>CM073546.1:5000-4805000 GCA_037074615.1 Leucaena leucocephala | reverse complement strand
CAATTTAGAAAAAATACGATTTGGTTATATGTATTAATTTTTTTTATTTGTTCCATAATTACTTTGATTTTAAAATTTGTCATTAGTGAAACAATAAGAAAATTTTAATTAAATTTAGTTGAAATAGCAAAATTTAAATTTAGACTTATATTTTTAACAAATTCTTAATTAGATCAAGAGGACTAATTAGGAATTCTCGAATGTTGTAAAAAAATTATAATATCTTTTGTAGTTAAAAAAAGAAAATTGAAGGTATGTTTTGGCTTCATTTTAGTTTTGACTAAATACATCAAATTGTATTATGATAAGTTATGAGGGAGTTTTTTTTTTTTTTTGAATACTGATTATATGTTAAAAATTATAGTTACGCAATTTGTTAAAAGTGTAGAATTGAATTTTGTTATTTTATCTGGATTTAATTGAGATTCTAGAAGTTAAGAAAAAAAGTAATTATAATTCTATTAATTTTTAATACTAAAAAAAGAACTCATTTTTTATCTGATAAAAAAAAGAACTCATTTAAATGCTGACAAATTTGTGTAAGCATTATTGATAAATTCGTTAATTTGTAGGTTGAAAAGTGACATAAAATTGCATAAATCTTTTAATATAGGTGTTGTCGCACTTTTTCCCTCTCTCTTTTATGAGACTAAGAGACTGTTTGGTTGATATTAACAACTCTATTAAATTTATACTTTTTGGTAATTAATACCTATAAAAAAATTTAATAAGTGAAATCCAAATATAATAAAAATTTTCAAAATTACTTATAAAACAATAAAATATTCACGTAGAAATCACCATTAACATACATCAATTTTAACTCCTGTTATTTATAAAACTCGTGATTATTTAAAATCACGATTCTAAATAATAAATTACTAATATGCTTTAAAATTCTTGCTTTCCCTCTTTGATTTAAGAAATTTTGTTCATAAAAAATAGTGTGTTAGGTTAACTATAAAACTAAAATTTTAAAAGGTTTTTAACTCAAATTTTATTTTAAAAAAATTAAAAATAAATAGTCATATTTGTCCATAAGGATTTTTAAACTAAATTATGATTTAAGATTAAAGTTTTGCATAAGTTACTGAGAATAATTTTTGAAACAATAAAAGAGTTTATAGACTAATCAATTATTATTTTATCTCTATTTTTTCTTACATCCTCTCTCTCCTATCTTATTTTTAATAAAAGTATATCATTTTTAATAATTTTTTAATTACAAAATTTTTTCTAATAATAACTATCTAAACACTCATTTATTCATAATTATTTTTTTATAAACTCTTATCTAATTTTTTTTATAAAAATTGTCTAAAAATATTTTTTTATAATTTTTTTAAGTTTATTTAACAGTATGGGTGTGGCTTTTTTTTGTTCCATTTATTTCTTGACAAGCCCACTATTTTGAATTAGATTGACAATTCATTTAATGCAATGGGTGCAATGGATCGTAATAAAAAAAAAAGTAATTTCAAAAATAAATGGTAAATAATATATTTCAGCATATCCATAAAAATTGTAAAGATTCATGAATACTATAATTTATTTCAACTTCTATATGGATCTACAGACTCATTCTAACTATAATAATGCTCTATAAAGAAGATGGAAATTGATTATCTTTTCATCTTGATTACCTACACATAAGTTTTTTTAATTAAAAAATTATGGATAAATGTGTAAACAGTTATTAATGACATAACTGAAACATAAAACATACTTTTTTTTAAGAAAAATTTATAAAAATACTACTTAAATTTTAAAATTTTAAATCATTTTTTTACTTTTTAATAACTTTTAACTATACTTAATAAATAATAATATATATTTTTAAAAAATTAATTTAAAATTTTAAAATTTAAGTAATATTTTCGTGGAAAAACACTCATAAAAACCTATAATAAGAAGGTATTTAAGATTAAAAAACAGAATGTTAATTGTTGTTTTTTTTCAAATACGAAGACATGATGAAATCGTGCAAATGGGAATAAAAATTCTAAGATAAATATGATAGAATGAGATTGCTACCCTCTAACAATACCAGCGTCCAAAATTTTAAGGTCATGTTTGGTATACTGACTTTTATTTTGATGGATAGGGAATAGGCTTGGAATAGGGAATGTGCTTGGAGAATACTAGGGGGATGGTGGTATTGGACAATCCTATCTAAGTGGCATTGGGCAATCCCAAGTATTGTTTAGTCCATCATACCAAACATATTAAAATATCCAATCCCAATGTTAATGCCAATCCCAACCTTCTCAATGCTACATACCAAACGTGGCCTAAGGATGGTATGCGTGTGATGAGTCCAATGAGCTAACCAATCAGAAACTTTTGTTCAATTATTTATGAATATGATTTAAAGTAACATTTCAACATTTTATGATGAAATTCATAACATCCTTTATGATATTTTATATTTATAAGATTGTGATTTAGAGGATATTTCTGTTGAAAAATTTATTTCATCCGAATAATCATACTTAGTCAATTTTTCAAAAAAGTTAATCTCTAAAATGCTCGTTTAACATTTTATTTTTTAGGACTTTGAAAATACTACTCCTATTCTTAATGGTAGGTTATTTAATTAATTTTAATAGATTAAAAAAATAAATAAATTATTTAATTATAATAAATATAATTTATTTTTTAAAATAATTATGTATAATATTAAATTATATATTAATTTATAAATTAGGTAAATTAGTTTAAATAATAATAAATATTATATATAAAATATATTGATATTTTATATATAGAATTAATTTTAATTTTTTAATTTATTCTTATATTTAGAGTTAGATAATTTTATTTTTAAAAACAAATATATTAATTTTTTTTATATAAATTTTTTTAGAAATAAGTTAAATTTATCTAAGATTTAAAGATAAAGTGAATTCTTATTTTCTTTTAAACGATATCAATATTTGACAGGGTAAATTATCTATTACTTTCAAACGTAAATATAAATACTCTAGAACTAAAATGTCTCTCTAAACACTATAACTTAAATTATAATAAAATAATATTATTTAGATATTAAATATATTTTAAATAGTTATATATTTTATTTTTTTATTACTTTTACATAAGTTAATTTTTAATATTAAAGATGAGAGTTATTTTGTGTTTTAGAATCAGGGGGTTTAATGGTAAAGGGTGTTTTTGTAAATAAAATGTTTTGCTCGGGAGTGGGGAAGTTGGCTTCCCAATGACTTATAACTCTCGCTCAATTAACATAGGCATAATTATTTAAAAAGTTGAATTATAATTTCTGGTATCTTTTAATCCCTTGGTTTGAAACTGAGAGAGATTGAGTAAAGAAAAATTTTCAATTTGATGAAATAAATTTTATAATGTAATTTTTCAACATTTTTTTAAAAAATAATTTTTTTTTTTCATTAGAAAAAGTTAACCATCTCTTTTTATAATATAGAAAATTTATATATTTAATTTATAAACATGTAGTGATTTACTAATTCAAGTAAGGGAATTCAAATTATTAATATTCTTCTAATTTTAAATATAAATATAAGAATTAATTAATTTTTAAATAGATTAAAAAAATTAAAAAAATTAATTAATTATAAATAAATATAATTATTTAAGATAAATTTATATTATATATTCATTTATTTAAATTAATTAATTAATTATTATATTATTTATAATTGATTGATTTATATAATTTTTTAAAATATATATTTAAAAAATTAAATAACTCTTATATTTAAAATATATGACTATATATATAAATGCACTAATAAAATTTTTGAAAAAAGTGATCATATTCATAATTGATAACTTGACATTCATGCAACTCAAATAGGATTCATTTTAAATGCATGAACCAACTCATATTAAGTAAAATCATCAATCCACCCATAAATATATTTATAAAATTGTAAAAAAATATTATTTATTAATAAATTATTAAAAGCGCCACCGACTTCCGATTTTAATTTCATTCAAAACCTTATTATCACAAAATCACGCAAATTATAATTATAATAATTACAACCATAAATTTAAAATTTAAATTGAGTTGAAAAAACAAAAACTAACCGCAAGGCTTTGTTTAATTCAACTGAGGGGAGGGGAGGTTATATTAATTTAAGGGAGGATAGGAAAAGGTAGGGAAAATTAATGAATGATATTTTTTGTTTAGTTCAGAAGGGGAGGGGAGAGGAGATGGGTTATTAAAAGTTGACAAAAATACCCTTATCTCTTTATTTAAATTTATTTATTCTTTATTTATAATATTCATATCAAAATTATTATTTTTTAATTTATAAATCTCAAATTTTTTTATCTCATTTTTATATATAATAAAAATAAAAAAAATAAAACAATGTTAAAATTTTAATATTATTTTTTATTAATTTTATAATTATTATATATTTTAAAATAATATATAAATAATTTATTATACTTATTAAATTTTATTATAATTATTATGTAATTAAAAAAAATTAGGTGTGAGAAAAATTAAAAAAAAAAGTTTAAGGGTATAGTTAGAATATTAAAAAATGATTTAGGATAATTTGGTCTAAAAGGGATAAAAAAATTTTCTCTCCTCTAAAAACTTCCATTTTTAGAGGGGAGATAGGGGAGAAGAGGAGAGCCCCGAAGAGTGGCACGTACGTAAATTATTGAAATTTCGGGGCTTTTTTGCAAAATGAGAATCTGGTTTCGTCACCATTTATGTTGATACACGGCTTCTTCACAAGGTGAAGGCGCGAAGCCATAAAAGGCCTGTCTTTTGCTCTTCCTAGGCAAGTCTCACTTCGAGTGTCGTCGGGTCTTTCTCTTTTGCCCGAAAATAAATTTTTTCCCGCATGAGATCAAACCGATTTGCCTTTAAATTTCAGTGGCTTAGTCGCTGATAGTGGTGGGGGTTGATTCCTCTCGGGAGAAACATTTCATTTCAAGCTCTATAATGAGCCGATCAATCGAGCTGCCGCCGCTGCCCCAATATTCGTTTCGGAATTCCAAGTCCTTTTCTCTCCCTATCATTGTCGTCGTCGTTGTTATTATAATTATTATTAATTCGTCCCATGAAAGCCGCACGAATACTCTCTCCTCACAATTTCGCAGAATCTTTTGTGTTTTCTTTTCGTTGTGAACAGGAGGAGAGTATATTCAGGTAGCAATTCGCTGTTGATGGACCCTGACTTTGTGGAAATTCCTCCCCCAATTCATCGCCCTACGAAACTGATGAAACAGAAGGTAGAAACGGTTTGTAAAGCACATGTTTTCTGGGAAATTTGTGATGTTTTTGCTTCATGGGTCTGAAATATTGTGCAAATATTTAATCTTTCTGTTAGGGTTGTTTAGAATTTATGTCGATTGCTAATGTTTTGTGTTGACCCGTATTTCATCCTTGCTTTGAATTCATAGTCACGGTCCCCGAATTTTCTCGCTTTATGTTTACGTTCGCTACGTGTGAACTTCGGCTAATCTATAATTGGCAGGGAAGGCTTGAAATGAGTTGAATTAGTGAGGCGAGAATGCTTGATCGTGCCATTGGAATTGCTGGTATTTGTTGAAAGTGCCCAGTTTTGCTCGCTGAGGAACAAGAACTAACACAAAATAGTGGAATTACAATATGCCTTACAATCTGGGAAATCTGAAGGAAAAAATGGTAGCCCCATTTCACATGCAATCTAGTGAAATGAATTATCTCTTGACGCAGTTGATATTTTCTGGTTTGCTGAGGAACAAGAACTAACACAAAGTAGTTGAATCACAATAGTCCACTTTATCCTACTGTTCAATATGATATTGGAGATTATCATTTGATTTATAGTTCTAAACAGCACAGGACAGTTTCTGATTAATGAAACTTGTCCATAGAAGGCTATAGTCTCTGATGAATTACATAAATTCTGTTTCTAATTGTTTTTTACAAGTTACAAAAGTACGAACGTTTTCTGTATTACCTCATTGGATCTATTTTCCTTGCTGCCTTGTTTGTGTCAGATTTTCCCTGGATGTCTCTGTGAGTCTATCTCTTCTTATTCAGATATCTCTGGCTCTTAAATGTTGTCTTTGATTTTTCTAGGCTGTTATTAGTGATGTGATTGACGTTGACAATGATGAGGACTCTGCTGATCTAGTGTTCATTGGTGAAAAAGTTGGTGGAAGCAACAAGGGAAAGGTAATTGAAGCTATTCATCATAATGGCTTATGGTCATCATCTACCTGTGGTTTGTCAATAAGAATTTCTACTTCATGCATCTACCTCATTTATCTTTACTAAAATGAAGCATGATTTAACATTTTGCTTGGTTTTTTCCTTTTCAGGAATTGTCTGGTGAACATTTTGGACCAGCTAGTGGGATTGAGTCCTCCAGTGATTATGCTTCAGTATTGCATAACGAAATCGATGTTGATGGTCACATTTCTGATTTATCAAATGATGATGACGACTACAATGATCCTTTTGCTGAAGATTTCATGGATTTCGATCAGTACGCCAGGTTACAGGCACAGTTTGACCATGTGGATATACCTGCTGGAATTGAGGCACCTATTCCCTGGATGTCAAAGTTTGGTCTGAAATCTGAAAGTAGTTCTTCGAATCCTTGGGGTAGTGTGCTGTTAGATGCTAAAAGTTCTCATGTGACAGACTTATCTCACCTTTCCTGGGCAATAGAGTCTTCTGACCTTATCCAAGAAACTCCAGTTTGTAGTTCTAGTTCACTAACAAAAGATGTTGCTGTTAATCCTCCTTCTCAAAAGTTGTCTTCTCAGTTACATACTGAAGCTGCTCCTCGTAAAAAGCCATCAACTTTTTCTCAACTTGATGGGCTTGAGCAGAACTTGAATCTAGCACCAGAGGTAGATTCATCCAAACCTCATGGGTTCAAGGGACCTTTCGGTCGTGAGAAGAAGCTTTCTATTTTAGGTGACTATCATAATGATGCTTTAGCACACAAGTCAGAGTCCTTGAAGCTGCCACCTGGAGGTGAACCCCCTCATTGGGGGAAAGCTAAAAGTGCACAAAAGGCACATGGCAAAGATGTTCTATTCCATCCAAAATTCTTTCCACCTTTTGAAGAGTCACACCATTTTCCTGGATTGGAATCAGCAAACTCTAATATGTGGAAGAATCCTCCTAACCTGCCTTTTACAGATCATTCAGATAATTTAGATCTTTATTATCCATTTGATCCTCTTGATGCCCCTCTTCCACCAATGTTTGGTGATACTTGGTTTCACAATTATGCCCGTGATGAAAATAATGAAACCACTGCTAACATCCTGGTTGTTACAATACCTGATGAAGACAGGGATGAAATCTTGAGGAAATTCCAAGAGTTTAAACAGTTTGACACAGTTGATGACGCTTCAGACCATTACTATAATCGCAAGAGTTATTCCTTGAAGCAGGTATTTTAGTTTTCAGGGAACAGTCTCTTTCAGTTCTGATCTTAAAAGTTAGGTTTTTCATTGAGCTGTTTTTCTGACAGAATTCGAAGAATTGGTCTAAGAAAATTCAGGAAGAGTGGAGGATTCTGGAGAAGGATTTGCCTCGTGAGTGTATTTTAAGTGTCACTATTAGTTTACAAAATGGAAATGATGTTTTCCTAATTATATGTCTTTTGTTTCTAGTTTTCTTTTCAAGCTGATGATCCTTGAACATTTGTATGTCTATGGGTTCCATTTTTTGTAGTTGAGATTGAAGAGAGAACCTTTTAGATCCATAAGCCACTTGGCACATATTATTTTGGTGTATGTATGCATTTGAAATAATGTCATGTTAATATTGTAATCGAAATGCTAGGGGTCTGAAGAAGTGTTAGTAATAGCTGTAATGTTGTATTACGGAATACATAGTGTGCAACCTTTTACTATATTCTTTGCAAGATCTCTCACTGTTTGTTTGTTTGTCTCATTGATTTTGTCAGATTCAATATTTGTTAGAGCTTATGAATCAAGGATGGATATTTTGAGAGCTGTAATTATTGGAGCGGAGGGAACTCCTTATCATGATGGTCTCTTCTTTTTTGATGTTTTTTTACCGAGTCGCTACCCTGATGTGCCACCAGTATGGAGTTATACTATATCTTATTGACATCAGTATCATGTTTTGTCCCTTTTAAGTACAAGTCTAACTTACGGAAAATTTCATGGCAGGAAGTCCACTACCACTCTGGTGGTGTTAGGATCAACCCAAATTTGTATGAATGCGGCAAAGTATGTCTGAGTCTGCTTAATACTTGGTCTGGCAATAAGAATGAGAAGTGGCTTCCTGGTGTTTCAACAATTCTACAGGTTCTTGTTTCTATACAAGGTTTAGTCTTGAATGCAAAGCCTTATTTTAATGAGCCTATGTATGCCCACATGAGTGGTTCTACCACTGGCGAACTGAGGTCCCTGCAGTATAATGAGGATGCATTTATTCTATCGTTGAAGACAATGACGTACGTGATGAAAAAGCCTCCCAAGGTGTGATCTAGTAACTATATCGTGGTTCATATTTAAACCTCAGTCAAGTTTTATGCATATACATACATATATATTTACACACAATCACTTATATCAAGTAAGAAGAGTGATCTTATGTGATATAGGGTAAAATAATGACTTTTAAGTTGCAAATAAATGGCCAATATCAATGAAAAAAAATAGAGGGAGACATCTATTATGGATTTGATATGTATGTTATATAGATGCTAAAAGCAATCTTCGCCCTATGCACTTGTAGCATAATCTAGGAATTCCCTTCTTGTGCCTTTTGGCATAACAAGAGGAGAGGAATGAGAGAAAAAGAAAAACAATGCATTTATACTTTAGGGACTAAATGGATTATTTTATAAGTTAGAACAAAAGATCTGATAAAAAAAAAATGGTTGTGGGTTTGGTTCCAGTCCTTTTAGTCAATTATACATTGTTAATGGTTGAGATTGTTGTGTTGTCAAAATGAGTTTACTGCATCGAACAAGGCTACATTATTTGGTCTTTAGAATGGTTTTTGCATGTGGTGAAGTTCATAACATGTATTAGTCCATTCACATAAGCATCTTCGGATATCGGATACTGATATGGATGTGGCGACTTGACAAAATTTGAAGTGTTCACAAGTATTTTAAAGTATTGCATTGTGGTTTGTTGTATCTATTATTTACATCACTACAGTTTCTTGATACTACAAGTTCTATCTTTTTTCACCTCCTTCCAAAGATGGTCAAAGGTTTCCCATAATTCAGCAGTTTTCTTCTGTATACACAATTGTTTTCTGCTGAATACATGATTTTGTGGTGTCACTCATAAATCTGGTTGTAGATTTCTATAATTATCTTGCTATGGCATAGCATCAAAAGGGCATGAGATTATTATGTAATTTTTTTAGTTCTGAACACAGAAGTAGGTGAAGATTACATTGATACCTGAAATCATGAATTTAGAATGTTACAAGTGCTAGAATATGCAAGGGTTTTTCTTCATCATAGCCATAAACTTGATATTGTCTCTTTTCCTTTTTGGTGGCTCAAAATCTGACTGTTAATCGTCTATTTGTGGCTGTAGCATTTTGAGGACTTCGTTGCAGGGCATTTCTGCAACCAGGCTCGCAATATCTTGGTGGCGTGTAAGGCATACATGGAAGGTGCTCAAGTTGGCTTTTTGGTGAAAGGTGGGGTGCAGGATGTTGACGCGGGTGACTGGAGCTGCTCGAAGCAGTTTAAGGATAATACTTTAGCGGTATTAGTGAATAGGCTCGTCAGAGAATTTTCCAAAGTTGGAGCTAAGGACTGTGAGAAATTCTTGCCACAGTCGGCGACTACAACCGGGAACAATCTGGCAGGTCGTAGCCCTGATGCCGTTGTTCCTGCTACCTGAACTCTCTCCCCGGATGAAGCCCAATTTTGAGACTTGATATATATATATATATATAAGCTATATACCTAATAGCTCCCTGTTTTATTTCAAGAAAATGGCCAAAATCTTTTAATGGTCTAATCTTAATGTTGGTTCACATTGGAAAAAAATGGCTGCACATAATTTTCGACTTTGTATATATAGTTGCCAGATGATGTTAGTTACGTTGTTAGTATCCTTATATTTCCCCCCTTTTTTAATTATCTGCTAATATTTGCAAAAATGTTCAGAAAAACAAAAACAGATGATTGAAGGGAATCCTATTGGGAGAGGTGGGAATGTGGGCTAACTCGCTATTTTATGGTGGGTTGGGTTGTTAAATTAGTAACCCATTTTTGTGTGGGTTTTTTTGACCAGCGCCTTCACGGGTTAATTTGCTTTTTTTTTTTACTATTTATATTATATTTTATTAATTTTAGAGTCTTAATCAATTTAAAGTTCATACTATATTTATTTATACTAATTTTATTTTATTGAATCATTTTTTTATATATATATTTTATTTTATTATTATTTTACTTGTGATAAATTTATCTATGGATAGTGATAAAGTTAAAAAAATATATATTTTAATAATTTTAGATAATTTTTAAATCTAATTAATATTTATATATATAAATAATTTTTTTAAAAAAATAAAAATTTATAATATTAACTCGTTTGAAAATAGGTTTTTTAAACTCAGATTTGTTTTTAGGTCAACCGTAGTGGGTCAACGCTTGCATCCTCACCTCTACCTATTGGTAAAATGGGCTACATTATCATTATCTGATCCAAAAACTAGTACTAACATATTTGCTAGGGTGGATGTGGGAATGTGCGAAGGATTTTATAGTCCTTAAGTTTAGCTGGTGAACCTATCGTCATTGGCTTTAATTGATTAAGGAGTAAGATATATTATTATTTAAAATATATTTAATTATTAGAGAGTATTATTTTGTTGTAATTCAAGTCATAATATTTAAAAAATTATCCTAACTCTTAAGTATCTAAGTTTACAGCTAAGAGTAATAGATAGCTCGATTTGCCGGATATTAGTATCGTTTAGGAGGAAGGAGATTTCGCCATGCCCTTAAATTGTGGGTGATTCTAAACTCTTTAAAAACTTTTGTGCAAAAAAAAAAAAGTTTAGTTAGCAAAGGGGTAACATATGCGACCATTTTAATCGTATTCGATTTTTTGGAGAGTATTATTTTATTGTAGTTTTAGTCACGGTGTTTGGGGAGGTATTTTAATTTCTAGGTATCTAAATTTACACCTGAGGATAATTAACGGTTCATCTTGTATTTAGATCGTGAGTGAGTTTAACATTTTTTTCAAATTTTTTTGTATAAAAAAATAATAATAATTCAATATTCATTATATTTTTAATCTTATCAAAATTATTTAATTACTACTCTAGTCTCTCTGATTATTTATAGGGCGAAGAAAATATTTACTTGAATTCTATTTATAGGGTAACTGAGAGAATTTTTTTATATAAATATATTATTTTATATTTTATTTAGTATTATATTGATTTTATTTCTATAGAGTATAATATATATTAAATATGAGTAAAAATATAAAAATTGTTGAATTTTATGATATAGTGAATGATATTTAAAGTTGTTTTTGCTAAATATATATATCATTTTATTAAAAAAAATAATCCTATTTAAGATATTATTAGAGATTAAATATTAATACTTCTCATAATAAGAATTTAATTTTAGTTCACTATGTCCTCTCTCGTTAAACTTAACTTTTGTTGATTGTTTAATATTTTTTTTAATTTACTTGAAACATTTTATAATAGACCTATAAATAGCATCAGTGGAGGACGTTGTTGCTTTCGTTGCTTTTTTTCATTTAAGGGCATAAAACTATTTTATATTTACTTTTTTCATTTTATTTTTCTTATATTTATAGAATTATCACATATGGATTTTTTTGCAAAATTTTAATTTCACCTTTTCCAATGGTTAAGGGCTTAAGGCTTTGTCGAATACACGGGGTCTTTGGCATTAAAACTGCCCCCAAAGTTACGTCAAAATTATTTGAAATTTATGGATAGAGAACGACCGTTGTTTGACTTGACATTTGAGTGATGCTATATCCATGAAGTTTCCCTGAAATAATAAGCAAGAGTAAAATTACGGAATAGTCCCTCCAATTTAAAATATAAAGTGTAAATATTAAAAAATTAATTAAAAATAATAAACGTGTGAGATATATAATATTTTTTTTAAATATATCCTTATTAATAAAAAGGAAGAAAAAAGGCAATGAATAAAATATGGGGAAAAAGTAACGAGAGAGTATGATAAAATTAAAAAAATTAATTAAATAATAAGATAAACTCAGGTTACTCCCAATTTTTGCCCTTATAGTTTGAATGGCGTATTTCACACGGTGCCGAAGTCTATTCCACGCCGTAGAAAAAACTTTTGTAGACTCCAAAGTCGTCGCCCGAGTTGACTCGAAGTCAACTTTGATTATCACTCGGTCACCGTAATACATACATTATTTATTTATTTATTTATTTATTTTCCATTGCATTCGAAGCTCAAGAAATTAAGACTTCTAAGCAGTCTATGGACAATTTTCCAATGTGGGTTGAAATTATAGACATCTTGATATGATTACCAACTTGCTGTTATTCTTTTACTAATGGTGTGGATATAATAATTTAAAAGTTGTATGAATCTACATAATAATCTACTTTCGTAAGGAACACCAATTCAAGCTAATATAATAAAAATAAAAAATTGTTAAAAAATTTCTACTAAAATATTTATTGTTAAGAGTTATCCGAAATTTATTTAATGACCTATATCTTTAGGGTTATATTTAGTTTAATTAAAAAAATATTAGATTAAGTTAATTTAAAAAGTATATGGAAAGATAGGAGAAATAAATAGGAGAATAAAATAAATATTTTTTATTTAATTCAAGAAAATATGGGAAGGGAGTTTATTATAAATTAATAAATATACTATTATTATTTTATTTAATTTTTTTATTATTTAATTTTTATAATTTATTAATTTTTTATTTTTTATTATTAAAGTGAAAAAAATAGATTTTATAAATATTATTTTGATTTTCTCGTTAATTTTCTTTTTTTTTTATTTCTCTTTTTTTTTATTGTTAAATTAGAGAAATAATTTTATTTTTATTTCTCTTCTTCTTCAATCGTAGAGCCCTTATTGCCCCATTATCATCATCATCACAACCTCACCTTCTCCTCCTCTCCTCACCCATTCGTCACATCATCTATAGGCTGTCATCATCTATCACCTCTAGGCATCATCACCTTCATACTATTCCGTTCTAAAGTCGCATGTCATCTTCTTCGTTAATGATTTGGATGCTAGCAAAATTTTAGCCACAAGACGATGGGTCTAGATGATGATATTCATAGTGATAATAATCATCTTGACAATGAATAGTATGAATAGCAGAACGTTCATTCAATAAGATGACTGAAGATTAAGATAATCCGAATGTTACAGTACTAAAATATATAAAAAATATTATGGTTAATTTTATCAATAATAGATTAAAATATTTTATCCCTCCAAAAACTCTTATTTTTAATATATTTTTAATTATATATAAAATATCTTTTATTTTATCTACAAGATGGGGATAACTCATTCTTATAGATATAACTCTTTTTTAATAAAATAATACGCTATATGTAACGTACTTTTAATTTGTGTAAAAGTAAATTGCACATACTTAAAATTATGAGTCCTTAAACAAACTTTGAAACCTCTTGGAATAAATATTTTAATAGATTTTTTAGCATTTTTTTTCCATAATAAAATACTGGTCAATTACCATTATAGGCTGATGTCACAGTACAGGAGGCGACTTCTATTGTATATATACTCTATTCTTCTGCTTCTGCATCTGCATCTGCATCATCGTCTGCTTCACCTTGAATTTTCTTCGCCTCGTTCTTAAGCCATGAATACGCTTCTCTTCACTCTCCTCTTCCTTTCCACTCTCTTCTCTTTCAACCTTATCACTTCTGCTTCAACACCTTCTCCATACAAAGCTCACTGTGTTTCCGTCGTCCCTGACTCCATCCCCATCAAGTTCAAGCCCTCTTCTTTCCCTCTTCCTCAGCTTCACACTGGTTACTTCAAAGGAGGTGATAAAATGCTAAGAACTAGCTCTTCTTGGCAACAAAACACCTTTTCTCTTCAAACCAACAAAGTACACCAGACACAGACTTCTGGGTTGTTCAAAATCAAAGCCACTCTTACGTTCATAAGCAGTAATCGTTATTTCTACGGGGAAAGCTCCAGGTTCGGGTCCTATTACAGTAGGGATAGCGGCAATGTCGTCTTCAAGCTTGATGGGTTTTGGTCTGAATCATCAGGAATGCTTTGTATGGTTGGGAAAGGTAAAGGGTATTCACAAGATGGTGACTTTCTTCATCTCGATGCTGTTTTCAAACTGGAAAATCTGTTCATCTCAAGTAACGTGACTAGTCTCATCCATGGAAGCTTGGTGAGCTTGAGTTCTGCAGATGATCATCAAGATGCTACTTACTTCGAACCCATTTATGTTCTGATGCTTCCCAAGAAGAATTACAAATATAGCTTGGATTCTAAAGAAGTTGAACATGATTTTGCTTCTGGTGATGAGAATGATTCTGAAGAGGGTTTGCCAGTAGATCACTCATCTTTTTGCTCACATCGAGTCTTGAGAGCAATTAGAAGGCTTTATCTGGAACACCCTATAGATTGCCATCACTGTAATCCCATTAATGGGATTAATGGATCATCCCGTGGATCTATGATGATATCTTTGGATGAGATTGAATGTTCTTCTCATACTGACAAACCCAGGATTCGAGTTCTGGTGCGATTTCCTTATGATGATTATTATTATGGGTTTGAGCCTGTCAATTTCACTAGACAAACACCCATGTTTGTAGGTGAAGGATGGTACGATGAGACAAAGAATCAAATACGTGTAGTCGCTTGCAATTTCATGGGAGTGACGAATTCTTCATCGTCCTTGCCTGGTGCTTATGTTGGTGATTGCTCAATCAGATTAAGGCTCAAATTCCCATCTGTTTTATCCATCAAAAACACCAGCACTATTGTGGGGCAAATCTGGAGAAACAAAACTGAGAAAGATCTGGTGAAATTCAACAACGGTTTGGAGGGTTCTAATGTTGTTTTTCAAGGCTTAAATTATGAGTATACCCAGTTAGAGAGAGTCAAGAAATCTTGCCCAAGCAGACACAATCATGTCAAGGACCAAGAAAACAACAGGTATCCGGATCCTTATTCTTATAACATGAGAAATGATTTATCTGTAAGAGAATCCAAGAAGAGAATAGGTTGGGGTTATTCATCTCCATTAGCTGTTGGTGATGAGATATACAAAGATCCATACTTTAGTTTTGATTCTGACACAACCACCACCTCAATTTCCCAGACCTATGAAGACATTAGCAACAACACTACTTTGTTTAATGTTAGCTTCATTATAACCTTGTACTCTAATTCAATGTTAGAGGACAAGATTTCTCTGTTCAACAAGTCCTCTAAGACAGTGAGGATTTCTGCTGAGGGAACCTATGATACTGAGACAGGAAGCTTGTGTATGGTTGGCTGCAGAAATCTTGTCTTAAACTTTAGTGGGACCCCAAAAGCTGACGAAGATTCTCTAGATTGTGAGATTCTAATTAAGTTTGAATTCCCACCATTTGATTCTACAAGAAGAAGAAGCCACACCAAGGGAAGCATTGAAAGCACAAGGAGAAGTTCAGATCCTCTTTACTTTAAAGTCTTGAACTTAACTGCATATGCTTCTTACACTAGAGGAGCAGACACAGCTTGGAGAATGGACATGGAGATTATAATGGTTCTTGTATCAACAATTCTAGCGTGTGTTTTCTTGGTATTGCAACTCATTCATGTGAAGAGGCATTCCAATGTTCTTCCCTTAATATCACTTACTATGGTCTCAATTCTCACCTTGGGCCACATGGTGCCTCTTGTTCTGAACTTTGAAGCTGTCTTCACTCAAGATCCTAACAACAGGAACTATGTGTCTGGAAATGTTGGGTGGTTTCAACTCGAGGTGAATGAAACAACTGTGAGGGTGTTAACTATGGTAGTTTTCTTGCTGCTACTTCGTTTTCTGAGGATAACTTGGTCGGCAAGAAAGGTTGATGAAGAAAGCCACCAGAGCCTCTGGACTGCGGAGAAGAAAACTGCACGTGTCATTTTGCCCTTATATGCATTATGCTTCTTAATTGCTCTATTCCTGAAGTCAAAAAACAACTATGAAGGTATGATTTTCATGTAATTCCCTGAATTTCTAGTTCTCTCATAGTGCTACTATAGGGCTTGTGTGGATTAACATTTACAAAAACAACTTTTTCTAACTGAAGTTTGTAAATTGAAGTTGAGTTAAAAGTTTATTGATGAAATGTGATTTGTATTTGAATAGGCTTTTATAAAAAAAAAAGCAAAAAGTTAATTTGACAGAAATTTATTTAGATTATATATTGAAAAGTCAATTTTAAAATGGTCAAATATAAATAAAAATCAAAAGTCAGAACTTTCAACTTTAACATAGTTTCTCACAAAAAGCTTATTTTTTCCACCATTATCTCAAATATAAATTTATTTTCTATCCAACTAGTTTGTTTGGTCCCATATGACTTTTGAGCCTTCCTAATATAATATTATCCCAAACATGCACATAATCTCTAACAATATTCTGGTAATGCAGCATCATCATTTCAGAGACATTCGTCATGGGAAGGCCTGAAACACTTTGGAGGTTTGGTTCTGGATGGTTTTCTGTTGCCCCAGATTATGTTCAACTTGTTCTCAAACATGAAGGAGAATGTTCTGTCATGTTGGTTTTACTTTGGGACTAGTTTTGTGAGAATGTTACCTCATGCTTATGATCTTTACAGGGTCCATAACTATGATGAGCAAGATTATGGGTCCTATTATTATGCTGATCCAAGTGCAGACTTTTACTCCACTGCTTGGGACATTGTTATTCCTTTGGCAAGTCTTCTGTTTGCTGTCATCATCTTGTTGCAGCAACGTTTTGGAGGTTCTTGTGTTCTGCCTCGTAGGTTTAGAAGGTCACAAGAAGGATATCAGAAAGTGCCTATGGCGACTGTAGCAGAAGAAGAGGAAGGAGAATACGAAAAGGAAAAAGAAAGAGAAGAAGCAGTAGAGGCAAGCAAAGTTTGAATTAAGTTTTGTGTTATGTGAAGGCAAAATCACTGAGGTCCAAGAAATATATTAAATCACCAAAAACTCTTAATAATAAATGAGCAACATGAATCAAAACTTGTATTATATGATGCTCATTTGTTGTGGGACGTTTGGATGAATATATTTTTTTTATAAAGCTTCACAGTAATTTTCTCTTATATATAAGTACAAATGGCCTCACATGTTATAATATCATATGTGGTAATTATGAAACTTTGTATAATGAAAATCTTATAAATAAACCAAATGGTTAGTACTTACTAGGGTAATGTGGTTGATCAAGGAGGCTTTGTATGTTAAAAAGTTGTGTAGAAAACTTGACCTTGTATTAAATGGTGGTTCTGTGAAATATATATATGATATTGATAAAAATCTAGGTTGTTTGTGAGACTTAAAGAGTTTTTTTTTCCTATTAGACAAAATTATGACTTATTAACAAAAGAATTTCATTGCCAAAAACCTTTGAATTCAAGGACATCACTGTTTCCTCATCTTCGAAGAAGTCACAAGATCTTATATTAGGGTGCATGTACGAGGCTTCTTGTAAGGAAAGATTGGATGCGTGTGATTAAGAAAAAAACAGGATTACATGATAGAAACAAATTTATCTTATCTATAACTACTAATTTGGACTTCCTCATGTGTTATTTATTTATTTTATGAAAACTACTTCTATCTTAATAAGATGGATTAATGAGGAGCTCTTAAAACCTAGTTCACTAATTTTTTTTGTTTAAATTTCACCAAAAATAACAAAAAAATGTTTAAAACATCAATTAAAATCCACAGAGTAACGTCATCTAAAATTCAATGTCAAGTGATTATAATTTTATTTAAAAATAAAAAAGTATTTTAATTTAATATAGAGTGTATCAACTTTTCTTGTGATTCATATTAAGAGGAATATTAATTAAGCATGCCCAGAATATTCATTTTCTGATTTATCCAAAATTCCTTTAAACCTTATCCCCGTAAATTTCCGTGTTCTTCAATCCTATGGCTTAAATTGAACAAACTTCAGCATAGCACAGAAACACTCGTATCAGTCTTTCTTCGACCCCATTCACCAAACCTACCCTCTCACGCAGAGATGCTATCCTCATCCTCATTCCAATATCGCACCCCAATTCTCCATAACTATCTTCTTCCTTCTCCAAGACCCGCTTTTGCCCCTTTCAGACTTCAATCGAATCCCATTTCTCATTTTCGCACCCCCATTTTCCTTAAACCTCACCCATTGTTGGAGACTAAGCCTCTAGAGACTCTTCTCGTGCATGCTAAGTCTCCTCCTGCTGACCGTTCCAATGAGTCGAAATGGGTACACGAAGGCTTGATTACTGAGTCCCTTCCGAACGGCATGTTCCGCGTACGTCTTGATAATGAAGATTTGATTCTGGGTTATATTTCTGGGAAAATCAGGAAGAATTTCGTTCGAATTTTGCCGGGAGATAGAGTCAAAGTTGAAGTTAGTCGGTACGATTCCTCTAGAGGCCGCATAGTTTACAGATTGCGTGGTAGCTCTTAGCATTTCAAAGATTGCCCATAAGCTGTTTGTTGGTGGATTCTGTTTGAACACAGTTAGATAGATTGTGGTGGTGCTCTGTGATTATTGGGGGAAATGATGTGGATGGACTAATAATAGTGGTGATTGAATTGGGTTGCGGAGAGATGGAATTCATGGAAGAGGATTTGACGGTGGTGAAGACTGAAGTGGAGGAGAAATGTATATCTTGGCCTCTTGGTAATATGCTCAACTGTAACTTAAATTATGAAAAGCTTGATTTTCTTGTCCCATTAGTTTTTCTTTTCGAACTTTTTTGTCTAGAACCAAGTTCCGCTATGATTTTGCTCTGTTCAACTTTCTAGGGCAAGATAAATTTTGTCCAAAACTTATGATTGGAACTGGCTGGTTGATTCGTAGTACCTTTCTTCCTACGTTCCTTTTAATTTTAATGCATATTTCAACATTTGTACTTAGTCAATAGGAAGGTTTAGCCATTGATTCCTTTGTTTTAGTTTGGCTATAATAAATGGTTCATCATGGATGAGACTTATTCGACTAGTAATTTTGTGGTGTTCATATCCACTAGTAATTTGAAGTATTATGCAGTGTGTCTTGTTGTGTGACCCACAAACAATGGCTCTTTTTCCAGTTCCTGGGCTTCATAAGCTTATGAGTTTGACTGGGTGTTACATAATTTGACAACCTTGTTTTGTAGATAATTAAGTGAAACGCGAATATATATATATATAGGGCCTAATTGGTAAAAGTGCAGATACATCTAGGTAAATTGTTCAGAGAAGTTCTACAACAGCTCACTGGCATCAGCCTTAATTTCGAATATAGAGATGAACTTGATATA
This sequence comes from Leucaena leucocephala, assembly GCA_037074615.1. Taxonomy (NCBI): domain Eukaryota; kingdom Viridiplantae; phylum Streptophyta; class Magnoliopsida; order Fabales; family Fabaceae; genus Leucaena; species Leucaena leucocephala. Next base: position 4,785,490 of record CM073546.1, on the reverse strand, counting down.
TTTGGTCTGGTTTCTATACTCCTTTACCTACTCCCTCCCCCGGAGATGTAAAATAGGGACCAATGCACAAAATTTCTACTAGATAGGGGCTGAAGGGGGACATACATACATACATATATATATATATATATATATATATATATAGGCAAGCATTACCCCTAAGACGTCTTTTGAACATTATTGTCACCGCAGAGACTTCATTTGTTTCTGTTAAAAAGTAGGCAGGCACACACATTAGTGTCATTTGAATAGCTAGCGTTAGCTCCGTTTAAGAAATCATTAATATATCACCTTGCACGAGAATGAACTGGGAGTAAGGTTTAAAGTCAAGGACAGGTTCCTAATTTGTTTATCCTATTAGACTGTTAAAAGACTTGAAGCTGTGAGAACGAGGGTTGTGAAACCATGGTTTAAAACATTGCTTCTTTCACTGTCTCTCTTCTTAATGGGCATCTACCTTTCTGACGCCAATTTACTGAAAAATATATTTTTAAGCATGTCCAGAGTTGATGTGATGATAAAGTTCATTAAGATTAAAAAAATCAAAAGCACGTAAAAATATAAAAACTAAGTGAAGTATAAGACCATCAAACTAAACATAATATCTTTATCGATCATTATTAATTTTAACTGCTAAAAGAATTATATATATAACTATTTATAATATGTTTAATTATTAAAAAATAATATTTTTTTATAAGTTGGATATTAATTATAAAAATGTTTGTAATTTATTTTATATGAAATGATAAATTTCAAGATACCTGGGCAATGCAAATTCAACTACATTATTAATATTAATTTGTAAATTTTCTCCTAAATATTCTTTAAATTGAAAGATTTTAGTGTTATTGCTTGTGTTAGTGATTTTTTTCAACTGATGAAAAAAAAAACACTGACCTTTTTGAGACACGTGGCAGACGACCATGAAGTCTCTAGAACTTGCCCTTTTCTATTAGAGGGACGGAGAAGTGTGTGGGTGTCGCCTCATTGGTAAACCCTAAACCCTTCTGTATTCTACTCTCTCCGTCACAGTCTCTGCAAAAATGGCGACCCGATCGCTCCTTAAGTCCCATTCAAATCTCACTTCCCACCTCCTTCGCAAACCCTTCCATCTCACTACACCTATTGCTCAATCAACAATCATTGACGAGGCTCTTCGTCTTGCTCTCGCCCAGAAATCGCAGCATCCACCTCCTTCTCCTTCGTTTTTTCTCGGAACAAACCAAAAGCTTCTTGTCGGTGAAGAAGGATTTCTCAGCGCCCGCGAATGCCTTCAGACTGAAGTTTCTGCTTTAAGCGGATCGTCTTTGTGGGCCAAGGGTCGAGGAGGCTCGTCGTCGTACCGAAAAAAGATCGATAGTGATGAAGAGTTCGACAACGATGACGTTGATAGTTTCCATGATGATGATGATGATGATGATGATGATTACAATGACAGTGACTTGGACGACGACGACGACGCGGGGTGGGAGGATTGCGATATCTATGGTAACAAGAAGAAGTGAGGGTAACGGGCATTTAGTACTATGCACCAATAATTATTGTGTTATGAGTTACATTAATCAGTGTCTTTTCTTATGTGGTTTGCTTGATGAAATGTTACTGTCTATCACCTAAATCAAATACTCTTTACCTATTCATTTTGTGTCCATTACTCACATATACAAAATCATGTCCTGCATATTTGTCGATTATATTACTTGTTTGGTGACAGAGTTTGGAGGAACAGAGTTTGTGAACCCCTCTACATTTGCCATTTGCTATGACTTATCAACTGGGCTTCATTTCAATTAGTTGCTATCACTTGTGAAGCTTCATCTGCAACTATTGAGAAATTATTAATTTGAGAGTCGTGTGTTTTGTAAAGCTTGTCGAGGTATTATGTATATATATTTAGAAGAAGAAACAGGGCCAAGTTTTACTGAGGTGGAACTGAGTTCTTCAGTAAGGAAGGCCTCAACATGCTTTCATTAGGAATGCGATCGCTCCTCGCTGAAGAATGTGAGGGGCCCAAGCGAGTATCGTTCTGTTCTTGATGACAGGATTTATGACCTTCAAGGGGAAATAGTTAAATTTTTAATTTGAAATTTAGACCCTTGTCGCTTGGAGTTTATACATTTCATTTTATTTGTTCTCAGGAGACATCGGATATAACTATTGAACTATTTTGAGTGACAGAAGTGCTTTTATTAGGAAGGGTTTTAGATAAGTAACAACTACTAATTTTTCAAATAATTTTTGGACATTAAGTATAATAAATAATAATTTTAATTTTATGATTTTTTAGCGTATTTTTATCTCTCATCTCTTAAAATTATATTTTATATAATTATCATTAAATATATTTTTTGAGTATTTTTAAAATTATTTTATCATATTATGCTTGGGAATGGGAGTGTGTAGTGACTGGGAGATAATTTGGGTTGATACATTATTAGAGCTAATAATTTGGGTTGACTTTGTCAACCCACTATTATTAAATTAGCAATTTTAGGGCAAGTCTTTTTAACTTATACTCTGCAAATTTTTAATTTTTTATTATTTATATTATATTTTATTAATTTTAAAATTTTAATTAAATTAAAATTTATGTTATATTTTATTTATATTTATTTTATTTTATTAAATTATTTTTTATGTATATATTTTTTATTTATTATTATTTTATATTTATCTATGGATAATGATAAATATGAAAAAATAAATATTTTGATAATTTTAAATTATATTTTAAATTGAATTAATATTGATTTATATAAATTATTTTTAAAAAAATATATATATAAAAATAATATTTTAAAAAAAATATATATAAATAATTTTTAAAAAAAATAAAAATTGACAGAGTCTATAATATTAATCTATTTAAAAATGAATCTTTTAAATTTGGCTTACTTTTAGAATAATCTGTAATATAATGATTCTCGAAAAGAATAGCCAATAGTGCTTAGTCCAAAAGTATAGGGGGGTTAAGCGCAAATGATTTATCGGGTAACGCCTCCAAACAAATATTTAATTGACTGTTGAGGCCATTAACAGAAGATAGCTTGAGGAAAATCAGCCGAAAACGACCGCAATTAACCAAGTGAAGAGCCATGTGGCCAAAGAGTACAAAGAGGGTGGGAACGTGGTACGGAACTACGGATACAAGTTCCCAAAGCTAGCAGGTGCCATGAGCTAGAGCTACAACAACAAAAGATATCAAAGGATTATTCCTCAACATTGTTTAATCAGGAGATCACATATGTGTAATTTGATCACATGCGACTATAAAGTAATTTCCTTATCATGAGGAGCTCATAAACTACGCTGATTGCCTTACTCGTTACAACACTACTTTCATTTTAATAATATCCCTCCCACCATTGGCTGTAGAGATATTTTGGTTTCTGTTATATGTCACCGTATTTTGTATTTTGTATTTTGTTTTTCATGCTTGACCTTGTATTTTAAAACAATACTTAAGAATCTATTAATAAAGTCTAGTTCAATTGATAAGGATATAACTCATATCCTATAAAATATAGTTTAAATTTTGTTACTAATATAAAAATTTTACTAATAGATGATCTGTCTCAATAAACATTATGTTTGAGAGACACCCTTTAATCTAATGAATTTTTGAAACCCTACCCTAATGATCCAATATGAAGAGGTGAAGAGTCCATGCAAAACTACCAAAAGAAGTTATGTTGAGAAAAATTGAAGAACGTGGGACAAATGGAGTACAAGCATCATGGGACACGGATAGCATGGGATTGATCAAAACTACATGGAATTGCAAGAACTACAACATAAACCGCTTCTATAAATGTGACCCTAATTGGGCCACCACATAGCATCTCAATGACCAGGACAAGACAGCCATCCCCCACATAACTGGTGACAGCCCATCTCATATTTCCACACACTTACTTCCGAATCATCCTCATCACAATACTCATACATTGGTTAGTTCCTGCATGTCTTTGCATCGCTATGCAAGTCTTCATTTGTTCTTCTTCTCATGAATCACAAGTTTTCCAAAAAAAAAAAAGTAACTTGAGCAGCCAAAATCAAAACAAAGAGTATACCACCTAAAGCTTGAATTAACTGGATAAAATAGTTGTTTCGACTTAACCAGAGCTCTTAATTTAAACATGGGAATTGCCCCTAGAAGGGTCCCCACGCTGCTCCAATCTGAATTAATCTGAGCTCGTTGAGTCCTCGACAAAGAGGCTGGCTTGGGACACAGGACATTACACAAATATTATATATAACATAATCTAGCTACTACCATTATCTCCATGCTTGTAAGTTAACGAGGATACTGGCCGAGAAAGATATGGTGTTCTGTTGTGTTCACACACCGATGATCTGTCTTTGGCCAACCTAGTTTCTCTCCATATGACTATGTCTAAGTGTATAACATTCATTATAATTAAAGTAATAAGATGCACCAAATTCTTAGTGTCATCGTTCAAAGAAAAGACAAAGCTTTACAGTGAACAAAAGCAAATAAGATCATTTAGACGAAGTCGGTGGTGGTTGCGTAACCAAGTGGACCTCTGTTTTGAAGAGAAGGACGAAGAGTGAGTCAATGGAGAAGTAAACGAAGCCACCCGCCGTGTGAGTCACGAACGACCCAAAACTCTTCCCTATCACACAGTGCCATGCCGGTCCATACGCCGAGTCAAACTCCTATCAACCAGCCCGGGCCAGCCCGTAACAAGGATCAATACAAAATATTATGAACAGAACATTACTATTCATTAATGTAAATTGTAAAGCTACCTTTTTGAGAGCTCGAGCTAAGTGGGTCGGGTTGAGTCGGGGCTTCGAGGAGGAAGGAGATGGATCGCCGACGAGTGATCTGGCGGATCGCAGAGCATGCTCCTGCATTTGGAGTGGCATGTCGGATGATCTCAGCCGTGCGTTAAAGGTGATGGCCAGGGCAGCAAGTCGAACTTCATGGCTCGGCTCGGCTCCCTTGAGATTGTGTTGCTTGGGCATGATCTTCTCTTCGAGCTCTTGTCTCAGCTTCGGTTCCTCCATAGCCATAAGCACAGAGAGATAGAGAGAAGAAAGAGTTATGTTATGGGGCGGGGGAAGGAAGAGGATGAAATTTGAATGGAGTATTTGGTAATACGGCATTTGAAATTTGACTGAGGAATTTTCTGTAGAAAAGTGTTTGACACGTCGGAAGGAGCGTGGTTCACACTGCCCAATGGGAGGCCGCGTGGTGTTATTAGGGATCTGAGAATACTTACTGACACGAGGAAAGTGTGGTCGACGGGTTTGACAGGGATTAAGAAGGGGCAAAAGATTGTGTTTGACCCGATCGCCATATTTACGGTTTTGCCCTTGAATGCTGACTTGTATATGAGGATGGAAGTGTAATTTTGTGTGAAAATTGTGAAGTTAAGGGGTTAGGTAGCCAGGGGGTGAAGGAATCATGGCAATGTCAGGAAATCTGCCTTCCGGCGCTCTCATTATCCCTTTAGAAAACTATCTCGTTTGTTTGGGGAGTGCATGTGTGTCTCTATACATGCATCTTATATGCAGTATTACCAAATGATATACAATTTAATATTCTTTTAAGTAAAATTTTAAATTTAAATTTAAAGTATTTAAAAAAAATTTATTAAAAGAATCCTTTCTTATAATTAGATATATAATATAAGTTAAATTTAAATATAATTAAAATAAAATTTTAATAAATTGAATAAATAAAAAATATATATATACAATATCTTTACCTAACGTGGTCTTACACTTGTCTTATAGTACTCTATATTTTAAATATACGATAATTTTAATTAATTTAATTTTAAAATTAATTATTATATTATATTTTTTAAAAAATATTATAATTATTTTTATTAGCTTCTTTCTCTATTCAATTATTTAATTATTACTATAAAAATATTAATAAAAATAATTTAAAAAATAAATTTTATATTTAATATTAAAATTAATTTTTTTATTAAATTTTATATTTAGGAGAGAAGTTTTATATTTATGATGGGAGGAGTAATAATACAACAACAACAAACCTTATCCTATTAAATGGGGTCGATTACATGGATCATATGACGTTATTGTGCTCTATCAAAAACTAAATCTTTAAATATGTTATTGACTAGGAGATCCCATTCAATGACTTCTTTGAGCGTTCTTTTTGGCCTCCCTCTTCTCTTTTTAACTAGTGTCTATACTGTTTGATACACCTTTTTCACTAGTGCATCTCTTGGCCTTCTTTGTACATGTTCAATCCACCTAAGACGGTTCTCTACCATTTTCTCTTCAATAGATGTCATTCCAACTCTTCCCCTAATATATTTATTACGAATCTTATCGTTTCTTGTATGCTCACACATCCATCTCAACGTCTTCATCTCAGCTACCATAACTTTATGCTCTTGTTGTCCTTTTAAAGTCTATCATTCACTTCTATAAAGTATTTTTGGTCTTATAGCAGTGCGATAAAATTTTCCTTTTACTTTATCTGGTACTTTTCAATCATATATAACTCTAGTAGCCTTTCTCTATTTAAACCACCCGACCTGAATTATATGATGAATATCCTCCAAAATTTCACTGTCTTTCTATATAATTGATTCTAAATATTTAAATTTATCTATTTATGGAATAACTTGATCTCTAAATCTGACATCCAAATTACTTTTAACTTATTTTTTTATCAAAATTATAATATATATATTTAATTTTATTTCTACTCAAATAAAAAATTTTCAATTGTAAAGTACTTTTTCTGGAGGAGTAATAGTAAATGATAATAATTTTTAAAACATGTATGGTATTAAATAATTTCGATTTAACATATTTAGGAGTAATAGTAAATGATAATAATTTTTAAAACATGTATGGTATTAAATAATTTCGATTTAACATATTTAATTATAATTTCAAATTATTGTAATATCCTCGTGTGCTTCGTTTGTTTTTTTTTTGGAAAAAAGTCTAGTCATAGCCTGCAGTTGTGTGCCCACTACCCACCAAAACCACAACAACCGTGCATGACAGAACAAAGGGGAGAAGGGCGATGTGACTGGGAAGGAGAGGAAGGGATGGAGGCTGTGAGGGAGATGGGTGAGAAAGAGGAGGAGATGGAGATTGGACATAGTGAACAAATACGATGAAATACTAGACTAGATAAGGAGGGAAGTAATTCAATGGCTGTGAAGTACTAGACATAGAGGAGAGGAATGACAAAGTACCAAATTGGAGATGAAACACAGAGACAAAGTATAAGATAGATCAAAGATGAAGGAGAGACCAACCAGAGATGGTGGAGGGAGAAGACGACCAAGATGGAGGTGACCAGGAATGAGAGGAAAAAGATGCTTGGAAAGAGGGAGGAAGGAGGATATTTTGGTCTGAAAAGTTTCAATCCCACCTCACCAATCCCATCTACATGAATTTCATCAATCCCAAGGGACAATCAATCCATTGTACCAAACACTTTATTAGCGGGCGCTCCCATTCTCAATATTAACTCTCAATATCTCCTACGGAACGCAACTTAGCCTATAAATATTTTAGAATTAGAATCTTATATGGATAATATATATATTACAATACAAACAATAGGTTTTAGTGCTTAACGAACATTTATTAGAGTATCTATGAATTACTACTTACTACAATTCTTTTTAATTTCAAGACAACGAGATCTGACCCCCAAGTATTAACATGAATGGGCGATCTGATTGGGGCACCTACCAACGGGGGAGGAAAACATTTTTTTTACAAAAAATTAACGTGACATATATTAACAATCTATGATTATAATTAAAATTAAACTCGCATAAAAGTTTTTGTTAGAACGCTTTGATTTTTGATTGGGGCACCTACCAGATTTTGGTTCTTTATCAGTCCCACCTCCACCTCATCCTTCTATCTCTTGATGTATTCATGTTATATTTAGTTTAATAAAAAAGAAAATATGTCAATTTTAAAAAAATAAAAGTTATAAATAGATGAAAAAATGAGATATTTTTTATTTGATTTAAGAGGAGAGGGAAGAAATTTATTATAAATTAATAAATATATTTTTATTTTATTTATTTTTGTTTATTATTTTATTTTTATTAATTCTTTTTCTCATCAGATAAGTTTCGAGATTCATGACACGAGGGAGGATGGTAGGTAACATTCCATAGTAGTTCTTTGCTTCTCTTGTCGTCGATCGAAAGAGAAAAGTAGTCAAAGAAAAACATAATCGACGCTCCAACATCGGTTTAGGGAAAGGACCATTCTTCTTTCACTTTACAAAGATCCTATACCTACACCCATCAGTAGAATAAACCAAGAAAAAAAATGAAAAAAACAACATAGTAGAATTAAAATTAGAAACATAAACTATAAAATAAAAATTGAAGCTCAAAGATTAAACAGATGAGGAGGAGGAATGGTTGTCGATGGATAAGGTATAAATGATATTGGAGTTGGATTTTTTATTGGCTAAAGAGTGACCGACATTGTGATTTAAAAAAGAGAGAGAGAGGCGATGTATCATCGTACACCATGACAGTGGAGGCCGGAGGGGGTCAACAACATGGAAGTGAGGGAGAGGCCGTGGCAGCATCTTCATTTGCTGGAGGTGAGGAAGATGCCATTCACTGGAAGTGCAATGTTCACTAAAGGTAGGGTTGGTACTGAAATATTAAAAAATTGCCATAGACAATTTTATCACAAAAAGCTCAAAACTTTTCACCCTTCCAAACAATGCTTTAGCTATTATTCGACTCTCATAATATCTCTAGAAACAAGTTCCTCACATTTCTCATTTCTCCTTCACTTTCTTCTAGATCTCCCCCTACTTTCTTCGATGACCACTCTTCTCGATTCACTCTGCGTTTCTCGCTCTTCCGCTCCTCCTCCTCCCCTTACCTTCTCTCATGTCTCCGCTTCTTCGATTCCTTCGCCCTCCGGCCTTCGCAGCTCTCTTAAGTTGTCGCATTTCAGGGGTTTTAAGCTCAGACCCATCTCAACCACTCGCGTCGCCTCCTCCCCGACTTTGCCCTCGAGAATCGCTCGTCGCGGTGGGCGTGTCGTGTGCAAGGCTCAAGATACCTCCGTTGAAGGTCTGCTTTTATTTTCTGCATGGGGATTCTGGTTTGAGCTTTTTCTGAGTATCTGAAGATGATCTAGTAAGAGTGGAAATTTGTATCATAATGCTAGTTTCTAAGATTAATACTGATAATTCTGAGGATTTAAGTGAAAGAAATTTGTTTCATCGCGGTGCTCCCTATTCACTCTTCTAGCTGATGAACTTTATGTTAGCGAATAACCTACTTAACTCCTATCGCACTAGACATGGACCAACTGAGTATTAGAAATCAGTCATCATGCACATAGGGTCATTTTGCACTTGCAATTTCAATTTAGATCAACACTCAATGTCACTTTGGTAGTTTGGCGTATTTCTTTTCCACTTTGGTAGCAGCACGTATATATAATCCATAAACCAGAGGGGCAGAGTCCAAAAGTTAATTTCCTTGCAAAGCCACCTTTGTTACTTGTGTAACATTGATTTGGACAATTAGGAGAGTTGTTATTATTGTATCATGAAGAGGTCGAGGGATTGGTGAGGGAATTTGGGTATAGTGCATGAATTGATATCTCTCAATTGAGAGAGGACTAAAAAGCTTCTTTGAATTGAACTCTAAGTTAGATTAGAGACTCGGACAAAATCAACATGAAATATCTGTTTCAATTCCAGTTTTTAGGTGACTTATTTCTTTCTTTTCTTTTCTTGAGTCATGGGGAGATTGCTCTAATTTATTGCTTAATAATTTCAGCCAAAATACAATCTACTACACTACTTTGACTTTCATCTCCTGCTTGCTATAGAAAAACTTATGGTGCAAACCTGACCCGTCACTAAGAGAATTATAAAAGTGTAACCGATAAGTCATCAAACTGATATAGTAATTTTCTAGTTTTCCACTTACTTGGAACTAATATAATTTTGAGAGCTATTACCGTAGTTACCCAGAAAAAACAAAAGTAAATGGCTGACAATATTCAATGCATGATATCTTTTACATTAAGTATTCAGCACATTGTAATATTTGGGGCTTAAGTTTTATGCCTTTATGGGAGTGATTATAATATCAATATAATGTCTTGTTGATCCAAGCCATTCTAACTCTCTGAACCATTTAGGGCATTCTTCCTTTTTTTCGTGCGCAACTGCAATCTTGTGCTGTAAGAAGGACACAACAAATTCATCCATTATTAATGGTTCAGGTCAAAAGAGGGCTCAGATTCTGTCCTAGGAATAGGATGTCATCCTCATTAAGAAAAATTCCAGTTAGGTTTTGTTATTCTAGTATTTTACCTTAAAGGGACTAGTTCTGTAAATGTTTGCGTAAGCTAGCAAAACTGGGCATAGCCTCCATTTATTGTGATTATTTTGACTTAATACATATTGTCTACTCACCTTGATGTTTCTTTAAGAATGAGATTATACATTGATTGGCATTCAAGTGAGTTGGGGAACCCTCCCCTGTTGAGGTGAGAGAAACAATTCATTCAATTGCTCATAGAACATCATATACTAATTGTAGAACTTAGACATCTCAACTATGTTAGTTTCCATCATGCATATAAGCATTAACAGATCCATTTCAATGCCTCGGGTTTTATTGATGGGAATTGGAAACCAGTATTACCAGTTTCTGTTGGTGCGAAGCATTTGCAGTTGCAATATATTCTGGCATGCCTATGATTAGTAACTTTCGTATACCAAATCAGCCCTTGTTGCATTGTACCACTAAGTTATTGACTGAATGTAACTTGACAACAATTATAATAAAACAATTTATTTCTCATGGGATCTGGTGCATTAGTACTGATAAAATGATTTATTTCTACTATTACTGTCTCCCAGACCCTGCCTTCTTGTGCTGATGCCTTGCCTTCGTCATGATTGTAGTGATACCAATACATGCAAATCCTTATGATCTCTTTCTTTATGTTTCAATGGATTTTTCACTTGTCTGAAAGAATTAGCAATTGAAGACGATCTTTTCTAAATGAAATACTGCAGTGACTTCTATTACTGATGCAAATTGGCAGTCACAAGTCCTGGAATCTGAATCTCCTGTTTTGGTTGAATTCTGGGCCCCATGGTGTGGCCCCTGCCGTATGATTCACCCCATAATTAATGAACTAGCAAAGGAATATGCTGGGAAGATGAAGTGCTACAAGCTTAACACTGATGATAGCCCTTTGGTTGCATCACAATATGGGATCAGAAGTAACCCAACTGTCATAATCTTCAAAAATGGTGAGAAGAAAGAAGCAATTATTGGTGGTGTGCCCAAATCAACATTGACCACTAGCATAGAAAAATTCCTTTGAGATGACAAGAGTTGTCTGTTGGAAGTAAAGCTATTTTTACTTTTAGATTCTTTCATCTTAACGCAGATGTCTAAAGTTCGGATAATTTGCATCGCTTAGTTAATATGTTGAGTTTGCACAAGTTTTCTGGTGAGGATAGTTTTAACAAGTTTGGATAATCACGAATTTTGAGAATTAAAAATAAATAAATTTACAAATGAAAAGATAAAAGCTAGCTGTTTTGATATTCACACCTAAGAAAGTTAATGTGAATTATTGGATAGTGAGGTTTGGAAAATTAAGCGAACACGCTATGCGCTGCAGCTCTGTTAAGTGTGCTTCAATGGAAGCCGAATTTGATAGTCAAAAGTAAAGTGGGCCTCTTGCTTGTTTCAGCTCATTGTGCTGAAGAAATTTAGCTCGTCTAAACTAAATTTAGATTAAATAGTGCAAATTTATATTTTAATGATGGATTTAAAGCATAAAAAGGTGTCAATTTAGAAAGAGAAAATTGGTGAAAGTTATGTTTGGAAATTTTATATGGTAGAAGAATTATATACAGAAAGTACTAGCATTAGTGATTCATTTCTCGTTTGAGTGGCCTGATGTCCCCATAATGGACTTGATTTGCCCATCGTCTCTTGATCTGTGGCCTATATAAGGCAATGTCTGCTTAAGGTCTAGGCATCCAGCTACCCTGTGTTACTGTGTCTTAGATAGGACTAGCTCTCACTATTCTGCTCACCCTGTTCCGGTAGCAAGAGTTCGTCTGATCTTGAAGGAGTGATGTATCTTGATTTGTTAATAGTTGTGGAATTGTAAAAAATAATGTCTTCAGGTCACGACAGGGGCCAACTAATTTTCTGGAGATGTTGCCGCCGACAATGATAGCTAATAGGGCTGTACATAATGTCTATGGCCCGCTATGCCCTGTCTAGTCCGTAAGAAAAATGCCCTGTCCAGCCCAATTTTTACCGGGCAGGGCCAGGCATCGGGCTGCAAAATACAGCCCATACATTTTTCGGGCTGGGCACCGGGCATAGGGGCTGCCCTGCCCATGAGTACTCCTTCTTTTATTTTTTTTTATTTTTTCTCTATCTTAGAAGGGAGAATATGATAGCTACTGGTGACTATAAGGTAATTTTAGAAATATAAGTAGGTAAGTTGTATCTTTTAATATTTATAAATATACTAATTTTTTCTTTTTTTTTAACTTTGTTAATTATCATATGATTACATTATAAATTATAATTATTTATTTTATTTTTTTAGATGCTTTATCTTTGTCAATATTAGGGAGATTGATACAAAGTTATAATTACAAACTATTTAGATTTCAACGCTTATTTTTTATATGCAATGGATCTCAAGATTTTAATTATTATCTTTATTCTCTTATTCTTAGTGAATTATAGATATTATTTAACTCTTAAAAACACATGAATATGATATTATTTTAGAAGTTCATAATTACAGATTTTTTTCACAACATGAGTATGATGTCATGACTTGGACATGCCTAACCCGCCCATGCCCAGCCAGCTCATGCCCTGCCCAAAATTGTTAGGGCTTTTACCGGGCAGGGCCAGGCACCGGGCTGCAAAATGCAGCCCATGCATTTTTTGGGTAGGGCACCGGATAGGAGGCTGCTCTGCCCAGCCCTACCTATGCACACCCGTAATAGCTAAGACTCCACGAAAAGATGCTGTTTGACTTAGTTGTATAAGATGCAACTTGGTCGAGGCTAACTATTAGATTTAGCATTAAAGCGTAGTTTGATTGATTGAGAAACAATGGGAAGGGCTCCAATCGTTGTAAAATTGATTGGGAATTGGGATGGACTGCCTTTGACATTATACAATATCTCAACCAATATCATTAATTGAGTATTAACCACGCCAAGTCGTCAGTGGTTCTTAATCACAGGATCTAATTTAAAATCACATAATTATGTCTCTGGAACTATATGGTCATGAGGGATGATATTCCCACTGATTTAGGTACCTCATTAACCATGCCATTTGATTCAATTTTTGTGGCCTCATTGTCACTACCAACACCCTACATTTGTCCTTTTTCTTTGTAATTCCACAAGTTTTCCTAATCAAGTCAAGTCAAGTCGAATTACATGAGCGTACTCTCTTGTCTGTATTATAAGAAATCGTTTCTGACTATCTTATCAAAATCAAGTAGAGATACCTCTCTTTTTCTTAAGACTCTTTCACAAATATAAAAGAGTTTAATTTTTAAAGAATATTATTTAATTATAATTTGAATAAAAATGTTAAAGAAGATATTATAATTCTAAAATATTTAAATTAATATTTGAAGTTAATTGATAAATTATCTTATTTAATATTAATATCACTTAAAAAAAATAAAAATTTTATTTTGTCTTTAGATCATAAATAATTTTTTTAAAAAATATATATATATAAAATTAAAGATGATTAAGTTATTAATTTGTCTTAAAATTGAATAAGATTGCAAATTAACCTATATTTAATAGCATGGATTTTATCAAAAAAATTATAAAAAAATATAATTAAATGAGATTTAAGATATGAGTAATTTTAAAAAAGGTAATTAATATTCTATTTGATACCTATTTTTTTAAAAGACCACAGGATAGAATATGTCCATATATAAGTTTAAAAAAATCTTAACATGCGGCTTGCCTTGTTCTTGACGCTATGTGATGAGCTGGAGACAGAAATTCAAAGGGCCAAAAGACGTATACGCCCTAGAATGGTACAACATGGGCGACCAATGGATACTTCCCAATCCATGGCTTTACATCGTCAATATCCATATCAAAATATTTAATATATATATAGCTGGTCCAATAATAATGTATGCCTCCATTCATCCTCATCTACAACTCATTTTAAAATTTTATTAAAATATCTAAAGTCCACTATCTCGTTTAATCTAATTTTTAATATAAAAATTAATTAATTTCTTAAATATATTAAAAAATTAAATTTAATTAAAATAACTCATTATTTATACACTCATTAATATATTTAAATTAAATAATTAATTTTTATATTAATTATAATTAATTAATTAATTTTATTATTTAATATATTTAAAATAAACAATTAACTTTAATATTAAATAACAGAATAGTATATTATTGAATTAACTCTTTTATTTTCTCTCTTAATTTGTTTATTAAAATTTTATAATTATATTTATCCCATATTCACTCTTATTTTTATAATATGACTAATGAGTATTAAGATGATATTAAAATTTTTATTAAAATGATTATAATTCAAATTTATTAGTAATAATATTATGAATAATACGTAATATCATAATTTTAATATTTGATAATGACTATATTTTTCTGATGGTAAAACGTTCACAAGATATTTTTGTAGTTGAGGGTTCACTTTCGTTCTGTAAGATTAGGGTAATCTCTACCGTTAATTAGAAAGGTGTCACCACCACCTCGCTCCACTCACATTTCTTCATCCATCTCTCCTTCTTTCCCTCTCCTCCATGCATTTATTCACACTCCATTTCTCAGTATCTTGCTTCTTCTCTCTCTTGTGCCATTTTCTTTCTTAGAGGTATCTTATGTTTCCCCCTCTTTTTTTCAGCTCTTTTTGCTCTCTCTCTCTCTCATATGATATGGTCTTCTTTATGATTAAAGGGAACAGTTTTACTTCTTTTTTTACTTCTCTCCCTTTTTTTGGTCTTGATTTTTTCGGATTCATGTTGGGTTTTTCTTCTGAGGTATCTTGTTGTGCTCTTGATTAACCTCGAAATTGGTTTTTGTTTATCGGATTCTTATCTGGGCACAAATTTTAAGCTCTGATTCTGCTTGTGCTTTGGATGAATTTCTTTTCTGAAGAAATTCCAAATAATTGAATCCAGCTGTATCTTCATATACCTTCAAATATCTTACTTTCTATCTTTTTTAATTACTATTGCCGGTGCCTTAGCGAGAAAGTCTTCTGGGATTTTGTTCCCTCCTTGACTAAAACTATCACTTAGAGTAAAACTATCACTTAGAGGCATCTTGGTTGGTACACTGAATTCGAAATCTCCTCGTAGTTTAATGTGTATGTAAGTTCGTTTAATTCTTTGATATGTTTCAATTATATAGATCGGAGTTGTCATTTTTTTTTGAGATCGTAATAATACATGCTTCAAGTTACCACATACCCTGAATCTTGAAATCTGAATGCATGTTAGATTTAACATGAACCTTTGGCATTTCTGAATAAATAACATAGATTTGTGTTTCCTAGCAATATCTTCAACTTGATTTTCTACTTTGAACTACTAAACATGAGGCAAAAAGATATACTTGATCAAAGGTGTGTTTTTTTTGTGGGGGTGAAGAATCTGAATAGCTTAAGAAGTCAGTTGAAGTAGACATTTCACATGACCAACTTATGATTTGAGCCTTTTTTCTTTCAAACCCTTTTACTCTTCCTTCCTTTCTCTGCATGGAGATAATGATTTCATCTATGGATTATTTTCCACGATTATTGAATCTAGGGAACTTTTAAAGTTGGATCTCCTTTGATATATATTTGATCCCGTCTAACTTGTTGATATGTTCAAGTTTTGAACTTGTTATCATTTTGTCTTACCTAAAACAGCAGAAAGAAAAGAAAAATATTTGGTGATATCTTATGAACTACATTCTCAAGTGTCTAAGAAATTTTGTATTGGTGACATATGCTTATTCTTTTGTGTTGCTATATCGCTGCATATAAATGTAATTGCTTCCCCACTGAAAACAAAAAACATGTTATATGTTCTTGTTATGTGCTGAAGAGATCTTGCACTTCTTGAAACGACATATATCTATCCATTTGGTTTATTTTCCCTTGCACCTCTCTTCAAAGAAATGTTCAAATTTGTTGCAGGGCAAATTGCTGTAGAACTGGAAACCAAAAATGGAACCGGCGTGCTTTGACTGTAATGGGGGTTTCTCGAGTAAGAAGAAATTGAAATCGATTTCTTCGCAGACGGGCATAGCCGATAGGGACAATGGTTGCTTCGAGTGCAATATATGCTTGGAGTCAGCTCATGATCCTGTGGTCACTCTGTGTGGTCACCTGTATTGCTGGCCTTGCATATTCAGGTGGCTTCAAGTTCAGAACTCTTCCGATGAATCGGACGAACCACAACCTACATGCCCGGTTTGTAAAGCTGATCTCTCTCATACTTCATTAGTCCCTCTTTATGGCCGAGGTGCACATAGTTCCGATGCTGAACTCCAGAAGAAAACCCCGACAGATATAGGACTACCTCGTAGACCGCCTCCTCACAGCTCGAATGCTATGTTAAATTCTACAAGTGCGGCTACTTCTCAACCGGGTCAACTCCACCCGAGTTACTTCCAATCACAAACGCAACAGTACTTGCCTCACCTTTATAGAGGATATGCTGTTAATAGATCACCATCATATCTTGGAGTTGCAGCCCTGACTAGTTTCTCCTATCCTATTATCGATATGTTCAGGGAAACGGTCTTCGCGAGGACCTCTGGGAGTTCTGATTCTAATCCATTGGCGTATCGTAACGTTGGTTACTACCCTAATATTGGAAGTGACAGTCATAGAATGAGAAGGCAGGAAATGCTCATTGACAAGTCTCTAAGCAGAGTATCTTTCTTTCTCCTCTGTTGTGTCATTTTGTGTCTTCTCTTGTTCTGAACATAATTTAATGTAAGACTGTATAGACTAATGATTTTGTGTAATCCTAAATATTAAGCACTGTTTAGAATTGGCTGTAGGTTATGTAACTAGTAAATAGCATGCCTTAGTTTGATTTATCCTTCTTTTGCCCCAAATAATGTATCATATATATATATATGAATGTGACTGTAGATTAAGTTTTATATGCCTATTTTTTTTATTGTCCACCTGATTTTAGATTTTTATTTTGACTATATTCGGATTCGACTCATATCGCGTATTTGGCTATAATAGATGAGTCTCTTAATAAGAATTTTTTACATATACTAAGACTTAAATTCGAGACTTCATTTAAGCGATATCAAGCCACTTACTATTTGGATCAATCCCTATTAGTTTATATGCCTAATTTGAAGCCAAATGTCTCATGAGCCCTGTGGAGGAGATTGTTTTGGGAAAGTGTTTTTTTGGTGTACGTTTTGGGAAAGTTTTTTTTCTTGTTACAATAATTTTTAAAAAAAGGTTAGATTTATTCACTATTTAATAGTAGGATGAAATCTCCCTTCTTTTTAAGTAATACTAATATCGAGCAGTTAAGCTATCTATTATCTTCAAATATAAACCTAAATATTCAAGAGTTAGAGTATTTTTTTAAGTGTTACGATTAGAACTATAATAAAATAATATTTTTTAAAAATAAAATATATTCTAAATAATATTATATTTTATTATTTTGTCAGATGAAAAGTTGAAGGGAGAATGTTTGATGCTAAGACATTGGGCCTTTTTAGATATTGTGTTTGAGTTGTGTTGTGTAGCTATTTGTAGTGAGGATTGTGAATCTGGATGTTTTATATTCTTAAAGATGAACGTTTTTAGTGCATTGAAAAAGAAACGGAGAGAAAATATATCGTGAATGGAGAACATCGAACTGCTTTGTTGATCCACGTTTACAAAAATTTGACGGCGTTTTTGTTAGCCGTCAGCACCAAACACAACTCCTCTTTTATTTGTTTTTTTTTTGGGTAAAATCCTTTATTTGCTTTTTATTTTTTATATAGTATAATAGTATCATGTAATAATTTTGCCATGTAATATTGAACATGTCAGCACAACTTTCCCATTGATTAAAAAAAAAAAACAGAATGAATGGAGATGATAAAATATATATATATATATATATATAATAATTGTATATAAATTAAAATATAAAGATTGAGTTATAAATTCGATAAAAGTATAAAGATTAAATAATTGACTTTCCATTAATTATTATTGTTAGTAACTTACTTTGATTTGTGATTATGAAAAATTATTAACATGTTTGAATTAAAATAATACTGGTATAATATTTTTTTGGTCAAAAAAATATAATATTTAAATATACCAAATTAAATTATACTCATTCAATTCTTAATATATAACATAATTAATAAATTAATATTAATCTTATATATATAATTTATTTTTTATATTTATTAATTTTTTTAAATTATCCATATTAATATTTTATCAATAATAATCAAATAAGAAAGAGAAAAAAAATTTAAAAAATAATTATAATATTTAAAACAAATATATTATATTAATTAATTTAATTAACTTATTTAATTTAATTAATTAAATATATTATATATTAAATGATGGAGTACTAATTTTGTTCCTACTGGTTTTGATAGCCAACAAACTAATAAACTGTTTTAACCTATTTAATGTCATTGAAGTCATTAAATACATTCCAAATGACTCCGCTCATGCATTTAGCATAATTTCTTCTTCTTTTTTTAGGTACAAGAATTTAGCATAATTTCTGAATCCAACGTCCCACCCCCCGGGGACCGTGGGGGCATTATTTTTTGAACTACATCTCCCAACTTATAAAGTAAATGTTATTGAGCCGTTCTATTAAATAAATTGTTATTATTGGGTTCTCGGTGCTTCGATTCCAATTAACAATGCTTTCAAAGTCAAAGCCTAGGCTTTGGATAGGATTCAATTCACACCTCAGAACGTAAAAGAGAATAGCTTATATTATCAGGGTATGATAGATGGAAATATTACAAGCTGACTTGTCTCTAAATTATACAATAGGCGCTATTAGAATTTTTACATTTAGATTGTCTTTCTATCAAAATATTGAGTCAAATCTGATATGATTTCCTTCAATATTAGATATATCTTTAACCATTTCTCTAATTAATCCAAATGGGACTCAGGATTTTTATATTCTAATAAATACTAAATAGGAGACAGCAGATAAAATAGAAAATTAACAGAATCCATCATTCGTTCTCATGAATCATGGCTTGAGATTAATTTCACAGGACAACCTGAAGAATTCTGAAAGGCTATATCAAGATTCAGAGCCATCAAACTAATTTCAGAATGGCATTCTAGATCCATTTCTGCATTTACCCATTACTGCAATGATTAAACCGTCCAGATTGAGAATTAACCTAATTACATAGGACACAAGTGTAATACAAGTTTGTTACAACCATATATTTGTAATTGATTCCAAAGCACAAACAAAGCACACAACTTCGACTACATCATTTTCATTGCTCAAATCCAAATTTTCTCCAATTCCTACTGTAAAACTGTAAAGTAGTCTGTATATGAATTATCCTTCTGGCTCTTAAGCAGTGACATAGCCACGGGGATGTAACAGTTGAAAGGGGTAGGCGGGGAAGGGGAAGAACTATCTTAGACATCACAAATTCATAATTCAACTTCTTTCCCTCAACTTCGTGCAAACTGAGGAAACTAGTATGTTTGTTGGAGGGATGGCAAGGGAATGATAAATGAAGAATGTATTAATAAATGAAGCCCATCGTTGAGTTATAAAGAAAGGATTCCACAAATCCTTCTCATCATCAAAACTTATATGGGGTGTTTTGGAAGGAATACCCTGACCAGGGTGGGCACAGCAGCAGCAGCAACAACAAAAGCCTTATCTCGTTAAATAGGATTGACTACATGGATCGTACAACATCATAGTATTATTTCCAAGACTACTTCCTCCTATAATTCTATCTTATTAACTAAAAAAAAGGTATTAGAATCAACATCAATTTCTAGTTTCTAGATTAATTATTTGAAAAATATCATCTTCGCCATTTCATTCTAAATAACTCCCCCTCTTCCCTTATTAAACCTCCAGACAAAAAAAATGCACATGACTACTCCTTCTTCTCCTTAGTACTTATAAATTTATAATCCCATTCCATCAATATCGTTCCTTCATAAATGCGCATATATAGCTTTAAATACTATGTTCAATCAATACTAGCTCTCAAATTTAATCACCATCAGTCACCTAAACTAGCTAAAAACGTAGAAGAACAGCTCTGCACCG
Source organism: Leucaena leucocephala (assembly GCA_037074615.1). Lineage (NCBI taxonomy): Eukaryota > Viridiplantae > Streptophyta > Magnoliopsida > Fabales > Fabaceae > Leucaena > Leucaena leucocephala. Next base: position 4,765,111 of record CM073546.1, on the reverse strand, counting down.
GACACGCTTAAAACCATTTCCACAAACCTCTAGGTCATAGTATCAGAGTCACTCTGATACTTTCCAAAGAAAGCACCAAAAACAGCAAATTGAACTCTCCCCCAAACTAGAAATTAGAGATCCCATTTCAAAATGAGGAATTCTAAGTTGGCAACTTGAACCTGCCTGTATCCTTATGTAAATTTAATTAGATAAGGTCAAGCCCTATAAGAAAATAATGAAGATAGCAACAGAAAATATAGCACCATGAAGCAGTAAAAGGAGTCTATTTAGGCCATCAGATCAGCAAAGGTAGCACTATGAAAGCAGAAACTAACTGAAAGGCTAATCAGTTCGTTAGTCATATGCGAAGGCGCTGACAAGATCGTTCAATCTGTGGCAGTAGAATGAGTTTCAACATTCAGGCTAGAGCTAGAAGCCTACAACATGCCCATGGTCCATAATCTTCAAAAGGGAAAGCAAATGATCTCTATAACCCACAATTCTTTTGGCTAACAAAGCATGGATGAAAACATAAGCGGCATGAAATTGCGTAAATACTGTAATATCCCCTAGGCAAACTGTGGACAAATCCAAATATGCCGGCAGATTTTATAAACATATATCAGAATTGAGATAAATACTTGGTTCAACGAGTTTCTCGAGTACCAACAGGAAACAAAGATAACAGCAACTTTCCTCGAGTGAAGAAAGCAGCGAGAGTCTATAATGTGTTATCCACATTCAGAACATAAAATATTGAATGAACATGCTTATACGCAGCTTCAAAAATTAACATGTTAATAGTCAGAATTAACTAGGTATGCAGTAATCAGGCTATACAACGAGCCCAAATTCGACATTTATAGCCTTATTCAACTACAGATCAAACCCTAGAAGGGAACCGATCATACCCGGAGTGCCATTAACCAAACACAGGAAAATCAGCAAAAGGAGTGGATCCAATATATTGTTGCGAAGATCGAGTTTCAGTCCGATTCACCGGAGCCAGAATTGGAGAGGCCAAGGTTCTCCATCTTGAGGCGTTCGAGGGCCTTCTCGTGCGCCCAGCTTTCAATGGTCATATCAGGCTTAGCGTTAAGGCCAACACCTAGGATCACGATGGTTAGGAAACTGGCAATGTAGCAAGGAAGCTCCCAATCTTCCCATTTGCGAGACTGACCAGGGGGTGGCGGGGTGCGATTGAAGAGGTAACCCTTGGGACGCTCCTCGTGGCCGGGGGTGGCCCAGCGGCTGGGAACGGAGGCTCCGCCTCCACGAGTTCGGAGGGCGGGGAGGATCCGATGACGGAGCATGGCGGAGGCGCTGCTTAAGGGTGCAGGGGCAGGCATGGCTAGCGTCTTCTCCTGAGAGAGAACGGCACTAGTCTCACTCACTGCCTTTCTTGCGCCTCTCTCGCTGACTCTCACCCTGGGCTACGGCTTGTGACCGGGCTAAGTATTGGAGCAGGCCCAATGGGCCCAAACTAAAAAAATACTTAGGAATTTGTTTGACATTTTCTCATGGAAAAATTAATTCGGAGTTCTCTATACTTACATCTAATTTTGAATTAGGTTTTTAAACTTTTTTTTATTGAGCTTTTTTGTAATTTTTGGTTTCTGCCAATCAAATCCGTTTATCTCTCATAGGTTTAGTGAAAGGAATGGGTTTCTCACCGAATCAAGATTCGAGTCTCTACTAAAAAATGTATCCATATTTCTTATTTAATAATATCTCAAATAGTAATGTATCTAATAAAAAAAATATATCCTTGAAAAAAACCATTACAGGAATTTCGTTAGAGAGCATTGATGTAGGAAACAGTTGAATGAGTGGGACAACTTGACCTCTGACTAAAAATATATGTGGAAAAATTTTAGCCATGTCTAAAAACAAATTTTTTTACATAAATGTTTGAAAAGGTATTTTTGTAAAATAGATTATTTTTCTTACCCACAACTTTGGAGTGAAGAAAAGGGCGGAGATGAGATTTGATGTTAAGTCATTTAATTGGTTTAAAAATAAAAATAAAAAACTAAATTTATTTATATTTAAAATTATGAATTACATATTAAAAAGCAAAAACAATTGCATTAAACCTAAAAAAAAGAGAAGGTAAATCTCAGAAAAATGTGACAAATACCTCATTCGGCAACTTAAATAACAATTACACGTTTCTCCTAAAAAAATGTCTAATAATATGAATCGAAAAGTATATATTTACTAATCAATTAATCTCAAATGAATCATATCCTCAAGGGATAAAAGAGACTTAAATGCCATTAAAGTCATTATACAAATCCATCCCAAATGACTCCATTCATGCACTTAGAAGTTTCTAAAACAATCCCCACTATTTATTAGCCGTAATTTTTGACCTATATATATATATATATATATATATATATATATATATATATATATGAGAACTTCCACATACCAAGCATCAAAATAAGTTGGATCGCTGTGGTTGGCTGTGATCAACTTATGAGAATGGCCAAGAATATTTCCTCAGTACATGTTTTGGTGCTTGTCCTCATCGTTTCAGGTTCAATGGCTGACTATTACAAGTTGATTTCATATTATCTCCAATTCACGTCTGTTCTTAAAAAAACCAGTTATGAATACTGATTCAACCTAGGTTTGCCACCCTTTTTTTAGTAAAGGACGCGAAAAGACGACTTCTAACGAGGTGAGTTTGTATATGCATTTGCAGCTATGACAATGGGCAGTGGGCAGGGGAACATCAACTGTTTTGATATAATTGGGGAAGGGGCTTGCCAGATGGACGACTGTGTGCGGAGGTGTAAACAGAAGCATGGCAGCTCAGCCACAGGAGATTGCGTTCCCGTTGACGACAATGTTTTTTGTAATTGTGTCGACTTTAATTGTTGACAAACTTATGGAAACTATAGTATCATGTAATTGAGCCGTCTTATTAAATAAATGAAATATTTGGTACATGTGTGTGACATTGGGAACCATAGCGTTAGTATTGGGTTCTTAATCCTCTAATTCCTGTTATAAAGAGGGGATTCATCCTGCTGCCTAATTCTATTAATCCTATTATAAAAAAATCGTTGAAAAATCTCGAAGATATAGAAATTATCTATAGTTTAAGGGTTTAATGTACAAAAAAATCATTATTTTAACAAAAAAAATAATTAATAAAATTTTTAAACACTGATTTGTATCGATTTTTTTATTTATTTTTGTTGTTTTTTTTAACCTCGTTTTGTTTATTTACAGTGTATTGTGTTTGGATATGATCCTCTCAATTGAAAAAAAATTAGCCACTCATTCTGATTTTTAATAGTATTGAGCGCAGAGTTACAAATTTAGTTTAAAAATATAAACTAAAATCCTTAATTACAATTTTCCCCTTCATCTCTATTAACAAGTTTGTCCACAACTTTCCTCACAAATAATAATAATATATATTTAGTTAATATAAAGTTAATTTAGTAGTATAAAATTTTATTATATTTTTTTTAAAATTTCGACTTTAATTCTTAAAAGAAATACATATCTTACGAGAAACAGTCCTAAATCTCAAAATTTAAATTATTTATTACAAATTATTAATTATTATAAAACAATACCAAATAGCAAAGGTAAAGTCTCTGGTTTTTTTACAACTGTTGATGTTTTAACCCTTTTTTTTGGGTTCTATAAGCAGTAAAATTAGATCTTAATCCTTTGCTTATAGTGATAAGATCACAACACACAATGCCATGGGAGCGCACATTAATGTTGAGAGCCATTTTAATTAGAAACGTATTGGGAGAAGCAAAGAGACTCTATCAAATAAAAGAAAAGGGGGGTAAGACGATAATAGCCTCCTTTAAATTTCTTTTATTTATGAGGTCAAAAACAAAAAAGTTGCAATGAAGTGAAAGTGGGGAATTGGTCATGCACAAGTCAGAATGTAGCCATATCTCGCAATTATTGTCGCCATTTATTGTGCATATAAACTGAGAGTTGAGACTACGTACATACATATTATATTGCTTTCTTGGAGATATGGCTGCTAAGGCTATTTCTTTCACCAACATCATGCTGCTGCTACTGCTTCTTCTTCTCGTTGCCTCAGGTTCATGACTTTCTTTCCTTTTCTTTAATACTATTTTTAATCGTATTATAAAGTATCCAATTTTAAAATTTATAGTTTTCATTCCTAATACACACATCTCTTCTAAAAATTAGACTCGAAATTTAGAGAGATATAAAAAGTTTTACACTACCATAATTAAAAGTTGTGGAATGAATTATGAAAAATAGATTTTATTAATTTTATTAATGATTAATTTTATTAATATAATTAAAAGTTAAATAGATTTTATATTAATGATGATATATAGTATAGTTGTGGAATGAATTATGAAAAATTGAATATTGAATGTTACAGGGACGATGAGTGGAGGGAAGACAAACTGTAAAGAAGTAGACCCAAAGGTGGGATGCGACATGGTGGATTGTTACGATGCCTGCAAGAAGAAACATCCTGGTCTTGGCAACTACGGCAATTGCGACATCATTGCCAACTATTATCATTGTGTTTGCTATTACTACTGTCTTCCATAGCACCATTCACCCACCTCCTCTTTCATTACTGGATTATATTCGTCAAATAAGATGCACCCCCGAGGCACTCCTCGATATACCTCATTCTATTGCTTAAATTTTATCCCCTTTTCCATTATTCTTGCCCTTATTCTTAATTTAATATATTTATAATCACATCCACATATATAATTTAAAATATATGATCTATTTAACTAATCTAATTAAATTAATTAATATAATATATTTTATTTAAAATAATTTTTTATAACTGTATTTTCTTATTTAATTATTATTAAAAGGAATATTAACAATATTAATATGAGAAAAAAATAACAAAATCATTTAAGAAAAAATTTATTAACGTGACAAATCAATCTTATATTTATAACTAAAATATAGTTTATATATTAAACATTGACAAAATATTAACTACTAAAAACATGGTTTCTATGCAATTCCATGGAGTCCACACCATTAGCGCTCAAATGTTAGCCATCATTTGACCCCCGGGGGGGGGGGGGGGGTTGTGTGTGTTTACATTACACCGTTTTTTGTAACATTACACCGCCTAATAGGGTTTAGAATACCAAATGCTCTTGTAAAAATAATTCAAGAGTGAAAGAGTCTTTTAACCTAATATAGTTAAATCGGAAGTACAAGATTTTAAACACATGTACGAATCTCATGGGGAGTGGTAAAAAAAAATATAATTAGCTATTTTAAAGACAGGTCAGCAAAGCCTTCGATGAGATTATCAAGTTGCCCTTCCTCCGAAACATTCAACTGCTCTGAATTTTTAGAAGAAACAAGATTATCAGGTGATCCTTGCTCAAAAACTTTCCACTGCTCCGAATAATCAAAAGATGATGGCGTCATTTGAAAGGAATTTGTTGCCAAAGCTTTGTTCAACTGTTTACCAAAATCATCTTCCTCAGTAGGAACGTTCAAATCCCAGATTTTGAAGATATCATCAGATGATTGCTCCGTGTCATGAGCTAATGAATCCAGATTAATTCCTGAATCCACAGCTTCATCATCTTCTTTCAGGTCTTCACTGTAAGTTGGCAAAAAAGGATTTCCCTGAAAAACTGCAGAAGGCAGAGCTTCAGTCTTTTCATTGTCCAGAATATCATCAGTATTTGCAGTTGCTACACTTACTGGTAGAGCATTATAAGTTGAAGAAGACGCAGAAGAGTGCTCCATATCAATATCATTACTTGCTTGCACGTTTCCTTCAGAAACTGGCATAAGATTTTCTTCAAAGGAAGATGAAGATGATGGCTTTGTGTAAGCCATATTGTCGCCCTCAATACTAACAGTAATTCTTTCAGCAGCTTTACTGACAGAAGAAAAATCATTACCAGTTCTTCCCTGAAACCCTGCATTCTTGTTCTCCTCAATTGAGGGAAGAATCTCAATATCTGCTCCTCCATCAGGGTTGAAAGATTCTGGCTTAGAACTAATAATTTCCAGTAAAGCATTTTTCACAGGATTCCATGTACTTTGTAAAATATCAGCATCTTCAATTAGGCAGGAATCAGCCCAGGCAAGATCTTCAGGTGAAAGAACTTCTTTCTGTTGCGAATCTATGGAATTTAGGATAAGAGAAGAAACTGAAACTTCATCCTCTCCATTATTGACATCCATGGCTGCAAGTCCACAGGGAAATAAAATAACAAATAAAGATGGCGCTTTGTATATTGATGAATTTTAAACAGCAATTCATCTCATCCCTCATTTATAAGCAATTAGGGATGCAAATCATCAAACAGTCTTCATACTCTAATTATTCCCAAACAGCTTCCATAAATACTACACTAATCACTACTTAATTACCATCTGAAAATACTTTTCCCTCGAAATTGATCCTAAATACTGAAACTAGAGAATTTATAGAAACAATTAAAAACCGTAAACCAATTCCATAAGAGCTTCTAGATAGGCTTTCTTCCAGTATCTGGCGAAACATGATGATTTGAGACCATATGCTTGCACATCTTTGGAAGAATGCCAGTCTAAAAGCTCCGATGGACTCCGAGGTCAACTTATCGACATGAAAAACCATTGGAAGAGTAATTATCCAAACTGATAACTCCAAACGGACTGAATAAAATCTATCACTGGCCGAAAATAATGAATTCAACAAATTCATATCAGAGCTCTTAAATTAGGAACTTTATATACAAGGAAAGATAGGAAAATTCTTTATAATCAACAGATAGCAACGTCAGAGGGGAAAAAAACAAAAGTTAGTAAATTAGATAGACAGTGAGAATCCTTTTCAAACGAGTAGAAACAGAGCTTCAGCAAAACCTGGTTCAGTCTTGACAGTTAAATTTAATCTAACAACTGGCCTTTGATTCCACAGTAGCGAATAATCCCTCTGTATGGGAAATAAAAGAAGGAGAAGTGCCTAATTACAAGCGGGACAAGGTAAGAATCTGGAATTTACCGGCGGAGAAGGGAGGAATCAACGATTTGGGTTCGGACTCTTTCACGGTACAAGACGATTCGGATTGGGATTGGGATTGGGATTGGGACCTCCACCAATAATGGCCATTTTCCAGTTGCCCTAACCACCATTAGCTATCTGCTAAATGGAAATCGAAGTGACTTCCCAATTTACTGCGAATTTCTAGAACAAAATTTATTCTCCTTGTTTCTATAATTTTAAAAATTTCATTTCATATCAAGATAAAAAATGAGGAATAAAAATTTTCTGAGTATAATTTTCTTTAGAAAAATTAAAATACAAAAACAAACTTATATTTTTGTCATGACTAATAATATAGAATTGATCTAAAAATTGAATTTAATTTTTATAAAAGATATTTATATTAAATATTGTTAATAACATTAGTCAATACTATAAAAAAAATATGAATTATGACCTCTATTCTAGTCCATATTCAATTTTTATATAACGCATTCGTTTTTTTATTCCTTTTTTACTCTGATTTACTGCAATGTTAAACATGGTCAAAGTGTTTTGCATTCAATCTCCTTAATTAGGTTCAATTGTTGAGGAAACAAATCCATGAACCATCATGATCTTATTTTCAAGGGATTTTTTATAAAACTTTTAGCCATTGGTAAAAAAATACTACCATTTTTTAATTTGAGAGACATATATTAGTAATTTAATATTATAAACTGAATCCAACTTACAACTTTTATTTCTATTTATAAGGGAAATTAGATTTTTTTTTTTTTTACCACAAGACTAAAAAGATATCTTCTCTAATGTTTCTCATCTATTTACTCAACTTCTTTTTTTATTATTATTTTGAGAAAAATTAATCATTTATAGTTAGCATCATTTTTTAACGAACTCTTTCATTTTTTTAGGAGCAAGCTGGTGGACCATGTGGGGCCCACCAAATGAAGAGGATATTTTTATTCTGTGTATTGCACAGTAACATATTTAGCCATTTATGAATCATACAACTTAATATAAATTTTATATTGATAATTATATACATGCCGAACACAATAATACAATACATTTTATTGAAATTTTTTATTTTTTAATATTTAAGTCTTATTAAAATGTGTAAATAATAAAATTCTTATAAATTTTATATTTTATATTACTTTATAGAATTATATGACATATCTAGTATAAAGAGAAATTTTGGTTAATGTAATTTTGGTTTACAAATATTCAAACTTAAATTTATATTTAAATGAAATTAATTTTCTTCTCCTCGATTCACCTTGTTAAATTTTTTTAACAATGTTTCCCTATTATCAAAAACTCTAAAAAAACCTTATTATAAAATTTATTGGTTAAAGATATTTAAAGATTAAAGCACTTGGCTGGTGCATATTATCTTTAGTTTAATAAGTATAACTCTTCAATTATGTATAATATATTTTTTTATAATATTATATATTATTATCAATACTTAGGTGGATGCAAGATGTCTTTTTATATTATTTATTATATCTTAATTTTTGAAAGTTTATGATTATCGATATTAGCTAAAATGTTTCTTCTGAATATTAAATTTAATATCTAGAATAATTTATCGAGGCCTTATATCATTAAATCAATTTTATATTAATATATATAATATATTTTTAATTATATATAAATATGTTTTGTTTAGTATAAAATTGAATATAAGTTGTAAGGAAGAATTTTTTAAACAAATTTACGATACATTTGGCTATAAATTTTAAGATACAATTTTTTTTCAATACATGAATAAGAGAGAAAGTAAAGTGACGTTCTATGGGAGGAGCGAAGATTTTTTTACTATAATACTATAAACAGTAAAATTTACTTAAGATATTATGTCATGAAAATATTTATAAAAAATCTATAATCAAAGTTATTCTCTACTATATAAATTTTAAATTTATGAATAAGTTATTCATTACCAATATAGTTTTGAGGATATGATAATTTTTTAAATTAAAAAAAATAAAAAAAACTTTAAAAATTGTTCTTTGACATAATAATTTTAATTTTATCTCTATATAAATAATTGTCATGCGCGCCCTTTTCTCTTTGTTAAATTTCTATCACTCAGCCTAATCAAAATCAGTCCATGAAATTTTTTCGCTTCACAAAATTTAAGGCTTCCATTTCCATATAAACTTATAAAAGTATAGTGTAAAACTGAAGATTTAAAATTTATAAAAATAAAAAATATGTGAAAGTAATAAGTGATAGTTCTATATAAATATTGTAAATTTATTTTTTCTTTCACTGTCTATTATTTCTCTTATTATTTCCCAATTCCTTCCTTCCTCTTTTTCTTTCTCAATTGCTTTCTTCTTCTTCTAATTAGATATTAGTAGTCTACATGTATTGTGACACCATAAATTACTATTTATCAGGTAAATCAATTTTTAAAATTCCATCACCAAATTTTAATTAATTATTTTTATTTAATATACCCATATTAATTTCATAATTATTATTAGTGTTATTATGTATTTGTTATTAACGATTTCCTTTTTTTATAGTATAGTATATTGTATAAATTTTGTTATTGTTTACAGTATTACGGTAAAACAAAGCTGAATGTACCAAAGAAAGCTGGGTACAGCTATATCACTATTCACTATATCCAAACCAGCCAGATCCACCTCCTCAAGAAAAATACTCTCTCTCTCTCTACCATTTTCTTGACCCTTTTTGACCGTCCGATGCGGCGCTATCTTATCTGGTCCAATCACACTGCCCAACACCATCCAACGGTTTATGTTGGCTTCTCAGAAGCACGGGCAACTAACTTTATAAGTGTCCCCATCGTGTAACGGTGGAGTCCTCTGACACAAAATTAGTATAATATGGCAGTAGAAGATCTCCATAATTTTAATAAACTTTGAGTTGAAGTCCTTAAAAAAAAATATATTTATGATGAGAGAATCAACTAAAAATTCTAAAACTTTATTAGATTGTTATTTGAATATATAATAATAAGATTTAAAAGACTGGTTAATATTATTTAAAAAAGAGGTGAAATCCTCTAATTTAGTTTAAGTATTTGAGATTAAGTCCAAATTATTCTTTAGTCACTTCCCATGAGGGCTTGTCGTCTTTCCTCTTCAGCTTCCGTCTGCGTTCTTCACACATTTTACGCTTCTTAATTATTTATTTCATTAATATTAATTTCAATTATAAAATTGTCCCTACGTGTATGGCATATAACTTGTTCATATCTAAATTAGTATTTCTGTAGCTACTTCCCATAATTACTTTTCTCTAGTCCTTTTGTCTAATCGCTGGCTGGCTCATTCACGTATTTGTTGGTATGCATTTTGCACCTATGAATTCCCTTATTTCCTTTTTCTGATCTTAAGATCAAATCCATTTGAGCAATTTAAATTTGATCTTTTACTAAAAAAAATATTTTCTTCATTAAAATTTTAAATTATTTAAATCAAATTTTATCTGTTTAAATTTAATTATCTATTTCTACAATTCAATATTTTTTATAATAAGTTTATAAAAAGATCAAATCTAAATTCCTCAAATGTTAATTTTATGGTTAGAAGAGGATGGTAAGGGAAGAGGAGAAAAAATGTTATTTTTATTAATGTAATTAATAAAAATAATATTAAAAATGAGTTAAATTTTATAACAAATTTAATATTTTTAACTATTTTTTATAATTTTTAACTGTTTTTATTATTATTTGTAAATTAATTAGAAACAGAAAAAAGAGTAAATGGATTCATTTAAAGAGTTGACTTAATTCTTTGGAGGTGTATAAATTCAAAACAATAACGTTAGTACTTGACCAAAAAACAATTTCACAATTGTAGATTTTCGGTTTTAAAAAGAATAATTATTTGATATCTGATAGTATTTCATTGCCTAATGAATCAATCCAACATGTTCCATGTTTGCCTCCTTTTTATTGTCTCTGTAACTCGACACTTTCACACACGCTCTACAAGAGTTCAAGCGGAGCCAGATAACTAGCTAAGATGCCTTTCACCAGCCGAAAGACATGGAGCCTTAAAAAACACACCCACTTTAGAATATCTTTGCCTTAGGAAGGAATAAAATTTATTTAATTATAACTCATTCCAAATCTAAAAACCCTTCTCTCACTGAGCTCTCGTCACACTTCCCTAGCTTCTACTCTAATCTGCTTTCCCTCTACTCCCGCTGTTTCTTCTCCTCCGCCTCCTCTACTTCCTGGGAATGTTGAATTGAAGCTTCATAGGTACAGAAGCTCGAAAATGCGGGGTCCTTTAGGCGCAGTCATTGGAAGATACCCTTCAAGTGATGGGAGTACCCAAGTAGGTGGAATCATTAGGCACAACAGAAAATGCCGAGACGTAGCCGTTCTGGTGATCTTCATTGCATTCTGGATTGCCATGATTGTGAACTCCAGCTTCGGTTTCAACAGAGGGAACCCCTTAAGGTAAAAAATCTTAAAGCTTCCCACTTCATCTAATTTTGCATTGCATTGATGGAGTTTCTGTTATTGGGGGAGCTTTCGTTTCTATATGTTTTCGAGGCATGAGATCTTTTCAGAGGCTGTTCTTGTGGCAATTTTGTTATGATGTAGTTTTAACTTCTACTTTACCTTATCCGTTTTGGCGTGTCGTGATTTTCTAGCCATCTGCGATTGGTTTAATTTCTCTACAACTTTGTGGCAGTGTCAGTCACCTTGTATGCTATAAATTGTACATGTGGTTCAATCTCGTTATTTGGTAGGCTGCTGAAGATCTGAAGCAAGAAATGAGAGTTGATTTGGAGAGAAAGGAACAAAACTAGGTGGAGCGTTTCGTTGTTTTCCATCAGATTCTTCTTAGAATTGCTAGAGATAGTGCCATTTGTTTGTACAATGAAGCTCATGATTTTATTCTGATTCTGTTTTTTTTCTCTTATTGTTTGTTTGTGATCATTGGCATTACTGTTTTCCAGGCTCACATATGGGCTGGACTACAAAGGGAATGTGTGTGGGGACAAGCATGCGCACCCTGGCCTTCATCAATTGGAGCTCAAATATTGGTTAAATCCTAACCAGGTTTACCAGAGTGGATTAAAGGATAGCCAATTCGAACTGTCCGATGCTCGCACTATATGCTTGTTGGATTGCCCTGTGCCTTCTGAAGACTCACTTAACTGGGTGTGTGATTATCCCGAAGGAGAAATCCGTGTTTCGATGCAGGTTTGGATTGATAGTAACTACGATTATTTCGAATTTCTTACTCCACAAATGAGAAACAGCTCTCTTCAACTTCAGGGCCCTTGTTATCCTGTCATATTTCCAAGTGTAAATGGTAAGAAAATTATAGATTCCATTTTTTTTTTTCAATTTCCTCTAGTTGGACCTTGTTTGAATGGTAGGCTCCTTGTATGAAATATGTGTTTTTTTTTTTTGGAAGTCGGGGATGAAGTTGTCGGTCTCTCATAAATTACGAGCTTTTCAATTGCTAATTCTTTAACAAGGTAGTTCCTGTCATTCTTTTTGTACAGTTTACTGGAGTTGCCAATTTATCGCTCGAGCATCAAATGTGTCTTTAAAACACTGGCAGCAGATGGGTGGAGTTAACATCAATGAGGACATTGTTATAGATAAATCCGTTCACAAATCAATCAATTCTCATTCAGCCGTCTTGAAGGTTGAATTCTATACGGACTTGTCAAGCATTCTCAGGACCGCCTTGCGTATTATGTATATTATGTGCTGCAATTGCGTAATCTTGTAGTTTAATCTTTTACCTTTATTTGCAGAGATACATGGCTGACATAGCGAAGTCATGGCCCGTGCTGATAGTTTGTGGAGGGATTTTTCCTCTGTTTTTGTCAGTTATTTGGCTGCTGATGATTCGGCATTTTGTTGCTGCAATGCCTTGGATAACAGTGGTGCTCTTTAATGTTCTCATAATATCAGTCACAATGTTCTACTACCTAAAAGGTTGAAATCTCTATCTGGTTATTTGATAAACCAAATATTTTTGTTTTAGAGCAGATATTACTATATAACAGTATATAAATTATGAATTGAGTTTGTTTCCTTGTCAGCTGCATGGTCTAATTCATTTTTCAGTTTGCCTTTGTTACATAAATTCTACTCTTTCATCCATAGTATTAATAAAATACATTCACTTGTAATATAAATAAAGTGGTCAAATCTTAGAATGCAGTATATGCTAGTTGACATGGTTTAATTTTCAGAGCCTTAGAGCTCGTATACTGATACGGGGTTACTGGTATTTAATTAATAAATATTGGATTATTTTGTTGGATAAATACTTATTACTATGCTTCCTTGGTGATTCGAAAACCTACAATATTTGGTTATATAATTTGTAACCGTAAAATTGTAGAATCTATCTTTTTTCTACATGTTGTATGAACATCAGTCAGACAATGATGCTGATTTTGTTTTATTTTCTTGACTTTCAGCTGGGTGGATAGGAAACGATGCTGTTTCTCCCATCATTGGTGAACATGACCCATACGTTCATGTGTTTGGGAGGGTAAGTACCATAAATAAGCTAGCCCTTAAGAAGCTCTTTCTATGTGTGTCTATGTATTTTGATGTTTTTATATGTATCTTACATACCTGTGTTCATTTTCAGGAGCTTAATCATCTGCGTGGTGTTGCGGTCCTCATGACCTTTATTATGGCTGTTGCCATTCTTACATCATTTGCTATTGTTCGACGAATCCTTATGGCAACATCTGTCCTCAAGGCAAGCATCCACTATATGAAATGCAATTAGGAAACTATGATTCACTTACTTTCACTAATTAAATTTAATTCAAAATAACGTAAAATTGTTGACTAAGGTTTGGTTACGATGATATTGAAAATCGTCTGTGTTATCTGTAACTGTATTTGTTAAAAACTTAAAATTGTTAAAATACTTTAGTTGTTCGGATGGTCCATGAGAAAGCACAATGCAAGTGTATGTGTGAAGCTGGATCAAGTAACTTATCTTTTCAGGTACTCTTACATAGCGAGTAGCGATACATATCAAAATCTCTTAGCATATGTGGTATGTTACAAGTATTGGCACATCATGTGGTAAATTGTACAACAGTAGGACATTAGTAAGAACGAAGCGATGATCCATCTTTCTGTCCATGAGATGAGTCAGTCATTCTAACTAATTTGGTGTAAATCTGTTTGTAGGTTGCTGCCAAAGTGATTGGGGAAGTCCAAGCGCTTATTATTTTCCCGCTCTTGCCATATGGTATCCTTGCAGTGTTCTACATGTTGTGGATATCGGCTGCTCTCCACTTGTTCAGTTCTGGGGAGGTTGCTCAGAATAAATGCAACTCTAACTGCTGCGCATATGATCTCTTGGCGAGACGGGTGAACTGTGACAATTGTTGTGGATACAGCATTCAATACACATCACATATTGGAGTCGCCATCCTTTTTCACCTATTTGGTTGTTACTGGGCTACTCAATTTTTCGTCGCATGGTCATCCACAGTGATTGCTGGATCCGTCGCTTCCTATTACTGGGCTCGTGGAGAAGAATCTGTAAGTTTGCACAATTCCTTGTGCATGATTGAACAAAATGTAGTCTCACTCTAAACTAAATGTTTGAACAAAATGATCAAAATACTAGGTGTACTATTTGCTTTTTATAATTGCACAATTATCAGTTAATGAAACTGACACGTTACTCAATGCAGCCTGAAATTCCATTCCTTTCAGTCATTTCCTCCACAAAGAGGCTTATGCGTTACAACCTGGGGTCTGTGGCTCTTGGCTCGCTAATTGTATCATTTGTTGAATCCATCCGCTTTCTGCTTGAATCTATTCGCCGAAAGCTAAAAGTCTCTAGCCTCACGCCTGACAGCTGGATAGGCAAGGCTGCATCCCGAACTTCTCAATTTTTTCTCAGGTGTATCGAGTGGATCATAAAGTCAGTGAACCGGAATGCTTATATCTTGGTAAAGTTTTTAACATACAATAAATTAAGATTAAGTCCAGAAAAAATTTGCTAATATTTGGTTGGGTTTCTCACTTATCTTCTTCCTTTGTTAATTAGTTGTTTCTGATCAAGTCTCTTCTTTACCAGTTGAAACTTTTGCATACTTGATATTCACCCATTTCTTCTGCATTTAAATCTTATTTGACTATCTGCTTGCAACTGCAGATTGCTATAACCGGTAAAAGTTTCTTTCGAGCTTCATCTATCGCCACAGAATTGATCATGAATAACATCCTTCGAATCGGGCGTGTCAATGTGATTGGAGATGTCATTTTGTTCCTTGGGAAGCTATGTGTCAGCCTAGCGAGCGCCGTGTTTGCTTTTCTCATGCTGGACACACAAAAATACAGTTCTTCTCATAACAAGATCTCATCTCCCCTCTTGCCCGTTGTGGTATGTTTTCTATTATCTAATTAAAAGAGTGGGGAATGAGGGGATCAATTACCATTTATCAAAATGAAAAAAAAAACTCATTAATAATAGTGATTCATCTTTAAATTGATGAAATCTTTCTAGTCACATTGACTCTTAGTGGTATGTTTGGTAGGATGGAAGTGGAAGTGGAGTGAAACTGGAATTTGGCTAGAAATAGGTTTTAAAAGTTTGTTTAGTAGAATAGAAATGGGTATATAATTGATGTATTTTTTTTACAACTTAGGTTGAAATGGTCTAAAATATTTTTTTTATAACTTAGGAAGGATTAAAGTTGTCCAGGAATTTTATAAATTGGGGTAAAATGGTCTAAAATATTTTACTTCTGTTTCTATCATTTTATTTTCCAACTTTTTTATGAAAATGAAATGGTTCAAAATGTTAGAAGTAGAAGTGGAAGTGAAAGTGATTTCCATTATACCAAATAAGAAAGTAGAAGATTCTACTTTCACTTCCCTTGTACCAAATATGCCCTAGGGCTTTGAAGAGTTGGTTTGGATTAGTATTTCTGTTATGTGAACTTTATAGCTTGCATTGCCAAAGAATGGTTCATTAGTGTCTCAGAACTTATTGCTGATATTGATTTCAAACCTTTTTTGACTTAAACCTCCGGCATTAAGCATAGCCAGATTTATAGACAAAAACTTGTAAAATACTATTTTGGTCTTAAATATAAAGTCTCAATCCATTTTATTTCTTAAATTTATAATTTTCTCCATATTAAACCGGAATTCACATCCAGGGGGGGCTTCAATGCAAATGGCTAAATACGGTATTTTTGGGAAAACAACACAGTTTTATTTTACAAATAACTAACTAATTTTTTTTAGTGTCTGTAAATAAGTTATATAGCTCCTATGGGATTGAAGGAAGTAATCACTTGAAGAATGGAAAGATACTGCAAATTATAGGAATGATAATCACCACCTCATTTTCAATATTCTGTGATGCAGGTCTGCTGGGCTCTCGGATATATCGTCGCGACTCTTTTCTTTGCCGTTGTGGAGATGTCGATCGACACGATCATTCTGTCATTCTGCCAAGATTCTGAAGAACATCAAGGGACAGCCCAGTATGCTCCTCCTCTTCTCATTGAAACTCTGAATGACCAAAATGAGACGCAGAGGCTTACACAAGGACCCCAATAAGATATAGATCCTTCTGTATAAATGGCATATTTTTGCTGCCTGAATTTTTTATCTTATTCACTTGTATATATATATTTATGATGTATCTTCCGTTGGAGAATTGGAATGCCTTTTAAGTAGTCTTTATCTTGTTATTCAACACTAAGATATATCCTATTTATTTTACTTGGTGCACAAGTAAAATCTTATAATAATCTATCTAAAAATTTATTTGTTGATAGAGTACTATAAAGCCGGACAATCTTTATAGTTAATTTCACTTTAGTGTAATAAGATTTATTGTTATTAATAATAGTGTATGAGTAAAACATATTCATTAGTCATTACTTTTATTTAGATAATATAACTCCTAATTAAATAGTCAACTCAATAATGGTAGTTTCAACACAACCATTTTGGAGATTCCCAGATGACAATGTTGGATGCAATAGTTATATTCATGTCTTGTTTGTGAGTAATGATTATAAACTATGTCTTGTTTGTGAGTAATGATTATAAACTATTGTCACTGTGCATTGATTATTAACAAAAGCATTTGTCTATATATAATAAAATTAAATGTGTTTCTCCACAAACTGCATTTTTTTAAAAAAAAAATGTATGGCTGTTTTAGATAATTGTTGTTTATAAAAACTACACTACATTGAATATATTTTTTTTTTTGATACAATACATTGAATATTTAATTTAGACCATCGGGTACTAGGTTTAACTTTCAAAACAGCATCGGGTTAAACTGGTTTAGGACTGACCTTTTTTAAACCAAACGATCTGGTCTGGCCTGGCCCGGTTGCCAGTGCGTGTCTTTCGAACGACGTCGTTTTATCGCTCACTCAATTTCCCGTTCCCCACAATCGGCCTCCTCTTCTCTCCTCCGTTGTTTTCCCATTTTCCTTTCGGCCGTCCCTTCTCTCCTCCGCCCATGCACTGTTGCTCTTAAGTCTCAACCCTCTCCGATCTCTCGTTCTTTGTCTTCGATTCTTCACCTCGTGGCCTTACACCCTCTCGCTCAGTTCATCGTCGGCGTTGCTCTTCATTGCTTGTGCCTTGCTTGGTTTCTCAAAGAATTGAAGTTACACATAAAAATTATTCAGATTTCAGTTATACAAGATATATAATTTTTTTTGTTTAAAAAACAAATACAAAAATATTATGACAGGAAATTTTGCAGTAGATTACTATCTCCCTTGTTACTTTCTTAGTCTCCCACCACTTTGTTTTAATATAATCAGAAAAGATCTTAAGCTGAAAATATCTGAATGCTGAAATGAACTGATCTACAACCCTAAAAATTGTCTGCCAGTTTCTGTCTTGTCTAGTGGCAAGAAATGCTGCTTGCCTTCCCTTGGCAAAGAGTATCATACAAGTCTGTCAATCCTGTTGTATCCCATCAAATTGATGAAACCATTTGAAGAAAACTCCTGAATATCCCTAAATTTCATTTTGTTACATGCTTTAGAAAATTAATAAAGGAGTGGTTGTACACAGGTATGAAGATTTTCTTTGTTTTTTTAGAACTATTATAGTTCTATTTTGCTTCAAATGCACTATTAGGCATATTGCTCAGCTATAGAAATTTATAAAGTCTCACAAATTATTCCTGGGCCAGGAGACCATTATACTTGAATCAAGTCTTGAATGCTTTCTCAGCTGTAACTATGTTGTTTATAAATCATATTACTACGCATTTTCCGGAGTAAGCATGAAACTCTTATGTTATTCCCTTTTCTTGGGTTAAATTTTCTTTTATTTGTTGAATTAGTCAAGTGTACTATTGAGAGTTCAACAAATTCTGGCTTTCTTATATGAGCTTGGATGTAGCATATGAACTGTATCTTACATATTACTATTAAAAGCTCAGGCGATATTTCTACCCCTTACAATCTGAAATGTTTAGGAAACATTTATGCCTAAAGCTGTCGTATAAAGTTATAGTTCTCTGTTTCAGCAAGCCATGGGAACAAGAGGAGTAATCAGTGATAAATGGTCTATGAGAGTTCTCTGGATTTGTGCCATTGGAAGTGCTGTCAGTAAGCATTCTTCACCTTCTTGAAATAGGTTCTTCCCTCATATTCTATTCCCAAAATAACCACGGTCACACTGATGCAACTGAAATAAGGAGTGTTTATATTTATAGATTATGAAGAGTGAATGGGGCTAAGAGTGGACTATTTTTCACTTGGTTATAGAAGTTTTGATGCCTAGTCAAAAATTAATTTAGAAACTTGAGCTTTTAGGTGAACACTCATAAATAAATAAAATTATTGTAAATTATAACAACGATGATTATACTTATCCAGGCTTATATATGCTTGCGGCCGAAAGAAAATTACAGAATAGGGAAAGGATTCTAGCAGAAGGCTTGAAGGCTATGGAATCAGGAGGAACATATGACCAAGACGCTTAACTATGGTAAACTCAACTATGGAATCAGATGGCTTGAAGTTTATGAAAAATCTGAGCTAAGTATATGGCAGAGTTTCAGAATCATCAAAGTTAGGCCTCCTCATGTAGAACGTTCCTCCATTTTCTGTTGAATCCATGCTATATGCTTATATTCTAAGTAGACAATATTAGCACAGTTGCTAATGTTTCCTGCTGTTGATCACTGTAATAGCCATTGCTTTCAAATATTTTGGAAGAACAGGAATGCTTTTTTAATAAAAGATGTCAAATAAATCTTTTTATTAACTAAATTTTTGTTTAGATCCCTTTGCCATGATAAATTTACCGTGTGTGAGCAAGTCAAAGTTTCACATTCACCAGATCATAGTCTCCAATAACGAATCGGCTTTTTGTTTGATTTGGCGCTTCTTCATTTGCGGATACAAGAACATAGTTGACAACGAATTAACTATAAGCCTCCACGACAGTAATTGATATATTAAGTTTAGCTCTACAACGTATTTATATCGCTAATTGGCAACAAATTGGTCGGTGACATGAATTAATGATATTTCTAACTCACAGTATATATGTCTGACACATTGATGCAACAAAACATTATTCTACCAACAACCATTAGTCTAAATGGAAGTGGAAGATGTTTTACTTGCTTAAGCATCAAATTTCAAGTTCAAATTCATATGAGTATAAAAAATATTTTTAAAAAAGTTAATCTATATGAATGCAAAAAATACATTTAAAAAAATTACATCTAATTAACCCTAACAATAGTCAAATAGTAAGAATTGAATTATTGATTGTTTAGTTGTAGAAACTTTGATACCATAAAAAATCACTTTAATTTCAAATCTTCAGCTTTTAAGTGAACCCTGTAAATATCATAACATTGTAACATCGAATCATACAAAATCCAACTTCATCATTGTTACATCCAATTTCTTTCTTACCTACACAATGAAGGCTTTCATTTTCTATTTCTTCCGGCGGGCAAAGAAGAGGATCTTGAAAATGCTCCTATTCTAAAACTATATGATGATGCTGATTTAGAAACTGAAGCAGAGGGACGAAGGAGGGGCGTAGCTGCTCTACTTGAAGTTTCATTTGCAATAGCTGATGGAGGAGACGTATAACCAGTTACTGGTTGTAATTCTAACTGGTTACAGGCGGTGGCAGCCGGAAGTGCTTCGACCGATCGGTTGTCGTCGTCTTCTTCCTCTATAGGCAACACCGTGCTTGTGTCTATATGTATGGTGGAATCCTCAACGAAGAAACCATGTCTTCTCTTTCTCCTGGCTTGTTTACCCCATCCATGAATAGTCTCCCTTATTCTCTGTGGAATCAATGCAGCCTTATAATTTGTTCCCATCTGAATCAAACATAGGAAAGCTGTTACTACATGAGACATGAAAGCGGCAAATACAAGGCTTTTTTTTTTTTTTTTGAAAAATCCTATGTTTTAATATGTAGCATTTTACAGAGTACCAATAATTAGTTATTTGTTTTTAATGGGAAGCAATTTTGATATACTCCTATTAAAATTTTATGTAAAAACATAGTAACTCCGATAATAATAAATTAATTAATTATAATTAATATAAGAATTAACTATTTAATTTAAGTAGATTGATAATTTTATAACGTGAATTTATTTTAAAGAGTCGAATTTTGTTATAATTAAGTGTCTTTAGCCTATTCAAAAAAGTTAAATTAGTTTTTATAATTATAATTACCAAATGGAGTATTAATAATTCCATAAAATTCGTTACATATTGAAACATAGGACTTTCTCTTTTCTCAATGTCGATTCCAACACGTGACAGACCCTATCCTCAAAACCAACATGACACGAATATTGATTAAACATAGGACTTTCCAAAAATGCATAGGGGGCACAAATTTCAATCATCTGTATGTGAAGTTACCTGTGTAGCAAGTGCATAGAGGGGCAAGGTACTGTAGCTACAGATAAACTGCCCAGCAAACCTGGGAATTAACAACAATTTATTTTCAGCATCTTAATTTAACAAAGATTGAGGGCTAGTTTGTTTAATATTATAAAAAAAACGTGATCATGTTTAACTAAACCAAAATCACTTTTTTTTTATAATCTTATAAACTGGTTCTGATATGATAAATCAAAATTTCTACATACCCCAAGATCAGCCTTAAATACACAAGGAGATGATTCCTAATGAAGCAGGAACGGTACCCAAACTGCCACTGCAATCATAACATTACAGAGATTTTAGCATAACAAATAAATTAAAATCAGGAAAAACAAGTTAATTTCTCTGACATGGGTAAGGAATTACCCAGAACCAAAAGAATGAAGCCAACTCAAATGCATTCTGCAAGGAGGAACACCAATTTGCATCATCCATCAGAACATGTTTGAAAATAACAATTCTCAATAAGAAAAATCATTCCATCATGACATGTAAAGCAAAGGTTCCAACAAACCTGGAAAAGAATAAAATGGATTAAGGACAACAACAGTTCAGGTTTACTGAACCAGAAAAGTTCATCGCGAGGCTTCAACTTCGCCTCCGAGAAGAAACCTGTTATTCCTTCATTCTCCAATGCCAGGGTTGCAATAACATGCTGCAGCTTTGCTCCCACCAACAGCACAAGCTGCATATAGAACACACTTCAATTTATCTATACACATGATGAAATACTCCCTCCCATCCTTCATACTGCAGTTAGATAATTAATTTGCAGATATTAAGAAAATTAGTTAAGTTAGTTCTTTATAAAAAAAATGTGTTAATTTTCCTAAAATACCCCATTTAATCATATACAATGAAACTACTCCTTAATTGATGTGCAATCAATAAAGATAATTTAAGAAAAAGTTATAAATTTGGATGACAAATCTCCTATATTTAGGATTAGAAGGAGTAGATAGTAAGCCCCACTAATCACAGAAAAAATGGAAGGATTATGTATCAATAATAAAAATAAGGATAAGTAAAAGAGAAATAACAAGGGTAACTTACTGAAATAGGAATAATAGCTATCCAGAAATAGAGATTAGAACCTGTCATGGATCAAGAAACATATGAACTGTGTAAGTTAGATGAGCATGAAGCAAGTAATCTAATAGGGAATTTCTTCTGTTGTGATAAGCCATACCACTGACATCGAAAAGCATGAAAGCAACGACGAATCCCCAGAGCGGAACACTGTGCATGATTTTGATAAACAGTAAGTCAGAAATTTAACTACCTAAAGTGGTGCTGTTCATGATGCAGCAATCTTATTACAAGTGTTATTACTAACCTCACACCAAAGATCTTCTGGAATTCCTCTTCCATGGATCGAATCATGTAACTGTGGAAATCGTACTTTGAAGTGAGGTTGTGATTCTGCCAAGAACATGAAAAACAAACGGGGTAAACTTTCCAAAGTGATGCATACCACCAAGACATTGTAGATATGATCCAAAAGACACTTAAACTGAAGTAACAACATAAAATCACAAAGAGGAGACAAAATACATGCAGATATCAAGCAAACATATGAATTAGATCAATTCTTGTATAAGCACATTTGAGTTTCCTGTTTGAAGTTAGGATGGAGAAAAAAAACTATATATATTTTTTCAAGCTTTTCAAGAAAGATAGGACTTTGAGGGTCAGACAATTTGTGTATTCGATCATATGGGGAGGCAGATATTTATTTAAACAGCAAAATTATTTGAGACTTAGCAAGTACAAAGATTCACTTGATGCGTTAAGAACTATATAAAGTAGCTTCTGAACAAAAATATTCAAAACAACTGCACCTTAGACTAAGTCATTTGCATACCTCAATGAAGCCTTTCCGAAGTGTCAGATAATCAGCACGAACCACAGAACGTCCGAATTGTCGGAAAAAACATGTCTGTAATTCGATTAAACTTAACATAAGATAGATTTACACAGCATAGTTACAAAATCCAGAAATGCATTTTGTAATGTTTCAACCAACCCCCTTGATCATTCATTTCAATGATCAAGGACAGGAATGCCATGTAACTAATGAAGTACTAAAAGATATGAATGATAAAAATGGGGGAAAACACAAATGAAATGCACCAAGAACAAAATGAAGAAGAAAAAAGAAAGTTAAGTTGTGTAATTACCACCCAGACCAGAAAACTGTTTCTGACCAAAAGATTTGATGTGTGAAATTTGACAAAGGTCGATTGCCTTCGCAATGTCAACTCTCTTGTCATCTCTGTAGCAAAGCAACAAAGGGATTAATCACTCTTATAAAATACTGAACTAGTCACTTGTGGACGGTTAATTCTTCGTGAATCGCTTTGGATTTTACTAGAATTGCATTGTTTTGCTTACCGATGATTAATGCATATAAACCAGGGGATTGCTTTGTATCATAAAGAGCCTGATTATAATACAGTGCATATCAATCATAGAACTTGGAACTGGGGCACAAAGGATCAAATATATTTGAACTTAGGACCTCCAAATTAAGTCTTTACCATGAAGACCAAAATCTGTCAATAATATAAAATCACATAATGTCTAAGGCACAAAAATCAATGTTGCGCTCACCGGCTAATGAATCTCGGTGTTCCATGTGAGCCTCATCCTCCCATGTCCTCCAACTGTGAATCTGATATGCATTATCAAATTGTTTCCATATCAAACAAAAATCATCACCCAAGAAAAAACCATGAATTTTCTACATGAACTTGTTTCACATTCCTGGAGTGTTGTTCTCTTTTTCTTGAGAGCCAAAAAGATTTTTGTTTAATGCAGGGGTAAGTTCAATTCAACTTGAAGCAGTGAATAAAAACAGCGTCAGTTTACTACATTTAGCAAGGCATAGATCAACATGAAACAGAACATGGTAGTTAGGTCATGTTTTCATATCATAAATGATATCTCTCACCTTCACAATTGCCAATAACATTGTTAAGCAACTGTAAGATATATGTGTAACTGCCATGACAAAAATGAATCTGTGCAACTGCTCTAGACCTTCATATGAAACAAATGGTTCATGACCCTGTGAGACAGAACAGAATGAATTCCAAATCGGTCCACATTAATCCACAGAAGTAAAAGCTAATCAACAATCAAAATTTTAAGAGCAAATCACTATGAGGTCCCCGGAAAGAAATATAATCACCAGAAAGTCACCCAACGAGTAAGTAACATCTAAACTTTTCATTGCATGCTACTTACTTATTGTGGGATTTTTTATTAATTATATTCATTCTTTGAAACCTTATAGTGATTTTTTTTTTCAAATTTTAAACATTAAGGTATATATATACCTCTTTGCAGGAGTTTTGATTCATGCCATTCAACATTCTCCTAACCAAGTGTGGATAAGTAGAAGCCATCAACAACCTATGTTCTTGGGGTTCATTCTTTTCCATTTCCTCCTCATCAACCTCAGATCTGGTGCATGGAGCAAAATGACTACTGTAGAACTTTGATGGAATGCAAATACTGGCTATCGTAGTTGAGGTAGCCGTTAATAGGAGTGATATAAATCCAAGAAGCATCAACTCTGAAGATAGAATGACAAAATAATAAGAGTTAATCAATTAAGATATAATAGATAAAATTTTGGGCAGTGTAGAATATTGCCAGTAGAAGTTATTTTTGCATGGTACCTTCTTTCATCTTCTCCAAAGCTGCAAGTAAGGGTTTTCGATTAGTTTTCTGTAGCCACTGCAACCACAGAGAAATGCAAACACATTGGAATTCATCTCGAACCTTTCATTTTTCCTCATTACTTCATTTAACAGTGAACAGTTAATATTCTGAAAATATGCAACTCACTGGGGATGACAGTGAAAAAGAAGAGACACTAATCAAGCCTGAAGATCATATCACAGATTTCTCTTACAAGTTGAAAACCAGGGAATGCATGTCCTTGTAGAGCATAGTTTGGCTTAACTATGTTAGAAGTTGGGGCTCCTTCTCCAAAGGGTAGGCAATATGGCACAAAAATGAAAGGGAAAAGTAATCTTTTTGTCTTTATAAATTTGACTTAGTTGTAATTTAATCCTTAAATTTTGACTCAGTATAACTCAGTTCTTATAGTTTTAATTTAGTTAAAACTTAATTCCTAAATTTAAACTCATTATGATTCAATCCTTATATTTTTAATCATTTAAAATTTTAACCCTAAATTTCATAAAATATATAATTTTATTTTCTAAAATATAAAGACTAATGTCTTTAATTAGTTAAACTCTAATAACTGAATTGTATAGGTTAAAGTTTAGCGACTGAGTTACAACTGACTTAAAACTAACTAGGAACTAGAAGTAAATATACTAAAAAGCTATGGAACATGAAAAGTTCAGAAAAGGAGCAATGTCCAACACATTCCATAAACTCATACTAGAAACAACACTACACTTGATTACACCCTGATACATGCATTTTCACTTTGATGATTTAGAAGGCACCAGTAGGAAGACAGCCACATAATAGCAAATAGTAAAGAAAAAGAATCTTCTTGGATCACCCCATAACAAAATCCAGAGATCTTTTGCAGTCCTCCTACTGATTTAAGACTAAAATCATCAAAAGAATCAATAATGATTGTAACAATTCTTACCTTGCTTAAGTGGTGAATGGAACGCTCCACGAGGAAAGAAACAAGAACAAAGATTGTCAACACAGTGGCTACAGACCATGTTGGAGTCAAGGCCAATGACCTTATTTCTACATTTTCTGCCATTTTTGAGATATGAAGTATCCTGATAACGCCAAACTTCAAGTAATTGACCAATTCTCAGAAATTATAAAAGCATAACTCATTTTACAATCCGTAGTTCACTGAGATGCTGCTACACTGAGAAAAGATGAATGCTTTCCAAAAGGAAGTTTCTAGTCTTTCCAATCACCTCACTAATGACATTTTCTTCTTCAACAGCAGCAGCAGCAAGAAGAAGAAGATTCCCTCCAGAAAGCTTTAAGAGAACTTGAACTCTCTTTTATAGCGCTTGTAGACTATTATCAGTGAAACTCTAAAAGCAGACCTTTTTACAAATTTAGCTCATATTTCAGATACGAGCTAATAAAAACAACTTCAGCTCCGATCTTCGTCTGCATCAACAGTGCCAAGCGGATTCATCAAACATTCTCGAATTCCACAAAAAGACACAGCTCTTTCCCATATACCACATTGTACTGGTACCCTACCACCTCAAATACCGTCAGAAAAATAAGAAACTCGAAGGGAAAAGATTTCAATGTGGCAGGAAGATACATTGAATGGTTCATGTAACTGCATTTATTTTTTCCAAGAAAAGGTTGAAGCGCATCGTTTCCAGCTGCATTGCATTACTCTCTTTCCTCACGTATATAGGCTCTGACTTTTACAAGATTTAAGCAAAGATTGTGACTTTAACTGTGTGTGTGTATAGGAAATGCCTCACATCGGTCTCCTTCATAAACCAAATAATCTACTTTGATAAAAATACTATCATAAGTAAATCTGTAGTAAAAGTTATACGTTGGCAAAATCAGTTTGAAATAATCATCTATGTGTTTAATCTAAAAGACTAAATATATTATTGTATTGTTTAATAAATGCTCCAATTCCAATATGTTGGCAAAAATAAATAAATTGCTGCTCCTAAATATACTAAAACAAAGTAGTTAATTTTACTAATTAAATATCAAATATATAAAAATTTATACATAGGCTTAAATTTAGGCTAAAATGCATAAAATTCTCCTAAACCTTAGATCACTTATATATATAACTTCCATAACTTTTAAAAATTTAAATTAAATATCCTAATATTTCATATTTTGATTATCAAGCTCCTACCATTAAAATTATTATTAAAATTAACAGTTTTTTCATGCCATAATTTTTATATCTTTTATTATATATCACATAATTTAAAAAATAACATCTAACACTTAACATATAATTTTAAGTTTTTTTAAATTCTTAAAATAAAATAATTTAAAAAATATGATTTAAAATATTTTTAATTGTTTAAAATAAGTATTTAAAAATATAAAATACTTAAAAAATTATTTAAAATATTTATGTGACTATATATTGTTTAAGTAAAAAAAATATAAACTACTTAAAATTACATGTAAATTATTATATATTATTTTTTAAATAACTTAGTATATAATAAAAATATAAAATGATAAAAAATTGTTAACTTTAACAATAATTTTAATAATAAAGGTTTAGTAATTAAAATATAAAATATTAAAAATTTAAATTTAAATTTTTAAAAATTAAAAAAGTTATAGGTAATTTATCTAAATTAAAGAGTTTATATATTTAAATTTTACTTTTATTATGTGTTTTTATTACCACACATAGGTTTGGATTTCAGTTTATTTTAAAAAATGAGACTTGGGGAGTGAGATCGAGTCAAAGTTTCCCATTCATAATGTCACACTAATATTATATGAGTGTACTATATTTGAGAAATCTTGTAAAAAATAAATATTTGGGATTAATTTTTTTTTTAATTTAATAATTTGTTGCTTGTTTGACTCTATCTAGTATGCCGCACCACAGTCCACGGCTTCCGAAACTGCATCCAAAGAAACCCTTCATGTCTTTTTGTCTGATTCGGTGCTACCTCATTTGCGGAATGTAATCATATTCTTTGTATTCTCTCTTTTTTGTTTAACCTTTATGCCTTCCAAAGATTAAAAAACACGATAAAATATTTATTAAATTTTATATACTGATTTTATTTTTATTAATTATACTATAAAATTTAATAATTTTTTAAATTTATCTTTATTTAATATACATCACTCACAATAAAAAATATAAATAAATAAAAAATATAAATATATATTCATATAAACAAAATTATGTCCTATAAATAGGATTAAAATAAATATTATCTCCATACCTTATAAATAGAACATGAGAAGTATATGATTATCTCGAATAAATTTGAGTATTGTCATACCCCAATTAAAGATAATTTTTTCAAAAATATTTTTTATATTTGTATGAATTTGAATTCAAAATATTTTATTTAATTAGTCAAAATATTTTAACATGTGTAGTTAAAAGTTTTAGACAGGTAACTTTAGGGTAATAAATATTATGTCTGTTTGGAATGAAGAAAACTATAATTTTAAAGAGATTTTTTACTTAAATTTTAATTTAAAAAAAATTAAAAATAAAAAGTTATATTTTTTCAAAAAGTTTTTAGAATAAACTAAGATTTTGGATAAACTATTGAGACTAATTTTTAGAATAGTAAAAGAGTTTATATATTATTAAATTACTATTTTATCTTTTTTTTTCCACCATCTATTTTCTCTCCTCTTTTTTTGTCTACCATCTATCATCTCTCTTCTCTCATATCTACTATATCTTATCTTCTTTTTACCCACTCTCCTCTCTGTAAGAAATCATACCTTTTAGTATAATTTTTCAATTATAAAAGTCTTTATAGTAATAATTATCTAAATACCTATTTTTTTAGAACTATTTTTTTTTATAAATTTTTATCTAAAAGTTATTTTCTAAAAAATATCTAAAAAAAATTTCTCATAAACTATTTTTTAAACATAACCATTTTAAAACTAAAATTCACAAAATCCCCTTAACTATAGATAAGTTACATATAACCTCATAAAGTAAAAAAGTTTAAATTTATCCTCCATAACATTTTAATGTTTAATTTTAAAGCCCATGCCCTTAATTTACTATTAGTTTATTGACAGAAATATTAATGATGATATGATAGATTAAAGGGAAAATTTCGTTAGGAAGCCATAAAATAAACATTATTTTAAATCATGCTAAAAAATTATAATACTTCACTGCAGTATCCTGCACCAAAATGAAATTAAAGTACAGAGGAAATTAACAAAACAAACCTAACTAACTGATGGAAAAAGAATTAGATGGAAGAAATAGCAAGTAAACGTTCGGCTCTTCATCGGTTGGGTGTGGATCAGTTTTGAGATTTTTTTTGGGTGAACAGATCAATTGCGCTACTTTCAAGATTACCTCCTGAGTGATTAAAAGACTTGGTTCGGTGAGTGTTTAAGCAAATGAACAGGAATGATGTATTTGCTATTGTTCTTTGGGTAGAATTAAGTGATTTGCAGCAGGACAAAAGTTGACCCAGTCAGAGCATAAGCATTCTGTGACGAAAGCTAATACCAAATATTCAAACCTTGTGAGACTTGCCCCTTCTATTTGACTGGTGGATACAAATTTTAAATAAAGGCTTTTCTCCAATTCTCTTCAATATTTTATTTATGAAGCCTGGAGAATGGGTCATTAAGCAAAAGGTATGCAAGTCTGTGGTGCGGGCTATGTTGGGATGGCCATTATTACGAGGTTCACTCCACAATGCATTGGGAGTTTGGAATCACACCTTCCTGTCCCCTTTGATCCTCTCTCTCTCTCTCTCTCTCTAATTAGTCATTAATTAATGCGACTACCAATATAATATATTACTATCTTTATCTATCTAAATCCATCCATTTAATGGATCCTGGATCAGGTAACCTTTACCCGTTTGTCCTGGAATGATGTAAACTTTTTATAACATGATTTTTTTCTATTTTTAATATAGGAGTTTATCAATTAAGGAGTGCTTCCTCTAATCTTTTTATTAATTTTGATTCTTTCCTAGTGCCCTTATTAAATAATTAATATTTCTTAAAATTAAGCAAGCGCCTTAAAAACGACTAGAAGTATTTATTAGTTAGTATCTTATAATAAAAATCAATAAGAGTATCTAATATAATTTTATCTTAAAGGTTAAAATTTAGTTATAATTAACTAATTTATTTAGCTCTATTAATATAATTAAAAAAATAATTAGTTCTTATATCAAATATCAGATAAAGTATTAAAATCTAATTTGACTCAACTAGATGAACTAATATATGAATAAACGGGTCTTCTAGTTAGTTCAATAAAAAATTATTTTTAATATGACTATCTAGTTCGATTAAATTAAAATATTATCAAATTTAATTAGATATAATTTTCTCAAAAATATTTTATAAATTCTACTCAAACTCAAGGCTTAAACCCTTTCTACTTCTACTTGGAGAAGAAGTCCAATAAAAAAAAAAGTTATACAGACTATATTTATGTAATTTAATTATTTGTTTATTATAAATAAGAGGGGGAGTAATAATTACATACCAACTACACAGAAACATTAATATTGTCGCTGGAACCAGTAAACGCCAACCTTCCATATGGATTTAGGCTTCACAAAAGTCTATAAATTATGAAGAGGCAACATTTTACTTTTTCTACATATTCATTGAATGGTTATGATACCAATCAATGCAAGGCATAATGTCACTTTAGCTACCAAGGGCCAGCTGTTGGTCATTGAATGAGCATGTAGGACTACTGTTTATCACATTCTAGAAGGACTATATGTTTATTTCAAGTTCATTAGCTTTCGTAGCTCTATTTTTTAATATAAAATTCAATTAATTTTTTTTAGTTAGAGTAAAAAAATAAAAAAGTAATCATAATTAATATAAAATTTAATTAATTATTTTGAACAGATTAAAGAATATATTATATAAAATTATTTTGAGGATTAGAATTAGTTATAATTTATTTATTTATTTAATTTTTTTAATTTATTAAAAAATTAACTAAATTTTATATTAAAGAATATATTATAAATTCTCTTGTTACAAGATTGATGGCTCCAACAGAGTTAAAAGTAAAGTTCAACATCCTTGAATTCCCTCATCCAACATAGTTCCAGTTCCTAGGACTTGAGCTATTGCAAAGGGGTAAGTCCAAAGTTTGCAGCTGGTTAAAAAACATAAAAAGTCCCCAGTTTGCAATTCCTCCTTCACGATACCATTCAAGTTCTACCTATATGTTGAATGTCTCCCCTACCAAATATGATTGGGCCTAAAGAGGCATTATTGGGCTTAGCTTACCAAACAAAATATGGGCCACATGTTACATAACTCATATTTAAGTTTCTAATAAAAAATTCTCCAAAAATATCACTTAAATTTTAAATCTTAAATCAGTTTACAAGTATTCGTCGTAAACAAAAATAATTTAGGATTTCAAAATTAAGTAGTATTTATATGAGTTTTTTCCTTTATACATATAGCAACAAGATTGAGTCTAGTAAAATAACTTATTTTTTATAACATGGTGAATAAAATTTAAATTCTTGTTAAAAAAGTTATTTATATATAATATTTAACAATATTTTAAATATAATTATTTTTAATAAGAAAATATTTATATTTAATAAAAAAATTATATTATTAGTCATAATAGAAAGAATTTTAATTATTTAAACATGATATTATAAGTTTTAGTTAGTGTAAATGAGAGGGAAAAAATTTTCTATGATGACGCTAAATATAAATATTATTATGATTTTTTTAAAAGATAACGTGTTTATTATTATGATAAAATCTATGTAACTAGTGATAGAGTGTATATAGAATATTTTATGGCTAGACTAAAACTCCTTTTAAGGGTTCTATAATGCGAGCGAATTAATCACTCTTTATGATGATGAATACCTTAGTCTTACCTTCAAAAAAATCTATATAAAGTTTTTATTTATAATTTTTAATTAATAAATTCATTTTTTTAATAACAGTTTATATAACCATTAAGATAAAAATATAAAAACAAACGATATCCACGACGATTATTATTTGGACTGCGGAACGTTTTGGCGGTGAACTGGCGATTATCATCCACGGCCGGCTGCCCCCACCCAACATACACGAGTTCGACGGCAACCCTCTCTCACCGCTTCCGTCTCCACGAATCCGTGAACTTCTACTCGTCTTCGTTGTTACTCCGTGGCCGGTGGCTCTGTTGTCGTGAGCGATGGAATGTTATTAGGGTGAAGCCGTGAACGTCGCCGTTTAACCAACGGAGGAAGATTAATCAACGCCTTAGCCAGACTTCAAACGGAGTGGCGGTGGAGACTTCCAAGGCTGTTCTTCGAAGGAAGAAGTTACAAACTGAGGTTGGAAGCTGTAATTTTGCGCTTGTTATTCATGAACTTTCTTCTTTCTTTATAGCTATTATGAAATGGTATTCTGACTTGTAACTGGCCCAGGAGTATGGACGCAAATTTAACATCCCATGATCATCAGGATCAAGAAGAATATGTTTTGCTTGATCTGGATAGTGTTTCTGGGGATCTTGACATTCCTCCGAATGCTAAATATGTTCTAACTGTATGTTATTTAACATTCCTCCAAATTCTAACTGTATGTTTCGAAAAGCCAACTTTGTTTCATAGTTCAAAGTAACTGAATATTGTGGCTCTCATATATTTTTCTCTGCCTTTTGCATTGATTTATTTGCAAATTTCTTTTCTCTTGATTTATCAGATCTTATCTTAGTAAACTGTTCTTATATTATGTATTATTATTTGTAGGGCCTCAATACATTGAACCCAGTGTTGATCATTGATAACAAATGGAAGCTGGTAAGTTGCCTTTAAAATTTAAAAACCCTGCCCGATCAAACCTCTGTATTAAACTTGGATATGAATCTATAAAGACACGCTTGTGCATGACATGATACATGTTCCGTCTTTTTGCTTTTCCTCAAATTGATTGCACTATTTATCCATGAGAGTGAAATTCTGTCTTATTCCATCTGTGACAAAAAATAGCGGGAGCATTTTGATAGAAGTTGAAAATATCCACAATATTCTCACCCTCCCTCTATGCACGGTGCCGTAAGTGTCAGTTACATTTAGCTAATTGCTGCTTCCTGGAACTAGTATCATGCATTGTTTGTCTATTGTGGCCTTGTTTTTTATTCTTCTTAGTCTTTCCATTTATCTTTGGTGCATTTGAATTAAAATTTCATGACTGATCTTTTCTATCTGTTATAAACTGCTTCCTGTTGGATATTTCGTAGATTTTTTTTTTTTTTTAATTCTCATGTGAATCTAGTGATACTGTCCAGAAGATTCATACTTTATAGCCGTTCGTTTGGAAGCAACTATGTTATATGTTATATATTGATGGGCCCATGGTTAATCGCCAAGGCTTGAGGGAATGTAGTTGAGGTGGCCTAGTGCTTGTAACTGATACATAGGTCGTGAGTTGTGTGATGTGAAAGTGAGAGGGGGGTTTAAGTGGTTGATGGGAAAAGTATATTGTGACTTGAGGTGTAAGAGAGACAGGATAAACCATTTGGTTTGTGTAGAGTCTTTTAGCCTCTGAAATATCTTGTGTTCTTGTTGTTTATATTTTCCTTTCTTACTGTAACTATGACTGCCATATGCTACCATCCTATTGCATATTTACCATGGTGGACGGATATCAATTATCATCATAGCCTTTTTTCATAAAATATCAGCTTTAGTTTTGGGGTTCCATCAAATGATTAACTATTTAAATTTTACCTCCTGCTAGTATATCCTGAAATCAATTGTCAGAATCATAGATGGAGTTATTTGTGCAGTTGCTGCAGTGAAATTTAGCTTTGGATCTGCAACCACTTTGTTCTCAATTTTTCTGTCCTCTGAATGTATGATGACTATTTAAGGATTGTTATGGTTCCTCATTGTCTATTACAGGTTGGGGAATATGAGGAGACAATTGGCACATGTATTGTCTTTACAGAAGAAGGTGAGTTACACTTATGTGCCGAAATCTTCTAGGGAAAAGAAAAAAAAATGTAAGAGTTGGAAAATTAGAATGAATTGTCAAGCACTCCTCGCTTGTTAGTGTTTAAATATAACTGAGTTTAGGAAAGCTGCTTCTTCTGCATGTCCTCCAAGTGACGAGACACATATCTACTGTCTGGCGCAGAATAGGACAAGAATAGGGAACCGTCAGTTTTTGGCTAGCATATTGATGTACTTCCTTATAAGGAATTTTCTCAGTTTTGATGCGATTGCCCAAGTTTTCAGTCACTGCATCCTTAAGTATATTTTTATCTGTAACTGAAGTACTGAACTAGTTATTGGGGGATTGTAGCACAGCCAATCATGTCTTTCTCAGAGCCTCAAGTTGACAAAATGTGTGTGTATATAACTAGAAGACCAAAACAACTAGCTGTATTTCCTAAAAGAATTGCTAAACTGTAATTACTTGATAATGATGCCTTCCTCTTTAGATAAGACAACCGTAACTATAGTTGAAGACATCTTATTTGTTTTGCCACGACTAAGAATTTGTGTAGTTCAAGTTGTATGATGAAGCTTTTTACTTTGCAGATACTCCTATGGTTCATGAAGAGACAGGGCCATCTGAAGTGAATCTTTTCTCTGAAACTAAAATAATTGATTCAAGTCAACCTCCAACGAAGCAAGTAAAACCATCGTGCCAACTTCACAAGGTTCTCAAGTTCAGAATGGCACCCTATTCTGCGATGCAAGATGTAACCACTGAGCAGGCCAAATAATTTAACCAAGATATATTTACCTGACAACTTTGAGTTTGTATGCTACTTAAGAATGGGTATAGATGTACTAGCACTGGTCCTTATTACAGGAATCTTTCTAAGTATTAAGAAATTTGAAGTTAGGTATGTTGATAAATATGTTCATAATTTTAACAAGTTTTTCATATTATTCTTTATTCTTGAAGTTCCCATCTTAATCTCTCTCCATTATATTGGTGGATGCAGGGGAAAGTCAAATAACTTGTGGCATTTGGCTGCAATCTAATTACTACTATGTTGGCCAAGAAAAAATAATTACTATAAATAAAATTTTATATATCTTGATTTTTTTTTAAACGCTTACTACTTAATGTATTTAATTTTAAGACATAAGAGCTCTTATTTTAATATTTTAAGAAGTTTTGAAAAAATAACTCAAATTATAATTTTTTTTGGGGCCAAAACTATGAGATTGCAAGCGTGTAAATGGGATATTGTTATGGAAAGAACTCCATTTATGATAGGCTAAAATATTGTAATATATACTGCAAATGCAAGCCTATAATTCGTCTCTCTAGTTTGATTCTTAATTTTCACATCAATCGTATGTTGTGCTTAATCCTAGCCTTGATAATCTTTAGTTTAATTAGTTCTAAATGCCTTTCAAACCATCTATAACCCACCCCAAGTTATGTTATACCTACGCAACCATTCACTTTTTGCAGTGATTATATGTGGCTCCTATGTCTATTATGCCAATCACAAAGTATATTAGATTAACAATCTAATCTCATATTACCCAATATAATGGTCCATTTAAGATTTATTTAGTTGCACCATCGCATTTTAGTTGGGAGGCAACGCTTGATGCATTTATCTGCTAAATCACATAACATTCTTGACACGTCCTTCTCCTTATAACTCCGTTTAATTTATTCATATAATTTAACAACTTGATTGCAAAATGACCTGACATTTAAAATTTGAAAAGATAGGGATTAGTTTAAAACATTTTAAACAAGTTCATCATTAGATGAAAAAGTAGATTCCACTAGGATTGATGATGAGCCTGGGGGTAAGCTACTTGAAAAGAAAAAAAAACAAAGAAAGCCTAGACTATTGAAAATCAATCAAAAATCTATGCATGTTTCCCACAAAATAATTGATCTAGTCTCTGAATTAGGATGAAGTAGGTTCTTGAACATTTAATTGCTCCAAATCATAGTGGCTCTTTGAAAGAAATCATTTTAAGACAACTTTAAAATTATGGGTGTAGTTTAAGAAAAACTAAGTACTACAGTGGGGTTGGGAATTTTTTTTTTAAAAAAAAAACTTTATTACTATCTTAATGGATTGTTTAGTATAAAAGATTTGAAGAGGAGAAGAAGGGATAGAAAATCTAACTTGAATTTAAAGAAATTAAACAATTAAAGTAACCTTTTTATATTATATCTTCTATTTATGAAAATTTTATAATCTCATTTCTCAAATTTTTTTAAATTTAACTCACAAAAATTATCCCTCATTTCCAAATTTTTTCATACCGAACAACAACTAAAAGAAGATTGAACAAAAATTTAATTCTTAAGCCCCTTGCATTTTTTAATACAAAAAACTTTAGTAAAGAATTGTTGATTTTATTTTTTGTACATAATTTTTTTGACCTCAAATTGTTGGTACATAATTGTTGATATTTCATTTGTTTGGAGATTTTCCTTCCAAATTGGACCCGTGACGCCACTTATGATGACGTGGCGACATATTGAGTGTCCACGTGTGAATAAGCTCCCCGACAAAAACAGATGACGGAACCAGCCGAGGCAGAGATGCTGTTTTACCAGGCTTCGAGAAGCCATGAAATTCCACGCTCTGAGATTCATTCCCTGCCCTAATCTTCTTTAGAGAGAGAAAGGCAGCATGACAGCAAGGAAATGTCATAGACAATTACCAATCCGAACCCTAGCGTAGCTTTTTGTGCTTTCATCGTGGAAATTGAAGCCCCACCGAACCCCATCACTATCTCCATTCGTTTCTAGGTTGTTCATTTTTGTGTTTTGCTGCAAACATTAATGAAGCAGCTTGGAACTTGAATCCGAAGATCTTCGGCAAAGAAAGTAGAGCAATCGATTGGCACCGTAAAGTCAGTTCATTTCGCTTTTTTTCCTAGGTAAGGTTTCGCCAATGGTTTGCTTTCCTTTACCTACCACTTGCATTAAATTAATATGCTGAAACTTTTAGTTGAAAGATCCTCCTCTGTTTCTCCTGTGCTAACTGAATTCGTTTTATATTTTTTCACCATCACATCAGTGTGTTCAATCTAACTAGCTATTCTTCCTTTTCCCCTTTTTTCTTGACAAGGGTGTTATTGATTTGCAGGGAAAGTTCCAAGTTTTTATTGATTATACGGTAATTGTGGGGGTTCTGATTAGTTCACTTCTGATGTTTTATCTCCAATCACTGTATCAATCACCCTGTAATTATCCATTCTGGTACTCAATTTCCCATCTTTTTCTTCCCTCCGATGTCTTCTTTATATGTTGCTTCAATTGCCTGAGATTT
The DNA here is from genome assembly GCA_037074615.1 of Leucaena leucocephala. Classification (NCBI taxonomy): domain Eukaryota; kingdom Viridiplantae; phylum Streptophyta; class Magnoliopsida; order Fabales; family Fabaceae; genus Leucaena; species Leucaena leucocephala. The sequence goes on along the minus strand of CM073546.1, from coordinate 4,728,233 downwards.
CGTCTCAAAATTTGAAACTCTGCTTCAGAACTGAGTTTGTACTTGATGTCACTGTGAAATTCAACTCCTGTGATTGTGAAGATTTCGTCTCAATCTCCAATTTGTTTCAATCGCAATTTTTTTTTTTTTTGTTGTTGTGGGATTGAAGAGAAGCTCTTAAGAATGGGAGATCGCTTTAGACCTCTTTCCATTGAGGAATTGCCGTCACATTTAATTCTAGAGATCCTATGCTCAGGCAGGCTTAGTGCAGTAGACCTTGTCTGTTTAGAGCTGACTTCGAAGACTTTTGGTGGTAATCACGGTTGGTACCCTTTCAAGTTTCGGTCACTAGTGGACTTCGCAGTTTATCAGCTATCTACCTCCCATCTTATCTATTCGAGGATGAGTTTGAACTCTCAGAGGGAGTTATATGATCGATGTGGTGGAAACTGGAAGCGAGCTTTGAGATTTTTGCAGTCCTTAGAACAATCTTCTGGGTTGGCCGAGACTTCATCAGGCAATGTATTGTTTCCTTTTGTGAAGGAATCATTTTATTTATATTTGGGATTATCTATGGAGTAACGGAACTAAATTTGTACTTGTTATGTTTCTTAAAAAGCGACAAAGTCATTCGGGGTTTTTGAACGAGTTTTAAATTGGGATAGCTCTATTCAATTTGTCTATACCCCCTAATGTCCTACATGAAAAAGTTACTAATTTTTCTTCAAAGGATGATTTTGAAGGGACGGATACTTTTGCTTTTATATGAAACCTCATGTTGTTTGAGCAGAAAACATGATAGTACTCAATTTCTCTCTGTCTCCTTCTAGATAATGTTCCTACTTTAATTAGAGATTTTATTGATGCATCTGCAAATAATAACAGGTAAACCAAGAAAATGATATTGGAGTTTTATATGTTTTAAAAGTTAAATTTCATAGTTTTGACAATGATATATGTGTTACCTTTGTTTTTCCCCTTCAAAAACGCATTTCAATTTTGAAATTATTTATAATTGTTGCAAACTTAATTTTCTTGTAGTCTTCTGCCTGTTCTTTCTAGCACATATATTTATTTGTGGAAAGCATTTTATTGGCAGATGCAAGTTACGACTGGGAAGTATCACACATTTTTTATCAGCAATTTTTCTGCCTACTCTTGTGGTTCTGGATTGTGTGGTGTACTTGGTCATGGTCCTGAAACAACACAATGTGTAGCATTTACGAGGCTTGATTTCCCACCTTTGGCACGTGTGGCTCTTGTCTCAGCCTCCTATAACCATGCAGCTTTTGTCATGCAATCTGGAGAGGTTTGTAACTACTTGTCCTTTATTGAGACTGCCCTGATGAAGTCACTAGTTATTTGTTTGCTCTCAGTAAAGAATAGCCTGGAGCATAACCATGCATTTTTGTTGAGGGTCCAATGATGCAGCATACCTAAGCTTAAGAATTTTAGTATGATTCCATTACTGGGTTTGCATCTCTGATCAAATTGTCTCAGACCCTGATTCTTCCTGCCCCTGCACTCCTACTATATGTCAAATTTCAGTACAAGGTTGGGTTAGACCTATGCTTTGATTTAACTGCTTTTGCATGAAGGGGCATGCTAGAAATATAGATCTAGATATTTTTGGGTTTGGGTTTGAACCTAATAGCTTTTTCTTGTCGGACAAGTTGCTCATTGACAAAGAACAATGGAAGCAACATATAGCTTCAGGGGTTGGGGCAATTGAAGGTTAGAGATTGACATCTAATCTCATTATATTTGAACTTAGATTGTGTGAGATGCTCCTCTTTCATCATAAATGTAAGAGTTCTAGACGGAGGCATGATATTGGATATTTGTCTTTCCTAGCACTCTTGTGCCTTGATAGCCCACTGTTTTGGAGAAAATAATTGAGCAGTAGAGTACCTCAGTTAGGGTTGCTTTGGGGTCTGACGAGGAAAGGGTTGTATTGGGGGTTGTGAGACTCGCTTTTTTTTACTTATATTGCCTCTCAAATGCCAAATGATAGCCATTTTCAACTTATATGCAGGCTTAATATAGCGCTTTAAAAAGAAAACTCCATATATTCTGCTGGATCTATAAACTTTGCTGCTAAACTCAAATTTCATAATTCAGGCCACAAAAAATGTTCAAATTTCATATTTGTCATTGTCTGGCCTTGAAAAAGATGGCTTTATTTAACTTGTGAATTGATTGATTGCTACTTTCCATCATCAAACTGGAGATATTATGTTTGACTGCTGTAGGTATTCACATGTGGAGACAATTCTTCATCTTGCTGCGGGCACAGAGATACGAGCCGTCCAATTTTTAGGCCAAGGCTTGTTGAAGCCCTAAACGGGGTGCATTGTACACAGGTAAACTATATAATTCATCATCTCCATAATTGTTGACTGCTTTGAAAAATAATGGTTCGTAGAAGATTATATGTTTATACCAAATTTATGGTTAGAGAATATCTTTTATTGTCTGATATTAACAGTAAATCGCATGCTGTAATCTTCTGCCTTCCTTTAAGACTGTTTTGCTAAGGCTTTTACTATAGCTGCTAAAGTAAGGGGACTGCTCTCAGGTTGCAACAGGGCTTAACTTCACGGTCTTCCTCACTAAACAAGGTCATGTATACACGTGTGGGTCCAACACTTACGGCCAACTTGGTCATCGTGACACTCAGGATGTACCAACCCCCAGACTTGTTGAAATGCTTTGTGGGGTTGATCCTGTTGTTCAGATTGCTACCGGACCAAGCTATGTCTTAGCTGTCATGGATAATGGAATAGCCTACTCCTTTGGATCAGGCTCTAATTTCTGTCTTGGCCATGGTGAGCAACATAATGAGTTTCAGCCACGTGCTATTCAGACATTTAGAAGAGAAGGTATTCATGTGGTCCGTGTTTCTGCTGGGGATGAGCATGCCGTGGCACTTGATTCAAACGGATTTGTGAGTTCTGTCAGACAAGATGAAGTTTTGATTTTGGGTTTCTCTAGTGCATGTAATTGTAAGTATTCATAGTTAATGTTATTGTTTCTCCAGGTATATACATGGGGCAAGGGCTACTGTGGTGCTTTAGGCCATGGGGATGAAATGGACAAGACAACTCCAGAGATCTTGACCAGTCTCAAGAGTCACTTGGCTGTTCAGGTATTGTCTCTACAAGTCTTGATAATCTTTGTTGTAGGGATAAAATTGTTTACACCGAAAGAAAACAAAAACAAAAAAAGGCACGAAGTTGCAAATAACCCCAATTCAACTTTGAACTTTTGGACTAATGGCCTTATAATCTAGTGGCATGAAAGCTCCCTATAAATAGAGGGTCATGAGTTCGATCCTATTTATAACCTTAGGCTATTAGTGCTTACCCTCTAATTAAAAAAACACCTTTGAACTTCTGGCAAATCACTCCTTCTAGTCTTAATTTTGGCAACTTGCCATTCAGTTCTCTTATCTTCTTGACTCCTTAGTAAGTTGAAGGGATTATTCATCACATAAGTTCAAGTGGCTGATATCAAAATCAAAACCACTGAGTTTCATTTGCCACGGAATCAAAATTGATTTTTTTTTTGGTATTATATCCTAGAAAATTCAATCATCTCCATCCCTTTTGATTTTGAGACTGCTTATTGTAGTCAAGCTTCTCGTTACCTGCAGATCTGTGCGAGAAAGAGGAAAACTTTTGTTCTGGTTGATTCTGGTTCAGTTTTCGGCTTCGGATGGATGGGATTTGGAAGCCTTGGATTTTTGGACAGAATGCTATCGGATAAAGTCATGAAGCCTCGAATCCTCGATTCTCTTAGGACTCATCATGTTTCTCAGATCAGCACTGGGCTGTACCACACTGTTGTAATCACTAACCGAGGACAGATCTTAGGTTTTGGAGACAATGAAAGAGCTCAACTCGGACATGACACATTAAGAGGATGTCTTGAGCCAACAGAAATTTTCATTAAAGATACAGATGACGAAGATCTAGATGCTATTTCAGAAAGCAACTGACATTGATTCCACGAGCAACCACGTCTTTTGTGGAGGTTTGTTCCATTTGATATCAGACAGACACCTAATTTTTTTAGTATGTCATTGTTAAGATTGCTACTTTTATGTTGTTGTATTATAGTGACAAAGAAGGAAACTTAACCCTAGATATTGTCATTGTTCTTATCACGTTTATGTTGTGACGAAGCCCATAAATCTCGTGTTGAGACTATGGTGATGGACGAGATAAGGGACCTTTCGGAAGGAATAATGATGTGGTTGATAATGTCCGATTCATGAAGTCACTTCCTATCACATTTCATTTCCTTTCTGGTTGCTTTTAACGTATTTTTAAACAATGATGATAATCAAAATAAAAATCCATCAATATGATCAAATATAGGAAGTTTTGTCATTTATGGATTGTGATCGAACAGATTATCCTTTTTACCAAAAAAAAGAGGGAGAAATTTCCGCGAGGTGTGAAAGGATGAATATAATTATTAAAAAAAAATTAATAGCAAATCAATAGTATCTCAATCTCAACTGGGTTCAAGACCAGATCGAACTGGACCGTGAAGTGTCAATTCTAATTGTTTTTTTTTTTTATGAAAACATAATTAATATAAATAAATATTAAAAAAGTAAAAAAGTAAAAAGTAAAATAATTTATTTTCATATTATCTTAAAAATGAATCTTAATAATATAAATATGTTAATATTATATAATATTTTATTAATATTAATAAATTAAAAAAATAAAAATGTATATAAAATCAGGGGCCAACACTTCTAGTATCCACTGTAAAAGACAATGACTAAGTATTTTGTAGATTTTCTTAAAATATTTTAATATTGGTCATAAAAACTTTTTCTATATATATTATCAAGAATTGAACATTTGGCTAAATACTTAAAAAATTAATTATTTATCAACTATATTCAACGTAGTGGTTACAATTAGTGAACTTTTATTTTAATGCGTTTTCCCTTGTCATTTTCAAACGTTACGATTCAATCTGCATCAGAATCTTGAAGAATCAAAGTTATGTTTTTTCAAATTTGTCACATGAAATGAGTGTGGGATTCAATCCCCTTGTAGAATAGTTTATTATGTAATTAGGGTCCATGTGCCCTCTCTTGTAACAAAAAAAAAATTTGTCACATAAAATTGTGGTGTATAAAGTCATAATATATATATATATATATATATATATATATAGACGTTAGCTTAGATGTAATTTAGGGTGTGTTTACAATGTGATTTGTGTTTGAATTAATTTTATAAAAAATCAGTTTAGCAAATAAAAATTTATTTGAATAGTATAATTAAAAAATATATTTACATGTAAAATGACTTAAAATAACATCGATTTTGTCAAATACATATATCATATATATAATTTGGTAATTTTATGAAAAACATTAAAATTATAAAAATAAAAAGAATCAATAAGGAGAGAAAAATAAACAAATATTAAATTAAAAGAAAATATAGGTAAAGAATGATTTTTCCTATTAAAAATATTATAAAAAAATATGTTTAAAAATTATGGTCACGTAAGAGAACATTAAAATATAAAAAACTTTTGGTATTGAAAAATAAAAAACTTATTTCCCTAAAATAGATAAAATAAATAATATAAGAAAATAAAAAAATGTAATTTATAAATGAAATAAATAAGAAATATAAATATTAATATTTGTCCTTCTTTCCTTACTCCCATTATTTCCTTCTCCCTGCTGGTGTCTTTTCTTCCATCATGGGATCACTTTTTTGTCATTTTCCTTCATTATATTTTTTTTGGTATAAGAAATTTGTAAAAAATGTTTGAGTTTACTCATAATCTTTTTTTTTTTTGTTTTTTGGTTACATTACTCATAATCTTCTAATGGTAGGGTAAATGCTTTCCTTCTCTCTTCACAAGGTGACATCGGACTTCTTCTTATAAACGGGCTTCTTTCCAGAAGTCCATTTGGACCCATAAGTCAGATTCAAAAACCGGTCAACTAAACACATCGTCGCAGATCCAAAAAGTCAATTTTATTAGTTGGTATGCATGTTTGGGGGCCCAAACGTGATCCCAAACACACCCTTAGTTGTTTGAAGAAGATACTAACACGAAATTAAAATTCAGTTTTACCATAAATGAGAGTTCACCCGTATGATACAAAAATAAATTTATATTATATAAAAATATGAGTTTAATTTTCTCTGTCGTTGTGAAGATTTCTTTAATAAACGATTTCATAAATTTTTTATAAATATTTTCTAAATTTTAAGATTGTACTCTAATTTTAGTAAAGATAATACAGTTAAACATTTTTATAACAACAAAAAACAAAATTAGTTTTACCCCATGGGGTGAAATAAGTAAGCTCGAGAATCTTCCAAAATCTCGTTTAGTCAAACCACAAACTCAACAAGACAACGAATAAGCAACGGGCAAATAAACAGGGGCCTGATATATGATGTGCTTCTTTCATTCCATTCCATTCCATGAAACTTATTGAAATTTATTTGTATTTTTATCAAGTGATATTCACATCTAATACTTATACAGAATATGATTGCATGAATTATAGTATTTATGATTTAATAATAGAAATTATTACAGATTATCTTTATGGATCATTATGCTTTTTTTTTTTGTTGTTGACAAATTTGTGATAAGTGGGAAAATTTTCGAAGGTTTTCAATATATAAAGTAACATTATTTGTTCCGAAACAAATAATGTAACTTTAACGGCAAGAATTGTATTTAAACGAATAAAATTCTATAAGGTATTCGTCTCATAAGTTTAAAAAAAAAACAAGTGCTGCCTTTTCACTCGCGTTGTCTCCACCTAATTCATTTCGCTAGTTATTTCCTCCCATGAAGAGATTGTAAAATATATCAAAACCATTAAAAATAAGTTAAGCAAACTAATTATAAATAAACATTATAGAGTTGGTCTACTTTTATTAAAATAAAAAACAAACACACAATCTTTTTTTCAACCATAGCAAAACTTCCATTTTTTGCCCATAATTGTAGTTATGAACTTTTTATTTGTATTGGTAAACAACTATAGTCATAACTCTTTTTCTTTTTCTTTTTACTAGAGATGCATGTTCTAACAATTTAATTTTTTTTATTACGTATAAGTATTTTTTATTAAAAATAATCATATTTAAAATATTAAATATATACATCTTTCTTAACAGAGATTCCAACCTTAGTCATCATGGTGACCAAACCCCATTGGAATGGAACATTCAAACTCTAACTTACCAGTGCTTTTATAGATACAAGATCAGTCGCATGATTCCCCAGCACATGGTCATAAAAAAGTAGGAAGAATCGTACTTTAATGGTAAAGAAACTCGGAGGTATTCAAATCCTCATAGCAGATGTGCTTGATTCGAACAAATCCAATTGCGATACAAAGAAACGAAACGTAGGAAGAAATCAAGGGAAATCTCAAAAAGGGGCAACGAAATACATTAATTGAAATGAAAGCAAAACAATCATCTAACATCGCCACTCACAAACTCAACATTTCATAACAGAGAAGGTCCATTAGCATTATTCATAGATACTCCGCACACGCACACGCACCCTTTTTCTTTTTTTTATTTTCAGTCTTTTCTTTGTTTTTTTTTTTAAGCAAATGGGTCTAAGTGTTCTCTAAACACCTTAAGCATATTAGAAAAAGTGACGATACCAACTAAGCTAAGATCATCTTCAATAACCCACAAGTAGTTCACTCTATGAGCAATGGCCTGAATCATCACAGCAACGAGAGAGCTCTTGGGATGGCAAACTATGGCCTCTGCTTTTCTCACCATTCTGGCTGAGTAGCTTAAGGACCTATTGTACCTTCCTGACTTTGGTAATGACCTTCTTGGGGACAACACAGATTCTTCATCTGATGAAGATGATGAATCAGTGACCACAGAGGACAAAATTGTGAATTCTTCTAGCATTTTCTCCAAGTTCTTCTCCTTCAACCTTGCCTTCACTTCCCTCACTAGATCTTCTGGGGGCCCACCACAATCAATGTAGGCCATTAGATCCCCAGCAGAAAGGGTTGTGATGGCTGCAGCAACAGTCTCATCACAGCAGGCAAGGGTGAACGGAGAGATCTCACCAATGAAGATTCCTTCACTATCAACAATGGCCACTGAAGTTTGTGCTGTGAGGGAGTTAGAGATGGCTCCTATGGCAGAAGACGCCGGGGCATAGTAGTCGATGGCCGAGACCTTGGAGCTGATAATGCCGAGAGTGTCTATGGAGAGAGCAGGAAGTGGAGAGAAGAGGCCAATGGAACCAAGAAGGAAGCGGATCACATCCTCTTGGGTGAGCCAGCAGAACTCACGACTATTGTGGCTTGTGCAAATTGCAGAGCTATTTGAGGGTTTTTGGTGCTGTTTTCTCCTTGAAATGCTGCTTCTTTTTGCTGGTAATGGCACTACAAGGTTCTGCGCTCCTTGAAGGATCAAATCAATGGCTTCAGACAAGCTGAAAGACCAAGATAAATAGTGGGTTAACTGGTGATCATCTGAGCTGTGTATAAATCAGAGGCAGAAGCAGAGCTTCAAAGTGTAAAAAGAAAACGATTGAACAGTAACTCCCTCGTCGTGGGAAACTACTCCTAAAAGGCTAGAACAAAGACAATTTCTAGTTCGCTTCATTTAAGCTTAAATCTTCTTCAATCAGAGAATTACTCAGTGGTAACCTAAAGACCCCTCTTCTTGGAAGAAGGAAGTGTTGGAGTTTGCCACTTTTCGTTGACATGAAATTATTTCTACAATTTCTGTATAATCCAACAGGAATTTCTTGTCTCAATTTGAGCTTCATGTGTTAATGTGCAGATAGGAACTCAAATTTGAAGAATAAATTCAAGATCTTACTTCCAATAAAAATTTTTTAGTATTTAGTCACCTAAATGGCCGGCAGTAAAACGATGATTAATACAAAAATATAAGAAAATTTAACCTAAGCAAGTAACGATCCAGTGTGCATCTTTGTTCAACTTGAGATATAATTAAAACTTGTCCGCTCAAATGGTGACATTGTTCCAGCTATCAATTAGAAGTAGAAAAATAGCAAAGAAGAAACAGAACAGCGTGCCTTTCAAGTTTCAACCAAGCAATTAAATTCCGCAGAAGTCTCACGTCATATACAGTAAACAAATTGAAAACTGAAAATAAAAAAACAAAGAAAATCACCAGAACAATCAGGAACAAGAGAGAGAGTAGCATTTCCAGAACAAATCATATGGTATGCGTGAAGTACCTAGAAGATGGCTCGATATGCTTCACGAGACCTGAAATTTTAGGCAGAATCGCAGAGACAGGCGCCTTCAGGGCAGCCGACGGAGACCAAAGATTCTCATCTCTGCACAGGTAGCAAATAACATCGACCATGCACAATTTCCCGACGCATCGGCAGCCTAGGTCGTCGTTTTCCTCGCCGAATCCGATTCTAGCGGCGACGAAGTGATCGCTGCAGTTCCAGACGCTGATGAAGTTGTCGTCGGAGGTGTTGATGGCGGCCAAGGCGTCTGCGACGGTGGCTGACAGAGGAAGCGGCTTCAGCGCCGGCTTGCCAAGGCAGAGGTCGGATACCTCATGCGCCAGTAAGCTCACTGCCATGCAAGATTGGAACTCCGATCGGGGACTGAATGCGGCGAGCACGGGTGGTGGCTGCGGTGGCGCTAGGAGTTGGGGTGATGGACAGAGACGAGCAGAGAGGTCTATTTATAACAAACGCGTCATACGGACACAGAAGAGTGGGACTGTGGGTACGGTAAAGGAGGATGAGAAAGACAGTACGTGTGGGCCCATGAAATAATTATCACTTTTAGAGAATAAAAGAAAAATACTTCGCACTTCCTGAATATAAAAGTCAATTAAATTATTTAAATAAATTATTTAATTATAATTATTATAAAAATAAGTATTAAAATAATTTAATTAAATTTAAAATTATATAATATAAATTTATTTTAATCAATTAAATTTAATCATAATTTATTTATTTAATTTTTTTATTTTTTTAAAATAATTAATTAATTTTTATATTTAACAATATGACACTTAGATGTAAAAAAATTATTATAATAACATCATTTCAAAATCACAAGATCTTTGCATCTCAATTTCTCTCAACAAAATATTCTAGTTTTCTTTTTACTTATTTGCTGTATTTTGTTTTTGTGTGAACTCTCATGTGTTTAGCTTGTATTAATGGTTTTTTTCCGGTTTTTTTTCTTTAGCTGTTAGTGTATGTATTATTTCTATTTTAAATGTAAAAATTATTTAATTTTTTTTTTAAAAATAAATAAATTAATTATAATTAAATCTAACATCTCAATATAAATTTATATTATATACTTTTTAATATATTTAAATTAGTTAACTAATTATTATATTAAGTAAAATTAATTTATTTATTTTATTTTATTAATAATAATAATTTTTTTATATTAATAAAATTGACTGTTTTTGGTTAAAAATAAAACTTGAGTACTTTTTTTGCTTTCGGCCTTGTGATTTTGTTATAATTTTTATAAAAACTCGTTAATAAAAAATTTTATAAGGAGACAGACATTTTTGTGTTTTGTATTTTGTATTTGAGGGTGTGATTTTCATAGAAAGATACATAATATGATTCCTACAAATTTTTAAAAAGGTAAAATTATGTTATGGAAGTTGTTCAGTAAATATGTTATCATAAATTTTTTGTAGGTTCAATCTTATCACAAAAATATTAAAATAAAACAAAATTGTTATACCTATTAAAAAATTAATAGTAATTATTAAAAAATCAACATAGACAATAAAGATATAATGATTTGAAGCTAAAAAAACCTTCCATAACAATATTACTCTTAAATAATATTTTTTGGAATAAAATTGGATATTAAAATTTTAAAAAAATAATCACACTACACATGTGGTTTGTTAGAATTTTTATATTATATATAAATACATTTTGTTTGTTTTATGATTATATTATACATCAGTTTTATTATTATTAAAAAAATTATACACTGTATATTTATACAGGCTGAGAGATTAGACTTTGTTATTAGTAAAATTTGTTGAATATTTATTATTTATTATAATTTATTTAGATATTAATTATGATAATTAATAAATATTTTTTAGTATCCCTCTAGTTATTGAGCCCAGTCTAATGTAGGTTATTAATTCAATTTATTTAAAGTTAATTTTTTGAGAGTATAAATTAACACTTGAGAACAATTCTTTTTTATTGTGGTATCTCTTTCTGATGTCAGAACGAAATTTAAATCTCAGCTCTCCTCTGAAGGTTCTCCACTGATGATAGCTAAAAATGAGTTATCATCGCTGTGCATAATAATCAGCTGGGAGAACATGCAATTTATCTGACAGTATTCTTTATTTAATAGGTATCCTATTTTGATCTCACTTCTCTTCAGATCAATTAAACTAATGATAAAAAATAACTTTAAGTCTTCTGCTATATTTTATATAAATTTTATATTTAATCTGGATATGTTATAAAAAAAATATACACATCTTATATTTAAAAAACTCGAGACAATGACGTAAACAAATCGTTTTAAAATATATTAATACTATATATTTCTAAATATCTTCAAATCTTCTATCTTTTCTATACCCAGATTTCTTTTTTTTAAAATAAAAATAAAATTATATCCATGTTTCAAAGATTATATATATTGACTTACTGAACAGTACATATCACAAGTGGATGAAAAAAAAAGGTGTCAAGCGTGTTGTGCATATCTTTTTTTAATTCAAGTGGATAAAAAAAGTTGTCTTCAAGCGTGTTCGGCCGAATTGTGAGATCTGTCTGAATCTTACCTTACAACATGTTTCCATCTAATGACTCCCTTTTTCTAATAAACTAGCCGATATTCAAAATCACATTAGATTTCAACTAATCTAAATTCATGCTGTGTTAAGTTTCACATTGAAGTAATTCTCTGGACAACTTTCTTTTTCTATGTTCCCCTCTATCTTATGCTTGTGACATCATATCTAACATAATTCTGGGTTAGTCAATTATTATCAATATAAAATTAATCTAACAATATAAAATTAATCTAATAATATAAAATCCTGTCAAATCTCTTTAAATTTCTTTAAGTACCAGATTTAATTTATAAAAAATATATTTATATTGAGAGATAATTACAAATTTAAATATATGATAATAGGATGTTGTTAATATTATAAAAAAAAAGTTAGGTAATTACTTGTTTACTAGCTGCTCTGAACTTTGAAAACATAAAAATAAAAAAATATTTATCGTCTAAGTAGAGTTGGACTGGAAGCATTTCCTGCATGTGATTTGTCCATACTGGTGATCTAATAATAATAAATAATTAAAAACCAATACTGATAATCTAATTTCTAGAGAGGAGCTTGCCAATTTTGCTTTTTCTACCTAACAGAGTCGTTTTCGGTACGATCCTCGCCCATTTGGTATTTCGCTGTCTGGCCCGCCCGTAGGGGTCATTTTTCCATATTACTATAGTTTCCATATTAGATGGATTATTATTCTGGTAAAAAAAATATTAGATTAATTGAGTTTATGATTATCATTCAGGATTTTTTTAGACTTTAATTTTTAAATTTATTTTAATTTTAAATACTGAATATTCATAATTCTAGAAAAGGTTGCTTTAACATCACTTGTTTAAAGGATATATATTGGATGAAAGTAATTAAAATATTGTGATAATGAAGGAAATCATTTTTTTTAATTTGTAATGATTTTTATTTATTTGCCGCTTTGGTTGAGTCAAACCTAGTTTAGCCCACGTGTTTGGTGAGGAGCTGAGATTTCTATATTTTGAAATTATTCTGTCTTTATGAAATCATCTGAGTTATCGTATACAATTCTCTTTACGGAATGGCGCGTTAAAACTTATCTAAGAAATTAATTCGAAAGACAGGCAATTTTGACAGCCGTCACTCTGTAATTTTTTTTTTAATTTCTTATTATGTTTTGAATTTAAAATGACATAACTAACTCCATGGCAGCTATATATATATATATATATTATATTATATTATATATGCGATTGGTGTCTGCTAGTTTATTAATAAGTAGACATGAGACTTACAAAACAAAGCAAAAGATTACTACACGAAAGGGAAAACTAGCTATGCCTAGCCAAATCATTCTAAGTCTAACATATTCATTCTTCCCAGATAATTTACCTCCTATAATTTCATTAGTTTGTTTTCTTTTTGTTTATTTTTCAAGATAGATTTCTGAAAATTATAAAAATAAAGTGTCAATGTTAATCCTCTTATATTGTCATCAATAATCATTTATGATGCATTGTCCCAATGGTAAATTAATTTCCTAATACAAGATAATTGTGGGTTCCATAGTATAAAGTTTGTTTATCCCCTTTTCAACTTTATAAATAAATTATGTTAGTCCAACAATCTAAAACTAAGATAAAATCTCTCTTACTCTTATGCGATACTAATATTAGACAAGTGAGACATCTATTATCCTCAGGCGAAAATTTAGGTACCTAGAAGTTATGATGGCTCCCCAAGCACTATAACTGAAACCACAATAAAATAATAATCTCCAAAAATCGAACATATTCTAAATAATTGTATATCCCTTTACCAGTTAAACTCACATACCATTGGTAAAATATCTCCTTAGTTATTTACACTAAAAACCACTATCAATAATGGAGGAAACATCCATTTAATATCAATAGCTTAAAAAATTATGAAAGTATTATATATAGAATTAAAATAAATCATTATATATTTAGCACCCAAACAAGTAATTAATTAGATACTTTAATACTTGAACCTTTGTTCACAGTTTTTAAAAAAAAAAACAGAAAACATGTGGTTCGAGGGGAAACAGTAGTTTGGATCCTAAACTGTTCTCTCCAGATTCCAAGCAGTGACGAGGTATCTGAGGAAGTAAAGGTATTGCTTGCCTCAAATCGTGTGGAACACCTCCTTCCATAGAAAATTTCGTTGTTTTACGTACTGCATTTGCCATATACATAAAATCTCTTGAGAAAATTAACAAGAATATTATTTAAATTTTAAAATCCTAAATTAGAAATTCCTATAAAAAGATGTGTTATTATTTACTTATTAAATAAAGTTTATAGTTAAAAAAACTAATTTAATATTTTAAAATTCAAGTATGGAGTTTTTTCAAATTCCATTGTTTTTTTCTTCGGATCGACCTCAAATTTTTACACATTCGATTTTGTTTTAAAAATATTCTTACATTTTTTACATTATTTCAAAATGATTTGATCAGGTGGTGTATTATATTCTTGTGTGTGTTATGGAAAAAAGAACCAACTTAAGTTAGTTCGATCGAATATAAGAAGAAGCCCTTTCAAACCCTGGATAAAATTGCAGAGAGTATATTTTAACTAAAAAGTCACTTTATATGAGATCACATGGAGGCCATACTACTTACTTTTTTTTTTTGGCCATCTCATATTGCTTTTTAATTAAAATTAGAGGTAATATAAAATTCAATCGATGGGCACATTTCCTCTAGTTCATTACGAAGTGATGCATGCAAACTTTGAAATACGTACCTTTCGAAAAATTATTTAAAATACATAGAAGAGATTATATTAATATTAGTGGCAGAAGTTTCTATACATCAAAACCACAAGTTGGTGTGTTATATTAAATAATTATTATTTGTCAGCCATCAGGTGGCAAATCAATGAACGAAACGTAGAAATTAGTATTTATTAATTGATCTTTTTCAAACCTAAGTTTCAAATGGTCATTGTGATGGCGATATAAAACGTTTCATAAAAAGAGCCTGTGGTAGGTCCTTATATCAAATTGGGCAAGCCTAGCTAATACTTTTTGTTTATTTATTCAATTATTGACGTGGCAATTTTAATTTCACACACACACACACACACACACATATATAATCCTCGTCTCTTTCGTTTTAATTTGTCAAACCTTATCAAGAGGAGAGAGTAGTGCACAATGAACATGGCATGTTTCTTCTTTTTTGCTTAGATTTTCATTAGTGGAAGCAGATTTGATCTTACTTCTGGAATGGCTTTCTATTTTCTTAAATCTCAATAACTATATTCCCTTACATTTTGCGCTATACCTCTTGAATTATTGTTTATAAATTTTATAAATAATATATATTATTATAAATTTTAGATTGAATTGAATATTGATGGTTCCATTGTCTAAATTATGTTGTACACCCTGTATACATTTGTTATCTTATATTTATTTTTTTATCATTTAAATTATAATAAAATGAGAGAATTGATATTCAAATTTTACCTTATTAAAAAAGATATATGAAGAGAAGTATTTTGGTTATAAAGTTTTAACTTATATTAGTGAATTCCTCGAATATTTAATAATATAATTTAAAAAAATATTAAATATTAAAAGAATTATATATATAACTATGTTTTCCCTTGCTATTTATGATATAAATTAAAATAATAATTCATAAGAGCCATAATTGATATAGAGGTTGCATTAAAATTTTTCTTATCTCTTTTCTTCTAATCAATTTAAATAAAATAATATTAATTTTTTTTATACATTTCTCTATATGTATATGAATGTATAATATTAATTTTTTTTATTATTCTCCTTTTTCCTATATTTAACCACAAAAAACCCTTATATTTCTTGGAGAAAAAACATCGGGCATAGATTAATCGTTAGTGGACAACGTAGTCAACCATGAAATTGATGAAATCGATGTATAATCGCATGGAGCGGGCTGTGTGGAAGAAGGATCGATTAAATAATATGAGAAATATATTTCATATTAATAGTTAAAATTAATTTTTTATATAATTTTTATATTAAGAATAAAAGAAATAACACATGTTAAAAAATATTAAAGTTAGTTAATTTTTGTATGCTTATAAAAATATTGTCTTAATATTCATAAATGTATCCTTTATTAATTGTATATTTGGTAAATATAAAAATTAAAGTTTTATACGGATTTTTAACCCAAATTTTGATTTGAGAAAATTTTAAAACAAATAGTTATATTTATCTAAAAGAATTTTTATACTAAAATATAGTTTAAAATTATATTTTTATATAAACTATTGGGAATAGTTTCTAAAATAGTAAAAGAGCTTTACTCTCTCTCCTATTATCTCTTTTACTTCCTCTTTAACTCTCCGTCAGGAGCTTCTCTTACTCCACTAGCTCTTCTTTCTCTGTCGCTATCCTTTTACAACTCGTTGTCGCCATCATCAAGAGAAGAAAAAGGCGCACGAGATGATGATAAACAGAGGTTGTCATCCCTAGTCTTTAGTTGTTACCACTGTTGCTTGGTCAGTTGATGTTGGAGGAGTTAGTCGATGGTATGCAATGGAGGTGTTGGAAGCTAGACATGGAGAGAGAGAATAGTGGGGAGGGAAAAAAGAACTATACATTAAAAGATAATTATTTTTTCTATCTCATATATTTTTTAATAACTTTTTAATCATAAAATTCCTTTTAATAATAATTATTAAAATATTTATTTATTTAAAATTATTTTTTTATAAATTTTTATTCAAAAACTTTTTTTAAAAGTTATTAAGAAACATTTTTTTATCAACACTTCTTAAAAAAACTATTAGAACACCAAGGGCTAATAAAAGTTTCATTGGGGTTCTGAGTTCGTCCACATCCACGTGTCACAATGATCATGGGATCCATTAAAGGACATGGCATAATAATGACCGTCGAATCAGAACCAAGGGATGAAATCATTTGGCTGCAAAACAATAAATATTCATTTGGGCATTTTGGAGTAGAAACTCACTTATACCATTAATGATTAATCCAACAATCACTTTCCCATAATTATTTTTCAAAAATTACTTTTCATGACTTTAAATAAATGTAAATTTTCCTAGGATAACTTGTGTTTTAAAAGAATTATTGCTAACACACAGACCTTATCTCTTTATAATACTCTTATAAATTAAATAAATTAATTTGAAATATAATAAATATATAAAAAGATTTTTTATATATTATCAATTTATTATACTATAATATGGTCCTTCATTTTTAGTACACAGTATTACGTTATAGTCCACATGTTGTAGGGTCCACCACGTGTGGTGTGTTCAGCTCCTTCGTATAAAATGTACTTGCATTTCTTGTCCAGCTGTCACTCTTGTTCCCATCCCCTCTCTACTTTGATATGGAAATTCGAAAGAGATCATGTTTTATATGATTTATAGTATACCCCACTTTTATAATGTTTTTCATTACTTTTTTTTAAAAATATAATTCATATGTTCTATTATCTATACATATAAAACCAGAGTTTGAGTGATAATTTAAAACATGCTTTTTGATGATAATCCTTAATTCATACATAATTAAACTATATTTAATATCATTTTTATTTACAAAATAAAATTCAATATTTTTCTAATTTTAATATGTATTTAACCTGTAAGTCAAGCTATATTTTAGTGTTCTCACAGTACCAAATTTAATTTCTCAATGTTTTATAATTACAGGTGTTTGTATGTATATAATATTCCTACTAGAAACAATTTTATTAAAAAATATAATTATTTTTTTAATAAAAATTTAAATCTCCATTTATGATATTATGAAAAATTAATCTTTCTATTAAATCTAATATCTATTGGTTAGATTATTATTTTTTAAAATAGAGTGTATGGATATTTTAACTTAGCGGAATTTTTAAGCTAAAATGTTTGTGTCATTGGAGTATTTTTACACTATCAATTTGTAGTCTATGAATACTTAATTAATTACCGCTCACATCTTGATTTAAGAGTGTTTGGATTAACCTTTTAAAGATAATCAAATAGGAGGTCTATATTTAAAATAGTATAGAATATAAATTTTATATTCTCACCAACCATATTAACGTCATATGAGCAGTCACATACACTAATAAGAATATTCCGTCAAAAAAATATTATTAATTTAATTCACATGTATAATATAATTAAGGTGAAATTAATCAAAAAGTCAGCATCATGTGAGGCCTAATTGTTGTCAGAAATACTGACAATTAAGCATTAAGCATTTACTTTTTAATTAATAATGTTCGTGGCGTGCCACAAGAGTCTAGAACGAACAACTAGCAGACTAATTAAACATGAACAGATCTCATATATAATTCATAATTAAGCATATATTATATATTATATTTAGAATTAATTAACAAATAGATATATTAATTTAAAAGATATACTAGCTGGCCAAGTTTATTAATTAAACTTTATCCTCAAAACCCTGCAAGTTTATGGGGGCCAAAAATAAACTGCAAGTTGAACCCAGACATGCACGATCGGTGCTGGCTCGATTTATTATTAAATTGGTCAACTTAATTAATTATTCGAAACAATACAAACGCAGTTTTCTTTTTCTTTTAAATAAATTGTTGGGTTGTACGTAATTTTCAATATTCAGATAGAGAGAGAGAGTTAGTTTTAATGTTTATTAGTTTTTTATGATACCTTTAAAATAGCTAAAATAAATAAAAGGGAAAATTAAAGAGAAGTCGCTGGCAAGGGATTCAATTAATAATAAGCCTGTTATAGAATTTGTTCTAAAAAACCACACAAGATAATTATATCGAGAATTTTTTTTTAATCATCCCATAATTATTTTTAAAATGGTATATATAAATTAATGTCAACATACAAATAAAAATTATTCTTAGTCCTTATTACCAATCATAACTAATACAATTCATATAATATTTATTTCTCCCAACATAAAATTTAATTAATAATTAATTTTAATAATATATATAAAACTTATTTTATATATATCAATTTTTTTAAATTATTTTTGTTAATATTCTCTTAATAAAAAAAATAGAGACAATGAAAAAATTATAGAAAATAATCATGATATTTTAAAAAATATATATTAAATTAATTTAATTAAAATTTTTAATTTAATTAAATTAGTTATATTTAAAAAACACACTATTCTAAGGAGTCGGAGTATTATACATAAAGAGCCCATTTTAATAGAACATGATTCTTATGTAGCGTGAGAGAAAATGTTGCTTTCCATTTCCTGGAATCAGGACTAGCTCTCTCCATCGTATATTTCCCTTCAATGTCCGAAGACAATACATTTAGGGCCTCCTTAGTTTTTTTTAAAATCATAACTTTAAAAGTTCTTTTAAATAAAATTTAAAAATAATTTTTTTTTTAAAACAAACAGTCATATTTGTTCAAATGGATTTTTAAAATAAATTATAATTTAAAACTAAAATTTCAGATAAATTAGTTAGAGTAACTTATGGAACAGTAAAAGGGTTTAAGAACTAACCAATTATTATATTATCCTTATTTTTTCTTACACTATCTCTCCTACTTTTTTTACACCCTCTTTCCTCTTATATCTTCTATCATCTCTCATCTTACATCTTATCTCTCCTTATTTAATACTTATATCAATTTTTATAATTTACTAATAATAAAAGTATTTTTAGAAATAATTATCCAAATACTCATTTATTTAAAATTATTTTTTTATAAACTCTTCTTTAAAAATTATTTTCTATAAACTATAAAAAAACTCTTTTTTTTATAAATTTATTTTTAAAATTTTATCCCAACATTGATATATGCCGATAAGTCAACAATTGGGAGTTTGGGACCTTTGAAATGCTTTTCATCTATAGAGAGAGAGAGAGAGAGGGAAAAATCCAAAGGTGATAAGATAGTACTGAAAGGAGAGGAGTCAGAATAGCATTCAGGGGTCATAATAATCCGTACGTTTCACATGTGATGGATAAGCAGAGAACGTCCGGAAAAAAATAAATAAAAAGGAAGCAGAGAATTAATCAGATTCATGCACATGCATGCTTCACGACAACTTATTTTATTAAAACGACACCGTCGGACACAAACGTAGCAGCTAAAGAATATCTTAATAATGGAATGAAATGACGGTTGGCTTATCTTATGATCTTATCTATCTGTACTCTCTCCTCTCTCTAGTCACCTTCACATGCTCTACAGTATATTTATCTCACTCCTCGAGGTTTTCGTTCTCTGCATATTCCCTGCTTCCTCTCTTCTTCATTATTTTAGTGTTGCAATTGTTATTTGGCGGTCCAGATTCATTTATGACTCTTAAAAGAGCTGTGGGAGTGCAGTGAATTGAATGGAGTGAGTGCGTTCATCATCACTCATTATTTTTGGTCGAGGTAACATGGGCAAATGAATATATTCCCACAAATGATCCAGGTGGTAAGGTAATAATTGCTAACACGTGGCACCTCATGCTATGGATCTTGGTTTTTGTTAGCAGTTACAAAATTAATTAAGTTAAGCGTGATTTATAATCATCTCATATATAAGACAATTTACAAATTTTTAGGAGCAAATGAGTTCTTAGTGTAATAATAAGGTAAACCGTGTATTTACAAATCATGGCTTTAAATTCTAAAAATAATATCTCCAATTATAGGATAATGCGTTGGAAGTAATTTTTTTTTAGAAGTAATTAATAATTTTGTGCATAATGCAGTTTTTGCCTCCACCCCACTTGTGAACGGAGTTGGGAAAATGGCTAGGGCCTAAATGGGTTGACCTATTTACGCCTGCTCAATTGAAAGTGCCCTTTTCATTGTTTTTGCAAGGCCTGACACTTGAACTTGCAGGCTAGGGCTGGCATATGGGCTTCCGGACTCGTTTGACAATATCTCACTTGTTTATGCCTCTTTTTAAATTGATAAAAATAAAATAAAATAAATCTTCATTCAAAACATAAATACAAAAAAAAAAAGCAAACTAAATAAATACTTGGGATGGTCTGGATATATGTAGTACTTTGTAGACATACTCATAAATTACTACTTCTCTTATACTTAATATTTAACTTAATTTGAGAATTAAAATTAATTTTAAATATAAAATATTTTTTTCATATTTATTTATATTTTAATAAATTACCTCTATAGAAATTTAATCTACAATAATCAAATAAGAGATGGAGAAAGAGAATTAAAGAAGATTGTTAGAATATTTTAGAAAAAGATATATGATATATTAACTAATTTAACTAATTTTTTTAATCTAATCATATTAATTAAATAGATCTTATATTAAAGATTGAAAGAGTATTAACTAATAAAATGTTTAAATTTAAGAAAAATTAATTTATAGTTCTCTATAATTTCATCTAATTTTTAATTAGGCTTTATATTTTTTATTAGATCCTTCTAATTTTGTCTAATTTTGAATCATGTCTCTATAATTTCAAGTAACTAACAAAAAGAAGAATAAAAATACATAAACCAAATTATGAGGACTACAAATTAATTTTTTGTCAAATTTACAGTAGAATTTGAGATTTACTCCTATACTCTTGCGAGATTACAATTTTTTTTAAAAAAAATTTGGTGCAACCAAATCGGGAAGTTGATTCCCATGGAATGCTATGCAGGTTAGTTTTGTTCATTTAATATGAACGGCTAAACACATTAAAAGTAAAACGACAAATACTAAACTTCCTTCTTCCAACCCACTAAATACCAATCCATAGGAATTGCGTATTGCTTAACAAAAAAACAAAGTGCAGACAAGAAGTTCGACGTAGACTATGTGGTATGGGTTGTACTTTGTACCGTGTACCTCTTCCTCCTTATAAATGACAATTCTCTATCTTCATAAATATCTTACTCCTTATTGTATTTGCTTCTTCGATTTTTTTTTAATTAAATAGACATTCAATAACAACAAGGTTATGAGTGAAATCGCAACCTACAGCTATCTATTTATTTTATAAAAAGAATTTTTACTATAATATTATTTATATATTTGCTCTGCTCTATTATTCACATCATCCATGATTACAGTTAAAAATTATTAATTCTTATAAGGTTTTAAATAAGAGACATAATTACATAAATATTTTAATAATAATTAAAGATCTAACAATAACAAATTTTAAAGTAAGAATTGCTAATTAAGTCTCTTCCTTAATAATTCATTATTTTTTTCCTATTAACACTTTTGTTTTTCCTTTACCAATTTTCATGAACACTTGCATGCGGGTTTATACTGTTGAAATGATATTATATATTTTTTGGAAGAATAAATTTGTCATGAAATTAAATACCATACTCTTAATTAATTATTTACTACTAATTATAATGGTGGTCCACTTCTATCACTCTACCAACAAGCATTTAACATGAAAATTTCATTAATCATGTGCTCAACTTTTGAAAGGACAACTGAATTAATGAGGTACTTCCTCTATATCTATTTATTTGTCATAATTTAAATTTTTTATCTTGTTCTTAAATATATAATGTATTATAAATATTAAGATATAATTATTACTTGTTTTTAATAATACCTTTATTAAATAGTGGATATTGTATAGTAGTAGTTAGGATTTAAAATAATTTTTTTTGTTAAAAAAATAAGGCTCACCTATGAGGACGTTAATAAATAGAGAGTAAAATTGAAAAATATATATATTTTTTTATATAAAAATTTTTAGAAGGGAGTTGGGTCCACTCAAGATTTAAGGGTAGGGTGAAATTTTCCTTCTTCTTAGGCGATACTATTGTTGGGTACGGTAAGTCATCTATTACTTTCAAACGTAAATTTAAGTACTTAAGAGATATAATATCTCTCTAACTATTGTAACTATAATAAAATAATATATTTTACTAACCTTGAATATGGGTCCCAAGAAATAATTGCAAATTCGGTCCTACATGGTATCGAACACGGTCCCCCTGCACAATATTTTACCAACCTCTCCCATTAGGTTGGCCGCATGATTCCTTCAGCCAACATATTCTATAAGTTATATATCTAGAGTATTCAATATTCATTCCACCTTTCTTAATTAAAAAAAAAAAACAATTCAAGCACCATTATGTCATTCGAATTTTCAAAATATTTTATATAATTATTTGTGTGGATAAAGGAATATACCATACTTATTGTTATTTTATGTGGCACTTCTAGAAGCACTTGATATTCTTATTTATTAGCTATTTTTGCAAAATTTATAAAGTAATCACTATTTTTTCCAATAGTTGACCTTGGTGTAAATATTGTTGACTAATTATGGTGATAAAAAGGATTTCGACAAATGAGTAAGATTATGTTGACATTTATATTTTTAATATGAGTAATTTTATGAACATAGATTAGTTTTAACTTATTTAATTGTATAAATTATTTAAAAGTAACTTATAAATAAAAATAAATTAACTCTATAGGGTATGTCTAGAAAAGAGTTTAGAAATAGGATTTATAAAAAAAAATTAACAATTTTTAGAAAAAAGCTTTTGAAGAATAGCTTATAGTAAAAAATAATTTTGAATAAATGAATATTTAAATATTTATTACTAAAAAGACTTTTATAACTGAAAAATTACTAGAAAGTGTATGATTTTATTAAAAATATGAGAGACGAGAGATGGAAGAGAGGGTGGAGAAGGGAAAAGAGAGAGGAGAGAGAGTGTAAGAAAAAATAAAAATAAAATAGTACTTGAGTAATCTATAAACTTTTTTATTATTCTAGAATATATTCTCATAAGTTTATGTAAAATCTTAATTTTAAAATATAGTTTAGTTTAAAAACTCTTTTAGATAAATATATTTATTTATTCTAAATTTTTTGTAAGTCAAATACACTTTTAAAATTATATATTTATTTGTTTCTAAACACGTATATAGTTATGTTTCAGGCCGACCAAAAAAGAAGTATATAATTATCTCTATTTTTACCCAAGTTTATAATTATCTCCAATCAAACAAACATAGAAATGGTGGGCCGCAAGAAACTCAACCCATGTTTCAAACGGGCATTTTATGGGCCGTACTTCAGAGTTCTAGATCTGGTCCGTTATTGTTGTTTGGGCCTAAAACACATATTCAAGGGGCGATTAATTATCTGTAGATGAGCCTTAACAAGAAAAAAAATACTTTGTAACAAAAAAAACAAGAAAAAATACTTGTACATTATATTAAAAAAAAAAACGCTTGTACATGAGAGTTGCAAAATCCAGACCATTGGCTCGGAATCTTAAATAGGAAGATACTTATCTTTCACAAAAAGAAAAAAAGAGGGCTTGAAACAATCTAAAAGTGGGCCTTTCAAATCATGACCAGACGGTGTTTTCGACATTGGGCTTCAATTAGTGGCCCAGTTTGGTATCCAGCCCTGCTTTGTTCTCACTGTTGCAAGCGCCTACATCAATCCCAAATATGCCAGAACAGAACATTCCATATGACCAATAGTAATTTAAGACAAAGTCTTAAGTTTAAATTTTTATGAATATATATATATATATATTTTTTAAGAGGATTACTCCTAATTAAGCCTAACAATACTAAAATACGACCTTATTAGTTAGTTGTATAATATACACACAAAAGAACAACCCATGTGTATGTGTTTCTTTTAGAAAGAGAGGACATAATCAGAATATAAGATAATCGTTCATAAACTATAAAGGATATCTGTTTAATTTTAGGGTTAACGTGTCTAACAATATGAAGTATTTTCTCACACACACATATATATATTATCTTAAAGTATTTTATGGTAGATTTAGTACTTTAAAATATTATTTTTTTTCAAATGCTTACATCTCCTTAAAATATTTTTTTCGCCTTCGACACCCTAAAATATTTTTTTTAAATGCATCTAGTAGCTTATTTGTTTTTTGTTATATCCGTACCAATGCACAAAAAATACTTTAGGATGATTGATGCATCTAAAAAAATATTTTAAAGTGTTTGATGCCTTTGAAAAAATACTTTAAGGTATTAGATACACCTTAACCATTGATTTTAATATGATATAAAAGAGATTTAGATTGGTATGATTTATTTTTATAATATTTAGTATATAATTTAAAAACAAAACTTATTTGAACAAAATTAATAAGTACCAAACTAAAATAATACTCCTTTGGTCTTAAATTGAGATTTAATTAGTGAATTGATTTTTGTCTTAAATATAAACTATGTTCTCTAAATTTTGTAATTTTTTGTAATCACTTTTATTAATATTTTTTAAAAAATAATTAAGTGAGAGAATGAGGAAGGAAGTTACAAGAAATGGTGTGGCGCTTTAAAAAAATTATAATAATAATTAATTTAATTAATTTTTTAATTTAATTAAATAAATTAAATAAATATATATTTAGTAGCAGAAGAGTAACTCCCACTTGCAGTTGCATATATAGAAAACTTACCCCACTTTTCCCCCTCCCCAATCAGAAATTTTGATAGTTCATGGACCAACTGGAGATGTAATCATGCGATGTGGTGTCCACCGCCATCATCACAACAGAATAAAGAGAAAAGTTAAAGGCAATATTTTAATTTTGTTATTAACTAGAAAATATATAAAAGAGTAATACAAACTAAAAAATTATAATGTCTGGAAAATAAAAAGTGACTTCATTCCTATGATGTGAGATCAAGTTTTTTTCCTAATCCATTCACAATAATTTAACTTTTTGTTTGGATTTACTATTCATAATTATCTTATAATTATACTCTAATTTAGATCATAAAAAATAGATAAATTTATATAAAAAAGTACAATCAATTTCATTGATATTATTTTTATTGATGAAAATTCCCTTTTTGACATATAATGTCAATAGGAATAGCATGAATAAATTATAATTTTAAAAAATAAAATAAATTAAAATTTTGTATTTATGATTAATTTAAACTCTTTAATATTAAATTCTTCAATTAATTTATTAATTAATTCATATATTTCTGATGAGACTTGATGAGATAAATATCAAATAATAAGAAAGAGCCAAAACTAAGGGTTGAAATTTTGTTTGGAAATTCATTTAGGACACGTCATGATTACATTCCCACAGTTTTCTTTAGAGAAATCAGGGGGGGATGTACTGGTTGATTACAAATGTAATGAGGAGGAATCTTTTATTGCTATTGGATAAGTCTAACCGTCACATTTGCCAAACCAAATCCGTTTTCTTATGCTACCTTATATTTTTAATATAATAAATAATTCATTTTTTAATAAAATAAATAAATAAATTAATTATAATTAATATAAAAACTAATGTAACCATCTAAATAAATTAAAAAATATATAATAAAAATTTATTTTAAAAAATTAAATTTAATCTTAATTAATTCATTTAATTTATTAAAAAAATTAATTAATTATTATATTAAAATTTTAAAAAATTATTTTTGTCGTTGTGTTATAGACTTACACATCACCTCTATTTGAACTCTACAAATGATTTTAATACAAATATGTCTCAATCTAATGCTAAATATATGTAATTGTCTGAATGAACCAAAATTGTCCCCATGAAGCATGTTTCTCTCTCCACCTTTGTTCCATCTCAATGTGAAATATCATGTTTAGCCCTTTCATTCATCCTTTACGTAACTCAATTCTATTTAAAACAAAGGTACAAAGAAAGACATCCAACACAGAGATTAATTAGTAAAATTGTCAATAGTTAATTATTGACTAATTTAAATATAAATAGTATTGTGCCTAAATATAAACTGGACAAAATCCTAAAAAATACCATTTGAATTTTAATTCCAAATAATTCTTTTTACAAAAACATGTTATTTTATCTATAAATATAGTCAATAGCATATAAAATATAGAAGATAAGTTAATTTAAAATTTTAAAATTTAAGTAGTATTTTTTTACAATTTTTTCTATAAACTATCTCTATATAACTTTTTTTTTTTTCTATTCATAGGTTGAAACTTCAAACTCAAGAGGATACACGAGATAATAACATATGTTTATAACTCAATGTTAATCAAAATAGACTCTTTTACCAATTGAATTAGGTTAGTAGATAGGATAATCTCTCATAATATAATAAATTAAAATTAAAATTATAATATTTTAATTATCTATTAAAAAAATATATTTAATATCTAATAATACTTTAAATATAATTAACTTTAAAAAAATAATATTTATAAAAAATTTATTCTATTGTTATTTAAAAATAACATCACTAAGTATGTATCTATATGTAATCTAATGAATTCTATATCAAACTACTATCCACAATTGTATCAAACAGAAAGAATTCAATTTTTTTTAGGCTAAAGGATTCAATTTCTTTTAGGCTAGTTATTAGATTTAAGTCTTATGAACAGGACAAAAATAGATCATGAGAGCTGTCCCATTTAGAATTCGGATACAAATTAATTGATATAAGTTTCACTCCTATACGTAACCGCTAATATTCAACGTATTGTCCAGTCATTGGGTTCACATGAATCAATGACTTTCGTGGAATGAAGTAGCCAATGATAGTGACAATGTGGGCCACACAACCGTAGCTCTATGAAACAAACAAACGAAACAAGTTCTGAATCTGATCTGACATAAAGATAAAGTTCCCACCAACTCATTGGAATTTGGGAATCTTATCCATCCATCTCAGTCTCACTCGCCCATAGTATAACCTTAACCAGCCCAACTCAAACCCAACCATGGATTAACTCAAGATCCTTCCCTTATAAATACCCACATCAACACCCCCATTAACGTTCCTGTCTTGTTCCTTTCGTTGTGAGAGTTTAACGACAGAATCAGAAATTCATAATGTTGGCTATTTTTCACAAGGCGTTTGCTCACCCGCCGGAGGAGCTTCACAGTCCTGCTTCGTACAAAGGATCTAAGAAGCCTAAGCTTCCTGAAGAGACTCTCAGAGAGTTTCTTTCTCGCCATCCTGAGAATACTTGCTCTATGACCTTTGGTGAGGCTGCTGTTCTTGCCTATGTCCGTCCTGAGAGACCATTTTCCGTTCATCAGAGGTAATTTTTCTTCTTCTATCAAGCAAAGATCGATGCTTTTCTATTCCCTGTTCTTTAGTCAGCAAGGCTGAAGAAAACCCAGTTTGTCTTTTTTCTTGTCTCCATGGAATTAAGATCCTAGCTTGTGTTGTGTTTGTGGTTTTGTATTCCAAATGAATAGACCCCATTTTTGGATTTTCACATTCTCGCAGGTTGTTTTGCGGGCATGAGGACATATACTGTCTGTTCCTGGGGACATTGAACAATTTGAATGTTCTGAATAAGCAATATGGGCTGACAAAGTGCAGCAACGAGGCCATGTTTGTGATTGAAGCTTACAAGACTCTCAGAGACAGGGGGCCTTACCCTGCAGATCAAGTGGTGAAGGATCTTGATGGCAGCTTTGCCTTTGTTGTCTATGACAGCAAGGTTGGAAATGTTTTTGCTGCACTGGTATGTCTGACTTAGACCAATTACCCATAATTTGTGACCACATCCAAACTGGTCCTTAAGAATTTCACCAAAAACGTAAAATTTTGGTTTCAGGGTTCAGATGGTGGAGTGAAGCTGTATTGGGGAATTGCAGCAGATGGGTCTGTGGTTATCTCTGATGAACTTGAAGTCATCAAAGAGGGATGTGCCAAATCCTTCGCTCCCTTCCCAACGGGTATTGTTTCAGCACCATTACTGGTCTCTTTAGGTCAATTTGGTGCATTAAAGATAATAAGTGACTACTGATAGATTTGCAGCCTAAGCTCTTTATAACTAAGGAATTTACGATCTTGCATGTAACCTCATACCTCATGCTGTTAGAGTTTGTCTCCAAATCTAAAACAATGATAATGAGTGTCCTAAGATAGCCTAAGTCACATTTAATATAATTTTTTTTAGATATATTAATAAAGATAAATTAATTAATTAATTATAATATATATATATATATATATATAAAAAAATTAGTTGATTAATTTGAATAGATTAAAAAATATATAATATAAATTTATATAGAAGAGTTATGTTTAATTATAATTAATTGATTTATTTAATTTTTTTAGTTTAGTTAGTTGATTAATTTAAGTTAATTTATTTATTTTTAATTAATTTAAAAAACTAATTAATTGTTTTATATTAAGAACGTATCAGTTTATAGGCTAAGGATTTTGGAGGAACCAAATTGTTTAAGAAAAGAAGAGAAAGTGGATAGAGATGATGATGATGAAGGTTGTGTTTGCAGGGTGCATGTTTCACAGTGAAGGAGGGCTGATGAGCTTTGAACATCCAATGAATAAAGTGAAGGCAATGCCAAGGATTGACAGTGAAGGGGCCATGTGTGGGGCGTACTTCAAGGTTGATAAATACACAAGAGTCAACAGTATTCCTCGTGTTGGAAGTGAGACCAACTGGATGGATTGGGACCATCACTAAGGCTTTCTTTGGTTCAAAAGAGGGAGGGAGGAAGGGAAAGGTTGGGTAGATTAACTTAAAAGAGAGTGTAACGAATGATAAAGGAGGAACGTAACGAAGGTGAGGGGAGGATATTTATTGTATAGTGTAAGAGGGAAAGAGAAAGAAGTTAATTAATGGTTATATATTTATTTAGAGTTATTTTTTTATTTTATAATATTAATTTATATTAAAATTAGTATTTTTTAATCTCAAAGACAAATTATCTCATTTATATATGATAAAATATTTTTATAATTATAAGACACAAGATAATTTATTAAAGTATTAATATTTGAACTATAGATAGTACTTTTAAAATTATAAAAACTAAATTAACTAAAATTTAATAACAGGTAAATAATGCATTGAGCTAACAAAAAAAATGATAAACTCGTTTTACTATAGCATCAATGGAGAAGTAGAAAAAAAAATGAATTTTTAATTTGAACGATAAAATTGTATTATTATAAAAGTGATGAGTAATTTAGTTAATATAATAATAAATTATTCTCATCAATCTAAAAATTTTCCAACTAAACAATGTTTAAACTAAGCTGAATTTAATTATGTTATATTAATTGTGTTTTTATGATTAGGGATAAATTAAGAGCTAGGCTCCACTTGAATAATAGTATTTTTTTTCTTTTGAACTCTATTGAAGAATAATGAATATAATTAATTTAAATAGTAAATAATTTAGTATTATTTAAATGAGATATTAAATTTAAATTTTGATATATATAAAATATTTTCTTTAAAAAATTTATTTATTATAATTAAATATATGATATAAATTAAATTTATATATAATTAAGATAAAATTTGAGTGAATAAATTTAGAGAAAAAAAACTCAACTAAAGAATAGAGAGAGAGAGAGAGAATAAGCTTAAGGCTACGTTTGGTACGTAGCATTGAAAAGGTTGTGATTGATATTGGTATTGGGATTGGATATTTTAATATGTTTGGTATGATGGATTAAACAATATTTGGGATTATCCAATGCCACTTAGATGGGATTGTCCAATACTACTATCCCCTAATATTCTCCAATTCTACTCTCAATTCCAAGCCTATTTTCTATCCCAAACCCATTCTTTATCCATCAAAATAAAAGTCTGTGTACCAAATATGATCTAAATGTCGAAATGTAATTTTTTTTTTAAATAAAAAGGTTTGCTGTGCTGCTTGCTGTCTACAATCATACAATAATGCCTGTCACTCCCTGAAGCTTATCCTTACCGAACATACTGTTTTTGAACTTGCTTTCCCGTGGTGTAGTTCTCATAATAATACCATATGTTCCCTACTGAATATTATATTAAGACAAACAAAAGAATATATATATATATATATATATATATATATATATATATATACTGTTTTTGAACTTGCTTTCCCGTGGTGTAGTTCTCATAATAATACCATATGTTCCCTACTGAATATTATATTAAGACAAACAAAAGAATATATATATATATATATATTATTACCAATTTGCATATATAATCTTCCAATAATGTTTAATAGTAAATTATAGTTATAAATCCTATTAAAAAAATAATAGTAAAGCTATGACATGAACCAGAAACACTTGGTATATTCATATTCCTAAGAAGTTGATGGCTGGAGTTTTTTTTATCTAATTCATCATAATTTTATTTTAATTATATTCGAATCTAATTCATATCGCATATTTGACCATAGTAAATGAGTTTTTCTATAAAATTTTTTTACATACACTAAAATTTAAATTTAAAACTTTATTTAAGTAATATTAAACTGTTTATTATTCAGACTAACTTCTGTTAGTTGATGGTGGGAGTTCATTTAAAAAAAAACAAGAAATTAACGGAAATTGCCCAAAATCCATTTGACAAATATTATAATATATTAATTAACGTGATGATTGAAATTCAAATATTTGTTAGGCTTAAAATAAATAATCAAGACCTTAGCTTAAAAAAAGGTTAAAAATATTTCTTTAAAATTTTCAGTGACAATTAACACAACCTTAAAATGTGAAGCCGATGATTTGAAAAATACAACCAAAGGTTGTATAAGAACTAAATATATAGTGTTTATTTTAATTAAATATTTTTAATAGTTTATAATAAAACAAAATATAAACCTATTTATTCCTAGTTTGTAAAACAAACTTTAGTTTAATTATGTAATTTTAAACATTTCAATATTTTTGAGTTTTAGGGTTTATTTTGGTTTTTAATATAATATATCAATAGAATTTTATATCATATATAATTTATCTTGATAATACTCTCTTTTAAATAATTAAATCAATGATATTTTTTAAAAAAATTAGTACACAATTTTTATATATAATTAAATTATTTAATTCTGTTTATTTTAACTAATTAAATCTTATGTTTAGAGAGGAAGGAGAAATTCTTGTGTGCACCCAATGCACCACTCCATTTGTGCACTGGCCAATACAAATGTTTCAATTTAAAAAAAAAATCATCTATGAGTCAGCCAATTATTCTCCATTATTTTATCGTTTTAAAACTTAAAAATAATAAGAATAAGAAACTTATATATCTATTTTATTAAAAAAATTATTATTCATTTATTTTCAATTTTTATAATATCTCCATATACCTTCATCAGCTTATTACACTATTTTAAAATATATTTATATAATATCTACTAATAAATTTTATTTTTTAACTGTACTTAGCATAGGGTGATGCTTGCCGTCTACAATCATGCAATCATAAAGTCCATAATCATACAAATTAGAAAATTACTATAAACAAATTAAAAAAATTGCTTAGCTAGTTATACTATTTATATTATTCGCCTCTGGAAAGGACTTTCTAAAACATTAATCCAAATCCCTCACTCGATATATAGAATGTGAAGAGTAAAAAAAATAGATACCATGATTAAATAAACATAATATAATCTTCCACTCTCTATAAATCCTTTTAAAAATAATAATAAGACAAGAAATGAACCAGAAATAATTGGCCCAATTTAATAGAACAGAGCAGCTAAACCAAAATGACGAAAACTTGAGTTTGATAAGCAAAACATTCCCAAGTCAATATTCTTACAACGGGGATCTTTGTTATACTTATTCAAAGCATGATAAATACAATTCCTTCTAACATTTTTGTCTTCCAACTTTTGTTGAGCTGAGATGAGGCTACAACTTCTGCTATGGAGAAAAATCGAACGATCCCCAAAATCTTTAACCTCGCTTCATCAACAAAGCCCTTCATTGTTTCTGCTTCTCTGTAACTTGAAAACCCTAAATAATCCTCTCATATTATTTGAGACCAGTATCACATCTCTAAAATCCTAAACTCTAAACCACAAACTACTGCTTCACCATTCTCGATTACTTGTTTAAGTTAAGCACCATAAGTTTTTCCACCTCATGAACAATATTGTTCTCATCATTAGACTTATCCAAGTCATGGAGATTACAAATTTTTATCTCATGTCCTGTTAAACCAACAAGACCATTATGATTATGTCTATATATGATGTTTCTCTCCCTATTGTTTTCCAAGACTTGTCTGTTGTTTTGCAGAAAATGACCCTATAAAAAGAAAGATCAGGCGCAAAAACTAGCTCATCATTATCATATGGAGCTAAAGATGCCACCATTTTTGTGATACTGGTAAAGTAGTATCTATTTCTCCTAAAAAAACATTCTTTAGTAATAACATCAGCAAACTATATTAGATCTTCTAAGAATATAATATATTAGATCTTTGGTATACACTAGCTATGGACAACACATGGAATCTGAACTTACTCCACTCACCACTATGGCTTTAGATAGCTTCCAAAGTTGGTATGGATAAACAAATATACAGATGGCTTCAATTATGAGCTTACATGATCTTGTGACTTTGGTCTCCAAACAAGGGAAGCTGCCTTCTTCTCCCATGGTAACACGAAACTAAGGATCCAATGACACTGTCTCAGTGACGATGTGGGGCCACTGCAAAAGATAAAGCTTAAAGCCGCACCAACTCATTGAAATTTGCGACTCTTATCCCTCTCATACTTTGATCCACGCCCACAATTACGTTCTAATAAACCCAACTCAACCATGGTTTAACTCCAGTTCCCTCCTTTTAAATACCCACATGACCCCTGCATGAAAATTCCTATCTTCTTTCTTTTTGAGAGTTTTGACAGAATCAGAAATTCAGCATGTTGTCTATTTTTCATAAGGCGCTTGCTCACCCACCAGAGGAGCTCAACAGTCCTGCTTCGTACAAGAAGCCTAAGCTTCCTGAGGAGACTCTCAGAGAGTTTCTTTCTCGTCATCCTGAGAATACTTGCTCTATGACCTTTGGTGAGGCTGCCGTGCTTGCTTATGTCCGTCCTGAGCAACAATTCTCTGTTCATCAGAGGTAATTTTTCTTCTTCTATCAACAAAGATAGTTGCTTTTCTGTTCCAATGTATAATCAGCTACGTTGAAGAAAACCCAGTTTGCGTTTTTTCTTGTCTCCATGGAATTAAGATCCTAGCTTGTGTTTTGTATTCCAAATGAATAGACCCCACTTTGGAATTTTCACATTCTCGCAGGCTATTTTGTGGGCATGAGGATATATACTGTCTGTTCCTGGGGAGCGTGAACAATTTGAATGTTCTGAATAAGCAATATGGGCTGACAAAGTGCAGCAACGAGGCCATGTTTGTGATTGAAGCTTACAAGACTCTCAGAGACAGGGGACCTTACCCTGCAGATCAAGTGGTGAAGGATCTTGATGGCAGCTTTGCCTTTGTTGTCTATGACAGCAAGGTTGGAAGCGTTTTTGCTGCCCTGGTATGTCTGCCTGAGACCAATTAACCAGTTAATTTGTGACCACACCCACACTAGTTGTTAAGAGGATTAAGGGAAAGAGAATATTAACACAAAGATGATGAAAAAAACATTCATGAAATCAACAAACTCTAAACTCTTAGGGGTAATACATGAGGTGAGGAACAAGTTACCCTGCCTCTGGGTGGGAATACAGCATCCCTTCACACTCTTAGTCTATGAAGTAAAATTTGGTTTCAGGGTTCAGATGGTGGAGTGAAGCTGTATTGGGGAATTGCAGGAGATGGGTCTGTGGTGATCTCAGATGATCTTGAAGTCATCAAAGAGGGATGTGCCAAATCCTTTGCTCCATTTCCAACAGGTACTGTTTCAGCTTCATTTCTGAGGAACTTTAGAGATACAATTTGTTAAGAAAAGAAGAGAAAGTGGATAGAGATGATGATGAAGGTGGTGTTTGCAGGGTGCATGTTTCACAGTGAAGGAGGGCTGATGAGCTTTGAGCATCCAATGAACAAGGTGAAGGCAATGCCAAGGGTTGACAGTGAAGGAGCCATGTGCGGGGCCAACTTCAAGGTGGATAAATTCACCAGACTCAACAGTATTCCACGTGTTGGAAGTGAGACCAACTGGATGGAGTGGGACCATCAATAAGCTTCCTTATTACAATACATTGTGTTTAATGAGGGCATTGAGCTAGGAGGTCCGACTTGAATAGGGCCTAAGCCTCTGGAGTCGATCCCTCTCTCCCTCCCTCTCCTTTTTAACTGTTGTGTAGAATGGCGAGAAGATAAGATCAAGGCTTGACGTATGTAAAATTAAAGAAGTTGGTGTTGCGGTCCTACAATCATGTCACCCCCTCACTCAACCTTATCCTTACCTAACAAATCTTCTCTTATTGCCTTTTGACTTTGTTTTCTTGTTCTTTTGCTCTAATAATAATAATGTCTTGTTTTCTTCTGAATACTAAACGGTGGAGTGGTTTTTCACGCATTTTGGGCTTGCTGCAGCATTAAGAACAAGGTTATAATATTGAAGTATGTTTGATTCTATAAAGGGGAATAGATATCTGGGAAGGAAAACGAATAAGAAATATGGTATAGAGATCAGCTCCCGTAAAAAAAAAAAAAAAAGATTCATGGGAAAAAGCTACCTCAAGAGTAAAAAATCCAATGGAACGCCAAAAATCTGAGAAGGGTTTTACTATAATCCAGAACCCATCCTTCTTACTTGCACGTAAATAATTGGTTGATGCAGCAGAAACCATGGATTAAAGTTAGGAGATAATCCTTGGGCAGTCATTACAGAACACAATTTAGTCAGATAATTCTTTATAAATTAGTAAATTAGGCGTCAATTTCAATATCTGTGTATCAATCCCTTGAAACAATTTAAGGGCAGTTCTTCATTTAGCACTTGGCAGTAGTAGAATCGAAATCCTTTTTGTCAATTAGCGCTTTCACGATCTCATTATTCATACAAAGCCCTCTCATAATCGGATTGGTAACCCCACTAGAAAATCTTCGCAAATGGAGAGAAAGCTCAAGCCATGTCGTCACCCAAATGATATTCATGGTAAATAAAGAAGGTGCGAATCCCTTCAAATCCATTTGTACAAAAAGAAAGATAAACCCAGTTCGCTAATGTTTGTTCTTTGACGCTACGACGACAGGATTCGGGAGATGGGAATGAACACAACTTAAGAATGAGTGCACAAAAGAGGAAATTTGGGGATGTCAGGATACCTAAAAGAGAATTATTACATTTAAATATTTATTAATACGATGTATTTGACAATAATTTATTTACTATAAATAATCTAGACTCAAACATAGCCTGTGAGGCTGTGATCCTTAAAATCAGATCACCAGGTATTTATTCGGCGGTTCTAGTTGTTAATGGGCTTCTCTCTCTCTTTTTACTCCACATTAATATATGTTTTCCCCATTCCTCAAATATCAACCACGGAAACACTACATGCCCCGATTCTGCATTCTCTATTCTACTCGATGAAGAACCAGGTACTTCCCTTCATCATATTCATACTCTTGTTTTCTTGCCTTCCTTTTACATTATATGCTCTCTTTCATCATTTCCTAGCTTGTTAAGGCCTTATATATATTCGTTTCATTTCATATTATTTCAAGTGTCAAACAGCTTATAAATTGTTTCCATTAGATTTCCCAGGAATAATGTGATCATCATAAAGGGATAATCCACTTTCCACACTGTTCATATTCTATACCTTCTCCAGACCATATCCAGAGTGCAGATTGATAATGATCCCTAATACAATGTCGTCTCTCTTTTACCAAAAAAAAAAAAAATGTCGTCTCTCTAGTTTCAGCAAATATGGAGATATTATTACTCCTGTTTCTACCTGTGCTTTGCACGCCACACTGGATTGCGCAACAAAACTGTAAATTAAGTGTAAAAGAATCTTCATTGACATTTGTCATTCATTCAATAAGCTTTTCCCATTCTCATTACTCTACATTTCCCGACTACATGAACCCAATCGGTTTCTAAAATTCCTGCTGTACCTTTTTTCTCTCTCTTTTTTCTTTTTTAACAATTTCTTTTCCCCCTTTCTGCGCCAATCAGAACGGCAACCTATCTCCTCTTCCGATCGGCACACAAGGACAAGGAAGGAAATGGAACCCCTCTACTATTACAAATCTCACCCAATCTCTCTGTACAAATCTTCAACTAATGGACAAAGTGAAATCTACCACCTTCTCAGATGAAATTCATCAAAAACCCAATTCTCCCCAAGCATTCTATACCATCACCTCTTCGTCATATCCGAAACGGTAATCCGAAATTTTGGAAAGTTCTAATTTCCCCTCGAAGGCCAGCAGTTACAATCACCATACCCCATGCTGACATGTTTTGGCTTACCCCACTGGAGAGATCTATACTGACTCGAGGGGTTCGGTTCCGTGCAGCTACCACGAGTTTTTCCTCTGGCCATGTCGCGGAAATTCTATCAAAGAAGTAATCGTTTGTCGTGCTTGCAATTGTTCCGTGAAGAGGACTGTTGGTGCATCCTGATGCTGATTGCGAACCGTCGGTACCAAAATTTTCCTCCACCGGGGTAGGAGGATGATTGGCTGACATGACATCATCCAGAATATTATCATCCGCGGTCTGTTCTCCAGAGAAAGCATCAGGCATTTCCCAAGCATCACCCATACCAGGCCAAGGTATCGCCACGGAAACATCTTTACAGTGAAAATGTTCATATGATTGTGTTACATTGACACCTTTGCTCCGGTTAGGTCTGCAATCGGCTTCATTTCTCCATATATACACATGGGAATCCTCACTTGCTGAGATTACATATTTACCGTTTGCTGTGAGAGAGGCAGAAATCTGGCTATTTGAGTTACGAAATCCTGCACAACACTACCATCAGTTTATTCTGAAACTGAAACCAGAATGAAAACATAGTGAAGAACATCATATCTTCACATACTTCATGTCAACATAAAGAAAGCGAAAAAAAAAAAAGATATTCACCAAGAAAGCAAAGAATAATGAGACAAATAAAGAAATTCTCACTCCAAAAGAAATCTCCACTCTGCACCGCAACCTACCCTTGCCTTTAGAATATTATCACTAACACATGATAGTGATAAAAATGGATGCATAAACTATATTTAGACTATAAATTAAACACTTGCGTTTAGAATATTGCAATATCTGAACAACCTAATAACTAAAAAGAAAAACTACGTAAATGCAAGAACTGCTAGGTATTTGATGCCAGGATAGGTTTGCTGGAGAAAATTCAGTAGCTGAGGTCATTGAGAATAAACTCCACCTCTCCCAGCTAAACCAGAAAAACAATATAGTCTAAATTTTGACCAGATCATATCATAGTATTAAATCCAAAAACCTCCATTCAGATGAAAGTAATTTACTAAAAATTGTTATTATTATTTTTACTAGTTTAAGTGTCGATTTACCTTTGAACTTATGAACCAGATCAACACCATCAACAACCCGAATTCTTGAATCAGCAGACGTGATAAGTACTTCTGAAGAACTTCCTGGGGCAAACTGTTTACAAAAATCAAGTGCCAAGAAAAACATGAGCTGCCATCACCAGTCAAGGCAAATACACCAGATCATAGAATCTCCTGTTATTTCCCAACCTCTTGAAAACCAAAAGAGGGTGGGGTTGATTTCATTTAACACAGCTATTAAGCCATGATATACCTGGAAGCCAGTGATTTTCTTGTGATGCGATTTCTTTTTCTTGTTCTGCAAGTTGATTTGACTTTTCTGTTGCAATTTATTATCTGAATGAAATTTGAAAACAATATAGCAATCAGTGACAATCGCAATAATGTACCTTAAAAGGACATATCCAGAATACGAGGAGTCACTGAAAGTACCAGATGTATCATATAAATGGCAGCTACCCTTGTAAGAACCAATTAATGCACCCTGCAAAAACCAGCAACCTTTACTTTATTACAACTTAAAAAGTCAACTTTGGAAGCTTGAAAT
This sequence comes from Leucaena leucocephala, assembly GCA_037074615.1. Taxonomy (NCBI): domain Eukaryota; kingdom Viridiplantae; phylum Streptophyta; class Magnoliopsida; order Fabales; family Fabaceae; genus Leucaena; species Leucaena leucocephala. Next base: position 4,689,675 of record CM073546.1, on the reverse strand, counting down.
GATGTATATGAACCATTGACGACCTGCCCATCAGACGTATAACAAGCCGCAGTGACCATCTCATGTAGATCAGTATAATCAACAACTTGACGATCGGGAATGCTCCATATGCGAACCTTAGAATCCAGTGATCCACTAATGAAGTATCTATCATCAACAGGATTAAACTGGATGCAGGTTACTGAGTCCAGACAGAAAAAGATTGAAGCAAAAGGTATATATTAGCAAGAAACAGATGGGGAAGAATAGAATTGCTTTCATTTATAAGTTTAACTTAAAAATGTGAAAGAAATCTTAAAAAAATTCATTCCTGCATTAAAATATTCCAAACTGTTTCACAATGAAGCACCGTGCCATTATAAAGTTTTGCACTCCTAATAAGGGACTGCGCATGTAAGTATATGAAATCTAATAGAAAAAGGGAAAACGAAAAACAGGGCATGTTAAGACATAATAACTGCAAGTACTCACCAAAGTCACTGTGCGAAAAAACTTTCAAACAAGTCTGGCTAGTCAAGTGCCACAGGCGCACTGTTTTGTCCATAGAAGATGAGAGTAAATGCTGATCAAAAGGGAGAAAGAAAATGTATTACTATAATCATCTAAAAATACAAGTTCTTATCCCACATTTCTAAAAGACACAGCACTGCTTAAGGACAAAATCACTTAGGACAAACAGATTAGCTCGGGAAAACCTCCACAGAAATAAATAGATAAATCCCTAAGAGCTTTTAAATCACACATGTCCTAAACTTGCACATGATCTATCATTAAACTCGATTCTCTATGATCTAATAACTAGAAATAAATCGTTCTAATTCCTAGATGTTACCAACTTCGTATAAAAGACATGCCATAAATATGGATGCAATATTCAAAACCTGTCAAAGTCTTCTCAACTATACAAAAAAGGGATTACACTTGCATAACAAAATTGTATGCATTTGAAACCAAATTGAGCACGAGAAAAGGGGAATTTGAGGCCCTTTAAAAGGAAACGTCCTAAACTGAGACTAAAGAGTGTTTTCTAACAAATATTAAATACAGGACAGTAGGAGAAAACAGAGTAGACAATGATAGAATGTGTTGTTAAGCCTCCACTACTATGAAGATAATAAAGCTTACAAAGGGAATACTGACAAATTGGCCAAAATTTTAAGCTTACAACAACCTAATCCCAACTATTACATAACACACTCATTGTAGACATCAACAAGCTAATAATCCAACTAATATACAAACAAAAGCATCTCACAGGGCTTACTGACCTGAACAACTTTCCGGTATCCTAAACAGAACCTTCCAGTTACATTCACCTACTGCCACTATCACTATATCTACAGTCAAACGTAGCAATTGCTGATAAACTGGATATATCCATTTCATAGAATATTTCAATATTCATCATACGTTATTATGGAACCTTTACAAGGCCAACACCAGAAGCCATCCAGTTCAATCAATCAAGCAAGCTCTCTAACTTTGTTGTCAAAAGCCTTTACAAGGAAGGCTTAGAATTAAAACATGGGGACAAGAACAAGCACTGCCGAAACTAGTGCACAAATACCATCCATAACCCAAACAGACAAAAGCCTCAGCCCTAACAAAATGTATGAAGCATTATTCCATTGTGTTCAGTAAAAACAAGCAGGATTGCGTAATTAAATTGAAAATATAACAGAAAACTTCGACAGTATAAATAATATTCTAATGTGAAACATAAAATCTATATTATCACTTCAAGGTTATTCACCACTCAAGAACTGGCTTATTTTAGTGAATTAAGAAACTCAACCGTATAGATTATATATACAAAAGCAGAGAACTCAGTCTAAGCACATTCACCCCTGGAACCTATGATAATAGTATAATTTAGTAATTTACGATAAAAAAAATATATTGCTAATAAACGAGACGAGTATATCCAGCATCTGATAAAATAACACCACGAAATCATAAATCACTCTAATTAGACAATGAGAGAACTGATGTATATTCAGAATTAGACATATCATAAAAGAAAAGAAGCTAACCTGAGACTTGGACCAAGATAGGTCAAGGACATCATGATCATGGCCTTGGAATGAGCAAATGGGTTTTTCTGTGAGCGCAAAAATAGTTTCTGGCACCACTAATTGGTCCAAGCTCAACGATTTTCTGCTTATGGATGACCTCCCCCTTCTCTTCTTATCTGGATGATTGTCCATTGCGGGGGAGAGCAGAGTTGGCTCTGGCGACCCATTCACAACAAACAACATGTTCATGTTCCCATCTTCTGCTTTCTCCATCAGTAGCTCTCCCTTCCTCTCTGACTCCACAACTTGCCAGACATGTATTACACAATCCTCACCTGCACTGGCAAGGTACTTTCCATCCAAACTAAACTTAATGCTCCATATAGAGCCATTATGAGCCTGTATTTCCTGGCTTTTATAAAGTCCTGTAAGTTCTTTGCAAGACTTCCCATACTGCCTAACACGTACTCTCTCAGGCCCATGAAATGAACCATCCTGGCTATCATCCGTTGCAGAGCTTGACCTGCGCCCACCCTTTTCAGATGAGGTATCTCTTTCATCACTACTTCGTCTCTCTTTATAACCCGTCATAGAACTTGCAACACTCTTGATACTCTTAAACCAACCTTCCTTCTTCTTCGGCTTGGAACCCCCTCCACTATCACCACTTGCATTAGAATCTACAATATCCTTATTTCCATCCTCAACATTTTGCCGTCTCATCAATTCTTGAACTATTGGAGAGTGCCCGACCGTCATCTCAAATTCCTCCATAGTCAACTGCCTTCCAGTCCCCACTTCTTTGAGTTTGCTCCACGTTCCGTCTTCCTTAATCTCCTTGACTACAAACTCCTTCCCATTATCGAGATCTCTTATGGTACACACTTGTTCATTTACGCGGTCAACCCCATTACGGTCCACAACCTCCTCTACCTCTCCACCTGCAACTTCCGAAACGGACACCACCAAACTATGACCGAAATCCACACTCATGTTCAAAGATTCGCTTTGAATTTCATCCCCCCTTTTACAATTTTTCCCAGAAGGCGGCTTATTAAGGGAAGTGGCACTAGCAACTGGTGATCCATTACCATTAACTCCCCTTGACTTAACAACGAGATTACGGTTATTTACAAATGAACCGGTCTCTGGCGCGACCGAATGAATAGAAAGAATTGAAGATGAACAAAAAGAAGACTTATTACAACGATCATGAGACTGACCAGATACAGACAAGTCACCGCGGTCCGCTGCACCGTCTGATTTCGATCGGAACATGCCGGTGGAGCAACTGGAACTTGCAGCCTGTTGTTGACGGCTCAAGTGATAGGACGAAGCCGATCGCCCAAACTCTCCATTGGCCATTTCTCTAAGATCAGCGGCGGAGGCAGGCTTTCCCCGGGACAATGATGGGTCGCCGCTGAGGCCCAACTCACGGAGGAGACGGGTCCGGCGTTCGGACACAGAGGAGGGTTCGGAGATCCATACGTCGTACTTGGACATGGCGACTGGGAATTTGGGGAAAGGAAAGGGCTGGTTGGAACCATAATTGGGAGAGTTGGAATTGGAGTCGTTGTCGTCGTCAGAGTTGGAAGTGGAACAAGAACAAGATGAGGAAACTAGGCGGTCGTGGGACTCGTAGAAGCACTCGTCTTCCTCTTCTTCGTCCCCGGCTCTGCTCATCGTTTATTGGGCATTCCCATTTGAATGAAAATGCCCAGAAATCGATCAGATCGGAATGGGATTTGGTCCGACTAGATACCTGTGAAGAAAGAGCTATGGTATTGGGTTGGATCTGCAGCGCTATTGGTGCGCTGAGGAAGAGTAAAATTCGTGCGAAAAAGCAATACAAGGGGATCGGACAAGAAAGGGGACGAAACCAAGCGAGTTTTTGGCTTAGAACTCAGATCCAATGAGAGTGCGAGTTAGCGAGGGGGATTGGGAACGAAGCCCTATGCTTTGTGTGGGGGCGTTGGGGTTTGGCGAGCAATGTTTTTTGTGGAGAGAGAAAGAGAGATGGGGAGAGAGAAATATGATTTCTTTTCAATATAAAATGTCTCAGAAAGTGGAAACGAAATTTCTTTTGGATTTAAGGATACAGATGGAAAATAAAATAGTGAAGGAAAATTGGGGGTTTGTTTGGCCTTTTTTCTCTCGTATGCATATTTCCCTTTCAAGAATACAGCGAAGAGCAACAAGAGAATGGTAGGCTGATTCTACCGTTTGGAATAACGTGTTGATGTGGTAATACTAATCCCTTTCTTTGTTTTTTTTTTTTTTTAATTTTTTTTATTCCTTTCAATATGCTTCATTTCCAGCTAGCTAATAGCCTGCAAATTAAGAAATAAGAATTGTGGCTCTTTGTTCCTCCAATGTAAGATAAAAATCAGAATGATAATTTTTCAAAACTAGGTAGTTCAATCCATTTAATGTTGATTCTTGTATAAGTTAAAACATTTAATTACGTTTGTGGTTTTAATTTTCTTTTTCTTTGTTATTATCTAACTCTCTTCAAATATATACTCAAGGAATTACTTTTATTCAACTTTAATGTTTATTGGCTTGTTTTGTATTACCATTTTTTTTAAATCATAAAGACATATACCCTAAGGGTATTAGGTTACAAGCGAAATTAAATCTATAACTTTTTACTTATAATTTTTTTTATATATTTATTAACAGTATAACAAGTTAAACTATTATAAGAATAATAAACTATATTTGGATAATAGTAATTCCTCTCTTTTTATTCTGCATGTATACTATCTAATATAAGATAAAATGAGACATAATTTCATACCAAATTAAATTGGATTCTTTCTAATAAGAAAGATCAAATTAGATTCTTTCTCTGAAGGCTTAGATATAGATCTATCTCACATTCTTAAGAAAATATAAAAGATAGACTCTTTTCAACTGGGTTTGATCCACATACAAAAATTAAGAATCAAGTAGTAGGCGAACAATTAATTAAGATAATAGAATCCTAATCACTCATGTGACATGAATTTTATTCTACACATGTTAAAGGAAAATCAATTAGCAGCAAAAGAAATGATTTGTTTGTGTAATAGTTGATGAGTTGAAGCACATAGGAATGAATCAAGGGAACATGAACAACAACATGGGGTGCATGATTAAGGTGAAAGTACTATAGAGTGATGTAGATCTATGTCCAACCAACAAAGGTTGAGATGTTTACAACTTGTGTTTCTCTCCTCCAAAGGGGTGTGTTGCAATTTAGAGGGGCACCATAATTATGTCTTGGATTAGCAATTTCCCACAAAAACTAAGTATTTATTTTTGTTATCTTTTGGGGAATTCGAAGTTTACCAGACACACACCAAAGTCATTAAAGCTAAGGTTTTTAGGGGGGACACTTATAATCATCATGCTTGTTGGGGACAAGATACTATTATAATAAAGCTAATAAAGCCCACCATGTCATTGTACATTGCTTTAACTCTCTCACTGTAACTCTGAAATTAAGTCATTCCTTTTATCTTTGCTCCCTCTAAAGCTCATCACCTGAATCATCCCTACTTTTACTTATTTTATTTTATAATTACTATTCCTTTTGTTTTACATGCTTTTGTTGGATGTTATCAAAGCAAATTCTATAACTTATCTGGTGTATATGTTTTAATTAAACCAAAGAGAGAAAGATTTAATTCAGAAATTCATGTTTTTAATTTATTAATCATTAAATGCTAAGATCTTGTGTGAATTAGTAACTATTGAATATGGGTCTGTTTGAAAAATTCTATAATTTAGATTTTAAAAAAGTTTTTAATAAAATTTTGGTTTAGTCTATAAATATTTTTAGATTAAATTATAATATAAAACTAAAATTTTAGATAAACTACTGAGACTAACTTTTATAACAATAAAATATTTTATAAATTACTTAATTATTATTTTATCCTTATTTTTTACACCCCCTCTCTTTTTTATTATATTTTCTCTCTCGCCTCTCTTCTTCACTCTCTCTACTATATATTATTTTTAATAAAATTATATGCTTTCTAATAATTTTTTAATTATAAAATTTTTATAATAATAACTATCTAAATATTTATTTATTTATAATTATTTTTTTCTATAATTTTTTCTTTATTTTTTTAAAAACTATCTAAATTATTTTTTTATAATTTTTTTTTTAAATTTTATCTAAATACACATACCTAATCATTTCGAAACGAAAATGTTGATGGAGTAAAGATAAAATAAAACGAAATATATATATATATATATATATATCATAATGATACTCTTAAATTGGCAAAGCTCCCATTTAAAACAATTCAAGTGATAAAGACAATTGAAGTGGAATTTGATAAGACGCATGAGGTCGACGTATGGGGTTAATAATCATTTCGAAGAAGGGTAAAAAAATGACGGTGGAGATTATTGATATGTCAATAAAAAGAAAGGTATAAGGTTAATTATAGGATAAGGAATTAATTATTGCGAGAAAAGTGTGCATAATTAATGAAAGAGTAAATCAAAATAAGTAATGTCTGGGGAAGATATATAATAAAGAGGCTAAGAATTAATTAAGAAAATACGACTTTACAGGTCATGAGAACATGGAGACAAATAATGAGGAATCAAGGCGTAACAAGTGCAAGATTCATCAACACGTACATGCATGCTCGCATATTCTTTCCACATTTGCTGACATTTATTCTAGCTTCTTCCCCTTCCTTCTTCTTTGCTTCCTCACAACCTCTTCTCCTCATTGCATCTTTATTGCTACACTTCCACTTTGATTATCATATAAACACATTCGGATTAGTTCGATTTGTAAGATGTTATGAGTCTTACATCAGATAATTTTATAAGTGAGTCATAATTTATAAGGTTTATTAACTCTATCATTCGATAAATTAGTCTTTTAGAATGAACACTCTCCTTAAATTTATGTTTGTGAATGGTAACATGAAGATTTCCATTGAGAGGCTGATGTTTGTAAAAGTAATTACCTATAGAAAATTCTAACGGACAAGAGGTTCAGTAAAGTGCTATAAGATGGAGCACACCCAAACAAGATTGCATTGTTTTTATTATATTAATATTATCATTATTTAATTTAATAGTCATATTTTTTTCTTATTGTTTTTTATTTAATGACACATGGGATTTTTTATCTGCAAAAATATTATTTTTTTTCATTTTTTTAAGTGCATTCCTTTGTATATATGCATATTTCCTCCTAAGAATTTTGTGTCTTAAGGGGGAAAAAAAAGCATTTGCGTTTGCAATTATCAAAATTCTTTAATTAAATCGTATTTTTCTTACAACTCAAATATTAGGGGGATTATTATTTATTTTTCAATTGAATCAATATTTGGTCTGTAGAAGTTGAATGCATTGAATCTCAATTAATCACAGTCAAGTCAAATGAAACCTATTACTTACCTGTGCTTTCTTTTTGATTCACGAGATGAACCTATAATCCTTTTATTTTATTTTTTTGATTTCGGTTCCATGAACCTAAAAGCTTATTTAAGAATATTGGAAAACTATATCACACAAAAAAATCACAAACAAACAAATGCTAATTACATTATTGGATTCATAATTTTATCAAATAAAAATAACGTGGCTGTATGTTTGACAGGGGTTTCATAGAAGAATATTCTTTTCCTGATGCCAATTCGGTTCATAAGCAAAAGAAATAGAGAAATCAAACCCATAAAACTAAAATTCCACAACTTGTCCAATTATGGAGAAGTTCTGATTTTGCCAGTGTTTATTTGCAGTCCACAATAATTAAAAAAATTAAAAAAAATGGTTAGTGATCTAAATTTTTTTTAAATCAGTGCAATAAAAAATATCAAATTATATGATCACTTCACGTGGCACTACTTGAACTTACGTGGATCACACCATCTCTCTTTATATCGAGTTTATTATTATGAAAATTTAGAAGCCAACAATAATTTATAGTAACTAATTGTTTTTTAGAAAAAAATAAAAACCTTCAATAAACAAATTTAATAATATATACACATGGAGAACAATGTTGGTTCCTTAGTGGTTGGTGATTTTATAATTAATAAAGGAAATAATGATGAGAGCAAACTAAATTAAAGAGTTAAGTGCAATTAGGTAAAAAAAAGGTTGGCTAAGAGGCTAGTATCTTACAAGAACACATATTTAAATCTTATTAATAATATTAAAGATTTTATTAATAAGTAATGTGTAAATATATGTGCAAATGTTTTTTAAAATCTGAAATCTAAATATGTTTGGAAAATTCCTAACTATAATTTCACAAATACTTTTACGTTAAATTCTTTTGACATATTTACTTAAAATCATTTCTAATTAAAAAAAACTAATCTAAACACCTTCCTAATCTGACTCTGTTAAGTTGGTGACATTCGACTCACATGAATTTTCTTTATCGCATAGCGAAAGAAGGAATAAAGGGAAAAGTGGTTGAAAACCTAACAAAGTAAAAGGAGGGAGTGGTTTCACCTCAACCTGATTTAACTAAGAAGGATTAAAGTGGAGTTGAAAAGGAGAACATATGGGTAATTAATTATGGCATGATACAACATTTGTTGTGGTCGGAGGGGACCAAAAAGAAACATCGAATGAATCAGCTTAATTTTTGTATAATTGAAATCCCTATTTTCTCTCTCAATTTACATATCATACAATAGATCTTTCACTGTTGAATTTTGGTTTTGTCTCAACTCAACTTTAAACAATGCCTACTAACAAAAATATGGTACTAATTTATGAGGGTTATACAAAAAAATATCAGAAAAAAGTAGTAGCATTTTTATAAATAATTTTTTTTAAAACATTTTGCAGGTAAGTTATAAACAATATGATTATCAATCTATATTTTTTTTATATACATACTAAACAATTAAGCACAAATAATGTAATATTCCTCTGTGCAGTCTCTCTTTATTTTCCCATATAATTTTAATATTCCGCCAGTGATTTGAATATTATTATGTTATAGTTGTTAATTAGTTGAATATTGGCCGCCGTCATCACTCATTTCATGTATGTTCACGATTTCACACATTTTTATTATTGCAAAAGACGGGAAATTATATGGGCACATGTAATTGCATTCATTTAGTTTGATGTGCCCTAATTTACTTTGAGCTGAGTCTTCCTCTTGAAGAGTGTGATGAGGATAGTTAATTTCCTTTCGCTTTGTACGTTTTAAGGGTACGACGAGCTTTCCAAGAGATTTTTATACGTCAAAAGTTCTTTTGAATTTTAACGTGCCACTGCTCGAGTTTATCTGGGACTGACAAATTATTTTTTTAACTGCATTGCGCATTTAGTGATGACTGAATATATGAAAACTAAATAATATCATTAACTCACACACACGCACACATATATAAGCATGTGATGAGACCTGATTGATTCGACATGGACCATACAAAATATTAACTAATTATATTATTTTTAAAAAAATAAAATAAAATACACGATCACTTTAGCATCTCCCGAGAGTGTCTCAGTCACTCTCAGCCTCCTAAGGCCATTTCCTCATCATCACATCATTAAAGAAAAAAGATTAAACAAAATATTGTATAGAATCATGTGATATCAGATTATTGTTACTTTCAATGGCATGTCAAGATCATGCGACATATTTATACTGGCTATTTAAAGATACCAACTATATGTTGATCCGTTTTATACGTATATTTTGCCGACCAAGTGTAGAGATGTTCTCTCAAAATATTTCTATTTTGAATTGCTAATTAATTGCCAGCTTATTTTTTGCACGTTTTTATGGCCTTTATATCAACAACAATATTGGACAATAAAGAACAAAGAAGAAGCAGAGATGATGAGCAATAATCCCAGCTTGAAAGTACTCGTACTTACCACACCAAAGCTCAGAAAGACATTGTTAGTTGGCTCAGAAGAAGTGAGAACGATAATCAGAAAATTACATTTAAACCCAATGTATTTTATTATTATAATATATATATATATATATGTATATGCCCTAGCTAGCTCCTGCCGTTACTGCAAATACCATTCACGCACGCATGCGTATTGATCAAATCAAAAAAGGGGGAAAAGTACATCAAATCAGACATGAATGAACTCGAATCAAACTACATATGACGACAACATGTCATCAGATTTATTTGACAATTTTGACGATATAACGTTGGCATTGTGTTTATTTTCGCCTCCTATACGATAAAACGAGCCTGCTAACCCTAATTGCGACCGGTCAAAATCGTAATAATGAGGGGTTCAGCTTATTAATTATATTGCTAATGCTAATTTCACACAATCATAGTTACACCATTACTAGTAATTATAAACGAACAACTGCACTTTGACCCTCTTGTAAGTCTAATTAGAGGAATGAGCTATCATCAATCATCAATTATAATTATAATCGTAACGACACTTTGTTTTATTAGTAATTAATTACTAGGACTTATATGTCAAACCCCAGCCACCCCTCTTTACTCCACCACTTAATTGTGATTAAATAGATTACATTCAAATCTTCACTCAGTCACTCTTTAGTCTTTCTTTCACCCTATCAAAATTTATTTTCAGATGTAGAAGGGCAGTCATCAAAACACTATCAATTTAAAGTTATAAATGGAATCAAATTCGTAACCTCTAAAAAAGCTTGTATATTACTGTTTATAGTTTTAATTATAAAAGTTAGTTAATTTTTTATATAGATTTATAAAATTAAATAAATCATTTAATTATAATTAATATAAAAATTAATTGATTAATTTGGGTAGATTTAAGAGTATATAATATGAACTCATTTTGAAGGGTGAGATTTGATCATAATTAATTAATTTATTTAATTTTATAGTTATATTAAAAAAATTAACTGACTTTTATAATTATAATTAAAAGGAGTATTTGGTTACAAGATCATTGGCATCGTATCAAAATTTCTACAAAGCTTGTTGTAAACATATGTGTCAGCGTTTAACACAAGCTCCCCCGTGTGATTTGTGAAGCGCCATATCAATATATTAAATACTTATTCTCTTTCTGTTTATAAGTCTTGATTTGAAGAGGAAAAAGGTAATTCAACTCTTACATGATTTATAGATTTGTGTATTTTTACAATAATGACTTATAAATAAAAATCGAGGAATGAATATAATGCCACTTGCAAAATATAATAGTGACAATAGTACTAGTGGAGATTCTAGGGTTTCACACAGTATAATGATTCTTGTTTGGTTGGGTCATACGTTTCAAAGAAATGAGACACCATTTATATATATAGTCTTTAGATAAGATTATTGGGTAAAAAACAGGATTGAAAAATCATTTTGCAGTAAGACATTTTTTTAATTTTTAATTTGGTATCGATCCTTTTTTTCTCTTTAATAAATTGTCTAATTCTATTTTTTTAGCACAATTAACTCTTATACATAGATTAATAATAGTAATATAGTAAAGTTATATGGATTAATGGTACTAATAAAATAAAAGGAGTTAATAAGAAAAAATATATAGATACTAAATTAAAAAGAGAAGTAAAGTATAATGAGTATGGATTTTCTTAAAAAAAAGATTGAATAAATACGTGTTATTGTAAATGATTGAATATGATATTTGAAAATTTAGTAAGAAGTGAAAGAGAAATAATAGAGAAATGCTTTGTATGAAAACAAGAAAGGACAAAGGGAAATAGAGAGAAGAGAGAAGCTAGAGATACCTAAAGGGGGATAGAGTGTGGTCTAAAATGGGCACACTTGCATCTAAAGGGAACCTAGTCAAACACGACGAAGCTCCTTTTTTTTTATCCATCTCTTTCACCCTTCCATCCATCACGTGATGCACGGCCTTGCCCCCTCTTTGGATCTTCCTTCCTTTGTTTTTTCATACAATTATCTTTCTCTTTATCTCTCCTTTATTTATTTAAATTCAATTTTATATTTTTACATTATTTTTAGAAGATACTATCTCTAATTTTAATTATAATAATTAGTTAATTTTTTTAAATAAATTTACAAAATCAAATAAATCAATTAATTATAACTAATATAAGAGTTAATTGATTAATTTAAATAAACTGAAAAATATATAATATAAATTCATCTTGAATGTGTTATATTTAATCATAATTAATTATTTTTTTGCTTTTTAAATATATCTAAAAAAATTAGTTAGCTCTTATAATTAGGAGTAGATGGAGTATTGTCTATGTGTCTACTTTTTACTTATAATAAATTGACCAATATTTAATGATTGTATTGTATTATGATTATATGTTTAATTATATTATTAAATATTTTATGAATGTTAGTATTCAACAAAAAATTAAAAAGCTTAAGAGCATTTGATAAAAAAGGGATAGAACCATATTTGATAAAATGCTCCTAAGCTTTTTAATTTTCTCACTTGGAGGAAGCAGTAGTAGTCAACCATATTTATGTTATGTATATAGCTACTTCATATAAAAAAAGGGATAGAACCAGCGAAGCGACTTTCCCATTTAACTACTATTCCAGCCTCAACCGCTTAGTTCTAGACATCACCCATTTCTATGAAACCAAATAATTTTTATCATAATATCAAGTGAAAAACACAGTTGCACCAGCCACAATTTTATTGCACGCGTTATATTCTAGATATATAGCCCATTTAGTTTAACTAGTTTATGTAAAAAAATAATTTTAAAAAATAACTTTTAAAAAAAGTAATTATAAAAAAATAAATATTTAAATAATTATTATCAAAGTAACTTTTTATAGGTAAATTACTAAAAAATTATAAGATAAAATGATAGAGAAAAATCAAAAGTAAAATAGGCATTACATAATAAAAAAATACTTTTTCTACTTAAAAACTAGTCTAATAAATTTATCTAAAATTATAGTTTTAGATCTTAAAATTATAGTTTAGTTTATAAATATTTTTAGATATTTGGTTACTGTTTGGTATGGTTTGGGTCCAAAAGTAGTTTTCAAAGAGTAAACCGCATAGTTAATGATATATTACACATTGTTAAATAAGAGCTATACAAAAGGGTATGTTGGTCATTTCATTCTCATTTATATGCGCCTTCAATCTTTTAGAAATAGATATTTTAATCTTTCAGCAATTTTTCCTCAAATCAACCTTTTTTTTTTTTTAATTACGTATATAAGGCTGGAACTTAAAATCATAGTTAAAGAAACCAATTATTTTTCTCTTCTATCGTAATTATATGAACATGATTTGCTCTATACATCTATTGAGCTCTTAAGCCTGATTTACTTAAAGATCTCATGTATGTAGAGACCAATTCAATAATGTAAAACTAATATATATTTGCTTGAATAAGACGCGTATTTTGCGACATTATTTTCTTTATCATTGAAATATACGAATTAGAGAAAGTCAAAACCTAGAAAGTGATGGCCAAAAGCTATTTAAAGAGCCACCATATATATATATATATATATATATATATATATATATAATACATTGAGGGATGGTCCCTACACACACATATCCATTTATCCAAACCTGACCATTTGATCAATTCAAGTTTTCTAAATGCTGGCTAGCTTCTATCATAAAACGCGTGAAATGAAAGCACCAACGAATAGCCAATTACATAACCACACATCAAGTTATATATATATATATATATATATATATATATATATGTATGTATGTATGTATGTGTGAGATTTGAACTATTTAATTAATTAGAGGATTACAACTCATGATTCTTGCATCTCAAGTTGTTGTGGACTCGTGCAACATTATTATTTTTTAAGATTACTTTCTCATAATACGAAGAAGCCATGAAACAGGAGCTACGGACGGTAGTGGCGGTGAAGAATAGAAATAGCTGGGAAAAAGTCACATAAATTTTAAAATTAGTATAAAATTAAAGTAATATATTACCATCGACTTTATTAGTATTATTCTTTTTATATGTATTACGCAGAAAGATATTGGAATATTTATTTGTAAAAGCCAATATTGCTGAAATCCGCAATGGAAGCTCTCCTCTACCTCTACAGTTCTTTTGATTGCTTCTTCATTTAAATAAAAACACGTTGTTTTGTTATAAATATAGCTGAGTTTTGGATCTGAGTTTCTTCTGGTTAGGTGTTTCAATCAACAATTAAAATTAGACATTAAAATCAGTAATTGATATTCCACCTTATAACAAAATGACGTTATTTATGATATAAATATATATACACATTGATGATATATGAATGTAATATGTAAAATGTGAAATGTATTTGAGTGCTATTAACAAATTAAATTATGAATTCAGAATACAAATGATCATATGAAATTGTATATAAATATATAGGAGGGGCCACCCTAACTTGTAAGGGAAAGCACAAAAAGAAGCAATATAATTGAGGTGCTCAAGGAGTGGCTTAAGGTTGTGACCCAATAATATGGGACAAAGCTAGATTGCAATAGTGGCAAAGGTGAGACCAAGTCAAACAGGTCATATAATATTTGACCCCATTTTTATATTATATTATATTATATAGAGAAAATGGCATGGCATCCTCGTATTCACTGTCAGTATTTACGATGCATCCATCAGACACATTGATAGATAAGTTGTGAGAGATGCTTTGTGATGACGCTATGCCTTCTGAGATAATATTCAGACAATACTTATACGTTAAGTTACACAAGACGTGAATGAGGTTTTCTCTCATTTCCTGCGAATTAATGAGCTCAAATACACACACACACACACACACCAAACACAAAAGCAAAAGGGTGGTTCCTGTTTTTTTACAACACATCGCTCACGTATCAGAGTGAGAGTCTTTCTGAATTGGATTAAATTATATTCCTAGTTTTTTGAAACTTCACTTTCAACATTCAAAGGAAACCCACCGTCTTTATTTAATTAACTTACGACCCTACCCTGTGGCAAGGGGCTCTAATGCCCCTTTATCTCAAATTCACAATTTTTGTTTCTTTTTTCCATTCATCATTATAATCTATGTACAATATATATCTTATGAGTATACATTCGTGCAGTTTTCAATTTTTTTTATATTTTTAAAATAAATCAAGACTGCACAATTTTAGAGTTTTTTTTAAAATTAAAAGTGCATTGTTTCTTCTTATAAGATATCAAAATATTATTTATTTTATGTATAATCTAATAATTAATAGAAAAAACATTTGGGAGATTGGGTCCCTTGCCTAAAATAGTTTTACTTGATTTTTAATCAGTTTTCATTGTAGTTTAAGGTGACTGATAAAAAAAAAAAACTACAGAAATCTAAACAAAAATCATATAAAACTATAAGAACCTGATAAAAAAATTTAAAAAAATTTGATAAAAAGAAGAAAAACTATAACAATTTGATTAAAAATCAAATGAAAATATTGGAAATATGCAAATTGATTTTTCCAAAAAGAAAAGAAAAGAACAAGCTTAGTTATAGATTTTGCCGCTGCACCCAGCGTTAGCTCTGAAGCTCACCTGATTATTTCATTAGGTTGCCATATGGATCATGCGATATATTAGTTAATTAATTAGAAAAAAATATTAAGCAAGAAATGCATTTATTATATGAATAAGTGTGCTCCACCTCAACTAAACCCATTGAATTCTCAGCCAATAATCATAAACAAAGAAGGGAATGGAGAGAAGTAGTTGGGTGATTGAGAGTGGGGGACCATTTAATTGTGGTCTTGGTTTTATGTTTTCTCCCAATCTTAAAATTCAAATAGTATTATTACTTGCTATTTTTTTAGTTTAATATTGAATAAAAATCTTAATTATATCTTCCATAATCAAGATGATGTGAGACACGTTTTATCCCTTATTTATTTATTTATTAATTTTTTCTATAATAGTATAGATTGTCCCATTTATTCAGAAAAATATAAACCCCAGATTTATTATTTTTTTTATCTTACCTAAACGTCTAAATTTGTGAATTTTACTGGATTCCTGAATTGAAGGATGCAAAAAAGATGATGATGAAATTCGAAACAACTTTTTATTTCTTTTAAAATCAGCAATTTTTCTTATTCCCAGTCATTTTCTTTGCCCTCATTATCAATATATCCAATATATAATATTAAATTTATAAAAAAAAAATAGACTAGTCGCAATCTTCAAATGCATCTCAAGCTCTCCATAAACTCTACTATCCATATATAATATTACAGCCATAAAAAAATTATTTTTTATTAACTATAAATACTATATTTTATTTTTTAGACTAAAATATATTTAAAAAATATGTCTAATTAGTGAAAAAAATATGCTTAGAATTGTAAGTTTTGGCTCTTGTTTCCAATCAAATGATGAGGTGTCCTGAACGAGGGAGAGCAAGTCAATGTTCTTGTGCTTCCAACTTTTGTCCACAAATTAAATCCCAGGTCAACGATGAGGTTTTCCATCAAGAACAGGACAAACAAAAATATGTTGGCCATTCGATGCGATGTATTCGAAAATAATAATAAAAATATCTGTTTTTAGGATTTATTGTAAGTTTGTAAGCAATTGATGATTTAATACATGCGAGTGTTGTCGCTTTGTCATGAATGGGAAGCCCTAATCAATCATTAATACTGCAATTAAGATACAGATTAACTGGAAGAGAACAACTTCACAAATTAATCAAATTCAAATCACTGTGTGCCACCAAAGTCACAAGTCACAACTACTACCATTTACTTAAATCAAATCCCTGTCAAATTATTACATTAACTGCTTCAATATATATATATATATATATATATATATATTTATTTATTTATTTTGACTGGTCGTTCAGCTCGATTCCCATGATTATGTGTATAATTATTGCTATTGTTTTGGTTTAAATCAAATTAACAACATTTTTTAGCTTGGTGGTTATTTTAATCAAATTTTCATTAAAGGCCAGCATAAGAAAGTACTCATCCTAAATTTGGATATATCATTCACTAAAATTGAACGGTAAAAAATTTATTTTTTATTTAGTTAAGATCCTTTTTAAAATTTAGATTGCAGAGTTTTTTTTTATTAATCTTAACAAATATGACGTATTTTAGAATTTAAATTTATATTATTCTCCTTAATTAACTAAATGTTATTATTAGCTTAACTTAAACAGTATTAATCAACACCATCAACCTAATTCTTACTAGTCCCACTGAACACATTTTATTTTGAAATCCAGTTCTATTGGTACTTTGTAATGTTCCTTTTTTATTAATATCATTTTGTTTTATTATAAAAAAAAAATTGAACTCCAGTGCTAAAAAATAAAAGTAAAAATATAATCTAACCATCATTCTGGTGATTTTTGGCTGATCTCCACTTATGTACTACGTACTACCTCACACACACGCACACACACACATATTAATCTGTATCCATCATTCTGGGAATGCTCTTTACTATGCTTCTTAATTAATTAATGATTATTAATCATGGGTTTAATTATTAATAAACAAGAAGAACACTGAAATTCTTCTGAAGCGAAAAAATTTCAGATCTTCCACTCTAAGACAAATGAAGACACTTCACATGTCTTGATTCCCCCAACAGGCTGTATGATTATCATCAAAAGCGAATTTAATTAATTAATTGACACTGATAAATAATAATCGAATTCAACTATTGAGAAATTTGTATGGGGTAACAGCAGTTATGCAACATGCTTCGGATTAAATTAATTAATTAATCAAGCTGTGCGAGGTGGAATTATTATTAATATATGAATTATTAGTTAATTAGTATGATCACTCCCATGTGTTGTATGATAAGTGATGACTCCATGTTCTCACTGTAAGGCAGCTTCTGGGAAGGTTCATATCACAGTTAATCATGTCCTCCACCTCCACATCGGATGACGTGGCAGCATTTGATTGGATGTTATTACTGTTTTACTTAATCATTGTGGCAGGTATTTAAAAAAATCAGTCAATCTGAGATACAGGAATATGAGGTTATCATTACCCAAATATATGCTATAGAATAGGCCACTGCATATTAATGCAAGCATTACATCATCTATGTTTTTTGTTTAGAGCCATCAATCAAATTATTGAAATGAAAACTATATTATAATTATTATTTAAGATAAATTATCTAAAAAATTGTTAAAAAATACCTCCATGCAAAATATGTTACCCAAAAATATATAAAAACTATTTAAGAGTCTAGAGTCAATCTATTTTTAACAGATATAATTATTTTTTTTGTATTTATTTAGATTTATATATAATAAACATATTATGTAAATCGAGATAAAATTCTTCTTATATACCTATCTTATAAATTGTAAAATAATAGTTGGAAATCTAGATTAACGCTTCAAATCATCAGTTTAAACAAGAATTTTAATTGTATATATTTTTAACTATATATATTAATGTAAATAAGAAGATATTTATATATATGGATGAAGATAAAGAATTATACCTATTTAATGACTTGAATTTTTAAATATTTTTAGATAATAAATTTTATAATAGGAGATTTTTTTGTTAATTTTTCTAAATTATTTTTGGGAAAAAATCTAAATGTATATTCAAACAAAACAAAAGGATGCCTGCTTGTATCCGCAAGTACAAAATCTTATTCAGTTTTTGAAGATATGTTTGATTTATACCCCAGCTAGGAACATAAAACATAGTTCCAAGAAAGAAAGATGCCATTTTCATAAACTGTACAAAGCTGATGGCATGTGGCAGCTATTATCAACCTACATGTTTGGCTATTCCAATATCCCTTTTTCTTTGTTTATTTTTTTTCCCTTCCTTTCTTCCTGGTTTAAACCTCTCATGCATGTGCACTGTACTAGTGATCAAGGAGGAGAAAACACCATGACAGAAGAAAATAGATGCACAAGTTGGCCACCTATATACACAAACACACACACATATATATTACGACTTAGCTGACCTCAGTTGGACTATAGAAAAATCTCTACTTTTTTTTCTTTTGAATTAGAGGTGTAATAACTAATAGCTTAATATTATAAGTGAGATTGAATTGAGAAACCGTTTACTTATAAAAGAATTTTTATATTACCAGATTATAATGCCATAATGTTGGTTAATTTACACTACTGTTGGGGTATTTTTCTTTTCTTTTTTTATGAGGGATTTATGTTTGTCTCTACCAGAGTGATCAGAATCTTCGTACCAGCACTGACCTTAACACATAATACACGAATAATTATTGGACTGTAATTCATGTCTTCTAGTGTTTCTTTTTGACCATTTACAAGTTTGAATGGAGCCAAGCATTCACTTCAATTTCTCTCTGCGATCTGTTTCCACCTCAAGGATCCACACACACACACAAATATACTCTTTTGATATTAAATATATATACATATATGATGATTGTAGTGTTAAGGAAAAAAACATAATTTAACTAATTCTTTAAACTAATTAAGTATATGTATTTCATTACTTGATCAATAATGGCTGTTTCTTGGTGGTTTGTTTGTTGGAGCGATTCATTTTCAGAAATCTGAAATGGGGGCAGGGAAGAGCACGGGTGCAACAAGAATGGGAGAGTGAGAAGGAAGGAGAAGGACAAAGATGTTTAGAGTGAAATCTTTGGTGACGTGATGAGAAAACAGAGCTACTAGGATTTTCTGAGGCGCTACTAATTATATACGGATCTCTCTGTGTCAACTCTGCACGCAGCTTTTATGTGAATGATATCTCCTCCTTTCACTAAACCAGTCCAGTTTCATCAGAACACCATTGCTGTTGCTTTTCACCTACTAATCAATTTAAAACACTCTTTCATTCCTTCAAATGCAATTTTTTTATTTATATTTTTTTCCAACAAAGAAGTATATATTCTAACTAAATAAAATAAAAATGTAAATTATTGCTATAAATTACATATCGAGTCACATGGATTATATAGAACTTGAAAAATTAAGTTGTATATATGCTTATAGTTTGTAAATGAAGTGAGTTGCAAGATATTATATGTGAATATAAATTAATATTTGACCAACGGATACTGTATTTTAGTTGGTGTATAATACTATCTCCATTTGGTATAATTGATTAAAAAAAGACGACGACTTTCACCTCACACCATGATTTGAATCTCTCTGAGGACGACACCAAGGTCTTGTTTGGTACGAATTCTTAATAAAAGCAGTAAAGTTAAGTTAGTTATTTACGTTTAATTTGTCAAAATTTTGTCACATTTTTCATAAAACACCTCTCCATTTAATAATTGGTCAAAGAAAGAAATCAAATTTAGTTCATTTAATCATAATATTAGATGCATTTTCCAATGAGTCAAATACAAAAATATCAATGTTTTATAGATAAAATCAAAATAAATCCTCAATTAATTTTTTCAAATAGGAGTAGTATTTAATTTTAAATTTTAATTTGTGCAATTAAAATAATTTTGGTCTTGCATGGTGAGCCTACCTCAAAGAGTTTGTAGTCTCACATGATTGGGCTACTACATATATAGTATGGGCCTCTCAAGGCCCAGGAAGTGACTCTGGAGAGATGAACATAAAATGCAGGCCTTCCGGCCCATGTTTTGGAGTTTTTCTTCAAACATTATCTAGGCCCTTGGGCTGAAATATTTTGGATCAGATATTCCCCCAACCGGATCAGACTCGCTTATAAAAAAACTAAAAAAAATCTTTTTTTAAAAAATTACTATGTAGTTCTAAACAAAATATTCAAAAGTCTCAAATTCTGAAAAGGAGTTCATAATAATAAGTTTTAGGATTAAATTGATAAAAAATTTATATTATTTAAAATTTTTTAGTAACTAAATTCTTTTTAAGACTTTATAATAATTCTCTTATTTTTAAAATAATCTTTAAACTTGAGATATAAAGAATGAGAGATTTTGTTATCGATATGTATATAATAAAAGGGCATGAACAAAATTTGCATCAAAGGCACAAACTCTATGTGAAGAAAACAAACAAAAGAATCATAAGATGGTAGACGAAGTAAGGACACATGCATTTTAGGAATCCCCTATACCAAAACCTTAAAACAAAGATATTATGCGAATGAAACCATAAAATGGAACAATTGCTTAATCACATTGTTGTCAAAGTAAAAAAATCTATCACTTGAAGGTTCCTAATCCAACACCGGTGTCAGGAGCGCTGCCATAAGGCTGGAAGCTGTCCTTAGCCCTTGAGTAGCTGATGTAGTAGAATTCAGAGACAATGCCAGTGAAGAAGATGAAAGCAGCTCCGGCGGCAAACACCCCCTTCCTCACTGTCTGGCAAGATGGTGGGTTGTCCCCGAAGATGGTTCTATACTTTGTGTGATATGCATTTCTCACTGACCCTGCCAACAAGCATACTTCTGCTATGAAGAAAAACACCCTGCACCACACCAACAACACTCGTTTCAAAACATAGCAAAATCCATCTATTAAGTAATCTTCTATAAGGGTGTATTTGGATCAAAGTTTGCAAAAGTGAAAAAGAATGAGTGGAGAACACACACACCAGCAGATAATGAAAAGAACCACAGCGAGAGCCCTAGAACCTCCAGGACTGAGAGGTTTGCCACAACAAAAACATTTGCTAGCCACCATAATGAGGACTTGACTGAGCATGAGGAACAAAAGTGCCCCAACACTATATCCAGTTGATATGTCTGAGTCATACACACAGTAGTTATAATTCATTTGCTGATCTTGAACTATTGTCGCCTGCCATAATACCAAAATGCACCCTTAAGAATCAATAACAACTTTGATTTCAAACAATAGTCTTGTAGCCTAATAGTAGAAAAGTTACTAATAATAGGAGATCGTGGGTTTAATCTATTTATAATATTTAACTATTGCTGTCTGTTTCTCTAATTAAAAAAAGAAAAAAAAAACTTTAATATCAAATCTACACTAAGGCCTCTAAATTGAGGGCCTTGAAATTGTAGAGTCCAAACACTTTGGCATCAATCCTGAAGCCGTGTTAGGACTTAGCCCACCAAATTGGGCTTTGTGAGACATGAGATAACTTTGCTCCATTAACAATTGTTGACTGATATTAATATTAACTTATAAAAAATAAGACTTTATTTTATCTTTATATTGTGGTGAGTCTATAACCCCTTTTCAAAAATTTGTATATCAAAAAAAAAAATTGCTGACGCAAGCTTTGGCAAAAAGGATAAAGAGCAAGCACTTTGATATTGACATATAACTGAAGCTTTTTCTTTACTCATGTGCATGAGTTTCACAGGTATATAGATAGGTGAAATGAGAGATCTGGAATTTAGAAACAGAGCAAATCTTGTTGGGAGAACTTTAATGCATGTATAGATCTGGGAGTCTACTGCTAAATTTATCCAAGAAGTCACTATTACAATATGTGTTGAGCGTCACAAGAATGAATATTATTCAAGATTGTTTCATTCGGAATATCAAGATGAATTATCAGAAATAAACCATTCTGCAATACACCAATTTTGCCAACCTTTAGATGGATCACAGCATAGAAACAGGGGAGAGACTGTTTGTGGATTAATTTCAAACCCATCGTAAACCCAACATAAAAAATATACATTTCAACATATGCTTGATGCCGTCCACATTTCTCATAAACAAAAACATCATTGAATTCAAACCCATATTCTTATTTCCAAACAAAAAATTAGCAATCAAGGAAACCCAATCCATGTTCTTTGCCTTAACAAGATATTCTGCAGAAAACATTCACAAACCCAGAAACGACAACATTAGTAAATTCAAACCAGATTCTCATTTGTAAAGATTTCTTTCTGAAATCAAGGAAAACCAATCCACGTTCTTCCTCTTTAGAAGATATATTTACGACCATTTACAAAACACAAGCAAAAACATGATCGAACCCAAATCACACTCTTGTGCCTTGTAATGAAAGCGAAAACGGAGCAGTTAGTGAGAGAAAAAAAAGGATGAAAACTGGAAGAAGATTGAATACTCACAGTGCTTCTTCTTTGCTCAGCTGCAACAGCCAAAGCAAAAGCGATTAAGTCGATGACGAAGACAGAAATGAGCAAGATCTTAGAAGCCATGGAGGATGAATGAGAGTGCCTGATCTCTCTCTCTATCTGTCTAAATGGTCTGTTCCTTACGACACTCGCAAATATAGCTGAGGATTGAAGCTATTATGCGGTAAATGACATAAAACCATGAAACTTATTTAAAATAAGGAAAAGCACAAAAGGAAAGAGACGTTTCACCGATTGGACTAACGCAGAAAATGCGTACTTCAACTGCTAACAGCAAAATTACCTAACAAGCCATGGCCTTTTCTCGCACTTTGCTGCAAAAAATTTAAGCTTCACGTACAAGGCTTGTGTACTTCTCATTTTTGCTTGAATACATGAAAGTTGTTGAGATGGTTATGTTTATGGGTATGATATTATGGGCATCAAACTTCTCATACATTAATATTTTTGTTAATTGTGTTTTTTGAAAAAAAAATAATTAACAAAAGTTCATACTTTAAGGATCAGAGAGGTTAGATTGTCTGGTTTTGTCTTTATCTTATCCAAGGATTATATCGTTGTTAAATAATTAAGAATGAGATTTTATAAAGTTTGGCAAACAAGAAGGGTGAAAGTCGAGAAAGGAAGAGCAGATGGTGAGGGCATTATAGGAATTTGGGGCAAAGTCGGTGGGTGATCCCAGCCCAAATGTTTGTACGTAATGGGAAAGGTTGGGGACGAAGCAAATTTGCTCCCGTATATTTTAAAAAGAAATTAGTGACAATTTTTTATTTACAAATTTTGTTGATAAAAAATACTTCAATTTGGTACTTTTTATATATACATTTTTAAAGTATCGGTATTTTTTTATATATAGAAGCATATCAAATCATTTTTAGCAACTACATGTTAGAATTGGACCTATTAATAAAAATAATATTTTTTAAATAATACATATAAAAAATAATATTTTTTAATTTAGACTATTTATTCATATAATGGGATACATGCCTAAATGTGCCATTTATGTCTTCTAATATTTGTTTATACGAGTCTTATAGTCTTATATGTGGCAAACTAACATAATTTCATATAAAAACTAGTACAAGTTTTCATAAATCATTATATATATAGCACTATAAATAAAAATCAACCAAAAGATAAAATAGAAATACAGAAATAAAATAACACAATTTTGGGTCATTGCTTTTTTTTAAAAAAAAAAGAAAAGAAAAACCGGTTCTAACAAATTCTTGACTCCGGTTCACTTTTCCTTTGATTATGAAACCATAGGCTAGTTCCCTCATAATGTAAAAAGAAAAAAGAAAAAAAGATTTCATTAAAAGGGAAGAAATAAAAGAATAGAATAGGTTAGATATGATAAGAGGGGTGGGTAGGAGAAGGCGATGGCATAAGTGGATTGGGAGGGAAGGAAAAGAAGTGAAATGAGATGTCACAATACCCAACAGATTCTTATTGTCTTTATAATTTCCCTTTTCCTTTATTCTTCCCATCAAAGCAATCTCTTCATCATCCTTGTTCCTCCCACAGAATTATATATATTCATACGTTTTTTTAATTATTAATAATTATTCTTAATTATATTGACTTTATATCATTTATACGATCAGAGTTTTTACACAAATAAGTAGCCAAGTATATTGACAGAAAAATAATTCTTTTTGTGTGTGTGTGTGTGTGTTTTCGTGTTATAATTTATAATATCATCTTTATCTGTCTCAACACTTTGACGAAAAATCATCCACGACAATTATGTCCTTTCCTAGCCCAGAGCAGGTTATTGTAAAATACAAGATAGAGTATTCCTCTTGCATAAGAGAATTATAGAGAATATAATATAATAAAATAATGATTATAGAATAATTTGTTTATTATATGCTATACAATAATTAGGAAATGAAATTTATATTTTATATATAAAAAATAAAATTAAATAAGAAATAATATTTTTACACCTGTAGAGGCCAAAAATAGAAGGTATATATATATGTGTGTGTGTGTCAAAATATTTGATTCATGAAGGGTACTACGTCAAAACATTGATTCACAGAGGCTTCAATATGGATTATACAACTAAGGTTATATAATGGATATTATATTTATTGTAATTTGTTGTTTTTAGGATTACATTTGATTGAATCAGCAAAATGAACGAGGGATTACCCTCTATGACCCTGATATAGAGCCAAACATGCCATTAATAATAAACTAGTGGATGTGATATGGAAATTGTTTTAATTGGTGGGTAATTTGATTTTGTAACCATTTTTACTTGTCATAAAAAAAAATTATATTTTTTATTCGATCGATTCTTGCTATACTTAACGTATTGAGCCAAATCAAACTGCACACACAGCTCTCTTAAGAATTGACTTGTTCATCTTGTTCTTTGTTCTGTGTACAAAAATGAAGAAGCCGTCTGCACCAAAAGCAACGTGGTCCAAAGCAATTAGGGCTTTTCTTGCATGGCTTAAAGACAGAAGGATGAGAAAAGCCTCTCATAAGTGGTAACTCATCTGTATTGCTTTTAGAACGTGTGTATATATATAGCTTTCTCTCTCTTCTCTATTCATTAATTTAGCACTCAATTCTTTCATCGTATCTTTTGCCTTAGCTTCTTCTTCACACCTTATAACCTTTTATTTGTTTTCTCTACTTTTCTTGATCTCTTGGGACACTCTTCTAGAAGTATATATATATATATATATTCCTTTTAATGTATTTATATATGTATGTTTATACTATTCTAGCCATTATTTGTAGGAAGAAAGTGATAATGCAAGTGGAAGCAAGTGTAAGCATTCAGAAGAGGAGGAGGCTCACGATCATAAAGCAGTCAAGAGCTGATATTGCCCAACTCCTCCACCATGGCACCCTCCCCCATGCCCTCTCCTCCAGGGTACTTCCTGCACTTTTATGCTCACAACTACACAGCTTTTAACTCTAAAATGAGATTCCCTTGGGGGAGGGAGATATAAACAGAAGTTTGATAGAGTCTTATTTGTTACGTGAATCTTATTACTTGGGTCTAATAAGTCTCACCTAACTAAATATCTATTTCTATCTCTTTCTCTCTATAGAAGGTTCTAACTATATCATAAGGATGATCAATTTCTTAAGACGATTCTAAATATAAGATTCATTTAAGGGTTTTTATTTAGTTATAAACATAATATCTAATTTATTCTGTCTCTTATTTTAATTGTATTAGCTTCCTATAATATCCTTATTTTGATCTGGTAGGAGTACTTTTAAAAAGTATCACAAATTCTCAATACATATTAACTACTCTATTTTTAAATTTTACAAATTAGTTAAAAACAAACTTATATTTGACATTGTGTATATTACTATTGAAACGTATCCTTGACAAATAAAACTTTTATACACACACTTAGTTATATATCTCTATCCAATTATGACTAAAATTAAGAATTGAATAGCACCCTTTTAGGGGGGGAAAACCTGTGCTCAGTCCTTAAAGAATTTTAGGTTGAACAACTTTACAAGGATGAGGGTCAAGTGGCTGCATATGGTCAGATTGAGAACTACTGCGAATGCATCATCACCAACGTTGCAGATATTTGCGAACATAGGTATATATCCACACAAGAATCGTTTTAATTTCAAGATATATAATTCTCATCTCACTCATCAGTCATCATATCGTTCTCTCATGGCTGTATAATTATTGCAGTTGCGTGGAAAACTTGCCTGTGAAGGTGAGGGAAGCCATAGCAAGTGTGATATGTGCAGGCTCAAGATGAGGTGAATTGCAGCAGCTACTTGTGATACGAAGATTGTTGAGAAAGAAATATGGGAGCCAGTTTGATGCAGAGAACGTGGAATTACGTGCTGGGAATTTTGTGAACTCTGAGTTGAAGCAGAATCTGTGCGTCAAAGTTGTACCAGAAAATGAGAAGCTCAGGCTGATAGATGAATTAATAGCTCATCAAGAGCATAATATGGATCTTAGGTTAAGGGAGTCGAAAGCAACTCGAGATGGGTATATAATTTCAAGTTTTCAATCTCATGTTAACAACTGATGAGAAAGAACTATTGGAATGTAATGTACATATATGACCACATTTTCTGAAAAGAAAGTGTGTCGGTGGTTTATAAATGTTTATATTGTATCATTGTTTGAACTAATGCTAATTTGCAATATCCAAAGCTGTTTAAACAAAGTTATGGATGTTAAAATGCATGAGACGAACAAGTTATAGCAAACAGAAAACATGAGCAAGATTGCGTGTATGTTGATGACGAAGTTATCGAAGCAAAAATATAAGTTAACAGGAGGAGTTGCTTTCATTTAGAGTCGAATTCAGACCTCCCGCTTACTAGTCGGGTACTCTAACCAACCGAGCTACGAGAAAGCTTGTTGGTTTCCGTTTCCAATATTAA
This sequence comes from Leucaena leucocephala, assembly GCA_037074615.1. NCBI lineage: Eukaryota > Viridiplantae > Streptophyta > Magnoliopsida > Fabales > Fabaceae > Leucaena > Leucaena leucocephala. Next base: position 4,662,322 of record CM073546.1, on the reverse strand, counting down.
ATATGTAAATGGGGACCGTAGTTTCCAAGCTTATGATATTGTTTAAATAAATTAGATTAGGCTCCTGTATGTTCCCAAATCTCGAAATGAATGAATTGCACTTTTGAAGGCTTTTAAAGCTCCATTTATGTTGATAATAAATAAAGATGTCTGATTTTGGTTTTATATAGTCCATTGATCATGTCTTCATGTGAGACATGATGGTTTTTGAGCCCACGGCTAAGTTTAGATAGATGCATCAACAACACCCAGCTTTGTTTATACTGAAGAACATGAATTTAAGGTTTAAAATTTTATTTCATATCTTGATGGCTAATCACACAAATGTTCCTTGAATACACACAGTGAGACTTCATTACAGAAAACCCCCCAACATCAAAAATTGAAAAATCCTGGTATTCACAAAGTATAATGGGCCCACATACAAAGCAACGATTACCCGTGTGACCCTTTTCTTCACATTAAGTTATATTACAAACAAATCCCTGCATATGACAGCTTATTGTTATGTTTGGCAAGCATATGAATAATCAGAACTCTTCAGGTGATTGTTTAATCCAAATTTCACAGGATTAATCTACAGAGGTATCTCAACTTTTTCTTCCAAAGAAAAGAAGCTTACGAAATCCTTTTGCAGCTTTAGAAGAATCCTCACCACTGTTCCATTTCTTCCGCGAGTGGACTGGTTCTGACATCAAGCCACCACTAGGTGGAGGTGTGGAAATTTCTATCCCAGATTTTTTAGGTGAGGCAGGAGAATTTTCACGTGATTCATGATAGACCTTGGAATCCGCAGCAGACATTGGAGGGGTTAAAGCACTGTTAGGTGATGCTGCTTTAGGATTTATGATCACAGCAGTAGTATAGTCTCGTTCTGGTTTGTCTTCTCTACGAGCTGAAGATACCTTATCCAGTACTTCACCTTTTGACAGATTTCTTCCATGTTGGCCTACGTTTTCACGCAAGGAATCTGTTTCTGAAATCGAATGTCCTGCATTTTTCTCTGTAGAAATCCTGGGTACTTCTTTAATCTCTTTCAATCCAACATTGAAGTCATTTAGTTCAACAGATTGGATAGCACTATGTTTCAATGGCAACACTACTTCGCCTTCCATGTTGTGTGGAGTCTGAGCATTAGTGTTAGAAGGAAGTGCTCCATTTGGTTTCTTTTTGTCATCTTTTTTATTTGAAGATTTGACTTCTTTGGGACCAAGTTTCTTCTTTTCTGCCCCGGCCGTCTTTTTTGGAGGAAGCCCATTTGCCTTCGAGGGAGGTTTCTTTGTTGTACCAGATTTTGCTCGAGTTGGCGAAGCCACCTTCTGACTTGCTCGAGAAGTGGCAAGGCGCTCAATAGTCGAATTCCTCAGGACTGGCTTGTGCAATGTTTTAGTCTCCTCTGTTGATGGATGAATCTTATTAGGCTTCTCATTCTTTACTGATGCTAAGGAAGTCTTATTTCCTATTCCAGTCTTGGAACTTCTTTCAGCAATTCTTCTCTGGCGCTGAATCATTAGCTCCTCCATTCTCTTTCTATTTTCTTCTTCCTATCAATGAAAAGAGGGCATACAAGTGAAAAAAAAAATCAGAAAAGTGCAAGTTTCTCTAATCCAGCAATGAAATAGATCTGAGTGATTCAGAATATTTGAAAGGCAAACACATTCCATATGTATTTGGTGTCAAATAGAAATGTTTTAATACTTAAAAATGGAAGCAAAAAAAGAAGCCCCTTCACAGACACAGATAAACACGTTTAAAACACTTTTGGTTAGTGAAGTTACATCCATCAGTTTAATGCAATGAAATAAGTATGCCCACTTAAAAAAGGTGGTAAAATCCACAGAAACGTAGAAGAGAACTAACGTTAAATAAGTATTATTTTTGCTTAATTTTCCAGGGAAATTGATAGACTAGCAAGTTACCTTTTCATATTTGCCCTTCGCTGCTGTGGTTCTGCTTCCAGAGGATGCTTTGCTTCTTGATGTGATATCAGATCTGCTCTTCCCAAGAGATCCATTTAGGGCTTTAGACTTGGTCTCTTTGCTTGAAACTTTCCCTGTTCGAACTCCAGAAGTTTTGGTACCTGTGCCCTTAGTACTAGACAGCTGCTTTTCATCTGTTTCATCCTTCAAAGGCTTGCTAGTTTGTTCTTTTGATGAAATATTTTCATAATCCATTTCCATAGTCCAAGGTGCCACACTCTCCTCCATAGCTGTTTCACGATCAAGCACCATGAAAAGATCATTTGGCTCATGGGCATTCACTTTTTCATTCTTATTGTGCAAACTTTCTTGCCTGCTGTTTGCAAATTCAGTAGAAACAATGTCTGAATCCAAGCTTATTTGTGCTGCCGATAGGGAAATGAACTGGTTTTCTGATGAACAAGATTGGATCATACAAGAGTCATCAGCCAGTACACCTTTGTTGTTCTTCTCAGCATGAGAACCACCAGTAGCTGATGATGAAATAGAATCCCCATTGAAAAAACTAAAATCTTTGTTTCCATCTTCATTTGCTGCTTTACCTGACTGGATGACATTAAACCAATCCTCTTCTTTATGGCGTTTAGTGATGGAAGATTCTGTGCCAGAGCTAGGTAGAACAGCAGAAGAGGAATAGTTCCCTGATCCTTCATTTCTCTTTGAAAGCATAAATTCTTCATATGTGCTAACTATTTTCCTCACGATTGGAGATCCATCATTGCCTTCCTTATAGTATTCACTACGAGTTTGATCCCCACCGTCAAATTTACTACCCGTCACAATAAAGCAATCATTTGAAACTGACTTCATTGATTTGTCAGATTTTAGATTTGATGCAGATGACATTTCATGCTCAATATTTTTATTCCCAGCATATTCATCCTCAAACTGTATAGGGTGCTTTTCTGCACCAGATGTAGGCTCCTTTTCTCTCAAAAGAAGACTCTGGAAAGCACCCCAGTTGTCATTGTCTTTGGTTACTGCTTTAGTTTCCTGACCACTAGCACTACTACCGTTTTGCCTGCCATGGAGTTTTGCCTTATCTCTTTTCTTGTGATAACGGGACGTTGACTTGCGTCTTCTCTCCAATGAATCCAGAGCTTCCTCCACCTGATGCTTTAAGGAATCCCCATCGACGTATTCTTCATCATCTGACAAACTCTCATCTGAGACACTACCCTTTTCACCATCTCCATTAGAGGTTATATAATTAATATTGCGGATAACAACCTTCCTTGAGGACTTCTTGCTCTTTCCATGTTTCTTTTTTCCACTTTTAGATCGCTCCTCTGAATCACTCCTACTAGTAGAGTTGTCAGATGTAGTTGATCCATCTTCTTCAGAATTCTCCTGTACTTGGGAATGTTTCTTCTTTTTAATAGATCCTTTACGACTCCGACGATCATCCAGCTCTTGGTCAGTGACAACACAAGAATCTTCCATGTTTGGAGGCCAATGCATATTTCCTGGAAAATATGAGGGAGGAACCTGCATACCAGGATAGAGGTAGCCTTGATAAGGTGGCATTTGTTGAAATACGGGACCCTGGAAATGGTGGTACTGAGGAGGAAGATGATTTGGCCATGGCATTGGCCTTTGAGCCCTTCCATCTGTTGAGGGTGTCCAAACCCAGTTAGGAAGATACATTGCTGATGAACCCAGTTAGGAAGGAGTACAGAAAAGATACCTTGACTAATGTCTAAACTTGCATGGCTTGGGGTTGACTCAGAAACTGATGCATCAACTAAGCCATTTTGCTTTCCACCAGCATCATTATCTTCATCAGCAAGTATAATTCCTGATGTTCTCAAATACGGCAATTCCGGACGAGATTGTGCCTGCATTGCTGCTATCTCATCAATCCAAAGCCTATCTTCATTCTTTTGCTTGCACAGTTCTAGGAAATTAATGCACGCTCCCCTAAACAAAACAGAAATTAATATTACACAGCAAAACTTCGAAAGCCTTTTCATGTGAAAAGTGAAGAAGGGCTTCAGAACGAGGCAAAGATAGAGAAAGCGTGATGATCTCAGAAGCATTAAAATTCTGAATCCTTCAAACAAGAGTCAAAGTATGTAAAAAATTTAAATGTATTAAGACTTAAATGAGGCCTAAAAATTCTTTTCTCTGTCTTTATTTTATAGTAAATCCATATGTTACAGTTTCAGTTCCAAGTGAACAATTTAATCGATTGCAGTTATTTTCTGGTATTTCAGCCAACCTTAAGCGAGATGCTCCAAAAGTTTCAGCAAAGCATATAAGATCATCTATAGAGTCCAGGTCAAATCCTGCAACTAAAGCACGAGCATATGCCATCGCTTGCTCTTTGCGAAGCATTGCTTTACGATTATCCAGAACACGTTGAAGGCGAACCCTGATTATTAACCACAGATAGAACAAAAAAAAAAAAAAACAGGACAATTTAGATTTATTTAGATGAATAAAAAAAATGTCTTACAAGAAAGCATAAACTTCAAATACTACTTGGAATTTTCTTCACATTCTGCCTCTGCTCCCATACTGCTGTTCTCATCTGATTGAATAGAACCTTCAATCTGCACAATCTCTTTCTCGATTGTCACAAGCCTTTCCAAGACTTCTGGCGAGCTTACGAATCTCACAAACCTGTTGAAAATGCATTGAAACAGATAAATAAGCTCGTGCATCCTTTGCATTGGTCAGTTACTTTTTTAACAGTATATATGATTATAAAACATAGCACTAACAGTCAAAATCGTTGATCTAATCCAAAGCTTGGATTTCTGAACATTCCATGTAAGAACAAAATTCAATACTAAGCAGAAAGTTGAGGAATAAAGAATTACCTCTGGAGGGTGGCTTTGGTGAACCAGGGAGAGTGAGGACCTGAAGGACGAAGAATAATAGAATACCCACCTTTCGAAATCTGATCCTTAGCCGTCTTAAGATGCGCCAGAAACGGTTCTAAGAGTCCTGAAGCCACACTCTCGCTCACACCTCCAGCAAAGACCACGAGGTCACATCTTCAACAAAGAAATGACAAAACAAGCCGAAAACAAAAATCACAAAGTGAAAAAAGAACTAAATAGCCCAATTAGCAACAGATTTTTCAAGTGGGTATGAAAATGTGGAGTTGCAGAACCTGGTGCGAGTTGGGGTGAGCTGAAAAAGTGCGTGATCGATACGAGTACGGGGGTCCATATCCGAAGGAGAATGACAATCAATTTAAAATCTCAGACCAGTCGCAGTTGGATTTGGACCGTTTATGCGAGTCTAAGGGTTTGTGAGATGCTTGCTTCACATGGGAATGAAAGAGAAGATGAAGGAGAAGCACATGGAGGAGGTTGAGTGTGAGAGTGAGGGGATTTTGTGGAGTTCTGAATGTGGGTCCAAGAGAACATGGCGTCTCCAGAGAATGTAGAGATAGTGGTATAGCAAGTGGTTGAGAGGTACATTTCATTTCTGTGTTATTTAGCTTATCGTCCAAGAGAGTAATGGTGAGAGAGAGAGAGAGAGAGGAGAAATTTGTTCTGCTTATCATTTGTCGGCGTCACTCCGATGACTTGAACTGAATAGAAGAGCGTAAGGGGCAGTGAGAGGTGGCGGGGCCGAAGGAATAATAACAGAAGTTGCTATCATCAGTATTAGTACCAACTACAACAGAAAAGAAAAAGTTTGCTACTTTTTCATTACGCAAACGTGAATTCCATTTCTGGTTGTCACTAACGTTTGGGTGTTCATAATACTCAATTCTTCCAGTTCATCCGCCTAAACACATAAAAAAATTATTCAGTCTAACCTTAAAAAAATTGTCAAAAACATATTTGGGTAGGATTGAGTTGAGCCGAGTGTCGAGTCGGGCACTGGATAGGGTAGCATGCCCTACCCATTTAGCTCATCCCTATATATATATATATTTATTATTTTTTTAATTTTTTAATTTATTTTATTTGTAATTTTACATTTTTCACTTTAGTTGACAATTCTCTTTGTTCATTTTTAAAATATTAAACATAACTTTTATATTTATATAGATACCAAAGTTGTTCCTCTGCTTTACTTGCTAAGTATTCGATTTTTTTAGTTGCAATAACGCTACAAATATCCGACCTCTAAATATTTCAATATTTTTTTTATATATGCAATAGACTTTGAGACTTTAATTATTATCTTTTTGTTACCTTATTCTTAGTGAATTATATATATTATTTAACTCTTAAAAATATAAATATAATATTATTTTATAAGTTGATGATGGCAGATTTTTTTCTCACAATATGAGCAGAATATCATAATTTAGATATGCCTAACTCGCCCATACCCAACTCAAAATAGTTAGGGCTTTTACCGGGCCGGGTCAGGCATCGGGCTGTAAAATATAACCCATACTTTTTTCAAGTAGGACACCGAGCAAAGATACTGCCCTGCCCAGCCCTAACTTCTAATTATAGAGATGCTCCATTGGTGTAAATCCCTACATCTCTTAAGTTCAATCTTTATAAAAGCTGTTTATATTAGGAGAGATAGTTATAATTTTAAAATTATATATTTAATAATAAGATTTATTAAATAATACCATAAAAAAATATTTATTATTATTTTTAGGTGAGTCAGGTCTAATATAAGATAAGACTATATATTCAAATAATACTTATAAAAGTATTTATAAATAAAATATTAATAAAAATTTTATATTAATAATGAGATTTGAAAACCTTATGGATCATGAACCAATTTCCCATATGGTTTAACTTATGAAAAATGTACAATGAAACTTCCTAAATATTCTTAATTTAAACAAAAATAAAATGATAACAACAATAACTTATTACTTTAATTTATAGTTTGTTGGTTTTGATTGATATCATATGGCAAAGTCAAAGTTGTTATTTATTGTCATTTCTTTTTTAATCTTTCAAAGATTTCAAAATTAAGAGGATTTAAGTAATTTTATTACAAATTTAATATCAGATTAGTAATTAGGAACTTCAGAGTGATCACGCCGTGGAGGATCTGAATTGGAATTTACAAATTTTAAGGGATACTTTTGTATCTTTCTCCCAAAGTATTCTAATATGGTTAATTTGATATTTACCAAAGTAGGAATCCTATGATGGTGTTTGTAGACGAAGGGTTACTATCTATAGTCTAATCAAAGTTCTATATTTATAGAACGGGGTCATGCGCAATGAAATGTGACTATATGGGAGTATGCATGTTTTTAATTTTTTTTAAATAGGTATATTTATATTTATATAATATTAAATTTCAGTATTATATTTTATATTATTTAAAAAATAATTTTTATTTCAGATATGTTTACTGAGTTATTAAATATTATTTTATGCAGATAATAGTATTTGGAAATACTATTATTTTAATAGTATTTAGTGGCCTATGTTGTTTTCTCTTCTAAGTTGTAACTATTTGGTTTATCCAGGTCTTTATATTTAAAAAATATATTTATCAATCAAGTACAAGACAAAAGCTAAGGGAAAGAATGTTAGGCTCTCTTGGCACTTTAGATAAATGGTTGTCATTTTCTTGTTGAAGGAATATTTGTGTGATATAAAATTATTATCATCATTATTCATTATAAAGTACATTCACCATGCATAATTATTAATATAAAAATATTCAAACAAAATTCTTCTTTTTGAAATGAGGACAACCTAATTAAGGCATGTTTAGTAGTATGTACGTGGAAGAACAAATAGAAAAATAAAAATAAAAATAAAATAAAATATTTTTTTATTTGATATAATGGAAGATATTCTTAATTTTAATATTTTAAGTCATTTTATTTCTATAAAAAAATTTGAGAAATAAGATTAGAAAAATAGAAGTGAAATATTTTAGATTATTTTACCCTTAAATTATAAAATTCTAAAATAATTTTAATTTTTTTAAATTATAAAAAATATTTTAAACTATTTTATTCTAAATTATAAAAATATATAAATAAATTATATACTCATTTTTAATCTACCAAACAAATTTTACATACAGTAAATATTTAATAAATAAATTATTATCTTGTTTATAGGATTGGGTCGGTAAGGTAATACTCTTTTTAGTAAGAGTTAGCCAAAAAAAATAAGAATTTAATTAAAAAATGGCTGTATACATACATATATCACTCACTTCTAAAAATCAGTTTTTTTTTATAAATATTACAATTTCTAAATTTTTTTGTCTCAAGTTAAATTAAATCAGATTTTGTACGTGGTAGTTGGATCATTGAGGTAAAATAATTTAATTAAAAATGAATTAAGAAAAACGAACCTGCAATCATAGCTTTACTAATAAATGATGACTTTTTAGTTTAATTAATTAATCGATTAGCGATTATGTCTGTTGGCCAAAAGTATAATTAAAGTTTATGTCTGCTCATGTGTAACTTTCCAACAGAATCAACCCCTCATGAGATTGCTTCTCTGTATTCATGAAAGTTGACCCTAATTATTGCCTTTTTATTTGATAATTAATCTCTCTTGTTCTTTATTTTTCTCTCATATTTTTCCTTGACTAATTAGTTGGTTTTATTTAATTTATTTTTTTGCCGCACAAAATTTACTTAATTTATCCACTCCTGCCATCTGGGCCAAACAAATTTGTGATAAGTAAGTGACTTTTTATAGGCTGAGATAGTGAGTCATATAAATAAATTATTTTTGTGATATGAGTATATGAGAAAAATAATTTTATTTAATAACTTTATTTAGCATTTTCGCTTTGTTAAACTTTAAATTGTTTAATCTATTATCCTCACCAGCATATTTGTAGCTTTATTTGTATGTGTCTAAATTATTTCATGACTATTTATCATTTTCTTCTTAATAGATATCACTCTAACTTTTTTCTTGATATATTTATTATGATTTTATCTTTTATTATTTGTCTATGTATTCATCTCAACATTCGCATCGAAACTAACCCAACATTATCCAGTAAAGTGTGCTTATTTGGCATAAAATAATAAGACTAATTATATAGCATGTAGATCATTCTCCCACAGATAATCAATATAATATACTTATATTAAATTATATATATATATATATATATATATATATATATATATATATCCTACATGCATGTGTAGCGTGTACTATTGGCAATCATAATTATTTTTTTCCAAAAAATATTTATCAATTCATATTGATGCAGTGGTGACTTGTGAGCTCTTATCCCTCAAGAAAAATTAGTCTTTAATACTGACAAAGAATTGACATTCATAGCTCCAAAAAAAAACACCTACTTAATTTTACTTTAAATTACTATTAATTAATTAAATGAAGATCACACAAATCATTTTGTGTGTCCTCCATTATTTTTTAAATATGAAGATCTCCAAATTCTTGTTCATAAACAAATCAAATGGCATGTGAACATTTATGGAGACCAGGCCAAGTTTTGTTGGTCTCATCAGTACAAGCATGGAATTTGCAACATTCAACAAACGTCTATTCAAAAATTGTTGAAAAAAATACAATGTTTAAAATTTCTTTAAAAAACATTATTTTAATAGAAAATTTCTTTAATGTTATATTAAGATCACATAAATAAATAGTTATGGATCAATTTGATTTTGTAGAGTATATTAATTGATTATTATGTTATAAGATTTATTTTATGTAATCTTGCAGTATTAAACATTCAATTAGATTTATCATTTATTATAAATATAATCATAACGTAGACGTCCATAACCTTCAAAATCAATTATCTTGGGGGGTTTTTATGTGATTAATACATCTATATATATACATATATATATATATATATACATAACCTTCAAAACCTATTAGAAAGAAACTGGCAAATAAATGGAATCCAGAATGCATAATAAAGGATAATATTGCAGAGTTGAGGTAGATTCGTGGAAATAGTTTGGCGTCAAATTAAAAGGTGTAAAAGAGAAAATCAAAGCATGTAGCTAAGATCTTAGCTGGAAATATTACGACACATCTTCTCAATGATGATGATGGCGGAACTCCCTGTCTAGCTGGAAATATTATTATCAGATAAATGTATATATATGGAGCTAATTTTCCGATTTGTTATAACATTGACATGAAGTTTTAACCAACCCTAAAACACAAGCAAACCCCCCACCTGCAACACAATCTCATCGTCCTCAACTGATCTATCTATTGGTCTCTCTATCTCTCTTTGATTATATCATATTTTGAAAAAGCATATTTAAATGAGTCAGTTTTGGTTGCGGGAGATGTGACTTCTCTCCCAATACCTTTATCCTCAAACATCTGAATGAATACATACATATATATATGGATGAAAACAGGATAATCGATATGATGAATCAGTGAATATGATTAGATAAACAGTTAGTTGTTAAGTTGAAACTTGTAATGGGCTAATGTTAAAATCTTTCCGAGTACTCAATCCATATAAACATTGCTTTATTATATGTGTGTGTGTGCATATATATATATATATATATATCACTTAATCAACAAGCTCAACTTTCCTAGAAAGTAACTATCTAAATGAGGTAAACGTTCTTGTTATTCCCGAAGGTTTCATTAAAGTAGAGGTCGATGCTTCTGTGCTTGAGGATGGTGGGAGTGGTTTCGGAGGTGTTATTAGAGATAGAATCAGCCAATGGATTTATGGGTGTACGTAGTTGCAAACTAACGAGAGTTCCTCTGGCTATTCTATTGTTGAATTGATAGAGATTATTCATAGTTTCTATCTGTGCTGGTCAAATGGTTTTAGGCGTATTTATCTCTTTTCTGATTGTATTGAAGCCATTAATCTGTTGCATAGAGAATGTGACATTACAGTCTTTTATGGATTCTGTGGATAAAACTAGATTACTTTATCAATATTGTATTGTTCTTCTTGTTCTCTCTTCTAAGGTAATGGAATACATTTTTCACTTAAAAAAAGAAAGCAACTATCTAAAGATGTGTTTGTGTTTGAAAACCCATATTTTCCTCAAAGTTAGATCTAGAGAAAGTATGTTCTGGATGGATGTCCATCAACGCACACTAAATAATTGTGCTCAAGCTAAACCATATGATGAGTACCCAAATTGATCCCCTTCACTTAAAATAAACAAATTGAATTCCTTTATTTAATTCTCTTAATGAGTAGTTTGTTTACCCTTTGAAAAAGTACCCACAAAAACTGAAAAAAAATAAACTCATTACGTTCCTTTTTTGTTATAAAATATAGGTATCTTTTTATTCTAAATAATTTTATTCAAGACACAATCAGATGCTAAATGTAGATATTTTTTTTATTTGAATCTATTTATATTGTTTTTGTTTTGTTTGGTACAAAAATTTTTGGAAAGGGGTTGGGCTCATCCACGATCTAAGGGTAGGGCGAAATCTCCCTTCCTCTTAGGCGATACCAATGTCGGGCAGGGTGAGCCGTCTATTACCCTCAGGCGTAAACCTAAACACCCAAGAGCTAGGATGCCTCCCTAAGCGCCGCGACTGGAACCACAATAAAGTGATACTCCCCAGGATTCGAACACACTCTAAATGGTAGTATGTCTCACCTCTTCGCTAGCTGAATCCACAGACGATAGGTTATATTGTTTTTGTTTATCTAGGCCCGACCCTAAGTTTTTGAGGGTCTAAAAGGATGGGCCCTTAGGATTGGACCCATTTTGATACCTCTAGTTAAGGCCTCCTTTACTGGCTAATAGCCCAAACCGAATAGCTGAAAACATGTGCCCGCTTGTCAAATTGGCTTTGCCGTGACCCGCTTGAAAAAGATAACAAAAAAAAAAAGGTGGAATTAAACTAATATTACAGGATGGGCTTTCACCGTTTCACTCGAGCTAGTTCGACCCTGTTCCGCTCTTCCGCCGCGCTCTTGGAAGTTCGACTTCCACAGTCTCTCTGCTCACCCGTCACCCCTCCCTCTGCGTCTCTGCCTCTCGTTCTTCTTCTTCATTCTCGAGTCTCAACTTCGAATCTTTGCACTTCTGCTGCCTCTGCCCCTCGTTCTTCACTCTGGAGACTCGAGTCTCGAATTGGAATCTCTGCGCCTCTGCATCTCGCCGGTTCCTCGCACCCTCACCTCCCCCGGCTAACCATCCACTTCGTTCTTCGTGATTTCTTGTGATTTTGGGCTGTGGCTCCAGGTTCTTCTCCTCCCCAGACTCCAATTTTAAATTCACTTCATTCGTTGGCTTCACTATCACTGAACATGATCAGGAATCGTTCTTGTAATCGTTCAGTTCAATCGATTATTCTTGGTTTACGTTCCACACAATGTTGGACGAGAGCAATTTTGACGTGCATTTGAAATTGTGGGCGCTTCGAATACCTTGCCAACTGTGCAAGGTTGCCACTCGAATACTCAACGGGTACTCATTTCTCTGTTTATGGCTGCGTGCTCTATCTGTCTTGTTATTTCTGATTCAAGTTTCATTATTTTGCAGTTACTTGCTTGACATGGCCCGAGTTAAACCTATCACAGAGGACCCAACTTGTGAGAAAAATCGTTACCTTATATTATCCGAGAGTGTTCAAAATCAAGGTATGAATTTCTGAGCTCATGCCGCACCCTTTGAGACAATCCTTCCTTCACATGTTTTATTCTTATAAGAAATATTATTTTATCTATGTAATGCCTATGTCACTCATCATCGTGCATTTATGTTTCCCCGTTAGTCTAGAGTAGCATCTACCCGTTGCCAGAATAATTTGGTCTAAAACCTATCTGAGCATTCAATCTATTTGACATTGGAGTTAGCTGCGAAAGTGTTCTGCAGTTTTAGGCTTTGTTGCTTTTCCTCCCTAAATTAGAGTTCACTGACTCCATTTTAAGTTCTTGCTTTTCCTCTCTATTTCATAAGTTAAATGTATTCAATTGTTATCTCTAACATCTCCTAAGATTTATGTATCTTGGTCCCACATTTGAGAATCATTAACGAAGTTTGGTGACTAGGCCTTAATTTCTTATTCTTGAGTATGCTTGGCTGTACCTGTTTTTGGTAGCACTTCTATCATATTTATACTTTCAGCTAACATTTTATGTGACTTAATTGTCGTTATGGTGCAGATTTATCTGATATTCCAGAGAAAAAGCTTGATGAGCTAAAGGGGTTGTGTGAGATTGAAGTTTTGCCCTATTCATTGACTCTAGGGTATTCATACTGGACTGCTGGTGAGTGTGCTATTCTCCCAAAGTGTTCTGTGGGTGCTACATTTTAACCGCTTTCCATCCCCTTTTTAACACAAACTGGGTAGAGGAAGCATGTTGCTAAGGTTTTAAATGTGTAATAATTCATGTTTCATACACATTGCTTACTCTCCCTTTGCTAATGTTTTAAATTTTCTGATTAATTTCTGTGTTTGTAGATCATGTGCTGAAGCAGATACTGCCTCCTGGAGTGGAGGTGCCTTCATCTTTTGAAACAATAGTTAAGTATTCAGTTCATTTTGATTTTTGACATAGCCTCGGGGCTATATATCTTCTGCTATATCAATAAACTTTTTTTGTTTCTTTTTTCCTTTTTTCATTTGTTATGTGTTTTTGTGATGAACCTTCTGCTCATGCCTTTTTAAGTCTTTGATATATTCTTCTCTGGAGGGCGGCATTAGCTTACCGATTTTGTTTACAGTAAGGTCTCTTTGGTCGGTCACTAACTGTAACCTAACATTTGTGCTACTTATGCAGGTCACATCGCTCACTTAAACTTACATGATGAATTACTCCCGTACAAGGATATTATTGCCAAGGTTCTGTATGATGTATGTCAGACTTCTTCTGACTTTAGATGCCACTTGTTCAATGTTTAGTTGGTTGGTTGTTGCTGCTCTTGTTACTCTGTTCTTACATGTGGAAATGAGAATGCTCTCGTAAAAAGATTCTTTCCTATTCAAATGCTTTTATAATAGTCGTTATTACTCCTTTTTTGGGTATATCAATGTAATGGTTGCAGAAAAGTTGAAACTTTCAGCTTTTAAATCCCTGTTTTCTATGCTTTTTTTCCTGGCCTGTTGCACCGAGAATCCGTTCTTTGGTTAAATTAGGTGTTAAAAAATCATGCATCTATTGTTTGTGACTAATTTTAGCAATGATGTATTGGTCTTCAGAAATCTGTATGCTGGTCTATTTAATTTTATCATAATGGATGACTTGTTTGAACCGAGCTTTGATTGTGACTTCTTTGCATTGACGCTGATGCAAAAATTAAGCTAACTTTAACATTTATGATATTCATCATGCATGTGTTTTATCATACGCATTCCTTCTATTATGTCTGTGCGGCAATTTGTGCAGAAAAATTATCCAAGAATCAAAACTGTTGTCAATAAAGTTGGAACCATCACAAATGAATTTCGTGTGCCCAAGTTTGAAATTTTAGCAGGAGAACATGATATGATTACAGAAGTGAAGCAATATGGGGCAACTTTCAGGCTAGATTACAGTTTGGTTTATTGGAATTCGAGGTTGGAACATGAACACAGAAGGTTAGTTTCTCAGTTCCGAGCTGGGGAGACCATTTGTGATATGTTTGCTGGAATAGGTCCTTTTGCTATTCCTGCAGCACAGAAAGGATGCATAGTGTATGCAAATGACTTAAATCCAGATAGCGTCCACTATTTGAAGATAAATGCGAAAATCAACAAGGTTGATGATTGCATTGGTGCATACAATATGGATGCAAGAAATTTCATCTCCCAGTTGATGGAAATTCCAAAGACTGAGCCTAGAATAGAATCTAATGTCTCCGTAGGAAAGACTTGTGAAACATGCAAGATACATGACAATTCTGAATCACATTTAGGGAATGAGAGGTTAACTGGTAATATCTTTATTTGTCAATAACTGCAAAGTATCAATTAGTGTGAACAAAATGAGAACATGCTCTCTGATCCCAAGATTTCCATTGCAGTTGAAACAAAAGACCTAGGAGATGGTATTAACACTGGTGTGGAGGATGTTCAAGGTTCAACGGGAAATGTTAAATCTGTAATTGCTGGGAAAAGATCTTCTGATATTCTTCAAGAAGGTATTCTGGAGACTATAGTGAAACATATGGCTGCTGCTAGATGTAGCAATTTTCAGCTCCAAACTTAGAGACTCATAAAACCATATTGCTTAACCCTATTCCATCTTCCTGAAACAAAATTAAAGCATTGATACTGATATTCTATGTGATTGAAACTTGAATGTAAAGCTTGCAATTATTTTCCTTGTCACAGGTATCACTGAAGATGCTAATACAAAAGGAAGCACAAACAAGAGGGTGAAGGGCTCTGACGTTTCTGACACCAAAACATGGGAACATATTGACCATGTAATAATGAATCTACCTGCATCTGCTATTGAGTTTTTAGGTAGGGACATCTACCTCTTAGGTGATACTTTTTGATGCATAACCAAAAGAAAAGAAACAAAGGACACTCTAAAACAACTCCAATATTCAATTTGATCCATCTTTTACTAGCCTCTTCTCTCTATTTTTAGACTCTTATCTAACATCAGATGTATATTGGCAGACGCGTTCAGGGGATTAATCCAGAGGAAATATTGGCAGGGACATCTACCATGGGTCCATTGCTATTGTTTCATTCGGGCAACTGAAACTCCTGAATCTATACTAGCTGTGAGTTCATTTTGTTGCCTATGGCTTTACCTCCTGCCCTCCCCGGTGGCCTTCCTCAGAAAAGAAATTTTGCAATATGAAAGAAGCAAAAGTATAGTCGCGTCATTGAGTTGTGCTTTTTAAGATCTTCTGCTAGTTAAGATGAATTTAGGCAATTTTCTCCTGTTAGATAGCTGGGCCTTGGACAATTACTTTTGACAATTGTCTATCCACTGTTTCACCAGTATTTTAGTTTAGCAAAGTCTTAAGTTCCGGTATCATTCAATAAAATACCTTTCTGTAAGTTGTGTTTTGTAGTAACTGAAGTCCCTCTTACTTCGTCGGACTTTTAAACTCTTGCAGGTGGCAGAGTCTGCTATAAATGCTCAGATACAAGACCCTAGATTTCACCGGGTCAGGGATGTGGCTCCAAACAAGGTGCTTATAATTTATTATCACCAATAAACTCACTCACCTAACTTGTGTAATTCCTTATAATACATAGAATATGTATACTTTTCTCCTAATTGCTTTATTTTTCTTAATGATGCAGGCAATGTATTGTTTAAGCTTCAGGTTGCCAGAAGCATGCTGCAGGGAAGATGTTCGCTGACATTATGGTTAGCTTTCAGGGTTCAAATGAGCCAATGCTTGTTATGTTTATTAATTTTTATAAATTAATTATATAATTCCTACATTTAGGACCTAATGGAGTATTTTATTTGATTTTTCTTTATATGAATAAGACGCTGGGGACAAGGGATAGTTTAAGCATTATGCTCATATCCCATGAAGCTACTTGTAGTTTTAGAAGTCTTATTTTCCATAACAGTATATCTTGTAGAGCGACCTGGATATGCTAACTAATAGTAATTTCATCGTTTTCTTGAAAAAATAAATATATTTATGGCTGCGTTTTCAAATCAATTAAGAATCAAACAATAGGAATATGAATAGGAATAATCTTTGATCCAGACAGGTAAATGACAAGCTTGCGTGCATACAAAAATTGATAGCTAAAAAACTTAGACTATTTATTTAAACTTGCATGCTTATCTTCCCAAGTCCCAACTCTGGTCAATAATTCAGAAAAGGTTAAAATACACAATTTTCTTGAACTTTAGGTAAGTTGTGTATAACTTCCTTAACTTTTAAAAATATTTTAATTATCAATTTTTGTCATGGTATAATTTTTATATTTTTTTATTATATGTTATTTAACAAAAAAATTGCACTTGACAATTTATATATAGTTTTAAGTAGTTTATATTTTTTATTTAAACATACATAGTCAACTAAATATTTGAAATATTTTTTAAAGTATTTTATATTTTTTAAGTATTTAAAATTACTTTAAATCATATGTTAAGTGTCAAATATTATTTAAATATTTTATATTTTATAAATATTTTATTTTAAGTATTTAAGAAAAATTTAAATAGCAATTTTAACAGTCAGGTTTAAATAATTAAAATATAAAATATTATAATTTTTAATTTAAATTTTTAAAAGTCAATAAGTTTATACGTAACTAATTTAGAGTTAAGAGAGATTTTGTGCATTTTAACATTGGGAAAATATGGAAATTGATGAGTTACTAATGATTTCCAACTTCCTCATGGCTGACCTGGACTTTGTTTTCATTAATTAAATTAATTAATCAGTTCTGCCAAACTTGAGAGCCACGTCAATTCCGTAAAAGGGGAAAGAAAACTACCCTATGAACCCCTAGACCGTTCAGTTAAAAATATTTAAAATACATTAACTATCTTTACTAGGTATCTTCGTTATTTCATCCTTTATTTTTAGCAATTTCGCCTATTGACATGTTGATTATTGCTGACTACCCATCCGCCAGGGTCAACAAAAGAATATGTATTGGAATAAAGAAGTGGACCTTTTGGATCATAATCTTATACCATAAAAATACATTACTTGCATCTAATCCTTGTACATGACACGTTGGATTTAGGTCATCAGATATGAAGTTAAGAAATATAAGTGAAGTGTTTGTAGTCTGAACATATATTCCATTTGTCCTTTAAGTATGAGTATGGTCAATGACTGATGCTCATTTGTTTCAATGTTTTTCTTCCATCTGATTTGAACACCTCGTAAACCTCCTTGGAAATAAATAAAACAAACGAAGGGGACATTTGGAAACAAGCTACCTAGCTCTTGATTGATTAATTAATTTACAACTGTATATATACACATAACAAGTTTCATATTCTAGCGTATATTCATTTTATTCTAGTACTAACTATTATTACATATATACTAAGAAATTAATAACCTATATTTATTATATATAGTCATACAAGCAAAGTATTATTCTTCGTCGTCGTGTTTTTTTAGGCACAATTATTCTTCTAAATTACATGCTTGAAAGTTTTCCTTCGGATCAGAGCATTTAAAGAAATTATCCTGCTTTGAAATTCTACGCACGACGGCACTTCACAGGCTCAAGATCTCCTGTGTATGAGTGTGTGAGCAGATACCTAGAGACTATTGAGTAAACTTAAAGATAATCTCTCTCTCTCTCTATATAAATATATTATGGTCTACATATATTTATGGGAATAAATACCAAAAATAAAACAATTTTGTTTTTGTTATTATAGAATTTCTATAAATTTATCATTCACTTGCATTTAAACCCAAACCTTGTGGATACAACTAGCTTGGTGTGTACAAGGAATTTATATAAAAGAATCGAAGCTTAGGGGACTTTTTGAGTTGACGTGGCTTCACGATGGATGAGGAAAAATGATATATTCCATTTGTTGTGTCCATGGGCACAAAAGGACAACGTGGTCAAGCTCAATGAACCAACATAAACCAAAACTTGAAATTACTGTGAACATGCACCGAAGCGCGTCCCAATTTGTTGTTTATCTGAAGTGATTAATTGTTTTATGTTATGCTTGTTTCTCTTTAAATCGCGTAAATATAGATACTAACTCCATTCCTTAAGGCTCACTCCTTCAGTCCTAATAATTATAAGAGCTAGTTAACTTTTATTAGATAGATGAAAGAAATATGCGATTATTTTAAGTGTGTTTGATTCTTAGAGAGTACCATTTTGTTGTGGTTCTAGCTGTGATGCTTGGAGAGACATGCTAACTCCTAGGTGTTTAGGTTTAAACTTAATCCAAAGGTACTATAAGAGTTAGCCAATTCACACTCTTATATCAGTATTAAGCTTAATCCACCCTGAAAATAGAGGAAGCCAATTCATATAGGACTAACTTTTAAGAAGAGGTGGATGATATAACTGTAATCATTCCTAAGAGCGTAGGAACCAGGATTGAAAGCCATTGAAAATGAGTAATCAAATAACCTTATCTATCTTTCTTTTAGTATCTCTTAATGATTATTTGGATTTATGATTGTAAATCACGTTTATTTAATTCGAGATAAAACTCCTCTCACATACTTAATTGATAAACTATAAAATCACGATTAATTAACAACCAATAATTAATCCCTTTGAAGGTATACATATATATTATAGAAGTGTGTCTTGTTTCTCTTAATAAAATTGTTTTCATACACATAGCTAGGGATCGAACCATTGACAATATGTTTAAAAAATCCAACTATGTGCTTCTAAAACTTGTTGGTAATGTTTCTTATTCTATATTTATTGATTAGGGAAGACTTTTATATATAATATGTGTATATTGTCATCCTTCACTTAATAGAAAGAACTCACATATATCTCACTCATGGAAGGTCGAATCCGCAACCATGCTTGAAAATCATTTAAAGGAAGTGCTTAGTGCCATTAGGTTATAAGACCACCCACAAGTATAACTTGCATTTTAGATT
The DNA here is from genome assembly GCA_037074615.1 of Leucaena leucocephala. NCBI lineage: Eukaryota > Viridiplantae > Streptophyta > Magnoliopsida > Fabales > Fabaceae > Leucaena > Leucaena leucocephala. Next base: position 4,642,948 of record CM073546.1, on the reverse strand, counting down.
GGGACAACTTTTAGAAAGTAATTTATATTTAAGACTAAATATTAGAGGATTATGGTGGTGCCAAATTCAGTTGCTTTTCATCTGTCAAAATCCAAAAATGATTATAAAATATCAGATTGTGAAGGGCTTCTTTTCCAGGACAATTCCGAATTGGCTTCAAGAATCAAATATTCCTCATAAACAACCTCATGTCTCTTGAACTCGATCAGCTATATATAAACCTGATTTCACCGTTCAATTTACACGACACAGATAAAAAAAAAAAAAAGCTCATTAAGCATTCTTCATCATGAACTACAGATTCATGGCCCTTAACTCCCAAGGAAGGATGTTCAGGCCCCATCCTTCCCCAAACCTACTCAACGATGCTCGCTGCGACACCTTCATAAACCACAGAAGCATCGACACCAAAAGAACTGTGCCTACTCTTCTCTACGACCGTCTTCGCTGGCTAGGGTTTTGTCCTTTCTTGGATAACAAGACGATGAAGCCTGGAGATAAGCTCTTTCACAAGATCAACAACGCCATTTTTGAGTGCAAGCTTGGTGTCGCCGTCTTCTCTCCTCGCTATTGTGAATCCTTCTTCTGTCTTCATGAGTTGGCTCTCCTGTTGGAGCGCCAGAAGAAGTTGATTCCCATCTTCTGCGACATTAAGCCGTCGCAGTTGCATGTCGGCAAGTTGTCGACGAACCCAGAGGAGCTCCGGCGGTTCAAGTGGGCTCTTGAGGAGGCCAAGTACACAGTCGGTCTCACATTCAACTCATCCACAGGGTATGCATATATGATTAATTAATGAATTGAAATTATTTTTCATCACATATATTTATAATATCTGAATAGAAAAAAATAGGTTTATTTTTTTAAAATGGATTCTTTTTTGTGGAAATTTAGGAATTTTGCTGACTTTGTCAGTTGCGCTTCTGATATCATCATCAGCACCCTGATGGAGCTAGAGGATGAAGAGAAGCTCCCAATGGCAGTTTGATGAAGATTAATCTAATGATTAAAAATTATAATATATAATTAACGTTGTGTATAGTATTTTATGTTTTTTTTAATAATTTTTTTAATGATGTTTATGCTTCTAGCAATTACATACTGTTCGTATTATTAAATTTAAATGTATGTAAAAATGCTGTACCGGTAGTTCTGGCTCCCAATAAGTTTTGTTTTTTCTTAATATAATTTAATGTGTTTTATTACATAATTTGATGATATTAAGATTTTCTTAATTTTTCTTAATGTTCTTAATACATGAAAAAACTCCAAGCAATTTAATAAAGAACGATTCCGTGAATATTTTATAATTGTAGGCACACAAGAATTGAGAAGGAAAAAACATTGTAATGATACAAATGTTTAATTTTCTTTTTCATCACTTTTATGTGATGAAAAATTAAACTGTATTTTGTTCAAGATTAATATAAAATAGTATTATAATAGGGTTTTGTTAGCCGGCTTGAAATGTTGAAGAAATCGAAGTCAAACTCACAATATCTAAGAGAAATGAACTATCCAAGAAGCTTTGCAAATTAATTCCAAGCAGAAGAGGCCTATATTGATTATTTATTTATTTGATAAAATATTTATTCTATTTTATAAAGCTTTCGGAGTTTTCTTGCCATCATCATTACTCTCCTTGTGATTCAAGAAATGGGTTAAGATCCATGAAATTTTAACCAATATTATCTCACATTTATTCTCGGAAATTTTACAAAGTTAGAGTCTATATATCTCTCCATTCTCCCCTTTTCTGACTAACAATATTAATTTCAACTTATCTGTTTTATTTATTTATTTGAAAAACATAAACAGGAGATACAGCTGTTGGAAATGTACTCTCATTAGTTATATATATAAGTTAGATAATTAATTTATTGAAATTAAAAAAATTAGTTAAATTAATTATTTATAAAATAATATATGTTGACTTTTCTAAAATATGTCTTCTAATAAATTGAATGGAAAACTACTTGGTCGACAAAAAAATTTCTTAAAATATACCATATTTTGATTAAAATATTAATTTTTTTCACCTAACATCCCAAACTAACGGTAAAACTTTCAAACTAATTAACAATTTTTTTTAATTAACGACTTTTATTGGTGATAATTGAGATTTTATAAAAATAACTAATTTTAATTTTTCTTAATTTACATAAAATATTTATTTTTTTATTAAATATAAATATATTTATATTATTTTATTAAAAATAATTATATTCGAATTACTATCATATCTTAAAATATAATCATATTTTTAGTATTTAAATATTGACTCGCGTTGTAATGGCTAGCCTTTTTCGTAAAGACCCAACCCCTCTAATATATAAAATAATATATTGAAACTTATAAAAAAGAACCCAATGGAATATTTAATTTGAGGGGTTTGGGGGCGGGGGGGGGGGGGGGGCCGTAATCTCGTATTGCCAACAGAAAAACAGCTCGAAACATAGGCCCACTTAACTTATGACCGGTCTCAATTTTTTCCCATCCGCTAAGATTTAAGGAAGACGTGAATATAAAACTAAAAGTATTCTATGTATTTTAAAGTTGTATATTAATTTTAGTAAAAGGTCATTGTTAAATTTATTTAAATTTTTTTTGTGAAAAAAAAATAAAAGCGAATATGAGACTGTTTCTTTCATTTACTATATTTTTGTATACATTAGATAAATTCTTCATTGATTTTATAACTACATGTATTATATTTTAATTAACAAAAATTGAACCAATTAATAAAGATTTAACTTATAACCTATAAGATTATATATTCAAATCTCATTGTTGATAAGAGAATTTTATTAATAGATGATCTATAAGTCTCTTTAAGCCTAAGGGCTAGCATTGAGGACTTTCTCTATTACCCTCATTTAATTAAAATGACATAATTTTGATTATACACACAAATATGGATCTCCCTATTAAAGGCCTATGTATTATTTTATTTTTAATATAAAACTGTTCTACTTATGTTTAGAATAAAAATTACCTCATTTTGACTAAATAGAGACCGTTGGATAAATTTTTTAATGAAGAGTCCCCTAGTTACCTTGAGGTATGTCTTAACTTTAACGAGTCAATGTACCTAATTCATTTAAATTTTTGTATACAAGAAAATATTTACTATATCTCTGTAGTGTCTCAAAAAAATAACCACCATTTTGACTTATAGATTGACTATGAAAGGATTTATTTATTTATTCAATTTGCATTCTGGAATGAAGCTTGAGTAAGATGCACATCAACACGCGCGCTTGCTTGCTTAAAATGACGAATGAGATTAATGGATTCATAAAATAAGAGTGCCTTGAGGTGTGTGAACTGTAAGTCGAAACCCTACTGAGAGACAACAATCAATTAAGTAGAAAGAAAAGGAACAACTCTTGAGATTATGCCCCACAGAATGAAAAGGACATGGAAACTTGAACTACAAATCATGACAAAACAAGTTGTACAATTTAGGCATAATGTGATACAAGAAGAATGGCTGAACCGAGGAAGGAATGTGTGGGTGAGAAGGTGACGACGCAGAAGAGAAGAGGCCATGAAGTGAGCCATTTCAGCGACGTAAGTGAGTAACATACTCCACAGAGGCCATCGCCAGCATCGCTATCTCAGTCCCAAAACTCAAGTTTCTTTGATGTTAAACATAAGAGTATGTCTTCTTCTCCTTGTTCGTCTTCCTCAGGGCTTATTGTAAAAGTAGAAGATGAAAGATTTGTGAGTGGGACAATAATTAAGACATAAACTTTGTTATGGTCTCTGTTAGCTTTATCAGAGAGAAATAATGAGAAGAAAGATGAAGAATTATATATATTATTCAATAGTAATATGCTCATACAATTAGAGTAATCTATTTAGATTTTCACATTAATCTACCCTCACTTGAGAGAGATAAACTAACTCCACTTAAGGATTTTAAGAGATGACCCAAGTTATTATCTCCCTCACTATAGTAAACATTACACAATTTTATATACTTAACTTATAGATTAGAACCCTTTATATAGAATTATGATCATCTAGTAACTAAGTGATTAACACTAATAATTTTTAACTCATTACTAATTCAATCTTATAATACCTCCGCTCAAATTAATACTTCTTAACTCTAAATATTCAACTTGTCAACACAAAATATAAAGAGGTAATGTGAATTAAATCAAACTACTTTCATTTTATAAAATACAATATGAAACTTTCTTCAAAACTTTCTTTCTTCAGTGAATACTTGGAGCAGCAACTTCTATAGAGATATCTCCCCTTTTTTTTCAACCTTTGTAGCCATAACCTTGAGCACTCCATTCTTTAATTCAGCTTTTATAGAACCCCATCTTCTGATTCTTCATAAGCCTTTTTGGTGTGCCTCATTTTGGCTCTTTTACGCTGGCCTTGTTCTCCATTTGCAATTCCATGATGAATTATGCTGTCATATTAATCTTTATTTGGAAAATTCTCTTTGCCTTACTAAGTCATGGTAAACATTACCATCTTCAATGCATAACATCTTCACCAAGCCCTTCCTTGAGTTGAACCTTAGCCACTTGGCTCCAAACAGCATCCTTTTCAACTTGGAATGCAAAATCCACACCTTTGCTAATGCTATGAATATTATCTAACAAGTGATTTACTGCTTGGGCACTGTTTTCTACTTGACTTCAACCCTTAAGGTTCCTATGCTTGATGAATCCGTCTATCCTCTTGCTAGTGACCTGCTGCTAAAGCTTAAAAATATTATCTGCACCTAGTGTTGTTATGGCTGTTGGTTGGAAAAGCTTTAAGCATCCATCTAACTTATATAATCAGCAAATCAACAACCCAGAAATAAACTCCTCAGTCCCTTCAAAATAACATTTGCTCATCTTGAAATCAAAGTATATCCTTGTCGACTCCATATATTGCCCAAAATTGATCCAATTTGAATATGACCATTCCCATGAATTCTTGGATTGTACCACTTCCATAGAGCATCATTCATATGTATAATGGCTCTAACTCGGTGTCTCTTTCCTTAATGTGATGCTTCCGCCTTCGGATAATCGAGAAAGCCTCACAATGCTATCCACTTCAAGCATTTCGATTGAAATAAAGCAGATCAAAGCAGATTTTGTTGTGCTATGTCACTAAGAAATTTTGAACCCCTTCGATGCCACTTTCCTTCTTATTTTCATTCTTACAAGTACTCTCTCCTGAGTAAATTTCACTATAAAAAAATATATTTTTTGCGACGACTTTTCAGCGGCGACAAAAACAATCGCCGCTAAAAGTTGATTTTTAGCGGCGACAATTCTCACCTTCAGTGGCGACAAATGTCGCCGCTAAAAGTCTTCCTACAATTTTTCCCCCTCCTATAGCTTTTAAGCAACTATCTAATATATATAATTAAATTATTGAATAATGTCATGTTTAAATAATAAATAATTTTTTTTACATGTTATTATAATAATGAGAGATTATACAAATAATAATGTGATGTCTTTAAAAGAATGAGATGAAGTAGGGGTATATGTATAAGAGAGATATTATGAATGTGTATCAATGAGTGTGAGAGTTAGTATATGTGTGTTAGAAATAATGTGGAGGAGAAGATAGAGAGAGGGAGATGAGTGTGTTAGAGAGAGATAAGGAGAAAGAAATGATATAAAATCTATAACTATATATATATATATATATTCTTAGTTACTGTTACATATGTCCTCTGTTACTGCATATTAGGAAAGAATAATCATTAAAAATATTTTGAGGGATTAAAAAATTATGAAAGAGTTTATTTTCCCAAAAGAGACCTAAATGATTTAATAGTTATTTTTTGAGAATTACATACCTTTTTTCTTAGAAAACTTAAGAAAAATAGTTAGAAGTTATCATTTGCCCAGAAAATTTTAAAAATATTCTTTAATAAGTTAAAGAAGCTATTAGGGAAAATCTAACATTATTTTATTAAATAGATTATTTCTTAAAATTTATTTGATAAAAAGAAGACTTTCAGCGGCGACTTTTTTTGTCGCCGCTGAAAGAACTTTTAGTGGCGACTTTTTTGTCGCCGCTGAAATGACTTTCAGCGGCGACAAAAAAGTCACCGCTGAAGATCAATTTATTAAACAAACTGCCCTCGTACCATTTTATTTCAGATTTTTTTGCTCTTCTTCCATCTGCTTCAGTCTGAACACCAGCGAGAGAGATATCTGAGGATAAGCTTCTCGATCTTTAACAAGAATCCACTACTGATGTGAGTTTTGTCTACCCCGTCAACTGTGCTGCTGCTTCCAATGCTGTCACCCTTCTTGTTCCTTAGATTTTGTCCGTTGATGCTTTGAGCTCTTTCCCTCCATTCTGCAAGTGTGTGTGTGTAGCGATGAATGAGACAAAATGAGTAACTGTTCCGTGGTCCATCAGCTATTGTTCTTCTTTCCTCTTTGAGCTCGGATTTGTTTCATCAGGTAAGTTTTTATCTATCTTTCTTCTGTTCAGATCTGTTGCCCTGTCGCCGTCGGAACTTATCACTTCTACTGCAACAAGTCTCCGACTTCCCTTTCCTCTACTGCTAGAGTTTGCGCCGTGAGTGATGTGTGGTTAGTTTCCTCAATGCCTCTTCATTTTATTTCTGGCAATCTGCAATGGCTGTGATTTTGTGCACTGTAGCTACGTTGAGAAAATAGAGAGAGAGGAAGTAGGAGCTTGTCATCGGGTGTTAGGTTTTGGGTAGAGTAGGAAATGATATATACATATACCCATAAGCTTGCTTTTATAGTGTTGCTTTATGAAGAAAAAAAACAAAACAAAGAAAGGGAGGGAGGACGCTGCTGCTGATATGTATATATATATATATAGATGAATTGGAAAGTTAGGAAGTTAATAGAATTAAAGAGAAGAAAGAAGGAAGATGTGTTGTTGTGTGACTTGGGTCTTGAAGGTTGAGTGTGTGTGCAGGGAAACTTTTGGACAGCATGTGTATATATGTGTGTGTAGTTGCTTACTTAAAGGATGAATGTATACATATATTATTTGGTGATGACGCTGAGGAAAAAAAATGATGGTGAGAAGGTGGTTGTTGTTGATATATGTATATATGTGGGTTTAAGTTAAGAAAATTACTGTCAAGAGATGCATATTGGTTTCTTTGAGGGGTATACTTCGTGCAAACAATATGATAACCATGATTTGCCAACTTGCAAAAGTGATAAGATGCTGGAATCACTGGGTATGTTTAATTGCTGACCATTTTTTCCGTTGCTTGATACTTTTAGGCTTCCTGTGATTGTGATGTGGTTTTCACTTTTCACCTTTCATAATACCCATTGTTCTTCTGCAGACATGAGGAGGGACGTGCAAGAAATTTTCAAGATGACTCCTCATGATAAGCAAGTCATGATGTTTTCTGCAACACTCAGCAAGTCATGATGTTTCCATTGGTATAGTGATGTGTTTTTGTTACTATTTTTGAGGAAAGGCTAATGGAATCAAGCAATGTATAAGATTATTGTTCTTATTGATCGTGATGTATAAGCAAACTGTGAAAAGGTTTCTCAAGTAATCTTTGCTGGGTGTGCATTTAAAGCCTAACCTTGTTCTGCCATGTTGCTCAGAGTTCTGACAATAATCTTTCTTCTTGCTACCTCTATATGCTCTCTCTCTCACACATACACAAACATATTTTCAAGCCATGTAAGTTTCTTTAGCTCCATGTTCTGTGGAATTTGATTTATTTTTCTGTTCCTATTCTTGAAGACTTGACCTTTTGTAATATATATTGCTTGGGTGTCAGTAGTTGATCGGAACGTTTGCTAAAGATTGCATTTTACTCTTGCTTGCATTCTTCTCATTTTCAAACTTCTATCTTATTGTGTTGATGATCTGCTGATTTAAATTTTAGACAAAATTGAAGTGCAAACGGGGAATCTTTTCTGTTGTGTACAAGTTGGACAATCCACAGTGGCTATAAAAGAACGATTTGGGAAGTTTGAAGAGGTACTTGAGCCAGGATGCCATTGCATGCCGTGGATTATCGCAAGTCAACTCGCCGGGTCTCTCTCTCTCAGGCTTCAGCAACTCGATGTCCGATGTGAGACCAAGACAAAGGTTTGTTTTATTCCTGTGACTTTGAGTCTTTGAATCTCAGGTTTCATAGTACAAGTTAGTGGTCATTACTATACATGAATCATTTGCTTTCAGGATAATGTTTTTGTCAATGTTGTTGCTTCTATTCAATACCAAAGCCTATGATGCATATTACAAACTTACCAATACAAGGTCCCAAATCCAAGCCTGTGTTTTTTACGGTATACACCAGAACATTGCTTGATTTTGCATGGTAAGATTTTGTTCTCTTTTTCGGTAACTTGGTAAGATTTCAAGGCTTATAAGTTTTTCTATTGATTTCTCATTCTTTTCATTTTAAGAAAAAACTTTTTATTAATAAAATTAAAACTTAAATATAGAGCCAATCAATATGTCAATATATTTCAACGAGTGAGCATTCTGTAATATATTATTGAGTTATTTTTAAATAATTGATTTGTGTTTTAGTTGAAAAGATTTTAAAAAATTCAGAATTTACACGATTTATTTTAAGACTACTTATAAAAAGTAAATAAATACCGTCTAAGTTAAATGTTTTATTCATAACTTAATAAATTTAAATATATTCCTTAACAATAATAATAATAATAATAATTTGACAATAAATTTTGAATGATGTTGAAGATGCTGTAAAAGAAGTTGAAGAAGATGAAGCTAATGAGGAGGAGGAGGAGGAAGCAAAATAGTCTGAAGAAGCTGAACCAGCAGGCAACCAAAATGTAGTCAGAGTAAAGGATAATAAAGTTGAAGCTAAAAAAGCCCCTTCAAATGATTGGAGTTCAATTGTTAAAAGATTATGATCAACATTTTTATTTTATTTTTAAATTTATCTTAGTAAATGATGTATTCTCATTTTTAAAGGATTATGTGAATTATTCATTAATATTATTAAATTTTAGTTCATTTAGTTATTTATTATTTTATTTATATATTTATAAGCCTATTATAGGTTTTCATTTAATAATTAGGAAAAAAAATTAAAAATAATTATTGACTTTCAGCGGCGACAATTGTCGCCACTGATTCCACATTAGGCGGCGACAATTTTGTTGCCGCAGATTCCACTTTTAGCGGCGACAAATGTCGCCGCCTTTACTTTGCCTTTGGTGACGATCTTTGTTGTACTTTCAGCAGCGACATTATTGTTGACTTTCAGCGGCGACCTAATGTCGCCGCTGATTGTTGACATTCAGCGGCGACTTTCAATTGTCGCCGCTAATGCTTATAGGCGACAGTCTCATAGGCGGCGACTTAGCGGCGATAAAAAGTCATCGCTAAAGATATTTAGCGACGACTTTTGTGCTTTCAGCGGCGACTTTTGTCGCCGCTGAAAGTCAATTTTTTTGTAGTGTTTGTAGGGATTAATTTGTTTGTGTTATAAATGTAAAAAAATTAATTTGCTTTTTTAAGTTTAGGGTAAAGGAGTATAAACATCTTGATATTATTTTTTAATAATATCAATATTCTGATATTATTTTTCTAGTACATTCAAAGTCCTTAATATTATTTTTTTAATAAAATCTAATACTCTAATCTTATTTATCATCTAAAGTGTGGACGCCTTATCAACCACCTTATATATGCCCAATTTAATTAAAATTGGTTCTTGGAGAAATTTCGATCTTCAATTCTAAATATATATCTTCATCTGTAGAATTTATATATATATATATATATATATATATATATATATATATATCAAGCGAATGGATCTAGAGATAGCAGACATTGAGGCTCCAACAACTAATGGTGCAGCTCCAGACATTTTCCAGAAGAGGAATCGTACTGTTACTCTCAAGTTAATATTTATCATTATATATTTTCAATCTAAATGAAACACGTACGATGATTAATTAATTCTTCATCTTTACTCACTGATATGTCAAAATAGACGTCGTCTCAAATTTTCTTATCTCAGATGCGGATGAAACATTCATGTCATGTGCTGTCATGTTGTTTCTATATATCCTTATGCAGTTCGAGGATGTTGTCTATAAAATCAAGACCAAGAAACAAGGATTATCAATCTCCAAGAAGGGAAAAGAAGAAGAGAAAATAATCCTCAAGGGAGTGACAGGTATGATTGAACCAGGAGAAGTTCTGGCCATGCTTGGTCCATCTGGGAGTGGCAAAACAACTCTACTGACAGCCTTGGGAGGCCGGCTCGGAGGAGGGAAGCTTCAAGGGACCATAACCTACAATGGCAGCAAGTTCTCCAACTCGATGAAGAGAAACACGGGCTTTGTCACCCAAGATGATGTTCTCTACCCTCACTTGACTGTCACAGAAACACTAGTTTTCACTGCACTCCTAAGACTGCCCAATAGTTTCACCAAACAGGACAAGATTTTGCAGGCTGAAAGCGTGATTACACAATTAGGTTTAACCAGTTGTAAATGCAGAAACCCAACTCTCATAATAATATCGAATAACTCCTCTACAACTAGCTCTGTTCTAAGATTTATTGAAAGTTCTATCGAAATTTAAGTTGACTTATTCTAAAAGCGGGGGCGGCCAATCCAATGAAACGGTAAGAGAAAGGCGAGAGTTCCGGGCCCAGTATGCCGCGACTCTGATAACACCGCTATTTATGGGTGGTAAGGAAAATATTGATCCGGAAATTAAACCCTATTTTTTTTATGTTACACTTGTTAGATTAATGACTACCGAGGTAAGTTCAATACAATTAAGATATCAAAATTTTCAATTATTTTTTTACATTCTATTTATTTTGGTATTCAGATTTGTTTCACACCCAAATTATTTCTACAGATAACTTAGTTGCCTCTTTGCGAGATATGAAGATGAAGTACTGTGTTCTTTATTTTTCAACCCATGTGTTCCACGTGACATATAAATATGTTATTCTCAATCTTTAATATAAAATATATTTAATAAATTTTATTATCTTAAAAAAATTAATTATGTTAGTTAATATTAGAAAAAGTATTTTAGCAATTTTAGGAATAGATTATGATAAAAATAGATACTTCCTATTATAAGTCACCTTGTGCAAATATATATAGTTTCAATATTTAATATTTAAAATTTTTAATTGATAATTTTTAAATAAAAAACTCATTTTTTAGACTGACAATTAAGAAATTATTTTTATTTTAAAGTTTATGCACATGAAAATCATTTTTTTAAAAAAAGATGTGAATCATCTAAATTAAATCTAAACTTTTTAAATTTGAGGGAATGACAATAAATTCTCAAAAAAAAGGTAATTAATGGTCAACAGCAACTTGCCCAAGTGGTAATATTATCTGCCATATTTGGATAAGGTTTCAGATTTTTTTTTATACAATAGATAAGGTTTTAGATTTAAATCTTGTGTTGACATATTAGTGTGCATGAGTGTGTTTAAATTGCATAAAAATTAAAAAAAATATTTTAAAAATATAGAGAGAAGTAATGATTGACAATTTAGCGGTATATGAGAACAAATTATATTATAGGTAATATAACATAATTATATACCTTTTCAGAATTAAATCCCATTAGTCCTTCTCCTTTAAATTGTGGTCCTCATCATTCACTTACGGCCATATAAAAAGACTAGTTACAATTGTCGAGGAATGAAGAGGCTTTGGGCTAAGGATAAGAACGGCAAGACATTAAGGAACAAAAAAACAAAAACAATCAAACTCAACGAAGGACAGGTGTTGTCAGATCACAGTCTGTTTTCCCAAAAATGATTGGATCCCATCCAACTCAACCCCCTTCTTCCACTCCAACTTCCCACCTCTCCACCCCCACGTGGCGTCCTCAACCCTACGAAATGTTCATTTTAATTTATTAACTATGAATCCTAGAATTGCATAAACTAATTGATAAGCGCTTTCAGTCAAGTTCGTGGAAAACGATACACTTTCAGTGAAAGAATTCTTAAAATGCCACGTACGTGTGTATTGTTAAATAATAACGTCACAAAATCGTCAACGAATCAAGTAGAGAAATAAATTCTACTTTGGGTAATCTCAAATCATCCACGTTCCAATTCCGTACGGGTTTATTTATTTATTTATTTATTTATGATTGACTTTATTGAATGTGGAATTTGACCGGAAAAAACAACAATAAAAACGCACACCCATATCTTTTGGGTTTCTTTATAATCCAAAGAAAGCAGATATTCTCCACGTCCACAAGTGAAGTAGGTTCAGGATATCGGATACCCTATAAAAAAAAATTGATAAGTTTTTACATTTATAACTAAAAGAAAATATTATTAAATAAATTCTCATATCAATATTAAGAGCGAAACTAATTATTTCTATTGGACACATTTGTATTGAACTTATTATTATGTCTTATTATTTAACAAAAGCCTTGTTATAATAATTATTTTTATTTGGACTTTTGATTTTATGTATGCTAAAACTAACAATATTAATACTTCAATACCCCTTCTTATATACTTGTTTTTTTTTCCGCCTCATGCTCATAACCTTCCGTTGGAGGTTGGTGAGTGAAAAGAAACCCCCCAATGAGCTCATACAAGAAAGAGCATTATTACCCCAAAAAGAAAGAATAGAGAGCCCCAAAAAACAGGTGTACTTTTAGCTGTTACGTGTCACCGAAATATACTTCCACCCCACCGTCTTTATACTCTTTCCATACCTCCGGCCTAACTCTACTCATCCTCTCCCCTCGACACGTGCCCTTCCTCTGTGCCCACGTGGTTTAAACCCGGGCTTGAAAAACGAATTTCCCATACAACACGCCCTTCTTTAAACCTTCTAGAACCCTCCTCTCCCACCGACACGTGTCCCCTATAACCCCATCACTCACTTTACCTTCTTTTTCAACTTTTTCTGACGTGTCAAAATGTCAGACGTGGATGGCCCGGTAATTGCTTTGACGGCTCAGATAATGGGAAATTCAACATTTTGTCCTTGACGAGTATATGCATTGCACCGCCGTAAATCGTATCAGTCTACAGATAAGGTCGGTCACATGGTTGGCGTCGTACCTTTTGGAATTGGGTACGTGGCGAGAGATGATAAGCTAATAACTCTTGTGGACCCTTATGCTACAGTGAGCCAAAGATAACCGTACTTATCTCGGTGCGCGTGTCTCTATATAAATAACTGCCACATCCTTTGAATGATTGATAAAAAAAATATTCGGAGGAGCTCGAGCGGCTGCTTCTTCTTCGATCTTATTCACCGTGTATGTGTGAGAATGGGAGTTTCAGCAACAGACCCGCTTGCCCAACTGAGTCTTCCACCGGGTTTTCGGTTTTACCCTACCGACGAGGAGCTTCTGGTTCAATATCTATGCCGGAAAGTAGCCGGCCACCATTTCTCTCTGCAGATTATTGGGGAGATCGACTTGTACAAGTGCGACCCATGGGTCTTACCGAGTACGCACCCATTTCATTATATTTGAAACAATATGTTGCTGTTCTTATTATTCTTTTGCTAAATTGAATGTGTTTGATATTAATTACGCAGGCAAAGCGATTTTCGGCGAGAAAGAATGGTATTTTTTCAGCCCCAGAGACCGGAAGTACCCGAATGGGTCTCGACCCAACAGAGTTGCTGGTTCTGGGTACTGGAAAGCCACCGGAACCGATAAGATCATTACCACCGAAGGCCGGAAGGTTGGAATCAAGAAAGCTCTCGTTTTCTACGTAGGCAAAGCACCCAAAGGTACCAAAACCAATTGGATCATGCACGAGTATCGTCTTCTCGGAAATTCCAGAAAGAATGGTAGCTCCAAGGTACAAATCTTTCACATAATTACATGCTCTGTTTTCTTTGCGTTGATCTCTGTTTTGTCATGTTATTGATCGTTACGTATTCCTGTTGGATTTTTGTGACGATGCAGCTTGATGATTGGGTTCTTTGTCGAATTTACAAGAAGAACTCGAGCGCGCAGAAGAATATGCTTTCAGGCGTTTCGACCAAAGAATACAGCAACGGGTCTTCTCCGTCGGCATCGTCCCACTTGGACGATATGCTCGAATCATTGCCGGAGATCGAAGACCGAAGCTTCACCTTGCCGCGTGTGAACTCGTTCAAGGCGCTACCGCAAGACAAGAAGCTCCATTTCAATAATCTTGGCGCCGGAAATCTTATGGACTGGTTTAACCCGCCGGTACTTAACTCAGTACCTGACTTCGTTCCCGGAAGTCAGGCTCAGGGGATGGTGAATTACAACCCGGGAAATGAGTTTTATGTCCCTTCCATCTCTCATGTCTGCCACACGGAGTTGACGGCGCCGGCTGCACCGGTGGAGAAGCTTGGGAAAACATTTGAGGAGGTTCAGAGAGGGGCGATGAACCGGGTGGAGAATGTTGGCGGGTACTTTCATCAGGCGAATTCGAATGGGGGATTCTCGAACTCCATAGATCCGTATGGAATGAGTACCCCGATTGGGTTCGGATCTCAAAAATGAAGAAGAGATTCATGAATAGAACATTTTCAAATTGTTGTAAATAGTGTGTGGGGGGTGGGGGGGGGGTTTTAATTCTTTGGGCTGACAGGTAGATTCATTAGCATTGAGGTGAGATTCCAAGAGTGGAAGGAATGAAAATTTTGTTGCTCGTTTTTCTGCAACGAATGAAGGAGAAAGTAGGGAATTGGAGAGAGATTCGGAACCATTCTAGGGGAAGACTTCAGAAGAAATAGTAGCTGGTATTATTGGGACATTGAATCCGAAAAATTATGTAGTTAGGTTTGCAATTTTTGGCTGAAACTAGTACAACATTCAGCCACATTCGTCATATGTTGTACAGTGTTACATCAATATCTGTTTCAATGTTGGCAAATCTCTATGACCTCTTGGCTCAAATGACCACACGATAAAAGGATTTTATATATATATAAAAAAAAAAACAATTAGTGCGACCCGTAAAGAGTTCTATACGAGAGCTACCCGCTTACTTATTCGAGGATGACATCACTGCAATTTTCTTTATATTTCTACGTGTTAAGGCCGAAAATATTTAAAAGGATGGCCAAGGGTTTTAAATCCTGATATAGTTAAGGATTAAGCGAGAAATATACTCATCAAGTATTTCATCACGTGCACGTGATATTATAAAGTTTTTTTTGGAGGGTAAAAATATATATATGAAAGTTTTTTTAAAATAGTATAAAAATTTCGGTAAAAAAAAGGTGTAAAAATGACACTGTTGTTTAAGTCAATCAACGTTAATTATTTAGTAAACATGTTAGTTAAAAAAACAGTATAAAGTATATTTAAAAAAACATGTTAGTAAACACATTCATTGCAGAGTTGCTGAGATTTGTCCTTTTTCGTACTTCCATTTTTGCGCGCGCGCACATATACACTAAGTATATGCATATTTTTATCAAGGGTAATTCTATTTAACACATTCTAGAAAACTAAATATATTACCCCTCTTTTAGCGGGAATATGAATATTAATTTTTTATATTATAAAAGATTAGTTTCTTTTCCTATATTTAACTCTGTTGGTTATATAACCAATCTTTTTTATAAAAAAAATTAGATAGATTTAACAAGGTCTTTTAATAAGACTAAGTCATATAATCCTATAATTTAGAGAGTACTTATAAAAAATTTATGAGATCGCTTATCAAAGAAATCTTTACAATTGTAACAAAAATTTAACTCGTATTTTTATAAAATATTAGTTCATTATTTACTATATATATATTAACTCTTATATAATATAGATATATAAGTTATATTCCTTATATAGATTTGTGACGCCCAGAAGAAAGAAATGGTAACGCAAGGCTTTATCATCTGGGCTGGGCCTAATAGCTGGGCTGATGAAGTTTTGAGAGCACCTCGGAGCTCCATAGTAATATTTGTTAAAAGGCTCACTATAAAGTATGGGCTTTCATTATAAAAAAAAAGAATATGTATGGGCTATTTCTAGGTTGTTAATTGTTTTTGCCCCAACTAAATTGTTTGTAACTCATCATCTGTCCATAAGTTCAATTAATAAAATAATAAGATATATGACTATTTAGAATATATTCAATTTTTAGAGAGTATCACTTTATTATAGTTTCAGTCGTAGCGCTTGGGGAGGTATCATAGCTCTTAGGTGCCTAGGTTTACGCCTAAAGATAATGTACAGTTTGCCTTGTTCGATATTAGTATCGCATAGGAGGAAGGGAGACTTCTTCCTACCCTTAGATGATAGATGAGCCCAACTATTTTCTAAAAAAATTTGTATCAAAGAAAAAAAATGTGCTTGTAAATTGTAATTGTAAATTCTCACTTATAAACTCTGACAGAAGGAGTTATATCTAATAAAAAAAGTCAGTCTCTCACAATTTAAAAAAATAAGGTTCGAATATCCACATCTTTAATAGTGGATACTTACACTTAGTAAAAAGAAAGAAAAAATATTTATTTCGGGGAACTTTCTTTCTTCTGTTTGGCAAAGCAGTCATTGAAATTGTGATAGGAATAAAGTAGTATTTTCTTAAATTTTCGAAGGGCTTTAATTTGTTATCAGAAGACTTATTTTCAAATGTAAACTATTTAAAAGCAGAGATTATACAGTATAGTAGTCTTACATTACATTATATATTATATATAATATATTACAATTAATATTTGTGCTTTGATTGTATGATATTGATAAATGGAGATAAAGAAGTCTAAATCCAATAAGAAAAAGAATTGACTGACTTAATATATATAATATTTTTCCTAAATACTTGCACAAATAAAGACCTTGAAAGCCCCGATGAAGATGATAAATTATACAATATGGAGTTCTTTAAAAATAAGTATAAAAAATGAAAGAGAACACTTGATAAAAGTAATTAAACATAAATGTTTAATTAATAATTTATTTAAATATTTAGAAAGATAAATGTCTTATGCAGGCTTGATTATAATGCTCCCTAACACGATAATGAGGGAATTAATTTTTATAAGTATATATATCATTATATTAAAGATAATTAGATTCAAAGTATTGGTAAATAATGATTTAAATATTAGTTTACCATATTGAGAGATATTAAACTTTTTTATTAGACCTAATCCCTATTAATAAATAGTGGGAGAATTATTATTTAGAATTATAATTAAATGTATAGTATGTAATATATTGGTTCTAAGATTTACTCATACATTCGGTCTTAATTATATAAATTAATTGAATCATTTGCTTTAATTATAAGTATTATAAGACCTCAACCCATTGGCAAAAAAGAAGAAAGAAAGAAAAGAAAGAAGGCATAAAACCCTTTTATCTCCCATCTTTATACATACAACATCAAAAAAATTATTAAGTTAAAGATTATAGTAGTTAATGTTGATGCTATTATTTCCTTATAACTTACATCATACATAAATTCTGTCCTATAATATGCGAACTCACTAATCTCCTTCAACTTTTGTCCTAACGAATGACTAAATCCAATTCATACTTAAATTCGGTTCACGCCGTCGTGATATTCATAATAAGTTGTTTAATATATGAATTTTAAAACTTAAATTCATCGAAAGAATTATAATCATCAATACAAGATTAAATATTAGTGACATGTATATATGCTCATATATATATGCACCAAGAATAGTTCAATTTCATGGTTGTGTTGTGGCTTGCTTTGATGAACTATTAGTGAAATGTCTTGTTTCAGAAAGAGGTAAGTGAGTTCTATTTGCAAACAATGTTTATATTAAAAATACTTAATTGACTTTGAAATAGTGAAAGCAACCCTAACTCGCAAATTACTCTCATTTTTCTGTTTAGGGCTAAGCAGAGGCACGCCACTTCCATAACCCTGACTGCCTTTCTTAAGCTCTCTTATTAGATGACTCACCAAATCACTCTTTGTTCTATCTTCTGATTTAGTGTACCCTTCAAGATATGAAAATGACACACAATTTACAAGTACATTGCATGGAATTTTTTTTGGAGCATTAATTATTGCATATATTACGAAAAATAATAATAGATAATTTCTTTGTCACCCAGATCACTGAGTCAAAAGAGTTAAATTAGCAAAAGTAATAAGTGTTTTCTTTTTTAATATGGTTGGTACTTGCTTTGGCCACGTGTGAGTTGCTTGACTGACATTTAACCTCATGTTTAGACTAACGTTTGCTTTTAATTTTAATCTAATTAGTCATTTGTCTTGTTTGATTTTGCAAAAATAGTCTCTAATTTTTATTTAATTTGACTAGTTGACTGTGTTAGATTTAAATATTGCCTCACCCAACTAGACGTAGGTTTCTTAGAGGAGCTTTCTATATGTAGTATTTATATAGACATAAATTGGACGCCTCATGTTTAAATGGTTATAACTACTTCTGTTTAAATGGTTATAACTACTTCTACTAATACTAGCATTTGTTGGTAATTTTGATTTAATTTATAAATATATTATCTAAACTAAAATGATTATTTTATAGGGTGTATCACTTATCAATTGATGCATTTAAATATAGTTTAATTAATACACAATTATGTTAATTTTTGGATTAAAATAGTTAGACAAATTTTTACATATCATCATTTAATAATCATGCAAAATAACACTTTGGCATTGTAGAAATTATTTTTCAAGATTAATTTGAGAAGCTTGATTTTAGAGGCCATTTAATTGAGGGAATAGCGATTTTTTATAAAGATAAATCGTTAACAGAAAGAACTAATTGAGTACTTAGTTTTATATATTTAATGTGATTCACAGAAAGAAACTAAAATATAATTATTTTCAGTTTTCATATTAGGTCTCAATATTTTTGTTGTCATATTCTTCACTTAAATATCCAATGACTAATAGGGTGCGAAACTGTCAACGTTATGCACTAACTAGAGAATCTGAAAGTAAAGTTATATGCTTTCTCCTTCATTGAAGTTTTGTTTTTAATCTTAAAAATAACAGGCTGTACGCAAGATTTTTTTTTGGTAAAATTGTTTTACTTATTTACAAGTTTTTGGAACAAAATTCACCTTAAAGTTACAGAAAGAGTAAATAGACTCCATTATTTTCATTCTAAAAAGCTTTTAAAAAAAACTTATTTTTCCAGTTTCGACCCCATGCCAAAAATTATTTCGAATCCAGATTTTGCACAGGAATATAACAAATAAGCTTCCAAAAGTTGAAGGCCCCGTAAAAAAAAAAAAAAATCAATCAGTTATATTGAGAGAAGCAACATATTAAATTAGTTCATCTAATAAATTTGACAAAGATATATTCATGATCCCAGTAAAAAAAATTAAACCAAAAATTAACTGCAGATAAGTTTAATTGCTATTTTGTTTTAAAGCAGAATTTAGAATAAAATTACAGTTTCAACAAATTTTGGATTAGATTTGGCTCCATGCCACCTTAAGCGTGCAAGCATCACTTTGCGGCTTTATACCTTAATATGATATTTTATATCCACGTGCAAAAAGAAAAACCACCTCAACTTTTTATAAATGCAATAACTAGCTAGATTGATATTTAGATAAGCTTAGATTAATTTAATCCACACAAAAATATTTACATTTTTTGGGGACCATTTTGATCGATGCTTTCAACACATATATACAATATGAAATGTGAATTTCAAAGGTAGCTTGCATTTCACCATCAGATAAGGAAGATAAAGTTCACATGACCAATCATCGTTGTTCAGTATTCATTCACGACCTCATAAAGTCACTTGGTAGTAATAAAACGTAATTATCTGTCATTAATTAGGATTATCACTGCAATTTTATATATTTCAATCACCATAGGTTATAGGGGGAATTGCTTCAAAGTCCTAAGAAAATGATTTAATTATCTAAACTTCTGATAACAACTTAAAAATATATAATGACAAGTTTTAGTGTAACAAATGATAATTAATTTATATTATTTATTTATTATTGAGACTTTTTAGTAATTAAATCAATTTATTAGAACTTCATAATAATCTTTTAGATTATATATTAAAAATCAATATTCAAAATAAGTTTTGTAGGTTATGCGTATGTGCTTCTGAATTATCACATGAGTTGATTCTAATTACATGCACAAGTTATTTTTCCCTCTTAATTAATTACCCATTAAAACACAACCATATGTATTAATTGTATTGGTTTTTATAATATGATCATCACAATATTAATTTTATGGAGAAAAAAAGCCCATCATATAATTTTAAGTGAAAAACTTGATAAGATTATACGCTAGGGAATTGACAGGTAAAACCGACCTTTGATATATATATATATACATACCTACGCAGGTGAATAATGCGCATGTAAGGGAAATTTAGGGCACTGTTAATAAAGAATGGAGCAAAACGAAAAGGAATAAAATGTGTTTGATTTGGAATTTATTAATTAAATTTAATTTAAACAATCCTATAATTAATATCAGCAATGAAGAAAATCTTTCATTTTCCCCTTCTTTCAGTCCACACATTCCTTTTTTTTTTTGCCAAAAAAGTACACATGAGTTTTTGTAGTAGGCCCTTGTGGATGTTTGTAGGTTGTATTGCTGATTCATGTGCTTGTGTAGTAGTTTTATCAATAATTGGATTAGAGATTAAAAAAATTAATTTAATTATTTATAAAAATAAACGCGTTTGGTTTACTAAAATATTCATTCTAATCATTTGTATGAAAAACTATTTCTTTAATAGAAAATATTCTTAATATATATGATTGATCAATGGAAGGAATTTATAAAAAAATTATAAATTTAGGAGATAAATTAAATTGATGTGTTCCATTTACACTTGGTTTGGATGGGAAAATAATTTAAAAAGGAAATACTAGTAGGAGATTTTTCTCCATGATTTTTCTTTCAAGAACAAGTAACCATGTGTAGTTATTAATCACCATCATTACTATATATCATTTTTGAAACGCCAAGGCGGAAGGGTTTCATCCTTTTGTGAGTTGCGGGGTTACAGCTAGCGTGGTGCATGATTTCATACAATAAAGATGATTAGAAATTCAAAACTAAGGATTAGATCAATGGGTGAGAGGTTTCTGGAATTAGGGAAACTAACGTGTGTGGTTGATTATGACGTGGACACAGAGATTATTACAAAAGCAGCGAAGAAAATGAGTGTGAGATGCCAAACTTATGGTCATATGAGAAGGATGTATAACTCCGCAAGCTAACAGAAAGCTGAAGTCTCTATCACACCAATTCACACACCAAAGCTTTTTCTGGATACTGTTTCAGTATATTAAGGAGCGAATTAGGCATCTTTTTCTGCCTTTCTCTAAACTTGCTTGCTTGTTAAAATAGTCGGTTTCAAATTCTATGTAATCCATGGAATTTCGATTTTGCCCCCTCTGAGATCTCCGTCGTTGACTGTTTGGCGTCCAACGAAGGTGTGGACGGTTAAGATTTCATACTAGATAAGATGAAACTCTTGGGAAAGAACAGGATTCAGATCCTTACTTCACATAAAGTAGAGAGAGATAAATACAGATTCGAGATCTACTATGAAACTCACGTTACATATACTCATGTCAGACAACTTAATTTAAAACATATTAATCAACGCAAATTCATGCATATTAATTATTTTTGTCTTTTAATTAATCATAATCAAGTAGTGGTCAAGTGAATTTTAATCTGTGTGTTACTCTAAACTAATTCAGGACCACGATATGGTCAAATCACTGATGAGACCAAAAGTCTTGACTAATGAGGCATCGTTTGCTCAATTTAATTATACCTAACATATACCATATACCATATACCATATACCATATACCTTAGATAATGGAGGCTTTGCCCACAAATATTTTTTTTGTCTAGTGCACTCAATATCCCTAACGAGCTAATCCCTCATCACGGGAACTCAATGAGCATAGACTAATCCAAATTTGAGGCATGATGACATGAACCATTAAAGTTGATATCCCTAACTTGTAGGGTACTGTGTATTTACATCTCGAGACTCGAGACTTGAGATTAAAATATAACAACTCGAGCTAACTGGTATAATCCATCGGTTTCCTTACCCACAAATATAAATTAACACTTAGGCGAAAGATGGAGATGATACATATTGACACAATATTTTGTTTCTTCAATTATTACACGTTGGTCAACAAAACGTACATATACACTAATGCAATTACTCATTTCTACTAGTCCTTGGATAGACCAACCATAAAGAAAAGGAAAATTAATGTAAAATCAGAAAGAAAAAGAAGAAAATGCCATAGATGTAATCATCACATGCTCAATATTATCCCTTTTCGATGTTTTATAATGTAAAAGTATAAAGTTGCTGTTAGGTTTTCCATAAGAGATGGAAAACTGATAGGTGTCATATCTCTTATGTAACCCACCACATGCGCAGACATAAAGATATCAGTTATAAATAATTCTACAACACCTTAAGACTAATTTTTAAGTGCCTTCTTCCGAATTCACTTTTCAAGAATTTTGGTGAATTAGTGGCACCGATATTTTGCCTGTAGTGAAAGAAACATTTAGAGAGTAAGTTAAGGATTTAAATTAAAAAAAGAAAAGGACGAACATAAAATTTAAGACAGAGTTAAAGAATTAACCGCATATTTTTGCCAATAAAAGATATGTTTTATAAAGTGAAAACTAATGGCTTGACTTCTTACTTCACAAATAACCCTCAGGTCTTAAAATCAAATACTTAGCCATCTTAAGTTTTATAGCCAATTCATGTATAAAGCAAACCTAGTTTGAAGAGATATGCCCTTTTGTTCATCCTCCTTCCAAGTATACCAATAAATAAAATGAATTATTTTAAAAACTGAAAATTGTTGGTCTTAAATATATATTAAGTGATGTAAATTAAAATAAAAAATATATACTAAAAAAGATAATATGGACACACTTGTGCTCCAGATATAGCTGGTATACAATGCCTTATTCAAGGCTAAAACATCATATCCTCCAAAAACAAAAACAAAAAAAATCAATTATTTAATATTGAAACTATTTTTTTTTCTTCCTTTGGGCACTATTATTTCTACCCTTGTGCGAGAGAGATAGAAGATTAAGGTTTTGGTCAAAGGAACAAGGCCATTCTCTCTCTCTCTCTCTCTAATGCACGAGCCAAATATCAACAGCTTATTATCCTATTTAGAATAAGAATGATATTTTTGTAGAATAGCATGATAATTAAGGCCTCACTTTTCACAACATGACGTTAGCTTTCTATCAGGAAATTCGAGTTTAGTTGGTGAGGTGTTAAATCCATCTATCTCACAAAGATATGCTGTGTAAAAGTTAATAGATTATTTTTGATAAAGCTTGTCACTACTCACTAGTCTTGTTATTTAATTTTCAAATATAATATATTTGATCAAAATGTTCTTATATTAACGGTCTCATTTATTAATTACTTATTTTTTCTACAAAATTCCTAATTAAGTGATTATAAGTATTCATATAATTGTAGTCTTGTCAATGTCCTCTTTAGAAGAAAAAGTAAATATGTTCCCCAAGGAGATGAGATGCCGATTGTTTTTATAAAATTAAAGTTGAGGCATATAAAATATGGTTGACCCTAAAAAACATGCATATAGAAACAATGAGCCAGACGAGATATAAAGCATGTGGGAGAATCTTGGGGATTAATATCTCTTAATCCATGATGAGATTCAAGTAACTGGCCATCATCATCTTCCTTTTGTTTTTTCTTTGAAAATAAAAAAATATATTTGATTATTATTATTATTGCTATTGCTATTATTACTACTACAGTAGTACTATTATTTCTTTGAAACGAGTTAATACATATATAGTGATTCTAGCTACTGGCTAGTTTTTGACATTATTATTTACATCGGTGGGCACTAGAAAATGAGAAGGAATAGGCATCGATCATAAAGAGTAATATATATATCATTTCTGACAAAAACAAGGGTACTGTATATATTCTATGAGATAATTGAGCAAGCAATAAGGTTAGGGAGGCGAAGAATAGTGAACCACAATAGTATTATTTTGATCTCTCTCTGGCTCAACATGTGTGTATTTTAATATTTAAAATATATAAATATTGTAGCATTATTGTTTTTAGAAAAAATTGCTGAAAAATCCCCCATTAAAATTTTTATTATTTAAAGATATTTTAAAATTTGTTTAAGTATTGGCGGACACAACTTCTTCAATTATTTACAACATCTTTTTAGATGTGTGTAAGTGTCTTTCATTTTATTTCTCCAATAGAAACAAGTACAATAACTCTTCCTCAATTACATATAATATTTTTTCAACTATATGTAATAGTATTTAATATCAAAGATATTTATATGTAATTAAAAATATACGGTATATAGTTAAAGAAAAGTTATATATATTTAATAACCTAAATTCTTAAATAAATTTTAAGTAACTCAAGACAATAAAAATATTATTTATTTTTTTAGTAGTAAAATTATTTGTTAATCATATTTATTTAAATTTAATTATTAAGTATTATTATATTTTATTTATATGGTATCCATTGGGTGGAAAATATATGTTGGGTCCATACATGATCACAGATATTCATGTCATATCTTACACCCTAGACAATAATGAGGGTTGGAGAAATTAATGAGAGACTAGGGTTTCAAAACTTTGAAGTGACTTCCAATGGGACCCTCTGGTCTATCCATAAACCAGCATTTGTAACCCACACTCATCCTTCATTATTTATCCCTTTATCTTAATTTTATTATCCTCCACCCGTTCTGATTTGGACCATCTTCTCATGCATACATGTAGGTTCGATATTTTCTTTAATTTACTTTGCTATCGTTTTTTCTTCTAAGTTCAAAGAAATATCTTCAATATGATCTCATAAATTAATTGAAATTTCATGCCTACAATAAGATTGAATTATAAACAAAAAATTCCCTGAAGTTAATATAGACTTATTTTTTAATTATCAATATTCTTTTTTTGTTTTGGGTCAAGAGACTAATTTCATTCCAATTCTCTACAAAAGTTAGTGTGTGCGTCATCATAAGTTTGAAATTAATGAAACCAAATGACTCAAACAGTTGAAGTTGATTTTGATTTTGATGCTTGATATTCAATGTCAGTTGAACTAACCGGAGAATTTTCCTTCAAGAAAAATAGGCTTGAAATTCACAAAAGTGAAAAAGTAAGAATTTAGATGCACGTATTTTTCAGCTCAAACACTCCTTTTTGAATTAGTACTATGTGTAAGAAAGTGAACTGTGTATTATTATTTAATGTTAAATATGAGTCAATTGGGGCATACCCTAAATAGATTAGGGCCATATATAGATCAATATCGATGCAGATAAAAGAATGGAAGCAAGTCATTAGTCATAATCTCCAAACTCATAAACAATGATCGCTAATTTTCAGTTGTTAAATTTTATTTGGAGAAAGATGTATTAATCATTGTCTTCATATGTAATATATATAGTTTTAATATTTTATCTATTAATTATAGTCCTAAATAATATTTTATCTATTAATATAGATATTTTATCTATTAAATGATAATAAATATATATACCCACCCTAGTCTTCATGTACTCCAATATCATAAATGATTGCTCTCAATTTACAAACTTTAAAATAGAGAGTAATTTAAATTATCTAATTGATTGAATTATAACTAGTAAACATTTTCTTAAGAAAACATATTATATCTAATAATCTAATAAATATATGAAAAAAAATAATATTGTTTCCTGAAAAAATAAATTACAAGAATATAAAATTGTATTTTTTTTACATTTGATTATAAGTTCATCTGAATTATAATAGTTTTATTTTTAAAGAAATTTATATTTAAAAAAAAAGAATTTTATAAGAAAAATAATGTTAAGGAGAGGGGAGTATAGTTTATGATTTTTAGATTTAAATATTGGAAAAAAAATCCCGACTTAGTAAAAGGAAGATTCTTAACTCATAAGCGGCCGCATAACCCCGATTATGAATTAATTATATGCTTAACCGTGCCCCATGGTGGAAAGTGGGCCCGTGGGGCCCATTCTTTTTTATCATGAAAATTGGATTTTTGTTATTTGTCCCCACACTACGCCTCACCCTAATCTGTCCCTTGACGTTTTTGTAATTTTTTTTGTTTTCCCACGACGCAAAAAACAAAAAATATTATCGTCAGTAATTTAAAATACCTGAAAAATAAAAAGACAATGACCTCTAATGGCGTAGTATCTTTTTGTTAGCTTCTGTGGGTCCCACCCTTCCCTCCCACGTGTCGACCGCTCATCGCTAGGAATTACACGTGTCGTCTTCTCGTCCATCGCATTTCCAGTTTGCGTCACCGTCAGCTACCCCATCCTCCTCCGTTGAACCCGCAGCCATCTCCTTAGCCACGTCAAAATTACCCTCGTCCTACTGTCAACCACATGGATGAGCCATACACGAAAAGACTAAAATACCCTTGCTTCTGACGCGTCACGTAATAAATGGAAACGTCCAACAAGATACATGTGGGCGCGTCTTTACCTGATTGTTCTCTATCTCACACTCCCATATAAGAATTGGCTTCTCTATAATATGAGTAAATAAACATTTCTTTCTCTCTCTTAACACGGTCATCTCTGGTCGCCATAGCCACATCTTAAGTCGTAACCGTTTGAACTCGAGTCAGTGAAGAATTCAAGCAAACCATGGAAAGCACCGAATCGTCGACCGGTTCGCTGCAGCCAAACCTTCCGCCAGGATTCCGGTTCCACCCGACCGACGAAGAGCTCGTCGTTCACTACCTGAAGAAGAAGGCCTCCTCTGCTCCTCTCCCCGTCGCAATCATCGCCGAGGTTGATCTCTACAAGTTCGATCCGTGGGAACTCCCAGGTACAACCCAATTCTGAAGAGTAGTGATAGATTCAGGAACGATCGGGTTTACGATAAACTATAGTTAAGTAAATATTAAATTCTATCTGATACGTCGAATATCTGCAGTGATGTGATTTGATTTTTGACAATATCATTGTTTTCTGGGTTGGATTGAATTGAAGATCGAATTCTGATTGGTGTAGACTGATATGGGTTTTCTTTTCTTTTGTTTTTTTTTTTGGGTGATTTTTACAGCTAAGGCAGCGTTTGGAGAGAAGGAATGGTACTTTTTTAGCCCGAGAGATAGGAAGTACCCAAACGGAGCTAGGCCAAACAGGGCGGCGACATCTGGGTATTGGAAGGCTACAGGAACTGATAAGCCTGTGTTGGCATCTAATGGAAACCAGAAGGTCGGGGTGAAGAAAGCTTTGGTTTTCTATGGGGGGAAGCCGCCGAGAGGGATCAAAACCAACTGGATCATGCATGAATATCGGCTTGCTGATAATAAGCCTAACAATAAGCCTCCTGGTTGTGACTTGGGCAACAAGAAAAACTCTCTACGGGTATTCATCCTTCTCCCCCAAATCTTCTTCGTCTTCCTTATCCAGCTTAGAAATCAGAGTTTACATACGCTTTCTAGTTCTGTTTTAGTTTGCAGCACAAAACCTTCTCCACTTGGTTTCTTCTTTTTTCTTCCTCCTTATCACAATCAAGAATCTCTGCAATGTGTGTGTGAGTTTTGTTAATTACTTCTGATTTTTGATGGGTGATTTATTATTCTGTGATTCTTGTTTTGTGTTTATAGCTAGACGACTGGGTACTGTGCCGAATATATAAGAAGAGCAACACACACAGATCACCGATGGACCATGACGATTCATCGATAGACGATATGATCGGAGGGGTTCCTCCTTCGATCAACGTTGGACAGATGAACGCCAGATTCAATCTTTCTAAGATGTCTACAACTTACGGCGGCGGCTGTGGCGTCGGAGGAGGATCATTATTGCTACACACAAACAACGACCTTAACTTACTGGAAGGGGTTGTCATCACCACCACCACCAACAACAACAGAATCAACACAGATCACCTCCCTAGTTTGGTCCCTCCTATGGTCTCTTCAAACCTTACTACTTCTGTTACAACCCTACCTTCTAAACGAACACTCCCATCGCTGTATTGGAGCCCGGACGAGGATTTGGGCGGAACCTCCTCGAAAAGATTGAACTTGGACAATAATGAGAATGGCGTGTGCAGCGGTGGAGGTGGAGGTATCGGGGTTACTACTGCGGGAGCTAGTTCTATTGGTTCCCTGCTAAACCAACTTCCACAGACTCCTTCAATGGTGGGATCTATAGGAGATGGAATGTTTCGGGCACAGTATAATCAAATTCCTGGAATGCATTGGTATGATTAATTAAGAGAGATCGAAAAAGATTAATGAAGCTATAGCTAGATCGTTCGTGATGATGGATGGTACATATGACTGTGATTGTAAAGAGATTTGGAGAATTACTTAATGTGACTACTGAGATTTCGGTTTGTTTTAGGAGATTATTGGAAGAAGGGAGTAATCGGTTTGAAGATCTCAGAGATATTGATTGATGTTTGTCTTCGTCTTCGTCTTCAAGAATCAGTGTTGTAGCAGCAAGAAGTATACTATTACATTATAAGGTCAGGAACATGGATATTGATTTTAATTAGGCAGAATTATATACATATATATAGCTTTGATTATGGAGATTTATATATAGGTATTTGGATGTTTTAATTTGTTGATACATATATATGGGCTGTAAAGAAATATATTGAGGGTTTTATATATGCATCTGTACAAAACTTCAACGGAAAAAACAAGTTTTAGATGAAAACCAAGAAGGAATGAATGAGCTTCATTTATATATTTTGCTTTAGGATTCAAATACACTAGAGAACTTTGTACAGAGATCATTATTATATACTGTATAAACTCTCTCATATATAAAAATATGCAAGATTTATTTGTTTTTACCATAACTACGGCACTTCCTATATACCAATATAGGCGTCTATGCAGTGAGATCACATTTATGTTCTTATTTTTGGGACATCTCATCATAATTAGTGTTTGGTTCTACAAAATTTTGGAATAAAAATAAATAAATATTTACCAAGCTTTTTTAATTTACATACATGCTTGACATTAATATCATCAATTAATCCTGCCAAACTATATATCTTTTCTCTTTCTAATTATTTTATTTAAATGTTTTGCTTGCTTGCCCAAACGTTTTCCATGCTTGAGCATGTTGATTCCGCGGAAAAATACAAATAAGTTTGTCCTATATTTTTCCAGGTTTTATTGTTAAAGATATGATTTCCATTATAGGAATACCTTATCTCTTTATTATTCTTCTCGTCACCTCCATCACACCAAAAACATAAACTCCTCACAGTTATAGTTTAGAAGTAGCCTCATCTGCAGAAAGCTAAGTTTTACCCCTTCACCCTCACTGTATGACCTAACGAACAGAGAGAGAGAGAGAGACAATTAATTAGTGGGGGTCACTAGCTTCAAAGATAGATTTTGAAGCTGAAGCAAAAGAATTTTCAACTTAGCAACCAATCACAGAAAGCTTGTTGGGGATGGCATGAAGGAAAAAGGTCAAGGATTTCTTTATAAATATATATAAAAAATAATTATTTTTTGAGAAAGATGATTTTTTTTTGTCATCCCGCACACTAAAGTATTTATTTTATAATCTGAAAAGGGTATCGAAGATATTTGCTAGCTTGCATGCATGGGCGTCATTTTCTGAAGGTGGGGTTAATGATAAGATAGTTAATAATAAGCATATTCCATAACCCTGAGGTTAAACAAATAGACAGAGTCTACTTCACACTCCGTAGCTAGCAGCTAGCTAAGTGGTAGCTCTCTCTCTCTCTCTAGCTGTGACTTTGAAGGGACCATTTCTTGCTATCATCTTAAAGGAATCATTATCCTAAAAACACACAAATTAAATAGCCCTTTAATTGCGGCATTACCATTTAAGGAAAGATTACAAATCAACTTTATGAAAAATGGCATCATTTTGTGCTTGGTTTTGGAATGGAGATATCTCCACCATGAAATGCACTATCATTGCTATTCTCATTATCCTTCATATGTGGCTGATCATGATGCCTTTCGCATATGCTAGTCACGACTATGAAATCTCATCTGTTAATTAACTCTGATTTATCAACGATAATACCCCCTAAACCTACTTCCTTTTCGTCTTAATTCAAGTGCCGCTATAACCTCTCCGCTCCTACAAACACTAGGAGTGGAGCCGGGATTTTAAAATGAGAAGGGTCGAGATTAGAAGACACATATAATGCATATACAAAGTTCAGAGAGTAAGAATAATATTATTGTTGTTATTTAGAGTTTGATATTTGTTCTTATAGTTTTAAATCTGATTTTCATCCCTAAAATATTTTTTATCCAAAATATTAGTTCTTATAATTTTATAAAAATTTGTATGACTTTAATTAATATTAAGTACGAGGATCAAAACTAAAACTTATTAACAGTATAAATAAACTTTTGCACATAATTAAAAATAGATTAAACATAACTAAAGAAGAGTTGTGACTATTAAGGATAACTACACCATTTTGACAAAAAAAAAATCTAAATAGCACTATTTTTTTGAGAAAAAATTGATATTATTTCATTTATATTTTTAATAAATTTTAGTTTTGCCCTTGTACTTAATGGTGTGTTCACAAAGTTAAATGTTGTTAAATTTAGATATAAATCCTATTAACAAATTGTTAGTTGATGTCGTGAATAGTCTCACCCCAGTTAAAAAATATTAGTTCAAAATTTTGGAAAATTTACTTATTAGAAGAGATGAAATCTTTTAAGTTCTAAATTTTGAAAAGGTAGATATGTCCTTGTTTAAATAAGAAGAGAGAGATTCAAGTTCTTATAAAATTATAAGAACTAACGTTTTGTAAGAAATAAATTATAGGTATAAAAAATTATGATTTACAATTATAGCGAACTAAATCAACATTCGCAATCAATGATATTAACCCTATAATATATAACTTGAACTTTGTTGATGTATATTTCCCTTCAATAGATATAATAATTATGTGAATAATCATACGTATGTGACTCTTTAAGCTAATTTCCAGATCATGTCCCACCTAAATGACGAATAATAATTACGAAAGCACTATAAAATTATCAAATATAAGTTGCCTTTAGTTTTATATTACAATTACGATGATCCAAAGTATTATAAAAAAAGTAACGGTAAATAATAACATTATAAAAAAGATTGAATGATTAACGCACCTCGATACATTACATAAAAGCAAAGACTAATTCTCATCTAACTACGGTGAAGTAAGTAAACTATAATTAATTTATCAAATGCATATCTAATATTGATCAATTGAAGCCCGAATCTTGAGGGCTATGATCCGCGTGAGAAAATGGAGAATCTTATTTTTGTTTTTTTGGAAAGGAATGAGTGGTTTTGAATTTTGATGGTGATAAGATAGATGTATGGACGTTGACTTGGTGAATTTAATGTTGACGGTGAAGACAATCACAATTTTTTATTTAAAAAAATCTAAAAAAAAAGGTTATGGAATGGGAAAAAGGCTCCATAAAATTAAATAAATAATGAGCGAGTTGAGAATGAAATAGGCAACTAGTAAGGATTCCATGCAAAAAAGTAGGGTTTCATTGATATGGAAAGGCAGAAAGCCATCAACCTCAACTCGTATTTGCGTCAAGTCTTATCTTTGGCCCTGGCCCCACCAATTTCCATTTCTTATTATTATTATTTACTAATAATATATTGCTATTAAACATTAATAAAATAAATAATTAAGGTTCGTTTGATTTTTATCTCTAGGTTATAGAGAGATTTTAAGATTATGTTTTCTGTTCTTCTAATATAAAATATAGATAGCTGTGACTAAAATATTCTTAAGTCTAACATTGTCTTATTTTATTAAAAAAATGTGATGTTGTGAAAAAAAAAACCTTTCAATTTTATTCATCTTATGTCAAGAACCACGAATTTAATTTGGTTCAAAATATTAGTTAAACTAATAACAATACCTAATTATGATAGTTATTAATTCGTATTTAATTAAGTTGCAATTAAATAATGATACACTTTAGATATAAACCAGTATAGGTACCTGTGTCTTAAATGTAAGGAGGATGAATTATATATATTCAACGCTCCTATAGGACAAGGGTTTATATTATATATAAATCTTACAACATTTTTCATGAAGAAAGACTATTTTATATAGATTTGAATATATCAAGCCCTCTAACTTTGAATCAGTTGTAAACCACTTCTCTAAAATTAAAAACTTTAATATTTTATATTTTGATTATTAACCTCTACCATTAAAGTTAATAAGTTTTATTATGTCATAATTTTTATATTTTTATTATATAGTACACCATTTACAAAATACTAGTTATTATTTGACATGTAATAATTTTAAGTATAATATATATAGACATATTCAATATTTTAGTCAAAATAAGGGCATTTGTATACCTTGTTTAAGAGAGAGATTAGGGTGATATAACCCCCCTTGAATATAGAGATATTACATACACACTTCATTAACTTTAACATACCTTTCAACAAAACATGACTTTTCTAACCCCAAAGTTTGATCTCTTCCTTTTCTACAACATTTTCGGAATCAATTTGACAAGCCATACAAGTTGAGGCTATGAGATGGCCCATATAATTTATTCTTTATTTTTAAAAAATTGGAAGCTATAAAAAATACTCAAAAATAATTGAATAATAGGAAGAAAAGTCATACACATGAATTCAACCTTTATAAAATTAATCTAAATGTTAAAAATAGAAATCATGAAATTTACTAAAGATTGAGTAATAGCTATTAGAGAAAACTAGATTGGAAGCACATGGGAAGTAGGGTAGATGGACGGAGACCAAAGCCCAGAGAACCGGTTGACTGAGTCCAACAAAACCAAAAAGTCAAAGCCTTCAATTAATCTAAAGGGCTGCCCCGCTCCCTAGCCCAACTTCTTAATTAATTGAAGGGAAAAGTACTCGTAGTTTAATTAACCAATTCAATTCACGTGTTTTCAGGGAAATACTATTTTATTATTATTTTAATTATAATATTTAAAAAAACATTTTAATTTTTAAATATTTAAATTTATATTTAAAAATAATTAATAATTTATTTTATTTAATATTAGTATATCTAAGAGAAAGAGATAATATCTTTTTTTTTTTTATATTATAGTGAGTTAAATTTATTTACTACAAAAAAAGAAATTTGGAGGGAAAACTAAATCCTCAATCCTTTTAGTTTGAATCAAGTCTGTCCGCTATTTTCCTTTTTATTGGATCTTTGTTGTTTGCAGAGTTAGTGGAAACCTTGCAGATGCCGATAGTTGTAGTTAACAGGAAGTGAGTTGTAGCGCTAAATAAGATCCAACTAAGCACACACACACAACAAAGATCGCCACCCAGATTAAAGCCAACGGCTGAATCTCCTCATTTACACAGTAGAATCCGCCATAGCCAGACCTTCCAACCCAGCACATTTCATCAAGCCCTCTTGGAGAGCCACGCGCTACCCTATTCTCTAGTTTGGTGCCTATAGTATCGGGCTACATAAGCGTGATTCATCAAACCTCGTTGGATGTATTGATTGTCAGGTAAAATCAAGTGTGCCAGCAGCCAAGCACAAAAGATCTTAGCAGATAAAATATTATAAACTATTGCCAACGGATAATATAACTAGTCCGAAATTGATTACATATTTTGAGAACCTAAACCAGAGCAATATTTTGATGGCAGAGTCGATTTGAAGATGATGGCGATCGAGCTCACAACAATTTATGTAGATGTAAGAATCTGAACGAAAGAAACGAAACGGTAAGATGTATTGATTGTTGGTAATATATATTTGATTTTTCACGCATCAAGAGGGATAGAAAATCGGCATATATAAGTGCAAGAATTTGGAAATAAGAAACAAGGAAAATGAAATGATTGAGGAGATATAATACTTAATAAATATCTTCTCTGTTCCAAGCCTGACGATGGAAATAAGTCTAATCTTTGCTTCTTTGAGTATAACCAATGTTCAGTTGCTTCTTTGAGTATATATAACAATGTTCAGACTTGGATGCCTTGATGCGAAGCTATTAACGAAAGCAAGAGCATTACTACCGAGCAACATTCAAAACCCTGCGCCTAATAGCAGTCTTGTGGTTTTAGCGGAACGATAACCAGTGATTGACGAAACTGGTCCAGGCTATCACCCATGTTCTCTCTATACCGTCTTGAACAGCTCTCTGTTCTTTGGACTTTTCGATTCTTGTTGCTGGGCCAAACTTGTGGAAGACGGAGGAGCATCATCGAGTCCTTGAGGTACCGAGCGGCTCTGCAAGAGGATTTTATGAAATATGCTGGGTTGGAAGGTCCGGTGGCTATGGTGGATTCTGACTGACTGGATCTTATTCAGCGCCACACCTCCCTCCCTGTTAACTACAACTACCGGCATCTGCAAGGTTTCCTAACGAAAGGACTAACTCCACTAACTGTGCAAAAGACAAGGATTGAATAAAAAGGAAAATGACAGACTTGATTTAAAATTTGATATCTAGAGGGACTAAGGAATTAGTTTTGCCTTAATTGAATTAAGGACTAATTTAATTAGTTTTTTATAATATTATAAACTAAAATTTGAATCTCAAATATTTTAAATAAAACTGACTCTAATAAAATAATATATTTATTTAGTAAAAAATAAAAGAGAATTATTTAGACATCATATAAAAAAATTGATTATTTTAAAATTTAATAACAATTAAATATTCTATAATAATAAGTCTCACAATAAAAACTAATAGGATGTTTATATTGTTCATTTATTATTAAAACTTTTTAGAATTTAAATCATTTCCAAGAGAACTTTGGATAATTCTCTCCAAAAAAAATAATTTTAATTTTTTTATAATATCTTAAAATATTTTATTATTCATTTAATATTATGAATTATTTATTTATTTTAAATATTTTTATCACATTAAGTCGCTAAAAACAATTACACTATAAAATATTTTAGATTGTTAGATTCATTTGTAAAAATATTTTAAGATACTATATAAATCAAAAAATATTTTAAAATATTGTATGTATTTAAAAAATATTTTAAAATATTAGATAAATTAACTTATTTAATTTTATATAATATTCATTAAATATCGTGGGTTTTAAATTTTTTATATATGCAATCTCAACATTGGCTGGCACTTTTATAACTTTGAGGATTTTGTTCATTGCTTGATGTTATTGTAATTAAATAAATTGGGCATAGCGTCTTGTTTGAAGTTTGATGACGATGTCTAAATAACGCAACTTGATAATATACACACACAGATACATATATTTGTTTATTTATTTATTTGTATGTGTATGTATATAAATGCATAAAATTTATTTCAGAGCGTGAAATAACTTGAGAACAAGTGGACAAGTCAGAGCTGAAACGTGTTGCCGCCGTATTCCTATTGCCGCTCGCTTTCTGGTCATCTTCAACCAATCAACCCAGCCCCGTGACCTTACCAAGTCTTGGTCAAGGCATTCATATTACGAAGCCTTTTTTTCTTGAACCTTCCTTCTTCTTTCTTTCATTACTCTCTTTTCTTTACCTATAAGTTCCCCCAACTTACCAATCTCAACCCAAAACCCACACTTCTAAGAAATCTATTCCTTCCTAACGATCCCTTCCCCTTCATAGTTAATCAGAACCCCATAAACCAGAGCTTCACGGAATTCGAAAACTTGCCGTTTATAGAGAAAAATGATGGGAACTACTGGTACCCTTCGGAGGCAAATCAAAGAAAGCACTGAGCTTTCTTCAAAATCTTCACTTTCCGGGATCAGAATGGAGGAGCTTAGTCTTCATCGGAAACACGGTCTTGTATCGACGTCGTCATCTCCGCGTCCGAGGTCACGCCTCCCCTGCACTTGCTCGAACCGGCCCGGTTCTGTCCGGTGCACGCGTCACGGGTACGCGCTGCCGGAGAGGAGGTTAAAGAAGCGCCCGACGAGTCAGGAGATCTTGAGGAGGGCTCTAACGCCGCCGCCGCGAAGGTTGGCCCTTAGGTGGCTGAATTTCCGTCCGACTCCGAGCAGGCTCTCTGTCATGTCCATGACTTGAGTTTATCTGCTTTGGTAATTATTGATTGGATAAGTTGTATAATATACTTTGCATATACTATAATTATATTATTCTTTTGTTCATCTCTGTCGCTTCCTAATCCCTTGATTCTGCAATTAGATATTCCTTTCAGACATGATGATAATTCGGTATTGTAATCTGTGTTGAGGAAGTCATGTTCTGTTTCTGACAAATAAATAAATAAAGCATGAGATTGCCTTTTGAAAATTGTGTTATTTTCATACAGTTTTCAATATTATCTGTCAATTTACTGTAAGAGAATACCAAGTATGTCAAAGGCAGCTTGCTTCAAGTT
Organism: Leucaena leucocephala; assembly: GCA_037074615.1. Taxonomy (NCBI): domain Eukaryota; kingdom Viridiplantae; phylum Streptophyta; class Magnoliopsida; order Fabales; family Fabaceae; genus Leucaena; species Leucaena leucocephala. Next base: position 4,606,589 of record CM073546.1, on the reverse strand, counting down.
TGTGCTGGGTTTATGTAAGTATAATGTTCTTTTCAAGTGATGTATTGACATCCTTAGAAAAGAAAATGAGTTTGATGTGTTATGTGATAGCATAGAAGTATATTAGTAATTCAAAAGAAAATTTCAGTTTAACTTATGATCAAGCAGAAACAGTTCAGGGCGTCAGGGGATAATAGAAGGAAGAATTAACGTTTAAAGTTAAGAACATAGTTAAACAATGACACTCAATATGAAAGGCGTAGAGCCTCAGACGTGTTCTTTAACTGCTTAATGATGGGTGCTTACCACTTTAGAACAAGTTCAAAAAACCGGACCGGCTAAGGTATTGGTTTAAGGGATAGTCTATTTCGGTCCAGTGATAATTAAGAACCTGTAATATTTCTGTTATGTGTCAGAGTTTCAAGTTTCATTTTATGACGGTAATCAAGAATATGTAACTCAATGGAAGAAAGTTCGTTGAATGATGTAAATTTAGACGAAGAAACATTACATTACAACAGAAGGTACTAGAATAGACTAGAACTAACTTAATTCCTAATAATTACACTGCGCCACTAGAGAACATTCCTAGAAGTTTTCTAATATCAAGTACAATCAGAACAACATTACTCGGAGGCTGAATTGTCGAGGCAATAAGGAACCATAGGATTCACTTGAAGACAGAAATGGTGCACACATCCCCTGTTTTTCCCAATTTGATCCCACTAAGACAATTGAAAATGTTACTTTGTGAGACACATGAAAACCTTAGGCCTAAGTCAGACCAAAACCAAGCTGCCCTGGAGATCTGACAAAGCACGAATAAATGTTCTGTTGTTTCAATCTCACTATCACAGAACGTTCCCTGGAGATCAGAGCCACTTTTGTAGGTGAAGAACCTTTTAGAAGCTTCCATATGAACAGTCGCACCTTATGGGTTACTGGGTATCGCAATTCTGATGTAGCAAGTTTTCACAGCCATCTGCTACTGAATATTACCCTTGAAAGCTAATTTGTCCTTCTCAAAAGCAGTGGAGAAAGGAGTGTTAATAACCTTGTTAATTGTTGACCTATCGTAGTATCTACCAAGTAGCTTCATATTCCACTTTCCTTATTCATGTATCAGGAGATAATGACTTATTGGTTGATTATTCTCGGGAATTCGGTTTGCCATAGTAACTACTACCATTGTTATCTGGAAGGAGGTTTCTACAAGGTTGATATAGTTTTCTCTCTGATAATGTTGGAGAGATTTAGCATATTTGGAATCACTCCTGAATTTATATCAAACAAGATCAGATTCTATAGGAAGTGAGCTTCTCCATAATTGATTTTATAGCGTACATATCTTTTTTTTAATATAATCATGATTCATCAATCTGCTTAATAGTATTTCTTCCATGTTGTGGGATGGTACTGATATATACTTATAAAGATGGAGTATTTAATAGTACTTTACCTGAAATAATGATTATGTAATTAGGTGATAGGTAACACAGTGGACTGCCAGATTTATTCTTCAGGAGATACTTAAACAGAATCCAGGTGGTCTAGTTATAGACTTTGGATAATCTAATTGTGTCTGTTGCACAAAAGTAGTCCTGTGTATCTCAATGGAATAACCCAAGTTCAATCCATTATCCATGTTCTATTTTATAAGGCTTAAACTTGAGACTTTTGTTTAAGCAATAGAAAGTCCATTGTACTTAGCAGAATTAACATTAATAGATGATTTTTTATTTTTATGCATCGTTCGAGATTACTTGTTGACAGTGTCTGAAGAAAGAGCATGAGGCGTGGGAATTCAGCATCAGTATCATGATCTCATGAACAAGTTCCTCCGACATTAGCAGGTATTGCTACTTATTACATACATCGTTGTCCTCACAAATCCTATAATCTGCATGTTAAATCCCTAATGGTATACATGAGGATGAAACCATGTGATTGATTTTTTTTTGTGTGTGTGTGTATAGATACACAGAAGTGACGAACATTGATGCAGCAGGGTATTCCCCAGATAAAGGATGAAACCACGAAGTGGAAAGTGAATAGTGTCAACACACACACACACACTCTCAGAAACAACTACGGGTTACGGAAGTCATAATGGCAGTAACAAGCAAAGATGTTACAGGCTCCACCAGTGTTATCTTCTCTTGCCTTGCATTGTTCATTACAATTGCCTGGGCTTAAACACAGCCTCTGAATGTTCCACTCGGCTTCCCACACAAAGCTTCCACCCTTTCTACTTCTGCAACATAATTAATATTCGTTTCATATCATGAAAGAAATCAAAGAAAAATAAAGTAGTGAGAATATGATGATGAGAGGAGATATCAGTAACCAGTGGCTGATAGAAGGAGAAGGGCCATGCATAAGAAAACTATCAAGGTGGGTAGTTTCCTAGTGGAGCTACCCATTTTTGCTTTGGCTATAAACTCTAATTATCTTTGATTGGAGTTCTCAAGTGGAAGCTACATTATATATATATATATATATATATATAATTCAAGCTAATGGATGGTTCCAAGTGCTGGTCGTCTTGTCTCTTTTTGTTGAATTATTGTTTTTTTTTGTACTTTGGTCCGAGTGTATGCAGTCCAGTAATTACAATGTTTGGATTATAGTTTTGCTGCTCCTTCCAAATGCCTCCCTCTCTTCTTACTTACGATTTGGTCCACATTATAAACATTTTAAAAAGATTAAGAGAGAGAGATTTTAAGAATTTTTTTTGGCACGAAAAAACAACGAATATTTTTGTGGAGAGAAGGATAAAAGCTGGATGATTTGGCTTCCTTAAATGGAGGATTAACTTAATCAAGAGAAAGAAGGAAACGAGTCTCAAACGAGGTAGAAACAGATCTCATTTCTCTCTACTAATTTTCCCTATAATAATTCTTTTTATGTTAAGCTCAAGGAATTATTAATTTTGACGCGTTATTGTGCATATTTTATTATATCATTTTTATCATTATTGTAAAGCATGTCTCTTTATTTTTATTTAATTTTATCATAGACATAAATATTATTTTTTATTCGAACTTTTTCTTTTACATACCCAACATAATCTGATAAAAATATACTCAACCTACATGCGTTGATAATTCTAGTTAGAAGGGCTATGATTGTTTAATGGCATAGAGTGTTATATTCAAAACCATGCGAATGTAAAAAACATCTTTAAAGAACTACATCAGTTATTTAAATTAGATAACACTTGAATATGACCTATTAGCTAGTGTGATAAAAATAACTCCTTGTGAAAGGATGCATACATAAAGTAATATAGGGGAAACACTATAATATCATGAGGAAAAAGTAAAACTATATATACAATAACAAGTTTTATCATTGTATTTTATAAAAAGTTAAGTCTTTTGATAAATTGTTGACAGAAGCAGAATATGACGTGACAAGTGGAACATTTAGAAATTAATGAAAATGAATGTCCAAATGAAAGGAGTGAGAGAGATGAGAAATAAAGAAGAGAGATAAGTGACCAGTGGCTGAGAAAAGGAGGGCTATGCAGAAGAAAGCAGCCCAGGTGGGAAGTTTCCTGATGCAACCGGCCATGTTTGGCTATGAACCCTAATGAATTATATTTGATTTAATTTGGAGTTCGGGAGGGAGAAGCTATGTTATATACACACGCACACGTACATGCGGATTTCCCGGGAACTGGACTTGATGTGTATTTCTTCTGTTTTTGGTGTTGAATTATTATTTTGATTTTTTTCTCTGATTCGGGTGTATGCCGTCCCATAACATTATTCTCTGATTTAATTAATTTGAAGTTCAAGGTGGCAGATTGAAGCTATGTTATATATATACATACATGCACGCTCAAGGGCCATGGATGGTTCGAGGACTCTAAACATGCGGAGAATTTTCCGAGGACTGGACTTGTGTCTTGTTTTCTCTTCTGTTGTTTTGTTGTTGAATTATTGTTTTGCCTTTTTCTTTGATTCGGCTGTATGCTGTCCCGCAACATTGTTAATTATAGTAGTTTTTGTTTGTCAACTGTTAATTATAGTTGTTATAGTTGGATTAGTTTCGCTGCTCCAACTGAAGATTCTGGAGTTTTCCCTATAACACTATTATATACTCCTACGGTAAAACACTATAATCTATTCTTTAATTTTTTTAAATTTATTTAATTATTATTAAATGAGTATCGATAGGGATAATTTAAAAAAAAATAATAAATATAAAAAATATCTATTATATCTATAACTAAAATTAATTCTATAATTAGGTCATATATATATATATATATATATATTAGATAAGTACTATATAGATATTTTTAGGCCAATCGATATAGATAGTAATATAAAAGTATAGCAGGTATATGAATAGATTTGATGACAATATATGCGTGTATGTCTATATATAAATGTCCAACTCTGATATCTTTATGATAAAAAGGACAAGTTTTTATTTGGTGGAGGACAGAAAACAGAAACTCAGACACAAGCATGAAATCACATGGCTTAACAAACAAAGCATGCATACACGTACGTAGTGCTTTAACGTGTGGCACTATTTATTGATATAAAATAGAAAGGAGCTCGCAAGCGCATGAAAAACTGTGAGAAATTCACTTCTTGCAATTGTTGTAGCAAAAGCATGCAGATCCCAAATCATGTTCGTGACAACTTCCCGAAACTGCCCCCTCGCTTTGACACACATTGTTACAGTGACCACTGTCGGTGCAAATCCCAGAAAATTTAGTGCTAAGCCTTGAACAAAGTGCAGCCTCAACTTTCTCTACATTAACACCAACAAATGGAACACAATGCGTGTCAATATAAATATATGAACGTGCTTAGGAAAGAGAGCTTTCTGATAAAATGTTATTTCATAGCAAGTTATGTGGAAATATAGGTAAAAAGTGCTTGTTTATTACATAAAAGTTTGGAAAGAGGGAATGCTAAAATCTCAAGTGGGTGTTTGGAAATGGGTAAAACTAACCAGTGGGAGAGGAAACCAAGAGGGCAAAGCAGAGGAAGGCGATGAAGGAAGACAACTTGAGAAGGGAGGCAGCCATATCTGCCTGGTAATTAAGATTAGTATCAGACGAAAGAGGCTTGTTTCGATGTCTGAGTTGAGGGTGTTGAAGGACTATGCATCTCCATGCATATTTATATACAACAGTCTTCATGGGAATCTTCGCCTTTTGGTATGTTTCTTCTTTTGCCCACACCGTTGGAAGTGTCATCCAGATGATGTTTACGAGACATGGCTGTGTATTGCAGCAGTCGCTAGATCCTTTGAAAGTGTCCGTATTGTCCATATATGCATGTTTTGATTGATGATAGCGGGATTCTAAATGTTTTAATGCTTCTTTTGTCTTAATTCATTACTACTTAATTATGATATATGTGTTGTGTTGCATATCTTGTTGGAATATTACATTACCGAGGCTGTGCGAATATTAACCGTTGCACGAAGGTTATCCTGAGAGAACTTTCTCTTCTTTTTGTTATTTCCTTTAGAAACGGTTAGTTTGGAATCAGAAACTGAGGCCAAAGAATAAGTTCTGCAGTCAACAATTCAGTCCTTTAAGCACGTAACTCGATCGTTTATTTTTAACAAGACGTGAGATGATTTTTAAGTTCAAGACCGACCTCGAGTTCCGAGAAAACACTTACAAAACCTATAAACAAAGTCTTCATTTTTTTTTTATATTTGTTGGAAAGTTAAACTTAGTGTCTAATTTTAAATAGACTGTACGCAACTAGTCAACGCACATATATTATTTGAGTGCATGTTTGGCACTTACGTTTCATAATCTCTTTTGGATAAAGTCTCTGGAGAAATTTTAAATAAATAGCTATATTTATTTAAAAGTGATTTTGATTAAAATTATGATTTAAAATTATAGTTTTGAATAAGCTACTGAAACTAGCTTTTGAAACAGTAAAAGAGTTTATGAACTATCTAATTATTATTTTACCCCTATTTTTTCTTACACCCTTTCTCCTTTCTCCTCTACCCTCTCTCTTCTCTCTCCTTTACCCTCTCTCCTCTCTTCTCTCTCATCTCATATCTCTTTTATACCCTATCTTCTCTCCCCTCTCTCTTATATACATTCTCTCCTCTCTCCTCTTTCTTCTCTATCATCTTTCCTCTCTCCTAATTTTAATAAAATCATATACTTTTTAGTAATTTATAAATATGAAAAGTAATTCTACTATTAATCATTTAAATTCTTCTTAAAATTTATTCTTCTTAAAATCTATTATCTAAAAGTTAATTCAAACAGGCCCTGAGTCAGATATATTTTGTTTCTTGAGGGAAAGGGTATCAAATCAGGTATGGATAACTGTCCTTTATAAAAGACAATGATCAGCCTTGTTGAACCTGGGAATTCAACTTAATTAGAAAATTCAACCTTGTAAAGTTAACCACCAAGGCTTCAAACTTCATCAATATAAGTAAAAGACACATATTAAACTATGAAGCTCTTTGGTCGTCGTTTAATTAGCGAAGAATATTTTAATGTTGGTTCACACAAATCTCAGCATTGCATGTGCTTCATGGACTTTAGCCTAGAGTTGAACACTGAGTATGTATATACTATTATATATTAGCTTTCCCTGTTATTCTCTTATTCTTTCTTTCACTTCGAAAATACAAATGTTGTCTATAACTTTGAATACAGTTACTTGTACTACTTTTTCTCATTTTGGGACAAAATTACTTGTCTCTTTTGTAATCTCAACTAGCTACCATGATACCTCATGTATTTGTCTCCAAACAATTTTGCTGGAAGAATTCTCGTACTCCCGTACTTCAGCATCTATTTCTCATGATTATATCCTTTGAAAAATAAGGTATATGTGGTAATTATTAGTTTTTAACTTGGTTTAGATATGATATAGTTAATTCAAAATATAATATATTTTTCCAAGTATTTTTTATTGATTACAATTAACAAAGATATGATATACATTATAAATGCATTTCATATCGTATATTATCAATAATTTATATATTTAGTTATTAATTTATTTATACATCACTTAGCACGACAATTTGAATACACAAGCACACACTAGCTATGATCTTAACTCATTCTCTTCTCAAATAAAATCTATAACTCGAGTTTTAGTTTTTTTTTTCAATTTTATCGAAGAAAAAGAAGAAACCTACGGCTGACCTTTTGATAGTGAATGATTTGAATATCTGCACTATTTTGCATATATCTTCGTTTTATATTAGCAATTCTAATTTTTCACTTAATTTTTATTCATTACATTCACCTGAGTTATTATATTGATTTAGCTGACTTTCAAGAAATATATACTTGGATGTAGTAAATATTTTCGGTAATTACAATTTAATTTCCTTTTTAAAATAACATAATTGAGAAATACTTTAAAATTTGTACACTCAATATAAATTCATGATATAATGATATATATAGGCCAAATTTAATTTAATTTCTTTTTTTTTTACGTGAGTATTTAATTTAGTCAAATTTAACTACTGTTCAGCCTAAAGATATTTTCTATATTAATACATATTTAAACTTACATAATTGAAGAAACAAGAAGACTCACAGTTAACAAAGCAAGCGAACTATTTATTGATATATCATGCATTGGGATGTATTAATAATATTTAAAGGAAACTTTTAACAGTTGTAGTGGCAAAGGCAAATAAATCCAAAATCGCCATGGGCCCGACCAGATCCTGAAACCCCCACCCACGTTGATGCGTGCATTATTACATTCATTACCATCGAAGCATGTAACCAATAAATCTGTCCTTTCCACGAGCTGCTTCAACTTTTTCTACATTAAGATAGACAAATACAACACAAAGTATTAACAAAATATTAGAGTTTTATATGGATTATACTTGAGGCCTCAAGTTTATATAATCATATTTCTCATACTCTCTCTCTCTTATTCTTTCTTCAAATTTTTTGAATATATTTCTTTCTTTTTTCCTTTTCTTACAGTCTCTCTATGAAGGACTTAATGGTTTTGATATAGTATTAGAGTTTTGTGCTAATGATGCTTGAGACTTGTTTCATATTACAAAATAACTTGAATTACCTTAATATTTATTTTCTAATCACTCATTGGGAAACTTAATTGTGTACAAACTAATGCAATGCATGTAACCATATCTACATTGCATGTCCCGTGGAATCCGGACGCTCATAGTTATACATGAGCGTGTAGTGCGCATCAAGAAAGAAGGCCATGTGTTAATCGAATCCCAATACAAAAAAAAAACGATTAATCCCAATTAATTAAGACTAATCACCATGCATAATTAATAAAAAATTAAAAACACCCAAACATGGGTACAAACGAAACACATGGCTTCCTCCAATATGTCCTCCCACGGTCCACTAGAAAATCATTTCCAGCCACCATAACCAGCACTCTCCGGCAACCCAGTTTTCGCAGATTCAGATCCCTGCTCGTCGCTTTTATTCTCTCCCACCATGTCCAACGCCTCATGGGTTAATCTAATTTATTCTGAAAGTTTTGACCAGCTTTTTTATACTGCGCAATGGGTTAATAACAAATTTATTCTGAAACTTTTGATAAATTTATAAAATAAAAATTTATATGTAGTTTAATTATTGTTACAAATTTATCTCATCATTTGATGGAATAAAAATATTTTGGAGGATTATAGTTTTTATTCATTCTAAATATATATAATTCAGAAAAACTTCAACATTATATTAAAAAGCTTAATATATAAGTTCATGATATATGGATAAACATATAATCAATGTCAATATTATTAAGAAAAAGAAAACGTTGACAGATTAAGTTATATTAAGAGTTGACTATCCCATGGAAATATCAAACAGTGGCACATAAGTAAGACAAGTTCTTATTATTGTTTGGTAGAGTTAAACAAAGAGGAACTCACAGTGCTCAATTAATATAGATAGGAAAAACAAGCACTATTTATTAATATCATACAAATGGGGGAGGCACGTGAGAAGTTGAAGGTGACAGAAACAAGCACGTAATCATCGATAAGCTTTGAGGAATATTAACAATTAACAGTTGACGAAGCAAAAACAACCAAAATCGTCCCCTCTGCGCGTACAAAGTCCCTGTAAAGCACCTTCTCTTCTGCATTCATTATCACAGTCAACGGAGCTATCACAATTTGTTACTTTCGCGCTACGCTGTGCACACACTGCTGCTTCAACATTCTCTACACGGATTAAATCTATGAGTTAATTGAGAAGTTTAATTTCGTGTTAAATTTAAATGAAAAATAATTCAAACTTGATTGAAAAGGATCTTTTGATTATTTTATTGATTGAAAAGGATTTCTTGTTCTTATTAAAATATTGCAATTGGATCCACAAATATGTTTGGTAAAATGAATAATATTCTCATTTTAGAATAATAATTAAAAAGTAAAGTGTTTGAAAATCAATAAGGATGGTTTCCCATGCAAATGATCCGAAAGAGAAGTATTATAGTGAAACTAATACATCTGTTTTATAAATAATAACTAACCGTTGGGAGAGAAAACCCAGAGGGCAATACAGAGAGCGACAAATAGCTTCAAAAAGGAGGAAGCCATGTTTGGTAATCAGACTGATTAGTATTAGACTGAATATTGAAGAGACTTGTTTGCAAGTTTGAGTTGAAGCAACTTACACATGCACACACACACATATATATAGATAGAGAGAGAGAGAGAGAGAACGGTGTTCTTGGTGAATGTCGCCATTATATTTCATTAATTTATTGGGATTGAACACACGAATGATCTGTTTCTTGTCGTGTATCAGTTTCTTTTAGCATATCTTGTAAGTATCGCATAAGTATCCTCTATATATTGAACTTTTCAATGCTTTCTCTCGTGCGTGTGTGTGTGTGTGTGTACACAAATTGCTTTTATAAGAAGGTACTCCGCAGATATAATGATATCTATATTAGACGTGACTTTTTGACCTGATTGATTCCAATTTCATCCCTTCACAATTGGGTCTTGGCGTGAGAAGACACATAGTACTCTCTCTATTTCTAATTATAAGAGGCAATTGATATTTTTTTTAAATAAATCTTATAAATTAAATAAATAAATTAATTATAATTAATATAAGAATTAAATGACTAATTTAGATATATTGAATAGCTAATTGGAGGCCATATATGGATAACTATATTGTCAATAAATATTTGATTATATCAATGGAAATATCAAAGAGGGTCACATACATAAATAAGACAACTTCTTATTATTAACTTCTAGTAGTTTGATAAAGCAAACAGAGAAGAAACACCATGCTGATATAGATAGGAAGCAGAGGCGTGGTGCTTTAACAGAAAGCACTACTTATTAATAATATCATATACTGGGAGGCACGTGAGAATTTGAATGATGAAAACAAGCACGTGATAATGAAGCTCTGATGCACATTGACAGTTAACAGTTGAAGTAGCAAAAACAAGCCCTTCAGATACCATCACCGTGACCACTTCCCTGAACAGCACCTTCTCTAAAGCATTTAGCATCACATTCAGCACCGTCCAAACAAATCCCACTAAATGTTATGCTACGGCGTTCACACATTGCTGCTTAAACATTCACTGCATGTATAATTAACTAACCTAATTTCCTTTATCAATATGAATTAGTTACCTAAGTTTTACATTTAGGAACAAAAAAATTATATACATAAACCAAAAACAAGCAATTTTTGAAAACACGTCCGCGTGAACCATAAATGCACAACCATTTACGTTATCAGGACGCTGATGTTAAATGTTAAGCTTCAATATTAAAAATATGAAAAGAGGAAATGGTAAAAACTAGTGGATGCATGTTTGGTGATTGGTAAACTTACAGTTGGGAGAGAAAACCAAGAGGGCAATGCAGAGGGCCACAAATAGCTTCAAAAAGGAGGAAGCAGTGTTTGGTCATGAGACTGATTAGTACGTATTAGACTGAATAAAGAGATTTAGTTTGTGCAAGTTTGAGTTGAAGCAACTTATATATATATAGGGTGGTGTTCTTGGTGAATCTCGCCATTTCATTAATCAGTTTCTTGGGATTGAACAACACATGCATGATATGTTTCTTGTTGTCGATCGGTTCCTTTTCCTTTGGCATCTTATTCAAAGTGTCGCTTAAGTGTCCTATATATCTGGACCTTTGCCTTGCTTTCTTGTCCATGCCCTATATACAAACACACATATGCACACAAATGGATTTTATATTAACAAGGTATACGTACGTGGATCTGATGATTATCTACATAAAATTGAAGGTGTCGTTCTTGCTCCCCTTGAACGTGCTTCATTTTCCTTGCTTTCGTTATCTACATTAATTCGGATTGTGCGCTTTTAATCATAAAATTCTTTGAAAGGGTCGCTTCATGTGGAATGCTTTCCCTTTTTTACTTTTTATTCTAGTAGAATTCAAACTGTATTATTCAACTGACAGTTAAAAATTAATATTTTAAAAAGATAAAGATTATGAAGCGGGTTTTACCTCTTTTAAATTCTAAAAATTCTAAAAAAATAATTTCTATTCACACGACTTAGTAACTCATCACATTATATTTAAGAGATCCTACTATTTTCTAAGGCTCGGAGGCATGCCTTTTTGACATGATGATTTGTTACTGTGCATAGAGATAACTCTCGGCGGTAATTTAGGAGTTGATATCATGGTCCTTGCTTCATTGCTCCATTAACCATCCCTGTTTTATTGTAAAAATTATATAACTTGCGCATACTCAATCCATATATTATTTCCTTGGTTTAAAGGTAATATCGAGACAAAAGACGTTGACTTTGTACAATTTTATTGTTGAATTACTTTGTTTTGATGGTAACAAAACTAGTAGAAAGATTGTTTTGTAAGGTTCATTACAAATCTTAATTGTGACAAAACAATCAAGTTGAAGGGATATAAAAATTGTATAGTTTTATCTTTCGAGTCTTTTAGTATCACTTATAAAATAGTCTTAATAGAGCTTTGTTTTTGCATGAAAACTAGTTTTACAAATGGTTTTAAAGAAATGAAATTATCACACTCTAGTTTGTCGTTGAACGGTTTCTTTAATTTTTATTTAGCATCATGAAAGTGTCGCGCACTACAAAAAAATTGATTGCTAAAGGCACAAAAGTCGCCGCTGAATATCATTAGCGGCGATATATTGTCGCCGCTAAGTCGCCGCCTATGAGACTGTCGCCTATATACATTTGCGGCGACAACTGAAAGTCGCCGCTGAATATCAATAATTAGTGGCGACAATAAGTCGCCGCTGAATGTCAATCATTAGCGGCGACAATATGTCACCGCTAAAGGTAAGTCAAAGGCGGCGGCAAAAGTCGCCACCTAAAGCATGAAGGTGGATCTGCGGCGACAATTTTGTCGCCGCTGAAAGTTGTTTTTTTTTTAAAAAAAATTCTAAAATTTTTTCTTATATAAAAAATATATAATTTAATCTAAAAAATAATGATAAATAACTAAATAAATAAATCAAAATATAATATCATGTATAAATAATTTCAATTATTGACATACTTAAAATTAAAATAAAATTGTTCATTTTATACATAAATATTATATGGAATGATCAATAGTAGGAGTAGAAGAAGTAGGTGCATGTGGTTGTCTCCTCTGCATCAAGGTAGCAAATTGAGCTTGTATCCTTTGCTCCATTTGTTCCATTAGTCTTTGCTCAAATTGCACACGCTCTTCTTGCATCTTTTCACGCTCTGTTGCACGCTCTTCTTCCATCTTTGCACGCTCTGCGTCCATTTTTTCTCTCTCCTCTTGATTGAGGTGTAGAGTATGTACCTCGGCTATTCGTGTTGTCATGAGATATAACAGAAAGACTTTTTCCACCTCGATCTCTCTTTAATACTGACATATCCTGTAAACTTGCTCAACTTGAAATGTTAGAATAAATGATTCATTCGTTTGTAATGAATATCGCATGTTAATTATATAACTATATGTAATGAATAAAAGACTTATCTAGTTCACTAGAGCAATCAAAGACTTATCTACACGGTTAGCCAGTGATATCATACATGTCAATCACATCATAGGTGGCATCTATAGTCCTCAATGGTGATGTGTCCATGTCATTTAAAAAGGATCCAATCAATCTTCTGTATGCATTGAAGGCTCAAGAATTAGAAACACAATAAGGAGCAGAAGAATCAAGAGGCTAGATAGAACATTTAGGTTTCAATTTGATACATTAAAGACACAAAATATTAGTATACAATCTTGAAGGTGCAAAATGTAGTCTTAATGAATACCCTTAAAAGCTTGAGTCCATAGCAAAGCATGAATATCCATAAAATTGATGTGGCATAAGTATGGAAGAAGTTTTGACGTGTTGGATCAAACAACAAGCTCCCTCATAATAGAAATCTAACAGTACGTTGTTACCAAATCTTTTTATGTCAAGTTGATTATTTTAATTATATTTTAAAGTATTTTCAGTCGGTTAAATGTAAATAAACATGTCATGTGCCACATAGATCACCACCACATGTACTCATGTACCAAATCTTTAGTGGGTTTGGTTCAGTTATTTATTGACCTGAATTTGCAAAAGCTTGATCCATTCAACAGCTAAAAAATGTTGTCGGAGAAGGACAACCTTTTTATGCACAAGCAAGCAGTTGGAAGTGCAAATAAGTAATTGGAACAAAAAGTACTGTCAAATAACAGCGCACAAATGTAGATAATGCTTTTAAATAATATATCAATCCATTTCATTTCATTCATCACAGCCACACGCGTCTCTCTATATAATATATCAATCCATTTCATTTCTCACAAAATTTGATCACAATTGCCATGACAGAACCTCAAGAATTGCAGATTTCCATAATTGGTATGTCAACATTCTCATCTTTTAAACTATCATCTCTCTTCTGTTCGTACATCACATGTCACTCTGCAGAAATTTACTCAACATATACAGATGATCTCTCCTTACGCACACACTCACATATTTAAAATTGATGTTCAAAGCTTTTTAAATTTGTATCCATGAAAAATACATGCTTGAAATCAAACTGCATGACAAGGATGCAACAGAGGAATAACATGGTTTCAATATGAAGTTCAATGATTTATAAGACGACATGAACCTGAAACAAAGCCATCTTTGATAAATCCAACTACAGATTCACAAAAGACAAAATGCTCCAAGTTTTAGAATATACAATATGACCACCTATATATGTATAGCTAATGGATCGATCATTTGAATTGTTTTCTTAGAATCTGATGATGGAGCCAAAGACAAGAATAAATATGGTGATACAGAGACTGATGCAGCCAAGAAAATAAATCCCAATGGAGATATCGATGAATTCCCTAATAAAGCAAGTACCACAATCAATGAGAACTAAAACTAAGCTACTCACAACATGTTTAAGAGGAAAATTTATTAGTTTTGATGGGAATGATGACACGCCTTTAATATAACCAAATACAAGCAGATTGGTTCTGTCCATGAAGCTACATAGCTTGAGATTAAAGCTTGATTCCACGTTTTCAAGCTTCATTATTACATAAGCAGTGATTCAACCTCAAAACCCCAAATTTAAACGGTGACAAACACTTCAAATTGCCGACAACGTCACGCGATAATTGAAAGAAAAATCAGAGACAGATTGGATAAGCAGTTGGAGAACTCACCTCAAATTGCCGACGACGTCACAAGCTCGCTCTCCGTCCTCCGGTCACTCCTCTAACGCACAATCCTTCAGCTGTTTGCTCGTGGTTTGCCTCTGTCTCTCGCTCTCGGAGTTCTTTTTCGCGTCGACGAGAAATAAGGAACAAAAGGAAAACCCTAAGATATAAACATGTTTCAGCGGCGACAAATAAAAGTCGCCGCTGAAAGTCCACTTTCAGCGGCGACTATATTATGTCGCCGCTAAAAGTCTAAATATTTTTAAACCCACTGGAGGGGGAAAGAATTGTATTAAAACTTTTAGCGGCGACATTTGGATATAAAAGTCGCCGCTAAAAGTCTAAATATTTTTAAACCCACTGGAGGGGGAAAGAATTGTATTAAAACTTTTAGCGGCGATATTTGGATATAAAAGTCGCCGCCGAATATAACCTTCTGCGGCGACAAAAAATTACCGCTGCAGAATTCTTGACCTTTTGCGGCGATAATTAGTGTCGTCGCAGAAAAGTGGCACTGAGTTTTTAGCATTAACGGCGACAAAACGAAGTCACCGCTGAAAGTCTTTCTTTCAGCGGCGACATATCATTGTCGCCGCTGAAAGCCTTACTTTCAGCAACGATATTTCTGTCACCGCAGATATTCAGGACTTTTAGCGGCGACAAGTAAAGTCGCCGCTAAAAGTCAATTTTCAGCGGCGACATTTTTTGTCGCCGCTAAAAAGTCGTGGCCAAATCCTTATTTTTTTTTGTAGTGGCGTTAAGTGTCCCATATATCTGGAACTTGTCCTTGCTTTCTTGTCCATGCCCTATATACAAAAACACATATGCACGCAATGGCTCTTATAATAACAAGGTACCTACGTGGATGATATCTATTAGACGTGCCTTTTTGACCTGATTTGTTACATTTTCATCAGTCGGCCTCAGAATACATTATTGGACAACATTGTTGTCAATAAATATGCAAACATGTTGTGTGAACTAGGAGTTTTAATTAATTACTTTGACTACATTTAATTAGGAGCAAGTGTTCTATTAAATTATTGTTTCTAAAAGATCATAACTATATTTGTAAGGCTTAAATATATTTGATCATATTTTGGAATGAAGTTCTATTAAATTATTTTGATAATCAATGTAAGAAAAAAAAATTATATTTCTACCTGTTAAATTATTTTGATAATCAATGTAAGAAAAAAAATTATATTTCTATTGTTAAATTATTTTGATAATCAATGTAAGAAAAAAATTATATTTCTATGTGTGTTTGAGAATTAAACTTTTATGCTTAAATCAAATTGAGTACGGATTAGATTGTATATATGGAGAAGTATTGAGATAAAGTATAAAGATGATCCAAATCCATAACCCATGATTATTGATTCAAATGATTTGGCGCTTATTTCCCTTAAGTAAGATGTCAAATCTAAGTCTTTAGTATTGAAAAAAAAATCTCCTAAGAGAATTTTCACATATGTGATCCGACCCGATAGTTGAGGGCCAATGTCACATTTAGAATCTAGCTCGAATTAAAAGGGGAAAAATTATTTAAACAAACTATTAGTTAAAATAATAAATAGTTTTAACCCCTATAAAAAAGAAAATATAAGTTGGTATATAGAAAATGTATTTATTAGGAGAGGCGTAATCTCTTTATGCTTTTAATCTCAAAATGAGTTACACCCTTGATCAAATATAAAATAAACAGTAAAAACTACCATGACAATTAATGATTTTGCTTTAGCTCATCATGATGGACACAAAGATTTCATGACAAAAAGTATATCAAACAAACATACAAGACAAGCTTTTTATTTATAATTCTTTTATTTAGAAAACAAGAAAACACTTACAATAGCTAGCAAGAATATATGGTAGTTTAACTACATCATTATGAGTCTCATATACAAACTCATTATGAGTAAAGTGTGATTTATAAGTTCAAAGGACTTTTCTACCTCAGATTTTAATCTTTTAAGTTTTGCTCTCCTTTTAAACTTGTACTCATAACACACCATTTATTTATATATTACACATAATGAAGTAAAAAGGAAGTGGTTGAGATGAGCATGCACGATGAGGATTCAACAGTTATGGTAGCAATAGCAAGCAAATGATAAACCGTGAAAGTGACAACTTCCGGACACAGCTCCCTCCTTGAGACATGCATCATCACACGAACCATTGTTGAAACAAAACCCAGAAAATGTTACACTTAGTTTCTTACAAAGTGTCGCTTCAACTGTTCCTGTATAACATTGGATTATATATCAGTTTATAAATTGAGTAAATTAACTAAGAAAAAATTATAAATATGAAAAATAAAATGAATTGATATATTATATTTAAAATTAAAATTAATATCTTAACTAGTTACTATATTTAATATCAGAAAAGTATATATTTGATTGATATCAAAGCACAATGTAAAGAGAGGAAAAGGTAAAACTAAACTAACTGTTGGGAGAGGAAAGCAAGAGAGCAATGCAGAGGAATGCAGTGAAGGAGGATAGCTTGATAAGGGAGGTAGCCATAATGTTTGGTATGATTAATATGAAGAGGCCTGCTGTCAAGTTTGAGTGTAAGGTGATGAAGAAATATACATATATATATATATATCCATATATTTACATAGAACCATGTTCTTGGTAAGCTTCGCCTTCTCATTTCTTGGCATATATTCTTCTATGTCTCTTTGTATTTGTCATCTTCAATGATTTACCATCTTATATACGTATTTTTAAATGTTTGATTATTTTTTTAGTAATATCATAAAATTAAATATTAAAATTGTATAACATTGTTTGATTCTGTTTTTGATTTTTATGTTTTTAGAACAAATTTATAAAGTTATTTTTCCAAACAAATTTTGGAAAGAAAATTAATGTGTATATATATATATATATATATATATATATTTAGATTACTATAGTAAAAGGCATATGCTCTCAACTTTTTCTCCAATTCCACATAACTAAAAAGAACAAAACAAGTTTTATAAAAAAATAAAACAGTAAAAGTTGTTTTATTTTTTTAAATTTTTTTACAACACATTATTATTATTTTTCATGGAGCACTTAACTAAAAATCAATTATTAAATAAAATTTTTCATTTAAAAATAAAATTATTCTGACAATAAGAAATCAAACATGGCCAATCTCTCTGTTAATTATATGTCTTAATTATCTGCACTTTATTTTACCATGTTAGATTCAAGTTTTCAGAAATCTATCTTTATTATTTTTTATCCATTGCGAGAAATCTTCATTTCTATATTGCCAAAATTAAGATTGAAATTAACGATCCATTTTACGGTCTAACATTGGAAATAACGATACGTTTTAACTTAATGGATAAAGACAGTACTCCAGCTAGTTAATTATTTTTACAAGCATACGGCGAAATTATCCATAGACAGCGCTATGTTGTTTGATATGCAAAACAAAATAAAATAAAAAATAATTATCATTATGTCATAATATTTAATATTATAATAAAAATTAATTGTACCTCACAATTAAAATAAATCCTTCCAGAGCTAGTCTGTTCTATAAATATTGAAACGTGTATCATAAGTATTAATTAAAAAATTTTGTTATTAGGAGAATTATCTCAAATTAGGATAATAATATTAGAATCTTATCCAATAATTCTGGATATTGGATAATTGAATTGAGAAAAAAATTTGTCATTATTGATCTAAAAAAATAAGGTTGAGAGAAATTATAATTTTTTATTCAAATTTCAA
Source organism: Leucaena leucocephala (assembly GCA_037074615.1). Classification (NCBI taxonomy): domain Eukaryota; kingdom Viridiplantae; phylum Streptophyta; class Magnoliopsida; order Fabales; family Fabaceae; genus Leucaena; species Leucaena leucocephala. The sequence goes on along the minus strand of CM073546.1, from coordinate 4,588,185 downwards.
AAGGCATGTAACCTTTTTACGTTCCAAAAAGGCATGTAATTGAGACATACGTAAATATTTAATAATACAATCATATATTATATTCGACAAATCCATTCTATTAAGAATTACATATATTAAATTTCAATTTACAATTATTGAGCTTTAGGCGAGGTATACCAAGATGTTGTCACTAAATATATAAGTAGATAAATATTAGACAATTTGGTAAAGACTAAGTTCCATATTCAACAAATTGTAAAAGCACGTCTTCATGTCATGTGAGTAGACAATTTGTAAATACATTAACAATTAAACACTATTTAATATATGAAATTATAGTTTTAATCTCATCGAGGCATTGAGCCATAGACATCCAACGTAACTCATCAAAGTACTCTTCGGCTCCTTAATGTAAGCTAAGAGCTATTATTATAACAAATTTGATTTGCACTTGTTGAACTTTTTTTTTATAATATGATATCATATGTCATTTTATTAATTTTATTTGTTAAATAAATTAGTTTTGAAACAATAATAAATATGATGGATAAAATATATTAAAATTTTATATTTAACACTAAAATTAATCGCATGATTAACTTTTATATTTAAGATTAGAGGAGTATTATATTAAATAAAAAATATAAGACAATCTTTTATTTAGAGAGAAAAAAAAAACAGATACATGATCATAGAATCAATATTACTATAATGGACATAAGCAAACTCCTCAATTAATTTATGCATTTGGCAGAGATGGAGTAGTTCTTTGATATAAGAACCAACAAAAAAACTTATACGAAAGAAACAAAAACATCATACACATGAAATCTAGCAAAAGAACATGAGGAAGGCATAGTAAACTTGCTCAACAGTGGTAGAAGAGCAAAACCAAAGAGATCCAGAACCCCTTTGGTAGTGGCAACTTCCCTCTACAGAACCCTCTCTAAGACATGTATCATTACATGAAGCATCGTCGCTACAAAAGCCTTGATATATTTGGCTTCGTCTTAACAAATTCCGTCAGCTTCAACATAATTCTCTGCTTATAATAATACATCGCACAAAAACATCCATTAACTATAATCAAAGCACATGCACACTATATATGTAAAGAACATATTATAACGCAGAGGAAGACGGTGAAGGAAGCCATCTTCTTGTAAATGGAAGCAGCCATGTTTGGTAAGATTAATCAGTTAATAACTTTCAAGTTTGAGTTGATAGGTGATGATGGACTATATATATACACACACACACACATATATCTGTAACGTAGACAACGTTGTTCTTCGTGAAATTCGTCTTTTCATTCCTCCTCCTCGGTTTCTACGTACTTTGGTTGGACATCAAACACCAAATTGACGGCAAGATTCTGGTTTATACGGCTTGTTCGTTGTCGCTGCTTTCTTGTCTCTTGGACTCTTCAAGTTCTGCAAATCTCCGTTCTCTCTACTTCTGATGTGGATACACACAAAATAGATGTTATGTGGCCAAGTCATAATTATAAAAATTAGTTGAAATTTTTTAAATAGATTAAATAAACTAAATAAATTAATTAATTATAATTAAATTCAATCATCGAGATAAATTTATATTATATACTTCTCAATCTATTCAAATAAATCAACTAATTCTTATATTAATTATAATTAAGTGATTTATTTAGATTTTTTAATCTATCTAAAAAAAGTTAACTATATAATAAGTGTTCAACCGAAGGCTTAGTCCATAAGCACATATCGATTAGTAGTGATGTGAATTATGTATAAACCAACGTTAAGAAATTCCCCTGACATATATAACAACCAAGTTTTCTATACTATATCGCTCTTGGTCTTTCTTGTTACATTATTGATTATTTTAGAGCTGGTTTTCCTTGGTTATATTAATAATTAATGCAACTTACTGCTCCATGATTCTGCATTACAGGCTATAAACTTACAAGCAATGAAGGCGAAGATTACTAGGAGCGCCTACCACACCAGATCAATACTTTTTCTCCATACTCAATCTCCTTTATCAGAGGAGAGATGGCAGAAAGAATTGGCATTCTTTAATAGAGGTAAAATTAAAAATTTACTTTAATTTAAGACATGTTGAATGAGTTAGTCATTCTTCTTTAATTTTAATAAAATAGTTAAAAGTAATTTATATTTTAGATAGGATAAAATATACTCTCTAATCGTTATTATAGGACCTATTTTTATAATCATAAATAGAAGATTCTATGTAAAATGTTAATAGCATTAAATTCTTCTTTTTCACCATACCCTTATCAATTTTAATAAATAGAGAGATTGTATTTGAAAGAAATTAAAGGTAATTAAGGTAGGTCGATTTTAATTGGAGGATAAATATTGAAAAGTGTAATAATTTTTTACCATTTAAATGATATAAGCCACTTTTTTTAATCCTTGTGAAGTATAGAAGATCTTATAGTACATATTAGGAATAAAGTTGAAAACGGAGAGATAGAGGTTAGACATAAATTAAGGGTATTATTGTAATGTTACTCTATTCTTTTTGAGAAAATCAAGATATTGACGATCTTTAATTAATTATTTTTATTGGTTTTTGTAAATTATAGTTAAAATCATCATATAATCTCAAACAGAAAGAGTACTATGCATTGTAATTGTTAGCTTAATACACAAGCGTTGTTATATGTTTATTCCGAATTACTATATATGTTCCTCGTAAATAAATTATTCGTGTGAATCGTAGCCAGAAAAACTGAAAAGAAAGCTGAAAGCAGTAGTAAGTAATTAACTGAAGACTTTATTGCAGTTAGTTGTAGCTACGTTGCTTTCATTGAAGATGAACTCCAACTACCAACAAATGCTATTCACTAGGAAATCAATCAACTGAAGAAAAATTGCAGCCATGAAAGTGATGGTAATTCCACATGCATGCAACGTAGACTTTAAATGACATTAATTAAATCGCCCTCGTTCCTTTGTTAGCTTCTTTTTTAAACAAGAAAACCTTTTACTAACTTCATTCCTACTTCATATTGAGTTGAAAGAGATCATTCTATGCATTGGCTGATAAAATGTTTCGTAAATTCAATATTCTCCATGCATTTTACTCCTTCTCAGTTTCTTTTTATTTGTCATTTAAGGTTCTAACATTCAGATTAAGACATATAATTAATACACCAGAATTCTTTTCGTCCATCATCGGATTTGATTCAAGTTTATTTCCCGAATATTTTATTAATGCACTTCTCCACATTGTTTCAAAGAACTTGTTCGTACTGTTTCTGGTTTACTTAATTAGTATCAAAAATGAATTTTCTCATCTAAAGATGGATTGTATGACGAAAACAAAGCTCTATATATATAGTTATTTGTTATCAAGTTTTCTGATAAATGCATGCTTAGTAGAGAACTTTGATGGTTATTGTTTTCTCCTTAATGTCAAGAATTAACAACTAATTACCACACTAATCGTTAAGCTATAAGATAATAACTAGCTAGTCTTAAAACTAAGCTATACTGAAACGAGTTTCTCAGTGAGATCAGCTAGAAATTAAAATAGGAGGGATATGAAATGGATGGTTGTCTTCATTATAATAATAATTATGATAATTGATATAAATAACCAGATGGACAAATAATATTTATATGCTGTATGCAAAACATTCTCTAGCATACGTTACAAGGGATAATACTAGCCCGAGTCATATAGATCACTTAAGTTTAATTATTTAAGCAGACACACACATTCTAGGTTTTTGTTTTCCTTGCTTTATGCCTTTCACATACTTAGGGTCCGTTGTGAGAAGGAGGATGTGTATCGTATGAAGGTGGATAGTCATAGTCAACATGTTCGCTTTCCTTTATTGTCTTCTCAAACTCAGGCTTCTTCATCACTTTATCTCCATCATTTTTCAGTCCATGCTTCATAAAGAAAAAGTGACTTTTAATTAGATGGCATTCAAAGAAAAAACTATTACTAGAGAAAAAGGGAGGGGGAATAATCTATCCACAAAAAGGAGTAAAAGAGAATAAGACAACTCAAACACATGAAAAAATCCAAAAAAAAAAAAAAACTCACGTCATTTTCACACACACACACACACAGAAAATTTACTTAAAATGATAAGAAAAGTTGGTTTAGATGAGACACTCGAAATGAACCATTCCATAATTAATTTCAGGATAATTAATCCAACTATTATTAATTACTTACGGAGCATTAATTAAATTAAATCAACAATGGCTACCACCTCATCATCATCAGGTAGCCACATTATTTGCTAAACTTTTCAATTGATCGATTCGTGCAGCTTCGTTAGTTTTATTGAAGAGAACATGTCAAATTAAAACGATTTGATTAACCAAAATATAGCAAAAGAAGATAAAAGAAACTTGGTTTAATTAGTTGATAAATAAACATAATTGATATATTTATAAGTGTAACGTGGTTGTAGTTGAACAATACCTTGGGAAAGGAGTGGGTTTTCTTCTCCATTTCATGATCAAGAGGGACAAAATGTAGAGCTTTGCATGCATGCAAGGAAATGCACAGAAGGAGGAGGAGAAGGAAGCGTGTGAGTGACATATCTGATGAACTTTTGAGGTAAAGTTGGTTATGGGTTGAGGATTTGAAGGGAAGTACAAGAATATTTATAGAGATAGAGAATTTTTTTTTTGGTAGAGAAATACAGAATTTAATTAGGCACTGAATGCTACAATCTTGTGCACAGAATGTGGAATAGTACCGCGAAATATGGTGGATTCTTTGGTATCTTTTCTTTTTATTTCCTAAAAGTGTAGAAATTAAAAGCTTTGACTTACCAAATCTTTTTTAAAATATACTCTTCTAGTCCTATTTATACAATATTTCTAATGTGTGTTTTATTGAAACAAATAAAAACCATAAGCATCATTAATTTTATCTTAAAATTTAGTAACTTTTTAATTTTACCCCTATTTGACATATCACTCTGGTTCTATATATAAATCACTTATAATCCATTTTCACATACCAAAAAATACATTAAATTGATAAAAAAAAATATATTTACCCTTATTAAATAAAAGGGTATTAAAAATAGATTATTAATTACTCTAGAAGTGACTTATATTCAATAAGGTCGAATTGAAAAGAGGTTATCACTTTATCTCCATAATTTTCAGTCCAAGCTTCATAAAGAAAAGTGACTTTTATAAAGCATAAAAAAACTATTACTAGAAATAGGGAGAATAATCTATCCAAAAAAATAGTAAGAGAGAATAAGACAACTCAAACACATTAAAAAAAGTCATGTCATTTTCACATATATGCACGAAATTTTTATTTATATTTATATCTGATCGTGTGATTTTAAGGATGTTCACTTTAAATTGTAAAAAAAGTTGGTTTAGATGAGAGACACTCGAAATGAACCATTCCATATAATTAATTTCAGGATAATTAATCCAACTATTATTAATTACTTACGGCGCATTCATTAATTAAATCAACAATGGCTACCACCTCATCATCATCAGGTAGCCACATTAGTTGGTAAACTTTTCCATAAATCGATTCGTGCGGCTAAAAGAAGTTAAATTACAACGATGTAATTAACCCAAATATAACAAAAGAAGTTAAAAGAAATTTGGTTAATTAGTCGATAAATAAACATAATTAAGCAAAGGCTGAGTCGAAACTACATTATAAAGTGGTGAGTGCGTGCAGGCAAATAATTAGTGTGCCAATAGGGATCAAGAAGAAGAAGAAGAAGAAATAATCCATTCAAGTAACTTGCTTATTTTATATAAATCATACTATATATTTTTTCTGGACATAATAATTTGAAAGCTTCTTGAAAATTATTAATTTATCTTTCTAATATTTAATGCTATTAAAAATTGTGAAGAAATATTAATTGAAAGAATAAAAAATAGCGGGCTAAGGTTAAATTTTGCCTCAAAAGTTTTTCATGTAGGAGCTATCGCCTTATAAGTGTTAAAAAAAATAGTAAAACCGCTTAAACCCTTATCTGAATAAACTAATATTAACTATTAAAAAAATAAACATTGATCATTAATATTTTTAACTACCAACAGTGACATTGCTCATTTTTCAACATTTTTAGAATAATATTGATATAATAAAAACTTCCTAATATACACCATTTCTATACGAAAAATTTTAGGATAAAATTAGACTTTAACCCAAAATATAAAATTGCACAGCCGAAAAGGAAAATAAAATTTCACTCACCAAAGATCTACAAGAAAAAATAAACTTGAACAACCAAGAACCTAAGCTACTTGAATAGATAAGAATGTGTAACATGCCAAAGGGCTCAATTTCTTTTCCTACCAATTTTTTTATAAAAAAATAACTTTCATTTGTTTCGTTTAGTTTCATTGAAAAGTTGGCTAGTAAAACTTCTAGTAGAGTTTCATTAAACTTGAATTAATATTACTTTTCATGTACTAGGACCTAATTGAGTGGTTAATTTTAGTCCTAAATATAATATATATTTTTTATATTTATCAACTTTTTTATAAATTATCCCTATTAATACTCTATCAACAATAATCAAGTAAGAGAAAGATAAGGACAAAATTAAATAAGATTATTAGAATATTTTTTTAAAAAATATATTATATTAACTAAATTAACTAATTTTCTTAATATAATTAAATTAGTTAAATATATCTTATATTTAATAGAGGAATAATAACTAATAAGCCACTTTCTAAATGAAAGATAGCTTAAGTGAAAGCAATAATAATGTATATATATACATATATATATATATATATAACTATAACGTGATTGTAGTTGAACATTACCTTGAAAATAGAGTAATTTATTATAAAGAGATAATAAATGGATAATATATTTAATGGAGATAAAAATAGAAAGACTAAACTAAATTTTAAATAAAAAGAATTAATTCCTTATATTTAAAACTACCCACCCTTTTGAGGGGGAAAGATTATTCCTTTTAAAAAAGGAGTAAATAGGAGAAATTATTAGGTGGGTCTATCAAGTGAAGAGGAGAAAGTATGTAATTTCCTTGGCTTTAATATATTTCTTGCATAGTTAATGTATATGTCCCCTAAATTCCTATCAGTGCCAGCTTTTATTTGCCTAGGAACTACAAAAATGAAGCGCGCGCGCGCACACACAAAACATATACATATACATACATACACACACACACACACACACACACACATATATATATATATATATATAGGAGTACACTAATAACCTCAAAAAAAGAGTGAGGAAGTATATGAAGGAAAAGCTCGTTTGTTCCCCACTAACCTGAAAACCATAACACCTGTCACTTTGACCTTTCTACTTGCATTTGTGTCCGAAAGTGAGAGTTTGAGTTAAGTATAAACCATTCGATTCCTTTAGAGTTTGAATCTGTAGATTAAAATGGGAAGATTTATTTTAAATTGAGTTTGACATTGCTCGAATATAACATTAAGTGCTGCATTTTAAAGCATACACACTACTACGATATATGCTTCCTACAATTCAGAAAAGAATTATGTTCAAGTGGCAAATTACAGAAAGAGACTTCTCTTTTTAGAGAATCCCTCAACCTTTTATATAAATTACTATCTTGTGAATAACATTTGGAACAATAAGTAAGTCTTGTTACAATTTAGTGTAATAATATACATCACAGCCTGCACCAAGACAATTAGGCTGTTGCAGTCCACACAGCTTCTATTAAAAAGAATGAAAGATTATTCTGCTCAGGCAACAAAGACAGCAGACAGAGCTACCATACTCAGCTTTCTTTCGGCAATAGAAACCGGTCTTGGCCTTCGATGACCTTTGCGGAACGAATAACATCACCAGTTTTTATCTGGGAAGAATCTCTCTCCCAACAGTTGTGTATCTGCACCAAAATATGATATGTATATATATAAAGAACTTTGTCATTTATGAAATTGATAATGTAGCAAGACATACTGATTGTAACGAAAAACATACCCAAAAACCGAAAATTGTCCTTCATCGAAGGATATGCCTCCCAAGCCAGACTATAAAATAGTAAAAAAGAGGATGAAACAGAACTAATTCAGTCATAAGCAGGCATAACTAGGTTCATATAGCTTTTCTACAGCATAACAGGTGTCTACTAAATCCTAGGCATGAATATTAACAAAAATCTTAGATGCATATATTAGGTGTTCTTTAATCTTTTATAAAATTATCACATGTGAGAGAATTGGCTCGAGTTTCAATAACGTAATGCTGAGCTTACATTTCGTTTGTCATAAAGATAAAAGAAAAACTGATTAGGTGATGAGAACTCCTCGGAGTCTTCACTATGCGCCATGGCGACTGACCCATAAACAGACAGAGGAAGAACCGGCAGTTCTCCGTCCTTCCATCGTGACAGGAAAACAGGCATAAGAAACAACTTAGAAAAGGAATTAACAGCCAATTTGGTTCCAAGTTTTATGATAAAGGAAGGCAAACTTACTTGCACATCTAATGTTGTTCTGTAGAGAGGCTCAAACTGTCCAGAGGGCTTTAATTCTAAGGGAACACTATAACCAGAGTTCTTATCAAGTCCTTTATCTGAGAGAATAGCTTGGTTGGCACAGTTGAGTTTTGAACCATCATATGCTCCTTCCATTATCTGATGAAAAATATAATAGTTAATATAGCTCCAGATGTTTTCAACGTCATGAGATAAACTCAGGTGTGAGGAAGAATTGTATAATTTCAAATGAATGATTAAAATAATACAATTCCAAGGAAAAAAGAAATCAGACAAATATCCTACTAAACAAAAAAAGTTTAGTAAATGAGAATTGTACTGCCATGTGTTATCCTCGTCCATAGAGTGATGAAAGAATCTGTAATCTTATAAATTTGAGGCTATTAGGTTTCTCATTGTTTCATTGCTAAAGCCCGCCCCCCCCCCCCCAACACACACACAAAAACCAACTTTCTTGCTCTGTTATGATATTAAAGTTCTCATCTTCAAAACCCAAGTATTCCTATGATTATTATTTTTCATTAATGGCACTGATGACCAGTCACTGCCTGCCTGAATTTAGATTTAAAAATGTTTTAATCAATCGCCTTCAACTATTTTTCCTGCTTACATATCTGAAAACATTTTATCTATGACCTATCAACTTAAAATTGAACAATAGATTCAGGAATTTATGCAACGTTTCATTAAGATGAAGTGATGTTCAACTACCTTACCAGTTTTGCAAAATTCCCTGCAGTCAGTGGTGCTGAATATCCATCTATTACAACCTGAAAACGCATATTAATTATCCATTGGTAAAACATGGTTAAAAAAGTAATTTACTATTTACTTAAAGCCCAAACACACCATGTGCCATGTAGTATTCTTTTGAAGAGGCCTTTCTTATTGCTAAATGTATTCATTTTGGACGAGGCTTTGCAAGTCAACAATCCGAGGATTCTTGCAGAGGTCAAAAGAGGAAGTAAAATGTACCTGGATAGTAGCAGGTTTTCTCTCTTCACCACCAACAGGAGAAAAAACCAAATTATCTACCTTCTCAATCGTAAACTCAACAGTTCCTCTCCCGGTAAGCCTGCAAGAGATTATGGAGATATTAATTTGTCTTTGTCCTTTTATTGTTTTCATTAATCCCAAACCGAAATGTGTAAGCTACAACGCATTGCTATCCAAAATCATTTAAGGCTTTTCTTCAATCTTCTTCCACGGTTTCAACTAAAAAGGCCACAATGGTCATTGAAAATTAATAAAAATGTCCAAAGTATTCATTCCTGAGTCTATTTGACATATCAAAGTTCTAATTGAGATAGCAAGGGGATAGAAGTCACTTACCATGGATATTGCAAGTATTGCTCAGGCAAAAGAAAAGACAATCCTGGAGCCTGTAAAGATTTCACAAATACAAATATTGCTTCTTTTTAATCCAATGTCAGTTTCATAATTTATATAACTTAAAAAGTAAAGACAGTTGTTATTTATTCCAGAAGACTGTCATATTAATTATGGCTTGCAGTTACCTGTTGACAAACCCATATTTTTATATATTAATTCATATCATTTTAGTGGGTTTTTGTCAACATTGTGGTCCTTAATTTCATTATTTGTGTACTAATTGAATTAATATGACTTATATTGAATTAGTGCTTAATAGGGGCATAATTGCCATAATTTTATGATTTCTCCCAAACAATTATTTTTGGAATAAAAGATATTACATTATTGTGATTTTATATTTCAGGAATTTTGGAGAAATCAGAATTCATAAATGACAATAAAGGACCATTAAATTAGAAATTGCAAAATAAGACCCAATGGGCCAAACCTTGCGATTTGGCCCATTAGGTTTTGCTTTTTGCTTTTTGCTTTTAAAAGGCATTCATTCACGCAAGAAAAGAGGTGTGTGGCGGCAGCAAACTGAATTGAATTGAAAGGAAGAAAAGAACAAGACGCTGAAAAACGGAATTGGGTGAAAAGAAAGGAAAGGCACACATGCGTGGAGGACGCCGCAGGAATTGAATTGGAAAGGAAAAAAAAGCGCAACACACACACACGGGAAAAGCCACGCCGCGGAGAAGACATAATTGAATTGAAGAAGGAAAGAAATAGACGCTGCAACAGGGACGCAAAACAGATTGCAACAACAGAACTTATTTCCTCTTGCTGTTAATCATGTCTTCCAGTAAAAGCTTGAAGTTGGTGGTGATCTCCATGTGTGGCTAATTCATCTTAATTCTCTAATTTAATGGCAAAGGCATGAGCTTGTGATCTCAAAGGGGAGTATAAGTTACTCTAATTCTCTACCCAATAATTATATTATGATTCCTAGGTCTTAGGATTAATTTTATAATTATTGGGAATGTTTAGAATGATTTATTTATATTTATTGAGGATTATTGTGACTGAATTTTTGCTTGACATTTGACATTAATCTTTAATTAACTTTAATTTCATTTACTTTGATCTGGGTCAGACATTGAATTGAGATTATTGTGAATAATTTGTGATTTTTCAAGGTGGCTTGAATTATTGGATCATTGTGTCTCTTGTTGGCTTAAATTCTATTTTATGAATTATTGAGTTATAATTGAGCATTGGTTTTTAATATCTTTAGTCCTATTTTATTATTCTGGTGGCAGTTAATAAATTAGGACTTGGAAAATATTTTGTGACAATTCGAGGTGGCTCGATTATTGGATTAAAAGCTTAATTATAATTCTTAATTCATTGTTTATAATTCCCATATCTTTTGAAGCTATGATTGCCTGCGTTATTGAATTAGAGGATTGCTTTTATTATTATTAATCACCTTTGAATTAATTCTTTTCACTTATTATCATTCATTATTTCGTTCTTTAAACCAAAAATACCAAAAATATTTTCTTTAAATCTATTTTAATTCATTGCATTTAGTTGTTAGTCAATCAAAACAAATCCCATTTTCTAATTTAGGTTGCATTGCATTTAGTTACTTAGGAATTTAATTTCCCATTTTGGCTCCTCAGAGAGAACGACCCGAGGTTGCACTATACGCAATCCTTGGATTAAATTTTTGAAGTAACCCCAAGGCGACATCGGTTCAAAGGTTGTTTCAAGTGGCGCCGTTGCCGGGGAGCCAAGAAATTGGTTCTCTAGTAACTAAGTGTCAAGTAATATTTTTTGGGATTAATTCAATTGCTGAGCCAGTCTTAGTTAATTTGCATAACATTTACATTTGCACTTTTGCTTGCATTATTAATTCAAAAAAAAAAAAATTCATTTTCTTTGGTTTGTTTAGTTGATTTGATTTTTCTTTTATTTTAGATTCTTTTCATCTGACTGCTACTGTTTATGCCTAGAAGTGATAGGGTTTTACCTCTGATTCCCTTAAATCTTGAAATTGAAAAGTCTGTGAAAAAGATTAGAAGAAAGAAGAGATTAGAGGGTACAAGTCAAGTTATTGTCGAGGAGGGGCATAATTCACAAGAGTCAAGTTTGTCATCTAGTGAACAAGAGTCTAGTGAGAGAGCTACCTCTAGTGAACACTTGTCTGTTAGTGCTTTTGAATTAGAACAAGAAACCATGGATGGTCCTAACGGTAACAATGGTTATAATGGGCTTAATGGGAATAACGGACATGGTGAGAATAACTTAGGAAATAATGGTGAGGATGATAGAAGCATGAGGGAGATTAATAATTCTAATGTTGATTATGATCCTTATGGCTTTTATACTGATAATGTGAACTTTGAGATTAAAGGAGCATTAATTTCTTCCTTACCTAAATTTCATGGCTTTGCAGGTGATGATCCACACAGGCATTTGAAGACTATGCATATGGTGTGCTCTTCCATGAAATCACCCACAGCTAATCTTCAAGATGTATTGAGGAGAGCATTTCATTTTACTTTAGAAGGCAAGGCTAAGGAGTGGTTGTACACGCTACCTCAACATTTTACTACATTGACTTGGGATCAGTTGAAAGGAGCATTCTTGGATGAATATTTCCCTGCATCTAAAACTTCAAGGCTGAAAAAAGAGATAACTAGTGTGGTCCAACGAGATAATGAATCCATGCATGAGTATTGGACCAGGTTCATCACACTTCTAGCTCAGTGCCCACACCATAATATTTCGAAGAATGATCTGGTTAATTCTTTCTATGAAGGGCTACTTCCACATCATAAGCCCTCAATTCATGCTGCTGCAAATGGTTCTCTTAGAGAATTGAGTCCTAATGCTGCATGGGACTTAATTCAAAAGATGGCTACCAATGACTCTCAATCTGGAGACACAAGAAAAGTGTATAATACCTCTTCGATTTCTTCCCAAGATATTCTTGCTGAGATTGCTGCTTTGGGGAACCGAATGGAGAAAAGACTCAGTATTTTAGAGAATAATGTGAATGCCAAGCAGGTTAATTCAATGAGTCACTCTCAAGCTATAGTTGCTGGTTGTGAGTACTGTGGGTCAATGATGCACGCCTCTAATACGTGTTCTCGCTATGAAGAGGTTTCTTCCCTATATCAAAATAGGAATGGTCCATATCAAAAGAGGGATCCTTACTCTAACACTTATAATCCAGGTTGGAGAGATCATCCTAACTTTAGATGGGGTGGAAATCAAGGCAACCCTCAAGGTAATTTCTCAAATCAAGTGGTACCTAATCAAGGGGCATCATCTTCTTTTTCTGGAGGTAATGAACTTGGTATGATTGTGAAAGGTATTACTGAGCTCAATTCAAAGTTTGACAATCAGAAGTCACAAACTGAGGCAAAGTTACATGCTATGGAGAATAAGATGGATTCATGTCTACAAAATGTGTTCTCTAAATTGGAGCAAATGGAGACTAAGCATGAGAATTTGAATGCTTTTGTTTCACAATTCTCCAACAACTTGAGTGAACAACAAGCAAAGAGCAGTGGTTCTATACCCTCCAACACAGTGATAAATCCTAAATCTTTGAATGCAATCACACTGAGAAGTGGTAAGAAAATTGGGCCGAAGAATGTACAACTCAAAGAACTTGAAGAGGATGAAGAGCAGGTTGATGAGGAAATAGAAGTTGAGTCTCCTCCTACCAAAACTACTGAAGAAACTTCCCAAACTGAGAAAGAAGCTTCTATCCAATCTGAAGTCCTACAAGAAAAGAAGCTCTTGGAGAAGCGTCTGAAACAACCAATGGTGCAAACTGATGAAGAGGCAACAACTATCATAAAAGGACCAATGGAGAAAGGATCACCTTCCAACTCCAAAGATGATGAGGTAAATATTCGTGACTTGCCTTTTCCTAATTCTTATTTGGTTAGTAAAAAGATTGTTGAAAAGAAAGATAATGATGAATTGTTTGAAATGTTTAGCAAACTTGAGGTTAATGTGCCATTGCTTGAATTGATTAAAAAGATGCCCAAATGTGCTAAATTCTTGAAAGACCTATGTACAAACAAGAGAAAGTATAGGCATAGTGAGAGAATCCAACTGGGGTTGAGTGTTAGTGCCTTATTTAAGCCACAGTTGCCTATTAAATGCAAAGACCCGGGTTCCTACACTATTCCTTGTACCATAGGTAGAACTACAGTTTCCCATGCCCTACTAGACTTAGGTGCAGCAATTAATGTCATGCCAACCTCTGTTTATAAGACCTTGGGTATTAAAGCTTTGAAAGACACTAGTGTAATGCTTGGCCTAGCTGATAGGACGGTGAGATACCCTAAAGGTATTCTTGAGGACATTCTTGTGCAAGTAAAAGGTCTTGTTTTTCCAGCTGACTTTTATGTTCTTGATATGACTAATGACCTTCCCGCTGAGAGCACTTTGATTCTAGGTAGACCTTTCCTTTTAACTGCTGAGACAATAATTAACATGAAAAAGGGTCTTATCACTATGAGGATTGGGGATCAAGAAGTACAATTTAATCTTTCAGAAGCTATGAATCATGGTTATGAAGATTGCTCTTATTTGGGAATTAGTTCAATTGAATGTCATGACATGGACCACTTACATGAGACTAATATGAATGTACCTTACTTGTGTGACATGGTTGTGAAGCATGATGATGCTTTTACTTGTCTATCTTCCTCCCACTCTTATTATGTTTGTGCATGTGAAGGTGGTATATCTTGTGCCTATTGTTTAGAGATAGATAGTTGGCTTTCATCTACTCATGATTTTGATGTACCATGTTGCTTTGACTTTGATATTACTGCTGATTCTACACTTGATAGCCTTGAGAAAGGTGTATTGCTTGATTTTGTAGGAACTGATGATAAGGAGGATGATGCACAAGCTACGAATATAGCTTCTCCATTGAGTGGTGCTGGAACATTAGAAGAGGATAGCAGTGATTCTGCTACTGCCTTAGTCCTTTCTAATCCCACTCTCTCTTCTAATTTATTTTCTTTTTCTATTGATCAGACTGACCCTAACTCTCCTATTTCTAGGTTATCTAATGGTGGCACTGAGTCGGGAAGTGGAGGAAATACACACCACACTGAGCTTATATCTCCTTCCCTGAGCCACATGGATACACCACTCACTCTGAATGCACTTGATATAACGAAGATGATTCCTTCTATTGTACAACCCCCTGATTTAGAATTAAAATCCCTTCCCTCTAACTTGAAATATGTCTTTCTTGCTGATGATTGTAAATTACCTGTTATTATTTCCAGTTCTTTGAGTAGTTCTGAAGAAGAGAGACTAGTTTCAGTGTTGAAAAGGTATAAAAGGGCTATAGGCTGGTCTTTAGGGGACATACCAGGGATTGATCCCTTGGTTTGTACACACAAGATCCTTTTAGCTGAAGGGTCAAAGCCAGTTAAACAGCCACCAAGGAGGTCGAATCCTCTTATTCATGATGTGATTAAGAAGGAGGTATCTAAATTACTGAGTGCTGGGATCATATATGCAATTTCAGACAGTGAGTGGGTAAGTCCGATACATGTAGTACCAAAGAAGAGCGGTATCACAGTAGTAAAAAATGAGAATAATGAACTTATTCCAACAAGAGTTCAGAATGCTTGGAGAATGTGTATAGACTATAG
The DNA here is from genome assembly GCA_037074615.1 of Leucaena leucocephala. NCBI lineage: Eukaryota > Viridiplantae > Streptophyta > Magnoliopsida > Fabales > Fabaceae > Leucaena > Leucaena leucocephala. The sequence goes on along the minus strand of CM073546.1, from coordinate 4,572,702 downwards.
GAAGTTGAATGAAGCGACTAGGAAGGATCATTTTCCATTACCTTTCATTGATCAAATGTTGGAAAGAATATCTGGTAAATCTCACTATAGTTTCTTGGATGGCTTTTCAGGTTATTTCCAGGTACCGATTGCACCTGCAGATCAAGACAAGACTACTTTTACATGTCCTTTTGGCACCTATGCATATCGAAGGATGCCATTTGGGTTGTGTAATGCTCCAGGCACCTTTCAAAGGTGTATGATGGCAATCTTTAGTGATTTATTGGAGCGTAATATGGAAGTTTTCATGGATGACTTCACCGTTTATGGTGATGGCTTTGATGATTGTTTACTTAGTCTTGAGCATGTTCTTGATAGATGTATTGAGAAAAAGTTGGTCTTGAATTATGAAAAATGTCATTTCATGGTAGATAGTGGCATAGTGCTAGGTCACCGCATCTCTCAAAAGGGGATTGAGGTTGATAAAGCGAAGATTGAAGTTATTTCTTCACTTCCCTATCTTACTTGTCTTAAAGATTTGAGGTCTTTCTTGGGGCATGCTGGGTTTTATCGACGTTTTGTAAAAGAATTTAGTAAAATTGCTTTACCACTCTCTACACTTTTGAGAAAAGATGTTGATTTTCACTTTGATGATGAGTGTAGACATGCCTTTGACTCATTGAAATCCTTACTTGTTTCACCTCCTATTCTCACTGCACCTAATTGGGATTTAGCTTTTGAATTATCCTGTGATGCTTCTAACTTTGCAGTAGGTGCTATGCTTGGTCAGAGGGAGGATAAGCGATCTAGAGTGATAGCATATGCCTCCAAGACACTTGACCCCGCTCAAGTGAATTACACCACAACTGAGAAGGAACTTTTTGCTATAATCTTTGCTTTAGATAAGTTTAGACAATATCTGATAAATTCTCGAGTTGTTGTTTTTACAGATCATGCAGCAGTGCGTTACTTGTTCAAGAAGCCTCAGTCTAAACCAAGACTGCTGAGATGGGCTTTATTGATACAGGAATTTGATATTGAAATTAGAGATAGAGCTGGAGCAGAGAATCATGTGGCTGACCACCTTAGTCGGTTACCTGAAGGCACCAAAGGAGTTGACTCCTCTGATCTTACTGTTGATTCCTTTCCTGATTCTGCACTCTTTGCCTTAGCTGTTCAGGAGCCTTGGTACTCTAATATTGTTAACTATGTTGTCACTAATCTTGCACCACCTTCTATGTCTAAGTTTCAGGTTGATAAGCTGAAGAGGGAGGCAAGATATTATATCTGGGATTCTCCAATTCTTTGGAAGCAATGCAGTGACCAGATCATCAGACAATGTGTTCCTAACAATGAGATTCACTCTATCCTTACCTTTGCACATTCTTTATCTTGTGGGGGACATTTTAGTGCTAATAGAACTGCTAGGAAGGTTTTAGAATGTGGATTTTACTGGCCTACTTTATTCAAAGATGCTTATATTTTCTGTAAGTCTTGTGATAAGTGCCAGAGGTTTGGGAGTCTAGGTAGAAAGCATGAAATGCCTTTAAAACCTATGCATTTTTGTGAAATTTTTGATGTATGGGGCATGGATTTTATGGGTCCTTTTCCTCCGTCATTTGGGTTTTCATATATATTACTTGCAGTAGACTATGTGTCTAGGTGGGTAGAGGTAGTGCCAACTAGGAAAGATGATGCTTCTACTGTTGCCAAATTCTTACGCTCTCATATCTTTTGTAGGTACGGCATTCCAAGAGCAATCATTAGTGACCAAGGAACACATTTCTGCAATAGGACCATAAAGTCTCTACTTGCTAAACATGGAGTTAATCACAAGCTGGCAACTCCTTATCACCCTCAGACCAATGGATTAGCTGAAGTCTCTAATCGGGAAGTCAAACGAATACTAGAAAAGATTGTGAAACCATCCCGTAAAGATTGGAGTGAAAGGCTTGAGGAGGCACTGTGGGCTTATAGGACTGCCTATAAAACCCCTATAGGCATGTCTCCTTTTCGGTTGCTCTATGGTAAGTCTTGCCATCTACCTATGGAGATTGAGCACAAATCTTATTGGGCGATCAAGGCATGTGATGCAGACCTTGAATCCTCACTTGAAAACCGAACGATGCAACTTCAAGAGCTTGAAGAGATGAGACTTGAATCCTATGATAATGCCAGAAACTATAAAGACAAGCTGAAAATGATTCATGACAAACAGATTTTGAGAAAACAATTCTATGAAGGTGACAAGGTTCTAAGATTCAAGGCCCGGTTGAAGTTGATGCCTGGGAAGTTTGTCACCAAGTGGGAGGGCCCTTTTAGAGTTATCAAAGTGCATTCTTTTGGTACAGTAGAGCTAGTGGATGAAGCGACAGGCCATATTTCACAAGTCAATGGTCATCTGCTTAAGCACTACCATGAGAATCAGAGACCTCCCTAATTGCACGGTTGTTCCTTTGCACCTTTCTCCTTTACTTTCTCTTGTATTGCTATAATATCTGTTTGCTAAGATAGTTAGGAGTAAGTGTGGGGGAGGGACCATCATAGTAGTTTTAGATTTATTTGCTTTCTGTCTTTTAACAAATTCTTAGAATAGGTTGCATTTTACAGAGTTCTTAGTTTTAGGTTAGTTTTTCTTTGAATAAAGCTTCCTTCCCTTTTAGCTCATGATTCTAATCATTTTTCCTTCTCCCTTTGATATATGCTTTAGTGATGTGTTGAGGACAACGCATGGTTTAAGTGTGGGGGAGGGATTGCTTTTGCTAATTTGTGTTGCCATTGCTTGCATTGCCAAAATATGAAAAATTCAAAAATTTTGAACTTGTTGAGCTAAATTGATTGGATTTTTCAATGTTGTATGAGCAAATTGTTGATGTGATTTCCACCTTCCACTTGACTTTTGCAATCATTAGGCTTTACTTTCAAATCTTTATTTCTTTATGCATGTGAACATTGGCATGTCTAGGTGAGAATATAATTTTTACTTATGTAGTTTTTATTCTTAATTAGTTAGCAAAGTGGAGTGTCTTTGATGCAGTGTTATTAACCTTGTTTCATAGCTTGATCTTAGGGAGGAAACATATTAGAGAAAGCCTTGTTGGAAGGATTATTGAGCCTTAATTTTCTTTCTTAACTTGTGTGATTTCCACCTAGTTTTGGTTAACCTCTAGAACTTGTCTATATTCTTTTTCAAAGCTGCATTATTACCTGGATTTATGAGCATGATAGGGGCATTTGTTTCTAAACCCTTTTACCCAAACACAAGCCATCTCAATTAACCTTTGCTTACCCCTTTGAGCCCATCACTTTCATTTCATTCCATAAATTTTGAACAAGTGCTTTGCATGAGTATATTATGTTCGTTATGATTAACTGTGTACTATTGAAAGTTGTTATCTTTATCTTTTTTTTAGTTAGGTTTGCCAAAAAAAAACAAAAGGAGAAAAGAAAAAAGAAAATGTGCAAAAAAAAAAAAAGAAAGAAGTTCAAAAAAAAAAAGAAAGAGAGAAAAAGAAAATAAAAAGAAAAATTGGCAATAAGGCATCCTTTAGTAGTTGAAGATTAAAGTTTATTGTTCATTTGATAGTCACATGTTATCTTACTTTGAGCTATTTCTTAATACTCATGCATTAAACTTGTTATACATTTCATTCCATCCATTCATTAGCCTTTCACCAACATTACAACCCAATAAAGTCCCCTTGATCATGAATCTATGGTATGTTAGTAGTGGAGATAGTAGAATCTTTACAAGCCTATGGTAGGTGCTAATCTAGGTGGATTGAGTGAAAATTCCCTATACTTGAGAGTTGAGTGAAACACTTATACCTATGAGAGATCTAATATGTTTCCCTTCCTCTATCTTGCTATGTCTTGTCTTACTTTCTTTGCATCGAAGCATTCCATCACTATTGATTGATTAAGGATAGAAGTTGCTGGAGTTAATTATATATTCTTGCCTTGATAGTTTTATGTTTACCTGCATTGAGTATAACTATTGGGATTTCTTTGAGTGATATTTTGCCCAGGAGTGCAAAAGGCTAAGTGTGGGGGAGTTGACAAACCCATATTTTTATATATTAATTCATATCATTTTAGTGGGTTTTTGTCAACATTGTGGTCCTTAATTTCATTATTTGTGTACTAATTGAATTAATATGACTTATATTGAATTAGTGCTTAATAGGGGCATAATTGCCATAATTTTATGATTTCTCCCAAACAATTATTTTTGGAATAAAAGATATTACATTATTGTGATTTTATATTTCAGGAATTTTGGAGAAATCAGAATTCATAAATGACAACAAATGACCATTAAATTAGAAATTGCAAAATAAGACCCAATGGGCCAAACCTTGCGATTTGGCCCATTAGGTTTTGCTTTTTGCTTTTTGCTTTTAAAAGGCATTCATTCACGCAAGAAAAGAGGTGTGTGGCGGCAGCAAACTGAATTGAATTGAAAGGAAGAAAAGAACAAGACGCTGAAAAACGGAATTGGGTGAAAAGAAAGGAAAGGCACACATGCGTGGAGGACGCCGCAGGAATTGAATTGGAAAGGAAAAAAAAGCGCAACACACACACACGGGAAAAGCCACGCCGCGGAGAAGACATAATTGAATTGAAGAAGGAAAGAAATAGACGCTGCAACAGGGACGCAAAACAGATTGCAACAACAGAACTTATTTCCTCTTGCTGTTAATCATGTCTTCCAGTAAAAGCTTGAAGTTGGTGGTGATCTCCATGTGTGGCTAGTTCATCTTAATTCTCTAATTTAATGGCAAAGGCATGAGCTTGTGATCTCAAAGGGGAGTATAAGTTACTCTAATTCTCTACCCAATAATTATATTATGATTCCTAGGTCTTAGGATTAATTTTATAATTATTGGGAATGTTTAGAATGATTTATTTATATTTATTGAGGATTATTGTGACTGAATTTTTGCTTGACATTTGACATTAATCTTTAATTAACTTTAATTTCATTTACTTTGATCTGGGTCAGACATTGAATTGAGATTATTGTGAATAATTTGTGATTTTTCAAGGTGGCTTGAATTATTGGATCATTGTGTCTCTTGTTGGCTTAAATTCTATTTTATGAATTATTGAGTTATAATTGAGCATTGGTTTTTAATATCTTTAGTCCTATTTTATTATTCTGGTGGCAGTTAATAAATTAGGACTTGGAAAATATTTTGTGACAATTCGAGGTGGCTCGATTATTGGATTAAAAGCTTAATTATAATTCTTAATTCATTGTTTATAATTCCCATATCTTTTAAAGCTATGATTGCCTGCGTTATTGAATTAGAGGATTGCTTTTATTATTATTAATCACCTTTGAATTAATTCTTTTCACTTATTATCATTCATTATTTCGTTCTTTAAACCAAAAATACCAAAAATATTTTCTTTAAATCTATTTTAATTCATTGCATTTAGTTGTTAGTCAATCAAAACAAATCCCATTTTCTAATTTAGGTTGCATTGCATTTAGTTACTTAGGAATTTAATTTCCCATTTTGGCTCCTCAGAGAGAACGACCCGAGGTTGCACTATACGCAATCCTTGGATTAAATTTTTGAAGTAACCCCAAGGCGACATCGGTTTAAAGGTTGTTTCACCTGTAATAATTCTAGATCTGCCACAGTATCCAGAGCGGGTGCAAGGCCTACAGATACCTTATCAGCATCCTGTGTCTTGATGGATTGAAGGAGATCTTGCAACCCACCCTACACAGCATAATAAACTTTGAACTAAATCTGAAAGCTTATATACTCTGTGGTCAATCATGTAAACCATTTTTTAGATGATGTTACTCATATAGCATTGTAGAAGATTTCATTGTACTAATTAAGGGACGTAATGACATAAGAATGAGAAAAGATAGTCAGATCCTGCACTAATAAAATAACATAATGTTTCTCTTCTTCATATGCGCGCAAATACTATTTTTTTCTTGTTTAGAACAATAACGATGGCATTTAAAATATCTATAAATTTATCAATATATAGAAGACATCATGATTGAGAAATTAAAGGTGGGATCACTTTGTAGAGTACCTTTCCATCAACCAGAGAGGCATGACCAAAGAACCCTTTTCCCTCAGCTCTGCTGGTATACTTGCTAACATAGAGTCCTTTTCATCTATTGCTATCTGAGTAAGGAAGAACGGAATCCAAATTAAATGAACTCATTCATAACACAAAAGGGCAGTATTATAGCTCAGACATCAAATTACTAAAATTAGTCAGATCAGAGATATATAACATATGAAAGATATTGGAAGACGAAGTCAAGAAAAGCAACTTATACTATAACATTGCTTGTTGTAAATCGTTAATTGGTTATATACTTATATGAACTGAGGTTTCTCAAACACCAGAAATGGCCATGAAGTAGAATCACAAGAGAATAATGGAAGCCCGAAATACCGGGGAGGGGGTTTTCCACGTGTTCAATCTTAGCTATGAATTAGGAGAAATATGAATAAAGCCAGCCATGGGCCTCTACATAAAGGCTTAAACTCTTGAGTATCCAATCATTCATTAAAGCTCCTGCATCTAATAAGAACTTGTGAATTTTTCAAGAGGCATTGACACTCAGAATCATTTTTCTTTAATTTATTTTTTCTCATAATGATCACATGGAGATTTAAACATGGGACGTCTCACAAAGTACACACTACACGACATCCATCACCGTATCACACCTAGTGGCCTAAGTATAAGTAATTTTGCTTTTCATAAGGTTTCTTACAGAACTACATCAAAGAAAAAGCACATTACAAGGAAGCAACAAATACCTTCAAAGCTTTCTTCACATTCCCCTCTATTGTCCCATAAGGTTTTCTCTGTGGAATCCTTAACAAGTATGTATTTAATCAGTGACAGCAACCTGGATAGCCTTCATGTTTGTGTTTGCAGGGATAGCCCGCCTAAGAGCAAGTTCTCCAGTTCTGGGGATCTTAGTGTCGGGTGAATATAGAATTGCATTTGCAGGAGATATAGACCAAGAACCCGAGCCAACGATAGGAAGTGATAATGTAATCTGAACAGAGACAATGATAGCAATGAGATTTTTGAGCTGGCTCATCCTCTGACTAATACTTGACACGTGCAGCAGGAACGGAAAGCCATGCGGATCTGCAAACTCCTTCACAATCAAAACTCTGCTTCAAAATGTAGAGAAACTCACAAAAAATCATATAGAAGGGGTTGTTCTTCTGAGTTTACAACATAAAGCAGGGAAGCTGGAATATAAGAACCATATGACACAGCACATGGAAGGTTAAATGACAAAGCTGCCACCTCTTTTTTTGGTTCATCACTGCTACAGCATTTACTAATCCTAGGCATTCTCTCAATATGAATTAAATGTAATCATGCAAAAACATAATTTTAACCAAAAAGCACATAAATGTCATGGACCAATGTTAGAGTCGCCACAGAGATGACCTCCATCGCCCAACTTTTAACAGGTCATGGACCAATGTCTCAACTAACTTCATATCCATACCTTTCCCTAACCTTCAACTCATTCACATTTTATGATGACATTGTGATATTCAACCAGAAATCCGTAAGAAAATTATCAATATGTGTGCACCTACAGAATCCGTACCAATGGAACCTGATTCCAAAACACTAAACAGAGAAGTGCATTTGAGTTGAATAAAAGCTAACCTTTCCAAGATCTTTCTTTGACAAGCAAACAATTCTGGGGCGACCTGATCTTCCTCGCTCTTCACCCTTGATAGGATTGAAGCTAGATAAGAAATGGGTGGGAAAGAAAGTTCGATGGGGAGCAAAAGAAGTGGCCCCATTGATGAAGAGCTTGTGGGAGATAATGGAGGAAGATAAAGGAAACGTCATTAAAGGAAGACGGTAAATTGCAGTTGGAATTTGGCGCCTCATCCAGAAGGCCTATCCGGAAGACGCTCGTTCTGTGTATTAGTAGTGGCTTGTTGCCTTGTAGGCAGCCTGTGTGACGTGTAATGGCGATAATGCCCCACTTTGAAAGGCTAGATGCTCACAGTTTTGGGGCAAATTTGGAAATAAAAAATAGGATTTACAATTACAACGATCTTTTTTTGCCGGATGTTAATTCAAGTACAGAAAATTATTAGAAATGGAAGCACAATTTTTTCTCATGTATTTTCATTCAACATCAATATATATCATAAATTATAAAATATAAAAATATAAGGAGTCAGGAAAATGGTATGACTCATCGAGCTCAACATAATTTTCGTATAATGTATAGCAAAATTATTATAAATTTATGTTTTACATTAATATCAATATTCATACTAATTGATGGCATATTGTTTATAAAAAAATAATTGATATTAAATCTCGTATTTCTCAAAAAAAAATTGAAAGAAATTGTATATAATTATTTAAAAGGTTAATATAATATTTTATCCTTAAATTTATATAAATTTTAGTTTTAATTTTTTAAATTTTAAATTTTAAATTTTAATTTTATCAAAAAATAAAATAGTTTAAATTTTTATTAATTTATAAGGATTAATATTATAAATAAAAAAATTTAAGATAAAAATAAAAATAAAAGCAAAGTTGAGTATCTATTAACCCATTGTTAAATTATATATTACTGTATATTCCCTCTTATATTTTTTATAAGTAATAGTTTCTCTATATATAAGTAATAATTTATTTTTATTTAAAAATTTAATAGATCTTTTTATTTTTATCTATAATTAATTATATATCTCTCACGTTTCTTTTTCTTATTTATACTATCTCCCAACCATAATAGTCAAACTTCAATCATATAAATCTTTTGATTTAAATATGATAGTTTTTTTTTAAAAAAAATCTATCCTATAAACCTTTAAGTTTAACCTATTTAATTATATATATATATATAGAGTGTAAATAGGCTAATAATTTATTTAGAGGTTTCTATTTATAACTATATAAGTTTTAAAACCTAATAAAAATATATATAAATATATATTTTAATAAATTTAAAAATGATTTTTAAGTCTTAAAATATAATATTTTTTAGATATATATATTATAAATAAACCTCTCAAAAGGCTCCAGGTGCAATATATATATAAATTCAAATTTTATATTGTGGTTATATGTTAGCCAAAATATATTCTAGTATTGCCTATTTCTATCATATTCATAAATAATAGGATATCTAAAAAAGAATTATATTTTTAATATATTTATTATTTTTAATTAATATTGTAATCTATATAATTTAAATAATTATTACTTATTAAAAGGAGTAATGATCAATTATTAATAATTAAATTGTTAAATTATTCAAAACAAAAAATAGTAGATGTATGAACGGTTCGATGAGAGTATCATTATGATAACCCCCGTACACCGTAAAGCACAGCATCCTTGGGTTGTGAAACTCCCAACCTCCGAGCTCCATACTCGATCTTCAACTCGGTGAGCAAGGGAGAAGAAAGCACACTTGTTTACACTCACTGAACTGCTTCTATCTCAGGACCCAATTCCATTTCTATGGATCTTTGATTCGCACGCAGTTGCTCTGGATCTGCAATGGCGAACTTCCTAGCTCAGTTCCAGACAATAAAGAATACCTCCGATCGCCTTGTCATTGCAGGTAAAATAAAAACAATCCCATTGATCGATTATTTTCAATTCTTTGAAAAATGGGGTTCATTGCTTCATTTGTTAATAATTGATAAGTAAAGATCTGATCTTCTCGTTCATAACGTTCATTTCTAAGAGCATAGTTAGATTAAGACGCTTTTCAGGTAAAAAAAAAAAGATTGAAACGATCAATCTTTAAAACGAATCATTGGGTAGTTAATATTTGGCCGCAATGGTACCTATCAATCTACCAAAGGGGGAAAAAAGCGGTTATATCGATGAGGTAGATGTGTATGCAAATCTGAATCATACTCAATTACAATGGTTTTCAGTGGAAGATGTAAGTGACTTGTGGCCCACTATCAAGACTGCATTTGAGGAGCGACTGCCTTTCAAAAGGGCTTGTCTAAATAACAAGACAGGGAATCCTGTTTTTGTTGAGACCTTGCCAGCTGAGTTCATATTAACAACAGATTCAAGACTTCGTAGCCGTTTCCCTCAGGAGCAATTATTATTTTTGTTCCGAGAGCCATATGCAACTGTTGTACTTGTTACATGTGAGGTAACTACGAATCCATTGACTGTGTTTATAAACTCTAGAATTGGTTTCTAATGTTACAATAATATTTCATGTTTGATAGGGGCATATGATTTTATTTTTATGATGCTTTTGGGGTTTCTGTTATAATTTGCTTCAAATGCTTTGTAAGAACTCATTTATATGTAACTTAGTTATAGTGTTATGAGTACCTCTTTTACTGGCTATATAGATTTTATTTTTAGGCCAATGAAAAGACAAAGAACTTGATTGAATCATAGGTTTCCAAGTAATGTACCGACTAACCAGACTGCAATATGAAGTTATTTTCCAAACTTATTAAATGTTTATAATCCTGTAATAAAGTGTCATAAACACTTCATAGTGGTATTGCTTATTCCATTGCTAAAATGATGCCAAAACTACTTTTTAAGAATCCAAAGACTAATAATCTGGCCATAATGCCATGCTGAACTTTAGAGCATGTAAAAAATAACATCTGTATTATTAGATTTAAAAGATGTTTCCTTCTTTAGTTGTTTGTTTTAGAAATTTTTGCATGTAGTCCTCTCACTTTTTAGTTTTTAATTTGGTTGGCATTTCTACACCATGACTATTTTAGTTAACTCTCGTTTTCTCTCCCCAGGATCTTGATGAGTTCAAAACCATTCTTAAACCACGCCTGAAATTGATTGTTCAAAATGACGATAGGGAATGGTTTATCGTATTTGTGTCTAAAGCACATCCAAGTAATGATCAAGGAAGCAAAATGGCAAAGAAAGTATATGCTAAACTTGAAGCTGATTTCAACACCAAAAAGAGGGAAAGGTAAGCTGGCCAAATTTAATTTGCACCAATAAAATTCTCCCAATTGCTGTTTATTCTAAATAATATTTTAACTTAAGTTTGAATTGACTGCATTTGGTCAACATAAAAGAAATTTAACAACTGATTAGCTCCATACTGTGATTTCTGGTTTTTTGTGATGTGGCAATTCAAAAGTAAAAAGAGAGTGGAAAATTATTTTCTGTTGTTTTCAGTTGTCACAGTTAACTAGTTTTCTAATGTGAGATTTGAGTTGTCTGCATTAGGTCAACATAAAAGAATTCTAACAACTGGTTGACTTTGTGCTGTAATTTCTGTTTTTTATGTGATGTAGCAATGTAAAAGTGAAAACTGGGAGTGGATAATTATTTTTAGTACCCTACCATAGCTGCATCATTATACTCTTTTATGAGTTTATCTTCTTGGCAGAAAGGCAAGCGAACAGCTGGTTAATACATTATACTGGACTGAATAGATTTGATATGTTAGTAATACATGAATATACAATTGGTTCACTGTGGTTGGAAAGAGTTGAATGGGCACTTATTTGATTTGATTCAAAGGTGCAGCTGGTTAAGTTCAGTAACATTATTTACAAAGTCTGTTTCTTCGCATTTGATGTCAAATTGCACTGATCCAGGTGCTGCAAATATGATATGCATGGTCCTGAAGCAAATTTTTGGGAAGATCTGGAATCAAAGATAACAGAATGCATCAGAAATACACTAGATAGGCGTGTACAGTTCTATGATGATGAGATACGGAAGCTCAGTGAACAGCGTCTTATGCCAGTGTGGAACTTCTGTAATTTTTTCATTTTAAAGGTGGATCATTTTCTTATGACGTTTGACTGGAGTATAATAAATGTTTCTTTGTCTTCATTAAACCATGTGACTGTTTAGGTCCCACTGTTACATTCATTTGTTTTTAGTTGACCTCTTACATTCCACAAGTATCTGAAAGAAGCATTTTTAATTATAAAATTCTACTTAGTAAAAGATTTCAATTGGCATATTAGAAATACTTAGGGTTTTCAAAGCCCTGTTTTCCTTGTTACTTATTTATAATTTTTCTTTTTCGTCATTCTAGGAGTTTATGGTGTCAGTTAACATATGCTTTCTGTTTCCAGGAAAGCTTAGCTTTTATGTTTGAAATGGCTCACCTTCATGAAGACGCCTTACGGGAATATGATGAACTAGAACTTTGCTATCTAGAGACAGGTTTCCAATGCCTAGTTTTTATTTTCTTTTTCCCCCTGTTGCTTCTGTTGTCTATGTTACAGATATTGTGCTAAAACTGAGAGAAGATCTTGTAATAATGAAAATGGATAAAAGTTTTTTGGACATTATTGCAGTCAGCACTGGGAAGCAAAGGGACTTTGGAGGAGTAGACCGAGGTGATGATCAGGCAGCATTGATTAATCCAGGAAACAAAGCATTGACACAGATTGTTCAAGATGATTCATTTAGGGAATTTGAATTTAGACAGTACCTGTTCGCCTGTCAATCACAGGTTTGCCCTACCTGATAATCACTCATTTTACCCGGCACAAGTAGAATATAAGCTCAGTTTGTGAAGCAGAATTAGGTTGACGTGTTAATTGTTATAAAGCACAGACACGACGGTTGCAGGCATGTTAGAAATCTAGGCTGCCACAACATTTTTCTGACATGTCTACAGACATATCAGAACAATTTTCTACTAAAGTATTTTGACTCAAATGTGTGCTGAACTTGGCTTGAACTGGGCTAGGCATGGCTCAGAGACAGATGATCTCAAAAGTGAAAATTGGAGGAGAAAAAAAAAGAGGAAAAGTAGAATAAGACTAGAAACCTCATTTTAAGGACATAATTAAATTATTTCCTAATATTTCTTGGTCGTAAATAAGTAATTTGAATAATGTAGATTAATGTCTTTTTATTTGGTCAATTATTTTAGAAAATGATAGTCTAAGATACTTTGAATATTGGATAATGCCCCGTCTGTATTTTTCTTTAGAAGTACAGTACTTAGTCTAAAAATATTAAGATTTGACCTTCTGCTGATGAGCCTACATATTTCATTTATAAATGTGTGAATTTCTAACCATTTTAGAGGGATACATCAGAGGATTCGCAATTCCCTATATTTAAGCATGTTGTGGAGAAATGGGATGTTCAATATAAAGTATATATATTCACTTTCATTTATCTTAAGAGTTCTCTCATAATTAAAAAACTATAATTATATTGATTTGAGTTCATTGAATTTTATTTGTTTTTTTTACTAATTTATAGCTATGTTTGCCATAAGTGATTGAGTTTTGGTTGAGATTTCTCTTTCCTTTTGTTGACATTTTTGGGGTTTATGTTCCCATTGCCAATTGCCAAAGCCATGCTCTATCTGGTTTGATCTGACACAAAAGACTATCTTATGATTGAACTTTATGCGTTTTACTGCCATTTGCAGCTCTCATTTAAGCTAAACCGCCCTGTTGAGGTTGCATCACGTGGATATTTATTCATAATAAGTTTCTCTAAATCCTTGGCATTGCATGAGGTATTTGTTTTTTAGTCATTCATATCTTCTCTTATTACTTCTCTATTTCTATTATAAATTTTTTTACGTTTTTTTCTCATTCATTTATCCTTTTTGGACTTCTATATAATGTTTCTTCTCAGAGTGTTCTACCCTTTTGTATGCGGGAAGTTTGGGTGATAACTGCATGCTTGGCTTTAATTGATGCAATCACATCTCATAAGAAGGATGGACTTGTGGCACCTGATGTTGAAAAGGAGTTTTATCGCCTTCTTGGAGATCTCTATTCGCTAGCAAGAGTTAAGGTAGAATCTTTTGTGAGTTTGTCTTGTAAACTTGATAGAGGCTAAAGTCGTATTCATTTGGATGGGCTGTAAAATGAGGCTGCAAGTCCACTGGCCAAGATCCACATCCACCAATAAGTTGATATTGAAGGGAAAAGGGGGCCTCTTTTTTGCCCTCCCTCATTTTATATGACAGATAAATTGATTGATGTTATGATATATTATTTGTTAACTAAGGATACTTTCTGAATTGTGCATGTTGGCAGTTCATGAGACTTGCCTATTTAGTTGGGTATGGAAGTGATATAGAAAGAAGTCCAGTCAACAGGTATTATTTTAGACTTGATCTGCTAATTTACAATTTTATCACAGTGAAAATTAATGATTTTAGTAGTATGTCACCTTGTTGATATTTGTTCCTTTACTTCTAAATTGTTTCCTTCTAATAATATTTTTTTTTATTTTATCCAATACTAATAATTACTTTCCTCTTGAGCAGTGCATCCCTCAGCTTGCTACCTTGGCCTAAGCCAGCAGTTTGGCCTCCGCTTCCTTCTGATGCATCATCTGAGGTGCTTGAGAAAGAAAAGGTACCTTGTAATATTCTATTATGACAAAATCACAAAAGATTGCATTAACAAACACTCAAACAGACTTTCTTGCATGATTTACTCTAAAATAACAAGGTTGTCTAACTCATGAACCCTGAGATTACACAAACTTGTTGAGGATTTGTTAACTTGACAAGTGATCCCGTGCAATTTTATTTGCTTTTGTAAAGAACTTATTACTGAGAATTGAACACAGGTTGAGATTAGAGACTGATATTACTGAGAATCAGTGTGGTTTCATGCCAAGTAGGTCTACAATAGAGGCGATTTATTTATTAAGGGGGTTAATGGAAAGGTACCGGACGAAAAGAAGAGACTTGCATATGGTCTTCATTGACTTAGAAAAAGCATATGATCGAGTGCCAAGAGAGGTGCTTTGGAAAGTTTTGGAAAAGAAAGGTATACGCATGGCATATATTAAGGCAATAAAAGATATGTATGAGGGGGTAATAACTTCTGTAAGAACGTTTGGGGGCGAAACAAAGGATTTTCCCATAAGGATTGGTCTACATCAGGGATCAGCCTTGAGTCCTTATTTATTTAATCTAGTAGTGGATGTTCTAACTAAGCATATTCAAGAAGAAATCCCTAAGTGTATGCTTTTTGCGGACGATATAGTTCTTGTGGCGGAGTCAAGAGAAGAGATTAATTTTAAATTTGAGTTATGGAGAAATACTTTAGAGTCGAAGAGTTTTCGTCTGAGTAGAAGTAGGACTGAATATATGCATTGTAATTTTGATAAGAGGTAAGCTAGAAGTAATTTGGAGGTCAAATTGGGAAATCAAGTTATTCCACAAATGGATAAGTTCAAATATTTGGGATCAATGATACAGAAGGACGGTGAAATTTTGGAGGATGTTAATCATAGAATTCAGGCCGGGTGGTGTAAATGGAGAAAGGCTACTGGGGTTATATGTGATCGGAAAGTACCAGATAAAGTAAAAAGAAAGTTCTATCGCACTGCTATAAGACCAGCAATGCTTTATGGAAGTGAATACTAGGCTTTAAAAGGACAGCAAGAGCATAAAGTTGGGGTAGTTGAGATGAGGATGTTGAGATGGATGTGTTGGTATATAAGAAAAGATAAGATTCGTAATGAACATATACGGGGAAGAGTTGGAGTGGCACCTATTGAAAAGAAAATGGTAGAGAACCGTCTTAGGTGGTTTGGACACGTACAAAGAAGACCAAGGGATGCGCCGGTGAAGAGGATGGATCAAATAGTATGGACACCAGTTAAAAGGAGTAGAGGAAGGCCAAAGAGAACGCTCAAAGAGGTCATTGAACGGGATCTCCTGGTCAATAACCTATCTAAGGATTTAGTTTTCGATAGAGCACAATGGCGTCGTATGATCCATGTAACCAACCCCATTTAATGGGATAAGGCTTGTTGTTGTTGTTTTTGTTGTTGTAAAGAACTTATTAAACTGTATAACGTGCTACAATATAAGGATGATGAGATGGTGGATAGTACCTTTTTGCCCTTTTTGAACGCTTTATTAAAAGTCTCATCTCTGCATTCTCTATGGCATATAAGGTTGTAATTCCCATTATTTTGCAGCCCCGCCCCAAAAAAAAACACGACGTCAAGTGATGGCAGAACTTCTCGTTACAACATGTCATGCTTTATTAGAAAAATTATTTGAATTTTTCACATGAGTATTATTCATCACATAATTGATTTAAATGATGTTGCCTGATTCTCTGCAGTTGATTCTTCAAACAACTCCTAGAGCTAAGCATTTTGGGATCCAGAGGAGACCCTTGCCTCTTGAACCTACTGTGCTTCTGCGAGAGGCTAACAGGCGTAGGGCTTCTCTTTCAGCTGGAAATATGTTTGAAATGTTTGATGGTCGCCCGGGTACAATTGATGGGTAATGAAATGCTATATGTTGTCCTTGCCTTTGTTTCAAGTATTCTGTTCAAAAAAAAATTTGCTGTTACAATATGGTTTTTATCAGTCTGATTTATATACTGACAGATCAGGTATAGATGCATCCACAAGGATGTCATCACCACAAAAAGTACGGGCAGGTTCCATGTCACGCACTAATTCTTCACCAGGAAACTTTGACAGCTCTGTTGATCGGCCTATGAGACTTGCTGAGATTTATATTGCTTCTGAGCATGCTCTGAAGCAAACTATTTCCAACACCGAATTATTGAAATCATTATCAGCTCTGGAAGAGTTTGAGGTATTATCATGGGCTAGAAAGATGGTTGTAGGCATATTGAAAATCCTTCCAAGGGTCTTGTGTTTAGAGATTAAATAATTTGTACCCACTCCTGATTGTTTATTTTCTTCAACCGGGGGGGGGGAGGGATGCAGTGGTGAATATTCAAATTCTTCTCTAGTACCACATAGTTGTGTCTTAACTAACTTGTCTTGTCTTATAATGGCAGCAAAAATATTTGAAGCTAACTAAAGGTGCAGCTAATAATTATCATCGCTCCTGGTCCAGACATGGAGTTGTCCTTGATGGTGAGATAGCAGCTGTCTCCTTCAAGCATGGCCATTTTGATCAAGCTGCAAAGTCATATGAGAAGGTGTGTGCTCTTTATGCTGGCGAAGGATGGCATGACTTGTTGGCTGAGGTCCTTCCTAATTTAGCTGAGTGTCAAAAGATACTCGATGATCAAGCTGGCTACTTATCATCTTGTGTGAGGTTACTTTCTCTTGATGGAAGGTTATTTTCAACCAAGGAGCGTGAAGCCTTTCAGTCAGAAGTTGTTAGACTTGGACATAGTGAAATGAAGGACCCTGTACACCTTGATGTGTCTTCATTAATTACATTTTCTGGAAACCCTGGACCTCCATTAGAATTATGTGATGGGGATCCTGGTACCCTTTCTGTGACTATATGGAGTGGTTTTCCGGATGATATAACTCTTGATTCAATCAGTCTCACATTAATGGCAACATTTAATGCTGATGAAGGCATAAAGGTATTTTTTGTTAGACACTGTTCTATTTACTTCTAGTGCAGCTGGGTAATTTTATTTATTTCCAAGTGTTGATTGTTGAATGACGAAGTTACTTAAATTATTTTAGGCACTAAAGAGTTCTTCAGCTATTGTTCTACACCCTGGTCGAAATACTATTACCCTGGATTTACCACCACAAAAGCCCGGATCATATGTCTTGGGAGCTCTTACTGGGCAGATTGGGCAGTTGAGATTTAGATCTCATAGTTTTTCCAAAGTTGGTCCTGCAGACAGTGATGATTTTATGAGTTATGAAAAGCCAGCTAAACCCATTTTGAAGGTAGCTTTTCTTCTGGTGATGTTTTACCTAAAATTCATAATCTCTTCCTATTTTTTTCAATTCAAGCTTTCCTTTCATTATATTATCATTCCTGAATTTAAATTTTTTTTTTTTATCATTGATATATACAATGTTACATTTTTAAAACTAGGCTGGTTGTATAACAATTCCCTATATCTGTTATTAGGTTTCCAAACCAAGATCTCTAGTTGATCTTGATGCAGCCTTTTCATCTGCTTTGTTGGTTAATGAAAATCAATGGGTTGGAATATCAGTACGACCACTAAATTACTCCCTCAAAGCTGCTGTCTTGCATATCGATACTGGTCCAGGTTTGGAGATTCAAGATTCACATGTGATTGAGATGGAAAGTTATGCTGGTGTATCGCAGAATGAAGATAACCATGTTGAAGGGGATGGTGCTCAGAAAGGATCTTTAAATCCTGAGAAAAAATTTGAGCATTTGAGTCTAGTAGATGGGGAAATAGAGTTTCCAGATTGGGCAAGTGATATTCCTTCTATTCTTTGGGTTCCTATTCGTGCTATCAGTGACAAGCTCAGCCGAGGATCATCTTCAGGTTAAGATAATGATATAATTTTTTATAAATTACTATCTCCAGTCCTAAATATAAGTGCTTGATAAGGGATTAACTTTAGTCCTAATTATAAGATTCCAATCCATATTGCCTCCCAATTTTATAATTTTTTTCCCTAAACTCTCCCTATTGATTACATATAGTATAGGGGTTCTATCAAGGGGTAGTTATAATGCACATGATTAGGAAGGGTATTATAAGGAAAATAATACACATTTGTTACAAATAATTAACTTAATTAATTTTCTTAATCTACCCAAATTAGTTATTCAGCTTTTATATTAAGGATTGGAGGGAGTATATTTGCTGTGCGTTTTAGATTAATGATACTTATGTAGTAAACTGTGATTGCTCATGAGACTAATTTAATTGCAGTTGCAACTAGGAGACAGAGCATTGTGGATGGAATGAGAACCATAGCTCTGAAACTAGAGTTTGGAATATCCCACAATCAGACATTTGAAAGGTTATCATTCCACACGATAGTTTATTCTGCTGTTATATAAAGCAAGCCATATATCTGGCTTTTGATTCCTTTTCCTTTTGTACCAGTGCTAACCAAATTATTTATTGCCTTAATATCCAGGACTTTAGCAGTTCACTTTACAGATCCTTTCTATGTGACAACACGTGTTACAGATAAATGTCATGATGGTACCCTGCTTCTGCAGGTTCGGATCTCTCATTTCCATAGATATGCTTAGTTGCATTTAATTAGCAAATGGACACAATGTACCCAACCGTCTAAGTTGACCTGCAATTTCTACTTGTATTACAAAAAATTATATATAAATCTATTGGAAGAAATCTGCTATGATTTTGATTTGTTGTAAAGTTCACATCATTTGATATGACTTCTAGGTGACACTACACTCAGAAGTAAAGGCAACATTGACCATATACGATGCTTGGCTTGATCTTCAAGATGGATTTGTTCATACCAATGGCGACACTCCTAGTTTAAGCTTCTTTCCATTAGTTATATCTCCTTCTTCCAAAGCAGGAATTTTATTCAGCATATGCCTTGACAAGGCAAATGCAGAAGGTAATTTTCTTTTGCCTGTTATCAGTGGGATGATATTTGTGTTAATTTTGAATATATTATGTCACGGAACAAAACTGACATGCAAGCTCTTGTAGGTACCAATCGGGATGTGCTCAAAGAGCTCAGTCCTTGTGTTTTAAAGCTGCCAAATTATAAATGCCTGTTCTCTAGAATTCATTAGATTATTTGTTTATTCAAATATGACATAATCTCTATTTGCAGAAGCGGCTCAGGAGAAACCGGAAAGCATCTTAAACATCAAATATGGAATTTCTGGTGATAGAACCATTGGTGCCCACCAACCTGTCTTGAATGAATCTTCTGGAGCCCACAGTTCTCAGGACTTGATCTTCAGGAGTGCAATTACTTTGCAGAGGCCTGTGCTTGACCCCTGCCTAGCTGTTGGTTTTCTTCCTATCCCTTCAAATGGCCTCAGGGTTGGGCAACTAATTACAATGAAATGGAGGGTTGAAAGATTAAAAGATTTGGATGAAATTGAAGCTTCCAAACACAATGTAAGTCCCAGTACAGAGAAAAATATTTACTGCTCTTTACCTTTTCTTTGGTGTCTTAGATCTTTGAGGAGTAGAGTTTATCTGTTATTGTGGCTTTTGATTAAACTTGATATTATTTATATGCACTTTTCATATGTGAAAAGTGAAGACGGTTTCTTTTCCATCTCACCATTTAGGTAACTGCAGAATCTTTCTCAACCAAACTTACGTTTTTGTTTGTTTCAAATTATCTTTAAGGGATTCCGGAACCGATCAAGGAATGGAAGAAAATTAATTTGGGAGGAGAGTGAGTGAGTGGAATATTTGAATTTTCCATTGTTTGTAACAACAAATGGAAGAAATAAAACTAGGAACTGGTAAGCATACTAAACTATGTGAAAAGAATTTGAAGTTGATTATTAACATGGCAGCTGCATTTGGGACCCGCCACTGTAACCACTTCGATCTTCGATCTGATTTAGTTGCCTAGGCATTTGTTCATTTACTAATTGCTCCCTCCAAGCTAAATAGAAAAATTCAAATGTGTTTTATTCTGGGTTATACTTAAAAAGTAACTTATGAGTCTCAGCCAGTTTGAGGCAGGAGAGCATTAGGGTATAATTTTCTTCTTTCTTATGACACTAGTTTTTTCAATTTATTGGAAACAGGGTGAGGTGCTATATGAGGTGAATGCCAATTCTGAGAGTTGGATGATAGCTGGGAGGAAAAGAGGGCATGTTTCTCTCTCTTCAAAACAAGGTAATGAAACATATAGAGTTATTTTGAAGAAGCCAATAGTCACAGTAATGACTTGCTCTATGCTATGCTTTCTTAATTATTCATTATTACATAATGATAGGTTCAAGGATCGTTATATCAGTACTATGTATGCCACTGGTGGCTGGTTATGTCCGTCCTCCTCAACTTGGGCTGCCAGATGTTGACGAAACAAATATAAGCTCCAAACCGGCCAGTCCACATCTGGTCTGCGTGTTGCCTCCCGCTCTTAGCTCATCCTTCTGTATTCCAGTTAATTCATCGGCTTAGCAATAGTTTTGTTCGAGGTTGGTTGAGTTTTTTGTCCCGATCGAACTGAGAGAATATTGTACTTTGAGCTTTATACGTAGGGAAGTGTTTGCTCTTTTACGCTTCTACACTGATGAAGTGAAAAAACCTCCATGGTTGGATTTGATTCGCTCTAGGGCTTGTAGGCAGTGTTAGGGTCAACCCTGGTCCGTGTACAGTTCAATTTGGTTGTCTTGTATCATAGATATATATATACACACAGTAACATTCTTTTGTCTGGTGTAAAATGATTGTAGCAATCATGAAATATTGAGGAAAAACAAATATAAACTTTTGTGTGACTCTCGACAAGAGCTACCAATTGTTGGAACGTGTTAAATTATGAGCAGTTAGATTCAATTCCATTTTATTAGCAGGCTACTTTTCCTGTCCACACAGGTTTCCTCCTTTGCAAACAGCTTATTTTATGAAGGGAAACGTGTCTATTCTATTGGTAAGAAAACAAAAGTTCAGGTGAGTTTAGTAAAAAATGTTCATGAGGGCCAAGGTATATTTCCAGACTAAGAGTACTTATAAGATACTACTAAAGTTTTTATATCAGCAGTAAAATTTAAACTTATATTTTTTTAAATTATGAATTAATTTTTTACTAGTTAAATTAATTTTTGTTGCAAAGTATCTATATCTAATTGCTCGTTTTGAGAATCTAAAATGAATGTTATGATAGCCAAGTTTAATAACATGAAAATAGTCAACAAAAGTTGATCTGATTAATAAAAACTTTATCTATATTTCGTAAAGATATAAGTTTAACTCTCACTGTTGATTTAAAGATCAATGTGAAAAGATAAGCTAATTTATAAGCACTTAAGACTATTTTTCCCCCAACAACTTCTAATTGAATTTTTGTCAAATATACTGGTACAAGCATTTTTCTTGATAAATAATGCACATAAATTGTAAGACTAGTATTAAAATTAATTTTAGCTGTATCAATATACTATCACAAAATTTATAAATTAAATTTAAATTTATTACAATTCATATCCTTTTTGCCTTAAATTTGCATGTATAACTTCTAATTTTTAATTATTCTTAATTACAATCCTACATCGTCCAAACTCCATAACTACCTACATGCTAAGATAATTAGATAAGGAAGAATATCAAGAACGTAGCCCATAGAAAATTTAATAAAAAAATATAATTGTGTAGATATATGTCTATTCAACCCGTTAGCGGTTAAAAAGAAATGAGAAATGTTTCTTAGTGCGTTAAAAAAGGTCCCACCGAGATTTGAACTCGGGTTACTGGATTCAGAGTCCAATGTCCTGACCACTAGACCATGGGACCGTTGCGCTTATTGTCTGACATAGTTTTATATATTATCATAGTTGGTAATCTTGTTTTTCCCCAATATGAAATTATATTCTTCTTAAAAAAATAATTAAATGTATCAGTAATTGGAGTCAAAAACTAATAATTATATTATTCTATTAAAATTTATATATCTAGCACAAAATTATATGCATGTCCTCCTATGGTACCACTATTCCTACATATAAGTCTAATTAATAATTATTTTTTAATTTTACTTATCTTAAATATAATAAAGGAGATAAGTGAGAGAAAATGTACATTATTTGTTTTTAATGCCCTTTTTTTAATAAAAATAAATGTAAAAAATTTACCACTATAATAATATAGTACAAGTGACTTGGATAAAAAAAAAAAAAAGCGGCACGATATATCATCACTCGCCAGAGAAAGTTTTCTTTTCATAGTCCCTGAATGTTGCCTGGTTTCATCTATCATTATTTGAGTAACTTTTTCAAATAATGTTTATTTATTAGAGAATTTTGAGCTTATTTATTTAAAAAATTAGTATAAAATTTATATTTAAAAATTTTATTAATTAAAAGAATCTCAATCTGAATACTAACACTTTTTATACATGAAATCTTTTATAATATCAATATTTTATATATATAAAAATATATCGGGTCTTTCTATTTAATAAAATTTTCACGGAAAAAATGTTCAATGATTTTCACTTTTTTTTTAAATTTTTATTTTATTTATACCATCTTTGCAAGAAAATTTAATTGCTAAATAATGCGACATTCCCTATTACAATGGATAACAATTGAAGAGAATATATGATTAATCCAAAGAATACATTTATCAACAATATTTGCATTCTTTTAATATAGAATGATTTATATTATTATTCATTAAAGAATGATTAATTATTTTTAATTCATTATTAAAAATCATGAAATACAAAGTTTTATGCCTTTCATTGCACGTAATGCAACAATCTAACTATCATCATATTTTGTGTGAATAACAAAAAAAAATTACACTAAATTTTAATTTAAAAAAAATAGTCATTATATTGCATCTCAATCTCATTGATTTTCTATGATACTCCCTCATACTCATAAATATATTCTTTTATAACTCTTGTTTATAGGATATTTTGATATTTTTTTAGATCTTATTATTAAATATTTAACATTTTGTGACCAATATACTTCTCCCCTAAAGTCATAATTAAATATCAATCCTCTTATTTTATGATATAGTTAATCTATCATTAGATCAAATACCTTTAAATGTCAAATATATTAGTTAGTTAGTTAAAATATTTATTTTAATTCTAAATATAATACATCAATTATTTTTATTTTTTATATTTATTGTTTTCCCTTATTAACCATGTAATTATATTCTTATATGATATATAACTCAAACGTGAACAATTAGAAGTAGGTACATTTTAGAAAATAAATAAATATTTTTTATAAATAACTAATTTTTACATAATATTTTATTCTGTATAGATAAGGTAATTAACTCTTATATTTAATATTAAAATAAATGCACATCACAAGTTTCATCTACTCTGTACCACTCTAGTTTAAGCATATTTTAAATGGCAGCTACAATGAATTTAGAAAGTAATTAAAATTATAACATGTATTAAACCAAAAAGAAAAATAGTGGCAATTGGGGAGGCATTGAATGAATGACTGCTAAAACCTACAACAAATGTTGTAACACAAATATAAGAAAATGAATAATTTGGTTAATTAAGCCAATCATATTCTAAAACTTGATAATATTCAAGAGATTTACCAACTATCAATAAAGGTTAATTTAAACGGTAACAGTTCGTTATCATTTAAATGAGATCTTAAATTTAAATTTTAATGTATATAAAAAAATTTTATTTAAAAACTTATCTATCATAATCAATTGTGCGACACAAATTAAATTTGAGTATAGTTGAATAAAATTTCAATAGATTAAGCAGAAAATCAAAAAAACATATAGACTTGCCAACTAAAAACTATTACTCCATTTTCCAGAAATAGAAGTGTTCTCAATTGCAAGCCCTGAGTCACGATCGCACAGGTCTCAGATGACAGATCCAGAAGCATATAGTAGTAATTTGAAAACACATATCATTTAAGATCGCCATTGTACACTTCAACCCTAATTGAATATGCATTTATGAACATGTTTAAACAATCACATCCAAGCTGGTACGAAAAGACACCATCATATCTTCAACCCCTAAACGTAATTAAGTCTTTAATATATTATAGTGAAGAACTGAATATTTATATTAATTTATTTTAAGTGATTTTATATTATAACAAGGGAGTATATAAAATGATTTTTTAAAAAAAAATTGTATGAAAAGTACTTTTTTTCTCCTAACCAACATTTAGAATTTATTTTAGGAACCCTCAAATCATGATTTTAGAACGTACATATCTAAAGTCATTTTTGAAGAAAAAAACTAATCCAAGCGCTTTTTTAATATTTTTATTATAAATTATTTATTAATAATATTTTTATATTTGTAGTAGAAATTAAACTAATGATATTATAGATATATTAATTGGATTGACTTTTTTATTTACGTAAGTCTATGATTTGACCCCCAAGGCTTAAATAGATTATTAATCTTGTTCATCCATCATCACATGGGGAGAACAAAATTTGTGTGCCGCTAAACACTCGCTAACAAACCTTTTAAGCATTGAAGACAGAGCCCAACACCAAACTAACATTGAAACACAAGTTGAAGTTTCACCCTCAAAATTCAAAGATAGTGTGACCTCTCAACAGATAACACGAATAAGCTGTCTTATCGGGTCACTTCCTCCACATAACTTGGCACTGTGCTGCAAACAAATATCACCCCTCCCTCTCTCTCTCTCTCTTTCTTTTATTTATTTATTTTTTAAATATTATAACCACACATATCCAAATAGATGCACAGTCACTATATAAGTACTTTTTATTTTGTTTGTTTTTGCTTGCAAGAGCCCAGCACCAGAACTCTGTTTATCCAAAAGAAACTAACTAAACGACTTGTTGGAATTAGGCAATTAGCTAAGTGCATATTTGGATGTGTTTAGATTAACATTTATAAAACTAATTTTTTATATATATAAATTAAAATTTGCGAACTAAAGTTTGGACAAAAGCTAATTCATGTTAGCTTTTGAACCATCCCAAGTGAGCCTTCAACATACACCGACATAGTTGTGTGAAAAAAGTAATTTAAATATACAAGAAATTTTCTGTAGAACTAAAAAGTATGACCCAACTGGTAACTAATAACTATTTCTTTTAAAACATAAAGATCATTAACATAGATTTCATATCTCCCAATTCCAACCAGTTTCTGTACCCATCAAAACTTGGTTTTGATCATCTCAACACTAATCTTTCAAAAGTTCATTTAGAAAGTTCAATTTGGTAGGTGCATTTGTGAAAGGAGTATGTTTGACAAAAAAAAAGGGGGATACATATGGCATATAAATATTTGTCAATACAATAATAATAATATAACTATGAAGAGAGAAGCTCTGAGAAAACAGGAAACAACTTTCATTAATAAGTTAATCTTCCTGCTTCTACATATTGTTCAGTTCTATACAAAAATCAGGCATCAGTAAGCAGTCCTATTAGTATGAGGTTGATGATCATCATATCATTTATTATAATTATAATAATAATTGCTTTTTTCCTCTTTTAATATTTTATCCAAAATGACTATAATATCCTCGTCACCCATTGTCTTTTGCCAATAAAACCCCTGGTTCGACTTCGCCTCCCCAGATACCCAAAAAGAAAAAAGAAAAAAACTGAGTACTATAGTAATTACCATAATTAATATAATTTTGTTTTCTATGCCTACGTCTGTTTTATGTGCAGGTATTGCCACGTCATCAGAGTCTCCAGTCGAGGCGGACCTCTGGTGGTCCCACGATGTGCTGACTGGGCCTCCGGAAGGAGACGATGTGGCTGCTCACCATGAACGCCGTCACGCGCTCCGACACCCTTATGTCCTCCATCTTCAGCTCCTGCAACCTCCTCACATACTCCGGCACGTGCAGTAGGTCCCACACCACCCCGACTCCTCCCGGTTTCATCACCCTCACCACCTCCCCCACCGCCCTCATCCTCTCCGCCGCCGCCTCCGCACTCCGGTGTCCGTACTCCTTACCGACCGTGTGCACAAACACCCCCGACACGACCACGTCGAAGTAGTCATCGGGAAACGGAAGCCTCCTCGCGTCTCCTTCTCTGCAAGTCACGTACTCTCCCACTCCCTCCATCTTCGCGCTCTGTAAGGTTGATAGTGTCGTCCGTTTCGACCGGTCCAGCCCCACGACACGACCCGAACTCCCTTCTTTCTTGAGCTGCGTTGCGACGGCGTTCAGGAGGATGCCACGGCCACAGCAGCCGAGGTCAAGGGCGAGCTTCACCGACGACCAGTCGCTGACGGCAGAAACAATACGTTGGGCCATGTCGTAGTGGAGGGGGACAGAGGAGTAGAAAAAGTTTGCAGCGGCGAAGAAGAGGCAGAGGGCGGACAGTGCGGTGACGGAACCGGTGAAGCCCGCAATGAATCGGGCGGAGCCGCTGGGCACGGCGGCTATGGAGAGTAATCGCTCAAAGAAGGCACATATGGGGTTGAAGTAAAGGAGGTAGAGTACGGAAAGGATGGAGAAGAGGATTGCTTGACATAAGAGGAAGATTAGGGTCTGCCATTGGTCCATTCCGTAGATCGCGTAGATCTGCGTCCAGTCTCTATTCGTTGATTTTCCCATTGATTTTCTCCTACGAAAGTGTAATCTAGAGAATCTTTGACCTTTAAACTCTGATTAATCGGTTTTGCAGGCGAAATTTCCGGTACTTTGTAGTTATTCAGCGCGGGACTGAAAGGAAACTCTGCAATTTACAGAAGCTGTGTAAGTAAACAATTGCATCAAGTTTCTTCATAAATTAGGAGCATTTCTCGGATGCCAAACACCAAATTACCGCTTTGGTGCCATAGTAGAATGAATGTAACAAAAAAAAAGTAGGGAAATTCTTCAACTAAATGAAGCAAGTTTTCATCAAAAAGGTTTCTCCGGCGCCAAATAAGAAATTCCGGCCTCCATTTTCCGACATAATGAACACAAGTACAAAATCCAGAAGCTCATACAAATGCAATGTGCAGAATCAAACCAATTCAGAATTCCCCTTCAATTATTCTCACAAACCAAACAGAGAGAAACAATTGATTTTATTTTTATTTTATTGTCCTATGATAACAGTAAAACCAATAGTCAGTAGTACACTGAGAAAGGGTATTTTAATTGTGCCACTCACAGTTACGAGGCTTGAATTTGTGCAGAGAATATATCAGATGATTCAGATCCATAAGCTGCAGAAGAAAAACAGAGGATAAGATCACTGTTAAGCGTTAATATTATCCAAAAGAAGTCACCAACACAACCAGCCGGCGAAAGAACAACACTAGACTTGACTCTCCCCCCACCATTATTCACCGCACTCGTGTCAGAAAAGGTTCAATAAGAGGAAGAAAAAGAAGACGACGAAGAGGACAATACGATACCATTTTCTTGATAGAACGCGCTTTGACTCTTCGTTTGGCGTCAGAAACGTGAAAGAGAGGCCGAAAGAGCTCAAAAATTCGGGAATCGCAATCCTTATTATGCCGCCATTGATCACTCTGAGACAAACAAGCACGAATCCCGAGGAAATCAGAGAGAAAAAGAAGAGGAGAAGAGAGTGCGTACTGAGCGTGAGAGAAGGGGGGGGGGGGCTTTGGTTTGGTGCGTGCGTCCTCATATATGTATAATGTCACAGCGGAGGAAGGGGAAGGCCTCGAGGGTTTACTGGTTCACCGGCTTACCAGGTCACTGGTTTTTTTATGGCAAATTAATATCTCTAATAAATAAAATATTTTTTTTCCTTTTTGGGGCCAAATAAATAAATGAATGAATCTTACTAGTAATTGTCAAAGATTTTTATCGTTGTTCTTCGTAACGTAATAATGGGCCATCCCCTCCCTGGTAAAAATCACCAATATAAGGCAATTTTCTAATTTCTAGGTATCGAATTTTTTTTCTTTTTTTTTTTCTTTTTGATAAACATTGAACTTTTTCTTTCATGTGCGATACAAGAATAGCTAAACGGAATGAGACTTTTTCAATGGAGACATAGAAATAATGTGAAGGAGAAATAATATTGTGAACATTTATTTTGATAAAAGTTAAAAATATTTTGACATGGTCAATTGAGTCTAACAGGAATGACTACTCTTTTATACAATAAATCAAAATTAGAAATTATTTATTTTTTATATTTAGATTACCTAACTTATAGTAAAAATATAAAAATTTATAATTAAAAACGATAATATTCGAGATATAATATCAAGTTGTTTCTCCATAAGGTTTTAGTGTTATTATTTGATAATTGATACGCTAATATAATATAATTGTCATAAAAATAATAAGTAATTTTTAATTGAAGGCAATATCTTTAATTTTACGCGGTACCTTCTCCAAGCATAATTCGTCAAAGATCCTCACATGTATAGATTTGATCATATTCTCAAGAGCTTATCCCTGCATTTTAGGAGAAAACAAAATCACAAATCATAAAAAAATTAACTTAAGAAAATTTTATAACTACAGATGAAATTATCGATATCATCAATATGAAATATACAATACTTCATCGGATTCTAAATCTATATACACTATATAATTAATTTATAAATATAAGAAAAATAAATAAATAAATTATATTTTTATAATAAACATATGTTGATTCTTTCAAAATTTTAAATTTAATTATTAGATTGTTAGATAAAAAAATCTATTTAATATATACAATCAATAGGAATTATAGAAAAATAAATCAATTGAGATTTTATATTCGAGTATAAAATAAATTTTTTAATTATAAAATTATTAACTAAAGAATAGTTGTCTAGTTGAATATAATATAATTGGTTAGTCCCTTATAATATGATAAATTAAAATTTAAACTCTATTAAAATATGTATTTATATTTAGTATCCAGCCGTATATCATATAGCTTATAAGCTTGAGTATACCTTCCATAGAAGGGATACTTGTACTCAAAAAAAATTATGAAGTTGTATCATTAAATCCTTCCATTAGAGTGTTGTTATAAATTTGAGTATAATTGCAGATTAATGAGAATTAAGAGCATGGCTTTGAACGTTCGATGCGATAATTGGGAAAGAGTATGTGGTAATTTTGAGGAAAAAATTGAAAAAGTAAAAAAAAAAAGTTAGGAGACAAAAGGGGAAGAACCAAAGGCATATGTTATTATTTGCTTGGGATTCAAACTAAGTAATCAATAAATAACGTACTTTATTGATCCTTTTCCCTTTCTTGTTAGGGAGAAGAAGAAAAAATGTGTAGAATGTTCATAATTTAAGTGAGTCTCGAAAGAGCTTTTAGTTTTAAGAAATTAAGAAGTAGGAATATACGAGTATAAAGTAAAATTTAGGTACATGTAAATGGATACTACTATACTGCCTTTGATATCTACGTTAGGAACTCACACTACATGGGGGTATGATGAGACAAAAATGTGCATAGTTTTCCCGGAATTTCCCATCTCCTAAGCTTGAACATACATAAAAACGAATATCTCACATTATTATTGTTTGAAAATCTAGCTCTAGACAAAAAGAAATTATTAATTCAAGATTTCTCCCTAATTTAAATATAAAAATTATTTAAAGAGTTTATTTTAATCTAAATATAAATTTATTGTTTATAGTATCTTAAATTTTTATAATTTTCCCTTCTAAACTACTTTTATTAATTGCGCCTGTTAAAGTGGCGTGGTTTTTATCAATAAAATAATTATAATATAAATGATTACAAATATAATTTTAAGGTAATTAATAGGGGTATTCATAAAACCCGCAGCCTGGTATATTCATTCGAACTCGTAAAAAAAAATACTCTACCTAACTAATAAATATAGGACAGAGTCAGATATCGGACTGCAAAATGTAACACGTGTTTTTTTCGGGCTAGACACTGGGTAGGGATTGCCCTACCCTACCCATGAGCACTCATTTTTTTTGTTACTTTTCTCCCTATATGTTATACTTAAAAAGGAGAATATGATAGCTACTAGTGACTAAATAATCATTTTAGAAATATAAATAGTTAAGTAAGTAAGTTACGTTTTTTAATATTTATAATTATATTAATTTTTTATTTTTTTTAACTTTACTAATCATGATTATATTATAAATTATAATTTTTTATTTTACTTTTTTAGATACTCTATCCTTGTCAATATTTGAGAAATTGATATAAAGTTACAATTACAAATTACTTACACTTCAAAGTTTTTTTTTATATGCAATAAATTTCAATACTTTAATTATTATCCTTGTATTACCTTATTTTTAGTAGATTATAGATATTATTTAACTTTTAAAGATATATGAATATAATATTATTTTATAATTTTATAATTACATATTATTTTTCACAACATGAACATGGTATCACAACTTGGGTAAACCCAGCCCTGCTCACGCTCAACCCACCTATGATAAGCCTAAAATAGTTAGGACTTTTATCGAGTAGGGTCGGGTATTAGGCTACAAAATATAACCCATATTTTTTTTGGGTAGGGCATCGAGTAAAGGGTTGTCTTACCTAACCCTATCTATAAATACCCTTAGAAATTAGTATAGATATTCTAAAAATTTTAATTTAATAATTTTGTTAATATTTATAAATTAATTATCTAAATTTTTTATTTACCGTTGGAGTATAGAGTACAGTGCAAAGATGAAAAGTCGACCACATTGATGGAGTTTTGACTGGTGCCGTATTTTCTCTTCTTGGCAGCTTTGAATGGTAATTTATTATAATTTTTAATTGTTCGATATTTAATTTTTCTTTCATTGTCAACAAAAAATTAATGAATTTTAAATCTCTTCTTAATTAAAAAAAAAATATTTTTCCCACCTACATTATTTTTTATTTAATTAATGGTGTCTTTAAGTTATTTTAAATTTAAAACTAATCCCATCAAAAATTTATAAAGTAATTTTTTTTTAACATTTTTAACTAGTACGTCATCTAATAATTAAATTTTAATTAACTTTTTTGTCATATAAAATTACTTATAACCTCAACCAATAATATATATATTAACTGGTCAAACTCGGTCATTACCAATGGCCAATATATACACACGTAAATTTTCAAACAAACTTATTTTATTTAAGCAGTATAAAATTTAAGGGGGTTAATTAAATCATAATGCGGTTTATTAGCAAGGAGGAGGAAAAAAACAGAAGAAATAAAGCAAATTGTACAAAAAGTGATCAAATGTTTTCTTGTCTGCCATTTGTAAGTACTTAGAAGAAAATTAATGCAGTGACCAAATGTTTTCTTTGCACGGCATTGAAATGCTCAACTTTGAACTTTCTATGCACATCTCCACCATTCCTCCATACATAATCAATAAATCGAGTGAGAGTCTCTGAAGAGTAGGAGTGGCAAACAAGCCGATCTTCGTATTTATTAGTTTTCTTCAAATACAATTGAAGGTAGCAGTTGAATTAGTAATTGAAGACCTTCTACAATTACTTAAAAGCTCAACGGTAATATTTGATTGGTAATTGATCTCTGCTTTTTTTTATTAATTTCTTGTTTCCAATGTCATTATTATCACATATATATGTATATATATATATATATATATATATATACACAGTGCCACCGCATGTAGCATTACACATAATTCAATCATATAAAGGCAAGGAGAAGGAGAGTTTAGAAGAACTTTTTGTATTCATAATTTCAGCCTAATATTTATTTTTTATTAAATTTCGTTGGTATAAAATCAATTCTTTTAATTTTAATTTTGTTGTAAAAAAAAAGGTTAATCTTTCAACTTTTCGTGAATATTGTGATAATATTTGCAAATTTTCTATTTTTTAATTTTAAAATATTAACTAATTTAATTAATTTAATAAAATTTTAAAGAGTTAATAAGGTCTAAATCTATCCTAAAATTTTTATACAAGAACTGTAGGTATTCAAAAAAAAAAATTAGATCAATATTATCTCAAAAGTGTCAAAATAATAAGCAATATTAGGTCATATGTATTTTTTTTTAATTAATTTATCTAACTTATAAATTCATATATAATTGATAACACCATGCATTAGTATTTTATAGAGATCACATCACATTTGTTATAATTAATAAATTTATCTATCTTTCTTAATATACTCAAATTAACTAAGTACTCATTTGATTATATTTATGAGTCACTTTTAACCTATTTAATTGGAATCAATAAAAACTTTAAATCTTATTAAATTTACCTTAAAGAGTAATAACATCTAACTTTATCTCTATTTGATATATATTATATTCAAAAAATATAAAATTAACACAATAATAAATAAATAATAAAATTATATATTTATATAAAAAATTAATGATGTGATTTATAAAAAATATAATGTATAATAAATATAATTAAAGGAATAGTTTTTATATTAAGTATAGAATGATACATAATAGTAAGAAATTTGGAGCATACTAAAATAAATTTTAAAATAATTTTATTATTTTTTTTTATAGAATATCGGATGAATATCGATAGCTTGGAAGTAATTATTTACACATTAACGTTTACATGTAGAGTAATAAAAATAAAAATAAAAGGAGTAAGGGTAGGAGTGGTCAGTAAATGAAAGAGCGCAAATCATGGAGGGAAGAGAATGAAAAGCCGTACAAGAAGGAACGTTGGGGGTGAAGCAAATGAAAGCATTTATTGATTTGTTGACCTTTTTACACTTCTCAACCACGTCTTCTCTTTAATTCTTCCCTCTCTTTTCTCTTGTCCCCCCCTTCCTCCTGCGTCCCAAATAAATTCCCACTTTATTAACCCAAATATCTTTCATCTCCATAAAACAGTCAACAAAATTCCATTCAGAAATTAATTTATAAATGGCCATGCGAATATAAAAAAAAACAAAGGCAACTAATTATAGCAAAAGAAATATATTCTAGGGTCTTTCTTTTGTCCTTTATATCTAAGGGACATTTAGTATCCTTTATTAATTAGTCCCATAAAAATAAGTTTATAAATAATATATAATTCATTTTCCAAATTTTATTTATAAAAATTCCTTGTGACAAAAAAAATATTATTTTTTTAATTGTGGTTAGATCAAATAAATGGATTTCGATACCCTTGGAATGACATGGTTCGACTCCTGAACGTTGCATACAAGGGAAAAAATAACACATTAGCAGTCGACCTTAATAACTGGATTAAAAAAAATAAAACAGCTGGATACTAAGGGGATAACAGTATTTTAAAATAAACAGCTCCAGTTATTTACATATTTGCCACTGCCGTCGCGTCTGGTATGCACTAGCTGAACTGGTGTAATCACGAAACTGCCCTTCACTTTTTTGAAAAAACAAAACCCCGGCCCTTGGGATGTGCGTCGGAGCTACCTTTACATGTCAACGCGCTCCTTACTTTCAAAAGTATCAAATTACGAATTTGTCCCTGAGGTAGAGACCAAGGTCTGCCCACTGGGATCGGCCTTTTTCTTTCATCTTTATACAGGAGATTGGGCTGGAGAATCTCTCTATTTTTTTTTTAACTTTATTATTTTAATTATAACCCAAAAAATCAATATATTAAATACAATTTCCCTTAAATAATAATGGCTTGAATTTGACTAAGGGCAAGGCATCCATTCCCATTAATTAATATGAAATCCCTGGGATGACCTTCCTAAATTTTTTTGAGATTAAGGATCAAAATTCACCTAATCTTTCCTATTTATGGATTCACTACACACGCTTTCATGATTTTGAGTATATCAAGTGAAATGATTATTCATATAAATCTCACCTAACCTCCCTCCCCCCTTTTTTTTCAAAACCGCGGAATTATAAATATCAATTTATTTTTTAAAAGGAGATTATTATTACAATATATCATGAATATTTTGAGACACTAATTATTATTTGATTTTGTGTCTTAGCCGTTTTATAGGATTAAGGTTCGTGTTGGTGATATTTTTGGGTTTAAGCCTTTTTAATGGTTTAATTTTATTTCCAATTTTCTGTTAACTTTACTTTTATTCAATAATATACAATTATTTCCATTTAAAAAATTTCTATAATATTTAAAATTTATAATCATAATCATAATTTATAATTGTTATTATTTCCCGTGCAATACACGTGAGAATCCTC
This sequence comes from Leucaena leucocephala, assembly GCA_037074615.1. Taxonomy (NCBI): domain Eukaryota; kingdom Viridiplantae; phylum Streptophyta; class Magnoliopsida; order Fabales; family Fabaceae; genus Leucaena; species Leucaena leucocephala. Next base: position 4,538,287 of record CM073546.1, on the reverse strand, counting down.
TTATTAGTACAATATATAATGCAAATTTTGAGACGCTAATTATTCTTCGATTTATTAACAGAAAATATGATATTCAAAATTTTAAAACTTATGACAAATGCATAAGAAATTAAAAGTAATTTTTTTTTTAAGAAAGATGGAGTTAGGGGACAAACAAGGGGCTACCCATATTATAGTGTGGCTGTGTAGTATTTGAATTTTGAGGAACTTCAAAGGGACCATGACATGGATGGAGGCTTTAAGTCAAAATATGTGACCAAAAAGTTGGCAACATGTTGATAAACACTTCCAAGCTGTCTCCCACATATATATTAAATGAAAAAAACAAAATAAAAATTAATTTTTACGATCGAAATTATTTTCTTTCCTTTTTCTATTAAAAAGTTTAAGTAGATTTAATTTTAGCTTTTGAAAGTTGATAGATATTAATATAGATTTTATGGTTTTTAAAAGAAGCTCATAAACATAACTTGCATATCATAGCTTTAAGTATGTGTTGTACCATGATCAGTTTGATTGGTTTCTATTGACATATTATTAACATTTTTTAATGCAATTAATTGGTGCCTATATAATGTTAAATTTAAGCATGGTATTAAAACTTACTCGAATTAGCTGGTTATATCAATGAATTAATGAATCAATCTACTTCTGAACTTGATAAGAGTTTTGGATAAGTCATCAATTAGATTTTGTAAATATAGCTTGAAATGATGTAATTTTAATTTTTAAAAAATAACAGTTTATTATATTTATATTTAAGTAACTCTATTTTATTAAATTATATGTAGTTTACATATAAATAATATCCATCTACTTACCGCCTCGTTTAGATAAGAGTTTCAAATATAAATTATAAAAAAAAAGATTTTTAGATAATTTTTATAAAAAGACTTTTAGAGAAAAACTTATAGACAAAAGTAATTATTAATAGATGAGTGTTTGAATAATTATTACTAGAAAGACTTTTATAATTAAAAATTTATTAGAAATGTTATGATTATTAAATATATGAGAGGAGAGATAATGGGTATGTTTGGTAACACCCCAAACTTTGGTTTAAAAAGGGCTTTTGGCCCCAAACCCCGATTTGGGGAAATTTTTAACCAAACAGCAATTTTTGTTCAAACGGGCTTTTGGACTAAACCATGGTTTAAAATTAAAGTTTTAGATAAGTTGGTCAGAGCAGCTTATGGAACAGTAAAAGAGCTTATGAACTAACCAATTACTATATTACCCCTACTTTTTTTACACCCCCTCTCCTCTCATCTCTTATCTCTCCTCATTTAATACTCATACCCTTTTTCGTAATTTATCACTCATAAAACCCCTTCTATAAATAACTATCAAAATACTCATTTATCCAAAATCATTTTTTTTTCTATAAGTTCTTATAGAAAAGCCCTTTTTCATAAGCTATCTATAAGCCCATTTTTTTCATAAGCTAGTTTGAAAATTTTTCCCAAAACACACACAATATATGATAGATGAGAGAGAATATAAGGTATACAAGAGGGAGAAAATATGGTATAAATAAAAATATGAATAAAATAACAATTAGTTAGTCTATAATTTTTTTTATTATTCTATAAATTAATTTTAGTAATTTAGCTAAAATTTTAATTTTAAACTATAGTTTAATTTAAAAATTTTTTTAAAAAATATAATTATTTATTTTTAAAAAAATAAATTAAAATTTTGTCTAAAAGAATTTTTTAAACTTTTGGTAGATGACAAAACACACATATAAATTAATATATTTTTATTAAATATTATTTTTTTAGTATTATATATAAATATTTTTATATATTATAATTAAATCATATTATTTAAAATTATGATTGAGTTTACCTTAATTAAATTATTGACCTTAAACAGTTACATTAACTGGTTAAATGATTAATACAATTTAATTTAAGCAGTTTTCTATTTATAATTTTTTATCCATTATGTTTGAACGGTCTATCTTAAAAGAAAATCGAGTTACTTTTGTTTGGCCAAATTATAGCTAAACTTATTTTTCACATAAAAGTGTTTTGAAAAAAAAAAATAAAGAAAAGTAAGGAGAAAGGGATAATTAGATGGGTCCCAGAGATGGGGTATGGGAGAAGGTGGGGATGGGAGTGAGAGGGAAAGAGACGGGCGGGATGGGAGGGCTGGCACCGCGGGACCCACTTAACCAGCTATTGACACGTGGTACAACAGGCCCTAGGGACGCTCACAGTATTTTACTATTTTTCTTTTTACCACTATTTACTAAATCAGTAAATGCTTCTCCCTGAAATTAAAAGTCAAGTATTTTATGAATAATGCATTGTTCGGCAAAAGAATTGAAAATTTGAAACAGAAACTGAAGTGGTAGCTAAACAAAGGACAATGTCTACTCGTGAGTCAACTTTTATACATGTTAGACAGTTAAACTACAGCACATTTGATTTAGTAGGGTAGAATAATATTTGATGGTAATTAAAATAGAAATATAAGTAAAAATAAATTTTAAAAATTTATTTGGTAAGATATAAATTAATATTAAATTGATATATTTTTTTATAAGTTAGAATCAAATGGTTAAAAATATCTTTTTATAATTTATGAAAGGTTAAAGTTATTTAATAATTTTATAATTCAAGTAAAATAATTTAAAAAATTTTACTTTCACTTCTATTATTTTAATTATCAGTTTTTCAGATAAAATTAAAATAATTTAAAATATTATAAAAAAAATAAAAGTGACTTTTATCTTAATAAATGAGATAAATAGAAAATTCTACCCTTATTTCTACTTTTAACCTATTAAACATGACATTAATGTTCCGAAGTCTCACAGCAATAAAATTGGGCTTGGTAAGTACTCCTTTCAAATCCTATATACTAAGTTATATACAGCCTAATTATATAGATTAAGAAGTAAATTAAAAATGGTTAAAGATGCTAAGAATATGGAAGAATAAAATGGTTCATTCTTGACCAACATGTGATAATTAATACACGGATATATAACTAATTGAAGATAAAAATAAAAAAGAATAAATTAAATTTTTAGATAGACATAAAATATAACTTATAAAATAGACCAATTATATATCTTGAAAATAATAATGTATGTATGAGACTGGAGGCAGGAATAATATTTACTAAAGTGAAAAGACCTGTAAATTTGAGTATTAAAATTTTGAGCTAAGATGTAATATCTTTTTTTTTATTAAATATAAATATTCTCTTATAAAAAATAGTCTTATTCTATATATTATTATACATTAAATATAGATATATATTTTTATAAAAATTTGAACTTTATTTTGCATATATTGTGATAGATCAATTATTTTCACTAAACATAACCCTATTGATAGAGGTAGCTAATCGTTCATATATTGGGCTGTTCCATTCGTATCTCCTGTAAATATCTTTGAAAGATGGATTGGACATTTCTTGAATTGTATGTGCTTATAAGATACTCCTCATACCATAATTATAAAAGGCAGATAGAATATTTAATTTAATTTTAATTATAAAATTTTAATTTATTTTGATTTTTAAAATTTTAATTTTTTTTGAAGTATCTATATATAATTATATATGTTAATGAGATTTCTATCAAAAGATAATTCAAAATACATATAATTAAAAATATATTTTAAAAAAACAATTCATAATTATTATAGATAATTAATTTTTGTAATTTACCTAAATATATCTTATATTAAAAATATAAAATAATAATATTTATAAATCTCTCTTAATATATCAGGAGATATTATTACTTATTGGCTTTTACTATCACAATGAAAAAACAAGCTTTTAAAAATATAATACTCCTCTCTTTATACCCACCAACGAATATATGTGTTTGTTTGTTTATAACTTCTTAAACAACATTGATGATTTTGTCGCAAAAGGCACATTTTTAAAAAAAAAAAACCCACTAAATTTTGGTTTTTAAAAGACCAAAGAATGTACGTGGATGCGATGCAATTAGGATAGCTTTTCTTAAATGCGACAAGAGAAATAAAGTATATACGAAAAAATTCTAAAAAAATATTATTTAAATTTTAAAATTTTTAATCAGTTTATTTAATATGAAAAGGTAAATAAAAACCTTTTTTTAATAATTTTAATTTAAAATTTTGAAATTTAAGTAATATTTTTTTATTTTCCCAAATATATAATATTGGGACATTGACTGTTTAAATAATCAGAGGGGGGAAAAGTCTAATTTGACATTAAATAATAAGATATATTTTGATGGAAAAAATTATTTTAAATAGTTTCATATGAAAATACTGAATTGATTGATGTGAGGTTTATTTATAGTAAAAATTAAATTAAAAGAATCAATTTCTTTTGAATAAAGTCATTAATTTAATTTACAACTTACAACCCCTCAAATTTATCATTATGTTTGTTTCTTTGTTTATATTTAGAAATGTCATTCAGAGATTTTCCATCATCCAACTTATGTGAAGACACATGGTAATAAAGCAGAGGAAAAAAATATTTTTTAAAAAAAAGTAAATAAATAAATCAAGAGACCCTATGATTGAACTGAGAGATGAATAAATTTTAATAAAACAAAAGCCACGCTTATCCAATAATAACCTGAGATGATAAACGATTTTTTTTTTTTTTTTTGCGATGCTGTGTGAATTTTTCAAATAAATCAGCTTCAAGCCAATTCTCTATCACAAAAATTGTAGTAAATTGCAACGATTTTTATGGTATAAATTTTACAAATTAAAATCCATTATAAAAATCAAAATTTGAATTTTTATTAATTTTTCTCACAAATTTCTGAACACGAGATCACGAGTTATTGACAAATCATGAATAACGAGTTTTTTTTCTCATGTCATTGAGAGCATTTCTCATTATTTGATTCCCTAAAAATTTATTGGTGATAAGATTTAGAGCTTTCCCTAATAAGTCACACTGCAAAGGTATAACTCTTTTTTTTTTTAATATGGGAAAATGATAGAAAAAAATTATGAAAAATAATAAATTATAAATTAAATATATTAACAATAGATATGGTATATATTAACAACATAAAATCATGTTTTGATATTTATCATTTTTTGTAGAGTTACGTTTTTATTATTTTTCCAACAAATATTGTGACGAATGTTAGCAAGACTAAAATTGTACATAGAATACACCATATTTACTTCTTTTAAGAGATATGGTAATATAATTTTTTTTTGTCTCTCTTTCAAAATAATTTATCCATCTTTATTATAAGCTACTGATAATAATTTTATATAAATTAGTTAAAATTAATTATTTTTTATAAAATATTAAAATTATATCTTCGATAGTCAATTAGTTAGGAAGTTATATAATTAATAAGAAATATTAGGTGAAAAAAATAATATTTAAAATAAAATAGATCATATTATGAAATTTGTAGAGAATTTTATAATAAGGATATACAAGCATGGGATCAATAATAGATAATAGCATAAAACTCGCTAACAAATATAAGTCTTTGAGATAATCATATTCATAATATTAACCTATCATTTATAAATTTAATTGATAAAAAGATTGAGACATGTGATTATTTAGAATATATTTAATTTTTAAAAAATATCATTTTATTGTAGTTCTAGTTGTGATTCTTAAAAAATTATTTTAGCTCTTAAATATATAAATTTACGTTTGAAGGTAATAGATAATTCATCCTATCTGATATTGATATTGTTTAAGAGAAAAATAGTTGCTGACTTATTTTTAGTTTAGATTGTAAATGAATCTAATTTTTTAATAAAAATTTCATTTAAAAAAATATTCATAACATTAAAAGTGTAAAGAAGCGTTGCTTCTTGTATTCATTGGGAAGCAAAAGAAAACAAGAATATGGAAATGATTGGCATGTTTTTGTTACGAAAGTGTGAAGTGAAGGCACGTGTGTGCTCCGTGTTGCAAGGGGCACTGGCAAGTGCATGTTCATGGAATCTCCTTCACTCGCATTAATGTATTTAACACTTTCCCTTCTATTTTATTTTCTTTTTAATTATTATTGTTTCTCTCAACTAAATCTAATAATAATTCTGAACCTATTCTTCTATTCTGCCACACATAACTCATCAGCTTCTGAATTACACCTACCTTTATTTATTAAAGCCTTTGTCGGAACCCTAAGAAACGTGCCATATGCAGCTTCTCTTGATCATGCTCGCTAGATCTTTTTTTCACGAAATAAATAAATAAATATATAGAATATAAACTTGCTTCTTCAAGACCGGAACTTTATCATGGACATGGCACCCCACTGAATCAGATCCTCGAAAATTCCAAAAATCATTTAAAAAAATATGTTATATAAATATTCTCTTATAAACTCATCACACTATACATTGCTAAGATTTCTCTCCATTTTTATTAAAATAAACAGTTTTCTTTTTTTAAAAATAATTCTTTCAGTGGTTTGGGATTGGCCATGTCTGGTGGGGTAGATCCTCAATCCTTAGCACAGAGCCCTGCCAATGAAATTTGAGTGTTCTCTCTAATTGCAATTTTTAATTCATTGGAAACAAAAAAAAGAAAGAAAGAAAGAAAGAGAAGAAGTTGCTTAGAAAGAGTAACTTATAAAATTATTTATTTCCTTAGTAAATTATATTTTTCACATTTTATAACCATATATAATATCTAATAACGTTGAGTTAAATTTAAATATTATAAGATCCAATTGAGATAGCTGTATTAAACAAAATCTACGTTAATAATTGAGCCATGTAGGGCATAATTGATGAAGTCTCATAAATAAGGCTTTTTTCCTTCATACATGTTGGAACTCGAAATCTTGTACTACTTAAGTGGTCATACAATGGATAACTTGATGCATAGTTTTGTTTAAGGATGAAAACAATAATTCAATTTTTTTTTAAAAAAAAGAAGAGTTAGAATATGATCAAAAATAAAACAAATGAATATGATTTGAGTTTTGACTACATCCTATGATGATAATGATCATGACAAGTTTCCAAATCTGTGTGAATGTTATGTCACTGTGAATAAGATCAGACAGAATTTTCAAAAACAATGGGAAGACCTGAGAGCAAAACAAAACAATTTTCATAACAATTGATTTAATTTGATATTCCGTATTCTATTCTACTTCTCTACTTACTTTATCTGTTTGAATGATAAATGACCTAATTTTATTGGATATATATTTACCAATTTTTTTTTCGATATAACTATATGACTGAGTTAAATTTAAGCATTATCAAGCCAAATTGGGGATAGTTCTCTTAAAGATATTTTTTGTATTCACATAAACTCGAATTTGAGACATCGTGTTTAAACAGCCAAAATTCTTCTTAGTTGGACTAACATATTTTATCAATAATAAAAGGACTACCACAATGAGAGGGGATCAAGGGAGTACTACTTACTAAATTAAATAATTAGTCTACTAAACTTACATCAGAACAAAAGAAAAATAATAAGAACCAAAATTTTGGCGCCCCACAACAGGTATTGCAACTTTGTACGGCCACATATGTTTGGGCTAACATATGTGGACCTTTTTTTTCAGTCATCAAATCTGTGGACTTAGCTGTGAAGATTGAGTATACCCAAAAAAAAAAGTTGTGAAGATTGAAAAATAATTCCATACACTAACCTCAAGCCTCTCAGTATGCTCATGGAACAATCATATACTCTTTCATATGTCAATGAGAGTTAGTATGGATAGTAAAAATAAACTCATCCTATAAGGACCCGAGTTCGCCCGCTACTGTTATCAATACTCATTTAGTAGACAATTTCATAAATCCATTATAAGCATTTTTTGAATCCTGAAACTATACCTTAACCTTGGTTGGGGATCTATGCCAAATCCACATAAATTTTTTATAACAAAAATATATATATACAATATTAAATGTAAGAACTTTGTAACGAAAAAAAATATAAAAACTAGAAATTTTACATTAATTATTAAATTAGTTAATTCAATTATTTGTAAAAAATTGTTACTTTTCTAAAAATATCCCTCATTTTAATCATTTATACTGAAAATATCATATTAACTGTACATATTAATGTTTGTAATCAATGAGTGTTAATAGAGATAATTTTAAAAAAATAATAAATATAAAATAAAAGCATTTATTGTATTGTATTTAAAACTAAACCATTTAAGACTCATTTTTATACCCTCCCGCACTTTTTGAAGGAATTCATATCAATTATAACCCTTAACTTAAAGTAATACGATGGCGATTAATTGTATCCATCAACTTGTATCAATTTGCATGTTTTCCACAACCCAGGTCTACAAGCCGGAACAGGAATATGAACCAGATTACCTCAATGCCAAAGTTCTCTGACTCTGATATCTTGGAAAATGACTATTCAAGTTGATGAAGGAAACATCTTAAACCTCGTATATTTCATAATGGGGTAAGTTTGAATCCTATCGTCAATTACATGAGAACTTTGTTGATGAAAAATCTATAAATAACTATGTATGCATCCTAAGACTTGCTTTGCCTGTAGCGAGTACCTTTGGTTGTTGAACTCACCTAAACCTTTTATAATTGAAAAAAAAAAAAAAGGACTCTCATAAATTTGAGGAGTCCCAACTAGCATAAACAGCTGCAATGAGCTTCTCATGGAGAGTGAGGCCAGAACATGCAATTATGCCTCTGTCAAGCCCTTCTAAGTACATTCCCTTTGAGAAGTCCAGAAGCCGCCCTCCGGCGTCAGTCACCACACCCCCAGCCTCTTCCACAATCACCACACCAGCAGCATGGTCCCATATCTTCTCCTTGTAACCTGACCTCGCAAATTTCATGAATATCTCCGCGTCTCCTCGAGCTATCGCCGCATATTTCACCATGCTGTGCAACCGCATCGGCTGTTTCCTGCCATTAAAAGAAAATAAGAAATACCTTTGGGACTTTTTTCACAGAATAAGGTGAGACTGAGGGAAGAAAAGAGGGAAAAAATGTTACTCATACCTATAAGGATTAGTAATAAGAGTACAATAAATATTGCGCACCTCGTTTTGTAACTTTCGTTACTTACACCAAACAGGCCACTAATGTTTCCAAGTCTGTAAATGGTTGCTCTTGAATTTTACCCATTTTCTTTTTTATGCTTTAAAGGAAATTGTGAGCAAGGAAGAGTCTCCGGACAAAACATGAGTTTTTTAAGAGTTAGCTATGGGATTCTCCAATGATAAAATGGGGAGAAAAAATATCACATGACATGTTTACCAGAGAAACCTCATAACCAATATTTTAAACCTCTAATATATAAAAGTAAAAACTACAACTGCTGTTCCTCATAACCAATATTTTAAACCTCTACTATATAAAAGTAAAAACTACAACTGCTGTTCCTTCAAAGTGCCGTTCTTCAAAGATAAAGTAGCAGTTATGAACTATAAACTGAGTTTTGAAAGAGATGGCATAATATCGCAAGGAATTGTCAGAAAAGGGACTTGAATGCAGCACAATCAATCTCTCACAACTCTTAGTACGCCGCCTACCAGTTTTGCACCATTCATCCTACCGCACTTCAGAAATATTACCACTTGGGTTCACAAGAATGTTGTATGATTAACACGGTAAGAAAAAGGTAATACTTATTTAGTCTGTTCTGTGGAGAGAAAATACTAAGTGGCTGCTTACCATTTTACAATATAGACCTTACAAGTTCCATATTTTCTTAAATAGATAAAAATGGGCTAATTATAAAGTAGTGAGAGATAAGAGTTCAGCTAGCATTTCTCATGTAGAAATTGTCCAGGAAAAACCTTTCCATTATTTGAATTCCAATTAAAGAAACAAAAATCACAATATCTTGCATCATTTTTATTCTCTTCTCTTATACTAATATCCTTTGGTTATTAGTTGATATAAAACACACGAAATAGTTAATATTCTATCTATTATTGGTAATCATTAGACAAGAAATACCTAAGTCCCACGCTATGAGCAAGTCCAGCTGTGAAGGAATGGTTGGAATTTGCTTTTTCCACTGGTTCACATAGAGTTGCTAATGCTGGATCATCTATGGAAGAAACCCGAATAAGTTGAGCATAATTTGGCCATTCTAAAATACTTTCTCCAGCAATTAATGGCTGCAACCATGCCTTGCCGCTTCCTTTACTAGCATACAATACACACCCTTTTCCCCATGCTTCTGGAATAGCTGAAGCTGAATTTGACTTGGTTTGATGATTCTGGTAATGGTAATCAAGACATTCTGTCTTCACTGGGTAGTTTGGGCACCCAAGAACTCCAAGAACAACTTTTCCATCCTCAACCAGAGCTAGGGCTACAGCATACTGATCCCCACGTACAAACCCTAACGTGCCATCAACAGGGTCAAGAACCCAATGTCTTCCACTGGGGCCTCCAGTTGAGTTACAACACCTAATGGCCTCGAGAACTTCTGCGGTACTGAGATTTGTCTCTGGACTTTGGAGACCATACTTGGGGGCTGAGGCTAAAGATTCATTGACGGTGCCCACTACAGCTGCCAGCAGATCTGCTGAATCATCTTTGGAGATGATTTCTGTATCTTCCTCGGCAACAATTGACACATTTTGACCCCCAAAAATTTCTGATAGTAACCAACCGATGGTAGCTTGAACACTCAAGTCTTCTCAAGCATATACATTAAGAACAATACCCAGTCAGTTAGCTTCGTATCCTTTTTTAAGGCAACATCCAGTTAGTTAAAGAAGATAAAAACTTTAAATGATCATATGCAAACATGCAGCTAAACATAACATGGTGTATACCATGAGTAATGGTGAATAATGTTCCTATAATCAGAACAGGAGGAGCAAGAAAATGTGATGCAAGCTATGCTTTGAAGCCAAATTGGTAGTTAGCATTAAACCTTCCAACTTTCACTAGAAATCCAAGTCTCCACCTAATACATGCTTGAGGTAAACCTCAAGATAATAGATTTAACACAGTCTGGAAGTTTACAGCTAGCTTGGAAATGATCCACATCATACACAACCAATGCCAAAAATTCTAGGCATTGATTTAGCAGAATTTATATTCTTTCCTAAAGGAATAACAAGAGCCATCAACATTTAATTGCAATTACTACAGCATATCAGCTTTAACATCAATAAAATCCATGTTGTGGTATTCAAATTGTGTAAACTGCATACTGTTCTTCAACTTTGATATTCTTTTTTAGTTTAAAAGTTTTGTTATGATTTACATGTCACTTGCGACTTTCCTTAAGCTTTTTTATGCAGTTTTCTTTCAATGAAAGCATTGTAAGATTTCATGGTAAAATTTCACTCCTCATCTAAGAATTAAAAATTATAAACTAATTCAAAGAATCTTCAAGAGTAAGACGCCCCAAAAAGAACATACTAACTAAGTCTATCTCACGACATATTTAGTAAAGTGATATTATGTCTCATATTGTACAGCATTCCTGTCAACTATGAACTAACTACGATTCTACTATCAAAATTGACAGCAAAACACGGAGAAATTCTGTAACAATAAAACAGAAAATAATAGTATCAGATAATCTAAACCCATAAAGTAACAACCTTGAATTTTTTGCACGTCAAAACTTTCACAGAGCCAGTATTTTGACATTGTGAATCAATAAAAGAATGAAAATCTGCAAGGTAAAGATAGCTAGCACTTTCAAGGAAATTATTAAAAATGCATTACATGTAAAATATTTCATTTCAAACTGCATCATTCCCAAATCCAAACTGTGCTATTGGAACAAATCGAAGAAAGGAATCTGCCAAATCAATATGAATCAAGCCAACCAAAAAACCACACACAAGTCTTCTTATTGACAATGATACCAAATGAAGATAATTACCAGACCCAGAAACCGAAAAAAATCAGACCCAATATCAGTTACGTGATTCACAACCTCGCAGTAACATAATTGGGAAAAACAAATTTAGAAGTGAGGTTCAAAAGCAAATACCTGCAACAGTCACAGGAGAATCATCGTCCTTGGACATAACGTGAACATCACAGGCAGAAAGCAGTCGCTCCTGCACTCTCCCACAGAGAGCACATGCCATGTGGACCACTCTAACGGCCACCTCCAATTCCTTTGCGTACTTTACCCTCTCCATAGTTTAAACAGAAAAAGAAAAATCACAAGCTTCTCAGAAACCCGGATTCAAAATCAAAAAGAATCCAAGGGAATGAAATGGGTTGTGCGTCGGAGTCGATAAAAGGCGAAGGAAACCAAGAGTGTCACCATTAACTACGCAGTTGTTGGGAGGGGAGAGAGCAATACTTCGGCGAGGAAGAAGATCGCTGGGCCTCCGTCACATTCATTCCCTTCGCATTTTTAATTTTGCCTTGTTTTTAATAATATAAAGCATGTGATAATAAATTTCCAGGCCCAAAAAAATCAATTTAAGGGATGAATGGAATCTTCACGGTCCCTCGCTAGTCGCTAACATCCAACGAAAATGAAACCACAACAAGGAAATGGGCTTACATGAATCAGCCGAAAAAAAGGACGCTGTTGAATTTGACTCTTCAAGTCCCATTTTGTGTAATTGAATATAAAATTAACAATATTGCATATTCGTTTTTAGTTCATTAACTGATAGTGATTAATATTATATACAATTACACCACACACACGCACACACACACACACATATATTGGTTTCATAGTCGCATGTTAATATCAAATTTTGCTATTTTAGGTAGATACTTTGATGGTCCCCTTTTTTCTTAATTCGTTGATAATAAAATAAATCCAACTTTCCCTCTCAAATTTTAGAGTTACGAAAAGTTTATTTCATAAAATATATATATATTAAAATAAGAATCCATTATGGCAAATGATATGTTTGGATGAAGAAAATTAGGTAGAAAAAAATATTAGGAGAGGAACCCAGAAAATAGTTTTTTTTTTTGTAAATTTTTTTCTCCTAGTATTTTAAGCGGCATTTGAGAGTTTTTTTTTAGGAAGAAATGAGATGGAATATGATGGTTTAAAAATATGTAACGTTGATTAGGAGAAATTTTTAAAAATGAGTCAAATGACTTGAGATGGCCTTTCAAGTCGGTCTAATTAAACCATCATAAGCTCGCTTTTTCTTTAAATCTCCAAATTGAGGTTAAGGTTTGTGTGTTTAACCGGTGTAAAATTTTAATGTACAAAATATACCAGTGATTTTTTTTTTTACCTTATACTATTGATATTTATTAGACATGTTTTTATATGCATTACATGAAAAAATTTATAAATGAGGTATACTATTACCTGATATAAGAATGATATTCTCATTATTTATATTTTTTTATACAAAAAAATTTAAATAAATTATGTATCAGTTATCTACTAAGGTCAAAGTATAACTTTAGAGTTAAGAGAGTATTTATAGAAAATTTTATAAAATTACTTATTAAATAAACCTTTATAATAATAAAAATAATCGAATTAGATAATATAAATATATTCTTTATTATTTATAGTAATTTTAATTGACCTCCTTTTTTTCATATTTATTCTTGACAAACAAAAATCATATGGCAATTTGAATATTTTTAAAAAGAATAAAAACATTCTTCTTGGGCCACTTATAAAGCCCATAAAATAAAATAAAACCCATTGTTTTCTTTTGAAAAGTATCTAGATTATTAAAAAACTAACTGAGATTAAGTTTAATAAAAATGACTATTCTTTTACAATATTATAAATTAATATTTAAATTTTTATTAAAAATATATATATTTAATACTCGATAGTATCTCGAATAGGATTGTCTTTTATAGAAAGAGGATACCTATGTTTAGTAAGAAAAATTATTAAAAAAATTACGTATGAAATAAGAAATAAATTACACTAATAGTAATTGTAAATAATTGGCTTCTTATATTATATATATCGATATATATAATTATGGTAGAGAAAAATCTTCAAAGCAGGGGGACGTTGTTTTGTTATTCGTTGAGCAAAAGATTTAGTCAACATACGCTATGGTTTTACCCACAAAAACACACACACACACACACACACAATCAGAATATTGTTTCCATTCCCCTCAACAATAAAATTTAAATTGTTTATATTTAATTTGGGTAATTCAGTTTTTTAAGTTAGTTTTCAGTCTAGAAAAAAGTTTGTGTACAATCAGAATATTTTTTCCAAATGTTAAATAGTCAGGATGGCCGAGTGATCTAAGGCACCAGACTCAAGTCTTGGTCTTGAAAAGAGAGCAGTGAATTCAAATTCTACTTTTGACAAATTATACCCCAAAAAAGAACTAAGAATATTGTTTTTTTCCCAATGAAAAAAATTAGGGGATAATTTTTTTTTAGCACAAAAATTTTTATAAAAAGATTGGGTTCACCTACGATCCAAAAATATGGTGAAGTCTCATTTTTTCCTAAGCAATACCAATGTCAGGTAAGACAAGTCGTCTATTACCCTCAAACGTAAATATAGGCACCTATGAGCTAAGATATCTCTCTAAGTACTGTAATTAGAACTATAATAAAGTGTTATTTTCTAAAAATTGAATACATTCTAAATAATTATATATTTCATCTATTTATTAATTGAATTAATGGACACAATGGGTAAAAATTATAGATCTAAAATAATAGGCCTCGTAGCTAAACAAAGTCAATCAAACACTCACATTTGAAGGCAGAAAAAAGGCCCATAATGCATATACTACACAAACTAACTTTCATTGGGCCATGTATTAACTTTTTAATAAAAATTAAGAAAAATGAAACACCAATAGGTTGAGTTGACTAGTTTCTAGGTGCCCATAAAAATATTTATATATTTAGTACACATTATATTACTTATAATATTAGGATACAAGAATAAAAAAATGAAATCAACATCTTTATTATGATAGTAGAAGTGTACATAAAACCTATTGCCTAGTGAGCCTATTTGAGCCTATTTAATAAAACAAAAATAAAATCAATATCTTTATAAATATGAATAATAAAATAGATAATTTTCATCATTTAAAATATATAATTATATTTTTTTAATTTTTTTAATTATCATATAATTATATTATAAATTATAATTATTTATTTTATCTTTTTTTTTTCAAATTCTTCATCCTTATCAACTTTGGGGGGATTGTTATAAAGTTATAATTGTAAACTATTTAAACTTTAAAGTTTTTTTATATATGCAATTGACTTTAAGGCTTTAATTATTATATTTTTGTTACCTTATTCTTAGTAGATTACGAATATTATTTAACTTTTAAAAATATATAAATAAAAATTATTTTATAAATTTATAATTATATATTTTTGTCTCATAATATGAGTAAAGCGTTATAATTTAAGTATAGAAATCTGCCCTATTCAATCTACCCATATCCAATCTGAATGATTAAGTGTTTTAATAGGCACAAGCTAAAAAATATAACTCATTTTTTTTTTAGGTTAGACATCGAGAAAAAAGATATTCTACTTAGTCTTGCCTATTAACACTTTAATTGGGAGGATTATTTTGAAGCATTGACATTATAAGTTATTGGGTTATCCAACTTTAACTACTTGTTTTTGTGTTATGATTCTTCTTAGGATTTGTTAATATTATAGTGATGCTTTCAGCGAGAGTCACGTTAGGAGGGTTACCTTCAAAATGCGTTTGATAAGTTTTTTGACTTTCTAACTTTAATATTTTTTTAATCTTAAATATATAACATAATTAATAAAATAATTTTAATTTTAAATATAAAATATATTTTTTAAAGGTATCAACTCTTTCCCAAATTATTTATATTAATATTTTTTTAATAAAAATAAAGAGAAAGAGGGGAGTTAATGAAAATGATTATACTATTTTTAAAAAAATATATTATAATAATTATTTTTTAATTAAATTAAATTAATTAAATTGATCAGACACGAGTAGTTAACTTTTTAGGTATTGATCTTGGAAGAACTTATTGTCTTTTAATAAATTCAAACCATAGAAAAAATGGATAAGCAAGGGAAATAGAATTTTGTCAGTATAATGGGGAGAGACATATGAACATGGGACTTTTCTTGGTTGTTAATTAAAGGCATGGATCCCACGTTGAATTCCACACGCACACCTTGGGGCCAATGTGACTTCGTATAAAATCAAGTAGATGAGAGCGTTTTAGCCTTTTAGAACGTGAGTAAGTTTAACTTTTTTTTATAAAATTAAAAGTGGATGAGCGTTTCTAATAATATTAGGATATGTGTGTGTGTGTGTGATTGAAACTTCCCAACAAATAAATTATACTCCATTAATTATCAATTATTAATAAATTATAAAAAACATGAACATGAAAAAAAACGTGTGTTGAAATATTCCAACCAATATCAGGAAGAGCCGTGACTGAATTAGATAACCAATTAGTGGTATCACAAAAATTGTGAAACGTATTCCACTACACATTTATTGCCCTTTGAAATATAATTGATACATAATATCTACCACCCCAGTCCCCAGTCCCCAGTCCCCAGCCATACACTATTAATTAATTGTTGAGGGACCCCATAACCATTATCATGTAAATAAATATATCCCTAATCAACTTCTTCATTATCACCATAATTAACATAATAACAATATATTATTATTATTATTATAAATAGTCTTTCTCACATAACTCACATCAACATAGACTTCATCTTTAAGTAGTTATATGAATTATCAAGTAATGCTCTTCCCCCCTTACATATCCAATGGATCTTTACAATTTCCATACCACTCATACATTTATGATATTTTACTTTTTTGTCTTTATACTTTTTTAGAATTTTGATTTTAATCACTATATTTAAAAGTGTTAATTAATATCGTTAAATAATATCCAAATTCTTATAAAAAAAAAGATGATTATGATTAGGGCATGTTTGTTTGATTAGGGAAAAGGTGATTTGGGCTAATTAATGATAAATATTAGGATGTATTAAAAGTAGATTATTTTCAACCCACCCAACTATTTAACTCAAATTCTCTCAAGCTTATTAAAATAATTTGACAAAAACCATATATTATTTCCAGATGAATAATTAATCTGACAACTTATTTTCCAACGTACTAAGATTATTTAATGGGGAAAAAAGGATGATGAAGCTCATTAAAAGTTGGAAATAATGAATTTGTGTACTTGTACATGGCATAAACCATGTGACGAAGGAGTGCTTAATTAGGGTTGTTATAAATTCCCCTAAGCAATTTTTGTTCATTGCTGTAAAGTAGGTTTATTTTCAATCAGCCATATTTATATTTGGAATTAATTCACTGTATGTAAATAATGTCATTGCCCTCTTGGATCCATTTGCCTTCATCGAATCCTTCTGCCATTTTATGCCTCTCCAACCCCTTATTACTCTTACTTTATATTTCCTCCCTCGTTACGTACTTGTCTTCATAGGGAAAAAAAACATAAATATTAAAGAAAAAGGATAAACAAAACCCATATATTACTATGTAAGAATTAAATTTGTCAAAAAAAAAAAGAGTGATTTTCAGCAATTACCATTATTAATTATATTAAACTATAACATCATATTAATTTCTACTCTATCACTATTCTTATTAAACATTGGCATATATTTGAAAAAATACTCCTCCTATCCTTACTTTTAAAATCTAATTTAAGAGTCGATCTTAGTAATAAATATAAGATATATTTTTTTATATGTCTCAACTATTTTTTAAATTACATCTATTAATACTCCTTAATGATAATCAACTAAGGAAGAGAGAAAGTTAAAAAAGATGATTATGATCTTTTAGAAAAAATATATCATATTAACTAAATTAATAAATTTTTTAATATAATTAAATTAGTTAAATATATTTTAAATATTTATAATGGTTAAAAAGGATTAATAACACTCTCTCCAAGGCGCTATATAATAAGAACCAATAACAGTAATTACTATACTTTAAAATTTGTAACATGACATACATTTAAGAATAAAATGAAAATTTAAATCATAATGAGATAAAGTATATGCATACATATATACACCTTTTCTCTCTCTCTATTTAGTCAGGATATCCCTCACCTGAGTTTTTAAGTTTTAGAATATAAAATATGTTTCTTCCAATAAAATATATTGTTTAACTGTTATAGAAATTAATTGATTTTTTTAAAAAAATAAAAAATTTAAATAAATAAATAAATTATAATTAAATTTAATCTCTCAAGATAAATTTATATTATATACTTTTTACTTTATATAAATTAGTAAACTAAATTCTATCTTAATTATAATTAATTAATTAATTTTTAGTTATTTATAATTTTTTTTAATAATCAAGAAAGAAGGTAATAGTTATTTTAGACCATAGAGAAGCTCTCATACGCAAAGAACAATTAAAGTTGTGAAGCTAAAATAGATGAGGTGTACGTACATTTGGATTTTATTTTAGCCATCCAATTTCACCCTTGCCCTCTCGGCCCTATCATCGAACCTTTTTCCTGTTCATTAACTGCTACTTCCACGTGTCACTTTCCCACACGTTCTCACTGAACTTAAAGTGTGGCAGTTACCCCATCCATATTGCACCACCCCCTCCCTCATAAGCCCAAACGAACAAAAAAACAAAAAAAAGGGCCGACCCTATCCTCTCCCTCCACGTTTCACTCATCCAACGGTCTTCCCTCCTGCTCCCCACTCATCCCACCGCACACGTTTCAGCCATCGACCCTCGCACCCCCTCACCTCCAACCCTATCCGATCGTCCTTTAACGGATCCAATTTCTCCATATAAACGCCACGCAGCACTCTGCCTTAAGGTAGAAGCCAGCTAATTATCTATATATATATATATAGACACATCACATACACATACACATACACATACATATCAATTCGTTGGCGGAGAGAAAAAAGAAACCTTCCAGAAGAACATTGGGCCTTTTCTGATCTGTCAAGAATATGGTTTGCTTCTGTTTTTTGGTGGATCAGAGGAGGAAGGTGAGGAGAAGCAAGCCGGCGGCAGGTACGTGCTCGCGCTGCGGAGGAGGAGCCAGCGTCGCCGACATGATGACACAGACGAGGTTTTGTTGTGTTCCTTTCTATTGGAAAAACTGGAAGGCCATTATCTGCACTTTCTGTGGAGCCATGCTCAAGTCTTACCGATGAGCTTATATATATATATATATAAACTATGTATCGCCCAGAAGACTAATTTTTTCTCTGTTCTTCTTCCTTCTTTCTTCTGAATCGATGATTCTGCGCTTACACGTATATTCTTTTGCTTATGTTTTTCACTTTTCGAGTATACGAGACCCAAGAACATTAGTAAATGTTGGTCCCGACAATTTGTTTATGTATTAATAACTTGTCGGTTAAGCTTTTGTATGTCCCTCTTTCATGGCCAAAACTATCAGTTAGTTTGTTGAATCTAATTAATTTGCCAGCTGATCCCCCAAGTAGGCTTAATTAGAACAGGGCTTAAGGTAAACCAGCACATGAAATGTTTTCTCAGGACATCAAATAACCTAAACTATTTATATTTTGTGGTGCGGAAATTGGTGGTGGATACCCTAAAATAAAGTGTTAAGCGTAATTAAAAAAAAAAACTTTAAGTAGTTAATATATTATAAAATAACCTAAACTATTTATATTAATTAGTGACAATGATAGCACTTATTTTTTTTCTTTTTATAAAGCATCATATAAAATATTTATTATATTCTTTTCATAATTTTCTTATTTAATATTAGTTTATGTTTTTAAATTTGGCTCTTAGGTTTTTCAAATGATAGATTTAATGTGGATAAATTTTAAAAATGTGTTCACTTTTAGACATAATTAATAAATTTTAAGTTTATCTTTAATTTGACTGGAGAATTACTCAAAATTCTATATAATGGATTTAATCTTTAAAAATTTTTAATAACAAGTAAGTAATATAAATATATTATCGTTTCTTTCTATATACTTATCATTCTATGTTACTCAATTATTATTTAACTTTAAGATAATTAATTTTTTTATCTCTAAATAATTTTCCATAATCTTAATGATATTAACTTTTTATAAGAAAGAGTACACGTGGTAATTATATATGAGTATTAGAAAAAAATGGTGGGGTTTGGATTTAATGCGAAGGATGCATGAAGAAGCAGGTTTATTCAATGAAGTGTAGGATTGAGAAAGCCATATTACGGATAGAAATGGCCTACGCGTAACAGCTAGCCTTTGAAACATATATTTATATGATCTTTTTATAAAATGAAAAGAGAATATCTATTTTTAATTCTATATATAAAGTACATCATTAAATTTTTTTGCTTGAATTTATAATTTTATTTTTTTGTTTATTATTGTCTAAATTTTATAGTTTTTACAATTGAGGTAGAATTTATATTAAACAAAAAGTAATATTGTAAAGTGTTAAATTTTAAGGTAGAATTAATAGAATTTAAACTTTTTCTTAATTTTAATAAAATATATTAAAAGTGACTTATAAATATTATTAGAGAAATAGAGAGTAAAAAAAATACCTCTTTAGTTTTGAGCTTGGGACCTCCAAATTAAATCAACATGAATTTACTATGAAAACTGAATCTGTCGGATTGTTTTATACTATAGCTTAATTATTTTGAATATAACAAAGTATTTTGAACTACTTCACATATTTTAAGAAAAATTATTTGTCAAAAATTATCTACATCCCCTTTTACTCTTAATAAATGAAAGAATAAACAGATCATGATATATTTAATTAAATAAATAATACATATAAAAAAATCTAACAAATTTTTATATTATTAGAATAACTTTATGTTGTTGATTATAGAACTTCTATATTTACTTGTTCACAAGATATTTTTTTAGACAATTTAGACCCCATAATTAACCTGTGCTATTGATGGAAACCTGAGTTGAGTTTTCAATTTTTTTAGTTATTACTGTTGTATTTAAATTTAAATATTTTGGAATGTATTCATTAATAGTAGGAGTAACTAGCAAGTTTGAATGGTTAAGTAGTTAGGGAGAGTGAAATTTAGGGAGGCTTTTTAATTTTTTAATATTTAGATTTATATTTAAAAAAATATATGGCTAATACTACTTAATATTAATATTATTTATGAGAAATAAAGATTTTGTATTACTATTAAATAAGAGGTGAGTCTAATATTTTTTTTTAAAAAAAAATTATATATATATACACACATAACAAAAAAAAGAGTGAAACTGAAATTACTCACCGACCTTTGCCAACAGCCACCGAACATGGGATTGGACAAAGTCACGTTACAATCTGCTCCACACCTTTTGTCCACTAACACTTCCCTTTTTTCTGGTAAATGTAATTGTTTTTTTTTTTAAATAATCAAAGGATTTGGGGTCCACATAGTTTTATATAATCAGACCATGGATTCATCAGTCAAATATTTTTTTTTTTGAAAAATAAAACAGGCGGCACAGGATCAACAATTTGTTCGTCTTCTTTCAATTATTCTTCTATTATAGAGTTATAATTCTATTTCTATTAGCTTAAATAATTTTAGTTGGTAAAAATGTATGAAGAGTAAAAGAAAACATCATGGAGGAGGAGAATGGAAGAATGAAAAAGGTACAATGGATTTTGACTTTCGGCGGCAGATGTCACGAAGATGGGCTTTTCTCCATGCAGGCATAGCCACAACCCCATGCCGTCGCATTGAAATTCAATTTCTTTAATTTTCGGCCTAACTCCCTCTGAAATACTTGTACATAATTAAAGTGACGTTGAATTGTGAAGTCAATTTATATCAATTTTTTTATTTTTCTATTTTGTTTTTTTTAATAATTCGGTTGTAACTTCAACTCTCATTGCATTTTGAAGATAATATCTTGTTCTCCCGGTCGTGGAATTTGTAAGCTGATATTGATGGATTTTTTTATTGAAATAATATTTTTTTTGGTGCAATATTGAGTAAAAATTTAGTTTTTATTTTTTTGTGAAAATAAATAAATAAAAAAAACTGTGGAAAACCTTGTGCACAATGATTTTTAATTATAGGTGTGTTTGGAAACTTTTAAAATTAAACTTTTAAAAGTTTTTTTACCTAAATTTTAATTAAATTTTTTTAAAATAAATAATCATATTTATTTAAAAATATTTTTAGATAAAACTATAATTTAAAATAAAAATTTTGGATAAATTACTGAAATTAGTTTCTTAAAAAAGTATAAAAATTTATTAATTACTATTTTATCTTTATTTTTTTTACACTATCTCTCCTCTCCTCTCTCTTTTCCATCAATTTCTTCCCTCATATTTTTAATAAAATGATACACTTTCTAATATTTTTTAATTATAATTTTTTTCTAATAATAACTATTAAAATACTCATTTATTCATAATTATTTTTTTTTATAAATTATTTTTTAAAAATATTTTTTTAAAAACAGTTTAAAAATTCTTATTTTTACAAGTCATTTTATTAACTCTTATTCAAATAAGTCATACGATATGCTTTTTTTAACGTCAAAATGATTAAATCTATTTTAAAGATAGCATGATTAAGATTTTTAATTATATCACGGTGCTAATAATTTTGATCGTAAAATAAAAACAAATGCATTGATGCAAATGGAATTTTATGTTTCCTTTGGCCGAAAAACCAAAATGTAATATTATGGTCCCAATAGCACAGATCTGATATTTAATTTGTGAAATTACATTCGAATAATTGTATAAAAAACTAATAAATAATTGAATAACCTTTTTTGGAAACAATTAAGTGAAACATATTTGTGCAAGCATGTGTGAAATAAATTTTAAAATACATTTTTACTTTTCTCATAGTCTCTTTCTTGTATTTTTTTTTTTTAATTTAGGGAAAATACGATACAGCTTGTAAACTACTGGGCCTTGTGCAAGTCACTCGTTTCCGCATACTGTGGATCATGCTGGATTGGATCCAAAGTTTATATATTGGGCCTTTTGGGCCAGAAATAGTTAGTTATGTTGTTTGGGTCTAATGGGTTCCAATTATAATTATAAATTTAAAATAATATATATTTAAATTTAAATAATCATTTTAAAATTATTTCTAAATTTATAAAATTTTAAAACAATAAAATTGAATAGTTGAATTATAAAATTTATTAGGTCTTAAATTTACAGTGATTTTAGACTAATTTCCAGATTTCAAATTTTGCATAAAAATCTATCAATGAAATAATATGTATAATGAAATTTCATATTATTTATACGTTATCAATAATATAATATAATTATTAAATATCATTCATTAATAAAATACTGTTTTTTTAAAAAAAAAAAGTTAAATAAGGAAGGAGGAGGAGACAGAGTGGTGGAGAGAAAAGGGAAGGATGGCATCGACCACATGGCTTTGGGAACCAACTTGCCAAGTTGTCCCTTTCAACTCTTCTTCTCGAAACCAATCATTAATCATCATCATCATAGTCTCTATTAATCTCTCTTATTAAACTATTCTTAATCTTATATTAGCATACTATTAAAAATTTAAGTAATATTTATTTAATTATTATTGATAGAATATTTATAAAAGTAATTTAAAAAAAAGAAATATATAAAATAAATTTTATATTTAATATTAATATTAATTTTTAATTAAATCTTATGTTAAATATTAAATAAATAATTAATTTTTTAATTGTGCCTCATGGCGACTTTATGTATCTTATTATAAAAAATTCCGAAAAGAGCTCATCATGACTATAGAAGTTGGAAAGGGCGATGGGGTGTTTTTTTTTTTTTTTGGTACAACGATGGGGTGGTTGACTGATGACTAGTTAGACGACAAATAAAATATCTTTCTGCGTCGACTAAAGAAGAGCCAGAACGGAAAGGGTCTGTGGTTTTTTTTTTTTTTTATGAAACAATTTTAGGATTTATTATGTATCTAAATTTAAAGAACAACTATATAGATTACTTATTAATAAATTTAACCTATTGATAATATGATTTAAATTTATAATTTTATAAATTATAAATTAATTTTTTATTAACTAAACTAATAATTATTTATGGCAGGGTGTCATTTTATAATTAAGTTGATAAATATTTATAATCCACAAATTTGTAAAGAAAAAATAAAAAATGAAATTTAGTTTAATGAATGATATATATATATATACACTCCCTAGTTTCTATTTAAAAAATATTTCGTACTCTTGTCGCAGATGGCAACTCCAATTATAACACAAGGAGATTTGGCTGTAAATATCAAACATTATCACCTGTTCCATGCCTTCCATTTTATTCATACGTGTAATTAATAGATGAAACTTACTAGAAGTTGCCAATACCTTCTGAGCGAATTTGTGACTGGCAGTATAACTATCATCTCAATAAATGAGGTAGACTATAATGATTGTATAACCGCTAATATATTTTATTTTAGAATAAATTATTAATTATAAAATTTTGGCTAATAATTTTAGTATTTGTTTTTTCTTATCCTCTTATATGCTTTTTTAAAAATATTCATACTGTTTCATCAATACTTTTTACTTATATATCTAATATCTTTATACATATTCAAATCATTTCAAATAATTTTTTATTATTTTTTAACTACTACAAAAAAATATTCCCTCCATTTATAATTTTAAAAATTAAATAATGGTTGAATTTATCCCTAAATATAAAATCATAATTTATTTTATCTTTTAAAATTATAATTTTTTTCCTAATATATTTTTATAAAATTTTATATATTAATGTGGTATCTATAAAAAATAGTTCCAATTTA
Organism: Leucaena leucocephala; assembly: GCA_037074615.1. NCBI lineage: Eukaryota > Viridiplantae > Streptophyta > Magnoliopsida > Fabales > Fabaceae > Leucaena > Leucaena leucocephala. The sequence continues at coordinate 4,513,590 of CM073546.1, read as the reverse complement.
TATAATTAAATGAGTATATTTTAAAAAATTAACATATAATTATTATAATAATTAATCTATTTAAATTAATTAAATATATATTATAATTATAAAATGTGATAAAAATAGGCTAAAATATTTATGGAAATTGATGAATATTGGAGATTGGGGGAAGGCACTCATGTATGCCTCCGGACAAAATAAGTCGGCGGAAGAGGGAGAGACAGATAAGATATATTTCTTTTAGAAATCTTTATGAAAAATGAGTTTTGATTTCTTGTAAATTATAACTTTAATAAAAAATTGACCTGTGCTCCTCTACTGATAATTGCTAAATCCATCGTACCACTTATAACTCATAAATAAACTAAGGACTAAACTATATAAAATTTTCTTAAATTATGAACCATATATATTAATATATATAAACAAGGCTTGCAAATTTTAAAATATTTAATTCTAATAAATTATTTATAAAAAATTAGAATAAATTCCTTCAGCGTTTAAGTTGGTGTGAATAACTCCTAATTATTAATTATATACTCTTTTAAATCTTGATTTTGAGGGTATATGATCCCCTAAAACATTTAGTTATATGTAAATATCTCCCTAAATTTTAAATTATATGTAAATAAAGAATGAATAAAAGTAATAGTAGAGAAGTTACTTATATAAGTGCAAAAATTTAGATATGTTAATTATTATTTATATATTACGTAAATTTAGAGGGATTATGTATAATTATGCTATAATTAAATTTTTATAAATTTTATATTGATATATATATAAAAGTATTGAAGCTGGAAAAATTATAAAGTATTGATTTATAAAATGATTGATAAAAAATTATATATATTTTTTAATGGAAAAATATAATTTTCTTCTAAGTGATTATCCAGAAAATTCAGGGAGAGGTGTTCATATAATTTTATCTCAAAAAAAGAAAAGAAAAGAAAAGAAAATGTTGGGAGGCAGAAGAAGACAGAGAGAGTGACAGAGACGTTTGGGGTGAGACAGTGAGAAGCCATGTGCTTCTATGCGGCGCTTCTTATTATTCTTATCAGTCTCTATCTCTCTCCCCACATTAACGTCTCTTTTTCCTGTTTGCCTCAAGCTCTCACTCTCACATTAACGTCTTCAACCTCTCCTTCGCACCGTTATTTACTTTTCAAGTGAAATCTCTCTCTTTTCTTCACCGAATTCATGAACAAATCTTCAACCTTAAGAATTACTCACTATTATATAAAACTAAAGATATTATTATAATAATTGCTTCTTACTACGTCAATGATCGCCGTCAACTCTGTCCTTCTTGTCCCTTCTGTGTATCTTGAAGCCGCGTTAAAGCGGGTCCCAGACATCCTTCCTCCTAGCCCACCCCCATGTTCTTCGAACCCTTTTCTCCGATTTCAAAAGCTCCAAAATTTTATATTGCAAACAAACACAATCACCAGTTGGTATACATCTCCATTAAATACAACATGCGTTCATGGCAGATGATAGATAATAATGACAACTCTTTTTAGTTGCAGAGTTTTATCATTTTTATATGAACTAAAATATTGTTTTTCAAAGATTCTCAGATTTTTAAAATCACAGCGCAATAACTTGAGGGCATAGCTGGATTTTCAGATTATGATTTTCTTTCTCTCGTATAATGGAGGAGGTATTATAGCAAGCAGCCTCGCAACAAGTGAGATTTCGAAGTTTCGTATCCTTTTTCTTCTCTTGTGGGTCCTCTGTTTTCTCTTACTCTGTTCTTGACAGCCTAATCAAACAGCCTGGAAGCCGGTGTTTGTACCTACACTAAAAAGCTTCAACTTCATAATGTTCTTCCATTCGTCAATTGGATTCATGAAAATCTTCTTTCTAGCTCCAACTCTCTCTCGTCTCTATCATATCTGTCTCTTCGCCTGGCATCACATTATACGCATTTTGCTCCTTCCATGAGGTAAGAACTCCTATATAGTTTCAGTCTATCTACTTACGTCAGAAAACTCTAACAAATAGGATCTGAACTTATAGCCGAGAAGAGCTTGTGTTTTTGGATTGTCTTGTGACGTTTAAACTTCATTGCATGTTTGTCTACTACTTGTAAAAGTGTAATGTCTTCTTCTGGGCAATGAGTTGATCTGATCCAGTATTACTGCAGGTTTTGTGTATGTTGTCCACCGACTGTTTGTGAATAGGACTTGCAGCTTTTGCCCATTTTTGACGTAATTCTGAGGTCCCTGTGAATTTCCCGGCTGATTCGTTTATTTGTGAATCGGGTATTCGGTAACCAGTTTATGGATTGGTGAAGACCCGCAAGTGAAGATGGTGAAAGTGAACATAGTGAAGTGGATTTCTTTTGTTCTTGTAGTGTCTTTGTTCTCGGTGGATGGTTCATTTGCCTCATACAACCCTCCTGATAATTATCTGATTGCTTGTGGTTCTTCTCAAAATATCACTTTCCAAGGTCGTACTTTTGTTCCTGATTCACAACACTCTTCATTAGTATTGGAAACTGGGAATTCTATTGTTGCTGCTGATTCTAATTCTCGTGTCCCATTCCCAATATATCAATCAGCTCGGATTTTCACCGATAAAGCTTCTTATAGCTTTGAAATTCAGCAACAAGGTCGTCACTGGATCCGCTTATACTTCTTCCCTGTTAAAAACCCTAGTCATGAATTGACTTCTGCTTCTTTAAGTGTGGTCACTGATGAATTCGTTCTCTTGAATAACTTCACCTTTAAGAACTACAATGGTTCTTATATGCTCAAGGAGTATGCAATCAATGTTACATCTGATACCTTGACTCTTACCCTCATTCCTGCAAATGGTTCAGTGGTTTTTGTCAATAGTATCGAAGTTGTATCAATGCCAAATGACTTGTTTGTTGATCAAGCATTGGCTTTAAACCCATCAGAACCATTCAGTGGCCTTTCTGAATTTGCCTTTGAAACCGTTTTTCGGTTGAATATGGGAGGTCCTTTGCTTACTGCTCAAAATGACACCCTTGGAAGAACTTGGGAGAATGATCTGAAATACCTTCATGTGAATAGTTCTGTTCTTAATGTTTCAGTTAGCCCTTCAACCATCAAGTATCCAGCTGGTGTTTCACCTGAGACAGCACCAAACTGGGTTTATGCAACTGCAGAAACAATGGGTGATGCAAATGTGGCTCAAAATACGTTCAACATTACTTGGGTCTTTCCTGTGGATCCAGACTTCTCTTATTTCATTAGGGCACACTTTTGCGATATTATGAGCAAATCCCTCAATAGTTTAGTGTTTGATATGTTCATAAATTCTGATATAGCTCTTGGAGGTTTTGACATCTCATCCATAACTGGCGACTTGGCTGTGCCTTACTACAAGGACTTCGTTACTAATGTCTCCGCAGATTCAAACACTTTGAGTGTAAGTGTTGGTCCAGATTCAATGGCAGATATGTTAAATGCCACCATGAATGGGCTGGAAATAATGAAAATTAGCAATGCAGTGAAGAGCTTGGATGGGCTTTCTTCAGTGGAGAGTCTTCTTCCTAGTTCATCTTCTTCAAAGGCGAACAAGATAGGAGTAATAGTTGGTTCTGCTGTTGGAGTCATAGCTGCTATAGTATTGGTTGGATTGTGTTACTATTGCTTCTTTGTGAGAGGCCGGTCGAAGTCCACTGAACAAGGTCGTCCATGGCTGCCTTTGCCCTTATATGGAATCTCTCAGACCTTGACAAAGTCAACAATGTCACAGAAGAGTGGAACGGCGAGTTATATTTCTTTAACTTCGACGAATCTCGGGCGTTTCTTCAGTTTCCAAGAGATCCTAGATGCAACCAACAAGTTTGATGAGAAGCTGCTTCTTGGGGTTGGTGGTTTTGGGAGGGTTTATAAAGGAACACTTGAAGATGGCACCAATGTAGCTGTCAAAAGAGGCAATCCCAGATCTGAACAAGGCATTGCTGAATTCAGAACTGAAATCGACATGTTGTCCAAGCTTCGCCATCGCCATCTCGTGTCTCTCATAGGCTATTGTGACGAGAGATCAGAAATGATTCTTGTCTATGAATATATGGCTAATGGACCTCTTAGAAGCCATTTGTATGGAGCAGACCTGCCACCTCTTTCATGGAAGCAACGGCTCGAAATCTGCATCGGAGCAGCTAGAGGCCTCCATTATCTTCACACTGGTGCAGCTCAAAGCATAATTCACAGAGATGTAAAGACAACAAACATCCTCTTGGATGACAATTTTGTTGCCAAAGTTGCAGACTTTGGCCTCTCAAAAACTGGTCCTGCTCTGGATCAGACCCATGTAAGCACTGCAGTTAAAGGAAGTTTCGGTTATCTTGATCCTGAGTACTTCAGAAGGCAACAGCTCACAGAGAAATCAGATGTGTATTCATTTGGAGTAGTTCTAATGGAAGTATTATGCACAAGACCAGCTTTGAATCCTGTGCTTCCAAGGGAACAAGTTAACATTGCTGAGTGGGCAATGACATGGCAGAAAAAGGGCATGCTTGATCAAATCATGGATCAAAATCTGGTGGGGAAGGTGAATCCTGCTTCTCTTAAGAAGTTCGGCGAGACAGCCGAGAAATGCTTGGCCGAGCACGGCGTGGACAGGCCATCCATGGGAGATGTATTGTGGAACCTTGAATATGCTCTGCAGCTTCAAGAGGCTTCTTCAGCACCCACAGAACCTGAAGATAATAGCACAAATCACATCACTGGAATTCAGCTGACTACACTTGAGCCTTTTGAAAACAGTGTAAGTATGATTGATGTTGGTAACTTTGGCACAGATGATGATGCAGAAGATGCAGCAACAAGTGCAGTGTTCTCACAATTGGTAAATCCTCGAGGAAGATAAAAAAAAATTTCTTGTGTGTTTTCATGGTCAAATTCCAGCCTTGGGCCATCAAGTACAGTGGCCTTTTAGGCCTTGGAACAAGCTGAGAAGTTCCTGATTGATGAATTAATGGAGGTTTATAACAATTTCTCTATAATTGTTTTAGTCCATCTATTTTAGCTCATAAGCAATTCTTGTAATATAGTAAAGGTCTGGCTGCAAATGAGCCTGTTAGAAATTGCCTGCAATGCAAGGTACCATCAAGATTCTGTTGTTCTTTTATATAAGTCAAAGGACCTTGTAAGTTCTTTGTTTATGACATCAATATAGAAAGTAAGGGTCCTCTCCCAAGTTCTGGTTTCTGATATTTAGCTCAGTTGAATTACTTTCCATTACATTTTTCCTATCATTTTTCATTGTCTTTTCAACAATAACTACAGTTGCAGAATTCCTATTTATGAGACTAGTGAAGACTAGAAACTTGTCATGTGAAAGAGAAACATAGTGAAAGGAAATAAACCATATCATATTCATATAATCCATTTTCTGTTTCTGCATTGAAACGGAAGAGTTTAAATTTTAAACCATCTAATTTGAACAAGGTACCCTATGTCTTGGATAGATACAATGTAACTAGGGTTGTACATGGACTAAACTAGACCGGGTTAGTCATTAACTTTAGGTATGGTTTGAAGAAGACCTTGGGCTGAACAAGGCTGCTCGTGGTTCGGTTTGGTCCAATAGCAACCGGTTAAGTTGGAGCAGACTTGGTGCCTAGACTGGTGGATTGGTCTGGGCAGTCCGAGAACTCCATATAACTCTGATAAACTCTTATTATTATTCTCTGTCTACCTACACAATAAGTCCACCCACCCAAGACATAGCGTGAGGGGTAGTGGGATTTATGCAGTATAGGCTGTGGCAAGTCAAGTACGAGATGTGTTGGGGGCCCTTTTTTCAATATATAATGTTATTTATTTTTATTTTTAGTATTTATCATCAATAATTTTTTAAAATAACTTTATACTAGCAGAGAAAGGTCATTAGGAAATAAATTATGTGTAATAATATGGAAATAACAAAACTAAAAAGATAGTATTAAATTATAAACATATAGCCAACGTTTTTGAAAGAAATTCCACAAAAAATCATAAAGATTACATAAAAAAAATTTCAAGTTATTAATATTTATGAAGAATTAGAGTGGTAACCCTGAAAGTTTCAATACATTTATGTTGTCTTGTATATAGATAATCTAAAACAAAAAAATTGAGATAAATACATCAAAATTTACAAAGTAATTTCACAAAGTCCACAAGTAGTATCTTCTGAAATGATGAGATGAACTTAAATTTTATGAGACACTTGGGGTTATCTTTGACCAGACAGTACCTTTCAGAGTAAATCTGTAAATGCAAAGTAAATACACCATAAATTTGATCTTCTATATGAAGTGATTTAACTTTTATTATAATTTTTTTCTACATCATTTTATCAATAATTAATAATGAGGTAAACAAAAGGTTACACACAATTTTTATTCAAACCACGAAACTTAAACACAGACAAATAATTTCTTGATAAATAAGTGTTCAAACATATATTTTTTCCAGAATCGCTAATGTTGACTTCCAGATTTTATTCATCTTCTGCAAACTATACCATTCCCACTGTTGAAAGCACCTCTGCAATCTAACGTCCCATAATCCATCACTGGCTCTATCTTCTCTGGAAAAGCTTGAGCAGGAGAGAACAAACACACCCCACAATCTGCAGAAAGAAGTGAACTTGTTCTGTACTTGTCTTCCCCACCGACCACCGGCATTGCCACGCCGGGCTTCGCCGGATTCTCGAAATCCGGCTGGTAAGTCCTTCCAAGAACTCCTTCAACTTTAGGTGATAAACGGTGTAACTTAAATTGCACCTCCAAGTGAGCAAAGCAATCATCTTCAGGTATCTGATAGTTATGGATTCTACTGTCTTCTTTGGTAACAGGAACGACATTCACAGAAATCTCTGCAACTTCTGTAGTAAGCAAGACACTGTTTTTGCTTGAAGTTCTCTCTACTCTTATTTTGTTTTCTGGAGATTCCCATACAGAGAAATGGCCTTGTGGGATGATGAGTTCTTGTCCATTGTAAGAGAGCTTCAAGTGGTCATCTTCATCGTCCCAAGTTGCTGCTGGGGTGGCTTCAATGGAGATTTTCTGAGATTCAAAGAGGATTCCCAGTGCTTGAATCCAAGTATAGTCTCTAGACCGGCCGGCCGGCCGGAGACCGATGAACCGGGCATTGACTTGCAGGTTGGTGTCTGATACCAAAGAGAAATGCTCGTTCTTCCTTCCATGGAAATAGAACACAATCCCATCTGCACCAACAAAACGAGGGTCCAAGCATGCAGATCCAAGGCCGTTGCAGTTTGGTTTGCGTCCTGTTTCAAAATTTTCATGAGGAGAAGTAGTTTATAATCCATAATAAAATAACTAGTGATTCACACTCTGCATAATTACACAATTCCTCAAGCCACATGTTAGATAAACATACAAAGCAGGGCCAAAGCCATGACATTTAAAGAGGCCAAGATCAAAAAACATATATATTATGTAGTATAAAATTTATATAAAAACTAGTTAAAAATTGGGAACCAACCAAAAGCTACCTGTTAAGATTGGAGAACGAATGAATTCACTTAAATGTTACTGTAAGCATTCCATACGATTGAATATGTGACTCACTATCTCATATTAAAAATTCATCCACTTCAATGTCTCATTTACAATTTCATACTACTCAACATGGAATTCACTATCTCATATTATAAAGTCATCTACTTAAGTGTCCCATTGATCATTCCATACTACTCAATATATGACTTATTATCTCATACTAGGTCCCCATCAATTGGCCTCTATAAAAAGCTTTCACTCAGTTTCCTGTTAGTTAAAACCCTTCATCGGTGCCCTCCTCATAATGCCAACAGACTAGTTCTGCTACCAATTGATGGGCACCTAAGTAGGATGAAGAATACTGTTGTAAAAGTTAGTTGTTGAGGTAGGAAAACTAATTCACTTAAACACCCCATCTCGTACTACTCAATGTAAGACTTCATATCTTATATTATAACGTTTCCATAAGAAACACATAGCACTTATATAGTATTAAGAAAAAGTTGAAAATTTGTGGCCATAACCTTGCCAATATATCTCATGGGGCAGAATGAACTTACTTTTGCATTGAGCCTTGCAGATGGGAGAATCACAGTCAACATAGCAGACTTTGGCGTTTGGATCAGAGGGTGAGGAAGAAGGGCACTGAGCTGGGCATTGAATTCTCTTCAAGAAGCATGGGCTCCTTCTCTTGGTGCATGTCTTGGTTTCTGCATTAATCTTTTTGATCTTAGTCTCTGCATTAATCTGCATCACACACAATGCAGCCAACATTATCAGAACCACACATATTGAACCTCTTCTGCTGAAGAAATTCATAATAATTGGCTTCAGTTCCCTCTCTCTGAGATGCAAGCAAAGTTAAAAGGTGACTTCCACTTATATAGACACATAGAGATCAGCAACATGTCATTTTTTTTCTATATTATTTACTTCAATTTCATGCTAGTGGCACTGGCAGGGATGGATCTTGAATGATTCAACAAATTATAGTTGACTTTTGGTGCCTTTGAGAGACGGTAAATGCTTCATATATAAGATATATGGAGGAAAAAATATGCATAGGATGTTCGATTCAATGGGATTTTTGAAAGTGAAGAAATGGATTGTGAAGTTGGCAATCCCAGATGCATTGTTTGTGTGCAACATTGCTTCCACAAAGAAGCAATGCAGTTTTATTTTTAGGTGTTGATCATTTTTTAAAGAACAATCTGAAGGTCTACTAGCAAAATTGACAACTATTTTTTTTTTCCAAGTTTGCTAGTTATTTGCAGATGAAGATGAGTAACTCCATTGGCAACTTTTCTATCAAAATTAACAAAATTGACAACTAATTTTAACAAGGCCTACTTGTCAACTAAACAACATATGAAGAATGAATGGAAAAGTAGAATGTATAATGAGTCTCAAACATGGAGCATCACACAAGGTTCATAAATGAGATTAAACCTATGGCCAGAGTAAATGAAGAAACATTGCTTGAAGATCCAACAATGGAACGTGGAAATGAAGGAAGAGTACCAATAAGTCAGAAGTTGATGATTTGATAAGAAGCTATTTTAGTCTAATAATCAAGTTCCATCATCTTTTGATTGCATGTCATGCGGCCAGTCTTTTGCAAACCATGTGCTAATATTGAAGCCCCTACTAGCACCTTCATTCATTTATTTAATTATTTATTTTTGCCTAATCAATAGATTTGGATCTCTCATACGTGAGATTAAAGTCTAGGATAATTGTCATCTATAGAAAATCTTTATTGAAAATTATCCTAATATTTACTACAAAGACTTCATGGTGATTTGAGGAGAGAGATTAAAAATAATGATAAGAATTAAGATCAAGCTTTGATGCCTTTAATTAGTTTGTGATTTATTTTATAATTTGAGTTATATATGTGAGAGTAGGTCTATCTCGTAACACATAAAAGTATTTAAAAAAAAAGTATACCCGAGCCTTTTTTGTTTGTTTGTAAAGTCTCGATTAAAGAGTTTAACCATTTATCATCTATGCTAAATTTTATTGATATTTCTGAACTATTTTGTGTATAATCTACTTTTATATGATCATATTAAGCTTTATTGTTTAATATTTTTTAAAATTATAAATATATGGAAATTGTTGCTAGCATAACAGAGACATTATTGTATTGGGCTAAAGTCCAATTTTATTTCTGAAGTTTTACATCGAAGTTGTAAGTATTTAATTTTTATTAATATTATTCTAAAAATATTAAAAAAAATACAGTCATTTCAACTTTAAAATAGTAACGTTGACAAATATAGACAATGACACGATATTTTATAATAAAAATGTCCTCTTTTTTTCTTTCTTGACTGTCGCATTTTTTGAAAAAAAAGTAAAACTCATAAATATTCCACAAACTTATTTAATTTAGCAATTCAATGATCAAACTTGCCAGTTGATACCTCATCATGTCTCCAAATGTTTTCTAATAATCATTATTAATATAATAATAATAATATATCATACCAAGTGTACAAATTAGGGAAAGGAGCACCCAACTCTTGGATGGATCCTTCTAATTGAGGGATTTTGAATTTTTTTTTTTTGGGTCTTTTTCTAAATATGAGTATATTCCATCAACTGAAAACAAAAAATACACACACTAAAACTACCTCTCCACTCCATGCATGAGAAAAGAGTCTTGGGATTTAAAATGTTTTTAATTGAGAGATAATTGATCTTTGAATTGTTTAATTTTGATTAAGATTATTAAATTTCAAATTTAAAAAAAAAACAAATATATTTTTCTGGCAAGCTTATCAAAATATAATGGTTCATTTTAAAGGAATCATTTTACAAGAAATCCCTCTCTATTTTTTTACATAGTTATATAACTGATTATATTTAAATATTATCGAATTTAATAAGAATAATTCTTTTAAGATATTTTTTATATTTATATAAATTTAAACTCGATATTTTATAGTTGAGTCCTATAACATTTTTATTAGAACTAATATAATAACACCCTAACTAGCTAACAAATTTTCTACGGTGACTAGTTTTCATTGTGATTATAGTCCAAACGCGACAAACATATGAAAAGAAAAGATGAGATTACGTGAGTTGACCCAGGCCAATCCCTATTCAAAAGTGGATCAAAATTGATAAGTCTACTTTTTTGGCCATGAATGAGAAATCTAGTTTGAAGAACAAACAAGTCATGAAGGAGTAGCTTGCTACAACAGAGAAGAAAAAGAAATAAAGGATATACCTTGAATTTTTAATTTTTATCTGATTTTCTCGTGTAAAACGGCAGATATGTGCGTTGCCTATGAGCTTTTCATGTAGATGCCATTTGCTTTGGCATTTATTCCTCTAAGCTTGTGATTCTTCCTATGTCATATATACAAAAATGTGGCTCCATTTTTCAAATGCATGATTACTGTCATTTTTTATAAATAATTTGGGAGACATTAAAAATTGGAAAAATCTGTTAAAATTATCTGTTTAAAAATTTAATTGGTTAAAATGACTTGAATTTGAATGTGTAACTTTTTTTTTTAATTGTGTACAAAATATATTCATCTATATGCAAATGAATACATTCAATTCCAGTTATATATATTTCACTTAATTAATCATACCAATTGTCTCTATGCCAAAAAAAATGTTCAAATTGCCCATTTCAAACACTACAAAATGAGTTCAACGTTACTTTTCAGGGAAGGGGCACTAAACTCGTGGATAAATGCTTGACCAACTGTTTAGAAAGTTCTCTCTGGCTATGAATTATATTCAATCAAGTCAATAGAGAAATATTGACTCATACCAAAGAGCCAGTGAATTTGAACATGGCTGCTTCCAGGAATGTTCATATGATGATATCCATACAATATAAATATAAGACTCGTTAACGTAGAGTAATAATTAGTATATATGAGACAACAAACATACATACTAGGCATAATCAATTCCTTGAGTGTGATTTCAATGCTAGTGTAGTACTATCGCAACCGAGTTCTGGGGATAGAACAGCAGATATGGGCACGCAGGAGCTTTTCACGCCATTTGCTTTGGCTTTTCTTCTTCTAAGCATGGGTAGTCAGTCGTCTTCCTCATTCACACCTGTGGATAACTACTTACTCGCTTGTGGTTCTTCCATTGACATAAACTTCCAGGGTCGAACTTTTCTTCCTGAATCTGTCTATTATGATAAAGGTACTTTAGAATTGAAAAGCCAGAAATCTGTTGCTGTTACCTCTCATTCTGGAGCTCCATCTCCAATCTACCAGTCAGCTACAATCTTTTGGGGCAACGCCTCATATATATTCAGAATTGGACATCCAGGTCAGCACTGGATCCGACTTTACTTCTACCCTTTCCCCAACTCTCACCAGAACTTGTCCTCTGCCTCAGTAACAGTACTCGCTGATAGTGTGGTGCTTCTCAATGATTTCACTTTCATGGATTTTGGTGGTTCTTTCTTGTTTAAGGAGTATGTAATCAATATTACATCCCCCACCTTGGTTCTCACCTTCATCCCTTCAGCAAACTCATCTGCGTTTGTTAACGCAATAGAAGTTGTCTCCACACCAGGTGATCGAGGCATTTATGCAATCAGTAAAACATCAGTTCATTTGCTTCATCTTTCAAAATTTGTCCTTGAAACCGTTTACCGGTTAAACATGGGTGATGAATCCCTCACCACTCAGAATGACGAACTTGGTCGGAACTGGGAGAGCGATGGAAAATACATGGCCTCCAATAGTAGAGCGCTGAATATTTCAGTTGATCCTCAAGATTTTGAAGATAATTCTGGATTAATACCTGTAATAGCACCAGATTGGGTCTATGCTACAGCCAAAGCCATCACAGATGCCGGAAGCTCAAATATAAGTTGGGTCTTTTCTGTAAATCCAAACAATAACTATTTTGTTCGGGTGCACTTCTGGGATATCATAAGCAACCTAGAAAATTCGATAATTTTCGACCTATTTATAGATGGCGTAGCTTATGAAACAATCGTACTTTACTATCTAGATCCTCGCCCATATATATATGGGCGACAATACATGGATTTTGTTGTCCCTACAAGAGGAAGCAATTTGACAGTAACTGTTGTTCCTTTGAGAGTGGTATATAGTAAAAATGCAATAATGAATGGGCTGGAGATAATGAAGATAATTGAAGTTAGAACTTTGGATGGACGGGCTTCTGTGAAATTACCAATAATAGTTGGTTCTATCTTCGGTGCTGCAGCCTTCCTAGTTCTCATTGCAGTAACTTTATGTTACTTGAAAACTTACAGCTCAAAGGCAAGCTCTAGAGTCACAACCAGATCATGCAGGCTTTTCACTCTACAAGAAATCAGTGAAGCAACTAACTTTTTTGACGAGGGTTTGCTTCTTGGAGAGGGTGGTTTTGGCAAGGTCTACAAAGGAATGATGATTAATGGGAAACAAGTAGCCGTCAAAGTGGCCAATCCACAATCGGGACAAGGTCTTCGTGAATTTCAGAATGAGATTGAATTGCTATCCAAGCTGTCTCATCAGAATCTGGTCTCCTTAATAGGCTATTGTGATGAAGATTCAAAAATGATTCTAGTCTATGAATTCTTGACGAATGGATCTTTAAGTGGCCATCTCTATGGGGCAGACTTTCTTCCTTTATCATGGAAGAAACGGCTAGAAATATGCATTGGGACTGCAAAGGGTCTTCATTACCTACACACAGGGGCTGCTCAAGGCAAAATCCATCGTGATGTTAAGACAGCAAATATTCTCTTGAATGAGAATTTTGATCCAAAAGTTGCTGATTTTGGAATCTCAAGAAAAGGTCCACTTCTTGATAAGAGCCATGTAACAACCCTTGTTAAGGGTAGCTTTGGTTATCTTGATCCTGAGTATTTTAGAACAAAATATCTCACAGAGAAATCAGATGTTTTCTCATTTGGGATGGTTCTGATGGAAGTTATATGCGGTAAGCCTGCTTTAGATGAGACTCGGCCAACAGAGTATCTTAATTTGGCAATATGGGCATCAAGCTGCCAAGAAAAGGGAACATTTCATGAGATTATTGACCCAAATTTGATTGGAAAAGTGAACTTAGATTCTCTAAACAAGGTAAGTGAGTTGGCTTGGAAGTGCTTGGAGGAGAGTCGCCTAAACAGACCACCAATGGGGTATGTACTATGTGAGCTTGAAGATGCTCTCCACATTGAGTTAGCTTCACCAATTCGGCAAGTTTCTGTGGATTGTGCCATTGATGTGGTCGCAGAAAATGGAATCAAGGACGAAAAGGAACAAGAATTAGCTAGAAACCTTGCTCTCTCAGTTTAGTGACATCAACCCCCTCTGGCATGCATTCTGGAGAGAGAGACTTGAAGTTGGCTTGCTCATCATCTAGGGAAGATAGAGTCAGTGCTTGGTACAGGCTTAAGCATGGGTTTATATTTCATTTTGTTTGTGTTTACGTACTGTTTAGGTTTCTGGCGTTACGCCTCCATTTCTTTTTTGAAGTCTTTTAAGATCTTTAGCACACATAGTAGAAATATATAATTAAATGTTCCATCCTATTTCAAGAAGCACTCTGTTGAACTTTTCTCATTTTAGGGGAGTTGGCCCCAAGTCTCTCCTTATCCAAAAGCTGATTCCATCCTATGGGTGGATCACTAACATAGAACAAGTGTAGGGTCTACCTTCAATTGTCCAACTTTCCCTGATTATCAAAAGTAATGCTAAATCTTTTGTCAGGCCAAACTACAATGTTAAATCCAGAACCATAAACCTATCAAAGTTAACATCAGCAAAATTATATCCAACTCGTGTTAATAATCAGCTAATCAATTTCTCCTTCTTTTTTAGGCTTTTAAAAATCACTCACTCTGCATAAGAGGGGCCCAAGAAGTTTGAAATTTCAGCTATGGACACGCGCATAACAAAATATTCTAGGTCTTTGTTTTGACCAAATGTCTACAAAGGTTTATAAATACAGAGACATCTTTCCTCAAGCCTATCAAAAGCATCAGCCAATTTCAAGGACGGTGTGAATTAATTCGAACTTGACACGAATTGCTTCTAGGAAGGTTCATATTATGATATCCATACAATAGATACTTTATTTTCCGAGACTTTTAAGGTTCATACCATGGTATCTATAAAGTAAATACTATATTTTTCTAGAATATTAGGCAACGCAGATTAGTAGTTAAGGATCTATGACATACCAGGAATAGATACTAGAAAACATCATTTGCTTGAGCTGTATGTAACTAAGTAGTTATTTCAACCAATCTCAGTGTAGTAATATTGCGACAGAGTATTATGGGGGCAACACAGCGGATATGGGCAAGAGAGCTATTTATGTGGGCGTCATTTGTAAAATTTCAAATGGTACATTTGTAGTACAGGTAGACTAAATTAAAAAAAGCAACGCCGATTTTAAAAAATTATAAAATATAATTTCTTGAAAAGCTGGACATATTTATTTTTTCGAATAAATTAGCATTGCTCACGAATAAATTTATTTTTATCCGAAAAGACAAACATTACGCTGATGTCTGATAAATGGACAAACATTACGCAGATAATGCGAAAAGACAAATATTACGAAAGTAATTAGTTACACGTTAGTTGTGTTTAATGTTTGATGTCTGATGATCACTATTGGATGTCTGATCACCATCAACAGGGAACATCTGTATAATGTTTGATGTCTGATAAATACTGATAAAGGAGATGAATAGTAAGGAGAAAGATATGATGGTGATTAAAATCAATGCTTAAATAGGAAATTTTATTATAGAAGTAATAAATAATTAAAATAATTATTTATAACTCAATTGTTATATAAAATAGTAAATATTTTAATAAAAATAATTAAAATTATTATAAAAATAATAAATCTTATTATATGAGTAGTAAATGATAAAAATAATTACTTATAATTATTATTATTGAGAATATTAAATGTCTTAATAAAAGTGATTAAAATTATTACTCAAATTAAAAATCATATTACAGGAGTAGTAAATGATAAGAGAAATTACTTGTAACTTAATTATTATAGGGAGTAGTAAATATCACTGAGAGTAATAAATATTTTAACAAAAGTTAAAATTATTATTTAAATTATAAATTCTATTATAAGAATAATAAATGACCAAAAGATAATTTTAACTTTTACCTCTAAATTTTAAAAGAATATATTATGATTTGTATTCAATCTATCATTTTTAAAATTTAAATACTTTTTTTATCATTTTAAAATTCAGATAATTTTTATTTATTTTTAGACTATTTATAAATATAATTATTCTTGAAATTAGGAGAAAGTGATTTAATAACTAAAAAATTAATAACAAGTAAATATTAAAATTTATCATTATTTTTTAAATTAAAATTTATTATTATATACTCTTCATTCATCAATTATTAATAAATATTTGGATATCCTACTGGTTTGAAATTTCAACTATAAACACTCACTGGGGAAGCTTAGAAAGTCTCAAAGTGTTTGCTTTGACCATTTTTTCCCAAGTTTTCTCGGTCTAAGAATTATGAACAACAAACACATGCTGTCATGATTGATTTCCAGGAAAATAATGTTATTATAATATCCATACAGTAAATGCTACATTTTTATAAACTAAGAAGTGCTTGAGTTAGTGTGCCACCAAAAATTATTCTAATTATTAAGGAGTGTATTTATAACTTAGAAAATCATGAATTTTAATTTTATTTTTAATATCAAAATTCTTTTAATAGATGATATATAAATATTATAATAAATATTTTTAAATATAAAAGTATGCCTTAATCTTTAATAAGCTATTAAAATTCAACTAAATTTTTATGTATGATAAAAAGTCAAAGAGTAGTAGTTAGTATCCCCGACACACCTGGCATGCACACTTGAAAACATATTGCTAGAGTCGTGTAACTCGAGTCAGGGATTTGGATACCCTTATATCTTGATTTATTATATCTCATGTCTTTATTTATAGCCAGAATATATAAAAATAAACATTATCAAAATATTTTTTAAGTAAAAATATCTGAAAAAATAAATAATTTTAATATCTTTAAATAAATTGTTGAAAAAAAATATATTTTTCATATTTGTGGAGGTGATTTGATGAGTATTGCTGGATAGGGGTGTTCATAACATCTATAACATGATATGTCTATCGGAGCCTACAGAAAAATTGCTTAGCTCGATTCAAAAAAAGTTACTCAAAATATATTTGGGTAGGGTAGGACTAAGCCAATTATCGGATAGGGTATAATATTGAACAAGGTATGCCGTCCTACCTATTTAGTCCGACCCTATATATATTTTTAATTTTTCTCATATTTTTATTTCTTTTTTAATTTATTTTATTTATAATTTTACACTTTTTACTTTAGTTGATAACTCTTATTGCTCATTTTTAAAGTACTGAACATAATTCTTATATTTACGTAGATACTAAAACTATTCATATGCTTTACTTACCAAGCATTCGATTATTAATATTGTAATAACGCTACAAATATTCGACCCCTATATATTTTAATATTTCTTTTTTATATATGCAATGGATTTTAAGATTTTAATTACTATCTTTTTTTGTTACCTTATTCTTAGTGAATTATTGATATTATTTAATTCTTCAAGGCATAAATATAATATTATTTTATAAATTTACAATTATAAATTTTTTCTCACGAGCAAGATATCATGATTTGAGCATACTCAATCCGCCTATACTTAATCTGTCAATACTCAACTCAAAATAGTTAAAAATTTTATCAGGTAAGATTGAACATTAGATTATAAAATATAGTTTATATTTTTTTTAAAAAAGAGTATTTGGGCAAAAGGGCTTCCCAATCCCATGTAAACCCCTATTGCTAGAGTGAGACGATGATGGCAAAGATCACTCCATCCATGGGGTTGGCTGAAGTGAGATGATGGATGGTGAAGGGTAGAATTGGAATAAGAATTTTCTTCTCAAAATCTCTCCATATATTGAGACAGAAGTTGACCACCCCTCATTTCCCCACTCCCTCCTTTTCTTTCTTTCTTAATCCAAATAAAGGGAAAACTTCAATCCTCTAGTTTTTTTCCCCTCAACTTTCTCTCCCTTCTGAACACGTCTGAAGTGGCAGGCTCAGTCTTTGAAAAACTCTTTTAGGCCCAAAAAGAATCTTCAGAAAGCCTCTTTGGCTTACTGGACTTAGAAATAACAATGACTGGATAAAGGCCGATACTTATGTCTTTTTGTTTTTTTTTTATACAACATACTTATGTCTTTTGTTTTCGGTTCTCAGTTTCACCCGCTCAACAACATCACAATCTGTAACCCACAAAAAAATAATAAAATAGCCCAATTATATAATAGATAATAAAAAATAAATTTATATCCTATAAAAATATAAGTTAAATTTTTACTATTGTTATAAAAATTATTTTAATAGACAATTTAGGGCATTTATGAAACCTATCCAAAATGTGGTTTTATAAATTTTTTTGGGCAAAATTTAGATTTGGAGAAATTTTAAAATAAACAATCGTATTTGTTCAAACTAAATTTTGGACCAAATTATAATTTAAAATTAAAGTTTTAGATAAGCTAATTAGAGTAGCTTATAAAACAGTAAAAGAATTTATGAACTAACTAATTACTATATTACCCATACTTTTTCTTGTATCATATTTTCTCTCTTTTACTTTTTCTTATACCCTCTCTCATCTCTTTTCTTATACACTATTTTCTCTCATATCTCATCTCTCATCATTTAATACTCATACATTTTTTCATAATTTATTAATAATAAAAATATTTCTAAAAATAATTATCTAAATACTTATTTATTTAAAATTATTTTTTTATATTTTTTTTAAAAATTATTTTTTTATAAACTCATTTTAAAAATTATATTTAAATAGATTCACAGTAAATCTATTATAAAAGCTTTTTTAATTTTAGAACTTGTACTATAATTTTAGTAAGATTTGGATGCCTAAATCTATTTAATTATATATATATATATATATATATATATATATATAAAACAACATCACAATCTTACGAACAAGCTTGGCTTTAGATGAAAAAATCTAGTTCCTCACAGCAAACGTGATAAATTAAATTTCGAGTTAAATAAAATTGTCTGGAATAAGATCCTCGGTTAAAAAAAAAATTCGCAATCTTTCCCTCTCGAACCTCGGTTTTGTTGACCTCTTTGCCCTTCCCGAGCTCGCTGCTGGCCTTCTAACCCGAAATAATAAATTAAAAGGAGTTCGCCGCTCGATAACTCGGGTTTAGACAACCTTTTCGCATCCAATAACTGTAAGCCTTCTTCTCGTTCTTGCATTTCAGCTGCCCCCATTGAATGTTTGTTTGATCCGTTCTTGCGGGGAAGAATCATTTAGGATACTTTGACCGGTTTCTCCAGAAAAAATGCTGAAAAAGATATACCCATTTGATTATTCAGTGATGAGTTAAATGGTTGGTTTTGTTCGTTTAGGGGACTGAGGATATAATTTCTACTTTTGGTGAATTTTCATTTGCTGACATCTGGTTAAGTATGGTGTATGGATAGGTAAAATTTCAGAGGATTGTGAAGTTAAGCACGTCACTAGGGCAGGAACTGTGGTTCTTTTCATTTCCTTTTTGGAAACCTAGATTGGAATTATGGAAACTCGACCTTCTCACGGATCCATTTCAAAGCGAGCTTTAAGAAGGAAATCTAATTTGCGGAACTATGATGAGAATCTGATGGATGAATTGTTTGAAAAAGAGTTAGGCAGCGGTTTGAAAAAGAGTAGGACTAAAGAAGATATAGAGAAGGAGACTGAAACTGAGGCTATGATTGCTTTTTCTCTTGGGTTCCCAATTGACGCACTTCTTGAGGACGAGATTAGAGCTGGGGTTGTGAGACAATTGGGTGGGAAGGAGCAGAATGATTACATTGTTATAAGGAATCATATATTAGCTAGATGGAGAAGTAATGTAAGGATGTGGTTAGCCAAAGGGCGGATTAGAGAAACTGTTAGCAGTGAGTGTGAACATTTGATAAATTCTGCTTATAATTTTCTTTTGTATAATGGGTACATAAATTTTGGAGTTTCACAGTCAAGCATTTCTCAGATGCCTGAGGCATCTGAAGGGTCTGTAATTATTGTTGGTGCTGGCTTTGCTGGGTTAGCAGCGGCAAGGCAACTCTTATCATTTGGTTACAAGGTAGTAGTACTAGAAGGTAGGAACCGGCCTGGTGGAAGAGTATATACTCAAAAGATGGGACTTGAGGGCAGGTTTGCTGCTTTGGATCTTGGTGGGAGTGTTATTACTGGCATTAACGCAAATCCTCTAGGAGTTCTGGCTCGGCAGCTTTCTATACCACTCCATAAAGTCAGAGACAATTGCCCTTTGTACAGGCCAGATGGAGCACCAGTGGACAGGGCAATGGATTCAAGTATTGAATTCATTTTCAATAAATTGCTTGACAAAGTTATGGAATTGAGGCAAATTATGGGTGGATTTGCTAATGATATCTCTCTTGGATCGGTCCTGGAGACGCTCAAAATTTTGTATGCTGTGGCCCGAAGTACCAATGAGAGGCAACTATTGGATTGGCATCTGGCAAATTTAGAGTATGCAAATGCTGGATGTCTTTCAAATCTGTCAGCTGCCTATTGGGATCAGGATGATCCTTATGAGATGGATGGTGATCACTGCTTTCTTGCTGGTGGTAATTGGAGACTGGTAAAAGCTCTATGCGAAGGGGTTCCTATTTTTTATGGAAAGACTGTCAATGCTATTAGATATGGAAATGAGGGAGTTGAAGTTATTGCTGGGGACCAAACCTTTCAAGCAGATATGGTGTTATGTACTGTACCTCTTGGAGTTCTAAAAAAGAAGACCGTCATTTTTGAACCTGAATTACCTGCAAGAAAGCTGGCAGCTATAGAGAGGCTGGGGTTTGGACTTCTGAACAAAGTTGCAATGGTTTTTCCTTATGTGTTTTGGGGGGAAGATCTAGACACATTTGGGCATCTCAACGAGCATAGTCATCAACGGGGAGAATTCTTCTTATTTTACAGTTACCATACTGTTTCTGGAGGTGCAGGACTTATAGCACTGGTGGCTGGTGAAGCTGCACAAGCCTTTGAATTTACAGATCCATCCATCTTGCTCCATCGTGTGTTAAGCACCCTCAGAGGTATTATAATGCTCTATGCCTCAGCAACAGAAGATTAGATGCCCCTTTGTATCACCTGTTTATTAATTGAATTTTTGGATTTTTGCTTTGACAAGTTTTTACTCAGTCTTCCTTATCAGTTCATGTGTTTTATCTGTTTCTGCAGGTATATATAGCCCTAAAGGCATCCTTGTTCCTAATCCAATACAGACAATTTGTACAAGATGGGGCAGTGATCCCCTTTCATATGGTTCATACTCTCACGTCAGTGTGCACTCATCTGGCCATGATTATGATATACTTGCTGAAAGTGTTGGAAACCGGCTGTTCTTCGCTGGTGAGGCGACGAGTAGGCAATATCCAGCCACAATGCATGGCGCTTTCTTGAGTGGCTTAAGAGAAGCATCTCGCATTTACCAAGCGACTCATTTACGACAAAATAATTCTAGGAAATATGTGTCCAAGAATATTGGACCACACAATGATGTATTGGGAGATCTATTCAAGAACCCTGATCTGGAATTTGGGAAGTTTGCTTTATTATTTGATCCTTCATCAGATAACCCTCAGTCAAAAGGGGTTATGCAAATCACTTTTGGGAATGCCAAAGAGAGTTACATGGACGAGTTATCAAGTAGCTATCTGAACACCACAAAGCTGCTGGTTCAACTTTACGCTATTATATCTCGTGAACAGGCAGACCAGCTGCAGCTAATTACTGGAGGGGATGAAAATAGATTGTCATACTTGATAAAAAACCTTGGCTTGAAGCTTATGGGATCCAATGCTTTAATCAACGAAGGCAACTCTTTAGTAGCTACCATTGCTAGCACCCGGCGAGGCAGGGGAAGGAATCGCTAACTTAAAGAGGACAATGATTTTATTGTACCAGGCCTATAAAAAGATTTACCGAGTAGGTTATTGATTTGTTGTCAGAGATAAAAGTTTCTGCAAAGGTTTTGACCAGAGATGATTTTATGCCTGAAGGCAGTCTTGGGTCTCTCCTTGACTTGTTAGCTTGTATCATAGAGCCATAGCATAGATCAATTATGTAACTGTAAGAGAATTGAGTCTGTTGAAGATTTTGTATTATCTGTTCATTGTTACAGGAGTGATGTACTGGACCAAACCATTGTATCATTTATCCAAAACTACTTGAGTTCAAATCAAATAGACATTAATATACAACCCGACATCATATTGATCAAAACTCTGTTCATGTATGCAATGTCTGTGATCCTTCTTTAATTCCATTGTATCAAAAATCGAATTGGACTGGTCGGTTAGCGAACCATTAGAACCAGCCATTTCTATGAACTTTTTATTTTTATTATTTAAAAAAAATAACTTGAACCATGTTTCTAAGTTATAGTTTATACATTCTATGCTTTATAAACATGGAGAAAGAAAGACTAGTGAGCAAATGGGTAATAAGTCAACTAATTCAAATAATTCAATAATTATTTATTCTAATTGAATTCCCTGAAATTACCAAGCAGCAAATAGTACACCAACCACAATCTTTCAATATCAGTTTCATTGAAGAGACTATTGGATATCAACTGAAAGATCCTCTAGAAAGTTCAGAAATTTACAAAAGGGGACATCATGAAAACAGCGATTATAAAAAGAAAGAAAGAAATTGAGATAGATCGGTTCAAGTGGTTCCATAGGAAAATCAGATATTGCATCCATCAAGAAGAGAGCCTCAAGGCTTTCCTTCGTTCATGAAGTCAGTGCACTCTCTGCAATTGCAGTTCAGAAAACGGCACTTAAGAAAGCCAGTGCAATTACAATACTTGCAGCCCTGACACTGCTTCACAAGAGGACAACCTCTATACATCTTGCGATTGTCTCTCTCTTCTTACTCCTCGCAGCTTATTCTGAAGAAACATAACAAATTCTTGTATCTATCACAATTTATAATATAAGAACTAATTGGGGGTTAGATTTAGTCCTAAATATGAGATCAATTCACTTTGACCCTTCAATTTATAATTTTTTTTTAAAATATACTTATTAATTACACATATTAAGATGTTTCCATTCGGGTAATCATGATAAAATATAATATTTTAGAAAAACTAAACCATATTACAAATAACTAACATAATTTATTTTTTTAATCTACCTAAATTAGTTATATAACCTTTATATTAAAAATTAGTAGAGTATTAGTTAATATTAACTTCTTATATACTAATGGCCTAGAGTTATAGGCAAATCAAACTCATAACTTCTATTTATAAGAGAGCTTTTATACCATTGATGGTATGATCGTAAGTGTTAATGACCACACCCAACGCCGCATAAGAACTCCGTTGGTGTTCTTCACTCTTGTTTCTAATTTCACACCCCTGCAAATGGAAGTACTCCGTTAACTATTTTAACGCATCTTTAACAACCTCACACAGGCAAGGCAATTAGTTTATTTCCCTAAAACATTCCAATTTTTTCAAGTATACCCTCATTTTTGTTTATTCTCAAGGTTACAGTCTCAACATTGAGTAATGGAGTGATCTTAATGCTGTATTTTGTCTTTTGTATATTGACAGTTGATTATAAGTGGACCGAGAAACTCTCCAATTCAAATTATTATTGACGTAGGCTTATTATATCCCACTTAATTAAGCACTATTCTATTGAGCCAGTATTTATACTACAATAATTAGCTAATGGAAACTTCTCATTCAGCTAATCGTAACTACTACAACAACCTTTTTTTTTTATGTACTAAGGACCGATACGAGCCAACACTTAAAAACTAATTCCTTTCAAGACATAGAACTCACAGAAGTGGATTTTGTGTCTTCTTTTTTATATAAAGGATCAACCTAACCGCTAACTACTTATCATATCATTAAGTAGAAAATCATCCTACATATATCGACCAACTCATTCTAGTTAATGATGTCACACGCACACGGACACGCATACTACCTTGTTTCTTATGGCCTCTCTCTCTCTCGCTCTAAGTGACACAAAGATGATTATAGAGGTGAGAGAGAGAAGAGCTTACTTGTCATAAGGCCAAAGAGAGCATTCCCAGGTGTTGTTATTGACAGCATCATGGTATTCCTTAATCTGCTTCAGTGTGCGACGACGAAACCTTCGTTGTTTGTGGCACTTGGAACAGCGAAGGAAGAGATCATTGTGGAACTTGTCGCTGCGACTACCATACTTGATCCAGTTATCCACATTTTCATTGTGAATGTAATATTTTATTATACGTGACTTCCCAAGAGCAACCCTCTCTCCAGTGGCTTCAAGTTGAACCCATATGCTGTTCGTCCACTTCCTCCCCTTTACTTCTTTCATTGCAGCATGCTTCTCAAATTCCTTTGGAGTCACATCCACTGCAATAGTCACACTAACTTTTTTATCAAGTGTTTTCATATGAAATAAGAATTCTTATTGCATAGAAATGACACGTGTGTGATGCTAATTAATATGTTTTGTTATTTTTGCTTTATTAACAATAATATTTTTTCTATTATTAGTTTTTATTCAAGGGTCTAAAAATGCTTCTAAAATATAAAGTCAATTAATCGTTAGCTTCTACGTATTTATCTCTTTCTACCCCTTTTTTTTATTTTATTCTTCAATGTATTTGACATTTTTCTTATCTCTTATAGATTCAATGTATGAAACGATCAATTTATTTTACTTTATTACCATAATACTAATATTTATTTCCTTTAAGTTTGACAAAAAATATAAAGCATGTATTCAACGTTAGAAATATATTTCACTTGTACATTTGAATAATTTCATCCACTTTCAAGGATATTATTAATTACTCTAGAACTTCTTTAACATTTTAAAATTAAAACCATTTATTTCATTTGACTCAAATTAAAAAGATCCGCAGTAATAAATTAATTATTTGATGGTACATTAATTAATAAGTTCATGAATTCATTATTTAGCCAAATTATGATAGCGAGTATTGCGAAGTCCGTAGTCTCAAGGGAAATTGGAAAGAACGGAAATAGAAATCCAAGCCACAAGCCAATCCATTCTCTGATCTGTGCTCTCTCTTCCCACCTCGAAGATGTGGGTCATATCCGGCGCCATGTCTGCTTGTCCTACACTTCCTATCAGAGCTTCCACACCATTGTCTTCTACTCGCTCTGCTTCTCGCTTCTCTGTTCCTACCGATCTTCATTTTCGTTATGACAGCCCCTTTGTCCCGGAGGTACTAGTGCTCTCATTAAATGGAAATGTCTAGAAATATCTCTTCTTGCCGCACTATTTGATTGATTAGAAAGAGTTGCAAACTGAAAAGTCTTCATATTTTGATGCGAGAGCTAAAACAGACTAGTTTATCTTTTTCTTCCTTTGTTCATTTGCTCAAATGTAAACTCGCTGACTTGTCGGTTTTTTAAGTACTTGAAACTTATGCGTATAAAGATAGTACCGGATGTTGGAAATTTCGGTGAAATGCTCATATGATTTTGTTTTTTGTCAGCTTAGAAGTTATTTCAACGTTTCACACAAAAAACAAAGGTTATTTTAACTTCTCGTGAAGTATTGAAAAAGTGAGAGATTAATAGAAAATGAATTCTGCAGAAATTTGATATCAATCTATCTGTCACATAATGTGAATATAAATGTTCTAGTCAAATCTCTAAAAGTGCCCGTATAGAGTTAAACTTGAGTTTAAATTTTATCGATAAAAAGGTAGAAGACAAAGCTTATACATGGATTGATCAATATTACTAATTACTAATAATTTCATTTTCTTGCAGTGCAGGTCGTGGAAGCAGTAAATGTCTTGCATTCCGAGTTTAGAGCTGTTGATAATTTGGTAGCATGCAATACCTCCCGTGTTCTTAAAGCTTTCCAAAATGCTCGAGTTGGATCTCACGTAAGCATGTACTTGGAATTAGATAATCATTCTGCAAATGTTTTTATGATATGTTTGGTTTCCAAGTTATTTTGAGACTTGCCTGTGGTTTTAAGGCTACTAATCATCAATATATTGGTTGGAATTGATGCTATTTTATCCATTGAGCTGATATTGTTGTGTGGCATTTTGAGCGAAACAAAATTGCCTTAGTCCGTTCTGTTTATTGTATAGTTGATATGATCTGGAAGTGGTTTGTTTTTGCCTATTCACATTTTTTGCCCTGCAACTCATGGACATTATTAGTTTTTATTATTCCTATGGTTGCTATTAGCACTTTGGTGGTAGCACTGGTTATGGTCATGAAGAATCTGGGGGACGAGAGTCCCTTGATCAAGCTTTTTCAGATATTGTTGGAGCTGAATCAGCCATAGTTCGCTCTCAGGTTTTTACTTTTCCTTATGTTATTGTTGTTACATGTACTTCTGAATGAAATGAATAATATAAAAAATTAGTAGTTGTGACGTCTTCTTCTATGTTCAGTTCTTCTCAGGTACCCATGCTATCACATGTGCTTTATTTGCTCTTTTAAGGCCCGGGGATGAGGTAACACACAATTTCTTTTATCTTCATTTGTTGTCCACAACTTATTTTGACAGTCTTATAATATTATCTAGTCCTGTTGATAATTGATTACTGCAGTATTGGAATATGATTTAGACTGATATAGATGTCAGCTTTTGGCAGTTGCTGGTGCTCCTTATGACACCTTAGAGGAAGTGATTGGAAAGAGGGACTCTGGGGGACTGGGTTCTCTTCAAGATTTTGGGGTGAAATACCGAGAAGTTCCGGTACGATCCTGGTATGATACTGGTTATTTATTTCTGGTTATAACTTGTGAAGTTCCTGAAATTTTTTTATCAGCTTGCTGAGGATGGTGGACTTGACTGGAATGCCTTGATGGGTGCTGTCAAACCCGGAACAAAATGTGCACTAATACAGAGGTCATGTGGATATTCATGGCGTCAGAGTTTGAGTGTTAATGAAATAGGGAGGGCAATTAAGATAATTAAAGTAAGGCTCTTGATATTGTAGTTTTTCTTTAAGTAGTAATCATATGTTCATAAGTTATCACTCTTCAAGGCAACTACCCAGATTTGTATAAATCAACAGTTAACAGGATTGCATATTTTGAAGTCTTGAAGTTTATATATCTGAATGACTAGAGTCCTATTCATCTTTGGTTTATTTATCAATGATAATATAGTTTTAGAGAACAAGAATAAGGGGAAAACGGGTGTTTGATTTTTTTTTTCAGAATTCTAATCCTATGTTGCGTTTAAATAATGATAACTTCAATTCTGTATTAAAGACTTAGTTTTTTTCTTGATAATAATGGCATGGCACATAGGAGAAAGAGATATTAGTTTTTTTCTTGATAATAATGGCATGGCACATAGGAGAAAGAGATAAGAAGGCATTAGCGGTAGCATTTTTAAGCAGACAAAGTTATTAACTCAGTAGTATTTGTCAATGCATTCAGAAAAGAATACAAATTCTTCTAACCTCATTCCTCAATACCCTCTTCTCATGTATTTGCACAGATGCAGAACCCCGACTGCTTAATCATGGTTGACAATTGCTATGGTGAATTTGTGGAAAGCGTTGAACCTCCCATGGTGGTATGTGACAATGTGACGCTCTTTGCAATTCTTCATTCTAAAACTGTATGATATTGTACTGTCCGTTGGTTTTCAGGGTGCAGATTTGATTGCAGGAAGTTTGATAAAGAATCCAGGAGGAACAATTGCACCATGTGGTGGATATGTTGCTGGGAAAAGAAAATGGGTTGAAGCAGCTGCCGCCCGTCTTTCTGCGCCTGGGCTCGGTGTAGATTGTGGTTCAACACCTGGTGATATCATGCGGTCCTTTTTCCAGGGATTGTTTCTTTCACCTCAAATGGTTGGGGAGGCAATCAAGGTACGGAATTATGCATTTTGATGGCATAGTTTGTACCTTTCTTCCTTGTATCTGGTAGTGAGAGTTTTTGTACTCTATGTTAGGGTTCCTTCCTGGTTGCCGAAGTTATGGCATCTAAAGGGTATAAAGTACAGCCACTCCCACGTGTGCCCCGTTATGATACAGTGCAGGTTTTATCAGTGATTCTATTCTGCTTTACTGTGCAGTTCTACATAAGCAAGTAATTACTAAAAAGTCTCAACAAGTGAGTATCAATGCAATGACAAGATCTGTTACAAAAAATGATAATAAGTCATGGCGTATTGACAACTCAAGGAATTTTTTTAGTGATTGGATTGCTTATGTGGGAATGCATAGTAAATTTTCCTAAAAATTTTATATTTATCTTCAATTCAATGCTTTATAGGCCGTACAGCTTGGAAGCCGGGAGCGTCTGCTTGCCTTTTGTGAGGCTGTTCAGAGAAGCTCCCCTGTTAGTTCATATACCAAACCGGTTGCTGGTGCAACTCCTGGTTATGCATCAGAGGTCTCTCCAAATCATTCTCCACACAAATTTAGGATCTTTTCAGGATGCCAATGATATCTTTGTATTTCCTTAACAGACATTGACTATGGTTTTGATATCAATCTTAGGTGATCTTCGCAGATGGAACCTTCGTTGATGGGAGTACTAGTGAGCTATCATGTGATGGGCCACTTAGAGAGCCTTTTGCTGTATTCTGCCAGGTGTGTGCCTCTGCATATTTTAATACTACCCGTGATTATCCATCTCATGTTGTCAGGATCTCCATAAGTTTTTACAACTTAGTGTGGTGCCACATGATTGTTTCTTTCAAAAAAGTGAGAAATTTGTAACAACCTAGTTAAACGGAATTTACCCTTTGTCCTCAGTATTTGTGGGAGATTTAGATTAAATTCTGCTGTCGGTAGAACATACTCCTTATACCTCATCCAAAAAAAAAATACTGAGACTGTTTGGATGGAGAGAAAAGTGAGGGGAAAATTGGGGGAGAAAAATTTCCTTAATAGTAACAAATTTTACTATTTTTAGGAGTTTTCCCTCCTAATATTTTTTCCTCCTTAATTTTGTTTCCATTCAAACATAGGGTAAGGAATTTAAAGCGCCTTGCTTATTTTTATTTCATGTTCCAAATGCAGGGTGGCACCCATTGGACTCAATGGGGACTAGTTCTTGGAGAAATTTTAAAGTCTATATGATCTTTTGGAAGACAAGAAGATTGAGATTGGTTAAGAAAATTATTTCCCAATTCTTGCTTCGCGAGCGAATATACACATACGTAGCCTACAAAAATGATTTGCCTATGCGAAAATCATGGTATTGTGCTGCTTAAAAGAACACCGAACTAAAACTGCTTATGGAGGCTGGCTGACACTGCTGATTAGGGGAGGGTGGTGAATTATTTTGTAGTTGTTTACATTCATAAAATATTATTTAGTGATTTTCATCTCTACTCAAAAAATGATTCATTGATTAGAGGAATGATAAAAGTATCCAGGTTTAGTGTAGTGTATGATCGTATTTCAAACTTGATCATATTTTTTTTTGTTACATGAGAGGATATGATCTTAAATGAGAGGATATTCGGGCACATGCAAAAAAAATCTCGCATAAATTAGCCCAAGCTTTTGCAATTAGGATATCCAGTATCTAGTCCAACTTTCTATTTGATGCACAAATTGACAAGAATTCAAATGTATAGGACTACAAATAATCACTAACAAATTTTAGTACAAGGTGTGCCGTGAGCAACATCACTGTCAACATAATATTACAATTGCAATGTTACTGTAGTCACTGTACTCTTCCTTAAAAAGCGTTCCACTAGCACAAAAGAAATTGCAAAACGCAGCAGCAACTTGCCAAGTTGCAGATCAGCCATTAAAGAATTTAGGCTATATTTGGATATAAATTCCATCAGCCAGAAAAGTAAGCCATAATTTTGAGTGGTAAAACCCACTAACTTGCCATAGCTTTGAGGATTCAATCTACATATTTTATTTCTGCTTCAATATCAATTGCTCTAATAGAATGATTTTCTGTCACAACAAAACATAGGCACACAACAAAAACTAAGGATCTCCAGAGCAAAACGGTAAGGACTAGAGAAAATTGCACTTGAAGGGCAAGGCAACAAGCCAAATAAAGATTACCATCTCTTGAACTGGAGAAGTTATTAAATGCCTCTCCGAATGGTGTAGATTGGTTAGAAAATTTCACAGATTCCTTTACAAACTCTGCCCACAACTGTTATCAGGGTGAAATTCAAACAGTAAGAAACATGCAAATGCATGGATGATTTAAAACAGTTATATTTACTGCTTTTAAAATCATGGAATGTCTTTTAAGTATCACAAGTGGAAAAGTAGTTATCTTGTGTCAAAGAAAAGGGGTCGGTCGTCAATCGTGTCTATACTTTGCACCAAAAGGCCAAGACCAGGCCCTTACCAGAAAAGGCAGTCCGCAAAAGGGGCACAGCTGCAAATCATCATTTAGAGATCTGGAAAGATAACTGGAATGAAAAGATGACCGATTGGAGAAAATTATCCTGAAAAACGAAGTTTCCTTATTCACAGGTTTCAAACAAAACTCACTTGAAAACCTGAAATGCATTTCCGCAATTGGGGCGCTGCATATAGAACTAAAGATCACCAATAAATGAAAGTACAAATAACTTTAGGACAGGCTAATACTACTGTGAACATTTATAGGTTCTACTTTTGTATTATTTTTATTTAAACAAGAAAGGTCCTTTACCATTTAAAATTTTTTCCTTAATAAACAATCAACCGAGAAAGAAAGAAAAAGAGTTCCTTTTAATTCTAAATTTGAACACAAGAAAAAAACCCATGTGAAGAATAGAAGTTAATTGATTATATTTAAGACAATGAAAAAAGACACCAACTAATGCCTAAGGCAGCAAATACTGAACCAAAACACCGCAATCTGAAAACATGGCTCTAAGCAGAAATAAGAAGCTCTGCAGGGATTCAACAAAGCAATAATGAAATGGGGTTAAATCATCCTACTATCAACTGATCCATAAATGGTCATATAAAAAATCAAGGAATTTCATAGTGAACAATTAAAGAAGCCTCACACTGCCTTGCATTATACCTCGGCCAGCCTACCAGAGGAAAGCACCAAGACCTACTATTGGTGCTAACACAGCAAAGATCTGCATTCAGGAAAAGAATAAAATAAAAAAGACGATCAGATACTCTCATACATGATTCTGCTGTCTCATATCTGTCTTCTCTTGTCCTAAAGTGGTGCATTATACCGTGAACTTTGTGTGCATAAAGTTCTTAGATAGTGATTGTTATATTCTAAGATGGTCCAAGACTTACGAATTGCTTGCTATATTCTAAAATTCATATACCAATTGCATAACTAAGTCTTAATTCAGAATAACAGTGAGGTGGAGGAAGATGAAAGGTACAAAAATCAAGATGAATCCTATGTGTCAGTCCAGCCAATGGGTTAGTGAACCTATTTGCTTCTCCTTAAACAAAATCAATAAAGACAGGCCAATTCATTAATATCAATTTTCAATCTTTCATAATAATCATGCTTAAGTATAAGCTCATTAACTATCATCACTGCATAATTTTCGAAGGCAGGCCAAAAGGAAGAGACTAATACCCAAATGGAGACAATTGCATCTAAAAGCCAGCCAAGCTTTCCAGTCATTGACAGATAAGCTAATCCAATGGCTAGAGCAAGATTCCCCAAAATCTTAGCAGAAGCACCATTCTCAGCTTCGTCACCATCGTTGTAGCCAAAACCCTGATTACTCTTCACCAAAACCACTCCCTTATTTCCCTTCTCATTCAACAAAACCCCATTTCTAAACCCACTCCCTCCAAAGAAGGATAAACTCTCCCTGCTTGCTCTCAACTTGAAACTCCTCTGGCGAAAAGAAGCAACTCTAGTTTCCAACGGAGAGAAAGACAAAGCTGGTTTCTTGAGTATGGCACGGAAGGAAATGGACTCGGAAGTTGAGAATTTGATGACGGAGATTTGCAAAAGTGAAGTGGTATAGAGGATCTTAGAACGTAGCCTGGAGGTTTCAACATGACCACCGCAACATTCGGGGTAAGGAGAATTCTTCCGGCAGCCTGAAGCTCTCTCTCTTCTTGGCCTCTCTGCCACCCCGCCACGTTGGATCCTAATTTGATACTATTCTTATGTCGGGTCATGGCTATTTTGGATAAAGAATCATCAAGAAATTAAAAATAGATTTATAAAAAAAAATAGATAATTTATAAAAAAAATTTAAAAAGAGCTTGTGAAAAAAATAATTTTAAATAAATAAGTATTTAGATAATTATTTTCAGAAATACTTTTATTATTGATAAATTATAAAAAATGATGAGTATTAAATTAGGAGAGATAAGATATAAGATGGGAGAGGGTATAAAAAAAAAGAGAGAGTGTAAGAAAAAGTACGAGAGATGAGAGAGGATGTAAAAAAAATAGGAGGTGTGTAAAAAAAATAAGAATAATATAATAATTGGTTAGTTCATAAGCTCTTTTAATGTTTTATAAGTTACTCTGACAAGTTTATATGAAACATTAGTTTTAAACTATGATTTAATTCAAAAATTTATTTAAACAAATATAACTATTTTATTTTTTAATTTTCATAAATTTAATTTTTTTTAAAAGAATTTTTAAAATTATGGTTTTTATCTGTTCCAAACTGACCCTATATATTTGTTGTCCAATTTGACAGGCTGAGTTTATCAAACTAACCTCCCTATTAGCGCAGAGAAATTAGCGATTTATTTGCAAACCCAAATTCAGTGCAAACTCAACGAGGATTAAAAAACTTACATTGAGTTTAACCCCATCAAAAATGGGTTCTAAAAATGATTTTTTTCCCCTTTATTTTTTATAATATTTTTATGTTTATATATTTATAATTAACATTTTTTATTATTTTTAAAAATTAAAACATAAAAAGTATTATGTACATTCACCTTTGCTTCATTCCACTTCGTTTTAGACTATTAATAAAATCCCGATGAAAGGAGAAATTTTAGAAACCAGTTAATAAAAATACCCTAAATAAGAAAAAAAAAATTACTCATGTTAAAGTAAAATCAATAGCGAAAGGCTTTGTGACCTAATGCTACTACCTCTTCGATGCTGTTAGGGTTCAACATACTAATTGCCACTTGGTGTTAGCTTAAAAGTGTTAAATATAGGATAAAATATAAACAGAATTCAAAAATTCCCACTCTCCTAGTTTGACAAAAAAAACAAAAGCGAAAGCTGGAGTATCAGATTGTTGAAGCTAAAATATAAGTAATGATCATCACATATGATGCCAAGATCAAATTGTATCTAGTAACTTTTTTTTTTTGTCACAATTTGTATCTAATAACTTCATCACCTATATCTCCCTCAAGTTGCCAAAGCATTCAGGACAGGGATCAACCTTCAACAAAGGCAGATAGGCTGTGTCTGTAAGTGGGGGAAGAAGAGACATACTGCACAGCTTTTATTTGCATTTACATTCTAGATTAAACCACTGAACTTCTCATTTCTCGTATTCAAAATATATTTCAAAGCCGTGACCTAATAAATACTCTTCTTCCATTCTTCTTCATAATATCTACTCCCTTGAGGTCATCATCTGATGGTTTCATTGGACGCTGTGATCCATCCGCACATTTGGGTGATGATTCATGACGCTGCTTAAGATTATTCAAATGTTCCTCCACTTCCGGCATCTTCATTTGAAATGGAATGTTGTTTGCAACTTTAACATCAGGTGTTTTCTTGGCCTTCAATGGTGTTGACAGGGGTACATCCATTAATCCTTCTTGCAACGTCCTGTGTGCATGCTTCCTACCTGCAAATGCAATACTCAACAAGATGAGAAAACGGACTTTAGAGACGAAACACACACACAACAACAAACTAGTTCAATAAATGTTCTTCAGTCTGTCAACTACGAGCTCTCATACCATAACCAGAGTAAATAAATTTAAAAGTAAACATAAAGATTCACCTATAACCAAGATAAAAGATCAGTAAATCTTGCACCCCTTATGCTGCTGTGATGATGCCAAAAAAGATATACAGATCTTTTATCTTGGGTTATAACAAGACTAAGTCAAACAGCAAATTATGGACCAGCATAAATGTTAAAACCTACATGCAACATTCTTTTTCATTGACACATCTATATTCAAGTACAGATGCTTTTGTTTAGTTGCTTCAGCTTCACCCTGAACTTGCACTACCTTCGAAGGTGAAGGGGAGTGCATGGAAAACACAAAGTGGTCATTCATTATAGTAAAATTGCCCTTTCACATTAGGGATTTAAAGACTGGGGACTGAGACTACAAATTTTCACACGATTCAAAATGCTTAAATGGGAGGCTAAAAAATTCGATTATTAGAAATTAGAGATTTCTAAAAAAACTTCCTTTTTCTCAGACACTGAAATGCTTAGGAGTGTCCACGTGTGCACTATAACACAGCACAAAGGAACCCCGAATCATGAAGGAGGCACTACCTTTCCCCTCACCCATGACAACAGCAATAATATAAAAAAATGCACATTCGACTATTTAGCTCTTGAATCTTACCCTTAAGGCCTTTAACACAATTAGGGCTTCAAAATATTTTCATTATAGCTTTTTGTTAGTTTCCATGTAAGTAAAAATATGGCAAACATACAGGTTCCAGAACTCCAAGTAGCAAGCCAAACATGTAAGAGTGAGATTCATGAAGCATATAATTGAGGCACGGATCCTTTTACATCCTCAAAATTTCACATCCTCGATGATAACGAAATATATTTATAATCATTGTCTAACTTCTCACATTCCAGCTACCCTACCACTCTCCCATGTATCAAGACTGAAGAGCAAAATTTTAAGAAATGGTATCATAATTTGCGGGAGTTTCAAGGGAAAAAAAGTAATAACTAAATAACAGAGGAAGGCACCGACCGGGGATGAGTATGCGAGAGCCGTCGACAGCGGAATCCACAGCAAACTTCACGAGGTGCATGAATATTTGGCTTACCTTGTAGCGGAGGTCAAAATCAGGCACACTGATACGTGCTCCGGTAATTCTCACGGCTTCAGCCATTCCAGCGGCGGTGGTTTCAAGCAGGAATATTGCGGATTCCGATCGGCCTCGAGGAAAGAAGCACCGGAGTCGGTAATTTGAATGAAGCGTAAACCCCACAATGACCCTGCTAATCGGATATTTGTTGATTTGCAAAGACGTCAATTTCCCTGTTTTGTAGGTAGCCGCCCCCGTGGCCCGTAAGTGAGTAGTAATAAAATAATTGTAATAAAAATAATCAAAATTATTAATAATTATTTATACATATTTTTATGACATACCCCGCTTACGTGGAAACTGCCAAATCCATTAAAACCAACACGTATTTAATGGTAAAAAAATTAAAGCAATATATTCCAAACATAATTATAAAATCTAATTAATTTTTAAATAAATTTAAAAAATTAAATAAATTAATTATGATTAAATTTAAATTACTAAAATAAATTTATATTATATATAATATTCAATCTACATAAATTAATTAATTAGATTTTATATTAATTTATTTTTTCTTTAAATCTATAATTAGGATTAAAAAAATAAAGAGAGAAATAAATTTTAACATATTTTAGTACAAAGGGTAAGGTGGAACAGCTAGAAAATTACTTCAATATAGGGATTGGAATAATGGGAATTAATTTTGTATGCTTGGGAGGGTCAAGCTTACAAGTTAGCTAGACGTAAGTATATATTAAATGATGATTAGGAGGACTCAATGATGTTAAAAGGGGATAGACGTAAGTATTAAATGATGGGCTGAAGATACTATAAGTAATCTGAAGTTAGTTTAAGGCCTAAATAATCTCAATTAGTGCCCCCCCCCCCTTTTTAATTTCTTTGGATCTGAACAAGGTTATCCTTATATATCTAACTTACGTTATAATTTAAAATTCACCTGTCGTTACTATGTTCGTACCTCCTTTCTCTCTTATCATAGCTTTTTCTGGCCATCCTTATTTTATTATTTAATCATGGTTAAAGAACCGAAATATAAAATAAAGTAAAGTAAATAAAAAAGAAGGGTGTGATTACTTCATTATATAAATGCTAATAATTTTATTATAAAAATGGTTAACTCTGGTGTTATTTCCCATCCTGAATTTAAAAGTAAAGGCAATTATGTCCTTTTTTATATATATATTTCTTCTGTGGAATTAACCTGAAGGCCGCATCCAATTTAATCCTATGCCCATTTTAGCCATTTTATATGCTTCTAGTTATCGAATAAAACAATAAATCATTTGTAATATTTAATCTTCAAAAAATTGTTCCATTAAACTAATACTAAGTAACATAAAAATATTGAAAAGAAAATTAAGTTAAATGCATCCTTGTAAAGAGTTGATTTAAATAGAAAAAATAATCAAACCAAACTGCTAGAACATATTGAATATTATGTAACCGATTCCATGTTTCAATTATTAAGCCTTACAAAGTTATAAATGTTAGCCCCCTCAATTTTTTTTTTTTGGTTTTGAACACGATTATTTTTATAATCTAACTTATATTACTTCTCCAATTTTTTATATATAATTTAATTAAAAAATTAATATTAATTTTAAATATAAAATATATTTATTTTATTTATTTTTTTATAAATAACAATTAAGTAAGAGAGGAGGAGAGAGTTAAAAAATTATTAGGATATTTTAAAAAAAATATATCATATTAAATAATTTAACTAATTTTTTAATCTAATTAATAAAATTTTGCATAATTGATAGATGGCTGTGTCTTTTAAACAATTTTTTTAGTTCAAATTAGATTGTATGCATAAAAATAGGTTTTGTTGAGAGAGATAAAATAATTTGTATATCTCAAAAAGACTATTATATAAGCTATTAATTATGGGATATTGTATGGTTTATAATTTTTTTAATATAATTAATTTAATTAAATAAATTATATATTAAGTATTGAAGAAGATAATTTATAATTCTTCTCTTGTTACTATGTTGTACCTTCTTCTCTCATCTAACATAATTTTTTCTGGCCATCTTATTTTATTATTTAATCATGGCTGAAGAACCGAAATATAAAATAAAATAAGAGAGAGAGAAAGTTTGAAAGAAATTAGTTAAATGTCAACAACTTCTGGACAAATGGAACCAATAATTAAAGAATTGATTATTGATTATCACAATATAAACATTCATTTCATTCTCCAATATCCATAATAAAGACAATCAAGAAAACAACTAATTGAACTAACCAACAATATTGACTATTGCCCCCAGTATT
The DNA here is from genome assembly GCA_037074615.1 of Leucaena leucocephala. NCBI lineage: Eukaryota > Viridiplantae > Streptophyta > Magnoliopsida > Fabales > Fabaceae > Leucaena > Leucaena leucocephala. Next base: position 4,476,772 of record CM073546.1, on the reverse strand, counting down.
TCTGTTCCACAGACTTCTAATAAAGACAAGAAGATATCGTGTATTTGATAAATTCAACTAATTTTAGGTGGCATTTGGATGGATAGATTTAAATGGGGGAAATTGCTAATTTTTGCCTTATGATTGCTGAATTTTTTTTTATTTTAAAATTTATTATCTAAATAAACCTAATTTTTTTAAAAATTTAAGTGCAACCTATATTTAACAAATACAGTATTCTTCAATTGTGTTTAACATATATTTAATTATGTGTAAAACTTTAGGCAATCAATTTCGTAATAAGATATTTTTTAATAATTTTTTAATTCAACTGATTTGAGTTTTAATGGGGAAAAGGATTATTGCACAAAGATTATCCCGAGTTGGGATATTACCTCACATTCACGTGGGCTTATCTTGTAGTGGCATTTGATATCATCCCACTTGCCATTAAGTGGGGCAATATATTCGGATATTTTTTTTAAATGTGTAATTCAATATCTTAAAATATTTTATAATTAATTTAGTATTATAAAATATTTTTTTAAATACGTCCATCAATATATTAATTTAGATGAAATCGTCATGCAAACGTGCTGCTTTCTCAAATAAGGCTTACACATGGATCCCTCCAACCTACAATATATTAGTGCAACAAGAACTTGTTTCCATTAGTAACTATAATTATTTTCGTGGGAAGAATCAGGGAGAAATGAATTTCTTGATATTTCATTAATGTGAGTCTATGTATTTATACAAGTCTCCAGGCATGCTAAGATATTTACATGACTGAATGGAATACATCAAAGTCTATTACTTATAACTTAATAACCGCATTATCCTATATTTGACAATTTTTAATTTAATCCAGAATTTTGAATGAAAAAAATAATGGGAATGAAAAATATTATCACGTTCCCATCATAGATCTCTAATTTAAGCAGCATCTTGAAAAACAAAGAAAGTTACAAAATTTCCTCTTAGATTTTGTTAAATTTAATTAAATAGGCGTTCTTCTAAATCTTTTAAACAATATATATGCCACCGATGTAATAGTCTTTTATTTGCTTAAATTAATTAATGGAGGATATTTGTATTAAAATTAAATAATATTGAACTAAATTAATTACATGATAAAATTTTAACCAACCTAAAAAGCAAAGAACCTGTCCCTTCCCAACATCAAACGCCTTCGCATATGTACATGACATTAAAAGAATAGCAAAGTATATATGATTCGGCAATCGTAATATATCACCAATAATTGTATTTTACTCTCTCTTTTTCGTATCGCTTCATAAGAAAACAAAATATTCTCCTTTCATATGAAAAATTAGCGTGGATCTATGCATTGTATGAAATACTTGTAGTATATATACCTCTTACTTGTCAAGTTTTTATCTTATAATATTTGATATATAGATAGATTGTCATTTTTAATTGAAAAAATTATTTTTAAGTATCATGAAAAAATTTAATTATAGAGAAATATCAAAAAATCATTAAACGATGGTAAAATCTTACAAGATTTATAATTAATTTTTTTAATTATAAAATAATAGAATTATCTTTAAAAAAATATCTCAATTATTATATTTTTGTTACTAATTATCATTTTTTTCTTATAAAAGTTGCCAATTGTATTATTTGAGTGGTTATATTTTTTTATTTTTATTTAAGTTATTATTTTTTTCGTATAAAATTATCATTCATATTATTCATTTTTAGAGGCAGTTTCGTCATTTAACAATTTAAAAAAAGTAATATTATATCTCATGGGACTTCATAGTCATTTATGAATTCGTGGGATTTATCTGTAATTAAATTTCTTATATAGATTTAAATGTAATTTTCCCTTTTTAGTTTTATAAAACACACTTATTTGAACAAATGAATATTTCGATATTTTGGACCTGTTTGAAAAACCATTTGGAGAAGGTTTTATAAAAAAAAATTGGATAGCTTTTAAAAAATATTTTTTTTAAAAAATTATAAAAAAATAATAATAAATGAGTATTTGAATAGAAAAAGATTTTTATAATTATTTCGATACTTTGTGGGCCAGTTTGAAAAACCGTTTGGAGAAGGTTTTATTAAAAAAAATTGGATAGATTTTAAAAAAAATTAAAAAAATTATGAAAAAAATGATAATAAATGAGTATTTGAATAGAGAAAGATTTTTATAATTGAAAAATTATTAAAAATAATATAATTTTATTAAAAATAGGAGAGATGTGAGAAGAGAGAATATAGAGAAGAAAAATGAGATAGGAGAGATAGTGTAAAAAAAAGATAAAATAATAACTAGATGGTCCATAAGTTTTTCACTATTTCAGAAATTAATCTTAGTAATTTATCTAAAATTTTTATTTTAAATTATAATTTAGTCTAAAAGTACTTTTAGCTAAATATAACTATTTTTTAAAATAAAATTTAGGTCAAAAATCTATTTAAAATTATAGTTTTATTTATTTTTAAATAGGCACTTTATGCCAAAACAAAAACGGAGAGACTATTTTGATATACTTACATAAGCTAATGTCTCTATGATGTTCAAACATAAAATGCAATTAAAAAGAAGGGAATGTTGATGGATGGTAGTAGTTGGGGGCTTTAATCCGTTAAATAACTGGTTGAGGTCTAATTAATTTATATAGTTTAAAATTTAAAAATATAATATTTTTTTATATTTAATATAAAAATTAATTAATTAATTTAGATAAATTAAAATATATAATATAAATTTATTTTAAAAAATTAAATTTAATCATAATTAAAATTTATTTAAAAATATCAATTAATTTTATATAAAATTTAAAGGAAGTAATCTATTAAATCTATCATCTATAAAATATAAATTCATCAATAAATATTAATTTAGTTATGCAATGCTTTGACCCATATGAGCCATCTATCTATAAGTTTTTTGAATCCTAAAATATGCCTTAGCCTTGTTAAGTCACTAACACTACTAACTCAATTATTCTGAATTTTTTAATAAAATAATATAAATTCCTTTTGGCGTTTGAATATAAAATAAAATTATTACCAGCATTATTGATAAATCATATATGGGAAGAGTCATTTCTGGACGCATTATCCAATGTCACATCGATCTATCAATTACTTGCTATTAACTCATTTAAGAAAAATTAAAAGAAAAGGCTACGCGTATATAATCGAATCGAAGTCAAGAAGGGTGTCTTCTCAACACGGGCACTCTTTCGTTATTGCTTTTGGGTCGCATATTAATCAGAGAAGACGAGTTAGGGAGAGGAAAGACAATCCTTGCAAAAAGACCATTTGACCTTCGATCTTCCTCTTCCTCTTCCTCCTCCTCTCTCCCTCGCTTCTGTTTATTTACTTCTCTTTTCTTCTTCATTGTTTTGTTGTTTAGCCGGTCACCATGAATGGGAAGGCCAACGTCTCTAAAGAGCTCAACGCTAAGCATAAAAAGGTTTTTTTTTTCTTTTGTTTTTTTAAGTATTTTGTGCTCTTTTAGTTTGTTTAATTGTCTTTTGCAATGTTAATTTTCCAGACCTGTATTCACATATCACCGATCGTGAATGTTTTGGATTTGAAAATGATCATAGTCTAGTGTGTATATGAAGAAATGGAAGCTTAGAGTTGGATTTTTGTTTTCCTCGACGGTGTGCCGTCTATAATTAGCCGTTTATATTTTTTCTGGGCTCTTGCTGCAAGCAAATGGGTTAATTGCTGCATATGGCTTCATGAGAGTTTGATCTACCTGTTCTGGGATATATTTGTTGGATGAGTTGTCTTAGTATCTTGATTTTTAGCATTTCCGGGATTAGTTGTTATTTATTTTTGGCCAATCGGGGATGAATTATTCGAGTTATGCGTGAGACTCGATCGGGACATGTTATTTGGTGGCGTGGCTCCTCTCTCCGGATAATGCTTAATTTATTTCCTGTTCCACTGTTTCGAGGACTTTGTTTTGTGTGTTGTGGGTTGGGGGGAGGGGGTGCTTACTCCATGCTCAGTGTTAGACTACGCAGCTATTCAAAGCCTTGTTAATCATATTCTTCGCTATAACTGTCTTCAAAATTGCTGTCTCAAATGACTTCTTTCTCGAATTTCAACCTTTGTTCTCTTTTACTCATTAATTCATTCATACTTTTCTTTGTCATTTTATATGTTTTTTTTCCAAAATTATCTGATTAAGTTTCTAATTTAGATGAGAATCAAATCCTTGCAGAGGATTTACAGCCCTGTAAATTAATGGAGGGGATTGAAAAGACATTCGAGGAACTTAATTTGGACTATGATTTTTTATTTTTTGTATTTTTGTTCTGAAAGTGACCGAATTGTTAAAGACTCAATTCTTATGTTAGCTGTTTACGCATTTGGTTTTATGTACATTAATTGGAAGAGTTTTCCAGCTGAAAGTGTCTAGGATGTTCATAGTATGTGTGTAAATGATATTCAAGATCCTTGATTTTATTTTCTACATTTGAACTTTACTTCAGAGCTTTACTTTTGCTGAACATGGTTGCGGTTAGAACTTTTTAATTTCTCTCTTATCCTTGTCTCTTTTGATTATATTTTTCGTTATTTTTTTCCTTGCTGATATATGCAGATATTGGAAGGACTTCTTAAACTGCCTGAAAATAGGGAATGTGCCGACTGTAAAGCTAAGTATGTACCTGGTTTGGAATGATGATCTGATATGGATCTCTTTTGATATTAGGAAAGCTGAGGAGAGATACTAATTGGTTTATCAAAGTGAACTGTCTTTATTCAGCATTTTCAGTCTACTTTATGTTGGTTCAGCAATTTTCACTCAATTTGCTATGAAAACTTGCTTTACAGAGGTCCAAGGTGGGCTAGTGTGAACCTGGGCATCTTTATCTGCATGCAGTGTTCAGGAATGCATCGAAGTCTTGGGGTACATATTTCAAAGGTATGTTGTGTTGCTCATAATGACGCCTCAATTTATATGATAACATAGAAGTAGATTATTATGGAGACTCATATTGAAATAAGATCTTTAGTAGTAGTAAGCTGATAACATGCTAATAGTTCATTGTCTACACTCTGTGTTGCAGCAAATTGTAATGTTGGCAATAGAGTTGACTGCTTGGTCTATGTTAGTCTTATCGATAGGCAATTAGAATTCTATACTTATTTCGAACACTCAATATCCAAAATCATGTAGGTTTCTATGCCAACGCTATTGTTCTTTCAATCAGAACGCCCCTCAAACACACATGAAATCCTGATTGCTATGCTCTACAACACTTCATTTGGCCCTCTGCCAGTTAGAACTTTCTGCGGGTTGCCTTTACTCAGCAACAAACCATTAGCTGTGATACCAAACGGTAGCTACCCAAGTGGGTGTGTAACCCTCCTCCAAATGCTAGTTCTTGTTGTGGGAGAACCCCATCCTATTTAAATCGTCCCCCATTGAGCAGTGTATAGTATGCGATGTACGACATAAGTATTTCACGCTACCTTGGCTCCTACTATTCACACTACAAACTGTTTAATAATATTACAATTTAAACTGCCAGAAAATATGGAATGGGCTGACTGCAAAGCTTAGTTTGGGCTGAAATCTGGCTCTATCCGATTTCATTTCACACAAATTTTGGTCCTAAAAGTTTCTGTCAGCTAAATTTTTGCTAATATGGATATTATATCAATTATTTATGTAGTGGCTATTTCTGCAGGTTCGTTCTGCAACTCTGGACACCTGGCTTCCTGAGCAGGTTGCATTCATTCAATGTATGGGAATCTGATTGGTCATGAATAAGCCCACTTGTGATTTGAAATTTCGTTGGTTTGCTTTAGTTATATAATTTGCTGATTATATTTTATTTCCTTGCTATGTAATATAGCCATGGGAAATGAGAAAGCTAATTCTTACTGGGAAGCAGAGCTACCCCCAAATTATGATAGAGTTGGAATCGAGAATTTTATTCGTGCAAAGTATGTTTGAAGTTAAACACCTTGGGTTATATTATTACTGTTTGAAATATATGTCTTGTTTTATGCACCCAGTGAAGATGACTTTCCTTTTGTTTTACTCATTGCATATTTTTAAAGATATGAAGAGAAGAAATGGATTCCGAGGGATGGAAAACTAAAATCACCTTCTAGGCAGCAGGAAGACAGGGCTTCTTCAAATTGGCAGAGGCCTGCAGAAAGAAGTGGGCATGGTTATACATCTGCTTCTGAGAACACTTTTCATGAAAGGAAGAAAATTCAGGCAACAAATACGATTTCTGCAACAAGAAATGATGTTCCTACTCCTCCAAAAGTACCTGAACAGGTATATCATCCGTTTGATTAAATCATTGTTGTTGTATATGTTAGTTTATTTTTCTACTTTGGTTGTTTACCTTTTCTTTTGTTGCGTTCCTTATGGGGTTGTATTTCTGAAGTCTCTACTCAGTTCGGTGATGAATTGTCTTGAGTTTGTATAAAATTCTGACATGGCATATTAACTAATGTAAAATGGAAAAAGATTAGGCACGATATTTAAGTGTTTATTATTAGATTCTCCGATTAAAACATGACAAGTGAATGTTTTGTTTGAAGCGTAGCACCATATGGTTTGCTCTTTAAAAAAAAATCTTTCACATGTTATATCTTTATTGGAGAACCTAACAGCGCTGCTGAGGTTTTGTCCGTATAAAATTAGGCTGAGTGTGGTAGGTGTTCCCATAGCAATTATTGCAAAGGAAAACAAGGAACAAAAATAGGATGGCTGAAGTGATGCTGACTACTCATTGAAAGATATCTTTAACACTTGCTAGTATGGGTAGATCTTTTGCATGCTTGACATGCTGGCTCACCACTTAAGTTGCGTACACTGTATATCTGTGAGAGCTTACTGAATAATGTAAGCAAAATGATACTGCTTATACTTCAGATTATAAATATTTCCTCCACTACTTATATCTGATCCGAAAAAGAAAAGTCTGTCCTTTTTGGGGCCTGAGAATCTGAATTTTATAATATTAAAAGTCACTCTTCTAGGAAAATTTTATTGCTTGAGACTTTTTATGATAGTTATTGATGGAAGACAATATTGGTCAAATAAACATAGCTTTTAACACCCTTTTTTTGAAATATTTTTTTCCCACTCATATATCTGCAAAAACTTACACAAGATGCAACTAGGATACATTATTCCGGCTTTATTTTAAGGGCACTTTCTTCCTATAACATTCATATTTGAAAAGTATAAATACTGTAGTTGCTTGAAAGAACCAATCTGTGAACAGGTAATTCCTCCTGCAAAACCTCAGCATGTAGAGAAAGTGGAAACTGTGGCTCCAAAACCGCAAACTGAATCAACTAAACAAGCTGCTGATGTGGCTCCGAAACCCCCTCCAAAAGTAGACTATGCTACAGACCTTTTCAACTTGTTATCCATGGATGGCCGAAGTGAAAATGGCTCAAAGGAAGCTGGTACTACTACTGGCGATAGTAACTGGGAAGGTTTTCAGTGTATGTCATGTGCTCTTCTCCCCCCACACAACCCCCCCTCCCCCCAAAAACAAAACTATTTTGAATAATAGTAAATGGAAAAATAAAAGATTATTCTGGTGATTATGAAATATTGTGTTTTAACTGAAGGTTGTAAATTGTTTCAGCCGCTGCAGCAGCATCGACAACTGAGAAGACTGGTTCCACAAAAGCAGTAGAGATCACTTCCATGTCTGGTACTGGAATTGAGGATCTATTTAAGGATTCACCTTCAATGACTCCTTTAGTTACAGAAAAACCACAGAAAGATTTGAAGAATGATATCATGAGCCTGTTTGAAAAGGTATGTGGTACTTTTTAACAAGTCACTAAATAATCCTAATCTTACTACTTGTGGTGCTTCTTTCTTAACTGCATATTTTTAACATAAGCAAATAATGTAGGATATCTGTGTTATTGTTAGGTAATTTTTCCATTATTGTCCTATTTTATCTCCAGTAGTATTGTCACATTAATGAATTTTTGTTGTCAGCATCTATTAATTTTATAGTGGGTATGATTTTGTCTGACATGGAGAGTTGGTTATCTGCAGTCCAACATGGCCTCTCCATTTTCTGCGCACCAGCAACAGCTTGCCATGCTTGCACAGCAACAGTCCCTTCTAATGGCTGCTTCAGCCAACTCTGCTGGTGGGAACCCTAAGTATCCTGGTAGTATACAACAACCTGGACTCAATGGATCCAATATTCCCTTCCCAAGTTGGCCAGCTGCCAGTTATCCAATGCCTGGATTATTGCCGATGGCTGGTCAAGGAGAGCTGCAGAAACTAATGCAGGTACTGACATAAGGAAGCATGAAATGATTGATTACTAGCCCATTCGTATCTGTTCAGAAACTAAATTTCTCTTTCCTGAACCAGGCTAGGAGCACAACCCCAGCAAATCCAGCGTTGAATTCTGTGCAGTATCCAACATCTAGGTGTGTTACTAAGCTTGTTTGCTTTCAGCCATATGAGTTGGAGTTTTGCCTCGCTCATAAGAATTATAGAATTCGGAATTATTCTGATCTGATTATTACTGAATAGAAGGAATTTTAAAAAAAGCTTATTTCTTGTTGACTGCTGTAGGAAAAAAGGATAATTAGGGGGTTTGTTTCCTGTCATAAAGACTCTAATGCATGCAGTATCTTCTTATCATTTATATCCTCTATGTATTTGAGGCTGTTGCATTAGCATTATTGAAGAAAATTTAAACCATATCAACTGATAGTGGCGCTGGCCCCTACGCTGCTTTGAATATGATTTTGAGCTGCAAAACACTCCGTCCTTCAAATGATAGCCAATAGCCAATCGGACATTCTCTTACCATGGATTTAGTAGAATTGTAGGTTAGAAAAGATATAACATCCCATCTTTGTTCATCTATTCTGGTTATACCTCTCTTTACATTAAAATTTACTGAAGACTTCATTTTTGATGTTCAAGCCAAATGCATAACTCTTAAATATTCCCAATTCAGATTTGACCAACTTTCTACTTTTCTTTTGATTTTTCAGTTTCTACACAGTGGGACAGGTTAGACCTGTTAATGGTGTCACGACGACGGGAGTGAGTAAAACTCCACCAGCAGCTTCAATGACGTCATCAACCTCTTCACAGGCACCAAAGGACTATGATTTCTCCTCTTTAACACAAGGGATGTTTTCCAAACAATGATTAGGCTCTTGTTTGACACCTTCAACTTTATGTCATATATCATATAGAATTAGTTAAAATCAAATGAAAGTGCAGTCCTTTCTTTTCCTCCAGATTCTGTTGGATTGGAGCCATTTGTAGAATGCGTTCGCTTCATAGGGAATAGTCTCAGTTTTTTCCATCCGTGTTGAGTGGTCGCTTCTTTTGTAGAATTTGTATTCAAAATAATGAAATTAGTATATTGATGTTATTAGGTCAGATTTAAATGAGGGTGGTATTTTCATTGTAATATTTTTCATTTTAAACGTTATCCAAATTACCATCTTTATCTTGAGATATATGTGTGGGCATACAAAAAAAGATAAGATTCGTAATAAACAAATATAGGAAAGAGTTGGAGTGGTATCTATTGATGATAAATTGATAGAGAATCGTTTTAGGTAGTTTGGACATCTGTAAAGAAAGCTAAGGAATACGCCGGTGAGGAGGGTGGATCAAATAGTATAGACTCCAGTTAGAAGGAGTAAGGGAAAGCTAAAGAGAACGTTTAACGGGAGTTATTGAGCGGGATCTCCTGGTCAATAATCTATGTAAGGATTTAGTTTTTAATAGAGTACGATGATATTATATGATTTATGTAGTCGACCTTATTTAATGGAATAAGACTTGTTGTTGAACTCTGTTTTCTAGTCATATTTCACTTTACTTCTATCAACTAGAGTTAGTCTTAATTAAAGTTAATTAATCACAGTATTTTTGTTACTTCTTTTTTGGCCATCGAAACTTTTCCCCTCCAATAAATCATTGACATTATTAGCTTTATTCAAGGTCTTAATCGTTACCGGTCAAAGGGATTGAAGAAGCATTGAGGTAGTTATGGACGGTGCTGAAGCCATAAGGCTCACGGCAAGACGCTGTGATATAACCACCCGTTTGCAGATCTTGTTGAAGAAGTGAGACGGCTTTTTCACGGGATTAGCAGCTGTCTTTGCACTTCATGTACATAGAACACTAGTTTTGCTGACCAACTAGCTACAAGCTAGCTCATAAAGTTTTATTTTCTTGAAATTGAATGGAAAATTTAAAACTTGAAAATTATACTACAAGTGAATAAAAAAACATTTAAATTACTCCATTTTTGTCTACTCTCAAGCGAGCATTGCATCCAGGATGGGAATTTTGCAGAAGAATCATGTCTTGGGCTTTCTTTCCTAGGTAGTTTGCACATTGAATAGTTTCGGTGCATATCAAATGTTTTTAAATAATTTTTCTCACTTCAATGTCTCAATCCCTCTCTCAAGGTAGCTCATACTTTAGAGAAAATATTTTTGTATCTTTGACTAATCTACAACTTAAAAGGCTGTAGATGACGAAAAATGTGTAGGCTATGGATGCATCCAGTTTCTAGTAAAAAGATAAAAAAAGAAAAGAAAAGAAAGTCCCTGAACGACACCGTTCCAAAAGGTTCAATCCCCACCAGAAAAGAATTATAATGTCATGCCCACAAACTGCACGCTTTTCGAAAACCAACTCCTCCATGGGTCCTTATCAAACGCTCCACATCTCAACATAAAACGCACCGTTCTCTTCCCTTCGCTTTCACCACTATTTATTTATACCCACGCCCCACTCTTCCCACTTCCATTTCCAAATTCCCATTTCTCCCTCAATGCTCCCATAAATTCCGCCATCTAACAGTACTGAAGCCACCGGAGAAACAACGGTAAATTCATCAAGATAAAACGTTTCTAATGGCTTCTTTCTCGAACTGGGTCCTCTCTCTCAAGGTGGTGCTATTCTCCACTGGCGTTTTGTCCTTGGCCGTGGCTTTGAAGTTCTCTGTTCCTCTTGTCTCGGATTTCATCGTCTCCGATGTTCCTAACATTTGGAGCATCTTCCTCACATGGCTAAGGCCTCCTTATCTCTACATTCTCGTCAACTGCATAATCATCAGTATCGCTGCCTCTTCCAAGTTCCTGAATCATAAGCTCTATGATCAAGCTCACTCGCCAGATCCACTAGTCGTTCTTCCATCCCATCCGGTCAAGATGCCCTGCGAGATACGTCCCGAGTATGCCGTCTACAACGTAGCCAACGCAGCGGTTTCTGAGCCGGACATGATCTCCGGCGATTTACGGACTGACTACGTTGCAGTCAACTGCGTCATTTCGACAGGCGGCGTTGACGATTCGAATGTACGGGAGATGGCTCTGGAGGTTCAGCATGAGAGGATTTTGAATGCCGAGAAGATGACGGTCAGCAATGGAGAAATCTCAAACGAAGAGTCCGTTCACGCGCCGAGTCCTGTAATGACCAGCTTCCAGAGCAGTGACTCTTTGGCTTTCTCGTTTCTCGATGCCGACGAGAAATCGCCAGTTTCCGCTAGGTTCAGCCACCGGAAGGCTGCCAAGGCTAGTCCCCAAGGTAGCTTTGTCTCTTTCGCAATATGCTTTTGAAATTAAAATAAAAAGTCGTACAACAGAAGAAAATAATTTTTATCAAAAGAAAATAATATAAAATTCAAAATCGACGTACTGGAATACTTAACAGGAATAAAATAATAGTGCTTTGGAATTTGAAGTTAAAAAAAAAAACCCACAACGGTCAGAAGTTTTGTTTTTTAGGGCTGATAAAAATAACGGTAACATTATACCAAAACAGAAATAATGAGCTGTGGTCCAGGTGGGAAAGTGGCGTTGGGAGTGGCGAAGCCGAAGCGGCAGGACACGTTGGAGAGTACGTGGAGGACGATAACGGAGGGGCGTGCTATGCCGTTAACCAGGCACCTGAAGAAGTCCGACACGTGGGACTCGGACCTCCGCCGTAATGTGACGCCGTTAAGGGACCAAAACGGATGTAGTCCTACGAATTCGAAACTGCTTAAGAAGTCGGAGACGTTCAGCGAGCAAACCCGAGCCTGCAAGGAGAATAACTCATCGGCGAGTCCCTCGCCGATATCCGGGAAGATGAGGAGAGAATCGTCGCTGAGTCATGACGAGTTGAATCGCCGAGTTGAGGCGTTCATCAGGAAGTTCAACCAGGAGATGAGGTTACAGAGGCAGGAGTCGTTGAGGCAGTACCGGGAGATGACCAATCGTGGGGCCCGTTGAGACTTTGCCGATTTGATGTCTTTCCGGTGGTTTTTTTTTATATTAAAAAAAGTAATGGTTTTTCTCATGCCTCGGTGATTTTGTTACTTTCCCAAATGAAAAAGCTACCATTTTGGTAGATTATTATTGGGAAGGGTGGTAATGAGTTGGCAAAAAGTAGTAAAGCAATGGAGGATTAGAATTTAGTGTTTGTTTCTCTCACATCGGGTTTCAATACTCAAGTTGATTGACAATGCCATTGTTTTTGGGATTGGTTTCTCAGGAAGGAAAATGAAAATTATTATTATTTTCAAAGCATTATCTTTCGGTTCATTCAATTCTTAATATTTTGTTTATTTAGCTCTTGTTTTTCCTCCTTCAATATATTACTTCCTACTAAATAAATTAGTTGAATTAATTAATTATTAATTATATATTATTTTTTAAAATATTCTTTTAATAGTGTATATTTAAACTACTATTAAAAAATCATATTAATATATAATCATATAAAAATATTTTTTAAAAAAATTATAATAAAATAAATTATAGTCTTATATTTAAAATTAAAATAAATTTATTATATAACTCTTATATTTAAATATATATATATATAAAAAGATAAAAAACATTTCGTACATCCACCCTAGCTTCAAACTCTGTGATGGGGGCATATATGAATTTAGCTTTTATTTGTTTTTCTGTGCAATTGAGTGGGCCTAAAAAGCACTAATTGATTTAAATTCACATGAACGGACCCGATTTATCTCATGGCTATGTCTTGCCCTTTTCAAGTTAAAAGTATGCGTACTTTGGTTCAAAAAGTATACCTACTTTGTATTTAAACCAAAAAAAAAAGGTATACCTACTTTGTATTTTCGCCAGGCCAGCAGACCTCCTTTATATTCAAAGCGATAACTTTAATATCTTCATAAATTTTAGGCCAAAATTTCGTTAATGCTGTCTTTTTATCAGTTATCACACGTTAATAGGGGTCCCAACTAAGTTTACACCACCACACCATATTTTTCCAATATTAACTATAAAAATTAAATATTTTTATTCTAAATATCCCAACATTTAGTACTGACTAAATATAAAGGATGTCTGTTAATATATACAATTAATAAAATTTATTTTTAAAAAAATTATAAATTTTGGAGTATAAAACATCAATAATTTCACAATTTTACAATTTTTTTAAAATAATCTCTATTAACTACATATATTAACAGTTACCTTTACTTATATTTAAAATTAGAGAGAGATTTTTTTTTAAGTATGTCTTTTGATAATTTGACATTACATTATACTAACAACCCTAATTATAAGAACTATCTAACTTTTTTAAATAAATTAAATAAATTAGTTAATTATAATTTAATCTAATTCTCCAAAATAAATTCATATTATATACTCTTTAATCTATATAAATTAGTCACTTAGATTTTATATCAATTATAATTAACTAGTTTATTTAATTTCTTTAATTTATCTAAAAAAATCAACTAATATTTATAATTAAGAATAGAATAATAGGATTTTGTGCTTTTACTTTTTGAGAAAATTACAGAAAAAAACTCTACAAAATTATAAATACTAAAATAGGATTTTGTGTTGATAATGCTTGATATATTATTAGTAACACACTTGACTTTGAATTTATCATTTTCCAAAATCTTTTTCTCTCATTTTCTCTTTACTTTTTTTAACCAATTTTTTGTTTTCTACCTATCTCATTTAAAAGACACTGTTAAACTTGTAATTCTAGAGAATCCGAATCCATTAAGAACTTAGGACCTAAAGAGCTCTTTATTCTACATCACCATTGTTGTTGGGAATAGCCTATCCAAGAAAGTGTATAGACCCCCTCCTAACAGAAGTGCTCCACTGTGGAACAAGCAAATTGAAAAATGTATCAGAAGCAACAAAACATGATTGTGAGAGCCTAATAAAAGTGTTCTGACAAAATAAAGAGTTCTCCCCCTTTTCTGACAATCGAAGTTCAAATATTACCTCATAGGATTGATCCATGCTGAGAACTTGCGGAATGAAAGCAGGCTCTGCCAATCCACATGTGGATAAGAAATTCAGTTTTCTACAGCACATCGTGGTCTAACAGATTCTTAAAGTGTTGTTTTTGTAGACTGATGTTTTGATTTTCCAAGTACTTAAAGGCTTACCAAGTATTTAAGCACATTCTCTTGCTCAAGTTTTATATAAATAGCTTCTAAGTAATTGAGATATGAGAAACCTTTCATACAAAATGCCGCCTAAGACTATCTTATAAACCAAAAGACCATATACGAACCTGCAATGCTCCAGCGAAAGAAGCAGCTAAGAGTAAAGGAGAAATATAACCAGTTGTGTATGTCAAAAGTAAGCTACCTCCAATCACTGGATCCTGTCAAGTAATCATTGTTCCATTCATTTTCATAGGAGTGACTGTTTATATACTGAATTTAAGCAAATAAACAAAATAAAAAAATATCAGTCTTGATGTGCATGTAGCTAATAACATATGCTACAATTACACGACTAATGCACTTTTTTTGTCAACAATGGTATTAATGCACTTGAGAGCCATTTCTAAGTCATTTGCACTGATTAAGAATATGTACCACACGATGGTTATTGGTTCTTTTTACTCCTGCATGACAATGTAGTCAGCAAGGAATAATCAAGAGTTAGTTCCTTCGCATATTAGGCCCAGGTAAACTACCACATTAAAGTGCTGAGGCAAGGTCTAGAGGCTTAGCTAATTAAATATATTTTATGTTGAAGGGACCCTGAAGGGAAATATCAACTGATTCCCTTACTCTTCGACTTTTTTTCTTGGGAGCGTAATTCCGGTTTTTTTTTTTTTTTTTTTTTTTTTGAGGGGGAGGGACCCAATCAGAAAAGGTAACATAACATGTGTAGTAAACAGCATATGAATCAAAACAAAAGAAACGTAGAATACCTTTGACGCAGCAACATATCCCAGAATAGTAGCCAGCACAGGTGTACTACAGGGTGAGGCAGCTAGAGCAAACGTAAGCCCAGCTAGATATGCTTGCACACCTAAATTAGATAATTTCTTCATATATAGATTGTTTTGCATGTAAATGCGTACTGAAGGAACTAATTCAATGTAAGATCGTCGACTTACTCGATGGTAAATTGGCAGCAGCTGCACGTGGATCAAAATTGTCAAAAAATGAGGGAAGTTTTAATTCAATGATCTGCAAAATTTGCTCAAGGTGAGAAAACCGAAAAAAAGAGCAAAACAATTGGTCAGAGAAATTTTAAAGTTGGTTAACTTCAAAGGATTAGTCTCACTTTAGAAAACTAATGATGCCAAACTAAATCTGAAGGGCATCAATGAACATGGCCAGAATTAAAGGTGATTGACAAAAACACTGTCCAAATATTGGGAATTTATAATGTCGATCATAACAGTTCTGATTAAAATTTTTCTCTCAACAATAAACCCACACGACTGTGTTGAGACAGGTCTAAACCAGTGAAATTCTTTCAAAGATTAACAGATTGGACAGGATCTAAATATAAAAATGGGTCATGAGTGTTAGCAGCAAATTCTAATCGGTAGATCTTGCATGACCAGTCAAGATTAAACCAATCATGACTTTTCTATGCGATCCTTTGACCTTTAAGTACCCTTCCAATCATACCCATTAAAACCAAACAGATAGACGTAGGTGAAAATGAAGAAAAGATACCTCAAGAAGGTTTAAACCCATAACTACTGCCAAACCAGAAGCAGCCAAAGGTAGTCCTTGGCCTATCTGTCCATAAGCCTTTCCAGCAACTGATGCAGCTACACCCAGCAGTGCTAATGTGGTGGCAAGACCCAAAGAAAATGACACAGAATCACCAATAATCTGTCAGCAAGAAGACACGAACGTTAGTGAGAAATATGTCTGTTGCTCATGTGTGTGCAATCATGAAGTGGAATTGAGACAAGTGGAGGAAATGATGCAAAGCACAAGCCAACAGTCTTAGATACACTCATAGTTGTCACTATTGGTTACAGCCTTTGAGAACAGTAACACTCAACTTGGGCAATGAAGCGAGATAAGAACAAAATAATGAACTTTTTTATGCAGAAACAAACTAATGAGATAATTACCTCTGCCCTACTTTTGCCAGACCCAAATGCCCCTGCCAGATTCCAACTCACAAATTTAGGCATTTGAAAAGAATTAGTATTTTGAGTGCATAAAAGAAGCAAACTCACCAATGTAACCAAGAGTTAGTGGTAAGACACTTAGTGTACAGGGTGAAAGGCTGGTAACAAGCCCTGCCCCATAAATTACTGCTAAACTGCAAATATGAATATGCAGAAAAGAAGAAACCATAAACATAATCATCAGATCCTCAGGGGAGAATCGATAACAAAAATGCATAGGATAATTTATGGAGTACCTGGTGAAGCTGAGAGAAGCTAGTTGGTCTTGAACAGCTACGTTGGCCTGTTGTCCAGCTGAATATAGCAAGCCACCAAACCAATCACCCAAGCTTCCATCAGCTATCGCATAAACGGAATCAACCACTTCCTGACTTGAAAGAAAATAAATACAATTCCTGAGATGTATACGATGTCTATATGACTTGAATGTAGAAAGAACAGACTAGTTTCTAAATAAGTCAACTAATAAGTTTATAAAGAACAAAATTAGACTTACACTTAATGCAAATAATAGCTTTAAATTTATAACAGTATATATTTGAACTATTGCAACTATTCTTAATGGTTCATTGTGAATGATTTTCTCATACCCACAAAAGGGAACCGGGGAAAAAAAAATCATGCGGTACCTCCAATTTCATGTTTGGTCGTGCACTGTGCAAGATTTACTTATCTATTTAGCAATACAGATAGTAGAATGGATGTTTAACAATCTTCTAAAAATGTTTCTGCAACTTGGAAAACGTGAATTTTATATATGTATGTACGTATTTATGTGTGTATACTCTTGAACAGATTTATCTGTACTTACAGCCTTCGCAGCAACTGGGGCAATCAAGTTGGCCACTGAAAAGCATGGGATAAAAAATGTTTACCGTCAATCAACACCAAGTGATAACTGATAACATACTCCACAATCCACACCCGCCAAAAGATAAAAGCCATTACTTGCCACGGAACCTATGGCAGCCATTATGCTGGCGCTATCAACTTTCCAACTTGATGGGAAAATATTCTCAGGCTTGGAAAGTTTCTTGTGCGGGTTAATGGGAACTACATATTTTCCAAGAATAAGTAAACAAGTAAATGAGACCGTACTATCTTAGAATGACTTCAAAGTCATTCAGGAAGCAGATAGAAGATATTATTTGCATTGTAAATATCTCAATTAGCATATATTTTGTATCCCTGAACTTGATAATAAATAAATGACGCAAGGGTGACATGACATCTACATTTCCTTTTTCTCCAATCTCCATCAAGAGAAAAATTATGTATAGAACCTATTACTAAAAGTGTTATCATACTGAGAAGTGAGAATATGTATGGCAAGCGATCTCAGAAGCTGAAAATTTGTAGGCCTTTCTAAGACATGATGAAAACAAACGAAAGATTCCTACCAAAACAAACAAACAAGGAGAAGAACTGCGGATTATGCTGAATGCTACGTAGACAAAGAT
Organism: Leucaena leucocephala; assembly: GCA_037074615.1. Lineage (NCBI taxonomy): Eukaryota > Viridiplantae > Streptophyta > Magnoliopsida > Fabales > Fabaceae > Leucaena > Leucaena leucocephala. The sequence continues at coordinate 4,458,901 of CM073546.1, read as the reverse complement.
CGGCTACCCAAAGGTTACTATCAAAGCGGAAGCGCAAAATGAAACCAAAGAATTTTATATACTTACCGTTACGGCTATCTCTGTCAATATTGCAGTTAGATATTCTAAAAGACGGAAGACCATGACTTCCATAGTAGCTTACACCAAAACTCATCTGCATTAAACATCAAATAAAATTCGAGATTGATAAAACAAAAGGCAAATAAACGTTCCCGGCAGCATAAAATTCAAACTCGCAGCAGGAACACTGGAGCTAAAGGAAAACTAAAATATTTCGTTGCCTATAACATAGCTTTTTCTTTGGCAAAATCGAGAATCTCGGAGCTAATTCAAGCTCAGTGCTGCAGAGTAAACACGATTAAATTACAAGCTTAAAATAATTCTTACATTTTCTTTCTCAGTCACTTCAATTTCCCTCTTACTCAACGACCAAATGGGGACTCTAAAGGCAGACGTCAATTTCGGTAGAATGGGTAGAAGAGTGAAGTGCTTTGATTTATACTAGCGGTTCGTCGAAGCACACGTCAGAGAATGCCGCTAGATATTTAATTACATTCCGGATGGGAGAAAGAAAGGTAGGAATACCGTGCGGGACGCAACTTCACACACGGCCTGCCAGCTTCCAAACGACTTGAGCAGTTGCTCTTTCGTGTTATATCAGGTACACCATGAAAAAATTAGCTAAGTAAATTATAAAATAAAAAAATGTCATAACATGTAAGCAACGCGAGAATAACAAATTTTGACGTAGAAAATGAGAATAAATTTATAATTACTCATTTTTTGTAGAGTTTTTTTTTTGTAGAAATACTTAAATATTTTAAAAGTATTACATCGGTTTAAGTTCTTAACCCTATCAAATTAAAATACAATAACTCATATGATAATTTATCTAAAAAAATAAGTTATATAACATGTAATATTATGATATTATTTCTCTTATGTCTAATATTCTAATTTTATTTGTAATATAATTTTATCCATAATTTTTTTAATTTGGTATAATTTTACTCATAATCTTTTTAATATAGTGCAGTTTTATACATAATTTTATTTCTTAAGTATTAATAATTGTACCAAATTTAAAAAATTATGGGTGAAATTATATTAAATTAAAAAAATTATAGGTAAAATTGTATCACAAATAAGATTAAGATATTGGACCCATATAAGAAATAAGATCAGGATATTTGGTGTTATATAACCCTAAAAAATTCATTTTTTTTATTTTAAGAAAATAAATATTTTAATTTAAAAAATAAAATATCATGTGAACTAAATTAAAATATTTATTTTTTAAAAATAAAATAAAATATAAATTATTTCATATGAGTCATCTGTCAATTAAAATTAAAATGTGTTAAGTTATATTTTAATTAGATATAATTTAAATAACAAAACATTTCTAGAGTAAGTATTTCTTTAGCTTTTTAGCGACGTTCCTTTGTTGAAAGGAAAATATTTACATATTCTAAAAATATCAAACTATTTGAATTATATCTAATCAAAATATAACTTAACTAATGTCTCATTTAAAAAAATCTTAATTTATTTTATTTTTATGGAAAATAAGTATTTTAATTTTAAAAAATAAATATTTATCTAAACCAAATTAAGAGGTTTATTTTTCTTAAAAAATAAAATAAATGGTGGATTGTTTCAAATGAATCATCGGCCAACTAAAATTAAAATATACATAAATATTTACATAATCTAGAGATGCCATGTCATTTAAATTTTGACTAATTAAAATATAATAACTCAGCTAATAATTTATCTCAAAAAATTCAGGATTTATCTTATTTTTTAAAAAAATAAATATTTTCATTTAAAAAAATAAAAACTTATTTAAACTAAATTAAAAAGTCTACTTTGCTTAAAAAATAAAATATAAATTATTTCACATAAATTATTAGAATTAAAATATATTTAATTGTTATATTTTAATTAGATAAAATATATAATATAGAGTATATATGTATTTCTCTTCTTGAATCTCATGGGGATTTTCTTGTTAATTTTTCTAAAATATTAAAAACTATTATTTTAATAAAAAAACTTTTTAACATATAACATTAATAAATCTTTTTAAAAAAATATAAATTTAAGAGATAAAGACTGATTAAAATTTTATAGATAAAATTAAAATAAATATATTTACTAACTCTTCAAGAAGATTTTTTTTTTATTACCTCGTGCAATTAGAGATTTTATTTACAAATTTTAAGGAACTTATCATGAAAATTTTAAATAAACATCTTTCTGTATTTCCTATAGAAAATCAAAGAAAAGGTGATATGTGGTAGGATTCATTGGAGGGGTGGGTTCCAAGCTAAATGCATGCCATCTTTAACAAAAACTTCAGAACTGTTTTTCAAATTCAAGGTCAGATCCTTTAATCCTTTTTTTTTTTGTCAAAATTCCTTCACCAGGATTTCTGATTAGTGTAATTGAAAACTGATAGCAAATACTGCAATTTTTTCTGAATCCATATTACTTGCAACTCATATAAATGATGCAACAAAACGGCACTTCAAAATACCCAAAACTTACCCTAAATTAGCACTCAACTATAGATGATAGAGCACGTATACATTCGGGGATCGCTAAAAAAAAGTGTGAAACTTTGACCCAAAAAACTAAAAAATGGAACTTTTTCCAAATAATATAATGATACCAACCATCCAGCTATTCATTCATACAGTGTTTTGGCAGATTGAACTTTTAATTTTTTGCTTTCGTTCTTCAATATTTTCTCAGCGGTCTTCTCACTTGCAGATATAGCCTTTTCTCTTGCTTTCATCTTTCGGACATTTTTTGATCTCTTCATAGGCCTTCCTTTCTTTATCTTCCTGTCTCAAAACACACCCATGATCAGAGAACGCAAAAAACAAAGTGAAAAAATTCAGAGCAGCAAAAACTGAAAAGGAAGACACGGAATGTACTATTAGACTCTTGTCAGAGAGTGACGCTAATATCTGGGTGACGGATGATATAGATTCAAGCATAAAATTTTGGAGCCATTGTTGTTAAAATTGCAGTTCACTTATCAACACAAATGGAAAACCAGCCAGAACATTGCCAAGATCATATTCTAGCAAACTTAACTGAACTTGTGAATTTGCAGCCAACTCATAGTTTCATGAGTTCGCCGAATACTTAATTGTAAGTCAAACACAGCTCAATTCCTAGCCACCAAAAAATGTCCAAAATCCCTAACACTTGTAACTCTCCTGCATTCCCTTTACTCTTCTCGTTCCACAGATCCATGAACAAACAAACACACTCTTTAGTCAAGCACAACTGCATTTTCTACGAGCACTAACTAGTATTTAGTGACTGACTGGGTTAAGAATTGGAGAAAAGATCAACGTGATGTAGATTTAAGATGATATGAGAAGTATGGGATGCCTAAGTTCTACATTGAATAATATGGGATGATCTAAGGGATATATAGCTAGGTTGGCTTTACCAACTTAATAGCCCCCTTCCCTGTTGAATACTCGTCAATTAGTACAAAAACCTGATTGTCGAGCAGTTTTGGAAAGAGTTAACCATGGAGGGTTCTAACTACCCATTAATGAAGTCAAGTGTCATTGAGTGAATTGTCGTGAATACAGTCACCAGTATGTTGGCTCTCTAAGGAGAGCCAATTGATGTATACATAGAATAAGATGTTAAATCCCACGTTAAATAGTATCCTATACTCTACAAGGTAAGGTATTTAAGTGGTTATTTCTTCTTCCTCAATAGATAGCGTTTAGGAAAGGTTCCTCACTTCACTTGTGTACCATCACAATTATAGGTTATCCAATATCAAACGCCAACCTTACACAAAAGGCATCACCACCACAGATTTAGGGATGATTGAACGCAAATTTAGGGATGCTATGCTGACTGAAGAAGCATGCGACTACAAAAATCCAGATGTCCATTGAAATTACTGGGAAAATTGACAATATTCGCACTTTCTTGGAAACAATTATACTTTTACAGAACTGAAACTTTGGAAAATAGATGCTAATTAACCTCTCTACAAGAGAGGTAAACTTCAGTATCTCCAATGATAACACAGAAAATACGATACTTACATGCTGGGAGCACCAGAAACTGGGCCTTGAGCTCCGGGCTCTGATGTGTCCATTGCTGCACGTAAAAAGGGGGGGAAATATCAGATTTTAACACATGAAAGCTAACTTCTACGAGAAAACAGATATCATATAAAACAAGAAAGGCTTACAAGACAATCAAATCAATACCACTCGATATTCAGTGATCAGACACAGGAAGTAAAGAAGCGATTAGATGAACAATTTTAGATCCAATTTTCTTATTTTCCGTTCATAATTTTAAGCTTTAATCCAAAAAAAGACTCTGTGAGTTGCTGCAGAAAGTACCTTGAGGAATTTCCCCAAAGGATGGCTCGCTGATATCCATAGAAACGGCACAATTTCTCTTCTTCTTGTTCCTGTTTTTCGCCATGCTGAGAGAAGCGGCGGAGCAATTCGCAGCGTCGAGACTCGAGGGCAATATGGAGTAAACCCAAGGCAAAACGGTGAGCCTGATGAGGGTGAATTCGATGTTTATTTTTTTAAAACAACAAACAAAAAATTAATATAATTCTTTATTTTTTTTATTTTTTAATTCAAGGTTTTATGCTTATTTTTCCTAATCAACGTCTCGTATTTATTTAAATTTTTCAAGGAAGAAATATATAACAAGAGACTAAAGAGATAAAAAAAATGTACAGAGCAAGTAAAATTGGGGGATGGATTAGAAAATATTTCACCAAAAAAAGAAATTAGAAAACATAATTTGTTTGCATTTTGTGGACTTGGGCCTTTTAAGAAAATTCTAGTGGGCTAGGCCTCCCATGTTTGTTTAATGTTTTTTTTAGTATAATTTTTTTAAAAAAAATGTTAGATTCACCCATAATCTAAAGGGAGGACGAAATCTCTCTTCTTTTTAAACAATATCAATATTGGATAGAGTGAACTCTCTATTATTTTTAAATATAAATCTAAATAACTAAAAATTAATATGCCTTCATCACCTGCCATAGAAGTTTCCAAGTGGATGTGCTCAAAGGACTCATCAGGGGAAGGCAAGTTGTTGGCTAAAAAAACAGTATTGTATGAAATTAAGGAAAATAACAAAAAAAATATTTTAGAAAATAATAAATATTAAAATAGGATATTATGTTAATAATATTTAATCTATTTTAATTGTTGATAATAAACCTGATTTAGAATTTATCATTTTTTATAGTTTTTTTATCATTTCTCCTAAAATTAAATTTGAACTCTGGCCCAACAATTTCAATTTTTTCCCTGTAGTATTTTTTGTAATTCATTGTTGCAACAAATAAGTTATTTATGGAAGAATGCATCACCAGTGATTTCTGATAGGACGCAATTGTCCTCGAAGTATTTATCGTTCATTTACTGATAGTTTCTACTGCCTTCCTTTCTATGAAAGCCAAGTGGTCCTGCCATTAAGATTCTTCAAAAATGTTATAGGGCACACTAAGTGGCAGTCATTTAATTGGGAAATGAACGCGAGGCCTTAAGGAACAAGGCATCTGTAAGTGGAATCAAAAGTCCTTTTGTATATATTGACAAGATATTCATATTTATCAAACGATCGAGTCATTGTTCGAGCTCCCATATAAATTCAGAAAAGACTATGAAAAATCATACAAATTTAGTGAACCGTCTTACTTAGGCGTGCTTTAAAAGATTTAGATAAAATTTTAATTATGATTAGAAAGACAATTAGGTGTTTTTTCCCTTTATAGTACTATGGTAATAAGATTAGTGAGGAGCATGGTGATCAAGGGCAATAGAGGCTTCGTGTCGATCGATACTTTAATTTTATTCTTAAACTTTTTTATCATCCTTAAAAACAAGGTCTTTCTCTTAATTAGGAGAGTTCTTTAATTATAGCTTTTTTATATTAAAAATAGTAGAGGGATTCACTGTAACATTTCAATTTTTATTTTTAATATTACTATCATGACACAATTTATAAAGTAACTTAGAATTTAAAATTTTAAAATTAAAAATTAAGAGATTAAAAAAATAATAGAATATGATTAGAAATTTAAGTTAGTAAATATTTACTAATATTTGATATTTTATATTTAAACTATTATATTTATAATATTTTATTCTATCTTATTTTTAATATAGAGAATTTAAAACTACTTTTATATAAAATGGGAGTTATTAAATTTATCCTAAATTTATAATTTTTTTTTAATTTTACTCTTTTTTTTAAAACATAAAGTTCAAGAAACTTTATTAAAAAAATTAAATATCAATTAATGATAATAATAAAATAAAAAATAATAATTAATAAAATTGTTAGTGTCCTATAATAAAAACAAAAAAAAATGCTCTCTATTCGTTATCTAACAAAAAGTCATTGTTACAATTTTGCCCTGCTAATCTCAAATTTCTGCTTGTGCTGATTGACTTGCTCGTCAGGGGTTTACAAGAGAATCCCTCATAATAGCTGGAGACAATGACAACACAAAGAGAAGTTGATTTTCTTAACAGTTAAAATCAGTAAACATAAATTTGTATAAAATTCTGTAATTTTCTATATTTAAAACTCATAACATATGATTCGAACACAACAATAACATTAAATTTTATATATGATCAAATATATAAATTATATAATATTATTATATTTTATTAACTATTAAATATTTAGACATATTATAAATGAAAAAACCTCATTAATATTATATGATTTGAATGATTAATTAATTTTAAAATCATTGTATTTGAGGTGGCATCACGTCAAAAAATCTCATCAATCCCTTGACACATATGCTAAAATTCTAGCCAGATATCATCATCAATCATCCCAAAACAAAAATCCAAGAGAAACATAAAGCTACCTCTAACAAGCAAGACCCCATCCAGCATATTCTAGTGTTTCAATTCAACTGTTTAAATCTGTTAGGTGCTACGTCATAATTGGATCTTCCCTTCTCCAACAACTCATGTTCCTTCCCCATTTAATGTAATCTAATCTTTATACAATTCGAGTCAATGGTCACAGCTAGCGCTTTCATAGAATCCACAGGTGGCATTCCCCAACCAACAGCATTACAACACCTCAATTTAAATTTTAAGTTTGGATATTTCATAGTAATATAAATATTTCATTAAATTAAACAAAAAAAATTATTTTTATTGCCCATATAATTTATTAGAATTTTATCTTAATTATATCAAAATTTGACCTGCATTATATGTCTATAAGTGAATATCCTAATAGCCATTGGCAATTTATCAATAAAAAAATTTATTATAAATTTTATCCTTTTTTAATTACGTTAGGAAGGATATTAAACTATCGATCTTATCCTTAATTATGGGGGCGATATGTTGTGAATTTTACTTAAGAAAATTTTTAAAATAATACCACTTAAATTTTAAAATTTTAAATCAACTTTTACATATTTATTATACTTTTTAAGTTATTTACTATTATTATAAAGTAAATAATAACATATTTTTATAAGAAATTTTGATTTGAGATTTTAAAATTTAAATGATATTTTTTTTTAGATTTTCCCTTATCATATTAATAATACTGATGTGATTGATATATACAAAGAACGCATATTTTATTTAAACTCTGGCTGTTATTTGAGTGATATAAATCGTTTTTTATTTTCACGTTCTCATTTCAGTATATTAATTGTTATATAAAGATATACTTATCAATTTTAAATATATAAAAATCAGATAATTAATTTATAAAAATTAAAAAATTAATTAATTAATTAATTTATAAAAAAATATGTTTATTTCTCTAAAATATTTTTTATAATTATTTATATTGAAAGTTACTCTATTAATTAAAAATTTAATACATGTAATCAATAGAGATATTAACTTTTATATTTAACACTAGATGAAGTAGCCAATATAATACTAAAAAACTTTTTCAATTTTAAATTTATGACCTAAATAATAAATTAATTTTATTTTTAAATATAATATATATTTTTTAAATTTAATAACTCTTTTTTAAATTATACATATTCTTTTAACAATAATCAATTAAGATAACGAGGGAGTGGATTGAGAAATATGATTAATATATTTTAGAAAAATATGTTATAATAATTAATTTAATTAATTAAAATTTATAATATAATTAAATTAGTTAAATATATTTTATATTTAAGATATTTAAGTGAGAGAATGTGTAATTATGTTTGAGATAATTATAGTATAGCATGAACATGAGTAATTGCCAAGTCATTCATGAAATGGTGGCTTCTTCTAGTATATGTACGTGTGACTGTAAGCTTCTTTCACTATTCAGAATGGGAACAACACAAAGACGAAGTAGTGTCACCCTCAAACTAACACACCAAGATCCAATCCACTATATTCATCCTTGGCATTTACTCAAACAGCATGTGGACACAAAACTTTCCCCCTTAATTTACCCTTCATATTCATTCCCTTTCCCATACCTCTTCCTTCATCTCTGTTTCCAAGTTCCAATAATACATTACATTCCAATCTCTTCCCAGACAAAAAGCAACAATATGGAAGGAAAGGGCAGAAACAAAAAGTTAAAGACGAGGTAGGAATAATAATGTCATTCTCAGCCTCTCTGAGAGTAACTCGTCAGAAAAATCTAATGTGTGTCAGAATCATGCTCCATCATTTCACTCACAGCAGCATCTCTGCACTGCACATGACCTTCCTTTTCCTTTTTCATTATACAAACCAAAAATCAATTCTAATAACATCAGCAGCCTGCATGTAGCCATGTACTAGATTGTAACCTAGATTGCGTGTATTTAGAGATGCTGTCTACTATACTATACACTATCCCTTTCAATCGTTGTTTCAGTTTGAGTGCTTTTTTGAATTTGAACTTTCATGAAGTCTGAAGAAGCAAGCCAAGATTCTCCAACGGAAATATTGGAGAGAATGAGTCTTCTTATATAATTAAGCACCATTTTCATCTTCTTCTTTCTCTTTTTCCCCATCCTCTTTTCATCACAATCTGTTCTATTGAACACTTCACAGCATATAAGTTTTTTTTTTTGTTTTAATTATAAGGCCAATCTAAAAGTTTAAGATCATAAATATAATTAAATCTGACATATCATTTAAAAAAAATTATTTCTTTTTCACTAAATATATATATCTTCTTATTAAAAATAATACTATTCAAAATACTATTAAATATTAAATATAAACTCTTTATAAAGATTTAAATATTTATTTATTACGTTGAGATTTTAAACTTTTGTATCACAAAAGTATTTGTGAATATAAAAGTTAGATGTAAAGTGTCTATCACTATTTTTTTGAGAACTAAATAGTACTTTAAATAAAAAATTATAGAAAACTAATTAAAAATTAGGTAGCATCATAAAGACATGTAAATTAATTTATTTTTTCTTTAGTTGAATGTGGTGTTGGTGCTTTGTAATGACTACTAATTAATAAGGGTTTAATAATAAGGAGGCTAATTATGAATATAAGAGGGGTGAGGGGACAAATGGAGAAGCTGGAAGAAGTCTAGGAGATAATGATTAGGAGTAGTGGGGTGAGTGATGATTGGGTCGCTTTTTAATAGGAATATAATTATAACAACTACAAGGGTGGATTAAAATTTTCATAGATTTATTAATAGGAAAAATTATTGAAAAAATACTTATGGTAAAATTTATTACTTAAATATACCTAAAATTTATTTAAATGTCCAACTACAACAAATTATACGTAAAAACAGACTATGCCAATATATAGTTAAAGATATATTATATATAGTTAAAAAAAAGTTACTCTCATTTTAAATATATAAGATATATATTTAGATAATAAATTTTGTAATAAGAGATTCTTTCTATATATTTTTCTGTATTGATTTGAGGATTATTGAGTATTTGCAACTAACTATATAATAATAGTAAGCATTGGACGCAGGTAGACAAATCCCCTTTTGCCTATACAGTTGGTTGGGGGCGTAGTCAAGTGATGGTTCGCAAGGAGGGGTGCATCCTCATGAACACTGTGTGCTTGGCATTCGAGCACTGCCATTTTGGTGGGATACATTATCACAACCAATTACTATTTTACTAAAGTATAAATCAAATTTACTTCACTATACATAGATCAAAGAACATACATTTATTAAATTTGTCAAAATGTTATTCCTTCCTATTTTTTTATATGGTGAAGTTTTTATTTATTTATTTATTCACATATATATGACATTACTAACAATTGACTAATTATATTTGTGAGAATGTATGTCTACAATAAGAAAAATCTCGCTATCTCTAAATAAGTATCTTGGTTACATATCTAAGCCCGAATATAAAATTAGTAGTTAAATTAAAATAACTCACAACTAGTTAATTTAAGCGCTTAGTGGAAGGAAGGTAGTGTAAATTTTTTAAAACTCTATTTAATATTAAATATATAGCAATTAGTAAATATGAGGTAATTATTTTTCTTTTCAACCTGGACCCTAAATTAAGTTTCAGTTATTAACAAAAATATAATTATCTTCATATAATAATTTTCATATTTACTAAACAAGATGTATGAACCAAAACAGTTCTATAAAACAATCAATAATTCAATATTCAGAAGAAAAAAAACCATATGTGTATTTATATTAGTTTGAGAAAATTAGACAACACCCTAACCTCATAACTGAAATGAGTTCGAATACTATAGGACGTGATTTAATTTCTTCTCTCTTACCTTTTCTTTCCCAAGTTGACGCAGATGGAATCTTACTTAAGTCTAACTCATTGTTTTCGGAATATAAAAAAGGCCTGAACATGGGATCATCTTCGTCATTATCATCTTCTTTTCAGCCAGTATATTTCTTTTTTAAAAAAAAAAACTCTATATAGGTATACACATTTTTAAATTATAGAATTATTCAGAATCAAGCGATTTTCCCCCACTTCAAGTTTGCATAAAGTCAAGTGAAAAGGGAATTTGATTCGGGGATTTGAATTCAATTGTAATTATGATTATGATTAACTAAATTCAAAACGTCATTGCTTTGCATGCAAGATACAAGGGATTCGATCCCCCCCATCTCCACTTGTCCTATTGTTGTCACTCGACGCTAAAAGGGAACTGGCTAAGGATAGATATTAAGAATTCAAACTTCAAACCTTTTTGTTGTAAACATATAAAAAAATTAAAGAAAAACTATATTATATTACATATACCTATACTTTCTTTCAATTTTAAATCTAATATCTATATCTTTTTTTAATAAATTATTTAATTATATTATGTTAATACTGTTAATCTATATAATTTTATTTTATTAGTAGCGTTAATCTCTATAGTCTACACACGAGAGTATTTGCAAAATAATTTTTCTAAATTCAAAAGCGATAACTATAATATTTATATATAGTAAAAAATAAACTTGTATCTCATAAAAATATGAGTTCGATTTTCAATATCATTATGAGAGCTCTTTTATTATACGATCTCATAAATTTTCTGTAAATACTCTCTAAACTTTAAAGCTATATCATAGTCTTAATGGAGGACCGTTGTCAAATCTATATAAATTTTTGAGTACAAAAAAATTAAATATATTATCACAATATTATTATGAATGAAAGTGATCTTTTGGGAAAGGGATTATTTTAGAATATTCACCTTATCATAATTGGATTAAGTGACAGGCATGCTTGCTTTAATTTGAGCAAGTAATGCTTTGAGAGATTTCTCAAAAGGTGGCGTTAGTTAATTGACTATAAAATATATATATATATATATATATTAGCCAACAAATTCTAACTAACCTGATCATGAACATCAATTATTGTAAAAATATGTGACTGAAAATTGCATGTTTTATTTTATTTAATTGATTGAGATATTAGTAAATGATAAAGCTTCCACTACCACCATGTCCGGAATATATGTGTCGTCGTCCTTGCAATAATAATGATAATCCCTTTTTAGCACCCGTTGAGCGGACAAATTAGCCCAAATGGGGTCCCCCTAATAATGTAATCAAATTTTGCATAAAATCATGGCATCGTTAACGGTGACTTTAATTACCCCAAACAAGAAAATAAAAATATGACAAGCATGTAATTCAGGAATGTCTGAACATTATAGTAAAAAACAATAAATCACTAATGAATCAATATAGATAATAATAATAAATGACAGAATTCATAAATCATAAATAATATTTTTTTAATTTTTACTACAAGATCTAATTAATTTTTTAAAAAAATAAAAAATTAAATAAATATTTTAATTATGACTAAATCTAACTATTTAAAATTAATTCATATAATATACTTATTATTTTATTCAAATTAGTTAATTAACTCTTATATTAATTATAATTAAAAAAATTATTTAATTTATTTAAAATATTTCATATATACTTATTTTATATAATATTTAATATGTATTTAGTATCTTAAAATATTAAATAGTTTATTTATTAGAATCTTAAAGTATTTTTTAAGATACATCTAGTACATTAAAATATTTATTGATATATTTAACATCTTAAACATCAAATATCCATATATCCAGAGAAAACGAATTATAAGGGGATGGTGGCTTAGGGTGGGATTGATTTATTAATATTTTTAATATATGAGAGGTAAAATTACATTACTAAATACTTTAAAATAGAATAATGAATACACTTTAAACAAAAAATAGTACATGGTATTGAGTGCACCACTAAATACATGTTGAATGCAATTGAAATAAATAATTAAATATTGGTTCACTTGAGCAAGGAAGGTACCAAAAACAAAATAGAGCTACGGGTGAGAATATATACTAAATATAAATATTAGTAAGTATTTAAATAGAGTTCAAATCCAATTATATGAATGCGTGGGGTAAGAGATTTCTTTTTGAATTTTTAGCTGTGGGTGTTAGCCTAGGCTTTCCAATGATTAGGTAGTTTAGGTTAAGAAGTTAAGAATTTGACCCGTCCAAAGTCAAATACTCCCCGTAAGTTATTTATCATCTTTGGATGCAATATTCAATGAGTTATTCCCTAATATTATCTTAATCACGTTTCAATGTAACATGAAAGAGATAATTTGTCAAGGGTAAAAATGGAAAGTGATACAAAATTTAAGATCGCCATATTATTTTAACTAATTTATCTTAATTTTTTAATAAAATTTATCTTAATTTTTAATTTTAATAAATTAGTTAAAAGCGTATTAATATACATTTTTACTCAAGCTTGTAAACTGAGCTTAAGGGTGTGTTTGGATTAGCTTTTGGAGAATAGATTCTGGAAGAATAGATTCTGGAGAATAGATTTTGAGAAGAATAGATTTTGGGAAGAACAGATTCTGGAGAATAGATTTTGGGAAGAATAGATTCTGAAAATAGAGATGTTTGGATGATTAATAGTAGAATCACTTTTTATATTAATAAATTACAAAAAAGGGTATGATTTAATTAAAGTATGAGAGAGGAGAGAGGGTAAATAATAAATAGGAAAGAGGAGAGAGGAGAGAGAGAGAGAGGAGAGAGGGGAGAGGAGAGAGGAGAGAGGAGAGAGAGAGGGAGAGGAGGGAGAGAGGAGAGAGATGAGAGAGAGTATAAGAAAAAAGTAGGGGTAAAATAGTAATTAGATAATCTATAAGCTCTTTTACAGTTCCAAAATCCATTTTCAATAGCTTATTCAAAACCATAGTTTCAAACCGAGGTTTTGCCCAAAATCAATTCTGGACAAAAATGGTTATTTGGCAAAAAATTTTGCAAACCGAGGTTTTGTTTTAAAATCAATTCTGGACAAAAATTGATGTTTGTGTGAAATTTTTTTAAATTGAGATTTTACCCCAAAATTTATTCTTAAACGCTTTGCCATACACGCACTAAGAAAATGATTGGAATGAAAGAATAATGCAAAAGGCCAAGGAAGGCGTTGTAGAGTGAAGGAACTTTTTTGTTGTTGCCTATTTTATTTAATAGAATTTTGACTTAATTATATTTAAATATGATATATTATATGTTTGATTATAGTAGATAAATATTTTAATAAATTTTTTTTATATATATTAAAATTAAAATTTAAAATTTTATTTAAGTGCAGAGAGAGAGAGAGGAACGCGGTGGCTGCTGGCTGTGAAGAGCGCTCTTCCTCTGACTTTATTCACTTACTGGCTGCCCTGCGGTCCCTCTTTGCTTTTCTTTCTCTACTTTGTTGCACCCAATCAATCTTCTCCATCTGTCTCCCTTTATTTCTCTTTTTTATCTATTTTATTTTTGAAAAACATATAATATGCGGGGGCCACGTTACCGTTGTCCCCTCCCCTCCCATTGTCTCAATATAATTACGCATGCACCCAAAGTATTAAAACTCAGACCGATTTCTAACTCGGTCGTGGTATTGAATTAAAGTTTAGAGGTCACTTGAGAATCAAATTATGAGTTAAATAGATTATATTAAAATAATATAATTTAATAAAAAATATTTATATTTTATTCTATATAAGTTAATATTTAAATAAAAGAACCACTCAAACTATAATATTTTGATACACGTATATTTTACGCAATTGTTTGATTATAATGGTAATAAAATATAAAATTAATAATATATATGTATTTATTTTTACAATCTTTTAAAAGCTACAAAGTAACAAGACAATAAAATGTCACCAATAATTAATAGTAATTTGATTTAGTAATCCACAAAATAAAAGTAATAAATCCATAAAATAGTGTCAAAACAATAAATCAATTTAAGGTAGTTTAATTATACTAAAATAACAAATAAAAAATTTATATTTTTTAAAAATAAATTTGACTCGGGTTGCCTCAAGTTACTCGAGTTATGACTATGTTATTTGGGTTATACTATATCATTAAGGTTAAATTCATCTTAAATTAGAGCTATGATCATACTAGATAAATAATCGACTCATCAATTTTCAATTCAACTCGACTGATTCAGTTTGGGTTTTAGAATATTACATATACTCTTACTCCACATTTAATTTCTTTTTTCTTTTTTATGAACAACTTTTTTTGAAAGAGATGTGTTTTTCCACGATCTAATGAGAGATCATCTAACTCATACTCCACATGAATTAGTTCAAATAAGATGGGCATGTAACCATTAAACGTTTTTTTACCATATTCAAGATGATTAGATAGTGTGACCTAATTAAGCTGCATACTCCATATCATGAGCAAAAAATTAATCTGATTTTTATGAAAAAATAAGTATCAAATACACAAGCTAAACCCTGAATTAAAGCTTAAAATCAATATTAATATACCAATAAATAGATATTTAATAAGGTCAATAAATTATTTATGTAAAAAATAGGGAGAATTACTTAGAGGTCCACAGAAACTAATTAATTACCTTAAAATTCAATGATAATTGTGCAGTTTGTAATAACAAGTCATACGATAACTTACAACAAATCATACTATTTACCACAAATGAACAATACAATTTTTTAAGTTCAATAAAAAAAAATATTTGCCATAAGAGGCTTGGGACTATAACTTATAAGTGAGATTGAATTTACAAGTTCATACTTATTCAAAAGATTTCATATTATTAGATTATAAAACTATTAACTTAAATATTATAAGTTCATAATGCGTTATGATACTTTGATCCCTTTGACAAAAATAGGTATACCATGCAATTTTGCAACCATGTTAATAAGTGGCTCTTAACATGAATATGAATAAATTATATATAAAAGCATACAATTATTTTGCTTTATATATATATATATATATAACCACTCCGATTAGGTCCCATGTAAGGTTGAGTTTAGTCCCTTTCAATTTGTTGCAAAAGTAGCTTTGTGCGATATGGTTGTCTCGACCCTTTCAGTACAGAAGCAATAGTTCAAACCAATTTTGACATTACCTTGAAAGTGGTTTATAATATATATATATATACACACACACACCTTTCGAATTTAATTAGTTCAGTCTCATAAATTCCGTTGGCTCAAAAATAAAAAGAGTCTAATAAAAAATCCAACAACTTTGCCTTTGAAGGGACGAGAAGGCCTACACCTCATCCAACATCATCAATTCAATTTTTTAATAGGTGCAAGTAGTTCGTTTGTCAATCTGATTTAAATAAAAAGTAGACAATTCTGTGTGTGAGCATTGAAGTCAATTATTTATGGAAATGAAGATACTTGCATATAAATTTTCAAGTATTTTTTTTTGTAATTTTTTTATGAAATATAATATCCCAAATATTAATAAATGCTATACTAAGTGTTGGTTTATTTCATATTTATTACCTCCATCTAATTAAGAATAATGTAAAATTATGATGACCTCATAAAAAAATTACAAAAATCTAATTACTTTTGGTGGAACCATAAAAATTTAATAAAAATAACTATAAATATTTGATTAAAATCGAGTGAAACTATAATATCTTAATAGAAATAGAAAATAAAAAAAAATCAACAACTTAACTAAAGATAAGATGAAATCACTGGGATATTTGTAAATTATTTTTTTTCATCAAATTAAATATTAGATAATTAAAAAGAGAGGTAAATGTTAATTTTTGTTAAAGTATATTTTTTAATATTTTATATTGGAATTTTTCCATTTGATAGAAACTATTTTTCTTTTTTATTGTATAATCAATATAGATAGTTTAAAAAAATTATAAATTTGAAATAAAATTAATTAAAATTTTATATTTAAGATTAAAATAAATCTTAAAATAAGTTCCTATATTTGAAATCCGGGGAGATTGATATTCATGTTTGAAACTCAATTTTCAAATTAATACATTGAACCCCACCACACTAATTTTTAATATTTAAATTTAAAACAGAATAATAATTAAAAAAAGAGGGGTGGGTGGTATAGTACACGTAGTACCATGCTACCCCAATTATTAAGTTTGAAGTTCAAATTCTTTTGTTTTTAAGTTAGAAGAGTTCAAAAACTCCTAAAATTTTACGATTTGTGTGTGTGTGTGTGGGCACGGTAAGATGTGAAAGCTTTGAGTGGACAAAAGCTATTTACCAAATTGTAATGTCCTTTTCTTCAAAGCCAAGAGCATGTTTATCCTCTATACCTCTCACTTTAGCCTTATCCTCCAAATATGAATCTTTTAACATATATATATATATATATATATATATATATATATATATATATATACCCTTTGATATAATGAAAGAATGCCCTTAATTTTCAGGGCCATTATTGAGGGACCACTAAATACCCCATTCTCTATTGTTCACCACTTAACCTTTTTTTTTTTTGGTCCCTTTATTTATAAAATAATAATAAAGTAATGCTACGTTTGGTTATGTTTTTATTTAAGTTTGCTTCTTGTTGGTATCCCAAAATTATAACCTCTCAGCGTAATAGTTGTATCATCCCAAGGATGTGACATTAGTGGCCTTAATTAATTAATTAATTAATTAATTAATTATCTTTGTGTTTCATTGAATTGATTTGGTCAATTATTCAAACAGTTTTTCATATCATCGTCATTTATACACATTTCAGTTTGGAGGTTCCTTTTAATAAATAGTAATATTGTTTTCTTGTTGCATGTTTTGTTGTGTAAAATTCCATTCTGGATTTTGATTACCAATTCTTGGCGTCAAAGTGAAAGCTGAAATCATTGTAGGTTGGAGACAGGCAAGCACTAGACACAATGATATGATATTTTGGTATATAGATCCAATACATATTTTTTTGTCTACTTAATAATAATATTTTATCAATCACATATGTTAATCCAAATAAATAGGGATTTGCCCAGTTAAATAAAAAAATTTTAGTTTAAATTTGTATAGATATAAAAAATATCTTTAAGAAAATTATCTTTAATTGAATACAATAATATTTAAATATGATTAAATTAAATAACCATATAAAAAATATTTTATTATTTTTAAAGGATTTATGTAAAAAAAGCATAAGATTAGATTCTAACGAGAAGAGGGCCTCACATTCTATAATATAAATATATTTCATATTCCCTTAAAAAAGTATTTCAATTATACATATAATTTTTTTGTATTTTTTTTCCACTACACCATATACTTAATTAACTGAGTTAAACTTCTTCTTCAATTCAAATCAAAAAATAACTTGCATTAAATAATTTTTAAATTTTTATTGAAATAAAAATATATTGATCAATTTAATAATTTAAATTATGATATTTCATCTATTTTAATAATAAAATATCACAATTATTTCAAACTATATTAAAAAAATAAAATAATCAAATACCCGAATGAAAGTTAAATTAAAAAAAAAAGTCAATCCTCTACAAAAATAATTAATGAAAGTAATAAGAATGAAACTCTAATACTGGAATCTACTATGATCTTAAGAAGGATGATAGAGTTGTAATTACCTCAAATATCTAGTCCTTAATAATTGTTTCCTTTTAATTATATTCTTCTACTTTTCAAGTATAACTATCAATCAGTGGCATTTTCTCTCTCACGTTGTGTCCCTCCTACGCTTATCCAACTCCTATATTTTATTCGTTGGATTTGAAATTTTCCACATTACGTTCCAATTTTTTATTCGTAGCTTAGAGTTATTATCATTTGTTTCCGATCCAACCCGTTTTCTCAAGAAACGAATGTCGAACTGTGTGGCCTGCCACCTCAACTGAGAAAAATTTGAATTTTCTGGGCACAAAAGCATATGCGACAACAACCATCAGCGACAACAAAGGATCTTCCTTGAGTGAGTTCGTGAAGGGGAAGAACAGGTTTTTGATTCAAAGGGACAAAACCCATTTAAAGAAAAAGATAATCAAGTTTATTGAACAATTTGCCTAAATTGTTCCTGTTTTGTTACCTCTGCTTCCTCCTTTTTCTCTCTCAAGTCTGAGGCGGTTTGGTCTTTCCGAAACAACCTCAACCTACCTTCCTTACTCTTCAGCCTCGTAACTTACGCTTTCAGTAATCGTAACCCGTGCACCATCTCGATTTGATGATTAGGCTTTCCGAGAGAATTTTTCGAAGCTGCGGGAAAAACGAACTCGTTACTTGTATGCCATTCTTAACAGTATTCTTCTGCCAGTTTGGTGGGTTCAGTTTCCAAGTTAATTCAGCGGATTGGGATTATAGGGTTATTATATTTTGCTGTTATTTGGCATCTAGCTGGTGGAATTTGAAGAGAAGTAGTGATCTTGAGTTGGGTGTAAGAATTTGAGAAGAAAGCTGGAAAGTTTATTCGAATTTGGGGGTTTTGGTGGCACTAACAATGATGTTATCAGCATCGCCATCCTCACTAGCGAGGAGTTCGCTAGAGGTAATGCTTGAATCGCTCCAGCGGAGAGACGAAGAAGAGAATAAGCCAAAGGACTTGCCGCCAGCATTGCCAGCTCGTCCGACCTCCAAAGCTCGGCTTCCCTCAACGAGAAGGTCATTGCCGAATAACTTCAGCTTCAAGGTTAATGGAGATCCTGGTGAGACAGAATGCCTTCCGAACGGATTTCATGGTGCGATCGAAGAGACTAAGAGAAAAGTTACAGTTGATTTGGTACACAAGAGAAACGGAAGCCTTGAGAGCAAGAAGCTGAAGAGGGATATTGAATCGCCGTACGTCTTCGCATCAGAAGAGAACCAGAGCGACCAAATAACGTCGAAGAGTCGAGAATCCATCTCGGATGATATCTTTACTTATTTCATCAAGAAGGTAACTGACTACTGGAAGAAGATGAATTATTAGTATGATCTTGCAATGACTCAGTTTATGAATGGTTTTAGAAGTGGTTGTTACTTGTTTGTAGATAACTCTCCCATTTAGTTGTTTGAACCAATTAGTTTTGGTAGCTTTGCATTAAGCTTGTGGTGCTTAAAAGAAAGCAATCAGTTGAAAGACAATTTAGTTGTCACCATGGTTGATGGAAAGTATATTTGAAATATAATTTCTTAGTTGCATGTGGCGATGGACCTGTAGATGTCTCGTTAATCATGCTGAGAGACTTGATGGGTTATATCCTTATATTGATCAATAACAAAGTACCTTGTTATTGATCAGATCAGATTTCCATTCAGGGATTTCATTGATTTTTTATTCATTTATGTTTGAGAGACCAGCGTCAATTTCTTTCTTCTGAAGGTTAAAATTTAGGCATAGATTACGGTACACGTTACTTCCATTCAAATTTCCTTTCTGTTTTTGTTCTTCTCGCCAGGGGCTTCCTATTTGTTGTAGAAAAATCTGGTGGGGAATGCTGACTGCATAGGGAAAGTGTAATTGTTAGAAGATATCAAAATTCTGTCCGAAATATTAACTGAGAATCTTAGATGTAAAGTCTCAGCTTTATTCTATTTGAAATTATATTTCAGCAACACATTTCTTCCTTTGACACTTAACCATTAGTATTGATAGACACATTTTTTACGGCATGTTCATTTCTGTGTTCGGTTCTTTTCCCAGAAACTTCATGTTTGGTGTAGGCAACCAAATGGGCACTGGGGCCTAGGAAATATACAGTCAACTTCAAAAGAAGATGCTTCAGTTTTACTCACAAATGGAAATGTAAGTTTGTAGGTCTTCTGTGTCCTTGAATATTAGTACGCTTTTGAGTTTGCAAGTTGACAAAAATTTTGTACCATTGAGTTGTTACTGTAGGTTATGAAAGTGGCCAAATCAGAGCTCCTACCAGCTAATCCAGATATTTTAAAAGGCGTTGATGATCTCATACAGCTGAGTTATCTGAATGAGCCATCAGTTCTTCACACTCTTCGTTTTAGATATTCTCAAGAAATGATTTATGTATGTTTACAGCTTTTGGCTTATTCTTTTTCTTTGGTTATCATCCATCCGCTCTCATATGCTCCTTGTGCTTTCTTCATGTAGAGTAAAGCAGGACCCATTTTAATAGCACTCAATCCCTTCAAAGATGTCCAGAATTGTGGAAATGGTCATGCCACTACTTATAGGCAGAGACGCATGACTGACCCACATGTTTATGCTGTGGCAAATGCAGCTTATAATGAGATGATGACAGGTGAACGGAATTCTCCCTTTCTAAGTCCTTTTGTAATTTCTATTCCTGTACTTGTGGTATGAATGTTATGTTTCTAAAGGTTTTCTGTTCAATTTTTGTATGTTGCAGATAAAGTAAATCAATCCATCATCATAAGGTAAGCTCCATATCAGTACATTGGGGGTTTTGTTTTGTGCATTACTCTTGAAATATGTTATCTAATCAATAGTTTTTAAGTGTCTTAGCAGGGATAAGATATGATTACCAGTGTGTTATTAATAATTGGTAGTGTTTTTTTTACAGTGGTCAGAGTGGATCTGGGAAGACAGAGACAGCAAAAATTGCTATGCAGTATTTGGCTGCTCTGGGTGGTGGAAGCTGTGGCATAGAAAACAAAGCTCTTCAGACACATTTCATTCTAGAAGCTTTTGGGAATGCAAAAACACCAAGGCACAACAATTCTAGCAGATTTGTAAGTTCGTATGTTTCTTTTCATTGTAATGAAACTTACCAGTGCTATTATTCTATGAAATTTTTATAGCCTGAAAGGTTTATTGATTTGAGTGTCCATAATTTTTTTTTTCTATTTAATGCCTTTAATTTCTCCAAAGGATAAGTGGTTTAATCAATGTTTATTTTGGCTTGTGCGGAGCAGGGGAAGCTAATGGAGATTCATTTCACTGCAGCAGGGAAAATATGTGGAGCTAAAATTCAAACGTGTAAGCATTTTGACGTGTCACGCAGGGGCGATATTTTTTTATATCTTTTTCTATTGAGCTTACTAACTTGTTTACTCTTGTGACCTTTATTTTGCAATCTGCCAAATACCACATGATACCTAATAGTCATGTTACAAAAGGTAACCTGAGATGTCCTATTTGAACTTAAGGGTGGAACTATGTTATATATCTGCTATTTTTCCTGATTTAATTGCCTCCTTTGAGCAGTCAAGAGTTGTTCAGCTAACCAGTGGCGAGAGGTCATTTCACATCTTTTATCAACTTTGTGCTGGATCTTTACCTGGTCTTAAAGGTACTTTTTCTGCAATCCGTCTACTTCACACACACACGAACATATTATTCTGTGATGTCTCCTTTTCAATGTAATTCTTTGATCTGCTTAATGATTTTATGAATACTTGATATTTCGACTCATGTTCAGTATTATTTTGATTTTCTGTGCAGAGAGGCTGAATCTTAGAGACGCCAGCGAATATAAATATCTTAATCAGAGTGACTGTATGACAATAGATGGCGTTGATGATACTAAAATGTTTAATAAGCTGCTGGTATAATTCTGGTCACTTCATTTTTTGATCAATTTCCTCTTCAAGTTTGCTTCTGTCCTCCTAAGATATCTTCATCTAATTTCCCCCCTTTCTTTCTCTGCTTTTTCCTCAGAAAGCGCTGGATGTTGTTCAAATTTGCAAAGAAGATCAAGAGCTAGTATTTAAAATCCTTGCTGCAATATTATGGCTTGGAAATGTATCATTTCAAATATCTGACAATGAAAATCATGTTGTGGTGGCGGATAATGAAGGTATGATTAAAAGCCTTGAATCATGCATTACTTGTGCTGTGCTGTTTTTGGCATGGATTTTTAATGGCAATGAATATTTGAGTACTTTCTGGCCAAAAGAAAATTTTTGGATACTTAAAGCAAGGTGGGACTATCTTAAACAGGTCCTTTTAATGTGATACCTTGTACGGAATAAACAATATCTGGTATTGGTTTGAGTAGGAGAGGATTTGAAGTGGTACACAATGATTGTCTATGACTGACATAGTAACACATGAGAATTTAAATGACATCTCAGTTACAAGTTATAGGTGACTTATATAAATATATTTCTTTTGGCAGCTGCCAACAGTGCTGCCATGCTGATGGGTTGCAGTCCCCAAGAGTTAATAGTAACTTTATCTACTTGTAAAGTCCAAGCTGGCAAGGATACTATTACTAGAAGTTTGACATTGAAGCAGGTCTGTACATTCAATTTGTGTCTAAGCTTTCTGGATCTCCTAAATGCACTAGATCCAGTGTTTTTTGATGGCCCAATAAATTTTCTTATTCAGGCAATTGAAACAAGAGATGCATTGGCACAATTTATGTATGAAAGCTTGTTTGGGTGGCTCATAGAAAAAATTAACAAGTCACTTGGAGCTGGCAAACGGCATACTGGGATATCCATAAATATTCTTGATATTTGTGGGTTTGAGTCATTCAAGGTCTGCAATTTGTATAGTGTGATTACTGATGCACCAGTTAATGTTTGCTAATGTTCTAATTGCTTCCGTTTTGACTTTCAGAAAAACAGCTTTGAACAATTTTGTGTGAATTATGCTAATGAGAGGCTTCAACAACATTTCAATCGGCATATATTTAAACTTGAGCAGGAGGTTAGCATTTATAAGGTTTAAAATTCCTCAGATATTGAGTGTCAATGCAAATGAGATGCAATTTGTCGTTGTATACGTTTTAACGGTTTAAATACCTATTTCATTGTTAGAAAATAGTAGATTTTTGAAGACTTCCATCAATAATTGCTAGTAAAGAACGTAGCAAGGAAAAGTATGTTCTTAAACTAAGCTACGTCATCTTCTTAAGTGCAAATGCCTGCATCTTCAAGGCCGTCTTCCTGCCCTCTACATATGTTATGGTTTAGGATTATATTCATGACTTATCTCTGGTGCTTCACTTGTGGTTGCTTTAAGGGAGTTTCCTTTCTAGCAGGTAGAGAGGCTCAACAGCTTTGCTGGAGTAAAATCAATCATATTTGACTATATATTATATGTTACCAATTCTAAATTTGTAATGATTTACCTTGTTAACTATTTTAGTTTTATGTTACTTGTGGTATACTTTTATTTCTTATCAAGGACTTATTGAGATGTATAGTTTTGATATTGCAATATATAATATTATTTTGTTTCAGAACTACGAAATGGACGGTGTTCATTGGACTAAAGTAGATTTTGAGGACAATCAAGAGTGCTTGGATCTATTTGAGAAGGTATTTATGATTGACTTTTTCTATATGTTTGTGTTCATTCCCACTTCAACTGTGCAATGGCCCTTCCTTGTGATTTTGGTTACATTAAGATCCACACATGTGCCTTTTTACAGATTATTGCAAAAAACATGCATGTTATGGTTCTAGTGCTTGCTGTTTACCTTATTACCTGTAAATTGTGTTGTCATTATATAACCTGTTGTGATCTGTAAACTTTGCAGAAATCATCAGGAATACTTTCATTGTTGGATGAGGAATCAAATTTGCTCAAGGCCACTGATCTCACGTTTGCCAACAAACTTAAACATCACCTGAATGCTAATCCTTGCTTTAAAGGGGAAAGAGGGAGGGCTTTTGGTGTTCGTCACTTTGCAGCGGAGGTTAGTTGCTGACTCATTTTTCAAGGAGCTATGGAAGTTAGTTGCTAAAAATGTCTGGATTAATAGTATTTTTTAGAGTCTAGTAGATTTAATTTTCTTATTTTGGCTGAGTGTAGTCCTAATTAGTAACAAAAACATGTGTGTAGAGGACTATGATATCACTTTTTTTAATAGACCTGATCGAAAATGCATAAACAAGATGGTGAAAATTACAAATAAACTTCAAATCTGGACTGTTTAGATCTCATCATGGTGATGAGCACCAACACTGGACTATCTTACATCCACCAAGAAGTGTCTTGTAAATTTTGCTAAGAGAATGTGGACCATTGAATTTAATTTTGGATTTATGTGTGTTGTTTAACCAACACCTGGATCTCTATTAGGTTTCATATGATACGAATGGCTTTCTACAGAAGAACAAAGATCTGCTGCCTTCTGATTACATACGACTCCTGGCATCATGCGGCTGTCAACTGCTTCAGTTGTTCTCGAACATGCATAGCCAAACACAGAAACAATTTAATTCTTTGCAAATGAATGTATTAGACTTGCAGAAGCAGAGTGTCGGTGCAAAGCTCAAGGTATTCTTCCATTTATTCCTTGAAAGTTGATTCTATGCTTTAATGTTTGGGAAGAGATGATTGCGTGTTTCTTTGTCAAGGAAAATTACCACTTGATGATGGGTGATAGATGATTATAGACTAGGAATTATTGTGAGCATTCCATTTTTTATAATGCAGGGCACTGAAATGCAAGACTGTATTAAGAAACTATTGAAATGATATAGTTCAGGGGATATATATCTAATTAATTGCTTCCTTAATTTTAGGGCCAGTTGTTTGAATTAATGCACCAATTGGAGAACGCCACACCTCATTTTATCCACTGCATAAGCCCAAATACTAAGCAGCTTCCTGGAATATTTGATGAAGATCTTGTCATGCAACAACTCCGTTGCTGTGGAGTCTTGGAGGCTGTTAGACTTTCAAAGATTGGATATCCTATCCAAATGATGCATCAAGAGTTCGCTGAAAGGTAGTGGGGAAACCTTATTTGGATTTATGATTATGTTAAGGTTTATTTGATTTATTTTACTGCATGTATCTAGGTATGGGTTTCTGCTTTTGGAGCCCGATGTAATTCAGGATCCACTGAGCGTCTCAGTTGCTGTATTGCGACAATTTAATATCCCTCCTGAAATGCATCAATTTGGCTACACCAAAGTGCATTTGCGAAAAGGGCAGGTATGTCCAAAGATGCCGAGTAGTGCTTGAAGATCTACCTTCTTCATCTTAATATTTTTCTGAACGCTTTAGTTGCCCATTTGTTTAAGCTTTTTTCCTGAAAAAAAATCACTTCTTTTCTTTGGAAAAAAAAACACTCTTGAGAAATTTTATAATTTTTGTTCAAACTTGTGAAAATAATCAGAATTTGGAAAAAATAGATTTCTGATTATTTTGAGAAGCTACTTTGAGTAGCTTTTGAAAATAATCAGATGCAGTAAATGAGAGAGAATATTATAAAAATACGGAGATAAGTGTCTTTCCAAAAGCCACAGCATAAAGAGCTAAAATATAGTTGACATGGCAGTCCATATGCCACAAAAATGTCAACTATTCAGTTCCCCGCTACAATAAATAATGAGTATTCTATTTGTGAATCACGAATGAGTTTGCGAAGCAGAATACCATGTTATATTATACTTGCTAGATCAAAGATCAATGGTTTAAATGTCTTATTTCTGCTTGGCTTCAGATCTTTCATGTATTGCTTTCTCAGATTTGGCTATTCTTGTGTTCTTTTTGTTGTAGATTGATGCATTGGAGGATAGAAGAAAACAGGTTATGCAGGGAATACTTCAGGTTCAAAAATGGTTCCGTGGTCATCAAGCCCGTCGATATTTCCATGAACTTAAGAATGGAGTGACGACATTGAAATCATGTAATGCATGTCGGTCTTTCAATACTAATTGCATTTGCATCAAAGTACTCTGCTGATTCTTGCCTTATGCATGCAAAATTCAACTAAGCACATTCATCAATAAATGATTAATGATATTTGTATAGAAAGTAGCCTATGCCTAAATTGATATATGTTTAGTAAAAAAGTTTTATATGCCTTAATTGATGGCTTAAATTCTTGTTCTTAATTCGAATTTTGCTTTTATTGTGATCCTTCCTTATTTTTATTTGATGTTAATTGCTCACTTTGCAGTTGCTCAAGGAGAAATTTTGATGAGGAAATATGGTGTAGTTGAAAAGTCTTCTATGACTATTAATTGTAAAAATTTTGATGAGATTGAGGCAATCATACTGCTACAATCAGGTAAATGTGGTTCTGGTTAATGTCAAATTTACCCTTTGGTGAAGGGAATTGCTAATGGGGTCTCATTATTCATTTCCTTTTCTTGCAGTAATTCGTGGCTGGCTGGCTAGGAGGAGGAATGCCAGTGGTTTGCTTAAGGTGAAGAAACACCCTAACAACGAAAAACTTCAGAGGTATTCTCGTGTGAAGATGCTAGATATGAAGGTAATGTGCAATTTTTTTATTTAGATAAATTCTCTAAACTCAGTTGTTATTTATGATTTTAAATGGATATGCTGTATGTTGTCTCATGATTCTTTGTCTGCTCCATCTGCTCAATATGATAAAGGTTTTACCCTTTGGCTTTGCAGATAGCGGCCAGAGAGCAGGTTCAGAATTTGCCTTCAGCTTTAGAAGAACTTCGAAGGCGGGTACTTAAGGCTGAGGCAACTCTTGAGCAAAAGGAAGAGGAAAATACTGCATTGAGGGAACAGCTGAAACAAAACCAATCAAAATGGGTTGAATATGAGGCGAGGATGAAATCAATGGAGGAGACGTGGCAGAAACAGATGGCATCTTTGCAAGTAAGTCTCCAGATTGAACATTAATATTTAATGTAGTTTGATTTTCACACTAGCATTGCCTGTTGTGGTGTTGAAATGATGATCGAGTCAAAATTTTAAATAGTTGATTTTGCCAGGAACTCCCTCCAAAACTGTTAAATTAAAATGGACTAGTTAGGCTATTTTAGCTTTAGGTTTGTCGTTGCTTATAGGAAAGGGAGAAAACAAAGTTATGCAGTAGTTCCTTAGTTAAAAACTACCAAAAAAGGGTTCTTCAGTTAAAGTTAAAATATTATACATCTAGAATTTTCTAATAATATCATGAAAAATGTATGATTGTATGTTTTTCTCAATTTAACTGTAAATTAACCATGTTTTAATTAAAAAACATTCTTACGTGATATTGCAATTGTGAAACTTGATGGTGAAAAATATGGGAAACGCATCTAAGATCAATCAGTAAGAAAAATACTAAAGCTGAGAGATGTGCCAATTTTCTGATCTACGATAAGTTTGTTGCCCCTTAAAATCTTATTGCAATTTCATTGCAGGCGAGTCTTGCTGCTGCTAGAAAAAGCCTTGCTTCTGACAACAACACTGCTTATCCTGGAAGACATGAAGCTTTGTCACCTCGTTGCAATGATTCTGAAGATTTTAACTCCATAATATCTCGAACTCCTGGTGGGAGCACACCTATCAAGTTTTCCAGCTCTCTCTCCGTCTCTGATTCTGGAGCTGCAGGAAGAGAAGTTAACGGCACACTTTCTGCAGTCAGCAATCTGATGAGGGAATTCGAACATAGAAGACAGACATTCGATTGTGATGCCAGGGTTCTGCTTGATGCCAAGTCTGGGCAGTCTGTTATCACGAATCCGGATGAAGAACTCAGGAAACTTAAACATAGGTTCGAGGGATGGAAGAAAGAATACAAGCTTAGATTACGGGAGACGAAAGCAAGGCTTCATAAAGTAGGGAATTCAGAAGGGGAAAAGAGCCGTCGAAGATGGTGGGGAAAGTTAAGCTCAAGAGCCTCATAGTAAGTAATCCATGTTCAAAGATGGTAACTTGGTAAGAAAAAAAGGCGAATGGAATGTTTGTCAGTGATGTATGAATTGTCTGCATCAGCGTCACTATAGAAGACGTGTTTCTTCTGTAGCTACCAATTTTGTTACTAGGTTGTGCATGGTTATATAGACATTGTAGGAGTCTGCATAGGTTTGTATTTGCTGAACAATCTCTGGCCATAGGTTTGTTTCACAGTCTATAGTTAAGTTAGCTCATGTTGTCATGTCATGTATATTCTGTTGTCACATATTTCAGTTCTGAAGGTATTAATAATAAGCGTTGATATCTTCCTTCCATTCTTCTTCTTCTTTTTTCTTTTCTTTTAGAAAATAGATGGTATCTTCTAATCGATAATTTAGAGATTAATTCTCTCAAGATATAAATATTATCGAAGTAAATTTTAACTCTTAAAAAAAATCTTTTCCATGCATTCGGTCATATTTTCGTTAAAAATATATTATATATAAATAGAGATGAGTCATAGTATATCTGTTTGATTAATAAAACTTTTAAATAAATATTTTTAACTAATCTCTCCAAAAGTGAATTAGGTTCTTTTGGTAAAAAAGAAGCCACTTGCACTTCATTTCTTACTTATAAAGAGGTTTAATTCTTTACTAAAATTTAAGATATGGAAAGTTTTGTTTTGGATAGGGGTTTCTTTTTTGGCCAAAATCGAAGATGTGTTGCTGATTTTAGAAGAAATTTACATATGAACAAATTAGATCATATTTTTTAATCTAAGCCGGCTTATGAATCTCATTAGATTCGTTTATTAGAGTTCTTATTTTATATTCCTATTCTTAGTTTAATAATCTGAACTATATTACGATCACGAAGTTAACTACACATCTTACAACAATATTAGCGTCCTTCCATTCACAACATCTCACACACACATTCACAATTGCAAACCAAAGTTAAGAGCCAGGCACGAACTTGGTGGCATAGACCCAAGCATTATTAGCGACTGGGTTATCAAGGTGGTCCAACAGATTCTCCAGTGGTCCTTTTCCGGTAACAATGGCTTGCACAAAGAAGCCAAACATGGAGAACATAGCCAACCTTCCATTCTTGATTTCCTTAACCTTGAGTTCGGCGAAAGTGACAGGGTCATCGGCGAGGCCGAGAGGGTCGAAGTACTGGCCGCCGGGGTAGAGGTCGTTGCCTTCTCCGACGCCGGGAAGTCCGTTGATGCGGAAGCCTTCAACCAGACCCATGAGGACCACTTGGAAGCCGAGGACGGCGAGAATGCTCTGAGCGTGAACCAGGTTGGGATTGCCTAAGTAGTCAAGTCCTCCTTCTGAGAAAATCTGGGCTCCTGCTTTGAACCACACTGGCTCCTTGAAGTCTACTTTCACCCATTTTTCTAGAACTTCTGGTGTGATGCATCCTAGTGCTCCGAGCATGGCCCATCTCCCATGAATCACCTTCATTCAAGTTACAATCAAACCCTATTCATCATCCTCTCACAAGTACAACAATACTACAGTAGTATGAAGCATTGAAGAAAGAATATATATATATATATATATATATATATATATATATGGTTACCTCAAGAGCTCGGTTCCTGGCAAATGCTTCAGGGTCAGCAGATAAGCCAGCAGTGTCCCAGCCATAATCTCCAGGGAATTCGCCAGTCAAGTATGAAGGGGTTTGAGCTGAAAAGGGACCCAAGTATTTCACTCTGTCTGGTCCATACCACAACTCATTTCCCTGCTCTCACCGACACAAACCACAATCAGTTATCAGGATCTGTATCTGAGAATTTAAGAGAATTTTCCAGAACTTAAAAGGGGGCTCTTTGAAATTACCATGGTGTATTTGCCATTTCCGAGACGGACAACATCTCTGAGAGAGTTGGAGTTGCATGCTCTGGTTTGACCCAGAAAAGGGGAAGGTTTAAGAACAGTGCTAGAGCTTGCTGTGGCTGCCATGAACGTGGAGGCCATGACTAACGTGCAGGCTTCCTCTTTCTGGTATACAGTTGAGAGCTTGAAGATATTATAAGGAAGTGGGTAGAAAGCGTCACATTTTATGTAGGGGAAGAGAATCAGAGAGACTGGTGAAGAAGAGAGGAGGAAGGAGCTTGTGGTGGGGATGGCGTTGTTTCAAGTGACCAATGAGAAGGCTTGGAAGGATTTGAAGGATCTCCAACTCACAATCTTTTTATCCCCATTTTATCTTTTGCAAATATGCTAATGTGTCCAAAAATAGGGAGGAAAAAATAATAAACTGCGGTGAGCGTGGATCGAACACGCGACCTTCAGATCTTCAGTCTGACGCTCTCCCAACTGAGCTATCCCCGCAAGATGCTCTGTTTGGGCATGCTGAAATTATATAAAAAAAACAATAAAAAGTAAATAAAATTGAAATGAATATAATACATATTCCTATTCCTCTGACAGAAATATCACATAAATATTAGTTCTCTGTATTTATTGATAACTAAATTTTCTTTTTTGCCAGAAATATTGAAAATTAATTGGGTTTCTTTGCCAGAAATATTGAAAATTAATTGGGACACAATAGTTTTGAAAGATGAAATGTTATTTTGATTTAGGTATTTAAGAATGTTTAAAGTAAGCTTTGTATGACTACTGTCAAACTCTGCACATAATAAAGATGAATAGAAACTCCAGTTATAAAAAGTTTTAATAATTTAAAACTCTATCTTTGTGGCCTCAAAAAATATAATCTGCTAACATCAGAATCTAATAACTTTTTATAGAATTTAAGAAGCAGAATACAACATAAAATTATTTTGGTTCGAGTAGTATAATTTAGCTAAGTACCTCTACTAACACATTAGAACTTGGATTCTAATCATTTTCAATTGAGGGAAATCAATTCCATCATTATCTATTTAATTATTTAACGTAGTAACAATTAAGTAAATAGTACAGTACAATCTTTTTTTTTTGGGATAAATATGAGTTGACAATCCTTTTTATATATGAAATAGTGGGAATTATTATGTGGTTACAAATAATATATATAATTATTTAAAATTTTTAATAATAATTAAAAAGTTAATAATAATAAAATTTTAGTATAAGAATTGATAATAAATTTATATAACGTACATTTTTTTAGTAATTAAATTGATTTATTAGGATTTTATAATAATTTTTTTAAAAATAATAGATATCTTTTATTATAAAAATGAATATCTTTTTAGGTAAAAAACTTGAAAAGGCCTGAAAAAAAATAAAATATATCTATGATTAGTATCTACAAATGGAATATTTTGTCTGAACCCAACTCCAACGGTAAGCCGTCAACGCTTCATCAATTCGTAGTTTCTAGTAATAGCATTTCCATTGTGGATTAAGTGCGTGTTTGGAAAAACAATTTTAAATAGGTTTATAAAAAAACGGGATAACTTATAAAAAAAAACTTTTTTAAAGGAGTTTATAAAAAAAATAATTTTAAATAAATGAGTGTTTGGATAATTATTTATTGAAGGGATTTTATGATTAATAAATGATAAAAAATGGTATGAGTATTAAACGAGGAGAGATAAGAGATAGGAGGAGAGAGGAGAGATAGTGTAAGAAAGAAAAGAGAGAAAAAATAGGAGAGAGGATGTAAGAAAAAATAGGAGAAATGATATAAAAAAAGTAGGGATAATATAGTAATTGGTTAGTTCATAAGATTTTTTACTATTCTATAATCTGCTCTGATAAACTTATTTAAAACTTTAATTTTAAACTATATTTTAGTCTAAAAATTCATTTGAATAAATATGACTATTTATTTTAAAATTTTTTTAAAACAATATTTTGGCTTAAAATCTCTTTGGAAACGGGCCCTAATTTAAATATAAAACCGCATCCAATCCTAACCCTCCAAAACTATCGCTTTCAACCATACACCCACCTCCTCCTTTCATCCAACGGCGGTTAGACTTCACTATAAATCCCTCGGCGCCACAATGCTTGACCGTCGTTTTGTTTTTCTTGACAATACGCCATGCTGTCTCTTCCATAGAACTTAGAAGAGCAGAGAGTGTGGAGATTGTCTGTCGGGCTCTCACTGAAGCATTGGAGCTCCTGAATCGGCAAGAAGATTCGAAGCAGTTTGGCAGAATCGTTAGGTCATGCAAACTTCAAAGGAAGAAGTAGTAATCAAGAGGGCGGATGATCACTGGGCTTTCCTGGTAATCCTTTGATTTTGGTTCGCCTATTGGATCCTTTAATTCGTTTCGATCTTTTTAGGATGAGCGTATATCTGACATTTTGTCTTCTTTGATTGCCATTTTGTTATGCTACTCAATATCATCTCTGTTCTTTTACTTAACGGAAAATCATTGCGCTTCATCATTTTAGTTTCTTTCTGACATGTTTGATTTGGTTTGATATCGCCGTAGTTTGCGTTTTGTTGTGTGTGTGTGTGTTTTTTTGTAAATAGGAAGAACTAATGAATCTGTTTGCTGTGTGATTTGATCATTTGAGGTATCAATTTGGGATTTGCATTTCTTGATTGTAATGCTTAGATGGTTGGGTTGGCCTCTTATTGCCTACTTGGCTGTCTCTTGTTTTACTGCTGCTAGGGAAATGCTTGAAAGGAAAAGAAGTTGAAATTGACATTTTGTCTTTGGTTTCTTCTCCTGTGGAACCTACAAGATTCAGTTTGTTACGTCTTTTAGTTTTGTCCATTTTTGGGCAGATATGAAGTAGTGCTGTAAGTTTCCTTCTTCTTCCCGCATATTAAGCATTAGCTTAAAACGATGTTTGATTATAGTATTGGTATCAACTCATTTTCAGGATCCACCAGTGGTCTTCACATCAGTTAAAATCTAAATTTGCCAAATCTGTTGAGGAGATAGTGACATCAGAACTTGACTCACCAGGAAGACCAAGAGGAAAACACTGTAAGAGCAAGAAGTGGGGGGTTAATCAGAATGTTTCGTTTGACAAACAGCTTCCAGCTAGGGGGTTTAGCAGGATATGCTTCCGGGAAGATCCGGAAGTGAAACCCAAAGCAAATGTGATCAAGTCAAAAGGAATGTCGAGTGCAAAATTGGCATTGGTTTCTGAACGCAATGCAAGTGGAAATGACTCATCGAATTGTACCAAATCTATGGCTACTGGCCCGAGGCTAGTGATTAGGTCAGGTTCTACGGATAATAAGACCGGTGTGAGTAATTCAAGAAGTACAATTACATCCGAGTATACTCAGCAACAGGAGAATTTGACGGAGGTATCTAGTAAACCATACGATCAGAAAAGCTGACTTTCTTTCCGGAATACTACTAGCCTTGGGAAAAGCTGTGTTGTGAAAAAAGCATTAAAAGTGGATATTGATGGTGAGAGCAAGAAATCAAGTGTGCGTAAATCATCTTCTGGTAAGTCTAGTGTTGGCTCATGTTCAAACCCTGTTTCAGATGGGAAAGATGTGGCCACTGGGAATTCTGCAGCTGAGAGCCGATGTAAGCTTAAAAACGTATCCAGGAAATCTACTGTTCATATTGAAGAACCAAAACTTCGCCACAGATTGGGAACTACGGTAGAATTTGCAAAGCCAACTTACCATAAAGCTACGAAATCATTGGTGAGAAGCTGCATTGCCATTGGTCATCCATATTTTAATAATGTTATTATAAAGCAAACCCTTTGCCTGAGCCACTATAGGTGGCTCTTTGATAGGCCAATTCTGATGTCTTATTTTTGCAGCACAGATTACCAATTCCACAACCTAAATCTGCTTGATCAGGACTTTTCTTCTCTTTTCTTTTGTTTGAAAATTCTTACGGTGAATCAGTAACAATTTCTTTCTTGATAATCTTCAAATGAAGCTAGAGACGATTGTTCCAAAATTATGAGATAATTTAATTAGAATTTCGAGGTACCTTTTTGCAGGTCCAGCATCAGATTGTACGTTCAAGGGCTTGCTTACCTGCCAATAAACAAAATTCTTCTACTAGTGCTACAAGGGAGCAACTAGAAAATGGCAAGCCTTATGGTATGTCTGGAAAGAGAAACGAGAACACAGCCAGTTTTGTGGCATTGCATCAGAAAAGCATTAAAAGAGATATTCTTAATGGGGGCTTGCCCAATGAACAGAGAAACACAGAACGGAACATTCTGCAGAAGAGTAACCGAGCAGGATCAACTACTTTGCAAGTACAGTTTTTAAGTTCTCCATTCTCTTGTTTTAATAAAGTCATCCAATTTTCCTTTTAAGACCAATAAAAGCCATCCAATTTTCCTTTTACGACCAATAAAAGCCATCCATTATCATACTTTTATGATCTATCAAGGCGTCTAATATTTAATCCATAATGATTGGTAAAGTATATTGAAGCCTACAGTGATCTTCAAAGGGTAGCTTTAGTAAGCAAACACTCTATTAACTAATTGGACGATCCTTTATGCCCATCTTATAATTGAAATGCTTTCTTCTTTTAAGTTTTAACTGAGAGGAAGATTCAAACGTGTTGAAAGGTATTGGAGTATATTAGTATAATGTTGATTCCCTACGTTGTTCCCCATTCAATAGGGTACTAGAGTCTAGAGTTTTGCTTTTGGTGTTTTTAAATTGGTCTTTTGCATTTTCTAAGTCTCATCCAAATATGTTGTTGCAGGGAAAAGTTACGCGAGATGCAGAGAACAGAAACAATCTAACCAGAAGGATATACTTTAGATAAGGTAGAGCTACGTACTGCCTTGTGTGTATATAGTACAAGCCTTTTTTTTTTTTACAAAAATTTTTAGAAAGGATTTGGACTCACCCACGATCGAAAGGTAGGGCAAAGTCTCATTTTTTCTTAGGTAATACCAATATCAAGCAGGGTGAGCTGTCTATTACTCTCATGCTTAAACTTAAATACTTAGGAGTTAGAATGTCTCGCTAAGTATTGTGATTAGAACCACAATAAAGTGGTATTCCCTAAAGATCCAACATGCTCTAAATGATCGTATATCTCACATTTTCACTAGTTAAATCTACAAACGATAGGTGTATATAGTACAAGCTGAGCATCATGGTCATTCCTCAATTTTTTTTTAGTTACCTACACAATTTATCAAAATTTTGCCCTACATCTGGATCCCATATTGATTGGGGAAATATTTGTTAATTGACACCCATCGGCCGGCGTCCTGGTATTTTGGTGTTAGACTTGGGTTGCTTTTGAAGCCCATTTTACACACATTCTTCCCAATATGCAATATGCCGTTTCGGGCTCTTTTTGCTAGGATATCCGTTCAAATTTTATACATTAATCAAGACAACGTGTTCCTTTTACACACACACACACACACAAAGAAAAGGAAGAGTACATGTGTTCTTCAGTGGGAGGTTGATAAATAGAAGAATCCAACCAAAGTTCGGAACGTTCCACTTATACGTTTATAAGGACTTTCAAACAGAAAATGTTACCAACTCACGTTTAATGGTAACTAATTGTAAAATTCTTGAGACCGGTCTTAGACATAACCCCATTGATATTAAATCATGAAATGAGACGCAGAATTAAATCATTTAAAAAGTATAAAAAAGGTGATCCAATGCACAAAATTCTCGCTATGTGGATTTAAGGAGGAATAGACATCCACAGTTTTACCCTTACAATTAAAAACGCTATTTTCAGGAATCATTTAAAAAGAATGTAAGGATAAAATTGTCTACTTCTAAACCAGAAAAACAAAGTGAAACTTCTATGAAATTACAAAAACAATAAATTATGTAAACTTAAAACATCCAAATTCTAACCATTTAAACGTTTCCAGAGTATAAATCACTCATAAATTTCGCGGAAGGTTGGGGGGAGAGAGAGTATGTAGGATAACCTCACTCGAGTACCATGGTTCATGAATCCATACTTGGACATCACCCATTTTTTATAATTACTCTCAACTGTGCCGAACGGCCGAACCCCTTCATCACTTCGATTTCCCGCCACATGTTCCAAACCAGGGTAAACATATTCAAAAAAATTTGCACAAGGTAAATGTATCGGGTAATTAATACTCTGATTACATAGCCAGCACGACCTCTGGGAAATAGTCAAACCGATTATCACCTTCTTAAAGCTCCATAATTTTTTGTTACCTGCAAGAACATAAGCTGTCATTTCCAGGGTAAAAGGATGAAAATCTGAGATGTAAAGAAAGCATGATATTTTGACGTACCCTAAAAAACAATAAGTATCATGTTCTGAACATTAATGGTTAATCTTAAGCCCAACTGCATTTAACTTTCTTTTCTTTTTAAATCACAAACTCCATTTAATTCTTGCTAGAATTACCAAAATTGAACTTCCCAGTTCCCTAACAACAGGCAGAAATCCCCGCAGTGTAAGTGCAGAATCTTGCATGGATGACACCAGGAAAGTATTAGCCGCTCAATATTTTGAGATTGACAGATTTAATAGTAACGATATAATATCAAGATATTGAGAAACAAGTCAGTTGGCATAAATGTGGTGATCCTTGCCTCTCAAATCTAAATTCAAATACTAAGGTTCCATTTGATCCAACCTACGAGTACCATTGGCAGCATACAAGAGTAGTTATAAAGAAAATGAATCAAAAAACCACATTGGAACAACATCCATGAAGAGAAAGGGGAAAAACAAAAGAAAGAAAGGGGAAAAAAAACAAAAGTGAAACAAAAATTTTGAATAGTCATGGCATGATGGCAATATATAATTGACTGGAAAGAAATCAAGAAACCATAAAAAATACAAACCCGAGGTAAATTATTTAATTTCTTTCTAACATTGTCTTCATCGTCGTCGTCATCATCATTGTTCATGAACATTTTATGGATCGAAGAGTTATCTGACTTCCTTCCTCTTTTAGTAGCTTGATTAGATCCTCTAGCTCGTCCCTTTGAAGCAGCCCTTTTCCTTCCTGGGAGCTCTCCTTCATTTTCCTTCACAATAAACAAAGAATTAAATTCATCTTAATCGTCATGTTTCAAAGACGAATCTGAGGCTCACAAAATTGTCAAATCACAAGTATTGTGCTGGCACATAAGGAATCATCATCAGCAATGCGCTTCAGTTAAAAAGAATTGGAATTAGCACATACCGAACTGTCATCAATTTCTTCTACTTCATGTTTTTGACTAGAAACAGAATCATCATCAGCAACACTCCCTGATGCAATCCTGTATTAACAAGAGAGCCTCAGGTACCACAAAAGCAAATGGTTGACAAGAATAGAAGGCAGATCATCTTAAATCTTAAAATACTACAATATAGATATATAGCAAGACTTCATCCCCAATCATGTATCTATCTGGTGCTATCAATTTTTTTCATGCTTGAGTATCATACATGCCCTCATAAACTGGTCCATATAAATATCACAACAGGGACACATGAAGCTATCCGTCAGTAATAAAAAAACTTGAGACTTAAACTAATCGATATCCATGTCTCCTTTGAAACTTTGCAGCAAAGAATCAAAGATACTTGAGTAATTTATCTATCAGTAATAAACACCTCTGAGATGGGTGAAACCCTAATGATGCGTCAAGAGTTGTCTGCTTCATGGTGTTGGAGCTCCTACCCCTGCCTCTGCCCCTGCCCCTGCCCCTCCCTCTTGAAGTAGTTTGAGATGGTCCAGAGGACCCTTTACGACCTCTAGTGTTTGGCTTTGAGCTAGATATCTGGATGGCGTCTTCATCATCACTAAAGGAAACTGCATCTCCCAACCCAGCAGCACTTCTGCTTTGGAATTCCTATATAAAGTTAAAAACTAGAAGCTCAGAATACAAGTGATGGCAAACATTGACGCCTAAAAAATACTTTATCATCACTTCCGAAATACTGGGTACCATATCCATTGTTGGGGTTACCTCAGATGGTTGAGCACTATTAGTGAACTGTGTAGGATCCTTGCCACGGATGGACCTCTCCTTGACACGTTCCTGAATCAATTAGTGAGGAAGAGCATCGATAAGGTCAGTCACGAACTATATTATATGCATGTGTCAGTGTACTGAAACCATGGTGAGAGGCCATAGTAGCTCTCAGGCACAAAACCAAAGTGAACTAATGTCCACAAAATCATATTGGACTTGGAAAAAACTTAATTCCTGAATCGGAAAGAACAAGACAAACAATGAATCTTCTAACCTCCATGCATTCTCCAACTTTAACAATAAAATCTTCCTCTTCAAACTTCACAGTATCGAGATCCTTAGCAATTTTGTTCTGTATAAGTACAAAAGTAAGTCATCAATGACTCATAAGGAGAAGAGAAAGGACAAGAAACATATATCCATTATATAATATGTGCAGGAACACAATAGGGTAGCTTTGAATATGGCTCTAAATCCTATCCAACATAGCAGGACAAGCATGTTGTAGTGGACCGACACTTCATCAGAGAAAAAGTTGAAAATGGGATTATTGATCTGTTATATGTTCCCACCAAGTTACAATTGGCCAATATTCTTACTAAAGGATTATCAAAAGAAGATGTATTTGAGCGTTTTGCAGGGAAGTTGGACATGATCAATATCTATGATCCAACTTGAGGAGGAGTGTGATAATTATATAAATATAACATATGATTGAAAATATAATTACAGGATATTAAGAGATATGGGGAGAGATATTAGGAAGATAAAATCAGAGTATTATGGGAGAAGATCTTGGGATATTAGAATTCAAATTCTCTTGTATCCTATTTAATCATTTCTAGGCTATGAATAAGTGTATCGGACTATTCAAACTCTAAATTTCCACAATAATATATGGGGAGGATGTTCCAAAATTAAAGCAGCGTAGACCACAGATGTATCGAAGGTAAATTTAATCCAGAATGCTCACTCGTGTTTCATCAAGATTGTATTTCACACAAGAGTAGAAAGCCATTTTGTCATCCTTATCCACGAAATTGTGTAATGCAATACCCAAATCATTGACAGGAAGTATCTCTGTTTTCTGCAAAAACATTAGAATGAAGATTTGTCAAAATATAAACTAAATAAACTGATCTGGTACCATTTATTATTAATGTAGAGAAACCTGTTAAAAGTAGAACTCCCACAGTGATAGGATTTTAATTTTGTCTACGAGTCAGAGCTTATTTTCATATTATGAAGAAAATTTATTGATGAGAAGATAGAATACAAAAAAAAAATATAGCAACAGAATTTATTATTGTTTAGGAGCCTTGCAGTTATCTCTTATCATTATCTTTAATAGTTTATCTTGTAGTTCATCACTATTATCGTAGTATTACAGATCAGATGAAGGTTGCAGGGGAGCCGCCATAGCTCAAATGTGTGCAAGAGTCCCCATTATGTTGATCATTTCTGTCCTTATCCTAAATTTTACAATCAATTTTTATCATCTTCAATGCAAGGCGCAAGCTCCAGTGAACCCTGATACCATAAACATTGTCTACTATATCTCTATTCTTTATACAACCAGCAAAGGCCTAACAAATATGGAGAGAAGTTGAACTCTTGCGTTAATAATGTCATATCTTCTTTCCATTATTTAGGGAGAATATATTACTCCTCTTTAGTCTCTCCATTCCTTCCAAAACCATTTCCTAAGAAAGAACATGACAAAAACCGAGTTTGAATAAATGTTTAGATCAAGCTTCTAGAAAGTTAGATATAGAACAATAAAGTGCAGTCTACTAAATCTGCATGTTGGTCCTTTGTTAAATTATGAAGTATATAAAAAGCCATTAATAGAAAAGGCTAAAAGGCTTAAGTAAATACCAGATTATTTTCAGTAACCAATGCTTCTATGGTTTGTTGATTTAATTCTTCTGGACGTAGTAGTTCTGAATTATCAATTTTACCTACAGTTGAAAGAACCAAACAAAAATCTTTGAAGGTTACTTATACCATATCCATCAAGGTTCGGAAAACAGAATAGCAAATGGAAAGTTCACCTTATTCTCCCCATTTTTTTCAGCCCCAAACAAAAACAAAACAGAGAAGGGTAGCTCACGACACATCAAACAATGTTTCAAAGTACAAACATAACTATTGCTTCCACAAGAAAGAAAATCTTAGGAGGGTGGTCTTTCTTCTCTCTCCATTGCTGTTGTTTTAGTCACATTTACCATTACAACGTAATAAGGGGTAAGAGGAGCCAACTGTCTATCAGAACAAATCATAAGGAGTTCAGAAAACTGATAAATCATGAACAGTGACACAGGGATTCAGAGCTAAACCACTTGAGAGGTTAATTCAATTTCTTTAAAAAATATATATATAGCAGCTTGATAAACCTGAAAAAAGTAATTAAAAAGAAAGGCACATGCATGCATAGTGCTGTATCAAACTATTGAGCATAATGAAAGATAACATCAAGATTTCCAAAAGGAAAATATTTTTTAAGGTGTATTACCAATACACAATCAAGTACCATAGATGGAATTTGATGAATTAATAGTTAATACAATATTACTTTTGATCATATGAATAAAAAACAAAAACAATCTAAAGTACCTTCGCCCTTTAACCTTCTTGTAGACTTTGAGAATATGAGAATGTCTTGGGGATTTGCAACCTAGCACATTGAAGACCAACCAACAGTAGAAAAAATATCCAACAAAAATTAGTAGTAGTTCACTAAATCACTATCAGGAAGAGAGATAAACAGAGGTACCTTCCCCACATATTTCTGCCCAAATCTTTGAGGATTTATAGTCATAAATCCCGAGTAGTCTACCTGCCGAATTATATTTCAAGTTAAGATTGTTCAATAAAAACATAGCACTATCTGAAGCAGTAGATGTCCATTATAGCCAATGGACTGTAGCTCAAATAAAAAGCTGTACAGCTAAATTTCCTCCAAAGGATTTGTGAAACTGAATTCACGTCACAAGAAAAAACTTGCATTGAATTGCCCTGGAATTACCAATCATTGTTTGAAGACAACTAGCTTGAGTGTAACATAAAAACCAATGAGATTATGGCAGTAAATTAGGAAGAAATGCGGTTGAGGCTTAGGTAAACTTAAAGATACGATCCATACATAACAATTACCTTAATACGTATTAGTGGAAGTTTAAGTTCTGCTCTATTGACAGCCTTTTTACTTGATTTCTCTAGCAGCTTTTCAACCTGAATCATTATAATATTATTTCCATATACTAGCTAAAGCATTACACATAGAAAAGGGGAAATCTCAAATGCAGTTACTTTAACCAAAAGTTGAATAAAACACACAGAAAATAAAACAAAACAAAATTGTTTTGGTTCAGATCACATTTTGTGGCACGACAACAAATTCCAATACAATTGAATGACCAAATTTTATCTCAAAATAGCCTTTTTATGGAACCAGAAGAAAACATCTATTCACAAGGAACTTGAATTACCTTTCCCAGGAAGACTTCATGACTAATCAAAAGGTGGTAGGTGAAATTTAATTAAGAAACTAAAATTACCATTAATATTAGGAAACCTACATACCACTTTGTCCAAATGTTCAAGGACTGAATTTTGATCATTGGGATCAATATCAGGTTCATCCTTTAATACAATCTGCACCATGAAGATTTAATTGATTTATGAATAGCAATTAGACAATTTCAAATTCTCTTCATTATGTGTTTTTCAAACAGTAGAAATGTGATATCTGTCCCAATCACCACGGATAATAAAACAATGTCAGTTATAATCTTACCTCCGTATACTCAAAGGGCCTCACAGACGTGAGAGGTATTTTAGTTGGACGATACTGATTGCCCTGTCAATAATCATCAATATAAGCATTTGAAATTTATAAAAAAAAGAAAAGAATATAAAGCATGATAGCTGCTCTTATGAAACAATTTTCTAGATTCATGTTCATGGACAACCTTTA
Source organism: Leucaena leucocephala (assembly GCA_037074615.1). Taxonomy (NCBI): domain Eukaryota; kingdom Viridiplantae; phylum Streptophyta; class Magnoliopsida; order Fabales; family Fabaceae; genus Leucaena; species Leucaena leucocephala. The sequence continues at coordinate 4,416,766 of CM073546.1, read as the reverse complement.
TTTCCAGAAGAAGTGCATGTTTTGGTTTTGATTCTCCATCAATCAGTGATGTGGCAACTGAAGAACCTGGTTGTGAAATATGAAATCCCATCCCGGGAACTTCCTAAAGAAAAATCCACATTAAGCTAAGCAGGATAATACATACAATACTTATATGGGTCAACCTTCAGTCAATGCACCTGTGGGTCAATCAAACATTCATGTTCATGCCCCCACACAATGAAGTCCAGGAAACGAGGCAGAAGGTGCTCATTTATTGCATTTTTTGGATTTGCTTTCACTCTGCATTCCATGTTTGAAAATTGGATCAATCTCCAAGTAGATTAAAATCTAAAACTTATATGAAGCAACAATGCACATGAACAAAGTTTCAAGCACAGTAAGCAGATACAGATCTCATGCAGATCAACATCTTCCCATGAAGCACAATATTTGATGGAATCTCTTAAAGAGAACAAACACACAGGCAGGTACAAACCTGTTCTGATGAAGTACCAAAATGTTAAACCAATCAGACACCTGACATCCTTCCTGAGATTCAGGCCGCATCCACTGCACAGCATGTGGTGTCTGAAAGAAAAATAGATAATATACCACATCCATGAGTGAATACAATTAAATTCATAGATGAAACTGCTTGAAAGAAAATTTTCTATGAGCATACTTGAAACATCCTATTGAGCCTTTCATCTCTAATGTTCCCCAGACCATACAGAGCTACAGCTGTTGAACCCTGCAACTTGTGGGGATACATCTCAGAAGTGATTAACACATTGGAACGTTATAGTTTTCCCTTGTTCTAAAGAATGACAAAATTTTACTCAGCCACGGCATTCTGTTGTTAACAATGTTCAAAACGAACCTTCTTGATAAGAATAGGGTAGACATTAATCTGTCCAACACCAGAACCACCAAGCACTGTTTTTCCAAAGTAGTTGACAAGATTACACGCTGAGAGAATATCAACTGCAGAAAGGTTGTCCTGTCACAATCATTTAGTGAGGAGTACATATTTCTAGTAGTAAAGACTACCTCTAGACTCACTATAGCATATATTTATTAATTTGTGGAAGGAACATATATCAAACTAGATTTCGTAACCCATGCAACATATTTAAGGAAATATCATAGAATATGATAGACATAAAACTAGATGTACAAAAACAGTATGACACAAAATAAGTATATAAAAAAGAAACAGAAGAACTTTAAGCAAAACAACAATAGCCCTGCCAACCATAGTAAGTAGAGGTCCAAAAATTATATATATAATTTTATGACAATACTCATACCACGCCTGCTGGATCATCATGATTTCCATGAATGCTGAAAACTGGCAAGCCCACATTGAAGTGAGGATCTTCATAATTCACATGACCAAATCTGTCAAAAGAAACAAAAGAAAAGAAACAAGTTGAACCAAATGAAACTTTAATTTATATACTAAATAAATTTAAATGAAAATGATTAAATAATGCAATTGGAAATAACATGGTAAATATGCCAGTCAAAACTAGTTGCTAATTACATAAATTTCTTACACATTCTGAAAATTAACAGTCTGGTCGCTGACAACTTCAAACTGCACTGGCCGATCATTTAGACAATGTCGACGGAGAATCTCAATAGTCTTAACTAACGTTGATCTCGATGGCTTATTCTCATGGAAAAGATCACCGCCAAGTAATAAAAAATCAACCTGACACCGTATACAAATACATTCCATCAAATACTCTCCAAGAGCCGACATATAAATTATAATCACAAGCACACCAAGCATATTTTGAAACAAAAACAATATGCGGAGAACAAAGGAGAGAAGAAATTTTCCGTTGCCCAGCTCTTGAGCCCTACAGATTTTTTTTTTTCTTTTCGTCGTTTTTTTTTTTCAATTCTGAGTAACCTATGCTCACTCCGAAGAACTAGAGGCAACTCAATAGAATATCAACGACACTAATCTATCAGCACAATAACATAGGCAAGTAGCGAAGCACATTACGGAGACAAGAAGTATAGAGAAAAACGATTAAGTAAAAAGGAGGGAACTACCTGCTGCTGCTCAGCTATTGAGCAGATTTCTTCAAATGCTTGAAATGAGTCATGACGTCGTATTTCGTCCTTCTCCATGTAGCCAAGGTGGCAGTCCGTAGCTACAAGTATGCGAAGTGTGTTGCTAGCGTCACCCATGGATAATCCTTCCTCGCAATGCTAAGACGAGTGTCTCTACGCGACAAATGAAAAGGGAGAGTTGCAAACGAAGAAGGAAGTGGGGATTGAGGTGAAGAAGGAGAAGGAGAAGAAGAAAGGGAGAAATTGCAGTGGCCGGTGATCGAGAAATTTGGGCTCGGGGCCTGTCGGAAAGAGGCGGAGAACCCCAATAATCTCCCACGATTGACGCGAACGACGTCGCTCGTGAAAAGGAGCCAAAAGGTGGGATTCTCTGAATGGCGGGAGTACAATTTTTATCACCATCGTCATCATTTTTTTAAAAAAATAATTTGAAGTTAACACTTAGCATATTGTGATAAACTTCTTTGGTGGTTATACTTAATAATTATTATTGTTTTGGTAAATTAAATAGAGTACGAGGAATTATTATACTGTTTGTAAATGCTATGATTTGTATATTTAGATATTTTTTTATACATTATATAAAGTATAACATGTATTTTTTTAAGAAACATATTTCATTATAATTTTAATTTACATTATATATTGATATTGATGGGTGGATATTAATTTCTGTGTTAATTCTAGTTCTTTATCATTTATATATTTTAAAAAAATTAAAAAGCACACACACACAAAAACTAAATCAATAATATATTATACTTATGGCTGTAATGGTTATTTTTATGCTCTTGGGAAAAAAATTAGCATATATATGAGATTGGGGCAATTCTTATACAATTTAAATTTTCAAAGTTAAAATTTCGAAGACAGAGTCATAAAAGGATTATTTGAACCAAAAAAATAAAATCATAAGAGGATGTTGAGCCATAGTTAAGACCAAGAAAACAAATAAAAAAAAAAACACTTTTGTTACAAGCCCATCAAGACAAATAAATTTTCCAACATAACACTCTCCTTTTCTTAAACAATATCAAATTACAAACAAGATCCAACTCACAATCTCTTTATAAAAAAATTAACATGAAACTAAAATTATAAGGCCATAGACTTTAAAGCGACTAACTAAAACAAGAATCATGTCAAACACGTCCATCTTCAGCAGGGGATGGAACTTCTGGGGGGTTGTGATTCCCAAACCATCCCCGGATGATTTGTAAGATTTCTTCGATCTCTGAGTAACAGCGATAACCAACAAACACAAACACACAGAGCCATGAGACCAGAGAGACCCACATAATGGGCTTTGAGATCATGCTTACAGCTAGAAGAGAAGCTCCACTTTCAAACAGAAGCATCAGAAGGAGTGGGGCTATGTTTTTCTTATGCGTCTTAGACAGCGTCGCCAGCAACGTTGTCAAAAACGAAACGAATTTGATGAGAAACATAGCCTCCATGACAGGGTAGTTTGCAGAGAATAAAGCCTTCCCTGTATCCGTGAACTTCAAGGCGAAGATTGAGACAAGGAACCAAGCGAGCCAGTTGTGGAATATCTCTAGTGCTTCTTTGAGGAGATCAACCTCAATGCTCCTACACCACATCAATGATAAGACAAAAGGATTAAACATCCCGACGATGACGAAGAGGAAGAAGAAGAACTGAGAAACAGAGTATTTACCTTATTGCAGCGACAACAGCAACTCCGGCAACTTTGATCTTTGTTATGATGATCCAAAACAACGAACTTATAAGACTGTAAACATTCTGTGATCCTTCTATGACATACTCGCGCCTGATTCGGATAAAATAAGAACTGTTAATAGTGGATTTGTGCGAAGGAAATGACAAGACAGAGCAAGAAACAAGCGTGGGGAAAACAGGGTACTAACCAGGTTGAAGCTGAAGGAGTGGAGATGGAAGGCATCGGGGCACCCTCTTCTTTACTCTTAATAAGTGTGTTTGAGCAGAATGTTGCATTGGGTATTTATAGATAATATGGCTCTGTTAAATCATGTTATAATTATACTATTTACATTTACTGTTTGAATTTTTTTTCAGTTGTTACTATAGTATTTTTTTTAAACGGTGTCCAACTAAATCAAGCCATTTTTATATGGGCGTGCTGAATATTTTAGTTTTAGATTTTAAAAATAGATTAAATTAGAATAAAAAATTTATTTCATGTTGTTCGGTTTTGTGGGAGAGATTCGCTGAGTAAATGGAATACAGGGCACATCCAAAAATACTACATATATTATTAATTAAACTAATTATTTTAATAAAATAGTGCAAAGAATAACAAAATTAAAACAGATCAGATTAGCAAATGAAATATCCCAATAACTAGAGAGGGTGAACATTGTTAACAATTCTAATAGTGAATATGGTAAGTTTGATAAACAAATGAGTCTGTTGATTAAAAAAAAATAAACAAATGAGGCTGTGGAATCTTTTATTAACGTTGAATTGGTGGTGTTTGGGTCAGAATTCAAAAGGGCTTTTCTGAAAATGCTAGAAAGTGATAAGAAATTGTTGAGGGACGGAGCAGGCGCATAAAACGTTTGTAAACGTTTTAAACTGTACCGAATAATACGTTTTAAACTTGGCCTTCTTGCGGAAGTAAAAAGCATGGGTCCCCCGACTGGCCACTATGCCCTACCCCTTGTCACACTACCAATCGAACTTTCTTAGAAAGCTGCCATTTTTTTTTCCCGTTTGATTTTTTTTTTAATGAAAGAGACAATAATGCCTTCTCAAAAGCCATTGACACTTTCATTCTGATACTAAATATGAGAATTTTAATTTAGTCACCCATTTTTTCTTCAAACTATTCGTACTTTTGTATATGTTAGTAGATTTTGTATTGAAGAGTGTTTTCAAGGCGAATAATTTATATAATTTTTATATATTAGTTATATAACGGATATATCAAGGTAAGAGACATTATTTCTTCCTTCTGCTTAGCGAAACTCTAAATTGTAAATTTTATATTATTATAAAAAATAGTTTTTGATTGACTTTCATGATTAGATTCAAGTTGCCACAACATACCCACACACACACACATATATATGAAATGATCATAGTACAATTTAAAGTGAAATGATAAAAAAACATAGCTGTGAATTTTATTAGCAAACAAGCGTCGAGGTATATTGAGTAGTCAAAGTCATGTTCACGCCAGAAAAAAAGGGGATGCTTGCATATTAAAATCCCAAAGTATAATACTTCCTTTATGCAGCTTAACACTTAGAAGCAAAAGAATACGAGGGTGATCATAAAAAGTTCGACCCATGTAGATTATCTGAATTTGGATATCCCAAATTTCCCAAATTTAGCTGACATTGAATAAAACATAAATGAAAAGGAGTTTTCAAAATTAAATTAAAAGTAAAAATAAGCAATCAAATTCAAATAGTATTAAAGGGGGAAAATAATTTAAACTATTTAAAAATTTTATTAGTTAAATAGACTTATCATAATTCATTTTCAACATGTATATTTTTTTTAGAATAAAAATAATTATATATAACTGAAAATATATTATACAACTAAAAAATAAGAGTATTATCATTCAAATTTAACTAACCAATATAATTTTTAAATAAATATTTTCAACCAACTTTTTCCTGCTAGAAACCGCTTTTAGCGCTGCTCTATGGAAGACACATTGTACCATATTTTCTTCTTATGCCCGCTCGCTCGATCTTTATGGTTTGCTTGTGTGAAACATAAGAATTCCAGACTCATCTTTTCAATAGCACAAGGATTGGTTGGTTAATCTCCTTTCCCTGCTTCAGCAGCAGTCTGATTTTTATCTGATACACAAAATAGTTTGCATATTGGGCGTCATTTAGAAAGCTAGGAACAATACCCTTCATCATGGGACAAAAATTAACATAGACTCCCTCACGCGTGAGACTAATGCATTTGTGGAATTCTCCACTTTGGCATTTCATCCTCAGTCTGCGCTGACAAATCATGACCATGGACCTTCTAATTGTCCTCTTGGTTCTTTTCACATCTCTGGTTGGGATATTTTTCTCCACAAATTCAAGAAGAATAGGATTCACTTCTGTCAGTGCTATATCTGCTTTCAAGGCTAGCCTTTGATGAAGTTTATCTGGAAATTTCATTATACTCTAGGACTAATTTTCTTAACTAACTACTTAAGGGCATCCATCTTCTGGATACATCAATCAAATCTCATTCAGGATAATAATCCACATAATCTTCACATCAGTTGTGTGGGCACTAGATTCATTAAAATTTTCAGACTGTGATTGCAACATATCTACTATCACTTGGCAGGAGGTTCTTTCACTACTCAATATCTTTTGTTCATGTTATTTCCTTTTCTTCTTTTACTCCGCTTTTTTCTAATATTGTTTGTTCCATGTGCTTTGGTTCTTTGTAAGACTTTGGGTTATTAATATCATCATTTTGTCTATTTATAAAAAAAACCGTTTTTGATAAAATTTATTAATCTCAAGTCTTAGACCCAGGCCTAAAATGCACCAAATCCAAATTTTTTTTATAGAATAATTTTTAAAAATGAGTTAAACTCATTCACAATCTAAGAGTAGAGTAAAGTCTCACTTTTTTCTAAGTGATACCAATGTCGGGCAAGGTAAACTGGCTATTACCTGCTCGATATTAGTATCACTTAAGAGAAAAAGAGATTTCGTCTTACCTTTAAATCGTACACTTTTTTAAAAATTGTTTAATAAAAAAAATACACTGCATACAAAGCCTCCGCCTTTAGCAACCCCAAGCAACAATACCCAACAAAATTGAACTTACGGTTCTTTTTGTTTTTTTTTTTGGCTTTGGCCCCGCTAAATACCAAAAAGATGTAAAAATTACTCAAACTCACACTACAATTCACCATCTCAATTATACTAGTAATATTATGACGTGTTTCGATTTGAGTTTGGTAAAATTGGGTTGGGTATAATTGATTTTGTTCAGTGCCTTATTCGTCCTTCTATCAGTCCCTCTCTGCTATCGATGGCAGCTCTCCCTCTCACTTGGCTAAGAAAAGTTCGAAGGCAATTCGTGTGTTCCAAAATATGAAAGTCAAGACCACAATTGCGTGGAATTCTATTTTATCTGGGTATGGTAAAAAACCTGGAAAAATTAAAGAAGCCTATGAACTGTTTGAAAAAAATCCCTGAACCAGCTACTGTCTCCTATAACATAACGCTAGCCTGTTATTGGCGCAAGTTTGACAAAGGTAATGCCTGTGCTTTGTTTGATAAGATGCCTGTGAAGGATACTGCTTCATGGAATACAATGATATCTGGCTATGCTCAGATGGGAAAGATGAGTGAGGCAAAGGGAGTTGTTTTCAGTGATGCAGGAGAAGAACAGTGTCTCATGGAGTGCAATGATATCAGCATATGTTGCGTGTGGGGATTTAGATTCTGCGTTGGAGATTTTGAATTCAGCTACTATAAAAGAGTGTGCTTGCATGGACTGCTATGATAACTGGGTACATGAAGTTTGGGAGGGTTCATTCAGCAGAAAGATTGTTTCATGCAATGCCTTTGAAGAACTTGGTGAGTTGGAATGCTATGATTGCAGGATATATTGAAAATAACCAGGCAGAGGACGGGTTGAAGCTTTTCAGGAAAATGTTAGAAGCTGGATTTAAAGCTAATGAATCAAGCTTAAACAGTGTTTTATTGGGATGCAGCACTTTATCAGCATTGCAATTGGGTAAACAAGTTCATCAATTTATTTGTAAATCTCCATTGGTTAATGATACTACAGTAGTAACTTCACTTGTTAGCGTGTATTCCAAATGTGGGGATCTAAGTGATGCTTGGAAGTTGTTTGTTAAGATTCCACGAAGGGATGTGGTAACTTGGAATGCAATGATTTCCGGTTATGCTCAACATGGGGCTAGTGAGAAAGCTTTCCATTTGTTTGATGATATGAAAAGAGATGGCATAAAGCCAGATTGGATTACTTTCATTTCAGTATTATTAGCTTGTAACCATGCTGGTTTGGTAGATCTTGGGGTCCATTACTTTGAATCAATGGCAAAGGATTTTGGAGTTGAAGGTAAGCTAGACCATTACACTTGCATGGTTGATCTTCTTGGCCGAGCTGGAAGGTTATCTGAGGCTGTGTGGTTGATAAAGAGTATGCCTTTTAAACCGCATTCTGCCATCTTTGGAACGCTTTTGGGTGCTTGTCGAATGCATAGAGACTTACACATAGCTGAGTTCGCAGCAAAAACTTTGCTTGCACATGATCCAGCTAACACTGCAGGTTATGTTCAATTGGCTAATATTTATGCTGCACAAAATAGATGGGACCATGTAGCTAGGACCAGAAAATCCATGAAAGAAAACAACGTAGTTAAGACTCCCGGATATAGTTGGCTTGAAATAAACAATGTGGTGCATGAATTCAGATCAACCGATAGGTTGCACCCTGAAGCGGCTTCTATACACAAAAGAATTGGAAAGAAAAATGAAGTTGGCTGGCTACATGCCAGACCTTGAATTTGCATTACATGATGTAGGAGATGAGCAAAAAGAACAGCTTCTTTTATGGCATAAGTGAGAAACTGGCAATTGCATTTGGACTTCTAAAAGCTCCACCAGGGTTTCCAATTCGGGTTTTTTAAAAACTTGGGAGTCTCTGGGAATTGCCACTCTGCAATCAAGTACATCTCAGTTATTGAAAGAAGAAAAATCATTGTTAGGGATACCCCAAGGTTTCACCACTTCAAGAATGGTTTCTACTCCTGCAGTGATTATTGGTAAGCTTGCAAGTTTGTAGTCCCCACCATAGTTTTAAACTTGAGGATACGTTTTTATTATCAGAGCCTTTCCAGCATGCCAATGCACTATCTAATTTCTTGCCATCTGATGTTATATTTCGTTGGATGTAGCATTCACCTTGAGAAAAGGGCCAATGACTTGTGAAAGTGATAATTTGCAGCATGCTACCCGTAGTGCTTATGTTAATTCTATCCATGGTTCTCTATATGAGATGCTCATAGCTGATGGGACACAGATCTTATGAAATTAATATGAGGACTCAAAATTTCATGAAGTTCTTGATGACAACATTCTTGAAGCGCTGCATCTTGACATGGCTGAATTTTCATCTTCCAAAGATCCTTATACTGGTCATTGCAAGCCTGAAGGTACAAAGCCCACATACACAAACCCACAATTGTATTTGTAATTTTAGGTTCCATCTGAATTGGCAACGGCAGCGGCTGCCCGTGAATGAAATTTAAAAGCGATCGTGGTTGTGGAAAAATAACATTTGGTGAGCATGAAGTAATGGTGGACACGTGTTTGATGATGATACATGGTGCATGAAGGCGGGGAGTTTGTAACGTGTCGTCCACTAGACGAGGCACGTAGCGGTAAAAAATGCCAATTTCTCTTTCATCTCCGATCAGCTTTTGATATTTGCTGTTTTGGGTGTCGATAGATTATTAAGACCTTCCACCTAAGAAAAGGAAAAAGCTTCAATTTCTGGCTCCCTGGCAAGGCGATCGGAGCTCTTCCTTACATTACTTGCCACACACATACACACACATACACACTCACGTGTGTGTGTGTGTGTGTATATATCAATAAAAAGGGTCTTCGTCTTATCGTTATGGCCTTTATTTTTCTATTTTTTTATTCATGTATATATATGTTTACCTCAAATGTAAAATTTAATAGTAGTATTTATAAATTATGAATAATACAAATTTTAAGTGAATTAATAGTAAGATTTATTTTAGATTTCATGTAAAACACGGTATTCATATTCTTATTTTACTTATATTTATTTATAAATTTTAGTTTTAACTAAAATAGTATGTATTTAAAGTTTAAACCATTTGCACTTTGAACTAATGAATCGCTGACTTTTCCAGCTCGGTATCCGGTTGGAATTTTAAAACATGAGGAGCTGTATCCCACCGCCTTCAGCCTTGAACCGCTTTTTTGTATTATTATTACATTTACTATTATTTACCAAAATATTATGGCGGCATCAGCTCACAACCAATATGACACCGACACAACAACCGTCTCAGTAAAGCCACGTACCCCCAACTATCTCACCTGTGTCTCCCAAAAACAAAATAACTAAAATATCAAATAAACAAAATATATGTGACATCGGCCGGAATCAAAAACGCTTCCCATATTCTTCGCCATCTTTATTTCTCCACCTCCTATCTTTCTTCTCTTCCTCATTACATAGATTTCATCACATTCTCTTTCTTTCCATTTCTCTCTCCTTTTCTTTATCGTCGCTCTCTTTGATTTCTTCACATTCTTCGGCCGTCTGATTCCTCCGCTGCCCCGCCATCGTCACCGACCCGTCCGTCGTCACGATGGCGCCCCGTCTGTTATCCTGCTTCCGCAAACGCAGCGGCGTCGCGCATGGTAGTCGAGGCGAGTCCATCCACGAGAGCAGCGTGATGCCGGAGGAGATGAAGGGCGGAGGACCGGTGTTGGTGGAGCTGTTCTCTTCGCAGGGATGCGCGACGTCGCCGGAGGCGGAGCTGGTGGTGTCGAGGCTGGGTCGGGGAGATTTCCAGCTGGAGATGCCGGTGGTATTGCTGGCCTTCCACGTGGACTACTGGGATCACATGGGCTGGAAGGATCCATATGGGTCGAGTCAATGGACCGTCCGGCAGAAGGCCTACGTTGAGAGTCTAGGGCTTGATACACTGTTCACGCCCCAGATCGTGGTCCAAGGCAAGGCCCATTGTGTTGGAAATGACGAGAATGGCCTCATCACCGCCATCACGGAGGCACCAAGATACCCTTCGCCTTCCTTCCAGGTTCGCCTTCCTCTTACTTGGTTCTTTAGTTTTGCATTTGATAAGATCCAAATGAAAAATGTGAATGAAAAAAAATAGGCTATATGCTAAACGCTATATTGGTTTAGACGATTATTATAATTATATTATAATATAACAAAAACTATGTGTATGATCGCTACAAACACTGAATTAGATCTTTCAAAAAATTATATAGATCTATGTTCATATAAATTTGACAGAGTTCTATGTTGAACTTCAAAATTTTCACTTGAAGTGTCAAGAGGCTGAACCCAAGGTTGACTAAATTTTGTTTGATAAATATGATTTATGAGGTGTGAAATTCTGTTTACCACAATTGGTTAAGAGTTAAAAAGCTATTAGGCATTTGTTCTCTGAGGGATACCTCAATGATTTGCTAACTTTATTTGATTTGGAGATTCCAAGCTTAAAAGAGAAACAAAGAAAGAATAAGCTTAAGAAGGTTTATTTATTTACAGAGATTCTCTGTTTAGTGGGCAGTTCTATTTTTGTGAAGTTCACAATTTCCCAAAGATCTAATAAACTGGCATAAAGCTCAAGTTAATTATAATCAACATATATACAATTGGAAGTTAAACATGTTGGATTAAAAAACATCTCATACAAAACATAATCAAATCCACATTATAACAAATATAAGTATAAAATATATATGAGATGCAGTTGAAGAGTTATAAATATCTCTCGTCATTAGTTTGACTGATCTGAAAAGAATTGGAACTTAATCCGAAAACTAGTCAATCAGATAATATTGTTAGACAAAATAACATATTCTTCTAGCTAGTGATTAGGTACAGTGATAACAGCTTGTGTACAGTTATCACCAGTGGAGAACCCTTAGAATTGAGCATAGAAAAGTTGTCCCTCTAGGGCTCACAAAAGTATTGCACAACAAAAATATCAATTGTTAATTTTTATTATTAGAAAATTAACTTTAATAAGTTTGATCAATAACCTAACTTGAACTGGACCCAAATGATTACATGTTACACTCAGAAATATTTATTAATTATTCTAATTAATATCTAAATAAATTATATTATAATAATAAATATCTCGCAAAATAAATATCTCGCAAAATAAAGAAGAGGAAAAAAAAAACGGAATATTTTTAGGTTATCTGTCAACCACATGATGGTGTCATCTGGTAGATCTGAAAGAGACTTGGATATATCTTATACATGTGATGTTCAGTCTCAATATCAACGTCCCGCCTAACATCAAGTAGGAGGCCAATTTCTTACCTAATATCAAGATTCTTTATGAAATTTCGGGAAATTCCATTTTACCTTTCATTATGCTTAAATATGCATTAAACGAAAGATATACATTTAAACTATGATATTAAAACCCAGCTTGAACAGCCGGGCAGATCAGTGAACTGGTGGTGAATCAGTTCGTTTAGGAGTTTCGGATGGGTCAATTGATTACTAATATATATTCTTTCTTATACTGCATAAAATCACTTCACTACCTAATAACAAAATTTAAATCCCATCACCCAGTAGATTTCCTTGTTTAATTGTGGCCTTTGATATGTATTCAGATTGAAGGGTGGATAAAGACAAAATACAAGTCCAGCTACCTCAGCTGGCTCATAATCTTATTTTAAAAAAAGGTGTTTGTAATCTAATGCCGTTTTGAGTGAAACTTTATGTAGAATTTAGAAATAAGGAAAGAAAAAGACAAGTTTTGAAAATTAACAAAAAAGTTTATGCGATCTCAGCAAAATTTGAAAAAAATAACAACTGACTAATGGTTAATTTTTCTCTGCAGGCAACTTTGCAAAGGCCTTCACCAGATTCCTTGCAAGTCTCCCTTACAGGAGCATTGAGAATGAAGGTAGACAGTAATGGCGTAAACGTGATGGTGGCATTATACGAAAGTGGTCTGGTCAACAACTGCGAGAGAGGAGAGAACAAAGGCCGTGTTCTATCGAACGACTATGTCGTTCGAAGGATTGAAAAGCTCTGCAACGTCAAAGATATCAGTCCCAAGAAGACAGTCTCAGGAACCCTAAACTTTTCCTTGTGGGAAGGATTCAATGCCACTAAAAGTGGAATAGCAATCTTTGTTCAGAACAACTCTCATCAAATTTTTGGGTCACAGAGTTTCAAGCTCCCAGAGGACATATGATTAATAAATTGATGTTGTGGAATTGATTCTGTTATGTACTTTGCTCTGTAATATTGTTTAGGCTTATGATGTATCAATGTGCAGGATGTGTTCTGTTTTTGGATTTCCTTTGTAATTGGTTTATTGTTGAAACTATAAGTAGTAGATGGATCTGTTTAACTATGTGGCGTGCTCATTTTCATTGGAACAGGAGAAAGTTGCTTGTTTGCCAAGAAAGTGATAGAAAACAAGAATGACCCTAGAGAGAAAATGGAAGCTTGTTGGGGTCTCTTGTATTGATAAAGTGATTGAAGTATAGTAAGTATAGAGTATGGTTTGAATGTTTCTTCGACAAAATTTGATATACTCTATCATGCCGTAGGTTTAAATATTTCTAATAATTTAAAGATGTTATTGATAATGGATTTATAAATATTCTTCAAATTCAGAAATGTGTTGTAATTTTGATGAGTTCTCATGATATATAACTCATCCAAAAAAAAGTTAAGAATTGAATTAAACTCTTAATTAATTCTGTCAATTTTTTTTTGTGCGGATGATATTGACATTACCATTGTTTTTCTTGTAATACAATGGTTTTTTTTCTTGTAATAAGCTTATAAAAAAATTTAATATTCATATTAAGAACAAAATAAAAATAGATAAATAAAATGATTCATTTATTTAACATATTAGAATAATTAAGGCACGTTTTGTGAAAACAAAATTTATAAATTAGTTAGTTATACCTAAAATTGGAATACTCACGCAGATTTGATATTCCAAAATAGATTTTTTTATATCCTCAAATTGGTCACTCAGTTGATATCGAACCTGTGGCTCTGTACCTTCACGGCCCTCTAGCCATGGAAAGCACACTCTCTCTCCTTATCTTCTTCATACCTTTAATTCATTCTCTCTCTCTTCCATCTCAATTATCACCAATAACCTCATCTTCCATTTCCTCCATGGCTACCTTCACGATCTCTTCTGCTTCGCCCTGTAAGGTAAATTATACATACACACACGCACACAGTAACTAACATGCCTTTAAATCTTTCTCTAGTTGATGAATGATTTTGGTTGTGGGGAATGAATGTCAGCTGAGTTCAAGGGAGAATGGGATGTGCAGTTCATCATCACAAGCTTTAATGGCAAAGGCCAGAAGAAGCAACAGTGTGGGAATGAAGGAGAAGAGGGGAGGGAGAGTGACGTGTCAGGCAACGAGCATACCGGCCGACGACAGAGTGCCGGACATGGAAAAGAGACAGCTCATGAATCTGCTTCTGCTCGGCGCCATTTCCCTTCCCACCGCCGGCATGCTCATCCCTTATGCCGCCTTCTTTGCTCCACCTGGGTCTGCCTCTCTTTTCTCTTCCCATTTTTCCTATTTACCATAATACAGATCATGACTTTGCCGCCACGGTATTACTCCGCCATCACTAATTTTAAAATATTAAAAAAATTAATTAAATTAATTATTTATAACAGCATATTGATTTTCTTAAAACATCAATTTTAATCGTTACTTTCTGGAGATATTGAAGTGTCGTAAGTTGGTTAAAATATTATCTTTGCTAGTTAAAATATAGAGGTCTTAGCTTGCTATCTGGCTGTGAAGGATGGTTAAGTCCTCCCCGAAGAAGGGAAGGGAGATTAACATAAGTCCTCACCTCATATGTAATCCCGAGTTTGGGATTTAGTTACCCTTAAGAGGGTTTGTTGTCATTTGTTTTGTTTGATTAATAAACGCTATTATCTTTTTTCTTCATTCTTCACATTAATTACTCCGACGGTTTCATCGATAAAATCCATATTCAATAGGAATAATTTGAGGCGAAAAAAATTATATATTTAAAAAATAAAATAAATCTATCAACTAACTCGAGTGGAGGGAGCATTGTTTAGTACTTATTTGTATTATTTCAGAATTGTGAAAGTGGTAGATATATAGAAATTATTCTGAACAAATGAGAAATGGTGGAGCAGGTCAGGAGGTGGAAGTGGGGGAACCATCGCCAAGGACGCCGTTGGAAATGACATCATTGCTGCTGAATGGCTCAAAACCCATGGACCTGGTGACCGAACCTTAAGTCAAGGCTTAAAGGTACCCTTCTCACTCACTAAACCCGATTTAATATTTCAGTTTTCAGTTTATAATCTAATTTTGTCCAAATATTTTTTAATGGTTCACAACAACTTGTCTCCAAATATTTTGGTCTTGCTTCTCTTGGTGAAGTTCGCTTAGAGAGACCAAGACCTTAGAACTTGGAGACAAGTATATTAAGTAAAACAAGCATCATGTTAAAACTCAAATTAGATAATACCCCTACTGTTAATATAAAATTTAATTAAAAAATTGATATTGATTTTAAATATATATTTTTAATATTTATCAACTTTTTTTAAATAATCTCTATTGATAATTTTTCAACAATAATAAGTAAGAGGGAGAGTGAAAGAGTTAAGAAAAATTATTATGGGTATTTAAAAACTATATCATAAATGCCATATTAACTAAAGGTCTATTTGGATAAATGTTTAGAAAATTGCTTATGAAAAAAAATTAGATAACTTTTAGAAAAAGACTTCTAGAGAAGAGTTTATGGAAAAAAATAGTTTTGAATAAATGAGTATTTGGATAGTTATTGGATTTTTGTTAGTAGCAAATTACTAAAAAAAGTATGATTCTATTAAAAATATGAGAGATAAAAAAAGATAGAAAGGAAAGGGGAAAGAAAGTGTAAGAAAAATATAGGTAAAATAATAGTTGAATAGTCTATAAGCTTTTTTACTGTTCCTAAAGCTATTATTAGTGGTTTATACAAAACTTTAGTTTTAAACTATAGTTTTGTCCAAAAACTTTTTTAGATAAATATATTACTATTTTAAAATTTCTCTAAATTAAAGTTTATGCCAAAAACCTTTTAAAACTAAGGTTTTGCCTTTATCGAAATAGGTACTAACTTCCTTAATTTAATCAAATTAATTAAATAAATCTTATATTAAGAATAGGAATAATACAATATGATGACATGCGAGGAATTTGATAAATTAGATAGTAAAAATTGTTTTATAAGTGCCTGAATGGGATGAGACACTTTATCCTAAAAGTTAGCTATTAAAGTGGGAGAATTGAATCACTTAAATATTTTATTAAGCCACGTGTGGATTTAGTATTCTATACTATCAAATTTCTATAAGATACAAATACTAATTGCACTATAATATGGAATGGGAATATGAATAAATGCAGGGAGACCCAACGTACCTGGTGGTGGAGAGTGACAGGACACTGGCAACTTATGGGATTAATGCAGTGTGCACACACTTGGGGTGTGTTGTACCATTCAATGCAGCAGAGAACAAGTTCATATGTCCCTGCCATGGTTCTCAATACAACAACCAAGGCAGGGTTGTCCGAGGCCCTGCTCCTCTGGTAATTAACAACCTTAATTCAATCCCCTCCTCATGATTCTTAATTTTATTTAATCCTAAACACACATTTCAACTTCAACATGTGTGTCTGTCTCTTCAATGATTGATTTGATGAACATGTTTGTTTTTTTGTGTTGCAACAGTCTCTGGCGTTGGCACATGCAGATGTTGATACTGATACTGGCAAAGTGGTGTTTGTTCCCTGGGTTGAAACTGATTTCAGAACCGGAGATGCTCCCTGGTGGGCTTAATTCAAGCTCATTTTCCATACTATTATCATTCTTATGTTTTTCCACTTTTAATTCTTTTCTACATCTTGTTCAAAAGAACCTTTTTTTCCCTTTTGGTATCCTTGATGATCAACTATACATAATTTCCTCTTCCAGACGAGTTCACTTTCTCTTCTCTAGATTTATAACTATAAATCTTGTTCAAATTTTATTAGAATTATATAAATATTTATAAAAATAGATCGTTCCATTTTAGTTTCAATTTGCATTTCAGTTTTACATCGAAGTGCCCGTCCCTTTCCTTTGTCACTCCCAAGTCCCAACAAGAAATGTCGTGCAAATCTATAACTAAGATGTTACTCCCTCCTTTTCATTATATATGTAAAAATATGATATATTTACAAATGTGCCCCTCATCTAATGCCTCTAAAACATTATTCTCCCTCATTCCCTAATTATAAAAATTAACATATCTAAACATATTAAATAAATAAGTTAATTATAACAAAATATAACTTTTCAAGATAAATTATATTATATACTCCTTAATTTATCCAAATTAACTTATATTAATTATAATTTATTTATTTATTTATTTTTTTTAATCTATTAAAAAAATCAATAAAGTCTTATAATTAGAATATGATGAAATTTATGTTAGGAAATGGAGGACGCGTCATAATATGAAACTTGTTGCTGAACAAGCTGTCTTCTGCCTGAACGCGAACTAAGCAGGAGAAAAGGGATCATTGCATAGGATATCCCTTGGGATTATTCTGGTTTGCGGTTTTTCTTGACATCATGAGTTAACATGAGAAATATGAAATGATTAGGAACAACTTGGAATTGCAGGGCCAAGCTCTCAACATATTATTAGAAACAAATTAAGAACCTTAAAAATTGAAAATGTGCTTAACATTAGTACAGTTTACCATTTACACTCTACTTCAACTAGCAACCTCAAAATTTTGGGGGGGAAATGGCATCAAGTGACAATCTTTCACGGAGCCATCAGTCCTTCGATGGTGTAAGACAGTGACTTTGCCCAATCAGATCTGAAAAGCAGTGTTTGCAAAGTGCGCATCACATCATATTCCGGATCAAGTCTCCGCTGCCACCCCTACAAAGGAGAGAGGAACAAAATGCAATAAAATTAGTTCATGAAAAGTTCAGATGGAAAAAACAAAAACTACAACTCTAAAGCATGCATTATTAATACTGCATAGTAGAATGGCTTTTGGCGCCAGGCTACAAAAGCTCCTTCTAAGGTCAAGGTTTTAGTTTGGATAGGGGTACTCAATCCGTAAACGCAAATGGCATGTCGAGAATGCCAGATTCATAGCTCAAATTATTAGGCAAACTGTCTCATTTATTCTTACATTGTGTGGGGAAACTGATTGTTTAGGACATTAATGAGCAGCGGGTTTTTCTCAATACCTTGGAGATGGCTCTCTTGATACAGTTAAAGGTTTCAGACACAAAAAGAATAGTAGCATCTCATGGCAATTTGTAATTTACATAATTTTGTGGCAAATATGGGCAGAGAATCTTCAAGGGCGCCCTTTTACTTTTGTATGTGATAGGATATGTCTTGGTCTGTCGAAGGATAACATCCCCCCAAATTGCACTTAATCTCTTTTCTCTCTAAAAATACTTCTTTTATAAAAAGGGAGAAAATCATCTTCTTTTACCCCTTACCTTATACGTCTAGAATTAATAAAAAGATTGCTTTTGCTCAAACATCACTGGAAAAAGCTTTTGGTTTCAGTGTAATCTTCACACAGATATGATTCTCAGAAGCCAGAAGGCATTCTTAAGGTGGCAAAGTCAGATGGTGAAAACTTAGAGTTTATCAATCTTCAAGTGGATTTTTATGATCTTAAATAGACAATAGCATTTTTCAAGAGTCATAACATAATGAACATTAACATGGGGCACTATAATGGTCTTCACTAATTTGTTATTTAAAATTTGAAGAGTTCATCCAGATTTGTCAGATTTATTATTGTGACAACAAAAGTAACTTGGGGTGACCTTTCAACCATATAACAATTGCTGGGTGCATAAGGTAAACACGTCACCTGCTGTCATGTATTCAACTCATATTAAAGGCTGAGAGGATCTTATTGACATAGTAAAGAAATAGAATTTATTCAGAGGCAGAACATACCTCCAAAACCAACATGGTCACCACCACAGAGCATATATTGCCATCTAAATTGACTTGATGCTGTCTGACATGCTCAAGCAATTGCTGCATACAATCCGCTGGGTGGAAGTTTTCTACCTTCCAGAGGTTAAATGATTTCTCCACATCCTATTAAATGCAAAAGCCAAAAGTTCTTAAAATGCAATTTACTGGGAGGTGACACAACTAGTATATGAAATCATGGTCTATATCAATAACAGTAACTACACAGCTATGGACCCTATAACAGACAGAGACAGCATGATGAGATTCCCAAATATGAAATGAGTGGAACAGATTGGGAAATATCTAGGAGACAGAAGGACCCTGAAGACCATCTAAGGGGAAATTCCAGGAGTTTTTAACGGAAAATTGAAATTAAAAACAAAAAGAGGAGGCAATATTGGGGAAGAACTATAGCCCTCAAAATTTATAAGATTTATCTTTGTCATCTTCCATTTATTCCCGTTTCTTAAGATGGAACCCTTGAGTTTACATCAGAGCACAGTTACTATATTTATCAAGATATTAAAAAAAATCAAATTCTTTTTGCCATATTGTCTCAAAGATTATGTAAGACATGTTTACTGATGCGCAGAGTCACTACAATCTGACAATGACTGTGAGCATCCAACTGTCATATATTTTTGTTGTTTAAGTCACACTGGCACTCTACAAGAAATTAGGTTTGACCGTTGATGAATCTAAAGCTTGAGTGTAACCGTTTATTATCAGCTTGAGACCAGTCTAAGTATGTGTTAAGAAGGTCAAAGTATCAATAGATAATTAGTGTTAAGCACAACTCAGAATTCATAAGTTGAACGAATGGCAGCACTTCAACCATTAGATTCTAGTATATGAAGGTTATGTCATAAAGGTAACAGTGATCTCAGCTGAGTTAATTAGTAAGAAAGTAAGTTGGCAATACAAAAAGAATGTGTATGTTGAAACAGTATTTCAATGGCAATACCTCAATGAAAGACTTTGGATTAGGGCAATTTTGTCGTTTAGATAATTTAAGAGTGCACTCTGCAGCAGTGTGACCATCTAGAATAGCAACAGCCTTGAAGAATTCCAGTAAGTTTTGTTGCTCCCACTTTGAGAGTTCAGTAGTCATGCCTACGTCAAGGAAAACAACATGAGGCCGTGACTTAAAAAGCTGTATCTGTGATGGTGTGATCTGTTTTCTGCGAACAAGAATATTTCCTGGATGCATATCTGCATGGATAAAGTTATCCACCTGGAAGAAGGCAAATATATAAGCTTATGCAATCAATTACATCACTCAAACGTTTAATCATGCATTACTGATAAGATAAATAATCAGGTATCACAACTTGTAACCATACAGAGGAGAGGGAGAACCATGCTGGACTCTATGATGCCTTATCGCAATTCTTAAGGATTTAGAACATTAACAAAAGTTTGAAAACCTTCAGCATGCAGATCATGATCCTTCCTTCACAAGTAACTTGAAGAATAGGCTATTTTGTCCTAAGTAAATAATTCACACAGACGCACACAAGTGTGATCAAACACTGAACATGCAATCTGAATAAACTGAATTAAGGATACATTATCATGCCGTGATAAGTGATAACAAAATGATACTTTTTTTTTGTGATATGAGAACTAAATAATACTTCAGAAGACTCAAATAACCAAAACCAAGACAGGATTCTAAATATTTTACCAGAAGCATCTTTAAAAGAGCATGTGTTCCAATATGAGCAAGGGTAGCTTTGAATTGTTCATGTCCTTCAAGCTCATCAACATAGTACAAAACATTTTCCCCATGTTCATAGGTTTCCACTAAAACAGATGGGTGCACTAGAGGGTATACAGGCTTTGGGAATGAAACATCCTTCCACTTACGGAAATTATAGATAAATCGACTTAAATGGGCTGCTTCTCTTGAAAGATCAACTTGAGACATCATAAAAACAGCAAATTGCTGTAAGCTTTCATCCAATCTCAACCACTTCAAATTAGGTAAGAAATTTGAAAATCTGGCAACAAGATTAATGATGATGAAGTCCCTTCTAATTGCTTCACTAACACCTGGATGTCTGACTTTAACTGCAACAACAACAGGTTTTGTTTGCTGACCTGGGTATCTGTATTTAAGTGTAGCTCGATGAACTTGAGCAATGCTACCTGATGCTACAGGCTCCTCATCAAAGTTCTCAAAAATTTCATGCAATTTGCGACCAAATGCATTTTCAATACTTCCTCTGCTGTATGAAAATTTATGCGATGGTGCTTTCGTGTGAAGCTTTGCAAGTTCAGAACAAAGATCCTGAGGGAAGAGATCTGGTCTTGTAGCAGCCCATTGACCCCATTTTATAAATGCTGAACCAGCTTTTTCAAGTGCAAAGCGGACAGCATGAATCCATCTTTTCCTAAAATGGACACCACCAAAGTCCACAAAAGGAGACATAACTATGCAAGGTGAGAACAGAATTAACAAATATATAGCCCTGCAAAACAAGATAAAAACCTCAAGGGCATTGAACAAAGCAGTGGCCAAGTATAAACGTCCATCTTGTGCATGCATGTACAGAGAATCCCTTTGTGGGAAGGATTCTGCTTCTGCCCGTGTCTGTTGTGTCCAAGAAAGATCTCCTAGTAGGAAACAAACAACACCAGGCACAATAAAATTCGACCGGGACAAAGCCAGACTTACTGCACGGGCAATTTGACCTATTGGTGGCAGAGCTGGCACAGTATGGAAACATATTTGAGAAATCCTGTTCCAAATAACTTGAGAGCACTGGTTATTTACATTATTTTCCTGACGGGCATAGAAGTTCCTCGCTTTGCCACTTGTCAACAAGTTCTTTTTGAGTATAAGTCTATAGTACAAAGAAAATCTGTATGCTGAGAATGGTGATACCCCGTTACAATGTCGCCCATTATTATACACTTCCCAGTAGCCAGTCTTCTGTTTTCGGACAAGGGAATGCGCAAATCTTTTAACATGTCCACAAGCAAGAAACCTGCAAGTCAAATTGGTTAAAGTTCAGTCATGTGGTCCATTAGAGATAAAATGCAGAAAGATTGAAAGTAAAAGATTATAGAAATAAGCATCAAAGACCAATTCAAATAGATAAGAAAAAAAAATTACGTTAGAAGTGTTAAAAGGAACTAAGCCAGGGGTTCTAAACTTATAATAATAATGTCAGCTTTTATTCCAGATAAGTTTCACCAAAACGAGAACTATCAATAGCAAAGTTTATTTGTTGCGGAAGAACCTTTTTAGCTAGCCCTTCTGCAAAATTTCAAGTAGTATGTACTATAATACAAGAACAACGATTGTCCGGTTTATGTTAAGAAGCAAGAGACCCTGGCTATTCTTCCCTCTCTTCCATAGTCCAACCATGAGCACTGTCCTTATTCAAAGTAGCAAAAATTCATCTACTCTGACTGCAACGGGTACCAAATACAAAAACTTCATTCATTCAAGATTGATTCAAGGAAAGAATGAAAAATATAGCTTCCAAACAGTAGATTATTGAAGGGAATAACCTAGACATGGTTGTCTGGATCTTGAAACAGTGAGTTCCAAACTATAAAGATGGTAGGGAACAATTGCCGGCATTTTACTAAGAACCGAGTGCACGGAATACCATCTTCTCCGGCGGCCACCTCAGGTGAGTCCTCACCGCCGCGAGTAGTGTCTCATGATGGCGGAGACATCCAAGAACCACCGATACACTCGGAGATCATCAAGCTCAGGATTTTGGGTTTAGAGCTACAGCAATGGCAGTGGGTGACTCCTATCCTATGAACCTGCGATCGGTTGACAGGAAAACGACTCGGTCCTGTTCCCTTGTTGGGGCCAATTTTTGAGCCGATGATGTGATTATTCGTCCCATCCCCAACGAATTTAGTAATTTTTTTTTATTCTCATAATGAATTGATGAGAAAGATCAATCTTGGGCTGAACGGCCCATTGATTTAAGACTTTTAAGAATGGGTTAGAATTTAAGGCTGGAGTTGATGATTTTTTTTAGTTATCTATCTAATTTATTAAAATTTTATTTTAATTATATTTGAATTTAATTTATGTAGTATATTTGACTATAGTGACTATTAATTAATTATATTTTAAATATAACTGAAAAATCTCTGTTCAAAACTTGTTGCAG
Source organism: Leucaena leucocephala (assembly GCA_037074615.1). Taxonomy (NCBI): domain Eukaryota; kingdom Viridiplantae; phylum Streptophyta; class Magnoliopsida; order Fabales; family Fabaceae; genus Leucaena; species Leucaena leucocephala. The sequence continues at coordinate 4,393,738 of CM073546.1, read as the reverse complement.
AAGATATCTAAAAAAATTAGGTTTTTTTAATGGTTATGGGCCCGTTTGGATAGGATTTTAAAAACGGGCTTATGAAAAAAAAGGGCTTTTAAACAGATTATAGAAAAGGGCTTTTGGAGAAGAGATTATGAAAAAAAAGTGGTTTTGAATAAATGAGTGTTTGGATAGTTATTTATAGAAGAGATTTTATTATTGGTAAATTACGAAAAAAGGTATGAGTATTAAATGAGGAGAGATAAGAGATAAGAGGAGAGAGAAGAGAGGGTGTAAGAAAGAAAATAGAGAAAAAGTAGGAGAGAGGAGAGAGGGCGTAAGAAAAAATAGGAGAGAGGGTGTAAGAAAAAGTAGGGGTAATATAGTAATTAGTTAGTTCAAACGTGATTTACTGTTCTAAAAATTACTCTGACCAGCTTTTCTGAAATCTTGGTTTTAAACCAGAGTTTAGTCCAAAAACTCCTTTAAACAAATATAACTGTTTGTTTTAAAATTTCTCTAAATCTAAATTTTGAGTTAAATCTTAATTTAAAACTAAAGTTTGGCACTCTCCCAAGACACTATATCTAAAACGAAGAAGGGTGGGGGAATGAGGGGAGAGTTCAAAGACAGGAACAACGGGGAAATAATGCAAATTCACTCAAATCATGAGCTGTCACGTCTACCATGAGATGTGTTGAGCACTCTTTATAAATGAACTCTAAACCTATGGATTAATGATAAAAATTTCCGGAAGATAAATATAACAGATTTAAAATTAAAACAAATGACGATAAATGAAAATAATTAAAATAAATAGTCATAAATAACAATGATTCAACATTAAACATAATATTTTTCAAATTGTCTTGGTATGTTTTTCTTCCAATTTTTTTTTTTAATTCTCATCACAAATATCCCATATTTTATAGAAAATTAGATATATGTTATATATAACTAAAAAAATTATAATATTGAAAGATATATCATACATATATTCTAAAAAAATTTAAATATCTTTAAATAATAAATTTTATTTTCTAAAATCTCTCAGCAATTTTTTCTTTTAATATTATGAGTAAACAATTTTGTACAGTCTAATTTTTTAATTTTAAATATTTAAAAATAAAGTTAAAGTATATTTAGTTTAAAATTTACAAAAAGCATATTCATAGGTGTCAAAAATATGCTTTGAATCCGGACTAGTATTGTATTCAAAAACCACGCGCAAAAAAAGGCAAAACCAATTGGCTTAATTTATAAATTGGGCACCCGTTGGGCTCTGGAAAACGAGATTACAAAACCGGCGTTTCCTCTCATGCTATTCCACTAACCGCCCCTGGATTTGCTCTCTCTTCCCAACTTTCAGCTTAAACCGCCTCTAGATTTTCCCCTCAACCTACCCCCATTTATGTGCCAAACCTCACTCCATTTTCGTCACCAACAAATCAACACGCAGTCACCTTTCCTTCAACCTCACTACTACTTCTCTCTCTCTCAGTTTTCATCTTCTTCATCAGAAACCTAAGAGATCATCATGAGTTCGGGAAGGAAGGCTTGGATTGTGGCGTCAAGCATAGGAGCAGTGGAGGCATTGAAAGATCAATTAGGGTTTTGCAGGTGGAATCATCCTATGAGGTCTCTGTTTCAGCACGCTAAGAACAATCTCAGATCTTATAGCCAGGCCAAGAAATTGTCGGCTTCCTCTTCTGCTGCTGTCTCCAACCAGGTCAAGAGGACCAAGGAGGAGTGCATGAAGAAAGTCATGGACATCAATTGCTGGGGCCCGAGTACCACCAGATTTTGATTCACTCCAAAATATCTTACATCTCTTGTGCTGAATCCCTCTATTATTCATCCAATTTTGTTCATAAAGTATGCCTATTATGCAGTGATTGAGTCCCTACAATGTTATTAGGGCATGGCATGTAATTAATTTGCACTATATTGGGATACGCAAGAAAGTACGGATAATTTAGTGGATCTCTCTGATTTGCAGATGTTAACGAGATAATTACTTGGTTAAAACTTTTCTCGGTAGTTTCCATCTTCTAATAATCTCTTGATGATGATAATTATGATCATACTTATAACTGACAAAGTTTGATTGCATTTTGTGCTCACCTCGGCTTTATGAACTATTAAAAGTCATTGAATATATAGAATAATTTGGAACAGTATGGTTTATCTGCACTGGGCCTGCCTTAGCTAGATCTGAAATTATTCTGGCAAAATCAAGGATATGAAGAACTGGAGGAAATCTCATTTTGATGAATCTGGTTCTCTCTCGGAAGATATGATTGAGATAGTGTACATATCCTATGCCTTATTCTGAACACTGACGAATTTACATCTATGATTCATCGACTTCTTGATATATAGAAGAAAAAGGGGTCGACTTAAAATAATTCTTCTACGAGTAGAAGGAACCAAGTATTGAAAATGGTTTTATGCGTGTGATGAAAAGCATTGTATACAAAGATTGAGAAAATTTGGGCTCAAAAGTTGACATGAAGAGGTCCAAATAAACAACTTGGTTTCTCTATGAAGTCCAAAGGAGTTTGATTTACCCTTCTAACCAATTTCAACCTCACAAGATTGAAATAAAATATTTTTATTTTAATACTAAATCATTTAAATTTTATTTCTCATTAATTTACTTGTCTATATAAATTTTGTATGGGTTATTCAAATTTTATAAATATTATTAATAAGTCAATCTCTTATATTTACATGTCTTTCTCTACAATTTAAGTTAAATTTTTAAATTTACAACTTAACAAAAAGAATACTTATATTTTTATTGGTGATTTAAAATTTTACATATTGATTTACCAGCCAATGCTTCCGTCGTCTCTCTTAATTCCCTAGTAGGCCCCATCCAAGTTGAAATTTGAAAGCATGTTTGTCAATAATCAATAATTGATTATTGATTATAGTCTTAAAATTTTATCTTATCAAATTCAATTAAAAAATAAGTATTGTTCAATCCAACTTAATAATTTCAATTTATTTATGTACAAGTTACAATCAATAGGCTCAATCAATAATCATTTTTTATCTTCAAAAGACTTCGAGTCATACTTTAATGTGATTACTTATTAATTACTATTATAGAACTTAAAATTTTTTAAAGATTAAAATAAGGTTTAAAATTTTTTAAAAATTAAAGTAGAGCCTCAAGATCATTCGAATATCAAATTTCAAAATTCTTTAATATTTTAAATTTTTAATCATAATAAAAATTTATAATAAATAGAAATAATTAATCTACTATAACCTATTTTTATCGGGAGAACTCTAGTTAATATTTGAAACCTCAGAATATTAATTATTCTTAATTAGATTTGATTATCATTCAGTTGGCCTTATGCCTATATATATAGATGGAGTAGTAAGCACAAGTTACTAATATTTGGCCGAAAAGAAAATATGTTTTATATTATTTGTCTATAGACTAATCGCATTCAATGCTGTTAACAAATAATTTACTGTTTCTTTTTGTTTTTTTTGGGGACATTGCTTCTGACTCATCACATAAATTAAAAGATATAGATAACCCTTTTACCATTCTCTTTTTTTTTTTATAATTATGGGAGATAATTTTAATTCTTGTAATATTATTATTATATTCCTTGGAAAAAGAAGCTAAAGAGAGAATCGTGCAAACACATGCAATGAGCGAGAGAGGTTTACCTCTCTTATAAGAAATAACGAACTAACTATATATTAACTAACTCTAGCTATATATTCATTTCAACCGCCAATTGAGAACTACGAAGACGTCCTTGAGTTAGAGAATCCTTGCATTTTCTCTCTAGCTCGGCTCCTTCTTGTTTAATTTTCTCTCTCCGTTTCTTGGCAAACACATAGAGAGCTTTCTTCTTCTTCTTCTTCTTCATCTTCTCTACAACAATTAAAGAATTTTCCAGCAATGGACTCCGACGCCGACGATGTTGATCAATTTCCACCACGCCATGCCATTTCAGAGAAAGAAGAAGTTGAGACATCGTCGAACAAGAGAGAAGAAGCAATCATTAAAATCATTCAGGTATATATCTCAGACTTCTTCACACATGCACCAAGCTAATTAATTAATTAAGTTCTAGTTATATGCCCTTCGTTATTTGCTTTCTCAAGCTAATTAATATGTCAAGAAACCCTCTAAATTTCTTAATCTTGATCGAGTTTGGTTGCGTTGCCACCATTCCGTTTTTGAGCTGATCGATGTTACTGTTTGTATACTGAGAAATCTCAGAAAGATGAGGAAACCGGGTTTAATCACGATCATTAGCATCTGCTGTTAAATTTCTTATTCATCTCAGTTTCAGTTCTTCATTCAATCTCTGCGTCTGCTATATATATATATATATATATATATCGATCGATTCATGAGTTTGTGTTTCTCTGTGAAGGGTATACCTCAAGAAAGATGTCGAAAGGAGGTTGCATCATCATCCAGTTCACAGAATGATGAGGCAATCCCAAGGAGACCTTGGAAGGATGAAGCTTCAACTTCACAGAATAATGCTAATGATTCTCCAGAAGATGAAGAACCAGATGAACAAGAATTCTCAAGGAGACCTGGAAAGGAGCCTATGGCATCAGAGATTGATGACGAATCTTTAACAGAAGCAGGTGAACAAACAATCTCAAGGAGACCTGGAAAGGAGGCTATGGCATCTACTTCAGAGATTGATTATGGTGAATCTTTAGCAGTGACAGATGAACAAGAATTCTCCAGGAGACCTGGAAAGGAGCCTATGGCAGCTGATGATGAAGAGCTAGAAAGCATGCTAAAGGAGTTGGGATTTACTTCAGTGTTAATTAATCCTTTTATAGAGTCCATGAAAGAACAAGACGACCCAGAAGAACCAGAAATCCCAAGAAGTCCCATAATGGGCTTGGTATCTTCTTCACATCAGATAACTACTCGTCCTTTATCAGTGACAGATGAACCAGAAAACCCATGCGGATCATCATCTGGAAGTTCGTTGGAATTTCCTTCCCAGATTAATTCTTCAGCAGTTCATGATGAACGAGAAATCCCAGGGAGACCTGAAGAGCATATGGCATCTACTTCAGGAGTAAAAGAAGAACAAGAAATCCCAATCAGACCTAAAGGGCATATAGCATCTACTTCAGGAGTAAAAGAACAAGAAATAATCCCAAGGAGACCAGGAAAGGAGGCTGCAACTACTTCAGAAGTAACAGAAAAACAAAAAATAATCCCAAAGAGACCAGGAGAGGAGGCTATGGCATCTACTTCAGAAGGAACAGAAGAACGAGAAATATTCCTAAAGAGACCAGAAAAGGATGAGAAAGAGAGAAGGCTTAACACATGTTGCACCGTCTTGTAGTTGTACTCCGATGAAGGAAGATCGTTATTCAACATTCATTTATTTTGACTTTGTCATATCACATGCGTGTCAAAGTAGAGCCTTGCAAAATGGTTGGTTTATCAACCCAAGGCAACTTGAGAAAAAGCTACGAGAAAGAATTTCAGACAAACTATGATACATGATTAATATTCATATGGATATAGATCTTTATGTATATTTGAGGATTCTTTAATAACAATTTCTACACAAACATGTGAAAGATTGGGATTGGGGTTGAGATGTGGATGTTCTTCATTACACATACACTATAATACTCATCATTTTAATATAAGAGTTAGTTGAATTTTTTATATAAATCAATAAAATTAAATTAATTAGCTAATTATGACTAAATATAATTTTTTAAGATAAATTCATATTATATATTCTATAATCTATCTAAATTAATCATCTAGTTATTATAATAATTATAATTAACTCATATATTTAATTTTATTAATTTATCTAAAAAAATTAAATACCTCGTATAATTAGTATTTAAAAGATTTGGTATTTTTATTTTGAAAACCTAACTGATATTAATATTAATTCCTGACGTTCAAAGAAACAAAACAAAAATAATGATAATGACTTGCGAGAATGATTTAAAACTAATCACATTAAGTAAAAATTAATTGCCAAATGCCTGCATGTTTTAAGGTTTGAATATTAATTGCAAAATGATATATATATATATATATATATATATGTATATATGTATATAAATGGCCTTTCTTTGCGATGCATTTACCCAACCAATCAGTAGCATTACTTCACTTTTGTTTGGGACATTGCTTCTGACTCACTCAGAACATAAATTAAAAGATATATAACCTTTTTACTATTCTCATTATTTTTATAATTATGGTAAATAATTTTAACTCGTCATATTATTATTATATTCCTTGGAAGATAAGCTGAAGAGAAACGTGCAAAACACGTGCAATGAGCGAGAGAGGGTTAAAAAGGCAGACTTTCTCTCTTATAAGAAATAACGAACTAACCATATATTAACTAACTCTAACTATATATTCATTTCCACCGCCAATAGAGAACTACGAAGACGTCCTTGAGTTGAAGAATCCTTGCATTCTCTCTAGCTCGGCTCCTTCTTGTTTAATTTTCTCTCTCACTTTCTTGGCAAACACGGAGAGCTTTCTCTTCTTCATCATCATCCTCTCTCCACATTAATTCAAGATTTTTCCAGCAATGGACTCCGACGACTCCGAAGATGTTGATCAATTTCCACCACGCCATGCCACTTCAGAAAAAGAAGTTGTTGAGACATACTACCTCAAGCAAGAATCTCAGTTCATGCCCTCCCCAAGCTTGTGCGACGATCCCAGACTTCGTAACAAGAGAGACCAAGCAATCACTAAAATCATTCAGGTACATCTCAGACTTCACACACCAAGCTAATAATAATTAAGCTCTAGTTCAATGCCCTTCGTTATTTGCTTTCTAAAGCTAATTAATCTTTCAAGAAACCCTGTAATCTCTTAATCTTGATCGAGTTTCGTTGCATTGCTGCCATTCCGTTTCTGAACTGATCGATGTTCCTGTTGGGTTACTGAGAAAACTCAGAAAGATTAGGGAAACCAAGTTTAGTTACGATCATTAGCTTCTACTGTTTAATTTATTGTATTCATCTCAGTTCCAGTTCTTCATTCAATCTCTGCGTCTGCTCTCTCTCTCTCTCTCTATATATATATATATCGATCGGTTCATGAGTTTGTGCTTCACTCTGAAGGGTACAACTCAAGATTTGGCCTTTTGGTGTGCTTGAACAGAGATAGCTGTGTTAATTACTTTTACGTAAGAATTCTATTACGTTATATTAATTGTGGTGCGTGCATGCATGTTGTTTTGCAGCATACGAGGAATCGAGATGACGATGTATTTATTCCCTATCTGGCAATCCATTACTATGACCGCTACGTTTCATGGAATAAAGCACCTTCAACAAGAAGGAATTCTGCGTATGCTATGTGTTGCCTCTTCCTTGCATTGAAGATTAGGGTCAAAAACTTTGAAGTGGTATACCTTTTAAGGCAAATTCATCAATATCATCATCTCGTTAATTAAGATCAAGTGTAATTTTCAATGATATAGCAATATTTTTGCAAAGCCTTGTGTTCTAATAATTTAATTCGTTGATTATTATATTATTAGAAAGCTAAAAGGATGCGCATAAATCGGAAGGTTGTGAAAGAACTGGAGCTTAAGATTTTGAAAGGACTTCATTGGCAACTTTGGTATATAACGCCTTTCACCTTTCTGCACTATTATTACCCTCGATATGATGAACATCTTGAAGGTTTCAGGTTGAGTTCTGTTATCAACATCATTATCCAAGCTCAACAAGGTACCTGTGTGTGTGTGTGTGTATAAACTCATATATGTTCTGATCTCTGAATTTATATATTTTCTTGTTTCTGAAGATCACAACTTAGCTCGACAGAGGCATTCTGAAATCGCATCGTCGAGTCTTATGGCTGCTGCGGCCTTGGCGAATCCCAGGGAATTCCTCAACAGCTTTGTGAACGATGTAAGAAAATTGTATTATACATAGCATTCATATTGATATACGATGCCGAGATTGATCTGTGTGATTTCAGTTGGATGGGACACCCTGGGTGTGCGAGTTGATACAATTGTGTACTACGAAGAAGATTGCAATTCAACGTGCTCAATCAAGGAGACCCAGAAATGGTGAAGCTTCAACTTCACGCAATAATAATGTTAATGATTCTACGCAAGATTATCAACCAGATGAACGCGCATTAATCCCAATAAGAACACATGGAAAGGAGGTTGCATCATCCAGTGCACAGAATGATCAAGCAATATCAACAAGGAGTCCTGGGAAGCATGAAGCTTCAACTTCACACAATAATGCTAATGATTCTCCAGAAGATGAAGAACCAGATGAACACGCATTAATCCCAAGAATATGTCGAAAGGAGGTTGCATCATCATCCAGTTCACAGAATGATCAAGCAATCTCAACAAGGAGACCTGGGAAGGATGAAGCTTCAACTTCACACTATAATGCTAATGATTGTCTAGAAGATGATAAACCAGATGAACAAGATATCTCAAGGAGAGCTGGAAAGGTGGCCATGGCATCTACTTCAGAGATTATTGATGACGATCCTTTAGCAGTAACAGATGATCAAGCCTTCTCAAGGAGACCTGGGAAAGATCCTATGGCATCAGAGGTTGATGACGATCCTTTAACAGCAATTGATGAACTAAAAGAAGACATAGAGGAGTTGGGGTTTACGTCAAGGACAGTTGATCCTTTATTTACGTCCATATCGGATGAATCTGGAAGTCTTGCGGCGTTTACTTCCCAGGGGGTTTCTGCAGTACTAGAAATCACAAAAAGCCCCATACTGGGCTTGGTAACTAGTCCTTTATCAGTGACAGATGCACCAGAAAGCCCATGCGGATCATCATCTGGAAGTTCGTTGGTATTTCCTTCCCATGCTAATTCTTCAGCAGTTCATCATGAACTAGAAATCGCAATGAGACCTGAAGAGCATATTGCACCTTGTTCAGGACTAAAAGAAGAACAAGAAATCTCAATGAGACCTGAAGAGCAAATGGCGTCTACTTCAGAAGTAACAGAAGAACGAGAAATATTCCCAAGGACGCCAGGAAAGGAGGCTTCAACTACTTCAGAAGTAACAGAAGAACGAGAAATCCCAAAGAAACCTGAAGAGCATATGGTATCTACTTCAGGAGTAAAAGAAGAACAAGAAATCCCAATGAGACCTGAAGAGCATATGGCATATACTTCAGAAGTAACAGAAGAACGAAAAATATTCGCAAGGACACCAGGAAATGAGGCTTCAACTACTTCAGAAGTAACAGAAGAACGAGAAATCCCAAACAGACCTGAAGAGCATATGGCATCTACTTCAGAAGAAACAGAAGAACGAGAAATTCCAAGGAGACCAGGAAAGGAGGTATTAACAACATCACACGAAATCTCATGGGGACCAGAAAAGGATGGAAAAGAGAGAAGAAGGCTTATTGCTGCACTTGAAGCTGCACTTGAAGCACTTGAGGAGACGGATGAAACTGATGAAGAGAATCTACGTGTGACGTCGCAGAGGTTTATCAGAGAGGTTGAGTTAGCGAAGACCACTCTTGAGGATCACCCAGAGACTTCTGAAACTGAGAAATTACGACAGTTTATCTACACACTACAGAGTTTGTTTGACGCATCGCAAAGGTACATCCAAAGTCCTCCATTATCAGAGGTGATGTCCGTTCATAGTCCGGAAGATCTTCCTGAGATGTCTGGGTTTGAGGCATCGCAAAGTTCCGTTGGAGGCGATGAGCCGGACAATTTATCGGGAAACTGGTCTCTCCAGACCCCGTCTCCTTCTCTCCAGACCCCGTCTCCTTCTCATGCTGATAGGTTTAACACATGTTGCACCGTCTTGTAGTTGTACACTCTTATGAAGGAACATCGTTATTACATTCAACAATTTTGACTTTGTCTATCCTTGACACTTTTTTCCATAATATCACATGCAACTGGAAAGTTGACCCCTTAAAGCAACGAGAAAGAATTTTATTTGGCAAACTATGACATGATTAATATTCATATGGATATAGATATTTTGTATATTTGAGGATTCTTTAATAGCAATTTCTACATAAACATGTGACTTGCATGTGGCAGGACTTGGATTGGGATGCAGATGTTTTACATTACACACTATATATAATACTCATATTTATCATTAATATAACAATTTATTTATCATTAATATAAAAATTAATTAACTTATTTTATTTAAATTAATTAAATTAAATAAATAAATAAATTATAACTAAACTTAACCCCTTAAACATAAATTCATATTACATAATTTATAAATTATTAAAAATAATCAATTAACTTTTATATTAATTATAATTATTTTTTTAAGTTATTTAATCTATAAAAAAATTAAGTAACTCTTATAATTAAAACTTTAAAGATTTGGTATTTTCATTTTGAAAACTTGATATTAATATTCCTGATATTCAAAGAAACAAAACAAAAATAATGATATTGACTTGCGAGAATGATTTAAAAATAATTATATGCGAGTAAAAATGCTGCTCATATTATTAACTAATTAGTAAAAAAAAATAATGTTTTACGGTTTGAATATTAATTGCCAAACGAAATATATATAAATGGCCCTTCTTTTAGGGTCAGTAAAAGACAATTTCTTTGCGATGCATTTAACCAATATCTTGTATATTTGTCCATTGGAAGACTAAACTCACCACATAACAGAAATAGGGGATTGAAAGAAGTAACAGATTATCACTCGTAACTCATCCGTCATTTCCTGCTTTAAATGGTTTTCAGAATTGCGGACCATGTATCATCATATGAAAACTAGAAAAAAAAAAAAGCAAATAATTCTTAATTGCTGATTGATCCACGAATTCTGCTCTCGTAGTGAAAGTCTAAAAATATGGTGAAGCCAATGAAACAGAAGATCATTCAGTTGTTGAGCCTCTCGAAGAAATAGAGATAACCCATTTCTTTGGGAGTATTAATGGAAGCCCCAACCTTGTTGTCGTTGAATATAACCCATCTTCCATCTTTCAATATGTGAGCAACATAGTGCCCACACTGCGTTGACGTCCCCATGTGGCTTATAATTCCCATCAGCCGATATCCTTTCACAATGCCAACAACAAAAATGTTCAGTAATGATCGAAAGATGATGACGATGATGAAAAAAAATACCGGATACTTACTCCCTCCTCCATCAGGTAAGCCAGCATCATTTGGAACAGATGGGGCATCCGATGAGGTTGCGTCCATGCTCGAAACCGATGCATCGGGATTGCTAAATATCCAATCTGTTGCTTTCTCAATGTCCCCACCCTACACAGCAATCATTAACATTCCTTTAAACCTCCCGGTCACAATAATGGAAAGTAAGATATGATGGACGCAGAAAATTACCGATGCATTGAGCGCCTTTCGGGCAATTTCTTCCTGAAATCCGAATGTGATTAATGTATCAACTTTAGATTGGTCAACGGATGACAAGGCAGCAGAATTCTGCCCTTTGCTGATTGGATTGTCGATATCTGGAAATAGAAGGAAATATATCATTATCATTCCTCTAAACTTCAAGGCACATTGAAAAGATTTTCTTTTCTGATAATGAAGTTGAAAATGATGAAAATAACTAATCTTAAACCTGGATCATCCATGTGAGACAGCAGCCAATTCATTGCCTCTTCTACCCCAGCATTTGAGGTATTTATTGCAGCTTTCTGACAATGAAGATAATGAAAGCCCATAGAGGCAAGCTGTGAGACAATTTCTTCATTAGCTACAGGCAGGCTTGAATCCTCCTCACCAGCTACTGTGCAACACAACAAATAACAAATGCGGATAAATATTTGATGCAAGATTTTTACTTTTTATTTGAAACCAAATAATTTGGTTTTCCTCTTCAGGATCCCCAAAAGATAATTGCTGAACAGAAAAATTACTCGCATACCTCCATCAGGTAGCAACTCTTCACCGGGCTGATGACCTTTGCTGCGCATATGACTAATATCTATGATATCAGGAACATCTATATATACATCTGGAAAACGAAATTGCATAGCAATATTAATTTATAAGACAAATATTTTAAGAAAAGACCTTGCAGCATAATATAGACATATCAATGTAAAATATACCAAGCTTTTTCGGAACCCAGCCTGCTCCCATAACAAACTTCCGCATGTGTAACACCAGGTAATCCGGGAATGAGGTTAGGCCTGCCGTCCTACAGAATGAATAATGTTTAAGTATCAAGATGAATTTTGCAACATTGAAGATGATATTTAACCAACTAAAACAAATATTAGACTTTCGTCACATGAAAGGAAGAGTGGATTGAGAAGAATCAAAATGCTTACTTCACAGCTGTTGTCTTTGCCTTCAAGGCAGTGCTATAAAAATCATTTATCTCCTCAGGAGCTGAGAAGCTTGCAAGACAAGATTCTAAAGGCACCCTCGGGCGCACAATGTCATCACCAGACCTATCAGAATAGATACTCTCAGCAAAATTGAGAAAAGCAAATGAAGGTATAAAATATCTAAACTTCTGAACTTACACTTCCTTTCCTTCAGCAAGTTTCTCTGCCTTGAGCTTGTTAAAGGATTCTAATTCTTCTGAAATTTATTAAACAATGCAAGTATTATATACAACACTAACATGACATCATAGCCCAGTGAAGTATAGGTGACAATGAAACCCACCTTTATTAGTTGCTTCATGCAAAGGGATATTAAGAGAAAGAATGTAATCATGCCTTCGGTTATATGTAACTTTTCCAGACGAACACATGATTCTATCTTCAATACCAAACTTGAAACACCTCGCGGGGTCCAATTCAGACTTCCCAGCATTAACTCGTTCAACTTGATCCAGAAAATGTAGGAAAAATTCCAAAGCATCCTATCATAAAAGTTGGAATTATCCAGTCAGAAAATAGTGAATTAATAAAGACACGACAGGACAAAAGAAATATTTTTTTATTAAAAACAACTTTTCTACTTTTAAGATTCACGGAAAATAACCAAATAAATAGTAAAATGCCTAGACATTTTTATATACAATCGATCATAAAATAAACACAACTAGGAAATGTTGGGCTGTAAAAAATAGCATACAAACTCTTAGTTTTTCAGCTAGACTACAAGTTCACTTTATAAGTAACTAGTATAACTACCGCTTTATATAAGAAAATACCAACAGATCAGCAACCAAGGGAATTAAATAAAACATCAGAATTTCAGAAACTTTAAATAGCCTAAATCATTTTCCAAGTATACATTATATCTCATTTTGCAAGCTTATGCTAAAAGTTACCTTTACTACTGAAATCTTAAATGACTATTGACGTCAACAAATGACACAGAATCATACTACACAATTCTCACGCCAATAATTTGCATTCAGCTAGAAAGAAATAGCTAAAGATACCTGTTGCCTCATAGACGAAAATTCAGGATGACTGGCAGCAATTACAGCTTTCAACATACGTGGCGGTATCCCTTCCTGTTTCTGGAGTATGCAAAAATAGGGAGGGGAAAAGAGGAGGGGGAGGACAGGCAGAGAAAACTCATCAAGGCAAAGGAACGTTCAATAAAATGAATTTAGTCTTTGTCAACTAAGACTTCAACCTAAACCTAAAGCAATTCACCTCCATTTTATTTAAGCCCAAAATATCAAATAGCTTGAAAAATGAAGATGAAAAATTGTTTCATTATGGAAACTAGCACAGCATAGTAGCATACAACCAAAAGGGAAGAATCCAAATATATCACTTGCAGAACTTATCCCCATTTACAACTTAAAAAACGATCATGATACTAAAACAAGAAGCAAAAATAATTAGTGAGCTTACAGTAGGAGTTGAGCTGGCCGCATTTGCATTTCCATCATTCTGGATGGCAAAAAGCAACTTACAAACAAACAAAATTTATAAACTAAGCATCCAAAGATATGTGCTTGAGAAATGGATGACACACCTCAAGTGCCGGACTAGAATATTTTCCAGATAGTAAACCATGTGCCAGTTTTGTCCTGACGCAAATTGGAAGTGACAGTTATATTTTTCTTTGAAGTACCTCCTCAATATTTTTAAATTCTCTCTTTCATAATGGAAACAAAATGGTCTATAGAATATACAACCAATGGTATAGATATGAACTATATATGCAAATGACTGACCTAATCCATCTTTACCATGCAAGATCTATTTTATAACGAAATATCCTTGCAAAAATGGCAGAGAATGTGCAGGGAAAACTAGTCTCTCTTAGCTAACCACATGAAGCATAACACAACGAACAGATTATGGATAGCTACATGCCTACAGAAGCCTAAAACCAATGCAAGCTAATTACTCACAACTGCATATTCAGGTCGACAGTTGGATCAGCAGGTGACACCTCAAATGCGTTCTTTAGACTTTGATTTGCATAATACCTAAGAGGAATCAAACAATACATTGATGTAACTGGAAACAAGACCCAGATAGCCCATGAGAAGAAACAACTAAAAGAGAACATCTCTGACCGTGAAGAGAAGGACCGTGTTGAAAACAAGACTTGCATAGTTGCAGCAATGTAACAACTGGGAAAGACAAGGGAACAAAATAAGAGAGCAAAAGTAAGTACATTATGAAGGGTGGCAATGAACAAGAAAATCCTCTAACACCCTACCTGTTCCCAAGATTGACCAGCCCTGTGTATCCTGGTCCATAAATTGGTTCCACATCCTGTCCATTTTCTTGGATTCGATTCCAATCAAAATTGGTATTTTGGTCAAGTTCCCTTTCAGCAGTTGTCATTTCTGTCTGGACACAAAAATATAGGTAGTTTTTGAGAAAAGTATTGAGGAAAAGGAAGTTTAAAGAACATAGTCTTGCACAAGCAAAAGGGATCCAATGAAGGACTTTATTCAACTTCATGCCTTCATGGACATCAGCGTCAACCCCATAAAGAGCACATCAAATATATTTCTTTTTTTTTTGTTGGGGGGAGGGGGGGGGTGGCATGTCTTCTAAATGCCTTCTGAAGCTTTGAAAGTTTTGTTCTAACTTCAAAAGTTACTCTTAAGGATTGGATCAAGTAATATTCTCCCATCATGAATGAACGCAATTTGATAGCCATATAATGTTATCAGAAGTAACCTCAACAGGCTAGACCAAAGAATCGCTGAGAAAACAAGTGACAGCTGAAAAATACCACTCTGAGATAAGGAAAGAACCTTTTGAAGTGATGAAAAGTCAATGCCAAAGAATGCCAGATGCTGTGCTAAATGTGGATCCAATACACTCTCATCCTCTGGATAGGAGAAAACGTCTGAGCTGCCACAATATATTAACCATAATTAATACACCATATGGCAAATAATGGATCCATCTGCAATGACTTTAAAAGTTGACGGGATTGCTAAGCCTACTTCGCTATAGCTGCCGTAAAGATTTACAGCAAACAACAAAAAGGTAGAAACAGGGGAATTGATGGTATTACTCAGTCTACTCATTATAGCAGGCAGCAAGGTATAAACAAGGGAAACGGAATGAGACTAATGAACCAACAAAATGTACAGGAGTCTATGCACCAAGGTTGACAGGGAATGGAAGAAAATCTAGAAGTTAATTATTTTATGATTATCTTTATTTACAGTTAGTTTAGGATTTTAATTTACTTGGGATTAGGACAGGATTTATCATATGATCCCATGTTATCAAGGATTATCTTATCTAGGATGAGTTTACACTATTATTTTAAATAATTGTACCAATGACTCTACAGATAGTCATAGGATTTCCTCATTTGATGAAATTATCCAGAAACGTTCAAAGAAAATAACAAAACTGTGACCCATAATTCGTAAATAAATTCCATCAACATAATATCAAATATCAACCCTTCATGCTGGGAGAGCCTGAACTTAAGCTGGAAGCAAAAGTTTCAAGTGTTTTCCTTCGAAAAAAGTGCATCAACCCTTCATGCTAACAAATTTCGTTATCATATGAAAAGGTTATCAGTATTAGATTATTAGGAAGGACATGATGTCATAATACATTAATATACAGAAAGTGGGCACTACCTGCTGCTTCCAGATCAGCAGTAATAGTCCCAAGCTTTACAGCAAGGGGGTAGCCAGCCTCCTTGTAGTGGTCAACAGCATGGTTGTTACCACCCGTTCCATCCCAGTTTCTCCTCCCACAAAGGATCAAACCATCAGTCAAATTTAACCAAAGGTTATCTGTCTTCTCACATTTGGCACATTTCCACCCAGTTGGAGGAATAATGATATCATTGTCAATCTGCTGTAAATTTGTTGCAAATGCACTGACTTTTTTCTCATCTGCAGTCCAAGCCGCAACTTGCTGTTTCCATTCAGCACCCTCAGCCAGTAAGATGGCATCAGCAGCTAACCTTACCTAAAATATTTTTAACAGATATGATAACTAATTTAAGAGCTGTGCCACACATCAAGGAAAAAATAAGCAAAACAATGCACCAAAGACCAAACAGATAGAGAAAGCAAATGTGGTGGGGCTAATAATGGCAACAGTCCATGGGAGGCCACCTATAGTTTGGCTGTTTCCTGTCAAATGTTTCACCACTTTTAGCACTTTTCCATTGGTTTTAATTTTTTATAAAAATAGTTTCCCACATCAATCTCCTCATTGTAATTAAACTTCACTTTTAATAATGAAAAGAGAGGAAGAACAACAAAAGGAGGGTAACAGGCACCTTCTCTGGTAACTCGACTGAAGGAAATGGAAGCGATACATAGTCCGGCAATATAACTATACTGTGAGTTTCTTCATATTCATCTTGATTGTTATCAAGTCCCCCATCAACGCCTACAAATTAACAAGATGGATATCAATATGTTACATAGAAAAGAACAGTCAATTGGTAATAATACTGAAACAGATTACCCAGCCTTTGGAAAATAGCCAAACCACTGAATCCATATTTACTAGTACATAGAAAAGGGGCAACAGATATTGGTATCACCACTAAGAAATATAAGAAACAAACAAAACCAGAAATTATGTGTCAACTAAAACAAGAAGAACCAGAGCACAATCATTTCAAAGTACATAATGCATTTAAAAGAAAAAATAAAATAAAAAAGTAATTCATCACAGGATTCTGCATTTTGAATCAACAAAAAATAAGAAACTACTGAACAAGTAATGGCTTGAAGACTACAATTCAGAGTTCCAGTAGAAAATTAAAGGAATAGTCAGCAAGAAATGACTTGAAGTTAAGGTCCCACAATAAAATGATTGGATAGATGATTCGTGGGATGCCAACACTAGCGTTAAAGCATTTAGTAATATATTCAACTATTCTGAACAATAAAGCATGAGTAATAAAATGGAAGATGAAAAATGTTGGGGGTACTGCACAATGCAAATTGTAGGGACTGTAAGTTAGAATACACGACCATAATATGGTCAAGCACAATCCTTATTCATGTACCTATAGCCAAGAGGGTTGGCTTTTTCGAAGGTCTGTCTTCAGGAACTATCTTCTTTGTCTGCTTTATATGTAAATAAACAGGATCGCTAGTCTTCTCATAATTCCAGCCCACACAATCCTTCCCAAAAGCAAGAAAAGTGTACATGTCGATGAATAGTCCACCATCTGACCTCTGAAATTCATCAACAATGTCACTACTAGATTTATCAATTATATGGACTGTGAACCCCTAGACAAAATTTAATTTCAAATAAACTAATACCAATCAACTTCCAGCTACAATCAGGGGAAACAAGAGGACACCCTAAACCATTTGCCTCACTAACTTCAATTTATAATTGATCATGAAAACAATTTCCCTAGTTCCCAGCCTCAGGAAATTCAGTAATAATATAAAAGAATAATCACAATACGAAAGTGACAAAAGGCACACTCTATAAAGTACCAAAAATGATTCAGTGGACTAAAACAACAGATAATTGACCGACAAACCAATATATCATGGTTATTTTGCACATCTAGATGAGTAAAAAACTGAAAGCCGAAAACCAATATTTGCAAGAACAAAAGCATTAGACTATAACTGCCATTGCATGTAAAAAAATCCGTAAGAACTGCTGAGAAAATACTGATTGCGTGTTCTTTAAGATTGTCACGCTTTATTAGTAACCTAGCAGTAAAGCTGCCGTTCGACAGGGCCGGAAATTTGATGTGCAAGCCAACAATAAAGAGGACAAATATGAAATGCGTTTGACTAGTAAGATAAAAAAAAAAAAGAAAATCATTCACCAATTAAGAGAGAGGAAGAGATGGGGAAGAATCAAAACAACTATAGCTACGCTAACATCAACGCCATCATTTCGTAACGAGAGATGGGGCAGAGGAAGTACCGGGTTATCGAAAGTTAAGCAACACTCTTGCTTGTAGATACGATTAGTGGGCTCTGGGATTCGAACGCGGGAGAGATTTGATCGAAGTACGTCCATAGGGTCCACCAACATCCAGAGAGAAAACCCTTTTCGTTTCAGATGAATTTCGAAGAGGGCAACAAGAAGAAAAGTTTAAGGAAGAACAAGACTTTGCCCTAGCCCAATGCCAAGTATCTTTGTGCACAGAATCGGCCGCGACGAAAAAGGAGAAAAAGAAGAGCTCTTTCAGTGAACCGCGTACTTGTCTTTGTAAGAGTCTCCAGACTCTAGTCTCGGCTGAATTGAGGATGGTTCTCATTTTTCATGAGTACGCGTTTGTCTATATAAATATGACTACCATAGGACGGATATGGTAAGCGAGCCCAGAATTTTTTAGCCCGTTTGCTCTGTAAGCTTTTCACTGGAAACAAGTGTTTTAATGGCAGAAGGAAAAGGTTTCCAACCAAAAAAATACTCGAGAAATAAAATAAGAAAAAATTATTATGAATATAATTTAATCATAAATAATCAAATATCAAGTAATTATATAACTAAAAATATGTCAATATATAGGATTTTTGTGGAATGTTTGATGGCTACTACAGTGTGATGTGGACGGGATGCAGGTGATGTATCTTTTGCATTTTGAGTGAGTGTATTTTTAATTTCCGTAATTCAAGTGATCAATTACTTAAAATTATTTAATTATAATTTTGTTCATAAGACAACACAACTATTTTTTTGTTGGCCAACAACAATATTATTTTTTTCTTTTTAAGCACAGTATTGTTCAAAATGTCGTTGATCACTAAATTTAAACATATTTTTCAACAAAAATTCGAAATAATATATTTAGAAGTGAAATATTTGTCGTGAATTTGTTTGAAGAACATGTAATTTATTTACGTTAATGTATGAGAGATAAATTAAGGTTGCAGGAGCCAAATTACAAGGACGACTGTGTGGGAGTTTTGTGAGTAAACTGACGAATCGTATGAAAACACACACTAAACATGGTTTTCTATAGATTTTACAAATAAAGAATCTCGGACTTAATGGGAAATCATAGTTTTCTACTCTCAAACCACCGTTTTCAATCATAAAGTGTTTTTTAAGGGCGTGAAAAAACTAATAGTAAAAATTTTTGACTGAAATCTCAATTTTAAAATAAATAATTATATTTATCTAAAAAAATTATAAATTAAATTATAGTTTAAAACTATAATTTTAGATAAATCGTTTAGAATAGTTTTTATAATAGGAAAAAAATTTATAAATTATTTAATTATTATTTTATATTTATTTTTTCTTACAACCTCTCTCCTCTATCTTTTCCATTATTTTTCCTATCTCTTCTATATTTTTAACTATCTCTTTTCTCTTATCTCTCTCTTTTATCTTCTTCACCTCTCTCTTTTTTTATTTCTCTTTTTCATCATCTCTCATCTCTCATAATTTTAATATTTTTTCTTACAATCTCTCTCCTCTATACTCTATCTTTTCTATTATTTCTCCTATCTCTTCTATCTTTTTAACTATTTCTCTTCTCTCCTCTCTCTCTCTCTCTTTTATCTTCTCCACCTCTCTCCTTTATCTTTTTCATCATCTCTCATCTCTCATAATTTTAATAAAATTATATTATTTTTATAATTTTTTAATTATAAAAATTCTTTTAATAATAACTCCCTAAATACTCATTTATCCATAACTATTTTTTTATATAAACTCTTTACTAAAAATTATTTTTTAAAAGCTACACAAAAATTATTATTTTTTTATAATTATTTTTTTAAAATTTTATCTAAACACGTATGCATAAGGGGTTTGATTACGATTTTCCCCCCAAAACAACATGTTTTACTCCAAGAGTTAATTTTTATTAGGACAATATTTATGTAAAAAAAATATTATTTATATCAAATTATTTTATCACACTATCTCTGTGTTCTATTTTTTTAAAATATTATTATTTAATTATAAATTCACATAAAAAATATAGAATATGTGATCATATATGATTGGAGAATTTAATATAGTAGATATAAAGATAAGTTTTATCATTTTTATTATTATCAATAAATAAGAAAGTACACTTTTTACCAGATTTTAAGAAAGAGATGCTAAACTAATTTTTTTTCCTAATAGTACTTCTATATTAAAAATCATAGTCTAAAGATAGAAATCCGTCATTTTTTAGAAGCCAACAATTTTATTTTTTTCAAAAATTATTCTCTACTAAAATAATTTGTATCCCATTTCTCGATAAATTATTTTTTAATAGTTAATAATTAATAAATACCCTATTGATCTATCAAGCTCAATTCATTAATTATCTAGTTGATTTAATTTTCGGGGAGAGCCTGCCCAACCCAGAGTCCCCACAAGTTGCCCAACTCCATAAATCGCATGTACACGCTGTTCCTTTAATGAGGCGTTACCCATAATATATGTTTAATTAGTGAGTATAGAGAATTCAAAATATAGCATATACGACTTTTGAATTCATTAGGCGTCAGATGTGAAACGAATGTTATGAGCCATTGTCTCCACCTTTTGACTTTTGACCGAGGAGCCATTCTAATAGTAGGGGTGATAATTTTAGGAATAAATTAAAAGATCATATGATCCATTGCTCATAGTCTAAAAGAGAACCATATACCATAATTTATACCTTTGTTATAAATTTTATTTATTATCCGCTCATTAATATAAATTAATTATAATAAATATGATATAACTCTCTCATAATATTAATATATAATATTAAATTTTATATTAATTTTTTAAAAAATAATAAATATTATATATAAAAACAATTAAAATCTTATATTTAAATTTAAATTTAATTTTTTAATTATCTTTTATATTAAAAATTAGAGATAATATTATCTATTATATCAATTGTGTTGATGTAAACCAACAAGCATATAGTCTTACTTAAAAGAAAATTAAATTATTTTAAAAAATTGATAAATAAGATATTGATGGCATTAACGTAATATTAAATATAAAATTTACAACAGGTTCCTTTTTTTAATAAATTACGAGTCAAATTATTATTGGCAAGTAAGTCATACTTATGAACTGCTATATATAAGCTTTATGTGTGACTCATTAAATTCCATATCAAAAAAATTGCCTCTTTGCAAACATGGAGCTATCAGCTATGCATTGGATATACGTCCTAATGGATAAAAACTAAATTTAAAAATTAAAATTAAAGTGACTGTTGATTTTTTATTACAATTCTTTTCTCTTTGACTACCATATAAAATCAATGTAAAAATGAGTCAATATCCATACACAACTTAATTATTAATAGCATTGTCTCATGTAATATTTACAGTGGGTTAATATAATTTTACACATTTAAATTTATTTTTATTTTATTTTTAGTCTATTAAATTTTAATTTTTAAATTTTTTT
This sequence comes from Leucaena leucocephala, assembly GCA_037074615.1. Classification (NCBI taxonomy): domain Eukaryota; kingdom Viridiplantae; phylum Streptophyta; class Magnoliopsida; order Fabales; family Fabaceae; genus Leucaena; species Leucaena leucocephala. The sequence goes on along the minus strand of CM073546.1, from coordinate 4,372,001 downwards.
ATTTAAAATATTATTTTTATAATTTAATAAATTATTATTAAAATTTATAGTTTAAAACTTGATGGATAGATAAGAATAAATAAAGAAGAATAGTGTAAATTTAAGAGATATGATATTAGATGTTTATATTCATTTTAAATTAAGAGAGAGAAATATTATAGTCCACCAACAGCGACTTAACCGGTAATCACGAAATCTCAAACGCCTCTCTCTCCCTCTCTCCCCACCATATTCCACGCAAAACACACCCCTCCGTTCTTCCCTCCATAAATCATCATCTTTCTCATCGTTTTCTCTATTGTTTTTTTCCTCACTCTGATCTTCACGATCCAACCGCTTTTCTTCTCCCATGGAGTCCTTCAAGGCCAAGACCGGCCGGTCCAAGATCAACCACAACGTAAGTTTCAAGGCCAAATTCTGTCTCTGTTTCAAGCCGGTCTCCTCCGTCGACGATGCTTTCGAGCCCCCCACGTTCTCCACCATTTTCTCGTCGGCGCTCATGGCGGATTGCAGGGAAGGAACTGACGGTTGGCGCCACTCCTCCAAGAAGAAAGGCGACGATAACGGTACTTGTTTCTGGCAGATTCTCAAGAAGGCATTCAACCACACCACGTTGGTACGCTTTGCCGCCTCGTTCGTGATTTCTCTCTGTTCTTCATTCATTTCTTAATTCCTTCCATCTCTGATAATTATTTTGGATTTTGATTAGTTCCAATCCATTCCACAGATTCATACACACCGTTTTACATAATTCACAATTTTAAATTCAATTACGTATATGAAAATCATCTATGAATATATAACTTCTCTCAACCGTACGTATTCTGATCAAATAAACGAGTTACCCAATTTTTTTCTTTTCTTTGATAAAATTCCATGGTTGTTTCCTCTCCCATGAATTTTCTTTCAAGTTCAAAAGTCGTCGAGTTTATTTTTTTAATATCCAAAATTGACAAATTGCAATTTTAAATAAAAAATCTGAATTGTTAATCTTACGTATTGCCTTCCTTGGTTACGTTATCTTGTTGATCGGTCAAAGCCTCGACCAAATTAGTTAATGGTTACAGTTTTATTTTATCCGCCAAAAACAGATTTCAACTTTGGTTTAATATATATATACACATATATTTCTTACAAGAAAATGGGAGTATATCAAGTTTCTTGAATATGTTTGTTATTATTTTTTTAAAAAAAATGTATTTTTTTACCTGTTTACTTTCAATGAATTTATAATTTATTTTGGTAGAACAATGAATTTATATACTAATAAGTAATTATTCTCCTGTTTAAAATATGATCAGAGTTAAAATAAGAATTAAATTAAAATTTGAGTGAAATTATAAGAACGCACGGACGGATCATTTCTATATTGACAAAATATTATAGTTTATATAATTTTTTAAAATAAATTAATTAACAAAATCAATTAATATGAATAAACTATAAGTAAGCAATAAATGTAACAAGAAAAACGGAACTGAAATGCTCTTGTTTTAATTGTGTGTTGGCAACTAATACGTACTTTGTCACTTTTTCACAGGTGAAGAAGATTAAAACAAGGAAAGCAGCCAACAAGAGTAAAATTTCCAGATCAAGCAGCGACATGAAATTAGAGCAAAAATTTGAAAAGAATTCAAAACAAGAATGCAAAAGTAACCGATGGCCGTTAGAATCAAGCAACTCATCATCTCTATTCACTCGATCTTCCTTATCATCTTCAACAAACTCAACCTCCTTGTCACAGACTTTGGGATCTTCTTCTTCTCCATCTTCTTCCACAACTACTACACTTAGCTACACCCCAGTTAAGCGACGAGAAGATCCCAAACTCAGAGATAAGAAAAAAAGAACAAATCCTGATGATTATAAAAGGACTAAGGCTCTGTGTTGCATTTTGGTAACTGGTCTGTTAATTTTGATTCTATGGGGTAAGGTTTTTGCTATCATATGTATGTCCTTTTGGTTGTACCTCTTGCCTCGCCGGAGCAAGCTAAGTGAGTCGCCCGGACCGACTTACAGGAAGGAGGAGGAGTTTGACACGGTGGAGTATAAAAAGAAGGTAATAATGGAAGGGTTGCTTGAGAGGAATCGTAGCCGTTTGGTTAGCATGGATTCTATTGCCAGGCCTTGTTCTTGAAGAAGTATTTAGTTTTAACTTGTAATGTTAGTTGTAGTTTTTTTTTTTATGGTTGAGCAATATTCGTGTTGGAGATAAAGCCCATTTTTTTGGTGTATGTGTGATCTGTACATTTTCCGGGCAAATGTTGAAGTTTGAAAAATCTGTAGCCGAGTCACTGATGATAATTGTATATATGTTAGTCATGTGAGATTTCCCGCCCTTTTTCTGGCCAACATGAGATTTAAGGTTTTGGCTGTAAATTATAATTGTTTAATGATATATTGAGTGTATTGGTTTATGAAAGGCATAGTTGAGTCACGAGTTCTTTAATATTTCCAATTAAAAAAAATAGTAGTTATCATTATATTTTCAATATATGATATATTTAACTAATTTAATTATATTAAAGAGGATATTAAGTTTGTTAATGTGATATAATTTTTTTTAAAATACTATAATTATGTTATTTAATTTTTATTTATTTTTTTATTTGATTATTGTTTAAGGAGTACTAATAGGAGAAAAATTAATAAATATAAAAAAATATATTTTATATTTATGATTAATATTAACTTTTTAATTAAATTATATATTAAAAATGAGAGGAGGAGTATATTAAATTGTAAATATCATATGGATATATATATATATATATATATATATATATATATTAGTTGGCGGTGTTCTGGCCTAATGACACCAAACACCTTAAAAAAAATTTAAGCGGAAGGTATAGAAAGGAGAGATAAATTTTATTTTCTTATGATAAACGAGAGAATGGAGTTTTTTCTTTTCCGCCTCCAAAATTAAGGAGAAAACAGAACATATATAATTAGTTGATACAGTTACCAATTTATAATAAGGGGATTGAAAACACACTGAAACGTGGCCAAAATCAAATTTGGCTACTTCTATATATGAACACATTGATTTTTTTTCTTGGTATAACAATGTTTTAAAAAAATTATATTCATCCACGATCTAAAGGTATGGTAAATTTTTTTTAAATAATATTAATATTAGGTAAGATGAATTATCAATTATCTTAAAGTATAAATCTAAGTATTCAAGAGTTAAGATATCTTCTCAAATATCGTGACTAGAACCACAATAAAATAGTACTCCCTAAATTTCTAATATATTATAAATAGTTATATATCTTATCTTTTTACTAGTTAAACTTATGGGTATATGAACACATTGATTTTTTTTATTGGTAATAACAATTTTTAAAAAAAGATTATATTTATTCACGATCTAAAGGTAGGGTAAAATTTTTTTTAGATAATATTAATATCAGGTAAGACGAGTTATCAATTACCTTAAAGTATAAATCTAAATATTAAAGAGTTAAGATATTTTTTTAAGTATCGCGGGTAGAACCACAATAAAATAGTACTCTTTAAATATCGAATATACTCTAAATAATCGTATATCTTATCTCTTTATTAATTAAACCGATAGATATATGAACACGTTGATGATTGTCGTGGAGGTGGTATTGAGGAAGAAAAATTATGAAGGCACCTAAGTTTGTTTGAGGTATGGTAAGATTAATTAATGAATTAATAAAGAGTAAGTAATTGCAGAAATTAATGTGTGTCTATTCAGAGGCGTTCGTAGCGGAGGCTTTAGAAGAAGGTACAGGCTACAGCGAAGGATAATGGACATTGGACAGAGTATCTGTGGGTTTTATGTACTCAGAAATGTTGCATATGCATTATAGAGTATATATGTGCGTATCACACACTCCCCGCAATTAATTATTTTTGGACCATTCTCTGTTTATTATTATTATGAATGAATTATTTTCAGACATCGAAACTGAAAGCATCTTTCAGTTAAAATATGGATTCGTTAAAATACTAAGACCCGAATCTGCCCATAACGGATTGAGTCACTAGGTCAAAGGTTTGTGGATTAACTCAGAGTTATCCTATGAGTTAGATTAGTTATATTAAAATAATATAATTTAATAAAAATAATCCTATTTAACTATGAATAAATTAATATTTAAAACTAATAAATATTGATTCAATTAGTAAGGAGTTAGTTTATAACTTATAATGTTATGGGTTCAAATCTCATTACTGATATGAGTACATTGTTTATAAGCGATCAGTAAGTATTTATATAAATATTAGGGATTGAATTCACATAAACTTATTTCTATTAAAAAAATTAGTATTTAAATAAAAAAAATACTGAACACACAATATTTTGATACAGGCATATCTTTTGGCTATGACAATAACAAAATACAATATTAAAAATATATATATTTATCTTTGCAATCTTTCAAAAGCTATAAAATAATACAACATTAAAACATATTCACTAATAGTGCCATATGAAATCCTCTAAATGGAGACAAATTAAAGTAACAAATCTAATTAAGGGTAATCTAAATCTATTAAAACTAAAAATATATATATATTTTTTTAAATTGACCTGGGTTATTCTTAGATCGTCTCAAATTACCTAAATTATGATCGGGTTATCCAGGTTACATTTGTCACCTTATGTCAACTTAAATATAAGTTTTGAGGGTCACCCGAACTAGATAAACAATTAAGATATTGATTTTCAGACTAATCTGATTAACTAATGAGACTTAAATTTTAGTACCATGCTTATAATAGAATATATCTCTTTAAATGATGTTTATTTTGTTTATACTTTCCTAAATTTGAAATCCTGTAACTTACAGGGTGACGAGGGTGAGGTGATTTATCACGTTAACTAATTTAATAGTATTATTATTAGATGTCAAATAGAGGAGTAAAAGATGAACAAATATTAAAAAATCTCAGTATATAGAGAAGGGTGGGGACATAGACTAGACACAATTCTTTTTGTTTCGTAATTGTTTTTGCTTTTTCTCTGCACCTTCGGAAATATTAAAAAGAAAATAATATCATTAAGTTGTTAATAGTTAACGTTAATTTTAACAGTTAATATTAATTTTTAAATTGTTATGACGACTATACTCATCTTTTAATATTTTTATGATAATATTGAATCCAATAAAATTTTAGGATAATATTACTTCTATATGATAATTTTCATGATAAAATTGGACCCCAACACACAAAAAACAAATTGTAGACCTTGAAGGTGGGTCAGTGTTTGTTTCATGGAGGTACTGTAGGGGAAATTAGGATGGTAGGTGGGGGTAAAATGGGGAATTCAAGTGAGTGACGAGAGCGGAGGAAAGGAAATCCCAGTTCAGATTTAGATCTGCGTGTGTTTGGGAAAGCGTTTGGGAATGGATTTTGGGATAAAACCTCGGTTTGAAAAAATTTCACACAAACATCAATTTTTGTCCAAAATTGATTTTGGGCCAAAACCTCGGTTTGTAAAATTTTTTGCCAAACAGCCATTTTCCTCCAAAATTGATTTTGGGCAAAACCTCGGTTTGAAACCATGGTTTTAAAGAAGCTATTTTTCAATAGATTTTGGAATTGGAAAAGAGCTTATAGATTATCTAATTACTATTTTACCTCTACTTTTTTCTTATACTCTCTCTCCTCTCTCCTCTCTCTCTCCTCTCTCTCTCCTCTATCTCCTCTCTCTCTCCTCTCTCTCTCCTCTCTCTCCTCTCTCTCTCTATCCTCTCTCTCTCCTCTCTCCCCTCTCTCTCCTCTCTCCTCTCTCTCTCATCTCTCTCATACTTTAATCAAATCATACCCTTTTTAGTAATTTATTAATATAAAAAGTGATTCTACTATTAATCATCCAAACATCTCTATTTGCAAAATCTATTCTTCTCATAATCTATTCTTCCCAAAATCTATTCTCCATAATCTATTCTTCCTAAAATCTATTCTTTCCAGAATCTATTCTCCTAAAATCTATTCCCCAGAATCTATTCTCCCCAGAATCTATTCTCCCCAGAATCTATTCTCCCCAGAATCTATTCTCCAAAAGCTAATCCAAACACACCCTTATTTGATGATACGCATCATATACCTGGGACCGCCACGGTGAGGCACGGAGGGAGGGCTCCGGTCCTTCTTGGATCTCTATGGGTCTGTCTTACTATTATGGAACATATGTAATTAATTACTATTTCAGTTCCTTCAATTAATTTTATTTAAAAAATTAAAAAATTAAAAAAAACTAATTAATTATAATTAATATTAGAGTTAATTAATTAAATTATTCAAATTAACGTGTATACGACATATTCATCAGATTATATTTAATTATAATTTATTTTTTTAATTTTTTTAATATATTTTAAAAAATTAACTTGATCTACAGCAATAGAGTATTAAGTAATGACGATAATTTGGATGACGAGATGAGATGAGATGAGATGTGATGAGTTGAGGGGAGAGTAGGATCCAGTGCGAGTGTGGGGGGGTTTTGCTATTGTGTACCAAAAATGTGGGATGGTCCTTCCCCAGTGGCAATAAAGCATAGAGTTACAGTTACTCTATTTCTCTCCTCTCTTAAGTCTGCTTCCCTCTCGCTGTCCCCCTCCCTCAATAAATCTCTACCCAACAATTAAATTAAATTTGGCATTTTTTCTTGCCAAACAAATTAGGCATATTTAAGTATGCCATTTCATATATGATATCAAATTTATGACACATGCTATTTATGGATTGAGTTTTAGTGCAATGACGACGCACTGGATTTCTACCTACATTAAAATGGGACAATTTATATTTAATGTTACTTTATTTTGATATTTTCATCATTTTTATTTAATAAATCCATTATTAAAATAAAAATGATTTTCTAATCGTCACTCTTCCAAAACAAATTATTTTTCAAATACAAATTAAAAACTTTAAATGAGAATCCAAATCTCGTTATAGTGACAAGTATGTTGATCATATAATTCACGAATAATACATTACAGCTTATCTAATTTCAATTTAAACTATAGATTTTCTTGTACGGACAGACCAATAGGTTATACCTTAACGTGTTATTATAATTAATTTGTAGGAAGATATAGATTCGTGGTACAATAAGCAAATATTAGACATAGACCATAGTTTTTTTTATAGAAAATATATTTTTTAATTAATTTAAAATATTATAGAATCAATTAATATAATTACTAATTAAAATCTTTTAAATAATAGATTATTGATTGCAGAGCTTACAGATAAAAAATTAAAATTATTGAATCAAATGTAATTTTTTTAATTTAATTAGATAGTATAATATTTTAAAAATATATTTGATAGGTAAAATATAAAAGTTATAATAACTAGCACTATTGATAAATTACAAATTTATTTTTCTAATTTTATGTGATAAATATCGTAATTATAAATATTTTGAGAATTGCCGGGCCAAATGTGCCTTGTGAGAAAGAAATATGGTGAGATTAAAAGGTGAATGAAATTTGGATGTGAGGTCTTTATAAAAAAAAAAAATGAAATTAGGATGAGAGGGAGAAGTGGTGCAGAGAGGAGCCGCAAAGGCCCACAAATAGCAATCATACCATGCAGAGCACAATCTGGGCTACAGGAACCTCCGAATCCACCGTGTCTCTCCAAACCCAGCAGTTCCCAATCCCCCCACCTTACACGTGTCTCTCCCACGTGCCGAGCCTCTCTCTTCCTCTCAGCCGCCTAAATCACGTAAGGGCGGTCGGTCACAGAGGAAGAAGCAACCCTCATGGCCACGGGGACCACCAGTGGGCCCCTTCCTATGGACTGCAACCACCGGCGCTACTCTCTCCCTCCTCTTTTCCAGATTCCATCTGCACTCTCACATAACATGTCTCCCCTTTCTCTCTCTTATTCTCAATTATAATTTACAAATAATATTAATAAATTTATAAATAAGTATATTTATGGCATGGGATCAATCAACTTTAGATATAGTCCAATTTATAAACATTTAATAATTTGTGTTACCTCCAAGTGATCTCTTCCACAAAAGATGACGATGAATATGTAGTACAAGTGTGTATAATTGGAATACTTTGATTTTTTAATTATTTCTGGACAACAAAATTTAGATAACAACTTTTCTACACGATAACGTCCGAAACATATTTATTCCAATCATTAGCTACCATGCAGCTTCCATTATTTAAATTTAAAGGGAATTATTATGAAGATAAGAGATTAATTATCAAAAAGTTATAAATATCGTAAATCTGATAAACTTATTACCAATATAAATATATATATTAAAATTTATTAATATTCACTCTTTAATTATTGTTAGAATTTTTAAATAATTAAATATTTTATATTGGATTTTATAATATTTTTTTAAAAAAATTATTGATATGAAAATAACACAACACGTCGTGGGTAGAACGGAATTACTTTTCAAGATTTTGTACATAAAACTCCTAATAGTCTATGTCTTGTATTATTCAGCAAAGAGAAGAGAGCACACCAAGAAATGGGAAGAGAAGAGAATTGGCATGATTACTACTTTACTAGGCTATTGCATAGGGCAGATTCTCTGATTCCCCTTGACCAAAAATCTCACTCCCTATCTATCATTGCCTAAACATGCATCCCCCATTTCTCCCATCTCTACTTGCTTTTCTCCTTTCTTCTGTTGCTTATTATTACTATTACTACTACCCACTCTGAGTTATCCCTATTTTCATGTGCTAGTTCACACGCAGTGCTTAGTTGTGTTGTTAAAAGGCCACCAAAAAAAAAAAAACCTGCGTAGCGTTTTCTATATTAAATAGCCTAATGATTTGTTAACTAATCTGGATAATTCTGACACTTGTCTACTCACTTGATAAAGCTTCTTTTGGTAAACCCCCCACTCCTGACACGTGTCATCAGTACCCTCACCACCACCTTCTGAACCATAATATTATCCCACTGCTCAATCAGTATTAATTAGTACTAATCAATCAGTTTTATCGTTAAGTATGGAGTTAGCTTAGTAGATTAGATTCTTACGTTACGTTATACGACTTGTAAGCAACAAAAGCGAGGAAGTTGGGTGGAAATCTTGTAAAGAAGGCTCCACCAATAAATCCAACAAGCCTTCTCTTCCATGTTTGATATATTATCTGTTGGATCAACAGTATCTATCACTGTACCATAAGTTTGAGTTCATGAGACTGAGGAACTTGCTCTTTTTTTAAAAACAATTAAGAAAAATGCGACGTATGGGTTGCAAAAGGAGAAATGGAGCGTGACGGAAACGCGCTTCTGAGGCATTATTATATCAGTGTACACAGAGAAACAGCATCAGTACCCCAACAATAATGAAGCTATCCCCAGCTCTCGCCTGCCTTCTCTTGTTCCATGAAAACCCCTTCCCCGTTTATACCTCAAAGTGGCAATGTGTGGGACAACATCACAGTCGTGTAGGCCCACCAATATTTTAATTAAATAATTATTTTAATAAAGAAGACAACAAATACAAAACACCCAGGTATACCACACGTATTGCGATGTCCCCCCCCCCTCTCACTCGACTCTCACCATTTCACAGCAGGCACTTCTGCTTTTCTCTCCCCACTTTCTTCCTCTTTCTACCGCCAAAAAGCATATAATACTGAGACCTTTAATTCCATCTTTGTGTCCCTCTCTTCTCGTTTATAAAACCCTGTTGATTCTTTCACTGTTTCATTCATTTCTAAACACGCACACGCACAAGGCCGTGGCTACTTCGCTTATTCTGACGATGATCTCCGACAAGAACAAGACCATGAAACCGGCTCCAGCTCTCTGTGGTTCATCGGAGGATGAACAACCACCCAAGACGGAACCCTCCAGAAGCAGCAGAGGAAGGAAGGCCAATCATAATGGCAAGGGTCCGAATCAGAAGAAGGTGCCACAGAGAGGTATGGGTGTGGCTCAGCTCGAAAGTATCCTTAGGGTTCAAGAGATGAACCAGATGCAAAGGTCACCATCGTCTTCTTTAATCACACCACTTCTCTCTCCCTTCGCCGGCAATCAGCTTCCTCTGCATCACGTTGCATCCACTAACCATGGACCGCTTCATCATTGCCCTCCTCCTCCTCCTCCGTTTACATTCAATGGTGTAATACCTGGTGGGTCGGGTCAGGGTCCGGCTGTTGCGAATAATGTGCTAGGCGTTGGTTGTGGAGGGCACTCGTATGGATTCGGAGCTCCGGCTTGGAGCAATAGTCCCTTGGTCGGATGCCCTTTGGAGACCTCGAGAGAGCTCTCTTCAATACCAAATCCGCATTCTGAATCTCAACCCTGTGACCTTTGCTTCAAGGTACTTCTATCGGTTTGATTGTTTTAACCTAGTACAATTCGATTCGAGGTACTTCTGATTTTTTTCTTCGTTGGTTGTTTTTTATGTTTCTGTTGTGATTTGTCCAGAAAAAGCGTTTTACCGACGACAACATCGTAAGAGGATCAATTACGAGGAGAGACAGTGCTTTAGATATATGGTCCATGGCTAATGGCCCTGATCATCATTTTCTTGGATTCGCTCCCCAACAACAAGCCCCAAACCAGTTCGCTGTTGAAACCACTGATTTCCCCACCAGAATGTCTACGAAGAATGCTTATTTTAATCACAGTTTTGATGAGGTGAGGTATATATATAACATCATATTTACCCTTTTTCCATCTTATTGTTTAATTTGAACATAGTACTACTGTTGTATACAATGTTGTTCGTCATATGAGAAGTGAGAATAACTGGGTTTTGATTTGTTTGTAGTCTGTTGGAGTTGTGGCGATTCACAGGAAAGTAGGGTCAATGAGTGGGAAAATTTTGATGGAATATGAGTTTTTTCCGGGAAAAGAGAAGGCGAGAGGCACAATATCCAAGGAACCGAAATTATCTTCAGTAAGGGGTGATCAAGCACCAGCAGCTTCTTCTTCTTCTTCTACTTCTGCTATTACTGCAGCATTATTATCAGCTAGAGCTCGTAATGCAGATACCAGTTCAATAGCTGCTTCTAATTCTGTTGATCTGTCTCTCAAGCTTTAATTATCAGAGCCTTATTTAAAGAGTTTTCAGACATATAAAAGCAATAGAATCAGACCCATGAGTCCTTTTTGTTCTTTTGTTTTCCAGACTAGTGATCTCTCTCTCTGTGTAATGCATATGTAAGTTGCAGGAGAAAAAACGAACCCCTGCAATAGTACAACCTTTTAATTTTCTGTGTAATTTCCTTTTGTTGTTAAACTAATACTCATCCAAACAGTCCTTTGCATCTCCTCCTTGGGAAGTTCAAATCCTCTCTTTCTCTAAAACACATTTTTGTTCGATGAATATATATATATATATATCATAGTATTTGAGGTGTAGTGTGATTTATGAGATGTTTGACTGCAAAACGGAGGGTGGAGAAAATTATAAGGAAAGAGAAATTAGGGTTTGGGATCAAAACAAAACCCTAGAATGGCTAAAGCAGCTGGAGCTGGTGTTTCTGACTGTAAAGGTAAAGGAGTAGTTGCAGGCGACTTTTAATACTTTAACAGAATGAAGGGTGAAAGTTTTTTCTGTTCTGGAGTTAAGTTTACGTCTTTTATGTGCTGAAACACATGGAAGGTATCTCTGTCTTGCCCTATATAGAGCTCAGAGTAATGCCTTTGGAGAGTCCTCCAAAAAAAAAACTTTGAAAATGATCCTTCACTAAGGGTCTTTTAAAATCCCAATACTTTTGTCTTTGTGTGGGAGAGAACAGAAGAATACTAGTATCAGATTCGGATTTGGGCAATTCATATTAAACTCTCCTCAGTTTAATTAGCATTAATTACACAGGGCTTCTTTTATTTTGAAAATGAGAGCTTTGATGAGAAAAATAGGAGCTTTGTAGAGTGAGTATATTGTTAAAAGAATATTTAAAACTCTCTAGCTAGAGTAGTATGCCTTTAGAAATAGTGGTCATGGGGGGGGGGGGACTGATCAGCATAATATATAATACCCCAAAGGTTTTATTGTTTGTTGCCAAACCAAAACCTACTCGTATTAACTTCCATATCTAAAATCGAAACTTATACTGAAATTACGAATTAAAAGGAATGCATGCGTTTAAATATTTGAATTAAAAAAAAAAAAAGAATTGTGACTTAGCGCTTTTTTAACGCAATCTCGATCCATTAGTTTTTTTGCTATTTTACTATAAAATCTCTTTATTACTGCCAGGACATTAGGCCAAAAAAAAACTCTATTACTTGTTTTATTATTTCATTATATTTTTAAGAAGATAAATAATGGTAACTTAAGGTTGGCTGGAAAATAAGATAGAGAGATAGGTTAAAATGAGTAAATGATTAGGAAGAAATATAATAACGAGCCAGGGATAAATGAACTATTTTAATTAAATTATAAATGGAAGTCCTAACCCTATATTTATATATATATTGGTCCTCATTTTGTGTTTGAAAGGATTTGAGCTCCATATTATTGGCATGACATTAAAATTTCACTACTTAATTAATTGTAAGTTGATCTTAGTTTTAAATATAAAATTTATTTTTAATATTTATCAATATTTTTTAAATTACCCTTAAAGATACTCCTTCAACAATAATTAAATAAAAATGATAAATTAAAGAAGATAGTTAGGATGATTTATAAAAACTATATCATATTAATTTAACTTAAATTCTTTAATATAATCAAATTAATTAATTATATCTTATATTAATGATAAAAGAAGTATAAAATAATTCAATTGGCTAAGAAATACAGAGACATATAGAGTTAGGGATGTACGAGGGAGGGAGGGGTGGATGGTGTATGAGGTAGAGGCCATCTTCTTTACTTTAATTTTTGTCTCTCCCTCTCTTACCCTATCCCTTTCACTACTCTTCCTCTTCTTCGTTCCCATCTCTCTCTCTCTCTCTCTCCCCATTAACTTTTACTCATCCTCTTATCAGTCAGGGCTAAGCTGTGCTAGCTCTTCATTGCATTCCACTTGAATATGCGTTCTTAACATTGTGCTTTATTCATTGCTATGCACCGTCGTTTTTACTTTCATAAATCTGTAAGCTATCAATTGTTGCACAGGCTTTCCCATTTTTCTTATGAAAATGCTGTTATTTTCTTTAATCAACTAATAAACTAAAACAGCAGTTGAATAGTTTTTACGAATGTCAACTAACTATCAAGAAGTGCTTGTCATTCAACGCAACTTCAATTCTTAAAATAGAATGCAAATCATTATTAAATGCATTAGCTCTAATAATATGTTAACGGCAAAAGGTAAAAACACGTGGACGGCAGGATTCGAACCTGCGCGGGCAGAGCCCACATGATTTCTAGTCATGCCCGATAAACACTCCGGCACGTCCACTGCTATTGTTGTCTCCAACAATATATATATATTTAATTATTTACGACTATCTATCCATTATTAAATATTTAAAAACATTGCCTACTTTAAAGGCATTCATCTGCAGGGAAAGTTTCTTGGTGACACCTGTTTGAGAAACTCAAACTAAAATTTAAAAAATATTTTTTACCTACATTTTTATTAATTTTTTTAAATAAATAATTATATTTATTTAATAATATTGAAATTTAACTATAATTTTAAATAAATTATCAAGACTAACTTCTATAATAATAAAAAAATTTATAAATTATTAAATTATTATTTTATCTTCTTTTTTTATATCCTCCCTTTTTTCTCTTTTCTCTTTTTCCTTTTTTACACCCTCTTTTTTCTATCCTCTTTTCTTTCTCTTTTCTCATATTTTTAATAAAATTATATTGTAATAATTTTTTTATTATAAAAATTCTTCTAATAATAACTATTCAAACACTTATTTATTTATAATAATTTTTTTTATAAAATATTTTTTAATAATTATTTTCTAAAAATTATTTAAAAAAAATTTATAAATATTTTTGTAAACTCTTTTCTACACTTATCTATAAACTAGTCCGCATCTAAGTCACGTTAAATTCCATTTAATCTGGATTCCAGGTGGGTTTGACCTGATCATATATGCTCACTCTACTTCCTAAAGGTAGTTTTTACCTTTACATTACAAAAACTTTAGGCACTGTTCCCTGACTAGAAACATCTCAAACCTAAATACTTCCTTCCATCCTCAGTATAAAACATTATCCGCTAATTTAATTTAATTTAATTAAATAAATTAATTAATTATAATAAAATAAATATGATAAAATCTTTTTAAAATATTCATATATAATATTAAATTATATATCAATTTATAAATTAATTAGATATTAATTTAAAAAATAATAATAAATATTATCTCCATCTTTATTATAAAACCCAATTTACTTTTGAGAGATATTAAAGAAGTTAAATGAATAATTTAATTATAGAACATGTTAAGTACTATTAAATTATATAGTTTATAAATTGGATAAACTTATTTAGAGAAAAAATATAAATATAAATATTTTAAATTAATTTATTTTACTTATTTAATCTCTTTAAAAAATCACCTAGTTATTATAATAAGAAACAAATAGAGTATTAGATATAAAATTTATTGATATCTTATATGTAAGATTAGATTCAACTTTTCAACTAACTTGTGTATTAATTATTGGAGGTAGTAATTATTAGAAAAAATTATATTATGAGGTTACAAATAAGAGACTTACTTACTTAAAAGTTTTAATAAAAACTGAAGAACTAATGTAATAACAAGTTTCAGTGTATGAATTGATTATAAGTTAATATTCTTTCGATCATAAATATATGATATATTTAATTAATTTGATTATATTATAATAATTAGTTAAAAATTAATATTATATAATTTTATTATATAATAATTATCTTCTCTAACTTTCTCATTTACTTAATTATTATTGAGAGAATATCAATATAAATAATTTTAAAAAATTAATAAATATAAAAAATAAATTTTATATTTAAAATTAAAATTAATTATTTAGTTAGATTATATATTTAAAAAAGAGAAGTATTATTTGAGATTTAGTGATTAAGTTATTTCCCTTACACCTCACAATAACTCCCCTTAACTATTATTGATACGTCCGGTCTTGGATTATATGATCATATGCGTGCCTTATTCGCTCACCCACCAAGATAATTTAAAAGATTGAAATGGAGTTATTTATCAGTTTTTTTTTCTTTTTTTATATAAAAATTTTTAAAAATAAATTAAACTCACCTATAATATAATATAAATATAAGATAAATTATCTCTTCCTTTTAAATAATACTAATATCGAGTAGAACAAATTTTTTATTATCTTGATATATAAATTTAAATATTTAAAAATTAAAATATTTCTCTAAATATTATTATTAAAATTATAATAAAATAATATTTTTTACTCGAGGTTGAATATGTGGATAACGGGTGACTCCTTTACTAATTTAGTAAACTCTTGTTCTTTTTTTTTTGGTACATTCCTTGTTCTATTTTACATAGTGCTGAACATATGCCACGTCAGAACTTGCATAAAGAACCTTATCCATTTAATTTGGGCCGGCTCATTCATGATAGCCCGACATGTTTCAAAGCCCACTTCCTATAACGAAGGTACTCGTTCTATTATTCACTCCCCAGAGACTGAACCTCTAGAAATCTCTCTGACTTCACACTTCGTAAGATGCAAACGGAGAAAATGCAGAATCAGCATCAGCGTCATTCACTCGATTCCGACCCTCAACTCCCACAAATCAAAATCCACCACCCCTCCTCCCCTCGCGTCCACAGCCCAGCCGTCTCCGCCGCCACTCCCACCCCTACCGCCGGCGCCCGCCGCAAAATTGGCGTCGCTGTTGACCTCTCCGATGAGAGTGCCTTCGCCGTTCGCTGGGCCGTCCAGAACTACATCCGCCAGGGGGATGCGGTGATCCTCCTCCATGTTAGCCCTACGTCCGTCCTGTTCGGTGCTGACTGGGGGGCCATCGACCTTTCCATCAATACCGATCCCAACTCGGAGGAAAATGCCGTTACTAACGTCACTAACAATGAGCACTCCAAGAGAAAGCTCGAGGATGATTTCGATGCTTTCACAGCTTCTAAGTTGGCCGATCTTGCCAAGCCGCTTAAGGATGCTCAGATTCCGTATAAGATCCATCTTGTGAAGGATCATGACATGAGGGAGCGTTTGTGCTTGGAGGTGGAGAGGCTGGGGCTAAGTGCCGTGATCATGGGTAGTCGAGGCTTCGGTGCGGTGCGTCGTGGCAGCGATGGAAGGCTTGGGAGCGTCAGCGATTACTGCGTGCATCATTGCGTTTGTCCAGTCGTGGTGGTTCGGTATCCTGATGATAAAGATGGTGGAAATGGTGGCGGGAGCGATGGTACTGCCGTAGTGGTAATGAAGGTGGAGGAACAGGATGAGGCAGTAATCAAGACGGTGCCAGTCCCACTAGGACATAAAAAAGGTTCGGGATTTTACCTTGTGTATCCGTGTATTTATACACAAATGCCCTTTCGTGATGTTATCATTTTTATTTTGATTGCATTTATGCTGTGGCATCCTGGTCCTGGATGATGTTTTGTTTCCTTCAAAGTATTGATTTTGTCTTTGTTTTCTCATGTTTTGGAATGAATAATTTTGGTGATTAGTGATATAAATTTTTGGAGCTTAAGGCCTATACTTATAGACGGGCATTATTGAGTTTGTTTATAGATGGATATTTTGTACTGCTACAAGGTAGAATGAACTAGGCGGAGTGTGGTGTATATTACACAAAATAGATGGGTGGTTGGAATTCTTATTTAGTGAAAGTGCAGAGGACACGCTATGCTGTCAAAGAGACAAACATGTCAAGGTTTTGCTTGCTATTGATGTATATTTGGTGTCGATTCTACCAGCTTGGTAGATGGTGCCATGGAGGCACTTTGATAGGGATAAAATTTCGGATAAATGTAGTACTGATTTAGTAATTAGTAATCGATTCCAGTGTGGGGTTTTCTTTCATCTGATTCTGATTTATGACCATCATCTTATTAGAAGTGAAACATCTCAATGGAATGGAGTTTGTATCATTCTAACAATACATTCTACATAGCGGTTGTGACTATAACCGAGCCATCGTGCATAAAGGACAAACCTGTATGCTATATTGAGTGAGCTGTGAGTTTGGAAGCCGCATTTCAGATGAGTAATGCTGCAATAGTATGAATATCTTATTATTAAAAATTTGAGAGGCTTTGTCCCTTTATTGTGATAACAGGTTTCAGATGCATCTTCAACATTCATGAATTGGTCAGGCTTCTTTTTGTCCTAACTAGGTTCCTTACAATATAAAGCTGAGCGCATGCCCCTCATAGGTGATATGTCTGACATTTGTGAGCACAACAAGACTTTACAATTCTCATTCAATTTGAGAAAACGACCGGGTCTTTTCTATAAATAGGACCTCTGCTTCATGTGTTCCCATATGGATCTCTCTTTGCAACGGTTGGTAAAAATGAGAAAATGATTTTAAATACTGAGCAATTATTATATTTAGATTTAAGTATTCATGTTGAACATTCAACACTGTTCTGGTGGTGTGCGGCCCCTGAGCTTAAAATTCATCTCCGCACTTGAAAAACTAGGTTGTGGAGTTGCCTTAGCATGGATGTATGGGATTATAGTTTGTTGTTTTGGATATTGAATGCTAAATGTGAAGTTATGATTACCTGATTCAGACGTCAAGATTACACTATATTTTTAAGCATAATCGTTAAGGGAAAAAGCTTTCCTTGGTTCAGTTGGAGTTTGTGAAAATGGCAACAAATCAAGGAGTAGAATATTGCACTAAAAGAGGGGCTAACTGATCTGCTTATCTGTTCATTACATCTTTTCAACTGGAAAGCAAGCGGGTCAAAGATAGTTAAAACTTAGAAACTGATCCAAACTCTCTATTTCACATTTAGACTTAATAGTAAAATTATTAGTTGAAATTTTTTGTCTAATATAATACTGAAATGATCATGGTAAGTTATATTCTAGGTAGGCAAATGTGAAAGGCTCTCTTAAGGAGTTAGATACTCCCACTGCCTCAAGGAAAAACTAGCTATAAAATTGCCTTAGTGAAGCAAGGGGCTGTAATAGGGGGGAAAAGCTAACATATGCTATGTAAAGATGAAGTCTTGTGATAATGTTTGACATATAAATCAAACTATTTAAGCATAATTGTATAAAACAGTGGATTAAAATTATCGATTCATTAGTCATAAAACACACGTTACTTCCAAAGCAGATGTTGCTGGCTGGCTGGCAACCATGCATTGATAAAATGACTAAAACGCATAAAATTCCAAAAACTTTATTTAAATAAATAGCAATAGTACTTTTGAGTTACTGGCAAGGTGTCTAGGGTTGGCATCTTTCATCCACCTGAAAGGCAGGGTCCTTCCCTAAACTGGCAAGAGGCAACATTGAGGTCTCATAGCACCCTTGACTGAATTAAAATTTGAAATTTCTTCTTTCTGTTTTTTTTTTGGATGGACATTATAATTTATGAAAATTCTTAATGCGTTACATTTGTTATTTTTTATACATTCTTGCTAAATTATTATTTTATTATGGGGGTATTTTATTATAATATGCTATATATTTCTAAAAATTTCAGTTCAACACAGTTTAACCTGTGAATCACTTGCCTCTCTGGTCCAGTGATTGGTTAAACTTATGGTTGAATCTGAGTTCGACATGGAACAGTATAACTCAGGCCAATTGAACTCATGTAGCCTTATAAGTTTGTGAAAAGTTATATAAGTATGCATTAACCCTAGTTTGAGCTGAGGGAGTTTTAATTTAAGTCTAAGCTGACCTCAACTCTATATAATAGTTGGAGGCATGGCCGATCGTGTTCCAGTGGGTGTACTTTTGCATGAGTTTATGCTGTTGTCTTAAATGTTTAAGCAAACTCAAGATGATAAATGTGGCCTGGATGTTCATCTATGAAGAAGAAATTTTTAAAAAGTGTTGTTTGGATTCGATGCTTATTTATTTTTGTTTGTAAAAATGCTTTATGTTTTACTTATTGCATAAGTTCTCAGAATTGAATTATTTGTATGATTTACTTAATGTAATTTATAACTGGACATGATGGCCAAAATACCTGGATCATTGACTTGTAAATTGTTGGCTAATGCAGAGGATTAGCTGAAGCGAGTTAAGCTTTATCCTGCATTGACAGGTGGGCATTTACCTTTTTGTCTATTTTTTATGCCCATTTAGATATTTAAACCCCTTTCTTCTTCTTTCATGCGGTCTCTCCCAGCTTATTGA
This sequence comes from Leucaena leucocephala, assembly GCA_037074615.1. NCBI lineage: Eukaryota > Viridiplantae > Streptophyta > Magnoliopsida > Fabales > Fabaceae > Leucaena > Leucaena leucocephala. Next base: position 4,352,746 of record CM073546.1, on the reverse strand, counting down.
TGCTTTTGCGTGGCCACGACCTTGTTATCAAATTGTTTCATAGGTTTTATGTATCGTGTATCTTGACTTTCTACTTTCGTGTATACGAAATTGCAGAATGCATCTGATCCCATCTGATCCCAACTGGGATTGGCGAAAAAAATGATATGGGGATATATATATTCTCGGGTGCCCACGTTCTCTTTATTACTTTTGTACTGGGAGCATTTATTGCATTTGAACACTGGAAAGATTTTACAAATGTTCTTCTTGTATGACGATGTGATATCGGTTCTTTAGGCCATCCAAAGATTGTTGTAGCTTATGTTCTGATGTGATATATATACTCTTTTGAGGTAGATGGGCAAGCTTGCCTGCACCTGATTTTCTGATTCTTATTTCCTATCTGTAAGTATAAAAGCTACACCTGTCGTTTAAATATCTAAATGTTCATTAAGAAATTGACAACAAAGTCGAGAGTTTCAACTCAAGGCTAAGGTGATTTTTCTGTTTTTGCCTCCCTCATTTTAGCTTTTCAATGACAAAAAAAGTGTGAAATAACTTCTCCAGCGGCATAGATCGTCCTTTTGCTGGGCCACAAAATGTTAGCAAATAGCAGCAGCAAAGTACCTGTTTGGTATTGTGTTTTGATGATATATTGAAATTTAGGAAATTTAAATCTCAAGAAAAGTAGAAATTAGAAAAAGTCACTCATTATCTGTGATTTTAACGGGCAAAGGTGGTTTTAATCGAATGGGTAAGACATGTGATTATAAATATATTCAATTTATATGGAGTATTATTTTGTTGTGATTTTAATTATGGTATTTAACAATGTATTCTAGTTTTTAGGTGTTTAAATTTATATTTGAGGGTAATAAATGATTTATTCTATTTGATATTAGTATTGTTTAAAAGAAAAATAAATAATTTATTCTATTTGATATTAGTATTGATTAAAAGAAAAAAAGATTTTGTTTTGTATAACTTTTTTCAAAAAAACTCTTTTACCAAAACAAAAATTTAGAAAAAGTTGTTTCATCCTTTAACGTAGTGTTTGGGTAAAAAAAATCATTTTAGTGGAAAGTTAGCCCAAACATCATTTTGGGGTTTGAATGAGTGTCGTATTTCTTAATGTGGTATTTTTGCTTTCGCAAAAGTAATGTCAAACATTGTTTATTGTTTGTCTCATTAAATAATATTAATAAAGGTACCTTATTTCTATTATTAGCAATACTCTTCTTCGCCCAACTTCATCCTCCCAATATTCAATTGGTGGCCGAAAAGAGTCGCTCAAGGGGCAATTTATGTCTACGTAAATGCCCTGTCCTATATGATAAAACTGCATAACTATTTATTATCAAGTTTTATAATCAAAAAGATTATCCTTGACCATATGTCAAATATTTGATATCTTTTTATATTTTGTGCGAGTTTGGTTGAGTTTAAATCATAATTCAAAAAAAAATTAGGCTAAATTATAATTTAAATAAAAATTAAATAAATAATAATCAAATGTTTATAAAAAATTTTAGATTAAATTATAATTTAAAATTATAATTTTAAATAAATTTATAAAAATAATTTCTTAACAAGAAAAAGAATTTTTCTGCAGTTATTTTACCCAATTTTTTCTAACATACAATTTAAAAACTATAGAAATGTCATTTTAAAAAAAAAAATTAGGATAAAATTTTAATTTGAGAAAATTTTAAAATAAACAGTCGTATTTATTCAAACGGATTTTTAGACTAAAACATAATTTAAAACTAAAATTTTAGATAAGCTAGTCAGAGTAGCTTATGAAACAGTAAAAAAGTTTATAAATTAACCAATTGCTATATTACTCCTACTTTTTCTTACATCATTTCTCCTACTTTTTCTTACACCCCCTTTCATCTCTCCTATTTTTTCTTATACCCTCTATCTTTTCTTTCTTACACCCTCTTTCCTCTTATATCTTATCTCTCCTCATTTAATATTCATATATTTTTTTTATAATTTATCAATAATAAAAATACTTTTAGAAATAACTATCTAAATATTTATTTATTTCAAACTATTTTATTTTATAAATTCTTTTCTAAAATTTTTTTTCTATACACTACCAAAAACAACTTTTTTTTTTAATAAACTCAGTTCCTAAAATTCCATCCACACGGACCATAGTCTCTTCTCGGCTAGCCATCCTTGTTCTTCACTCTCTCTTCCCTCGTGCCGTCGAAGACCCACCAAACTCCTCCTTTGCTGTCTGTCGTTGAGTTGCTGATGTGAACTCGTGCGTGTTGCCGTCCGAACTTTCGAACTCTACTATGCTGTCGGACTCCTCGTGTTGGCTGTCCAAACCTGCCGAGCTCCACCATCTGCCGTCGCTTGTTTCTATTACTTGGCCGTCACTTCGTTTCGTCTTCGCTGTGCCGTAAGTCTCTCCCCTGGTTGCTCGTGCTGCTGAAAACCTCTACGTCTTGATGTTCGCGTCTCTCGGCCGTCTTCCTCGTTCGCTCCCCATTCGAACTCTTCTGTTGTGTGGAATGGCTATGGCTGCCCCACCACTCAATCAAGGAAAGGGATATTGTCAACAAAAAAAAAAAGAACCATTTTATCTCATCTCCTTTCTAATAATTTACATCATTTTTCTTTTAAAATCTCTTCTCCTTTCTAATAATTTACATCATTTTTCTTTTAAAATCTCTTCTCCTAAAGCTGAACCAAACCAGCAATATATTAAACTTGTCAAAAGCCGCCTTGCTGTTTCTGCACCAACTACCTTGCCACCGTATTGAGCTACATGACATAAATTCAACTTGCTTCAACAACCCCGCCTAATCCTTTTTCCGACTCCCCCCCAAATCAATCCTCCAAAAGAGATGAGCCTCAGATAAGAAAGAAAAGGCCAAAGGTCGAACAAAGTCAAGAAAACCAGGCAAGGCAAGGTTTAATCAAAACAAATTGAAGATCTTATAATTTAGTAAGTAGCATGAGAATTTCACTATACACAACAGGTTAGCAGTTTAATCTCGTTTATTTTATATTCTCAAAATTTGTCCTTTTTTGATATTATCAATTGATATGGAGTATTTTTCTAAAATTTATTATTAGATATATGAGAAACAGACTACTCTAATTTTTGAATTTGTCGCTACTCAAACTCAGTCCAGAAGTATCTTGGTTGCGCCTTACACCATCCCCAATATATGAAGGTCCATCCAACCATGCAAATAGAATCCGTGTATGATGAGGTCTTAAATTTTAATCGCAATGATTACTAGTCAAATTGTAGTCACAGGAATTCAATCAATAAACAAAAATTGTAGTCATAGGCATAATACAATTCCAAATAATGAGGCCAGTTTCATAAAATGCCAAAACATGATAGAATTACATAAAGGATGAATCGCTCACCCATTGTTGAAAAAATCAAAGGCGATCTATATTGGAGTTAGTAGAGTCTAGACTCTAAATCAACGGTCCAGCTCTGTCCTCATCGCGCATCATCTTCAACCAAACGTTATTGGCTCTGCTGAGTGGTTCTAGGATGCTTCCATGGCCTGAGAATATTCCAAGAAGATGGATCATCGTCTGGTAGTTGCGAGGCAGAGGGCATTTCAGATGAAGAACATCCGATCTCATCCTGCATTAGCAAAAAGAGAACAAGAAATTAGTAACGGTTCCTGTTTTTGGCCACCGAGAATTTAACAGTAAAAAAAGCTATAGAAAATTTTGATAGGTTCCAAATCGATTTCATCAACAGTAACTATTCGGATCAATTCCTTGAAGAGATGAAAACCTACATCGGAATCGACAACCAAACTCGCTCGCCGCCGCTTCCAGGCTAAATCAGAACCAGCTGAGACAGAGCTCGCAAGAGGCGGCGATGGCACCGAAGCAGAATCGCAAGACCATGGAACCACCTGGTTCTCTCCTTCATCCTCCTCCTCTCCCTCGTCTTCTTCGTCATCATCTTCATAACCAGAGTCCGCATCGGAACTAGAATCTCCATCCTCCTCCTCTTCCTCGTCGAGATCAGGACTATCACGTAGATCATGATGATGATCGTCACGATCATCTTCTTCCTGTTGATGATTGTGTGAATCGGTCGCACAGTGGTGGCAGAGAGAGTGAGTCCGTGTGAGATTGGGACCACATGCTTTCCATGGAGTGAAAGACTGACAGGTCCGGCAGAGAAGAACCCTGGTGTGCTTCGCCACCAGAAAGTTGGCGCCGTGAACCTTGTCGTCGCAGTCCCAGCATAACTTAGCCTGGTCCGATTCACAGTACATCCTCGCCTTCTTCCCGCACAGCGCGCAAACCTCCATTTCTACTTCTTCTTCTTCTTCTCTTGCTCTTGCTCTTCCTCTATCGCTCCCTCTCCTCCGTACCGTATGATAAATATACCGAATCTTAATTTTGACCCTCTTCTTCACACAGTAATTGCGTTGCTTCTCTGCCATTCATTTCCTGGATCCTTCCGTACACGCTTATGGGTGTTATCGTCATTTCGATTGACAACGCGTTGTTAGATGGAAAATTACAAAATTGACAGTGATTTTTTTTTTTGAATTTATATGACCTTAACTACAATGTCTCATAAACAGAAACAGCATGTTATAGCTTTAGTTCCGAACTCGTATAATAAGGATTTAACCCATATTTTTTTTATTTATATATTAAAAAAAAGGTTGGTTTAAGTCTTATCAACCATACCCAACTGGCTTAAAATGTTAATTTCAGAAGATTAAAAAACAGCATAGCATATAAAAAAAAAGTCCTTTTTTAGTGTGAGCCTCGTAAAACACTCCAAACATATTTCAAAGGATATATAGAACATAATCATCCATCTAACAACTCTTGATAGATAGAAAACATAGTTCATGTTCTCGCTTAAGCTACTTATTACTAGTTTAGAGGGCTCCTTCGGCTGTCCAACCATCCTATTACAATACACATTATGCTTAGATAGAAATAAATATTTAACTAATTTTTATACTTAAGTTAGGAAGGGGTATGATAAATTTTAGAAGAGTCCAAAATCTTCTTAAAATGGATCTATACTAAATGAAGATCATGTATATAAAAAAAACAAAAAAAAAAGAGCAAAAATTATGTTTTTGCAATTAAATTCAGTTAAAATTTAAAAAAAAGGAAAGAAATTGAGAGAAACAAAGAATTCTCAAGTCAAACAGTATTTGAGATGCGGATTAGAATTAGTCGGCTAAACTACGAGTGGATACGATTAAGGGGCGGTCAGAATCAGGAATTGCCACACCAGACGAATCCTAGCCACGTGTAGCCCTACTGGTGGACACAAACACCTTAGCGTCTCCACCGGGGGATCCCACCAGATATTTTCAGATTTTGTGGCCTTTCTTTATCTGGCTTTGACACGCCACCCTTATTCCCACGTGGCAGGATGTGGGGCCGGCTTCACGTGAAGGTCGGGTGGGGGCTGTCTGCATCGCTTCGGAACTAACAGATGTCCAATTGCATGGAGGGGATATGATATAATAATATTAGAGGTGTGAATCATCTTATGGGCAGTGAGCAAACGAAGGAAAGATTCACGTGGCAGAAGGAGAGAGAATGAACGTGTGGATGGAAGAAGTGAAGAAGGCATGGGAGAGGTTCAGTGAATGGAGACTGATGACCAAAAACAGGAGGAGGGGGTTGCATCACATCCCTCTTTGGAGTGTTGTCGTAACGAATACCTAATAATTGAGTCCCGCAAGTCAAGGTACAGTGTGTGATTGTGACATGATATGCATGAGCACTTGTCACTTCCGAACAAGGAATGTAATAGCTATTTCCAATAATAAATTTCCATACTCGTGTACGTGGCTCCCTACGATATTAGTCTTCTAGTAAAATAAATTTTATAAGCTTAAAAATGGTTCTCCTTCTTCTTAGTGCGTGTATACTTTAAAATTTGATTTTAAAAAAAAATTACTTATATTTTTTAAAATAAATAATTATATTTATTTAAAAAAATTATTATAAACTATAATTTAAAATTATAATTTTAGATAATTTATATAACAATATAAAAACTTAAAAATTATTAAAAAAAAATTATATTTTCTCTTATATCTTCTTTTCTCTTTATTCTTTCTCTCTCTCTTCTCTGTGTTATTTCTATCATTGCCATTGTTGAGAAAGAGAAGGGTCATTGTCGCCTGTTCATCGTCACTAAATACGTCACTAGTCTATCGCTGACGATAAAGCTCTAGTGGTCTGTCACTGATAATGAAGTTATGATGATTTGTCACTCAACCTGATTGCCATCCTCACGGAGCTCTTCAAGTCATCGTTGCAAGTTGCCTATCATCTTCAAAGAGCTCTACAAGCTGTCACGACCACCATTTATCATTGTTGCAAATCTTTTTCATTGGAGAAGATGATGTCCTGCATAGTATTGATAATTATTTTTTTCTTATCTTATACTATTTATAATAATTTATTAAATAATATTTTTTTTGATAATAAATATTTAAATATTTATTTATTTAAAATTATTTTTTATCATAAGTTATTCTTCATTAACCTTTTTTTAAAAATTGTTAAATTTTTTTTCCTATAATTTTTTTTAAAATTTATCTAAACATACTCTTAATAAATTAGTCTTTTAAAATTATAATCTATATTTAGCTTTATGTTTATCACGTTCATTCTTTCATTGAGGACCCAATATTCTCCAAGAGGGCTACTTTGTTGTAAATCCCATATTGAAAAAGGTTTATAAATTTAAAAAGTTCTTTTCATAATTCCCTAATCTGTTAGGTTTAAATTTTTCCTTCCAATTTATTTTTATTGAGAATTTTTAAAGATTATATTTATTTTTTATTCTTTATGACTTCATGGTAAATTTTCCCCGAGGTTCCTTTTCTATATTTGAATTATATCTTTACTTCCCAAATACATAAATTATTTCTTACATATTATATGAGAATATTATTATGTTACATTTAAATATCATCAAACATAGATAGAGATGATTTTCATGGTAAAAAAAATATGGATAATTTTTACATGAATGTTTTTGGCCTTTATATGATTTTAACTTAAAACCTTGTATTTTATAATTCTTTTCAATAATCCAATATTTTATGATAAATTATTTATTAAATAGAAAAATGGATATATATAAATATATAAAACAAATGTTCTTAAATTTTGAATTATATATGAAATTCATATGAATTTGTGTTAATTCAAGACTATTTTGGTCAATTATTTAATTTCTCTATATATTTAAATTTCAAACTTCTAATAACCACATGTTTGACTATATTACTAATTTTATAGAGTCCTCGAATAAAACTGACAAATTATAAATATATTAAACTTAACCGACATCTTAGACTAATTTAGGTGTAGATAGAAAATTCAAATCCTCTTCAATATTATGTTATGTTTAAACCTATGCTTAATAAAAAAATCAGGAATATATATATATATTTGAGATGAGAAGAAATGAGTGTTAATCAAGAGCATAATGGAAGGAGTATGTCCTGTACATGTTAGGACTAGTTTTGGACATACTAGAATCTGTTTGGACGTACCAAGACTTACCTAAAGCACATTAGGACCCTGTCTAAGTTTACTAACATTTGCCTAGATCTTGCACTAACTTACTCATTCCTTACTAACACTTGCCACGGCATTGCACTAGTCAGAAGCATAATGGAAGGATTACTCTTATCTAAAAATTATTATAAATAGGGATATTTTTATGTTAAATTTTTTTAATCCTAATATAGAAAATATAATACTAGGGGAATTAGTGAGTTTGCCCAATCCTACTTTTGTGCAGTATTGTCCAATCTCAAAGTATCATAAGTGCCATGTGCGACACAACACAAATTACTCGTTCCCTAATCTCATTATGTTCTCACAGTATAGTTTTGGATACCAAACAAAATCTAAATGCAAATATATCTTTTTAATATAAATTTAAATATTGATTTATCATGTTATAAAAAGTTAATCAATTATGTCATATCTCTGCTAATAATTTTAATTAATTAATTATATTATTATTTATTATTATTTTATTTAGAATATTTTTTTGGGTGTATGTGTTGAGAAATAAATGCTCCAAAATTAAAATTAAAGTAATTTTATATTTAATTGATGAAGAGGTATGACATGTTACTATTTAAAATTTATTTGATTTTAAAAAATATTATTTTATTATAATTATAATTATGACGTTTAAAAAAATATTTTAATTTTTAAATAATTAAATGTATATTTAAAAATAATCTCTTAGACATTAGTTTCGCGGGAAAATGACTCAACTGGAGAGCCCATGTTAGTCACTTTCTCTCCTTAGACGGGAGGGCTCTTTCCGTATAACCTATTTAAAGGGGCCGAGTACGGACGCCTCCTACACTTCCAACCAATATAAAAACATTTTTTTTTAAAATGTTTTTATATTCAATCCCCCTTCTCCATGTTTTAAACGCTAGATTTATGACAGATTCACAGGCTCCTTCTTCCTTTTCCGTGACAAGTAATCACTGTTTTTTATAATTTTTTTGCCATCAAATGTCTAACATTTTTCCCGAATTATTTTATTAAATATCTGAATAATTGATTAATTTAAATTGAGTTTTTGTAACTAAGATTTCTCTAACCTATTTTTTTGACAAGTTGGGAATAAAAAATCATTATTTTTATTTTGTAATTTAGTTGATTCACTGTTAAATCAAGAAACTTTGGCTATAAGTTCTAGCTGTTAGTAAAAAGTTACCAATATAACTAAGTGAATGACGTGTTTAATAAGTTCAAGTGTCAAATTTTAACGGAAATTAAACAGATAGTGAAATTCTCTCAGCTTTCTCATATACATAATTTTCTCACCATCACGTTTCAAGATAATTTTTTCTTTTCTGAAATAAAAAAAATCCGCGAGAGAATTAAAACACCTAGTTTTACAAGGATTGAAGTGTTGGAGAATGAGAGAAATAATTAATTAAGAACTTAATTATAAATTAGTAAAGATTATACATTGTTGAAAGGCACATTGATTCAATTAGAGAATTAAACACACATTCACAAGAAATAGATTAAAATTACATGGACATGCGTGCATGTTATTAATTAATTAATACATATTGTGCCCTCACATTGTAGGTCTCTGGTCCTCCATCATCAACCCCGGACTCAACCTGAACATGAGAATGCAAAACTCCATTTCACTCAAAACACCATCACCATCTAAGTCACCTTCCATGAGCATCATCACGAGCTCGTCGTCCCTCACGTCCAAGCCGAGCAGCGTCATGGTGGTCTTCAAGCTCTCGAAGGTGATCACTCCCATGTTCGAATCTATGAGAAGGCAGAATCCGTTGCAGAGCTCGCGGATGAACCCTTCTGCTCCCAATGTCGCGACCATGGAGGGGAAGAAGTCCTCGAAGTCGAATTCCCATCCGTAATCTATTTCCATTGTTGTTGAAGAAGAACCTGCAAATTGGTGCATAGTTCTACTGTTCGTTAATTTGTTGCTTTTGATTCTGTGAGAAGAAGACTATGTGTGGGTAGCTTAAGGTTGAAGAATTTGATGGTAGGGTTGGTGAGTGAGATGGAGGGATATTGTGTTATATATAGAGAAAAAATGAGGGGAAATACAGAGTGTAAATTATTTATTGATAAACCGTGATTTAAAATAAATCAGGATTTATTTGAATAATACAAGTAGAATGTTGTTTTCTGCAAATCAGATTTTGTCGTACTTATAACTAATTATCTAAACATGTACTCAATGTTAATAATTTTAAAATTAATTTAAAAAATTATTAGACGGTACAAATCGTGTTTGATTGGGACTCATTTTGATCTACCCAGATGGGTGAAAAAAGGAGAGTTAAAAAGAGAAGGACCTACTAGTTCATGATAAGCCGTGAAACTGTGTAGGGAAGAGATGTTGGGTGACAATGGCACATGGCATTAATGGTTAATGTTTGTTTTGCAACATTTTTCAGATGTATTGAAATTGGTTTATTGTGAATGAACAACGTTGGATACACTTCTTCTTTTATTACAGCTTAGAAAACATAACAATATTTCACCTTATAAAATACCAAAACTCAAAAGTTACACATAATATATTGTTAATTTGTTATTAACACAGGTTTCCTGATTTGTAACTAATAACAATGCACTCCCTTCAGGCTTCAAGAGCCGATATATCATCGGTGACACTTCGCTCTTGTCAGTTATTAGAATCAAGGGAGAGTCTATCTAAAAAAAAAATTAATACGAGGAAGAAGAGGGTGCCAACTCTCTTGACAACTCCATACCATGGCATTTCACTTGGTCTCCCGACACTCTTCATGGATAACTTTTTTTAAGTTTGTCAGGTGCTCTCATGCAATGACTAATTTACTGGGCGAGAGAACACATTAAATTTATAAATCATACTTAATTTATGAGGTTCCATATATATATATTAACATATTATGATAACAACACATGACATTTCCAACAATAAAGTGATTACAAAAATAATCTACAGAGAACTGAATTATATTAATAGTAGAGAGCGAGTGATGATTACTTATATTTATCGTATGTTTGGAAAGTATATAAATTATAATTTTAAAATGACCTTTAGCTTAAGTTTTAATTTGAGAAAATTTTAAAATAAACAATCGTATATTTTTAAAAATGACTTTTAAAACAAACTATAGTTTAAAATTAAGGTTTTAGATAAGGTACTGTAACTAACTTTTGGATAAATAAAAAAATTTATGAATTATCTAATTATTATTTTACTCTTATTTTTTTTTACAACCTCTTTCTTCTCTCATCTCTCTTCTCCATCCTCTTTCATTTCTCATTTCTCTTCTCCGATATTTCTTCTCTCATCTCTCATTTCTCTTCTCCACACTCTTTTATCTCTTATCTCTCTTCTCTAACATCTTTCCTCTCTTTTCTTTCTTTTTTCTTTTATACCATTTTTCCTCTCTCTATTCTCTCATATTTTCAATAAAATAATATTATTTATAATAATGTTTTAATTATAAAAATATTTTTAGTAATAATTATCTAAACACTCATTATTTATTAAAAATTATTTTTTTATAAGTTATGCTCTAAAAACATTTTCTTTTTTATAAACCATTTTATAATCTTTTATCCATTTTATAATCTTTTATCTCTTAAAAGTTTTGTCGATATCTAGGGAGGGGGGGAATCTAATTTGGTCATGTCTTGGAGCATCTTTGGAACATCATCGCAACAACCTCCTCTTCGTTTTGTCCCTCTTTAAGCTTACTTTATGAAGGTGCCACATGTATGCATTAAACAGGATTTTTAATTTATGCTTTTAATACGTTATTGATGTACTTTTGTCCTTGTTTCTGAATCCATTCTCTGTTGTTAATACCGTTCCCATGTGGAGCCTCTTACGTGTACGTACGTTTTTCATTAATGCAACGCGCCAACCGGCTTTCTGATCTTTTCACTAGAGAGAGAGAGAGAGGGAGTTTTCACGGTGAAGCGCTTCTCCTTCATGGAAGTTTCACGTTACTACTGGACAATTGTACGGATGCAAATGATGCTGTTTTTTGCGTACGTACGTCGTCCAAATGTAATTTCCCTGGACGATCCCATGTACGTATATATGTGGACACTGAGTAATGTAAACTTCAATGGATACATAATATGTGTTGGATCACGTTCTTCTTTAACATAATGGCACTCACGACAAAGATCGATCGACATTATCAGAAGAGCATGTTTTCCAGTGTTATTATTCATCCTTTTTCTACGACATTATGATGTCATGAGGTCGGGCATGGATTTTTTTATATCTGCTACGCATGTGTGTTCTTTGTCTCATCTTTGGGATAAAGCAGCAACCCTATCAATTTAGGGAGAGAGAAAATTAGAGAAAAAGTAATATTAAAAGAAAAAAAAATTATTCTACCTTTTGTGCTCGTTTATGTCATCTCTTAATTCTCTTATTGTACGTTTTATTATTCTCTCTATTATTCTATCTCTTATATTCTCTCAATTTTTTAAATTGATTTTAAGAAAAATTATTCTAAATAATTTTTTATATATTTTTAAAATGTAATTTTTTAGAATAATTATTCAAATATAATTTTTCTAATAAAAAAGATGAACATACCCTAACATTATATTTGGTATAAATGATTTGGGAGGAAGGGAATGATTTGACTCCTCTCTTTGTTTGAGTATGTAAATTTTTTAGGAGGGGAGGAAAATTTTTTCTCTCTCCTCTCAAGGTTTATCTCCCTTTTAAAATTGAAAAAATTTGAAGGAAAGAGTAATATTTTTATTTTATACTATTAATATAATAATAATTTTTTAATATTCTAATATTATTCATATATTATATTTTATTAAAACATTCTATAAAATAATATAAAATAAATTTTTCTATATAAAAATATTTTTTCTCCATTTCTTTTTTGAATCAAATAAGATAATATGAAAATTTATCCCCTTCCCTCCTTTAATGTTAATATAAACAAAGTAATAATAAAATCTCTCATCTTCCCTTTCCCTCTATTAAAATCCCTTCCGTCTCCTTCATTCCATTGAGCCAAACATACCTTAAGTATTTTTATTATTTTTATTTTTTTTTCTAATATTCTCACCCTTGTATTTTTCTTACATTTTCGCCTCTAACTAGACATAGGAATGCATCCGCATGATCATTTCTTATTTCTTATCAACCAAAAACTAAAAGCAAAACAGTTAAAGTTTGATCAATTTTATTCTAAAAATCTTGAACTTTTGAATATTCAAAAGTTTTTCTTAAATTAACATTGCTCCAAAAGTGTTAAATGATGTAGGTGTAGCTCCTAGCCAGTACTATATATGGACTTATGCGTGTAACGTGTAACGTGTAACGTGTAACATGTTTGTGTTAACCCACTTAGTTCCATTATACCTACTTTTGTAATAATGCAATTTTGTTCAACGAAAGATATGATTGGTACCATATACAGAAAACATTGTGGGATGAAATTTAGTTTTTATAAAAAAATGTATAAAATTTAGAGAATTACCCCTTTGCCCTTTGACCCCGACAAAAGATTGCGGATCAATTCATAGAAATCTCCCATCTCGCTAGCTATTGAAATTCATCATCTTAATGGATTGAAACCATTGACGCCAAGGCCAGAATCATCCATAAAAATAAGGTCATTATCAATTAATCATCTTCACAAGCTTTTGCATCTTCAACAGCTCAGATGAAACGTACAGTTTAAAAAGTACGGGAAATCTGAATCAATGAAGAAAAGGGGAATAAAAAACAGATCTGAAAACCCAAGCAACACACAAATAAAATAATGTGGCTGAGATTCGAACCTGCATGGAATCTTCCTGACATACATACATGCATAGGGATTTTTTTTTTTAAAACACACACACACACACACACACACACACACTTCTTTTGATGCTGAGTTGGCTATAGACGTGAGAATCTTCTTATCAAAATTTAGCAACATACAAAGTAGAATTGCTGCCTCATTTCATTTAAAAACAAACTACAAAATATAATTCGTTAATCATTAAATATAAGTATATCTCATAAAAATAATTTGAATTTTAGTTTACTATAGGAAACTAATTTTTTATGTTAAATCCAACTTGTTAGTTAAAGGCTAAAGTTTTTTATTATAATATGTTTGATGCTTTTCATAAGCATCCATGATGAGTGCATTAATTACGAAAATCAAAGAGGTTCCAACCAAGAGAATCTATATCAGCTCATCATATATATGTGATATTCGTTTAGTGCTTGTTTGGAAGTCAAGCAGATAATCAATTTAAAATCTTAGTTTTGGCAATTCTCACCCAAACATCCTCCATTAGCCTAAAATAGATTATTTAGCAAGAACTATGGTTTGTAGAGAATCTATTAATATTAGCTTATGATTATGATCATTAGAGGAAATAACCGCTCTCAGACATGCTGCATCTGCATATACTAAAATACCCCTTCTTTATAAAAAGAAGTAACATTTGCAATTTATGTATATTACTATTCTAAATATAAATTTTATTTAATTATTTTAATTATTTTAAAAAAATTAATTAAATTAATTATTATATCATGTTCTCTTAAAAACCCCTGACATTTTTCTTAACTCATTTTTATACTCTTATTTAATTATTATTTAGAACATATTAATAGGGATAATTTAGAAAATAATTAATAAATTTAAGAAATAAATTTTATATTTAATACTAATGTCAGTTCTCCAATTAAATTGTATTAGGGGAAGAGTAATTCTAATAATAATTATATCTAAATATTTTCAATTTTAGAAATATCACTCCTCATAAAAACATCATTATGAAATGGAAAAGGGCCCGAACCAAGGATAAAAAGACTATGTGAACAACACATAGTTTAATAATATAAGATTTTATTATATCACTTTGAGTCTCACATTTAAGTTTTAAATGAGACAGATATATTATAATGGATAGTAATAAATTTTAAAACTAGATTAATTAGTTATTCAAATAGTTATTAATAGAGTTTAGAAAAAAGATTGGATATTGGTTGATAATATAAAAAAATATTAAAGATTTTTATGTGTTTGAGAGGGTGTCTACGAGTTCATCATGTGTGATATTCATTTAGTTCCATATATGTCTCCATTAATATTGATTACTATGAACGAAATAATTAATATAGGAAAACATGACAATATGTGATTGGTATAAGTTAAAATGAAATAATTAATATATGGCAATACGTGACACCTAATTTAGGGGCAGTAATAATTAGTGGGGTACGTTTTTATTGACTCGTTACTCTGTCGATATCAGTTTGTTCTTTGAAACAATTGTGTAAACTTCCATGAAACTTCCTCCTCTGGCCTTCTCATCAAATTCTTCAAAAAACCAACGTCTATACTACTCATCATATACCTTCAAATTAATAATAATGTCACTTGTTTTTCAATCTTTAATTAATTTGTTCCATGAGACTCCATCCCCAATAAAGGAAAAGAGGGAAGTCACAGATACTACTTACTAAAAACTTAATTTAGTGATAGTTATATCGTGTGTGTGTTTGGATGTATAGTTTAAAAAGTATTTTTATATAAAATTTTAGTTTAATTTTTTTTAAAATAAACAGTTATATTTATCCAGAAGTAATTTTGTCTAAAACTATGATTTCAAATAAGTTACTAAAACTAGCTTTTAGAATAGTAAAAGAGTTTATGGATTATCCAATTACTATCTTACCCTTACTTTTTCTTACACCCTGTCTCGTCTCTATCATCTCCCCTCTCTCTTCTCTACCATATTTCCTCTCTCCTCTCTATTCTTTACACCCTATTCTTTCTCTTCTCTATAATCTCTTCAACTTTTAATCAAATCATACTATCTTTGATAATTTACCAATATGAAAGTGATTCTACTACTAATCATTCAAATATCTCAATTTTTAAAATATATTTTTTCTAAAATCTATTATTCTCAGAATCTATTCTCCAAAAGCTTATATAAAAATGCCCATATCTTCATAATAAATTATTTTATATCTTCATAATAAATTATGTTTATATATATAAAAGTACAAACATCTATTCAAATCATTATAAAAAATGAGAAATTGTATTATTTAAAGAAAAAATATAGAGAGATTGCTAGTTGGAGCCAACGTTGCCTTTTTTTAGGTTACAAATATAGTGTTGTTGGATAGCTCATTAACTCATTAAATGATGATTAAACCATTGATTCTGAACTTTGAGTTTAACTTCCATAAATATAAGGTCTCATATCCTAGTCGGATCAAAATAGGATTTTTCTCTTAATAAGCTCTTTTATACAAATAATTTTATATTTTTACGTAAATATTTTTGATAAAAAACCCAATATACACCACAAGTTCATTCCTCCTCTTGGGCCATTTTATAATTAATAATAGCTCAAGCTTACACCTTAATGTGATGTGGGACTTTTTCTCCTGGATAACTACGATATATTTTACTTTTTACCATTTACAATTAATACCCCTAACTTTACAACTATTTAAATTAATATATTTGCAAGTTATGCCGTTCAATAAACTTTGTAACTAATTAATTAACTATCACTATATTTATTTTTTTAAAATATAAAAAAAAGAGGTTCTACAAGATCCTGCGAATCATGGAGCCAATTCCTAAGTATAGTCTGTTGTCGTTATGCATACGAGTATGTACGATTTATTCCTTGACTTCTTCTCCTTCAAAATTATAGGTATATGCTATGGACGAAGCTGACCTTTTACCCTGGATGCGTTGTGCACCTTATCCTATGTAATATTTTTTTTTTGAGTTAATATTGATCAATTAATACTTTAAAATAATTAAATATATTATTAATAATTTAATTTAATTTAATTTTAGAGATGTGATTAACATAATAAAATATTTAAATTAATATAATTCAATCCTTTTATTTACAGAAACACAAATTTTAATTTAATACATGTCATAAAATTTTTTTATTTTAATATATCATATAAAATTTATATGTATTATATTATTTAAAAAAGAGTATTAAATAAACTTTAAAAATTTATATTGTATGTAATTTATATTTAAGGATTAAGAAATTTTATGATTTATTTAGTATAATAATGTGCCAAAATAAAAAATTTAAGTGGTATGTATCAAATAAAAATTTATACTTTTGTTAATGAATGGGTAAAATTGAACAATTTAAATATTTTAAGATATTAATTATACTTTTAAAATTAATTTAAAGTAATGATTATACTTTTAAATACTTTAAAGTATTAATTATATTTTTAAAATTAGTTTGAGTATTGATTATGTCTAAACCCAAATTTTTAAAAGAAAGAGGGGTTAATGTGATATAAAGAAAATGCAAAACAACCAGTGACCTCAAGGATTATTAAAAAAAAAAGGGAAGATGAAGTCTAGTAAAAGTATGTACGAAGTTGATTCTCCCTATTTTCTTTACTCTTCAAAACTTAATCAATGAGAATTTCAAAATGTAATAGAGATTTCAAACTAAAATATATAATATATTTAGAGAGAAATAAAAAGAGATAGATAATGAAATATAAATTTTGTACATGATCATATTCTTTTTTTCCTATTTTTCTAATTTCTGTAATTTAATTATAAGAGAGGAATACACGCTAATTTTAATAGTGAAAGGTATTGTAATATTATTTTACTCACGAGAACATCTAAATAATGGAGATTTTCAAAGGCATGGACTCACCTGCGGCGCACGTGAGTGCCTTCTAAACCCTAACCCCTCTCGTTCTCCTCTTCACTCTGCGAAGAAATAATCTCTCTCAACTCCGCGATGGCTTCACGCAGGCTCCTGTCATCGCTCCGATCATCCCTTGGTCGATCTCCGTTGGGGTCTCAAGTTACGAGCTCGAACATCCGGTTCTCTTCCTCAGATGTTTACTCTCGTGGTTCATCTATCAATGTAAGCCTAGCCTCTATTTCATTCCCAAAGAAAGTTCAGTATTCATTGCGATCTGATGGTGCTAATGCTGTGTGAAATGCGGGGAAAGCTTCGATATTTCCATTTTTTATGCTGATTTGGGATTTCTGTTTACTGAATAATTAAATATTTTGGTGTCTCAGTTATGTATAGTCAGACTTGTTGCTTTGCTCTTTCCTTTTTGATGCAATCTGGAAATGCTATTGGTATCTGTAGTTATGGTCACTCTACGCATCTCGTTGATCTAGTTCAGCAAAATTTAGCTCCTCTCTATCATCGAAAACTCTCCCTGTTTTACCTCTTCGAACTCGTTTTAATCAGTGCCACCATCAGTCTCCAGCGATGGTGATAGTGTATCTGCCGTGCTTTTCCATTAGTCTCCAGCGATGATGATAATGTAACTAGGTGATGGGTCTTGGATATAATCAACACGGGTGTTGCATTGCATTCCTTTTTATCTCTTTTTTACCTTGTTTTTCTGGCCCTCTTTTGGTGGGTTCTGTGTAACTGGCGGAAAATGATAATCACTTTGCGCAAGCATAGGGAGGACATAACTACGGCAACGAAGGCATGTAGGGGTGCTATTTCTTCTGACCTTTCCGAAGGGATATATCTTGCTTTGTATGACAAGGATAATCTGATATACTAATAAACATAAACATAAGAAGCTTTGCTTTTGAATGAAGTCATGGACAGTTATATAATAGTCACACTTTAATGTTCTGCATTATGTGAACTGTGTGTTGGTATTGAAGCTGATATATAGTACTTCAGCTTAACTTGATAATGCTCTGGATTATGTGAATTGTGAGTGGGTATTAATGGATATGTGCTGCCTTCAAATCTCCATCAGACGAGGACATTTCCCCAGACTGTGGCACTCTCAAGACTTGAGTCCAAAAATGGCTTAGCATCTATACTTGGAGATTCTAGATCGAGTTTGTTTCACCAAGCTGCTTCACTTGCACCCCAATTCCCTTCCAGATTTATGTCAACCGAGATAAACTCTGTTGAGTCTTCTCAAGATAGTTCCACTCCCGACTCTGAAGTGCCTCCTCGCATTAAATTTAAGAGATTAGATAAAACTGCCAAGCACATTATGCAGGTATATGACTACATTTTTCCTTTTAAAATAGTGCATTTTATTTTTATCTTTGTAAAAATTTCTGATATCTTGCCATGTAGATTATAGATAAGGAAGCAGTAGAGGAATTCAGAGGACAGAGGGAGATACCAGATATACAACCAGGTTACATTGTGCAACTTAAAGTGGTATGAGAATTTGTTTTGAAGATTTATAGTATTATTGCTATGTCTGGGTCCTGTTCAACATATTAACTGGATATTTTCCTTATAAACTGAGACAACAGGAAGTTCCTGAGAACAAGCGCCGTGTTTCAATCATAAAAGGCATTGTTATCGCAAGGCGAAATGCTGGCCTTAATACTACGTTTAGAATAAGGAGGCTAGTGGCTGGGGTCGGGATTGAGTCTCTCTTCCCACTGTGAGTACTAACTTCTCATTTTTTGATGGATCTGCCTGTAGATAAGCTATGTTGTGCTGGTAAAGTGGCATCTGGTTTTGATTAAGCTTTGTGCATTGTATGGTAGGTATTCACCAAACATAAAGGAGATAAAGGTTCTTGAGAAGAAGAGAGTGAGGAGGGCGAAACTCTACTACCTTAGGGAGAAGATGGACGCACTTAAAAGACAATAACAAAGTTCTTCCTGGTAGAAATTTTTGATAATTCAAAATTTAGCTGTAATCTGTATCTGCCTGTGGATGCAAGCGCCTACAGCTGTTTCATTGTCGACGTATTTCACAATATATAGTTTTATTGCATATCCTTTGAGCTGGCAGATGTTTTGGGGAGGCCACATGTTAGAAATTGTATTGAGATGCATTCATGTGAGTATATCATATTTTTAAAGTTTTCTCAACGAGTGTAAAGGTCTTAAAGGTCTTTCTCCCTAGTGTAAGGATTTTCTTTATTTTTGCTAATATTATGATAAAAATGCATCTGCCTAGGCTTGATTGTAATTGCTGATTAACTGCAAATTGCTACTGAAAAACATTGAGGATGTTGGGGTGAATAAAAAGCTCTCCAGTTTTTCATTCTTTCAAAATCTTAGTAGATTATCAATTACTTAGTAGGTAGGAGCACACTTGTTCTCACCCGACACAAGTTTTGACTCTTTCTATGTTGTTCTTCCACCCTATTTTGGTCTGTGAATCAAGGGGAACCTAATGTAAAGTTCAGTCACACGTGGCACACATACAATTTACACCTGATTATGGCGCCTTTGAACTTCCCGATCCTAGCCTTTTCTAAATCAAGGTTTCTCATCTTATATGGATTAAATGTGTCACAAATGTGATGCCACGTGCGAATTAGTTGGTCTTCTTTAGTTTTAATTTTATTATATTTTAAACGGAGGCGGAAGAACAATGATGAAAGCATTTCAATGAATGAGGGGTTAAATTAAAAGACAGAATATGAATGACTAAATTGTAAGATCCCTTGTGTGTGGGGGATGAATTATAAAGTCAGAACCTTTTATATTTCATTTTATATATTTATCACTATTTTGATTCTATCTAAATTCTCTCTCTCTCTCTCACTCTCTATATATATTTATATAAATTACTATTATTTAATTTTTGTGTGGACCTCACCTCTGCAACTATCCTGTTCTAATTCATTCGTTATCATATAGACTAAAAATAGTCACCTAAGATGGACATTTCTTTGTTCTCACCAAACATAGCGTCAAACTTCCACATCCGGTCCAAACACGAAACTGGGGAAAATTCATACCGTTACATCTGACTTAACAAAAGCTTCCTAGACATTAGTTAATAGCCCTGATTCTTGAAAGGTATTGAAACAAAATAATGGGGAGTTTTGTATCAAAAAAATAAAATAATGGGGAGTTTCAGTTTCAGACTTCTGTATCTGTACTCCTTGCTGCTATGCTCTATAAAACCACTCACTTGACGAGACCACATCAGCACAGGAAACTGGATTAGAGATGGCGAGACTTTAGTTTCCGCAAGTGGGTTTTTTGAACTCGGATTCTTCAGCCCTGGGTCTTCTTCAACTGTTAGATACTTAGGGACATGGTACAAGAAATCTCCTTCGACAGTCTTCTGGGTGGCCAACCGAAGCACAGCCATCAACAACAACGATGGTGGAAAGGGCGTTTTACGATTAAATGATCATGGGGTTCTTCTTCTTCTTGATGCCGAAAACAACACAGTGTGGTCCTCCAACAATTCATCATCAATCAGAGCATATAACCCTTTTGCCCAACTCCTGGATTCGGGAAATCTCGTGGTGAACAATGGTAACTTGGACCAACTCTTATGGCAGAGTTTTGACCACCCTTGTGACACCTTAATGCCAGGAATGAAGCTTGGGTGGGATCAAGAAATGGGTTTGGATAGATTTTTGTCATCTTGGAAAAGTTCAGATGATCCCGGTCGGGGAGATTATGTACTCAAAATAGACCGTAGAGGGTACCCACAAAGCTTTCAACTTGAAGGTTCTAAGGTGATGGTTAGAGCAGGGTCATGGAATGGCTTCTCTTTCACGGGATTTTCAAATCATTTTGAGGATCCGGTAATAAATTCTGAGTTTATGTTGAATGAAAAAGAGGCATATTACAGGTTTGATCTTGTGAATAATTCAGTTTTCTCCAGATACACAGTGAGCCCTTCAGGCATAGGGCAGCGTTTTGATTGGGTAATTAAAACAAGCAGCTGGCGGGTGATAACCACTGGTAACCCTGATCCGTGTGACAATTATGCCTTGTGTGGTGCAAATTCTATCTGCAACATTAGTAACAACCCTATTTGTGAATGCCTGAGAGGGTATGGACCCAAGAATTTTAAGGAGTGGAATGTGTCTGATTGGCGCAGTGGCTGCACTAGAAGAGATTCTTTGGATTGTGATAATAATGACGGATTTAAGAAGTATACAGGCATCAAGTTGCCAGACACTTCTTCTACAAGGTATAACAAGACCATGGACCTCGAGGAATGTAAGATATCATGTCTACAAAACTTTTCTTGTAAAGCATATTCTAATTTGGATATTCGAGGTGAAGGAAGTGGCTGCCTGATATGGTTTGATCAAGTATTGGACATGAGACAATTTCCTGCAGGGGGACAAGACCTTTATGTACGAGTTCCTGCTTCAGAGCTAGGTACTTAGCTTCACTGTTTTGGCTAGTGGCTACTGGCACTGCGTATATATTTTCCCAATTATTATTATTATTATTATTATTCTTTGTATCTGCTTGATTGATTGGAAGCTCTTACTAATATCATTGAGAACATGAGAAGGTGGGAGGGGACTGGGAAAAGAGGAGAGTATGTTAATGTCATTGACAAAACCAATTGTGCACTTTTTTTGGGGTAAAAATGGGGATTTCATTTAACAAAAAGTTTACAAAACAGCAATGGTCAACAACAAATTTGAAGGATTTTTGAGTATTGTACACTTTAACAACATAATATTCTAACTTGATGTGGTCAAGGATTTTAGTAGTGGTGCTTCTAATTGTTGTGCCGTTTTGTTTTCCCTAATTGATTTCCATTTTCTGAATAAAAAAATAGATCTTAAATTAGAGAAATTATTCCTCTCTAAACATTTTTGTTACTGCCTCTGAAGTATTATTAGTCACAACTTAATAGTAGCTGATGTCTTTAATTGAGACGTTTTACTCAAAGTTGGTGATATGCCATATTGTCTTCAAGTGTCAGATCATTTTGGCAATGAAGGACATGGGAGCTTCGGCAAGAAGAAGCTGGCAGGAATTGTGGTTGGCTCTGTAGTCGCTATCTTAATTTTTGGATCGATTTTATTCAAAAGGAAAAGGAAAAATAAAAAATCAGGTAAATTTTGTCATGCTTGTTTTTCACAGGGATATATTTTGTTACAGTTCTGAAATTCTGGATATTGTTATATTCAACAACCACAATCTAGAGAAGGAAGTCATGGATCTACCAACGTTTGACCTGTCAGTCATAGCTAAAGCTACTGATAATTTTTCAATCATTAACAAGTTGGGAGAAGGTGGCTTTGGACCAGTATACAAGGTACTATAACTGTATGCAAAGAATAATTTTCTTTGATATCTGTAAAAATTCCAAAATCATGATTTTCAGGGTACACTAGAAGATGGAGAAGTGGTAGCTGTGAAAAGGCTGTCAACGAAATCTGGTCAAGGGCTGGAAGAGTTGAAAAATGAAGTTGTGTTAATTGCAAATCTACAGCATCGTAATCTTGTGAAGCTTCTTGGTTGCTGCATTGAAGGAGGAGAAAAATTGTTGATTTATGAATATATGCCAAACAAGAGCTTGGACCACTTTATTTTTGGTTAGGAACTTTGACCCCTTGCCAAATTACATAGTTGTTGAGAATGCCAATAGTATTCTGACGTGTTTTTCATGACCAGATGAAACACAAAGCAGCTTGTTGGATTGGCTTAAGCGCTGGCATATTATTCATGGCATTGCTCGAGGGCTTGTTTATCTTCATATAGATTCTAGATTGAGAATTATTCATATAGACCTTAAAACTAGCAATATTCTCCTAGATACTTACATGAATCCGAAAATATCGGACTTCGGCCTGGCTCGCACATTTTGGGATGACCAGGTTGAGGCCAACACTAATAAAGTTGTTGGGACATAGTAAGTTGTTTATCTCCTACTTGTTTATCACTTCCTCTGGAATCGCATTTTTTGTTTTACTTATTTTACTTCACAAATTATATTTTCAGTGGATATATGTCTCCTGAATATGCCATACATGGACAATTTTCAATGAAATCCGATATCTTTAGCTTTGGTTTAATAGTACTAGAGATTGTTAGTGGGAAGAAGAATAGAGGATTTACAGACCCAGAATACTACCTTAATCTTCTTGGACATGTAAGTATACTACCTAATTCAAAGAACTTCTTTAGATAGTTGGCAAAGTAAGGAGTCAAAAGGAATTTATCCAAATGGAAGGTGAGTGGGTCTCACCTCCTAAATATCACAAAATGTTTTTAGCATTTCTCTGTAACTTGGTAGTCAAAATATAAAGCTTCCTACTCACTATTTTGACTACACTATGATTCTTTGCATTAGCTAGTTGTGTAAGGACTCATCAAGAAGTCCCCCAAATGCATGTGAATAAGCCCCACCATCTAAAACACTCATATTGGTGAAGGATCATTGGCTCATTGCACAAATTATAATAGTCTTCCGATCTTTAATATATGATCTATTTAACAAATTTAATTAGATAAAAAAAATTAGTTAAATTAGTTAATATGACATTTTTTTCTAAAATATTCCTATTATCTTCTTTAATTCCCTCCCCCTGTTACTTGATTATTGTTGAGGGATTATCAATAAGGATAATTTAGAAAATAATTAATAAAGATGGAAAATATGCCTTATATTTAGGCGCATAATCAATTCTCCAATTAGGTCATATATTAAGGATTACAGGAGTATATGATGTTATAAGTACTAAGAATTTCTCCCAGCATAAAAGTTGAAACATGATTTTCCTTTTTTTGGTATTACTATGGTGTCCGGTATGGAGACTGTGGATCCAGGGAAGACCAATGGAAGTATTGGATGAATGTTTAACGGGAAGTTGCAATGAATCAGAAGTCATAAGATGTGTGCAGGTAGGATTATTATGTGTGCAACAAAGAGCTGAAGATAGGCCCGATATGTCTGCTGTAGTTCTGATGTTAAATGGTGAGAAATTGTTGCCACGGCCTAAAGCTCCTGCTTTTTACACTGCGAGTGATGTTCCTCCTGATCCAACTTCTTTAGACCAAAGATTTATACAGTTCTCGCAAAATGAAATTTCTGAAACCATGCTAGAGGGAAGATGATTCAGAGATTGGCACAAGCAATGCCATCCAGCTTCAGTGTTCTCACCACTTGTTGGAATACCTATTATATGATTCTTTTTTCCTTTTTTATAAATATTATAGATACATAATGAGGTTTGAAGATTGATTGTTTCACGTTTAAGGGTGATGAGTATGTTTCAAGTTGGTCTAGGCAAATTATATGGACTGTGTATGAAAGTTTTTTAAACGATGGGATAGTTCTGTTCTAACCTAACTCTGATAGTTCATTGTTGTAGTTTTAAGGAATTCTGGCA
The DNA here is from genome assembly GCA_037074615.1 of Leucaena leucocephala. Lineage (NCBI taxonomy): Eukaryota > Viridiplantae > Streptophyta > Magnoliopsida > Fabales > Fabaceae > Leucaena > Leucaena leucocephala. Next base: position 4,328,115 of record CM073546.1, on the reverse strand, counting down.
CCATCATATATGGAAGTCTTATGAAGACTTTTAATTAACATTCTGATTTAACAAGAAATGTTACATTTTCTTTAAATTATTCATTTTATTACTCCATTAGATATGTAAGTATGATCCGTAGTTGACTGTTTTTTTTGGCACAATAGTTGACTTGATTTGGAGCTGGCCCCCCTCCTCTTCATGACATAACTATTTTGAGAAGATTGCCAGCCCACTGGTGTTTATTTAACCTCCCATAGATAATTCTCAACATAATTAGCAAATGATATTGATCTAACGAAAGTGACTAGCTTTTTACAAATTGATGAATCAATATTCTAATATCCATGGCCATATTTAGTTTCAGATAATATTTTGAATATCACTATCTCCAATAAAAAGATATATATCTTTAATAAAAAATAATTCTCAACATAATTTGTATAAAAACATTCTTAACACAATAAAGATATGATATCTTTTAAAAGCTAAATCAATTTCTAAGATGTAATTTTACTTTGTGATCTGTTATCCAGTACATGTAATTTCAACAAAATTTTTTCTTCTCATTATTTTTATTAAATATAATAAACATTCTTTATCTGAATTTTTTTGAATATATATTGTAATAAGTCAATGCAATATTTTTTACATGGGAACATCTTTATAGTTTTAGATATCTAACTTATAATGGATTATTTTGTTATTTTACGATGATGCCAAAAAAAATTATTATTTCATGACAATATTTTTTATTTCTTAATTTTAAAATTAGCAGTCATGATAATAAATATATTATTATTAAGTTAACTAACTTAACTAAAATTGGATTACTAACTCAACTTAAGGCTTGTTTTGGTAAACTCTAAAATTATAATTTTAGAAATTAAACTTCCTTCACGTGCTTTTAGATAAGTTATATATTATTTTTAAATAAATTTTATATATCGTTACAATAAATTTTGTAATAATAAAAAAATTTCAGTAATTTTTTCAAAATGTATCTTTGCACATATTTATAGATTTGTGTAGTTATTTAACGGTAACGAATGAGGGGAATTAAATGCAGAAACATCAATTAGCAATCAAATCCTTTTCTGAATTTTTGTTTGCAATCAAACAGCCCTTTACACATAAGGAGAATCGGTCAACACACCATAATAAGTCAATCGCAGTCACTGCCCCACGCGTGTGTGTTTGACAATCAATTTTAAAAATAGATTATACACAAAACCATAATTTAAAAAAATTATTGCTAAATATTATTTTTTTTTTCAAAATTAATTTTAAGCTCAAAACTATGGTTTGAGTTTTTCAAACTATAATTTTGAAAAATCGAGTAGTGTGCAGCTTTTTTCTGTGTGCAGCTTTTTTGTTCATTTGTTACATAAACCCACTGGAGGGTTTACATAAACCCACTGAAGGGTTTTCAAAATCCATTTAAGAAATCTAATTTTAAAATTTAAATAAAAAGATAAATTTATTAATAAAAATTACCATATTCTAATATATATATTTAATCTTAATAAAATTTTCAATAGAAAAAAAAATTAAAATTTAAATGAATATTGTAAATTTTTATTTTACTCAAATACATATATATATTATTTTGTAATCACTTAAATAAAAAAATTTAAAATCAAATTTATTCTTTATATAATTATCATATCTGTATATGGAAAAGCGATTCTGCTACTAATCATCCAAATATCTTCAATTTTTAAAATCACTTTTTCTCAGAATCTATTCTTCCCAGAATCTATTCTCTAGAATCTATTCTTCCTAAAATCTATTCTCTAAAAGTTAATCCAAACACAGCCAAGACAAAAAGTAAAAAGGGGCAAAAAACGTTCATGCTAGAAACTTCCTTCGCAGCCCAAGACAAAGTAAACATCCTCACTCCGCCACTTCCTTGTTTCCTTCAATGGACCATTTTACCCCTTGGCTACCTTCCGCGAAAGCCATGGCGCGACCTACGTTCCTTCTTCATGATCTGTACCTTAGCTGTCTTCCCCTCCTTCTTGGAAAACCCAGTTCCCCTCCTTCTTCCTCTTTATATACATCTCCTTCTTCAATTCTATCATCACTCATCTCTCTGAGTATTATATTTCACTTGATCTCTCGCTCTTTGATTCTTCTTCAATGGCTTCTCAAAACCCTCAAACTCATTTCCAAGATTCTTTGCCAGTCATGGCCGGGAAGCTAGGTGGGGATGGTTTAATTGACGAGCTTTGCAATGGGTTTAATCTGTTGAAGGATGCCGATAAAGGGGTTATCACTTTCGAGAGCCTCAAGAGGAATTCCGCTTTGCTGGGGCTACATGGTATAAGCGATGAGGATCTTCATTCTATGTTACGGGAAGGCGATTTTGATGGTGATGGCGCTCTGAGTCAGCTGGAATTTTGCGTCCTCATGTTCAGATTGAGCCCTGAACTTATGGACGGGTCTAAATTGTGGTTAGAGGAAGTCCTTCAACAAGAACTTAAAGATTACTTCTGATTTTTTTTATATGTTGATTTATGAATTTGTCATGTTTTGCAAATTTTCCTTATACTTGTGAGAAATGGAAAGTAACTCGAATGAGAATGACATTCTTATGTATATAATCAGATCAGTTGAATTAATCTTTTCTGCCCAATATGTGTTGGTCAACTCGCAAGTGTAAATTTGGATTTCAAAATCGTTATGAATTTTTCTTTATTTGATCACTTTTGAATATTAACTTGATGATTCAGGTGTGCTTCTGGTTTAAGCCTTAAGGCTTGAACCCTTTTAAACTGATCCGATAATAATTATTCAGTCTTGAATATCCCAACTGCAATTTTTTCACAAGTCAATGGCGAAGAAAAGCTCAATCAGGTTGAAAAGCAGAGCAAAGGAAAACTTAGAAGTGGTATATGTATCTATCTGGTAGACCCTCTGTTTCTGGACTAAAAAATTTAATCTAAATATTATTCCTAAGAAAAGGAGTAGGGAACAGGAAGTTCAAGGGAAACTTTTGACTTGCGGCATGACTGGTTCACTTCAGAAAAATTATCTGGTCATATATGATCTGGCTTCAATTGGAATAAAATCGAAGCGTGTAGTAGAAATAGCCCCTCTTTGTCTTTATTATTGAGAAGTTAGTTCCCCTTACATGAGGAAAGCAGAGAACTAGTTGATGGTAGTTAATGATGATCATATTGTTGAATTTCAGAAAGAAGGCCTAAACATTCAGATTGAGTCCTGAACTTATGGAATGGTCTCAATTGTGGTTAGAGGAAATCCTTCAACGAGAACTCAAAGATTATTTCTGATTTATGTAGCCCCTCTGTTTCTGGACTAAATTTTTTACCTAAACAATCTCTCTAGAGATTGTAGTAGGAAACAGACATTTCCCGTGAAAACTTTTGAGTTGCAGCGTGACTATTTACTGCTGAAATTTTTTCTAATTTCTATTCATATATGATCTGCTTTATAATTATGTCTTAAGTTATAAAATTATCTGCTTTATCTATGGTTGAAAATTTAGTTTTCTTTATGCGTAGGGAAGCAGAGGACCACTTGATGGCAGACAATTAAATTGAATGCCAGAAAAAATTCCTGGATTTTCATTGATCTTACCGCATTTATGTATTTATTTCTGTAAAAATATGAAGTCGAAACTATTTTATCATAGATGACAATGATCTTCATTGATTTTCATTGATCTTACCGCATTTATTCATTTATTTCTGTAGAAATATGAAGTCGAAACTATTTTATCATAGATGACAATGATGAGGAAAATTCATATTTACATGAACAATGAATTCCAACTATCTTGTGCCATCCCCTAATAACTCCTCTGAAATGAAGTGCAGGGCTAAACTTGACCACCACCAATAATGAAATCAAAGTTTGCAAACAAACCTTGCCCCGTCACATGACTTTTTTTATTTATAAGAGACGAGTGCCTAATTATGAAAACACAATACACATGCAACCAATTAAATCTGTATGCTTCTGGTTCCCTTATTACTGCGGCAACTTCAAGGATATATATCTTTAACTTGTGAAACCCATTTCATTAAAGCAATGGCCATTCTTCCTTATGTGCTTGCTATTACAAAACTGTTTATGTTCTGTACCCGATTTTCTTATGCAACTGATACTCTTACCTTGTTTCAGTCGCTTCCTGATGGTAGAACCTTGGTTTCCAGAGATGGAAGCTTTGAACTTGGTTTCTTTAGCCCAGGTAGTTCGAAAAATCGTTACCTTGGAATTTGGTACAAGAACATCCCAGTTAGAACTGTTGTCTGGGTTGCCAACGGTGACAAGCCAATCCAAGACAACTCTAGCACGTGGAGCATAAACACAGAGGGACATCTTGTGATTCTCAGCCAGAATCATATAGTTGTGTGGTTGGCAAATTCAAGAACAAAGGCCTTGAGTACAATTTTACAACTTCTAGGCTCTGGAAACTTGGTACTAAGGGATGAGAAAGACCAGAATCCTCAAAACTATTTGTGTCAGAGCTTTGACTATCCTTCTGATACCTTTTTTTTCAGGAATGAAGGTTGGATGGGACTTGAGAACTGATCATAATTGATGAATAATAGCATGGAAGAGCTCAGATGATCCTTCTCCAGGAGACTTCATATGGGAGCTTGTGAATCGTAATAACCCTGAGACAGTTACGTGGAAGGGCCAAACAAAGTATTCACGGAGTGGTCCTTGGAATGGTCTTCGATTTAGTGGAGCTCCCGAGATGAGGGACAATCCATTTTTTGATTTCAGATTTGTATCCAATAAGGACGATGTATATTACATGTACGGTCTGAAGAATGAGTTAGTAATTTCAAGAGTTGTTCTAAATCAAACAATATATGCATGTCAGCTTTTAGTGTGGATTGAAGAAGCTAAAAGTTGGAAGGTTTTAGTAACTTTTCCAAGAGATTATTGTGATCAGTATAATCTTTGCGGTCCAGTTGGAAGTTGCTTCATGGGTGAGGCACCAATTTGCCAATGCTTGAAAGGTGATAGGTTCCGCATAACTTATCATAGGAGGCGTAAGAAGGGAAATAATCTGATTAAGTATTCATTAATTATTTAAATAGTTATTTAATTAAACCCACTATGTTAGTGGATAGTTGTGTGATTCCATCATGCTCTTATTTCAGTTGTTATGGGCGTGTTTCCCAATAATATAGGGAGAGTTAGTTCTTCTATGCATCTATATATGCCTTTAGCAATTCAAGCCAAAATCACCCTAGAACTGGGATGCAACGGATTGGACTGAAGGATGTATCCAAAGTGAACCATGGAGCTGCAAGGTAAAAAAACAGAGATAATTTTGTTAAATTCAGTGGGCTCAAATTCCCAGATATCACACATTCTTGGGTTGATGGAAGTATGACACTTGAGGAGTGCAAAGCAACATGCTTGGGAAATTGTTCCCGTACTACTTATGCTAACTCAGATATCAGCAGATGGGGTAGTGGCTGCATCATCTGAGACAGGTTTCAGCTTCTGGGCAAGATCTCTATATTCGGTCAGCTGTTTCTGAAACAGTTATAACCTTTTATTGATCATATGTTCATTATCTTTTGACAGCTTAACTACGTCTTTTTTCTGTGGATTGACTGTTAGTTCAATCATTTGTGAAGCTGACCGTGAAGATGCAGATGGAAAGAAGATAAAGGTTATTATAATACCAGTTGCCATTTTCTTGGCTCTTGTGACGTTTCTCACTTTATTTTTCATTTATAAGACCCGAAGAAAGCCTGAAGGTAAGCACTCTTTAGTGCGAATTCCTTTTCCTTTTTTTCCTTTTCTTTTCCTTATGAAGGACTGGACATGATTAAGTAGCATACGACTATTTGGTCAATTTCTTATTTATGCTACTAATTTCATCTGGTTTACTACAGTGGAAACAGAGAAAACCTTGCCGACAGAAAATAATGATGAAGGCACAGAAGAAGATATGGAACTTCCTTTCTATGACCTTTCTGTAATAGCCAGTGCTACTAATGACTTCTCAACTGAAAATAAGCTTGGGGAAGGTGTTTTGGCCTGTATATAGGGTAAGCATGAAACATCCATGTTAAATAAGAGCAAAACAATAAGTACTATGCTTCTAGCTTATCACAGATTGACGATATATTACAAATATAAACTTCTAGGGTATACTGACAAATGGACAAGAGAATGCTGTCAAGCAGCTTTCACGAAGATCTGGACAAGGATTGAAACAATTTAAGAATGAATTTGTTTTGTGTGCCAAACTTTAGCACCGAAATCTTGTTAAGGTTCTTGGCTGTTGCATTCAAGAAAAGGAGAAGAGGCTCATCTACGAATACATGCCCAACAAGAGCTTAGATTCATTTATTTTTGGTTAGTGTCCATGCCAAAATGTTAGTTTGTAGATTTGTCTATTTCCCTAACTTCACCTCGGATAACAATGAGGATTATAACTTTGAATCTTAGGGTCTACTACTAAAAGTGAATTGCTAGATCGGCCCAAGCTCTCTATAACATTATATGTGAAATAGCTTGGGGTTTCTTTATCTTCATCAAGATTTTAGATTGAGGATTATTTATAGAGATATTAAAGCAAGTAATGTACTATTGGACAATGAGTTAAATCCAAAAATTTCTGATTTTGGCCTAACGAGAATCTTTGGAAGAGATCAAGTAGAGGAAAATACAAGGAGAGTGGTCGGTACATAGTGAGTATCTTCTAATTCTATTTTGTCTTGCAATTTCTACACATTATTAAAGATGGAATTAACTCATTTGTGACTCTTTTTTAGTGGTTATATGGCATTTGAATATGCCTTTGGTGGGCTATTTTCCGTCAAATCCGATGTATTTAGCTTTGGCATAGTAGTATTGGAGATAGTAAGCAGAATAAGAAATAGAGCGTTGTCTTTGCCAAACAAGAGTATTAAGCTTATCAGGCATGTGGGTAGCAAATAATCTAACTTTATTTTTTTTATCTTTAAAATGAACTAGCAGTTGATGAATGTTCTGAATTTTTGCAGTCATGGAGGTTGTGGAAGGAGGGCATTCCACTGGAATTGATTGATGCATGCTTGCAGCTCTCTGTTATTAAATCAGAAGCATAGCGCTGCATTCATATTGGTCTTCTTTGTGTGAAACACCATCCTAATTATAGACCCATGAAATATCTATCACCCTGTTAGAGGCCAGATAGAGGAAATTTTTACTTCTTTGTTCTTCTACTGCAAGTGGATCAGTTATTATGTTTGATTTCAACTCAACTTTTTTGTTGCTTACCATTTTTTGTGCTGCTATGTGCTATTCTTGTGATCTTGTTCATGCGTGAACAAAAGAAATGTGATCTGTGCATGAGATTTTTTGCTTTTGCTTTTACATGAGAAAAATGAGGAAAGTGTTTTTAATCAACATCTGAACCCTAGAATACATAGGATCTCTCTACACGTGTGATACTGATACAACAATATATGGGCTATAGATATGATAAACCTAATGAGCTGTAATGGGCCTAGTTCCTGAGCCCACTATAGTCTTAACAGTTTTGACTTAATCATAATTATGTCTTAGATTTTGTTTGCAAATATTAAAAGCATGCACTACTATTTTCTATATTTATTTGATAAATTAGTTTATGGGAGTGACAGAAGTGATATCTTTGTCAAAAGGAATGATGTTGAAGCCTCAAAAGGAGATATGGAAATTCTTTTCTATGACCATGCTGTAATAGCTACTGCTACTAATAATTTCTCAATCGACAAGCTTGGTCAAGGTGGTTTTGGACCTGTTTACAAGGTTAAACATACAATTAATTAATCAGTTTGATTTTTAATTTATGGTGTCAGAGATTGATAATTCTTGACAAAAATGTAAAATTGTAGGGTACATTAGTAGATGGACAAGAGATTGCTGTGAAGCTTCTTTCTAGCAGCTGTCACCAAGGAATGAAAGAATTTAAGAATGAAGTTATATTGTGCTCTAAACTTCAACATCGGAATCTTGCTAACGTTCTTGGTTGTTGCATCAAAGGAGGAGAGAAGATGCTTATATATGAATACATGCCCAACAAGAGCCTAGATTCATGGATTTTTGGTTTGTGTTTTGTTCATAAAAATATTTATTATCAAATTTATCCATTTCTTTAATTCATGTATGTTTACAATTATGAGTATTGTGACTTCAACTTCACAGGTTCTATCACTCAACGTAATATGCTAGATTGGTCCAAACGATTTTAGATTATATGTGGAATTGCTAGTGGGCTTCTATATTTTCATTAGGATTCTAGATTGAAGATTATCTATAGAGATCTTAAAGCAAGTACATATTATTAGACAATGAGACAAATTTCAAAATTTCAGATTTTGGTTTGGCGAGAAATAGTTGGAGGAGATCAAATTGAAGAGAATACAAGGAAGGTGGTTGGTACATAGTAAGTATTCTTTAACATTGTGCTCAGCTTTGTTCACTCACATATGTATGAGATATGATATATAACAACTCATTTATTTTGTGACTTTTTCAGCAGTTACATGGCCCCTAAATATGTATGATGGAGTATTCTCTACCAAATCCCACGTGTTCAGCTTTGGAATATTAATACTGGAAACAATGAGCGGAATGAAAAACAGAGGACTTACGTTTCCAAACCAAAGTCTTATTCTTATAGGGCATGTGAGTAGTTAACAATTGAATCCAACTAGATTTTAGCTCTTTGTTTTCTGCAATATCTTTAATGAACTTAATTAATTGAAGGCCGTAAGGTCACATAATTTGTATTGAAACGTTGTAGGTTTGGAGGTTGTGGAAGGAGGGCATGCCACTAAAATTGATTGATGCCTGTTTGGAAGAGTCTTTTAGTACATCAGAAGTGTTGCTCTGTATTCATATCAGTATCCTTTTTGTTCAACACCATCCTGATAATAGGCCAAACATGGCCTCTGTGGTTATGATGTTAAGCAGTGAGGGTGATTGATTGCCTCAACCCAAAGAGCCAGGTTTCCTTTTAGAAAATATCACTCCACGGAGACAAGAATATTAAGGAGAAACTAACGATGACATTTTGCTAAGCAGGTAGAGTAATTATGACATGTTTTAAGGTTGGAAGATGACATTTTGCTAAGCAGGTAGAGTAATTATGACATGTTTTAAGGTTGGAAATAAGGGGTTTCGTGTCATTATAAATCCATGCCGTTACTGCTTGCTCCTTCAAATCAAAAGGAAAAAAGAAGAAGACAATTTAGGTAATTATCTAATTATCTACTACATTGGAATATTATACAATGTGTTCCTGCATGACACACATGGGTTCAAGTCGGATTGCCAACGACTCTATCCCAAACCTTGTTCGATCTTACCGATTTAGGGGTGAAAGCACGATTAATTCGTGGCTGGTCCCAACTTTTAAACCTAGGACAAAGCTTATGAGGTGAGATTGATGAAAGCAATAGTTCTCATTGTTTTTTTAGCTTTGCCTCTGACTAGTGATACCTTATCACTAGATTATAACACTACTTTTTCCTGGTATAGAAGAGAATGAAAATAATATAATATCAAATAATAAAATTTAATATATTCAATTTAAAAAAAAAGGTAAAATTAAAAGATTAAGGGAAAAAAAGTCAACAATTAGAGAATGAGGGCTAATGCGAGATTAAAAGTATATATAATCCTCATCAACAAATCATCTCGAAATGTGAATATTTTTGTCATATCTTGAGAAAACTTAATAATGAAATGTTTGAAAAGATATCTTCTTATAGATAACTCATTATCTAGAGATCTCATAAAGTGGCCGGAGATAGGGGACAAAGCAGCTTTCAGCGTTTCTCACCTTAGCGCATATATATATATATATATATAATTAAAGCTTATCATCTTTTTCAGGAAAGCATTGGTTCTCATCACTCACACGTGAAATTAATATCAATAATACAACACAAATTTTCTCTCTTCTATAATTAATTTGTCCTCCATCGTGACTGTTACATCAATACAAACCCAAATTTCAAATGTTCACTCACCACCACCACAACCACCACCACCACCATCTCTCTTTATATATGCTCTCTGATCTTTTTCTCAAGGATTAATTGTATCAGCGAAAACATCGAAGAGAATATGGAACAAGGTTGAGGATGATGCATGCTCCATTGCAAAGATAAGTTAATGGCTCCACCTTACTCAAGAGTAGTAGTGTCACCAAGAGCTCTATTGAAGAAGGTTGGAAGAAGATGTGAGTAGATAGAGAACGCAACATAAAAAGCTTGTAATACTCTTCTTCATCCTTCCACTTTTCTATTATGGTTTTACTTTTGCTATTGAGAGAACCATGTGACATGAGTGTGTGTATATATATACATATGATCATATTTGGATAAGAGTTTAAAAAATGACTTATAAAAAAAAAATTTAGACAATTTTAAGAAAATAACTTTTGTAGAAGAACTTATAGAAAAAAAGTAGTTCTGAATAAATAAATGTTTAGATACTTATTAATAGAAAGAATTTTATAATTAGAAAATTACCAGAAAGGGTATGATTTTATTAAAAATAGGAGAGAGGAGAGAGAAGAGAGGGTGGATAAGAGAGAAAAGAGAGAAGAGATGGTGTAAAAGAAAAATGAGAAATGGTGTAGAAGAGAGAGTAGAGAGGTTATAAGAAAAAATAAGGGTAAACTAATAATTATGTAGTTCATAAGTTTTTTTACTGGTTTAGAAGTTAGTCTCAGTAGCTTATCCAAAATTTTAGTTTTAAACTATAGTTTAGTCCAAAAACCTTTTTGGACAAATATGTTTATTTATTTTAAAAATTTTTAAATTAAAATTTGGGTAAGAAGATTTTTTTAAAACTACAGGTTTAGTAGTTACTAAACAAACATTATATCTTTTCTAGTGATATCATGTTTTTTATGCTATTCTTGATCTTGGTTTATCTGTATATTTGATATTTAGCTTTCAAATTAAAGTGGTTTGTTTGTGTATTGTTGATAATACTATTTTAGGATTGCAAGTTTCCATTTCTAGTATTATATTCCCTCTCAATCCTAAAGGTAAAAGTTAGATAATTAATTTATAGATATTAAAAAAAATTAATTTAGTTAATTAGTTATAAAAAATATTTGATGGTTTTGTAAACTTCCCAAGTGATAATCATCTGTATTGAAAGCTAGTTATAGATGGGAACTCCCGTAAAATTAATAAAAATAATTTAAAAAATATATATAAATTTAAAAAATAAAATGAATTATTTATCAAAACAAATTGGGAGAAATATTTAGTTATTTGTTCATAATACCATATGTTTGGATTGTGTATTCCCTTTGATGTTTTTTTTTAAAAATTTTTTGAGCTTATATATCTTCCTAAGTGAGGGATCATATTTTCTTTGACCTAAGAAAAAAGAGGGATCATATTTTCTTTATTTGTTATTGTCGATTCTTGATTTCCGTATATTTCATATTTAGCTTTTGAAGTGTTCATGGCACTATTTTCTAGTTACAATATTTCAATTTCAATTTCTTTTGTTTTTGTTTTTTTAAATAACAATATTTCAATTTATCATATTATAGTATTTAGTTTCTAATATTATGATATTTAGATGGTTGAATTTCCAAAAATATATTTAGATATACTCTCGTCTCTATTTTAAACTTGCTTTCTATTTTCTACTTCCTCTGGTCCCTCATTCCGGTCCCTTTTTATAAATATATATCCATACATTAACTTTTTTTCCCTAATAACGCTAACTAATTATAAATTTTTTTAATTAATTAACCAAACTCATCTAATTGATAAATTTTATTGAGGGTAATTTTAATATTTTACAAGAAGTAACCAACTTCATTAATTTACATGAAATTGTTATTAGGTGTTCTTAATAAGGCTAGGAGGCATTAGAGTATCATTTTAATTAATTAACAAAATAATTAATTTTTATATATTTTTAGACTTGTAACCATCTTCCTTCCGTTCTTAATAACTAATTTACTTAAATTAAGAAAGTTAGTTAAATTAGTTTATATATCATACATTTTATAAAATATTATAACCATTTTCTTTAATTCCCTCCCTTTATCTCTTATTTGATTATTATTGAGTGCGTATTTATAAGAATAATTAAAAAAAAATAAATATAAAAAATATATTTTATATTTAAAATTAAAATTAATTAACTCTTTATGTTTTATATTATATTAAGGATATGAGGAGTATACTGCACTTAAAACATAAAATGACTACAAAACTACCTACCAATTCTCTCCTCTCTGAGCATTTTTATCATGTTCCCCTAGTTAAACAAGTTCATTGTCTGACATGTCTTACTCGAGTGTTTAAGGATCGCATGCGACCAAATCATCATCAAACAAAGTGCTTCCTCCGACTTTGTTAGATCACACTTTCAGCAGCATTAATGGCAATCCTTCTTCACTGTGTGCCACTTCTATTTTTCAACATGCTTTTATTCTTCTCTCCATTAATATTGGCCTCTGCAACTGCAACCGACATCATTGCACAATCTCAGGCTCTTATTGATGACGGAAAATCCACCTTGGTCTCTAAAGATGGAAGATTTGAACTGGGTTTTTTCAGCCCAGGTGGTTCCACAAACCGCTACGTTGGTCTCTGGTACAAACAAGTCCCAGTTAGATATATTCTTTGGGTCGCCAACAGCGAGAAACCACTCAAAGACAAGCTGGGCATCATGACTATAAACAAAGAAGGACAACTTGTGATTCTCAGCCAAAATCAAACTCTTGTTTGGGTCGCTACAAACTCCACAAAGGCCTTGAATATGATTCCTATTGTTCAGCTTTTAGATTCTGGAAACTTGGCGCTAAGAGAAGAGAACGACCAAAATCCAGATAACTACTTGTGGCAAAGCTTTGACCATCTCACTAATGTATTTTTGCCAGAAATGAAGCTTGGATGGGACTCGAGAACCGGTATGAACCGGAAGTTAATAGCATGGAAGAATTGGGATGACCCAACTCCAGGAGATTTCTCATGTGAACTCATGCTTCATAGTTACCCAGAAATAATTACTTGGCAAGGTAGAACAAAATATTACAGAAGTGGCCCTTGGAATGGTGATCATTTTGTTGATGCTCCTTCATCAAATAAGAGTTTGCTTTACAATCAAACGTTTGTGAACAGCAAAGATGAGGTTTATTACATGTATGTTCCATTAAATGAGTCAATGATCTCCATAAGAGTCTTGAACCAGACAAGAAACTCTCTGCAGAATCTCATGTGGATTGAAGAAGATCAAAGTTGGAAATCTTTTGGTGATGTTCCAAGAGACAATTGTGGAAGATATAATCTTTGTGGTGCTTTTGGGATTTGTGCCATCGTTGACTCAACGTTATGTCAATGCCTGAGAGGATTTGAGCCAAAATCACCTAAGAATTGGGACATATATGACTGGAAAGAAGGGTGTGTTCGGAGTGAACCATGGAGTTGTAAGGTTAAAAACAAAGACAACTTTGTTAAATTTAGGAACCTTAAATTACCAGATACTACACATACTTGGGTTAATACAAGTATGACACTTGATGAGTGCAAAGCAAAATGTTGGGAAAATTGTTCTTGTACTGCTTATTCTAATTTTGATACTATAGGAGGAGGTAGTGGCTGTGTTATGTGGTTTGGTGATTTACTTGATTTGAATCAAATGTCAAATGATGCTGGCCAAGATCTTTATATTCGCCTTGCTTCTACTGATATAGGTATATATATATATATATATTCATTTAATGTTGTATATCTATTTATATTTTGAGTGTTTATTAGTTAACTCACTAACTATTTTTTGTTCATATATTTCTGTGCTTGAAGATAAACATGAAGGTGCTAATTCATACAAGATAAAAGTAACTGCGATAACAGCTACTTTTTTTGCACTTGGGATGCTTTTGAGCTTACTCTATATTTATAAGAGCACAAGATCAAAGTCCAAAGGTAAGCATATCTTCTCAAGTTTTTGGTTGCCTTTCTCTTTTATAAAAATGGCCGAAAATTTCCTATTTAAAAATTTTACTAGTAAAAAGGATTTGATATATTTCCATATATAGAAATTATCGGTGTTCTAAAGATTTTATATACAAAAAGTAGCAGTTTTAAACTCAAGTTCTTTTGGGTAATAAAATTTTTAAATATAGACTTTTTATTAGTTTTCTATTCTTTTTTCTCATTCTTTCTGTGTAAAAGGATGAGTTTTGAATTAATCGAATTAGGTAGGGTGTATTTATATTTAGGGCTGAAAAGCAATATTAATGTGCCCTTTATGTTTAGGAAATAAAAGATTTATTTATACCTTTTTTGGGTTTGCTGGAGTGAACATATTTTCCTTGTCCATATATAGAAAACGCTGATGAAGTTCCTGAAGGAGATACGGAACTTCCTCTCTATGACTTTGCTATAATAGCTAGTGCTACCCAGAACTTCTCAGATGACAATAAGCTTGGCCAAGGTGGTTTTGGACCTGTATATAAGGTAACTTGCAAAATTAACCAAGAAATAAGATTGTAAAGTAATAAGTAGGTTCACTCTTTTGATTTATAATGTCTTAGATCACATGACAATGGTTTTAATGCTGGTTAGGGAACACTGAGTGGTGGACAAGAGATTGCTGTGAAGCGACTTTCACACAATTCTCACCAAGGAATAAAAGAATTCAAGAATGAAGTTATGTTATGTGCCAAACTTCAGCATCGAAATCTTGCTAAAGTTCTTGGTAGTTGCATTCACGGAGAGGAGAAAATGCTCATTTATGAGTACATGTCTAATAAGAGTTTAGATTCATTCATTTTTGGTTCGTCTCTTGGCAATTAATCATCCATCAATTGGTTTTAAATTCATCAACTTCAATATAATAACAACTAATTTTTTTACTTTTGAAACTTTTCCAGGTTCTTCTACCCAAAGGAAACTCTTATGTTGGTTCAAGCGCTTCCATATTATATGTGGAATTGCTCGAGGACTTATATATCTTCATCAAGATTCAAGATTAAGAATCATTCACAGAGATCTTAAAGCGAGTAATATATTATTGGATAACGAGTTGAATCCAAAAATATCAGATTTTGGTTTAGCAAAGACATTTGGAAAAGATGAAAATGAAGAAAATACAAGGAGAATTATCGGTACATAGTAAGTATATATCTCTTTTATTATATGTTTTTCATTTGTATTCATATATATTATTAAAGATGATATATACATGAACTTATTGCTTACTTATTTCAGTGGTTACATGGCACCTGAATACGCAATCTACGGATTATTCTCTATGAAATCTGACGTATTCAGCTTTGGAATTCTATTACTAGAGACAATGAGTGGAAAGAAAAATGGAGCATTCACGTTGTCAAACCAGAATGTTAACCTTATTGGGCATGTAAGTATAACAAATAATTAAACCTCCCTGCATTTTTGTTTCTCTTTCCTGATGAACTATATGTGTGTGTGTGTGTTTGAATTTGTGAATGTAGGCATGGAGGTTGTGGAAGGAGGGAAGGCTACTTGAATTGATTGACGCAAATTTGGGAGAATCATATAATGAATCAGAAGTATTGAGATGCATTCATATTGGTCTTCTTTGTGTGCAACATCATCCTGATGATAGGCCAAACATGTCATCTGTGGTTGTGATGTTGAGCAGTGAGGGTGATTTGCCTCAACCTAAAGAGCCTGGTTTCCTCATAGAAACCATTCATATTAGTAAATTTGGCAATCACAATTCAGCTTCGGTAAATGAAACTTATATCACCCAGTTAGAGCCCAGATAGGAAATTATTATTAATTATTTGTTTTTCTTATTTAGTTTCTGTTCTGCTACAAACCATAATGCTAAATATGCAATATTATGATAATGTTGATTATAATTAAACGACACTTGCATTTATAGGCATTTTTCTTACAGCTTTGTACTGCTATGTCGTTTCCTTTCATAAATATGGAAAACGAATGTTATTATCTGTGATTACAAATATTGCTGAATCGAAAGACTTCATGCTTTACGAGAGATTCTACAGGATGTAGGATTAATTTTACTGTGCCAATCATCAATCTTCTTATCTACTATTGAAATTATCTTTTAATATAAGACCTACTCTCTCTTATTCTTATTATAAGAAATATTTTATAAGAATATATTAATTTTAAATATAAAATATTAGCGTTGTTACTAATAAATATTTTTCTATTTTATTATCTTATTTAAAAAGATTAATTTATAAATAGAAAATAGTGATTTATAAATACAGGGGAGAGAGGGAGACGAGACAGAACTAAAAGTATATTAAAAGAATAATTAAATTATTTGTTAGTTATATTATTTAATAAGGGTGAAGTTGTGAAATTTTATCAATTTAAGACATAAATAATGATATAATTAATATTTATTAGTTTGTGTAAAATGATTAACAACCTCATATAATAAGGATATACGGTTAGTTAACTAATTTAATTATATTAAAAAAATTTATTAATATGATATGTTTATTTTTTAAAATATTCTAATTATTTTTTTAATTTTATTATTTCTTTTTATTTAATTATTATTGATAGAATATTAATAGAAATAATTTTTTAAAAATATTAAATATAAGAAATAGATTGGATTAAAATTATTGCAGGATAGAAGACATCAGATTTTACGTATATTAGCACAAAAACCTCTTCTTCTTTTTGATATAAAAAAACCTCTTCTATGTGTGTGTGTTACCACATGCTTCCATTTATTTTAGTTTGCTTCAGGAAATCATGCAGCAAGGAAATTAAAGTAACCCAATAATGTAATTGAGCACTTTTGTCTCAAGACAAATTGGTATCTCCAATTTTTTTATTAAAAAAATATTAAATTATACATCCTCTTAGTATTAAAGTAAGAGTTATTTAATTAATTAAGATTAGATTAAAGATTTCATTAAATTAATTAATTATAATAAATTAAATATAACATGATCTATATCTTATATATAACTTAATATTACATTTTGTATGTCACAATTTTTTTATGAAAAGAATATATTTTTGTAAAAGTCACTTTTAGAAAAATTTATCATATTTATTTAAATTTTTAAAAGTACTAATAATAAATCCGTTTTATGAAAATTTTTGGAAGTCAGTCTTGGATAGAATAAACCGAATAGACGTTTATTCTTCCCGCTATGCTTGCTCATTTTCCCCTCTACAGCTGATCGACTGATTCCATTACCGCCGCACAACCCAATCTCATCCACTTGGGTCCGGAATATGAAAGCTTAGAGCCTGGTTTCTTCTCCGGCCCAGGAATTTCCTCGAACTGAGGCAGCGAAATCTGGTACAAATTTCTTTTTTAATTTGCTTATCAGTTTATAAAATTTAATTATACATTTGATATTAGTTTGTCTTTCTGGTTCTAGCCTAAGTTTAAAACTTTAAACTCTTTCATTTCAATCGACATTCGCCTGCATGCGATTGTTAGTTCAAACTCACACCCACGCCCTCTCAGCCGGCGGTCTCTGAGGAGAGACATCCGATATCCGATGACAGCTCTCACAGAAAAAGAAGAGGACTCCCACCAGGGCAGAGCTCCGAAGAGCGACCGCCTTCGATGGATAATCCTTAACAGTTGAAGATTATGCAGGTTTTATGAGGACGCCAAATTCAAGCATTTGATTAGTACATAGATTTCCCTCGTTTCTAATCCGATTTGGTCCCAGTATTCACTTTCTAATCTTTTCTCGAATTTCTCTTTCATTTAATAAGAGTATTTAAAAAAATCGTTTAAACCATTTAGACATTCTATCATATGATTTATATTTTAGACCATGAAAACTCTCATTGATGATTCAAATGAATGAGTCACAAATTCAGCAATACAATTGCTTGTATATTTTATAGATATGCGTATTTTTTAAAACTTTTTATGAAGAGCATTTTCATTCCATTTTATAATTTATTCGTGCTTAATATCATTCAAGTTTAACTTTTTAAGTGTGAATTTGCCTCTGTCATGTCATCGATCATGGGTTTCATTCTTCATTTCTTCCTATTATGCTTGCTATTACCCAACGACGTTCATTTTACCCTCCCTTTTCCTCTGCAGCTAATGGCTGATCCTATTACGGCCTTACCCAGTCTCATCCACTTCATCGTCTTGGAGGAAACTTAATCGGATTCGGAAGATGGAAGCTCGGAACTTGGTTTCTTCACTCTCTAATTTCCACGAACTGAAGTAGTGAAATCTGTTACATAGGTCTTTCTTAATTTGTTTCAGTTTTTAACATTTCAGTATCCATTTGATGTTGAGTCTCCTTCTGGTTCCTGAGTAAGTTTTAAAGTTTAAGCCCCCTTCATTCCAATTCCAATTGATATTAGCCTACCTGCGATTTTTGGTTGCCGAGAAAAAATTAATCAGGTGGATTCAAAGATTTTTTTTTTTTATATGCTATCTATGTGCAGATAGGATTATAGGAAGCAGCCTGATTAGCCTTCGGAGAATTAGTTGGAATTGACTTGCTAAAAAAGAAAAACATTAGGCATTTCTCAAATTTAGTTTGTTGATATAAAGAAAGAATTACATTGAATTTGAAATTTGAGTTTGGAATTCTGAATATGATGTCATAATCTAATTCATACATTTGAAAAAGTCACTATCTTATTCTTGCGTTGAAAATTAAGTTCTCTACGGTGAAGGAAAGGGCACAATTTTTCTGACTTCAAAGCACCATGTCAACCCACATGCTTCTGCTGGTCTGCCCTTTCAACATGTGCCACATCAGGATCAGGGGTATATTTAATTTTTCTATTGTGGAACAATTCATTAAATCAATGGCTATCCTTCCTTATTTCCTTGTTCTTTCCAATCTGCTTTTGTTCTCCTCCAGATTTTCTTTTGCAACAGATACCCTTGCCCAGTTCGAGTCTCTTCTTGGTGGCCAGACCTTGGTTTCTGAAAATGAAATGTTTGAATTGGGTTTCTTCAGCCCAGGTAGCTCCACAGACCGCTATGTTGGAATCTGGTACCACAACATCCCAGGTAGAACTGCTGTTTGGGTTGCCAACCGTGACAGAGCCATAAAAAACAACTTTGGCATGTTGAGCATAAACACAGAGGGACATCTTGTGCTTCTCAGCAAGGATGAGACTGTTGTTTGGTCGGCAAATTCCACCACAAAGGCCTTGAGTCCAATTTTGCAGATTTTAGGCTCTGGAAACTTGGTTCTAAGAGATGGGAAAGATCAAAATCCCCAAAACTACTTGTGGCAAAGCTTTGACTATCCTTCTGATACAGTTTTGCCAGGAATGAAGATTGGATGGGACCTGAGAACCGGTCTAAATCGGCGTTATGCAGCATGGAAGAATTGGGATGACCCTTCCTTTGGAGACTTTACAGATGAGCTTGTACTTCACAATTATCCTGATTTAGTAATCTGGCAGGGCCTAACAGAGTATATAAGGATTGGCCCCTGGAATGGTGTCCGGTTCAGTGGCGTCTCTCATGCGACGACCAATCCACTGTATGAAGTAAAGTTTATCTGGAATAAAGATGAGGTGTATGCAGCTTATAATGTGAAAAATAAGTCACTGATTACAAGATTTGTCTTAAACCAAACATTATACTCAGTACTGGACTTAATATGGATTGAAGATGATCAAAGGTGGATTACATTTAGTTTTGCTCCAATTGATAATTGCGAGAGATATAATCGTTGCGGCCCAAATGGAAACTGCATCGTGGGTGATACACCAATATGCCAGTGCTTGATAGGATTCTTGCCCAAATCACCCAAAACTTGGAACGCGATGGACTGGTCTGATGGATGCGTCCGCAATAAATCATGGAGTTGCAAGAAAAAAAGCAGGGATTATTTTGTCAAATTTAGTGGGCTGAAATTGCCAGATACTACATACTCTTGGGTTAATGCAAGCTGACACTTGAGGAATGCAAAGCCAAATGCTGGGAAAATTGTTCTTGTAATGCTTATGCTAATTTAGATATCAGGGGAGGAGGTAGTGGTTGTGCTATGTGGTTCGGCGATTTGATTGATATAAGGCAGATTCCCTTTGATGACCAACATATATATATTCGCCTTGCTTCTCCAGAAACAGGTGTGGCCTTCTAGTGATCATTTTCAAATCATCTTTCTATTGCTCTAGCAACCTCAACTTTTTGTCTATTAACTCTTGGTTCATTTCCTTATGAAGCTGAAGACGATGAAGCTAATGGAATTAAGCCAAAGGTGCTTGCTGTAACAGTGACCACTGTATCGGCTGTTGTGATGCTTTTCACTGTGTTTTACATTTACATTCGCAGAAGAAACTCTATAGGTAAACATTCCATTGCAACTCCCTTTACTTTTTCCACTTTTCCCATTTTACTTGTCTGAGGGTTGTCTGGTAGATGACATGATCGAGCTTGATGCCATTATGTTTCCGAAAGAACAGAACGATTTCCTTTCCTTTTTTATTTTAATATTTCTCGCATTTAGTGCATCTAAGTGTAGTATGCCAACCTTGTAAACAGTAAACAACGAAAAAGGCTCCTAAGGAAATATGGAGCTACTTACAAATGACATTGTCGAAATAGCTAATGCTACTGATAGTTCTTCTTATTTAGGCTGAAATGCACAACCCCATTCAAACTTTGTGTAAGTTTCAAATAATTTCCCTAACCTTTAAAAATTTAAATTAAGGACCCTAATATATCATGTTTTGATTAACAAGTTTTTACCAATAAAATTACCATTAAAATTAATAGTTTTTGCCATATAATAATTTTTATATTTTTTATTAAATACCACTTCCTTTAAAAAAATAACACGGCAATTTACATACAATTTTAAATAGTTTATATTTTTTTATTTAAACATGTCAATTAAATATTTTAAATGTTTTTTAAGTATTTTATATTTTAAAAATACTTATAAAATACCTTAAATTATATGTCAAATTTCAAGTGTTATTTAAATATTTTATTTTAAGTATTTAAAAAAATTAAAATTATATATCAAGTGTCAAATGTTATTTTTTAAATAAAATGATATATAATAAAAAAATATAAAAGTTACGATATGATAAAAATGGTAAACTTTAACGGCAAGCTTTGATAATCAAAACATGAAATATTGAAGTTCTTAATTAAACTTTTGAAGGTTAAAGAGTTATGTTAAATTGATTTAAAGTTTAGGGGAATGTTGTGTATTTTAGCTTTTTATTTATATATTTCACTTAATTCACCAATAGCAGAAAACAAGGCAAAAGGCTCTAACGGAAATTTGGAGCTAAAAACCCTGTTGGCGGTAAACAATGGAGAAGGCTGTGAAGGAAATATGGAGCAACGTATCTATGACCTTGGAGTAATAGCTATGGCTACTAAGGACTTCTCATCAGACAACAAGCTTGGGCAAGGTGGTTTTGGTCCCGTTTACAGGGTAAGTATGCAATTAACTTGTTAAGAAGAGAAGAATAGAACAATTAATCTTCTGATTTATGATGTTACATAGTGAAAATGGTAGGGTATCCTCGTGGATGGACAAGAAATTGCGGTGAAACGGCTTTCAAAAATTTCTTCCCAAGGGCTGTGTGAATTCAAGAATGAAGTCCAATTGTGTGCCAAACTTCAGCACCGTAATCTTGTTAAGGTTCTCGGCTGTTGCATTGAAGAGGAGGAGAAAATGCTCATATATGAATACATGCCCAACAAGAGCCTAGATTCATTTATTTTTGGTTTGTATGGCTAAAGAGCTATCATTCCGCAGACTTTCATCCTTTTCTTTTATTTCTCCTTGGATAACTTTAAGTATCATTACTTTAAAAAATTGTAGGTTCTAAAAGTAAACTTCTTGATTGGTCTAAGCGCTTTCAAATTATCTGTGGAATTGCTCGGGGGCTGATGTATCTTCATCAAGATTCTAGATTAAAAATTGTTCATAGAGATCTTAAAGCAAGTAATATATTATTGGATGCTGAACTAAATCCAAAGATCTCAGATTTTGGTTTGGCAAGAATATTTGGAGGAGATCAAATTGAAGATAATACAAGACAAATAGTTGGTACATAGTAAGTGAGTTTTATTATATTTTGATTTCGTATATATGCACATTACTCAACATCATATTAACTACTTTTGTGTTTATAATAGTGGTTATATGGCTCCTGAATACGCAATCCATGGATTATTCTCCATCAAATCTGATGTGTTCAGCTTTGGAGTACTACTATTAGAAATAGTGAGTGGCATGAAAAATAGAGGGCCCTTCATGCCAAGCCAGAGTGTTAATCTTATTGGACATGTCGGTAATAAGGAACCTGACTTTTCTCTTATCTTTACTGAGATTGGTAAGTGATCCAATGTTTTGAATTGCTGCAGGCATGGAGGTTGTGGAATGAGGGGATCCCACTAAAATTCGCCGATGAACATTTGGGGAAGTCTTGCATTGAATCAAAAGTATTGCGATGCATCCACATCGGTCTTCTTTGTTTGCAATACCATGCTGATGATAGACCAGACATGACATCTGTGGTTTTAATGTTGAGTAGTGAGGGTGTCATACCCGAGCCTAAAGAACCTGGTTTCCTTTTGGAACACATCCCAGTTAGGGGAGAATCTCCTAACAGTCATGCAACTCCTTCAAGTAATGAAGTATCTATCACCTTGTTAGAAGCCAGGTAAAGTCAATTTTAGGCTAGCTATTTGCAATAATGTAAGACGATGTTGATTTTGAGTAACTCTCTTGATTCGGCATTGTGCTTGTAGTTTAAATAAAAGAGTTTCTTCTTTGACCTTGTCTTTTCCCCATTTACAAAAATTTCACCAGACAAATCAAAGAATACATTAGGCACGCAAGTTTCACCAACTTGGACTGCCTTTGTGAACTGAGACTTTCTAACATTAGCTTTGGGTAAAGTTGGAATTGACTTCCATAAAAACAAGTAGCTGGCAAACTATAACTTATATGGCATCCCTGAAATAACTTTTTTTCTTTTTCTTCCCTTGACCGTTTTGTAAGAATTTGGTGGATCTATCAGTGTTTAATTGGAAGATGAAGTTACAATGAATTTGAAGTTTGTGTTTTTGAATTCTACAGGGAATTTGAAGTTTGTGTTTTGAATTCCGAATATGTTAAAAGTCCCCTGCTGTGGAGGAAAAGAACAGGATATTTTGAGTTAACGGAGTTAACGACATGATGACTAACGTTTGATATTTGATAGCGATGTTTTTTTTTTGGTACAATATTTGATAGCGATTATTATTTACTGTATATGATATTTAACTCTTTTTAAATACTGACCATTAAGAAAGCGAGACCAATGACGAGCCTTACACCAATGCGCATTACTTAGGGCCTGTTTAGAAACACTTATAATCTAGATTTTAAAAGAATTTTTGGTCTAGAAACACTTATAATCTACATTTTAAAAAGTTTAGAAAAAATTTAAAATAAACAGTGATATTTATCTAAAAGTATTTTTAGACTAAATTATAGTTTAAAATTAAGGTTTTTGATAAATTAATGGCACTAACTTTTAAAATAATAAAAAAATTTAGGGACTATTCAATTACTATTTTATTTTTATTTTTTCTCTTCTCTCTCATTCTCTTTATTTCTCCTCTGCTCTGTGAAAGTTGTTGCTCGGTGCTAGAGTCATTGTCTGTTGCTCATCGCCAGAATCATTGTCTGTTGCTCGCCACCAGAGTTGTCGTCCACGAGTCATTGCTAAAATCGTCGTCCACGAGTTGCAACGAAGAGTTACTATTCATGAGATCGCTTCTATAATCACTGTCTAGATCTGTCGTCTTCCTCGCCAAAAGTTGCTACTCGACGTCGCTGGGTCACTACTGTCGCAGGGAAAGAAGTGAATAATATACCTAAATAAATATAATATATATTTTTTCTATACTATTTTTAATAATTTACCAATATAAAAATTCATTATGAAAATAACTATTTAAACGCTTATTTATTCAAAACTATTTTTTTTTCATAAACCCTTATCTAAAAACTCTTTTTCAAAATTTATCCAAAAATCTTTTTTTTTTCTATAAATATTTTTTTTAAAATCTATCTAATACACACACTTGATTAAAAGTTTTTTACTTTTGTAACTAGACTATTAAAAATATTCTAAAAAAACTATTATTTAAAGTTTAAAATTTTAAATTAGTTTATTTATTATACTTTTTAAGTTATATATTACTATTGTAAAACAAATACAATATATTTTTTTATAAAAACTTTTTGTTTAAAATTTTTAAAATTTAAGTGATATTGTTTTAGATTTTTTCTTTAAAAAACGCTTTTTTCTTGACACATTATCTTTTTATTAAATATAATTTTATTTAAAATATTGTTAAGTGTTAAATATAAGTACCTTAGATATGAGTGGAATATTGATTTGTTATATTGCATAGATTAATCTCTTATGTTCAACCCTATAAAAAAAGAAGAGTTCAAAGTGTTAATGAGATTAATGTCAATGAAACAAATATTGTAATATAATAAAAAATTACCATAATTTCTCACAAATATTATCGTCAACATGCGCTTCAAAAGCATAACTCAAATTCATATCTGTGCTATTAGTAATTTCTCACAATGTTCGCGCGCCTATTTCGCGCCGCAGTTCTGGTAAATGTTGTCCGTGTAGATCCCTTCAAATTGATTTCGCAATTCAGATTTCTGCCGTAACCGTTATCCTTTCCGGATTTTGTCCACTCATCCACACCATCGCAAGCACACATCAAACTCCCCCACGCCCTCTCAGCCGGCGGTCGCTGAGGAGAGACATTCGATATCCGATGACAGCTCTCACAGTAGAAGAAGAGGACTCCCACCGGGGGGAGAGCTCCGAAGAGCGACCTCCTTCGCGATGGATAAAGATAAACCTTCTCGAGAGAGAAGGGAGATCCCTCAGTGTCTATGAAGTATGAATATCCTTAACAATTGAAGATTGTGTAGCTTTTATGAGGACGCCAAATTCAAGTATTTGATTAGTCCACAGATTTATTTTTTCTAATCCGATTTGGTCCTGCTATTAAGTTTCTGATCTTTTCTCTAATTTCTCTTTCATTTAATAATGAGTGTTTAAAAAAAATGATTCAAACGATTTAGACATTATATCGTATGATTTATATTTTAGATCATTAACACTCCCATTAACTTATGGTAGAAATTGGCAGGAGTATTATTCAGTAAAACGACATTATCATCAATACAATTTCTTATATGTTTTATAGATATGCGTTCTTTTTTAAAAACTTCCTATGAAGAGTGTTTTCATTCCAATTTATAATTTATTCGATCAATAAATTTGTTCCATTATTGGGAGATAAATGGGTTTCATTCTTCACTTCTTCCTGTTATGCTTGCTATTATCGAAAGACGCTCATTTTACCCTCCCTTTTCCTCTGCAACTTACGGCTGATTCTATTACGGCATTACCCAGACTCATCCACTTCATCCTCTTGGAAGCATCTTAATTGGGTTCCGGAGATGCAAGCTTGGAACTTGGTTTCTTCAGCCCCTCATTTCCACGAACTTAAGCAGCAAAATCTGGTACAAAGCTCCTTCAGTTTATACCATTTCAGTATCCATTTGATGTTTGAGTTTCATTCTGGTTCCAGCCTAAGTTTTAAAGTTTAAACCCCTTTCATATTTGAGCAAAGAATTTTTTGTTTATAAAAAAAATTGCTATCGATATGCAGATTTTTTTTGGACCAAAAATATCAATATGCAGATAGGAAGCAGCCTGATTAGCCTTCGGGAACGTAGCTGTTGGAACTTGGAATTGACTTATAAAAAGACAGGCATTTCGCAAATTTTGACTCGTGGCGTTTACCAACCGAAGTCTCTTATGTTTCTTGCAACCGTTTACAATTTGAATTGTTTGGGCTTCAACTGAGTAAAAAACAAGTTGTGTGATAGAAATGATTAAAAAAAGGGCAATTTCCTTTACATTAGGACAAGCAGAACACAATTTGATGGTAGAAGTCAATTATGTTGATTTCACGAATCACGATCTTATTCATGCATTTGGAAAAGTCACTATCCTATTCTCACGTTGAAAATTAAGTTCTCTACCGTGAAGGAAAGAGTGCAGTTTTTCTGATTTCAAGAGCTCCGAGTGAATCTGCATACTTCTGGTGGGCTGCCCTTTCCACATGTGCCACATCAGGAACAGGGGTATATTTATTTTTTCTTTGTGTAGACCAATTCATTAAATCAATGGCTATCCTTCCTTATTTGCTTGTTCTTCCCACTCTGCTTTTGTTCTCCTCCAGATTTTCTTTTGCAACAGATACTCTGGCCCAGTTCGAGTCTCTTCCTGATGGCCAGACGTTGGTTTCTGAAAATGAAATGTTTGAACTGGGTTTCTTCAGCCCAGGTAGCTCCACAGACCGCTATGTTGGAATCTGGTACCACAACATCCCAGGTAGAACTGCTGTTTGGGTTGCCAACCGTGACAGAGCCATAAAAAACAACTTTGGCATGTTGAGCATAAACACAGAGGGACGTCTTGTGCTTCTCAGCAAGGATGAGACTGTTGTTTGGTCGGCAAATTCCACCACAAAGGCCTTGAGTCCAATTTTGCAGCTTTTAGGCTCTGGAAACTTGGTTCTCAGAGATGGGAAAGATCAAAATCCCCAAAACTACTTGTGGCAAAGCTTTGACTATCCTTCTGATACATTTTTGCCAGGAATGAAGATTGGATGGGACCTGAGAACTGGTCTTAATCGGCGTTATACAGCATGGAAGAATTGGGATGATCCTTCCTTTGGAGACTTTACAGATGAGCTTGTACTTCACAATTATCCTGATTTAGTAATCTGTCAGGGCCCAACAGAGTATATAAGGATTGGCCCCTGGAATGGTGTCCGGTTCAGTGGCATCTCTCATGCGACGAGAAATCCACTTTATGAAACAAAGTTTGTCCGGAATAAAGATGAGGTGTATGCAGCTTATAACGTGCAAAATGAATCGCTGATAGCAAGAATTGTCTTAAACCAAACATTATACTCAGTACTGGACATTATATGGAGTGAAGGTGATCAAAGGTGGAATACTTATAGTTATTTACCATTCGATAATTGCGATAGATATAATCGTTGCGGCCCAAATGGAAACTGCGTTGTGGGTGAGACACCAATATGCCAGTGCTTGATAGGATTCTTGCCAAAATCACCCAAAACTTGGAACGCGATGGACTGGTCTGATGGATGCGTCCGCAATAAATCATGGAGTTGCAAGAAAAAAAGCAGGGATTATTTTGTCAAATTTAGTGGGCTGAAATTGCCAGATACTACATACTCTTGGGTTAATGCAAGCATGACACTTGAGGAATGCAAAGCCAAATGCTGGGAAAATTGTTCTTGTAGTGCTTATGCTAATTTAGATATCAAGGGAGGAGGTAGTGGTTGTGCTATGTGGTTCGGCGATTTGATTGATATAAGGCAGATTCCCTTTGATGACCAACATATATATATTCGCCTTGCTTCTCCAGAAACAGGTGTGGCCTTCTAGTGATCATTTTCAAATCATCTTTCTATTGCTCTAGCAACCTCAACTTTTTGTCTATTAACTCTTGGTTCATTTCCTTATGAAGCTGAAGACGATGAAGCTAATGGAATTAAGCCAAAGGTGCTTGCTGTAACAGTGACCACTGTATCGGCTGTTTTGATGCTTTTCACCGTGTTTTACATTTACATTCGCAGAAGAAACTCTATAGGTAAACATTCCCATTGCAACTCCCTTTACTTTTTCCCCTTTTCCCATTTTACGTGTCTGAGGGTTGTCTGGTAGATGACTTGACATGATCGAGCTTGATGCCATTATGTTTCCGAAAGAACAGAACGATTTCCTTTCCTTTTTTATTTTAATATTTCTCGCATTTAGTGCATCAAAGTGTACTATGCAAACCATGTAAACTGTAAACAACAAAAAAGGCTCCAAAGGAAATATGGAACTACTTACAAATGACATTGTCAAAAAAGCTAATGCTACTGATAATTTTTTTTTATTTAGGCTTAAATACACAAAACCATATTGAACATTATGTTCCTTAATATTTAAAAGTTTAAATTAAAGACCCTAATGTTTCATGTTTTGATTAACAAGCCTTTGCCATTAAAATTGCCATTAATATTCATGATTTTTGTCATATAATAACTTTTATATTTTTTATTATATACCACTTCCTTTAAAAAATAACACTTAACAATTTACATATAATTTTAAATATTTTTTATTTTTTATTTAAACATGGTCAATTACATATTTTAAATGCTTTTTTAAGTATTTTATATTTTTAAAGTATTTAGAAAATACTTTAAATTACATATCAAATGTCAAGTGTTATTTAAATATTTTATATTGAAGTATTTTATTTTAAGTATGTAAAAAAATTAAAATTATAAGTCAAGTGTCAAATATTATTTTTTAAAAGAAGTGATATATAATAAAAAAAATATAAAAGTTAGGATATGACAAAAACTATCCATTTTAACGGCAATTTTAATAATAGGGTTTTAATTAAAATATGAAATATTGAGGTCCTTAATTTAAAATTTTAAAGATTAGGGTAAAGTGCATAGAGGTTTTTTGTATTTTAGCCTTTTATTTATATATTTCACTTAATTCACCAAAGTGAACTAAGAAACCTTGTTAGCAGAAAACAAGGCAAAAGGCTCTAACGGAAATTTGGAGCTAAAAACCCTGTTGGCGGTAAACAATGGAGAAGGCTATGAAGGAAATATGGAGCAACGTATCTATGACCTTGGAGTAATAGCTATGGCTACTAAGGACTTCTCATCAGACAACAAGCTTGGGCAAGGTGGTTTTGGTCCCGTTTACAGGGTAAGTATGCAATTAACTTGTTAAGAAAAGAAGAATAGAACAATTAATCTTCTGATTTATGATGTTACATATTGACAATCATGCATATGATGTGAAAATGGTAGGGTATCCTCGTGGATGGACAAGAAATTGCGGTAAAACGGCTTTCAAAAATTTCTTCCCAAGGGCTGTGTGAATTCAAGAATGAAGTCCAATTGTGTGCCAAACTTCAGCACCGTAATCTTGTTAAGGTTCTCGGCTGTTGCATTGAAGAGGAGGAGAAAATGCTCATATATGAATACATGCCCAACAAGAGCCTAGATTCATTTATTTTTGGTTTGTATGGCTAAAGAGCTATCATTCCGCAGACTTTCATCCTTTTCTTTTATTTCTCCTTGGATAACTTTAAGTATCATTACTTTAAAAAATTGTAGGTTCTAAAAGTAAACTTCTTGATTGGTCTAAGCGCTTTCAAATTATCTGTGGAATTGCTCGGGGGCTGATGTATCTTCATCAAGATTCTAGATTAAAAATTGTTCATAGAGATCTTAAAGCAAGTAATATATTATTGGATGCTGAACTAAATCCAAAGATCTCAGATTTTGGTTTAGCAAGAATATTTGGAGGAGATCAAATTGAAGATAATACAAGACAAATAGTTGGTACATAGTAAGTGAGTTTTATTATATTTTGATTTCGTATATATGCACATTACTCAACATCATATTAACTACTTTTGTGTTTATAATAGTGGTTATATGGCTCCTGAATACGCAATCCATGGATTATTCTCCATCAAATCTGATGTGTTCAGCTTTGGAGTACTACTATTAGAAATAGTGAGTGGCATGAAAAATAGAGGGCCCTTCATGCCAAGCCAGAGTGTTAATCTTATTGGACATGTCGGTAATAAGGAACCTGACTTTTCTCTTATCTTTACTGAGATTGGTAAGTGATCCAATGTTTTGAATTGCTGCAGGCATGGAGGTTGTGGAATGAGGGGATCCCACTAAAATTCGCCGATGAACATTTGGGGAAGTCTTGCATTGAATCAGAAGTATTGCGATGCATCCACATCGGTCTTCTTTGTTTGCAATACCATGCTGATGATAGACCAGACATGACATCTGTGGTTTTAATGTTGAGTAGTGAGGGTGTCATACCCGAGCCTAAAGAACCTGGTTTCCTTTTTGAACACGTCCCAATTAGGGGAAAATCTCCTAACAGTCATGCAACTCCTTCAAGTAATGAAGTATCTATCACCTTGTTAGAAGCCAGGTGAAGTGAATTTTAGGCTAGCTATTTGCAATAATGCAATACGATGTTGATTCTGAGCAACTCTCTTGAGTCGGCATTGTGGGTGAGACACCAATGTGCCAGTGCTTGGCAGGATTCTTCCTAAAATCACCCAAAAATTGGAACACGATGGACTGGTCTGATGGATGCATTCGCAATAAATCATGGCGTTGCAAGGAAAAAAGCAGGGATTCTCAAATCTAGTGGGCTGAAATTGCCAGATAATACTTACTCTTGGGCTAACGCAAGTATGACACTTGAGGAATGCAAAGCCAAATGCTGGGAAAATTGTTCTTGTAATGCTTAAGCTAATTCAGATATCGGGGGAGGAGGTAGTGGTTGTGCTATGTGGTTCGGTTATTTAATTGATACAAGGCAGATTTTCTTCGATGACCAAGATTTTTATATTCGCCTTGCTTCTCCAGAAACAGGTGTGGACTTTCAGTGATCATTTTTCAATCATCTTTCCATTGCTTTAGCAACCTCAACTTTTTGTCTGTTAACTCAGCTCGTTTCCTTGTGAAGCTGAAGACGATGAAGCTAATGGAAATAAGACAAATGTGATTGCTGTAAGAGTGACCACTTCATTGGCTGTTGTGATGCTTTTCACTCTGTTTTACATTTACAAGCGCAGAAGAAACTCTATAGGTAAACAGTCCCAATGCAGTGCCTTTACTTTTCCCCCCTTTTCCCATGTCATGATAATCGGAAATGTTCGAGCTTGATGCCATTACTTTTCCCAAAGAACAGAACAATTTCCTTTCCTTATTTTTTTTTAAAATTTTTCTCTCATTTAATGTATGAAAATGTTGTTAACAGTAAGCAATGAAAAATGCTCCTAAGGAAATATGGAAGCTACCTATAAATGACATTGCCGAAGCAGCTAATGCTACTAATAGTTATTTATTTATATATTTCATATAATTTACGAAAGTGAACTAAGAAAACCTTGTTAGCAGCAAACAAGGAAGAAGGCTCTGACGGAAGTATGGAGCTAAAAATCTTGATAGCAGCAAACAATGAAGAAAGCAATGAAGGAAATATGGAGCAACGTATCTATGACCTTGCAGTAATAGCTAATGCGACTAATAACTTCTCATCAGACTCTAGCTTGGCCAAGGTGGTTTTGGTCTTGTATACTGGGTAAGTATGCAATTAACATGTTACAAATAGAAGAATATAACAATTAATCTTCTGATTTAGGATGTTACATATTGGCAATCATTTATATGACATAAAAATGGTAGGTTACATTTGCGGACGGACAAGAAATTGCGGTGAAACGGCTTTCAAAAAGTTCTTCCCAAGGGCTGTGTGAATTCAAGAATGAAGTCAAATTGTGTGCCAAACTTCAGCACCGTAATCTTGTTAAGGTTCTTGGTTGTTGCCTTCAAGGAGAGGAGAAAATGCTCCTATATGGATATATGCCCAACAAGAGCCTAGAATCATTTATTTTTGGTTTGCATGGCTAAAGAACTATCAATTGGCATACTTTCATCCTTTTCTTTTATTTCTCCTTGGATAATTATGGGCATCATTACATTAAAAATTTGTAGGTTCTAAAAGTAAAATTTTTTATTGGCCTAAACGTTTTCATATTATTAGTATCGTTATTAAGATTTTAGATTAAAAATCGTTCATAGAAATCTTAAAGTAAGTAATATATTATTGGATAATGAATTAAATATAAAAATATCAAATTTTAATTTAGCAAGAATATTTAGAGGAGATCAAATTAAAGATAATACAAAACAACTAATTGGCACGTAGTAAGTACATTATATTATATTTTGTATGTATAAACATGAGTGGATATGATATTAACTACTTTTTATAGTTAATAACAGTAGTTATATGTCTCATGAATACATAATTTATGGACTATTCTTTGTCAAATCTGATATGTTAGAAATAGTGAGTGGCATGAAAAATAGGGAGTCTTTCATGTCAAGCCAGAATATTAATCTTATTGAACATGTCAGTAATAAGGAACCTCTCTTTTCTCTTATCTTTACTGAAATTGGCAAGTGATCCAATGTTTTGAGTTGCTGCAAGCATGGAGGTTGTGGAAGGAGGGAATCCCACTAAAATTCGCAGATGAACATTTGGGGAAGTTTTACGTTGAATCAGAATTCAGAAGTATTGCGATTCTTCCACATCGGTCTTCTTTGTTTGTAATACCATGCTGATTATAGGCCAGACATGAAATCAGCGGTTATAATGTTTAGTGGTGAGGTTGTGTTGCCTGAGCTTAAAGAACCTAGTTTCCTTTTGGAACACATCCCAGATAAGGGAGAATCTTCTAATAATTATACAAGTCCTCCAAGTGATGAAGTATCTATCAACTCTTTAGAAGTTAGGTAAAGTCATTTTTGACCAACAACGAGCACACTGGCTATTTTCTTCCCTTAAAGATCCAGTGAATTCGATGTCTGTTGTGTTTTGAATTCCTAATATGTCATCACTATCTTATTCATAGAATAAAAAGTCCCCTGCCTTGGATGAAAAGAATACCATATTTCTACTTTTGCAGACCAATTCATGAAGGCAATGTTAATTCTTCCTTATAAATCTCAAGAGTATTCTATAAATTTTATATTGACCCAATCATATTTTTATATTTTCACTTCTGTCATTGGGACCATATTTTTTACATTCTCAGCTCAATCCTCTCGCGGTCTCAACGTCCTCTAGTCAAAGGCTTACAAAAAAAGAAAAAAAATGATTGAGGAAAGTGGAAAATGGTAGTTCTCTTATCATGCAAGTTAGGTTAGCAGTTGCCTTCACTAACATAGAATTTGAATTACGGTCTCTTCACGTAATTAATAACACGATGGCTAACGTTGATATTTGTTGACCATTATTATTTTCTACATATAAATATATTGCACATTTTAAAAGCTAACCATTAAGAACATGCGTGGAGGAGACTAATAAGTGGATTCAAATTAAAAGATAAGGCAGGTGATCGATTATTAAAAACGATTATATTTTTTTAATGAAACCTTTAGTTTACATAAGGCAATAAAATATCCCTTATAATAACAAGTCAGTTTTCTATTTCTTTTGCTGCAACGTAATTCCAAAAAGGAATATATTATATTGCTAGCCTAGAAATTTTTATATTATGTGATTGTTTGGATAACGAATAAACTTAAATTTTAAAAAGGTTTTTGGACTAAATTTTAATTTAAGAAAGTCATATTTATACAAAAATACTTATGAACTAAACTAGAGTTTAAAACTATAATTTTGAATTTAAAATTATTATTTTGAATAAATTTTTAAGAATAACTTCTAAAATAATAAAAGAGTTTATAAACTATCTAATTACTATTTAACCCGTATTTTTTTCACATACTCTCCTCTCTCTTCTCTTTTTCACTGTCGCCGCTTGTTCTAGTCCGATGCCCTTCTGCTTCCGCTGTGGCCATTGGAGTCACTCTGCCACTAAAGTCGACAGCCCTTCTGTTGTCGTCGCTGGAGCTAACAACTATACTGTGGGTCTCTGGAGTTGCTGCAGAAGAGGAGGAAGAGGAGCTATAATGGGTTGCTGGAATTTCTGATGTGTGAAAAAAAAATTTATCTCATACTTTTTTTGGTTATTTACTAATCACAAAATTTCTTATAGTAATAACTATTCAAACACTCATTTATTAGGAACCACTTTTTTCAATAAATTCTTCTCTAGAAGTCCTTTCCAAAAACTGTCCAAATTTTTTTTTTCTATAAGTCATTTTCTAAAAATATATTCAAATAGGCCCTATGTATATGCATTAATAAATGGTCATTATTTTTTTTTAAAAAAAAAGGGAGTAGTAACTAAAATTATCATATTTTTTATGTTCAATAATATTTTAATATAAAAAAATTAAACATATATACATATATCAATATATATATATATATATATATATGATTACATTGGTTTGACTACAGTGAACTCCAATCTGAATAGTAAATTTTGAATTTGTATTTTGACATGTTCAATGATGAGTTTGATTATATATATTAATGGAAAAAAAATTCTAAACTAATTGCTATTCTGATTCTAATAATAAGATTTAGTTAATTTTTTTTAAATAGATTATAGAAATTAAATAAATAAATTAATTATAATAAATATAAATACTAATTAGTTAATTTAGATTGATTAAGAAGTATATAATATAAATTTATCTTGAAAAATTAGATTTAGTTATAAATAATTTATTTATTTAATTTTTTAATCTATTAAAAAATTAATTAATTTTTATAATTAAAATCAGATATAATACTTTTGGGGAACAAAGAAGGGGAAAAACATAAAAGCGAAAACCGAGCTCGGGAAGCCGTAGGCAAGTAACAAAGCACAATATCAATTCACATGAATCCATCTTTTCAACAGTCAAAAGGCATTTTATTTATATTAATTACTCCTCCTTGAATGCTAAATATAAAAGTTAATTAAAAAGTTAATTTTAATCTTATATATAAAATTTTAATCAATTTTATCTTTCATATTTATTACTTATTTACTTTTTAATATAGAATTTAATTAGAGAGTTAATTTAGTTTTAAATATAATATTTAATTTTTATATTCATTATTTTTTAAAATTATTTTTATTGATGCCGTTTCAACAATAATTAAATAATATAAGGAGGGATGGAGTTAAAAAAGTTTATTAGAGTGTTTTTGAGAAAAATATGTGATATTAATTAAATTAATTTAATTAAATTAGTTAAATATGTTATAAATTAATGATTGGATCAATATTTTTCTCTAAAATAATATATTTTTTGCTATAAATTTTTAAATTAATTTAACTAACTTATAAATTAATATATATATATATATAGATATTTTAAATAGATCATATGATATTTGATTCAAATGTTACCCCCATCTTCCTGGGTGTGCAGCATTTGCTGTTTGGTGTTTTTTTAACTCATAATATTTAACAAATGGGTGTATATACATGGGAAATTTATTGAAACATTCACCATTGAAGAATTTGTGTAAAGATACATAAAATTTGTTTAAGAATTCAGATACAAACATATTTTCAATTGATATAACTTTTATTCAATTGTATGTAATTTATATTTATGTATAAAATAAAAAAATATTTACATATAATTGAAGATATATTACACACACAATTAAATAAAAGTTAACCCACTCAAAGACTAGGGTTCTTATATACCTTTTGTTAATATATTTTATAATAGAAGATTTTTTAACAATTTTCCATATATATATATATATATATCTA
Organism: Leucaena leucocephala; assembly: GCA_037074615.1. Classification (NCBI taxonomy): domain Eukaryota; kingdom Viridiplantae; phylum Streptophyta; class Magnoliopsida; order Fabales; family Fabaceae; genus Leucaena; species Leucaena leucocephala. The sequence continues at coordinate 4,292,785 of CM073546.1, read as the reverse complement.
TATATGATCGCTTTTAAGTTGAATGGTACATGTCCATTGTTTTTGCGGTCTGTATATCCAAAAAAAAAAAGTGGAGAAGCGCAGTCAATCATACAAGTCCTTCAAGTAAAGAAATATCCATCACCTTGTTAGAGGCTAATGAGTATACTCTTTTAAGACTGCCTATTTACAACAAAGCAATATAATGATGTCGATTCTAACGTTGTTCAACGATTGTCCACTAAAAAGAATGCAAGAACTTTCGTTTTCTTGAAGATTAACAGCCCAGCTTCTCTGTATATGAGTGTTTAATGCCCACTCCCTTCATATTCAAATTGGCTCAAAAAATAGTCAAATGCTATCAACTTTAACTTCTAATTTTTTTTATAGATCATTATATTCTATATAAAATAATTGACATTCACATTCGACTACGTTGGGAAGCTAACCATGAAGGTGTTAGTGATGAAAACAAGAGAAAGGGAATTGTGATAGCAGCTACCATTTTAGCAGCTCTTGTGATGCTTTTCATTTTCCTGTGTATTTACAAGAGAAGAAGAAAATCTAAAGGTAAACATTCTTAATTCAATTGCCTTTTCTTTCCTTTTTTTAAAAAGGAATAAAAGGACCATTTTTTATTGTTTTCTGTGTGCATTTATGCTTTAGAAGTAAAATCATGTACGCTATATTGATGTCCCTAAGTTTGCTTCAGTGAAAATCAAGAGTGCCTTGTCCATAGAAAATAATAATAAAAGCCATGAGGGAGACCTGGAGCTTCCACTCTATAGTTTTGAATTAATAGCCTGTGCTACCAACTTCTCAATTGACATAAGCTTGGCCAAGGTGGTTTTGGACCAGTGTACAAGGTAACTTACAAAAAACCAATCAAACATAGAAACATAGTAAATCAAGTAATTTTAGTCTTTTGATTCATGGTATTGTAAATGACGACAATCATTTTTTTATGGTTAGGGTGTGCTAGTTGATGGTCAAGAGATTGCTGTCAAGAGACTTTCAAAAACTTCTCATCAAGGAATGGAAGAATTCAAGAACGAAGTTATATTGTGTGCCAAATTTCAACATAGAAATCTTGTAATCTCGGTTGTTGCATTCAAGGAGAGGAAAAGATGCTCATTTATGAATACATGCCTAATAAGAGTTTAGATTCGTTTATCTTTGGTATGTACATTTGTATATTTATCAACTTCTTTTAACTCAACTTAGATAAAAACTAACTTTCTTTTAACTCAACTTAGATAAAAACTAACTTTAGTACTTCTGAAACTTTACAGGTTCTTCCCCTCAAAGTAAACTCTTAATGGTCCAAAGGCTTCAACATCTTATGTGAAATCGCTCGAGGACTTATGTATCTTTACTAAGATTTTAGATTGAGAATTATTCATAGAGATCTTAAAGTAAGTAATGTATTACTAGACAATGAATTGAATCTAAAAATATCAGATTTTGGCTTGGCAAGGATATTTGGAAGAGATCAAGTTAAAGACAACACACTAAGAGTTGTTGGTACATAGTAAGTATCACATAGTTATACTATGAGTGGAAAGAAAAATAGAGGGTTCTCCTTATCAAACCAAAGTCTTAATCTTATTGGGCATGTGAGTAACTTGTAACCTAACTTCATTGTTATATTTAATGAATTCGCAATTGATAGAAGTTTGGGATTGTTGTAGGCATGGAGATTGTGGAAAGAGAACATCCCACGGAAATTGATTGATGCACATTTGGAAGAGTCTTGTATTGAACCAGAAGTATTGAGATGCATCCATAGGTCTTCTTTGTGCGCAACACCATCCTAATGATGGGCCAAACATGACATATGTGGTGGTGATGTTAAGTAGTGAGGATGACTTGCCTCAACCTAAAGAGCCCGGTTTCCTCTTAGAAAATATACCAATTACAAGTGAATCTTCAGCCAGTAATCACATGCCAGCTTCAATGAATAAATTTAACTGAAATAGAACCTAGATAAACAATTGTTTTGCTGAAATTTTTGTATTGGATACACGATTCGCAATTTTTGACAAAGGTAGATGATATATCTTGGTTATAATAAACAACTCTTAGGAATATTGCTTACAATTTTGTACTGCTCTATGTTTTTTTTATACTATCAACCAATATTTGGCGCTTTTTCTATTTCCTATTACTAGGTATCTCAGCAATGCTCTATGTTGTTTTCTGGCATATACATGAAAAGGTGAGGGAACTGTATTGCACAGAACAAGAGCAAACCTAGGTCGATCAAAGTAGGGAGTAGTTGGGAAACATGTCAGCCAAAGGAAAGTTAAATCACTGTTAAATAATTGTGCTTCATGATGTTTTTTCTGGATTAATGAACATATATCAATCAAATCCCCTGCTTTGCTTAGCAGGGGTTTTAACCAGGGGATGGATTATTTTGAGTTTGTTTTTTCTTTAATATATTTAAGAGAGAGAAAAAGTAAATCTCACCAATGAGCAAAGAGCCCAATGAGGAACTAGATTAAGATGAGATCTGAAATATAAGAGCCCAAAATGTGAATGTAAATCTCACTCAGCATCTAACTTGCATATCATTCCAACCAATTTAAGATACTATATTTACTCTAACAATCTGCAAGAATGATGAATTGCAATAGAATATACAATAAGAAAACAAAATGAAATGCTTCCACATGAACCATATAGTAAGAAATAAAACAACACGTTATCTGGCCTCCAACTGAGTCATAGTTACTTCATTAGTTGAAGAAGATATCTGGTTGCCAGAAGAAGCACATTCTTCTCCCACCATCATCCTCTCTATCAAGAAACCAGGCTCCTTGGGCTCAGCCAACACATTCTCACTGCTCAACATCACAATTACTGAGGCCATGTTTGGCCTATCCTCAGGATGCAGCTGCACACACAGAAGACCAACCTGAATACAACGCATTGCTTCTGATAAGTTAAAAGCTTCCCCTAAACAGCCATCAACCAATTCCAATGGGTTGCTCTCCTTCCACAAACTCCATGCCTGAAAAAAAACCGAAGCATCCATGAGACTATGATCCGCCAAAAAGTAATAGATTTAAAAAACATATGAAGGAACAGAAACCATATCCACATGTATTTTCATGTATCTATTGACAGCATTATATAGTGTCCAGACATGTTTGATACACAACAAGAGAAGAACAAAATTACTTTCTGGCTCAGACAAGATTGGGCAGAAAGGGAACATGGAACAAAATGGAACAAGAGACCAAAATGCCTCTCTTTGTCAAGATTTTATGTATAATGTTTAACTTTGAATAACACAGCAGAAAATGAAGTTTAAGTTAGTTACTCACATGTCCAATAAGGTTAAAACCCTGGTTTGGATAAGAAGCTCCTCGGTTTTTCCTTCCACTTACTATTTCCAATAGTAACACACCAAAGCTAAACACATCAGATTTAATGGAGAATAGCCCATGAATGGCATATTCTGGTGACATATAACCACTGAAAGAATTTACAAAATGAGTTAATAATCTTTAATAGTGGATAGAAAATAGAAAATGCAATGCACTAATTTAAGACTTACTTACTAGGTACCAGCTATTCTATTTGTATTCCCTTCAATTTGATCACCACCAAACATTCTTGCCATGCCAAAATCTGAAATTTTAGGGTTCATCTCCCTATCTAACAAAATATTACTTGCTTTAAGATCTCTATGTATAATCCGTAATCTAGAATCTTGATGAAGATAGAGAAGTCCTCGAGCAATTCCAAATATGATATGAAAGCGCCTTGGCCAGTCTAGGAATTTGGTCTGCCTAGAATCTGTCAAGTTTGTAACTTATTTAAAATTTGGACATAATACAAATGAAAGTTTATCATTCTGCTAAATACAAGATTTTGCATAATCACGGACCAAATAAAAAGTTGTCCAGGCTTTTGTTGGGCATGTATTCATAGATGAGCATCTTCTCTTCTCCTTGGATGCAACAACCAAGAACCTTGACAAGATTTCGGTGTTGAAGTTTTGTACACAATGACACTTCGTTCTTAAATTCTTTCATTCCTTGTCCAGAGCTCCGGGATAACCTCTTGATAGCAATCTCTTGTCCATCTCCTAAAATACCCTAAAAAAGTTATTCAAACACTATGAATGAAAGGATAAGGGATCGCCTTTTGTTCTTAGCAGGCATATCACTTGTATATAGATATGCTCATAAGTAAGCGTGCGCTCAAATACACATACCCTGTATACTGGTCCAAAACCACCTTGGCCAAGCTTCTTGTCATTTGAGAAGTCATTAGTGGCACGAACAATTGAAGCAAGGCCATAGAATGGTAGGTCTAAGTCCTCCTGTTCACCTTCATCGTTGTTCTCTATGGAGGTTTTCTCTGTATCGACTAAACAAGTTAAACATCATAAAAGAGTAACTTTCTTTTGAAGGAAAAATCATGTGTTGTGCCACCAAATGCAAGACTTTTCTTAATCTTTCAAGTGTCATGTCAATGGAAGCAACAACCTATACTAAATATTACAAGTTTGGAAAGTGTCCTTGCCCATAGGAGGTTCACTTATGAAAATCATACGCTGATGAGAGATTAACCGTGGATGAAACATTGCGGTAGTGATATTAGTAAAGTGCATTGTATCTTACGCTGCAACTAAAAAAGGAAGCAACACCGACAGAAGCCTTTAAAACACACTAATGTTAAAGAGAATAGCCTTTCTTTTTCTTCCCTTTTAGAGATGAAGTTTGTTCATTTAATACTCATGCTCGTGCCAGAAAGTTTAGCTGTTGAATAAAATATAGCAAATAAGAAAGTTTACCTCTACGCTTTCTTTTCCTCCAGTGAATGCAAGAGAAAGCTAAAGTCGCCAGAAGAACCAATGGAACAGTAACCGCTATCACCACAATTCCCACCATTTTGTTGTGCTCTTTTGCATCTTTAAAATTTTGACAGAGAAATGAATCAGCTTAGAATACACTGAAGAAAAAAAAAAACACAGAACTCCCATTCAGATTATTCAAATATCACCTAACTATCAACTAGCTTCTTCAAAGGTTCTGTTTTGGGATAACTTTAGTACTTACAAGTATATTAAAAGGTTCATAGCTTAGTTTCAATTTCATAGCCAAAAAATATATTAAATTGTTACTCAGTAAATACCAAAATGGTAGTCTTTCATTTGAGGATCAGATGAAATATGGGGTCAAAACAAAAGCAAACTTTATAGTACAAATCTTAAATGAATTGATATTTTAAACATCTAAAGATGCATCTTGTCTCAATATAACCTCCCAAAGTTTAAACAATTCATTTTTAGTATTCTAAAGAGTAAATTTTTTTCATTTTCATACTAACACAAGGACATTAGCAATTAGCAAATAACTTGTTTCAAGGCCATAACCAGAAGATGATGGAACCATTATCTTAAAACAATTACTTGTTTGAAGGCCAACTACAAAAGGATATCTAAGAGACTGTAATGAGACACTTAAAAAGACAAGGTGGATCAAATGATCAAAAATCTCTATTTGCTCAAAAGCTTTTGAAGGAACCAACCGGCACTCAGATAATCTTAGAGAACCAAAATGTGGGGTTTCACCGATTGAAAGATTAGAGTTCATACCAGTCTCAGAGGCAGTCATTCGGATATATAGATCTTGCCCAGGAGTGGAAGCCACTCTCAAATCAATAAGTTCCCCGAACCAAATCAAACACCCAATACCACCCCCAGTAACATACAAGTTTGCATAAGCAGTGCAAGAACAATTTGCCAAGCATTTCATCCTGCAATCCCCAAGTGTCATGCTTGCATTAACCCAAGCTTTTCTTGTATCCGGCATTTTCAACCCACTGAATCTTCGAAACCCGTCTCTATTTCTGACCCCACATCTCCACGATTCACTGCGAACACATCCCTGGGTCCAGTCCAACGCATTGTAGTTTTGGGGTGATTTTGGCTTGAACCCTGAGAGACACTGGCATGGGGGAGATTCGTTAATGATGCAATTTCCATAGGGGCCACAGAGATTGTAGGTATCGCAATTATCTCTGGGCACAGATGAATAAAGCCTCCAGCTTTTAGTTTGCTCAACCCAGTTATAGCGCTGACGATAAGAAGTAGTTCCGTTCAGAACAACCCTTGTTATCACCGATTTGTTCTGCAGCTTGGAAGTGAATACCACCTTGAAAGAAACCAAAGGAAAGTGGCTATTATTTGCTTGGATTTGGAGAACTATAACTTTATTATTTAATTAAAAAACCATGTCTTCTTGTATTAAATAAGTTGACTCATCCTTCATATCTGGGCAATATTAATGTCACATCCTACCAATATTGTAGCTTTGCCGTATTCTAAAAGTTGAATTAAGAATTTCGGGACTCCAAAAAGTAAATAATGATTTCAAGTAAAGAAGATGGTAAGAAAATTGAATACCTCATATTGATTAGAGACGAATTGAAGGTCAAAGATTGGGGTAGTTTTCCCAGTGAAAATAACTCCGTTCCAAGGACCACTTCTATAGTACTCTTCTTTTCCCTTCCACATCACCATCTCCGGCGTCACTCCGACCACCATACCCCATCTTAAGTCTCCGACAGAAGGATCGTCCCAACTCTTCCACGCCGTCAATTCCCTGTTAATCCCTCTTCTCAGATCCCACCCAATTTTCATTCCAGGTAAGAACGTATCACTTGGATAATCAAAACTCTGCCATATATACTTGTCGTCGTCATCACCAACCTTGTCCTGTTCATTTCTCAGAACCAAGTTCCCTGAATCCAAAAGCTGCGCAACAACACTGACACTCGAGCTTTTCACCGTCATGTTTGCAGACCAAACAAGGGTGCCGTTTTGGCTGAGGAGCACGAGACCTCCCTCGTCAGTTATGATCAAACGACTCGGAGTTGTGGAGTTGGTGTCGTTTCTGATCAGGGGCGTTTGGCGGTTAGCCACCCAGACGACTGTCATATCGGGGATGTTTCTGTACCAGATGCCAAGGTAGCGGTTTGAGGAAGAGCCTGGGGAGAAGAAACCAAGTTGGAAGGTTCCGTCGTTGGACACCAAGGTTGTGGTGGTGGTGGTTCCGTTTGCGTCATCAACAAGTGAATGAGACTGTGTGATAGTATCAGTTGCAGAAGAAAGTGATGAGAATGAAGTGATGAAAGCGAGAATAAGAAGAAGAAGAGCGGCCATGGATAATCCTTAGAACTTGAAAGAGCCAAATTCAGACATGGGTAATGTGAAGTATATAGCTGTAAAAGGAGACCAGGGCAAAGTTTTCAGGGTAGAGAGGTTGGTATGAAAATTGTATACCCTTGTGTGCGTATCAATTGGCAAGTCAATCGATTTAGTTATATCATGTCATGGGAGTCCATATAGAATTAAATAACATTATTCAAAGTCAAAAGTATCCATATAAATGAATAAACATAGGAACTCCCGGGCAAATCTCAAGTATAATCTACCAATTTACTATTTGTTATTATCTACTTCTAATAATATATATTTAAAAAAATTATAGCAAAACATATTAGCTTGATCCTTTTAGAAGATGTATCTTGTCCACTTTATTGATCATTTTATAGTTTTGTAGGGTGTTAAAACTTTTTTCATATATTCCTTATATTAAAAATTATAATTTCAAATTGTCGGTGTCTATATCTCTAAATTAAAATTTATAGTTAATACTATTAACATTTGAATAAACCTATTTTCATTTTATGACAATTTTTTTTATTTTAATGTGCTAATTAATTAACATTCATTTTTTTATGAATTAGTTGAAAATAATTTATATTTAAGAAAGAACGGAGTACTTTGTAAATTTATGAAAAACTAAAACAATTTTAATAATTGAACTAAATTTTATAAGAAGTGATGAAATAATTGAAAGTAAATTACTATTATAATAATAAGTGAAGTAAATATATGGTTTGATTTTAAGACTGTTTATTTTTTAGATGTGCTTTTTTTTTTTTTTTGAGGTGATGAGGGTCTGTCCTTAAATATCAGTATTTGATCGAGTTATTTGAGGTTGAATGTACAACATTTGTTTACCTAAAATGTTTATTCTCATACAACTCTCGGCCATTTATTACTGTTCCCTTAATTTTATGTCACGATCAAATAGCTAGCTAAATAAATCATGATTTATAAATAATAGTTAAATAACACTCTAATCTTAATTATAAAAATTAATTGACTTTTTTAGACAGATGTAGAAAATCAAATAAATCGGTTAATTATTATCAAATATAATCCCTTAAAATAAATTCATATTATATACCCTTCAATCTACCCAAATTAATCAATTAACATTTATATTAGTTACAATTAATTTATTTATTTAATTTTTTAAATCTATCCAAAAAGTCATATAACTCTTATAATTAGGGTTAGAGATAATACCCCTTTTATCATTAATATAAGAATTAGATAATTAATTTAAATAGATTAAAAAAAATAATTATATTAATTATTTATAATAAATGTGTGATAATTTTTCTAATATTCTTGATAAAGAGGATTATAATTACTATTTGATATGGCCTCATATATGTTTAATTAATAAAGAGAGTATAAAAAAAATTATAAAATTGAGAGTAAAAGTTACATGCATGCAATCTTATTATGTTATGTATAAAGGAAATGATTATTACTCCGTATGAATATCTCCAAAGTTTGAGAGAACAAGGATTAAATGATTATTAAACTTCAAAAGTTATAAAACAAAAAAAATTCAAAAGTTTAAAAAAGTTTGTCGTGGAATTAGCTAGGCATCTAATTAACCAAGAAAGTTATAAACGAATATGACATCCATGATTTGATAGGGTTGGTAGAGAAATTAAACATGGATTAGTGTTGAGAACATTTTGAATGATGTCATGTAAAAAGTAAAAGCCGCCGTTAGTAAGGATGATATTTTTTTAAGAATAAAAAGCACTAATTTTTTCTCTATTTTATTTTAATTTCTATCCACACAAGTCATTAATTAATTATTAAATATTTTAAAAATAAATATACAATATATATATATATATATATATAAATATTAAAAAAATGTCCAACCGATAAATGTTGAATTTAGTAAGACATGAGAGATTTGGGATTTGAGTTGATGTATCAAGTATCAATATAACAATCCCTTGGTTCAAGTGAAAGAAGTTTTTGTTATTTAAATATAAGATTTAAGTTTAAATTTGCATAAATATAAAAAAAAATTAGAGAACTATATTTAATTAAATTTAATAATATATAAATCTGACAGGTAATTATATATTGCAAGACCTGAATAATCCCATTGCACAGCTTCTAGACTCTTGAAACCTCATACTGAGAAATGATCAAGACCAGAATCCTCAAAACTGCCTACGGCAGAGTTTTGATTATCCCTCTGATACTTTCTTACCAGGAATGAAGATTGTTTGGGACCTGAAAACTGGACTAAGCCTAACAGCAGGGAGGAACTGGGATGACCATTCTCCTGGAGACTTCATTTGTGGTGTTGTTCTTGGTGCTACTCCTGAGTTCGTAATGTGGAAGGGCTCAGAAGAGTTCCAAAGAAGTGGCCCTTGGAATGGAATCAGGATTGGTGGTAAAACCACTCCACTTTTCCAGCTGAAATTTGTCGTCAATGAAGATGAGGTGATGATGATTATGATGATTCATGTTTCATAAAAATCTTTCCTAGATAACAAATGAAACTGCTATTTTTTTGGTTTTTGAATCAGGTGGTTTACACTTCTAATCTCCTGGACAAATCTGTGACTACAAGAGTTGTTCTAAACCAAACTGTTTATTCTCGCCAGCGTTACATCTGGGATGAACAAACCAAAACTTGGACGCCTTATTCATTTGTACCAATTGATAAATGTGACACTTATAATCCTTGTGGCCCCAACGGAAATTGTATTGCAAGTGAATCGCCACGTTGCCAGTGTTTAACAGGATTCAAGCCAAAATCTCCTCAGAAGCATGAAGCATTGGACTGGACTCACGGATGTGCGTGCAGCCAACCATGGCGCTTCAGTGTCAAAGATAAAGATGACTTAAAAAAATTTACTGGGTTAAAAATGTCAGATACAAGAAAATCTTGGGGTTAATTCAAGTATGAATCTTTGGGAGTGCAAGGTTAAATGCTGGGAAAATTGTTCCTGCAAGGCTTATGCAAACTTTTACATTACTGAAGGAGGTAGTTTGGTTTGGTGATCTTATTGATTTGAGAGTGATTTCAGTCCCTGGCCAAGATCTTTTTATTCGAATGGCTTATTTTGATACTGGTGTGAACTTCAATCTTTTTATAACTGCTCTATTATTCTTTCTTATCCCTAATATAAAAATTAGTTGATTTTTTTTATAGATCTAGAAAGTTAGATAAATCAATTAATTATCATCAAACCCAAATCTTTAAGACAAATTCTTATTATATACTCCTTCTACTTAAATTAATTAATTAGACTTTATATTTATTATAATTCACTAATTTTTTTAATTTTTTTAATTTATCCCAAAAGCTCTTATATTAAGGATAAAGTGGTACTTCATTTTTCATTACAGGTTTGTGTGATGTTCATTCCTGTTTCAATCAGTACTAGAAGATGCAGAAAAGCATAACAAGAAGGTGGTTGTGGTGGTAACAAAAGTTACTTTTTTTACCTTGGTTCTGATGATGCTTTTGGCTTTCCTTTGCATTCATAGGAAGAATAGCAAGCGAAGAGGTAAAAACTTTCTTAACCATATTACCTTCCCATGAATTTATTCATATTTGTGAAATTTCATTCGGATTTTTCCTGTTTTCTCCATATAAATAGAAGTTCTCTGTTTTGTTGTTAATGATGGTGAGATTATTAATGTTACTTGACAATATACAGAGAAAATTTTGACTGAGAATGGTCATGAAGGAGAGCAAGAAGACATAGAGCTGCCTTTCTTTGACATTGATACAATAGTTCATAGAACTAATGATCTCTCAAATGACAAGAAGCTTGGCCAAGGTGGTTTTGGACCTGTATACAGGGTATATGTATCTATATATATATAAGCAACATCCCTGCATAGAACAGAGGAAAAACAGAGTCCTCTTATTTATCATAATTTAGTTTTCTTTGAATGTCATTGTTTAGGGTACATTAGAAGATGGGCAAGAGATTGCTGTCAAAAGGCTATCAGAGGGATCTAAACAAGGACTGAAAGAATTTAAGAATGAAGTTATAACGTGTGCGAAACTTCAACACCGGAATCTTGTTAAGGTTGGTTGTTGCATTCAAAGAGGGGAGAAAATGCTCGTCTATGAATACATGCCCAACAAAAGTTTAGATTCCATTCTTTTTGGTCTGTTCCTAAGAAAAATTTGGTATTTAATTAGATTTATGAAAGTTTTCACTTGTTACATGTTCAAATTTAATATAACTAAAAATAATTGACAGATTTCCATCGTAATAAATCTCTTAATATTTTCAAATTATATTTAAAATTACTTGAGTACTTCTCTATTTTCATTAAGATTAATGATTAATGATTATACATAGAGATCTAAAGTAAATAATATTTTGTTAGATAAGAATTTAAAACTAAAAATTTCGAAATAAGAATATTTAGAAGAGACTGATCTAGACATAGTAAGCATTTTTAATATTTATGATACTATCTTATTATACTTTTGACATAATTTTTACTAATTACCAACTCTTTTATCACTTATTATAGTGATTATATGGTATAAGAATACACAATTCATGAGATATTTTCAATTAAATCCAATATATTCAGCTTTGATGTGTTACTTCTAAAAATAATAAGTGGAAAAAAAATCGAAATGCTTTTTATTCAAACTATGGCTTTAATCTTATTAGCCATGTGAGTGATAATGAAATTCAAACTTCATGTCTACCTGCAATGCTGTTGTAACTCTCTGGTTGAGATCACACGAATTCTCTAAATTCTTGCAGGCTTGGAGACTATGGAAGGAGGGTAAGTCAAAGGAACTAATAGATGCTTGTTTTGGGGAAAAAATTAATTTATCAGAAGTATTAAGGAGCATCCGGGTGGCTTTTCTGCGTGTACAAAGGCATCCTGAGGATAGGCCAAACATGGCATTAGTATTAGTACTACTGAGCAGTGAGAATGCCTTGTCTGAGAAGGAGCCTGGTTTCCTATTAGAAAGGACTTCAGCTGAAGGAGACTATTGTTAATGAAATAACTGACTCTACTACTATTCATATAGTCTTATAATCTAATAATACAAAAGCTCTTTTATATGTGGAAGGAAAAAATAAAGTTATGTACATTCTATTACCTCAAGGTGATTGAAGTAAAAAATGTGTTGGATCTTCTTTTAATCCCCATTGTTTGAAATTCCTTGAAAATATCAAATTCATAATAATATGCATGATTAACGCATGAGTACATTTTGTACACTAAAATCAGAGGACGGCTTGACTAATAATTCCATTGCATACTGAATTGGTGTTGAACATTGGAACTCTAATAATTCCAGGGTGTTCAGACTCTGTGAGTTTGAAAATACCATCCCGTATGTGAAAATTTTAAGGTGACCTGATTCTTTATAAATAGAAAATGAATCTAATTAACTGAAAATTGAAAATTTATATTTACGATAAATAAACAGTTTATAATAATAAAATTTGATGCATAAAATAATAACATGTTCCATATTACTTATTTATTATAAAATTTTAAGTATATAGTACTCAATATCATGATATTATTTTTTATATATATCAATTATCATAATCTTATTTGTAGTATAATTTTATTTATAATCTTTTTAATGTAGTATAATTTTATCCATAATTTTTTTAACTTAGTATAATTTTACACATAATTTTATTTCTAAATTACATCAAATTGATAAGATTATAAGTAAAATTGTACCATAAATAATATTAGGATATTAGACGTATATGAAAAATAAAATTAAGATATTAGATATTATATATTATATAACCCTACAATTTTTGAATGATTAAATTATTTACATGGTGTTATACAGTTAGTCTCCCAGATTAAAATGACAATGTTTATTTGAAAAATAGCTAATAAGTCTTAACACTATAAGATTTTTGTCAAAGGAGAATGCAAGAAACAAAAAAGTCACCCCAATTGCAATTGGGTCGCTTTCAGGGGGCAAAACCACCGAATTTGACCGTTGTTTGTCTCCATTTCCTATTTTTTCTAATAACTTTTCTAATTGGTTTCGTCGACCGAGTACAACCACAAGAGATAAAGTAATTTCACCTCAAAAATCTCATTCAATATTTTAAAATAGAACTCTATTGAATTTTTAAGACTAGAAAAAGAAACTCAATAATTATTACTATAATAATTAGTTAACTTTTTGAAAAATATTTAAAAATTAAATAAATTATTTAATTATAATTAATATAAAAATTAATTAAATAATTTAGATATATTAAATAACATATAACATAAATTTTAAAATATTAGATTTAATTATAATTAATTAATTTAATTTATCTAAAAATAATTAATTAATTTTTATATTAAAATTTTAGGAGTACAATAATATAATATTAAAGTGTGTGGAAGAAAAAACAAATATTTTGTCAATTATTATACGAGTTTTAGTAGGGTACACCAATCTCAAGTCTCTACGATATCATACATATACCTATATAAAACAACTCAATTTAAGCATCTATTACTGATAAAAACTTAAAACCTTTGACTTGGCCACCATTTTTCTTCAACTACGTCTTCATACGAATTGTGAAGCTCAGTTTTACACAGACAATGATGACTTGAGCCTACGTATTCAAAACTGATTTTTCTTTTCTTATCCTACTTGCTCTCCAAGACAAAAACCTGAAACTATATTTAATTCTTATGCACCTATCCACAAGAGCGGTGGATGGTCAAACCTATGATGTTTCTTACGGCTTCAACAATTCTGCATTGCAAAACACAGATAATAATCCCATGATCCATCCCAACAACCTCAAAGTTCAACCAATGGACAACACTCTCTGTTTCATGAGCATTGTTGCTTATGTTCTTGTCTCTGGTTTCAAAGCTTCCATGGCAGTTACTTCCATCTCTCAGTCCCAAAGCCTCAGTGACGCTGCAAGAACAACCTTAATATCCCAAGGTGGAAACTTTGAGCTTGGTTTCTTCACCCCAGAAAACTCCGACAAACACTACCTCGGAATTTGGTACAAGAAAATCCCACAAACCGTTGTCTGGGTAGCGAATAGCACCAACCCAGTTAACGACTCCTCCGGTGTATTAAGTGTAAACTCCACCGGTAACCTCTTCCTCACCCAGAACAAAACTGTCGTTTGGTACACGAATTTAACAAGGCAGGCTCAGAATCCGGTAGCAGAGCTCTTAGATTCTGGAAATTTTGTGGTCAGAGATGAAAATGAAGCAAACCCAGAAGCTTACTTATGGCAAAGTTTTGATTGTCCTTCTGATAAATCACTTCCTGGTATGAAGCTAGGATGGGACCTGAAAACTCGTCTGAATAGGAAAATAACAGCTTGGAAGAGCCCAGATGATCCAACGCCAAGTGGGTTTTCTTGGGATTTATTACTTCATAACTATCCTGACTTTTTCCCTCATGAAGGGATCAAAGAAGTTAATGAGAATTGGACCTTGGAATGGTTTATATTTCAGTGGCATACCAGATTTAAAGCCAAACCCAATTTATGATTTCAACTTTATATCAACTTCAGACGAGGTTTATTACACCTATAGCCTTAATAACACTCCTGTGATCTCAAGATTGGCGATTAACAAAACAACTTCTCAGGCCAATCGCTATGTGTGGGTCGAAGGAGATCAAAATTGGATGATTTATCAATCACTTCCTAAGGATTATTGTGAAAACTATAACCTCTGTGGACCAAATGGGAATTGCATTATCAGTGACTCACCTGTTTGTTCAAGCCTAAGATACCACAAGCTTGGAACTCCATGGATTGGTCAGGAGGATGTGTGAGAAATGAAGCATTGAATTGTAATAATGGAAGCAAAGACGGGTTTATCGGATTAACTGGGTTGAAAGTGCCAGAAACTGAACACAGTTTGATATATAAGAGTATGAGTTTAGAAAGATGCAGAGAGAAATGTCTGAGTAATTGTTCTTGCATGGCATATACAAGTTCAAATATTTCAGGAGCAGGAAGTGGTTGTGTTATGTGGTTTGGAGATTTAATTGATATCAGACACTTTCCTTCTGACGGGAGGAACTGTATATTCGAATGGCTGCTCCGGAGCTAGGTAAGAAATACATACTTTGTTGTAGGGTATAGATCTTTGATTTTAATCTTATCTTTTTCCTGTTTAATTATATCCATCCATGAAGATGAAGAACGTACGGGCAAGAAGAAGCTGACGATAATAATTGTCTCAACCGTGGCTGCAATTTCCATGATGCTTTTACTAGGTTTGTGTTGTCGTATCTACCAAGGCAAGAGGACGAGGAAGAGGAAGATGAATGGTAAATTTCTTATTATATAATTTTCTCTGTTTTCTGTTTCCTTATTCAATTTGGCTGTTGTTGACAAATATAATGGGATGTGCAGTTATATATAACAAGCCACTCAATTTGAAGAGATGAATTTAGGTGTATGAATGAAATAATCAATCTTTGTGTTTATTTTGCTGAGGAAGTTAATAACTGTGTATAATCTTGGAAAAGGTTGCTGCAATTGAGTTTGATAAGAGTTCAGAAATAGCAACTTCTCACCTGAAGTATAGAAAATTTACATCGAGTACTGAAAATGTTACCGCACAAGTGATTTCCTGATCATTTATAAGGTGAAACTCAGGGCAAAGCAAAACCAACTTAAAACCAAAGTAGAAAGCAGTAAATTTAGCCCTTGAATTAAGCATCACGTACATTATCCATGTAAGTACTAAATAGAAGCTTTTACCTCTGTTTTGTCAGATAATCCAAATGACAATGAAGGAAATCAAAACAGGGGAGAAAGTGTCAATGATCTTGATCTCCCACTTCTTGACTTTTCAACAATAGTTGTTGCCACTGATAACTTCTTGTCGGAGAACAAGATCGGTGAAGGAGGTTTTGGACCTGTATATAAGGTAATTAATTAACTCTCCTAGGGTTAAGATATCAGTATTTGAAGTATTATTCATAGAATAAAAAGTATCTCAATATGCTTGCATATGTTGAAATGCAGGGAAAATTAGCACAAGGGCAAGAGATTGCTGTTAAGAGGCTTTCAGAATAAATGAGTTCAAGAATGAAGTAAAATTGATAGCGAAACTCCAACACCGGAATCTTGTGAAACTTTTCGCTTGTTGCATTCAAGGAGATGACAAAATGCTGGTGTATGAATACATGCCTAATAGCAGCTTGGATTGTTTCATATTTGGTATGAACATTTTAAGAAAGCTTTTGTTATGATAGTTGAATTATTCAAATTAGGCAATTAATGTTATTTTCATGTACAGATTATACCAAAAGTAAATGGTTGGATTGGCCTAAACTATTCCATATTATTTATGGAATTGCTCGGGGTCTTGTTTATTTACATCAAGATTCTAGATTGAGGATTATTCATTAAGATCTCAAATTAAGTAATGTTTTACTTGATTACAAGTTGAATAAAAAAATATCAGATTTTGATATAGTTAGAATTTTTGGAGTAGACAAATTGAAGGAAACACAAAGCAAGTAGTTGGCACTTAGTGAGTATCTAGTACAATGCTAACAAGTTCCTTACATTTATTTCTGAATCTTGCTTAACAACATTTGTCTTATTGGTGTTTTGCAGTAGATATATGGCACCGAAATATGCAGTGGATGATCTTTTTTCCGTGAAGTCAGATATTTTTAGTTTTGGTATATTATTATTAGAGGTTATAAGCGGGAAAAGAAACAGAGGCTTTTATCAGCCAGATCATTCCCTTAACCTAATTAGCCATGTAAGCATTTCAAATAAAGTCTCAATTTTGACATCTTAAACAGAACTATGAAGTGACACAACATAATCTTTACAACTCAACAATGCATGACTCAATATTTAGAAAATATGAAGTTTTCTGATAGGAGATGTGAATTAAAGGCTTGGAATCTGTGGAAAGAAGGAAGTGCAACAGAACTAATAGACACAAACTTAGTGGAATCATGCAACCTATCAGAAGTACAACGTTGTATTCATGTTGGCCTCTTGTGTGTCCTAACAATATCCAGAAGATAGGCCTACAATGTCCTCTGTGGTTCTAATGTTAGGAAGTGAAACTGAACTGGCTCAACCTAAAATGCCTGGTTTTTATACAGAGAAGGATTTCACTGAAACTACTTCATACACAAGTCAAATGGAAATTAACTCAACCAACGAAGTAACCATTACATTGTTGGAAGCTCGATGATATTGAACTTTGTACAGAAGAGCTATGTAGGAGAGGAGCAACCAAATCTATTAGGAGAACAAGTGTTTGATTTTCCTCTGTATACAAAGTTAGATTTTGTATATTATGTGAACAGTCCAAATTTTGATATTATTTCATTTGTTTATCGATTAAATTTCTCGGCGCCAAGTTTCTTGTCCACTTATGTTCACTATTTTTTTTTACTTAGTATAAGTATCTTCTTATTAGAGACAATCATATTTAAAATACTGTTTAATACTAAATGTAGACTCCTCTCTTATTAGAGATTTGAACTTTGATCTGTCACCTTATGAGGGATTAACTCATTTCATTATATTAACTTCTATTAGTTACTTATGTTCACTATTCTTTTTGTGGTTTTGGATTGTATACCAAAAGCAGTTTTTTTTTTTTTATTTTAACCATAGTTTCAGAGCAAATTAGCCACACGCTGGTTAAAATCTAAAATATATTCTAAAGCTCAAAATCATGGTTTTAGAGAATTATGCATGTACACCTTTTGATAAAACTAATCCAAATGCACATATCAATCTAGTCTAATTTAGAATAGTAAATTAGTTTCCTATAGGATAGGGAGAGATATGTACTACAGAAGAAGGAAGCAAAACTTGTTTAAAGAAGATGAATTAGTTGATGCTAATGATACTTATCGTCTATAGATTCAACTGATAAAAGGATGAGACATGCGACTATTTAGATTGTGTTTGATCTTTAAATAATACTACTTTATTATAGTTCTAATCGTGGCACTTGGGAAGGTATCATAATACTTAAGTGATTAAATTTACACTTGAAGGTAATAGATAACTTATCCTACTTAATATTGGTATCATTTAGGAGGAAGGAAAACTTCGTTCTACCATTAAATCGTAGATAAATATAATCCATTTCTAAAAATTTATATATCAAAAAAAGAAAAAAGTTGATACTTATGATGTAGCACATGTAGAAAAATTGGGAATGTAACATGAGTGAAGTGGAATTTTGGGGTCAGAGATTGGGTCCGTCACGTAACTCTGCTACCAAAATGTCAAAACAATATCATAGATTTGGTTTACCCTTTACACAAAAATTATTCATAGTAATTCAACTATATATGTGTAAATATATAGTATTTTCTCTTATTTTTAATATAAAAATTAATTAAATAATTTAAATAAATTAAATTAATTAATTATAATTAATATAAAAATTATTTAATTAATTTGAATAGGTTAAATGATATGTAATATGAATTTATTTTGATAGTTTAGATTTAATTATAATTAATTAATTAATTTAATTTATTTAATTAATTTTTATATTAATTGTGTGGGAATATTTTGATTAATACAAAACATAAGCAATCAACTTATTGTACGAGTCTCCCGATGCACTTTTTCACTGGGTTCAATACATACCCCCGTATGAGAACGAGAATAGGGCTCAGCTGGTGTAGCCAAGATAATTTGACTTTCGAGATCGAAGTGTTTGACGCAGACGTTAAGCAGGCCGGAGAAAATTGAACATTGGTTAATTCAAGGAAACTGGAGACAAAAGGAATGGAGCGAAAATTCTAACGAGTTTTATTTTTTAAACAAAATAGGAATCAGGTTTAAAATTTAGACAAAATTTAAACAAAATTACTTACATTTATTAAATCAAATAAACAAAAATGATAAAAAAAATTTATAAGTATTTATAAATAATCATATATAAGTAATTTGATTTAAAAAAAATTAAAAACCTTTAATTGATTTTTTTATTCTTTTTTCTTTTGAGTTTTACGTATATTTTATAATCTAATTTATTTATTTTTTAAATCAAATTTATTAAAAAAGTTTCCTTTTATTACGTTTCCATCCAACCAAATAAATAAGGGCGGATTTGATTGGAAAACACAAAAACATAATTTTATTTGAAAACAATTAATCATGTAAAACAAAACACTTCAAGTGAACGGGGATGCTCTATTAATTTAACCCTCTTTTGCTGATAAGCCGTAAATCCTTTGGACGTCATTTTTGTGGAACCATGACTTCATGTGACTTGTGATGCTCTGTTTAGAGCTTGACAATGACGTGCACCTAACTTCTTATTCAAACCTCTTTTTTCTTTTCTTATTCTACTTGATCACTTAACCAATGCTTGCGGCTTTAATAATTCTGCTTTGCATTGCATGTACCCAAAAAGGAAAACAATTCTGCATTGCCAAGCACAGAACTTAACTCTAATGGACACTCTCTGTTTCATGAGCATCGTTGCTCATGTTCTTGTCTCTGGTTTCAAAGCTTCCATGGCAGTTACTTCCATTCGTCATTCCCAAAACCTCAGTGACGCCTCAAGAACTACCTTAGTTTCCCAAGGTGGAAACTTTGAGCTCGGTTTCTTCAGCCCAGGAAACTCCGGCAAACGCTACCTCGGAATTTGGTACAAGAATATCCCACAAACTGTAGTTTGGGTAGCAAATAGCGTCAACCCAATTAACGACTCCTCCGGCGTATTAACAGTAAACACCACCGGTAACCTCGTCCTCACCCAAAGCAACGCAGTCGTCTGGTACACAAGTTTAACAAAGCAGGCCCAGAATCCATTAGCAGAGCTCTTAGATTCTGGAAATTTTGTCGTAAGAGATGAAAATGAAGTAAACGCAGAAGTTTATTTGTGGCAAAGCTTCAATTATCCTTCTGATACATTACTTCCTGGGATGAAGCTAGGATGGGACCTGAGAACTCATCTGAACAGAAAAATAATAGCTTGGAAGAGCCCTAATGATCCAACCCCAAGTGGGTTTTCTTGGCAATTATTGCTTCATAACTATCCTGAGTTCTTCCTCATGAAGGAATCAAAGAAGTTCATGAGAATTGGACCTTGGAATGGTTTATATTTCAGTGGCGTACCAGATTTAAAGCCAAACCCAATTTATGATTTCAACTTTGTATCAACTTCGGACGAGGTTTACTACACCTATAGCCTGAATAACACTTCTGTGATCTCAAGATTGATGATTAACCAAACCAAGTTTCAGGGAATTCGTTATGTGTGGGTGGAGGCATATCAAAATTGGATGATTTATCAGACACTGCCAAAGGATTATTGTGATAACTATAACCTCTGTGGACCAAATGGGAATTGCATTATCAGTGACTCACCTGTTTGCCAGTGCTTGAAGGGGTTCAAACCTAAGAAACCACAAGCTTGGAACTCAATGGATTGGTCAGGAGGATGTGTGAGAAATGAAGCATTGAACTGTAATAATGGAAACAAGGATGGGTTTTTAAGATTAACTGGGTTAAAAGTGCCAGAAACTGAACACACTTGGATAGATCAGAGCATTAGTCTAGAAAGATGCAGAGAGAAATGTCTAAGTAATTGTTCTTGCATGGCCTATACAAGTTCAAATATTTCAGGAGCAGGAAGTGGCTGTGTTATGTGGTTTGGAGATTTGATTGATATCAGAAAGTCTACTTCTGTTGGGCAGGATCTGTTTATTCGAATGGCAATTTCGGAGCTTGGTAAGAACTATACTTTGTGCAGAGTCATATGAGTTCCTTCCACGTTTGTTTATAGGATACTAATTCAATTTAGATGTTTGATTTTATCCTTTTTGGTTTTATTATGTTCAACCGTGAAGAAGAAGAAGAAGAAGGAAGGGAGAGCAAGAAGAAACTGACGATAACAATTGTTTCAACCTTGGGTGGAATTTCTGTGATGCTTTTACTAGGGTTTTGTTGTTATGTCTACCAAAACCAGAGGAAGAGGAAGATGGCTGGTAAAATTTCTTATCCCATTATCTGTTTTTTGTTTCCTTATACAATTTTGGATGCTGTAGGCAAATTCAACGGTATAGCAGTAATGTACTAAATCTACCCAACTTGAACAAATGAAGTTAGGGTGTGAATGAGTAACCGTTCTGTGTGTTCTGTTTGTTGAGGAAGTTAATGCGTGTAGAATATGGAACCATATGAAAAGAGTTTTGTCTCGTAGAGAGTAAAAAGCAACTAATAAAGTGCTTTGTAAACATTTGTAAAGTAAAACTCTAGGCTAAACCAATTGGAAACTTAAGCGGTAAATTTAGTCCTTGAATAAACCATCATGTGCATTCTCCATTTTGTTCGACAAACCAGATCACGACCAAGAAGATCAAAACAGGGGAGAAAGTGTGGATGATCTGGGTCTCCTATTGATTGACTTTTCAACAATAGCTATTGCAACAGATAACTTCTCGTTGGAGAACAAGATCGGAGAAGGAGGTTTTGGATTTGTATATTGGGTAATTCACTCTTGTTAGGATGAAAACATTTGAAGTATTAATGTTATGAAAAGTATCTAAGTATACCTTTGCTGTTATGTAGGGAAAATTAGTCCATGGGGGAGAGATTGCCGTTAAGAGGCTTTCAGGAAGCTCAAGGCAAGGAATAATTGAGTTCAAGAATGAAGTAAAACTGATAGCGAAACTCCAACACCGAAATCTTGTCAAGCTTATTGGTTGTTGCACTGAAGGAGATGACAAAATGCTGGTATATGAATACATGCCTAATGGCAGCTTGGACGGTTTCATTTTTGGTATGAACATTTCAAGATAGCTTTTCTTAGGTCGACTCATAAAATGATATCAATATCAATATAGTGTTTTATGACGTTTGAATTATTGAAATTGAATGATTCAATTGTATGATTGAATGTTGCTTTTATGAGCAGATGATACGAAAGGCAAAGTGTTAGATTGGTCTAGACGATTCTATATTATTTGTGGAATTGCTAGGGGTCTTATCTATCTTCATCAAGATTCTAGATTAAGAATTATCCACAGAGATCTCAAAGCAAGCAATATCTTACTTGATGATAAGTTGAATCCAAAAATATCAGATTTCGGTATTGCTAGAATCTTTGGAGCAGACCAAATAGAAGGAAACACAAAACGGGTAGTTGGCACTTAGTGAGTATCTCGATACCAAACCAATAACTAGCTTCCCTATATTCATTTCAGAATCTTCTTTAACCACCATGTTCTAATGGTATTTTGTAGTGGATATATGGCACCAGAATATGCCATAGATGGTCTTTTTTCCATAAAGTCAGATGTTTTCAGCTTCGGTATATTGCTATTAGAGATTATAAGTGGAAAGAGAAGCAGAGGATTCTATCATCCAAACCACTCCCTCAACCTAATTGGTCATGTAAGCATATTATACAAAGTCTCAGTTTTGATATATAAAACAAAAATTATAACAATTGTTTGTTATGAATCAGGCTTGGAATCTATGGAAAGAAGGAAGTGCAACAGAACTAATAGACACAAACTTAGTGGAATCATGCAATGTTTCAGAAGTACAACGTTGTATTCACGTTGGCCTCTTGTGTGTCCAACACTATCCAGAAGATAGGCCTACTATGCCCTCTGTGGTTCTAATGTTGGGAAGTGAAACTGAATTGGCTCAACCTAAAGCACCTGGTTTCTATACCAAGAAGGATTTCACCGAAACAAATTCAAACACAAGCCAAATGGAAAATAACTCTACCAACGAAGTAACCATTACATTGTTAGAAGCTCGATGATTGTTGGACTCTGTACAGAAGGATTGGCACAAGTGGAGCTATGCAGAAGAGAAGCAACCAAGTAATTTTTTCCCCCTCTGTATAGAAGTGAGTGAATTTGTAGATTATGTGGACAATCAAAATTTTTGATATTGTTTCATTTATTTATTAAATTTCTTGGTCATCAAGTTTCTTGTTTATTCATTCACCTTCACTCTCTGCTGTAGGTAAGTCATGAGTCTTGCAAAGATGAAGTTGACGTTAACTTGAACAACCAGAATTTTTAGGGGATATATTGGATCCTCTTTTGATTATGCAGTGAAGGGTTTGATAATGGGTTTCTAAGCAACTGCAAATAGATAGGGAGGCGTGTTTGGAATAACTTTTTAAAAAAAGTGATTGAAAATAATAGATTTTCTAAAATGTGATATTGATAAATTTGAAAAATGTTTGGATGAGTCAAATCAAAATCACTTTTTTATGGGTAAATTATAAAAAAGGATATGTTAATGTGGTACTTATATAGTGCTTGTTTGGATAGTATAAAAATTTAATTTTTAAAATGGCTTCTAGCCTAAATTTTAATTTTAAAAAAATTAAAATAAATATTTATTTTTGTTCAAAATGACTTTTAAATCAAATTATGATTTAAAATGATAATTTTAGATAAATTTTTTATAATAATTTATAAAATAGGAAAATAGCTTATAGATATCAAAATACCATTTTACCTCTACACTCTCTCTCCTCTCTCCTCTCTCCTCTCTCCTCTCTCCTCTCTCCTCTCTCTCTCTTCTCCGCCATGACTCTCTCGTTAGCGTCATCTCCAAACCCTCCGACAACAAGCATGATGAGCACGACACCTTCCCACAGTATTGTATGTTCTCCAACGGCATCGTCTCTGCCTTCTTCACCTCCTTCTTGTTTGTTCTCTCCTCCCTCTCTATTCGTCTTGATCTTCTCTTATCCACCTCCGTTTGTGTTATCATCTTGGCTTCTTGTCTTCTTTCTCCGTCTACTATCTATTATCTATAGTGGAGGTCGTTGTTCATCCGTAAGAGAGGAAGATTAAAGAAGATGAATAGTGATAGGTGGGATATGATGCTAAGTAATTTTTTTTTACTGCATACCTTTTATAATAATTTACTAATGACAAAAATTATTCTAGCAATAACTCTTCAAATACTAATTTATTCAGAACTAATTTTTTCTATAAGCTCTTCTACAGAAACACTTTTTTAAAAGATATCTAAAAATTATTTTTTTTATAATTTATTTTTTAAAAGTCTATCTATGCTATAAATAAATAGGGATATTTTGGTCCTTAACGCATTGCTGGGAGCCATTATTTCTCCAACAGTCAAAATTATAATCCTTATCCATAAACTATGGTTTTAGGTTTAGCTGAATAATTGATTTTAGGATAACGGAGGGAGGGTATTTGGATGATTTTTGCCTAAATCATTTTTGTGAGTCAGAATTGATTATTTACCAGCTTCCCCAAACAGGTTAGCACAAGGGAGAAAGGGGTTCAGTTGGTATAATAAAGATAAATTGGCTTTATTTGAGCAATACATTTTGGAGTTTAACTTTCGAAGCAGGGCAAAGAAAAACGGGACATACTTTGATGATAAGAATTAAGGAGTCATGCAAGAGACAAAATTGAAGACCGACCATAAGGGCGTGTTTGAATGGAAGAACACAAACAAATATATTTATTTGAATATTTCCCTTTATTTTATTATTGCCCCCTTCTGTTTTCCATTATTATCAACAAAAACGTAACTTTGAATATTTCCACATCAATTTGATTTCTGTGTGGCATCAAAAGTCTAGAATCTTATCGTCCAAGTAAACGCCTTTAATCTTATTCCTTTATATCTTTAATATAAAATTTAATTAATTTTTTTAAATAAATTAAAAAATAAAATAAAATAATTAATTATAACTAACTTTTAACACATCAAGATGAATTCATAAAATATATTATTTAATTTATCTAAATTAGTTAATTAATTTTTATATTAATTATAATTAACTAATTTATTTAATTTGTTTATCTTATATGAAAAAATTAACTAAATATTATATTTAAAAAACGGATATAATACTTGTTTTTTAAGTAACAAGGTCTAATTTTGAGTTAGTAAAAGGATTCAATATTTCTTAAATAAAATCATGAGTTTAAATTTTATGAAGTAAAAAAAAAAAAAGCATGTCAAAAAAATTGCATGAATATAGCCTAATAGCTGTAGATATCAGATAGTCATAAAAAGAAATTAAACAGGGGAAAATGAAGAATGAGTACATATTAATCCATATAATTAAATATTATCAAATAGACCTCTTTACGTAGAAATGTCCACTAAGCAAAACTTATTTTAATAATATTGTTATGGAAATGACAAAGCTGAATTCTTGTTTGAATGATATTGTATGTTTGAGCCGACAAAACAAAAGACTACTTAATCTTTTGATATTTTGAATCCTACCTTGTACATTATTGAACGTGAATTCTTTGTATTCTTTTATAAAGGAATGTGAGATACGACCATGAATAATTAATAAAAAGAACTTTATCAAAAAAATTAATTAATAAAAAGAAATATATATATATATATATATCATTGACCAGAAGCACTGTATAAACACGTACGCCCGCTTACAAACAGAAAAAATAGTGAATATTTTTGTTTCGTTAGATAATAATTATTATTATCTCTATTTTTTAATATGAGAGTTAATTATTTTCTAATATATTATTAAAAATTAATTAATTATAATTACTATAAAAATTAATTAATTAATTTAAATAGATTAAAAAATATATAATATAAATTTTTAAAAAAATTAAATTTAATTATAATTAATTAATATATATTTCTTTAATAATTTATCTTAAAAAATCCACAACCTTAATATTTTTGTACACCATACGTTGAGAACTGAAAAGTTTTTCTGAGTCATTATTTTTAATTTATTGTGTTCAAAACAATTACATAAACAAAGTTAGTCAAATGAAGAAGATTGGTAAAGAAAGCCCAATTATCTAAAAATAAAAAGAACCAAAGTGAGTTAATCGCAGGTCATTGCATTACTCTGCTAAAAGACCGTCAAAGAAAGACCGCAGCTATTTAGCTGAATCCTACCAATCTGTCTCCATCATGTTGACTTTTCATGCCCAGAGTAGTCAAACACAAAAATTGAAGGGAACGCGAAAATGGAGTGGAGTTAATTACACGACAGAAATCTGAACTGAAGTATCTGCATTCCCGTTTTTCTCTCTTTTTCTTCCTCTTTTTCATCTTCTAGACCAATTTTTCCTTGTGCTGCAGAAGCTGAAATTTGATGGGGATTCATCATTTTGCAAGTATTATTACTATTACTTATATACTTCTCCTATATCTGAAAGTTTCTTTAGCAGTAAATTTCATTTCTCGGTCTCAATCCATTAGAGATGATGGCGTAACCTTAGTTTCCGAAAGGGGAACTTTTGAACTTGGATTCTTCAGTCCTGGAAATTCCAACAAACGCTACCTGGGAATATGGTACAAGAACATCCCAATTCAAACTGTAGTTTGGGTTGCAAATAGGAACAACCCAATCAACGATTCCACCGGAATCTTAACACTAAACAGCATTGGAAATCTCGTCCTCGCTAAAAACCACACAGTCGTTTGGTCTACTACCTCTGGGAAAAATCCACGAAATCCAGTAGCCAATTTATTGGAATCTGGAAATCTTGCAGTTAGAGAGGAGAACGAAGCAAACCCAGAAACCTATTTGTGGCAAAGTTTTGATTACCCAACTGATACATTCTTACCAGGTATGAAATTTGGGTGGGACTTGAGAACTGGTTTAAATAGGCGTCTAGTAGCTTGGAAGAGTCCAGATGATCCTTCCACAGGAGATTTCTCTTGGGGGATGATGCTCAATAATTATCCTGATGCCTATATGATGAAAGGAACCCAGAAATTCTACCGAGCTGGACCATGGAACGGTCTTCGCCCAAGTGGTTCACCACAAATCAAGGCCAACCCCATTTATGATTACAAGTTTGTTTCCAATAAGGATGAGATTTACTACATGTATCAGCTCAACGATCATTCTGTAATCTCAAGACAAGTATTGAACATAACAACTCATGCTCGTCAACGTTTTGTATGGATAGAAGCTCAACAAGTTTGGAGGTTATATCAAACAGTGCCACTGGACTATTGTGATACTTATGGCCTCTGTGGAGCTTATGGAATCTGTACAATTTCAGGATCCCCAGTTTGTCAATGCTTGAGAGGGTTCAGTCCAAGGTCACCACAAAAATGGAAATCCATGGATTGGTCTAAAGGATGTGTCCGGAATAAACCGTTAAGCTGCAAAGATGGCTTTGTCAAAATGAGTAATTTGAAGCTACCTGATACTGCACATACTTGGTTGAATGAGACAATCACTCTAGAAGAATGCAGAAACAGATGCTTGAACAATTGTTCTTGCATGGCCTACACGAATTCAGACATCAGAGGACAAGGTAGTGGCTGTGCTATGTGGTTCGGTGATCTGATTGATATTAGACAGTTTCCGGATAGTGGGCAGGATTTATATGTTCGAATGGCTGCCTCAGAATTAGGTAAGCACTTTGTATGTTGCATTTAAGTGATTCTTCAACATTGATGTTATTCATTCAGTTTGTTTTATTTTACTTCTTGTATTCAATCAAATTTGACCTTCAAGGGGAAGTACGTGGGAGCAAGAAGAAGCTGACTATAATAGTTGTCTCAACCTTGGGTGCAATTTCTGTGATGCTTTTACTCAGTTTTTCTCTTTGTATGTACTATGACCAGAGGAAGAAGACAGGTAAATAAATCAAGACTTGATTGCATTTTGAAGCAAATAGGGGTGGGGTGGACTAAGGGCCTTGAAGTATTAGAAAAAAATTCCTTGAACCACTGAGTACATAATAATGGTGACTAAACCTTGTTCTCCATTTTGTCAGAGAAATCAGAAAAAAAAGAGCAGAACGAAAGGGTTGATGATCTGGATCTCCCTTTGCTTGATTTTTCTACTGTAGCTATGGCCAGCAATAACTTCTCAGAGGAGAACAAGATTGGAGAAGGAGGTTTCGGGCCTGTATATAAGGTAACTCACTCTACAGGTTCTAGGATGGCAATATTTGAAGAGGTCTTCGTGCTATAAAGAATATCACAATATACTTGCATATGTGAAATATGCAGGGAAGATTATTGCATGGGCAAGAAATTGCTGTGAAGAAGCTTTCAAAAAGATCAGGACAAGGAATGATTGAGTTCAAAAATGAAGTGAAATTGCTAGTGAAACTTCAGCACCGAAATCTTGTAAAGCTTCTTGGTTGTTGCATTGAAGGAGAGGAGAAAATGCTGGTGTATGAATACATGCCTAACGGCAGCTTGGACTACTTCATTTTTGGTATGAACACTTAATCAAAGCTTTTAATAGGAGAAACTAGTATCACTTCTTCTGATGCTTTTTACTATCTTTGAATACTTCAAATTAGACAACTGACTTACTTTCGTAAAATAGATGATACCAAAGGCAAGATGCTACATTGGCCCGAGCGTTTCAATATTATTTGTGGAATTGCTCGAGGTCTTCTTTATCTTCACCAAGATTCTAGATTGAGGATTATTCATAGAGATCTCAAACCAAGTAATGTTTTAATGGATGACAAGTTAAACCCAAAGATATCGGATTTTGGCATTGCTAGAATCTTCGGAGGAGACCAAAATGAAGGGAAAACAAAGCGAGTAATTGGGACTTAGTGAGTATCTCAATACCAATCTAACAATCTCCTTATATTCATTTTTTCAATCTTCTTTAACGTTGTTTTAATGGTGGGTTACAGTGGGTACATGGCACCTGAATATGCTGCTGATGGCCATTTCTCTATAAAGTCTGATGTATTTAGTTTTGGAATATTGGTACTAGAGATTATAAGTGGGAAGCGATGCAGAGGGTTTTATCATCCAGACCAATCCCTCAACCTTACATCTCATGTAAGCATGTTACAAAAAGTTTAATTTTGATATCTCAATTCTCAAACAGAAATGTGAACCCTCAAGAGAGTTCATCCATTTGGTGAAGAGGGACAGCATCTCTCTTACCAACTTAGGTTCAATTGCTCTAGGAAGCACACAAGGACTTGGGTGCAATTTATCAAATCTTCAATATCAAATTATTCAAGGAAAGCCTGACACTGAATACTTTTTACATCTTTACAATACATGATTGATTGTTTCAAAAAAGCTTCTGCACATATTGTGCTTTACCAGAGAACCTTATCGCAAACTTAAGAAAAAAAGTTACCAGTTTTTTCAAAATACTAAACGCATCAGGTTAATGGGGAGAAGATATAGTCTCTAACTTTGACCAAGGACAAACTTTGTACAAGGACAAGGAAGTGGCTAATGATTTTCATGTTATGGTTCAGGCTTGGAGCCTATGGAAAGAAGGAAGAGATTTTGAACTAATTAACTCAAACATAGAGGAATCTTGCAATCTATCAGAAGTACAACGTTGTATCCAAATTGGGCTCTTGTGTGTCCAGCAATACCCAGAAGATAGGCCAACCATGTCCTCTGCGGTTCTAATGTTGGGGAGTGAAACTAAATTACCTCAGCCTAAAGAGCCAGCTTTCTACTCCAAGAAAGATTTCAATGAACCCAATTTCTTCTCAGGACAAATGGAAGTTAGCTCAACCAATGAATCAACTATTACCATACCAGAAGCACGATGACCTATTGAGAATAGGAGCAAGCAAAGATTTTTCTGCAGAGTATCTACTTACTATCTCTGTACAGAACTCTAGATTTTTTTTTCATGAGGGCTGTATAAATTTTTGTGATTGTTCACTTTATTTCTAGCAAAGCTTAGTTATCAATTTTCTCGTCTAGTTAGGGCCTGTTTAAATTAGCTTTTAGATAATAGATTCTGAGAAGAATAGATTCTGAAGAATATATTTTAAAAATAAAGATGTTTGAATAATTAGTAATAAAATCACTTTTCATATTGGTAAATTACAAAAAAGGGTATGATTTGATTAAAAGTAGAAGAGAGAAGAAAGGATAGAGAAGAAAGACGAGAGAGGAGAGAGTGTACAGAAAAGAGAAAAGATAGGAGATATGATGAAGAGGAGAGATGAGAGAGGATATAAGAAAAAGTAGAGGTAAGATAGTAATTGGTAGAGCTGTGCACAAAGCCCGCGGCTCGTTATGCCCTGCCCAACCCAATAAATATAGGGCAGGGCTGGGCATCGGGCTGCAAAATACAGCCAATGCATTTTTCGGGTTGGGCACCTGGCATAGGGGTTGCCCTACCCATGAGCACCCATTCTTTTTTTTTTCTCTATCTTAAAAGGGAGAATATGATAGCTACCAGTGACTATAAGGTAATTTTAAAAATATAAATAATTAAGTAGGTAAGTAGTTAATTTTTTAATTATCATGTGATTACATTACAAATTATAATTATTTATTTTATTTTTTAAATGATTTATCTTTGTCGATATTGGAGAGATTGATATAAAGTTATAATTACAAACTATTTAGATTTCAACGCTTATTTTTTATATGCAATGGATCTCAAGATTTTAATTATTATCTTTGTTCTCTTATTCTTATTGGATTATAGATATTATTTAACTCTTAAAGACACATGAATATAGTATTATTTTAAAAGTTTATAATTGCAGATTTTTTTCACAACATGAGCATGATATCACGAATTGGGCATGCCCAGCCTGCTCATGCACAACCCAAATTTGTTAGGGCTTTTACCGGGTAGAGCCGTGCAGCCCATGCATTTTTTGGGCAGGGTATTGGGTAGGGGGCTACCTTGCCCAACCCTGCCCATGCACACCCCTAATAATTGGATAGTCCATAACCTCTTTTATTGTTCCAAAAGTTAGTTTTAGTAGTTTATTCAAAATCATAATTTTAGCCAAAATCACTTCTGAACAAATATGACTGTTTGTTTAAAATTTCTCTAAACTAAGATTGTGTCTAAAAAGACTTTTCAAACCATATCCCCAAACACACACTGAGTTTCACTCCTGCTATAGTTAATCTTCATATAAAGTTAAGAACTCTGGACTTCCTTTTCCTCTCGTTTAGTCGCAATATTCTCAATCTTTGATAGAAGTTTGTAGTTGTCCTGGATGAATGTTTCATTCATGAAGTATTAAATCCAGCAGTAGGACTCACATGTAATGCCCAGTGCTGAAGGAGGATGACACCGCCAGCCACTAATGACGGTGCGTGCTTGGCTTATTACGTGGCCGGCCTCCATGGTGGTCGCTAACAGGCTAGCACGCCGGCCGGTGGCTCTGACCTTAAGCACAATGAAGAGGATTGGATGTACCATCATCCCCTATGAGGTGGTGACGTACGGAAGATTTTTTTAATTTTTAAACGAAGGAAACGTGTCTAAATATTTTTGATAGGCATAGATGCGTTGGGTCATGAGTTGGGTCAAATGGGTACTGAAAAGTGAATTGAGGCCCATATAAAGGTGTGCTGATTAAAACTTTTGAATGAACCAATTGGGCTAACCCAGTTCTAGGCCCAAAACTATGTATTTGAAGATCAGTTTGTTTGGATTGTGAAAAGCAACCAATGGGGGTTGGTCCAAGTAGTAAGCGACTCGGTATCACTTAAGTGAAGTCTCGAGTTAAAGTCTTGGCGTATGCAGAAAATTTCCGTTGGGAGACTCACCCACCATAGCCAAATACGCGACGCGGGTCGAATCCGGATGTAGTAGGGGCAAAGTTCCAGTAACTGGGTAAGTAACAACAAAAAAAGATGTGAAAAGCACCTTGGAGGGAAAACGTATCAATCCACCTAAATTTTTTTATATAAAAAAGTTATAAAAAACAAAAGCAAAGTCTAATATTATTAGAAGTAACCAACATGTGTCAAAAAAAATAACTAAAATCTGGCACAGTTGGTAGATAATTATATCTTCTAAACATGATATCATGTGTTTAAACTAGATAGTATGTATAAAAAATGCTTTATTGAGATAAGTAAAACTCACTTTGACGATTTGTATATCTCAAAAAGATTAATCTTTAATTATTGACTAAGAGATATTGCATAGATTTAGCTAAATAAGAAGAGAAGTAAAAATGGAGAATGAATCAAATTTAAGACAGCCTTACAACTCTAACTAATGTAAACTAAATAAAAATGATGTATATACAAGATGGAAAGAAAAGAACAGTTGGGATGAGACATACGAGGGGCACATAATGAAAAGGTAAAAGAGAGATATGGGCTATGGAGGGTGGAGATGGCCAACAGAGGGAGCATGAGCCATCCATTGCAGCATATTGAAACTGCACGCAAATCAATGAAGTTATGGTAATATGTAATGGTGATACTAAAATTGTGCTTGGATTACCATGAAAAAGTATTTTTTAACCTTTAAAATCATGATTTTACGAAAATTATGTTAAAAATATATTTTTTTTGACATAAGTAATTGGAGAAAACTATGGTTTGGAATGGAAAATCATAATTTTTCAGAAAGCCCAAAATTGATGCATGTTTAGAAGCTATTCTTATTTTTTGTCACTCCTCTCTTGAAATTACTCCTTGTATCCTTTTTATGAAGAATAATCTCTTTTCTAAGAGTAATCTTAAATATAAGAAATAAATTATTTTTATAAAAAAACTAATATTTCCATTTTTAATATTATTTAATATATGCCATTTATTTTTTTATACCATAAATTTTCATTCATTATCTCTCACATACTCTTTATGAATAAGGATATAATAAAAAAAGAACACATATCTTATATATTTATTATTTTAAATTATATTTAACTAATATTTTTATGTCTCTTGATTTTGATAGTTATTCTTGATAAAAATAAAATAAAAGGGAGTATTCCAAAAGCTAACTCAAGTTTTAATGTTTTACTAATATGCTTTAGTGGTCTTGAGGGACGTATGCTTCATGAGGCATTAATAGTGGCATAATATATATATATATATATATATATATATATGAACGCAAGCTGGCTATCTCGGGTCTCTAAAGGGGAAATTTAAAATAGTAATAACGAAAGCAGAGATTCATGAACAAACACGAAGATCATTAATTAGAACACCATTTTTAAAGTCGATGGGTGTGGTGTGGTGTGAAATGATTAAAAAATAAGGCCATGGTTGGCGGGTGGGTGGGTGGGTGGGTCGGGGAGGCCAACCTGTGTTGAATCCAAACAATATGATGCCGTTTGACCCGTTTTTAAAAAAGGGTAATATCGGAAAACACTCTCAATTTAAGATAGATTTGGCTATGCTTGAATGATATGAAAATTAGAGGTGAAAGAATATCAGGAAATATAATTCTCAAAATTAGATAAATAATTAATTTTTACTCATTAATTTTGCATGTCAACATGAAAATTTGAGTAAATGACCCCTTAAAAAAAAGTTACTTGTTAAAATTTTGAATATTTTGTTATCAATAATTAACCACAGAATTATAATTAAAAGTTATAGAATCATATATTGTATTTATATAAAGGGTATTCTATATTCACATGACGTCAAAATCCCATCATTTGTCATCGCATAGCTGCCCTTCCCCACGCGGTCAAACCCCACAGAACCCGATCACGTCCACACTACTTTATAATAATAAATTGATACTACAATCTGTTATTATATATAATATATAATATTTAAATTATAATAGTTTTTTCTGTTGGTTTGTTATATTTTTTTTTACTAAATAAATTTTATTTAAAATACCGTTTACTACTAAATATAAATATTCCACTTAACAAAAATTTCAAAATATAATGAGAGTCTTCTTTAGACATAGGCTTATTCATGTTTCATTTGCTTATGGCTTTTTGGAGCTTCTCTTTTTATCCAATATTATAATGCATATCATTATATCTTTAGTGAATACAAATTGCCTTCCCAACATGTGATAGTGTATATATAGATAAGATTTTAAAAATAAATTTATAAAAAAAATTAGATAATTTATAGAAAATAATTTTTAGAGAAAAATTTATAAAAAAAATAATTTTAAATATTTAAATAATTATTTTTAAAAATACTTTTTATTATAATGCATATCATTGTATCTTTAGTCGATACAAATTGCCTTCCTAACATTGCCTTCCCAACATGTGTTAATATAAGGCCGAGTTCAAGTTTATGCAACTGTGAAACCACTTTTGAAAAAGCTGCCTATTAATTTTGAATAGCCATATAGACAAAAATTACACTCTTATATAATATATATTTAATTAATTTAATTTAATTTAATAAATTAGTTAAATTAAATAAAATAAAATATTTTTTAAAAAATATTTTAATTATTTTTTTAACTCTTTTTTTCTTTAATTCTTATTTAAAAACTATTAATAAAAATAATTTTAAAAAATTAATAAATATAAAAAAATATGATCAAAAATTTACTATTCAATTTAATTAGATTTTATATTAATAATACTGTCGCTCGAGAAGAAAAGCTTCCTAATTTGACCAACGGTAGTCTAAGACCCTAGAATGGAGATGGAGCTGACGCCACCCTATCATCATCAAATGATTTTAATCCTTTCAACAAATTTTAGAAAATTAATTAATTTACTAATCGGTGGTTATTAATTGATAATTACTCTGTAATGTGCAACTATAAATATGTAATGTGTTCCCCACCGTTCCGGCATTGGTGAGTTTTAGCTTCGTCAACCAGAGAGACCACGAGAGAGAGATTAAGAAGAAAGCACAGGAACCTTCGAGGACTTCAATGGCGGTCAAAGTGTACATTGTGTATGTTTTCAATTACTTTTGTGTAATCACAGATTTGATATTTTGCTCGCTCGACTTTTTTATCGTTACTTTCAATCGCTGATTTACGCTCTTCATTCTGTGCGATTGCGCTTTTCATCTTGCTCATCGACGATCTTGGATTTGATCTGCCAATGTATAGCTTTCCTGGATCTGATACATTCCTTTTTGAAGTTTGTTGTTCTTTCTGTTTCGTCTTGAGATTGGTTATCTTGAACAGTGCGGGAAGCATGGTCTTTCTTCTTCTTCTTCTTCTTTTTTGTTTACATTTTTTCCGACTTTTTGGGAGATGACTTGCCAGCCATCAATGTCGAAAAGCTATTATCTGTCCTTGTTAAATTGGCATAAGTCACCGTATCTGTCGCTTGTCGGGGTAGTTGGTCTATAAATCTATAATCCCAAGAATGAGGAGGAATTGACTTGAAAATTCTAGTGATGTTTTCTTTGGATTGTTCTGCATTTCTTTGGTGGTTGTCAGAATCGTCGCCTACAAAAAAACACTTATCACACATATAATCCATTTCTTGATTTCTTCCTTTGCTTCAAATTTGTAGCTAACTATCATATTGCTCGCCCTTGCTATCAATTTTGTCTTTGAAAATTAATTAACATAATAGTAAAAACTGAATCGAATGAATTTTGAGGCCAATCATGTTAACTAAATGTAAATTTAACTGTCTACATTATCAATATCTGCATAGTTGGAACTTGGAACGGTAATAGCTACATGGTGTCATGCTGCAATTGACAACCCATTTGGCACTTTAGCTGCTAACCTTCTAACTGGGTTGATGTCGAGCCACTTTGGCAACCCTATTAATAGAATTAATGCCAATAAAAAGTTCAGTTATTGAAGTATAGTGTCCATTCCTATTGCCTTATTTAGAAAAAGCTTTCATATCTTCATTTTGGATTTGTAAGTACCAGTAGAAGGTTTTGAATTATGAACGATGTCCTTTCTTTGCAGTGCAGAACAATGACACTTAGAATCCTATTTGCAAAATTTGATCCATGCCAATTGGGGGTGAAACCTAGCATTATTATTTGTAGAAGACGCTTATCATCAATTGGAAATGGACTGCTGAATAAAATTGAACATGATATTTATCACACTTTGCTAGTGTTTCCTAATTTATCACCCTTTGCTAGTGTTTCCTATGTCTCAATATGTCGCTAACAGCAAATGCTAAAACAACAGCTATCTGATGTCATTCAAAACCTATGTCTATTGCTGTCAATATTCTGCTTTCCATGTAGTAACTGTAATGCTTCTCTTGCATTGATCATATTGATACGTAATGCATATAGTACATATACATGAATACATGCATAATAACATCTAAAGGCTCAGAGATATGTATAGCAATATCACAGAGTAAAACAAACATATTTCTAGCAAGTTCGTTGGGTGCATTCTTTTCCCACTTCTGCCGAACTTGATGCATAGTTCTATGACCTTACATTACTTAGGTTTCCTTTTCTTTCTCAAAGTAAATTATTGTGCAAGCTTCTGTAAGCTGCATGTACAAAATGTAATATTTCCATTGCTTGTACAGGTACTACTCCATGTATGGGCATGTAGAGAAACTAGCAGAACAAATAAGGAAAGGTGCTGCATCTGTGGAAGGTGTTGAGGCCAAATTATGGCAGGCAAGTACTTATGACGTTAATGCACGCACTGCACATCTTCGTAGCTTATAAAATCAATTCCAGAGCTTAGGCTTTTGTTAACCTGGCTGTGCTTCTACCAATAGAAGTCAAGACTGAGAGGCTTTTAACTTGATATACAGTTGTTCCTGCTTTCTGGCCATCACTTTTTTGGTTGCAAGATTTATGCTGGCTTACTTCCTTCATTGTGCCACATAGTTAAGGCATGAGTTTTTAAATAGTTCTATTAACTTCTTCTTGCCAAGTTTGTGGCCTCATTTTTCTTTCATAGCAACACATACAATAGGCTTCCAACATTGCAGGAACCACCTCCTTCCAATAACCTGATGTGGTTCATCTTCTGATTTCTGTGTCGTCAAATTTTTTCTTGCTAATATTAAGGTGGTCTGAGAAAACGAGGTAGCCCAACTAACTTGAAAGAACTTGTGAACAGGTACCTGAGATTCTGCCAGATGAGGTGCTTGGTAAGATGAGTGCGCCACCAAAGAGTGATGTACCAGTCATTACACCCAATGAACTTGCTGAGGCTGATGGCTTTGTTTTTGGTTTCCCAACAAGATTCGGAATGATGGCCGCTCAATTCAAAGCCTTTCTAGATGCAACTGGAGGTTTATGGAGAACACAACAGCTTGCAGGTAAGCCTGCTGGAATCTTCTACAGCACCGGCTCGCAAGGTGGTGGACAAGAGACTACCGCGTAAGAGCCTCGCCTCTGTTTGATACTGTGGTTGACAATTTCTCGCATAAATCAAGTCAATCACAAAGAAACACATGAACTTTTTCAAATCTTGACATGCTAATAAATAACCCTTTATTATGATTGACTTGGTCTATCTAAGAATATCAGATATTGACGTTAAGGAAACCTGAAACTATTAACAGGTTGACTGCTATTACTCAACTGGTTCATCACGGGATGATATTCGTTCCCATCGGATATACATTCGGCGCGGGCATGTTTGAGATGGAGAAGGTGAAAGGTGGTAGTCCTTATGGTGCAGGGACTTACGCTGGTGATGGCTCAAGACAGCCATCAGAGCTTGAGTTGGAGCAAGCATTCCACCAAGGCAAGTACATTGCAGCCATCACAAAAAAGCTCAAGGGATCTGCATAACGATGTTAAGTCCACATAGACATGAGATTTATCAAGGGAAAAAAAGAGATCAAAGTCATTGCTTTAATTCAAAGTTCTTGCCCAATTTTTTTTCTAGCCCTAGAGAATCTATCGAGTTGCATTGTTCTATATGCTTGTCAATAATAATTACCGTGAATCTAGTTTTGTATGCGAGATTCAAGGTGGTTTCTGTTTGTTGATTAAAAAAGTTTGCTTGGCTTGTTTTCTCCATTAGGTAAAAGTATCTCTGTTCCTTCAATTGTATTCCCTTTCAAGAGTTTTTAATGCCTATACGTAAGAAAGAAATTTATTTGTGTGTAACACCAATCAAGTAGCCTGTTCTGATCATGGCAAGAGGCACCCAAAAAAAAAAACCAACTGAAAAAGAAAGTTCTGGGCCAGTCTAAACCATATGGAAAGATCAAATTGGGCTCTGCTCAGGCCCAAATTTTTCTTTTGCCTTTTCCTAAGGAAATTTATGCCTATATAACTATCGGATGTAGCTTTAACTAATAAAGTTAAAGGGATAAGATATATGATTATTTATAATATATTTGATCTTTAGGGAGTATCATTTTATTGTGATATCAGTCGTGATGCTTGGAGAGATATCCTAATTACTGAGTACCTAAATTTACACATGAAAGTAATAGACGGCTCATATTACCTGATATTGGTATCACCTAGTAGGAAGAGAGACTTTACTTTGTCCTTAGATAGTAGGTGAGCCTAATCCCTTTCTAAAAATTTGTACAAAAAAACTCATAACTATAGTAAATGAAAGTTAATGCAAATAATAAGAAACATGTTCGTATCTCAAAAAGACAAGAGTTCGATTCTTACTATCGTTGCGATTGATCCTTTAGTAGACAATCTTATAAGTCCCCTATAAACATTATTTAAACCTTATGATATACTCTAACCTTAATAAGGGTTCGTATCGGATCCTCCCAAATTCTTTTATACTAAAAAAACAAACTCATAACTCCACCAATCACTATTATGTCTAGCAAAAGACGTCAGCCCCTCAAAATGTAGCAAACAAAAGTTCAATCCTTGTTAAAAAAAATATTTATATTTAGTATTTAATTATGTCTGAATATGATTATTTATAATATAAAGATACTTATACTTTTAAAAAACTTCATAATTCCATAACTTTATGCTATTCATCGTTTAAAATGCCAAAAGTATCTACTGTTTTACGCCCTTCTACTACCTTTTATATGTACTATAACACAATGATTAATGCGAGTAATTGACTTGGTTGATATACCCTAATCTCGATTTATACTCTTTTAAATAATTGCCTTTAAATGAAAGACTATAGTAAACTCTATTATAATATACTACCCATAGTTTTAAGTATAAGAATAAAAGATATACAGTTAAAAATTTTATTTTAGTTGTAAATATAATATTTTAATATATTATGTCTTAAATTTATTTATTTTTTTAATTTTTTCTATTGACTATATTTTTCATCAAGCGACTAGCTTCTGATCATATAAATTAAATAATTAAAAAATAGATTTTAAAAAAATTAACACATTTATTATCAACTAATTTTTTTTATCTCTATAAATTAATTATAACCGGGCCGCCGGAGGGAGTATAGAGTTACAAATAACCTGCAGTTTGATATCTTCTTCATCTTTCCAAGTCCCTCCTCCTCATGATTCAGCATGAAGTATTATATTGAAAACTTGGTAAACGCACGAGTGTCTTTTCTACGACATATAGGTGAGAATGATAACTGCTGGTACTACTGAGAGGACACTCCCAGCGACATATAAGTGGGCATCGGTCACAAAAGTAGAGAGAAAATATTCTGAAACATTCACTCGTTATTCTTTGGTCACCATGTGATTCACAGAAATTAAGGCTTTTGGTACTCAGTTCTGCTTTCTTTCCCCTTCTTATCGTTTGTTTGTATCAATGAGTTTCCGCTAATGACTCTGCCGCATCTAATTCCGTCGTCGTCTCTTCTCAATGGTTTTTCACGTTCACGCCCACCATGAGTTTCAGTGGGAACTTCTTGTTTTCCTTTTTCCATGTTTTGGATTCCAACGAATGACTTTGGTCTTATGAACAGTATCTGACATACACATGACATGCTTTTGCTCGGAAAAACTTGGAATGGAATCTTTGCAATAATTATTAATTACTTAGCTAGCTTCTGTCTTGAGAATTGAGATTATACACTAACTAATTCTCATATGATTTTTTTAATAAATTAAAAAATTTAAATAAATTAATTAATTATAAATAATATAATAATTAATTCACTAGTTTAGATAGATTAAATATATAATATGAATTCGTATTTATATATTAAATTTTGTTATAATTAACTGATTTATTTAGTTTTTTTAATTTATCAATAAATATTAACTAATTTTTATATTAATTATCGGATAAAACATTAAAAAATGACAGTTAAATCATTAAATTTATCTTAAATTGATAACCTTTTTCAACTTTTCCCCTCTTTGAATGATGCGATTTAATTTTCCCAACTTTAAATCTTGATTAGTAACAAAAATAAAATAAAATAATAATTAATAAAAATTAGGGGGAGTACATCTTTTCTTAATTTAATAATTTTTTTCCTTTAAATTCAAAGGGCAAATACTAATGATTTGAAATTACAAACAAGAATAAACCGGTAATCTCTCACTTATAGAAAGATTACACTCTTTAATCTTATAAAAATGTTCCCCTCTTTTACTGTCTCCTTTGTCAAGGTAGTACTGATGCATTTTTCAACAAGTGATAAGCTTTTAACAGTTAAATCATAATAAGTCATATGCTTATGTAGTTAATTAATTACAAGCATCATCAAGGTGATATAGTTCTGAAACTGGAAAAAAAAAAAACACACACACACACACACATACTCTTTTTGTGATTGGATATGATATTTCTAGGCCACCTATTTCTCTAAATTGATGATCTTTCAAATCAAGGGTTTTCCCTTTTTAGGTGAAAAATCATGAACAAGCTATTGATGTTAGGGCTAGGTAGAGATAATGCATCAGAAAGCTTAGGACAAAATTAAAGATTCAAATAAAACATGTAAAAGTGAGCCTAATAACAAGTATTAAATAGAAGTCAAGGAAATTTAACAATTGTGTGGAGAATTGTGCTGAGTGGCATAAAAAGTGAAGAAAAAAAAGGGATGAAATTAGCAATCTGAAGATTCTATTCCTCTTCGCTTTATTATTTCTTAGTTTAATTTATATGCTCTTTGCTATCAATGACAATCATTGATGATTAGCAGCCATCTTTTAGCATTAATAGAAGACATTAACTAATCAAAACAATATGCTCTAATCAGTTAAAAAGAAAAGGAAAGTACCTGATGAATCGATCTTAATTTAAGATAAACCCATAATTAATTTTTTTTAATTAGTTATTTGAAAAGCAAGTGGCATGGATAAAGAAGATGCTCATCAAGAAGTGAGAAAAATTAAACCATATAATATAATATATCAAATTCAGGAACCCTTCTATCATTTTTTTTTAAAAAAATAATGTGCTAATTATTTAATTACACTTCACAATCACATGATTAACATCACATGTACTTTAAAATTTTATTTACACTAGAAGTCTGATGTCGTCTTTATATATAGTTTTTATGGTCATTTAATTTACATGAATTATATATTTTTCTTCTAATCTCTTTCACAAATGTTATTTTGTGCGTCAAATAATGATATACACTCAATTGTTTAGATTGAGTTGAGTTGACGCAAGGATAATTCGAATTCAATTGGCTTTCTTATATTTAAATTGAAATTACCTATATAATTTTTTTAAAAAAAATTGTCATTAAAAAAAATATCTACAAAGCTAGGGTTGGTGATTATTGCTCTTATAATTGACCTCAAAAGGAGTGCAAGGAAA
The DNA here is from genome assembly GCA_037074615.1 of Leucaena leucocephala. NCBI lineage: Eukaryota > Viridiplantae > Streptophyta > Magnoliopsida > Fabales > Fabaceae > Leucaena > Leucaena leucocephala. The sequence continues at coordinate 4,251,364 of CM073546.1, read as the reverse complement.
AGAGGTTTCTTTGATAACAAAGAATGAGAGAAATTTGATAATCAAATATGACACTTTAGAATAAATATAAATAATTTTTTTTCAAAGGCATAGTGATAACATATACTATAAATCTTGCTAAAGAAGAAAGTGACTCTTGATAAATTAAAGCTTTAATTTAATTTTCTTTTTTGGTCCTTCTGGTGGTCCAGAACAAAATTAAAATAAAAAAAAAATATGGCCAAGGTAGCTAGGGTTTTTGAAGTTATATATACGAATCAAGTAGATTTTAAAATTCCAAGATTGCGAGAGATTTTCTTATTCTCTTCTAGTACGCTCTCTTGTCTTACTTTTTAATGTTCTTCTTATTATGATCTCTATTTTTTATTGAATTAGGAAAGTATATACACTATATATATATATATATATATAACCATAAGCCTCTCTATAATAGCCATTTGAGTTAATTAAAAGAACAAAAGCATGCGTGAAAGCATCTCCAACAATACTATATATCTGTCTTTCTAACTTGTTAATGCATATAAGAGAAGACTTAAATACTTATTAGTTTATATATTTAATATACATTTTATTTAATTAAATCATAATAAATGAGTTTGTTATAAAATAAGTAAATATAATATATATATATATATATATATATATATTCACATATCTTGACTTGATCTTATACACTATGTGCCTTTTTACTTAATATAAAAAAAAAGTGATATAGGCTATGAGACTTTATAAATTTAGATGTATGCCTATAAATTTTTTTATTAATAATAAAATTAATATATAAATTTTTCCGTAACTATTTAACAAACAATAGACAGTAGAGTTTAAATGCACACGAATATAGAAAACACTCGATTATCTAACTATAATTGAATTTGATCTAGCTATATGATCATAAGATATTTATTAATTTTAATTACTTTCTCTCATAACATTAATTTAATGAAAAAAATGTGAAAGATGTTTGGGTAGGTGGGCCAGCCAGCCTCTGACTTCCACTTACATAAGGTAAAGTAAGATGTCCCATCCAATTATTTAATTAGTAATTTCTCAACTTCCATTATTCCTTCTTCATCAAATCAAATCAAATCAAATCTTTCTCTCTTTTTTCTTTCATTAATCATCAAAAGCATACATATATATAATACCAAGTGCCATGGACATCTCTATTCATTCAATTCATCAAACACTAATAACAATAAAATTAAAGCCTCTCTATCTTCCTCTCTCTCTCTCTATAACAAATTTTCCTTTGATTAATCTCTTCCTAATTAAGCACGACTCTCTAATTATAATGACAAGTTAATAATTATATATATAATGGTCCCAAAGATAGCTGCATCATTCTGCATGCAAAATGGCTCAAGAATTAATGGCCTCTCTTTTGGAGGGTCATTTCATTTTCTTTCTCTTTCAACACATTTTCCAACACTCTTCCTCTTCTTCTTTTCTTTTCTCGTCTTCCATAAGCATAATCAAAGTACAAGTTGAAAAATGTGTGTGGCCTCTGTGTCCTCCTTGCTATCATCTCATCATTCCCAACCTGACTTTATAAGATTCTTTCTAGAATCATAGATCCAATGTAAAACAAATTATACGCTTAAGTTAATTATATATAGAAATATATATTTACATGTCTATTACAATAATAATATTAATTAAGAAGTTGAATATATATATATATATACTCACACGCACCTAGCTAATAAAATGTTGTATGAATGAATTATCTGAAACTGGCTCCAAAAGTTGGCATCCAAAAATCAACAGTGGTTTCATGAGCGACTGGAAAAGTACTTGAAACTGGCACTAAACACAGCCCTCGGCTTCTCAGGTCTTGGTTTATTAGGGCTTCACCTCCTTCCTTACATTTACCAGAAATCTGCAATTAATATTCACATTCATCATTATGTTATATATATAATGTCAATATATTACACTGGAATATTTACTTTTGTTGATATATTCGCAGTAATCAATTTTATGTGAAGTACCTGTTGGTGCTGTAATGGAGCTCCACTTTTCATATATGGGGTGCTTAAAACCTAGCACACAATAAAACAGAAGGAAATGAATATAAATATATATAAGTTTGCTATTAGTTTAAGCTTTATATATATATATATATATATATTCAGAGGTTATGGGACTCACAGAGACTTGTTCGTGGAGGAATTTGATATACTCAATGGCTTCAGAGAGCACTGAGGCTGTATCAGTCTGACAAAGAAAACATAAGTTAACAAAGAATTTAATCAATCCATAATTAATTAATTAATTAAAAAGAAGTACTATATATACTTGGTATTAATTAGAAATAATATAATAATAAAGGGATCAATGGGAGATTATTATTTAAGCTTTTTTATAGGAACTAGTATTTAAGTATAAAGTTTGAGAGATATATTAGAAGGTTTTAAATAACATTATTTAGTAATAATTTTTAAAATTTGTGAACATATTTTTGTGGCCAAACACATTGTAATCTCTATGAAGTTTGAATGTAACTTTCAGATAAACCAATTCTCTTTATTTTTATAGCAAATTAAACTCCTTAATTATTAATATCAGATCCTCTGATTTTAATGATCTAATTAGTTTTATATAAATTCAGAATCTGAAATTAAATTAAATTACCTTCCCGAAAGGCGAAACCAACTGTTGAAGAGCAGTAATTCGGTCCCCCATCTTCTCTTTTCTCGCCTGACAACAGTTAGAAACTATTGCTTCAACTTCAAACATGTTTATGTTTATTTATGGATTCCCAAAAAAAAAACAAAATCTAATTTAAGAGAGTTTGAAGTAATTGAATAATTTAAAAATTTTGTTGTCCTTATGATTATTATTGTTATTATTATTATTATAAAATACCTTAAAAGGTGGCAAAGTCGATGAGGTTTCGTTTCTAGCCCTTTTTGGTGCGGTCTCTCCACCACTTTTCTTCCCCACACTACTCGTTTCTCTTCCTCCACAAATATTCTGAAAGACCACATTTCAAAAAAAAAAATAAAAAAAATCAGACTCTCTTTTTCTTCCTTACAATTTTTTAAATATGCATATCTCCAAAATTCAAGAACATTATGTGCATCAACCCTAAGCCCTAACAAATATCATCAATGTTGTGTAACATTAATGCATACGTTTTATATATACGTATTATATACAGTAGTAGATGAAAAGATAATATCTCTATATATCCGGAATCTATTTTTTTAAAAAAAAAAAGCCATAAGAAAATAAAAATTCTAGAGTCACCACCCCATGTGAGGGTGAGGTAATTGAGATTACGCCCTTATACCTTCAGAAAACATTACATGAAGTAATTAATAGAACCACTCCTTAATTACGATATTAAAAAGAAGAGGGGGGGAGTGTTGTACCTTTGATTGTGCATCAAAATTCGGCGAGTGATGAAAAGGAGGCTGCAAGGAATTAGGGAAGAAGGAAGGTCGAGTAGCTTCTTTAATGGCGGCATGATGATGATGATTAGCTTCAGAAGCGTTCCAGAAAGATGCGTTGTTCGTAAACTGCAATTGGCTATTACCGCCGCCGCAGTTGCCGCCGTGATTTTGTGTTTGTTTGGGCGGCGAATTAGAAGCCCTAAGAAACTGAGAAACCTTAGGCCAAGAAGGCATTAACTGATCATTATTATAGGGAAAGTTGAAGCAAGATCGATTATGATGATGATTATTATTGTCGAAGGAGGAAGAAGAAGAAGAAGCTTCAGGAGCTAATAAGAATCCCTGTAATAATGAAGGATTCGCAGAAGAATCCATGTGTTGGAAACTAGAAGCTAAGCCATGGCTTGTAGTCACTATACTATCTCCAGAAGTAGTGCTGTACTGATTATTATTATCAGTGGTGGTAGTTGAAGACGAGTCAGTTGAAAACAAAAGCTTCTCTCTCCACTCAACTTGCTGATGAAAATTACTGCTTCCTCCTGAAGAACTCAGATTATTATTATTATTCTCTTGAAACGTGGATCTGAATCGGCCATCGGAGACGACACCCTTCTCTTCTGCTCTACTACGCAACACAGAAGCAGCAAAAGTCAGAAACTTTTACAGTAGATTATTGAAAGATGAAGAAGAAGAATATGTAAAGATACTTACAGAAGATGATTATGATTGTTCCAGTCGATGGGGTTTGAGGAGAGGCCTAAGCCCATGATCATGGGGGGAGAATCAGAGATGGAAGGCTTGAGATCGTGATGATGATCTATTTGTTGCCAATTAGTGAAGTTATTGGGGAAGGAAGATGAGTGGGAAGGACCAGTTTCGAATCTCACATTTCTTGAAGATGAGTCCCACCAGTTTCCAGTTGCTTGAAATTCATCATCCGCCATAGAAGAAGAAGAAGAACAAGGAAGCTGGCTATATATAAGTCTGTGTATATATTATATATGTACAGAGGCTGATGATGAAGGTGATCTAGAAATGAATGGAAAGTGATTCGGTGGTTGTGGTTATATATATATAGGTGGAGAGGAGGGGGGGAGAGAGAGAGAGGAGAGAGTAACCGACTAAGATGAATGTGGTTGACACTTTGACAATTCAGAGGGTTATCATATTACCGATTAGACACACACACACCAATTAGGTCATTTTGTAATCGACTTTCCCCTCTCTCTCTCCCTCCCTATGCTCTCCCCTTTGGACTATAATATTCTTCTAGTATCACTATTCACTGTTCTTCTTCCTTTTTGTAGTATCTAATACTTCATCTTATGCTAAATTAAATTTAAGTATTGTGTGATTCAATTGGAATATTTCTCCCAACAATTTAAGTCGTGTTTGGAAGAAGTGTCACATGCTCACTAACTTATTGTGTTTTGATTTACGTGAACACGCCCTAAACTTTGTTTTAGGATTCAAACCTTAATCAACCATACTTTGAAAAAAATATAATTCTATTAGTAAATGAGAGCGTGATCTTTTATTGAAAATATCGGTTTGTTACTATTTTTTATTATCGGCCCAACTTATACAACTTTATCTAGATTCACTACGTGCATTAATTGTGAATTTTATTCTACCTATAATTTCTTATTATTAGTATTTGTCATTCTAATTAAAAAAAAAGTTCCACAAGTGAATTTTGAGAGAAATTAATTTTTTCCTTATTTTAACCATTACATTCATAATATATTTTTTAATATTTCTAAAATATCAAATTTGCATCTCACAATTATATATATAAAAATATTTTCCCCAAATCCTTCTAAATTAAACAATATAATATTAAAATTCCTCCTATTCTCTTCCTTTTTATCAATCGAGGTAATATTAAATTTTTTTCTCTCTCTTTATTAAAATCATTCACCTCCTATTACATCTGTTGAGCCAAACACATCTTAAGAGGAATCTATCTTTTTTTTTAATTTTATTTTTAATATAATTTTCTATAATATAAATAATAGTAATAATTTATTTTTTGTTTTGTTCATATGAACTTTATTGATTTGTTGAGGATTCTGATTTAATAGTGTTAAGAGGAATAAACATGATGGAATAGCTTCCCAAATTAATGGTCAAATATATTACAATAAAACTAATTGATAAAAGTGAAACATAAGGTCAAGTTAAAAGGAAATAAATTGAAATTAAATAAAATATTACACGAATTATTTGCCACAAATGTTAGAAAAAGGTTAAAAGACCATATTGATTAAGAAACGAAATTAAAATTTAAAATAGATAAAGGACTGGATGGAATCATAAATATATTTGGCCAAAAATTTATCATATTTTCTTTGATGTAAGTTCTGAAAATCTAATAGTCCAACTTTTAGTCTCCAACTAATTAGTAGTACGAATTAGGCATTTGATGCGAAATATCAAATTAAATCGTGCCACCGATTTTCGTTAAGAAGCGCAATGTGAAAATGAAGGAAAATTTGGAGATCGACGCTCTTGTCAATAATTAATTAGTATGTGATTTATCATGAAGTGTCTTATTTACGCAGTTTATTAATTAATTAATAATTAATTAATTGCGTGTTCTATATTTAGTTGAGAACTATAGGTCAATTACAAATTAATAGTCAATGGAATTTAGAAGTCAGATACGCAATTTTCTTGTGTCATTCTCAAGTGTTGCATTTCACATCATCCTCAACATTGATTTTAACATTTATTTCCACGATTTTTTATTTATTGATTGAATTTTCTGGTGCTCAATATTATAGCTTTAAAATAAATAATTACCAAAAATTAATAATTATTTGTACTTGGGAGGTTTTTGAATCTTCGTCGTCATTAGTTTAGCAAGTTAACAGAAAGTAATTAAATTGATGGCTGACTTTGATATATTCTATCATGTATGTCGGCCAACGATCAAATTGATCTATATATTTTACTTAACATAATGCACTAACGATAATTTTAATGAGAATTAACATATATTTTATTGATATATTGAAAATTAAATTCAGTTATTTAGAAATTTTGATTTCAAAATTTAGATATATTTTTTTTTCAATTATTCCGATGAATTATCGCAATTCGAAAAATATAAATTAACAAATTACATATTAAAATATAATCTAACATAAAATATAATTCTAGAGACAGACGAATTACCAAAAAAGTTAAATGATTGCCCGTGAAAATCTAGTTGACCAAAAAAAATGCGGGTCAAGTATAAGATCAATTTGACACTTACAGACGTTGTTGACTTTAATTTTAGTGGTTGAAGAGGAAATTAATTAAGAATTGAATAGAAATTTTTTAAGAAAAACAATCCCGTTTTCTAGATTTTTTTGTTATATATTGTTTAAATTTTCAAATGATCATATGTATTTATATTTGATGTTTTAAGATTTTTTATGGAAAAAAGGCTGTGTTTTTTTTTTCTAATTTTTTATTTTTAAAATAGCTTCACCTAAAACTTTTACAAATTATTACAAATGATATTTTGAATAAAATATATAATTTATATTAATTAATTTTATATTTTGAAAAAGAAGAAAAATTATTATGATTTCTGCAATATCCAAATAGTTTTTTTAAAAAATATTTTTCAAATATTAAATTAAATTAGTGACGGCATATATGCAATTATAATTTGTACATGATGATATAAAAAATCTTATTCAGGGACATCATTTTTATTTACTTGTCAAAATTTAAATACTTTATTGTCTGTTTTTCATTTAATTTAATAGTTTATGCCAATTAATTCCTTTTTTTAAAAAAAAAAGACAGTCATATTCTCTGGTATATTCTAGCTACCTTCACAAAGTACATGTTTATCAAGAAAAGGATGTGTATATATTCTTTATTTTATTTATTCTAATCTAAATATGCATTGAGGTTTGTCATATATATGAGAAAAAATTAATCCTAGTCAATAAATTAATTAGCTCAAAACATCTTTATTATTCAATAAAATATTGACCTACCTAAAACCATTCCAACACTACATCATAGTCATTTATCATATGGGGAAAAGACTTCTATAACTAATCTAATACGGCCTGTTTTTTCTGTTTTTAAAATTATTTTTATTTTAAAAATAGAAAAATAAAAAAAAATTGTTTGGTAATTTATTTTCACTTAATTGTTTTCCAAAACAAAAAAAAACTAAAATATATTTTTAAAAATAGAAAACTAAGAATTTTTTATTTTAAAAAAGTGCCATACTATTGAAAACAATTTCTTAACACACATGTCACCAATAGGGGTGTGTATAGGCAGAACAATCCCCTACCTAGTGCCCTGTCAAAAAAATATATGTACTTCATTTTGTAGCCTAATGTCTGGTCCTGCCTGATAAAAGCCTTAACTATTTTGGGCTAGGTATAGGCGGATTGGGCATACCCAAGTCGGGATGCCCTACTCATATTGTAAAAAAAAATTTGCAATTATAAATTTATAAAATAATATTATATTCATATATTTTTAAGAATTAAATAATATACATAATTTATTAAGAATAAGACAATAAAAAATAGTAATTAAAGTTTTAAAATCAATGGCATATAAAAAAAGTACTGAAATCTAAATAATTTATAATTATAACTTTGTATCAATCTCCCTTAAATTGACAAATATGAAATATTTTAAAAAAATATATAACGGTTACCACAGTTTAAAAAAAATAAAGAAAAAGAGCAATTTAGTTATAAATTTTAAAGGATGCAATAATTTATTTAACTATTCATATTTGTAAAATTACCATTTAATCACTCATATCTATTATATTTATTCTATATAAAATATTATAATTTATAAATTTTGATATATAAAAAAATAATTAACTGGATAAGGCCAAATGGACAGGGTAATAACCCCTGCCCGATGCCCAGCTCAGCCTAAATATTGGCCTTGTCCAAAATTACTCATTTTATATTGAATCACTTTTTATTGAACTAGGCAAGATATATTTTATGCAGGTTTAAACAGATTCTGTAGACTTTTAATATCTTATACAACTCTAGTCACCAATGACACTGATTACGGCCAAGACGATCACCTCAACTATATCCTATAATTATTATTTATTGGTAAGAATATATATATTTTTTACTAGTTTATGTGGTCTTAATTTTTAGATTTTTCATCTATCATCACTACACTTTTTATTTTATTTCTTATATTCTCTTAATTCTTAAAATTAATTTTAAAAATAATTGTTCTCGATAAATTTTAAAATTTGTATTTTTGTTGTTTTCAAATACAAGTTTTTTCAAAAAAAAATTATCCAAACATTTTTTATTTTTTTTCTGAAATTTGTTTTTAAAAGCAGTTTTATAAAACTGATTTGAGAATAAAAAAATACAGAATAGAAACCAACAGGCCATTAATATGCCTTGTTTTATTGTATATTGTTTTCCAAAAGTCTATAATTTATAATTTTATATATTTATGTTTAAAAGTTAAAACAATTAATTCATATGAAATTAAATACATTGAAACTCAAATTTAGGAAGACTGGTATAATATAAACCTCATAAGAAAGCCATTTACGACTTCTTTTTGTTTGGCATAGTTTTATCAATTTTAATTTATTTAATTATAGTTTAATTCACAATTTTTCAATATATAATTTTATTTAAATCTTATTTGAACTGAATACTTATTATTAGCAGGGATTTGGATGAGCAGGGCTTCATATACATATCTCTTGAGAAAAGCGTGTTTCCACATCTTTCTCATTCTAAACATCACGATTAAAAAAATATTTAACTAAAAAAATCATTTTTTTTTTCAATTGGTAAAAAGATTACAAAAAAGAGTGAAGAAGACAGCTTAATTAATTGTTGAGAGAGAGAGAGGCAGAAGGTTGAAACGTGAGTCACCATGTGGGGCCCAGGAGGGCTTCACGCGTGCAAGGACGCGTGGGTCCCACTTCTATTCCTCTGTGGGCTTCAACCCTCCGCTCGCTTCATCAGAGTCAGAGCCCTCAAAAAGTCTCTTTCTCTCTCTGTCCCCCTCTCCCCGCCCCTATATATATAATTATTATATATTGCCGTCCTAATCATTTCCTCTCTTTTTCTAATTTCTACTATTTTATTGATTTTAACAACACTTTTATATCAAATATTATTTTATTTAGAAATTAAAGTAAACCAAATGTCAATAGGAGTCAATTATTTAATAAAATATTTTACACAAGGTTCCAGATGAATTGTTTTTAAATATATTCATTCTTTTTTTTAATTTATTAATAATATCAATAAATAACATGTTAGTCATTTTTTGCACACATATGTATATCCATCCAATCTAGTTAATTAAAAGTGGGATCCTACCAGCAAATTGCCAAACCTAAATTTTTAAATTTAGATTTAGTTTAAAATTTACATTTATTTTTTTTAAAATAAACAGTTATATTTATTCCAATAATTTTTTAGACTAAATTATAATTTAAAATTAAAATTTAAGATAAACTAGTCAGAATAGTTTATAGAATAGTAAAAAAATTTATGAACTAATCAATTACTATATTACCTCTACCTTTTCTTACACTCTCTTTTATTTTTTTCTTATACCCTCTATCATCTCTCCTACATTTTCTTATATCCTCTCTCTTTTTTTTTACAATATATCTCATCTCTTATCTCTCATCATTTAATACTCATATACTTTTTTCGTAATTTACCAATAATAAAAATACTTTTAGAAATAACTATCCAAACACTCATTTATTCAAAACCACTTTTGTTTTCATAAACTTTTCTCCAAAAACCCTTTTATATAAGCTGCCTAAAAATTCTTTTTTTTTCATAAGCCTATTTCCAAAATTCTATCCAAACGAGCCCTTAAAATAAAATTCCAAAATTGGCATGATATGATTTTTTTTTAAAATCCCACCATTTATAGATATAAATAATATGTATTGCCTTTTGTTAGGTTTTTCCCCTGTTTAAACAAAAAAATAATAATTAAACTAATTTCTCAAAATTTCTCCAAGACACGAAAAACAAAAAAAAACTGTGGTTGGAAGAAAAAAGAATACACTTTCTTGTTGACATTATTCAAGGGAAAATTAATTCCAGACACCAGTGAACACGTGTGGGGGTGTGTGAAATAATCAAATAATTTCTAAATATAAAAGTTCGTTGCAAGATAAATCAGAAAGTTATTTTAAGCAGGTTTTTGCCAGGGGTATAATTTAATCAAATTAATGCGCACTGAATAGTGGCAATTTCTTTTTGCTTTTTTTTAAATATATTATTGTCAGATTATTATTAAAAATATCATACGTACACTTGCATCATAAAAATATAAAGAACTCATCTAAATTTATTACTTTTTATAACTTAATATGAGAGAAAAATTATAAACTTTTAACTAACTAAATAAATAAAGAAATTAAAGTCCTTCATACTATGACGATATGTAAGAAATTTTCCAAAGCAGCACTACTTTCTTAATATATATAAATAGGAACACAACATGAATTATATTTTTAAAAAAAAAACAAAAAGAGACAAGTCTTGGAGTATTCGGCAGACCAAATCTCGCATGCCTAATCTCTTCTTAATTTATTATTATTGTATCATTCTTCAATGAGTGGGAGTTGTTGACAACATTAAGAGTCAAACATGCGCCCATTCATGTGAAAAAATGAACATCCTAAATATTAATTTTTTTATTAATGGAGTTATATCTAACAAAAAGAATTAAATCTCTTATTAGCTGGGCTCTATGTGTGGAAAGATTTTGTTGCAACAGTTTCAGAACCGTTGCTTATGCATGATGATTAATCTAGGCAATGGTTTTTTTCCTTGTTTAATTTAAAAAAAAATATAAATTTATAAGATAATATAGGTTAAGAGACTTATATTCAAGGTCACAATAGACTCTTCATCTTGGTTCTATATTTAGGATAGAATAAAGTAATTTTACATAATCTTGAACCTACCTCACTTTAACTAGTAGGATTTATCGGGGGTTTAAATTAATTTAGATTAAGTCAGGTAAGACTACAAAAGGTAACAAACTCTACTATCAACTATTTAATATTATGGTATTTATAGAATTTGAACTCAAAATCTAGTTAAATCAGTATAACTCCTTGTTAGTCGAACTGAGTATTTAGTAGTAAGAAAGTAAAATTTTTAGATATGAAATAAGCTTAATTAGATCGCCACTTTCCCTTCCAAATGCGAACAAGGCACACCAAGTTTGAACCTTTTTTTTGTTTTTGTGATGATCAAGTTTGAACTTTGATTCTCTATTATATAATAGCAGAATGTTGTACGGAGAGATACAGGCACTTGAGCAAGTAGCACAGTGTGCGCTACATACTATATAGCAAGGAGATAGAATTAATCGATAGAGTCTCAACATTTTTAATATTCTAATGGGACGATATCATCCATTATCTGCATTAATAAAAGGGAAAAAAGGAGGAAAAATAAAGAATTTATGAGGTCATAATGAAATAAGGATGAAGTGTGGAAAGTGACAAAAGGACATAGAAAGGAGAGAGGGCACATGTGAAGGCACGAAGTAGTGTGTAATGACCTCTCCCCACATGAGATGAGAGAGAGAGAGAGAGGGAAGAAGAATTGAGAAGAAGAAGGAATACAAATATAAATGCTAGCTGTCTAGAGAAGTAGCTAATGCCTTCTGTGTTTGTCTCTCTCTATAGAACATATATATGAATATTATTTGTACTATCCAACTTGAATATTATTTGATGAAGTTTCTTTAATCTGTTCATTTATTTTCAATGCTTCAAATCTTGTTTGCACTCATGCGGACATTAACCATTGTGCTTGAAAGTTGAAACCCCACATTGAACCTTCCAAGACTTTGTCATATAACTGTTACATTCAACATGAAAAAATAATATTCACTCTAATCCTTAATATAAAATTTAATTAATTAATTTATATAAATTAAAAAAATTAGATAAATTAACTAATTATAACAAATGTGATACTTATATATAACATTAAATTATGTATCAGCTTATAATTTAAGTAAATTAATTTGAGAAAAAATAATAAATATTATATATAAAATACATATACGTATGAATATTGCAAATTTTGGGGGAAAATACCTCTTTTTCTGTTTTTTTATTAGGAGATATTCTTTTTTTTTATTCATGTGCTTTTGTTATCTAGCTATAATATTTTAACATTTGAGTAATTTTATAGTTATTTGTATGATACTATCAAATGCGCTTAATTAATTAATTAATTGTCCTCTTTGTTTCTGTTAAAACATCATTTAAGATATATAGGTCGATGACAAATTCTTTAGATTTTGAACAAAAAACCAAAAAAAAAATTGAAGAAAAAGTACCATTAAAGGATCAACAATCTTGATTTCGAATATATGAATCAAATTTTCAGGCAACAAAAAAAAGGTGTGATTAATTTAGATTATTTGTCCTTAAACTCAAGAAACCAAATCAAAATTCCAAGATGCTATCAACTTAATGATGGAGATAAAACACAAATAACCTTTTTATAAAGAACACCATTTCAAATTATATATTATATTCAGAACTGTGAAGAAGACACACATGAGTGTGTATGTGTGCAATTAACCTAACAAAATGCGCATGGATGGATTACATTCTGGAAATGATTATCGTCTGCTAATTTTTAAAAGCAGCAATTATAAAGTTAATTAGGCGAACAAATTGACAACAGCAAATAACATCAATGAGGTTTGACTTGTTGTAAAGTCTCTCTCTCTCTCTCTCTCACACACACACACACAATGTTTGATTTTATTTTTGAATCTTTGTTGTCAAAAGTCAGCCACAAAGCTTTGAGATATTCATTCACACTATGTGCCTTACACGCCAAAGAAATCATGATGGCTTTGTTTACTTCACCAACCTTGTGTCTCAATTATTCTTAACTATATTAACCGATTAATTAGGGTTTGCTCCTAAAGCAGCTAATTAAATTTCATTAATCTTTGTTAAATGCGTTGACTTCATTATTTGGTGGTTAAATCATTCGAGTTAATTGTCCTAGTTTTTTTTTCTATGAACGTGGGTTTAAATTAATGAACTATTAGTTTGTTTGAGATGTGATAGAATATTGGTATTATTGATAATAATCGGATGGGTCATCGTTCACTGGGTGTCGATAATGCTTACTCATGAGTCAACAACATTAATGTATTATATTATAATAACCTTTTCATTATGAAATATAAGTCAATTGTGATTTACTCCTCCACCACAAATATAAAATATAAAAATTATTTAACTTTTTTTTAGAGAGATTAAAAAATTTAAATAAATTAATTAATTATAATTAAATATAACATCTCAATATAAATTTATATTATATACTCTTTAATCATTTAAAGTAGTCAATTAACTCTTATATTATATACAATTAATTAATTTATTTAACTTATTTAATATATCTAAAATATCAATTATATATTATATTTAGGAATGGAGGAGTGCCGTACAATTTTGGAGATTTTTTTTGGCTGAATATATAATTTTGGAGGTTGACTTGCCTTATTAGCTGGCTGGGTGTGAACATTCTGGAGCATAATTAAACTACGTTAATGGTTTACAATATAATGACACCCTTTGACTTTAATTAATTTAACCATTAGGCTTTTTTACAGAATTTAAAATTACTTTATAAATCGTGTTACTCTTTCAATTTTTTTAATAAACAGCCTCCCTACCATTTGATTTCGCATATATCAACTAATTATATATGAACAATCAAACTAAAAATACTTATCTTTATATTTAAGCGCGAACCTAATCAACATGTAAAAGATAAACAGCACTATTAATATGAATAATGTGATTTTATGTAAAACATGTTTTTTATGAATGATAATAAATAACTTGTTTAGGTGTAAAATAATATATAAAGTTGAATATTAAAAAATTTAAAAATTATTAAAATTCCACGTTACTAATTAAAGTCGAATTTAAACTCCTCTAGTAGACTAAAATTTGATTTCTTTTTATCTTCAAATTGTCCAAATTGCAGAACAACTCAGCCAATAGTCAAGTTTGTATTCGCTACATATATCTGTTTAATTACTTTTGTAAGCTTGCTAACACACACACACACACACATATATATATTACACACACACGCGTTATTATTATACTGGATGTTGACATGTAGTTGAGTTTAAAGCATTGTTTAGTTAGGGGTTTTTAGAGATGAGTGGAGGGTAGGGGAAATATAAGTGTGTTTGGTTGAAAAAAATGGAGAATAGGGGAGGTAAAATTTTTTATCCTTATGTGCTCACCTCCCCTCCAAGAATGGAGATTTATGGAGGGGAAAGAAAATTTTTATCCATTCTTAACAAAAATACCCTTTATATTATTTTAATATTCTAATTGTATCCTTATGAGCTAATTTTTTTTTTATTCCATTCACTTATGATTTTTGCTTTGATTGATAAAGCATAATAAATATGGTAAATGATTTATATATTATATTAATATATGTAATAATTATAAAATTATTAAGAGACAATGTTAAAATTTCATCATATTTTTTATGTTTTTTAATTTTATTCTATATATAAACAAGATAATTTTTTTTTGAGATTTATAAATTAAGAAATAATAATTTTGATATGAATATTGTAAATAAAAAGTAAATTAATTTAAATAAAGAGATAAGAGTATATTTGTTAACTTTTAATTAACTTACTTTCCCTCCCCTTCTGAACTAAATAAGAAATATCATCTCTCCTCCCCTACCTTCACACCTATAACCTCCCCTCCCCTCTCTTATATTAACTCGACTTATCCTCCCCTAAATTAAATTAAAGAAAGCCTAAATGTGACAATAATGATAATTTAAGGCTTACTCACCCACTAAAAATATATTCTTAGAATAAAAAACATCTCCACCAATCACTCGCTTTTCCCACAAAAACCAACTAAGATTTCCACTTGATTCATTTTCATAGCCTAAAGTTTTTTTGTCTACTTTAGAAAAAAGCTGGCTTTGGCTTCCCAAAAAGACAAAGAGGTCTTGGATATTATTATTTTTCAGAAGATTTATTAGGTTTTTAATTATAGAACTTATTAGGTTGATAATGCTTTCTTGTTCTAGTAATATCCACTAACTAATTTAATCCTTTAGGTAGTAGGGACGTACAGATAGTGTAGTTTAATTATTCCAAACCATTATGCTCTTATAGGTTTAAAATTTGAATGGCCACACCATCACGATTAATTATTTAATTAAAACATATCCAAAGTTGTAATTAACGTGTAACATATTAACAAGTAACCATTCGTACATGTCAAAATTTCTGCCATTTTGAAAGCTGTCTCAATCCCTACACTCCTCACCAACCCTCTCTCTAATTCTAAACTCCAAACTAATTAATTAACACCATCACCCATCAAGCACTTTCATATTTTTTATATATACTTGAAATAAAAGGCATAACTAAAACAAAGCTATCTAATTCATTTCGTATTATATATATATATGTATATGTCAATACATTAGCTCTTATATAATTTTGAACTTTATTTTCCAAAAAACTTATTTGTCTTCAAATTGAGATAAAATTTAGAGAAAATTAATCTTTTAATCTTTATAGTTTTAACTTAATTATAAATCAATCTTTAAATTTTGACTTGATGGAATTTAGTCCCTATAATTTTAACTTAGTAAAAAATTAATTCTTAAACTTTAACTCACTATAATTTTAACTTAGTAAAAATGTAGTTTCTAAATTTTAAATCACTGTAACTTAATCCCTATAATTTTAACTATTTAAAATTTTAGTATCTAAATTTCATAAAATATATATAGATATTGAATTATATAGAGTCAAAGTTTAAAGATTTAGTTATAATTGAGTAAAAATTATAAGGTTTAAATTGTATCAAAGTAAAATTTAGAGATTAAATTACAATCGAGTTAAAAGTATATGGCTAAAATATTAATTTACCTAAAATTTATCTTTACCAATTTTATAATGAAAGATCTTCATAAGTTAAAACGTGTTCTTACAATATAATTAAGGACATAGTTTTCTAATTAAATTGTATGATTGCTAAGGTTTTCATTGACTTATGCATCTAGTAAACTTATATATAATTCCCTCCATTAGTAAAGTAAATGATAAATAATGATGATTTTATAAGACAGATGGATCTATATATGACGACGCATTTGAGTGCCCAATGTGACTGTCACTCTTTTCATTGACTTTGGTTTTAATTTCTTTCATTTGAAAATTAAACGTGGGATTTCAACTATGAAAAAAAGAGGCCGCCTAACCTACACAGCAAGACCATGAGGAGGAGGATTATGATGCTGATGACGACGAAAATAATCCCAATAATACGCGCACACACATACAAATACACACACACACACGCGCACACACACACATATATACATACATGTTCCTTGTATATATATATGTATTGGGACCCAGCAGATCATCACGCATGCATCAAGGGGATCGGCTTAAGCCTTCAAATTTATTGAACTTATTAACAGAACAAAGAAACACTTGTATGAAACTAATTATCAATTAATCGCTATCGAGGTCTTAGAGAAAATAATAAGTTTTAGAGTAGGATTAGCTGTATAGATTATATCATATCATTATGTTTTGCATCAACAGTTGAATGTTTAGATAAGTTATTAATAAAAGTGTCTCACTCCATGACTTGATTAAGTATTCTCCCCGTTATTTCTCTACCAGTATTTAATTAGAGAATTTAATACTAACTGATGTATCATCCTCATGGATGCTAATCAAAAGAATTTGAATAAACCCTAGGCTAGTGGGGGGGGGGGGGGGAGTGTCTGGATGTACATACACAAAAAACACGAGTTGTGTATATAATTTGGTTCATGTTGTGGTGGGGTAGGGTTGACAAATGATGGATCTTGACCCTCTTTGATGAAACATTCTTTAGAGTCATAATTTGGCCCCCACTTGTAATTTATCAAAAAAATCCCTACACATTATTTTTCAATCCTTCTCTCTCTCATTTGCTTGTCCTTTTGCGTCCCTCTTTCTCTCTCTGCCTTCATATTCTTCTTCTTTCTTTCTTTCTCTTTTGATAAACTATTCAATATCTTTCTTTAATATTATGTATAACTTCGTCTCCAGCTGGGTGATGTTTAATTGTTTGCACAAGAATATCTTTTGTTAATTATTTGAACAAGACATTGTGCGAGACCCAAGATCGAACATTGTATTCTTTTTTTCTATGCCACGTTGTTTCATCATTGTTATCTCCGATTTTGTCTGTTTACAACTTGTTCAAATATTTGACACTGAAACCCCACCTCTATTAGGGCAGATTTTAATCATATTCAAATCAATTATACATGATTTATTAATTATTAAATAAATTAGGCTTTTCTATTCCATTCGTTAAGAAACATGTATAATTCATTGGAATAATTCTAAAGCCTTTAATTAATTTATCTTCCCCTTTTCAATTATCTAAATATTCAGATTTAGAAATTAAATTTGACAGATTTTTTTCTTTGTAAATTTCTAAACAAAAAAGCGATTTTTTTTATTGAGAAACTCGATTAGATTTTACATGGGAGAGAAATTCTTATGATCGAGTAGGGATTGGAGAGGATAATCATTAATTAATTTCAACATATCATTGATTAATTATGTTATTAATAAAAAATTTGAGGAACTTACGAATTCAGTGGATCACATCCAATGAAAATGAGCCACGTGAATGAGATTGTATGGCCACAAGTGCACAGCATGACTTCAATTTTACCTCATTAATAAAAAAATAAATTAAAAGGGAAAAAAAGGGTAATAGGAATCTTTAGCCGGTTTGGGTATGAATAGGGATTAAGACAAAAGGAGGGTCATAGGGCCCTTAAGTTACAAGGCAATGATGATGAATGGAAATATGAAGAGGACCACACTGTGAACCTATTTACCTACCCCCTTCACATTCCTTTATTATTATCATTGTAGCCTAAGCTTGTCTCCTTTTCTTTTAAGTTTAATTATATATATAATCTCTCTTAACTTTTATAACTAGCCAATCTCTCATGCAAGTCTTTTTTTTATTGAATTAAAATGGATAAACTTTAATAATTTAATTATAAATAAGATTGAACTCATAACTTTTTATTTATAAAGAAAATTTATGTCATTAAACCATAATTATAAATAAGATTGAACTCATAACTTTTTTTTACAATAATTTTTAGAAAATAGTTAAATTTATTCATAATCTAAATGTAATATGAAATCTCTCTTATTCTTAAACAATACTAATATTGAGTATGACGAATTGATAATTATTTTAAGGCGTAAATTTATATACCTAAAAATTAAGATGCTTCATAAATACTGTGATTAGAATTATAATAAAATTATATTTTTTATAGATTAAATATATTTTAAATAGTTATATATCTCATTTATTTATTAATTAAAATTATCAATTATTGATATCTTTTCTTCCAAATCATTAATATATATCATCTCTCATCAGGCGTTATGTTATATTGTGTTTTTAGGTACAACCAACTCAAGCTTATGGTTTTGGAGCCTTGGATATTTTTGGGGAGCGTATGTTAGACGGAGCTTTAGTAATCAGTTGTAAAGGCCCAAAGAGAAAGTAGCCACTAAGGGCCAGTCTTAGACTCTACGGTAGGTAGATAGGTAGGTAGACTGTTTATAAAACACATCCTTAAATTCAGCTCTTAAAAATATAATTATTTAAAATATATTTAATATTTAAAAAATATTATTTATTATAATTTTAATTATAATATTTAAAAAAATATTTTAAATATTAAGTATTTAAGTTTATATTTAAGAATAATTGATATCTCATTCTACATAATATTAATATTGCTTAAGAAGAAAAGAAATTTCATTTTACCTTTAAATTATAAATGAATTTAATTCTTTTTTAAAAAAATTATAAAAACAAAAGTTTAAATTTTACTAATGGAAGTTGGGTTAATTTGTTAGAAGATAACGAATTAAAATTTAATTTTTTATTAAAATAAGTGTTTATATATAATATTTAATAGTATTTTAAATACAATTTTTTATATATAAAAAAAAAGGTTTGAAGTTTGAAGTTTGTTTTGGAAGGAAATGAGAATGGCTAGGCGTGAATGATGGAATGTGTTGCAAAATGGGTGGTCGGTGAATGTCAACTTCTTGTGCCACAAAGCTGGCCATTACTACTAGCCCCGTAACATCATGACGAGGCCCTCCCAAGTCAAACTCACGTACGCTCCACTTGGTTCTTGTACGGACAAATAAATGAATTAATCACAGTTAGGTCTTGATTTTTCTTTTGTTTTTTTTTAAATGAGTTGTTAATATTAGTTTAAACATTTGCAAACTGGGGAGATGGCAAAGTAGTCCCCTTGCACGGGAGATGGAGGGTTGGATCCTCCATGAGGTCGGGTTGACCTCCTTTCCAACTCAAGAAGGAGAAGAAAACATTTTTTTATAAAATTTAAGCGATATTTTTTAACTGATAATTAGAGACTAATTATTTTGAGTCGTACAAATAATTGAAATGGATTTTACCTTTTTAAATAAAGTATTATTCATATACATGATTTAATTTAAATTTATACCATCATATTTAAGGATTCAACTATACGCTAGAAGAAGAAGAAATGTTTGTGATTTATTTTAGGAAAGCTTCACATCAGCCCAAATAGTTTGGACTCATAGGATAAGATAAACATGGGCGGGTATGGAGTAGCCCAATAATGAAGATCCCAATAACCGAATTAATTTTTAAAAAAGTCTCTACCAAAAAAAAACGTAAATCGAATTATAGTGGCCGAAAACAGTTTTAACTGTAAATCCGCAAAATTTCTTTCGGGCCCAAAAGAAACTGTAAAACCCGCAAGTTCTTTAGATAAAAATTAGCTAAAAATTGCGCAGAAGAAGAATCGAACTGAGAAGCAGCCATGGATCTCCTCTGCGACGCTTACGGCAATGGGTCTGACGATGACCAAGATCAACCGAAACGGCAGAAGCTCGCGCCTTCTTCCCCCAACCCGCCAAAACCCTATCTTCCTCCTCCTGCTACTATCAACCACTTCTCGCAGCTCCAAACGCAATCTTCGCTTCCTGGCAGATATATTTCCAAGCGACAAAGGGCGCTTTTAGGCGTTGATCCCACTGTTCCCGAACCAGCTCTGGTCTCGCCTTCTGTCACGTTATCTGGTAATTGTTTTTCCTGTCACATTATCCTCTTCTACTTATCATTTTTGTTGGCTCCGATTGAACTGGTACTGTGTGAGCTTTGGTAATTATTAAAGTTGCAGATGATGCGCGAGGCTCTATTCACTCTGGGGTTTGTGATAATTTACTGAATTTAATCTAGAAAATAGTTGGGTTGATAGCATATACATTCGATATGCCTAGAACTGCTTCTTTGAATCATCCTGCATTTTCTTTGCGCTACTCGATAATATTGTGGATGAACTCTTTTTCACTTGTATGTACCTTGTGACGGATTGAGTTGACTGTAACAGGGAATGTCGAATATGCTAAATCTTGAATTTTAGTTCTGTTTTATATGGATTCATTCATAATTGTATTTTTCAATTTAGCTTATCGATGATTTTGGCCATTTCCTTAGCTACCAACCAGTCCAGGTGCACACTGTACACATGAAAAAAGGAGCTGTTTCATATAAGAAAGAGGATCTGATAATATAACGATATGTTTTCCGTTAGCATTTTTGTAAATACATGAGCTTGATTGTATTATGGTTCTTTGCTTAAATAAATGATTTCTATGAAATAGTTTATGCCACATTCCCATTTAAAGATATGTACTGCTAGTTAGGGAAATAAGTTAGCTGAAAAGTTTCTGGCTAGCGGCATTTGCACATCAGTATTGGATTCTGTGATCAAGTGATGGATTTGCATAATTTGCAATTTCTAGGTTACTCTTTGCTCTTTCGTAGACGTTTTCTTGTATATGGTTTCATTTCATTACTCTTTGCTCTTTCGTAGACCTTTTCTTGTATATGGTTTCATTTCATTGTGTTTAGATTGGACTTCATTGGCAAAAGCCACTCATTTTATGACATATTATTTCTCATAATCTTAGGAAGCATCTTGGATACCGATCTACCTCCTAGCATTTTATCATTGCTGAGAAATAAAGCTAGAGGTCATCAAAATCTGAACCTGATACCTGAAAGGTTATCTGTCTCTCTATCTGGCCATGCAAAAGCTGTCAGTGCTATTCAATGGTCTCCCACTCATGGTAAGTCCTCCTCATTGATGCTTTCAAACGTTTCTCTTGATATGTGAGTTAGTCTTATTTAAGAAGAAATAATATCTTTTAAATGTTTCTTATTGGAAGAAGTATTCTTTATGTTTGAGTTACTGCATAAAGCAAGTTTAAAGTATTGATAAACGTTTTCTCTTGCATGATCATGCTTAAAGGTTTTTTTTTTTGTTGGGGAGGGGGGGTTGTTATGTTTGTGTGTATCATTGGCATTGACCTGTTCAAAATGTTAGCTTACAGCTCATCTCCTTGCATCTGCTGGGATGGACCATTTGGTTTGCATTTGGAATGTATGGAGTATAGATAAAAAGAAAGCACGTGAAATAAACTTCCACAATGCAGCAGTGAAAGATGTGAAATGGTCTCAGCAAGGGCACTCTCTGCTTTCTTGTGGGTATGATTGCAAATCAAGGTTGATTGATGTAGAAAAGGGCTCTGAGACTCAGGTCTTCAGTGAAGATCAAATTGTTGGAGTTATAAAGTTTCATCCAGACAACTCAAACCTCTTTCTTTCTGGTGGTTCAAAGGGCCATATTAGATTATGGGATATCAGGACTGGCAAAGTAGTCCATAGCTTTAATCGCAATTTAGGTCCAATTTTAGATGTTGAGTTTACAATCAATGGGAAGCAGTTCATTTCTTCTAGTGATGTATCTGGGAGTAACGTCAGTGAGAACTCGATCATTGTTTGGGATGTGTCCAGACAGGTTCCGCTGTCTACTCAGGTGAGATTCCTCTATATTCTTCAAATCTCAGTATTATGGTTTTATCTTTCATTCTTTCTATGAGCAGCATTACTAATGTTTGGTATTAATTCTTCATGCATGTAAAAGACATTGTGAAAATAAATTATAATTTGTAAGAACTATGATGTGTGAAATCTTAGCCCTAACACATTTTTTTATGTGCTTTTTTCATCCAACTTAGCAGAAGGCAACAACCTGTCAAAATTTCACATTTTGGTTGCATATGGATTAGACTAGTCTACCTCACTTAATTATTTACACTCAAATACATGTAAACTCAAATTCCAGTTAGTTACTCTGTCATCTGGCTAAATATTGAGATGGTTTTGGAGAGTAGGGGAAACTCCCCTCCCTCTCCGGGCGGGGGCTCCCCAAATAACCATTCGAACCTCCTAGGAAAGTTGTCTGCAGAAGGCAAACTTGTATCAAGAACAAGCATTTTATGGAAAATATATATACCTCTCTTCCACATAAACTTCTATATGTCTTTGTAAATTCTGGATTTTGATAAGCTTGCTGTGCTTTTGAATCAGATTTATGTTGAAGCTTATACCTGTCCGTGTGTAAGGCGCCACCCATTTGAGTCTACTTTCGTTGCCCAGTCAAATGGGAATTACATTGCAATTTTTACATCCAACCCCCCTTTCAGACTAAACAAATACAAGAGGTATGAAGGCCATGGGGTCTCTGGGTTCCCCATAAAGTGCAATTTCAGTGTGGATGGGAAGGGGCTTGCTTCTGGTTCTTCAGATGGTTGTATTTATCTTTACGATTATCAGTCATCTGACGTTGTTAAGAAAATCAAGACCTCTGATCAAGCATGCATAGATGTTGCTTTCCATCCTGTTATACATAATGCTATTGCTTCATGCTCCTGGGATGGAAGTATCTCAGTATTTGAATAGAGCTGCTAACTACCAGCCCTGTTTCATGGCGGTCTCTAACCTTCGGGAGGAGAAGAGAAACGTAAGTCTCTGCATTTAAGCACAAGATAAATGACTTACAAGGGAACAAAAGAAGATGGGGAGGAGAAGGTCCTCTTTTCTGAGTCTGTATAGCCTTTTCTATTTTCTTAAATATTAGGTTTGAATAGTTAGGTCTGTCCCAGATCATATTTGATTAAATAGTTTTCATATTTCCTTTTCTGACTTGTAGCGAATGTATATCATGTAACATGACCTTATCCAGAATTTTACCTATTTAATACACTTTTGGAACTCTGCTTGGCCTTCTAAGGTTCCCTTATAATCATTCTGATTCCTATTAACTATTTATTTTCCAATGGAAGAACTGTTTCTGATAATTGAGGGATTGGTCTTGCATAGTGTTTGAATCTGCAGATATGTCTGTGTTCCCCATCAGCATCTAAATTGGCTGATGAGTCACTCTGCCTCCAACCCCATTTTGAAACAAAAAGGCCGCGACACAAAAAAGGTTCACGGCTACAAAGATTCTACTAAGCGTTCTCTTTCTAAAAAAGATTGTTTTAGTCATAGGATGCCATCATAAAATACAGTTCTTGTTTGAAGAAAATGACTAGCTGATTTCAGCTGTGTCTCAAAAAACTTATTGGCTTGCAAGTTGCAAGGTTCCCACACAGATCTTTTTTCACAGGCTTGACCCAAAATTTAACATTTGTTTGCCAGTGAATTAATAATTAATCAATCTCTAGAAAGTACAGCGTGCTTAGAATCTCAGTTAAGTCTCATCCTACAATTCATGAACAGGTGGCAAATCTTAGCCATTCATTTGATCTGGTCATTCCACGTGGACACGTGTCATGGTTATGGGATGACCCTATCAAATGAATAGCTAAGATTGTTAGTCTTCATGACCTACCAGTGCAGATAATATCCATCATGTCCATTAGGAATCTCTGTTTAAATGATTTCACTGAAAATTCTTTTTCAAGTTCAAAGAAACATGGTGTCCAAGTCAGAAAACTTGACAAGGCTAAGAGACTGGAAATTATAATACGTAGTTGCATGTCCTTCACACTCTAAATTAGGACGGCTCCTCGTTCTTCTTCCCTTGTCCCAACTAATATACATACATATATGAAAAAGACAATGCATAAGGCTTTTACTAGATAAAATATGAGGATAGATAGATGTATACAATATTATTCCCTTAAGAGAATAAATTGTTTTTAGAATTTGAACTGGTAGCAACTTTTACTGTTGCTTTAGTGCTGATCCTCTTAATATATATATATATATATATAATAACAAAATTGAAATGTGGCAAGAGGAGTGGTGCTGCTAGCTCACAAGTCAAAAACAGTGTGTCTAGGTACTTATAACCAATACCTACCATGGAACACCAAAATGTGATATCATTTAAGAAGATAGAATGTGGGGGCAAACTCATCACCTGCTCTTAATGTTCATCCACTACTTCTTCCCTCAAGCAAGAGAGATTGAAAGAAGGAAAGAAGGGGGGGGTGTCGCGGCGCAAATTAGCTAGCTCTTCACAAAGACATAATTATGCATTTCTTTACTTCCATTTTTCAAGACATGACACACCACTCCTTCTCCTCTCTTTTTCTAGATGCATTTGCTTCAGACACCAACCAAAATATCTTGTGATGTATACCTAATCAATATCAGTATCTAATATAAAATTTTGCAGCAAGTTATATTATTTATCATTCATAAACAATATGATGGGAGAAAGAAACATGTCTAGTTCACTCAAAATGAACAGATATATAATAAGAATATTATTATTTTTTCTTTTAGACAACTTTTCCAATCTGCCTAATTTTCAACACTATATCTGATATGGGTCAAAATACTAACCATTGGAAGAAATCAAAAGGGAATAAAGAAAATATTTTTTCTTCTTTTTAAATATTTGTGCACTATAGAGAGCACTATCTTAGACAAAATGCAGCATCTGAAGCAGAGGCAAACACCAATGGTCCACACAAGCCCTCTCTTAGAACTGTTTATATTGGAAAATATGGTAATCCCTCTCTCTCTATCTATCCCCATTCAAAGCAAGAAGGAAACACAGTTATGCAGCCTAGTAGCCTACAAATATTATTTTATTTTATTTTCAACCTCTACATCAATATGCTCCCCACCTTCCTTGGCCTTCTTAACTCTTAACCACCCCCTCCCTCCCTCTCTCTTTATATTATCCCAATATTTTTTATCTCTTTGTCCCACAGTACTATTCTCTCTCTCTCACCCACACACATAACAAAGATGGAAGATAATAGAATATCTCATTCTAGTCTTGTATTTCTCTGTAATATCTCATCTTAGCTTTAAGTGATATGAAAGAATGTACTTTGAATAGATCACTCAGGAGAGAATTTGGATGGATATCGGAATGTTACAGAAAAGAATAAAGAAAGATGAGAGAGTGTGAGAGTGAGAGCAAAGTTCTACAAATGCTTCATGTGACAGCAATGATCATCTAAAAGAGAGACACAGTGTTTTGTGGCGTACTTGAGGTCAAGCGGGCATTCGCGTTTGAAGGTCCCACCAGTTACCCTCTAAGGCGACACGAAACGATGGGCTGAAAGTTTTTTTAAGTTTTACTAAACCATTTGCTTTGTAATTAAAAAGACTTGGATGGAGGATTTGACATTAACTCATAGCCTCTACTTCTAACTTTGAACCCACTTTGCATTGCTTTCTTTCTTCCTTTCTATCTTTCATTCATTTCAGAACTAAATATAACCATTATTAGGAATCTAATAAATAAGTTTAGGATCAGAAATCCACAAGCCTCATTAATTACCCTTATCCCTTACCTTATTATATATGCCGATATTACTCTTACCACTTTATTGCAGTACTGTGGAGCATAATGCTCAGTCAAATGGGAGTAAATAGTGAAAAGAAATTGGAGGAATGATTAAGAGCTACCCTAAAATCTAATGACAATTGATAATCATATTATGAAATAATAGCTAACTTATTATTAAGGTTTTTTTATTGATTAAACCCTTCTTTAAGACGTCATAGTCATTTCCTTAAATAAATTTTATACTATAAATATAATTAAATCAATACTCACTCCTATCTTAATTGTAAAGTGTCTTTTAAAATCTATAATATGAGGTGCGATATAATGCACTCTTGGTTCCTTTATATAAAGCATATTCAAGCAAAAATTGATTCTAAATATAAGTAATTAGTCGGTCATTACTTAATTTTTTTCTAAATATCACCCTATTACAATTGATTAAGGAAATTTAAAATCTAATGTGGTGATTCTCTATGCTCTTATTAGCTATTTGAAGTTGTACTACTCATAAACAGTATATCTTTCAACCTCAAAATCTTTTTAACTTGCAGAATTGATTCATCTAATTAGGTAAAACTTGAACAAATGAAAAAGAACCGTAAACCTAATATCTTAGTTTTAGGTTAATTAGTAGAGAATGCCAAGCGCACACATATTTCTTCACAAAGTTCAATTTTTTTTATTGTTATTTATGGGTATGTGTGCATAGTAGAGCTAATAGAAGAACTATATGCGTCTGTATTGAAGAATATGGGCCTGTTTGGAAAAATCCAAACCTTGGTTTTAAACCAAGGTTTGGCTCAAAACCTAAGTTTGGAGAAATTTTAAAACAAACAGTCATATTTGTTCAAACGGGCTTTTGGACTAAACTCTGGTTTAAAACCAAGGTTTCAGAAAAGCTGGTCAGAGTAGCTTTTGGAATAGTAAACCACGTTTGAACTAACTAATTACTATATTACCCCTACTTTTTCTTACACCTTCTCTCCTACTTTTTCTTACACCCTCTCTCCTCTCTCCTACTTTTTCTCTATTTTCTTTCTTACACCCTCTCTCCTCTCTCTTCTTATCTCTTATCTCTCCTCATTTAATACTCATACCCTTTTTCGTAATTTACCAATAATAAAATCCCTTCTATAAATAACTATCCAAACACTCATTTATTCAAAACCACTTTTTTTTCATAATCTCTTCTCCAAAAGCCCTTTTCTATAATCTGTTCAAAAGCCCTTTTTTTCCATAAACCCGTTTTTAAAATCCTATCCAAATGGGTCCTATATATACTTTTTTCTAACTACCGTGAAAATTAATGATCACTAGTGTAAAACACGTTAACAAGCTAAGGAGGGTGTTGCTCTCTTTGTGAGGTTCTTCTTGATCCATCTTGTCAATGTTGGCTAGCTTTCAACTTTTTGGATTAATGTCTATCCTCTGCTACATGGTAGACCATAATCAAAATGTTTGTGCCTTAGTTTCTTAGTGTTATTATCACTATAGGCTTCCAATCCTGTCCTTGAAAAGTAGCCGACAAATTCATTCCGTAGGTTCTGCCACGTGATTTGTGGCCCCAACCAAGTTCACCCATTGGGTTGGTTGTGTTTTATTCTCACCCCTCAAAAGAAGAAATATTAAAAAAAACAAATTTGAGAAATTATAATAACCAATCACGGTTTTCTCTCAAGATACTTGGTTTAATAATAATCCCTATTTTCCTAATTGGGAAGGATACCTAATAAAGTTTTCTGTGTTCATACAGTGTGATATGCTTTCAGAAACCTGACAAGCATGATTATAATAATATCTAACTAAGCCTTCCGTTTAACCCAAAAAAAAAATCAATGGTATAATGATGGCATCAAAAAGCTTTAGATCAGAGGGGACTTTGTTGATGATCACCAATGTCTATTCCTTGATGCTAAGTTCTAGAAAGCTGAGTCCAGCTAGAAGATGATGAAGCAGTTTATCAATTAGATTCTGTATGCTCTGAGAGGTCTTTTCTCATCATAGTGGATTTCTCTTTCTTTCTTTTTTTTATTAATATATATATTTATTTATTTCATTTTACCTTTTACAGAGAATATTGGTCTCTCTGACCATTGCTTGAATACTATCTGCTGCATAACTGAACGTTATCAGTTGGATTCCAACCAAAAAGCCATTCAAACGAAACAAAATAAAAAACTTTTCAGCAAAATGCGTTATCTTTTCTCTCTCTTTAATTTGCTGTTTCTAGCTTTCTCCTTTCAAAAAACAAAATTGTACACAGTTGGTTCTTATTCTT
The DNA here is from genome assembly GCA_037074615.1 of Leucaena leucocephala. Taxonomy (NCBI): domain Eukaryota; kingdom Viridiplantae; phylum Streptophyta; class Magnoliopsida; order Fabales; family Fabaceae; genus Leucaena; species Leucaena leucocephala. The sequence continues at coordinate 4,222,862 of CM073546.1, read as the reverse complement.
TCTTTCATATAAAACGCCATATTTTTGAGTGATCCATAATATATATATATATATATTATGTCTTGTCACATGAGTATGCTTTGTTTTTGTTTACTATAATGCTTATTATTATGAGCAACTTCCACTAACAAGAAATGCCCTTGCCTTTCCCCCCCTCTTCTTTCTTTCTCTCTTAACTTAATAAAAGAACATTTTTTGTAGATAATTAAGCATTATATCATTAACTCATTTACTAAAATTTATTTATCCCTAAATTTTCAACCCTCGAATACATGTGCATGGTGTTAACTAGAAGTAATGAATTAAGAGGGGATATATAAAAGAAAGTTTTGGTTCATAATCTTAAGATCATTATGGCCTGCTGAAGCATTTTTCGAGGACACAAACCCTTATTCTTAGGGAACTTGACCGACATCATATATATCTGCAACAGTTTGTTGAATCAAGACCAAGCATTAGCATATGCATATGATCATCACACAAATCTCCCACGACCGATCTCTCTCTCTCTCTATATATATATATATATTTCAAAGGGTAAACATGAAAGTAAAAGCAGAACAGTACGAGAGACAGCAAAAAGTAAAAGTTTTTGCAGGAGATAGGGTAATAAAACGATAACAATAATAATGACAAAGAAAGGTTTTCAAAGTAGAAAATTATTGGCATTGCTCCAAAAAAACGTACAAAATTATTGGCGCATACGTTTTGAGTTGTGAAAAGTACTTTGTTATCCTTCGCAGTAATAGTGTGCATGAATCCTATTTGAACCAAGTGGGAAAAAAAGAGCCTAAACCGATGTTCATAGGAACATTAGGTTTTCCAATTCGGTAAAATGCTCTCTCTCTAGACAATTATGCAATGTTTAGCATTAACTACTATTTGATTCACATTTCAATATTATATGTCGGAATGTCCAAGTATGAGTGGATTTGAGTTGGTATGGGAATTGAAATCCCTCATTACTCATTTGGTTCTTTCCCTCGATTTTCAAGCTTCGCTCCCCATTCCTAACAAGTGATATCAGAGTTTTAATTGGGATCTATGTGAAAAAAATTCATTTAAAACTGGTAATTACACACGTTTAAAAAATGGGACTGGTCTTAGTTTCAACCAGGGATTTGTGTGTGCCCCCTACTTAAACCCCAAAAGACTGGGATGTCCGTAATTGCTGAAATAGGAACTTGGTGATTGTGGCATCTGCAATATGAGGGAACTAATTGATTGAGTCACCCGTGAGGAGGAGATTATTAGGATTTCAAAGTGTGAGTGAATTTGAGTTGATGTGGTAAGTCCCACATTGGATAAAGTTGGGTCTAATAAATAATACTCCTCCAATCTTTAATGTATGGTATAATTATAGAGTTAATATTGATTATAATATATGACATATTTTTTATATTTATTAATTTTTTTAAATTATTTCTATTAACTAATTTATTTAATCTAATTAAATTAGTTAAAAAAGACTTACAAAGTGAAGCATTAAGGTTTTGAGTAAAGATGTATATGCGTATTCTTGTTCTAATCTAACCATTTGTTCTCTAGCCTCTTCCTCTTGTGCTTGTGAGATTTTTGCCCCAGAGGAATGAGAATTTGACAGCAAATAAGTTGTGCTTTTGTAATATTATTGTCTGTTGCATGAAATGGTAGACAATATATCATAATACTCATATCAACCATGGTGCTAGCTAAGGTGAACTTTGCTCTTTATACCGTTCCTTTTGCTTTTCACTTTCTGGGGCAAAGTGTGTTTTCTTTTCTTTTCTGTTATCCTTTTCTTCTTCTTTTTCGAATGGATCGAAATTCAAAAATCAAAAGCATGCAATGCATACAGAGAACACGTTCTGCTCATGGTGGTACAAGCAAAGTACTGATTCCTTTGCGTAGATATAAAAAGTCATATCTATATAAATTTTTACTATGACATCTCAAAGCACATAAGTATGATGATGATGATGATGATCTTCTTGTCGGTTATAACTATGGGTGTCGGTGAAAAGAGTTTCCACCATGAATATATATATATATATATATATATATATATACACACACACACACATATTGGAGAAGTGAGGATGCAGGAAAGTGGTCTTCGAACAATAATAATAATAAACAACAACATTTCAAGTCATCTATCTACTTTGTCTTAAACCAAGATATAATTCAATTATATGTGTCATTGAAGAAATGGTGCCCTTATTTGATTGGACTACATGTCTTATTTTCCTTTCCTCAAAAAACATAATAAAATGCGAAAATAATTAAGTTACCCATCCATCGTTTTACTGCGCATTATTTAGCTAATCAGATCCAAAAATCAATGCACACAATGCAATGCTATTCTAGCCTTTCTGCTAAATTGTATCCTAATATTTCTACGTTAGCTTGATGAATGGCTTCCTAAAGTTTCATATGATCACATCAAATCGTTTCATTGTTTTCTACCTATAAATGCAAAGCATGCAGAATGCAATCTTTAGTTACAAGGCTTAAAACTTGAAGATCATTAAGTAGGCAGGCTAAGATGCATTCATCACACTGAAATTTTTTTTCAATAATATTTAGTATTTTTAACTAATTTTTAATACATTCAACATCTAAATTATACTTTTAAAGTATTTTTTTAGTAACAATAAACATATTAAATTTAGTATACTAAATATTACTGAAAAAATATTTTAGAGTATTAAATTATGTACTAAAAATTAGTTTAAGATACTTGGTACTACTTAAAAAAATACAATATGGAGCTAGATCAAACTTAACCCAATAAAGCATAGGGTGAAAAAGAAAAGGGAAAAACTTGAAGAGATTTAGGGTTATATATATACACTAAATTATAGCAGTATTGGTATTTGTTGACTAATTATCATGCATAGAGAGTCTCACATAACCACGTTGAGTACTGTTAAAGTCACTTAAATATGAGCACAGGAATAGTAGTAGGACCCCTATAACACTCATCTTGCGGGTGAAAGAAAAATAAAATAAGGGCATAGTTAGTGAGAAGTTAACCCAAGAAGAAGACAAATTATTGGTGTTGAAGTGCACTGTTGCCTAGAATGCTAAATTTTTGTTCATCAATATGTTTTCTTTAAGTCTCATCATTTGCTTACTCTTTGCTCATTTCTTTTATCTGAATATATATTGAAGATAAAAAGATTCTATAGGCAATAATTATACATTGTGGGACTGCTCATCTGATCACAGTTTAATTAGACGGTCCTGAATCCATCATTACATGAAGTTGCAGTTGCAGTACATCTCTCTCTCTCTCTGACCTTTTCTCAGCTAGCTTCAAAGCCCCCCTCCTTTTGATGTGTAAAAGAAAAGCATTACCTTTTTTCACCTATATATCAATATGTACATGAAAAGGCATTGCTATGAAGTGGAGTTAATTAAACCTTTGATGAGTTCATTCCATCTCTAAATATACAATTTTCATTATATATATGAATAAAAAATTAAGAAAAATATCCAAAGATGATAAAGGGAGTTGACTTAGCTATAAAAAGAAATCAACCTTTATTTTGCCTTAATATATAGCAACACCCTAGCTACATATAACATCTCAAATTCCCAAGCAAAAAGGTGCATGTGATGAACAATAATAAAGATAACAAAATTTTACTAGGATTTAGATCTGAGAGGGCCAATTAGCGTTAAGTCAGAGGGATAAGCAAGTACTTTAGTTAATAATAGTAATAATGTTATCCAAAATATATAATTAAAACGACACATTTTGAGGCAGGATCGTAGGTTATAGTGCTACGGGTGGATGTTACTGCTTCAACTGACACTTCTCTTCCCTGTTACACCCAAATGGAAGCATCATGTTTGGGACCACTACAAAGGTTTCATAAAGTTAGGTTTAACCTATCTCTTAATTATCATTTTCCAATGTGCTTCTCTGCTAGATTTAGCTCTAACAAATAAATAACAAAACCACCACCAACAAGTTATTACTTAAAATAATAAATAGTTTTATCTCATAAAGAGAATGATACAAGTTTAAATTCGGATAAGCTCATTTGTTAGAACAAACTAAAACTCTTTACATTATGAACCTCAAGAGGGATTAATCTTAATAAGTTTAAAGTGGATTGGGGATACCTTGACTAAAAATAAATAAATATATAACAAAACTTTAAAATTTTTCTGGTCTTATTTATAAATTATTTTTAACATATTTCATATAAATTAAGAAAAATTTAAAACCTTATTAATTATATACCATAAAATTTAATAATTTTTTCAACTTTATCTATATTTAATATATATACTCAATAGAAATAAAGTCAATATAATAATAAATGAATGATAAAATGATATATTTATATAAAAATTTTCTCATTTTTCCTATAAATATTATTAAAATAAATATTATCTCCATGCTTTATAAATAAAATAAGAAGAGTGTATGTGTATAGTATTCCTTAACGGGTAAAACTCTTGTTACTTTTTTAGTTCCTCGAGCCACAAGTTGTATACATGTATATCGTATGAACACTCACAAAACAAAGTGAATATGGATCCTAGTAATAATGTATATTCCTCGATAGTTACACCGTTTGTAGTTTTAGCCGCTTTTAAGTTTTTTGAAGTACGTGTTAATTCCGAGCTAATTAAAACTCTCCTCCTTCTTAATCATCATGCCACACCACTGTATGCTACAGTGATTAAACTAGGGTAATCTATAAAAACTAGGTTTGAATATTCCTTTGAAATTATATATAATCATCAACTTGCTCCATTTTCTTAAGACGAAGATCCAAACTCGATGCTCTTTTATTGATATAAGCGAATCATGCCCTTAAAAGATGCTAAATAGAAGACTTAATTATATCCGGCCACACCATATAATTAATTATACTAAAAATAAAATTTATATATGCCTGTACGTGTATATATATCCTAATACATGCACAGAAACTGGCATTTTTTCAGCGCAATATATATATATATATTGCAGCATGCACGATGTCATAATCTAGCCTATGGCCAGTGGGATAGTAACCATACGTACTACAGTAAATATTCCAAGATCAACTTAATTAACTATTGCGCATGTAATGATGGTTTATACCTAATCAACTTAATTAATTATTGTTCACAGCTATCACTCTCGATAGGCTTGGACTTATTAATCACGCCTATATCTTTCGATTATTGGTTTTTACCTAATTAATCAAATACTTTCTTACCTATATATCACTACATCTTATCGTCGTTAAACTTATACGTCATTGTATTGACAATAATATTTCTTTTTTTGTTTTCTTGTTCAAATTAGTAAGTGTATTGATGGTGATTGGAGGGCCAATAGTGGGAGCTTTTGTACTAATACGTGAAGATGTGGACCTTTTCAACCTAAATTAAATTAATAAACGAGGAATATTACAAAGAAAGAAAGAAAACCTATATGATTTTCCCTAGCTATGACCATTCAAGAGCCCTATATGATCTCGAACCATCATCTTGTATCTAGAAATTATGATGAGTCAGCTGCAAAATGGCTAGCTAGATATATGAATTGTGGGGATACCAAGAGAGAGGGGGGGAAAGGAATAATTAATATTCCCCGTATTTTTGCTGGAAACATCCAATAATATGCATGATATGTTAGAGATAACAACCAAAGTAATGGTGGGAAATGGGGTAATGGGAGACACAAACACAGTGGAGGAGATGAGGCCATATTGAGCGATAAAATAAGCACATATCACACAAAAGTGGTCATAATTTTGGTGGGATTATAATATAAGGATTATATTAAATTAAAGTAATACGTGAGATCTGAGGATTTTTCTCGAGATGTTAAATGCATCATCAACAAAATAGAATACAAGATAAAGAAATGGGGAAGTAGTATCGGGTGGGGGGAAGTCAACGGTCAAAGATTTGCATGACTGTCTCTGTCTCCCACATACACACACTCACATTATGTCACAAGCAGATGACATTCCTCAATTCTCTCTCACATGAAAGCCTACCCCCACTTGCCTCTTGCTCTCTCTTGTTGCCCTCGGTCCCTGTTTGAAAGGGAGGGGTTTTAGTAGTATGTGTAAATATAAAATCTTAATTTTAAATATATATAAATATAAAAAATATTGTTAATAAAATTATTCTCAATTAAATATGATAATACTTAAATATAGATATATATATCTCTTTCATATTCGCACTCTTACCCGAGGAAGTTAGCCTTTATTGTTGGCAAAGGATACTTATAGCTAGTGTCATTGAAAAAGTAAATCTTGCTTTTGATCAATCTTTAATATAAGATTTATAAAAATCTATATTACTCATAAATATATAGAATAATTAATCTTGAACTTCATGTGAGTATAGTCCCAAGTTCTAAGCTAAACTCCCAAAAATAAAATAATTGCAACTGCTTAATTGATCTCACTTTGTATCACTTATGTTTGTACTCTCACCAATCCTTTTACATATCGTGTATTAATAAGCATCTCACCAGAATATTATCTCTGTTTACAAATAAAAGAAATTAAATTTACCCACATTTAAATCTATACATTGAATAATAATAATAATAATAATAAACTTATTATTTTCCTTTGCCTTCTCTCGCATTTTCTCATAAACTTCATAGGTACAGTTCAAAAAAAAATATTTTGAACAGTTCAAAAAAAAACGGTACCTTTGTGTTTGATGGGATTGGAGCCATACGATGTTAATACCGGGGAGGCGAGGTTTTGATGTTTGACTTATTCGAGGAGTCAGGTGCGATGCAGGTGACAGGGCTGGGGGCCAAGTGGCTACGTGTGGATGTTTCAACACGTGGCAGAAAACGGGGGGCACACTTGGGAGGGCCATAATATGACGTGGCAGTGACACCAGCTTGAGGGGAGACAGTGCCTCTTCAATCCAGGGCAATGTGGAAATTGCACTTTGGGTGGCCCGTGATGACGTGGCAGCGTCTGGATGTATCTCCTGGATCCACTATTATTATTGACTTGACTACTTCGCTTTATTAGTAGAGAAAATGGTTTTGACTTTTTGACGTCAAAAATCATATTTTAGCGTTGAATAGATTCTCCACGTCTGTTATTATTAGAGAGGATACACAAATTTAAAAAGCGAGAATAATCATAATATGACTCTCTTTTAATTTTTCAAATTATTTCCCTTTCAGATCACTTTATACGCATTATCAATATATTTTATCAGAAAAACGAATTATCAATACATGATATCATACTTAAAAAGCCCAAAGTCTTAATTAAAAAATCTCAATATATAGCAATTTTTCTCTATTCAAAGTCAAAAGGAAAATAAAGAAAACGTCCTCTTTTTAATTTTTTAAATTATTATTGAGAAAGTTTCTTTTATATATATTTACATTTAAAATCACTGATCATAATAGATATAGAAAAATAATTAATTAAGATCTACAGTGTACTCAAATTATATATCTATGAATGGCGATTTGTTCTAGTTAGATTTTTAAGGGGAAGCATGTGCATCAACGATATATATAACAGCTCAAAATAAATAAATGAAGAAATTAACACATGTTTTGCCAATTAATTTAGAAATTAATCTATCCCCAAATTACCTATAAGTCGATCCACATGCATGCTCTGTATCATCATGAGAACCCTGTCCCATCATAAAGATCTGGTTCCAAATCATATCAAAGCTACTCTTGTAAGTTGTAGCCCTAAACTTCCACTATGTATCAAATAAAATAATAAATGTCAAATAAAAGATGGATCAAGACAGCCTTCTAGGCGGTGTGCGTGCGGCACACAAACTGTGGTTGACTCGTAACACACCCACACACATATATACATACATACAGAAAACCCTAAGATTTTGTGCGTTAGGTACCGATTTTAAGGACAAATTAATGGATAGTATTATGATTGATTAATTAATTATTTATATTTCTGTTAAATTCAAATGTCAATGCCTTTTCCGCTACCAGAATGGATTTAACTTCGTATTTTCCTTACGATGTTGTCTGAACAGATTTCATCTCTTTCTGTTATATATACCCAGCTGTATCATATTATCATGCACAGATCTCTCTCTCTCTCTCTCTCGTTTGAAGATATCAAACCTAAATCCCTTTCTTTGCAAAGTACCAAAGAAGTAAACCCTACTTTGCTTTCCCTTTCTTGCTCTAAAAAATCGTATCTAGTATGATTTAGATGGAGTTGGAACATAATTTTTCAAAAAAAAATATTAGTTTGAATTTTATTTTTTGTTTTTTGAAAACAAAACTTCATAACTTTAAAAAACGGCCATATCAGATCTAATCTCTGACTGCAAAAAAAATGGATCTAAACAATTTAAGATAACAAGCGACGTGTTATATATATATATATATATATATATATATATATATATATATATATCTTTAAAAAAGCATCATATTTGACCTGAACTTATAATTAAATATGGGATTTAAAGAACATTAATAAATGGTAGGTTACGTACGTTATATATATATATATATATATGCACTTTAATTAATCAAGAAAGATATATTTTGTGTTTATAGGGTTTTGGAAGGAAAAGAGATGTGGTTAATTGTCATAATTAAGTTAGCGTGATACCCACTAAGTGAATTACGTTTCTTATGTACGTAAAATTGCCAAAAACACAAATGAATACATCGAACTCAAATTATATGGCGATGACTTTATTTGGTAGGCATATTATTTGTGTATGACAAATTAAAAACACAAAAAATATTTAAGAAATATATACACACACATATATATAGACACAATGTATATGGTCGGCACTTTTCTAGGAAAACATGCTCTTTCACGTAATCAGACTTCAATAGAAAACAAAAAGAGTATCCCATTTTGCTTTATTTAGTAATATCCATACGTCAACAATATGGATAAGTTTAACTAGCTAATTAGTTCTTCTTCTAAAAATCAATCGGCTTGATGATTTTTTCTTCTTCGGCATCATCTATTTGATCGATATGATATTCTTTAGAATTTTATTTGATTAAATTAATTAATAATCAATTTCATTTGCCAATTTAATTATATTTTGGATCACAATATTGAAAAACAATTAAAAGTATAAAATAAAATGAATAAAATAAATCAAGTACAAACCTACAATATTGCATGCTGATTTCTTTTAATTTTTGATAATTTTTACAATGATTATCTATAAAAAGAATCCTATATGCTTTTTTCAACATAATATCAGATAATATTTAGTAATGTCGTATATAAATTTATAACTATTATATTGTGTTCAAAGTTTTGCAAACTTTGACACTAATTTGAAGTTGAAAAGTCAAGGAATAATTTTTTTAATCAGATTAATTAAAATCATAGAAAAATTACTTAGCAGCAGTGAGTGTTTTAATTAATTAGTTAAGTGTCCAATTTTTCAACCTTTTTTAGTGAGAGTTAGGTTAACTATATATGTGCCTACATTTTTGCAGCCTCTTCTATACTTGTTGTGTTCACATTCAAAAAATAAATACTACAAGTCTTCTAATAGTAATAAATTAATACTAGTATTATTTCTCACTAATAAAACCCAAATTCCAATTTTCCATTTCTATATATTTACACACATATAAGTCAGTGTATTATTACCCGCATAATTAATGCTACCAATATGTACGTAAATTGGTTGTGTACATATATAGACTTATATTTCAAAATTAATTAATTAAATCGTTTAAAAACGAATGGAACCAAAATCTATTTTAATTCTCATAGAAAATTATAAATACAGACACGCGTATGGGAAGTTCAACCATTTTTATAATTAACTGAAATTTTCCGGATTAAAGAGTCTAATCTCTAATATATATATATATATATATATATGATGAGCACTTTGATATTATAGAATTAAAACAACTTATCTTGATTAACATTTTGGTAAAAAAAAAATGGGTATTTCTATATACTAACTCAAGTTTCATGCTGTGCTTAAAAAACTAAATGAGATTACGAGAGAGATTAATTAAGGAAAGAGTATTAATTAAAGAACACAAAATAACTAAAATGACCCAGTGAGTGGGCACAGCATGTTATTGTTAAATGAAGCTATGTGAAGAATTAGACAGCGAAGTCATATTCGTACACGTGTCAACCTAACAACTTTGGGTTCATTATTTTCTCTGTTACCGGTAAACGCAAGTAAGCGACGAATTAAGTAAGCGGGTGCCGGTATTTTGTGGAACATCCGCCACCAAAGCTCGCACAGGCAAGCGTGTGCTTTAAGTTTAACATCGTGTTTACCGGATTTTGCCGGTTAATTATTTTATTAGCTTTCCCTTCCCCTGCCTTTTTAACGCCGCGTTTTGCAATTTTTCTTGTACGACAAGCAGTTCCCATGACACAAAACGACACTTTCCACATGGGGATCCATTTAAGATATTTCGTTGCTTTTTTTAGTAAAAATATTTAAAATAAATAATATGTACATGCATTTTTAGGAAAATTGAAGAAAATCCCAATTAAAAATTTTATTGATGATAAGGATCTAAATTAAAATATTAATACTTAAAAAATCTATAAAATATCAATACTTTGTATTTATAAAAATCTATTAGGTACTTTTATCAATAAAATTTTTAATTAGGGCTTTCTCCAATTTTAAGTTGGGACATTTAATATATTTTGTGGACTTTTGCATAAATATTTTATCCAACAAAAATATATAAAAGCAATATTAAGAATAAGTTCTAGCTAAAAAAAATTATTGTGTTAAGATACAATTTTATCATGAAAGACTTCATGTAAAAATTTAGGCATATGAAAGTTTGTTTCTAGACCATATTGTCTCAAAAATTGTTTTTAAAAAATAATCTCATCTTAATCATTAAAAAATTAATATTAATTGTAAATATTTTTAATAATTAGGGACAATATTACTCCTCTTTTGACACTTCTATTTTAAAATTGATAAACAAAATTATGAAACCTATAAATCCTATATAAAGTTTTGAGAGTAAAATTATATATTAATCCAAAATTATTTGACAAGATTAAATATAGTTATCAACCAAAATCTTTGTGGGGGTGTACGAATGACGAGGTAAAAGGCAAAAATGGATCCATCTTCAAAATGGTAGGATGCTTGTCAATTCCCAAATGAATTGCATAATCCCTTGAGATGATTTAAATTTAAATAATACATCCATCATATTATGTGAGTTTAATTAATAAAAATATAAGACATATAACTATTTAAAATATATTCAATTTTTAGAGAATACCATTTTATTATAATCCTAATCGTGATATTTAGGGAGGTATCATAACTCTTTAAAGTATATATTTATGTTTGAGTGTAATAGATGAGTCGCTCTACCTGATATTAGTATCGCTTAATAAAAAATAAAATTTTATCATATCTTTAGATCGTAGGTGCACTCAACCTCTTTTTAAAAAATTTTGTCTAAAAAAAACTTAAATAATACAGATAAAAATAAATAAACTTATATATAATTAATTCATACCAATATACAATATATATATATATATATACATGTGTATAATTTATAGCAAATTGCTATTAACAAAAACACTCACTGTTTAGATTTATTCAATGGTTTGAGATCTAACTAATTAAATTTGTATTTATTAAATAGATTGAACTTGTGACTCCTTTTTTTAATCTTTTTTAAGTGGATGTAGTGTTGACATGAACACCAATGCATGGAAGTTGTGTGCTTAAATAAATGTCCCAAAACGAGAAATTTTTTTAAAATAAGATGTGCTATAATATGTCGGTACATTTCCAACCGTACCCTCACCAATCCTTTTTATTTACCTCTGTGTCCTCTTCCCCAGCTTGACGTGTGTGTGTTTCTTCTATATATATCACTTTCTCTTCGTTCTCTTCCCCACACGCCCAAACCAAACCCAAGCCCAAACCCAACCTTCTCTTCTCCTCTTTGTATCTCTCCGAGCATTTTTACTTGCTTAATTGCTTTCTCTCCGACGAAACCACCGGTGATTTCTCTATCGAAAATCAGAAAAACCCACCATGCCTGAAGCTCCGAAACCCTCCATAGACTGTTACAACCTTGCAGAGAGCAACAAGAAAACTCTCGAGTTCATCGACCATGTCACCTCCAACGCCGACCAAGTCCAGAGCGATGTCCTCGCCGAAATCCTGTCTAGTAATGCCAATGTTGAGTACTTGCAGAGATACGGCCTGAACGGCGCCACCGACCGCGACACCTTCAAGAAGCTCATCCCTGTCATCTCCTACGAGGACATCGAAACCGACATTACCCGCATCGCCAATGGCGACACCTCTCCCATCCTCTGTTCCAATCCCATCTCTGAGTTCCTCACAAGGTCATCCCCCACCTCTGTTTAATTTAATTCCCCTGTTTTTACAGTTTTAAAAGCTCGCTCTTTCCTCAACGTTTCCGTCTCTGTTTCTCTTTGATTTTGCAGTTCTGGGACTTCCGGCGGAGAGAGGAAGCTGATGCCGACGATCGAAGAAGAGCTCGGAAGAAGGTCGCTGCTTTACAGTCTGTTGATGCCGGTGATGAGTCAGTTCGTTCCCGGGTTAGAGAAAGGGAAAGGAATGTACTTTCTGTTCATAAAATCCGAAGCGAAAACCCCCGGCGGCCTAGTTGCTCGTCCTGTGTTAACGAGTTATTACAAAAGCTCTTATTTCAAGAACCGACCCTACGATCCTTACACCAACTACACCAGCCCCAACGAGACGGTGCTCTGTTCCGATTCTTACCCGAGCATGTATTCTCAGTTGCTCTGTGGTCTGTGCCAGCACGACGACGTCGTTCGTGTCGGAGCCGTTTTCGCCTCAGGCTTCATTCGCGCCATCCGCTTCCTCGAGAAACATTGGGACCTTCTCGTTAACGACATCCGCACAGGAACCATTAACCCCCAAATCACTGACACATCGGTGCGAGACTCTGTTATGAAGATCCTCAAACCCGACCCGGAACTCGCGGACTTTATCGAGTCCGAGTGTAGCAAGAGCTCGTGGCAGGGGATTATAACCAGGCTGTGGGCTAATACTAAGTATGTGGATGTTATTGTTACAGGAACGATGTCACAGTACATTCCCACGTTGGACTACTACAGCAATGGCCTCCCTCTTGTCTGCACCATGTATGCTTCCAGCGAATGTTACTTCGGAGTCAACCTCAATCCTCTCTGCAAACCCAGCGAAGTCTCTTACACCCTCATCCCCAACATGTGTTACTTCGAATTCCTCCCTGTAAATCGCAGCAATGGCGGCACTCTCAGCGACGAAGACCACCAAGAATTGGTCGAGCTCGTAGATGTTAAGGTTGGCCAAGAATACGAGCTTGTCGTCACCACCTACGCCGGTAATATTAATTTTCGTTCTCGTCCATACATTACTGGGATGTGGATTCGATGTTAAAGATTTGAATTTGCGTTTGCAGGGCTGTATAGGTACAGGGTGGGGGACATTCTGAGGGTGTCGGGGTTCAAGAACAAGGCGCCGCAATTCAACTTCGTATGTAGGAAAAACGTGGTGCTTAGCATAGATTCCGACAAGACGGACGAGGTGGAGCTACAGAACGCGATGAAGGACGCGGTGACGCATCTGGTGCCATTCGACGCGTCAGTTTCAGAGTACACGAGCTACGCCGACACGTCGACGATCCCGGGGCATTACGTTTTGTACTGGGAGCTGAGTCTAAACGGGTCAACGCCGATACCGCCGTCTGTGTACGAGGATTGCTGCCTGACCGTGGAGGAATCTCTGAACAGCGTGTACCGACAATGTCGTGTGTCGGACAAATCGATCGGACCGTTGGAGATAAAGATCGTGGAACAGGGGACGTTCGATAAGCTTATGGATTATGCGATTAGTTTGGGAGCTTCGATAAATCAGTACAAGACACCGAGGTGCGTGAAGTTCAAGCCGGTGGTGGAGCTTTTGGATTCAAGAGTTGTGAGTTCTTATTTTAGTCCAAAGTGTCCCAAGTGGGTTCCGGGACACAAACAATGGATTAATTTGAATAACTGAGGATGACAATGGATTAATCTGAATAACTGAGGATGATAACGACGACGACGACGATGATGGGTTGATTGATGTTGTGGTCGATGGATCTTTTTTTAGGGACAATTAGTTACTTAATTTAGGGTAATTTTATGCTGCAAAGACTCCATTTTTAAGTTTGTTGCACTTTAAATTTGACTTTAGCTACACCACCACCACCTCCTCTGTAAAAAGCAATTCCTGCTTCAAACAATCTTTCTTCTTCTTCTTCTTTCTGGTGATTGATGAATCATGGTGTTAGGTAAGGTTTGGTTGGAATTGGAGTTTTGAATCTATCTGGGAATTTTGCCTATTCAAGTATCGCCGACTTGTTTCCAATTACTCATCCCAGTCTGAGGTGGTCAACTTAGAACAGAAGAACCAGAAAAGTCATCAGAAGAAACGTAGGGTAGCAAGCACTCATATTTTTAATTTGCACACAAAGTGTCTAATTATCCAATTTGAAGTTAACAAGGAAAGAGAGAACATACGTGTGAATAATTATATAGTAGTATTGTTGGGTAGATCCATGAAAGTGGGGTGGAGAAGTATTACAGTGGAGGGGCAAGGTAATGTAATGAACAGGGAGGGGTGTGAGATTTGCTTGCTAAAGAGGGCCCTTTGATGAACAAATTTTGCAACTTGATTATGGCTTGTCTCATACTACTTTTTTTAAATAGTAAGTTTAGTGGGAATTAGAGAGAAATAGAGAGGATAAAACTTGTTATTATAAACAAGTCTTCGGTGTGGCAAAGGAGGAGAGAATAATGAGCATGGCCATTGCTGTCTCAATCTCTATCAGTCTCTTTAACAAATAGTTCAGTTGGTCATATTCTGCAAATAAATCTAGAAATATGAACGTACAGTTTGTTCATAAGTCATAAGAAGAATGTAAATTCAAATTTTATTGTTGATATAGAGATTTTATTGATAGATAATCTATAAATATATTTATAAATATTTTGTTGAGCTTGAAACATATCGTGATTTCAATAATTCCATAATTCAACTCATCTATAGTTTTCTCTAATATATATATTATATAACATGATTTCTCTTGGTGAGTGTAGCCCCAAAGGAACCATTGAATCAGCAACTCTACGAGCATTAAATGGCAGAAACAGTGAAAAGGAAGAATCCAATAAGGAAGAATGGGAGCAATATCCTCCCTCCTTCCCTGTTTTCTACATTCTCCAAACAAACAGCCTAGCCAACAAAAACTGTTTCATGCGTCTCCTTTTCTTCTCAAATAGAATAATCAAAAACCATATTTTGGGGAGGTAAGGCCCTTGATTTTGGGCTAAAATGGATTTGATATTCCTCAAATATTCAATAAAAAAATATGTTAAATGGCTGCTACCATTTTGAGTCTAAAAATTAAAAGCTTGAATATGATACAAGAAAATCAAACTGATGCAATATAATTATATTAAAAAAATATGTTCATAATATGCATGAGCCTTTTTTGTAAAACCGAAAGGCATTTTAGTATTTGATATATGAGATATCCTATTTTGTGATTAAAGTTTGGTAGGAAGATGAAAAGACATCATCCCAAACGTATTAGGCATGACACCATTAATTAATATGCTAACTTGATGGGGATATCAATAGAAGCCTAATCTTTAAGACTTTTAATGGTTTGATGGGGATTCATATATACGTGTCTGCGTGTGCTTGTGCGTGTTTAAGAATAATAAGATAGCTTTGGCGAATATAGGTTTAACTAGTGAAGAGATGAGACATATCACTATTTAGAACATGTTTAATTTATGAGGAGTATCACTTTATTGATATTCTAGTAGTAGTACTTGGGGAGATATTTTAGTTCATAGATATTTAGATTTACGTCTGAGGGTAATAGACAGCTCACTCTACCTGATATTGGTATTGGCTAAACGGAAGGGAGATTTTACCATGTCCTTAAATCATGGGTGAGTCCAACACTTATCTAAAAATTTCTTGTACCAATAAAAAGGAACAGTAAGACAAAAAAAATTAATAATGACCAACCCATATTAATTTATAGAAATATTTTAAATTAAACTAAGTTGATTTAATCAACTTAAATTAAATCAAATCAAATAAAAAAATTAATAATTTTTCTTTTAAAATTGAACTTGAATTTGCACATATGAAAAGTGAGTTGAGACTTGAAAGGTTCATTCTAGTTTCTAGATATATACATATTCTGTATCAAACTAACTAGATGGTATATATGAGAAGGCAACAAGAGAAGACAAATGGAAGAAGAAAGAGTGGGAGAGCCAAAGTTGTGGGACTGAGATAAATGAAATTAAGCTCATGAAAGGCATAGCATCAGAAGCTTAGGGTTTAGTGTCTACAGAGAATTGGATTTAGTGCTTAATTAGAAGAATAATCCGTGTAATGTACTCTCCAAATAATGTGTATTTTAATTTGTTTAAGCAGTTAAGAGTTCTCAATTTATTAAATTGCCCAGTTTGATTTGCTGAGACGGAACATAAAGCGTCATGTTACTTGAAAATGGATTCAACTAAACTAAAACATCACACTCAACCATGCAGAATCGCTTATATACAAACAAATTTACAATCAAATCCATATACTATACTCTCTCGTCCCCTTATTAAAAGGCATATTTTAAAAAATGACAAATTATCTTTATTCATTTCATGAGACATTGATTGATTTTTTTCTTCATATTATCAAGTCATTAATTATAAAAAAATGCAATACATATTTAAGAAGTTTTCAGGGCAAAATCATAAATTTATTTTATTTTTAGAAAATATTAATAATTTAATCATTAATCTGTTTTCTTGATTATGATAAAATAATTTAAAAAAATTATACAATTAAAATTTAGATGAGTTGGGTCTTTATTAAAATTAAGATATGTCTTTAGATTTAAATAACGCTTATAAATATATTTAAATTTATGATTTTGTTAATTATGAAATAATTCTTTGTTGGGAAACATTTGTTGCCAAAGTAATTGTAGATTTAGAGGCGTATTATAATATCATACTTTGAAAAAATCAGCTCAAAATTTTATTTTAAAAAATGAAAATTAAAGTGGAATTTTTTACTGTACGGCAACAAAATTGTACATCAGAAAAAGTAATCAAGTTGCAGGAGGAGACAAATCCACGTAAATGTAAGAGCGCCCTGCCTTGGGGCCCACTTCCCATGCAGTGACGGTCCCCTATGAGCGTGGAATCCGGCACTAGAACTACTGGATTGGCCTTCGACCCTCCTCATTGGTGGGGACCACCCCCGCAGCACTTGCCACGTCCCCGGTACACCGTTGATCGTATCGTACGCTATTCGTCATTTCGTCTCTTTCCCCTCCTTAAGCTCAAACGGGAAAAGGGGGAAAGTGGGATTGTGGGACCCCACTAAGGGTCTAGTTACTCACAGCCGATCAAACCACGTGGTACTGTCATCTCGGATCTCTTTTTCCAAGTTTGAGCTCCGACCTGATCCAGTTAATATCATCTGAAACCTGGATGTTTCCTTTTCCTAGAGGAGAAAAGAAGCAATATAATTCTTTATTTTTTAATTGATACTCACAAAATAAAATATGTGTTCTCCTATTTATTATTTAATACTAATATTAATTAATAATTACTAATATTTATTCTTATACTTGTTACAATTTTAACATTTCACTTATTTTCATGAATAAAAATAACAGAGTAATTTTCTTGTTTAAACTCCACATGATATCTAACTAGAAAAAGCTATTGTAGTGCAAAATATCAAAATTTATATTTTATTCATATTTCTATAGTACCAATTTACCCTATTACATTTTACTCTAATATGCTAATTCTACTTATCTTTCTTTTCAGATAATTTTTAATTGAAGAAAATGCAGGGGGAAAAAACTTATTGTGAACCTCATCTCCATCTCCAACTCTATTCTCTCATGAATCACATGATCTCTTGTTGTCGTTGGAAAAATTCAAATTAATGATTTTAAATAATGTACATCACCAAAGATAATTGGCAAAAATGAATAATTAGAAAGGGATTAAAATTATCTATTTTTTTTTAAACGATACTAATATCAGACTTAAAATAATAGTATAAACAGAAAATATATATTTTATTTACTTTTATATAACTTAATTTCTATCTTGTCTTAAGATAAACTTCTTTATATAATATGTATGTCGAAGGAGTTATTCTTTCCTGATCAATACTCAAATTTAGACTCGTCCTTTTAGATTTAGATATACCTTTGTTAGATGATAATAATAAATAAAAATAATTTATTAATTTAAATTAAGTAATAATTAGTAATTCGAATTTCAATTTTTGTATGTAAAATAATCTTAAGTGTGAGAAAGGTTCATTTTTATCCTTCATAGGGCCCGCCACTTCACACGTGGCAACATCATGTGGGCCGATACCACACTTGAAAATGGATACGTCTGACTTTGACTGCCTCATCACGTCCCTTCTCAAATGGCCCGCTCCACACGTGACCCGTGCCTCCGTCGGTGGCCCCCACTCTCCGCACCTTCCTCCTCACTACATTTTAATTTACAGAATACAAAATTAATTAATTTAGCTTGACATGATTATTTTTGTCTAACATATATGAGTTGTATTATACAGCAATGTATATAAAAAATAAAAGTGAAAAACCTTATATTTCTTGTGTTTGAGTTATGTTTAGAGAATTTTATTACAATAAAACCTTTAAAATTTAATTTATGTAGTACGATTTAGTAATGTAGTAATAACTTTTAAAATCTGGTTGGTTTGTAAAAAATATCTCATTTTTATCTTATCATTATTTATAAAAATATCATGTAAATATTTTTTTTTGCAAGAATTAATAATAAAAATATAAGAAAGTCAGAAACTATCCCTTAATTTTTATTAATATTGTATCTATATAAAAAAAAATCTTTTTGAGTGTTTTAAATCAATTTTATGTCTCTCTGTTTTTTTTTCAATCAAAACTAAATGTGACATCACTGTTTTAAGAAAATTGTTATTTTCATTAGATGGAAAAAATAAATATTTATTTTTTACTTAAAAAATTGCGCTATCACTATTTTATTAGAAACGTGGATAACAAACTATTAAAAAATGCAATTAATTTTTTATACTATTTTTTAATGACCAGTTTTGGCAGGAGTGGATTCCTTGAGGGAGAGAACTAAATGAGAAAATGAAAGGTATCTTTAAAGTCTCATATGAAACAATTATTGGATTATTACAAAAAATATTTATATTATTATTATTATTATGCGGGTTAGATCTTGAACAGAGAAAGACAACCCGTTAATCCAGAACCAGTTTCTCAGGATTCTGCCCTGTTAGGTTTGTTGGATAATCCATCACATTATGTAAACAACCAAAAATTAAGTCACCACATGAAAATTTTGCTTCATTAAAATTATGTTTTAAATTACACCCTAATAAAGACACATTTATTTGTTTAATTATATCATTATTTTGATCCAATCACTCACACCCCTGAAATTTGGCTTCTACTTCTTTCACAAATACACTAGTATATTGCTCTAGCAACCTCTATAACTAGCCATTCTTTTATTTGTAATGTTACTGCATGACTAGTAAATTATACTCCTCTTATTTTAATTATAAAATTTAAATAATTAATTTATAAAAATTTAAAAAATTAGTTAAATAAATTATTTCTAAAATATGTGTATTAATTTTTCTAAAATACTATTTTTAGTTATTTATATAGTGTAAACTATACCTTGATAAAATCTCCTTTAATAAATACAATTGATAAAAATAATTTAGAGAAAATATTATATATTTAAAAATAAATAAATTAAAATATTATATTTAAGATTAAAATATACCACTCAATTAGCTTCTGTATTTAGGACAAATAAGAGCATTTAGTTTTCAATTTTTTTAAAAAAAATTAATTTCTCTAGTCTCATTCATAATATATATATATATATATATATATATATATATTAGGGTTTGTTGAATCAAAGTTTTAATTGATCTAGTTCTACTTTATAGAAGACGTGCACTATTTTATGTATCAGTGTCGACGTTCACCACTTCAACATAGTAACTTTAACTATTGGTCCTATTACTTTCTTAACTGTCCCATCTTCCAACCAAACTAAAACACATTATATATATATATATATATATATATATGTATGTATGTATGTATAAGTGGTGTGTATACGTAAGAGTTGGGGGGGGGGGGTGCCATGTTTCATAAGCAGAATACAAGACCAGGGTGTAATGATAACTATTGTTTCAAAAAATATCAGCAGCAACAATAGTTTTTATTATCCTCTTAATTCAAAGAAATTAAAAAGGCCGGTTTGATTAAGAGTTCCTGCCTAATGTCTTCCTAGCTAACACACACATTTATATAAGAAATAACACTTGCTCCTTCGCTGTGCTTCTATATATATATTTCCACTGATAGCTACATATATAAATCTAACATTCATCAAATATTATTATATACACAATCTGCTTTCTTTGGAGCCAATAAATTTTCATGCTTAAACCAGAAAGCAAAGCCATGCAGTTATATATATATATATATATTAGTAAAGGATAAGGTTTAATTATTAGTCTTCGCCACCTCTTCAACCACTCATAAGCCGTATTATTAATTTGTCCTCTTTTATCTCCAATGTTTCTGGACCACTTGGTAGCTCAAACTCATATCATCTTTCAAATCCTACCCAACTAACAACTATAGCTAGTTATAGCTCTTATTAGGATTAGATTAAGGTTTTTTAATGTAATAGTTAAATTTGAGTGGCACTTCTTATTTATTTATTTATGAATATATTATGTACTTGGGAAACCATTATGCAGACAGTTATACTTTTGTTTTCAATTTTTATTTTAGTATCAATTATTTTTTTCCCTCTCTTTAATAAACCTTTTAATTTTACTGTGCTAACACAATTAGTTTCTGTATATGTGTTAACAGGGTAAAATAATATGGGTTAACAACTCATGAGAAGAAAAAATATATTATGTATGAAAATAAAAATTACGAAAAAATATAGGTACTTGCAGGGTAGTTTTCCTAAATATTCTATATTATTGTAAAACATCTTAATACACATCAGCGATTTCTCATCCATATATATATATATATATATATAGTCAAAAGTTAAATCTAAATGAAACGAACAGTTTAGCTCTAAATTATCAGCTTTATTATTCTTAGTTTTAATGATGAATACGAGTTTGGCCAAATATTGGCACGTATCAAGCATTTATTATATTCTGTATTAAAAGAAGAGAATTATAGCAGATAAGTCCCAAGTGGTTAATTATGAATATATGTTTCTGTCAAACAAGATAATTAATGTAATCAGTGACAGAAGCTGAAGTAGTAGTCTGAAAGTGATACAAATATAATGAATCACCATTTTTTGAGACATGTTTCGCATATTCTATAATGAATCACCTACTCCATGTTTAATTAATAATTAATATAATTAATTAAGGGCTTAATTGAAGTGGATTTAATAAAGAAAAGGAGGAAAAAAGCCACCAAGTCGACACCTCTCTGATCTATCTGAAATTATGCCTTTAATTAGGACCACCCTATATATATATATATATATATATATATATATATATAGGTTGTTAGGGTTTCTTGAGTAAGCAAAAAAAAAAAAGGTTAATTAAACACAAGGAATAATCTGCATTATTCATTCTCTCATTCCTTTGAGTTATTATTAGTCCCTTAATGACTGATCCCGTTTTGGTGATGTTTTAATAATTTGTTAACATATATATATATATATATATATATATATATATATGGTTAAGTTAAAATATAAAATTGAAGACCTTGGCTATGCGTGCGTGCACTAGTACAAGCTTATTATTAGTTCATCAAGCTTGTTATCTTGTGAAAGAGTCGTTAAACTTATCTGCAACTTATTAAATGCTTGTTTAATCAGACTTAATATATTATTCAACCAACTTATATATTAGTACATTATTAAGTCTTAATTACTTCACAGAAGAAAATTTGGTAACAGCTTCGTTCTGACTCGTATATATACTTATATACTTATATCCAAATCTCTAATACACGGTCTAGATATAAAAAAGTAAACAACTTTCCTTTTATCTGAAATAATGGTCAAGAAAAACAGGCATGTTTAATTAATTCTTGCTTTTCTGACCTCTTCACTCAAATAATGACAGAAATATATATATATATATATATATATATATAACAGCAATCAGTGAGTGGCAAAGATTTTAATTATGATTATAATGTTGTTTCTTTTCAACTAGGGATTATATATTGTGCTTTCAATCTGACGTGTTTACCCCAAAAGACAAATAGCTTACGTCTTCTTCATATCAATTTCCGTTTACTGTTAATTAAAACATGTTCTTCTGCAGATTTCAACCACTCTGATATGATCTCTGGTAGGATTATCATATTAACACATATTCACTTGAGAAATTTGATTTTTATAAGCTTACAGTTGAGAAGTTTACATCAATCCTCAGATGATAATAATAATAATAAACAAGTTTTATCTGTCGTAAGTCTTCAAAGATGACTGAAACTGCCAAAAAAATGTCAACTTTAGCTATAATATTAATACCCTCTCCTTCACGCTATTAGCAGTTATTACGTCTTCAAGAGGATTTATAAGACAAAACAACATCATATAATTGGAAGATACTTTCATGCTTAAGATGAATCTT
This sequence comes from Leucaena leucocephala, assembly GCA_037074615.1. Classification (NCBI taxonomy): domain Eukaryota; kingdom Viridiplantae; phylum Streptophyta; class Magnoliopsida; order Fabales; family Fabaceae; genus Leucaena; species Leucaena leucocephala. Next base: position 4,200,137 of record CM073546.1, on the reverse strand, counting down.
TCTGAATTAAAATTAAATTTGGTCAAATGAGACAACAGACAGACAGACACACACATATTAAGCCTTTCGATATTGTCAAGTACCAACTGTTGAACCACCTTAATTTGACATAAACCTTAGTTAAAGGCTCCACTAGATCCATTTGAGTCTTTGAGTTCAAGTTATAGAAGAAATACTTGTGTTGGGAGGAATTATCACGAATCCCCCGAAATTAAATTAGTCGGTGGTTTGATCAGGTGTAAAAGGATAAAAAAAAGCTGATTCAATAGCATAAAAATGAGAATGAGTGGTGTAAAATTCGTATTTAATTTTGGTCAGAACTAACGAATCTTATAACAGGTAATTCAAAATGGATTTTGTGGTGTGATTGATTGAAGGTTCTTGTATAAAAAATATACATGAATTGGAATTGAAGAAGGGGAATTAGTTAGTGCTTGGCCTGCAATAATAATATCATTATAGAAGCTTTTGTTTAAATATATTTTTCCATAAGCTCAGATGGCATAATAATAATATAAAATCTTAATTAACGATCTAAAACTTCCATTTCTATTTTCTACTGATTAAATAGATACATGTATAGTTTATATCCTAATCATTCACATCATAAATTGCCAAATTCTAATATATATATATATATATATATATAATGATCGTGGTCAGATTATTATATGGATCAAACATCACTTTGTCTTTTGAACACGCAATAATAATACTATGTCTCCTAAGCTAATGAGATGTTTTTTAATATATGAAAGTTTTGATAAATTATGTTGGATCTTGTAATGAGTAAATATATGGTTGATGTCCACGGATTGGAAGAAGAATGGGGAAAGAGAAAGGGGGGGGATAGTTTTTACTGTCTTCTAGTACTCTTAATCCTCCATTACATTAACTAAATACATGCTACCTCAATTTTTAATTATAATATTTACTTAATTAATTTAGATAAATTATAAAAGTTAGTTAAATTAGTTAATTATAATTATTGTGTATTGATTTCTCTAAAATATCTATTTTAATTATGGGTATTTAAAATATTTTTAATAGATATCTCTTTAACGTGTGTAATTATATATGAATATATTGAAATAAAAATTATGATTTTGGGAGATAACGGAATTACAGTGTTATATTTAGAAATAAATGTAACTTCGTGTCTAGTTCTTATAATTAAAAATAACAATAGTATATTAAATAATAAAAAATATTTTAAGATTTCATGAAAACTTTTCTATCCTATCGAGGATTTTTTATACTCAGTTTATTTTTTATTTTTATTTTTTTAATAAATACATATATATATATATATATTCTTATTAGATTCAATCATGTTTCAAGTTTAGACAGGTACTAAATATGATTATCTCTCTCAATAGGAATTTAAATATTAGTTTATCAAGTTGTAAGGGACTGATCCCTTCAATTATATCTAACTCATTGTTATTTTTATTTTCATTAAAATACTTCTAAATGAACCTTTGTTTTCTTGTATAATTCAAGGAACCTTTGTTTTCTTGTATAATTCAAGGAGCTAAATAATATTTAAGACACTGTCAATTATTAAATATATATATTTTTTCTAATATAAATTTATTTTAATTTATTATATCATGACTAATTCCTTAAGTTATGCCCACACTATTGGTAGTGTTGTAATCCAATGTACTAAGTTTTTTTTTTGTCTAACCAGTTCACTAGAACTTTGCTCCGATTACATTTAGATTTGACCCGCGTCGCGCATCTGGCTATGGTGAGTGAGTTTCCTAACAGGGATTTTCTGCATACGTCAAAACTCAAACTCGAAACTTTGCTTAAGCGATATCTAGTTGCTTACCATTTGGACTAACCCCCGTTGGTTCTAATGTACTAAGTTTTTTTTTTTTGGTTGCCCACCTAATTCACCGGAGCTTTACCCCAACTACATTCAGATCCGACCCGCGACGCGCACCTAACTATGATAGGTGAATCTCCTAACAGGAATTTTCTACATATGTCAAGGCTTAAATTTAAGACTTCGTTTAAGTGATATCGAGTCACTTATTACTCAGATTAACTCCTATATATAACGTACTAAGTTAAATCAATCACATATTTCACTTGGCAGGATGGGCCCAATAAGGAAAATCTGTAGAAAGAATCGAGCGGGATATCCGGCTTAGGTGTTGTCAAGCCCAACCTAGCTAGTATGTTTCATAGTTTTTGTTGTACCATTTATTTGTTTTGGTATGATGTTGTACCATTTATATTCTTTAAGAAAATTCATAAATATTGATTTGATTTTAAACAGTTGGTTGGGCTTTTGGATTAGGTGTACCTTGGGCTTATATCAATGTCTCCACGGCCAGAGGTGAAGGCGGTTTTGGACCACTGGGGTTTGATCATCTTGTTGTTGGCTCCCGAAGTTGTGTTACGTTTTGGGAAGTTAGGGTTAGAAGCCTCCTAGTAGTTTTGTCGAATGGATGATGGGCTTGTTTATGCTCTCACCAGCTTACTAATGGCTCTGTAAAAAATCATCTTTTGCTGCTAAATTGATCAACCAAATATGCTTTCTGGGCAAGTTGTATCTTGTTCAGAGTGGAAGGAAAACAGAGGAACAAAAGAAAATGAGACAATGTTGATAATGATAAGCCTAATAGTAGAAAAACTAGTACTCTATTTTAAGGTTTCATTAGACATCTTTTCCCTGAAGTTCCTCTCAATCGTTCTGACGCAGCAACTAATAATTGATACTCTTCGTCACAATATTTATATTCAAGCCAGTGATATGTAGATACAAGCTTTTTTAAAAGGAATGTTCGCTTCTCCCTAAAAAACTAAACTTGAGAGTACTAAGATGGTGCAAATTTGCAAATTTTGATGATGATGCAGTCCAATGAGTTATAAATCATAATCTGGCTATGGAGCAAGTCATAATCTAGTCAACTTTTAATCATGAACTTCATGGAGCAAATTTTGTTTTATAAACCTCCATGCATAGATTGTTCTATAAAAATTACAAAACACTAGGAATGATTCAATGCTATACGGGTCTTAAATACTTTGATAGTCAACGAGCTATTAATTGAGTAATGGTTATTTCGTTTGATGTTCCAAATTCTGGTTGAGAGGAATTGGCTTCCACTGAGAACTTGAGGAACTAGAAATCTGGTTGCTTAGGCTTAGCCAACTCCATCTCCCTTCCCAGGGCATTAGGACCACTGAGGACATACTAGGCCTATCTTCAGCAAGTTATTCAACACATAAAAGGCTAATATGGATGCATCTTAGGACTTCTGATGCAATGCACGAGCCTTCAATGTTCTTGTCAATTAGTTTCAAAGCCTTGTCTTCTTTCCATTTTCTCCATGCCTATTACACAAACAAACTAATGTCACATTCAATATGACAAAAAATATATACCACTCTAGTCCTTATTATAAATCCATTTGTAGAAGAAATTTTTTATCTTAAATATAAGTACATTTAGAGGTTATTAATTATTGTTTTTCAATTTTACCTTTATTTAAATTCTCATTTGAAAGATAGAAAAAGGTAAGAATAATTTGTAATTGTAGAGAGATAATAAATTTAAGACATATTTAATGACTTAACTATCATTTTTTTAGTATGTAAAAATTAATTAAAATAGACTTATAATAATGACCAAAGTAGTATAAGACAAATATACATGAAGAGTATATCTCAAGTTATTACATGACCAATAAGGTTTTAGCTGTGGTTTGCATGATAAAACCCTCTATTTCTCTTACCAAATATTATCTCCAGCACTAAGATACCGAAACTGAAGACATTAGATTTTATTGAAAATATCCCATCAATAGCATATTCTGGTGTCATGTAGGTACTATACAAGACACAATGGAAACGAAGTGTTGTGAATAAGGATACCGTAAAGAAGAATATGGAGCTTAATTGCTAGTAAGAGTCACTTACTAAGTCCCTCTATTAGTGTTTCCTTCAATATGGTCTCCTCTAACAATTATTGTCATTTTAAAATCAGATATCTTTAAGTTCAACATGTCATCAATTAATGTGTTATTTACCTTGAGATCCCTATGAATGATTCTCAATCTATAATCTTGACAAAAATATAAAAGACCTAAAGCAATGCCATAAATAATACTGTAACGTTTAGACTAATTTAGAACTTCACCTTTTGTATCATACGTTATATTCAACATGAATAAATTATCCAAGTTAACTTGCAAGTTTTTCATAGTTCAAGGACCATAAACTGTTAAATTAACCAAAAATCATTAAAGTATCATATCCAGCACCATTTGTTCTAAGTATTATAGTTTCATACCAAAAATGGAGTCTAATGCTATTAGACATGTATCCAGAACCATTTTTACTAGAAGCTTTACAAGATTCCGGTGTTGAAGTTTTGCGACCAATTTTACTTCATTCTTGAATTCAGTCATTCCTTGTCCTGAACTTTTTGAAAGCCTCTTCACAGCAATTTCTTGCCCATTGACCAATTTTCCCTGCATATCTAAATTTTTAACATGCTAAGATCATCTTTTCAGTAATAACAAAACCTCATTTCTACAGTCCTTTTAGTGAAACATTAAATTTTACCCAATATACAGGTCCAAAACCACCTTCTCCTATCTTCTTGTTAACGGAGAAGTTACTCGTGGCAACAACAAAAGTTGATAAGTCAAACATTGGGAGATCCAAATCTTCAGAATGCTTTCCATTGTTCCGATCTTGATCTACATTTTTAACTTTATCTGACAAAATAGAAAAAGGTTTCAGCTTTAGCAAAAGAATCTGATCGCAAACAGATAAAGACCTGAAACTAAGTATTATCCAAAAACTTGGCAGTGATTGATCCCTTTACCATTATTGTTTTTGCAGACTTTGAGGATGCAAAAGCACCCAAGTAAAAGCATCCCTGAAGTTGCAATGGCAATGATGCAATAACTGTCTTTGTTAACTTCCTATGCCCTTGTTCTGCCTCTTCATCTAATTGAATCAAACAAAAAAACTAAGGTTAATACACATATGAAGCAAGGTATTGAATGTTTCAAGAAGAAAATGAATCTTGGCTTAATTCTGAAGCATTCATTCGAATATATAGATCCTGCCCCCCAACTGGCATTTGTCTGATATCAATTAGATCTCCAAATTATATGGCACATCCCTTTCCTTTCCCTCTAATATCTGAATTTGCATATGCCATGCAAGAAGATTTATTTAAGCACTTGGTTCTGCATTCCTCTAACCCAATAATATTCTGACCTAACCAAGTGTTTGTAGTATCTCGAAGTTCAAGCCACTCACTTTCAAAAACCCATATTTTTCCCTAAACTTGCAGCTTAATGGTTTCTTATGAACACAGCCTTGAGACCAATCCATCAAGTTCCACATTTCCGGCAACTTAGGCCTGAACCCTTTTAAACATTGACAAACCGGAGAATCAGTAATGATACAATTCCCATTTACTCCACACAGGCCACCAAAGGTATCACAGTAATCTCCTGGACGTGATGCATAAATCTTCCATTTTTTATCTGTTTCAATCCGAACATAGCGATAACGAACATAACTGGTTTGATTCATAACTAACATTGAAACCAAAGAGTTAGTTCTGAGAGTAAGTGTAGTAGACCCGTTATGATCAAAGACAAAGTTGTAATCAAACCAAGAGTTTAGCTTTAGTTCTGGTGTACCACTTTGATACAGGCCATTCGAAGGTCCTGGTCTGTAGAACTTCTTATTTCCCTTCTTCATAACTGATTCAGGGTAGTTATAGATCTTTATGCCCCAAGAAAAATCTCCTGGAGATGGATCTTCTGGACTCTTCCATGCTGTCAGACGCCTATTCAGACCATTTCTGAGGTCCCACCCTATCTTCATACCTGGCAACATTGTATCAGATGGGTAATCATTTCATATTCTTCTTCATCTTTCACCACAAGATTGCCAGAATCAAGAAGACAAGCCACTGGTTTTTGAGGGGTTGTTGTACACCAAACGACATGCTGTTTTGGCTGAGGAGGACAAGACTTCCTGTACTGTTTAACGTTAGGATTCCAGAAGTGGCATTGATTGAGGTTTGGCGGTTTGCTACCCAAACAATTGTTCTGATTGGAATCTTCTTGTACCATATTCCCAAATAACGTTTGTTGGAGATTCCCGGACTGAAGAATCCCAGTTCAAAGATTCCTCCTTAGGAAACTAAGGTCATGCCATCTGAGTTGCTTTGAGATACAGCAATGGAATCAGCTGCCATGGAAACCCTTAGAGAAGGGACTAGTATGTAAGTAATGATGCTTATGAAAGAAAGAATGTTCATAGAGTTATAGATAGCTTCAGTGTCTCCAAATGCAGAGAATAACGAGTTGAGAGATAAGAGACACTATAGTTTTGATTCTTGTACCCACTAATTACTAACATGGCTAAGTCAAAATTAGGTCTTGACATTAGAATTTAAAACATGGAAACTTTTCATAATATGAATTAATCGTTTTACTTCTCATGCAAAGTGTTGTTAACCTGTATATCATGAAGCAGTAGAATCCCATGTGTGATTTGGGGATGCTAGACGTGTTCGAATGAAAAAGTTTAAGAAAAGTATTAAGCGGCCGCAGGATTTTGCTGTTAACTTTACAAACTTAAGGCAGTTGATTTCAGGAAAAATAGCTATAAAGTTTTAAATTTTTTTATAATAAATTAATAATATGTAATAGAAAATTTTAATTCAATAATTAAGTTTTAAATCAGTATCAATAGAATCATGGGATTTGATGTTTCTGGACATGGTACGGAGAAGATCAATTTTTTTATTAGAACGGAAGTGGGGCCCAGTGCCATTGTTTTTCAAAGTTGAGCTTCTGCATGAGTATGACATTTTCTTTCTTTGAATCTTATTCTAAATGCTTATTTGTATCAGTTCATTTAAAGTGATTTTACCCTGTACGAAATATATTATCTTCATAAATTCTATTTTTACATTAAATACGATAATATGAAATCTTGTGAATATTATGCAGTAGATAGAGTTACACCAAGAATAGTCAAGATTCGCTATCAACTCTCCAAGTTTACATTTATTCTTTTTTTTTTTTACTTTCTTTTTTTCTCTGTATATATAATCATCTATTATCTAATACTAATAAGGATAACTCTCCCACCTTATTTAAAGAGTATCATGTTCAGTCTCCTTGCTCAATCACCATTGATCATTTTTTTTCTCTAAAAAGAAGTTCTCTTCATTTTTTTATATAAAAAAGTTTAAATGAGTTCAGTACCAGTCCTCCACTAAAGTTATGATATTGCCCTAGGACTCAGAGAGCATTTATATGAGACTTATGATATCGCCTACCAAATGAATCCTTATAACGATAGTGGAAATTGAATTCAATCCTTATAGGATATAAATTCATTCATTATTATATATATCAATTGTTATTGGTAAAGTTCTCTTTCTTTCTTTTGTTTTTTCTCCCCAAAATAGACCAGTTATGAGTAGTAGAGTCTGATTTGGATTGGGCCAGAACCGGCCCATTAGTAACCCCAGGACCATGATGCCGGCCCAACCTGCTTATCTTATTGCCAATGGCCTGTTATATATTGATCTATTTCATATTGATATATTGATACTGAAATTATTTAATGACACGCACACATGCAAACATCAATTTGATAATGAAATATTATACATATATATATATCAAACTATAAATTTTATAAGAATCCATCTTATTCATAAATTCACTTCTCTCTCTCCTATCCTATGAATTTTAGTTTTAACAAATATCTAAATTTAATTCAGGACAGAGACGTTTCATATGAAAAATATAAACCAATTTTTCTGTTCATGTATGTATTTCAAGGAACTATTATTTTAAATATTTTTTGCAAAGTAATTAAATACCAACCATATGTTAAAGATGATGTCATTTGGAAAAAGGAAACATATCCAAAATCAACGGCAGATCCTCTTTATGTGTAAATATCTAAAGATATTTTTCTATAAAAAATAAAATTCTTCATTAAATTTCATAACGCCACCGGCTTAATAATACAAACAGGAGCTTACTTGATTTGATGGGGAGAGGTATATAAATGGTTACATAATATTGATAGTGATGATGATATTCATAGATCCTTTATATCTATCCACACATTTTAATGGATTTCATTCAACTTTTTCTCTATTGATCCTTCAATCTTTTCACACACGTTTCAAAATTATTTAAATATTAGGAGAATAAATAAAATATTGAATACAAAATTTTGGGGTATTATTTATTCAATGAATGGCATAAGAGAATACATATAATTATCATCATATTATATAAAAGTGAAATCATATTTTACTTTTATCAATAGAAAAATCTTACAAAAATACCATCTGAATTTTAAAATCTTAAATCAATTTTATTTTATACACATTAATAACTATTCTCTTCATTCTTTAATATAAAATTTACTTGATTAATTTAAAGAGTTTAAATAAATTAAATAAATAACTTAATTATAATATAAATTAAGTATCATTAGATTTTATATTAATTTATAAGTTATACAAATTAGTTTAAAGAAACATAATAAATATAAATATTTTAAAATAATCTCTTTAATTTCTTTAATTTTGTAAATTAATTAATTGGGGTTTATATTAAAAAATAGATATAGTATAGTTATACTTAATAAGCAAATGATAACATATTTTTATAATAATTTTTAATATAAAATTTTGAAATTCAAGTGAGATTTTTGTGGGATTTGATCTTTATTAACCTTTTCTTTAATATGCCAAATGATTTCTAAAAAACATAAAGGTAGAGCTCTTTTGTATTTATATCACTTAAATATAGTTACTATTTAAAAAGAAAGAAAACTAAAATTTTAAAAAAGATTTTAGTTTAAATCTTAATTTAAAAAAATTAAAATAAATAATTATATTTATCTAAAAGAGTTTTTTGATCAAACTATAGATAAATTATTGGGACTAACTTATGTAATAGGAAAAGAACTTATATATTATTCAATTACTATTTTAATCTTTTTTTTTTACACCCTCTCTCCTATTTTTTTTCTCATCTCTTCTTCACCCTCTTTCTTTTTTTCTATTTTCTCCCTCATATTTTTAATAAAATCATATATTTTTTAATATTTTTCTAATAATAAAAATCATTCTATCAATAATTATCTCAATATTAATTTGTTTATAACTATTTTTTATTAAACTTTTATTTAAACATTATTTTTTAAGGGTATTTAAAAGTATTTTTTTATAAATTATTTTTTAAAAGTGTATTCAAATGGTCAAAATTTTAGTATTTTTTTGTTTTTAAAAGAAATAGGTCAAATTATCTTACTGAATTTTTAGTATTTATGTATTGTTGGCAGGAAAAAGAGATCATGGTCCCATGTTGGGGGACCTGAATCGGTGCATGATTTACACGTGGGCCAAACGCAGCTAACAGCTTGACGTGACACCTACAACCATTTCATTAATCCTAATCCCTCATTTTTCAGCCTCGTTAGTCTTAATCTCTCCGATTGCCTTTTTTCCCAAAAACAAAAATACTAAATACTACAATATAAAAAGAAAAGAAAAACGATAGTAGAGAATGAGAATCCCAGCTCGCCATTTAGAGGTGGTCCATTATAAGGAGTATTTTCAAAATATCAATACACATTTTTTTATAAATAAATAATTAATTTACTTCATATTTTTAATTCTTATAAATTAATTATACAATTTTTATATTTAAAGAAGGAAATAATACATATTTTTTATTTTAATTCCTTATATATCATTAAATCCCAATCCCACTCTCAACTATACAATCAAAAACGGAGTGACATAAAAAACAAAATTAGAATATATGGGTTCAATTTGGTAGGGATAATGGGCTTTGATGGGAAAGAGGACAAGGGAAGGGAATGGAAAGTTTTAAATTTCCAGTCATATAGACTTTCGATATTACCTGTGTAATTAAACTTTATATCATTTGAATTATTAATAAATAGTATTTTTCTCTGACATATCTAAACCTCTCATCATAACTAAAGAGATGTAATTGATTTATCAACTTTATCTATTTTTTTAATTTTATCTATATTTAAAAACATAAAAAAATATTACTTTACACCTTAAGTCTCCCTTAATATATTGTAATATAGGTAATATTAAAAAAATAATTAATAACTACCAAATAGTATGGCTACCACCAATTCCTACAAGGGCCAAGGGGGAGTATAAGCAAACGAGGATAGGAGTATTAGTTATTAATTATTGATTTAATTTAATTGAATTAGGCATGTGTGTATCTCTCCAACTCTTAACTCACGGGTTAAGCCATATTTTTAAATTTAAAATATTTATTAAGATATTTATAAAAATAAAAAAATAGTCATTAGGTTATGAATTAATGAAAATTTTAAAGATTGAATCACACTCAATTGTAGTAAAAAGATTGAATTGTAAATAAATTAATAATTAAAAAATAAAAAATTATTTTTTCTTAATATTATTATACTATTCTTTTATTTATTTACTATTATATCCGTCTTATTTAGTATTAAAAAAAAATATGTCAGCCACAATTTGTCACATTTTACCTTAAAATGGGTTAATATTTTACCAACTCGAGCCTATATGCTATATAACTCATCATTTTTTTTAATTTTTAATACTTTTTATTTTTTTAAAAAAATTTTAAATATACTAATAAAAAAATTCTAATATTATATTAGCTAATAAAAAAATTATTAATGTTATAATATTAAAAATTCTTATTTTTTATAAAAAAAATCTCAAATTTTATAACTATAAATTTAAATAAATATTAATATAATATTAGTTAATTATAATATGTTAATACATATTAATAAAAAATAATTATTTTTATTAATATTTAATAATAAAAATCTCAAAATGAGTCAGTAAAATAAAAACACGAGCCAATCATTTTTACATATAAAACAATACTTTTATTTTTGTATTTTTTTTAGTTATCATGTTGACCAAAAAGCCCTTGCTTCTTAACCATGGTTAAATTATCGTATTCCTTTATAAATTATTATGTGTTGCTTTCTAAAACGCTACCATCTTATGATCATTGTGTTCCTAATTAATTGCTCCAACTTTAGCTCTGGGGATCATCATAATAATATCTCCTTGTCAATTCCCATCATGCCCCTGCCCAAATATATCTGCCCAAGTGCCTTCATTGGGTCACAAATTATTTAATATATAATATATAATATGTTCACATAATTATTTTTTGTTTTATTTTTATGAATTTTACTATACTTTATCCGAGATATGTCACATTACGGTATTGCTGTCTGGGACCGTGACATCAATAAATTAAGTTCCCTCCTGAGGTTGTATACTTATACATGTATATATATATATCTTAAAAGAGATAAGCATGAAATGTTTTTTTTTAAAAGAAAAATTATATTCACAACCTAAATTTTATTATTTTAAAAAATGTATCCTTTATTAAAAATTTTAATTTATAGTTAAAAGATTAGTTTAATTATTTAACCAAGTTGCTCAATAAAAAATGATTCCAACCGGTAATATGAATTTAGACATCTTTGTATTTTTTTAATAAGTTATTTTTAATAAATTTAGTAAAATAATGATTGAACCAGCAGGTATTATAATAATAATGATAAATTGGATCTGTCTGTGCCCATCCTTATAATATATTTCTTTAAGTTAAAGCCATTTCCCTTGTGATATTAATTTAAGAAATTAATAATTATAGTATAAGATTTAAATTAGCCTTTAATTAATGTCTTATATTTGAATCATACTATGTTAATAGAAAAATTTTATTGAAAGAAACAAACTTTATTTTAATGATCTATATATTTTAAAAATATCAATTTATAATTATCGACTAGGGTATATGGTATGGATTATACCAAAAAAAGAGAACGCTTTTAATTAGTCTGTAACCATTAACAAACTTCTTCCACTCTTCTAACTCAATCACATTACAAAACCTAGATTAGTTTTAAAATTATTTTGATGAGGAATAACGTTAATGGTAATTAATTAAGTAAATTCATAATTAACAAGATAATATATATATATATATATATAATCATTTTGCTTTTACTTTGGGAGAAGGGAACTTAGACAATGTAATTAATTTGGCGTAAACAACCTATTGTCCATAGTTTAACTAATAAAGGGAGTGAGATATACGACTATTTAGAGCGTATTCGATCTTTAGAAAGTAATACTTTATTGTGATTTCAGTTGTAGTGTTTAGGGATACATCTTAACTCTTAGATATCTGGGAAAAAATAAAACTTTATATTATCTTTAAATTGTGGGTTAGCCTAACCCCTCTTAACAAAATTTTGGCATAAATAAAGCTGCTCGAAACTTTAAAGGTAATTAAATTAAAACACACATCAAGCAAGGAACCAACAACTCCATTAATAATAACCATAAACTCAAACCAACAAACATCAAAGACCCACCATTTTTTTCATGGAAAAGTACAGAATTGCATTTCCTGATAATTAAAAATTATATAAACAAATTTATTATTCCTTTCTATGGATGTTTTAAACTTGTTACCGCATTCAAATTAAAATATGTATATAGTAGTTAATTAATTAAACTTCTACTCTCTTTCAAATCACTCTGTAATACTTAATCTATCATTATTGGTACATATCATGACCTTCTTAAATGTCAAACCATTGTTATTCGAAAAGTCATTAGATTTCGACTCCTCCGTATTGAGTCGATAAAAATAAATAAACGTGATAAACTGTCCCTACAAATATCTATCGCAGTGGCATGTTCACCGGTTAAGTCTCGACAACGCAACGTCATTTTAATTTTTTTTTATAAATGTTAGATTTTTATTAAAAGAATTAACATCGAAAAAACAATAAAAACTCTTGTTTGGAGGATGGAGCATAGACACACACACACACATACAAAAAGTGACCAGCTGATGAAGGGCAGTATGGTAAATTCACGAGTGTATAACCTATTCTTAAAATAGTCGTTCTATTTTCCAGCTTCTTCTCTCACAACAACACAAAAGAAACTGCCCTTAAACCCTCTCCTTACTGATCCTCCTCACATGTGCCTTTCTCTTTTTGGTCTAAGCAACCATGTTCATGGCCTTCTTTAACACCTTCCTCTTCCTCTTCCTCTCACTCTTCCTTCTTCTTCTCCCTCTCCCCTCTCTCTCTTCCCCGCTCTCTCTCTCCTCCTCCTCCTCCTCCATTCATGACCTACTTCTCTCTAAGGGCTTGCCGGCCGGACTCTTGCCGGATGAGGTAAAGTCCTACACGCTGTCGGACAACGGCCGATTAGAGGTTTTTCTCGACGGGCCTTGCTTGACGAAATACGAGAACAGAGTGTTCTTTGAGAGCGTGGTGAGAGCTAATCTCACTTATGGTAGTCTCATCGGAGTTGAAGGTCTTTCTCAGGAAGAGCTATTTCTCTGGCTTCCAGTTAAGGATATCATCGTAGATGACCCCAATTCTGGCTTGATACTCTTCGACATTGGAGTCGCTCACAAGCAGCTCTCTCTCTCCCTCTTCGAAGATCCTCCTCACTGCAAGCCCCAAGGTAAACTCGTTCGCCTTCATTCTTCTTTCTCGATCTGGATCGGTTGAGATCTGCTTCTCCATGGAATTGAGCTTGTTCTGTTTTGTCTGTTTGGCTCTTCATTTTCTGTTGATTTGCTTTTCTTGGTTTGCGGACACATCAGGTGGCGCTTTGTATTTTGTTGATTATTTTTGTGTGTACGAAACAGCTTTTTGAAGGGCTTTATGGTTCTGTGGTGGTGTCTGAATGCTTCAGTAACGTTCATGATTCCGTTTCAGAAACAAATTGCATACATACAATAATTGTTTATTTTTATTTGCTCATAAATATAAAATATCTACTCCTCTCACTTGCTTACCCAATTCCTCTGTTTTACCCCAAAAAGAAAATAACAAGACAGAAGAGAGACAGAGAGAGAGGGATTCAGTAGGACTTTCTCGTCTTTAAATTTCAATGATTATTCTGCAAAAATCATACGGAACATATATCAATCTTTTTTTTCCCAGGTACTGGTGTGTCAGAGAATTTCTGTACTTGAAACATCTGATTTTGGATGCAATCTCATTAAAAAATTTCACATTGACTTTTAGTGGAAAGAGGGCTGGTTAATTATTTAAAACTTTACAGAGACGAGTTCAAAAGAAAGAAGAGACGGTTAAGTTAAGTTGATTGTTATTGTTTGATATGGTTGTTTTCTTTCTTTCATTCGTTAATATTCACAATATATTCTTCTTCAACTTTTTTGCCCTGCATTTCCCAGATCAGAGAAAAGCCACAGTGCTTTTTTGTTGATATATATTTGAGGCTGATTCAGTTTCTGTGGGGTGTGTGCAGGTGGTGGTTTGAAGCTGATGAAGAAGCATGTGAGGAAGGAGAAAGGATTCGAGGCTCTCAGATAAAAACAAATAAACAAAAACAGAAGATGCCACCCTGTTTTCAACAGGGCTTTCCTTATCGTTGTCTTTTGCTCTGTCATCATATATGTTCATATATATATATATATATATGTGTGTGTGTGGTGTATCTTAGATCCGCAATTACAGTCATATATGAGTAGGCGTTGCTAGAGTTAGAGATGTTTGTTTGGTGAATGAGAGAGCGAGAGAGATTGTAAAGAGAGAATTGGTAATTATGGGGAGGAAGATGAAGAAGAGCCTGATGAGAATATAATTGAATCTGCTTAGTCATAAATCAGAATTATAAAGTTCTAATCTTCTTCCAACCTTTGTTCCTGTTCTCATGTGTTTGACAAGTGCCAAAGCAAAGGATCAAAATGCAGCTGGGTTGTGATATTTTTATGAAGCAATGACTAAGGAAGGAAGGTTGCTTAAGAAAATGGAACAAAAAGAGCCATCTTTGGAATCTACTGATGATTATTCATACTCTCCCTATATATCTTTTCAATTATTTTTTATCCATTTAAAGGCATATTATTATTAATTATTGGCATTTGAAATAATTTGATGTTTTGTTTAATTATTCCTTGCTTTGTCTCGTGCCAATGATAGAATTAGAGGAAGAAGCTGATGAGTTGGATTCCCTTTCTTTCTTTCTTTTTTGACATTTTAATATAAAAAGACTTTGTGATATATAGTTTATTCAAAGATCATAAATGGAAAGTAAACTGGTAATCCAATATTTTCTTTTACACGCCTCTTTTTTTTTACATCTTTTAAATTAAAATTAAAAAGGTTTTACTACAAAAAAAACACACAGGAACTATTTAGTATTTGATACTATTTATTAATTTATATTTAATTATTATCGAGTTTAACAAAAATTAAGATAAAAATGAAGATTCTAAAAATCTCATTCTAATTACTCCCTCCATTTCATATCAAGAGTAATATTTTAAACAAATTATTAGATTATTTTTTCAAAATATGATATTGTTTAATAATTTTGTTAATCATAGTAAAAACAATTTTTGTTTAATAAGAATTTAGGAGATGCACCGAGCTGGTATGGAAAAGATAAGGGCTAGGGGCCCCGGTGAGGGGGGCCGTTAGGTTCACGCGGGGAATGTGGGGCCAGTCACGGTTTAAACTGTATGTAGGCCCCACCAACTCACTTTTCCTTCTCTTTGCCTTTCTTGAATCGCTACTTCCCCTTCCTAGTTGCCTATTTGCAATTTTCTTTTTCATAAAAAATATTGAAAAATTATCATTTACAAAAATTCCTGATCTCAGCCACATGGAATTTTTTTAAAGAATTTACGTAAAAATAATTTTAACTATAGTAACATATTTTTAATTATATATAAAATAAAAAATATACAAACAAAAGAAAAAATATTATTTACAATTAAAAAAATTATACCAATTAGATATCTCAAAAATTTAAATTTTTATATATTCTGGTCAATAAATTTTATAATGAGAATTTTATAATAATTTTTTAAGATTTTTTTATTAAAAATTACTATTTCTATGTTGTTGTTGTTATTATTATTATTATTTAAGCCACTCTTTCACAAAAAATTTAGCTGCATTAATTTCTATTATGATTAACTATTTTTTTACTTTGGAGATAAACCTTCCATTTTTCTTTTATAAAAAATTTTTTGAGAGGAAATCAGGCTCATTTACGATTTAAAGACACATAAAATTTCTATTCATCTTAGATAATATTAATATTTGATAGATCGAATAATAAAAAATTATATAAACCTTCCCTTTTTGACTTGTGGTTATGAATTCAGTGTTAAATTCTTAAATACGACTTAAAAGGGCCCATCTACATTGCCACAAATAATATCAAATTATCAATAATTCAAATGCTATCATTGGTTGGGTTCTTCAATAATTCCCTCAATAGTTTAATCATTCACACACTGTATTCAATCAAATAAAAAATTAATAATAACAACAATTAGATGAGTAATCTTTGACAGGGCAATCAAATATCATATATGTGGTCCTAAAAAAAAACAATTGAAGCTCAGCCAGAGAAGGAGGAAGATAATAGTGTATGTATATATATGTATGTATGCTAATGAGAACCTTTCACTTGGTTGGAGGAGTACTAGAGATAGTTTTGTCCTTTCATTTTGATTTGTTTGTGAAAAGCCACATTCAACACGTCTTTTACCAATAATAATAAGAAGAAGAAGAACATACTTCAATTGCAAGCAACTATTTTTTGGAATATAAGAAAATAATTAATATAAAAAAAAAGAAGGAAAAAGTGGATCATTGATTGTGTTGAGCACTTGGATCCTGTAGACTAGGACATGTCTCTTGTGTTGTTAATTTCTCAACTAGATCATTTTAATTACACAACCTACTCGACAAAATTATATATATATATATATATATATATATATATAAAGAGTATTCATTTAACACTTTAAAATCCATTTGTTTTAATTTGGTAGGATAAAAATATATTAAATATTATAAGACTTTTAATTATTTCCCCCCCCCCCCCCTTTTAAAGATATAGCCCAAGTAGGCAAATTCAAATTTTGGCATATATGCTTGTTACTCATGGTTTTGTTGTCGAGTGCTGATTTTACATTTTAGTACATTCTTTTAACTCGGCAGGAAAACTCTATCCTCTTATTGTATAGGCATATTCGAATCGAAAGGAGTAGCTGTAAACACTCTGATTATCCAGGAATAGGAATAGCATACCCTTTCTAAACTGAACTAGTGAAAATGAACTCTCCAATCAAAATTATGTTTGGAAATTTTTTAAACTATGTTTTAAAAGTATTTTTAGATTAAATTTCTCTTATATATTTCTTTAAAATTATTTTTAAAAAACTAATCCAAACACTAACATGCACAGGGCTCCAATAGAGGACTGTGCACTTCCTTATCAGGGATATTATCAGAACAAATGAAGGAATTATGAAAACATATTGTTCCCCGCCTTCTTTTTCCTCGTTAAACACAGGCCTTCCTCGTTAAACACAGGCACCAGATAGGACCAAGCAAAAGCATCAGTAATAAGGAGAAAAGAGGAGTGACAGACACAATAACTTTGAGGGAGAAAAAGAAAAACAAAAGAGAAGAGGGAGGAGAGGAGAAAGTATAAAAAAATATGAGTAAAATAATAAGTGGGTAGTCTAATTTTTTTTTTTTTTGTTATTTTAGAAATTATTCTTATGAGTTTATTCAAAATTATTATTTTAAACTATAGTTTGATTCAAAAAATTTTTTAAACAAGTATAATTTTTTATTTTAATTTTTTTTAACTAATTTTTGAGCCATATTTTTTTTTTAAAATAGGAGTTTAAGAGTTATTAAATACCCACTATAATTTGGGTTTACAAGTACTTTTCCCCCCTAATGTCCTACGAATCCTTGGGCCAATCTCCAGATTACTATGTTGCAACACATGGAAAATACAATGATCAAGCCCACTACAGATTGTCCAAACCAGATTGTCCTGGCCCAATGACATGAACACGTTTAGGTGGTCCTGGTTCCGATGATATCTGCATTATCCACACATATTTTTAACGGTTTAGAATTAAAATGTTTAACACTAACATGAGTTAATTTAAGTAATAAATAGTTTATTATTATTTAAATGAGATATTGAGTTTAAGACTTGGCGTATGTAAAAAATTCTCATTGAGAGACTCACCTATTATAGCTAGGTGCGCAACGCGGATTATATCTAAATATAGTTGGAGCAAAATTTTAATAAATTGAGTAGGAATATTTTTTTTTAACTGATAAATTTTTAAAAAATAAAACCATTTTTTTAAAAAAATATATTTAAGATATTATTTTTATTCTAAATTCTGTATCCATTATCTTTTTAATAAATAAACATATATACAAAAAATTGAATCTTAACAGTCCAGATACAGGGGTCATCAGGGATAGAATGGGTAATGCATCAAAATAAACGTCCACATGAATAGACTCACACGAGGTATAAGGTTCAGCCTCTTAATATATTTTCATCAACGAAGCAAGAAACCAGCAGCAGAATCTATAGGGTTATAACAGTCAAATATTATATGGTTGCTATTTAATCGGCCTTCTTTCTCATATTTTCCATTAATCCTATTGCTCATAAACTAATTAATGTATAATTTATATTTTTAATTATAAATTAATAAAGCTTAATATTCATTAGTGAAAAAAATCTTAACTAACAAACAAATATTCAAAATAGCATAGAAAATATGTGGCCGCGGTTAAAATTGCTATCATCTCCAATATCACGCGATGTTTCTTAAATAAACTAAATTGCAAAGGTTATTAAAATCCACTTTCTTTCTTATCTTTTTCAATAATCCTCTTATTTTAGAAATTAATAAATATATAATTTTGTATATATTTATAAATTAATAAAAATAAAAAGTATCACTAAAAATATAATTAAAA
Source organism: Leucaena leucocephala (assembly GCA_037074615.1). Taxonomy (NCBI): domain Eukaryota; kingdom Viridiplantae; phylum Streptophyta; class Magnoliopsida; order Fabales; family Fabaceae; genus Leucaena; species Leucaena leucocephala. Next base: position 4,181,225 of record CM073546.1, on the reverse strand, counting down.
TATGAATTGATATATATTTTTATAATTTTGAAAATCAGAATTAAATTTCTTTCTTTTTAACTCCGACCATTACGTGGGATGTAGTGCGGATGCCACGTCGAGGTCCTTTTATTCTGTAAATTACCCTTCGCCGCCCCGGAACACTTTCAATCTGATTGCATACGTGGCGCCATCTAACGGAAGTAATCTGATGGCTTTGATACATAGCGGATCGACATTCGACAGTATCATGACCGTAGGGCGCATTTTCCATTTTAAAAATATCTGACCTTATCTTAAGTCTTGTGGGGCCTTCTTCTTCGCTGGTAGGGAAGGGCTCGAAACTTCCTCGAGTTCTCTCCCCAGTTTTGCTGTGATTTTTTTTTTTTTACAGTTTATCGGAGAAAATATGGGAGGAGGAGGAGTGATGAGGACCGCCATGAAGGTCGCCGGTCTTGGCGTCGCCAACACCAGTCTCCGGGGCATGCCGCCCGGAGTCGGGCAACCGTTGATGAAGGCGTCGCATCCTACGTCCGCTGCCGTCTCATCGCAGGGACTGAAAGCTGCAACAGCTGAAGTGGCGGCGCCGGTACACACAGCGGCATCCTTGGATGATTGGGAATTCGCTGACACGAGTGAACTGGTTATGGAGGCCGGCGAGCCGATGCCTAGGGTTGTGTTCAACGCTGTGCCCAGCTTTCAGGAGGCCAAGGCTGCGACCACAGAATTGAAAGAAGCTATTGATGAGTACGTAAACTTCTCAATAATTGTTGTTGATTTTGGTTTCTCCCGTTTTGGTTCGGAGACTGGAATTTAATTTAAAAATAATAATAAATTTGACAACTTTAACTATTTTCAATTCAAAATTATGACATACTAGGTAGAGTTGCTTATTCTGATTCATTTTTATAACTTTCACGAGTATAGGTTCTTTCCCTTATGGAGTCTGCCTCTTTTGTTTTGGTTATTCTAATTTCCGGCTTTGGCTTTTTCTGAGTATTGCAATTATGTTGTTTGGGAAGGTTCATGTTATCTGTTACAACAACAATTGAAACTGAACGATCTGGAGGCTGAGATTCTCGTATATATTAATCAGATTGAATCGATTACACGTGTACATATTCTGGGATGCGGTAATTAGCTATAATATCCCAGGTCTCAAAGAATAAACACATGATAACTAAATAAATATTGGGCATATGGATATATAATCTTAAATATATGTGATAGTGAGTTGATCTTAATTCAAAATATAAGATATTTTTTTTAAATTTATTAACTCTTTCTCAAATTATTTCTATTGATATTCTATCAATAATAATTAAAAAAAAAAGGGAATAGGTTAAGAAAGATGAGGATGATGATTTAAAAAAATATGTTATAATAAGTAACTGAATTAATTTCTTTAATCTAGTTAAATTAATTAAATATGTGATATGTTTAGAAATTGAAGAGTATATAATTAGGAGATGTGACAGAGAAAAATTACCTCGCAGAAGCAGAAGCCATTAGGAGGCTCCATTTACTTGCTAATAGAGTTGGTTGAAATATTATATTTGATTCCTGTTGCCATAAGAAGAAATGATGCATTGATGCTTCTTGGAACTGGAATCGAGTTGAATGAGTTATTAATCCATTATTATTCATACCAATGTAAAGTGCCTTATTATTGTAAGGATTATGTTGAGACTAAAGATGTTGCTGTACTGTCTTTCTCTTGACCTATGCGTGAATTTTTCAGGATATACCTGTCTTCTAGTTCTTCCAACAAACCCGAGGTTTCTTCTGACTATAGTCGAGTCTCTGTTCAGTCCCCTCATTCAGAGCTGGAGACTAAATCTTGTGAATCTGAACTCGTGCCAAAGCATGCCCTTCAAGCTTTTCAATTTCTGAGCACTAGTTCTGAGGCCCAGGTAAGTAATGATATAATGTTTGCTTTGTCGTCTCAATGCAAGAATTATCAGCAATCCAATTCTATGTGATCTAAAAGAGGTTACTGTTTTCATGCTTCTGAACCCATGATTGACTCGAATCAATTCCGCTGTCTTTGGCTTTATCCAGACTGTTGTGGCTTCTATTGTTTCCGACCCCAACGTATGGAATGCGATAATGCAAAACCCTATGCTGAATGATTTCATGCAATCACAGGAGAAAGGTAGCTATTATCAATTGGCTCTGCTCTCTCATGATCTCCATTAATTCTAAGACCGAATTCTTCTGCAGGTGCTGGCTTTGAACCAAATGAGTCTTCCATAAAGCTGGAAGAGTTGCCTGATTCCGAGGATGAAACTGGTACTAGTAGGCCAAGAAATGGTTTCCTTCAAGGTATCAATAGTTTAATGAAGAATGTTAAGCACACAGTAGCTGAAATGCTAAGCAGTGTCTCAGGTTATCTTCATGACTTATTTGGGTTCTTATCCCCTGAGAAGATGGGTTCTGATGGTGCCGAAAAGCCGAACTCAATCTTCACAGATAATCTTGCCATGAAAGGAACTTTCATGGGATTGGCTGTGCTGGCTGCTATGGTGATTCTGTTTAAGCGAGCTTGAACACCTTTCCGCAAATTTGTCGAACTTTCGTATCTGGAGACGTAGTTGATCAGGTTTACGTTTAGGCCAAAATGCCTTTCTTAGGATTTAGTTGTATGTAAGATGCATATGAAGTGGATTTTACTTGTTTAAGATGAAATTTGCTATGCGAAATTTCCTAAGATTATTAGGATGCATGTGGTCTAGGATTGAGATTGTTTGTAGAACATTGGCTTTACTTCTCTAAATATTCCATCAGGATTCCTTTCCTCCGTCAAGTTCAATGACAACCGATCCTTGGTTATGTGGCCTTATGAGGGGTAGATCAAGCGTGCAATATTAAATAATGCTTAAACGCGAATTGATCATAACCTTTAATAGGCGAAAACTAGGGTGATAAATGTGAGGATTTTTCTCTTTTCTTTTTGTATAAAAAAGTTTAGATAATTTTGGTAATAATTTTTTATTAAAGTTATGGTATAATTTTAAAGTTCTAAGATTTAAGAATATTTATAAGGGATTTATAAGATTATTTATTGAAAAATATTTATAATAAAAATAAGAATTTAAAAAATATTTATAGAAAATTTATAAAATTATTTATTAAATGAGTTTTTATAATATGAGTGAGAATTAGATTTATGTTTTTGTGAAATATAAATTTAGTTTTTATTATCTATTATCTATTCTAATTCTTGTCGGTAAAACATAAGGATTTAGATAATTAAAACTATCTTTTTTTTTATTATAAAAAAATTTAAATAGATTAAATATAAATTTTTTATTAAAGTTAGGATATAATTCTATAATTTAAATAATATTATAAGATTGTTTATTAAAAAAATTATAATAATAACGGGAATTAAATTTATATTATTGTAGGATATGAGCTGTATTTTATTATCTATACTAATACCAACTCTGATTGAAAATGCCATCTCTAATTTAAAACCTCAAAGTGTATTGATGGGGGTTGATTTAAGTGATAAACGATTCGATATCATTTAAATAAGATATTAAATTTAAACTTTAGTATATATAAATAAATTTTATTAGGAGATTCACTCATTATAATCAGATGTGTAATATGGGTCAAATTTAGATATGATGAGGTTAAAATTCTAGTGAATTGAGTGAGTAAAAAAAAAAAAAAAACTCAAAGCGCTTGGCCCAAGTCACGACCCTCATCCGATGTAATCTTCAGAACTAAATGGCCCACAGATTTAAGACTATTTGTGGGACCCCCGACCATCCCAAGATAGGCTTATGCCATATTGTTTTTGGATTACATAAATTTTTAAAATGTGTTAAATTTACCTATAATCTAAGAATAATATCTCTTTTATTAAATATTGAATAAGATAAATTATTTATTATTTTTAAATATAAATTTAAATATTTAATAATTATAATATATATTTAAATATTATAATTAAAATTATAATAAAATAATATTTTTTAATAACTGAACATGTTTTAAATAATAATGTCTTGCCTCTTTACAAGTTAAACACACACACGAGACCATGTATTAGACGTATGCCATATGAAGAAACGTGCACCCCGTATTCTTAAGTAAAAGGCGAAAGAATAGTTCTCTTTGTGCTTACTACGGGCTGCGTGAATCTCACCCTTCCTGCAGCTTTTACAGTGCCATTCGCTATAGGAACTGTCCTGAGCTTCCCGATGTGCGGCTTTGAACGACTCCTCTATTCCTAATACAGTGTAAATATATTTTATTTCCTCACAGGCTTCAAAATATGAACGCTAAAATTATAATCAAAGGCTCTCTCATATAAACAAATGAAATTAAATCTGCCACTTGAGAAAATCATGGACAAGTCTTTAAGTAAGGAATTTGATTTGATTATTAATAGGTCCTATTCATATATCAACCCGTTCTTATATATATATATATATATCCCACACGTCTTTTACTCAAATGAGTAAGGAACTCGTATGATTATATTCATAGGAGGGCGTTACCTCCATAATCAGTTATACAAAAAATTAACGAAACAGTTCAACCTGAGTCTTATGTATCAAGTTGCAAGAAGCCGATATTACCGTTTCTATCTTACACTTTCAACAAAATCCATATATATATGATTGTTGTTTGTCTCTATGTTATGTGAAGTATCAACAATTAAGTCACTTTCCTGTTTTCTTAGGCGTACAAGAATATATATATATATATATATATATTGCAACAAACTACTATATTTTTACTGAAATTTAAGCTATTATGATGTCTAAAAAAAAAATACAATTATAAAATAATCTTAAACATTAAATTTATTGTTCATTCTTATACTAAAATTTGTTTTTGTTAACTCTTAAATTAATTGAGACTTCTAGTTAATTAAGTCTCTTGTTTGAAACCTCATAATAGTACATTTTGCTTAACATTTTCTGATTATTTTGCGTTTTTTTTTTGTTTATGAAGAAGATGCTTGATAGACCCAAAATAAAAGAAAAAGAAAAAGAAAAGGAAATGGCTGGAGTTAGCTGCATAAATTATAAGAAAATTAACCCAAATTATAGGATCCCCTGTACGTACGTACGTAATTTGGAGAACCCTTAATTTGTTTTGTAATAGACGCATACAAAATCAGGACATAAAGTCATAAACGTCAAATTAATGGTCTGATCAAAGCATCTTAAACGGAACAATTATATTTTGATGTATATAATTAATCAACATCTAAACTCAATCATTTGCCGGGTCAAATATGTTCTCTATAATACATGACAAGAATCTAGTTCCAGTGTTTTATCCATAACACATAACTTCTCTTCATTTTTATTCTATCAAAACCCAAAATGATGCTAAAATAACGGTATACATGATCAACATCATTCCAAAGTTCTACGATAGTGTTATAACAACATATCATAACAATGCATTAAACTTGTAATAGCATCATTGTCCAAAAATCAGAATGGGGAATCCTGTTATTTGTAAATTTTAATACATTAATGAAGAATATATACCGTCTCTATATAAAGCATTTCAAGCCCTGCCCTTTTTGCATACCAACTCAAGATCTTCTTTCTTGCAATCTATACTTCATATCAAACACATTCACGTATGGCTTCCAACGGCCAAAACCGTTATGTTCTAACTTTCTTTCTCATTCTCATAATCTGGAGTTCTGGGGCAGTGTCCCGGAAGCTTCAAGAAGAATCATCTTTATCAGAAAGACATGAACAATGGATGGCCAAGTATGGTAAAGTGTACAAGGATGTTGCAGAGAAGCAAAAACGCTTTGAGATATTCAAGAACAATGTTCAGTTCATTGAGTCCTTCAATTCTGCTGCCAACAAACCCTACAAGCTCAGCATCAACCAGTTCGCAGATCAAACCAATGAAGAATTCAAGGCCATTCGTAATGGTTTGAAGAGGTCCCATGAATCACTTGGGACCATGTCTCTGACAGAAACATCGTCGTATAAATACGAGAATGTCACTGCTCTTCCTGCTTCTGTGGATTGGAGGCAGAAAGGAGCTGTCACTCCCATCAAGAACCAAGGCGCATGTGGTAAGATTAAACAAAACATATATACTCATGATTGGTGTATTCTCGTTTTTGCATTCTCTTTTGTTGTGTTTCATTGAGTAAACTTTAATGTCAACTTTTGTTTACGTAAAACCAGGGAGTTGTTGGGCATTTTCAACTGTTGCAGCAACAGAAGGGATCCACCAATTAACTACTGGAAAGCTAGTGTCTCTCTCAGAGCAAGAACTTGTTGACTGTGACACTAAAGGTGTGGACCAAGGTTGTGAGGGTGGTTACATGGAAGATGGATTTGAATTCATCATTAAAAATGGAGGAATTACCACTGAAGCAAACTACCCCTACACAGCAACCGATGGGAAATGTAACATCAACAAGGAAGCATCACACGTTGCTCAAATTAAGGGTTATGAGAAAGTTCCTGTTAATAGTGAGCTAGCACTACAGAAAGCTGTAGCCAACCAGCCCGTGTCTGTTTCCATTGATGCTGGAGACGGTTCTTTCCAGTTTTATTCAAGTGGGGTTTTCACTGGCGAATGTGGTACTCAGCTGGATCACGGTGTTACCTCGGTCGGTTATGGTGCGACTGATGATGGTACTGAGTACTGGATTGTGAAGAACTCGTGGGGAACGGAATGGGGCGAGGAAGGGTATGTGAGGATGCAGAGGAATATAGATGCAAAGGAAGGTTTATGTGGAATTGCCATGGATGCCTCTTTTCCTACTGCTTAGAAACTTTACCATTAATGTAAAATTATATATACTGGCATATGAAAAGTAAAGTTGTATATTAAATTTGCATTTCCTACCATGGAGGCATACATTTTCAACAATTAAGTGTTTTCAATCATTAAATATAATCTCATTGCAAATGTTAGGTATTTGTAAACAACCTGGCTCTGGTCAGAGTAATTAACTGAGTTCCTATGGCATTTATCACTATTTTCTCAATACGTGTGAATGATGAAGCAAATTAAAAGAAATTTAGAGAAATATTAATGTTTAAAAGAAATGAGTAGAGATCAACAAAGAAATTTATTTATATGATAATAAATATTAGGCTTTAAAGGGATCATAAGAACATAAAATCAGGATAGATACATACGTGGACATCAAAATAGATTTGTAGTCATATAAAGAAATATAAAATTCATACAAAAAAATTGGTGTGATGTCTAATGAAAAAAAATTGTTAAAAATTATTTGAAATAATTCAGATATATATACAAAGAGGCCATTGTAAGCGTTGGTGAAGAATATAGGGAACATTAAGTAAAATTATTATATGAGACTTTTTAATTAATAATATATCTAAAAATTTAATTATTCACATAATATAATGATGTCATGTGGTGTGATCTGATTTAACCTAAGAATTGCAACTAAACTAGATTTACCTTGGCAAAGACATACAAAGTAAATAAAAGTTCTACGTTAGTTACTAACGAACATAGAAATAGAAAATGTAAGATATACTGCTACGCTTTTTATTTATTATCCTCCACAAACTGACTTAAAAAGCCTCCCAATTGACGTAGAAAGCCAAGCCTGAAGTAAGTGAATTTCTTCAACTTTCTGGGTGTATATATTAGATAACAAATTCACAGACATTTAAATAAATGATTAATTAGTATCTCATGTACAATCTGCCATTCTTAATTTTTTTTTAAAAAAATAAATTCACATATATATGCATATTATTCATATGAACACGTTATTACATCCATGATCAGTTATACAAAAATTGAAGATTTTCAAGACCTATTATATGGTGTTTATTATCAAGCTGCAAGAAGCCAAAATTGTCGTATTTATCGTACAGTTCAAACAAAACCATAATAGTTGCAAAACTGCATATACTTGTTGTTTGTCTCTACGTTATAGGGCTGTGCATAATGCCTATAGCCCGCTATACCCTGCCCAGCTCATAAAAAAAATACTCTGCCCAGCCCGATAAATATAGGGTAGGGCTGGACATCGGGCTATAAAATATAGCCCATACATTTTTTGGGCTGGGCACCAAACATAGGGGCTGCCCTGCCCTGCCCATTAGCACCCTTTCTTTTATTTTTTTAATTTTTTTTATTTTAGAAGGGAGAATATGATAGCAACTGGTGACTATAAGGTAATTTTAGAAATATAAGTAGTTAAGTAGGTAAGTTGTATCTTTTAATATTTATAACTATACTATTTTTTTTTCTTTTTTAACTTTGTTAATTATCATATGATTACATTACAAATTATAATTATTTATTTTATTTTTTTAGATGCTTTATCTTTATTAATATTAGGGAGATTGATACAAAGTTATAATTATAAACTACTTAGATTTCAACGTTTATTTTTTATATGCAATGGATCTCAAGATTTTAATTATTATCTTTGTTCTCTTATTTTTAGTGAATTATAGATATTATTTAACTCTTAAAGACACATGGATATGATATTATTTTAGAAGTTCATAATTGCAGATTTTTTTTACAACATAAGCATGACATCACGACTTGGGTATATCCAGCCCGCTCATGCCCTGTCCAAAATTGTTAGGACTTTTACCGGGTAGGGCCGGGCATCGGGTTGTAAAATATAGCCCATACATTTTTTGGATAGAACACCGGGTAGGTGGCTGCCCTATCTAATCCTGTCTATACACACCTCTACTACGTTAGAGGAAACATAAAACAAGTCATATTTATATATTTTCTTTCAGTCGTAGAAGCAATAATATTCAATAATGCAACAGCTTCAAAGGTTTCAGTTTCAAATAATGCAGGAAGTGACACCTTCAACAGAAAAAGATTCAACGTATAACTTTCACACCCAATCCAATTGCTTAAAAGCAATACAAAACAAGCAATATAATCTGTGGAATATATATATATATATATATATATATATATATATATCTAAGTATTGTTATCTCAAACAGAAAAACTAACAATACATACATACGTTCAATGAAAATGAATACTGAAATTAAATGTTAAGAAACCTACATGCTACGTAAGTATAAAATTTAACTAATTTTTTGATAAATTAAAAAAATTAAATAAATCAATTAATTATGACTAAATCTAACCCTTCAAAATAAATTTATATTATATACTTATTAATATATTCAAATTAGTGAATTAACATTTATATTAGTTATAATTAACTGATTTATTTAGTTTTCTTAACCTATGAAAAAAATAAATAGATTTTATATTAAGAAATATAGGTAGTATAATTATATGATGAGAGGATGAAATTAATTTTTTCTGATATACTTTAATATTTTTTAAAATATAGTTGATATAGAACAATGAGGATGGTTGAGAATGGAATCTACATAAATAAAGAAGAAAATCCAAATTATAGGATCCTATGTCATACGTAATTTAGAGAATCCCTTATTGCTATTTGCTAGATAAGCCTCTATTTTGTTTTGTAATAGAATCATGCCCAAATATACCAACACATATTTTTATTCAATGGTCTATAGTATATTAGTTCATGTTGACCACTAAGCTATCAAAGCATCTTAGAAGTTAGAACTTAGACTCACGGAACACCAATTTGATGGATATTCTACATCAAAACTAATTAGTTGCCGGGTCAAAAAAAAAAAATCTATAAATACACGACAAAAATCTAGCTTCTGTGTTAAAATGACTTTTTTTTTGTGCCTTTTAATTTATCAAATGTTAAAATAATTTTTTTGGAGATCATTATTCCATTCCCTTAATTTGATCTCATCAGATGTAGGGCTCATGCATTATATGTATAGAATTTAATTTAAAGTGACACTGTTTAAGATTTTATTAATAGTATTTTTTATAATTTATATATACTGATATTTTTTATAGCATACTAAAGTAAACCAATTTAAAATTCAATATACAATTTGTTAATTGAAAAATAAAATACTCACATGTTAAGAGTATTAAATAAATTATATAGATTTTTTTTTTAAATTTTGTATAATATTACCATTGTTCAAAAATCAGAATGGGAATCTTATTTGCATTTCGTTTTTAATTTGCAAGTTGACACTAAAATATTTGTCGTGGAGAGAATATCATCCCTATATAAATCATTCCCTCTCTACCCTTTAATATATCCATTAGCAACCAGAGCTTCTCTTACAATCTATACTCTATACTCCAATATTCCAACCACCTCACATATGGCTTCCAACGGCCAAAACCATTATGTTCTAACTTTGTTTCTCATTATCACAATCTGGAGTTCTGGCGCAGTGTCCCGGAAGCTTCAAGAAGAATCATCTTTATCAGAAAGACATGAACAATGGATGGTCAAATATGGTAAAGCGTACAAGGATGTGGCAGAGAAGCAAAAACGCTTTGAGATATTCAAGAACAATGTTCAGTTCATTGAGTCCTTCAATTCTGCTGGCAACAAACCCTACAAGCTCAACATCAACCAGTTTGCTGATCAAACCATTGAAGAATTCAAGGCCATTCGTAATGGTTTGAAGAGGTCCCATGAATCACTTAGGACCATGTCTCTGACGGAAGAAACGTCGACGTTTAGGTACGAGAATGTCACTGATCTTCCTTCTTCTGTGGATTGGAGGCTGAAAGGAGCTGTTACTCCCATCAAGAATCAAGGCGATTGTGGTAAGATTAAACAACACAGGACATATATAGTCAAGATTCATTTTCATCTTCTATAGTTTCTCAAGAGTTATTTAATTAATTTATATATATTAAAAAATGAGAAAAATTATTTAACTATAACAAATATGACTTGATCTCTCTAAATGTGACATGATCTCTCTAAAATAAAATAAGCCAATGTACCATTATATTATATATTAATTTATAATATAGATAAATTAATTTTGGGGGAGAAATGATAAATATGAAACTCAAAGTGAATTAAGATCTCATATTTAGAATCAAATTCAACCTTTAATTAGCTCTAGTGTTAAGGACATGGTCAATTACTATTGAATTAAATTTAATCTGTAATGTATATGCATATAATTAAGGTGGTGTTACTTTTGTTTGTTCCATTGCTTCAGTTTTATTGTTTATATTGACTTTTGTTTACATGAAACCAGGAAGTTGCTGGGCATTTTCAACTGTTGCAGCAACAGAAGGGATCCACCAATTAACTACTGGAAAGCTAGTGTCTCTTTCAGAGCAAGAACTTGTTGACTGTGACACTAAAGGTATGGACCAAGGTTGTGAGGGTGGTTACATGGAAGATGGATTTGAATTCATCATTAAAAATGGAGGAATTACCACTGAAGCAAACTACCCCTACACAGCAACCGATGGGAAATGTAACATCAACAAGGAAGCATCACACGTTGCTCAAATTAAGGGTTATGAGAAAGTTCCTGTTAATAGTGAGCTAGCACTACAGAAAGCTGTAGCCAACCAGCCCGTGTCTGTTTCCATTGATGCTGGAGATGGTTCTTTCCAGTTTTATTCGAGTGGGGTTTTCACTGGCGAATGTGGTACTCAACTGGATCACGGTGTTACCGCAGTTGGTTATGGTATGACTAATAGTGGTACTGCGTACTGGATTGTGAAAAACTCGTGGGGAACTGAATGGGGTGAGGAAGGGTATGTGAGGATGAAGAGGAACATAGATGCTAAGGAGGGTTTATGTGGAATTGCCATGGATGCCTCTTATCCTACTGCTTAAAATTAAAATTTCACTATATTCATGTAACATCATATCATGAATCTGCTTATCCCAAAATATGTTGACATGTATTTTCAACTGTTAATGAAAGTGTTTTGATTTCCTTCAACACAACTCCTATTTGATACATATCTCGCTCTAAAATTCGATAATATTAATTTTATAATATAATTTAAAAATATTATATCTAATATTTAATATAAGAACTTTTTTGTAATTAAAGTAATTCTTATATTAAGAATTTGAAGGAGTATTATTTAGGATTTAGAGCATATTTAGAAACCTTTATAACTTACATTTTAAAAAGGCTTCTGGCTTAAATCTTGACTTGAATTTTTTTAAAATAAATAGTTATATTTGTTCATAAGTGTTTATAGGATAAATCATAATTTAAAATTAAAGTTTTAGATAAGCTACTTAGACTAGCTTCTGGAATACTAAAAGAATTTATGAACTATTCAATTACTATTTTACCTTTATTTTTTCTTACATCCTCTTTCCTCTCCACTATCTCTCCTATGTCTTCTCCACTCTCTCTCATTTATTATATTTTTAATAAAATCATGTTATTTCTGATAATTTTTCAATTACAAAAATCTTTTTAAAAATAACTATTCAAACACTCATTTATTTATAACAACTTTTTTTATAAACTCTTTTTTAAAAACACTTTTCTAAAAACTCTCTAAAAATATATTTTTTTCATAAGTATTTTTTAAAAATTTTATCCAAACACATACTTAGTGGACCAACATCTTATGTTTGTGTGTGATTGCTCATATAATATCATTTAGATAGATCCCCTTGTAAAATTTTAAAACTAATAATAATTAATATATATACACACACACACATAACTCAAGAATTATATATGATTTAGCCATAACTTCATCCATAGCTGATATCTGTGATAGCAAGGGTTATAAAGCTATGTACGTTACGTTTGTGTGGAACAGATTCTCTTTGGCTTCTCCACTTTACAATGTTACGTTGGTGTCCTTAATTGGCAAAATAATAATAATAATAATAATAATAATAAAAATAATTGCTTTCGTTGGCCCGAGTCCCTACTACGTCCTTTTCATACGTGACACAAATATATTTGTCCTCAAGTGTCATTGTTTTTGAGGATGTATCATTCTTGTCTTTGAAGAAACAAAGTTCATCCAGGCGAAGATAATATAGAAAATATCCAATTCATGTTAAAATAAAATATTCAAAATTTGTAGAGTCCAAAATTGGCCTAATGGGAGAAGAGATAATTTTGGTCTTACGAGAAAAAAAAAACAGAGAGAGATAATTTTATGTGTGGTTATACTTATATGAACTTTTTCAATTTACAAATCATCGGGACCCTTCATTCCATTATTTGATCAAAGTTATCGCAAGTTGAAAATGATAAATTAAGATGAAATTTATTGAAGTAAGGAAAATATAAAAAATATTTTTTTTTAATTTTTAATTTAATAAACCTCACTTCAATTTACTATTCTGGTCCATAGTCAATCGCATTCTTTTTCTATAGTCAGCCATTAATTCCCCCACCAAACGAAAATTGGTATGAAATCTCTCACACTTTCCATTTCCTAAACAACTCCCAAATTATTATTTTTTGTCTAGTAATATATTTTTAATTTTAAAAATATTTAATAAAGTATTTAAATTAAAATTCATGAAAAATCAAAGTCGAGGACTTAAATTTTTAATTTATAGAATAAAAAACTATAATTATTTTGAAATAATTTCATTTTTAGCATCTTCATCCCGAAATTTTAAAATTGAAAATGGAAAATTTTAGACATAATTTTTCCCTATTTTTATCGGTAATTTTTTTTCTTATTTATTTTGCCACGCTATTTCTAGACCTTGATAGTTCTTGCGGTGTTGCCTCTTGCTTGAAGCAATTATCCAAAACGGTGGAGGCGCCAAGAAGCAAACTGGCACGTGACGACACGTGCTTGTTTCAACTAAAACGGACTTTGCCTCACTTTCCCCCCACCCAGATTCATTCCTCAGATTCCAAAACATGAATGGCTATAAATTTGCCATGTCAGCATTTCGGTCCAAAAATTCTTCCTCCTCAAAAAATCGGAAATCCCCGACACTCGTAAAATAAAATTAAACAAATATCACTAACCATTTTTTCATTTATTCTTCCCTTTCTCTTTTAAATCTCTGCGTCTGTGCTTCCATCTTCTCATAGAAGAGGAAGCTGCTTGTACTTTCTTCCAGCTCGAATCGGAATGGCTCATTTACTATCTCCTGTTTACACTGAGGCTCTCAAAATCCACAATCCTTTACTGAATCTGAGTTCTCCAACTTCATGTCACCTTCTAGCCACCAGGCCTTCGAGTCATTGCAAGTTTGGGAATGATTCTGCAAAGCGAAGATGTTTTGGTAGGGTTAAGGTTGCCGCTAAGGACTCTACATCTAGTACTCTCTCTGATTCTATTGCCGATGACTATTACACCGTTCTTGGCCTGGTAATTCATCCGCTTCCAAAGCTGTGATCGTTAGTTTACTATGTTCTTTTTGGTAATTTTTTAGCGCCGTTTGTTGTAATTTTATGTTTCTTAATATACTAAAACTATAATATGCTATCATTTGAATCAAGCATCCTATGCCACTAAAGTGATGGGGGAAATATACAGTGTGAATTTGACGACTGCATCATCTTTTGAGAACTAAGAAATATGAAACTCCATTGGACTTAACTCTAGAAACTTGCATGCTTAAGTGGAACTTTTGATCTTCATTTCATCCGTGATCTATTTTTCTTTCTGAACATCTTAGGTGGAATATCGAATTATGTAGCAAAAGTAGGACAAATCAGTTTGTTAAATTGAGTAGATATGTTGTTTGTTTAATGAGGTATCATTTGGTAATTTTTGGTGCGTACAATTTACTAGCTTCCAGATGCCACGCCGGAGCAGATTAAGAAGGCTTACTACAATTGTATGAAAGCTTGCCATCCAGACTTAAGTGGCGATGATCCTGAGACGACAAACTTTTGCATGTTCATCAATGAAGTGTATGAGGTGGGTTCATTTTGAAATAAATCTATATCTGAGGTTGAAGAAAACATATACAAAGTTTATCCTGTGTTTTTATTATAGATAGATTGACTGTTACAGTGCAGGTACTCAGTGATCCTGTTCAACGCATGGTTTATGATGAAATTCACGGGTATTCTCTGACTTCAATCAATCCTTTCTTGGATGATTCTAGTCCAAAAGATCATGTTTTCGTTGACGAATTCAGCTGCATAGGTATGTCCTGTACTACTCAGTCTCACTAACTCTGAAATTCCCTTAAACTCCTTGAGACAGTAAGAGCATTTTGTGAGCACCTTATTGAGAATCACTTCAACTCAAACCTGTTAAGATTTTAGTTCTGTCAATGGTTTTGTATCAGAATTCTAACCACTTGGTTACAGAGGTTGTGATATCATGGCAAGGACTACTTCTCTCAAAAGTTGAAGCTGTTGAGCAAAGGCTTATAATTGGTTTTTATTAATACCCCTAACAATATATTAATGCCCTCCTTCACATCTTTGAAAGAGATAAATTGGCGTTCATTTATCGTCCTTTGAAAGAATAACTTTCTTGAATATACAAGTTTCCTAGTATAGTCATTCTTTGTTTGACTTTTCTTGATGGCAATGGCGTGGCATATCTAGCAAGTTTTTCATGTTTGAGTTGAAGTCTTGAACAGTTACAAAGCATATCATGTAATTACTCTGAAAATTCTTATACAGGTTGCAAAAATTGCGCCAATGTGGCCTCTGATGTGTTTGCAATAGAGGAAGACTATGGAAGAGCCAGAGCATATAGCCAGTGTGGAAGAACTGAATTAGTTCAACAAGCAATTGAAAGTTGGTCAGTTCATGTACAGATGTGCTTGCTCTAAGATGTCAAATTTTTCTTATCCATATTTTTTTCATGATTTTAATTGATATAGTATAATGAAATCTTGATTAAACCCTGCTTTCAACTGGTGGCTAAATATTCATTATCACCAGGTTTTGCTTTGAAAAATAAATTTGAATTCTACTTTAGTATTCCATTTGCATTTCTGATTGTGGTCTTAGTTTCTCTGCTTCGTTCTCTGCTTCGTAAGGTGGAAATGTATTTTCTAATAGATTATGAATAATTTTAGAGAAAGGTGAAAATTGGCATTGTCTCCAAATTACTATCATTATTTCATGAAGTCTCTTTATTGCCTTACAGTTTGACTGTTGTATGATTTAGATTAAAATCATCTTAGTCAACGGCTGCTTTCAGGTTTCATGTTAAAATAGTGGTAACTCATTAGTTATTCTAGTGTTATAGAATTACTAAGATGATGAATTGAGCTTTACGAAATCAAGGGACTATTCATGATACGTAGTTATTCACCTGATTTCAACTGCATAAAGGTATAAAAAATCAGATTGGGTTAAGTTCAACTGAGCTTGATTCAAACTTACAAGTCCAAAACCCATCTGAATAAGCTCATAATTCTGACTGTATGTTTCTTATCTTTATATGTTCTAGTTCAGACAAACAAATCTAATAAATTTGTCGAGCCTGAGGCTTCCCACAGTTTGAGCCTTTTTGTTGAGATCTAAGGTGACAAGATGTCAAATATCTTTTGAACTGAAATATTATATTATATTTGAAATCCGATCAAATGCATAGATAGCACTAAGTAGGGTCCAGCAAACCCCAGCCAGTCCTATGATTGTTCGATTATCATAGATCAATATAGAAATTATCTTGTTACTGAAGTTTATCTTGTTGCTGCTGTTTGATATGTGAGTTTTAAAACTTCAGCTACAAAAATTGAATTGGTGGTAAGATGACTCGCAATTTGGTTATCAAAAATCAATCTTACAAAATGCTTCTGTATATCAGCCCTGTTGACTGCATTCATTGGACATCTGCGGCACAACTATCATTACTCGAAGATGAAATGCGGCGGGTAGAAAGAGTCAATGTAAGACCTTGATCATAAAGTCTATTTATTCCAGTTTGTTGTACATTCTCCATCATCTTATGATCATGTCATCACCTCCTTGACTTAAAGTTTGTGTTCCCTCTCTTTGTTGGCAACTGATATATGTAGGATAATCTTCACAAAAGAGCAGTTTGTAAATTAACCTTCTTAAACTTCTTAAAGGCACATAAATTTGAAGTATTTAATGTTCTTAATTTTTAAACCATTAATCTCTAACTCTCCAAATTAGAAGCGTCATTCTGAATAGAAGAAGGAAAACCAGACAACATGGAAGTTTAACAAAATCAATTAGCAATTTGATCAGAAAAATAGTTGCCATAGGAATATGAGAAGTGGATTTCTTCAATCAGCTAAAATCTAGTAGCTAATTTTATTTATTAACACAACACACGTTATAATCTTATTAAAGAATAAGATCTGGACATGTAAATGCATACTATCTAATTCAGCTTTTTTATACTACCCTATATTTACTGACTCTTTTATTGTGTACAGGTTGCCCTGATGCTTGCAGGAATGGGATCATCAATTGATGTTTTTAGACTGGTAAGATACTGCATTGGCTATTGGTTTATCCACTTCTAACTCCTCATAGACTTTCTGCTAACTTTCCATCGACATTTAGTTGACATTTTGGAGGTTCACATGGTTTTCCTGATCTCGAATAACATTCCAGTATAATTATTTCTTTTATTTTATCTGGTTGAAAGACCTAGAATTTTGAACTTTGTTTATCTGGAATCCTGGAAGAACTTTGAAAAGGCTATCATAACATGAATTTGAGAGACAAGTTTTCTGGACATTCAAAATGCTAGTATCATTTTTATGCTTTCATCATATAGAGTTTATGCTTCTGATGTTTCAAGTTCATTGTATGAGAAAATTCATCAATATTTCTGTCTTTAGCCTACTGTTCTATATATTAGAGTACTGCAGTAATTCATTCATGTAACGAGCTATATTTGCTAATTTCAGGCAAGCTCCAGATGGGAAAAGAGGCAGGCAAAAGTCTTGGTAAGAAGTCTTATAGAATTCAATTCAGCTTCAATTTCACATAATATGCGAAGAATTGCTTATGTACATGCAGTTGTTCTTCTGAGTTCTTACCGCCTTTTATGTATGAAGTAATTGTTATATGGAATGTGTTATGTAGTTATCAGTTTTTGACCGGCTATAATCTGGAAAGGGGATAGATTCTTAAGGAAAATAATATATATATACAAAGCTTAAATAGCTTCTCAAACCTTCATCTTATATATTGTAAGTTCCCAATGTGTTTATCCCGAATTGAACTACAATTATTCCGTACCCTTAACTTACTGGTTATTTAAACTCAAGCAAATAGGTAATTTAGTGATTTAGCATATGATATATTTGAATAGATTCTTGTAGGCTTTGATAAAAATGGTGAATAATGTGCATTTCCAGAGTAGTCAAGTATACTATTTTTTCAAGAGGAACGGATATCTCTGATAAGACAAGATTTGCAGAGTTACTAGAGAATTAGTTTTCAAAGTTCCTCATAATTTCTATCATCACTAAACAGCGATTTGTTGGTCCCAGGCACAAGCAAAAATGAGCATGATGAAGCAGAAAGGTTCCGATGAGACAAATTCCTACTGGGACGACCTTTGGGGCAGACCAAAAGACTACAAAAATTCAGGTACGAGGATTTTATAACTTTTTGTTAGTATTTCATTATTGTTGGAGATAGACAATGTTTTCAAATGCTCAGTAGCTAACAAGCACTAAACATATTATGTCTGTATGGGGTAGAAGTGCTTAAGCATTGACCTTAACACGAGTATCTATGTTTTTGCTTCTTATTCTTCAAAATGATCACTTCTTGCAGAGGAGGAAGTGAAAGAGAGAGAAAAGAGAGCTGCAGCAGCAGCACGAAGATGGAGGGAGTACTCAAGGAGGGGTGTCGACAAGCGTCCGACATTCAAACTTCCAGATGCAGCCTCTGGCAACGACAACTGACAAGTATTTTTCACTATACCTTCTGTATCACATTTAGTCAATTGTAATTAATTCATCCATAGGTTGTCATCAAATCTCGTGAAGTCTATTTCTCATTAGCTACCCCTAATTGTATATGCAAACAACTCTGAGGGTAAGTATATGACTCTGATAAGTGATAAATTATAGTGATACAGAATTTAAAGAATGGAGAAATTAGCTTATGGCAATGGTTCGTCATAGTAAAGTAGGAAGATAACTTCCCGGCTTCTCTAGAAGAGAGGCTGCCAATCATCGTTTCCTCCTGTCAATGGTGATCTTAATTCAATTATTTAAACTATAAAATAAGAGTTAATATATATAGTAAAAAATATACTTATATCTTATAAAAATATAAATTCTATTCTTATTATTGTTAGGAGAGTTCTTTTAGTAGATGATATTATAAATTTTTTATAAGTATTTTTTGAACTTTAAGGCTATACTTGACTTTTATAGGAAATTAATGTCCAATTTATCTAATTTTGTTTTAACAAAAAAAAAACTATAAAGTGAGGATTATCACAAATAATTTTGTTATAAACAAAATTAAATGCTAATAATTCAACAGATTCTTTCAGACACAGATCATAGACTAGCTCCTAGGCTTTTAGGTTGGGGGGAGAGGGTAACAGATTTATCTGAACTTATTAATGTCTCTGTTTTCATCTACAAATAATACTATTTTAGTTAAAGCATCTTGAATCATGGTACTAGAAGATACTTTCGTTGGTATACCACATAGAATCTTTTTCATTTAAATAATTACAATTAAGTCTCCTTTCCTTTTCCTCTAATCTTTTCCCAATTAATTCGGTAAGGCTATTTAAACTTTGCTTTAGGCGTAACAGATAGGGTAATTTAATATAGCCATAGACATAATCACGTGAAACCGTTCGTTTTACTTTTCTTCTGCACGTGACCTGGACTTTGTCTATTTTGCTGGAAAAAGTGGGACTGTAGTGTATCTATATCTAGATTAAAGGTAAAGAGGGAAAATTTCCCAACCTAAAGTGAAAGTTTTGAAAAATTAGCCACATTATTTACAGCTAGTGAATAGCGTATATTGTGATTTATTATATTTTTATTGTTGTATTAATTCAGATTAGGCTAATGATTTTATGACTTGTTCATTTCATGCTTCAGATTTTTGGGAAATTTTGTGGGGGAAAATATAGGGAGAGATGAGACATTTTTTTTCTGAAAACTTTATCGACAATTATTATTTTATTTTTGATACTGAAAAGTTTATATGAATTTTGTATTAATTTTTAATTAAATTAAAATATAATCTTAAAATTTAAAAAATACTTATAAAAAGTTTATGTGAATTTAATACTAATTTTTAATTAAAATTAAAATATAATCTTAAAATTTAAAAAATACTTATAAAAAATTTATAAAATTATTTATTAAAAAATATTTATAATAATAATATAAATAAAATTCACGTCTTTATCGAATTCAATCCTCCTCTTTATTACCCAACTTTTATTAGCTAGCTATTATTTTAAGAATATCTGTGATCAAATATCAGAAACCACTATTTATTTGGCCCACTGGGTTGCAATAACTAAAGACGGTACACTTGTCCTACCATGATAGAAATGGTAGATTTTTATGATTGATATTGACTTGAAACATCTAGAAGATTCATTATTTGAAACGTTAGTGATTCTTGTATCCTTTAATAAACGTAAGGTAAGCTAAAACATTTTACAATATTAAGTGATTTGATTAAAAATAAATAAATGAACAAATTATATAGAGTTGAAAACACAAGAGACACATGACATATGGCCTAATTTCCATCGACTATATTATAATTAATACTTTTAGGAGAATCATTGACATTGTTTTAGAGATAGTCATATATATAATAATACTTGTGGATTATTTATGCAAGTAACATTTTTTTTAATTTGGAAATAATTTCATAAAAACTTCGCTAATAGTCAATGTCGACTGCTGTTAGAGATACATTATTAACTTCTTTTAAATAAAATATTAAGTTAATCTTTGCCGTTGTCATCAAGTATCAAGTATCATTAACCCTCGGCATTTAGTTTAGTCTTCTACCCACACTGGAATATTGTTTATTTATCTAATCCTATTTATAATTTATTTTTAAAATATTTTATACAGAGTAAAAAATTATCTTTATTTAATATATATTATATCCTGTGATAATAAAATTTAATACAATAATAAATTAAAAATAAAATTGCAAATTTATATAAAAATTTTAATAATATAATTTATAAATAGAAAAAATATTAACTCTATTCTATAAATAAAACTAAAATAGTAGTTGTTAGTAATATATTTAGGGCCTGTTTAGATAGAATTTTAGAAATTAGCTTATAAAAAAAGGGTTTTTGGGTAGTTTATAGAAAAGGGCTTTTGGAGAAGAGTTTATGAAGAAGAAAAAAGTAGTTTTGAATAAATGAGTATTTTGATAGTTATTTTTAAAAATATTTTTATTATTGATAAATTACGAAAAAAATGTATGAGTATTAAATGAGGAGAGATAATATATTAGAGGAGAGATGATATAAGAAAAAAGTGGAGAGAGTGTGTAAGAAAAAGTATGAGAGAGAGGAGGGGGTGTAAGAAAAAGTAGGAGAGATAGTATAAGAAAAAGTAGGAGAGATAAGATATAATGTAAGAAAAAGTAAGGGCAATCTAGTAATTGATTAATTTATAAACTCTTTTACTGTTATATAAACTACTCTGATCAGTTTATCTGAAACTTTAGTTTTAAATTATAATTTAATCTAAAAATCCGTTTGAATAAATATGGCTGTTTGTTTTAAAATTTTTCTAAATTTAAATTTTGTTTAAAAAAAATTATAAAACCACTATTTACGTAATTCCCAATCATGCACTTAATGTCCTTTTTCCTCTCTTTTCCCCTTTTTAGCAATGTATGAACCGGTTTTTTACAAGTATTTACAACAATTAACATGTGAGTTCATGAGACTTTTTTAAATTCAATTTGAGAGTTTGAACTAATGACATGACATTTCGGCCTATCTTAAACCACCGAAGCACAAATTTCTGACCCATCATTCATTAAAGCTCAATACTCTTATTTTTGAAAAATGGGATATTATCAAAAGACAAAGGGGGTGTTAAGGATAGATATAAAAAAAATTGAAATTAATTAATTAAGGTTGTAGAAAATGTGATAAAGGTAAAAAGGTGAGTTATTGCTGCCATTGATTGTAGGGAGTGGAGAAATCAACGACGGGATGAATACAACTTCTAATTGTTCTTTAATTTGCCTTTAATGAGTTCAAGTGGGACCCTCCACGCATTACTACATTGGCATTTTTACTCTCGTTTTGGCCAGCTAATCATTGTCATTCTAAGTATTTATTTACCAAACTAAAACGATTAACGTTTCGAGTAAAGCACAAAATCGCAAAATTAAGGACTACAAAGCCCACTCTCATGTCCATCTGCTTCTTCTTCCCATCTTCTGAACTCAGTAATCAGAGACGCCAACCTCGAACTGCATACACTTGTCTTCCTCGGAGAACACAAACCCGATATCCATAAACTGTTTTAGCTCCTCAATCAGACAATCTCAAGCTATATTCTACGTCGGACCTTATGACCCGATTGTTCACTGTGACCTCCTTCCCAGAAAGAACTGTTTGTGGTGGACAGTGAAAAGACCTAATAGCTACTCGTTGTCCTCGAGGAGAAGTGTTTAGGGTTGAGGTTGAAGTTGAAGATGAAGATGAAAAAGATGTCTTGCTCATAACTTGTTCTGTTGCTCTGCCATTGATTTTTGTGATGCGGATATGACGAGCTTGGAGCTTGAAGCTTGGCGCTTGGAGATATATCATAAGCAACTTTCATGAGTTTTTATGCTTAGTGTATAGCGCCATATGAAAATGTCGTAATTGCCCCTTATTCTTCCGTTTTTTTATAAATCGTGCCATTCATATGAGATGCTTCGCAAAATAAACATAACCAACATTCTATCGTTGCTTATGACTATAATATAATTTGTTAACATTTTGATGGCTATTTGTTCTTAATCCTATACGTAAATGTCATGAATTTTTTTATATATTCAATATTTTTATCTTTTATAATTATAATTATTAAAAATTGTAATCTAGTGCTATTAGTTTCTCTTATTTCAAAAATTGAAGGAACCTGCATATAGCTCTATTTGGAAAATATTATTCCAATTTGTATCAACTTAATTCATTATAAAGATCAAAATAATAAAATTTAACTAATTTTAAAAATCCTAATAATTAAATTATTCTCAATTAAGAGATATTAAAAGCCTCTCAATAAAAAAATCCACTAGTAATTATAAAATGCCATTTCCAAGAACTATTTGAATAAAAACCCAAACAAACAAAAAGAGTGAAGAATTGGATATAAAAAATGTGATGCAAAAGTGTCTGCCTATACAGAAAAATTATATATATATATATATATATATATATATATATATATTATACAGAATTGGAAAATAAAAACTGAGCCATCATGTCACAGTTTGTGAGCATATTTCATTATATATAATATAAATGTTATAATTAAAAGGTTATTTTTTATTTTTTTTAGCGTAGTTTAATTGAGGTTTCCTTGGTCCCCAAGGTTTGTGACAAACATAGTATATTTTGGTACTAATTTGTTATTAATATATATCAGGGATCAAGTCAATGTTACTGATTTCCTGGCACCTGCCTTCGTATAAAAAAAATCCCAATATAATCCATGTAGAGATCTTTGACTACCTTTTAAGTTTCATAATTTACTTATATTTTTTATAGGATTAGACATAGATATATAGTTACAAATCCTTCTATAATTAGATATATAATACAATAATGTTATGTTATAATTTAATTCAAATATTGATTTGGTTCATATAATTTAAAATTGAATTATTTTTATTTGAAGATTATTAAATATTATCAAATTCTTAATAATCCAATATTTATACGTCCTGTGTTAGTGCAAAAGTAAAAGAAGAATGAGCCTTATATATATATATATATATATATATATATATATATATATATATATCTAACAAAGTATTCAAAGTTATTTAATTTAGACCGAACAATGATAAGTTTTTATAGGAAAAGAAGTATGCTATAAATTTAATGAAGTTATGAAAATTAAAAAATACATTTATAGGGGGAAAATAATCATGTCAATATTTAGTTATAAAAATAATATACTTATTTTAAAAAAGTATACATACAAATATGTTTTGTCCAATTTTTTTTATGAAAAATTATATTTCTTAATGTTTGATGACATAATTATCCAACTTGTTCTGTAAGTATGGAGAAGAATATAATAACGTGATAGAAAAATACAAAATGGTGCTATCAATTAAATATATTTCTAAATTTAAATCTCATTGTAAATTCTCTCTTCCCTTTCACGGGTCTGCTTCAAGATCCAAACAGAATATTACTTAGGTGAATTTCAAGACCCATTAATTTAAAACGATTTAATCCTTAAATAAAAAAAATCCTATAATATATTATTCCTGTCATAATCCTGTGATTAACAAATAAAAAAAAATAATGTGATGATATACACTATATATATATAAATAAAATAAATGAGTAACCAGTTGGGAAAAACAAGATAAGATCGGGACTGTTTATTTGATTAATTATAGTTTAGCCAATGGATTATCAAAGCGAAGCAACCGGGGCAAGAAAATTTATAATTTCTTATTTTCTTTTTCATTTGAGATATAAATAGGATTAATTGAACGGAATACAATATATTTTTTTAATCGAATAATATGACTTTTGTTGGTTTTGATGAAAACACAGAGCTTTTTATATGATTATAAAATAAGTAGGCATATGCGTATATGTCATCCTTATCTCATTTATTTAATTAAGATAAATTGATAATTTCTATGGCCAATTAAAAAATAATTTAATTTGATTCGTTATATCAGTGGCCTAGGTTTGTCCCCTATGGAACCTTAAATAATGAGACATGGACTTTATATATATATATATATATATATATATATATATATATTGTTTTGATTTCTCATTGCATGAAGCAATGAGGAGAATAGACAAAAAGCTTTAATTTTTCAAATATATTTTTATATGTATACTTTTACAATATGAAGATTTTTTGTTCCTTTATTATGAATCCTTTATGAAAAAAATGCAATTAGGGTTACACATTTAATTTTGAGTGAGAAAAAATATCAGTAATATGTATATAAAATTTTTATATTTATTTTTTTAATAAAAATGGCGGTATTATATAAAAATATGAAGAGTAAATACTGTTATTTATATATATTTTTTCTTTTACTATTCATTGACGGGATTTATTTTAATCTCCTGTAATTAAAAAGAAAACTCTGAATTGTTTGAACAAGCTAGGGCACAGAAATAGAGAAGAGGATCTAAATTAAAAAAAAAATAGAGAAGATGGTCGATGATAAATATTTAAAATATCTGAATTTCGTCAAATTATTTAATTTAGAAAGAATCTATTTTTTAACTTATTCAATCTATTATTTTATTAATTTTTTCTTGTAGAAATTACGGCATTGAAATTCAAGTATCAATCAAATTTTTACTTGTTAAATGTCAACCCCCCAATCTCGATGAAGCATGTTGTAAGTTTCTTGAATTAAATTCCAATGAGCATGAATATCGTTACTTCCATCCTTGATGAGTTGAATTGCATCCAAAGAGTGATTTCACAAGCAGATTCTTCTATGATTCCCATCCTATAAGGCGTGTCTAAAATTCAGTCATTAAATGATCTCTATTTGGTATATTTATCATAAAAGCTTTAATCCGATTTTCTTTATGTATATACTTATTTTACACTTAATAATTTTAGGATACACGTATATGCATGCATATATCTCACCTATTTATTCATTTTCCTTCATTTCTCAATACTTATTAGGTATACATAGATATGCTTGAATATCATACATATCTCACATTCATGAATTAAATTTTTGACCAATTTTCTATGCATCCAATTATTTTTTTCTTGTATAAAAATTTGTATAAAGGGGTTGAATTTACCCACGATCTAAAGGTAGGGCGAAATCTCCTTTCCTCCTACACGATACCAATATCGTGTAGGGCATGTCGTCTATTACTCTGAGGTGTAAACCTAGACATTTAAGAATTAGGATGTCTCCCCAAACACTACGACTGGAATCACAATAAAATAGTATTCTATAGAGATCGAACATATTTTAAATAATAGCATATCTCACCCTATCGCCTGTTGAATCCATAGGTTTTGCATCCAATCTTTTGACATATACAAATCCAACATATGATCAGTTTTTAGGCCAATCAATTGAGCGGATAACTTTGATTCAGTTCTCTGAACACTATTAAACATTCTACAGAAAATATCTTAACTGTCAAAACATAATATCATTTCCTACATTGCACCAAGCATTATACATTGAATTACATTATTAATTCATGGTTCGTGAACTGTGTAATTTTCCATGAATTTATTAGATATATCTACAAAATACAGAGATTTATATCACATATACATATAAATCATACATGAGAATGAACGAGCAGAGATATTGACATGGTTTATTTCATGGAAATTAATAAAGTTAATAAAGACATTTCAATTTTTATATGGTGTGGGTTAGTATCTCGTACGTACACATATGCTTGATTTGGAATGATGAATCTTAAAGAATAATATGAAAAAGTTAGGTATATTATTTTTCCTTTAATCTACTAACCCTAACTAGGCAGCTTGCTATATTATTATGAGGAATCGTAGAAATTCCAACCAATCAATGAACTTGAAACATTTGTTTATCATAAACCCTCCCCTATCATATGAATGCCCCTCATCCATATATTTGTTTATTTATTAGGGTATTGCCTCGCACGTCCACATTAAACTACACTCCCCCTCCTTGGTCTATCTGTCATCTTATATGGCGGCTCTCCCTCCTCTTTCTTCTTCTTATTCTTCTTCTTCTGCTCCCTCCTCCTCCTCTCCGGCCACCTCTCTCTTCCTTCTCCGGCGAACCCACCACCAACCCATTGGCCCCTTAGCGTCCACCACCCGCTGATCAATTTCCATACATACATACATACCAAAACGCAATATAACCACTCAGATTCACTCAAAAACCCTTAAAACTCTTCCATCATGGCCCACAGATTCGATCCCCCGGAAGAATCCGAACCTCTACCGGAGACGGGACTGGACTCTCTGTCATCCGGTGACGATATCAACACTGCAGCACCGTCTCCCAAGAAAAGGTCAGATATGTCTCAATTTCCTCTCTTTCTTCTTGTTTTGTTAATTAGTAAGGTGTATCTATATATATACATATAACTAATTTACCAACGGTTAACCGTTATGTGTTGGTTTGTACGTAGGAAGGGGATAAAGAAGAAGGTGGTGATGGTACCGATCGGTGACGTGGAGGGATCTAAGAGCAAAGGCGAGACGTATCCACCGTCCGATTCTTGGGCTTGGAGGAAGTACGGCCAGAAGCCTATCAAAGGCTCTCCGTATCCCAGGTAATTAAATCGCTCACAAGTGCTCTTTAACCCTATTATCCTGTGATTAAGTAGCTAAATTAGGGAATTAAGCAATGTCGTAAGTTTGAAAGAGAGTAAGAAGTCGGGAGTTCTGAGAATTAGACCAGCTGATGCCGCCGGCGGGAGATAGTAATTAATGCGAATGTACGCGATGTCTGTTTTCTGTGTCTTGTTATGGTTAGTTCAGGCGCCGGCGAAGAAATTACCAAATCAAAGGCGGCTGTGCTAAAATGCGCTTGTAGTATTTTCTTATTTGTGAGTACAATAGCACACGCGATATCTGAAACGCGTTGCTCCCACGCATAGTAGAGTAAATTATGATTATCTTAGCTTCTCTAATTCTTTTCAATTTTTGTTTCAACACATTACACCTGCCCCTATTGACATTCTTTTATAGTATTTATTACGTCTAAAAATATTACTATTCACATTGATTTAGGTGAAACAGCACCATATATTTCTCTCGTTGCTTGCAAAGTTAGCAACCTCCATAAAGTGAAATTTTCTATTCTTTATCCCATCCTATCCATAAACTAAAATAAAAATGAGCATATATTTTTTTTTTTTAAAATGAAGAATATATGTATATACTGGGAAAATTAATTTAAGCATGCGCAATGTTGAACCGACACAAATAAATTGACCATGGGAACATGCACCTCATACGTCATTTTGTTTTTCTTCTTTTGGAATGGATTACATTTAATTAACAAACACAAATATCCAAACAGATCCTAAACATGCGTATAAACCTGTGAAATTTGGTGCTACTAGACCAATGGTTTCTTGTCTTCTCTTTGCATCGTGATAATGTGATCCTAACCCGTGCCATTATTTTATTCCATATTATTTTTTCCCCATTATTTTAATTTGTAATTTAATTGCAGGGGATATTACCGATGTAGTAGTTCGAAGGGTTGTCCCGCCAGGAAACAAGTTGAGAGAAGCCGTGTGGACCCCACAAAGCTCCTTGTCACCTACGCTCACGATCACAACCACTCCGTTCCCGCCGGCAAGCTTCACTCCGCCCCATCGGCCGCTGTTGCTGACGCTAACGACGGCGTACCGACCGAATCGGACTCTAAAGTCGAACCGGAAGAGACTCTCACGGTGTTCGCGAGCCATCCCCATCTAGAACTAGACGGCGACTCGGCTGTTCTGCTCGGCGACCATCATGGCCAATTCGGATGGTTCGATGATATGGCATCCACGACGAGAGTGCTGGAAAGCCCGATCTTTGGCGGAGAGTTGGAGGATTTGGCGTTGACGACGATGAGGGAGGATGAAGAGGAGTCGCTGTTCGCGGACCTCGGCGAGTTGCCGGAATGTTCGGTGGTTTTCCGGGGAAGGAATATTCCGAGATCTAGCGCGGTCCAGTGCGGTGGCATCACTGGATAACAGTAATAGGGCTGTACCTTTTTCTTCTGTCCAGCTCAGCTAACGGTAATATACTATTTGCCGCCTGAAAGTCGTGTACAATAGAAAAAGGGAAAAAATGATAGTAATAAAAATTCTTTAAATAGAATAATATTTTACAATTCCCGTCTCCTCTCTCCATGAGCCTTGTTCTTGTACATTTTGATTAATAATATTTACCATTACATCTTCCATGTGATATGTAAATCCTTGTAACCATGCGTTTATTTGTTTGAGTTTGTCTTACATTAATTTTATATTTTATTAATAGTCAAAAATCATTATCACATGTTACTGTTGAGAGATCCGTTCATATTTATTGTCCAATATTATCTCAAAATAATTGTCTCAATTAAAAAGATTTGTGTCTAAAAATAAATCATTTTAAAAATATAAGTTGAAAAATGAATTATATTTAATTTGGCAAAAGAATGAATAATAAAATATGACGATTAAAAAAACAATATATATATAAAGAAGTCGAATATTGATGGACAACAGCATTTAGTCTGGCGTGTTCAGAAGTATTATTGTCATAGAAGTGGTCTCTTCCATCATATCAACACTTTATTTTCATGAAATGAAACGCGAAAGTAATATTTAGACTATATTATTACAATAATTAGATGCATCTCTCCGTATATTCAATATATATGATATTAAAATATTTATATATTTCAACGGTAAATATTTGATTTTACAAGTTATCACTCATTTACAACTGAGATTTTGATGACCGTTGCAAACAAAAGACGGTTATTTCACTCGCAAGAGGTTAGAAAAACAGGAAATCAAACTGCTAGTATGGGCATATTAATTGATGGAAAAATCACAATCCTGACACGAGGCAAACACAAGTTTTGAGCCCTCTGATAAAACCTGAGCAGACATTTGTTTCAAATATGTCTTTCTTAAAGACTGTTTTAAGTAACTTAAATCCTACTCAGGATTTTTCCAAACAATATTAAACACAAGTCTTATTTTCTGCCAAATATAATCACAATTCCCAAGTAAGCATCATTTACAAAAGCACAGGCTATGGAAATCACCTGTACCACAGGGGGACACCACCTAGTTTGTGCAGCATCCGAATCTCTTGAAAACTGAAGAATCATCGTTGACATTTATCGTCTGTCCTTTCGATGGGATCGATGATGAAGCACCTCCATGGTCACCAGCCTCAACCGCCCTCTTGCTCACAATGTGATATATCTGAGTAAGAACCTCAGTGAATGCATTATCAACATTGGTTGCTTCCAGAGCAGAAGTCTCCATGAAGTATAGTGACTCCCTCTCTGCAAAAGATTTTCCAACTTCTGTTGAGACTGTAACAAGATGTCTCAGGTCGGATTTGTTTCCTATGAGCATCACCACAATGCTGGGGTCAGTGTGGTCCCTCAACTCTTTCAACCACCTTGAAACATTCTCAAATGTCGCACCGCGGGTTACGTCATACACAAGCAAGGCACCGACAGCACCTCGGTAGTAAGCACTGGTTATGGCACGATACCTATTGTAAAAACAGATGGTATCAAGTCAAATTTCATCATAAATTGAACATTTGTTGAAATAAACTCCCATACTTTTCAGTCTTCCAGAGCAAACTGAGCCCGCTAGGTGAACTTCCACCAACGAAACTTATTACGAGATGCAATGTTGACTATTAGAATAAAGAACCACTCACAAGAGAAATGCACATGAAAATGATCAATGGAATGGAACACATCGTTTGTTCTTTTGAAAAAACAAGTTTTGTTAGAATACATCTTTGTTTTCAATCCCATTTTTACAATAACCTATCGTTCTATCTGTTATCATAGATAGAGTTGCAGACCAAGAAGTCCCTTGCTCATTCCTCATACTCAAAGAAAATTCAAGCTTGAGACCTCTCTTTTTTGCTCCAAACTTCCAAAACTACAGTCTACTATCTGAGAAGTATTCCCTTGTAAGATTATATAATATGTTTGGCATCAAAACTAATTGATTTCTTATCACAGTTTGGCATCAAAACTAAGGGCAACAGGCAAGTGAAAAGGGGGCCATCATAGAATGATCCTTAAAAAGCCCTTGCTGGATCTCAGATCAAGAATCTCCTAGCAATCCATTAACTTGAGAGTCAAGACTCATGAAAAGCTCTATGAGAAATCCAAAAATCTTCAAATGATTCAGACTTTTGCAGGCAACATGGCTTAGGCGTAGACATGTGTAGACTGAAGACATAAGATGTCCAAAGGACAGAGAATTTCAAAAGGGTCATCTTGTCGACAATTTCTTTTCCTTTCTTGTTATTGAAATCTTAGTCAGAAATAGGAGAAAAAAAGAGAAGATTAGGCGAGTTAATCAGAAATTTTTTGTTGTCATCTCTGACAAAAAGCTCATGTAATGACATAAACCAAATGTTTAATGGGGGAACAAAACCAAGCTAAGATTTTGACTGCATAAAGGATTAAATGCTATATTTCACATGAGTAACCTTCAGAATCCAAAGGCATGCATCAATATTCATTTCAGATGAAATGAGAATCTTTTTCCAACTAAGCCTGTCAAACCCATCGGATTCAAGATAAAGTAGTTATAAACCAAACCAAAACAGATATAACCTTATTAATAATCTAAAGTTAAATCACAGAGATAATCCTGCAATTCATACAGCGGTATTCATGTCATTTATATCATAAACCAATCCCATCCAACTTAAACTTCATAAAATTTGAAGAAATAAACACGGTTTCCAACACTAAAGCAACATGTGTGTGTTAATTAAAAATTCACAATTAAAATCATAAAATAATCTCAAAAAAATTCAAATATCAAATATACAGAGATAAATACTGTGATAACACAGCCAACAAAGAAATAACCTTGATAACCTAAAATTAAATCATAAAGACAGTCTTGTCATCCATAAAAGAGTGTTCGCGTCAATGGAAACTTAAATATAATTCAGAAATGGGAAGGAGGAAGACTCGTAGAACTACCATATCCGACTTAATACTCACAAACTTCAAAGAAATGAACACAATTTCCAGTACCAAGGAAATATGGAAATTAACATAAACTCAGAAGCAAGATCACAATCGTTAACTATTTTGACTACAGTCAAATATCCATAAACTGTAAAACCAAGAATCAATCTAAAGCCCATCGAATCGAGAAAACAAAAAAGAGGGAAAAAAGAGGGAGGGAGAAGCACAGACCTTTCCTGGCCAGCAGTATCCCAAATCTGAGCCTTGATGACCTTGCCATCAATATTCAAGCTCTTTGTAGCAAACTCAACACCTATAGTGGACTTGGACTCCAAATTAAACTCGTTCCTGGTGAATCTAGAGAGCAAGTTGGATTTACCTACTCCAGAATCGCCAATCAGAACAAGCTTGAACAGGTAATCATACTCATCATCAGCCCTGTACCCAGCCATATGATCGTCGTATATATTTTTTCCCTACTTCCTTTCTTCGATTCGAAATTCAAAAAAAGAGATGGTTACAGAGGGAAGGGAAGGAAGTAGAAGAAGGGGCGTGATTTTAAAATATGATTATGGGATTTCGACGTTATAGAGAAAGATTTGTTGGTTGAGTCATCGAAAATTTCACGGAGCACTACGAATTGATTGAGCACAAGAGAGTGTTAGGTTTAAAAATCGGGAAAATAGAATTTACAACTGTCGCGCGATGTGCTAGATTCTGGGAAGGAATCGTGTAGTGGAAACGAAGCGGCCAAACCAAACGCTTCTTCTACGGGGCTTCACCAGCGTTCGCCCATAAAAAAAAATTCCAAAATATTTTAAAACTTATAATTATTTTTAAAATTAAAGTTATTACTTTTTTTTTTTGGCTGGCCATCATTCTCCTTTGCTTTCCCTTTCGTTAATAACAATAGACTCCGCCGTGTCGTGCATAAAGTCTAAAAATAATATATCATGCTGAGAATAATTGTTACTTGTAATTAAAAATCTTAAAAGTATAATTTAAACCAATTCTTATTATATATTATAATTTGTTGAAAATGAATTATTGTTCATATTACTTTGTTAGGAGACGCTGCCGTAATGCACAAGATTATTGTTGAAATGCCGTACAAAGTGAATATTAAGGTTGTGTTTGGGAAATTACGTTTCAAACATATTTTTAACCTAAATTTTAGTTTATATAAATTTTAAAATAAATAATTATATTTATTCAAAAATATTTTTAAATTAAACTATAATTTCAGATAAACTGTTACGAATAACTTTTAGAATAATAAAAAAATTTATAAACTATTTAATTATTATTTTATTTTTATTTTTTCTTATATACTCTCCCATCTCTCTTCTATCTTTTCCATAATCTCTCGTCTTTCTTTTTTATTCACTCTTTTCCATTCTTTCTCCTTTCTTCTCTCTATTCACTCTTCTTCACTTTCTCTCTCTTCTCTCTTCTATCATCTTTCATCTCTCTTTTCCACTCTCTCCCATTTCTCCTATTTTTAATAAAATTATATTATTTCTAGTAATTTTTTAATTATAAAAAATCTTTTGATAATAATTATCTAAACACCCATTTATCCAAAACTACTTTTTTTCTTCATAAACCTTTTTCTAAAAACCTTTTTTTAAAAGCTATTAAAAAACCCTTTTTTTTATAAATTATTTTTTAAAAATTTATCCAAATACACACTAAGATATGACCAAAAATGGATATACTATTTTTCATCCTTAATATAATTAAGAGTTAATTAAAAAGTTAATTTTATTTATAAATATGAATATCTATTTTTTATATTAATTAATTTTTTAAAATTATTATACTCTCTAAATAATAATTAAATAAAAAAAGAAGTGAGAGAATTAAATAAGATAATTGAGATATTTTAAAAAAAGTATACTATATTAAATAATTTTTTTAATTTAATCAACTTAATTAAAAATATTATTTATTAATAATTGAATAAATAACTTTTTGAGATAAATTATGACCCATCCCATATTTTCTCAGTTCCATGATTCGTCTAGCAAGTAGCACCTATGTTTCATTCTCACTGGATTCTTCTACGGCAACAAGGTCAAATCCACATCTAATCCATAGACAATCAAGTTCCCAACCACCGCTTGAACTAAATCCAGATAGGGAAAGCTAAAATACTCCACAACGTAGTTAAAAAAAAAAACAAGAATCTTATCTGCAGTGAAAAAGATAAGGAAAAAAGTTTTGCGACGACGTCGAGTAGCTAAAAGAGGAAGGGGTTGCATTCAAATGTGTATTAAAGTTAGATTCATGTGTCAATTGAATCAGCATCTTATTTTTCTGAAGTCCTGTTTTTTGTTCCACTGGGAAAACCACAACTTGTGCAAAAATATGTTGGAGTTATTTCTCTCAAGGATTGGACAACGTTTTCATAAAAAGTTATCTGTTGTCCTATAAATTTGAAGAGTGACCAGTCCCCTTTATTAGAACGAGAAATTATTGTCCGCTGTTTTAAAGCATTGCAATCCTTGACAAAGGAGATTTATCTTCTTCTGCTTTTATGCACCAAACATATATAGGAAAGTGCTGCATCTCTTGTACCAGATATTAGAAAACTTAGAAAATTGCATTTTCTGCAACATTGCACCAGAAGATGTAGAAAACCTTTCCCAAAGAACCATTATCTGTAATATGCTTGTTATGAATTCCTCAACCTTGTTCAGAAACCAGACCTTGTTAGACTTGTTATGGATACTAGTATAGGAGGAGGCTTACGAAGCTTGATGAGGCAGATGGGATCTGCTAAAGACATGATGGGGATGGTGGAGATAATTTATTAGATAGACAATATCTTCAGCCATGCTACAATGTCTTCATCAATGGAATGAATCCGTTTTTTTTCCCTCCCGAATCGGGTAAAATATACTCGAGATTTAGCAGTTTAGTTAAGCATAAGGGAAGAACACATTTGCATTTAATGTTTCTCCTTAACTAATAGGAATATCTGCTTCTGGACTTGAAAATCTCTGGGATGGGATTTAACAGGATTAATCGAGGTGATTGCACTTTAAAGAATAAGTCTTTTATGCAGCTTTCAGGCAATTTAGAATGGGAAGATAAGTTGTGAAATGAACGTATGTGAAGTCCCACATCGAGGGAAAGACAAAGGAAACAGCGTGATTGGGATATAAAAACGGGATGATGATACCGTAAGCAATTATCTTTGCGCTTGGGGCAATGACGCAGCTAGTGAGGTTCTAACCGAGGCGCGTCTATTGCTGGTTGAAAACTATTTCCAAACCCCCTCTTGGGCCTGGGTTTGGCCCAGGCCCTGGAGAATTTCTGGAAGGGCTCCCTTTGGGGTAAAGCCCTACAATTCAAGTCCAAAAACCTTTCTTGAAGAAGCTGAAAAGGATTCACATCGTAGCGGAGTGATCGAACTACATTTTTCCTTGATGATTATTATGAGGTCCCATTAATATTTTTTGGGAAATTAATATTCTCTTTGCTAACTAAAAGTAGTTAAAGTGTTAAATTTCTCATTTATAATATTACATTTTTTAACTCTCTAATATTATATTAATTTTTATTTTTTCTCATTATCCGCATAGAATTATTCAACATATATGGAAAAGATACTAGTTGATTTTTGTCAATTCTATTATAACTTGTTATTATTAGTTTAAGTAATTAAGTCTCTATTTAGGACCTTATAGTGATCCCTCAAGTTATTAGGGCAACACTTAAAATATAAAAAAGATGAGGGATATATTGTGTGTGTTGATTTTGAATGGGGTTAGATAATTTAGGTGGGCATTGAAGTGTTGACATCACCTAATTCCTTTCTAAATATTATATTATATTATATATAAATATTACTATTTATTTACTTCTTAGGTAATTTTCTCTTTTTGGAACAAGACTGAGTGGTTTGTTGTGAAATAACTTCCGCTGCACCTAATCATATTTATACTCTCAATTGACCCATACAAGGTTTCCAACATAGCAAGATCTCGTTTTTTTTTCCCTTTTGGGGTGTTCAGTAACACAGCTATAGAAATCAGGATCTTTTTCCTATACATACGTTCTTCTCATAAAATTATAATTATATAATCTAAATTTTTCTAATTAAATATTTAAAATTTATGGAATTTTATAAATTTTTAATATTTATAATTTTATAATAATAAAGTGATAAAAACAATACTAAATAAAAGTATATAATATACACGAAAGAATATTAATATAAAAATCCCTTTTTCTTAGAAATAAATGAAGGATTTATTTTATTTTATTGATATGCCGTTTCAGATTATGAACTTTTTTGCTAACGTCATGAATTGTTGTCAACTGTCAAATCCTGGAAGTTTCAACATAGGTTACAAGACAACTAGCCAAACTTTAATCCGGAAGGTTAAAATTATTTTTTAATATGGTAATATAATAATGATCATACTCACATTATTTTGTCACATTTCACTAAAATTTAATTCTGACAAAAAATAAATCACTAAAATTTTAATATTTTTAATGGGATCATATTTATTCTCAGTCCTTGTTGAAAGGTTTTCATTCAGGAGACCAATTTTTTAACATAAGCATTACAATATTTTTAAATTTTAAATTTCTATTTTTCTCTCTCATATTTTTAACACGTGCTCACCCTTGCAAATTTATCTTTCTAAATAGCTTTTAAGTAAAACAGTTAATTTCTCTCCATGCTGAGTCATCATGAGCTGTTTCCAAACAATATTCTACTTTTACCATGTGACCCAATAGATAATTGTGTTTGAATATATTTTAAAAAAATAATTTATAAAAAAAGGAGTTTTTAAATAATTTTTGAAGAAAGATTTATAGAAAATAACTTATAAAAAAATAATTTTAGATAAATAAATATTTAGATAATTTTTTTTAAAATATTTTTTATAATTGATAATTTATTAGAAATGGTATGAAATAAAAAATCAACGTTCTTCCTCTATTGCGACGTTGACTACCAATGTTAATGATAGTAAGTAAGAATAGTGACAATAACAATGAACAGGAGTAGTGATAACAATGAACAGGAGTAGTGATAGAGGAATACAAGCAATACAGTGAAACATATCTATGACACGAAAGAGCTGAAGAATTTGCGTCTACTCAAAGGGAGAATAAGGGAAGAGCGAGAAAAAATTAAAATAAAATAATAAATATGTAGTTTATAAATTTTTTTAATATTTTAGAATTATTTTTAAAAAATTATATAAAATTATAATTTTAAACAATATTTTAATCTAAAAGATTTTTTGAATAAATATACCTATTTGTGTTTAAAATTTTTTTAAACTAAATTTTAGACAAAAAATTCTTTTAAATTTTTAGTTTAAAATTAAATTAAACTCACACAATATACTTTTGGGGTTAATAAATAAAAAATGTATATTATGTAAAGTTTAAGAAAGAGAACATACAGCATTAAAAATAAATTTTTTAAAGAAATTATTTTTATGTTATCCTCTATTAACATCTTCTCTTTCATATTAAAAAGTGAGAAGAGAATGTCCTCAAAATATGTTTAAATATATATCTAAGGGAACTTATAAACCTAAAATTAGATACTTATAATTAAATTTGATAAATATTATAAAATTATCTTATATTCTATAATTATTTTAAAATTTAAATTTAAATTTAACATTTTAATTTTTGTAAGCATTTTTAAATTTTTTAAAATAATTTAAATTATTTTCTCATAAATATTTTTGTTTAAGAAAAGTTTGTGGGAGTTGTATCTTATCATACAAATATTTATAAATTATTTGTTAAAAAAATTATTATAATCTGTAGTATGAGAAATAAGAATAATCCACACCAATTGGACTAATCAAGATGATTATTTTTCATTCTGATTTTTTTTTTACATAAATTCAATTAAAATGTGAAAAAAGAGATAAGGGTATGATTAATAATAACATGTATAAAAATTAAATAGTGGATTTAAGAAGCGAAGTCCTGATAATCAGGTCCTGATTACAATTTTTTGTGGCCGCCATAAATAGCTTTGCGTGGTACAACTACGGACCCTTACTGTGTCCGCGTGCGTGTCAAAGTCTGAGCTGGAAAGTGAAGAGCGCGTGGTCAATCCTCGGGTGTTGCCAGCTGGCGCAACCTTATCCATTTTCTTTTAAAGTACTTGAAAACCTCGAGAAATTCTTGTGTGCATCCAGTGCACCACCCCATTTGTGCACTGGCCAATCAAAATAA
The DNA here is from genome assembly GCA_037074615.1 of Leucaena leucocephala. NCBI lineage: Eukaryota > Viridiplantae > Streptophyta > Magnoliopsida > Fabales > Fabaceae > Leucaena > Leucaena leucocephala. The sequence continues at coordinate 4,143,348 of CM073546.1, read as the reverse complement.
TACTCCCTCCCACTCAAAAATATTTATCTATTCTCCATTATTTTATTGTTTTAAAACTTGAAAAAATGCCTTTGGTTTGATTAAATTACCAGGCTACCCCTATGTCCCATCTCCCTCCCATCCCTCTGTTCAGTCTCAAACTTGCTGACTCTCTCCCTTGGTTGACGGCGTCCTTTCTTCAAGAATCACCGTTGAAGCAGTTCTCATCAATCTCTCCCTATTTTGTTCTCAGGTGTTGACGACTGTAGTACATAGTTAAAAACGCAACAGAGAAGGAAGCACCATCAAAGCCTGTTACGTCCTTTGTCTCCCTTCGTTTTCTTTGCTTATATGTCCATGAGGGTGAAAATGTTATCAAGGTATCGGAGAAAAAGCATTCCTCTGCACTTTCTTCCCATTCTTACTCTTTTAACCTTTTTGAAGACTAAGTCAGAATTAGAAAATAAGAAAAGGTTCAATCTTTCGGGGATAAAGCTTGGTATCTTCATCTGCATCAAAACCACATGAAAAACCCAGTGAATATGATAATTTCTGGGGTTATTCAGCAAAATCGTACTATATTTTCTCCATTTTTTCATATTGAAGCAGGTATATAAAATTTGCTGAAAAATATGGAATGGGGGTAACTTAAATATGGTAAAACAACACTGATAGCTAAATGGCCAAGAATGCAGGGATCTTTTTGCTCGAACTGGAAAGGAGAATTTATTAGATTAATATTAAATAACAAATAAACGTTGTTATTTTGCAAAAGGTTCCCCCTTCATTGATCTTCCCAAACCGTGTAGAAAGACGTTTCCCCCTGTTCCTTTTGATCACAGGGTAGCGATTTACAAGAGAACTAAAAAAAACAAGTAGTTTTATGTTTAATCTCTCCACTGCCGTGATCGATGTTTGAGAATTGAGATGGAGGTGGCCTTCGATGGTGATCCCTAAAGAAGGAAGCCATTCTAATAAAAGGAAAGAGCAGGGAGGAGAGATAGAAAGGAGGGAGGGTAGTTTAGTAATTTAAATTTTCTAAATATTTTTAAGTTTTAAAATAATAAAATAATGGAGAATAATTGGTTGACATAGATTAAATTTTTTTGAGTTGGAATATTTTTATTGGCCACTGCATAAGTGAGGTGGTGCCCTGGATACACCCAAGAATTTCTCGATAACCTCACTTCCCTCACCAACTCTACTTTCTTACTAGGGCTCTTCATAAAATCCGCGACCTGGTATATCTATTTGAGCTCGCAAAAAAATAGCCCTACCCAATCCAATAAATATAGGGTCGGATCAGATATCGGGTTGTAATATGTCGCCCATACTTTTTTTGGGCTAGGCCCTGGGCAGGGGGTTGCTCTACCCTGCCCTGCCCATGGGCACTTATTCTTTTATTTTTTTTTACTTTTCTCCCTAGATACTATATTTGAAAGGGAGAATATAATAATTATTAATGACTAAAGGGTTATTTTAAAAATTTAAATAGTTAAGTAAGTAAGTTACGTCTTTTAATATTTATAACTATATTGATTTTTTTTCTTTAATTTTACTAATATAAATATTATTATATTATAAATTATAATTATTTATTTTATTTTTTTAGATGCTTGATCTTTGTCAATATTTAAAAAATTTATACAAAGTTACAATTACAAATTACTTAGACTTCAAAACTTTTTTTATATGTAATGAATTTCAATACTTTAATTATTATCTTTTTGTTACCTTATTTTTAGTAGATTATATATATTATTTAACTTTTGAAGACATATGGATATGGTATTATTTTAGAAATTTATAATTACAGATTATTTTTTCCAACATAAGCAGAGCATCACAACGTGCCCGCCCAACCCGCCCACGCCCATCCCACCCATGCCCAGCCCAAAATGGTTAGGGCTTTTATCGGATAGGGCCGGGCATCGGGCTGCAAAATGCAGTCTATGCTTTTTTCGAGTAGGGCACCGGGCAGGGGGTTGCTCTGTCCAACCTTACCCATGAACAGCCCTATTCCTTACTGCCCATTCCCATTGGTCACTCTCTAGTCTCTACTCTGGCTACTTATCACAATTACCAATTTGCCCACTTTGACTAAACAAGTGCCTCCCGTTGGCTGTGACGCTTACTCGGCAACCTCTTTAGGGGGCAATTGCGGGAAACGGCCGATAATCTCCACGATTATATTGTGCAATTAGAAAAAAATTAAATAAATCTGGATTTATTTTGTTTATTTAATTTTATATTCATTTCCATAGGAACGATAATCTGTGAAATACAAATTCTCTGAATATTGGTTGCGCTTTCCCATTTCATTTCGTAGTGTTAGTGTTTTCTTGAGAGAGAGACGAGAAGCCAAGAAGGAGAGGGAGATCTTGTAAATACAGAACAGGCGAGATTTTTCTTCTTGTTTGAAATTTTCCTTCAATTTGGCTTCAACCTTCTACTGTAACGATAACGATTACTTCCTGCTACAATCGCGAGGTTAGTTCTGATTTTCAATGTTGTTTGGACAATTCCAATATTTTCGGTGTTCTTGGACTCTCTTTTTCAGTATGTGTGTGTGTGTGTGTGTGTGTGAGCTTAGTTTTGGGTGCAAGAAGGGTGTATAAATCATCGTCGCGCGCTTGTGTCTCTGTAGAATTGTCATTGATCTTGTTTTCTTAGAAATGACTGGACTGGAGTTTTATTGACTGGAGTTTAGGGGCAACGATAAATCATAAATTGTACTTCAAAGTTGTAGGAGAGAAGCCAGGCAAAGCTGGATGACGCGGTGGCAGCCTCCGTAGCTGCTTTCTGTAGTAGCTACTGAATGATGGTACAGGCTCTGTAGGCTAATATTTATTATTAAAAAAATATAAATAAAAGCATATCACCTTGGTCTTTTTAAGGATGGGTTTGAAACTATCGGACCGGATCGGGATACATGCATATTACATAGGATGAGATAGATCTCAATACCTCTATTGCAAAGTATGGTGTTTTTTTGGGAATTTCCTAATTTCCTTCCATCAAATATAGTACACAGTTTTGGAAGAAGCGCTCCAGTATTATATTCGTATATCTTCATTGATGATGACCTTAGCTCCGAAGGAGAAGAAAGATGTTGATTTGTTCCTTCTCTCTCTTTTTCCTTTTTTTTAAATATATATATATATTCTGTAACAAAGGAAGAAGAAATTTGTAAACTATAGTTTTTGCAGCAGTTTTCAAATTTGACTTTGAAGCATAGTACTGGAGTGGATAGGTACATTAATTCTTTCTATGATAGGTATTTTTTGTAAAAAAATTTAGCAACATTTTAAAATCCTTTCATTTGTAAGAAAATGTGAATTCAATTTTCTGTACTTCTGTAACTGTATACCAAACAAATAATACAAAAAAAAAAAAATATTTGGACTAGAGAAAAAGAATATGAATAAAATGGTAAACTCTCAAGAACTTCATTTTTATTTATTGTTAATTGCTTGAAAAAGAAAGGTTTTTGGCTGATAAAAATTTACTTCTATTGACAAGAAGTCCAGAAGCATGTTATTTCTCTGTGTTAACCAAACAATAGGCTAAACCAGTTTCATTTATTTCTAGGAAAAATTTTCATTAAAAAAATATAAATTAAGAAAAATTATATTAAAAGTAAAAATCATAGTCTTTATCATAATTTATCCAACCCACCTGCAATTGGGCCTAGCGAAGATATTTTCTGACATTCTTTTCTTTTTGAACTATCTAAAAAATCAGAGACATGCAACGATATTCACACTGAAGAGCCTTATCCTTGACTCACTCTGGTTCTGGCATTGGCTTCGACAACCCTCCAATTCTTGTCATCCCCTTCTCGTCTTCATCATCATCTAACCCATTTCAATCCAAATAAAGCTTCACAATTCCTCATTCAAATCCAACCCAGAAAGCAACTTTCCATCAAATGCTCTGCTTCAGACTTCCCAACCCCAGATTCCACCTCCAGCACACTGAACGACCCAGAAACATTCCCAATTGAGAAGAGAAGAAGATCTGAAATCCTCAGAGAAAGAAGAAAGCAAAGTTCAGAGCTTTCAAAGGCAGAGCTACCAAACTTTGAAATTGGATGGAAGAGAACAAAAGAGATCAAACTGGAGAAACCAATAGGGTATGTGATTGCAGATTTTTTGGAGAAGCTTGAGGGTCTGATGGGGAAGGAGTTTGGGTCCACAGATAGTTGCAGAGAGAGCAAGAGAGGAAGCAGAGGTTCTGAGAGATGAAGGGAAGGTGGAAGAGAGAATGGTGACTGAGCTTTTTAGGGTATTGAAGCTGATGGAGATGGATTTGGCTATGGTGAAAGCTGCAGTGAAGGAGGAGACTGTGACTGAGAGGCTTCAACAGGCCAAGGCTAGGTGCAGGCAAGCAATTCTTGTTGCTTACTCTTTCTAAAAATGCGTTTTTTTTTTCTTTTCTACTTTTCAGGGTAATATGATGATGGAGGAGGATATGATAATGTAGTGATGACTTTTCTAGAAAAACAAAAGTCATCGGTCTAATGTGGATTAAAATATTTTTCAATTTTTTCTTTGCATTTTTTGATATTTGGACGTTAATAAATTTCATGCTAAATCTAAATTTTGACTTGGAAAAGTTGTAGAGCGTTGTTTTAATAATTCTAAGGGGATTAAACCAAAATCTGAGATTCATTGTTTGAATATGCTTATATATGGAAAATGCTATATTAGAGGGGAAATTTACGTGTTTTTTTTAAGTGAAAACTGAATTATTTTAAATTTTCCCCAACTGAATAATATAAATATGAAACATTTTCTGAATTGAATCAAACTATATCTCTAAAAGCATCATACCCACGGATTCATATTATCTAATTGAACAATGTTTGCAACATTCGTGAAACACATTTCTTAACTGGTCTACAAAATTTTGGTGGATTCTCAATCAAATAACTCTTCCTCCTTTTCTTTCTTATCCATTTTCTTTATAAGTTTATCCAAGGAAGCAAGATCATCATATGTTTTTTGACATTCTTTGACGACACGACGAACATCGGGATCATCTCTTGGAATTTTCTTGAGTATAAAACGGGCAGATCTACAATCTTCTGCAACCAAAAGAGCTCGATACATCCTACATTCATCAAAACAACAATTTTGAGTAGATCAAAAAAATTTTAAAAACTACTAAAACGTTTAACATGTTTATAGGAATCATAACATAAAACCTACCTCACGTAGCTTAAAACATTAAAAGGGTATCCGGCAACCTGGTACTCTTTCCAAATTTTACGAATATTCCGCAAATCTTTGGCATTGGCACAAGCAGTTAGAAGAAAGTCCAGACATTGCCGTGAAGGCACAATGCCAAGCACTTTCCTGATCAGCCAATAAAGCTCTAGGCCAAACTCCAAATGTGTGGACTCTGAAGATGCAATTGTAGAAAACACCTATATATTAAATATAGATAATTAATGGTGGAACAAACATAATGATGAAGAAAGGTTAAACGAAGCCTGAACTCGCTGTACTTCACTTAAAAAAATATTCCAACATATACAATAGTCCAGCATATTCAATAAAAATAACAACCCGCATTAGTAACCCAACATATTAAATTTTTCTCATAATATTGAAGCTAGCTTTGCAAACATTAATCTGTGAGAAATGAAGCCAACCTGATCCAAGAGAACTTCCATGAGTAGTTCGTTATCCTGAATTTTATCATTGAGTTGCTTGATCAAGTCAACAGCAGAACTGATCCAAAATACAATTGAGTGTAAGCAATTACCAGAATATATTTCATGTCTGGACAAAATTTTGTAGAACAGATATCAAACCTTAAATGCTTGTTCTCAACACACAACATAATAATTCTAAAGCAACCATCTACCCAATAGTCTGGATCAGTCAATTCTTTAAGTAGCACAAACAATCTATCCAACTCCCCATCAGATTTGATGTGTCCCTCCTATAAATATCCAATAAGTTGATTATAACAAATTGCAAGGGAGAAACTAGACAAGTTGCAAATATATTATTCTTACAATAAGACTTATAACAGCTTTTGCCTCCAGATTGTTTCCAGATTCCTTGATTTCCTCGTAAATATGAATAGAATCCGACAATTGCCCATGTAATGCAAGGGTTGAGAGAAGAGCACCTTTGATTTCATTTAAGCTCTTTACAGGAATGGCTGGATCTAAGACCACCTGAAACATGAATGATTAGATAGTAACATAACTGGTGCTTTATGCAAATAACAAAAAGATCGTATGTTCAAATAATAATATTAACATAAAATAATCATAATGCTGTGCCCATCAATTTTAAATTTCCTGCCGCAGAACTAAATACCAAACAGGACGGTAACTACAACCTCACTTACATGCATGAGTTTAAATGGCTATATAATATTTGACATAGTTCTACAAGCAATAATTCATTGACACATTAATTTATAATTTAAAAGGCTAGATATATCACGGTTACAGAATGCTTCTTTATCTCTCTTGTTTTTGGATCAGGCAGTGGTATATAGTGCTTGAAGACCATATAATCATGACAGATCTACGTGCAATTATTCATTTATATGAGTTCAACTGGCTACGTATCTCATGCATAATGCATCAATGTTGCTATTCAGTTTAGAACCACGCAATGTGCCCATACCTGTTTTGCCTTCTCCAACTGTCCACAGGCTGCATATGCAGTTATAAGGGCCATGAAAGTCTGCTTTGTAAGCTGGCAGTTAGACTGCTTCATTTCTTCATAATACTAAAGCAAGCAGACCACCAAATTAGCATCTCAAAAAATTCGAAGCATAAGATGCTAAGACTACAGAGTTTGAATCAAAAGAAAATCTGTTACCCACTTCAAAATAATATTTTACTTAGCAACTACATGTTTGGTGTGAGAACAATGGTCATTTCATTTCTTGCGGGATTAATGCTTGAATGATAAAATCATAACCGCGTGGCAAACAAAAATCCATGTAGTATTGTTCAAAAGAATATATACCAAAAAAAACCAAAAAATAAGATTCTAGGCTGACAAATTGCGAAGGAGGAAGCTTGGTTGAGAACTTTGACTCATTTCTCTCCTGTGTCTTTCTTTTTGGGAATATTCCTTATCCATCCAGATGTAATTTCTAATAATACTCGCTTATTTTATTTTTTTAAAAAAAGAAAGAAAGAAAGAAAATGCCATGGAGAATCCAAACAAGTTATTTGTTCAGGCATAATTAAAATCAAGCAAAGAATACAATAGCAGAGACACGATATGTACACAAAGAGTAGGCACTAAACAGGTCGGCAAGTTGGAATCCAAATACTGCACAGCAATTTGAAGGCAGTTCAAGCGATGTGGACACTATTTTCACTATTCGGAAGTAGCATGAATTTTCCAATTTAAAAATGATAAATTCAAACTTAGGTTTTAATACTGTATATTCCAACATATAGAGAAACATTTTAAGTCAAACAAATCAACAATAATTTTTAAGGAGGATGAAAAATCACTTAAAGGGCAGTTCATGCTCAATTATCTGAAATATGTAAGAAATTATTGACACAGCTGATCCCAACATACCTTGGTTATATCCTCCTCAGTTTTAGAGTTGCCGATCAAATGGTTGAAAGTACCTGAATCAGGTTTGATGTTGGCATCTTTCATGCGCTCAAGGACCCTCAAAGCATCATTAACGTTCTTCTGCAAAATTTCAGAAAAAGGTGAGGAATGCATTAATTGAAACAAGTTATTTTGCTTACCCTCATACATCTTAAGATGCTTAGGTTGGTAGCAACCTTTGTAGTAATGTTATGTTTTATGTTAAAAAAGAAATTGCTAATTTATAGGGGAAACAGAAATTAAGCCTCCATAATACCTCACACACAAATTGCTGCAATAGATATTTGCCATTTAAGCAAAGCATTCCAATCTAATTAGAGAAGCGTAAATTTAAAAGGTGTGGAAGATGAAGGGAAAAGCATCTTTATAAGCAAATAACGTCACCTCTCTAAAATATCCACCCATAATAGCATTGTACATGCTAGACGTAGGCTTCATATTCATTTCTTCCAAATCACCAAGCATCTTATCTGCACTTTCAAACTGCATTAGAAGCAAATCTATAAGTGTGCCGCACCATTGGCCTTTATAGAAAGTTATTCTCCAAACCCAAAGCATAATAATATTTAGTAAAATCTGGTTAAGAAAAGGTGGAAAACAAATGCACAAAAGCACTTAAATCATAAATGAAATAGTTACAACTTACATCTTTCATCCTGATGCACAAGTTTATCATACACCTGAATGTTTCACAATTTGCCTTCAAACTGTAGTGAGATATTATGGAATAGATCGCGTGGACCTTGGACAAAAGAAATAGAATACAAACCAGATATAAGTCACAACACAATGGAAAAACAAGGAAGTCGTAGCTTGAAAGATGCATCATACCAAATTATATTCACATGTTTCTTCAACACTTCGTAATATGGAGCTTAACACCTCAGTAGATAAGGTAAGGCCTGCTTCACACATTTCACAAACAATCTTAAGCGCTAAATGCACCTGCATTGTAAACGAAAATAAAAGAAAGGTTCAATACAAATGCAATCAACAGGCTGACTAGGGGTATAAGCAAAACACAACAGTTTACTCCATGAAGTCATCTGCATCATGAAGGGAAGACATTATGATCTCTGTAATATAAGTAATTGACCGTTAAAACATTAAACTACAATAATTTTTGACGTTTGTCATCAACTCTAAGCAATAAGATTTATATAGAGAAACTGCAACTCATTCTGTATTGTTGTTTCATAGTCTACTGCTTCCTCCCCAACAACAACCCACACCCCCCCCAAAAAAAACAAAAAAAAGTTTTTTTTTCCTCATCTCTTCTGCTCTCTTGCTCTTCTAAGGTGCCACTAATCTTCCAATTCTTTTTATCCAGAACTAGAGATGCTTAGTGCAGCGGATCAAGTATATGAACGGAAGAACTAAACTATTGTCATTTATAAGATTGTTAAAATGCTCTTCTGATAAAGAGACACCACTTTCTAGGGGAGCGTTTCAGAAAGATGGTACTATTTGTGAAAAGAAAAGGGTATCATTTGGCAAGTATGACACGCACTACATTATAAGATAAGCATTGATCAGATAAAGATTTAAAAAAATGCCCCTTCCTTTGGAATTTTTGGCTTGGTAGGTTCCTTCTTCTCATGATTGTTTGGTCCAAGTAGTTGGCAACGCAAAAGGAAGCCAACAAGATTTACAGCCCAATCCAACGTCCTATAGAATGGGAAGTTGATTGTAGCCAGCGGAGAACAAAATGAAAATGGTTCAACTACGTTTATATCACTTGAAAGCTGGCAGGTCATTATTATGAGAAATACGAAGGAGTTGTTAAATTGATTTGATGGCGTAGCAGCATTAATTTAAAAATCATATCCTGCAAAAATTTTAAAGAAAGCACAGCCAACAGGTCTCAGTGTAAGAAGTTCTTCCAGCCACTTGTTGCTATCAAAAAACTTAGAATGCAAAAAGTGAAGGTTATACCTCAAGTGAGTCACAGGCATACATAATGAGCTTCTCGTATGATGAGGATGAAGGTGAAACTTCCAGTTGTTGGTGCAAATCCTTGAATTTCAATATGGCATCCTCAACCTTTCGAAGAACCAATAGCACACATTTGCACATTAATAAAGCTGAAGAATAACATTTTTCTTCATAATAGGAAGCGGGAAAAGAAAAAGCAACACCTATAGAAAACTATATGAAAAGCAACATGGATGAGCTAAAGCAATTGACATCTATTAAGGGTATTAAGAAAGTAACTACCGACGACAAAAACTTTTTAGCAGAAACAGACCCTCTTGCAAGACATGGTTCAGCAGTACAAAGCTGAGCAAAAGGGAATACAAATGAAACATGGTTCAAAGACAAAAATAATCTATACATGGAATTCCTTTTCTTCATTTAAAGAGAGTCCTCTAACTGCTTCATTCTTCTTGAAATTTCAAAATCATCGATACATTATTTCTTATATGCTAATACAAACTAGCAAAATTAGACAATCCCCGTTATGGATGAGGTCTCAAGTTAGAACTGGATACATGCTTCTAGAAGAAGCAAACTGAGGCAACACACAGGCGCCTCATAGTATCATGGCCTCAGGGAAATTACCAGCAAAATTCATGATAAGTTCCTCACCGCAAAATTTGGTAGGCTAACAGCATAACTGGCAATGAAGTTTGTAACATTATTTGCTTCATCATCTGCAACATGAAAGGAGATCTCATTTAAATACATGGAATGAAAAAATTGAAACATCCAGTACTTAAGACTTCTGTGTAATCACATATTTTTTCCACCAATATTACCCTAGAAAATTAATATCATACCCGTACCAAAAATTTTGGTACCCTAGAAACATTAACGCTATACATACAGGCGCTCAAATTAGACATTAATATCATATCCGTACCGAAAATTTTGAAAGCTAAAAGGAACTTTTCTGCATATGATTCCAAGCATAGCCTTCCCAATGATCTAAAAATACTTGCTACAAATTCTGTAGATGGAAGTTTTGTTATGTCCATAATTTCCAACAGCTGTAAAAGCCCCTCTTTCCAATCACTTTCACAAAATGCCAATAAATAACTTTCTGCAACATGAATTGAGCCCAGTTACACTCTATAGGACAACACAAATGGAAAAATTTATAATAAATGGATTTCAGGACATAAAAAGCAGTATTCTTCCAATTGTATGTCAGTAGCCATGCTATTGAACACAGAAGCTAAGCTCAAACACTTGTACTATAATATTGAAGATAACTTGAAAGAAAGAATAATGTACAACTTTTGGAGGATATATCCTTAGAGCAGAATGTAATCAGAATAAAATGTAGCACAAATAGCATTTACACCACCAATCATCATGTTTCTATTAGAGCTCAGATTTGAGTAAAGACAAATCTGCTCATTGCAATACAATGGCAAACAAACTCATATTTGATGTGGCTATCCACACATACCATGTCACTTGCTATTCCCACCTCATGAGAAGTAGTGTCACATCTAAACGGCAAGAAAATGTCATAGACATTCTCCTTGTTTTTATAAGTAATTTAGAACTATTTATGAGATCCTCACTCTGTTATGGCTAAAAGTTGACCTAGATGCTGGGGGAGAAAAAAGGTTGTAGAAGCACAAACCAAGCCATAAAAACTGCACATTAAATTAAATTTTCCTACCTCCTAAACCAGAGGAGTCAATACCATCATTGACTGCAATAGAGTTACAAAGATCCTGAATCTTTTCTTGGTTGTCAACTCTAAGCCATAACATCATTTCATAGTAACCCAACCTTGAAACTGAACTGGGATTCTCATCTTTGATTACCTCACTGAATAATTGAAATTCTTCAACCATACCCATATCAATTAAATATACAAGAAGAGGGCTATAACTTTGCTCTTGTAGTTCATAACCTTGTTCTCTCATTTCTCTAAAGAGGCGAAAAGCCTTGCTCATTTCTTCAATTGCCACTTCTTCATCATTGGTTTTCCTGGCATTATTTATGCATACTTCTATTAATGCATTGTATTCTTTCATGCCTGTTTCTCTTCCCAATTTACCTAACACTTCCACGGTAGCCTTTGTACCCAGTTTATCTGCACAGAATTTAACTACCCTATCAAAGCGGTTTTCCTGCGAGTGTTTAAAAATCCACCTTTGCTTCCTGTCACGGGTCTTCTCTTTCTGTCGCTGCGATGTATTCCCACCAAATGGGTCAAGTATCCATGGTAAATCTAGTGCAATTTCCAATTTTTCTACATCATCTCCTGATCTCCTGACCAACTGACCATCTGCAAAAAGTAGTGATCAAAATAATCAAACTTCTCAAGAAAGAGAAAACAAATTTAGAAATAAATAGGGGAAAGGCTACATATGTATAAGCCAATGCACATATGTTTTCTTTTGATGGAATAAGCCAACACCTATCTTTTATTTCCAACAAAATAGCCCAATGCACATCTTAGTTGCATTGCTATAAAAGGAAAGTACCCTGAGATTATGCTGTAATTCAACCAAGACTACCAGGTCCATGAACGAATTTTTTATTTATACACCCTTATTTCATTAAAAAGTGATCTTTAATAAAGCGTTTGGCAAGCTTCCAAAGAGAGAATTTTTCTCTTTTTTGTTTTTTTAAGAGGGAACCCTGTCCTAGATAGTGAAGATTTTTAGTGTAAATTTGACCTCTTAAAAGTTTTTTTCCCAGCTGTAACAGACTGGCTGTCAAATTCTTTTCCCAAAATTACAGATGTTCACATTGTCCAGCTTCATCTATTGTCCTTGTTAGCAAAGACAAAATAGGAAAATCTTTCACAGTAAAGTATAATTACACTTACCACACAGTATATCACTAATCTGCTCAGTGTAGAGATTAGGTGAATTCTCTGCAGCAAAATGTCTGAAATATAAGATTTTCATACATAAATTGCCCAACAAGACAGAAACCTGTATTAAAAAAGGGCAAGAAAACAAATGAAACTAACAACATTCATCACAAACCTCAATATTCCACTGCTTTATAATGATACCCATTAACATAATGCAGATCAATTCTTAATTACCCCAAAAACTATGCGTACAAATTATTTACCAAAACAAAAAACATGTGTACAAATTAGGGCACGCTTATAATAGAAATGAACTCTTGAGAAAATTAAATGCAAGTAGGAGTGAAAATTGAACATTAATTACAAGTAAATAAAACATCTTGACATACTGAACATTTTTGCTTGTCTCCCTGAGATTTTCTTTCACACTCTTCTTCCAAGAATGGGGACATACTCATTGGGTTATGTACCTGAAACACAGGGTTGTACAAAGTCAAGGTCTTCTCGGCTTGAAGGATTATGTTCACTGTCAAGTTCTGAAAAATCATCTTCCAGAATGGACGAGGCTTGAGAAGAAGATTCCATTATTGTAGAGTGGCGAATTTGACCTCTTGAAAGCTTTTTCTCTGCTCCATCAGATTCTGAAAATGAATAGTTATCACTTACTGAAAGAAAAATATTTCTTTTCTCAAAGGAACATATATTCAAAAGTTTCAGCTTCATCTACTGTCTTAATTGGCCATGAAAAAGTAGAAAACCTCTCATATTAAACAAATACTTACTGCACAACACAGAAGGAATCTTCTTAGATACCGAATTAGGTGAATTCTCTGCAACAGAATGTTTGAAAATGAGATTTTTACACATAAGTTCCCAACAAGATAGAAACATGCACTATGATTATTGATAAAATAAATGAAACTAACAATTTTGCTGCAAATATGAATATTTCACTCATTGAGCTTTATTAATATACAGAAACTAGATGCACATTTAGGGCATGCTTAATAGGAGTGAAGATGAGTCTTGAAAAAGCAAAAGTGGGTTGGAGTGAATAATTGAAAATAAACTTGGTCATAATAAATATCTTGACGTACTGCAAATTTTGGCTCCTCCCTCTTGGGTGTCCTTTCCAATTCTACTTCCATACTAGATTACGTACCTGAACGAGAGAGTGGCGCATGGTCAAGGTCCTTGAAGCCTTTAAGCTTAGGATCACTACCATGTTCTGAAAAATCGTCTTTCAAAATGGATGAATGTAGAGTAGAAGATTTAAATTTTGCAAGCTTTCGAGCTTGACCTCTTGGAAGTTTCTTTTGATCTGTTACAAAAGAGAAGCATTTAATACTTTTGGCTTCACCTACGGCCTTCTCAAGGAAGAAGGGGGGAAATTTTCTTCTACAGGAAAAATACAAAAATACTCACCAGACAACATAGTAGAAATCTGCTTAGATACCAGGTCAGGCAAATTCGCTGCAGCAAAACGTTCAAAATTTGAGAATTGACAAAGACCACCCACCATTACAGGGGCCAGTATTATGATTCCCGTGAAAACAAACGAAAATAACAAGTTACAAGGAAAACCTCAATATTTCACTCATTAAGCTGTGTAGAAGTACCCAGTAAAGTAATGCAAGCTATAGTTTAATCACCCGGAATCCATTTGAGCATTTATGGCGTAATTAACAGGGTGGAGATAAGCCTTGAACAATTAAATGGACAAGAAGAAGGAAACTGAAAATTAAAACTAAAAACACCCAGTAACATAATGCCGACCATATTTTAATCCCCCAGAAACCATTCACACATTTAGGGTGTACTTAACAGGATGAAGATAAACCTTGAACAAGTAAAAGTGGCCAGAAGAAGAAAACTGTAAATCAAAAGTAATCACAATGAATACAATGACCTACTACAAATTTTCACTCCCCACACCCCACACCGGGTTATGTACCTGAATCAGCGGGTCGCTCAAACTCGAGAGCATTGCGGGTTGAGTGAGCATCACCATCGAGGTCAGAAAAATCATCTTCATAAATGGATGAAACTACAGGATGGGATTGGGGCTTAGAAGTCTCGAGTTTCAAGGTTGAAGAACGGAGAAGACCACTCAGTGTACAAAGGTTTCTAGCGTTGGAGGCACGCATCTAAGCTCTATCCTGAAGACGAACTCGCTCTCTTTTTTACTCTGATTATCCTTCCCCTGCACTTGTAACCGCCGGGCAACGCAGAATCGACTGGACTTGGGCGGCGCGTCACTTCCCCAATTCGCTAGAACTGCCACTAGAATTTTTTTTTCTTTTACGTGTTTAATTGGCTGATGGTTGTTTTGGGTGGAAATGGGAAAAAATTTTAAATTGTTACTACAAACGTATTAACATTTATTACTGCGGAAGAATTGGAGAAAGAGAAAAGTAACGTGAAGGTAAGAAGAAAAGTTGCATTTTTATCTATAGCCTCATTTAGATAAATTTTTTAAAAAAATATATAAAAAAATTTTTTAGATACTTTTAAAAAAAATTATAGAAAAAAATTTATAAAAAAAATTAAATAAATAAATATTTAAATAATTATTTTTAGAAATATTTTTATTATTAGTAAATTATAAAAAAATATATAAATATTAAATTAGGAGAAATGAAAGATGAGAGGGGAGAGAAAGTGTATAAAAGAAAATAGAGATAAAATAGGGTATAAGAAAAAATATAGATAATATAATAATTGGTTAGTTTATAAATTTTTTTATTATTCTATAAATTATTATGATTAGTTTATCTAAAATTTTAATTTTAAATTATAATTTGATTTAAAAATTTATTTAAATAAATATAATTATTTATTTTAAATTTTTTTAAAATTTAAGTTTAAAATTAAAATTTTAGCCGTTGCCCAACACAGCCTATATCGTGTATGTAGAATATGGGTGATATTACGGGTTAATTTGTCAAAAATAAACTAACTTATGGTAGATTAGATGGGAAGTGGGCTAGTTTAAAAAAAATCTACCTCTACGTGGGTTTTGTCAACTCGCTAATTTTTTTAATTTATTTTTTAACAAAAAACTAAATTTAAAAATAAATAAATAATTAAAATAATAATATAATTTAAATAAAATAATAAAATATTAATAATAAAATTAATAATAAATTAAAAAATAATAAAATATATTAAAAACAAGCGGGTTAACCGATCAATATGATGAACTGACCCGAACCAGGACAGTCCCTTATTTTATCAAAAAAAAAAAACCTATTTTACCGGCTATATATGGATACTGGAAAAAAGTGAGAGAAAGAAAAATTTAAGATAGGAAATATTAATAATATGTTTTCATTCAATTTTTCTCTCCAAAAATTATGAGATTATATGAAGAAAATTCTGCAATAATGGAAAACAAAAATAAAGATTAAAGAATCTAGATACATTATATAATTATAATAAATATATATATATTTTAAATATTATATATAACATTATATTATATACTAGTTTATAAATTAAATAAATTAATTTTTAAAATAATAAATATTATAAATAAAATACATTAAATTCTTATATATACAGATTAATATTATCTCTTGAGATGGCAAAAGATTTTAGGACTAATTTTTTTAATTGAAAAGTATATAAGAAGTGCATATTTTGTACTCGGATCAATTCAAACATTCTTGGTGAAGTTAAATAAAAAAAAATAACATTGTTGAATAAAGAAACAAAATAGTGGCAACAGTTTGTCAGCATAATAGAAAATAAATGAATGCATGCTAGTAAATAGAACACCAGGAAAATACATTACTACTGATTTTTTTATAATATATTATTATCTCTATTCTTAATATAAAATTTATTTAAATAGATTAAAAAAATAATTAAATTAATTATAATGATTGTATATTGATTTTCTTAAAATACTTCTTTAATCATATATATTTGAATACATTTAATATAAACCCTATTAATATGTATAATTATATAAGGATACTATAGGAAAATTTATAATTTTAAGATATAAAATGAATTAAAATCTTATATTTAATATTAAAATATATTATTTATCTGTCTCTTATATTTAATATGGAAGAAGTACTGTTGATTAATTTTTGGATGAGATTAAAGTATAATATTTATTTAGAGGCAACAAAATTAATACCATAGATAACCATGAGTAGTGTTACTTAAGAGTGAATAAATTCTAATAGGGAACATTTAGTTTAAATTATTTCTTTTTGTACAAAAAGTTTTTGAAAAAGATGGAGCTCGCCCACAATCTAAGAATAAGACAAGCTATCAATTACTGTCAAACGTAAATTTAGACATCTAAGAGTTAAAATATATGTCTAAATACTGTAATTAGAATCATAAAAAAATAGTACTCCTCAAAGATTAAATATATTATAAATAATATCATATCTTACTATTTTATTAGCTCAACCTACTTACTATGGTTAGAGAGAGAGAGAGAGAGGGAGGGAGGGAGGGAGGGAGGGAGGGAGGGAAGGGGGGGCAGAGAGGCAGAGCCTATGCTTGGTCAAGCAACAAAAACCAAAATCCTACTTACTATGGTTTAAATTAAATTCTTACTTCAAAAGTGGGTTTCAAATATGCAGGCTTGGTTTTGGGCCGGCCTTTTCTCAGCTGAACTTCAAACGCCTGAAGCTTTGTAATACTCTCCCACTGTAGAACTTTTAGTCATGGATGATTTAGGTTTTAAAATGTAGGCTTGAGTTTAATTTATTATTATTTTAAATTAATTTATATAAATTATAAAATGATGTATAATTTAATATATTACTTATTATTATTTTAAAAAGAACTGGCTATATATGTTATTTGTATAATTAAATAATCTATTTAGTTTTTTTAATTTTCTGAAATTAAATAAATAACTCTCGAGGGACCAAAAGACGAGTTAATGTGCGCAGGTGGTGGAATGACCCTAACAATGCAAACAAGCTGTTAATATTTACTACTACTCATATTAGATAAATTATATATACTTCTCGATAGTGAGGTAATGAATTTATTATATTTGTGATGCGTTTGCGTGAATATATTGTATTATTCTAAAATCCATGTATAAATATAATATAAAATTCACATAACATTATATTATGTGTAAATTATAATTAATCTATTTATTTATGTTAATTTACCCAAACACTTTGTGACTATGACCATGTTTCAAAACACCACTCTTCTTTTATAACATACAAGGGAAGGGTGACTGAACCCAACACAAATTATATATTTTCAATCAACTGTTATCTTAACTGATAGTTTAAAAATTAATCCTCTTTAAATATATATATATATTATTAAAGTGAGTTTTGTTTATCTATTACTTAAAGATTAAAGATAGAGGTGATCTCATAACCTCACGAGTCATATCAATAAATCATAAAGTAATATTTATATTTTTTTCTAAAAAACTTTGCTTAATATTAATACTAATGATATTAGTATTTACCAGGCAAAACTCATTTTGCGATTGATAAATAATTAAATCCCTTGAATATGACATTTAGGTTCGAACCAAATCATGTTTTAATATTAGCGCTAGGCAGTTACAAGGGTCACCATCCCAACTAATTAACCACTATCTCTAGACAGGGAAATATCTAAAACTATTACATGGTCACGCCAAGATTAGGGAAACTAATTAATATCTAATCTGTGAGCGAGGCATATATATAATGCTTCAATAATTACACAACACATTCCCACCATTATTAATGTGTCTATGATTCTTCTTCAGCTTCGAATTCTTATCACCCCCAATCCTCCAAAACTCCATATTCACAACACAAACACATACCAATGGCCATGGGACCTTTTGTTTTGGTGATGTCTTGCAATTAGTCAACTTGCAATCAAATCGTTCCCTGTCGGCTTTCCCTAATCCATGGTTTTGAGCTGTTTTAAATTTAATTTAATTTATTAAGGAACAAAATCGAATTAATAAAAAATATTTTGGTTTAATTTGTCTATAACTATCTATCGTATTCCGTGCTTCTCTCATTCTCGTTTATTCCTTTTAATGAAATATTAAGCTAAGCAGGTAATTAAAATTTTATGAAATGTCCAGAAACGTCTTTAGTGAGCAGACATATGTATATCATTTAATCAGCATTCCATGCATGAACTTGTAAAAATATAAACTAACAGTAATTAAGCCAGCTTTAGTGAATTAATCGGCTAACCAAATTAAACTTCAGCAAAAATAAACAAGATAGCGATAAGTGTGATAGGCGCGGGCGTGAGTTATTTTCTCCTAAATAAAAGTTGACAAATATAAACAAACACATACACAATTCCAAACGGCATCGTTAAAACCACCCAAAACAACCACAAGGGTCTCTAAATGGACTTTAAAATTAATTATTAGGCTTAATTAAGTCTCATCATTGTTTAATTTGTGTAAAATAAATATAGGAAAAGATATATCAATTTGCTCTTTGGCTGATGGAACCTCTCTTTCGCATGCTCTGTGGTCCTCTACCATATCTAATCACGGTGACTAATTACTCTCTTGCTCATATCGCATTATTCAGTTTGCTCACTTTCTCCCATTCATTATTTACAAGCTGTTAAAGTATTTATTATATTTATTTTTTTAAAACAATTAGAATTATATAATTTATTGTCTTGAGCTAAAACTTAATTAACAAATTAAGCATCCACTAAATTTCTGTTTGGTATTATTAATTTAGAGATGTCATATATGCTAGTTTTACAAATAAAAATGTGATATATGGAATTTCATTTTTCTAATACAAACAAATTTAGGTGAGGTAGATCCAAATGACTTATTAGGGTTAGAGCATGCTCCCTAAGTTCAAAGAACGTAGTTATAGAAGTACTTACAGATCACATACTAATACAGTTTTCATATCAATAACTAGATTTAAACTCACATTTTCGTAGGTTATAAGCTAACTCTTTACTAACTATACTAACTTATGGAATCATATTTCTTATATGTATGAGTTAGGGTTAACTTTTTGTTCCAATAATAATATTGAGATTTAATTAAATTCAAATCATTATCCTTTTTAAGATGACTTTACCCCCACTAACTCAAATTGTAATGATGATTATCTTACATTATTTTGATTAAAAAATATAATACAGCAATAATTTGATTAAACTTAGTCTCTCTAAACCCTGTTCATTCCTTGAATATTCCCAAATCAGCTTTAATTTCTTCTTACAAAAGAAACCTAAAGAGTCCCCTTTTATCACCGGTTTCCTTGACATCTTTCTCAATCTGCTGTTTATACTCTCTGAAAGTGAAGCTTCTGTAAAGCTTGGGAGTGCCATGGCTCTCTATCACAGCTTCATACGAAGGATTATAGAAATATGCGACAGAGAACCTCTCCACCTTCTGTGCAGCCACCACTCTGTGCCTTATGCTTTTATAAACTCCATTACTCAGTGCCTGCATCCACACACACACACACACACACGTCATTCAACTTTCAAAGGTATGTTTTCTCTCGAGTTTCTGCTTTCTGAGAGAAAGAAAGAGAAGCCCCAAGTAACTAAGCTAAATAAGAGAGCTCTCTTAATTAGCTTGTGGGGTCATATTTAGAAATTAAAGCTTGTTTTCTTCTTTAATTATTCTGATATTTCTGATTCTGATTCTCGGCCTCTATAGACTTCTGGGAGCATAATTTCTGTCATTTTCTGGCCTAGCTTGGTTTGGCGGCTTTGAAAATGAAAGGAAGATGATGGTATTTGAAAATTGAAAATTTTATAATTATTAAGTTGTATTGGTCATTATGAGAATATATGCATGATAAGCCTTTTGAAAAATACCTAGACATGACAATACAACATGTGGTTTATATGTGATATATTTGTTCTAAGTTCATGTACCTGGTTAATTAATTATCATGATTTATGTGTATATACATATACTATCTAGTTACTACCAGAATAAATCAATTTTTTTTCTCTAGAGAGAAAGATTTTTTCGGCTCTATAAAAAAGATTTTAGTGATGTGATGGAAAAAGTCCATCACTAAAGAGCATTATTTGTAAG
Source organism: Leucaena leucocephala (assembly GCA_037074615.1). Lineage (NCBI taxonomy): Eukaryota > Viridiplantae > Streptophyta > Magnoliopsida > Fabales > Fabaceae > Leucaena > Leucaena leucocephala. The sequence continues at coordinate 4,122,929 of CM073546.1, read as the reverse complement.
GTGGCATGTGCTGTATTAAGTAATAATTAATGTAATTAGATGTTAAGTAAAATGTCCCCTTAACATGTATCTACTCATTATATACTGGACTGTAAGTCAAGCAAGTCACTCAATATTGAAAATAACAATTTCAATGTTAAAATTCAATAAATTATTCTTCACTAATATATATCTAGTGTGTTTGTGTGTCTTAAATTTCTCCCTCCAATCAATAATATAATAATCATCTTATGGAATAAATAATATTTGTGTGTTGGGATAGAATTATAATGAAGGGGAAGGAAAAAGAATCAAAGGAAGACTTTTTTCATTAAAAACCTCTCATTTATACGTAGGATTTTCTTTTTTCAAATAAAAAATCATGATTTAAACAAAATATTAAAATTCCTTCAATTCCCTTTCCCTCTTCCTTAACTCCCAAAATCATACCTGAAATAAATCACCAATATTAACCAAGAGAGCATGCGGATTAGGTTTGACTGCAACCCACTTTTCATCTCTGAGCAATTGCAATCCCCCAACCTGGTCTTGAAACACAATGGTGAGGAAAGTGGAGTCACTGTGGGGCATGAACCCAAACACGTGTTTGGGAATTGGGCATGGTGGATATCTATTCAGCCGAACTAAACTTGTATTTGGCAAGCAGTTTTCTCTGAAATATCTGGATTTCATGTTCGTTTCCTCTCCTAGAATTTCCGCCAGCATTTCTGCCAGAGCCCCTACCTTTCTTGCAAAAGCTTCCGTAGTTGATCTGAAAAAAGGAGTAGATTTTTTTGAATCTCAAGTGAAAATTCTTCTCCATCAAAAGGATAGAATTGTAGGCAAAAAATTGTGAGAGTAAGGTATATTATTTCATTACGAAAAATAGTTTTTAATAAAATGTCTAAAATCTTTTTGGTCCCATTTAATTTATTAACCAGCTAATAACATATGTATATGTTTTCTGCTAAGGTATAATCATATGCAAACATAATGCAATAGGCACAAATAACTCCTCTTTAGAGACTTTAATTTTACTCAAATCTTTGTTAGACGTATGCTTAGTTGGATCATTAATTATAATTGAGTCTACATATATATACTGTATACTCACAAATGAATGTTAGTACGGAATAGAAAAAAGCATGAAGTTAGATTTAAGGTTTCATCAAATGAAACCTGAGATCAAACAAAAGGATCTGTGTGTGTGTGAATTTATACCTCAGACATTTGTGGTGGTCGTCCACCGTATTTGGTGGTTCATGTGGAAGAACATGGAAGGCTTCAGACCATGACAGTTGCCTGAGATTAGCAGCGAAAGTGTTTCCCCACTTGTAGGTGAAAGTTCTGGAATTTTCCTGTGATTTCTGTGCAAAAGGTCTATGAAACATTTTCATTTGTTCCAACAACAACCTCTGTAAGAGTTGTTGTGAAATCCCATGATTCAAAACTTGGAAAAAACCCCATTGTTTTGCAGCTTCGATCATGTCCTTCATGCACTTTTCTCTCTCAACATGGTCGCTACTGTTTAAACGGCCGAGATCAATCAAAGGCAGCTCGCAAGTGCTGATCTCCACCTTTGATGATGATTTCCCGTCCATCGTCGTTCTTCTTGTGTCTAAGCACAAGGAGCTTTCAAGAAGTTTCTTGCAGGCTGCTGGGAATGGAGGTTCGTAATCCATTATTGCTTCGACTTCTCCTGAAAAACTGTATGAAGAATACACAATATAAGTATATATGTACGTATACAAAAAACCAGGGGTAAATATTAAAGCAGGCCAGAAGACCAAAACGAAATAGGGTTTTCCATGCAGGAGAATACATGTATGCAACTGTTATATACACAGAAGAAGAAGAAGCCAAACTTATGATGGTTGCCCACTTCTATATATAGAGCGCTAGCTAGTATATATATAGTAGACATAATTTGGAATATCTGGTGAACAACTCCCTAATTTTAGAAAATGAAAAAATAAAACTAGTTTTTTAATTTCCCATATTTAAATAAATAGAATATTTAATTAATAATGAGGTCGAGTTAAAAAAATGATATTGTTGAAGAAAATATTACTTGATCTAATTCTCGTTAGGTATACACGTTAACTCAACAATTAAGTTGCTGCATATATATAATTACATGATTATGGTTATTCTAATATCTATAAATGGCGGTGATATTAAGTAACAATAGTAAATCTACTATAAAGAAATATATAAACCCAAAAAAAAAAGAAAAAACGGTGATATATTTTCAGCTGCCCCAAATTCTTAACCTGAACTTGTGTAGTAGTAATATAATATATTGCAACGGTAATTAATAACTAACATGTGCAGAACAGAATTAACTCAGTAACATTTAGAAAGATAGATCACAAAGATCTGAAGTGAAGCTGTCAAAAAAAATGTATAACTCACATCGTATATCAGATAATAATGAAAACCCTAAAAAAGTATTAATTGAGTTGAATTTTATTACCTGATGATCCCTTGAGAGAGAAACAGGACGTAAAAAGAGCTTGAATAGCTTCAAGTGTCTATATATAGAGAGAGAGGGAGAGGGAGAGGGAGAGAGCGAGCATAAAAGAAAGAGAATGTGATTTATATATGTAATTTGTTCCTATAATTAATGAATGTGAGGAACAAATGAAAGGAAAGAATGAGAGGGAGTTCTAAGAAGATTGGTCCATATTTATATACATAAAAATGTGTAGAGCCAGCGTGCCACTATATGCTGATTATAAGTCTATGGTTGTAAGTGAAGCACGGAATTCGTTCATTCATTTATTTAGTTAATATTTTCCGTCCAATTAATATATAGAATATATTTAATTCTATTAATTAAATTAAAAAAATTAGTTAAATTATTTAATATGATACATATTTTTTTAAAATACCCTAATTATCATCTTTTTTAATTCCCCCTCTCTTATTTTATTACTGTTGAATAAGTATTAATAGGAATAACTTAAAAAAGAGTTGATAAAAATATGAAATATATTTTATATTTAAGATGAAAATCAACTTACTAATGTCTTATATTAAAAACTAGATGAATACAAAAACTAATAAATTGATTCACTCTTTAATTTAATTATTATTCAATTACTCCCTTATAATTTAAAGATTGCTACATAGAGAGAGAAAGTTAAACTCCATTTAGTATCATAAAATATTTTATAAACAACACTCGATATCTTAAAATATTTTTAATAGTTTTTTTATTTATCCAATACTTTAAAGTATTTTTTTGATATCATTCAGTAGTTTAAATTTAGTGTATTCGTTGTTGCTAAGAAAAACACTTTAAAAGTAATATTATACCAAAAATATTTTAGGATACTTAGTATTATTAAAAAAATATTTTAAGATATTAGATGAATAATAAATTAGATTAAAATACCAAGTGTTAGCTAATTGAAAGATAATTCAAATGCTAGATATATATTGACTATATATATAACTGCTCGCTATTATTGATACAATTTATAATAAATATAATATTTTTTTAAAAAACTCGAATTGATTGTTCAAATAATCTAGATACTAGCTTAATTGATGTCTATTGTTTAAACTATAAGTAATTAAGTAATTAACAATGAATGATCATATTCTTTGAAATTCAATTATAGATGTCAATTCATTAACATGTATATTAAAAAAATACCATCATAAGTTAAATGATTAGAATAGCTTAATCATATTACTAAATATATAATTTTAAAAGTTATGATCATCCTTCATAATATTAGTATCTTAAATAGGAATTAAATTTGAGACTTAGAATAATCTAATAAAATATTATACTATTTAATTAACTCTATATTAGTTACTATTATTTTCTTTTATAATAAAAATTTGAGGTAAATTGAATCATATGAATTTATAAGATCAGTATGTCATAAGATTTAAAGAGTATTAGATTGCCTATTAATAAAATTTTTATATCAGTAATAAGATTTAACTAAAATTTTATAGATTAAGAAATAATTTTTACTAAATCAATCTTTATTGTTAATGCTATTAACACTTTAATTAGAAGAGAATTTAACAGTGATTTGACTTTAGCACTTTAATACTATAATTGGCACGCTGGGCCACCCGTTATTCTAGGCTAAAACAAGCTAGTTGTAGATATGCAAAGCTCATCATGACGTCATATTTTGTTTAATATATAATCAAAATAAAAATATTTTATTCTGCCTAATTATTCTTCTGTTTGGTTCCAATATTCAGCTTAATGATCCTAATTAGGCCTAGGATGTGGAATGCCAGCTGAACCGCAGAAAATATGATTGCACGATCCTTCATCAAAGGGTAAGAGATGATGAAGCAAACAAAATCTTATGTTCCTTCCTTCCATAACATACCATAATATAACATAAGAGATAATTAATTTTTTTATTAAATTAAAAAAATTAAATATATTAATTATGATATAATTTTTTAAAATAAATTTATATTATATATTATTTAATTTATCTAAATTAATTAGTTATTTTTTTAGTTATATAATTAACTATTTAGTTAATTTATTTAATCTAAAACAAATAACTGTCTCTTTTATTAAAAATAAAAGGGGTACATTAAATTTTAAAAATTAAGAAAGTATTATTTTTTTTGCCATCAAATTGAGAAATTCATCCAAGAAGAAAGAACAACTTTAATTATTTTCTTGGTAAAAAACTTTTGAGTATCTTAAAGCGGGCATTAGCTGCCGTAATTAAAGGCATTATATAATTTGCAAGTTAAATTAAGAATTTGAACCTGTTTATCTTTTTATGCATACGTAAATTATCTTTTTGGAGATAATTAAAAATTTAGAGGTGCAGGTAAACTATTAAATTAAGAGAATTATTTTATACATATCAATTATCAAAAACAGCCTTGGATCCCATATTTTTTCCTATATATATATATATATGCATCCCTTAAGAAGGTAAAAACTTTGAGAAAAATAGGAAAAAGAGTAACTAAATTAATGTTCATTCAAGGAGTTTATTCTGCAGCAAAATCGAGTTACTAGAACAAAGGCACAAAACCTTCATATTTAATCAACAAGGGCACTTGTCAAATTTCAATACGTGAAAATAGAATTAGAAAGAAAATAAAAGGAAAAATTATATTTATGTCTAAGAATCTAATTATAGATAAATCTAAAAAAGTATCAAACAGTTGTGAAGTTCCACGAAATCTAAAATTAATTTTTTTAAATTATAAAATAATAAAATTATCTCTAAAAAAATATCTATTATTATCTTTTTGGCCCTTATTTTTATTACTTGAGTTATTTCTTTTGAAGGGCAATTATGTCATTTCATAATTTAAAAAAATTAATTATAAGTCCCATGAAACTTCACATTTATTTGATGAATTCACGAGATTTTTTTACATTAGATCATTATATGGGTCTTAAATGTAATTTTCCCAAAACAAAATAGCCATTCTTCATCAACAAATTATACACACACATTATCGTTTGGATGTTAAATTATGATTATTATTCATCTTAATCTTCTCCTCAAATTCTATTTAGTATGGATTTGGAGAAAAATTGCAAATAAAATTAACAAAGATTATATGTGATGAACCATGATACCATAATATTGATATTGACATGGTGATCTGAAAAATAATGAACGGACATAAATCGAACAATAAAAACAGTAAATATAATAATTCAACCCACCAAGAGTATGGAAAACCAATAAAAATGAAGATGAATAGATTTTAAATTGACTCGTAACAAGACATCACCAAATAAGGTTCCAATTGCTCTCCTTGAGATAGAGGTTAGTTGGAATCTTAAAGGAAATTAGGAGGAAGGATCCCACACATCGGCTGTGAGACATAAAACACACACACACACACACACACACACACACACAAAATCATATTTTAGATTTAGGCGTATTCTCACACGCTCGAATTAGACGAAGGCATATGCATGTGATGGAAATGAGAGGGGAAAAAACAGGACTTTGAAGATTCATTTTAAGATTTAGGAATATTTTGTTTTAATTATTGCAATTAATAATGAATTTATTGTTATCTTTTTAAGATTTTATCATTACTATTATCTTTTAGAATATTTACATCATATTTAATTATTGAGATTCTAACATTCTAGAACATACTTGGCTGAGATGTATAAATAATCCTTAACTTTAATTTAATTATCGTACATAATCTTTCATTTATTGTTATCTTTTATAATTTTATTAATTATTGTTATCTAGAATATATATTACATGAGAACAAAGTATATACAATAATAAATAAAAGATAAATTAAAATCATACATTTATATAAAAGATTTAATAATATGACTCATAAGATAAAAAAAAAAATCTTCTTTTTATCTTATAAATAGGATAAAAAGATTATATAGTAATTAATTACACAAAAATTTAAAAGCCTATATATATATATATATATATATATATATATATATATATATGTAGAAGCCCCTAGTACCCTCCCTTTATTCTTTTCCACAGACAAAATGAATTAAAAAAACATAATCTTATAGCGAAATAGGTTAATACGAGGGACTCCATGATGTGGAAACTACTCGAACAAATAAAATTATCATAGCAACAAATTAAAGTTTATTCATATGACTGAAACGTAATTAACTACACAAATATTCAATTGAAAAATACCGCACAATCAAAGAAGTTTATTTATATGTTGTTTTAAGCAAGAAACCTAGAGAGACCCACTTTATCACCGATTTGTTTGACATCTTCCTCAGTTTGGAGTCTATACTCTCTGAAAGTAAACTTGCTGTAAATAGCTGGCTTCTTGTTATTAATATTAAAGCTCTCTATCACTGTTTCATCTGAAGGGCAACAGAAATATGCCACAGAAAACCTCTCCATCTTTTCTGCTGCAACTACTCTGTGTTTTATGCTTCTGTATACTCCATTACTCAATGCCTGCATTCATTCATCTCTAAATCAACATATATATATCATCCAATATAGACAATAAAATTAAAATACATGAGAATTATTTCACTTGACACTTCTTTTGCCATCACAGTATGTTACCATTTTTGGCCTATTCTCTTAATCATGACAACCATATTCTCATTGTCGGCTTGAAAATGGAATCGCATATGTGTGTATATATATATGACATGGCTTAAAAAGACTTTGAAGTAATCATGGTTTTTTTGAATGAGATCCAAAACACTTTACCGAGAAAAAACATGGACCATATATTCTGTATATCCTCTGGAAACAGAAATGAAATATGCAACAGAACCTCGCAATCTTAATTATTTTCAGCAGCAAAACTAGGTCTAGTTCTATGCTTCTGTCCATTACTCAATGAGTATATACATTAATTCATTTTAACATATAAAATCAGCTTATATATATATATATATAACTAGCAGCCACTTATATATCTATTTCTGCAGGCATAATAAATAGTCTTGAAAAGCTCTAGCTAATATAGACAATATATATATATATGATAATCTCAACCTCTACGGAATACACCATATATATAGTGACTTAATCATGACAATGACATTTATTTATTGTCGGTTTCCCCCATGGCTAATTGAAAAAGGAAGCAAACATATATGTATATATATGTTTGCCATTACTACATATATACGGCAAGTAATCATCATAGATCTTTTTTAAAGTGATACAAAGCACCTTACCCAGAAAAAAAGACATTGATAACATGACTACCATATATATATACATATATCACACGCCAAAATTGGAAGTTTTCAGAAGGGTTGATGAAGAAGAGACTTGAATTACCTGGAAAAGATCACCAATGATAACAATGAGAGCATTAGGGTTAGGGTTGACGGCTACCCATTTTGCATCTTTCATCATCACTTGCAACCCTCCAACTTTGTCTTGATATACAATGGTGACAAAACTGGAGTCACTGTGAGGCATTAACCCAAACACTTTTGAAGATATTGGGCATTTTGGGTATCTGTTCATTCGAACAAAACTGCTGTTTCTCAAGCAATTGTCTCGGAAATATCTTCCTTTGATATTCACTCTGTGGCCCAGAATTTCCACTATGCTCTCCACAAGGCCGGTCACTTTTGTCGCAAAAGCTTCAACGCTTCTGATGAATTGAAAAACGCATAAGAAAACAAAATCCCTAAAAGTAATATATATCTCCAGAAAGTTCCTAACTTTTTGACAAAGGACCAAGTTATCATGATGCCCGGCAAATCCCCGTTTTTTAAACAATTTTTTTTTATCTTTTATTGGCTTATACATTGCTGCAAAAGTGCAATAGTACTACGTGTCTAGAGGGCTCTTCAAGCTAGTACAAACAAGTCCTTTAAATTTGATAATAACTATTTACCTCAAAGGGTAATCACTAAAAGTTATACCATGCTTTTTGCCATATTTAGTCTGCAAATGTTCTTAAACACTTAACTAAGCTACTAGAGAACTTTGTCCTTTTAATGGTTCATTCCCATGCAGACACTTTGAGCAATATATATATATATATATATAAATATATTATCATCACCCTCTAAAGTTAACTTATAAACACAGAAAATATGCACAAAAATCTTTGATTATTACCTCAGATTTTGCTGCTGGTTCATCGTGGATATGTCTGTAAGACGCATATGAAAGGCTTCTGACCAAGAAAGTTGACTCAGATTAGTGGCAAAAGGGTTTCCCCATCTGTAAATTCTGAGTGGTGACTTATTCACGAAAGGTTGATGGAAGAGTTTGATTTGGTCAAGCATCATGGTGTCTAGTAATTCTTGAGAAATCTTATGATTAACAAGCTGAAACAAACCCCATTTTGTAGCTGCTTCAATCATCTCTTTCTTCACAAGTTCTTCCTCTCTGTCTTGATCTGACAATAGCCTCGCAAAATCGATTACAGGTAGGTCCCAGGAGTGATTACCATGATGATGATGGTGATCTTCTGTGTCATCATCATTGAGGGGATTTTGCAGAAAAGCCTTGTACGTCTCAAGGAATGGAGGATCATAATCCATTATACATACAAGCTCAAGGAATGGAATTCAATTTTGCTGGTCCTAGCTAGTTCTGGTTTTGAATTGCAAGTATGGTCTAAAATATGAAAATAAACGTTAATCGTTTTGTAAGAAATAAATAACACAATCTACATCATCAGTTGTTTTGCTAACGTAAATTTAAGACATTCTACCACGCTCTTATATACTAAACTCCGCAAACTAATATAAAAAAAAAAAACTCCCTAACCGTAGAAAGTCCAGTCTGTAATAGTGATACTAGATATATGTGTGTGTGTGTGTGAGAGAGTACTATATATTTACTAAATTTGAAGTAGTTTTAACCAAGGTGATTATTATTACTTTCCAGTCAATGTACACTAAGCAAGTGATATGAACATAATGTCACGTTAGCTATTAGGAGATTTCATCACCAGGAGGGGAGTGGAAAAAATTCAATGGAGCAACTTCCTTCCTCGGTGGAAATTAATGGAACAAGCTAATTAATTATAAAGAGCCATATTGCTAGACCTAAGCTTCCTTTTGGGAGCATAAGATATACTCCATTAATGGAGAAAGCTAGGATGGAATCCTGAAATTTATAAAAACAATGGAAAAATTGATCATATTTATATATACTCCATTATATTCTAATTATAAAACTATTTGACTTTTTTAGATAGATATATAAAATAGTTAATTATAACTAAATCTAACCCTCAAGATGAATTCATATTATATAATCTTTAATATACTTAAATTAGATAATATTATTATGATTAATTAATTTATTTAGTTTTTTTAATCTATCTAAAAAAGAACCTACCTATTAAAGTGATTTCATATTTACCCTACACATACATATTCAAAAAGAGGATTGTAGAAGAATATTCAGATTTTGCCATCAATTAAAGAATGGAAGCAATCTTGCTGAAATTTTTTTCTCAGTATTATTGGTTTGTGCTGCCTACTTTTGCCCTAATTTCTTTGCTAACCTGAAGGATGAGAGCTTGTACTTAATTAATTACTCAACTTTGAGGGAAGCCTTCTACATATATATTATTATTGTCATATATGACTAAAATTTCAACTACAATAATTACAAATTTCTGGCTTCCAAATCATATATATGCACATGAGGGTTTTCTTCATGTATAAGCGATCAAAGCAGAAAAACCATTCAATACATATAAGGGTGTAATAACAGGTAAAATTATGCACTATAAATCAAATTTTCACCTGTGTGTGGTTGAGTTGCTTCAAGCTGCGATCTTGTGTTTCAACCCAACTTAATTCGTCATAGCTTTCAAAAACTTCCAACTGAAAAAAGCAGAAACTTGACCAAAGGGCTAGCTGTTTGGGAAGAAAGAACACATAAAATTAGAAAAAGGGTTATGCTTACTGGTTCAAAGAGATATATATCAGAGAAGAAGAAGAGAAGAAGAACAGGGAGTTGCTTGGAAATAATCAATGAGAGTTAGGTTGCATCATACGAAGAAACTTGAGGTTCTATATATATAAAAGTTAAAGTGGTTTAGACCAATAATTGTGTGGAAATGTTGTTGATAAAAAGTCTATGGCTAAATGTAGAACACGCGTCCACCAAATCATACCACAGAGACATTTTAATTTGCAGAATTATGTCAGTGCTCACTCTATATGTTATGCAGTAACGTAGTTTATGTAGATATTGTCTAAGTTCTCATATCTTCCACACAAATCAAACTTTAATTACAGCCTCTTCCTTTAATTTCTCTCATTATTCCTTTTGGTGGCGCTCAAAATTAAGTTACGCATCCATTGAATATCTCCAGAAAAATTTTGAATTATCTTTTAGGGTTTCCAGATATTCAGAATATATAAGAAATAATATAATACACGATTAATATATATGGAATAACATGTGGTTTAACTAATTATTTTTCACTTAATATAAAATTTACATTTTTGAGATTCCATCGACAGAATATACTAATATATTAGACTACGTGCTGGTTTGGAAACCTCCAACAGCACTTTAAAAAGGTGCTTTTTATGCAACTTGAGAAAAATATTTTAACATGCTCATTTATTATAACACAAAATCATTTAAAATATCACTCTGGTCTCTATTATAAATCATTTGTAACTCATACTTAAACACTAAAATATATATTAAATATATCTTAGAGTCTGCTCTTATTAAAATTTTCTCTCCATACATTTATAAATCATTATCTCCTCTTTTTATCTTTGTAATGGGAATTAAATATATATAAAATTGAAAAATAGTTATCAGTATAACTCTAAAAGTACCTTATACTTTTACTAAACCTCAAATGAGAAAGGAGCCATTGATTATTATGAAACAAATATATATATATATATATATCAAGTAAATGAGTCGAGTGACTAAAATGATTTGGGTTTTGTAAGTTAATGGTTAATTCGCTACTCATCAGGCGCTAGATTAATGGCTAAAAAAATCAGGGCGTGTATAGCATTTCCTCTTGTCCTTATTATATATAAGATATAGTTTCACATATTTATTCATGGGAGAATTAAAGAAGATAGTTTAAGGATTTTAGAAAAAAAATATATTATATTTACTAATTTAATTAATTTCTTTAATTTAATTAAATATATTTTATATTAAAAATTATACGGATATCTCATTAAGGTTAAGGTTAAGAGAGACCAAAGGCAAGTCTCATAGTTCTAAAAACATCTCTAAGTGTATTTGTAAACTATTAAGTATAGTGAAATTCTTACATTAATAATTGGATCAATTAAAATTATTCTCCTTCTGATTTTTAATATAAGATCTCGTTATAATATAATTTATAATATAAATTAGATCTTTTATTAATAATAAGAAAGATATAGTATTTTTTAACATCCTTCACTCATTATTAGAAGGAGCTTAGGCACACATAATACCTTTGAAGGGATCAAATATGGGCAAATGTAAAAAAAATACTATTTAAATTTTAAAATTTTAAATCAGTTATTTATTATATTTTATAAATTATTAATTAATCCTATAAATTAAATAACAACATATTTTTATAGTAATTTTTTATTTGAGATTTTTTATTTAAGTGACAATTTTTGGGATTTTCCCATTAAATATCTACAACCTCATACTTAAAAATATTTAGAAAAAAAGCCTAATATTATTATGACATTATATACCGACACCCTAAAAAAGTATCGATTATAGATCTCATATCATAGGGGGGGTATTATTGTGCCACGATGGAGAATTCATCCCTTTAGTCATTCAAAATTAATTGATTGGATGACGCATGAATTGATGACTTTTCACAATAATTAATGAGCTAAACATAGAATTAAGGTAGGCAAAAAAACATAGAATTAAGGTTCTATAAAAGAATTGAATTTATGAATATTATGACTTACTATTAAATATCAAGATAATATTTTATAATTAGTTTTAATTTATGAATATTATGACTTACTATTAATTTTATTATATATAAACTTAATAACAAAATGTTTTGAATTTAATAGTTAAAAGTAAGATCTTTCTGGTTCATAATTATATATAACACTGATGATCGACATGACAAAAGTGGAATATTATTGCGCAATGCTTCGGAGGTATACTGTGACGAAAGTAGAATGGTTTGGCGTGATGTAATTGTTTTGATTAAGAAAAGGGAGACTAATTAATTTTAATTAATTAATTAGTTAATAGGGGAAAAATAATTAATTATAAGTCGGTGAAACCTGCAGATTTTTTTTTTACTTATCCACATAATTCATTAGAGTTTTACTTTGACTGTATCCGAATATAACCCGTGTCGCGTACCTGGTTATGATAGATGAATCTCTCAATAAAATTTTTTTGTATACATTAAGATCCAAACTCGACATCTCACTTAAATGAAATATACATATTTAATTACAAAAAAATGGCATTCAACATACAACATAATTGCAATTACGGAGCCCACCATATGCCACTTTTTATTTGACCAATTGATTGTGAATTTGTTTTTTTTGGGGTCATCAACCAAGTGATTGTGGTTGAAGGGACACTAACTAACAAATCTGACACACAAATGAATTCAAGTTGCATTATATTTTCTTTATACATTTTAATTTACCACATAAATATATTTGGATTTTTTCACCCCTGAAATATATTTGCATTCATGTTCAACTGTCATATATACATAAACTAAATAAAAAATATTGAGTTCAAAAAATTATTATATATGTAAAGTTTTTAACTTAGGTATATGAATTCAACCTCAAACATTACTTAAAAGTATTTTTAGAAAAATCTTACAAAAATGTTACTTAAATTTTAAAATCTTAAATTAATTTTATTTTTTACATTTTAATAGTTATTGACTTCACTTGATAAGCAAATAAACACATATTTTAATAAGAATTCATAATTTGAGATTTTGAAATTTAAATCGTATTTTTGTGGAAAATTTCAAATTTATTTAGTATATAACAAGCTAATATTAACAAAATCATCCTTTTACATGGTAGTTTTTTTTCCTCTTCCAAACAAGAGCTCCATCAACCATTTAAATTGGTGATTCCATTGCACCATTAAACAATAGAGATTTTCTTATGTTCCTGGAACTTGAAATATATATTTTATTTGTATTCTTTTGATAATTTTCATTTATAAGTAATTATATAGTTTTTCAAGTGATATCCTTAGATAATTTTAGTGAAGTAATTAAAAGTTCTCTAGATATTGAATATAAAAATGGAAAGAATTTTGAAGAGGGAATTATCATTAAATTAGCAACAACTAACAATCTTTCATCAAAATTTTGTGTGCCAATTCAACAACAATACACTGAAATTAATTTACAAGATTTGCCACCACAAATTTCTCATAAAACCACAAATTCGGAGTTATCATTGGCCACAGCTCCCCCAACCTCTTTCCAAACAACATAAATGAGCCTTTTCTGATGATGAATAATCTCAAGTTTCTTTGGCCAAAAATATAACTCAAGTTTCTCTCTTCATTCTCTCTTCGACAACCTCTCTACAATGAGATCAAGAACATAATACAGGAAGTCTTCTAAAGATAAATCGTACATGATGACTTGACCAACAATTTCTATTCTAACAATTTATCAAATACACATTGCACTCTAGAGTCTGGATAGACTGTTCATACTCTATAATACTACAGAGCAGATGAAATAATAAACATCTTGAGTGTACACATATCACAATCACAGGATAGTTTATTCGTCATCTTTGTATGGGTACTCTTCATGAACTTGCTTGAGGAGTTTTACTTGTAACTCAAACACATCGTCACCTCGAAGCATATCACGGACCCATGTAACCTCAGTTTTCATGGACACCTGAATATGGATATATAGAGGAAGAAGAACCATGAATTGAGCAACAAGAAGACGCGCATAGATAATAGCTAGATCTCACTATAAGCCATAAACAGCAGATTAAAGTCATGCCTCCTTTCCTCAAGGGCAAGGAATAGTATTATTGTGTTTCCTGATTAGATTAGAAGTTCATTTCAATGATGAGTGCCATTAAGACTTAAGCAAACTAAATTTACCTGAAACAGAGAAAAAATTCAGGGAAATATTGACTAGCTCTCTTTGTTGCGTTTCAGTAAAAGTGTTGAATTTAGAATAATAACAAATCACTAAAGGAATTATAAAACAGTACAAAATATAACCAAAAAAAATGGTGATGCTAACAGAAAAAGCTAAATTTTGATAGAAAAAGGTCGCTTCCTTCCATAAACCATGCCTAAACCATGTGAGCACGTTACTTCAACTTTGAAGTAACTTATCTATTCAAATGCTTCAGATAGCCATCAATCAAAGTTGACGCAGCCGGAAAGCCTATACTTTCCCAGTCTTCTAAGCCTGATGCTATAAAACAGACTGCTAAAATAAACATGTTGGAGTTATATGTCGAAACAGGGTAACATAGTAACAGAAGTTTACCATCTCCAAGGCGCCTCTGATAACTCCACTTAAGATGTTGCAATAGTAAAGACCTTGACAGCTATCAGGAAGCTCAACAAAGTCCACCAAAGGATTATCCTCCAAAACAATGTTGCAACACGTTCCTTCAGCATCCCAATTGGTCACAGAAGCAGTAACACCAAGGAACATTTTAAAACCGACCTGTATTAAAAAAAAAATCCAGATTCAATATTTTCTTTTTTAATTTATCATTTAGGACCCACATTTTTACCTTAGCTCATTAATGCATGAGTGTGCTCGTGCACACTGCCTGGCCAAACTAAAGCAAAGGGCAGTCCATTCTCATTAAGGTTACCACAGTCAATCCACTTTATCATCTCTAAACCAGACATCAATAGCCCTTACCAACTGTGTCATGTAACTAAAAGCAAATAGATATTATGAAATTCAAAAGGGATTGGCCTCCCTTGTCACACACAAGTGAGGCCAAAGAAAACACACAATCATGTTGTAAGAATCAATTACTTCCAAGTCATTATAATTAGTTCTTCTTTCCTAGCGTTTACAAGAACTTCAGTTTTTATACTTGGTTATGCATGTTATATGCATAACATGCAAATACTAGGTGAGAATATGTTTGCCACGAAATGCCTTGGGTATATAACCCATCCTTAAATAGAATTTTCATCTATATATTAATTCACTTATTAAGAAGAGTTCATAGCTGACACAGCTATCACCTCAATTCCATTTAAAGCTCCAAAAAAGTTGTGGTTTCTTCAAGTACTTCCTGATGAAATAAAAAAGGCTTTACAGATCATGAAGCTTATGTATAGCAAGCCAAAAGATCATCTTCATGTGTGCGCCTATAAATATGGTTTCTGTTTTTTCTTAATAAAATTTATGTGTGTTTGGTTCCATGCCCACATATTAGTAAGTTCACTAATAGAAATTTACAATCTATCCCGAGAAGATGATAAAAATTAAGGCGCGCTGATTGTTACAAAATATGTATAACAATATAATTATGCACTGCACAATGTATTGTGAGTGCGTTAATGGGTCAATGATCAATCCATTTCAAGTGATAAAGGGAGCAATCTGGCTTCATGTTTTTAAGCTTAAAAATTACGTCGCATACCACGTCAAACTGATGTTCATTATGCCCTGAGAAAACCACTCAAATTATGTTTAGACTTGCCAGCCAAATGACATAAAACAAAGACACCCATGGCAACATTACGAAGAAGGTATTGTCAAATGTAAGTGCTAGAGTGAAAAATGTGTTAGGGGACTTAGAAGAACATGCATAATTTTAGCTTACAATCCACTTGACAGTAAGAAAAAGAATTTCAGAACAAAAGTCACACGTTTACGGGTGGTTAGTAGCTCCTTCATTTCTCACCTAAAACCACTTCTCATTGGATAAGTTCCCTATATTTCTTACAATGAATGTTGAAGAATTTAAATGACAATAGAATACCTTTGCTATGACTTCAGCAGTTTCTTTGAAGTCAACACAACTTGAGACATTAGATTTAGCCAAAAACTCATCAATCAAACGGATTCCAATATTATAACCCCTGAAAATGAACCAAACAGTCAAATTCAAATAAGTAAAAGTATGTCTCGTCATCATAAAAATCTAAAAACTGTGCGGATAAGTGAATAATTCTCTGCAAGACTATACTCTCCGGGAAAAAATGATCCGAATTAACAAAATCAAAGCAAATGGTAAAAATATATGAAGAACTTGCTAGTTATATCAAACTGGGAAAATGTCAAAACAGAAACGTAAATAGAAAGAAAGGAAGAAATTGAACAACGCTGAACCAGATATGGATACAAAAGAGGTTCTCAAATGTACATTTGGTCAAGCTGTTTGTTAACCTCCTCAACTTCTTCCAGATCTGTAAGCAATTGACGCACGATCGCCCCGTACGTTAAAGTAAATAGCTCTGCATTCTGCACGACCGCCCCGGAAGTTAGAACAAATAAAAGTAGAGAAGGTAAGGCATCCATCACAAGATTATCGATCCAAAGTTATTAGAAAGCTAGAAAAAGAGCTAAGCATATTGCAGCCTGTAGGATCGATTAAGTTATGATCGGTTAGAAATAGAGTAAACCGTGCATTTCACCCATATAATTTTCCAGCATTCTATAAGGAAACAAATAAAGAGTAGAACAGAGAAGAGGACTGCTGATTACCACACGCTCAACACTCGCGAAAATCGCTTCGCCAGATCTAGGACCAACGGGAGCCATTGCCGGACTTCACTGCGCTTGCTTGGAGAAGTATGATAGTTGGGATTTACGAGCCCTTACTCGTTTTCGAACCGTGGACTGTGGACTGTAATTCTATGGTTCAAGGACGAAAACCCAAAACTGGACCCATAGTTGACTTGGGCTTTAGATTTTTTCGGGCCGAAACCTGGCTTTAAATTAATAATAATTTTATTTGTGATTATTAATGTTAATATTAAAAATTAAATATTATTGAAATTGATATATATTATCCCCCGATATTATTTTGATGATGATCATGATATTAACGGTTTGATTATGCTCGGTGCTCGACTGTGGGTCTAGAGAATCATTAGTTTATATCCTTTGACATGTTTACCCTTGCTCGTAAATACAATCTACAATCTCCGAGATCCGAAAGAACTTCTACTCGCCCGATTTTCCCGTAGAATTCCACTTACGCATACGTGGCATCGGTTTAAGGAGCGCGTGTTAGTCCCTTTCATACTTTCGAGAGTATAAGTATACATTCCCTCGTGATGTTTTTGTGCGAGCGTGCCTACCAACCCAAAGTACACCTTACGTTTCTCTATTTTGTCTCCGGAAAGACATTTTTTTAATTAATCTTCTCCCTCTTCCTAAACAGAACCTACGCTTCCGAGAGAGAGAAGGTTCAGCCTTATCCAATTTAGGGTTTCAGATCATCTTCGCCCAGTTTCTTAAGGATCGGAACCCTAATTTAGGATCAGGTAATTTTTTCTTAAATATTTTGGTTCATTATATTCAGATCTAATTTTGTTCTCATCGATCCTTGGACTTGGTTTGGGTCCTCCGTCTTTCATCTGTAAGATTCTATTTGAATATTATTGGATTTTCTTTCGTTGATGTTGATTCTCCGGTTTGATTATTCTTGGAACATCGCGGTATTTGGGGTTTTTGTTGGTTTTAATCTGATGTTTCTGCCTGGAATCTTATATTCGGTTGAATTAAGAGATATTTTCCCCCTCAAAATAGTTGTTTTTTAATAGCAGTTTTTCTTGTATAGGTGCCTTAATTTAGATCCCAAAGTGTCTACAGGGATAAAATTTCGATCTTGCTACTTTATCTTGTTTTATATGATTTATACCTAATAACTAAATATAATCTTGGCACAAGGAAGTATATTTTTCTTTTATTTTTCCTTCTGCTTTGTTGCTTTTGTGAAATCTTGTGAATTTAAACAAGTTTGATCTTAAAAATTTTTGGGATGTCCAGTTGAAAATGATTGATGAATTTGTTCATGATTTCATAATTTGACTATTTTTATCTAATCACCCAGGATGTCAGTGTTGGGTTGCTTGATAGGATTAAGTTCGAGATTTATCATTTTTCTAAAATCTCTTGTGCACGGGCTTCGTGTTGTTTGTTCAATACCTTTCTGGTTTTCTATTCTTGTTACCTTGTATGTAAGCTAACATAATTGTCTTCATTCAGGTCTGAGCAATCTGGTTGGTAGGACCTTCAATTCCGGAGAGCTAAATTTCATGTCTGAATTAGACGCTCAGATTCCTACTGCATTTGGTATGTTGTAATTTCTTCATATTTTGTGGTGGGTTAGATTGCCCCATTGGAAATGTTGAGATTCTGATTTTGGTGTTTGACGTTACGTTTTAGACATTTTGCTATGAATTATATGTATAATTTTAATATTGAAAGCTGTGTTGAATGTATGGAAATCACTTGTAGATCCGTTTGCTGAGGCAAATGCTGAGGACTCAGGTGCTGGAACAAAGGAGTATGTTCATATTCGCATACAGCAGCGGAATGGTAGAAAAAGCCTGACAACTGTCCAGGGATTGAAGAAAGAATTCAGCTACAACAAGATACTTAAAGACCTCAAGAAGGAGTTCTGCTGCAATGGCACTGTAGTCCAAGACCCGGAGCTCGGACAGGTTGGTGTTGACAACTATTATCAAACAATGTTCTCTCTCTGCTTTTTTTTTGGTAATAGAACAATGTTCTCTTGTTTCTTCTTCTATTGACAACAAGGTGTTGTACGCAGGTTATTCAACTTCAAGGTGATCAGAGGAAGAATGTATCTACCTTCCTTGTTCAGGTAATGATAATCTTAGCTGAGTCTATGCTGTTCTGAATTAATTTCTGCTTTTAGTAATGTATTCTGATCTGATGGCTTGGGGTTGCTGTCTGTTGGCTAAGAAAATTGCTTATAATGGTTGTTCCATATATATGTTGGGTCATCTGTTGGAGTAATTATCTTGCTACGATATGATTGAACTGATCTGCCTTTTCATTTGGGGAAAATCATAACCTTCATTGACCAGTAACATTGCAAACTTGTTTAGTTTGTGTTCTTTTGATCAAAGGTGGAAAACAAATGGTTCAATTTCTTAAAATGGGTATGTGGCGATACGGTGCGATGGATTGCCATGGCTGGTCCCTGTCATCTATTGGAGAACTTGTTTTTCTATTTTTATTATCTCACTGGATGTTTATTGTGTACTGAACAGGCTGGTATCGTGAAGAAGGAGCATATCAAGATTCATGGTTTCTGAGCTGTTGGAAACTTGATAATCAACGGTTACCGGCCTTGCTTGAGCCGCTCTTATGCTTTGTGTCTTTAGATGTTATTTGAAATTTCTAGTCTTTGCTTTCTAGCGTCTGTTATGTGGTACGGAAGCTATGGCATTATGTGTCATTGCCCTCAATAATGTGTGTCAAAGGAGTTTAAAGAAGTATTGCAAAATATTCCTATTTCTTATTTCAGATGATTTCCGCACTTGGTATGGCGTTTGGTACACATGATTCTAGTACTTAGTAACGTAAATTGGCTATTAAACGTTATAAAGCTGATCTTATTCGAGACAAACTTAGGGGCGAAATTGCAATGGTTCCGGAATAAGCTTTTGGTAGAAGCTAGTAAGTAAAGATTAGTTGGTGCTTGTTCTCAAGAAAAGGCTAGGATGCGAAAGGAAAGCTTTGTACATGGGTGTTAGGCCTTTGACGTTGGAATATGGCGCTGGCATTGAAATTACTAGAAGGGAAAATTTCATTCAAGGGCTACTGTAATAATTTAATATCAAAAGCACCCAAATAATTCTGAAACGTCACTGCAGTGTCAGGAGTATTCTCTATGTATGATATGATTTGCGCTCACATAAGATTGCTTTCTCAATGTATTTATTTTGAAGTTTTTGGCACGCTGGATTATTTTTGGCAAGGGTTGAGCGTACTTGAATGTTAAATGATAAACTTCTTGTCAAGTATATTTGGTGTGTTGGTAACTTGTAGCTATAGCTTTTTATTTCAGTTAATAGGAACCTTTCCTAAAATTTATTTATTTAAGGCCATATAGTACCTAATTTTTTTTAGAAAAAATTGTATTAAATTAAAAATATAAAAAAATTGTATTAAATTAAAAATATTATAAAAAATTATATTATAAATAAGATTATAATACTAAATATATATAAGAAATAAGTATTAATTTATTTTGTTCAAATGCGACAAAAAACATACCCAATAATAAGGGGAGAAGAAACATAACAAATATGTTGGTTGATGATTTTATAAATTTTCTGCAAGTATTAAGTATTTTTTGAAGTATAGAGTTGTGTCTTAGTTTTAGTAAAAGATAGGTGATAAATTTATTTAATTTTTTTATAAAAAGAGGAAGAAGAAAAAACTAACCACATTCTATCAGCATAAAACAAATATAAATTGATCTCAAATTTTGTGTAATTATGTGGAACCTATCCTAACAAACAGATATAGATGGTTAGTTGATTTCCTTTTTTTGAAGTTTTGTAATTAAATTTCAAAAGTTCGATTTATTTACATATGAATTTGAATACTAAACACGTTAGAAAGGAGAGAAGTTTAAGAGTTCCAACCAAAAATAAAATGGGGGAGAATTTCGTTTAAGTCCCACATAACTTCGGCTATTGGAATGAAAAATAAGTCCAAAGAAAATTTGAAGTTATAAATACGTATTTTGACACTTATAAACGGAACTTCTTTCCAAACTTAATTTCATTTTAGGCTAAAAAAAGAGTTAGCTCAAATCTTAGAATCCCTTAGGCCTCATTAAAAATTAAGTTCTAACTCACATGAAATTCTCCCAATAAAATATCACCGATGCTGGAAAAGAAATTGCGAGATCTTATGTAGTTTTTTTGGTCAAAATTCTAAAAGGGTAGATCTTAGTTATAGCCTTATCAAGTTTAGCCTATTAAAAATTATAATTAAATATTTGAAAAAGATGAGTCCATGAATCATGATCAATTCTCACTTTGGTTTTATAAGAGATATTAAATTAAAATTGTTGATAGGAAAAGACGACTTAATGAAAATGGCGATTACAAAGGAAAAGATGACTAAAAATGAGTTGGAATTGTATTGCATTAAAAAACTTGTAGAGTTTCTCATCTCTTGCATTAAAAAATTATCAAATAAACTTAACTAAATTCCTGAAGTATCATTCAATTTCTAGCGGTACATATAAAAATGGTTAGGATTAGTCACACTCTAAATTTACTCAATTAATAATTTCTCAGATCTTTTAATAACTATACTTTTTATTTTTTTATTTTAAAATTTTATACAATTATCCTCTTTGAATGTAATTTATTTTCTTTGATTTGTGGAATCACAGATTGGCTTGAGGAGCGGAACAGAACAAGAGCCCTACGACGTCGTTAGTGGGAGCTGGACGGTATCGGACCTCGTCACTCGTCAGTTCTCTGTTTGGCTTCCCCGATTTACGTCTCGGTCAAGTATCGTCAAGCTCTACGTTTACCAGAAATCAATCTTGTAATTCGATTGCTTGCAAAGCAAACCGAACAGAGAATTTCCAAATATACTTTATCTTTTGGGGAAAGATTTGAAGAAATGGAAGAACTACTGCTTGCTGTTCTTTCGATGCTTCTCGTGGTAGCCTTGATTCCGTTATACCTTTGGAAACACCGTCACGATTCTCGATCACCTTCTGATCAGGATGAGACTCATCAGGTTTCCAACTGCACACATGAAATTTTCTTCGATTTTCCAATTAGATTTTGCATTACTCAAGTTATCTCTCTTTCTCTCTCTCGAAAACCTTCCTGAACCTCGACAGGAAGCTGTGCTACGTGCCACCGGCACGCGTCGTATGCGTCGTAGACCGGCTGCTTCTGGGGCTAGCTCTTCATCAGCTGCAGCGGCAACAGTTGAAGGTTGTTTATATAATTTTTGTATTATTTAATTAGATCGAATTTAAAACATATACTGTTTGTTGTTTCTGATTTCTTCATTTTATTTTGTGATGTTTTCTTTTATCAAAATCTCATGTATCTTGCCAAAGCATCTGTAGTTAAAATACGGAATTGGAATGGAAATTGAGATATTTTTTTTAAAAAAAATTGGTGCAGAAACTGTAGAGGAAAGTGACGATGAAGCTGCTGGAGCTGGATATTATGGGGCTAAAGCGTTAAAGAAAAAGGAAAAGAAACGGCAAGAGAGGGAAGCTCGCCGACAGGTATTGTTAAAACCTTTATTACTTGTCTAAGACACTGATTTTTCTCCTTCCTGAGTTCTTTGTTGTTGTTCTTGATTTTGTTTTTGTAGAAGATACTAGAATAATATGTACTTCTGCTTCCTGTTGAACCATGCCTTGGAATCTGAAGGGTAAAATAGTTTGTACATTCAATTATAAAAGGTTGTTCTTTTAGGGTGTCCATAGTTGAAAGATAATATGTTATTAGGGTTTTATCCGAATCTTAAAATATTTCCTGGCACTGAGTTTCTAAAAGTAAATTTTAATTTCTAGGCTTTTCTGTTAAATGAAGTTTAAATCTTTCTTGCATTGTGGTTCGTTATTTTGGAAGGCTGATGAAGCTGCCCGGGAGTCAAGGCAGACAAAACATGACCATTATGCGGAGATGCGGAGGAAGAAGGATGAAGAGCGAGAGGCAGAGGAGCGTAGACTGGTGGGTTTATATTACTGCTGATTTGCGTTCAGGATTTTCTTTCTTTCAAGTTTTCTAATAGCAAAAGTTTAACCATGTTTCATATAGGAAGAGGAAGCCAAAGTTCAGAAAGCCAGGGAGGAGGAAGCTGCTGCATTAGAGTTTGAGAAGTGGAAAGGTGAATTTTCAGTTGATGATGAGGGTACTATGGAAGAAGCACAAGATGGTAATCAAGACTTGCTAGCAGACTTTGTTGAATATATAATGGTGATTCTCTATTCCTCTATTCTGTCTTTTTTAAATTCTTAGTTTCCTTATTTTTCTTACCGAATATGTGAAATTCATATACTTCAGCAGGGCCCCAAAAACTAGTAACAATTTGCTTAGATTTGCATTGCCACATTTAAAAAGTTTATAGCCATCGTAATGAGGAATTCTTAATTTATTTATAATTATTGTTTAATCATTCAGAAGCACAAATGTGTACCCTTAGAAGATCTTGCTGCTGAATTTAAATTAAGGACACAGGTACATTTTCTCTTCTTAAGCCTTTCCGTTGCCTTATTTTCCACTTGGTTTTCTCTTTCATTATATTTTACGAAAGTTTATGGATGAAATATAGTGAAAGTGAATTCTGGATGAAATAAAGTAAATAATTGTGAATTCTACTGTTATAGAGTTACAAGTAACTAAAGGCAACTATTTAGTTTACGGTTTTTCGGAGGCAAAGGAGCATAAATTTCTCTGGCAATGCGTAGCCTTTGCTGGTTTGTATTGTCTTTGATTAGAGTGGAATGGTAGAGTATTCAGTAAGCAATTCCTTCTACCATATCTTGATTATCTTCATTAAGAGATAATTTTTTTTTTCAAAGCATAATGACCATAACTTTGCTGAAATTTCAGTTGAAGATGTATAAAAACTCATTGGTTTGAATGGCCAAAGGGTCTTCATTTAGACAAAAACGTTCTTTTGGTAAGAAACTAATAATCTGATAGTAATAGTGATAAACTTCTCTTGTAACTTTATGATGCGAGTTGCAAAAGGCTCTTTTGTGGGGTTGGGGAAAGAAGGGAGGTGGTTCCCCTTGTGGATCTAAGGGATTGACAGGCTCTTCTGTGTTGGAGCCTGGATTGTTGTCCTGTGTAAGTAGCTTTTGATTGCACAGGAGCCTTTATCCTCTGTTTTTAGTGCCTTTTTGTGTGGTATCATTCTCGCTTCTCATCATAAAATGAAATTCTCTTCGTAATTCATACGGAAAAAGTGATCAAAGCCCTATTTCTGAATCAGTTATTTTAGTTAGTATTGTCTTAGTATTTTTTGGTGACTTGTTCCCTGGCCTCCCTTTTCTGATATAATTCTAAACTGGTACAGGAATGTATTAACCGAATCACATCCTTGGAAAATATGGGTGAGTGCCACTATTTCTTTCTTTTGGATTTGGGTCAAAGATTATGTCATATCCGATGGTGAAAAGCTGTAAAGGAACCTTTCATGGCTGCACTTACACGAAGGCATCTCTAATTGAATGACTAGACATAATGTTAATAGCAGCTGATACGCACTAATCTTCACTTGTTTTTTTTTTGGCACCTTTTTTTTTGCTGCAATGCATCAGTAATAGATATCAATGTTATGATTGCCACGGTACTTGTGTTTCATAACTTTTTTTTTCATATCTATACATGCACTTTTTGAGATTCTATTAGCTTTTGCATTACATATAGCTTGATCACTTTCAAGGTATATATTATCATCGTATGCTCTTTTTTGGGTATCAGGGAGGCTTTCTGGTGTCATGGATGACAGAGGAAAATATATTTACATCTCTCTGGAAGAGATGCAAGCTGTTGCTGACTATATTAAGGGGCAGGGGAAGGTTAGCATTTCTCACCTAGCTAGTAAGTCCAATCAATTCATTGATCTGGAGCCTAAGTCGCAGCATATTATTGAAGACATTACTACTGTGGAGGAGATTATTGCCAACTAGCATCATCTTTGGGGTAGATAAGGTTATGCCATGACCAAGTTGGAGATAATCTTCATTCTGTATTATTTTCCAAGACAAGGTATATGTTACAACACTAAAATGAATGCAATGATGTTGGTAGTGTTTTTTTCCCCAGAAAAAAAAATGTCTAATAGCATCCTTGTGTTGATATTTAATGCTCAAGTAACATAGGCAGTAAATTGTTTTGCTCATGGTTTGGACTCTAGCAATCTTAGCTACGGTTGGATTCTAATTTTTATAAACTTAATAGAAAATTTTTGAAACACGATCTATAAATAATAGTGAGGACCAAACTAATATGGAAAACAGAGACACGAATAGAATCCACTAGGGGTGATCATAGGTAGGGGTGTGCATGGGCCGGGTTGGGCAGGGCAGCCCCCCTGCCCGGTGCCCTGCCCGAAAAAACTATGGGTTGCATTTTGCAGCCCGATGCCCGGCCCTGCCCGGTAAAAGCCCTAACCAATTCGGGCTGGGCATATGCGGGCTGGGCATGGGCGGGCTGAGCATGCCCAAATAGTGATGTTCTGCTCATATTGTGAGAAAAAAATCTGCTATCATGAACTTATAAAATAATATCATATTTATATTTTTAAGAGTTAAATAATATATATAATTCACTAAGAATAAGGTATCAAAAAAATAGTAATTAAAGTCTCAAAGTCTATTACATATATAAAAAAGAAATATTAAAATATATAGAGGTCGGATATTTGTAGCATTATTGCAACACAAAAAATTGAATACTTGGCAAGTAAAGCAGAGGAGCAACTTTGGTATCTACATAAATATAAAATTTATGTTTAATATTTTAAAAATGAGCAAGGAGAGTTGCCAGCTAAAGTGAAAAGTGTAAAATTACAAATAAAATAAGTTAAGAAAAAAATTAAAAAAAATAATAAATATATATATATAGGGTCAGGCCAAATGGGCAGGGCAGCATGCCCTGCCCGGTGCCCGGCCCGGCCCGACAACTGGCCCGGCCCGGCCCTGCCCAAATATATTTTGGGCACTTTTTTTAGGGCCAGGCCGGGCGATTTTTTACCGGGCTCGGGCAGGTGGACCGGGCCACCGGGCACTATGAACACCCCTAATCATAGGTAAGGTTGGGCAGGGTAATTCCCTGCTTAGTGTCCTGTCCAAAAAAACCATATACAGTCCGATATTTGGCTCTACCCGATAAAAGCCCTAACCATTCTAAAATAATATTATATTAATATATTTTTAAGAGTTAAATAATATTTATAATTTACTAAAATTAAGGTAATAAAAAGATAATAATTAAAGTCTTGAAATTTATTGCATATAAAAAAAATTTAAAATTTAAGTAATTTGTAATTGTAACTTTATATCAATTTTTTAAATGTTGATAAGGATAAAACATTTAAAAAAATAAAATAAACAATTATAATTTATAATGTAATTATATTATAATTATTAAAGTTAAATAAAAAAAAATTAATATAGTTATAAATATTAAAAGACGTAACTTACCTTTTTAACTATTTATATTTTTAAAATAACTTTTTAGTCACCATTAGTTATTATATTCTCTTTTCTAAGTATAGCATCTAGTGAGAAAAATAAAAAAAATAAAAAAAAGAGTACTCATGAACAGGGCAATTTTTTGCCTAGTGTTAAGTTTAAAAAAAATATTAGTTATATTTTATAACCTGATGTTTAGTTATATTTTATTAGGTTGGGTAAAAAAAAAAAATTGTAAGCTCATATGAACATATTGAGCTACGGTTTTATAAACACCCCGTATAATCCGCCCCCAAAATATTTGTAAACCAAACCCATCCAGAGGAGCCACGTCATGTTGGCACACTAAATGATTACGTGTCCTCTTATAATCTCAGCAAACGTTTCTTGAAGCCGTGCTGTTGACTCGTTTACAACAACTTCAATCTACCGTCTATGTTGGTTCTTGTACACGTGGAAAACAATGTCACGAGTTAAATTTCAGGGAAAACCAGTTGTCCAGATTATATAGTGTAATTTAAATCAGGAAGATAAAATATATTCGGTTTCAAAATACATTCGCCTATGCAACTGAACCAGACAGAAACCCAAGTAAGCTAACGTTGGGATTATGAATTTTGAGACCCCATGTGTATAACACTGTCCTCCTAGAGATATTGTCTCCTAAAAAAACTACCCCTCACCCCAACTATTGTCTCCTAAATAAACTATCTCAACTATTATTTAGTTTTAATTATAATAATTAATCAATTTTTTAAAATAAAATAAATTAATTAATTAATTATAATTTAATTTAATTTTTTAAAATAAATTTATATAATATATCTTTTAATATATCTAAATTAGTAAACTATTACTACTTACTATTTAGATTAGTTATAATTAATTATTTTATTTAATTTTACTTAATTTATTTAAAAATTAATTAATTCTTATAATTAGTATTAGAGAGAAAATATTATAATAATAGAATATGTAAAATAAACAAGATTCGAATAGATTTACACCATGAACTCACATATGTGATCTTTGTCTCTCTGCCAAAATTGACGGCCTATATAGTTTGATAGTTCCCTGTGTTGTTGTATCAGCTACCGGCAGATATCAAGAGAGAGAAGCCATAATAGAATATCCCAAATATTGAGAATAAATAATTTTTTTAAGAAAATGAATCAATTATGTTAGCAATAAACAACGACCCTTGAAAATAATCAGTTGAAAATATATCCACTTTTCTTGCAAGTCCTCCGAAACAGACGAGAAAACTAGAGGAATAGAATAGAGAAGACCGTCTCTCATTGTCCCTTCCATTTATAGTTGTTAAACTTCTCTCTCTTCATGATTCTGGCCTTCTGGGTTTTTCCAGAATTCCCCCACCTTCTTTTCCCTGATCTCCTCTCCTGAGAGCCGCGTCTGAAACCGCGGCGCGGCCACCACCGCTCTTCATCGATCGGAGTTCTCTTTGTCGTTGCTGTTCAATTCTTCCAAATCATTCACAAACCCAACCGAGTAACTCAGAAAAACCAAAAAAAAAAAAAGAGGGACAACACAAATATGAAAGTTCCTTGGAAGGCCTTCTCGTCCTTCCAAATCTCATTGTTCCTATTGTTGTTTCTCTTAGCTTGTTGTTGGAGATTTGAGGTATGTTACGGACAAGCACAAAACGATTACAACAACGGTGGCGGAGGTGGCGACGACGGCGAGACGACAAAGAGACCGAAGGAGCTCGACAACTGCAACGGAATCTTCTTGACGTACAACTTTCAGGGACGGACCAAGGAGTTTCCTCATGTGAAGAACGTATCGAAGCAGGCTTGGGCGTTTGAGGCGGATGCGTCGTTGACGAACGTCGGCGACGAGGAGGTGGTGGGGTGGAATATGTTCATTGGGTTCCAGCACGATGAAATTTTGGTGTCGGCAGAAGGCGCGGTGCTCCTCGACGCCGGTGACTTCCCGGCGAACGTGAGCAATGGAACGACGTTGGCGGGAAGCGCCATGACGGACTTGAGGACGGCCATTGAAACGGCGAACGATTTTGATCAAATGTCGGTTAATATTAAGTTCAAAGGGACCATGTTTGGCGTCAAATCAGGAACCACTCCGATGCCCAAGACTATCAAACTGGTTAACGATGGGTTCAAGTGCCCCGCTGCAACTAGACGACGTAACTTTTCTTTTTTCATTTTTTTAATTTTTTTTAATATGGCAGAGACATGCACAGATATGTGTGTGTGTGTGTGTGCTTACTTTGAATTTCAGTTTTTATGTATAATAGGGTCGAACATGTTTGTGTGCTGCAAGAAGGACCCGAAGGCAACGGTGCTGAATAAGAGGAGGACGAAATTCCCTCCTCGGCGGTACGGCGACATAACCATCGGCTATGACGTGCTTCAGGCCTCCAAGAATACTTACTATGCCCAGGTCATCATCGACGCGTGGCATCCACTCGCCCGCCTCGACCACTGGAACATCTCCTGGGAATGGCAGAAAGGCGAGTTCATCAGCTCCATGAAAGGCGTGTACACCCACATGAGAGACATCTCTCAGTGCCTCTACGGCACCGCCGGAAAATTCTACGCCGACTTTAACTTCAACCAGCAAGGTGTTGACTGCGACAAAACCCCCATCCTCTCCGACCTCCCCGCCACCCTCAAGGACGATGAGAAGCTCGGAAAACTCCCCTTTTGCTGTCGCAACGGCACCATCTTGCCTCCGTCACTGGACCCGAGCCGAGCTCGATCCATCTTCCAGATCAATGTCATGAAGATGCCTCCTGATAACGGCATGGCAACCGCTATTACTCCTCCCTTGAAGTGGCGCATCGACGGCGTCGTCAACCCGGTGTACAGGTGTAGCACGCCCATCCGGGTCTCCCCACAACAGTTCCCCGACCCTAGTGGACTTAATGCCGTCACCCTCGCTGTCGCCAGCTGGCAGGTGGCCTGTAATATGACGAAGCCTAAGCCCAAGCAGAACCGTTGCTGTGTATCGTTCTCTGCCTACTACAACGACTCTGTAATCCCATGCAACACTTGTGCATGTGGTTGTCCCGATACCAGAAAGTGTGATCCCGACGCAAAATCGTTGCTTCTTCCACCGGAAGCTCTTCTCGTGCCGTTCGTGAACAGAACAGCTAAGGCCAAAGCCTGGGCTGCTTTGAAGCACCATAGAATACCCAGAAAGCTTCCTTGTGGAGATAACTGTCCGGTGAGCATAAACTGGCATGTCAACTCCGACTCCGTCGCCGGATGGACGGCGAGGATGACGATCTTCAACTGGGACGACAGCGCTTTCGAGGACTGGTTCGCGGCAATCTCGTTCAAGAGGTCGTACCCTACTTTCGAGAAGGTCTTCTCCTTCAACGGCACCAAGGTGAACAACTTAAGCACAGTTATTTTCAATGGCTTAAAGGATATGAATTACTTGGTGGGAGAGACGAACGGGACACATCCGTACGACCCGAGGGTGCCCGGAAAACAGCAATCAGTGATGACGTTTAACAAGAAGAACATTAAGGATTTTGATATCAGAAAAGATGGGTTTCCGACGAAGGTGTACTTCAACGGCGAGGAGTGCGCTATTCCTCCGTACGTGCCGCTTCAGAGTTTAGGGCATCGCCAAACTTCTTCTTCCATAGTTGCAGTCATTTTGGTGGCGTTGGTGACATTCTTAATGACGACGAGGACGAGTTCTTGGGAAAATCGCTATTACTTGTGATGAAAAACTCTAATGGTTAACTCTGGCTCTTTGTTTTTGCTTCATGGTACGTATCTTTTTAAGCGTTTTCCCTTGTGTGTGGATTATATAAATATACGTGTTTATGTATATATGTATGTATATCTTCATCATCACTCTCATATCAGTATGGTTATATGGTTATGACAGAAAAAAGTGATGGTGCTAGCTTATGATCATGAGTGAAGGAGGCATATGGGTTTGCAAAGGCCCGTGTTTTCTCTGTAAAAGGATCATGTGATAGATAATATACGTACAGCACTTATAATAAGCAAAAACTGAGTATGTGGAAATTTCGAGTTCCTTGCAATTTCTACATCTATGCTTGTTATTTTTTGTTGCAGATAGTTCAATTTTTTTTAATATACACAAATATTATAAACGCGCAAGACACCTTCTCGATCGAATCATGATCGTTGTACTTATTGTTTTCCATTTTCTTAATTGAATGTTTTCCTTACATTTGGCATAGATTGGTGTTTAAATTATATAAAAATAATATTTAATAAAAAGTTCTATAAAATAAAGTCTTCATTAAAAGGTTTAAATCAAAATGGAAGATCGATGACCATTAATTAATCATGGATATCATACTCTATATATTCTTAAAGCATATGCCTCATTTATGCCAGATCCAAGGGCCACCAGTTTCATTTATTGAAAATTCTTAGAAATAAATCGTGTATAAAGATTTTATTCCTTAATTATCTTCTTCAACTCAAAATAATTTCTTTAAAAATTAACCTACAGCTAATTTTTCTTGATTTTCTCAATAAAATAGGGCTTTAAAATCCAAAAAATAGCTATTAAATTATTTAGGCCTTTTTTAAGGAAATAAATCTTTCCATAATTTTTTAAATTCCCAAAGTACCTATTCTATGATTTTTTTTCTTAATTTTTATAAGTCTCTAAATATTTTTAATGATTATTTTTTCTTTAAATTTTCACATTTAAAACTTTTTTAATATTATCCTAGTCTAACTCTACTTGTATACTATAGAGGAAAAGATATCAACATGTATGTATGTATGTATGTATGTATGTATGTATGTATGTATGTATGTATGTATGTATGTATGTATGTATGTATGTATGTATGTATGTATGTATGTATGTATGTATGTATGTATGTATGTATGTATGTATGTATGTATGTATGTATGTATGTATGTATGTGCACAATTGGATAATTTGTCAAACTCAATTTTCAAATATCCGAAATTATATGGAGAGGTTTATCTATGAGTGCATAAAATTAGTGTAAGAGAGAAGAAAAGGAGTGACCAATAATAAATTGTTAGTTGAGAGGTTTGGAATTTTTTATTATTCACAAAGGCCACGGTGAATATATAAATATCCATACTCTTCTTTTGTTATTATCGTCAGTATAAAATATATAAAAATATTGAGAGCGACAATATTTACAAACAAATTAAATAAAGAATAGCACCACTGCATTTCTTTTGAGAGCCACAATATTATTATTCCATAATTCCATTTATTCTCTGTTAATTTTCATGTATTTACATATATCAATATATTTATATATTACAACGTACAAAGAATAGGAGGTTGTACAAAATAATCATTGCATACAACCCTCCATTAATTTATCCAAATATACAAAAATAAAAATTAAATCAAATAATCTTACATACAACGTACGTACATTTCCTCTCAAGGAAGAAGAGTTCAAGCGGTTACAACTCGAAACCATTTATAATTTCTGTGAACTCCAAGCTGAATTTTATGAAATAACCAACAAATTAAAATTAATGGCTTCATCAGAAAATAAGAACTGTCAAGAACTATGTTCCGCGCTACTAGTACCACTCTTCTTGGGTACCTGCAACATCGTTTTGTATATGAAGAAGAGATTATATCAATGAAAAGCAAGAAAAATGAATAGGAAAATGGAATATTTTATAGGAAATATTCTGAATTGTAAAATTTATCAACTAAAGTTACTTAAAATTTATTTAAGAACCTATATACAACATAATTAGCCATTTTCGACAAGTGTAACTCTTTTTTTTAATTATATGCAATATATTTTTAACTATATATAGAATGGAAGGCATTTATATTTACTTATAATAAGTGGCATCTACCCAACAACTCGAGAATATGAGTCTTATATATATTTATGCAATAAATTCTGTGGGAAAATTTTCAAAATTTTTATCTAAAATGCATGATATAAAAGAGAGAGAATATATAGATAAATATATAACCTTTTTCAAATATTTTTTGTGGAGTTTCATTGCTCCTGTGCAAGCCCTCTTTGCATCAAGATTGCCAGTCATGTCATTCAATATCTGAAATAATAATAATAATAATAGTAATAGTAATTAAAGCAGAAGTGAGATTAATTAATTAGAAAATCATGAGAAGGAATGTAATGAAAGAACCTTTACGACGTCGTCAAGGCCTCGAGCCTCGGTGAGGAGTTTGGCGCTCTTATCTTTGAGAACACTGGCGACGAGGAAGACAGAGATGGGAAGAGGAGCGTCAGCATGATTCTTGAGTTGCTCTCTCTCGTATTTCCCACATTGACTCTTTGACTTTGACTTCTTCCTCAATTCCTCTGGTTTGTCACTGTCTGAATCTGGCTCTTCATACATCATGAACAAATCTGGATCATACTCCAAAGCCCACATCATCTGCATCCATGTGTTCATCTCATAACATCATGAATGAATAATACATTTGTTTATAGTGAAAAAAGAAGAAGCAATATACAAGTAATTATGATGATTACCTCCCAAAGGTAGAGAGAATCACAGAAGGAGAATTCTCGACGAAACAAAACCATAAGCATTCTGAAAGCAAACAGATAATCACCTCCACCAAGATGCTCTGCAGTACTCCAACATCCATACACACACACACGTCATGTTATGACCGAATACACACACACACCCACACATAAAAGAGATATGGTTTAGAGAGTGATAGATTTAAGCACCCTTATCCTTATAAGCAGATAAACTGTTTCTATGATTCGACATGTAAACTCCAGGTCACACATATATATAATTTTTTAGTCTCATTTATAAATTACTTCTAGCTTATTTTACACAGATAAAAAAAAATCTTAAATTTTATTAACCATGTCATAAAATTTAATAATTTTTTAACTTTATCCCTATTTAATATACATTATACTAACTGAAAGCAAAGTCAACATAATAAATAAAAGGAAAAATGATATATTCATATAAAAAATTTATCTCTCTATCTTATAGATATGATTAAAATAAACTTTTTATCTCTAACCTATAAAGAAGACCACAGAAGTATATATAATAAAATAAAAAACCAGAAATTAATGGTAGAAAGTAAGTACCCAAATGTTCATGAAGTTTTGGGTCAAGCACTTGAGTAATTGAAGCCAAGGTACTGAGTTGTGACTCCACACCAACGGATCTATCAGTACATCTGAAATTCCCTCTCTTTAACAGTTCAACATAACAACAATAGGATCATTAGAATCACATAAGCACTTAAAATACTGACTAATTGATGAAGAACAATGTTCAAAACAAGTTTATGTACGTACCAATCTGCGCATGAGACGTTCAAAGCACCAAAAGGCATCACCTTCATCTTCCAACAGCATTATCATTGGAGAGCACAGATCACTCATTCCTGCTCATCACAATCGTATCGTATTAATGTTCAGACAACCAAACATGTGTGTGTGTATTAGAAACCCTAATTCAAACAAAGACAGAGACCTTGACAATAACCAACGTCGGTATCGACCCAAGCATAAACAGCGAGAATGTCCCATAATTTAGCCAAGTTCTCTTGCTTCTCATAAAACGCCAAAGTCCTATCAGTGCGAAGAACGTCGAGTCCTATTTGGTGGAGAGTTAACATCCACTGAATGATTCTCTTGTCGGTGACCTTTTCTAAGTCAGCTGGAGGTTCTGAAGAGAGAGCGTTATCAGGAGGAGGCATAACTGCGCCTTGTCCTGGGTTTGTTTCTAAGAGCACTAATGGATCTTGAATTGGTTGCCCTTCTTCAGTTATTACAGGTGCCGTTATGAATTTCCCACTTCCTATCAGTGGAAACAGTTTCTGGCATAAATCCTTCCACGTATTGTATTGCACCCTATACACACACACACACAAGTAATCAATATTTGAACAAAGAGTGTGATTATGAAATATTGGGAAAGCAGGTAATTAACTAATTAATTCATTATTATTACCTTCGGCGCTGTCTGATCTGTTCTCTTTCTTCTGTTGAACTATTTGGGTCATAGCAACCAAGTAGGAATTCCCAA
This sequence comes from Leucaena leucocephala, assembly GCA_037074615.1. Taxonomy (NCBI): domain Eukaryota; kingdom Viridiplantae; phylum Streptophyta; class Magnoliopsida; order Fabales; family Fabaceae; genus Leucaena; species Leucaena leucocephala. The sequence goes on along the minus strand of CM073546.1, from coordinate 4,088,309 downwards.
ACTTCTCCTCTTATTGATGGATGTATTCCCTGCTTTCATTACCAAATTAATTTGGTGGTCTTCATTGTATATAACCAAAAAGAGAAAACTTAGCGTTTTAACAAAGAATTACAACACACATGATATCATATATATGTGTGTGTGTGTGTGTGTGTCAACACTGGTAAATATTGCTGTTATCTTGTTTGAAGCACGCTTCAGCTTGTGCACCGAAAACCTAGATCGGCGATGCTTAAAAAGTCTTCATTCAACAGATGGCTTACCAAAGTTTCGTTTGATTTTCATTGAATTGCAAAAAAGAAATCAACTCAATCATAAATGTTAATTCCAAACCAATGTTGGATTCGACCCATATACAATCTCGTGTGTGTGTGTGTGTGTGTGTCTATATAGAGAGAGAGAGAGAAGGAGAAGGAGAAGAAGAATTTTAATAATATGAATGGTATTACCCCACGTTGGATTCGACCTAGGGTCTTGCCTATATCCAGATATCCATCTGGATTAAATGCAGCCTGCCATTTTCTTACACTTAGCGTTTTCCCAGCCTGCACCACATACAATTCAATTATGGTGCCATCCAAGTATATATTACAGGATTAAACATATAATATGCAAATTAATCAGAAGATGATCTATCTATAACAACGACGAAACTTGTTCATTAGGTATATCATCCAGCGTGATCCACTATGAATCACCAACTTATGTTTATTTCTCATACATTTAAATTCTTTTTGTAATCTGAATTTGAGGCAAGTTATTATGGTAAGATTATTATGCATGATCAACCAATAGTTGAATAAAGGATCCCAACTTTCTTAAACTAATCAGAATTTACATGCATATATAATCATAATTAAGAAGAAAACAAGAATCATTCTTCCTTCATCAACCCAATTTACAATGTTAAGAAATGGACCTTGATCTTAAATCGGGTCTTGGGGACATCATCGATGCACTCAGGCCGGATTTCATAGTAAGAATCAGCTGCCTCTCCACTGTCCGATCTCCACATCCCAAACCACCAAAATTGTTCTCAACAAAATCAAAACTATGTTTTCTCTTTAAGGAAAATAAAATCAATGTAACCTTGACACAACCCTCAATCTGGACCCCTTTGAAACAACGATCAAGCAAACCCAGAAAAACTTGTTCAAGACATATCTGATCTCTAGAGAAGAATTCAAAGGGATCCAGACATGGAAAGACCGAGCTCCGAATTTGAGAATTTGGGTTTTTTTTTCTATTATTTTTTTTACTGTAAAATCTATGGCATTTTGATGATCATTGTGTTTGAAGAAGGTAAGTGAATGAAAGGGAGGAGTAATACCCCGTTCATGGGGTGAGATAGATGATTCACAACCTCACGACCATAATTCACTGGCCTGCATCTATTTGCTAATTTTCTTTCTTTCTCTTTCCTATTAGTACTATTTTCCAATTTTGTTTTTTTAATTAAATGGAATTTAGATTTTCCTATTTCAATCTTTACTGCTTTCTCCTGTTTCTTTTTTAGTAAATTATATAGCCTTACAAGTAGAAACAAAGATACATATAGATGATCAAAGGGAAAAAAGAAATATGTGCATGAACAGAAACAAATGTTGAAGTCTGAAATAAGTCAATATTAATTACAATGATATTGATCGATGTTTAAGGCTTAACTATAATTAAAAGGAAGAAAAAAAAAATGTGGGAGCTAGCGACCTTAATTTGCCAATTCAATTAGGATATTATTGGCCAAAACTATATATATATATAATAGAAATATTAAATAAAACTTCTATTTTAAAAGTAAAATATAATTTTATATGAGCTTATATGATGTATCACGAGCAATTATTTTTTGAAACGTTGCATATAACGTGCATAGTATTAGCATATGATAATTAATCTTGCATGCTAGAAAGATTCATTGAGAGACTTTTTCCGATTTTCTCAAAGTTAACATAGTTGCTCTGAAGAAAGGGTTTTACTAAAGAGACATGCATGATAAAGGAAACGGACGTAGTTTAAAGATTAATAGAGTTAAAGACACATCATTAACCATCCATCATGTTACAGAAGATCAAAAGTATCTGAATGATGATAAAGCGTGCGTTCTGAGCAATAACAGTGACGGTAGGATCAGATATAGGTACCCCCAAAGCACAAGACATGAATATTCTGATGAACACTGAAGCAAAGCATAAACCCACAGGCCAAGTTACATTGTAATAGGAAGATTCAAAAAGATCGCTCACAGTGTCACTGTAGACTTGAAATCAGATCATAAAAGTGAACCTTACGCTCTGCACCAGAATCAAAGTAAACCTCAAAGAGAGGAAGAGAATCACAAAAAGTTGCCCCCAAGCTTCCAACTCACTGTTCAATCTGACACCTACTTATTATAAAATCCCCGTACCATTCATCGTCCTCGTCATCCTCCAACTTGCTTTAACATTTCTTCATGCTTCTTCTTCTTTCTCAGTACATATAATCAAATATTAGCTTCAACTATGGGAAAGGGTTACGAAGCAATTCACGGAGTGTTGGGGGTCTTGTGTTTGGTGTTTTTGGTGGACAAGATTGGTGCTTATGACTTCGTAGTTGGAGGACAAAAGGGTTGGACTGTTCCAAGCAATCCAAATTTCAATCCTTACGATACTTGGGCTGAAAAGAGCCGTTTTCAGATAGGAGACTCCCTCGGTAAGTTCTTCAGGTCTTGTTCTATGCCTTGAGTCGTTAGTGCCTACTCTTATAATTTAGAGAAAAAAAAGTGTCATTGTTTGTTCTGTGTGGGTTTTCTTGAAAAGATTAGAAATACTCACGAATAATAATTGCAGTGTTCAGCTACAATTCTGGGCAAGATTCGGTGCTAGTAGTGAAAAGTGAAGACTATGCCAATTGCAACACTGATGCGCCAATTGCAAAGTACACTGACGGCCACACAGTGTACAAGTTAAATCACTCAGGCCATCACTTTTTCATCAGTGGGAATAAAGATAATTGCAACAAGAACGAGAAGCTTGTCGTTGTTGTGTTGGCTGATAGGAGCAATAACAACAAAGTAAAAGCACCAACACCTGCTCCTTCTTCCTTAGCTTCATCTACAAACTTGGCTCCTTCTTCACCACTGCCTGCTTCCGCTTCTCCCCCGTCTCCACCACCTACTGCCACTTCACCCCCGTCTCCACCGCCTTCTGCTACAAATTCATCTCCTCCAGCTCCATCACCAATGACCGGGACAACCCCTACCATTCCATCACCTGCTCCAGTTAGCGAGCCTCCACCTTCTAATACCAATGGTGCTTCTTCAGTCTTTTGCATCTTTGCTGGAACTGTTGGAGCATTCATGGCTTCAACTCTGGTTTTATCTTTCTAAATATAAGAGTATATATGATGGATTGAGAATGATTTTCTTTTTTCACTCCTTTTGCTTGTCACGGTTTTCTATGCCAGAGTTCTGTAATGAAATGCGGCTCTGGCCCCATACAATAATTTATGTACCTTTGTGTGCTTCTCATTCTTCATGATGTAAAGATATTGTACATGTAATGAAATAATGCCATTCTTTTTGTGGGTTTGGTTTTATTAATTTAAATCACTTCCTTAGATCGTTGGATTCAAAAGGAGCGTATGGATTATTTAAAAAAACAGGGTAGAAGGTAATGAAGATTTTTAGCTAATTATGAGTAGAAATTAGAGAAAAGGCTACAACACATTACATAAATCTTAATTACCATATCTATCTTGGTCATACCTGCTTGCTTTCCTCAACCATTAGAACATGAATTCGCATTTAACTCAGGCAACAAATGGAAAATTACATTTTAAAGCTTTTATTTATGAAGAAAACAAACTGCTAAAAAAGACATTTCTTTCTAGTGAAGTTGCGTATAGCAAAATCAGAAGGCCTATGCTCTAGGCTAGACAAATTTTATCGCCAACCTATCAAAAATTTTTCCCAATCTCCACTTTTTTCATTATTCTAAAAGTGTTGTGCAGAATCGCGTCCAGAATTCCAGCTACCTGAAACCATTGAGAAAACTAGTCAACAATCAACAATCAATAATAGTTACAATACAATCAACACAAAGTACGGAACCATAATGTGAGATACAAACCGTGAAAACACCTCCAATAATGGCACAGACATTCGTAATGAAGTGTGAAAAGGACTTCTTATTTTCTGTTATTAAGACCTGATAAAAATATTAAAAAGTAAATATATAAGAAGAAAGCAATCCGTTTAAAGGAAGAAATTAACTAGAGAGGAAGAGAGGAAATTATTGAAATATACTACTAGGTCAATTTACATACCTGCATGGGAGAGAGCTCAAGATGGAACTTAACAACAGGAATGTGTAAACTCTGAGCAAGACTGCTGTGCGCTGTATACTCATACTCCTCAATTAATTTATAATCCTTCCTTGTTATCACCTCTGTTTTAACAATCTGAAGATAATGCTCAATCTGCATATACAGATTCCAGATGTTTGTAATGTTGTGGTTATTTGACCCAATATCCATATACCAAAGATTCTACATTTTCTGCACTATGTAGTAAACAAATCCATAGAGAAGGAAATAGAGAACTATATTAAGATTAACAAAAGATTACATTTGGCTTCAATACTAAATTGTGTCATCTCAATTTGACTAAAGAAATGCATGCAAGAAGTGAGAATTTCTAAATTGTTCGATAAGTTCTTGGGCCCATTAAACAGATTAAGGGTGCATGCCATACCAACATCCGAACAAATTTAGGATAAACAAGTTGACGTCTTTTGAAGAGTGTAAGAAGTACATTGAAGACTTGGGGAGGCCCCTTGCAGCATGATTGGATGGAGGCTAAGGGAGATAGATGAAGGGGAAGAAATTATTTCAAGCAGATTGAAAGGCAAAACAAAAGCAAATCCAGATTTATAGGACAATGACACTGTTACCGACTCTAGATTCAGCAAGTTCTGTAGGCCCCAGACATCCATGCAATCTATACTGTATCTTACTCTATAACTATAAAGCAGTGAAAAATGAGGAAGCTAACCGGAGATTCCAAAGGCAAAGTTGATTATATTAAAAGCCTTAATTGGAAAGTTAAACTTACAGTAACTTTTGCTCCTAAATCACGATTATTGATGAAGGGACGACCATTCAGCCTGTCATGGCTGATACCAATATGAGGTATTAAGCGTTTTACATCACTCATAACTCTAGGTAAGATTCTTCTTCCAAAAGACAAGTGGTGTATGACATGGGACATGTTCATTTGAGAAGCATCAAAAGAATGGGTATCAGATCGAGCTGAAATGATTAAATTTCCTGGAACCTGCAGGCAGCAAAACAGCTTATTTAATTTTCAGTCATCATAAATGGGACGTCACATGCCCTATCTCATCCATTTCCTGTGACTAATATTGACAGCTGCGGAACCCGTTACAACTTACAAGCAAAAGAAATATCCAGTTAAAAAAGCTAGGAATATAAGCTATCGTCTTCTAGCAGTGAAAAAACATGTAGGGAATCTATATTCCTGACCACATCTGAATTATGGGAAGCAACAAAGGAGCATTTCTTTTCAGAAGAGCTGGATGTTTACAGTTTACCTTCTTCACTCGCACATATCCTTCAATTCTGCATCCCCCTGATGAAGGTGCTGGTCTTTTTGCATGCTCTCCGGTTGCATTAGATTTATCCTCCAAAGCCAGCTTCTGAGATTCACTAGGCATAGATGCCACCAAATTTTCCATCGTCTGCAGTGAAGAAACTTCACATCATTTAATGTTTCATTCTTTTGAAGGTAAACATTAATGTTTAGTAATTACAATCAGGTAGTTTAATTTTGAAGTTAAACACAAATGGGATTAAGCAAATTCAAAGTTAATATAGCATGTAGCAATGTACCTTGACCAAGCTGTCTGTATCTCGATCTCCATAATATGATTCATGGTCATGATGTCCATGGTCATTTCTGATAAAATAAAATAATTTCAAAAGTAAGATTTACTGAATCCAAAGCTTAATAAAAATATTACAGATTAAGGAGACGATATTCATTATGCACACATAGAAAGCCAACAATATGTCAACTGATCATGATGAAATGGCTGAGATTAATTAGAGACCTGTAAATAAAATGGACCACCAAAAACTGAAAGTCATAATTGAAAGTCATGTGTATGTTATTGTGTGTGGAGGGAAAAACTTGCAACCGAATGTGACAGAGGAAAACAAAAGGAAAATGATAATACAGCAAGATGATATTATTACCTAACATCACTTCCTTTGCGAAAGATGCGAATAGAGGGATACCCCTGTATGTGATTCCTGGACATTCATAATGACATATAATAAATGTCAATAGAAACACGGTTGAAAATAAAGCAAGGACAGAAAACTTAGAAAACTAAACAAATGAAGAACAATAAACCGTCCATACACAAGCCTTTAGGTCCTCCCCAACTTCGGGGGTCAACAACAAAAACAGACCAACATGTGATTTTCTTCCAAGTTTGTATTTTGGAAAATTAAACACAGTAATAAGGCAATTATCTCCCATTTTTCTTTCAAATATCCTTCTTCCTTCCCCGCTTTTCCACCAAAACAAAGTGCAAGATTGTACAAGGCAATCAGTGTTCTTGATTAAATTAATAGCTATCTCAATACTTATGTTCCAGTACACTGTCTCTGTTTCAAAGACCAAAAATATAAAGAATGGAAAAATTTAGATTTCTGTTAATAATTGATAATTGAAAGGAAACAAATTACAAAATTTAAAAAAAAAAAAAGTTTACAAATTTAGTAGTACCTCCTACACAAGTCACCTTCTTGAGTGCAGTCGACCTTCCCCAAAAGAATACGCCCATCCATTTCTGGGTCATATCTATGCAAATGTAATCATTCAAATCAGATATTGTATTAGCAAGTGAAAATAAGATATCTCAACCAGTTCCAAAGGGAGGATGACATAAACCTTTTAAAACGTAATTTCATGGAAACAAGAGGAACAATGGATCAATGATACAGTACCTCTCTCTTATTATCTTAGCAGCCTTCTCCCATGAGGGTTTCTGAGAAGAAAGAGAATAACAAATTAACAAACTAAATTTCTATCAACAAACATCATCATCCATTAGAAATATTACTATCAGAAGATTACCAAACGTTGACTCCAGTAGCACCAAGGAGCATAAAAATTTACAACCAAAATTGGATACCTGCAAAGAGATTATTTAGAATAATGTAAATAATGCATCATTGTCATGTTATCTACAGTCAGAAATGAAAAAAAAACATGGGGGGCGGGGCATTACTTTTGAAACCCAGCTTAGCTGAAAGTAGTAAAAATCAAATAAGTAAATCTCAGATGAAACCCACTTACTGATGAGCATATTTATCAAAGTTACTTCCTGAGAGCGAAACAGATCCTTCAGGGGACTCTTCATCTACTTCAACATCATGCTTAATGTCGGTTGCAACTGGTCCTGAATGAAACTCAGAGCCAATGGGTCTCAAATGTGAATCAATAGAAAACTTGCGAACTGTTTTTGTTATATTCAGCCTGTTCTGAAAATAAGAGAACATAGATTAAGGACAAGGGATGAAACATCAAGAAACAAGCATCAGAATGAGTAGGCATAACAAAATAGGAATATGATGAAGCACATGTATGGAAATTTGAACTCTGCTAATACAGTTACAGAATGATAACATATGAAAACAAAAAAAAGTGCTAAAATGATCTTTTAGCCATTCTATGTCCATATCAAGTACTTATGATGTTTCACAGGCATGGGCTAATGGGCTACTACTGATAAAAATGTTAACATATAATTTTAAAAGTCGTACAATGAACTCTTAAAAAACTTACAACCAGCATTACAAGTTGAAGCAACGTTTACTGCTGGAATCAATAAAACCAATTTCTATTTGTTGACAGCAGGTAGCTTGATGAATTTACATGATTACATAAGTAATCGTAATCACCCTTCATTATAAATGTTTCCTCATGTTTGATAGACATTATTGATCCAATAAACAAGATATCATGGCCTATGTTACTTTACGAGAATTAAAATATTAAGTATCTTCAGATATTGAAAGTACTTTCACCATTTAATTGGAGGGGGGAACTTTACATCAGTCAACTAAGGGAGCATGTTTCAATTGTTTAAGAACCCAAAGTGAGAGAAAAGTTTCTTAAAACAGAAGCACATATCTCTTCCGTAACAAATAATTAGATGTAACCAGTGAAATGGTAGAAACTTACTGTTCCCAACACGTCGCTCACATCAACTGATGCAAACTCACATGAGAGTGCAGGAAAACTACAAGAGAATGCGGAGCCATTAGCCAGCAACCCTTAAGAGAGTTTATAAATTAGATATATGAACAGTGATTCTGATGTGTCAACTGTCAATAATAGGTGAATGAGCCGTTATTGTAAATAATTAGAGGGGTATAGTAGTTAAATCCCTAAACTAGCCGTTACCCATATAAGGGGCAACTGTTATTTGGAACCCTTACATAAATTCTGAATGATACTAGCGCAATTCTCAATCTCTCTCTCTCATATCTGTTTCTTCTCTCATCCTCTCACTCTCTTCTTCTCCTTCCTCTTTCTTTCTACACTACCCTAACAGATTCACCATGTCTTTTATTGATCATACTGTAAAACCACATCTCACTCCCATATGAACATTCAACCATATCATAATTCATAATAAGCAAGCCCAATTTGATAGAATGCTATTTAAACACCCAGTTTACAAAGCAGCTTAAAGGCGTGCAAAGATTGTAGTATTGGAAGTTCAGAACAACATTATCACAGAGCACTAAACTATTAACCTCCCTTCATTCTAGGAAAGCATTTTTCTTCCAACTACCAATAATTTTCATCAATAATTATCTAAGAAATTGATGAAGAACGGAATAAAATCACTGTGATAGCAAAGGGAAATGTGATATGTAATAGAAGCAAATATGACAGATACTAAGTTGGTTTCTACCTGACATTGAAATCTATACGTAAAAAGTCCCCATCAGAACTCCTGTCAACAATCACAGATGTAGAGGTGCTGATAGCCAAATAATTATTAAGTTCCTGAAATAAAGTTTGCACAATATGGATCAATCAAGTTTTGACAACAAATTATAAGAAAGAAAATTGACAAAATCACATAATAAAAACATCATGAGAATGAATGCTCTGAGGCATAACAGTTTACATTGTATTGGACCAAGCATCAATCTAGAATCCATACTCATGTGCTATGATTTACATGTCATGAACGATACAATTAAAATTGTAATAGATACTGACCATTCCAAATAAAAACATCATAGAAAGAGCCGCTATAATAGATAATCCTGCTCCTGATACTGATGCCTCAGTCAAATCCCTAGGAATTTTTCTGCAAAGAAAGCAACATATACATGCTTATCTCAAGGAAAATCACAAAAATATTATTAAAACCACTCATTAGATATCAAAAGTGAACAAGCAACACCATCATTTTCATTTATATAGATTTCTGTCTCCTCAAGCAATGTAGTAATATACAAATTCAATTTACATGCCAACAATAAACACTGGTTTTATTGCTCTCTATAGAAGAAATAATAGATATCAGTAGCATATTTCAAAACATAAGAGCAGAAGGCCTTGACTACTATTTAGTCAATCAATAGGTTGTGCTAATGGAAGGTTCCATGAATGGTGGCCCTACTAGCACTTGAATTAGACAATTATGGGCTAGCTTCAACAGCCTTTTATTGGGATTGAAATGGTTGCTGATGGCAAATATTTTCCTTCTACTTCCTCCTCAAAAAGACCGACCGAGATGGTCAGTAACTAGTAGAATCCCAAATTTCAATGGTGACGGAAAGCAGAAATGCACTGAGCTAGTAAACCAGTCCGGTAATTAACAAGTATTTAAACTAGTAACGCACACATCTTACTTTGGGAGGGCAGGGTAAGAAGACAAATATTAAGCCAACAAATAACAACAAACATCGAGTCAACGTATCTGCATGTAAATTATCACAAATACGTTCCAAGCCCCTTCCCCACAAGAAGAAAATAGATAATACATAATTAAATAAAGCCTACTATTTGCAAGATGACGCCAAAGCACATAAGGCAAACAGTATTATGGACAGGGAGAATACTAGCCATTGGCAGTTGGAACCTACATGCGGAAACCAACTACCCAAACTCTTAATTGATCGATATCCTCACATTTCTAACACAAACAAACTCGTATTTCTCCTCTACCCTCTCCCTTCCCTCAGGCACGCACCACGCATCCTCAGCAGCACGTACGTATAAAATTTGATTGCACAACGATAAATTACTTCATTATTTCCATCAGATTGAACCCTTGAGAAAAGTTCATAGTCGTATTCTATTATAAAATTAATAAAGATGGCGGCATCATGAATAACAAACTAGAGATTGAAAATGACGCTCGAATGCACCCTTCCGATGCATTCACACACAACCATCTGAAGTACAAACGCAAAAGGTGCGCATAGGGGGGAATCAAAAAATTGAAGACATAGAAGGGGAGATCCTGACCGGTAAAAATCGACGGATTTGAGTTTGCTCGCTGTAATCATGGTTGCTGAAATGGAATTTCACAGGGACAAAACAATGCGATAAGCGGAGGGAAATGCTCAAATCGCTGGGATTTAGAGCATAACACTATTACAGATCGAAGCTGCTTCAGCCGGAGCCCCGCTTAGCTCTCGGAAGCCTACTGAGTGTCAACTACGATTCTGCTAGTGCGGATGAATAATGTTTATTTACAGGCAAAATAAAAAAGTGAAAATAATGAAGGTGAACTATTGTGTTTCGCACTCAAATGTCGAATATTCTCTATTTTACCATGGCCGTTGGATTATATGACTATCCTTCCTTTCTTCTTTTAGTTATCGACATTGACGGCTCAACAAATTATAGGAGTATGTCTATATATTTACATATATAATAAAAATATAAAATAGGCAAGATGACAGAAAAAATTCTAAAAAAATAATAAATTCTACCTCAAGTCTGTTAACAATAATAAATATAATATTAACAACACAATTTTATTTTAATATTTAGTATTTTTTAAAATAATTTTCTATCATTTTTTATATAAAATACCATTAAATGAGCCCTTGCACTAGTTAACATAAATAGAGTTTGACATAGTTGTTATTTTGATAGGAAGATACATTTGTGTTGTAATAAATACATTATTCACAGCTTGAAAATAGCATAATTTATTATGATTTTATACTTAATATTAATTTTGATTATTTGATGGTAAGAGTAGAATGAGGTAAGTATCACAAAATCATCGTAATCTTGATATTCTCGGTATAAGATGATTAAATTTTATTTCATTGACTTATATAGCAATTAGCCACTAATGTACTTGTTCTTTTACTCATCCAAAAAATAATTATATGATATGATTCATAATTTCGAAGACTTCAACAGTTTGACAAATATAATTTCTTATTTTTAAAATATATAAAACAATCAATGTTAATAATAAAGAATCAGTTCTATTTGTCATGGTTTGAATTATGTCCAATATGAATTTTTGTATAAACATGTAAAAAAAATATATATTTATAGAAAATCAAAACAGATCAAACACTAAAACCAATAGTTTATAGGAGTTGGTTTATTATATTTATAGTAGTTTTAACCCTACAAAAATCATTTCTAGTTGTTGTCCCAATAGCTAGAAAATCATATTAAATAAACTGTTTTCTAACTATTTAACTAAATCGCTACGTATGATAGTCAAAATGCTAGATTTTTTTTTTGGTATTGGACGCTAGAAAAAGCATTGCAGGAGAAGATGAATGTGAAAATGTTAGTAGCGATTGGAAACCACTAGCAAATAATAAAGCGAGAAACGTTAGAAAGTTCCTGCATAAAATTTTTGTTGATGAGAAATAAAATTTTCTTGATGTCATATTTTTTAGTAGTTAAGAACCGCTATAAATTTAGTGCCATTGTAAACAAAATTTGAATTTTTGCAAAAAAAGTTTCATCATTTTGTATTTTTTTAACAGTTGCAGAACTACTATAAACTACATTCTAGTTAAAAAATAAAATTAATTTTTTTTATTATTATAAAATATAATATTATTAATTAAAAACTTATTAAATAGATTATATTAAATAATTATGTTAATATGTGTAGTTAGCAATATATTAGATTTTATATATTAAATTTTTGTGATAAATAATAAGTAATTAAATTATGATTGTATCATATAAATTATATTTAATTTGATACGGTAGTTGAGTTAGAGATTGTAGAATTTCATACGAGATAGTTTGTAAAGTTAAATTTTAAATGGTTAGTAATGAGTCCCCGTGCAATTGTCATATTTACCTATGAGCACTTGAATAGATTTACATTAGAAGGCTAGTAAGTGAACTTGATGTCGATTAGCTTTCCATAATAAGTGACTCCTCTAAAGCGCATGTCACAATCACTATTATTAGCATAATATCTTATATGAATGTGTCACAAACTCTAAAGTTTTATATGAGTAATATTTGATTACGTGCCAAGGGAACTCTGTTGACATTATACATGGTAAGCCTTCTTGCATGGTTTAATGGACCAAGAGAAAAAGTTTTGAGTTCATCTATGTATTGAATGTCGTTATTATGTATTTGATGTATAACCCAATTGGGAAACTCTTTATGGACTCTTTTATCAATATCGTCAGAATGCTCACTCCTTCATAGCTATTGCTTGGGATAATTTTAAAACTCATTACAATGAAGTGTATTTACAATCTCATCATAGGCAACAACAAAGCTCCCAAATCCAGCCTTATGGTACACTATCTATTGTCTGAGGCTCTCAACATTTCTCAAGGAAAGTGTCTGAAACAAAATTGTAAACATTTAGTCAAATCAGACAAAATATATATATATATATAAATTTATAATTAATACGATAATATTAATATCATACCCTCTACTTAAATTACATTTTCAAAAAGATAAAACTTGATCAATCTTAGTTTGGGACTCCATCAGGTATATCCACAGTATCTTTGTCAAAGTCCTTGTCCTATCACCTTTCATCTTGCGCTACAACCCACTCCTATTATTCTTCCACGCTTCCCCTAATCTCTTTGTGGTAGCTACCCTCAACTCTTCTGTCAATATAAATTTATTCTATAATTAAATAAATAAAAAATTTATATTCATTACATAAATTATTGAATTAAACAATTAACTAATTTAAATAAAAAATATATATTACAACTATAAATTCATAAGTATTATGCTTCTTCTCTACTTTGATATGCTTCCAGTCTTTCCCATGAATAGGGAACAAGAACGTACATATTTACTAAGTGTGTGTTTGGCAAAGCGTTTGGGAATGAATTTTAGGGCAAAACTTCGATTTAAAAAAATTTCACACAAACATCAATTTTTGTCCAGAATTGATTTTGAAACAAAACCTCGGTTTGCAAAATTTTTTGCCAAACAACCATTTTTATCCAGAATTGATTTTGGGCAAAACCTCGGTTTGAAACCATGGTTTTGAATAAGCTATTGAAAATGGATTTTGAAACTGTAAAAGAGCTTATAGATTATCTAATTACTATTTTACCCCTACTTTTTTATACTCTCTCTCATCTCTCTCCTCTCCCTCTCTCTCCTCTCCCCCCTCTCTCCTCCTCTCTCTCCTCTCTCTCTCCTCTCTCTCTCTCCTCTCTCCTATTTATTCTCTACCATCTCTCCTCTCTCATACTTTAATCAAATCATACCCTTTTTAGTAATTTATTAATATAAAAAGTGATTCTACTATTAATCATCCAAACATCTCTATTTGTAAAATCTATTCTTCCCAGAATCTATTCTTCCTAAAATATATTCTCCAGAATCTATTCTCTAGAATCTATTCTCCAAAAGCTAATCCAAACACACCCTAAATAACTTGTCACTTCTCTTAGTTGGCCCAAATCATTCAGTGATACAACCACACGTCCGCTTGTCATTATGGAGAATTGTGTAGCTGTAAGCCTTCTAATGGATTTAATCCCTTGAAAGTATTTAATTAGAAAATTCATTACATATAAATTAAATTAAAAAATTCTATAAATCAAATAGTTGTAAAATTAAAAAAAATAAAATAAATACTTACCATTAAACTCCACTTCATAGCTGCTCTGGCATCGCCTTAGAGCATGACGTTGCTAATCATGAGGATCCTCATTCCCCTTATCCTTTTCCTCTGAACCCTTGTCATTAAGGGGCTGCAGCTCATTGTCTAATTGAATCCCCTCATTCTCTGACAAATCAACCTGATCATTATGCTGGACATCATCATTTTCCATCAAGATGCATTAATGCTTAGAAATGACTTAGAAGCATCACACCATCACCATGATCCTATCTACTTAAATCGACTGGCTCTTTCTCGGGTTTACAAGTTATCCTGATGATATCAAATAACACTTTAAATAAATAATATATTTTACAACTAACAATTATTAAAAAAACAATAATATATATTAACTTTAGATAAACAATTGAAATAAATAATAAATAATATTAAATAATAATTAAATTTAAAATAGTTATATATTTAAATTTCCTATTAACTAAGTAAAAATAAAAGATTATTTCCATAAACTCTAAATAAATCAGTTTATTAAACTCAACATAAAAAAAATTTACACATAATTTTATTAATCTAAGAAATATATTAAATAAATAAAATAAAAAATAACTTTAGAAATAAATTTTTATTCTTACATAAAAATATGGAGTATTATTTAGATCATGATTTGATTTTTGGAATAAAATTGATAAAGTTTTATTTCACAACTCCTTAAAAGTGATAAAATGAGACTGATAAAAGTTTATATAAAAAGAAAATTTCTAGTGATTATTGAAATAACTGCTAGAAATTTTTAGCGTTGTCCTATTTGTAATTCCTAACTCTTACCACATGTCAGGACTAGTACAATTTTCTAGCTGTTACTATATAGCTAAAAAATCTAGCATCCCTTCCCATTCTTTAGCAGTTATTTTAACAAAATTGCTAGAAAATGACCGGAAATATGACGCCAACTTTGAACCACATGGTACCAACACTTTGCGGTCACTTTTTAGAGGTTTAAGCAAAATTGTTAGAAAGTTGTCAGCCTACATCCTTTCTGGTAAAAAAATGTTGGAAGTTTCTTGTGGTTTGGCCTATAATTGTTACAAATTCTAACTTTTTTAACAGTTTTTTCTAACTGCTAGAAAGTAACCGCTATCAAATAATTTTTTTTTTAAGTGAAAACAGTTTATAAAAAAGAAGAAGGGATCAAAACATAGCTCTTCGGTCTAAATTGGCAGAAGATCATTTGCCGAAACTATACGCCCAGAGATGAAGCCCAAGAAAATTAAATCACAAAAAGGGAATGTGACTAGGCCCACAAAATCCAAAAGGCATCGTCCCCAAGACACATGGAGGAAGATAAATTGATAAATTGATAATTATGTTTAGTGCTTGACAGATGATAACGCCAAAACTTTTACGTTCATAACTAATAAGAGTTAGTCTATTAGACGAGGCCGATATTTTATAATATAATAAATTAAAATTAAAATTATTATTATTATTATGAGAGGTATTCACATTGAGTATATGACAATATTTAAAATATAATTGCCTATAAATATAATCCTAGCGGTATTTTTATATTCTTCTTGTTGTTGTTGTTTATGAATCCCTCACATTAATTAAGGCCCTTCTTAAGAATATTATTATATGCTAGGTGGCATAGCTTTTGCAAGTAGTGTGTGCCCATCTCATGCAATATGGATTATTCCTCCCTACCCTAAACTCTTGTAGGGTTGCTACCTACAAATTACAAACACTATGCCCAAAAATCTTCAATTCCCTATTGGATGATTCAATACATATGGCAACCTCGCTTCATATATATATATATATATAGGCCATGAATTCAAATCATTTTCAAGCACTAATTATATATAATCTACATATACCTACCTACATAGTACAACGTTAGAAATCTTAAGTATGACCACGTTGGCGCTGGATAAAAGAATCAGCACTCGTCATTTGAGTTTGCCTTTCTCTTTTGATTGTTCTTTCTGTTTCCTATGTTAGTTTCCTGTGCTTTCTTCTGCTGTGATAATATGTATATATAAAGACATGCCAGATAGCGTATATTTAAAACTAGCGACTGCTATTTAATTTGCTACCCCTGACACACTATATCTATATCTCTATATCTATCAAATACATACATACATACATACATACATACATACATACATACATACATACATACATACATACATACATACATACATACATACATACATACATACATACATACATACATACATACATACATACATACATACATACATACATACATACATACATACATACATACATACATACATACATACATACATGCATACACACATACATACACATGTATATATATATAGAGAGAGACTTTCAAAAGTTGTAGAGACCGTCAAACTAAAACGCAGTTGTTCGCGTTATATACATAGACCATATTATATATATGTAGCATTATAGCATGATTTTCTTCAAGCACTAAATAGAGATCTAGAGAGAGAAAAGATGAAATTAATCAAGCTATATATATATATATTTATAATCCACAAACATAAACAAAAGAACTCATGATCAGCAACGCTAAGGCTCTTCTTCTTCGGTTGTGTGCGGTCACGTACTATGCCTCCCTTTTAAACACAACTCTTTTCTGGCTGCTGAGCTACTACCTTTCTTCTACAAAACTCCAAACACAAAGAAACTATAATTTAATTAATTAGCTAGATCATAATCTTGTAGATTTCTTATTTCAATCTTCAGAAAGCTGTATATGGAACAAGAAGAAAATGAAGAATTAGAATATACTTTACGTTTCATTTTTATTGTTGTTGTTATTTATCATTTACTTTTTTCTCTTTCCAAAAAGCCAGAAGATAGACAGTAGCAATTAAAAGGTCTACTCCTTTTGGCTGGTTTAATAAATGGTTCAAAGATAAAACCTAGAAATGAAGTTGAAACTAGGGTAAAATAATTACTGGAATATATATACCCCGATATAGTTGATAAAAGAAGATACTATTCTCTCCATATCATATATATATATATATATATATATATAAGAATGCTATTAAAAGAAGAAATAGTGATATTGTAGAGAGAGGAAGACAGAAAAGTAATTAACCTTGAAACTATGGATGAGGGGAGAACTTGCAGTATCTTCAAGCACTTGATGATCAATAATCAAATGAACTGCTTGGGGCTTCTTCCTCTTCCTGAGGTTGACATTTTTATTCACACAAAACTCCTCCTCACGAGTTTGATCACCATCAGTGCTGTAAGTTACTTTTGTAGCAGCCAAATACAAAGAAGTGTCATCAGAAAGTAGAGAGGAGGAATTATTATTAATAGAAGATATAGAAGACGAAGACTTGTGGTTGTTCGAGAAATCATCGAAGTGTGTAGTCCAACCACTCTCCTCAGGAGACTCAGAAGAGAAACCAGCTTTGCTTATGGAGTCCATTGATCAACATAAAAACAAGAGGAGCTTTGGTCGCTAGCTATTTCTGATCAAAAGAAGCATATATATATATATATATATATATATATATATATATATATAAATATAGAATCAAGCTAAGTTTAAAAAGTGATGACGATGATGAAGACTTTGGAATCTTTTGGGGGTGGGTCATATTCATAGAAGTTTGAAGGAGTTAAAATAATAATGAGAGAGATATCTAGGGATTTGTGGTGAAGGCGACAGGGAACGCACCAACCTAGATTTGCCAAATCAATTTGACTTAAAGTTTCCTCTAATTAATGTTTTGAATTAGTAATTGGGTCTGAGTTGGAATAACCAAAAAAAGTTTCTGTTTCCTCTTATTCTAGTCTTACGACAGAGGCACCACATTATGAGTTCCTTGTTAGAACGATAGAATCAAGCTGCTATATATAGATTGTGCAGTGATACGAGGAAAACAAGAAGCGCTTTGGTGTTGAAGAGAAGAGACAAAGGGTCACTTCTAAATCAATTTTAAATTTTATGTATATATATATTAATGGATCGTTTTCTTTTTAATTTACTAATTATACTCCCTGGACCTTTTTATAATAGGTTTATAACTAATTTACAAATAAAAACAGTTAAAATAATTAAATTTATCATAAAATTTAAATAATTTCTAATATTACCTCTATTAGTTATATTAAACTCTAATATTATATTAATTTCTATTTTCTCACTGCTCCTATTGAATATAGGCATATATGAAAAAAAATTAAATGCTTATTAAAACTATCAAAACTTCTTATATAAAGGAATAATAATTTTTTTTAGAAAAATCTCTTATAATAAAGATAATAGAGAGTATGTAAATATCTGGTGTTTTCTTAATTACTCTGAGATGATTGATGAAGATGTGTCGTCCTGTAACTTCTATAGATATAAATCGCTCCTTAAACCCATTTAATATCTGCCCTAATTAGTCATAAATATACATATCTCAAGGGCTGTCTTACAAATTAATCAATAAATTCTTATTAACTTCGATGGCAACATGAACTGACATGCCACATAATAATACACACACACACACACACACATATCTCAAAGATGGCTCCTTCGTAGGCTCCACACACGCATCATACATACATCATATTGGTAAAGATGGTGATGATAAAGCTACAAGCCCTATTGTTAGTGAGCCCTAAGGTCATCTCTATGCGAGAGACATTAATTTCCATGTTAGTTATGTTTAGTTGTAAGCCTAAACCAGGAAATTAATTAATTATTGTCAATGACCTTATTATTATTAGTAGAGTTGAGGCCATCACTACAATTAGTGAAGTGCCAACTAAACGTGATATTGCTGAAAACCCTATATCCTTGAGGTCAAGACGTGTGTTTTCGTTTTCAAAGGCTTCTGTGGTCAATGGTTCTTTTCAAAATTTAATCATCATTAACAGGTTAAGACCACTTAATGAGATACTCTTATTATCGTATTTATAAATCACTTCTAGAATATTTCATACAGATAAAAAAAATCTTAAACATCATAATTATATCATAAAATTTAATAATTTTTTAATTTTATCCCTATTTAATATACATTATACAATAAAAAATATAGTCAATATAATAATATATGGTAAAATAGTATATTTATATGAAAAATTCTTTTTTCTGCTCTATAAATAGGACCAAATTAAATATTATTTCTGCCTTATAAATAGGAATAGGAATATATATATTAATTATATTATTATATTAATTAATAAGTATCAATAAAATCTTAATTAAACCATAGGTTTTTTGCTCATAAACTGAAGTAGCAAATGGTAAGCTAGTTTAATTTAAATAAGAAAATAGCTCAGAATTCACATTGAGGATCTTTAATATATGTAAGCGTTATTTCACCAAATTATTTACACAAGATCATAAGAGAACTCGTAGTTTTGATTATCATAGCATCATCATTACAACCTCATAAATTAAAGCAAAAACCCTATCTGCTATGATTTCATTTCATAAATTTCACTCTCTCTCTCCCACATTTAATGCGGCCTTCAATATTCTTTTTCTCATGCACATACGAGGCTATATAGCCTTCGATAAAATTAAATACCAAGAAAACGATTTGGATATTGATATCCCTTCCCTTCCATTCCTCCGAACAACAAGGGAACGAAAATGAAAGAAAAGCCTTGATTTCCATTCGAAATTTTCGAACTACGATCGAGCTGGAAGATTTTAATTTGTCATCTTCTGAAATCTTTGTTTGGCCTTTTGCGATACTTTTTTCTTTTCTATTGCAGTGAAAGATTTCTTACAATGCAAACAGAACTGAGAATAATCATGTTGACTTATTTGGATTAGAATTTGGAAAATACTGCTCCTATATTGGTTTCACTTGAAAACTAAAATAAATGAGAGTTCATATATACTGATGAACATACACCACATGGATCATGTGCCAGAAAACCACTTTCCCGAGAAACAAACAGGAGCTTTGAATAAATGCAGATTAAGATTGGTCCCTTTCTCTGTATAGCGTTTTTCCGTCCATGGAAAAAGATCAATGCAGGTCCACAAGATTGCTGAATCATCACAAAAATTATCACCTTTATAGAAAGCCCATATGACATTAATCATATTATGCCTAAGGCCTGGATACTGGGTAGTGTGTCAGTGGCGGGTACCATACACAAAAGGTTTTCCAAGAACTTTTACCAATTTTTTCAAACAATAACCCTAGAAATATTAAACTACTGATGCAGACTTACACTGATACATTGTTTTCCACCGCACAAACAAACATGTGTAAAGATAGATATCTTATGCCTTTTAATTTAACCCTATTGATTGTCGTCTAGCTCTATTGTCAGGGTGAGTCTCTAGGTAATTGTCTAGCTCCATTGTTGCGTTGGTCACTATAGGTAACGTCGGTCTCTAGTCTTCAACTTCTTCCTCCGCCTATCTCTATTATCTTCAACTCCTGTATTATTATCGTTGTTTGCTAGAGATAGAAGATGAGAGAGAGATTATGCTAATGGGATTGCACAGTTGATCATTTTTTTCTATCTCATATTTTTCTGATAATTTACCAATAACATAAGTCTTTAATAACAATAATCTAAATACTTATTTATTTATAATTATTTTTTTTATAAGTTTTTCTCTAGAAGAGGTTATTCAAAAGCTGTCTAAATTTGTTTTTATAAACTATTTTTCAAAAACTTATCCACATGGGTCATAGTATATATTATATTACATTCCAATAATTGGTTCATAATTTAAAAATTATAGCCTACATATATATATATAGAAATTATCTTGTTTAATTATTTAATGTCATGTCATTTCAAATTCTTTCCAAGTTTTTTCTATGATATTAGAACTTAACTTTTGTATTAAAATCTAATTTGAGTCAACCGAATGAACCAGTTAACCAACCGGTCAACCGAGTGAATGGGTGAACCGATCGAGTGGGTCAACTGGGTTGATCACTGTCTCGACCGTTCATTTCATCTTATAATCTCTTAAACTTCATCAATATTATAATCCTACCTTTTTGCAGATGAGTGCTGAATTCCACATGCCGGCAACGCTGGTACGAACTCGAGAGTGTTATCTTGCAAGATACAGTAAGAAGCCCTCTGATACGACGTGGGCGATCGTTGACATATAGTCGGAGAAATAGTTTCCTCATCCATCTATCAATTCCCGAAGAAGACCTTCCGGATGTTTCATTCAATACGTGCCGGATCAAACTTTCTCCAAAGTCTCTTACGTATATATGCATGTATGTATGCATTTTGTAACACTGTCAATACTAAATGTCGTTACTTCTCACAGGAGATTCGATGAGAGACTTACTCCTTTAGCTAGAAGCACCTCCAGTTGGTTATTGAACATAATGTTGGCTTCTCTAATTGATTTATTGGACATGTGCAGGTCACGTGGGTGGAGCATGTGGAAGTAGACAATAGAGATGTAAACTTGGTATTTAGGACATCATCAAAACAGGCTTTCCTTTTGGTGCAACTATTTGGGTTTCTGCAATAGTTCTCAAATACGAGTACTGTAAAATTCTCGAAGCAAAGTACTCTCCCCCTGAAGATACAGGTGCGTAAATCTGCATGAATATATATATATATATATATATATATATATAAGATCGATATTCAAAGAATGAATTAACGAAGGGTTATTTAATTTGTGAGAGGAACAGTGAAGCAGAATGCAGAAATAGGAAGAATGGGGATGGTGAAGCATAAGAACGTTCTCTAGTGAGGTAAGTGGAGCCATAAGAAATGAGTGGTTCCGATATGGCTCCGATTTCCTCAATCTTCTTCTCATTATACTGCAGACCTTAGGGTCTCCACTAAAGAGCACCCAACACCTGGACATCCTCCTGGTGCTACACTCGTCTTCTCCACTTCTCGGTGGTTTCCGGTCACTCCTCGCCGGTTATTAGACTTCCTTCGTAACCCCGATTCCAGAACCACAGTACGTATATATATGGAACTGAACTCCTAAACCCTAATTATTATATGCTGAGCGTGTCTATTCTATAATATTATAACATATTTTTTATGCGTTGAGCAAGTTTTGATATTAATTTTTTTTTCTGAGGTTTGGTGGTTTGTGTGATGGATTAATGACAGTGGGATATGCTTGCGCGGGGAATGTGTTAAGGGCAAAGATTCCGCAAATCGTGTTTCTCTATTAGAAGTCACTGTAAATTTTTCTTTTCATTTTAAATACTCCTCTTATTTAACTAATTTAATTAAATTTAAAAAATTAATTAAATTAATTAATATAATATATTTTATTTAAAATATTATAATAATTTTCTTTAACTCTATTTTTTTAAAAAAGCAAATAAATATAAAAAAATTAATCTTATATTTATAATAAAAATTAACTGTATAATTATATTACATATTAAGAATTAGAATATTATTTTTTCAAAAAAAATTAAAAAATCTTTTATCATGAAATTTATAGCATAACAATATTTAAAATTTATTTAAAAATCTATGTATAAGGTATAACTTTTTTTAGCGGTATATAATTTATTTTTAATTAAGGGTAAAGTGCATAAGTAAAGATGCATTACCCATGGTTAAAAAAAAGTTCCGTTCAATCAATGAGTCACTCTTTAGACACTTTTAGACCATAAATTTTTGTAATGGTAGAATTTTCGGCAAGTTCCCCAATCTTTTGTTCATTCTCATATTTTTAAATTTAACAAGAATTCACCTATTGTTGGTAATGGAATTGGAATTTGCAGGATGACGAGGACACGTATGCGATACACTACGTTCAAGAGATACACGGACATAAGTGGGTCCTACGTGGTGTATGCGCCGGTGCACGAACCAGCAGTAACGGCCCTATTGGAGGGAGGAGACCCAGACAGGGTGGGGATTTTACCTTCAGGTTTCGCCATTGTTCCTGATGGGATCCCAAATGATGATGGGCCCCACAGTGGAGTGTCAAGTATTCTCACAGCTTCCTTTCACATCGTTGACTATAAATCAACTAAGTCAAATGGTCCCCTGAATCATGGCGTCTCATTAAGAGGGTTCTCAAAGGAACTTTTCAAGTAGTCAAAAGTTGTGTTTAGAACTGACTAAATACATATATATGTGTGTGCGCGCGCGCGCGCTCAAGTCTTATCTAGTAGTGGGGTGTTGTAAATTGTGCATATTAAGGCATCATTATCTGCGGCCCCATTTAAGTTTTCTCATGTATGTATGCCCGGTTGGTTACATTGTAAGGCTCCCTTTTGTTTTCTCCCAAGAGGTACACGTTCTAGTTAATGTGGGGCAGGCTGAAAGACGTCGTGCGGTTTTAAGTCTGCGGATCACAGCTGTAATCCAAGAATTGCTGTTAATAACTTTAGTATATTGTATTATCTCTATGAATGTACTTCGTCCTTGTTATATTATATGATACTCTATATCATCTAAATACGGTTTCAATAATTTTGATTTAAAATTTTTAACTAATCATTTTAAATCATTTCTCAAGACATTGACAATTAAGACATTATCTCTATTTTAGATTATGTACATATTAAAATGATTTTTTTTTTGAAAAAAAATCTCAACCCTCCAGATTAGATATATACGGATGCTTAGCAACAAAACCAATTCCCTTTGCACTGTGGATACTCAAGAGAGGAGTAGATATATGAGACATGCCCGAGTTATTTAACCCAATATATATATATATATATATATATATATAGATAGATATATTGTGATATGACCAATCTCAAAGCAAATGTTACAATAGGAATTGATAAATATTATTTTGTGTAGAAAGATACTTAAGCCTTGGACCATTGCACCAAAAAGTATCTTTTAATGCATATTCACTAATCGCTCAATATGAAACTAGAACGACCATAATCAAGAAACAGTTGGCAAATTGGCCTTCGTCATCTTCTAGGAATGACATCCGAGAACGAGAAATCATGAAAAGGTGCACCTGTAAAAAAAGAGAGAACCAAAATGAAAATAGCCGATTTCCTCTAGCAACTCAGATTTGATCCAAACTCTCAAGTACCATAATACATGGACAAGCGAAAATCACGAGCAGTTAAGTTACTGGTGAGAGAAAGTAAAAGCAATAGCTACTCTACTACTTTATACAAACCCAAATTTTCAAGTGTTTTTATGTTAAACAAAATGAACACCCACCACTACTGAGAAACAGAGACAAGAAAAGAGTAAAATATATTTCACCTTCTAGCTGCCCAAGGAGGTAAAAAGGAATATGAGCAATCATCTTTGTTGCCCCTTCATTCCAGTTTATGCTGCCAGCTTTTTGCATGGTACCTTGTGAGGGTCGTGAAGGACCGAGAATGGATGAACAAATGGCAGGTTCATTCATTAAACCCAGGAAATCACGGGCACGTCTCCATACTCTCGCGTCTGAGATTTGAGATCGAGCCACCTGAAGCGCAAATCCTTGTTAAAATAGAGAAATAATCAAATCAAATCAAATCCTTGCGCTTTGCTTGCAGAAACCAGCCAAAAAAGTACCTTGCCCAATGATACACGTGCCCTCGGGAGTAATTCTCGGTGGTGTGTAGCCAGTTTTGCAATTGCTGTTACCACAAAACATAGAAGCCTGGACTGTGATGACTTGCTGTAGGTCTCCTTATTAGGACTACGGGATACATCTTGCCTCAGACCCAAACGACTTCAAAGTAAAAGGAAGTAGATTAAGTCATCAAACAATGACTCAACATCAATATCTTTAAACTACAGGACGCAATGGGTTTTGTATGTCATACCTAGTTGAAAGGTTTTCATACAGAAGTAGTTCCAAACTCTCAAAAAGCTCACGCGCTTCGTCTTTGTGAGATCCACCGCCTCCACCATGCTCTCCAATGGCCCAACATAATTGCAGTGCCAATTCTGTCTAGACAACAATCAATGTATTTTCAAAATTTATTGCATCACTCACTCCCTCCTTCAACATATTAGTGAAATGCTGGCTAACCTTCTCTGGGCTGTCATAAGCTTCTCCCAGTCTGTCTATTATAGGTTTCTGCAAAGAATTCATATGAGCAATAAGTCATGGCTTTCTAAAAATAACCGTGAGCAATAAACCTCTCACCAAAATTGTATCCTCACATGAGCTTCCAATTCAAGATAGATTTTATTTGTCATCATAAAAATATATGAAGTAGATTGCACTCAACTCAAAATTAACTATAATTGTTTTAAAACCTTAAATAAAAGCAGTGTATTGTCAAAACAATACCTTCAAAAGAGCTATAAAATTTGGAGAGTGTTGAAAAGCAGAGAGCATGAATTCCAATATCCTCTTATGAACCTAAAACCATTTGTAAACATTAACAATAAGCGATAATTTTATAACAATAATAGTAGTCACGGAATAATTTGCAAAACAAAAATCAAAATGATAATCTTATAATCACATCTGCGGCTCAGTTCTTTTGGCTGGAAACACCTACCGTTATTCTTAATCACATATTCATCAACGAAGGGGAGAGTATTAAACTGCTTCTTCGAATGTTTAAAGGGAAAAAAAAGAAAGCTCTTATGGAATGACTTAATAAATTTGTAAAGGTTGATGGGCATTCAAGTGGGATAGGAGACTTTCCTTCAAAAGCTAGCTGTTAAAGTGGACCTACTTCAATATTCCATATTACTCAATGTAGAATTTAGACATTCCCAGCTACCTAAGTCTCCATTAGTTTCATTTTCCTAAACTACTACCAAATTCTATTCTGGTTGCTGACAATAATGGGATTAGACTTCATGTAAGATCCACTGTTTAAATCATATTAAACAATATCTCGAAAAATGATTCAATGGAACAATGATCTTGACGTGGAAAAGATAATCGATGATGCTATCTGATCTTTACAAGCAATATATCGGCAGTAACAAGAGCCATACAAATACCAATTATTTCCTTTTATTTCTAGCTTTTGCAAAACTTTTCTACTCAGTATGATAGATAAAATTTTAGTGCAGCCAATATTAATGAACTTGATCAATATATGAAACTTTTAAGAAAAGGGACATGGAAGGCCAAAAATTCAAGTGAAATTATCTCCTCAGACTACACTACTTAAATTGATGTTTCAGAATGGAAATTGCCAATGATCAACCTAGAAGGACGGCAACGTACATTTTCAAATGTCAGTTCTCAAAAGCTATTGAACCTGTCATGCGAAGAGAAGATAATTTCAATGTATACATACCTCATGAGAAAAGTTTTTGTCAGGAAATATTGTAGAATATCTTGACATAAGCAGAGGAATTAATGCGCACATCAAAGCTGAAAATGAATTTACAAACCTTGTAACAGCCAGCTCATGAATATATCTTACATAAATGGACAGATACTACGAACAATTAACTCTCACCATATATAATGAAATAACACAAATGTCACACAGATTCTTGTGTAAGAACTTACACTCGTTGACTTCATGTAATGCTATGGAGAAGTACACATCAAGAAGGGGAGGTGCCAGAATAAGTGCTTGTTTCAGCCTATCAGAATAAGGACTATTTACTGCAGCCTGTAATAATGCAGCCATTCCTGGAGATGTCCAGTGGCGTTCCTGGCATATAACATAACTTACGTCGAGGCCTAGGAAGATAATCAGGATAACAAGAACTAGCTCCATATAACAAGAACAAAAATAGAACTAAACAATGGCAACCAGTAAGATGAAAAGTGACCATACAGCGAGTCCATCATTTTCATCCTTTAAAAGCTCAAGGAACAAAGGACTATCTACATCAATAGCACTGCTATCCTCAGATTCAGAATCTCCTGCACCATCTTCTATAGTTGAACCAGTATAGGCTTCATCCATAAGGGCAAGTAGCATCTGCATAGTAAGTAACCAAATTTTCTTATACTGCATAGACTTGTACAATTGTGACAAAATTTTCTCCAACTTGTAGTGTCAAAGATAACCTTAGGAGCTGTATTTTGTTGAATTGAAGCTATACCAGTTCCAATTAGTGGTCCAGAGCTTTTTTCTACCTTTTCCAATGCCACAACCAAAACTAGCAAAGATGGTAGAAATGTCAAAACAATAGAACCCATTGCTAAGTGAAACCAGAAAAAGAACATCATCAGAACGAAATCTTCAAGCTTATTGAATTTCTTAGGTAGCCATCTGTTATGCCCAACTGACTTTTATTAATAATTAAAGAGTACAGCCATGGTTCATTTTTCTTTCTTTCCTTTTCTTTTTCCACTTTTTGGGCCCCATGGGGGTGACAGAGCAGTGACTGGTTGCTATTAGGTTCCTTTATTTGAGCATTTTGTTTCTCTTCAATTGTAATCCTGCCTTCATTCCAAACAGGGATAACATGCACTAACATAAAATAGAAATAAAACACGAGAGGGAGCTGCAAAAAAGAGAGAAGCATGGCTCTGGACCTTTCCATCCATTATATTTCAGTATTGATCCTGAATAGTAAAATAGAGATAAGCACTTCTAAATGCTCTGTGGTTATAAATCAAAAGGTAAACAGAAATTACATAGTTATGAAATTTGAACATACTTGGCAAGTCCACTAGAGATATAAACAAAGGAAGGAATGACCCAGGTGATATCAATCCCGGTAAAACTTTCAGGAACAGTTTCCCTAATCTGCAAGATTGAACAAGACATGATTAGACAATAATCCAAGATAACATCCAATAAATAGCTCAACAGATTCATACATGTCTATAATTGACACCCAACGATCAAATTTAAGTGCAAGAAAAGACAATTTCTTGTAAATATTCTATGTAATGCTTATTTCCAAGCTCCTTGTTCGAGGAAGATGCTTTTATCTGGTTTCCAGAATAAACTGAAGGATTCCTTCTTCAAATGATTTAACACTCTGTTCTGCATTACATACTGGTACAAAAGATTCAGCCAAAAAAATACGGATATAAAAGAGATGCTAGCTGCAGAAGACTGGTAGTATGCACACAACTAATAGATAGTTGTGTATTAGCTCACAATTTCCTAGCCAACCCCTCTCAACTAACTGCTAACACTTCTTAAATACCATTACAATCCTTGTAAACACGTCCAGCCTGAGAATGTAAATGCAGCAATCATGTTTAGGAAAAGATCATGGTTAACAGTTTTAAAATTTACACCAAATCATTAACCATCCTCTTTTAGAGTTAAATTGTCAAAATAAGAAAGCTGCAAATGAATAAGGCGTGTACTCAGAAGGTATATATAACCTATGATGTACATGCTGCCAAACTAAGTAAAACTTAGATGGTTACAGTCTGGTCATTTAACACTGTCAGAGCCTTAAAGATCTACTGTTTAAATATATTAATTCAAGATAGCAGTAATGGCACTTGACTTTTTACTACTGCCACACCCCTAAAAGAACAGCTTACCTTTCGCCATGCCAAGCTACCAGCTTTAACAACAGTGGGAAAAACTGCCAAGAGAACAGTTATAATAACATCAGATATATGCAGACAAACAAGCACACCCATGGTAAAGAAGGGCAACATGATCAAGAATCACAGGGTTAAGTTGCTAAAGACATTGCATCAGACATATTTTTGGCCTGAATATCAGACATTAATTTGGTCAACACAAATTCCCTCAATTTGCATTACTAAAAATATTGGCCGAAAAAGTTGCTAAACTGTCTAAACATATGGCACTAGGAACCCACAATTCAAAGATGAAGAATTTTTTATTTGATCTATCATACACAATAATCAAACATAAAAATGGAATGCTCAAAAGAACTTAGGCAATACCTGAGACAATAGGTTCAGGAAGGAACTTTGAAACTTTTTTCTGTTGACAATGAGAAACTCAAGCGTGGCTTCTGCTACAACAGGATCGGCAAACTCCCTACAATAGGAAATAATTAGTGTGGATCACGTGCATTGCATAGAATCTAAGAAATAAGCCACACTTTGCATGACTCATGAGCCATGTGGGTTGCTAAAGATTTTATATTATATATAGATTTAGATTTTGAGAGGATTTTGCTAAAAAATGAATAAGAAGTAAACAACAGAATAGGTGCTGCTTGATCAGAATATGCACTTAAATAAAAATCTAATCCGACAGAACAAGTGCTTCACTGGTTATCTCATTTTCCAACTTCCTTATCTGCTAGAGTCATAGCATATTGTGGCCTGTTAGAAAACTTATAATTACCTGCTCAAGCATGAACGAAAAAAAATCCTGAGACTAGGATCAGCGTCATGAAGAACAACCTCCCCAAAATCTAGGTAAAACTGAAGAATAGCCTGACAAAACATATAAGAAAAGTATATGAACCAAGGATATATATATATATATATCAAAAACACATGCCAGATCAACAAACCACCTTTTAAACCCACAAAGGAAAGCCCAGAGAAGAAACTGAACAAATCCAAGAAACAATGAACAAATAAATTAGGTGATATGGATTTCTCATGGCATCGAACCAGCTAACCCTTATTGATTTTTCACTTTTATTTCGCCAAAAAAATTGCTTTACCTAAGCTATAGAAAGTCCAAAAATAATGCTAAGTAGACAAAAATCTATTTATAAGTTGGTAAAGACGTAGCTCCATTAATGTAAAATAAGCCTGCAAGTCTGGACTAGGCTCACAACGAATTAGATACATCAATGAAAGCAATTTGTACAGAGAAACCGGCGTACATCTCAAGTTAACTAATAGGTAACAACAAAGATTTGCTGGAGTTTAAACTTCAAAGTATCAAGTATCAACCAAATTGGAAGATTGTTGAATATCCGGTCACTAAATACAATAATTATATTCAAATTTTAAAGATTGAATCTTACAAAACATAGACAAAAAAATTACTTCGGCGATCAATCAAATATTAGATTTTAAAAAATGACATACGAGTAACAGAAGGCCATTTGAGGTGCGAGATTGAGAGAGTGAAGCCACTGCGCGTTGAAAAATCTTGTTAATTTGCGGATAAACTCTGGCTACCAAGTCCTCAGAATTCTCAGCCACACAAATTTCATGTAGCTTTTTCACCTATTCAAATACAACCAAGGCACCGGTTAAAGATGTTGAAATCTAACCCTAAATAATCGAGAGATTGGTCGTATGGTAGCTTAGAAAATGGTGAGGAAAAGGACGAGCCAAATTATTCAAGTGCAAGGATAACAAGTATGAGCAGGAAACTCGAGAATAATGTGGAACAACTTGATCAAAATATATCTGGATGATATCAAATTTTCCCGGGAGAAAGTGGAAAGTAAGGAGTGAGAGAGAAAGACTCACGGATTGAAGAAGGGCGGGATCAGAAGCAGGATCATTAGCGGTATTGGAGTCTCTGGCACTATTAGACAACGTTCTGAGGTGAAAATCCCAATTTCTGTCTCGCTCCGCCATTTTCTATCGCAAATCGATACTTGTTTTCCTTTTAATCTAATCCCACAACGAAATCAAAATGAATTTTTGCGATTCGACTACGCTTGAAGAGCTATTTCATCATTGACGTTGCGAGTGATTACTGAAAATTGCTTCGAGTCGGAACAAACAGGGTCCCATACGCACACAAGACACTACACGAAAGATCATCTTACCGCGACAATAATAACGACGCTTTCGAAATTACCCGGATTTGTCAAAGGCACACGGTCAATTCTAAAATTACTTCTTTTTTTTGCCTTTGAGGCACATGATTTTTTTTATTTAAAAAATAATAATTAATTAAAATTTAATTTAATTTTTTAAAATAAATTCATATTATATATATAAGTTAATTAAATAATTTTTATATTAATTATAATTAAATAATTTATTTATCTAAAAAAATTAATTAACTTTTATATTAAGAATTTGAAAATATTTTTTCAATCCATTTTTCACTTACACTTAATTTTTAAATTTATCAATTATTAATAAATAATAAATATAATTTAATTTAAATTTTACGATTAAGTTGATTTCTTCCTTGATTATATAATATTTCTATAAATTATTTTTAATTAAAACTACTACTAATTTATGCAATCATACATGTCATGGAAACGAAATAATTGGATATGTGAATATTTTTAGAAATAATTCATATATAATTCATTAAATTTTGAGGATCAAGCAATGCGTTTTAGGTTAAAGGTTGGAGAGAGTAAATGTCTCGCTCATTAAATTAAATTATTGGATTAATAATTAAACTGATAAATATAAAATAAATAAAATTTGTGTATTATTATATTATCATCCAAAGCCCAAGATAATTTATTTTAATAAACATTTTAAATCTGAATATCATAAAAGTAATAAAGTCACAAAAAGACTGTAAGACACAATTAATTATACATCTCATTTGAGCAAATCTTGAAGCTTGTGACAGAAGGTATCAATATAACTAGACTCTAAATCATTGCTAAGTAAGAGACTTCTCAATCTGCTTCGGTTTTCTCTTACTTCCCTAGAAACCTCACTTTCTTCATCCATCACGCTCTTGACAGCTTCACAAACAGATTCTTTTGTGAAGGAACCATCTTCATCTCTCCGAACTTCAACGCCAGCCTTCAAGCTTCTGCTAAACAGCCTTGCATTGAGGAATTGATCACCTCTATTAGGTAATAAAACTAACTGACACTGATTCACTAGTGCCTCTGATAAAGAACCTGACCCACAATGTGTTATGAAGCACCCTACAGATGAATGTTCCAAAATCAGTTGTTGTTGTACCCATCCTCCATCTACCATCCCTCTCCCTTCAACTCTTTGTTTAAACCCTTCTGGTAAAGCTTCATCAACTGTTTCAAACCCAATTGGATGTCTTATAGCTGCCAAAAATGGCATACCTGTATCAAATTATATTATTAAACCATTGGAAACACTAAAAAAACAATTAAAGGGAAAATTAGGCATTTAGTCCCCTCATTCATTTACTGTTGGGTTAGACCAAGTCTACCCTTAGTAGATTAGAGTGCACGTCGAGTATAAGTAGGGCTCTAATAATGAGAATAAAGAATAATATGGGTTAAAAGTACTAATATGTCCCTTTTTTTTTATTTTCCAAGATATCCGCTTGAGCGAATAGTAACTAATGTCTTCACGTTCTGTTGACCCATTTAAGGGGGCGGACGCTTGCCACGGGTCTAAAGCTGCTTCATTCCCAGGGCAAGGGTCGAACCCCAAATCACTGGTTAAGGTAGGAGAAACCCTTGCCACCTTACCTAGGCCTCCCTTTGTACGGAAAGGGGTTACACAACCGTGAGGATGTAATGTTATGTGGAGAGAATGAGAGGGAGTGGGTTATATGTATGATAACTAGAGAAACAAGACTCCTCTCTTATCTTAGTGCCCTTCTCTCTTCTGTCTGTGTGTTATTTGTTGTATTGTGTAATTGAAGTTCATATTAATGCTCCAGTTTCATGTGGGTGATTTGTTCAAGCAATTAGATTCTAGTTACATCCCAAAATCTTTCACTTCTAAAGTTTGACTCAAATTAGTCATTTCTAAAACACTAATAATTTTTTGAAATGTAAGAACTAATGGATTAAACAGCTGAAACTCAAGAAATTTAGTTGGATGAGTTAAACTTTTGGGACTAAACTGTAATTGAGTGAAATTTAGTTGGATGAGTTAAACTTTTGGGACTAAATTGTAATTGAGTCTAATCCACAAAGAGTAAATAATTAATTTTCCCAAAAATAAATAAGTGAAAGGGGCCGGCATACCTGTGAGCTCCAGACCCAACAACAAGTCTCGGAATTCATTAGGTTGCATTATGCATTCACTTCCAATAGCACAATAAATTACTGAACCATCCTTGAATCTTCCTAGCCAACGAACCCATTTCTCCTCTAAAGTAGAAGTAGGTTGCTCTGGTATAAGACACCCAGAAAGCAAGACAGATTTTCCATGTAGGGTTTCCAGATAATCTAAAAAAGGACCCTCCATCTCTCTGCAACTTTTGAATCCAACTGCATCTGGCAAGCCTGAATTAACCATTCGATCAATAAAAGGAACACCACTTCCACAATCAAATTCCAAAACCAAAGCCAATGCTCGTGCTTCATAGACAGAAAGCTTGATGGACGAATCATCAGGCAGTCCAACAATAGTTTGCATGGGGTCAAACGTAGTAAACTTTGCCCCATGATGTTGTCTCTTTAATGATTCCATGTAAGCTAATGATACTGCAGAAACAGTCCAGAACTGAACAGTCTTGATGCCCAAGCTTTGAGCTAGCTTTGGGAGCCAATAAGCAGAATCAAAGAAGACAAAGTTTGGGTGTAGATCAATAAGAAGAGTTTCAATTTGTTTCTGAGTACGATCCATGGCTGTGATAATGAGTGGGAACAAAGAGTCATTAACATCTGAGGTTGTCTCTGCACCATGAGGAAAACCTTCAATACGAGGAATAGTGATGGGGACGAAGGTGATGAGATGAGGATGGAGATTTAAATGTTGTAATTTGGATTGTGTTCTTTTGGGGACGAAGAAGGAGATTTTGTGTCCTCTTTTGGCTAACTTGTTGGATAATTGTAGATATCCAGTTAAGTGCCCCATAGCAAACCACGGAAACATGGCTATGTGTAGAGATTCTTCCATGGTAGCCTGAAATTTTGAAATGAAAATCACAAGTCTTAGCCTCTTATATCCTGTAATTTTGAAAAGGGAGATGATTCTTCGGAGAAAAATATGAGAACGTAACCACTTCACAAAGCTCCGTTAATCATTAAATAAATCATAATGAAGAGTTTTAATTAAGCCATTAATATTATCATAACCTGATGATCTGTTTAAACAGGAGGAATAAAAGCAGACGATGAGATAAATGCTGAAAGAGTTTTTTCCTCATGCCGAAACGTTTGATTCTGTGTGCCTGTTACATATATGGAGGAAGTGTTTCAAAGTTCTGTTACTATGTTTATAAACAAAACCTACGTACTATCACTTCTTAATTTACACTCATTTCTTGCATCTGTTATCTGAATTTATGGAGGGAATTAAGATGGCGCACAGTTAGGAAAAAATAAACTGTAATTGAGAATCATTATTATCAAGAAGTTTAAGAAAGCATACAAACATTAATATTTATTTTCTTTTTCTTTTCATTTTCATTCATCTCTATGCATATATATGATTTTCTTTTTCAATGTATAAATTTTTGCCAAATTTAATAAATATATTATTTTATTAAATTTTTATTTTTTGTGTGCATCAGTTAAAATATAAAATTTAAAGATATAAATATTTATTTAAATATGAAATAAAATAAAATAATGTGAATTAAAATGGTACTCCCATATGTAAGAGCTAGTAGATCTTGAATATTTACCTTTGACAAGAGATTAACTATTAGTCCGTTTTGTCTAATGTCTATATTCTATTTGATCTGCAACACACACACACACACACACACACACACATATAAATTTTATGACACCAAATTTAGTTAAAAATATATTTAGGTTAACTTAATATTTTTATCTAATCAGTAGCAATTAATAATTTTAATCAATAATTTCACTTTATCTTTAAAAGATATTGTGTCCCATAATGATAATTAATAAGTAATCTCATTTTGTGATATTTTAGATTACTAATAATTATAATAATTTATAATAATCATAAATAATTTTTAAAAGATTTTGAGTTACAGTAATTAATCAGTAATCATATTCATTAATTTTATAATATTTTAAATTTTTAACTGTAATCATAATTTATAATCATTTTAATTAAATAATCAATTATAATCTATTTTTTCTTATTCTTCGTGAAAGTACTCACTGAAAAAATTGTTTATGGCACATGTATATACAGCTCCTGATGTAGGAGCTGGATTTGATAGGAGACAAAAATGGTTTTCCCTCCAATTCAAACGGAGCCATCTGTTCAGTCTGGCATGCAGCATTACTCTCAAAAAAGGATAAAGTTGAAGAATCCATCTACACTCCAAGAATGTGATTCCTTCGTCATTTCCTTGGCTTGCATTTCTCTGTAGAAAACACCCACCAGCAGAGAGCATCTTGAAAATGGATGAAGAATCGAACTTTGCATCAGAATAACGTATAAAAAAGCTAGAAAGTCGTGACAAATATATCTTCTTGATGACAGAAAACATAATAGACAGAGCCAAGAAAGCCCCCCAAAGTGGAAAAACAAAGCCATATTTACATCTACATCTACTGTAAGAAAAAAAATCTTGATGCCCAAGGGGAGGAAAGTGAAATAATGAGAAGAAATATCAATAATTCTGCTCTCTCACCTGAGTCTCGCAGAACCGGTGTTGGCGCCTCTGGTTACCATATTTCCACCGATAGAGACTCTTCCGAGGTGCCCGCGTTCTCCCTGTCTCCTTCTACACGTACCACTCCTGTAAGTTCGATCTTCTTTTTCTTATCTTAGAACCCGTGTTGTGGTGACTGTGAGATGTGTGAAATATCACACTTCTCTTTGAAGTAATATTTGCTCCACTAATTGCTGCTAGGTTAAGACAGAGAAACTTATATTCAGCAGCTATAAAAAAGCAGAGTATTGTGAAATCATGTTCATAGTATCAGGATGTTGAACTTGAATTGTCATTGTTATAGACACTGAAACATTTGTATATTGGTTATTTCCAGCCACAAATGACACCAAGTCCGATGAATCCTCTGTGGAATATGGCAGATAGAAGGCAAGCAGGGCTCTACAGCATACCTGAGTAATGCCTGATTTCACAAACTTAACAAACTCAATAGCAAATGTCAAATGACATTATTACAGAATGAATTTCCTTCATCAACAGAAAAAAATAGACCACTTTACATGTAAGAAGAAAATGGTACATATATTCTTGTTATGAATAGTCTGCAAATGCTTGTTAGTCGAAGAAGATGAAGTTTTGCGGTAATCTAATAATGAGATGATCAGTAATGTAGTGTATTATGTTACAAATAGATGACATAGAAAAGAATTGAGGAAAAATGATTCCCACTTAATTACTGAAGCAATTGTTTGGATATACAAATCGTTATCTGAGTAATAACTATTCCAACAAATTCATAACTAGATTACAATTGCTACATATTATAACATATTAAGAGTAATATAGATGCATGTATCGATTGTTATGAAATTTGTATTGTTTATAGCACTAAATTTGGATTTTTCTCCAGAAGTGACTCCTACGAGGTGCCTGTGTTCTACCAAGCTTCTTCGAGACATGCCACTCCTGTAAGTAATCCAATAATATTTATTTAAGAACCAAAACTTACATTAAGCAATTATAAAGGAATTATTGTTGAATCATGTTCATAGCTTCAGAAAGTTGAACTATCATTGTTGTAAAGCTAAGATTTTTGTAGGTTCAGACGACACCAAGTCCACAGAATCCTCCGTGGTATCTGGCAGATAGAAGGCATGCAGGACCCTACAGAATATCTGAGTAAGACCACAATTCACAGACTTACAAGCTCATAAGTAAATGTGATTATTATAGCATGAATTTTCTTCTCTTAATTAAGTAGAAACTGTATGGAACAAAATAGATCATTTTACATGTCAGAAGAAATAGGCATACTGGTCTGTTTCATGTTTTATTAAAGTGTATGGTTAAGTCCTGCATCGTGCATCAAGTGATTAGAAGATAAATCAAAAGCATACTAGCTTGAGACGAATCAATCCGAAGTAGCCTAAACTATTTTGGCATAAAAGATAAGGCTCATGTATAGATGATAACATAGAGAAATAAAGTTAAACTCACAATGTTCATTCTTCACATGGACGACGTACGCTAGTTCTAAATTTCATATAAATATGTTATTTAGTTGCATGAACTTGTAAATTTGATGTTAGACGGGGAAAATAGCCCAGATTAATTCACTAATCTTGAAACAATTTATAGTTTTCCAGCACGACCTCACGTCCTTGATGAAGATAGAGCAATGGGATTCAACCCGAGGCTCAGAGAATCTCACCAGCCATTAGTTCCGCCTCTAAGATTCGCAAGCCAATCAGGCACACAAGCTCCAACGGCGCTGGAAAATCCCAGATCTGGAGCCTTGAGCAAGCTGAAGAAAGAAATCTACGAACCCAATATTCCAACTTCAAAGATTCTAGCGAAGAAATTGAGCTTCTATTACAGAGACTCAAAAGGTGTGAATGCCTTGAAGGAGATGGAGAACAGGGAAAAGAACGAAGAAGGAAAGAGTTGTGCGTTATGCTTAGAGGATTTCGTGCCGAAACAGGAGGTAATGGTGACGCCTTGCAAGCACATGTTTCATGAGGATTGTATAATGCCATGGCTGAAAAGCCAAGGTCAGTGTCCGATCTGTAGATTAGTGATCTGCGAGAAAGAGAGGGAGAATCCAATGCCTTTGAACGACGAAGATGTTGGCACCAGGAACCTAATAGCAGGAGAGCTTCTGTCAATTGTGAGGGCCATGGAAGAAGCCTTCCGATTGGGTCCCGAAACTCACTGATTCATGATTTATCAAAGGATCATTTCATATCAAAGGAAACAGAATTTATCTACTTTTGGAAACAGAATTTGCCTACCTTTGGGTTCGGATGGATTCATTCGATAGACATGTCAGTGATCACTGTGTGTTCATCTTGAGCAAAAATTCTGTAATGAAATTTTCTTGCAAGCTTTGAGCAAAAGTTCTGTTACTTCTGTACAAATCTAATCCTTCTGTGGCCTTGGCATTGCAATAACATTCGTAACCTATATATATAGCCACTGTCTTTAGATCCAAAGCTAAGGTATTTGCATATATGCTCTTAGTAGCAGTTCAATGATCTCGCATGCTTACACACGTCCAGCTTCTGCATAGCCCTGAGACGTCCTTCCCGGTAATTTTTATTGAGACTGGGTTAGCTGGGAAAAATTAATCATTTTATCTCTTAACTTAATTATAACTCAATCTTTTAAGTTTAACTCAGTGCTGAACTCAAACGGCGTTAACAAACTGAAAGTTAGATCCTTCTCCTTGCGGTTAGACACTGATCTGAAAAAGCGTTCAGGTCTTTCTCTTCTTCTACGTTTACTCCCTTCATCTCGAGGACACCCCCTCCTCCCATATTCTTCATGAACCCTTTTGTGCCTTCTTCATCTCCAACAACAGCACTACTCACCCAACTTAAAGTGCACTTTTGACACAGAATAGCAATAATATACAGGTGTGGTGAGTAGGATCGTCGCTAAACAGAACAGAGAGTGGTGGTGAGGATGTGTCGGAGAGCGCAGCGGTGGTGTTCATCAGCTGGAACGGCTACTGCATGCGCCACGTCGTGAAGAGGCTCTTCAACAGTATGAGTTGCGCGGCCCCCAGCGCCGAACCCACACCGTTCGGTACTTGCAAACAATAAATATAATCCCTCTCAATCTCTGATCAATTAGTCTCTTTCCCGCCTTTCATCTCTAACTTGAAGAAATATAAATAAGATGCCCCGAACCGAGAAAAGATAAGGATGTATTGTTTTGTTGGCCAATATACAGAAATTGATATCA
Organism: Leucaena leucocephala; assembly: GCA_037074615.1. Classification (NCBI taxonomy): domain Eukaryota; kingdom Viridiplantae; phylum Streptophyta; class Magnoliopsida; order Fabales; family Fabaceae; genus Leucaena; species Leucaena leucocephala. The sequence goes on along the minus strand of CM073546.1, from coordinate 4,049,758 downwards.
GGTAATTTTATTAATTAAATCATGGCCAATCATGTTCACGCACGCACAATCAAAGAATAAAGAAGTGAAAAGCTTCCCATGGTAGCAGTAACAAAAAGAAAGAGGAAGAGGAAGTGGAGATGAAAGACCCGAATGCTTTTCAGATGGGTGTCTAACGGCAAGGAGAAGGGTACAATTTTCAGTTTGTTAACACCGTTTAAGTTCAATTTAATTTACTAACGGCAAAGATGAAACTGTTAAACAGGACTAAACTTTAGAAATGAATTGTCAACAGTTAAATTTAAGGAATTAAGTTATAATTGAAAAATTAAATGATTATTTTTCTTTAAATTTTAGTGATAATTTTCACAACAAATTTGCATGAAAAATTCCCAAATATAAAATTTATTTACAAAAGTACCTTCTTATTTTTTTTTAATTTCTTTTCCGGTGTCTTAAGATAAGTTATATCTTAAGACAAATTATCTTTTAAACATAATAACAATTTTAGATTAATTTAAATTAGGAAATGAAAGACTTTTTTGTGTAACTACTTTACTACATGTATTTTTATTGCATCCCAAATTTTAAACTCAAGACTTTTGAATATAGGTGTTTTATTTTTTTTTAACATAACTTATTTTTAATTATATTTATATATAATTAAAGATAAGTTATATATATAATGAATAGTAAAAATTTTTGTATTAAATTTTGAAATAGAGATTTGTCAATCATTTTTATTTTTTTTTATAAATAACACATTTTGGGTTATAAATATAAAAATTTAAATTGTAACAATAAATTATTAATTTTTTATTCATATTAATCAATACAAATTTTTTTATAACTTGTCTATATTTAATTTTTTTATTTGAGATTTGTAATCATTTTTCTGTCCTTTAAACTTCAATACCAGGTAAATATTTTTGTAAAATAACTAAAACGAAGCCACAATATTTATTACATGGCATGATGACATCCGTTGGATGAAGCAAAAGGCTAAGATTTAATTTACCAAATCGGCGCCTTTGAGTAAACTAACCCATTCGCGCGTGATTTCTCTCCTGCTGCCATCAGTGCTCAACCGAGAAGGCCGAAGCGCATTCTCGTTTAGCAACCCCGGAACCGGAAGAGAGTTCGCTACTTGGAAAGTTTAGGTGTGAAATCATCGCTGTAGAATCTCGGGGCAATGTCCAAACCTGTTCCGGTTGCTTTGGGCTGCGAACCAGTGGTGGGTTCCTTGACATCTTCGAGGAAGAGGGACTACAAGGTCACGAATCGCCTCCAAGAGGGCAAACGCCCTTTGTACGCCGTCGTTTTCAACTTCATTAACTCCCGCTACTTCAACGTTTTTGCTACCGTCGGTAGCAATAGGGTTTGTGCTCTTTCTCTGTTTTCTTTCGGAGAAAATGTTCAGAAAACGTGATTAATTGTTCGTGCTTTTTGTTCCTTTTCAAAACCTGAGCCTTTCCGGTTCGTATTTGCGTATTTCTCTCGTTTGATGTATATATTGGCTCTGGTTAGCAGTTGTAGCATGTGGTGGATGGATGGATTTACTTTCAATGAAATTTTAGTTTCATCTAAACTGTGAAATTCATTGACAATTCAATGTTAGCTGAATTGGAGCTGTGGGATTTTCTCTATAATCTGTCTCTGTAGTGGCTTCTAGTCAGACGCTGGATCTTCTGTAGTGGTGCTTTGCGATTTACGTTCTGCTTATATTCTCCAATACTATACAAACTGGCACTTATTATCTGATTTTTTAAAATATGTTGACTTATTAGAAGTGGAACTATTTTCTTGTCTCTTTATACTTAGTTAACGTTCAATCTTTTATTAAAGAAAAAATTGTAATAATCTGCCTTGTTTTAATCAATTAGGTTACTGTTTATCAATGCCTTGAAGGAGGAGTTATAGCTGTTTTGCAATCATACGTTGATGACGATGTGAGTAAAGATTGCCTTCGGCTGTCCTTCTTCTACTTAAAGTTCGTTTTTGTGGAAGATTGATGCAATTTTAATTTGTTTTGTAGACCAGAAGGATGAGTCTTTTTACACTGTAAGTTGGGCATGTAACATTGATGGTACCCCATATGTAGTTGCTGGGGGATTCAATGGTATAATCCGAGTAATTGATGCTGGCAGTGAGAAGATACACAAGGTATTGCAAGACATTCTAGTATTATTCTTTTTCTTACTATAGTTGACTGAACTCATTTTCATGATAATATTGATGGAATCTGGTCTGTCTACTTGAAGCAGAGGAGTCAGATTATTGTGATTTTCATTTTCCATTTAGGATGTTGAGAGTTTTTCCTAAAAGTCTTTTGATTTTAAGAATTTAAAGAATTTCTAGCAAGCTGGATATCTGATCGTTGAAAATGTGTGATATTTTTCCTTTCCCCTAACATGATACTGTTATTCTTGCAGAGTTTTGTTGGTCATGGGGAATCCATAAATGAAATCAGAACTCAGCCATTGAAGCCATCACTTGTGGTGTCTGCAAGCAAAGTAAGTAGAATGACCTTCCTTTATTTAACTGATTCAAATATTATTTATCTTTTCTCACAGTAATGTCAGAAATTGACCAGGATGAGTCTGTTCGATTATGGAATGTTCATACGGGAATATGCATTTTAATATTTGCTGGTGCTGGGGGTCATCGCAATGAAGTTCTGAGTGTAGTAAGTATGTTGTGCAAATAATACGTGGTTGAGAATTTGGATGTTGCCAGTACTGACGCTATTTGGTTACTGCAGGACTTTCATCCATCGGACATATATCGAATTGCTAGTTGTGGCATGGACAATACTGTGAAGATTTGGTCTATGAAGGGTATGATTCAGTATATTTTTTTGGTTAGTTTGTATTCCTTATGTCATTTAATACTTATTAGTTTCTTTTGGTTAGCTTGTATGTCCTGATGTCATTTATACCATTTTACCTGCTGTTTTTCCATCATGTCATGTTTTTTATGTTGCTGCAGAGTTCTGGACTTATGTAGAGAAATCATTTACATGGACAGATCTTCCTTCTAAGTTCCCCACAAAATATGTTCAGTTTCCTGTAAGTAAAAATTTATTCATGTTACGTATCAAAATCTATTATAACTATATTCAATTTCAGGTGTTCATTGCTTCGGTTCATACAAATTACGTTGACTGTAATAGATGGCTTGGTGATTTTATCCTCTCAAAGGTGAGGGATTGCTCTTATAAGTGTCAGCATATTTTTTAGCAGGAGGAATTTGAGTGTGTTTGGCTTTGGGGAGAAACTATGGTCCAGTTGAAATTAATGTGGCTTTGACGGCCTTTGGCTACATCTGTTATAGAAGTGCAGAATTTAAAATAAGAAACAACTTTGTATTTATATGAACTATGCTTCTTGTCCCGGAGAATGAGGGTTTAAATTGCTAGAATACTGGTTTAGCACAGTTGGTCTTTTATAATTTCCTAGCCTTTGCAATATTTTTTAGTTAATTCCCAAAGTAATGGATTGTAATGTTTCCAGAGTGTTGACAACGAAATTGTCTTGTGGGAACCTAAAGTGAAGGAACAGACTCCAGGGGAGGTTTGAGTTATTCTCTTCTGCACTGTCGAGATGTATTTATTGTTTGTTAGTTTTAGTAAATTTCAGGCTACATTATTGAGCTTTTGAATCGATTTTTTGTTGTTTTCTTTTTTTGGGGTCTTGGTTAGGGTGTAGCTGACATCCTTCAGAAATACCCAGTTCCTGAGTGTGATATATGGTTCATTAAGTTTTCTTGCGATTTCCATTACAATGCCGCTGCGATTGGTAAGAGTTGCATAATCAATTGCAATTCCTGTTTTATATTATTTCATTCATAGTGTACGGCTTTTAACGGTCCTATGCCATGGAACTATTTTTATGCTGTGCTTTGCCGATGAAGGATTAATTACATAACTTCTAGCCGTTTCCCCCCTCTGGGTGGCAAGTTTCAATTTTAAGCTTTTACTACATTTTTGCCCTTTTTGTATATCAGGGAACAGGGAAGGGAAGATTTTTGTTTGGGAATTGCAGTCAAGCCCTCCTGTTCTCGTTGCAAGGTCTGTTTCAATCCCATTCAATTAGGCTTATTCCAGTGGATCTTATTATAAATCATACTAAAATACTCATGCTTTCCCTTGACCACTTAAGTTTTCTAGTTGTATTAATATTTGAAAGCACAACCTTTATAACTAAGTGGTCAGGGGTTAGAATCTTGTTACCCATCATCACCTTGATTAAAATTAAATTTCAATTCAATACAAGTCATGAGATGATGCTTTTTGCACAGTTGAAGCCAAAAAAACTTTCAAATGAGGGGACGTTTTTAACATCATAATAAAACTGTTCGTGGTCTTTCAAATGACAAATCTTAACAAAACTTATTTCGTTTCACTTTCTTTTTAGGTTGTCTCATGCTCAATCAAAATCACCCATTAGACAAACTGCTATGTCTTATGACGGAAGGTAAACCTTCATACACCCACACAATTTTGGTTCAACTTTCCCTCAACAGACGCGCATACACAAAATTTTGGACTCATACAAAGAATTTTGGTTCTGTATTCGCTTTTTCTTTCTTGCTTTAATTGAAATGCCATCCTGTTTTTTTGTAGCACTATTTTGAGCTGCTGTGAAGATGGGACTATATGGCGTTGGGATGCTGTGACGAATTCCTCAACCTAACTGGTTTTCATGTGGTCCAATCTTGTAAGCTCCACGAGAGCTTTAATTTTAAGATTTTTTATAACCAGCCACTGACATGAGGAACATAATTTACTTTGCCTTTACTCAGTAATTATAGATTAATGCTGATTTAGTTTTATGTCATATTGCGAAACTGAATTGAGTTTGTGGTGTAAAGTTTTTCCGTGACTGGAGTATAGCAGGATAGAGTTTATGGTTACTGATGGTTGGAATGTGTTACGAGACAACTTTACCTTCTTTTTTTTTTAAAAAAAAAATCAAATATAACCAAGGGCCAGATTGGTGACTTTGAGAACAATGATTCTTATTTTTATATGGAAATTATACTGTTTATTGTATTTTTACTATTTCATAATAAGATTTATCTATTTTCTTAACCACGTATTTCTGGCCAACCTTATTGCCCCCCCCCCCCCCCAAAAAAAAACACACAAAATTAACGATTCAAATCTCAGTGTGATGCCCCTCAGATGATAGCTAAAATTATCTTGCCAAAAAATCTGGATGTTATTTAACACTAACCATTTCGAGTGCCAAAATACAAGGTCACGACAATCTGAAACTTCAGATTATAACTTAATTCTATGGCGCAAGACGTAAACAAAATTTTTTATGATACACTGATGACGAGCTTCAACCAACCTCATCCTAACTTGTACAACACTTAGCAAATAGACTTGTATGCTATATACAAAAGAATGATAACCTATGGGGAATGGAATGATTTAGTAGTGATCCTCCTAAAGTTGATTCCTCAATTGAACCAAAAGATTCTGCATGGTATCAATCTTTTGACGGACTTCATTCACAACAGCAAGCTGCTGCTGCTGACTGGAAGTCCCTGAAGTACTAACTTCAGTAATTAAAACATCAAGTTTGGCCTGTGAATCCATGACTGCTTCCTCAAGCAAATTCAAAGTTCGTTTCTTTGATCTGTTTGGAGTTTCACAGATGGTGGTTGACGATGGAGATTGGACGCTACCATCTCTCTGGAAGAACATCTTGTCAATGCCTTCAGTTCCTGTAAGTAATCACACCATATTAGAGATGGACAGAAGAAACCAAAACAGGTGAAAATAAAACAAACCAAAGCAAAAAAAAAAAAATTAAAGCTTATCTAGCCTTAAGCAGCAATCAGTAGCGGTAGGTAAAAGAGCAAGAATTTGCTCTTAACAAAATATATAATTATGTACTTAATATTTGACAGCATACCAAGGTTGCTTAATTGATCCATTGCAGACTGGCCAACAGAACCTTCCAACTTCAGGAGCCGTAGAACCCCAGCTGTTATCCGGCCCATTGAATCAATTTCAGAATTGCACAGAAAAGCAAGGTGCTGAAACTCATCCTTGGTTACAACCACCTCAATCTGCATAACAAATATTTCTTCGTCACACAAAACCTCAATTTTGGGTTTTTTTTGGGGGGGGGGGTGTTTGGGGGAGACAGTGGCCATGTGCTTGAAATATCACAATCCTATTACCGGTTTGTTAACGGAGAATTTTACGTTTTCCACTTTCCAGTTAGTCATTTCATCATCAACATTGTCCTCACATAGTACCAAGCGAACTTCAAGACCAGCTCCCCCGAATGTGTCAGTGGGCTGTTTAATCCCATTGGCAATTAGCATGGATGAGGGAGCATCCTTCCGTGTATGGGGCTTGAAGATCTCCAACCCTTGAACTCTAGCCTGCAAGGTCAGTCACAGTAAGCAAAGGGTTGGACCAAGTATGTCTTAATAATAGGCTCACAGAAATAAAAAAAATAAAAAACAGCTAAATCAATCAACAGTGAGTAAGCCAAAAGTATGTTAGGAGAAACAACCAATATTTAATTTCCACTGCCAAGTGCAAATGTGCAGTGTTTAGTTCAATATGTATTTCTTTTGTTATAATTAGTAATTTGACCAGTCCTAAAGATTTCCTAATACTTATCTTCATTTCAATCCTCTAGCTCCTCAAGTTCAAGTGTTCAACTTTAACCAATATGAGACACCAAAGTATAGCCGAACTTCATTCCTGAAAGCAGTATGGGAAATCCATAATCCCAATATACAGCAGAAAGAACTTTTTCTTTACCGTAATCAGCTGTACAGGAAATTGCTGCACTCCTTTCGATTGTGCTCTTCTATTAGAAACATCTTTTGGGTTGCTTTTTGCATGTACTCGTAGACTGTTGAAAGTTGTGTGCCAACACCTCTCAATTCTCCCTACATCTTCATGGCCGGAGAACCACCAACTTTCAGCCATCTCTTGAGCCCCTTCAAGAGCAAATAACCAATCTCTCAATTCTATGGCAACATCCACATCATCTGGCTTCTTCAATTGTAAAAAGTTGGATTCCTTCCCTTCAATCACACTTCCATCTGGAGAAAACCAAAGTAATAATGAGAAGAAAATTACAAGCAAAAGAAAAACAAATATGTAAAGAAGATGAACAGGGAAAAAAACTATTATGTATCAAGTAAACACAACCAACTTCAAAATTCAGCACCATTTCATACCATCTCCTGGATTATCAACAACCAGAGGTGCTGCCTTAAAGAGCTTAGACAATGGTCCTGATTGTATGTTTTCTAGCCCTTTAGAAAGTCCCAATCCAGGGCCACCATCAGGTGCAAGTATTCCAAAGCGATGCAGCAGGGCTTCAGTATAGTTCATTCCTCCACCAAGGCGAACACCAGAAATAGAAGCTGAGACATTCAAACTATGAGACTCGATGTCTTGTTCATTTAATGGAATGACCTGCTCCATGCTTATATCCAGAAAAGGAAATAAGAGAGCATTTCCATTTGACAGATTGTTTCTTTTGTTATTAATCCAAAATACAGCTCTTAATTGAGGATATCCATTACTACTCATTGAGGGAATACTTTCAACAGAGTTCAAAATTGAGCCATTTTCAAGTGCCAGGTGCGCCTCAGCATCCACACAATCTATCTCAACACTCTGCCAACGTAAAGTGGATGAAGCAACAACAGCACCACCAAGGGTTCTATGAGTGGCCCTAATGAACAAATCATCTCCAATAAACTGCACTAGAGGCATTTCCTCAACATTCATTAAAGAAGATTCCAGAAATCGAAGTTGGAGGTCTTTCACAGCCAAACTCACAGCAGTGTCACTAGGAACCTCGTCCATAAACTTAATACTAGAAGATTTGTCCATAAGCTTTCTACTAGAAGATTTCTCCCTAACATCTATCAGTCGTTTACTTTTTCCAGCTTTTGCTATTTTCTCACCAACTCTCCCAAAATAAGCATAGAGATCAAGAACAAAATATAACTGTTCAATAGAAGTGTTGGATAAAAATTGTTCACATGCAACTCCAACCCTTACAATACCCCCAGGTGGAGGGACTTCTAATAATGGACTGCCATCAACCATTGCCATGGCTACTTCAACGCAAGCATCTTTCAGTTCAACACATCTCCATAATCCTGCACTCTGTCCAAGAGAATTCTGAAGCCCAGTTTCTCCTTTACATGTTTCTAGAGACAAAGAAAGATGTGATGCTCTGGCAGTCCACTTCTTAATGCTAGCATCAATTGGTTGACCTTCCCAAAGACAGAAACAAGCAGGATCCTTCTCCAGGTTCAGCATTCTTAGTTTCAAAGAGGGTGAATCTGAAAACAAAAGGCTTTCAATATGAATCCTTGCTCCAGAAAAGAAGCTCTGGACTGCACTGTCCATATTGCCTTGGGGAGTATTTATTTGGGTCTCGTCCAAAGGAATTGTAAGATCTAGTCCCTTAAGTGTGAAAATGAGAGAATTTACTGAGAAATCTGGCAAAACATCACCAGGATTGACAACAATACCATCAGCTAAGAAAGAAAAAATCCTCAAGCAGGATTCTTCTTGGAGATGAATCTGAAAAGTATAAAAAGATCATCATTCACCAGAGAAAATAATTAAAAATAGAGACACAAATGGACCATTTATCGAGAGAATTGCGCATACCATCAGAGGCTGACAGTCGATAACAGTATGAGAAGCAAAGGCTGGTGGAAGGGGAGAAGGCTTGATCTGTAGGGAATGAAGGCATATTAGAGGGGTGCCCTCAATCAGTTGCCACTTCTGTTCACCTAATGGGTATATAGGAGGACAAAAGCTCCTAGCTGGCAAACAAATGAAAAATCCTAAGTAAAAGATGCAGGCATAGCTAAAATTGAGTCTTCATAAGAATGTGTCAACAACTAACCAAATTCTGGAACATGCAAAGCTTCTCCTGTCATAGCATGCATTGATGGTTGCACCAAGGTACATGGATGGCGAGAGAAGGTATCCCTGCATTTCAGGAAACAAAAACCACAATCCTGTCATATAACCACAATTACTACTCTAAACTTGGAGACTTGTTTGCAACCATTTGTCATGTTAACTAACAAGTATCAAAATAATAGAGTAGGGAATATTGCCACTCCTTAATAATGAAAGAAATCCATATTTTTTCCTATTCTCTTTTTCCATTTCAATATTTTCAGGTTCATTCGTTACTGTTTTCCACTCAAAATATTGCCAACAAAGACAGATGAACATTTTGACCGATAATCCTTGCAATAATTGTTATTCACAGGCGTATGAGATGGGTGGCCAAAAACATGACAGGTACATAAGATGCAAACCTCAGAAATAGTCCAGAAATTGTAATCCTTGTTAAGTTAGAGTTGTCGTTGTCAGAAATGCTAGCCTGCAAGAAGCGCATCAAAACAAATGACTTCCACCACTAAAACGATGTTAACTACGTGGCTCAGCAGACGGACAAACAGCATGGCCACACATTTAAGGGAAAGGACAGTGTATATTTGTCAATGGTGTCTGACACTTTTATAAGCAAAAGCAGAATACACAAATATCCTAGGGAAAGAGAATGAAACAAAAGAGCATTTCAATGAAAATCTAACTATGATTAAGGAAATAAACTTACCATGTCAATTGTACCCTAGAACACAGAAATGTATTACATGAATCATATTTTTTATCTAATTCCGAATTACTCATCAGTTATAGCAATGTGTTACTAAACCATATAAAGCCCACATGAGAAAGAGAAGGGTTGCCTACTGCATAAGCAAAATACCATTGGCCTCTTGGGGAATAGTAACATGAATAATCACTCAAGAAAAGGAGAATTAGTGAAAGATGGTAATTGATCTAAAAAAGAGCAACATATGAACTTTATCATGGAAAATTACCCGAGAAAAGAAGAGAGACTGCATTAAAAGCTCAAGCTTGAATTCTGCATGTAAATATCAATTGTTTGATAAATTGGCTTGCTGTGTATGTAAATAAACTATAAGCGCTAATATGATTAAAGGACATGATAAATCAATATTAAAATCAAGCATTCAGGGCTAAAGGCAAACCAGTATCTTTAATGCAGAAAAATATGTGGTCCACAACAATAGAGACAAGAGAGCGCCCAGCAGCTTCTGTAGACCGCTGTCATGATCCCATAACCGATAGAGTTAGATGAAGCAAGAGATGGAAGGATTTTCCTTTTTTCACATAACAAAGTAACAATAATTTGTAAAACTGGTCCTCGTGGTCCAGCCTGAAAGGCTTGAACAACAGGTAATTGGTTCGATGATTACTGGTAATCAAAGTAAACTAATTTGTTGTCTCAGAAGGGGAAAAAAATGGAAATTCAGAACCTGTTGAGCCTTAAAATCAACATCTCCTCTGTTTAGGCAGACATATATACCCGTCATAAAGCGAAGAAGAGCACGCAGTCCTGATCATACACAATGCATTAATGCTGTATCACATTTATACAGTCATGTAAGACAAAAAATCTACTTGTCCCTTCACTTACCTGGTTCACTTAATGCAGGGCACACGGCTTCAGTAATGTGTAACTGAACCTCAAGCCCAAGTGGACTGTTTAATTCAGTTCTTTGAATTGTAATCTAAAAATAATAGAATTTTGGAAATATTGTCACACACAAAGCCGTGGAATGAAACAGAGTGAAAAATCAAATAGAGGAATCATATCAATTACATATGCCTCTCCAGATATGCCTTCTAGGAATCGCTCGCCTCCAAAGAAAACTCTCTTGGCACCATCGTCATCTCTCTGGTTCGCTCCCTCTTGAGAGCGGCCTAAAGTAGAACCCGTGAACATGTCAGGATGTGGCAAAAGATCAATAGACAAAGATTCCCATTCAAGTTTCTGGAGAGAAAAAATGTTGAATTATTATCTAGAAGGGAAAAAACTAAAGCAACAAAGCATAATCAAAATCAAGAAATATAGCAGATATATACTATAGATGACGGTATACAATAATCTTGTGAAAGGAAAGAAAGGACAGATCACAGAATGTAGAAGAGCAATTTGAAGAACAGAAAGTCATCTCCATCCAGTTACACACATAATCAAACATAAAGGTTCAAACAAATGAAATGTAGTATAGTACTTTGAACACATAAATGTACTTGTTGTTGGAGAAATCCCGGGCTTCCTTAAGATTAACAACCTGAAATGGGAAAATGCCTCATTCTTCAGTCAAGTCAAGAAAACAATTGTAAGCACGAGTCTTGCAAAAATAATTACCTGCCATTCTTCATTTGTGGTATAGAGCAAAAGATTGCATATGGTGATAGATGCCATGGGCGGTGCCCTACAACCAAAGTTAGCAAAGGGGGAATGCAAATAAGTAAATTTCAGGGCAATTTATAACCTAGCCTTCAAGCCAAATAAAAGGTACTCCTACAGTCCTAAATATAGGAGCTAGTTAAAAGATTATCTTTTGTTCTAAATGTAAATGTAAGAGCTTAATCCATTTTACAAAACACGACGAGGATATAAATTCCAGTTTATTGAGAATTTGAGACCCATAACACTTGACAGTAATAGCAGAACATAAAAGAATTGAAAATTTGAAGAGATTTCCCAATTTTGAATTACTGGACAGAGGAATTTACCAAGTCGATCCCCCTTGGCGGCAAGCACCTCCACGAGTTTCAAGTAACAAGTTCACTGTATGAATCTGTATAGTCATTCCATCTGCAATCTGATAATTGCCCACAGTTAATTGCAATAAGTGATATTCAAATTGAAAGTCTCTGTACGGACAAGAGATACGTTTTTCCTAGGAGTAACTAGAACCACACAAGATTGTGTCAGGCTGAATGGCAAGTAGTGAGTAGATGGCGTGGTAATGCATACAAGCTAAATAGCAGAAAATCACTTCAACATTTACATCAAAATAAGCTAAGGAAAGATCTCCAACCTTATCAGCAAAACCATATCCACTACCCTTTGTGGAGGCAGTAGATGGCGCGGTACTGCATACAACAATATTAAAACAAGAAAAAATTACTATCCAATGGAAAAGGAATCTTCACGACAATCCTGAAACATAATCATGACCAAGAGACGATTTCCATACCCCTTTGGACTTGCAGATGCGTCGAAATTAGTATTCTCCTCAAGAACCAAATCAAGACGATCAATTTGCACAATGATGGGTTCTATTTGCACGTTGCTCACCGAAGGAAGCTAAAAAAGGTCACGCATAGTAATCAAAACCCAGAAAATCATTCGGAAAATAAAGAACGAAAATGTAAAGTAGATATTGGAATATAAGACTCGTTGCTGAGAAGCAGTAGAAATAAAGCAGCGTTTATGAGCCAAAATCATGTTTCCCAGAGCAAAGAGCCTATCATTTTCTACCCGTTTTACTTCTGATCCTTCTGAAGCAAATAGTAAACAGAAAAGACATCGACAAACCACAGTTGTTATCAGTATAGCAAGTTAGTTACTAACTATGATCTCCAATTTTCCCACTTTCGCCGTCGCAACATTCAGAGCAGGTGGCAATCCAACACTCGAATGCAAAGCATCCCCATTTAAATCTGACAAAAATGCAAACAAAACCAAACACAATCAACACCTAAACAACTCAATCCGATCCACAAAAATGAATCAAATCGAGCAAGCCAACAACGAAATCCACCTAGATTCGAGAGCTGCACCGTCCGACCCTGCAACTTGAATTGATCTCTAGAGAAGGATTTGAGCCAGTACTTAAGAGTGTACTCCAACGCTCTCGCCAATATAGACTCCATAGCCTCCTCCCGTTCAGCTAAACTGGGAGAATTCTGGATCCCAAAGACTGGAGAAAGAAGATTTCGGGCAACTGGAAAAATACCACCACAGTATCAAAAGATGGAGAGGAGTAACAGTTTGTATCTAATCAGGATTGGATCTCAGGATTTGGGTTGATTTAAGCATTTAGATTGGAGTGAGTGCTTTGCAGGTTATTGAAGGTGCGGTGGCGTTTGAGGAGCTGTCCGAAGGTTTCTTATTTCTTACAGAAAGATAACAGTGGGCGCGAGTGGCAAAGCACGTGACTTGATTTGGCAGAGGAGTGAAAAGCAAACGTGTGGCACGTGCCGTAACATTGGATCCCAGCCTTTTGTCAGGGAATTTATGATATTTTAGGGAACATTACGTTATGGTATACTCATATATAAATGATTATACAAATTATATATATCACTAATTTTATTCTTCTGAAATTTTGTAATTTTAAAAAAAAAGATTAAAAAATCACTTGAATTTTAAAATTTAAAATTACTTTGTTATTAACTATTTTTAGAAAGCAAAATAACAAAGATATTTTTTAATAATTTTTAATTTAAGACCTTAAAATTTAAGTAATATTTTTTTAGGATTTTTTTTAAAATTGTTATATAACTATTTCGTATTTAGGCATTATTGAACATACTCAAGTTTTGTGTAGAATATCAAATGCTATTGCCATTCCCCAAAAAGAAAACGAAGCATGGGAGGCATGCCTCGGGATTGGTTTTCTTGATAGACAAATGAATGTGTGTGACAGAGACAGACATTTATCATTTCTGGCTCATCATTCTTGATTCATCTCTCCCTCTCTCTGGTTCGAGTGGTTTTATTTGTGATTATTTGGATATTTTTAAAATATAAATTAGATATAATTAATCTTATAGCCTCTCAACTCTTAATTCAGTTAAAATTTAATCATATTTTTTCTCTTTTATTGTTGTTATATCTAACTTATTTTCAATCCAGTCAACTAAACTTCCTTTTTGCTATCAGCTCTTTTCTCCTATATCAAATCATAAATTAAATATAAATTTTTAAAAAAATTATTTAAATTTCTTAATTTTATCCAATTAATCAATTACATATTATATTAAAAAATTATAGTAATAATTTTTTTATTTAGACAATTTGACTTAGAAAAGGGACCATTCACACATCCATCCACTCCTATTTGGACACCCATTCCAATTGGTCAATTGCCCATATAAAAGAAGAAAGGATTGCTGTAGTGCGAAACCATAGTATTTTCCATATTACTGAAGCTTCAGTTCTATACGATAATGTATATACTTTAACATTACTTTTGTCTATCAACATCCTAAGATGACAAGACAAAGAAACAGATTATCCAAACTTGTCTTTAGATCCTTCCTTTCTGATTATTTATGTAAGATTTTGCAAGTGAATGAATAAAGAAAATCCCATTACACTAAGCCCAGCAAGTAACCAATAAAAATAATCAAGATGTGCCTGGTTGAAATTATTAGCAAACCAGCTACTACTACTTTGTCCATCTTCACCTGTACTTCCTCTATCACAGATATTAGAAAGCTGCTTAAGAAGCTCCCCACACCAAAGATACTCAAGTACAAAGCAATGCCTATGCTTCGTAGTTCATTTGGGACCTGATCATAGAAGAATTCTTGAAGACCGTCCATGGTAAAAACCTCGGCTATTCCAAACAAGTAGTACTGAGGAATCAACCACGAAAAGTTCATTTCATGATTAACTAGACCGTACTCTTGTGCTGTGTTCAGTCCTTTTGCCTCAACAAGAGCAGCAACTACTACTGTAATTATGGAGATAAATATTCCAGTTCCTATTCTCTGTAGCATTCTGACGCCTGAAGGTGTTTTAGTGATGGATATGGGGATCGGCACAAGTACTCGGTCGTAAATGGGACTGAAGATAACAATGCCTACGTGGACAAGAGATTGGAGAGAAGCAGCCGGTATATCAAAGCCTGCAAATATGGTTCTGTTCATAGTAGTCCCTTGCTTGGTGAAGAAAGTAGGAACTTGAGCAAAGACAACGCCAAAGATTAAACTTGTTGCCCAGATTGGGATAAGTCTAAGTATAGCCTTTGCTCCTTCTACTTCATTCACGCTACAAGCTTCCTCCTTTGGCCCAAGCAATGCTTTGTGGAGGAACCTGTCATAGTAAAGAGCAAAAGAATATATAACTAAATGTTAATATAGTCAAAGAAGACTTGTATTATCAATCCAAAGAATCTACATTGGAGAGCCTTGTACCGCTCTAACAAAGGAAGCATTATCAAGTACTGAACTATATTCAACATTATTTCCATTAATAATGCTACAGGATTATTTAGTTCTCAGAACATGTAGAAAGTAACCCTTCTACCAATAAAGGTTAGTTTAGCTGGCAAGTAATAGACTCATAACCCATAAGAACATGAGTTTAAATCTCACTGCTGATATGAGAACCTTGTTTGTGGGCAATTTGTGAGTACCTCTATAAGCGCTCTTTAAGCCAGTAGGCATGTCCTAACCTGATGAGCCTCTGGAACCCAACTTAACTAAACTTTTTCTTCATTTCCAAAAAAAAGAAAGTAACTCTTCTCTGTATCTGAATTGTTCATTTTTTTATGAGGTAGGTTTTCACATGTTTCTCCTTGATAGCTATGTCTGATGTGATAAGAGGGTCATCTTACTAAACAAGATATAGTAAAGAAGAGGCTTCTACCCAAAAAGAATCAAGAGGTGAAAGATTCCAACGTTGCAATCAGAGTCGAGCTGAATACTCAAACCGATTCAAAGATTAGTTCAGACAGGTTCCAACTGTAATACTAAGATTCAATGACAGGTTCTGAAAACATGGAGAAACCAGCTAATTTTCTTACATGAATTGTTTGGAACATTGGTGAGCTTTGTGAACACATGATTCCTCATCATCAATCACAATATTTGACAAAGATTGTCACCGATTTCTTAAGGCTACAGCAAAAACACGACCAATTCTCATAAAGGGACTCTTGCCAAGCCCTTCAATGTTAAACCTGTAAAGTCTTGGTCCAAGCAAGAAAACAATCAATGCAATGATCATTACAAGACAAGGGATTCCAAATCCTAGGACCCAACTAAGGTTATCCTGAATATAGTTTAAGGTTAAAAGAGCGACCAAGATGCCAGCACACATGGCACAAGACCACCAAGTAAAGAATGAGCTTCTGGCTTTGCATTCTTCTGGATGATGTTCATCAAATTGATCACCTACAAAAGCTTCAACACAAGGCTTATGGCCTCCTTGTCCAAATGCCACCAAGTAAAGTGCAATGAAGAACAATGCCACTTGCATTTGCGAAGAATGTGATTCAGAATTTGTTGGAGAAGGAAACATAGCTGACACTGCCAATAACACTAGTCCCTGCAAATTCATAGAAACTAGAGGTTATAATTATCAATATTTCACTTCAATGAGTAAATAGGGACAAACATTCACACACAAAAATAAGGACGAATGACACTTTGATCTCAAAAATTGAATTAAATGACAATTTTCACTTAAAAGAAGTGATTTTGTATTTTACGAGATAAACTAAGTAGTATGACATATTTACTTCTTACAACATAAAATTAATTATTCACCACTAATATCCAAATGGCCCTATAAAAGTCTTAAAAAATTTCACTAAAATGATGAAGCTTGCAAATGTCAATTCAAATACTTGTACATACGGATGGTTGCAAATCGGGCATTTAGGAGCCCTTAAAATAAGTGTTGTTATGCTTTACAAATCAAAACTCTTTTTATATTTACTTTGTACAACCCAAAATTAAAATCACTTCTTCATAGCTAATCCAAACAGGCAAACTCAGAACACTTTTGTTAATTTGTATTTGAGATTTCAATATGTACAATTATATAGACTTTTCAACTTAGTGGCATTCTCCCAAAAAAATTGTGATAAATGATGGTCATTTTATACATTAACAAAGGAATTAATGTATTATTAACAATATACAAAATATCACTTTATTATGTTCCAATCGTACTGATTGAGAAGCATATTAACTCTTGTGAGTCCATAAATTTATACCTGAAGATAATTAATTAGTCATCCTACAACATTAATATCGCCTTAGGAAGAAGACTTCGTCATGCTCACACTAACACTTTCTAAAACATTTTGTACTAAAGAACAAAAGAAATCAAAATATAGATAAAGATAAAGTTGATTAAGCAGAGTGTAAAGAATGGAAGCGATGATAATAGTGCGGTAGCGACCAAGATAAGAGTCAGCAATAAAGGTGCCAAAGAGAGGGAGCAACGTCACCGTTCCGACCCAATGTTGACGATCTCAGCAGCTGAGGCAGTGCTTTGATGGAAATGCGCCGCTAAGTAGGTGATAAGGTTCGACAATATTCCATAGTACGCAAATCTCTCTCCCACTTCCACACCTTTTTCATCCCAAGAAAAGATAAAATAAATAAATAAATATAGTAAAAGTGAAGAAAGAAAGATAGAGTGTGGAAGTACCTCTCATGAAACAAGCGGATTTCCATTTGCCGGACTTTGATCGGATGACCGGCTGGCATCTGAAGTCAACGACGCCGTTTACTGAATCGAAGGGTAGAAGCCGAGTTTCTGCACCCTAATCCATTCAAACGTCGTCCACTGGAATAGAGAAAGCAGGATTACTGTTCCGGTGATAAATGAAACAGAAGGTAGATTTTTGGTTAGATTCACATAATATCTATCTTCGCGGTACACAATATTAGGGGTACTCAAATTGTCCAATAGAAAAAGTGTCACAACCCAATTATGATAATTTTATAATAAATATGTTCTATCTCAAGAAGAATTGGAAAAGGAAGTTATGGAGACAGAAGAAAGGGTTAAAATTGAATGAGTCTTAGTCCGATGTGTGTGTTTGGCAATCAATTTTAAAAATAGATTATACACAAAATCATGGTTTGAAAAAATTATTACTAAATATTACTTTTTTTTTTTCAAACCATGATTTTAAAAAATCGAGCAGTGTGCAGCTTTTCCCTGTGTGCAGCTTTTTTGTTCATTTGTTACATAAATCCACTGGAGGGTTTACATAAACCCACTGGAGGGTTTTCAAAATCCATTTGAGAAATCTAATTTTAAAATTTAAAAAAAAAAAGATAAATTTATTAATAAAAATTACCATATTCTAATATATATAGTTAATCTTAATAAAATTTTCAATAGAAAAAAAAATTAAAATTTAAATGAATATTATAAATTTTTATTTTACTCAAATATATATATATTATTTTATAATCACTTAAATAAAAAAATTTAAAATCAAATTTATTCTTTATATAATTTTCATATTTGTATATGGAAAAGCGATTCTGTTACTAATCATCCAAACATCTCCAATTTTTAAAATCACTTTTTCTCATAATCTATTCTTCCCAAAATCTATTCTTCAGAATCTATTCTTCATAAAATCTATTCTCCAAAAGCTAATCCAAACACACCCAGCACTCCTATCTTATCCCAACTTTAATTTTATTTTAATAAAAAAATATATTATATTCTTTTTTTTTTCTATTTTATTCACTTGTCTCTTGCTCTCCTTCTCTCTTCCCACGCTTTATTCATTTACAGTCACATATTTCATCCGTCATCACTCTTATACAGATATTTTTACTTACAGACATTCTTATACAAATATTTTTATTTCTCTGTACTATTATCTATTTCCCTTATCTAGATAAGTTATCATTTTATATTAGGGAGGAATGTTAGTATTTAAGGAAATTGTCATGATATTTTATATTAAATGATTTATTGAGATAATTTTATTATAATAATTTTTTTAAAAAATTATGATCAAAAATTTCAGTCCCGTCCTAAACTTGTCTCTGTCGCAATGGGATCGAGACAAATTTAAAACGAGACAAAATACAAAATATATTTATTATATCGAGATAAAATTGTTCTGATCTCAATCTATCCTACGTATACTTCTACTAAATATAGTCACTCTCGTGGCCAAATTTTGAAGATTGGTATATGTTGTTGTGGGAGACTAATGATTGACTAACTCTATAGGTATTGTCATCCTTTTACAATACAAAGATCATGTGACTAAGCTCTCGTATTTATTAAAATAAGATATATTTTAAATTCAAAAAAGCTTTTATATAAATATTTATAAATTACCTAATAATAAAACTTTTATATTATCAATTGAATTTAAACTTAGACAGTAACTCTACTAATTGAATCAAATGTTATCTTTCTTTCTAGCATTAGTTGAAAATAAGTACATGTTTGAATTGTCAATGTGAAGTTATAATCTCACTTTTCAATCTTAATTATATCATCTATATATCATAATATGAAAAAAGTTTTTAATAAAAATTATACAGTATCCTCTAGTTAATAGTTTAAAAATTAATCATCTTAAAATATTTTTTAATAAAATATTTTTATATATACAATTTTAACACAAAAACATCATTTTTTTTGTTACAATCAAAACATCATATTTAATATACCAACTCCCTATTTATTGAAAGCAAATTTTTATTTTTGTATAAAAATTTTTAGAAAAAAATTGGGTTCACTGACGATCAAAGGGTAGGGTAAAGTTTCTTTTCTTCTTAGGCGATACCAATATCGAGTAGGATGAGCCGTCTATTACTTTCAAGTGTAAATTTAAGTACCTAAAAATTAAGATATTTTTCTAAATATTGTGATTGGAATTATAATAAATTATAAAAGTAAATTTAAAACATCAAAAGCCCTCATACACAAAGTCAAGCAGCAAGAGACCTCAGACAAAAGTGTAAGTAAAGCCCAACAAAACCAGACAAAGCAGAGAGAGACAAGTGGGCCTGAACCCCACAGAAACAAAACACCGAACAAGAGTACAACAAATGATGGTATGGGAAAGACGGAAGAGATTAGTGAAATGTAGGTGGGAGTGGGGCCTAAAACTACGAAGACAATGTTGTCGTACAAAATAACCCAGCACATGCCCACTTGTTCTCTCCGACACTCCCATATGTTCCCATTTGCGGCGCTTTGCTCCTCCTCTGCCCTCTGCCTACCCTCACACCGTCTCTATTACCCTTAACCCACGTTTCAGATTGATCCCAGCAAAAAGCATGTATTCAACTTCAGATCTAAATCTTGAGGTAGTAGATTAAAAATATTAATTAAATTAATTATTTATATAAAAAAGTACATTGATTTTTTTAAATACACACCCTTTTTAATTAGTTACATTATAAAGTATTGTTATTAATTTCACAAGATAATGTAATAAAGAATGTAAAGTTTAATAATAAGTGACTAACATATTTTCTGCATTAAAACTGATTATTTTATATTACTCAGTTATTATTAAATTTTTTAATGATTATATATAAAGTTAAAATATAATTTTATTTTAAAAGTTGTTAGGGAAGAGCTCTAGTTATTAGAGATTTTTTTTTTTGGAACAATATTACTTTAAAAATTTATAAATTATAATAATGTCACTATATTCATGAGATAAATTAATTTTGACCGTTAATTTTTTGGGATTTTGACTCATTTATGCTGACATGGGTTTACTACATAAGAATTTTTTTGCCATGCCATCATCCTCATGGAACCACTGTCAATTAGGAATAGAAACAAGTCAGGTAATTTATTAGGGATATCTAGCCTAACCTATTTAAAAAAATACACAAATTCAGGCATATTTAAAAGCTTATTCTTCTTAAGAAGCTAAGCTCAAGCTTCTTACGAAACTTATTAGGCCTGTCAGGCAGTCTAGGCCTGTTATTCAAAATATATTTAATATTAAAGTGTAATAAATAAGTATTGAACCTACTATATATTGAACACAATACAATAGTCAAATCATTAAAATAACATGTATTATTATACATTTTATTCTTACATTTTATTTTAATAGGCCTATTAGAGGCCTAATATAAAGGCCTATTACGAAAGCCTGTTAGGTAGTCTATTAGTATAATTAAAAAAATCAGACTTTATAAACAGATTTCAGGCCAGGTTTAGGCAAAAAAAATAGCCTATAACAGATTACAGGTCATATTTAGACTGAATTATCATTTAACAGGTCTAGCCTATTAAAACTAAGACCTGACCTATTTCCATAACTACTGCCAACATAATCATCATCCTCCTTTTGACCCTTCCCTTTAGCCCCCGATCGCACTGTCGCTTCTCTTTCTCTTGGTGTTTTAGCCCTTAACAACAACTAAACTCTATTTTTTAAAAATATTATAATTATTTTTTATTTAACTATTATTGATAAAATATTAAAAATAACAATTTTAAAATAATTTAATAAATATAAAAAATAAGTTATATATTTAAAATTAAAATCAAATATTAATTATATTATATATTAAGTATTAAATGAGTATAATGTACTGTGACAGAAACGTAACAGGAAGCTTTTACATTTCTAATTTGTTGACTAATGGATAGGAATGATTCCATTGACTTTAAGACAAAGTGAGGGAGGTTCATGATTTCTTGCTCCTTTACCCGAGCTTGTGAAACAAACCATTCAAAAATGCTTTGAGTACAAGTACTAAATAGCCCCCATTTGAATGATATACTCTCACCCTCGTATTATTAATTAAGCTTACCTTTTCATACGTATTCCTATGGTGAATAGGATAAATAGAGAAAAAAAATCATTCTAAGGCATGTGATTAACTTTTTATATAAATATATAATTTTACTATTTATTTTTTATTATATTAAATTTATTCTTATAAAATATAATATATATTAAATAAAAATAAAGTTAAAAAATTATTAAATTTTAAGGTATAATTAATAAAGTTTAAATTTTTTTTATATTTATATAAGATATATTAAAAAATGAGTATTATTTTTTAATTTATCTAAATTTAATTTGCATTACAATTGGTTACAAAGTCCATGTGGCCATTGTGTTGTCGTGCCTATTTGCAAAGGCATGAAATTACTATTTTAAAAAGTTTTTTTTCTAAATTTTAATTTAAAAAAATTAAAATAAATAATCATATTTTTTTTAAAAAAATTGAATTAAATTATGGTTTAAAAATAAAATTTTTGATAAGTTACTAATTTTTAGAACAGTAAAAGTGTTTATAGATTATTTAATTAGTAGTTTATCTCTATATTTTTTTATATTCTATCTTCTCGCTGCTACATTTTAATCCAATTATTAATAAAAATAATTATAAATTAAAGAACACAAAAAAAAGAGAGGAAAAAAAAGGGAGCTGCAACACAACTAGGCACGTTGATTCAATAACTAACCATGTTTTATTCGAACACGACTAATTGGATTTCTTATGATTAATGATGCTTTGGAACACAACCAAAGTTATCTTGTATTTATTTAAATTTTTATTGATTCAATAACTAACCATATTTTATTCAGACACGACTAATTGAATATCTTATGATTAATGATGCTTTGGAACACAACCAAAATTATCTTGTATTTATTTAAATTTTTATATAGATATACAATTTTATATTTTTATTTATTATGTGTAAATATTATATTTTTGGGATATAATATATATTAAATAAAGATAAATTGAAAAAAAATATTAAATTAAAATGTATACTTAATGATATTTAAAATTTTCTTTAATTATAATAAAATATATTAAAAATGATTTTATAATATGGTTATAGGACTGTATTTGTTCTCTCTAATTCGTGCCTCTTGCTCAACAAAGGGAAATCACTTTTATATATTTTTATTTTATATAAAAATAAAATATAGAAGGGATATTAAAATATTATTATAAATATAATAATAAAGACAAAATAAAAATTTATTTTTCCTTCTAAATCTTCCCATCTTGAAGGGGAAGAAAGGGAAAAATTATATAGTCCCAAATAAAGAAAAAATAGACTAAATGTCCTATCTGAATCCCTTATACTAAACACATCATTCTTTTATTTATTCTTAGTGCTTTTTTGTCATCTGAGTCATAACTCATAAATGGTAATTTTATTCATTTGTTTTTTTCAAAGTTTTCAATGGTAAAATTATGAACGTATAATGATTTTAAAATTAATTTACTCTCGGGCTACAAAAAGACACAACACATATGTTTACCATAAAATGGTTTAAAAACTGGCAAGAAAAAATGACTAAGATCTTGTCCTGCTTTTTTCGGCCTGAATGGTGTGTTGATTATGATAATATCATTTTCACATCGAACGAATTTATTAGTTAATTCGTCATTAGGCTTTGGACAGAATTTTAAAAATAGATTTATAAAAAAAATATATTTTTAAATAGTTTATAGAAAAGGGTTTTTGTAGAAGAGATTATAAAAAAAAAGTGATTTTAAATAAATAAGTGTTTGAATAGTTATTTTTAAAAGTAATTTTGTTATTGATAAATTACGAAAAAATATATGAGTATTAAATGAGGAGAGATAAAAGATGAGAGGAAAGAGAAAATATGGTGTAAGAAAGAAAAGAGAGAAAAAGTATGGGAGAGGGGAGAGGGTGTAAGAAAAAATAAGAGAGAGGGTGTAAGAAAAAGTTAAAGAGATAAGAGATAGTGTAAGAAAAAGTATGAGTAATATAATAATTGGTTAGTTTGTAAGTAGTTTACTATTTTATAAGCTACTCTGATCAGTTTATTTAAAACCTTAATTTTAAATTATAATTTAATTTAAAAATTTATTTAAATAAATATAATTGATTATTTTAAAATTTTTACACACCTAAATTTTGAGCAAAATTTTAGTTTTGAAAGGTTTGGCATTTTCAAACTGGCACATTATCACAGTTAATCCCGTTCCATGAATCTAAACAAGAGCAAGGTTGATATTAACCGATCAGGAAGACGAAGAAGGGAGGGAGAAAGTGAGAGTGACAAGCTATTGAGGAACACGAGACGTAGCGCAGTTAATTAGTTTCAGTTCAATTCACCAACCTGATTTCGGGAGGAAACCGAATTAATTTTTCACCAAACCCCGAAAACCTCAAAAGAAAATTTTTAAAAAAATTGAGACTTTGAGAGAAAGAGGGAAGAAGAGAGACGTAAAAGGAGAGTCTTTTCGTAACTTCGTTGATTGGTTTCTTTGCTATACAGTCTTACTCGATTCCTTTCCCCTTCCCCCACCACGTTGTTACTGTTTCTCTTTCCCCAGATCTCTCCCGGGTTTCCGTTTCTGAGCACTGAAGGCCGATTCTCCAATTATTTTTCATAATTCATTTCTATTTTTTTGTCGGGACATATTAATTCAAATCCCAAATTCAAAACAAAAAGGTTTCATTGTCTTCCTGTAAATTGTTGGATTAATTTTGTTTGTAATTAGTAGGAACTAGGAAGTCATTTGTTAAAGTGGATTCAAGTTCGACCTGTAAATTGATAGTAGTTTGAATTTTGGCTTTCCGGTATTAAAACAAGGAAACAAATTTGGAACGTTTTTCCTTCTATTTGTTTCCGCAAAACCAGTTTTCAGCTTCGTCTTGTCTTCTTGTTTTTATCAAAAGAGGGGGGGAAATTGGAGGTGCAACACGACGAGGATTCAAATTATTTAAATTGGAGGTGCAACTGTCTCCATCTCGGAGTTGTGAGCTTTGGGGGTTAATTGATATTTGTATGTTTTCGCCGAGGTGAAGGAGATGGAGACAGTTGTGACGTGAGGGATTGTAAGTTGGTGCCATTATATTCTTCACTGTGGCTCAAAAGAGAAATAGCCTGGGTTATGATTGAAGGTGTATTTGAAGAATCGGTGATTGTTCTGCTTTAGTCAGCTTCTATTTTTCATCTCTTCGGTTCTGGGAATGAGGAAGGATGACCAGAAACTACATCAGGGAGGTGCAATGCCTCGGTCAGGGCGAACCAATGGATTAATTCCGAGCTCATTTCGTGCTCTCTCAAGCTACCTGAGGGTCGTTTCTTCTGGTGCTTCCACCGTTGCTCGGTCTGCAGCATCGGTTGCTTCTTCGATTCTTGATAGGGATAGTGACGCTGATCATGATCAGGTATGAGTTTTGCTCAGTTATATAGGGTTAATCTTGAATTTAATCGTTCCAAAAAAAACTTTGCCGATTGTCATCATGAATCATAAGCTTCTGTAAAAGCTGAAATTTGAAAGTGGTTTGTATCGAGATGCTGTTCGTCAATGATACGTGGATTTAACTTATCGCATTAATGAATGATATATCTTAATTGTATATCCTTCCGGCATCTTGTAT
Source organism: Leucaena leucocephala (assembly GCA_037074615.1). Classification (NCBI taxonomy): domain Eukaryota; kingdom Viridiplantae; phylum Streptophyta; class Magnoliopsida; order Fabales; family Fabaceae; genus Leucaena; species Leucaena leucocephala. Next base: position 4,024,778 of record CM073546.1, on the reverse strand, counting down.
TCCTGATTAGAACATGAGAGAGTATATACTCAAAATCTATTTTTTAGCTGATAGTTAATATGTTTTGTACACGTGTGAAAATTTATGGTTTTGTTGTATTGGTGCTATTATCCTATCTTGATTAAGATTTATGCAATAGAATGTAGTTTATCTTGCGCAATATCTTTTTGCGGGTGAAGTTGAGTAGGTCATCATTTTGCCCAAATAGGCAAATGTGATTATGTGAATACTAGCTTAACAAAGTTGCAGCTGTCAGCTTATGAAGCTCTGAACATTGCATATCTTGTTCATTTTGCAATCCTTCATGGAACAGAATGATTCTAAAAAGTTAATCTTGAAACGTATACTACATTTTCACATGTGGTCCAATGTAGTTTGTAGTCTTGTACTACACATGTATTGACGAATATGCATAAAACAATTTGGTAGCTTTTTATGGAATACGGATTTTTGTCGCCTACAAGCAAGGGCATGCCGTGTGGTTTGAGATAAGGGGTTAAATTTTGGTTAAGTAGCTTTGATTGCATTTTTGTCTGTTGAATTGTCAACAGGGTTTGCTTGTGCTGAATGGTCAGCTAACAAATCTGTCCACTTGGCTTTGTCACTGTGAAATAAGGTTATATGATACTTGATATATTTAAAATTGCTGTGTTTTTCACGTTTTATTAATTTCTAATTATGCTGCTTGTTCTCATTGTTGTTGGATTCCCATTTTTAGGTGCAATAGATTTTACTTATGGCACTAGTTTTATATGTGATTTTTTCCTGTCTTCTCAAGATTCCAGTCTCCAGACTATTTTTTCTTTTAGTTTCTTAGATTTCTTGCTGTAGCTTTTCTTCTTAATGAGTGATTGATATTTTATTCGACATCTGCATATTTGAAGTCAGAGATGGGAATGAGGTGACTCATATAAATTATTTTTAACTATGTAAAGGTTATCTGGGCTGGGTTTGACAAGTTAGAGTTGGAGGGAGATATCATCCGGCAAGTTCTTCTTCTAGGCTATCGGACTGGGTTCCAGGTTTGGGATGTTGAAGATTCCAAAAATGTGCAAGACCTAGTTTCCAGACATGATGGTCCTGTTTCTTTTATGCAAATGCTATCAAAACCAATTGCATCAAAGATATCAGAAGATAAGTTTGCAGACAGCCGTCCCCTGTTGGTTGTTTGTATTGATGGAATTTATGCTGGAGGCAGTAACAATCAGGATGGTTTTGTCTCCCCTCGCAATGGGAGCACTTTAAACAGCCATGACCACGTGAATGACATTTATCTGCCAACTACTGTTCAGTTTTGTTCTTTGAGATCCCAATCATATGTACATGTATTAAAGTTTAGATCAGCCATTTATTCTGTTAGGTGCAGTCCTCGTGTTGTTGCCGTTGCTCAATCCACTCAGGTATAATATTGAACAACTATTGAAAGCACCTTTAGTATCTAATTACAAGCACCTTTCTCGGATTATTTAGTGGAGTTTCTATCTTGCAGATACACTGTTTCAATGCCAGTACATTAGAAAGGGAATATACTCTGCTTACCAATCCAATTGTCATGAGCTGTCCTGTTTCTGGAGGTATAGGGTATGGACCGCTGTCAGTGGGTCCTAGATGGCTGGCTTATAGTGGAAGCCCAGTTGTAGTCTCAAATTCTGGGCGTGTCAACCCTCAACATTTGACACCGTCAGCGAAATTTCCTGGTTCTTCTTCGAACGGGAGCTTGGTTGCACACTATGCCACAGAGTCCAGCAAGCAACTTGCTGCAGGGATAGTCACACTCGGAGATATAGGGTATAAGAAGCTTTCTAGATACTGCTCTGAGCTACGACCTGATGGCAACGGTTCTTTACAATCTGTAAGCTCCATCTCAAAGGGCAACGGAATGAGTAATGGCCATTTGGGGGATTTGGGTAATATTGGAATGGTTAGTACTGTTTCTTCCTGACTTCTGTTTATTTGTAACTGGATAGTCAACAACTGTGCGTGATTCACTTTTAGGCTCTGTTATGTCAATGTTTCCTCATCTTAGGTTTTACTTGGTGGTTTGATGTGTTGCTTAGTTGTTACAGAATTTTTTTTAGTACCAGCCCTTATCCTCGGTTCAAATCTAGACTCAATAAGTTCTAGACTCATCTTTACCGACACTTCTCTTTCTGGACATGGGAGGCTGTTTCAAGTTTAGAATTTCTTGTGAGTTTACTTATGTTGAACTTGGAAAATTATATGGTGAAGAGGGGAAAAAATAGAATCACAGTTTGCAACTTAAAAGTTATGTAATTAGCCTTTTTCAACTACTTGAATTATTTACTCACTTAACGTAGGAATTGCATGAAACATCTACTGACACCCAACGAGAGTTAATATTAAATGAGGAACTTTTTTTTTCCCTATGATTCTCATCTGTGAGCTTTGTTACTCTATTTTGTATTGAAGCAACTGAAATTTTTGCATTAAGGGCCCATTTGGTACAAAAAGGGAATGAGAAAGAGAATGTGAATGAAAAAGCTCTCTCCCATGAACATGGGAAGCTTTTTCCTAATAAACTACTATGCCATCTACCAAGCACAACCAAAAATACTTTCCCCTCGCCTTTTTCTTTTCCTCAACATCTTTTTTTTAATATACTCAATGCAGTTCAAATTCAATGCCTTTTTCCTGAGGTAACTTGTGTTTTCTGTGTCAGGTCATTGTCAGAGACATTGTCAGTAAAAGTGTTGTTGCTCAATTCCGAGCCCACAAAAGTCCTATTTCAGCCTTATGCTTTGATCCTAGCGGCACTATTTTAGTGACTGCATCAGTTCAGGGGCATAATATTAATGTTTTTAAGATAATACCTGGACACTCTGACAGTTTGGCATCTGATGGCAGTCCTACTTATGTTCATCTTTACAGGCTACAACGCGGCTTTACAAATGCAGTTAGTGAACACTTTCCTGTTATCTCTCTCCTTTTTGTATGCATGCGCGTGTGCATAAAAGCAACAGGGATAGTTCTCATCTATATATTTTGAATTTTTTCAGGTAATTCAAGAGATCAGTTTCAGTGATGACAGTAACTGGATTATGATTAGTTCCTCAAGAGGTACTAGCCATTTATTTGCAATAAATCCTCAAGGAGGATCTGCAAATATTCAGTCCTATGATCCAAGTTTTACATCAAAAAATGGTGGATTGGGTGTTATGACTGACCCAGCAGTTCGGTGGCCTCCTAATTCAAGTTTACAAAATCCTAAACAACAAAGTCTGCATGCAACTGGGCCGCCAATCATACTTTCCGTTGTATGCAGAATTAGAAGTGGAAATAATGGCTGGAGAAGCACCGTAAGTGGTGCGGCTGCTGCTGCAACGGGTAGGACAGGCTCCCAGTCTGGAGTTATTGCTTCGTCTTTTTGTAACGGCAAAGGGAGTGCCTCGCATGTTAATGGGAACTCTTTTAAGACAAAATATCACCTGTTGGTTTTTTCGTCCTCTTGTTCTATGATACAATATTCTCTGGGAACATCAATGGGTCAAGATCCAGTAGTTTCTGGATTAACCCAGGCTCATGAATCTGCATTAGAGTTTGACACAAGATTGGTTGTTGAGGCTATTAAGAAATGGAATATAGGCCAGAGACATAATCGAAGAGAGCGAGAAGATAATGTAGACATATATGGTGAAAATGGAACTTCGGATAGCAACAAAATATATCCTGTAGAGATGAAGGATGAGAATATCAATAACTGGAAACTCGAGAATGTAATCATGAAACTGAATTCTCATCCTAAGGAAGATCATTTGTATTTTTCAGAAGCAGAACTTCAGACTCACCAAGCTCAAACCCCAGTGTGGTCAAAGCGAGAGGTTTTATTTACTTACTATATAAATTATCCATGTAATGCTTATATAATGCATTCTTTTTGTTGACAGTTAAATGAACATTTCTGTTGCCAACCAGATATATTTTCATTCAATGGTGAAAGAGGAGGGCATATTGAGTGAAGAAACTGCTTCAGAAGGGGAAATTGAGATTGAAAAAATTCCAACGCATGTAATTGAATTTAGGGCCAAGGACTTAGTTCCGATCTTCGACTATCTTCAGCCACAAAATTTCCAACAAACAGGGTTTGTTGATACAAGAAGATTCTTAATATTTTTAGTTTCAGTTATTATTTTCTTGTTGTAGTCATGACCATATTAATTAGGGAAAATTGGTGAAAAGTTCTGATTGAAAATTTTATTGGCAAGAAAGACATGATATGTTTTTGTTCAGAAAACACTGGTAATATGGAGAATTTATACACATGAGACTCAAGAGAGTACCGGTACTTAAATTTAAGTCATTTTGGCCAATAATTTTTTTAAACGGGGAATGATTTTCCCTATTAAATTTCGAATGCTATACTATATGTTAAGAACTTTGATGTCTTGTTTGATGTGCTTTTGTAACTCCGCATAGTGGTAGCTTATTATATACAAGTTGTTTTTTTGTTTTTACAGAACTCCTACTGTAAATAGTGAAGTGGATGAACCACAGCTACATCTGAATTCTGGGATAAATGGAAAAGACACAATTCCAGAGAGAAGTAACTCAGACTCAACTGACTGGATGACAAATTATGACGGCAACGCTGTACACAAGACAGACGGCGACGTTGAAGGGGCAGAGTGGAATGATCATCTGGGATCACTAGAAACTAAGGCAGAGTGGAATGAGCATCTGGGATCACTAGAAACTAACGGCTTTGTAAATAAGAATGACACTGACAATGACACCCTGGAAGCCAATACTTGCCATGAGGTTGTAAATAATAGAGAGCACTCAAACATGGAGGCTCAGGCTCAGGCTCAACTCAGGCCTGTTGTAAATAGTGACAAAGAAGGCTTGAAAATGGAGAATCACTTCGAAGAAGACAACGTCCACTAGCAATAAAAGGGAATACTTTGGTCTCTGATATAGATGATGTTTCTTTGGTAAGTTTCTTTAGATGATTGAACTGTGTTTTCTTGTTGAGTCAATCAACCAAGTGGAATTGCCAAAGTTGATAATAGGTACTAAAGAATATTGCACTGGATGTACTTTCTTCTTTGTACTAAACTAGATAGATGTTATACTCAGTTAATAATAATGAGCTTTGTCTATTTTCTGATTTTTTTTCATGCAGTTATGGGAATATTCTTTTTATTTCAAATGGGAGGCTTAAGTACAGGGTTTTTATAAATTGTTGTTGGAGGGGCAGAGAAACTTGTGAAGGCCCGAGTACAAAGTGAAGTTATGGAAGCTACTCGTGTTACATTTATTCTGCCAAATTTGTACATAACATACGGATTGTATAATAATAAAAGTAGTTGTAAGGTGTTCAGATAATAGAGTTACTTTTAATATGTTCTGACCCCATTATTTTATACTGGGCTCTATGCTTTTGAGTTTGCCTCAGTTATGATTTATGAAAATGCAGAAAATTTTTGTAACAAAAAAAATATATAAAAAATTTCTGTTAGAAAACTCACCTATTATAATTAGGTACACGATATAGGTCGGATTCAGATGTAGTAGGGGTAAAGTTCTGGTGAACCGAGTAAGCAATAAAAAAAAAATCTTCTGAAGTAGGACAATGAATTTTATCTCGTTGTGTAAGATTTAATATTTGCGACTCTGATTTGTAAATGACTGATTTGTACATTTGGAAGTTTGATTAATAGGGTTCGTCTCAGTGGAAGGAGTTATTCTATAACAATGTTTGAATCTTGTTAGTTGTTAGAAGAGGTGTGAATATTTAAAGTGCATTGGACTCAATTAAGAAGGGAAATGATGGATTTTAACGGAGGCTGGTAGAGAAAGAAATTTTAATATTATCTTATTTAAATTAATATAAATAGAGGAGAGGGTATAAGTTTTTTTTATATAGATAATAGTAAGATGAATAAATATTTTAAAAATATTATAAATATTATAAATATAGTAGTTAAAATAAGAAGAAAAAAATATTTTTCTTTCTAAATTCTCCCAATTTGTGAAGGAGTGGGCAAAATTTTTTCTTTCCCTCCTAAAAATTATGTGGTGCCAAACAAAGGAGAAAAAAAGGGAAAATCCCTCTCTTTCCCAACCTTCTAAATCCCTTACACCAAATATATCCTTTGGCTATATTTAGATGCTGAGAAAAGTTAAAAGAAAATATAGAAAAATAATACTATAAAGGAAAATGTTTAAAAATAGTAAAAAAAACTATTATTTTTAAGAGTTTTCCTTTATAACATTCTTTACTCCATAATTTTCTTTCCATCCAAATATAAAATTAGTTATGATAATATCTCAAATAGAATTATATCTTATATCTATACTTAATAAAAAAAAGCTAAAAAAATCGATTTTTAAATAAAGCCCATTAATTTGTAAATAATATTTTTTTGAAAATTTTTAATATTAAATAAAAGAGAAACTTTTTTGTATTTAATGTTTTATTAGATATTTATCAATACTTTTTCTTAATTTTATTACTTAAAATAGAGCCAAGCGTTTTTCTTAATTATTTTTTTGTTATTAATTTTGTATTGATATTATGAATTTGACAGATTATAAATTCTATAGAAATGGTATGACTTTTTTACCCTATATACTAAGGGTGTGTATGGGCAGGGTTGGGCAGGACAGCCCCCCTGCCCGGTGCCCTGCCCAAAAAATGTATGGGCTGCATTTTGCAGCCCGATGCCCTGCCCTACCCGGTAAAAGCCCGAACAATTTTGGGCAGGGCATGAGCGGGCTGGGCATGGGCGGGCTGGGCATGCCCAAATTGTGATGTCATGCTCATATTGTGAAAAAAAATTGTAATTATGAATTTATAAAATAATATCATATTCATGTGTCTTTAAGAGTTAAATAATATCTATAATTCACTAAGAATAAGAGAACAAAGATAATAATTAAAATCTTGAGATCCATTGCATATAAAAAATAAGCGTTGAAATCTAAGTAGTTTGTAATTATAACTTTGTATCAATCTCCCTAATATTGACAAAGATAAAGCATCTAAAAAAATAAAATAAATAATTATAATTTGTAATGTAATCATATGATAATTAACAAAGTTAAAAAAAATTAGTATAATTATAAATATTAAAAGATACAACTTACCTACTTATATTTCTAAAATTACCTTATAGTCACCAGTAGCTATCATATTCTCCTTTTTAAGATAGAGAAAAAATAAAAAAAATAAAAGAAGGGGTGCTCATGGACAGGGCAGGGCAGGGCAGGGCAGGGCAGCCCCTATGCCCGGTGCCCAGCCCGAAAAATGCATGAGTTGTATTTTGCAGCCCGATGCCTGGCCCTACCCGGTAAAAATCGGGCTGGACAGGACATTTTTCTTGTAGGCTGGGTAGGGCATAGCGGGCCATGGGCATTGTGCACAGCCCTACTATATACCTGGGGATATTAGTTGTACGGAATTATAATTTATGTGGGGGAGGGGGGGTTCCTTTTTCCCTCTTTGTGGAAGTTTCAAAAGAAACAACAGAAGAAGAAAAGTGCAAAGAAAAGAATACCATACAGAAATAGGGCCCCTGTTCTGGTCACTTGCCACAAGCTCTTGATCTGCAACGAGTAAAAAAATTGTATTTTTCCTTAATTATTGAGAAAATAAAAATGAAAATAAATTTTGGCACATGGTCTAAGTAATTGACTCGTTCAAAAAAGTGCCACAACTAAAGAAGTTGTAGTATAAGTAGACTTGCAAATAAAGCATTTGAAACAGTTTTCCTCTTTTTTTATTTTTAAGAAAAAAATTATTCTAATCTCTTACCCATTCATGGTAGACCAAGGGGTTTCATGGACGTCATTACTTCAAAAATAATTTAATTACAAAATGTCAGGCCTTGGTAAAAAATTATTATTATATATTAATTGAAAAAAAAAAGCACTATGACTTGTAAACTAAAAATTCTCAATATTATATTTCAATTTTCACATGTATATATTCGTTGGTACATCAACATTGAAGTTGAAATAATGGCCAATGAAACATTTGAAGTTTAACATCGAATATCCAATAAGAAACTCACGTTCTAAGATAATGTCATCTATCTATTTTAGTTAATTTAATTTATGGATAATCTAATTCTAGTACATGTGTTTTTGTCAATAATGGCTTTGTAAAAATAAATATCTTATCCATATGATTAAGAAATAATATTAATACAAATATATTACCAAATTCATGTTTTTCTCACTTTAATTATCAACTTTCATTTTCTTTCAAAATTAAATAGGCTATTTCACTTTCATTTAATAATTATGAAATAGTTTATTAAAGAATTAGTTTATAATAAGTGAATGTTTTAAACTAAGAATCAACTCTTATAATACTATAAATTAAAAAATTATAACTAAATGAATTATTAGGTTCTAAATTTAAAAATCTGCTTAACGCATATATTCTTTAATTTTCAATATTGCCTGTTTCTATTTTCTGTAAGATTGTCCCCTCTTTGATTTACTTAATTTTCATTAAAAAAATACGTAATTATTTATATAAAAATAGAAGACAAGTTAAATAATAATAATAATAATAATAAAGACAGAGGGTGGGAACTTCCATGTTGAAACTAAGGGGAAGAAGAAATTATTATATGAAGAACAGAAAGATGAGGATATTCTAGATTTTGTAAGATAGTTGCATCCCAAGTTGATAAAAGATTGACTATCGAGTATTGAACTTTGTTTTTGAGCCAAACAAAGTTTGATTCATTGCTTCATCATCATCGTCATCATCATGATCTTGCAGGCCATCAGAAAATAAATGAAGAAGAAGCCATTAAATTCTGGAATTTGCAGAAGAAGCCATTGAATAGTTACCAAGTTTTGATTTCAGAAGCATGCTCATTCCACTATAATAAGGTGAGTGCAATCCCAAGATTCCTCTTCTTCTTTTCTACTTATATATCTTGATTTTGCTCCTAAAACATGTTTAATCAATTTTTTAATCTACGTAATTAGTTTTTTGTATTATATATATATATATATATATAAGATCATAAATATATATATATATAATTAAATCTCCAAAATATTTATCATATTTGGTAACAATTTTACAATTGATAATAGCATTGCACCGTAATTCGCAAGGCTACCCTAATTAATTAACACCTTTCAAGGGTCGTCATTACCAGCACACCGTTAAAAATAACAGTGAAAAGGCATAATTTCGAACCTCTATATTTACAAAAATAGTAAATTTACAGTATTTATATGATGATTAGACAATTAGTAGGACAAATTGATCATAAATATGTACGTTTACAAATTTATAATAAGGAAAAAGCTGTGTAAAAATTTACATTTAATTTTCAATATGTTTACTCTTAATTATTTTATTAATAATATTATGAATAATTTATATATAAACCGATCCTACTTACAAATTAAATTTCACCCTCATCAAAAAAATACAACGGAGTACTTCTTCAACGCCGACCAACAAGTGTAGTTATAATTATATTACACGTAAATTTGTTAAGGCTGCAGGAGGGTTGTTCACCTTTGATTTTCCAAATATTCGTAAAAGAACAGGCATTGATATTAAAGTATTGTAATTGTTTCCTGAGTTTTCACTCCATCAAGAGAGAGAGAGAGAGAGTCATTTTCCATGTAGAAGTCCTGCTTCTGTCATAGTCCAAACTCAACAATGTCCTAAAAAAACTAAACTTTATTTGCAGGCAAAGCCAACAAAACAAGCATTCACCAAACAATAAATAGTCCAACAGAAGAAGAAGAAGAAAAACATGCTCATCTTTTTTTTTTTGTTCTTTTTTACTGTCAATATTAAATCATCATTATTTTAATTTTTTCTTTTTGCTTTCTTCATTTGCATTTTTTCCCTCTCCTTAAAATCCAAGCTTGAATCAAACAAACAAGGACGAAGAAGAAGCCATCTGTCATCCTCCATCCTCTCAGTCCTATGTCTCTTTCTCTTTAACAACCCCAACTTCACCTTAAAAATTTATATATATTAAAACCTCAAACTCCCTTCTTCGTCTCTCCCAAATGCCAAGCAACTTTAGGTAACACATATCTATTCACTTAAAGCCCTTTTACACCTTAACACAACCTCACATTCTCTTCTTCTTCGTCTTCTTCTTCATTTTCTTCTCTCTGTTCATGATCATCATCAGGTACGGTGCTTAGTACTGCAGCCAATGAAGAAGTAACTTCTGTTACTGATATAAGGCTCTGTGTGAGTTTTTGTGGGTTGTTTTGAGAGAAAATGCAGCTTCACATATCACCAAGTTTGAGGCATGTGACTTTGCTTCCTGGAAAAGGGTTCAAAGATTTCATCAAAGTGAATATTGCATCTAGGAAAGTGTCTTACAGGATGCTCTTCTATTCACTATTGCTCTTCACTTTCCTTCTTCGCTTTGCCTTTGTATTGACTGCTGTGGACATTATTGATGGAGATTTCAAGTGCTCTTCCATAGGTACTCATGTTTCTCTTATCTTCTTCTCTCTCTCTATGTCAGTATCAGAAAGCTTTGGACTTGCATGATATGTAAATGGCTATTTGGTTGCCAATTAGTTCGCTTTTGAACATGGAATTTTCTAAGAACTTGGTAATAATTAATATAAAATATAAAATCTGGCAACTTCTCTCATACTCTCTCTCTCTATATATATATATATATTAACTCACTCTTCCTTTACACGTTTGTGGGTTTCATGTAATTTTGTTTTTAGAAAGTTTTGAATTATTATCTTTTTCATGTATTAAATGGAAAAAATATTTAGTTAATAAATGAAAACAAAATGCACTTCTGTAAGTTCTTATTCCTTTTTTGGGACTATGTGTAAATTTCAGAGAGAATATAGTAATCATAAATGATATATATGGCAATCAGTATGAAAAATCCAAACATGTAATGGAGTCTCTGTTATTGTTATCCTTTTTGGTTCAATGTTATAAATTGAGTAAATCCTTATTGGCTTATTTAAGATTTATATAATTCATTTTCACACATAAAAGCTGTGGTTTCTTGTAGAAAAAAATAAATAATGAAGGATAAATTTCAACAATGAAAATCATCAATTAGTTCAGAGATTAGGACACATAAAATTGTGATATATGCATATAAATGACTATTTGATTTGATTTACTTTGATATTTGTAGGTTGCCTGGGGAAAAAACTAGGACCAAGGATTCTGGGAAGAAAGCTTGAATCAAATGTAATTTTACTTAAAACTCTTCAGATTATGCTTGCTTTTGCCATATACTTGAGCTCAAGTTTCTATTACAAACAGAAGTTGACATTGAATTTTTGATAGGTCCCAGAAGTGATATACAAAATATTAGATGAACCCATTGACCAGGATGAAGTAGAAGGAAGATCTGATATTCCTCAGACTTTGGAAGACTTCATGACTGAAATGAAGGAAGGTGGATATGATGATGCCAAAACATTTGCTACCAAACTCAGAGAAATGGTATTTAATTTCTCCTGCTTTTTACCTACAGGAATAATCAAAGGCATTAGCTGACATTAATATTGTAGAGAAATTTAAAGTAATCATCAATTAATATAGTTCAGAACACTCTGGCCAAACCACTAATCAGGTTTAGGGCCAGTTTGCTGAGGATTAAGGAAAAAGGTGATTTTAGTTAAGCCAAACAAGAGGTAGTTAAGAAAATTTTAAGCTGAACATGAGGGATGTGTTGAAAAATTTGTTTTCAGCTTAGTTTGATAAACCATTCCAAATATCAAAATAAGCTGAAAAGAGATTTCTTTCAACAAAAGATTCATGTCTAACTAAAAGTTCTCCCAACAACTCCCTCATCTAATTTAACTAAAATCAAACTGGCCCCAAAATCAGATCAAATCTTAGTTTAAATTTCTTTAAATGAGATCCAAGAAATTCAGTTCAATCATCTGCTACAAACATTTGCCTATATTTTCAGCATTTATAATTTTAGATAATTATTTATAACTTGAACCAATCAGTCTAAATCAAGAAGAATGGGAAAAAGAAATCTAAAATAACTGGACCGTATTATTCCGTACTGGTTTTGTTCAATTCCTTCAAGTTTAAACAAACTAAAAGGTCCATTTTTTTCACTTTGGTTTGGTCTAATTCATTATTCAAGTTTACCGAATTTTTTCATAGGTCATCCTCATGGAAAAGAGGACCAGGACAGCCAAAATCCAAGAATACCTATATCGCCATGTAGCATCAAGCAGCATACCTAAGCAGCTTCACTGCCTTGACCTGAGGCTGGCCAGTGAGCACACCAACAATGCACTAGCTCGCCTTCAGCTTCCTCCTGCAGAACTAGTTCCTGCCTTGGTTGATAACTCCTACTTCCACTTTGTCCTTGCATCAGACAATGTTCTGGCTGCTTCCGTAGTTGCCACCTCACTAGTCCGAAACTCTAGGCGACCAGGCAAGGTGGTCCTGCACATCATTACAGACAGAAAGACTAACTATCCCATGCAGGCTTGGTTCTCATTGCACCCTCTGTCACCTGCTGTAATCGAGGTCAAGGCATTGCACCATTTTGATTGGTTTACAAAGGGGAAAGTGCCTGTTCTTGAAGCAATGGAGAAAGATCAACAAGTGAGGTCACAGTTCAGAGGGGGATCATCAGCTATCGTTGCGAATAGTATTGAGAAAGCACAAGTTGTTGCAGCAAAACTGCAAGCTTTAAGTCCCAAGTATAACTCAATGATGAACCACATAAGGATACATCTTCCAGAGGTAAAAACAGTAGCATGCATGGCAAGCATATATGTTTTCTTTTTTCTTTTTACACCAAAAATAGATAGATATATGTTGTCCTATGGGCTGCCTCGTTGGTCCATTTTTTTGGAAAAGGCTTTTTAAGCCCGTCCTATTCGGCCCTAGATTGAACCAGATCGGATAAGGCCATTGACAACTTTAATACCAAACTAACATTTGGATTGCTCTTAAAACCAGCATGGAGCCTTCAGAGTATTTTCATAATCTTCATGTTAAAAGGGCTTGCCTAGTCAGTCCTAAGAACCTTAGGCTGGATTAAACCTAACTGGTCAAGTAGCCCCTCTTTTTCTGCCTGCAATGCTGATCATCAGGGTATATTTTTTGTGACAGTTGTTCCCAAGTCTGAAGAAGGTAGTCTTCCTAGATGATGACATTGTCGTACAAACTGATCTTTCACCCCTGTGGGACGTTGAAATGAATGGAAAAGTAAATGGAGCAGTAGAAACATGTAATGGAGAAGATAAGTTTGTGATGTCAAAGCGGTTGAAAAGCTATTTGAACTTTTCTCATCCCTTGATAGCCGGAAACTTCGACCCTGATGAATGTGCTTGGGCTTATGGCATGAACATTTTTGATCTTGAAGCTTGGAGGAAAACTAATATAAGCCTTACATACTATCATTGGGTTGAGCAGGTACGTCTATCTTACATCCTGCCATAATAGAGAAATAAATTATTAAAGTTTGAGTTTCCATTATAGAGAAATACAATAATGTTTTGTAGTTTTATTTTCCTTGAGCAGAATATAAAATCAGACCTGAGTCTTTGGCAGCTAGGGACATTACCTCCTGGATTGATAGCTTTCCATGGTCATGTCCACATAATTGATCCTTTCTGGCACATGTTGGGGTTGGGATATCAAGAAAATACAAGGCTTTCCAACGCTGAGAGTGCCGGTGTCATCCATTTTAATGGCAGGGCAAAGCCGTGGCTAGACATAGCTTTTCCACAGCTAAGGCCATTGTGGGCTAAGTATGTCAACTTTTCAGACAAGCTCATCAAGAGCTGTAATATTAGGGCATCATAACTTGGATCTTAAGAATATCAAATCCTTCTGATGAGTTGATGAAATGGCATTTGTAAATGAGATTACGAGAGAAAGAGAAAATGAGAGAGTTCTTCCAAGCATAAGGCCTTCAACGACAAGAAGACAACCATGATATATCATGATGCTCCCTTCTTTTTTTTATTTTTATTTTTTTCATTTTTTATATCTTTTAAATTCTCTGCAGCGGAAGTTCTCAGATTCTTTTTCGCTTGAAATCATATTGTAAGTATGAGCATTCTTTGATCAAATATCTATGTATAAAAAAATGAGACAGCTTTTTTTGGAAAGGAATATAAAAGCCATAGGCATAGCAATAAACTTATCAAGGTGAAGAAGCAGTGAAGAAAAGAGTGATGAACCATTCAAATCTTATTTCACTTTGAAAAAAAAAATACTCTTAATTCAGGCAGCACCTTGCATTGCAACTACCAATCCAGACATAAACCATAATCTCAGAGAAAGTAAAATCTGAGAATTAAGTTGAATTTCACAAATAGACTTACATGGTTACTTCATACAATGATTTAAGTTGTGTACTTAAACTCTTCCAGACATATTCACACATTTTACTTTCAGACCTGAATTGAATCACAATTCTTCAGCTACTCTCACTTTCTCCCGGTTACATTGGAAACCAGATCCTTGAGAAACTTCGCAGATTTTGTCACGGGTGAATTTATAGCCATCAGATTGTACAAAACATTCTCAACTTCACCAATAGTTGGCCGGGCCTTAAACTTCGAGACTACCTTCAATTCTCCCTCTTCTTCTACATGAACAACCCATCTTTCTCCACTCACAACTCCATCTCTCACGCACTTGAAAACCAGTCCTTCTCGTTTGCTCAACACCCCTCTTACCTCCAACCCAATAAAAGAATAAAGCACTTCAAAAGAACCCACAAACCCACTCAGATCACCAAATTCGCCCTCCTCCTCAAAAGCCCATTTGGGGTTAAACAGAACTACTGGCTTTGGATAAAACACATCAGTGACTGTTTTCAGGACGGCCAATTGGGAACTCTCAGGAACCAAAAAGATAGCTACATCAGCAGAATTCAGAACTCTGGGATCAACATTGGTAATTGAAGGAATATCCACGTGTTCAATTTGGCTAGATGTAGATGAACGAGAAAGAAAGGCTTTAGTGGCAGCTTCTTTTAAGGTGGGATTGGGCCATAAAATTAGGATCTTAACCGGAGAACCTTTCCTTCTAATAGGTATTTTATCAAACACATCAAGGGCAAGTTGGGTTAGCGATTCCAGTGAGTCATCCACAATAGGAATTTCAACCCTGAACTTGGGTTGCTTCAGTTTCTTGAGTTTACCTATTAGCTTGGGGTTGTTAAGGGGCTTCTCTAAGGCCGTTGAAAGGGAAATTTTGGCTTGATTTATGGCTTCCTCCTTGGAGGTGGGTGGGTTTTGAGAAGAAGGAAGTGACGATTGGATAATCGATGTGGTTGGTGTAGCTTTGAGGAAGGAGACATGGCAGTGTTGGCGTAGACATTGAAAGGTTGGAGATGAATGGACAAATGAGAAGTCAGGGAGTGAATTTGAAGGAAAAGTGATCGGCTTTGGAATATGAAGAGAAAGGAAATGAGTCCTGTGAAGATAGGATGCCATTTAAGATGTAGTGACCAACCTGATAGCTTTCATATGAAGGAGTTTGGCTCAGATGGGCGTCTAGATAAGATTTCCAGACCAGAAGCTGAACCTCACAATAATTCGTACAAAAGAAAAATGAAGCAAGACGAGTGAGATTGCTGGCCCCTAATACTATAAAATTTTTTGCGGAGGGACGTAAAAATGTATAATGACCGACTATATTCAAGCAATGGTTCTTCTTCTAGGCCAAGGAAAAGCAACAGTACATAAATTTTCGGATCTTACCATCTAAAAGTTTACTGTTTAAATTTCTACAAAAATTCTCTTTATCTACATTAGATGTCATGTTTTTAAAATTTATTCACCAGTATACTATTAACAACCAACTAATATGATTCACAAAAATATATGCTCATAATAGGAGAATTTTGCTATCTTCAAATAATTATCATGACCTATACCATATTAATTCTATAAGTTTATCTCTAAATTCACTATTTTTCCTATTGCTATATTTCCTTTTTTTAGTAGAAAAAATTTAAATACGTTAAAACCTCAAGGCTTATCATGACTATAGCATACCCCTCCAAATTCGAAAGAATGTTTATAAATCATAACATTGGCAATAAAATTTACACTCAACTTTAAGGCTCAATCAACTCCAAACTTTGTTTGTTGGCTACTGTTATATTTCTTTAACAGTCTAAATTACCTACATTTGCCATTTGTCAATTAATAAGCCTTGTATACTCATAATATTTGCAATAACGAGCAATGCCAGAGACTATTTTAACTGTTTTATGGCAGGTGGTCGAGATCATTGGAGATGAAGCGTGTTTTTTCTTCTAAACGAATGCTACTCCATAAGAATTTATAATTGTAATGAAGTTAAAGCGGAATATATATTACTTCCTTGATTGTGAAGCATTTCTTACTTCAAGAATCTCCTCTACTATTTCACAAGCCTAAACCAACATCCGAAGATCCAATGCATCACAACCAAAGAGAAGATAGCCAGATAAGCTTATTAACAATTTACATGCAAACACCAGCATTACTTCATAAAAGTATCAGATGCCAGATACAATCAGAGATCCAAGACCATCAGCTGTAGTTAGAACAATTGGTTGAAAAGTACAACAGCCAAAGAAGGTATGGTGGAGAGATGAATACAACTTGAGCCAAAAGGAATGCCCAAATATTCACACAGTGCCAACTTAGGCAACTGGTGGACGGAGTACATGATCCTGTGAAGTATCCACTGCAGCTGGCGACATAAACTGCCACATGGCAACTCCTGGATAACTGATAAATGGTACCAACTTGTTGCCCGGGACTTGGCCTTGGGCGGCAGCAGCATATGCAGCAGGAATTGAAGGTGGAGGAGGCAAGAAACTATGCTGTACGTTGATTGTTTTCAGCTGCTGCTCCAACTTTTCTTTCTCTCCCTTGAGCCTCTGTTTCTCATCACGAAGCTCATTCTTCTCAGCCTACACATGGAAACTTAACATGGTTGACATTCTATAAATTTCCATGATTTCTCATTCAACATAGCAAGGTGGTAAATTTGTGGCAGAAATCCTGAAGGAGGAAGTAATCAACAACATCATACCACCCAACAAATTTCCATCCTCAACAATTTGTGCTGAGTATGAATTGAAACCTCACCTTCAACTCTTTTATCTTCTCTTGAAGACTCGAATTTGAATCTTTCAACTTCTGGGCTTCACCCGTTAACTGTGTCACCATTCGCACAGCATCAATCAAAATGGCAGCTTTGTCTATTTTGGGAGGCTTTCCGGGCTCCAAAATGGAGCCTAATTCAAGAAACCTAACCATGTCAAGCATATCAGGTACATGCCCCAAATGCAAATTTACACACAAAGCCACATGGAGAAGAAAGATAGATAGAAGGAATGGTGGGGGCCAGAAAGTTTACTTGTCATTCAACCTATCCCTGCGCAATTTCTCACGACATGCCTTGGAGCTGGAAGTGGTACATGAATCAGATCTACTCCTGAAACAGGAAACGAACTAGAGATATGAGATAACTTACTTCATGCAGAATTTATGAGCATTAGATCTAATCAACTTTTATGTTGAAATGTTTAGGAAAAAAATGTATCGATGCTTAAAAACAGAGAAAAATGACATGGGAATAATGGCAAAAGTGACGCCCATCAACACTGTTGAAAGTCTATTTAATAAAGAATCACATCTGCATCTTGATTTGAGTCTTCAATTTTTATTGGTACATAAAATATAAACAGAAAGAAAATGATATAGATTAGAAATTAAAATAGAAACTGAGAATAAAGGATATACCTCTTCTTTGAACCAGACTCTTTGAGGCCATCAGAATCCCCCAATGAGCCATCAATTTCCATGCTGGGAACAGATGGTATCATCAGAGAAGAAGAATGGGTCAGTAACTATTTCTTCTTTGCAGATTGAGGGGAAAAGAAAAGGGAGGGGTTGAGAAAGTGTTGGTATTTAACTGGTTCAACCATGTTTCTAACAACTAAATAAATTTAATAGCAGTAGATAGCACGGTATAGAAAACATCGTTATATATATACCAAAAATATATTCCCACAAACAAACATCTACCACAGGTTGAACTCGTACATTTTCAATGATATTTTCTAAGGTTCAAATTCAAAGACAAGCAAGCAAATATAGTACTGAAGATAGCATTCTTTTTAACAAATCCTGAGCATCCTAATACAGATTCGTCCTTAAAATAAATATTTTGCAGAATGAGATAGAAATTAAAATGAACAGATTGGCCAGCAACAGATATTTAGCTTGCATGTCTTTGCTTCCAGATTTCACTTCACAACAAAAGGAGCTTTCCCAAAATAACATAGTTGCATGTGTCTTATTATTATATCTGAATTTGTAGTCTATTAAATTGGTGCATTCTTCCCTCTTTGATTTCAATTTGAATAATAAATTGACGCTTGTTGGATCCACTGATATTATTAAACTTGACTCAGTTGCCTTCCGTTTACAAGTATTGTTAATGAAACTGAACTCAATGGAATAATGTTGCCACCAAAATCCGGGTACGAGATTAGAACTATAATTGGGTTTAGTTATTGAATTCGCAAGGGATTGCTCGGACTTCAGAGCTCATGTCCGAATTACATGGGGAGGAGATGCTAGATCACTTACCAATAGAACTCTAGTTTTTATAACTCAGTGCGATAAATTGTTGCATTTTAAGGTTCGAGTATAAAAAATTTTAATCCAGCGGGGATTACTTTCACCTTTCCCTTGTTCTTTTTAATTGACACTCGTAGAGATTATTGGAAGCCATATAATACTTAAAAGTACATTCTTCCATCAATCAAGCAGCAATAGCCAGTACCAGTTCTAAACTCAGAAATCAAACATGAAAAGTAGAAGTTAAGAATTTCATAGAAGCAAGGAAATCAGGGAAGTATAAAGAGCAAAATCTTAGATAAGAAGCAAGAGAATTAGCACCGGAATCAAAACCCTAAACAATCCATTATAAAGGGAAAAATAAAACAGGGCATTCAACAAGTGAAAAACACAATTCTGAATTATCCAACTACCTGACATTTGAAGAACCATTTATTGCCTGCGCTGGCCAGTTGAACCCGGAGGCATGGACAGTGAAGTTCCCATCAGGGACAGATATGTCGTCAATCAGGCCATAATCGAGAAACCAATTGGAGTTTTCCGGGGAAACCATTCTGGTGCCAAGGTGCCCGGAAAATTCGGGATCTCCCGCGTCGCTTCTTTTCCTGGGAAACAAACAGCTAATGATAGATTAGGTTGAGAAAAAACAAGGCTTTATTATTATTTATCATTTTTCTATTTTCCTGGGTAAAGGTTTGAGGAGGAAATGGATCGTCGGACGCAAGTGGCGGTGACTGGTGAGATTCTCGACATCATCGCTCAACAAGGTTCCGGATCATGATCCGGGTCCAGCATTGGTGTGGGCTTTAAACCCGGATTTCTTGGTCGCTTCAATCATGGCATCAACAAAACATGGTCACGAGTTAATCCGAATAATAAATAATTTAATATTATTTAAATAAAATTTTAAATTTAAATTATATAAAAAAATTATTAAAAAACTTATTTACTATAATTAGATATGAGATGCGGGTCAAATTTAGATATAATCAGAGTAAAATTCTGATAAACCGGATAGGTAAAAAAAAACTTGAATTAATAATGAGAATGAGTACATATAGGAAATAAATAACTCATATCTTATAAGGATGTAAGTTTAATTTCTATTATTGTTATAATAACTCCTTTAATAAATAATTTTATAAATTTATTATAAATTATCTCTTAGTTATAGAAATATATTTTAGCCTTAACAAGATATTGGTATTAAAATTATCTAAATTTTTTTTATATAAAAATAAACAATACATGGGCTTTTTTCTTAACAACAATCGAGAGAAAATGTCAAAAAAAACATATCTGAGAAGAGAAACAAACCCACATAAAGGCAAGATATATATTTTTTATTTAATTAAAAATATAATTATTTCTAGATATAAAACGCAAAAATTTTCACTTCTTTTAACAATTATATTTTTTAATATTTAAAATTATATTATTTTTTTTACAATATGAAATTAATAATTACCTTAACTAGCAGTTTGTTAGTAAGATAAGATATATTATAATATATCACTAATCAATACATTAATATATCAATTTGATGGTCCAAATGGTGGCTTAAATATATGTTATTTTTGAAGTTGGAAGGAACCTCTTAATAATTGTTCGGTCACTGAAAAATATTTTTATTTAAAAAAAATTAAATTTAAAACAACAATAAACGGTAATGTGATTTTTAAATTTTGCTGAACAGCTATGCATATTATCCATCAAACATACCATTATTAATATGTTTTTTTTTATATAACAAGTCGGATGTATTTTAATAATATTGAAAAGAAAAAATATAGGTATTGGAAATTGGAACTTGAAAGGGTTATGTTTATTAAACAGAAAGATTTGATGCTTTATGATTGACTCTTTTAAAGCTCAAGTTGATAGATTATTGTGCAATCTCCTAAACTAAAAAATAATTTTTATTTTTATTTTTATTTTTAAAAGCATATTGACTGAGTTTAATGTGTGCCTATGCATTACGTCAAGGATTACGCGTATAAATAAATTATTTTAAAACATCACTATTCATTGAAGTCTAAAGTTTAGAATAATTATAACAAATCTTGGAGGATTCGCTTACGAAAAAAGAAATAAAAAGAAATGGCCATCCATAACTTTTGCCATTTTTTAACTATTATCTATAATCACATGTTCCATGCCCAAGGCTTTTGGTGTGGCCTCACCTCTATAAGTTTAATTAAAATTAATAATATATATATTTGGATAGAAATTTAGAAAAAAAATTTTAAAAAAAATTAGATAATTTTTAGAAAATAATTTTAGATAAATAAATATTTGAACAGTTATTAACAGAATAATTTTTGTAATTAAAAAATTGTCAAAAAAATATAATTTTATTAAAAATATGAGTGATAAGAGGGAGTAAAAAAGAAAAAGGAGACAAAGGAGATGATAGAGGATATATGATATAGGATAGAGAAGAGAGATGATAGATAGTATAAGAAAAAGTAAGATTAAAATAATAATTAGATAGTTCATAAACTCTTTTACTATTCTAAAAATTAATTTAAGTATCTTATCTAAAATATTGGTTTTAAACTATAGTTTAATCCAAATTCACTTATAGATAAATATAACTGTTTATTTAAAAAAAATTAAACTAAAATTTAAGATAAAAATTTTTTAAAACTTTAATTTCTAAAATTTTCAAGTAGAACCAATAACTAATAATGGTAATATAATAGTTAATCACATGTTCCATGTTAAATACATAGGCCTTGGAGGCCTCAATGATCATTGATTAATTAATAATTAGTAATTGTCAGCGTTTCTAGCATGCCATACATATAACGGCTAAAAATGTGAAAGCATAGAAACGCCTGATATCTTATTTATCTCAGATGCTGGAATAATAATAATAATAATGTTGCTTTTTAGAATTTACATAATTTAATATGACTTCTGCATTTAATAATTGATATTATTTTTAATAAAAATATATTATAAAAAATTAAAAAAAAACACGTGGTACTTTTCATATTTAGCACATGGGCGACAACTTAGAAAATCATAGAGACGGGATTTGTACGTTCTTCTACTTCTATTGTCATTTTTCGACCAGAGCATTACTTTATGGCCGGCATGATCATTACCTTATTAGTTAACTTACCTTTTACCAAAGATGCATTCCATTAAATTAATTTTTTTAAAAAAAAATAAATGGTGATAAATAATAATATTTCATTCTATCCTTAATATACAATTTAATTCATTAGTTTAATTATATTAAAAAACTTAAATAAATTAATTATACCTCCCTAAAATACTAATAATAAATATTAAATTATATATTAGTTTATAAAATAGATAAATTAATTTTAAAAAATAATAGATATTAGATATAAAGTATCTTAATATTTTATATTTATAATTAAATATATCCCTTCAACTAACTCTTATATTAAAAATAAATAGTATTATTATCATAATTTGTAAATAGTATAAATATTGTAAATTTTACACTTAATATATATATATAAATATGGATAATGATATTAATTAATATGTCAAAAATATATATATTCATAAGCTTTTGCCATATATTTTTTATACCACCAAAAAAAAAATCTAAATCCTGAACTAATCATATTTCATGAGTTTGCTTGTTGTAGCTATCATTCTTTCTCCTCAAATTGAAACATGAACATGTATGTGAAAGTGATGATTATTGGGAAATTTACTTAAAATTATGCTAATTTTGAGTGAGAAAATAATAATATTGGAGCAAAATTACACATATTTATAACCCAATTTCTAAATACAACTCTTCCTGTAAAACAGAATGGAAATTGGCCAAAGACGCATACAAATTAAAGAAAAAGAGAAACGCAGTACTGTTATTATGTTACAGACAACAAACGACAACCACAATCAAAATGAATCCAACCAGACAAGAAAACTAAATAGGAAAATGATTTAAAAGCATAATATGTAATAATAATAATAATAATTAAATAAATAAAGATCTAGAGAGAGTTGTGAGCAAGAAAAGCATCAATTCTTTTCTTGAGCTCCTCAGGATTTGCTCCCACCACTCTGTCCATTTCATTCCCTCCACTTAGCATCACAAATGTTGGCATTGCCTTTATTTCCATCTTCGTTGCTACTTCCTGCAGCACAATCCTCATATATACATACTAATTAATTGCCAATGTTCACGTTAATCCTATTATTCATAACTTATAAATAATGAACGTGTACGAGAAAGAATTGTGACATCATTTGTTCAAAGAAAAATAGTAGAAAATTACTTGAAGCAAGTCAAACATGTACAAAAAAGACTGTTAAGGCATTAACGAGGATGATGATAGGTCAGATAGCATGAAGTTACAAAAGCAGACCTGGAACTATATATTTAGCAGAAGATATATATATATATATATATATATATATATATATATTATTAACTAATATTCTTAATACGTATAACTAACCTGAACCTCGTCAACATCAAGCATGAAGAAGAGGACATGTTGATAGGAAGAAGAAAGGTTTTGAAAGGAAGGATTCATGGCGACAGAAGGCATGCACCAGCTAGCAGAAAAGTGAACAACAACCTGCATATATCAGTTTTGATTCAATTCAGTAATTCATTAAGAAAAAGATGTTGCAGAGAGAACAGAGAGGAGAATCTGAGGGAAATGATGAAATATAGAAGAAGAAGAAGAAGAAGACGAGAGAGACGAACAGGGAAGGCTTGGTTGGTTGCTTCTGTGATCTGAGTTTCCCATTCAGTCTTCGAGTTTATTCTGATAACCCTAGATTTCTTCTTCTGCTCGTGCCCCTTCATCATCTTCTTCTTCTTGTTCTTCTGCTTGTTCAGAAGGGTGCTTTATATAATGCTTTGTCAAAGCATCAGAATCATGTGTTTAGATCTGCATTAAATATATGCTGCCTTTATTTTTTTTTTAAATATTTAATGTTCAAGTATTTTACGATTAAATCACATGAAGTCCTCTCGAATTTTAACCATAATTCTAATCTCTACTAAAAAAAGTTTGTACCATTATACTAATGTCAAATAAAATATAAAATTTATTATCTGTTTTAAATATTACAAAATTAATTTTTGAAAATTTTAAATCATTTTTTTTCATTTTACTAGATTGGGTGAATAAAAGTTTTAAAAGTAGCTAGAAAAATTAACTATCCTGAATTTAGAATTTGACTCTGTTCAAATCAAAATGAAATAATATTACTATCAAGTATTAGTTGTGATAATAAATTTTTATTTTTTGTGAAGTCAAATTTTATGTGCTTCTTAATATTAAAAAACCGAAAAAAAAAATAAAATGATCAGAAACTAATTATCTGACAAATTAAATCAGAATAATTAATATACTCCCTGTGGAAGAAGACACGAAATGGATTGATATGAAGACAGATTTGGGGGGGTTGTCATTATCCAATTCTGAAGGCCATGCCTCAAATTAATTAAGAAATAAATAATTTAATTCCCGAAAAAAATAAATAGAATTTGTTTTTTCCTTTTGGGAATTTAAGAACCTGCATTGCCAGTCGTCTTCTTTGCTTTCTAAATTGTGATGTGTTGGCCTTGAAATAAAAATCACAACATTAAATCATTTAATTCATTCCATTTTTGTCTCTGAATTGTAGCTCTCCAGGATGCACCATTTACTTTCTATAGCTTTCAGATGCATTATTCACCAAACAAAATGAAAAACAAAAATATAAATCTTGTAATTGATAGGATATCAGAAATCTGTATTCTATTTTGCAATTATAATAAAAAATATAAGTGAACTTGATTTTTATACACAATATAATTGAAGCATAGCGTCAAAACAAAATTTGTTAATTACTTAAGTATATATATAAATACAGAATATATATTTTAAAAAAATATCCTTAATTAAATCTAGTTGAATCTAATCCAATATATATATAAAGATGCATAGTATTTGTTTTTTATTAATTAATGACCTTAATCAGAATAAGGTGTATGATGTGTCAGGATTGGCATTCCCTCTTTTACGTCTATCTTAAAAACAAAGAAGGCAAATTCATCGGAGTTTGGGGAGGTCCTTAATTGGTTGGCTATATGAAGTAGTTTCTTGTTGAAATAAGCAACCATCGATTCAATTGAGGATAGGATTTGACCATAGTCACACTTAGTCAACGGGTGGAAATTAATCTTCTAATTATCCCAAATGATTGGATGCTAATTACTCATATAATACCAATTGATTATGCTTAGGTTAAATGACAATGTTGCGATTCTCCTTAATTTTTTTTAAATATCAAGATTATAATTTTGTGGATGTGGAAAAAAATTATATTGGAAGTCATGAATTCTATTTAAATAATTAAATTTAATTACACGCGATAATACTTAAATTTAAATGTGTAGTATAATATATCAAATAATTGTGGTACACTAATCCTTGATTGGCACGCCTTGTGTGGGCCATCTTTGTTTCATTTTACCTCTACAGATTATCCTTGTTCTGAATCCTTCCTTATCTTTTTCTCATTAGAAGGATGAAGAGAATCGAATTCTATCCAAAAATTATTTTTTTTTATAAAAAAATATTAGGTACCAGAATTCCACTGGTATTCTACTAAAAGCTCTTAGAAGGTTTACAATAAATTTATAAGATTATTTATTAAATAAATTTTTAAAATAATAGCAAAAATCAAATTCATACTCTTGTAGGTACAATTTTTTTTATATAAAAAATTTAAAAAAAGAATTAAATTCACTCACGATCGAAAAGTATCTAACTAAGGGCTTGTTGGGATTAACTTTTGGAGAATAGATTTTAGAGAATAGATTTTGAAAATAGAGATATTTGAATGATTAGTAGTAGAATCAGTTTTTATATTGATAAATTATCAAAAAAGATATAATTTGATTAAAAATAAGAGAGAGAAAATATAGTGGAGAAGAGAGATGGGAGATGAGAGAGGGTGAAGAAGAGAGATAAGAGAGGAGAGATGGTAGAAAAGAGAGATCAAAGAGGAAAGAGAGTAAGAAAAAATAGAGGTAAGATAGTAATTGGATAGTCTATAAACTATTTTATTATTTTAAAAACTAGTTTAGTAGTTTATTCATAACTATTATTTTGGCCAAAATTACTTCTAAATAAATATAACTATATATTTAAAAATAAATAAATTAAGATTTTATCTACAAGAGCTTTTTAAAATAATCAAATAGGCACTAAATTGATCCCACGAGAGGATGAAGAAGACTAAAATGGAGGCCCCTGTGGAGATTTTTTTTGGATAATATGAGGGGACAAGGCCCAAGAAGTACGCTAGCCTGGCCCAAACAGTTCGGCCCAATAAAGCCCAAATGTGAGAAAATTACGAAAGCACCCTCAATAAGGATAGGGTGTGTCCTCGTGCCTCGTGGTGTTGGAGTGGAGGAATACTGGATAGCACTAGTTAGGGGATATAACTAAAACTGTAACTGAACCTCATTCGCGATGCTCACAAAATGACTTCTCTTGCAAACTTAAATGGAGTCTCAAGCCCCTTACCTCCCATCACCAACACTCACAGAAACCCTAAGAGAAGAAGACAGTTTCAGATAGTTGGGCTTCAGGGAAGCCAAACGCATCAGCAACCTCCACAACAACAATGTCCTCTTCCGATCATAACAAGAAGAGCAGCCATTGGACTCGTATCCTTCATTCTCACTGCAAATTCCACTCACAACAAGCCTTCACTTGCCCTCGATAATGGCTTCTGGTATGAAGAACCCTTGCCATCACCTTCAATCTCCAACCGTAAGCTTCCTTCTTTATCATCATTATAATTGTTCTTTCTTGTTCGTTACAACTACATATATCGTGATTTTGTCCTTTATTAGAGCTTGCGAATGACAAGACGGGGACTCGTTCTTTTCTGAAGAAAGGGATCTACATGGCCAACATTGGGGTGAAGGGAAGTGTGTATAGGATTAAGAAATATGCATTTGATCTTCTGGCTATGGCGGATTTAGTTGCGGACGATACACTTAACTATGTCAGGAAGTATGTCAGACTCAAATCTACCTTCATGTACTATGACTTTGACAAGGTCATCTCTGCTGTTTCTTTGAACGATAAGCAGCCCCTCACAGATATGGCCAACAAACTTTTTGACAATTTTGAAAAGGTAAAGAAAAAAAAAGCCGTAAGATTCCGAGTAAGATCAAATCCATAAACTTCCATTTACGAAGGAGTTTTTATGGCATAAGGCCATTAGCCTTTTTCTGTCTGTTTTTTTTTTTTCAAAACTGCATCCTTGGCATGATCAATGGCCCTGTATTTACAGATTGAAGATGCAGCAAGGAGGAAAATTTTTCCAGAAACAGAGGCATCTTATCAGGAAACTTCAGCCATGCTTCATGAGGTCATGGACCGAATGTCTTCATTATACAAAACAATTTGATTGCAAATCAATCAAAATCAATTGTTCTGTTATATTTGATTGGCCTACTATGAAAATTATATTTGATTCATTTAAAGTGCATATCAAATTCCAAGAAAATTTGAGCCTTGGTGTCTCTTTTTCTTGACAAGAGGGATGGGGAAATTGTTCGATCACCATCAAGAGAAGTTTCATAATAAATAAACAAATAAATATAAAATCATACATATAACACTTATATTCAATAATAGAGCATGTTTGACAAGTTATCCTCGGAGAGAGACACTTCCTTATGAAAAAGGAAATGTCATGAATAAATAGATGACCTACAGCAGAGTGGAAGATTCTTCAGCTGATGCCGACTCAGCGGCTTCTTCACTATACGAACTATATTGCCGATCGGATGTTAGAATCAAACTCTTTATAATTTCATGGTGTTGTTTTATTGGAGTACACGCAGCAGCATTGTACCAGTGGCACCAAATAGGATTAGGAGAGATAGTTGATGTGTGCATCTAAGGAAGGATTAGAAATAGCTTAGGCGTGAGTCAGTGGGCCGGCCATTGGTTTGTCGCCGGGGTGTTCCAATCTCACATGCATTCACCCGGGAGGCGAATCGGAGTGAGCACAGTGACTCTCCCACGGAGGAAGAATCAGGAGAGATATTCACAAACATTAGTATCTTCGAGTCACCACCGAGGCAAGGCTGTTCAGTAATTGGACCAAAGAACATTAGTACCTTGTTTTATGATTATCACGTTCTGGGATAGAATGTTTTATCACTAATTACAGAAATAGAATGTCAGGAAACACCTTATTTTATGTATAAATTAATAAATCAAAGATTGCCTAAATAAAAAACAATTACCTGAAGTAGATATGTAAGCTTTGAGTTCCTGAAGGGCACATGATCCTCTTTTTTGGCCAATGCAAATATAACATCACTTAATGATGATAAACTTTTGTTGATTGCCTGATTTCAAATGGAAGACAAATCCATTTATTTAATTTTCTTTTTGGAAGGGAAGTGGGGTAAAGACAAATCTATTATTTGAAATTAAACAGTCATGAATATAAGCCTATGATACAGAAAATATAATGGCTTCACATACTTGAGTTTCTTTCAGCCTGTCACCGGTGGACCCACTTTTTGAAAGACGCTCACTCCCAGCAAGATCAATTAGATTCAGAATACCTTGCACTTGTTGGTCAGTACTCTAGCAAAATGAAGAATTAGGTTATGTTACTATCCAGGATCAACATAGAACATGGAACATGCTTCTTAATAATATCAGACAAGAAACGTGTACCTCATTAACACCATATATTCGAAGAGTGAACACAAAATGACTTCTTGATGATTGTTCATTCATCTGGGTTTTTCCAACAGACCTAACATGGGGCCAAAATACAAGATATAGTTAAATCCAACAGCTAAAAGCAGAGTCATTTGACTTACAGGAGAAGAATAAGTCAAAATGTTGCATGGCAACAATGTACGGCTTAAAACAAGTAGTCTATTACCTCCCGAATCCATTCAAATCAAGAGAAAAGTACACTTGAATGATGAAACTCAGGTTCAGTTGCTTAAGTATTATCATCAGGTTCTTTAACAATACTATTGACTCATGAAAAAACTCTTTGAAAGAAATTAGTAATGTAGCACTAGGCTGCGAAGAATGTCTGCTTGTTATATATTGCTGACGGAAGTTCTTCCATTGTCCTGAAGTTCTATGAATGCAACACAAGACATTGTGAAATAACTTGTTGAAAAGAACATTCTAAATTAGTCACCTGCTATTCGCAGCTTGATTTAAAAGAAATGCAACCTCTTTAACACTTTGAACGTCCACTACTGTTAGATCAGAAACAATTGTATTTCCATTGGCATCATGTTTGATCGCATATTGCTTTCCAGGAGTGCCATTTTCTGTACGTGTTGCATCTGATGATGATCGATTTGAAGATAACAAATCACGAATAGTTTCATTATATATTTCCAACATTGACACCTGTGATTATGTAGGAAAAACCTTATTAACAAAAAATTTAAATACAAACATGCATTGGAATGACAGGTTAAGCTTAAACTGAGAAGAAAGTACTGTGACCTGCATTTCATATTTCCATCCTTGGGATTTCAGAGCCTCCTTTGTTTGAAATATCTGTTGTAATGATCGAGGTATCAACCCCTTCTCCTCTGGATGCCCAGGTCTGCCCATCATTGTATAGGTTTTCCCTGACCCTGTCTGACCATAGGCAAAAATACAAACCTGGAAAAGAATCAATTTTAGAAGAATACACGAGGCATTAGTGGATACAAGTCGATATTCTACAAGAATATATTTGAAACTTTTCTCACTATGCACCTAAAATAATGGGTTGATATGTTACCTGGAGCACCAACAGGTCAAAAACTAAAAGAATACCAGGAAAAATAAGGTTAAAGATACCATACAAACAATACATTTTGTACTTGTTTAAATAGGGTTAGAATTGTGTTTTTCCATTATCAGCTGGAAATTATGTGTTGGAATTTGGGCTCTAATCTACCCTTGATGGATTAGGCCCGAGCTTATATAATCTGGGACTCAGGTGACAATTGGTAATAACTAGAAAGGTTTGAGAGGCTATATGTGATTTTCCACTTTTGTCCAAATTTTGAGTGGTACAGTTGGGATACAGACGTAGGTTGAGGAAGAGAATTATAGGATAGTATAAATCTTGATTTGGAGTCCCATAATTCACATCAAACGAATTATCTCCTCTCCAGAATTTTTCCTCTGCTCTCTCTCTCTTCTTCTCTTAGTGTATTTGCTGTATTCAAATACCGAGTCCGTCAAAGTGACAGGATTATCGCATGGCTGCGAAGAAATTGGTCTATATCTTAGGTATTCCGGAATCTCTTCATTATGCAACCATCTATATTTCTTTATACTAATACTTTATTAAATAATATATCAAAGGGCCAAAAGAAAAGCATGGAAATTACCTTATAACCATCAAGAGCACTTTGTACAAGCTGTGAAATTTCTACAAAAACTTCTTCTTGTGTTGCGTCTGGCGCAAAAACCTTATCGAATGTAAAAGAATGGTTTTGGCCTAAGGAAAATGCAAGACTACTATGAATTGACAATATAATTAGATCAATAACTAATGCATACATAAATATGCAAAAGAACTTCGATGACAGTGCCAATCTGCATACCAGTTTGGTTTAAGTCAATGCCTCGTCCAGAAGCTTCCATTGATGTGGGGTAAGAGATAATTTTGTTGTCTGTGTTACAAGCTTCATCAGGCAAACAAGGGCGCACTCTACAGAATACGCGGATGTTCCCTTTTAATTCCTGTTAAATTGAAGAATTACTACTGCACAGATTTTTCATTATCAACAGTTACTTTTGGATTAGGGAATCACCAGAATGGTATTGTGTAACTTTTTCCGCAACTTCTCCCCTTCTATCAGTTTAGATTCTGCATCTGCCAAGCGTCTTTGTAACTCATTTACAAGTTTTTGTTGCCCTTCAAACTCTGTCCTTGTCTCAAGTGCAGATATATCAGACACCTGATAAGGTGCAAAAACAACCATATCATAAATTTAAGCAACATTTTGTCACTTAAACCAGGATTGATGCATCCAAGAACAAGATAGACCTTAATTGTGCGTGCGTGCGTGTGTGTGTATTCTATTTTCTCATAACTTAATATACCTGCACTTTCTGCTCCGCAACTGCTAACTTCTCTTGCAATGTATTTATCTGACTATCTTGCATAGAACATCTTGCCTATGAAGGAAACTCATCATCTATAGCATACATAATAATGAGAAAATAATATTGACTCAAGAAATTGAATAAAAACCGACCTCTAGTTCGTTTGCTCTTATCCTCAAAGTGTCCAATTCGCTGCAGGACTTTTCTGTGGATTCTTTTAATTTCACTAATTCAGAAGTTAAAGTTTCCACTTGAGATAATTGGCGGTCTCGATCATCTCTGACTTGTTGCAATTCTCCTCTAAGAGATCCAACTTCACTAGCCAAAGCATCCTTATGTTTTATGGCCTCTTCTTGAGAAGACTAACAATCGAACCAATGAAACTGTGTAAGATACCAGCTTCATGTCAAGTACAAATAGAACAAGTAGAATTGTTAACCTACTTCAACAGATTTGGTCAACTAAAAGTTCAAGAATATCATAGTGAATCCACAAGCCACGTATATGCATGCTTCAACTAAGGACAACTATGAGATCTTTAAGGAACTTGATACGAAATATTGTGGAAATTCCAAAAATTCAAGTAATCTCCACCAATTTCCAACTTATAAAATGAACAATCACAGCACTGGGGCAATGTAGGTTGAACATAATGCTGCTATCTTGAAGCTTCATTCCTATCCCTTCATACTAGCAAGGAACAGAGATGCTTGCGCAGGTACAAATATGGTTGGCAGAGCAGTTTTTGCATTCATTTGAGCAATGTGGCAAATAAACCTCTAGAGGTGTAATACTGTAAACGATAAGATTTACTCCAGGTCAAGTGGTATCGAGTGAAGTGTAGGGCTAACAACGGAGACTTGAAAACATGAAAAGGTTTTCTCGGGAAAAAAAAATAGCCGAAGACCAACAAGAAAGAATATCACATTATAAGATTCTTCCTAACAATACAATTATTATAAAAATTATTGCATCCTTCTGTGCTTAAAATTATAATTTCATGTCTATTATAATTTTGCAGACTACTTATTCTGAAGTGAAATAGTTCGCCAAAAAAAAGGGCGGGGGGGGGGGGGGGGGGAATTTACTTGGGACAAAGTAAGTTGACCCCTTAACATGGTGAGGTTTTCCACTGCAGTAGCCTTCTCTTTTTCGACACGCTTAAGTTCATCTTCAACCGTGGAAAGCTCAGTATGAAGCTTCCCATTGTATTGTTGTAGACTTGTAATGTAGTCTTGTAATCGCTTATACATTTCATTGAGTGACGATATCTGCAAAAACCAATACATGTGGACATTTAATTATAATGTCCTAGTATAATCACTGTCAAGAATAAAAAGGTTATATATAAAAATGGAAATAAAGTCATGCCATGGGATTCTATTACCACTTTACCTTTTGATTTGCACTTTGGAGCTCGCGTTGAGCTCTCCCAAGGTCATCCGACAGAGAGGTCTGTGACCTCTCAATGTTAAGCTTAGCCTCTCTTTCTTTGGCAAGAGATTCTACAGCAGCCTTGTGTATACAAAGATTGCATTATTCAAAAAGAAAAGAGAGAGAACTTATGAATGACATTTCATCTGGATAAAAATTTCCAACTGACTTGGAAATCTGTCTTACCATTTTTTCAGATTCCTCCTTTATTAATTTCTCTTGTAAATTAGTGCAATTCCTTCTCATTTCCACAATAATTGAATTCAGTTCTTCTTCCTTGAGTTTAAGAAGTATCTCTGTAATCAAGTGAATCTAAATGTATTAGTAAACATGTCAATGAGGTTACATTAAGAACAGAGGGGGAATATATGGCAAAATCTCACCTATCTCCACACATTTTTGCTGGGATAACTCTAGTGAATTCTTTAACTTTTGTTGCTCCAGTGAATAGCTTAGCTCAAGGTCTTGGAACCATCTGACGCAAATCTTTAGCCTTTTTATATATTCCGCCATATTTTCGCATCTTTCCTAGGAACCCAGAATTTGATGTTAAAGGGATGAATAGATAAGATCCAAATCCAACAACTCCAAATAGGTAAAAAGGATTAAAAAAAATGGCCACTCGGGAATTAAAGAAATATAAATACAGAGCATCAGCACAAGAACAAGGCTCGAGCTTTCACTAACCTTATAATTGAACCTGTCCTTCCTCTTGGCTTTCTCATTCAGCAACGCTTCAACATCCTCTCTCGTGAACTCAATAATACCACAATCCGACCCGGCATTGCTCGGCGGGGCACTACTGGGGCCAAGATCATGGCCGCCGTTAACGACCGTAAAAGCTTGCCTAGTTCTTCCATTAATCGGAGTTCCCACCATTTTCTCTCCACCAGCTTGTCGGTCTTTATCTACAGGTAGCTCATCAGCATCAAACTTCTGAAACCTCAACGAGAAAAGAAGACGAAGAAGAAAATAATGAGCAAAACAAGGAAAGAAGACTAGATCACGAATTTAAGCACAATGTTGAAGCAAATTGGTGGAAATTCGAGCTCCCGAGGAGTGAAATTTATGGAAAGAATGAAATAGTGAATATCAAATCTCGGGAAATGAGAAGAGGTGGTACCTTCGGAGGAGAAGAAAAGCTAGATGAAGGTGGGGATGAGAGTGATGGTGGATGCCGGTCCTGGTTCGGGGTGATCATTTTGAAGCGCACTCCCAGACACACACAAAGGAATTGAGAGTGTGAGTTTAGTGTGGGGCCATTGATTGTATCGGAAGCTAACGATTTATCAAAGCCGTTGCTTTAGCGAGCAGGAAGATTGAGGATGAAAGAAGGACGAGACCAGTAAAGAATTCTGAAAAGTTGGAAGAAAAAGAAAATGGTTAGTAAATGTTTGTGTTTCCGATTCTCTTCTCTGGATTTTCTGGATCTGTAGAGCGTGAATTACTGAATTTAAGTTACGTTCTCAGCTTAGATTTTACTGCTGATGTTGAAAGTTGAAGTTCCACTTCCAACATAGCGGTGAAGGTCACGTGTAGCGAGAGATTCTCTGAACAAAGTATTCAGAGATGAATTTTAATATTTTATTTAATAATGTTTTCTAAATTACGTTTTTGGCCATCAATGTCAATTATATTCTCTAAATTACCGGATGTATTTAATTTCAATTTTTAAAGTGATTTTTTGAATTAAATTAAGATATTTTTTAATTATAATTTATTTTATAATTAAATCTTATTATTAATACTTAAAATTATTTTAAAATTTAAAATTTAACTGTTATAGTTTGATTTAAAAAATGCATATTAAGTATATAACTTTAATGTTATAAAAAAAAGTATATAACTTTAACTATGTAAGCTTTTTTATAATAAATTCTAAATTTTTAAAGAGTTATTGACTTATATAAAATAATTATTGAAAGGTTGGTGAAGTATTTTTTTAAATATATTTTTAATGATATGAAATTTTGAGTTTAAATTTTAATTTATATAAATATAAAAAAAGCTTTTGAAAGAATTATCCCAATTTAGCTTGGTATGTTCGAATATATAAAATCAAATAACTATATTAAAAAACTAATACAATATATATTTATATATATATTGAAATGATTTATCTATATCATATCATGTTTTTATTTGAGATAAATTGTTCGAATAAAATTATTAGGACCAGCTAGGGGAAATAATCATGCAAGGTATAGCCAAACAATAATTCAAAAAAAAAATATTTGAGCTACTAACTAAATTAAATGATAAAATTAATATGATTTTAAAATAGGAAAAAGTAGGGAAAATTATAGAAAAATTTAAAAAAAATAAATTTTAAATCAAGTATGTTGTTAACAATAAATTAAACATTATTAATCACATATTAAATATTACTAACACAATATCCTATTTTAATATTTATCATTTTTATAATCTTTTTTTAATTATTTTCTGAAAAAGTTAGGAAGTGAAAAAAAGTGGGTAAGGATATCATAAAGTTTCAATAATTAATGAGTGAATAATTTATAAAGTATAGATATAAATATAGAAGTTGAGGTAGCTATATATGCATTAACTTAATATGCCTCAGCCGTAATCATCTGGTGGGTTAGAATTAAATGATATACGTGCGTAATGATTAAGACTTTATATAAAACTAGAAAAATTAGACAAATGAAAATGATAGTTTGGTAGCATCATAACCTCCCTACAATATAATGTAACAACTGCTTATTTATTTATTTATTTATTATTATTATTATCATCATCAATTATAAAATTTTAGATTTAGATGCCAGGTTTCATTACATTTTAGTATCGAAGTACTTACAAAAAAATGTAAGGTTGCATTTTAATTCGCTGTTTCTGATCAGGCCTTGCTGTTTAGATTTTATTAGAATATATTGTAGACAAAGTTTTGATTATATATATATATATATATTATCAATCAATAAATAAAAAATATATTATGTATATATGAACAGTATGATTGGACTTAAATTTCATACAAATTAACCATAAGCCTAGCTAGCTAGCAATCTAATTTCATGTGGACATAGAAAACTCTCTTAGACTGAAAATAAATAATTTTTTTCCTTGTCTCTAAACAAGATTTAAATGTTAGTTTCAAATAATTTAGAGTATTCTTAGTAGGGTATACATAAAGCCCGTAGTCTAGTATATCTACCTAAGTCAGTAATAAAAAGGTTATATTCAACTTAATAAATATAGGATAAGGCTGGATATTGGGTGAGAGTTGTCATGCCTTACCCATGAGCATATCTTATTTTTTGTTTTCTTTTTCTCCTATATGCTATATTTAAAAAGAAGAATATGATAGTTACTGGCAATTAAATAGTCATTTTAGAAATATGAGTAATTAAATAGGTAAGTTGCATATTTTAATATTTATAATTATATATTTTTTACTTTATTAATCATCATATAACTACATTATAAATTGTAATTATTTATTTTATTTTTTTTAAATACTTAATCCTTATTAATATTGAAAAAATTGATGTAAAATTGTAATTACAAATTATTTAGGTTTTAAAGTTTTTTATATACAATAGATTTTAATATTTTAATTATTATTTTTTTGTTTTCTTTATAAATATTATTTAACTCTTAATAACATAGAATATGATATTATTTTAGAAATTCATAATCACATATTTTTTTCATAACATGAGTATGATATTACGATTTATGTATATCTAGTTCGCCTATGTTTAGCTTGCTTATGTCAAAGTTTAAAATAGTTAAAATTTTTATTAGAAAAAACTAGATATCAAATTATAAAATATAATACATGATTTTTTCGGATAAAACATTGAGCAGGAGTTATCCTATCATATCTGCCCATATGCATATTCTTAATTCTTAGATTGATGAAATAATGTAAATGAATATAGAGTTATTCTTTATTCTAATTGCAAGTACAAACACCAGTTCCTGACAAATTTAAAAATGAAACACACAGACAAAAACAACAGCCATGCAAGATTGCAAGCACATCGCACTGCAAATTTATTTTATAAATCATCAACCGTAGTACTGCCCTGAAATCTGACCAAAAGAATCAAATCCTAGAATAAATAAATATATATATATATATATATATAAGTATACATGTTTTACTTGAAAGTTAAATAAAATAATTAATTCATCAATTTATAAATTAAATAAATTAAAAATAATAAATATAAAAGATAAAGTTAATTAAAATACTATATTTATTATTAAAATTAATTTTTTAAATAACTCTTCTGTCTAAGGACAAAAAAATTATAATACTATATTTATAATATATTTCTATTTTTTGAAAAAAGTATATGACATGAGTAGTAAGTAAATGTAATAAACGCTTCACATTAGGTTATTTTATTTTTATTTTTTTAAAAAAGAAAAGAAAACTCACGTTATAGCTATAAGAGGTAAGGATATGGGAGTTGAAAGCAGCATATAGTAGAGGAAGAAGGAAATTAGCAAATAGAGTGGCAAATCTTGAATCCCAAAACTTGCATATAATTGAAAGTACTTAAACGCCCCTTTAACACCCAATGATTTGGGAATGAAGAATACGTAACCATTTATCTTGTAAGTTAATTAACTTGAAGAGAGAGATTCACCTAATCCTCTTCTTAACTCATAAAGTAACCTCAAAGCATCCATCCATCCATCCATTACTTGTGTCCCCCACAAAGTGAGTTAAAATTAATTAATGTGTGCCCTCACCCTCTTCTCTTGCTTTTAACAAGCCAATGTCGTCGTATTTATTGCCAAAAAAATCAATGTAGTCCAAGTTAACTACTACTTCATGATCCTTAAGAAATTATATTGTGTGCTTAAATTTGTAAGAAATTGTACTCATTTGTTCTTATCTCAATCATAAGAAGTGAAAAAAAAAACATTTCAAAGTGCTTTTTTTAATTAAATTGAGTTTATTGATAACACTAAAAATATGAGATTGTGGTTGTTTTCAAGTTGGTAGAATTAGTTTTGGTGGCCTAATGTAAAACAAAACACTGCCCTTTTTCTAATTTATATATTTGTAAGTTGTTATTAAGAAAATTGAGAAAATATAGAAAAGGAAAAGGGAAGGATTATAGTAGTGAGGGAGGCAGAGAATCCAGCAGGAAGAACCTAAGAATCAAAAACTTTGGCAATCTTGTTGGGAAAGCAACACAAGGAACTAATAAATTTGTAGTGTGTTGCGTGAGATGGGAGTGAAGAATTTTCTCTTTTATTTTCCGGGAAAAAAAAAGGTAGGAATAGGGAAGGCAGCTTTATGAGGAACTGAGCACAACACAGAAACAGTAGAAAAGGAAAGACGGAGAGCAGAAAGAACATTAAATTTGGGCACATGGATGAAGGGAAGTGGTTGGTGTTTCCATTCGCTCGTTGGTGGGAAGCTTCATTCTCGTGTCCTTTTCCCATAGCTTCCCCTTTCCTCTTCCTCCTTCTCTATTTCTCCCCACTCAATTGACATCCCCCTTCCCTCTCATCTATCACAACTCTTTCAATCTATCTAACAGTAGACTAAATTATATTACAAAGTAAAATAATTGATATCCGAATTTTATCTTATTAAAAAAATTTCTATAAAAATATATTTTAGTTATTAAGCGTGTGTTTGGCATATAAGTTATAAAATCAATTTTAGAGCATAACCATGGTTTCCTTCATTTTTATCCAAACATTGATAAAACATGAAAAATCGATTTTTAAATTGAAACCATGGTTTTGGGGATAAAACCATGGTTTTGGTACAATCTGTATTCCAATAGCTTTTCACCTGGTAGGTCTCGATTTTTGGAAACCCACCGGTGGGTTTACAATTAATAATAAATTTTATTTTAAAAAAAAGTAAAAATAAATACTATTATTTAGCTGGAAGTTCTCGATTTTTGGAAACCCACCGGTGGGTTTACAATTAATAATAAATTTTATTTAAAAAAAATAAAAATAAATACTATTTTTTTTAAAATCTAAAATTTTAAAATTTTAGAAAAAAGATAAATTTATTAATAAAACTTACCATCTTCTAATATATATAGTTAACCTTAATAAAGTTTTCAGTAGAAAAAAAATTAAAATTTAAGTGAATATTATAAATTTTTATTTTACTCAAATACATATATATATATTATTTTGTAATCACTTAAATAAAAAAATTTAAAATCAAATTTATTCTTTATATAATTATCATATTAGTTTATGTCCTTTTTAGTAAATTGTATATAGAAAAGCGATTCTGCTACTAATCATCCAAACATCTCCAATTTTTAAAATCACTTTTTCTCAGAATCTATTCTTCCCAAAATCTATTCTTCCCAAAATCTATTCTCCAAAAGCTAATCCAAACACACCCTAAGTCTTATTTTAAATTAGTCATATATCTAATAATAGGATCTAAAAACAATTATATATCAATAACCTAAAAGGTAAAAACAAAATCAAAAAACACACACACTCTAAACACATTTAGTTGCCCACATTCTCACCTATTGTACCCTATCCACTATTTAATTTATTTAAAAAGTGAAAAAAATTGTATCAAATTTTAAATATGAGCAATATCTTAAAAAATATAATTAATACTATGAATACCCAGATTCTCTATTAGTGTCGGTAAAAACCAAAGAAATAATTATAAATGGCAGTTGTGTTCTCAAATCTCCAGTTTAAACTTTGTATATGGAAATATCTGCTATTAAGAAGGCTCTTTGATCGATCTTATGTTTAAATTCAACTATTTAATTAGTATATTTAAATTCTTTAATTAATTTTTATTAAATGTGCACCATTTCACAATATGGATGATCTCAACTTTTTTATTATATTGGCAATATTGTTGGTTTTAGACAAAAATTAACCTAAGAAATATGTGGGTGTATTTCTTGAAAATGCATGTGTGAGAAATTTAAAAAGAAAAAAGAAAAAAGAAACTCACCCGAAATCATTATAACTGAAAGAATGGAAGAAGTCTAGCGGCTAGAAAAGTTGATTGAGCTTTGAAGAAAATAATGATTCTTTTTTTTTTATCAATATTTTTTTTTATAAAAAGTGTACATCTTATTAATCAATTTTATTTTATTTTTGGAAAAAAAAGACGGACAAATTGACTTGCGATCAAACATGGGATCGAAGTCAATAATTGGTCAAACGGCCGTTGGAGATTTGCCAAAGAGTAGGCGCCATATTTTGTGATCGACGACCACTTAATTAAATTTGTCTGTAGAATATATGGGAAAAAAGTAATGTCATATATATAATTTAAATTTAATTTGAAATATATAGTTAGAAATAAACCCTTCAAAAAAATGTTAATCTAACCAATTAGTCATGATTTGATGTCTCAGTTAATTAATAAAAAAAATATTACAAAACCCTATATAAAATATTTAATTATTTAAAAGTTTCAATATATATTGATAAGTTTTAAGGCAGGCATTAGCAATATGTTTATGATGCTTAGGATATTTTTATAATTAAATTTTTTATATAAAATCTCATAATAATTTTTTTTAATTAATAAATATTATTTTTTTAAAAAAATATGTGACAAGATTTACACACGCCTCTCACTAGATAAATCAGTTTATTGGGGTTGAAATCTAGAATCTATGTGTGACGAAGTTTTGCTTTATAGAGAGATTGCTGGATTAGGAAGCAATATGGTGGTTAAAGTATGAAAAGTAATTCATCTCACAAAGCTTAATTAATTAATTAATTAATTAATTATAATTTCTTCATTTTCCCTTCAGATGCACCACAGGCATCAGTTAGGTGTGATGAATTATATTATAACTCCCTTTGAGAATTCCGTACAAATATGCCGTAATTTCTCTTGCACTAACATCCCATATAATTCCCAAATTATTATTTTATTATGGGTTTTGTCTTCAATAATTATTAAGGAGGATCTTAATGAGTTTGATAATTGGGTTTACCAATAATGAAGCGTTGTTGACTTGCACCACATGACCAACAGTGTTATCCACTTGGGCTTAATTTTGTCGTTATTATTACGTGTTAATTATTGCTAATTACTATTAATTATTGGTTTAACAAACACAATGCTTTTTTTATATAAAAAAATTTAGATGTGTTTAATATTAGTGCCCTATTAAAGTCAGAGTATAGTCACATGACTCAAAGAGTATTTATAGAATATTTACAATATAAATTACTAAAAAAATTTATAAAATAATAGTGGGAATTAAATCTATATTCTTATAAAATATAAATATATTTTTTATTAATAAACGCAATGATGTATGAGAGATAAAGTGAAAACCCCCATTAATTAAGAAAGCATGGAATGTTTACGGCATTCGCAGGCCTGCAAACTGCTTTCATGGAATTCA
Organism: Leucaena leucocephala; assembly: GCA_037074615.1. NCBI lineage: Eukaryota > Viridiplantae > Streptophyta > Magnoliopsida > Fabales > Fabaceae > Leucaena > Leucaena leucocephala. The sequence goes on along the minus strand of CM073546.1, from coordinate 3,984,283 downwards.
CCAGATGTCACCAGAATGGTCAAGTACTACTATTGGAAACTTCCATGAGTTTGATTTGTGGAAATAGATTGAAAAATCTTATTCAAATAGGGAAGAATCAATAAACAATGTGTATCACTAATATATATTTTGGATTCATAAATTAATATTTAAAGCTTTTTATTATTTGTAAATAAAAATAGCATAAAATCTGAAAAAAGAATAAAAGTATGTTTTAACTACTACCTCTTGCAGAATGAGAGAATAATTTTCTTTAATTAATGTAAAATAAATGGAATTAATCAACCAAGAGCATGTTCATATATGGTAGATCAGATCTAGAGATGGCTTTTTCTTTGGTTTTGCCTGCAAAAGGGGGAGTCTCATTTGTTATTGTTTATTCTGTATAACATGGGCTTCCTTTCCATGAACTGTATAAGCAAGCAAACACTGACATTTTTCTTAATTAATTAAGAATTTGGGAGAGCACGGCAGCCTGAATGAAGAAACTGAGTAAACAAACGAGGCAGCCTGTTTCTGTCCCGCAAAACATACATTAGCTTTCTCCTCTGCTAAACGACATTCTTTTGTTTTCTTTTTGTGCATGAAGGAAAGCTAAACGACATTTGGCATCATCACAACCTATTTTATCCATCGTCTCTGCTGTCTGCATTATCAATTCACAGACACTCGACACTTGTCTCTTTCTCCTTTCGTACTATTTAACTCCTAAGATTTATGAGAAAACAAAAGACTTTTAACATGTAAGGGAATGTAACTCATATGGGTCATTAACACAGAGTTAATCTAATAGTACAAAGTTCTATTAGATCTTTCTGTATCTTAAGTTCAAATCCTAAAAAAAGATACTTATGCTTAAAAGAATAAACACGAACCTCAAAACTGAATTAGCTAGTTGCTTGTATGTAGATCTAGAGAAAAAAAAAATCCCCATCGATAGTATAGAAATACAGAAAGAAATGATCTTGGGCTTTTATCACTTATGGGCCCCTTGCCCCTAAGGATCAAGCATGGGCTGAGCCCAGCCCATTATTCTCAGGAAGTATTGAAAATATAACTCACAGAGTTTTTTTCCTCCCAAATTCTTAAGTATTAAAAGGAGTCTAGAAATCACAAGTTCATGAATGCAATTAACCATGTTTTAGAGGGAGTATTATTTATCATAAACTTTACTGGATTTACTTTTTCCCAAAAAAAAAATTGCAAATATTATACACTGTGCATATTTAAATGTGCTAAAAAGATATACATCATTTAAAATTGTAGTTAGTTAACATATTTATTGAAAATAAAAGTGTCAAGAAAAAAGTTCACCCCTTAGTAAATTAAGGAGTTATTTTATCATGATAATTAATCAAATTCTTATTTATTTTGACAATGAAAAATGCTGCCAAAGATAGAGAAAATGAGTTTCAATTTCAAAAAATGTAACTTAGTGGCTTATAAACTTTCTTGTTTACTCAATAAAATTAGTAATGCTAAGAGGAAAAAAAAAATAGATTTCCACAAAAACTCCCACTTTAGAAATTGCAATAAAATTAAAAAAACGAGAGAAAAATATGCTTAAGAGAAGATGCTTGTGTCCCAGAGTTGCCGCCAGTATCCTAACGAACAAAAATCATTGTTAGGAGGGCCATTCGCGCGCCAAGAATTTTGCAGTTACGCACAAAGCTATTCACAAAATTCAATTTCCTACAATACATTGTAATCATAATCCTCATTCTTTTTGCCATTTCCTTTTATTCTTTCTACACAAAATTATTACCGTCTTCAACATTTTAGGTTCAATCAAGCCCCGTTTCGTTTAATTCCAGAGCCAATGATCATGTTAGCATTTTTTCGTTGATATGGGCAGAAGCAGAGCCACATTTTTGCAAAACTTTTACTGGGAGAGATTCGGTTGGCGTTGTTAGCATTTGCATTTGCATTTGCCCCCAGCTTATGCATTGCCTTTTGGTGCAAGGAAATTTCAGGTGAATATGTTATTTGAATGGCATTGTTTGAATCCCTTTGGGTTTAAATTGATTTTTTTGGCTATATTGTTCTGATTGGAGGCGACGTGATCTTATTTGATAAATTAAGGGGATGATTTCGGGGCAAGTTTTTTTCTGCATTGTGCTCGAGAATTCTAGTCTTCATCCGAAATACTAGGTGGTTTCACGGATTCTGCGAGCCAGAAATAGGGATATTATTTAGAGGAGCAGAAATCGAAACTTCGGTTGTTGGCAGGTTTTTTGAAATGAGAAGCAAATTAAGACATTGGAATGATGATTATTTCGAAGGCTAGCTTCTGCGTTCTCTTGGTTCTTCTCACGACATCAGTTAGTTCAAAAGATTCTGAAGAAGCACAGGAAGATTTCCTTTGCCAACTGCTTGACCCCAGCTCTGGATTGTTGGATGAGGATACGGTGAGACTTTTTCACTTCGTCATATAGATTTGGGTACCCTGTCAGTTCAAATTCTTGCACGCCATTGTTTTCAAATTATGTTTTGGTTTACGTGCACCACAAGACTTAGTCCCAGATATGCTTTCTCCAAGATGCGTTTAGAAGTTTATTCCTTAATAACACTTGAGAGGAATTCAATTTAAATTGTTTAGATTTTCTATCGGTATTACAAAATAAAATTTAATGTGATTCTAGATGAGAACGTGCTATTTATTGGGTAATATTTCAGATGCTGTTTGTGGTATACAATGCGCTTTGCAATTCTGTGTGTTTTTTTGAGCAAAATTGGCATCATATTAAAACTATCGAGAAAGATCACATAATCTTTTTAATGCATATATGATTCTGCTTGAACCAGATTTGATACAAAGTCAATAACTTTCTACAAGATTTGCATGAGCATGGACTCTCACTTAAACAAAGATAAGTTTCTAAAGTTTCACTCAAGCAATTATTCCTAAGACCATGTGCTTTATTGCCACTAAATTTACAGGGCTTTGATTGCTTTCATCACTTGTCTGATGAGAGAACAGAGTGTTAAGGGAGGAACTATTGTTCTAAGAATTGGTAGGTAGAGCCTAAATCTGGTTTTAGTTTCATGACTGCAGATACAGCAATTACAGACAACCTGGTCTGTGGATTTGATTCAATTGAAGGAAGAAGTGAGAAATCTTGACTTATGCTTTCCACATGAATCATCATCCAGTTGCACCAATGATATTTGTTCAGAGACTCAATTATTAGCACGAGAAAACGTCCAAAAATTGATTAATGCTTGCCATCCTCAGTTGAAGCAAATCTTTCTTCACTGTTTGAGAAAGAATAATCTTCCACTCCGAAGTGTATCTGGTGATGAAAATGATGATTCCAGATCCAATGATCGTAGAAGAAATCTGGGTCTGGGCTTGCCTCAACACAAATCAAAACCTCCTGGTTCTGGCCCTGCAGTTAAATCATATATCCACACTCAAGAACCGCAACCTCCACTGCCGAAGATAACTGGATCTTTACCTTCAAAAAGGGAAACTCCCACAATGGTGATGTTTGCTAAAGATAAAAAGGATAAGAAGAAGAAGAAGAAGAAGAAGAAGAAGAAAAGTGATAATAACATGGTTATAATTGCTATTGCTGCAGCTGGCGTGTCAGTGACGCTACTAGTGGTACTGCTCTGTGTTTTGTGTTGTTGTGGTGATAGTCAAGCTAGAAAATATGACGAGAGGCCCCTTCTCAGTGTGAGCAGGAGTGACTACTCTTCCACAGGTACATCTCATCTTATGTTTCTGTCTGCACAAAAATATCAACGTGCTCAGTACTGAAAAGTTGAGTAATGCTGTTATTAATATTTTTGAAAAATAAGCAATTATGACCCATAATTTAACGCTAGCTAGATTACATGGCTATGACCAAAAACAAAATTAGATTGCTTGCCAAAGTATTAACGGCATTAATACCTATAGCAAAATGAACTGTTCTTGCACAATGTTCAAGTCTTGATAAATTTGACTTTGGCATTTCAGGTTCTTCTTCTCCCAAATATTCTTCTGGCAATTCAGTAAGAGATCATAAATTTGGGTTTCAAGATAATAATTCAATTGACCACAAAAGCACCTCGTCTCTTAATGGCAATTTTCCTGTTGGATCTGATGTGCAGGAAACTCCTTCACCAGCATTTGCCGGTACTGATGGTGCTGCCAGACCATCATTTGACCTGAAGCCTCCTCCTGGTAGGGTGGGAATCAGCCCTTTGAAACCTCCACCTGGAAGGCCAGATCTCCTTCCCCCTGAACTACCTTCTAGTAATTCTGCTACTGCTGCTCCTCCTGCTCCTCCTCCTCCTGCACCCCCACAGCCACCCAAAACTGCTGCTGGACCTCCCCCTCCCCCACCGCCGGCACTACCTGGTGCCAAAAAAGGTGCAGGGGCAACACCACCACCTCCTCCTCAGAGTGGTAAAGGTCCAGGTCCTCCTCGACCACCTCCACCAATGGGTGGTGTAAAGGGTCGTGGACCTTTAGTTATACATAAAAAGGCGAGAGCTACAGAATCTGGAGCTGCTGATTCAGAAGGTGGTGCTACCAAAGCTAAGTTAAAACCTTTTTTTTGGGATAAGGTTCAAGCCAACTCAGATCAAACCATGGTTTGGAATCAGCTTAAAGCAGGATCATTCCAGTAAGGAATAAATTAGTCATGAACTGTTTTTGTTGTTCATGATTAATGATTTAACACTAGCTGCTAATGTTTTAATCGAAAATATTTTGACAGGGTTGACGAAGAAATGATGGAGTCACTTTTTGGCTATACAAATGCGGATAAAAACAAACCAACCAAGAAAAGATCTGACTCTGTGGAACAGGCGGCACAGTTTATCCAGATCATTGACTCAAAGAAAGCACAAAATTTGTCAATTCTATTGCGAGCTTTGAATGTGACTATGGAAGAAGTTTCTGATGCACTCAACGAAGGTGTTTTTCTTTGAACTTTTAATATTCCCTCAAGATTTATTGATTCAGAAAGAATAATGCTAGGTTTTCCTGGAGAAATACACGGAAGCTTTCTTTAGATTTATGATGAGTTGGACTGTGGGAGTCAACAATTGACATCATAAGCTCCTTAGTTTTGTAGACCTAATTAGTATTTCTAGCCTAATGCCAGAGATTCAGAACTTATGTACACTAAATTGTGCTAGTATGCTTCTATGATGTGTAGTCTTTAAACTATGCATCATTCCCTGATGAAGAGGATGGACCATCGCATTTATGGTATCATTATGATTATTTAAGAATTTAATATATGAGCTTCTGAAAATAGGTTATAATAGAAGCAGATTAATCTGAGTTCAGATATAGAAAGTTTAAGGTAGCTGTAGGTACATGCGTTAATACTTTGATGTTAAGAGTGAGGAAATTCTGGTGAGAGATTAAAATATATGGAGACCTCCACCGCTGGTATAACGTGATAGGGAAAAGTTCTACAGTTGAACCCGTGAACTCTTTTGAGGTTATATAACTCTTTTTACTTGTTCAAAAGTATGATTTTTTTTTTTCATTTTGTCTTTTTTCTATGGTACTATGCTACTAGGCATCTGGTAAATCTACCTTATTTGACAAATGACATCTATTCATGAGAAACACAGCTACGTTACAACTTAGTTTTTGCCATGATGTAGAGTTAATTTTAAGCATAGTGCGCTTCCGTGAAGTTAATTTTCTGTCTTTCACATGCATGTTTTCTTTTCAGTAATATACATAACTAGTATAATATTGACCAAACAAAAAGCATTATTCTCTTTAAAACTTTTTCTGAGGGGTAAATTGACAGGGGCTTATCGATCAGGGAAAGTAATACATGGCAGCACATAAAGAAAATAATTAAAATAGAATGTGTTTGCTTCTACTTATATGAGGAAAGCTTTGTAACTTCTGTTTGGATTATCAGGAAATGAGCTTCCCTCAGAATTTATCCAATCCTTGCTAAAGATGTCACCCACATCTGAGGAAGAACTTAAGCTCAGACTTTTCAATGGCAACCTGGCTCAACTTGGGCCTGCTGACCGGTTTCTGAAAGCCCTTGTTGATATTCCATTTGCTTTTAAACGAATGGAATCACTTCTTTTTATGGGTACTATTCAAGAGGAGCTCACCTTCACCAAGGATGCCTTTGCAGTTTTAGAGGTAGGATATCTTTATTGTACAACTCCTTACCTTACATGTTGAATTGAATTTATTAGCTATTCTCTTTATTGGGTATTTTGGAAGTTTTATGCCAGTTGATGATAATTTATGAATGTATATACACAATCATTGAGTATAATCCCCTTCGCTTGGAATTTGTAAACTTACCTTCATCTGATATGTTAGGTTGCTAGCGCAGAACTAAAAGGTAGTCGGCTGTTCCTGAAGCTTCTAGAAGCCGTTCTCAAAACTGGTAACCGTATGAATGATGGAACATTCCGTGGTGGCGCACAAGCATTTAAACTTGACACCCTTCTAAAACTGTCTGATGTTAAAGGAGTGGATGGCAAAACTACACTCTTACACTTTGTTGTTAAAGAGATAATCCGATCTGAAGGCATAAGAGCACTTCGTGCGACGAGAGAGAGCAAGAGTTTCTCTAGCATTAAAACAGATGACCTGTATGAGGAAGTCTCCACCGAATCGGAAGAGCGGTATCGCGAACTTGGTCTTCAGGTGGTATCTAGATTGAGCAGTGAGCTTGAGAATGTGAAGAAAGCAGCAGCTCTAGATGCTGATGTATTAACAGGAACAACTGCAAAACTTGGGTATTCTCTATTGAAAACCAAAGAATTCTTAAATAGAGACCTTAAGGAGTTAGAAGAAGAAAGTAAAAAAGGAGGGTTTCATCAGACAGTGGAGTGTTTTGTGGAGAATGCTGAAGGTGCTATCACGAGCCTGCTGGAAGAAGAGAAGAGGATCACAGCTTTGGTGAAGAGTACAGTTGACTACTTCCATGGAAACAGTGGGAAGGATGAAGGGTTACGATTGTTTCAGGTCGTACGAGACTTCTTGGTCATACTGGATAAGGTATGCAAAGAGGTTGGAGAAGAACAGAAGAAGGCAGCAGCAAAAGCAGCTCCAAAACAAGAGCCCCCTCCTAATCCTAAGCCTCCTCCTTCTGAAGCTCGCCCACCACCACACAAGAAGCTTCTTTCAGGGTTATCAGATAGGAGGATGGATGACTTTAGTTCAGATGATGACAGTCCATAGAATTTTTATGTAAGTTGGCCATATTTTTGGTACCAGGCCACCTCCATATGAAGATTTGAACAACTCTTTTCTTTTGTCAAACTTTGGAAGTGGCACTCTCAACGTAAAAATATGTTCATATTTAACTACTGTACAGTAACGACCTCACAGGAGCTGACTTCAGAAATAAAGTAATTACCACTGTATCATTCATTAATGAAAGACGAAGAAGACACCTATAGGGATTTAGCTTCATAGTTTACAACAAGCCATCTTCTGGATCACTAGTTTGGTGGTCTTGATTCTTCATTCACAGTTTTTTTTTATTGTTCATATGTTGTGTCTCCGAAGGGGGAGGATGTAGCATGATAGGATAATCAATTTTTTATCAATAGAAGTTTCTCCTTGAATTATTGTTTTTTCTTCATTTTATATAACTTTCATTTTCCTCTTTTTATAATATTTAACTGAGTTGAGTTTGAAACCCAGAATTACATCATGTCTTATAGTCTAAGTAGCATTTATATAAGCATTTACAAATTACTTACTAACAAACTTTATATAGTTAGCAAGATTTAAATTCATACTCAGAAAGTAAATTATTTATCAACTAAATTAATCTCTATCTGCATTACGTAATATTACTTTCATTCAGATATTTCTTTTACAGAAACTGCGAGGAGATTAATTTTGTGGGGTACCTAAGGTCCACAATGCGATTTGGATTGACAAAACTTAGTAATTTTGAGAAATTGATTTGGGTTTTGGTAATTTTGGAGGTTTTTTTTAATGTTTTTTCCTTTTTTTATTAAAACTAATATTATTGTGGGGATATAATGTGCTTAATTTTTTCTTTTTATGATAAAAATAATATTAGGGTTTGGGTTTAAAATTGAGCTAGAATTTGTTGGGTTTAAGCTAAGTTATTGCATATTTTAAAATGATTTTTGGTCACGGACACAATTTCTCCCTTTTATCAAAAGGGTGCATAGGATAAATGAATCTCCACAATGGTCCCTACTCCCTACTCCCAATGATTAAAGAAACGGGAAATTGCGGAGAAAGGGGAGGGCGCCAAACAAAAGATTGGGTGAAATAAACGCCAACTGTTTTGAATTTTCATCAGCTGGCCTGGTCCTCAACCTCATTATTATTACTTTTTTATATAATTTTTTTTTTAAAATTAAACTTACCCATAAAACAAAATCTCTTTTCTTATAAATAATATTAATATTAAACAAGATAAATTATTTATTATTTTTAAATATAGATTTAAATATCTAAAAATTAAAATATTTTTTAAATATTATAATTAAAATTATAATAAAATAATATTTAATATATTTTAAATAATTATATGTGAAAAATTATATACAAGTTAAACCTAATGATGAGTTAATTATTATTAATTTATTTATGGACAAACCTGAACCATATTGCATCCAATTGATACATAAAGCCATCATTATTGATGAACCTCGTATAGTTAACTAATTATAAAACCGTCCCACTAATTAATCAAGCTCTTCTAACCAATAACTTTCTATATAATAACTTTTATAAAAAAAAAAAAAAAACTAACGTTATTATGTGCTTATTATAATAGACTACACATCTTTTTGTTTTTTTAAACTATGATGATAATCATATATTTTTTTTAAATATTTTATTTTTATTAATTTTAGAGAAATTAATATAAAATTATAATTATAAATTATTTAAATTTTAATATTTTTTTATATACTATAAATTTTAAAATTTTAATTATTATTTTTTTATTTTCTTATTCTTAATAAATTTTATATATTATTTAATTTTTAAAAATATATTAATATAATATTATTTTATAAGTTTATAATTATAAATTTTTTTCATAATATAAACAGGATATTATGACTTAAATATGTCTAATCCACATATGTTTAACTTATCTATATTTAATCTAAAATAATTAAAATTTTTACTAAATAGAGCAGACATTAGGCCAATATATCTTTTAAGTAAGACAGCAATTAGAGAGATCGCACACCCGAACAAGGAGCTTCGCAAATGAAAGAGGATGGAGTCTAATCAAAAAACACTCACCACAGTTCCTCCATCTCCTCTAATTTTCTTCCAAGACAACTTCACGAGAAAATGTCGCACAAATAATATTCCCATCTAACAAGTTTAAAGTAAACAATTCAAATAACGACTAATCAACAGCCCTACTTTGTCTAATACCAAGAATTATTCAGTATCAACTCATTAAACCTACCCCTATTGATCCATCGTTCAACCTACACTATCCTTCATAACCATCTTTCTTTTTGGCTATCCATCATTAGGACGCCAAAATTTGCCACATCTCAAAGTTTCAACCCAAACTTGAATTCCATTTTGTTCCACTCAATAACAATAGAGACGGGCATGAAGAAAAGAAAAAGTCCAGCAACAAGAAAAGGACCAGTTTCCAGATTTCTGTCATCAAACCTCACCCCAATTTCTCATTCATGAAACACAATATATATAAATGGAAATCAACAAAAAAAAAAAAAAAATCTATCTCTAATGCAGCAAGAGCGTGACCAGAAACGTCAATTAACGTTAGTTCACTAAACATTCTTAAAAAAATTTGAGACTTCAAACGTTCTTAGGAGTTTGAAGGCTTAAAGCAAAAGATTCAGAGATTTTAATAAATGAAGGGCACATCGGAATGGAGGATAAATATAAACTTTCAGCAATACCTTCGTTGAAGAATTCATAACAAGATAATTTCTATTCACATTACAATCAGAAACCCTAACTACGCTACAATTAAGTCGACAGAGCACAAAGGAACAATCCCCATTTGAAGTAAGAAAAATCAAAACGAAACTACATCAGATAGTGAATCACGTAAGACCAAAGGCAAGGACTTGACAAGCCTCAAATTTAAGAGTCGTCATCACCACCAGCACCCTTCGATGCGCCTCCTGTCTTCTTGGGGAGTAGTAGGTTGTGAATATTGGGCATCACACCTCCATTAGCAATTGTCACATCTCCCAGAAGCTTGCTGAGTTCTTCATCGTTCCTAACCGCCAACTGAATATGGCGAGGCACAATACGCGTCTTCTTGTTATCTCTAGCGGCGTTTCCTGCCAACTCAAGAACCTGGAATTCCAGGTATCCAACATCAGCAAACGCATCCAGTAAAATCCAAATTCAAATTTTCACATATAAATCAGAAGGCAAAATTGGGGAATCTGATCCCAAATTAGAAACCCTACATCTAATAACGCGCAAAATTACACGCTCTCGAAGACCCAAACAAATCAGCGATTGATAGGCAATTTACCTCGGCAGCGAGATACTCAAGAACGGCTGCGAGATAAACGGGGGCACCGGCACCGACTCGCTCAGCGTACTTTCCAGCCTTCAAGAACCGCGCGATACGACCAACAGGAAATTGCAGGCCAGCCTTGCTGCTTCGTGACGTAGCCTTCTTGGAAGCGCCAGCTCCTAAGGTTTTCCCGCGACCAGCCATCTATGAGCTTTACGATTGCAAAAATAGCTGGGCACCAGAGATGTAGAACAGAGGCTTCACGGGGCGATACAGTGGAGAGAAACGGATGATAAGTGGTTGGATCGCTCCTCTTATATATAGTAGGTTGGATTTAGATTAAACCAATGAGAATGAAGTACGCGGATCGATAAGAACAACCGTCAGATTAATAAGGATGCGGACGATTCTGATTAGGTTTAGAGATGTCATCGAAGACTGGCTCGTTCGTATAGCAGTGATAACAAAATGACGAAAACATCCCGATGGGCTGACAGAGTGACTAAAGTAAACGGACTAGTCATTTGTGTCTATCTGCAGTGTAAAATAATAGCTCCAATAAAATTATTTTTAATAAAAATATATTTATTAAAAAAATTAATTAAAATTATTAATAATAAAAATTTAATAAATATTATTTTTTTTATAATTATAATAAATAATGGACCCTTTTTATAAATTAAAATTTATTTTTTTATAAATTAAATAAATTAAATTAATTAATTAATTATAATTAATATAAGAATTAATTGACTAATTTAAATAGATTAAAAAATATATAATATTAATTTATTTTAAAATATTAGATTTTTTTATAATTAATTTATTTATTTAATTTTATTAATATATTTAAAAATTAATTAATTTTTATAATTAAGATAAAAGAATTTAAGAAGTAATTATTTAATATATGTAAAAAAAATTTATTAAAAAATTTATCTACTATAGCCAAATGCACAACACGGATCAAATCTAGATATAGTTAAAATAAAATTATGTGAATTTAGTAGATAACAAAAAAAATAAAACACAATATTATTGGCCTTAATCTTTCTTGATATCACCTATCAGTTTAATTTATAAAATATGAGATATATAATTATTTAAAATATATTTGATCTTTAAAAAGTATCACTTTATTGTAATTCTAGTCGCGATACTTAGGGGAGTATTTTAACTCCTGAGTACCTAAGTTTACGCCTTAGAATAATAGACAGTTTATCCTATCCAATATTTTATCCTATCCAATATTTGATATTGCGTGGAAAGAAATGAAACTTTACCCTTTATTTAAAAAAAGAAACCTTCATTGATACCACTTATTGTCTGTGAATTCAGCTGATGAAGAGATAAGATATACAATCATTTAGAGCGTGTTTAATCTTTAGGAAATATCACTTTATTATGGTTCAAGTCGTTACGTTTAGAGAGATATCATAACTTTTAAGTGTATAAAAATAATTGACAGCTCATTGTGATTTAAGTTGTGTTACTTGAAGAGTTATTTTAATTTTTGGGTACATATATTTATGTTTAAAGGGAATTGATAGCTCATTATGGTTCAAGTTATAGTGTTTAAAAAGTTATCCTAACTCTTAGGTGTCTAATTTTATGTTTAAAAGTAATTAAGAATTTATTTTATTTAATATTAATATTGTAAAAGATAAAGAGAGATTTTATTGAGCGTTGAAATTATAATTATAAGTGAGTTCGATGTTTTCTAAAAATTTAGATAAAAAAAATTTCATTACCGTCATCATTCAATCGTAATTCATAGAATAAAAATATAATTTATTTAAAATATATTTAGTATTTACCTTATCACATATATCTCCTTTTTAAAAGTAGTATTATTGAAGGCGCCCGACATTAAAGGTAAGCACGTCAAAATTAGAATCTATTGTATTCAAAGATTTGGTACAGAAATTTCCAAATATAAATAGAATTAAACATTTCATTATTCCATTGTTCCAAAATCCATGCGTATGAAATACTTCTTCCCAGTTCAAAATATAAGGTATAAATAATTGATTAATCTATATCAAGAAATTAATTAAAATATGTTAAAAATTATAAATATAAGAAATATATAATATTTTTTAAATATACCATTATTAATAAAGGATAGTAAGAAAGGCAATAAATAAGATATAGGAAAAAGGTTATAAGAGAGAGTATAATAAAATTGAAAAAAATATATTAAATAATAAGATCAACCAAAATTGTACCTTGTAAAAAAAAAACCTTCTATTTTTTACAGTTTAAACCGTAGGTAGTACTTTAGAAATAGGGATAATGACATGTAAGTACCACCAGAATATGCAAATAAAAAACCAGTCCTACAAAATAACTTAATTCGTATAAAATTTCCATAAACTATTTTAGAATTAAGTAATTTTTATGAACTTGATATGAGTGCCTTCATGTTTAAAAAAAAAATGCTTTATCAATGCCCATCGGAGCTCTAGTCATTGGCTACTGTCGCCATAACTCCAGTATAGACGACTGATCCATCCTTGACTACCCCCAGCCCCAAAAATTCCCGAGTCATTCTGTCATAGTTTTGATGGTCGGCAACTGGAGCTCTGGCGATGAAGTGTTTTTTTTTTTGTCTGTACTTATAAAATCACTTGTGTCATTTCATAAAAAACACTTAATTACAAGATAGTATGACCCTTTTAAAAGACTATTTTAATATTTATATATTGTTAAAAAGTTGAATTAATAATTAGTTAAAAATAATTAATATTAATTATTTAATTATTAAGTAACCATAATCCTATATAAATAATTTTAATTTATAAATTTAAAGTATGAGATTGTATAATATTTACTATAATAAATATGGATTAGTGTGTATATTTATATGAATTATAAAGATTATATGTTAATCTCACACTTTAAATTTATAAATTAAAATTAAACAGTTATATTTATTTTAAAAAAAAATTAGATTAAAATATAGTTTAAAAATAAAATTTTAAATAAATTAGTCAGAATAATTTATAAAATAATAAAATAATTTATAAATTAATTAATTATTATATTACTCTTATTTTTTCTATACTATCTCTCATCTCTTTTCTATATGCTCTCTTCTCTCTCCTCTCTCATTTATTTTTTACACTATCTCTCTTCTACACTATCTCTCATATCTCTTATATTTAATAATCATACCCTTTTTACTAATTTATCAATAATAAAAATATTTATAGAAATAACTATCAAAATACTCATTTATTTAAAATTATTTTTTTATATAAATTCTTTTTCAAAAATTATTTTCTAAAAATTGTCAAAAAAAATTTTTTTTTTATAAGCTATTTTTTAAATTTTTACTTAAATGGCCCTGTTATTATTCTCAGTGAATTATTATTATTATTATTTATCCCTCGAGTCTCATGAAGTTGTATCTCACTGAATAGCGCCACTGAACACGGTTTCTCCTTCTCCAGGTTTGTTGCCCCGTTTTCCCAAAGCCAAAGTTTCCTTATCTTCTCAAACTTGTCCACATTTTCTTCTTTTTATTTAAATTATTTAATATTTAATTCTCCAATTTCCCTTTATTTAAGACTTTCTTTCTCCTCTCCCCCTCTCCCCTCCCCCTGCTCTGCTCATTTCACTCGCTTCCACTTGAAAATCTTCCACACCTCTTCAAACATAGAAGCCTCTAACTTTCTCATCCATTTCCTCCAACCCCGGATTTTCCCTGAAGAACAAAAGAAACTTTCCGAGAAAAAAAAGATGAGTGTAACAATGTGAGTATCTTTTCTTTTCACCTCTGCTTAATTCTCAGCGGATAAACGTATAAGATGCCAAGAGTGTGGTTCTCTCTGAAAAGATCTCTTCACTGCAAATCAGAAACTTCAGACGTTCACGACCCGAATTCCAAAAACCATTTAACCGCAATCTCAACCAGAAGACCCGGGTATTCCAGAAGCTTCGCCAATCTCAAAGACGTCATCAATGGAGGAAGCAGCAGAAGGCATAAATTCGAGAAGCCTCCGAGTTGTAGCCCGAGATCGATCGGAAGCAGCGAGTTACTCAACCCAATAACTCATGAAGTCATTCTCAGCAACACCACTTGTGAGCTCAAAATCTCCGGCCTCGCCGGCGGCGGAGGCTCAACATTTGTGGGTACTTTAAGGCCTGGAACTCCTTCTTCGTTCAGGAACAGTGCTTCTTCAACTCCAAGAAAATCATCTCCTTTGCTCATACCAGATTCGGAAGGAGGATTTGGAACAAGAAAAAGGTTCTCAATTGAGGTAGATTCAAATGGGTACCATTATTCTTCCGCGAGTTGTTGCAAATGTGGAGAGAAGCTGAGTAAATGGGAAGATGCTGAATCTCATAATCTTTCAAAACATGCAGGTTGGTATTGTTGGTTGATTCTGAAAATTGTTGTTTCTTATCTTGTTTTGGCCACACAGGTTCTGGGTATTTCTCTGCCTGATGATTATATCTTTGGATTTCCTTTTTGGTCTTTTGTGTGTCATGATATAGAATCTTTAGTGTAACTTCATTTTTTTCCTTTTCAACTATTTTTTCCACTGGGAGCAATCTTTCTTTTTCTGCTTTCAATTGAGACAGCCAAAACTGATATGATTTCCACTTTCTTTTTTAGTTCTGATATTGATTTTCATTTTCAAAAACTTTCCTTTTTGTATTTTACCCCTAAAAGTAGTGAGTTGAGATAAAACAGTTTATAACTATGTATGCCTTTTGGCCACTAAAAGGGTTCATACTACATAAGGCTTACGGATTTTTCTTTAATTTAGTTTAACTATTTATTATTTTAATTTGTTAAATTTATTCACTGTTACAGTAAAAGTAAGTTTCTTTCTTGCTTTTTTCTTTAACCTGGCTCCTCTGCTGTACTTAAAGGAGAACAGTGCCAGTGGAGCCCCAAACTGTCTTTTTGCTACAGTGCCTGTTTGTTTTTTATAAAACCAACATTTTAAAAAAGTCCTAAAATTTTAATTTAAAAAAATTAAAATAAATAATTATATTTATTTAAATAGATTTTTAAACTAAATTATAGTTTAAAATTAAAATTTTAGATAAATTAGTTAGAGTAATTTATAAAACAATAAACTACTTATGAACTAACTAATTACTATATTATCCTTATTTTTTTTATACCCTCTTTCATCTCTCCTACTTTTTCTCTATTTTCTTTCTTACACCATCTCTCTTTTTATCTCTTATCTTTTCTCATTTAATACTCATAACATTTTTCGTAATTTACTAATAATAAAAATATTTTTAGAAATAACTATCAAAACACTCATTTATTTAAAATTATTTTTTTTATAATTTTTTATTCAAAAATTATTTTTTATAAGATATTTAAAATTTTTTTTTATAAACTCGTTTTTAAAATTTTATGCAGGCCAAATAATGTATATATAATATTTTTCATAAAAGATATATATTATAATAAATAAAAAAATCAACAAATAGTAGCACTATTGATAAATGATAATCCAACTCATTTCTCATTTTATACGTGGCGTACGTTCTAGTCTGACCATGTACTGTGTGCATTATCCCTCGGACTCTCAATAAGCTCATAATATTTTACTCCTTCAGGATATAAAAATTAATTATTTTTTAAGATAAATTAATAAAATTAAATAAATAAATTAATTATAATTAAATTTAAATTCTCAAAATAAATTTATTTTATATATTTATTAATCTATTAAAATTAATCGATTAACTCTTAAATTATTAATAATTAAAATATTTATTTAATTTTATTAATCTATCTAATAAAATTAACTAAGTATTAACAAACAGAAAAGAGTATTGCTTATGGAAGTGCTTGTAATATTTTTCTTTCTCCTCCTCTTAATTTGATCCTATTTTGTTTACTCAAAAAGCATGATTTGTTTATATCATACAATTGATTGACTGAAAAAAAAAAACAGTGAAAAGAACTGACTTAAAAGTCTTCATTGGCTACATGATTTTCTGTCTAATCTCTTCAACATGGATGTTACAGTTTCTAGATTCATACATGTTAGTTAGTATTCATGGATTTAAATTTGTGTAATTGAACAGTGACAGAACTTGTGGAAGGAGATTCATCAAGGAAAATAGTGGAGATAATATGCAGAACAAGCTGGATGAAGGCGCAGAAGACCTGTTCAAGAATAATGGACAAGGTTCTGAAAGTGCACAACACTCAGAAAACCCTAGCTCGCTTCGAAGAGTACAGAGACAGCGTCAAGATGAGAGCCAGCAAGCTCCAGAAGAAGCACCCTCGCTGCCTCGCCGACGGCAACGAGCTCCTCCGCTTCTACGCCACCACTCTCTCCTGCTCTCTCGGCTTCACCAGCTACACCCTCTGCGTCTCTGACAACTGCTGCGTCTGCAGAATCATCAGAAACGGCTTCTCCGTCAAGGAAGAGGTCAACAACGGGAATCGGATCGGGATATTCACGGCGTCAACGAGCGGAAGAGCGTTGGAGAGTGTTGACGACGACGACGACCGTTGTGGCGGGGACGAAGGAAGTGAAAAGAAGAAGGTGTTGATAGTGTGTAGGGTTATAGCAGGGCGGGTTCATAGGCCATTGGAGAATGTGAAGGACATGGTTGGGATTCACAATGGGTTTGATTCTTTGGCTGGAAAACTTGGGGTTCATTCTAACGTTGAGGAGCTTTATTTGCTCAATCCCTCTTCTCTTCTTCCTTGTTTTGTTGTCATTTGTAAACCTTGATCTTCAATTGTTAGCCTTTCTAATAAAATAAAATTATATTGGTTCGTATTATGTGCATTTGAATATGAGAAATTAAAGAGTGAGTGTTACATTACTCATAACTTATAAATAATGCTTCTGGTTAAAGTTTTTATATCACATACATATATAGATATATGTTCAATCAGCAATTTGATAGAGAGTTGAGTTGACGGAAGGACTAACTTGAAAAAGAATAAATGAGTTGTCTATGCGATCATTAAGAACTAAAAATGAGGGATCGCATTTGAAATAACAATAATATAGGTTATGGGCCGAAACAATAATTTACCCCAACGAAGAAGTTACATATTATTGAGAATGTTTGGCTCTTACTTCTTTTGGCGGCACTTTTTGTGATTGTTAATGTTCTGATATGGATGAGCCATGTTTGCCGTAAGCCTACCAAGATGTAAGAATTGTTCAGATTTGCGAGATTAAATAAATTAATATCATTTTAATTTCCTCCAAAAATAATACAATATGTCAATGGCATGTGCATGATGGGAAAAAAAAAAGGCATGTTGCATAAGTTCAGTAAATTAGAAAGTACAGCCTACAATGAATTCAAACTTCAATATATGAAGCAATCCAAAGATTAGATTCCATTTTCAAGTTATTCAAATATGGGGCAGATCATGTTTAAATATATACTCTCACATGCATTATGCATATGTATGTCGTGAGAGCTGATTTTTTTTTTGGTATATATATACACACTCTCAGGCTTTGCAGGATATAAAATTTTTATAATTAAATTAAATGGTTAAGTCAGGCCAAAAGAAAATTAATGGTTAAAAATTTGATTTTTGCTGCTGTTATTATTATTATTATTGCTAAGTATATAATTAAATTAAATTGTCGGGTCAGAGAATAAAGCAGAATTTATTTTGCATTCAGAATTACTGATGGATCTTTCAATTATATGCATGATTTCAGGTTTAAACTTTGATACATAGGATAATGTGGAGATTAATTACATAGGCATGACAGAAGCAGTGTGAGGAGGTAACATGATTAGAGGTATGAAGCACATGCAGCTCATAAATGAATGCTGATTCCCTTAAACATATAATGTCTTCGATTCGAATCAAGCTATTTGTATTGAAAGAGATAGAACTCGTTTTGGTGATTTTTGTTTCTAAGGTAAATTAATCTCTAACTATCAATTAGAAAATATTGCATGTACTCTATGGGGAAAAAAAACCTTGACGACTAAACAAGTATTTATGGCAAAACTCAACTTGTCAAGCATAACCCTTTGTAATGAGCTGGTCCCTCAACAACTACATATATATTCAGAGTTTTGAACTGAGTGTCCTTTAATCTTAGTACTCTCTCTCTCTCATCTTAATGATTGATTCTGACAATTACCATTATTTCTCATGCATGCCTAATTAAGGACTATGGAAAAACAACAGTGAATGCGTTCTACACGTCAGTGATATGTATTCTTTGGTTCACTCTACCTAATATGGCTTCCTTGTATAATACAATATTACAACTTACCAATTTTGAATTTTTGTGTTTCCCCCTTCCTACTACTACTTCTTATCCAATCTCTCACAGCTGACAGTGATATTTGTGATGTTAGTTGAATTTCCATTTCAAGACTGATATAGTTCAGTTCATGATAAGGGGAAAATACTGAATTAATATGGATTTCAGGATATTTGTGTCTGGTATACTGACAAAAGGCCAGATCGGTGCATGAGGTTCATAATAGGTAGAGACAGATGTACACATCCATATTCTCTGAGGTTGTTTTTCAGTATTCTGAATCTATGGCCTCCAGCATTGTGGCGAGGCTCAACTTCTTAACTGTTTAGTTTTCAAGCTAGACAATCTTCACTGTGATACCTATTAAATAATTCAAAATGCATACTCATAAGTCAGAACATATAGCAAACCACAGTTTGAAAAGAGACTACTGCTCCGATATGAACTGCTATATGGAAGTTATGCAGCCTTCACTGAAAAACTAGCTTTGGCATGGGAATCTTTCGCAATTATTTCTAATATTAGGTATATAATTTTCCTTTTCATATGACTTTTCTTTTCCTATTTTAGAATTTAGACTTTAATTTTTTTTTGGTACTTTACAGTTATGCCACAATCTTTTGAACAAGATTGCCTTTAATGCATTAGGTTTGCTAGGAACAAGACTCTCTCTAGCCGTGTAGTGTACGAGAGATATAACCTTTACATCCACAGAAAAAATGACAAGTGTGTGTTGTTCATTTATTACAAGACTTTTTGGGGATTAAATTATTTATATAAGATTGTGCAACAATTTCTCTACTTATTTTACTTATGTTAACATCGAGTGCATGAAATAATTTCTTGTTGTTCGGTATACATATTTGCCCCAAACTGCGCTAAAACTTTTCGGGAACTAGGAAACCCTCCATTTCTCATGATCATTTAATGATGGCTATGGATCCTGCAACTGCATAGAAAGTAACATATACCAAACATTCAATAAGGAATGAAGTGGGTTTTGGGGCGAAAGATATGACCACATTTATTGTGTTTGAAAATCTATTCATTCAAAACCTAATATTGAAATCTACAAAAGATAAGATAATTATTATGTACAAACAGCTAGCAATTAAAGATGATAGAGTAATATTCATCTACTAGTTTACAGAAGGCAAATAACCATAATCTTGACAGCACAAAATTGCCTGATGAATTATATCCTCAAGGCCATGCTTGTAGCTGAATCCCAAATCTTTTAGCTTCTTTGATGATATCTCAGGACCAACTTCGTTATCATTTGTATCAGTAATTCTGCAGATGTATATTAAAAACAAAAGCTTCATATGAAAGTAATGAAAAGATGAGTAAAATAACAATTTGGTCCATGAAGTAGTAGCTTTAGTGTTACCTCTGCATATTTGAGCAAGGATGCTTTTGGAAGAGGAGATGATATAATTTGGAAAGTGAACAACTTTGGCTGCAGCAGATGTATCTACCTTGTGCTTTGGTATGCTCCATTAGAAATATGTGGGCATTGGAGATATCTTCTATGTGAACTAAACCTAATGACCCCATTCTTGAATTTACAGCAGATAATATCATGAAGAACTCACTTTCCCCTACATTTCAATCTTTAGGAGTTAAATATATAAGTTGCACCATGTAGGACACTTGTATCAGACACAAGTGACTGTTCAGTTCTAATCGGACATCATGGATATTTTCATGTTTCATTTGTTTTGTGTTGTCTGTGGTGGTGTCTTGTGTATTTGTCAGTGTCACTCATAATTTAGGATAGATTTTGTTTACAACAGTTCACAAACAAACATGGAAAAGGGCCATTAGATTCCTAAGTAGTTGTGATGCTAAAAGATCACTGTTACAGATAAGTAGTTTTCTCAGGGTATATTTGGCATGGCGTTTATCATGCAAAAACTGAACTTTTCAACTGAAAAAAAAAACAAATTTAGATCAAAAGTGATGTTTGACATGATTTTCAAGGCAACTAACTTTTTTCTCAAAAGTCATTTTAAAGTTGAAGTAACTTTTTCTAGCTTTTTATTTTTTCTTAAGATGTAAACATTCTAAAACTGATTTTACATTATATAATCGAAACAAGATTTTGTCAAACCGAGTTTTGTTATAAAAGCATATCCAAATTCTAAACATAAATTACATTACACCAATTGATTTTTATTTCAACTCCAGTTTGTAAGCGTCAGTTAGGATAGATAAAATTCACTTCTGTCTTCTGCTCTGTCAAAGGTGTGACCATATCAAAAGCTTCAGCTATCGATTAATTATAAGCTTAAATAAGTGGATTGGGGGGAAAATTATTACCTGTAATTGGAGATAGAAGAACTTTAACACTGGAAGGTACAGAAGCAGTAAAGAAAGGGCCTGCAACAGTAGTAGTTATGACAGATACAAGATCAATGCCATTGTCTTGAGCAAACTTAAATGCCTCTTCTTCTGTTAAAAGCTTTGAAAGTGCATAAACCCATCCAGAGGCTTTGGTGTTGGAGACTTGGTCAGCTTGAATCTGACAGGACTCATCAACAATGGTCTTGTACTTGCCATTTCTTTCTTTGGCAGTTATGGTACTAATGGAAGATGTTAAAACCACCCTTTTCACTGATTTTGACTTTAAGCAAGATTTTAGAAGGTTTATGGTTCCTTTGATTGCTGGCTCAACCATGTTTGTTTCAACATAGGCTTCTGCAAAGTCATTTACAATGAGAAATCAGACCACCTCGTAGGAAATCATATGCAATGCAAGCCACAAGATTTTACTTCACAAGCCAAGTGACTTGCTAGTTATTACAATATAGAGAGAGAGAGAGAGATGTGAATTTGGGCTGGCTAAAATGAGGGGCTAAAAGTATGTTTTTTTTGTTATAAAATTTTTTAGAAAAAGGTTGGGCTCACCCACAATCTAAAGATAATGCGAAATTTCCTTTCTTCTTAGGCGATAATAATATTAAATAGGGCAAACTATTAATTATTTTAAGGTATAAACCTAATCACCCAAGAGTTAGAATACCTTTATAAACACTACGACTAGAACTATAATAAAATTGTACTCCCTAAAAATTGAATATACTTTAAATAGTCGCATGTCTTATATAAGTTTAGAAACATGATCTACCAAGTTTCATGTTAGGATAAAGCCCATGAACTAGTTCATTTAGACTTTAAGGGGCGGCTCTCAGGGCCTTTTTTCCATTTATTTTAAAAAATACCTATCTCTGATAGTGTTCATTTATATAATTTATGAATAAAAGTTAAAATTATACAACTTTTTATCATTGAAATTAATCTAGAAATTTTATATTCTACTAAAATCACACGGACTTTATTTTTATTTTAAAAATTAATATAAAATTTTCTCTAAAAAAGGAATAATTCACATAAATTTTTAAAAGAGAGATTTATATAAAATTGTTATAAAAGAATAAAAGATAAATTTGTATAATTTAGTAATATTTGAACAAAGTTGGTAGGCATAAATGTTGAAAATAGAATAGATATATCTGTAGTTTTTTTTCTTAAAAAATATTAAGAAATCTAATTGAGTTAATGCAACAAAAATGGTACTTCCTCTCGTTATAAATATAAGAGCTATTGAGCTAATAGAGGTATCTGCATTGGTCTTAAAGGTAAGCAATCAATTCATTTTATATCCCAAATTTATAATTTTGTCTAAACTCTCTTTATTAATTACATGTTTTAAGGATTTTTTTAATCAAACAAGTAGCTTCCAAAGTAAATAATTAAAAATGATACTAAAATAACACATATTTTTATAAATAAATAATTTTTAATTATCAAACTGATATATTAACTCTTATCTTAAATATAAGATTTACTTTTATACTATAAAATGAATATTATATTTAGAATTGATGGAGTATTTATTTAAGATGATAGAGAGGGAGTATTAATTACCGATTTTGTGATGGTGATCCTGAGGGACATGGAATTGCATGGAAGCAGCAACATGGAAGACACCATCACAGCCGTTGACAGCTTCATCAAAGCTTCCTTCTTCATCCAAATCAGCTCTGAACAATCTCAGCCGTTCACTCGCCGTCCACAGTGACAATAGGTGCATCGACTTTGCTGTCCCACCACATTCATTCATCAATTCCATCATCAAATCCAAATTTAAAGTCAGACATTCTAATTTGGGAGCTCGTTGACTCACCAAAAATGGCATGAACTTGGCACAAAACAAAAAAGAAAGAAGAACACACTAGAAGGCAACAGAAGTGGACGGCTCCTTCTAGAGTGAGTCATTCATTGATTAGCGCATTTTGGATTTGCGGTCAAATTTGAGGTCTCTTCATCCTCCCAATGTTTGTTTCTTCCTTTTGATGCATTATTCAATTTCAAGGGTCAAAATTTTTTCTATGAATAGATTTAGATGTGAGACCTATAATGTTTTGGATAAGTGAGCATCCTAAGATTAGATAAATCTAGTAAAAGAAATTTTGCCCACTTAAACACTAAATCTAAAATTTAAATTCATATAAATACAGAAAATGCTTTTAAAAAAATTGTCTTCAATTAAATTTGACAATATTTGACTTGGTCAAATAATTATATAAAAATGAAAGAAATCTAGATTTATTTAGAGCCTTAAAAGAATACATATAAGTTGATTTTGCATCACATTTAACTCAATCTCAAGCTTAACTTATATATATGTTGAACTTTTTTTTTTGATACAAAATTTTTTAAAAATTGCTTAAACTCATTCACAATCTAAGGATAGGATAAAGTCTCTATTCCTCCTAGGTGATACTAATGTCAGGCAGGGGTCTATTACAGTCAAGCGTAAACCTAAATACCTAGAAACTAAGATATCTCTCCAAATATTGTGACTAAAACTACAATAAAGAAGTACTTTATAGCGATCAAATATACTCTAAACAGTTGTATATCTTACCTCTTCATCAGTTAAATTTATAGACAATGGGATTTTAAAACTGAACTTAATTTGATATGAGGCATAATTCAACTCATAATTGATTTATAACATGCACTCAAAATTAAAAGCCACATTATTTTTTACTATGTTAACAATGTGGATTTTATAAGTAGCTTGTATATATACTTTTTCTCATTCTAAATATAGTGGTTAATTGAGGTATTTGCTTTCATCTAAATATAAAATATTAATTCATTTTATTTTTTAAATTTATAATATTTTTTAATCTATTCTTATTTATAACACATTAAATGAGAATTACTATCAATAGGAATAGTTTCCAATACAAATAATTGAAAGAAATATTTTAAAGAAATCAACACATATTTTTATAAATAATTAATTTAATTAGTGTTATTGATATTTATTAATTAGTTATTAGACTTATATATTTAAAACTAGAGAGTCTTATTCGGATTGATGCTTTCTGCCCCATCGTTGTAACCCCATTTCTTTTATTTTATTAATCAATTTTTTATTATATTATCAAATATTCTAGTTCAGTTTCAAGATTCATATTACCCCCATCTAATATAGATATCTCTTAAAATTCGAGATTTAAAAAGATATAAGAGACTCTTATACTATTGTTGGTGTTGAACAAACATCACAACTGGAGACCCATTCAATTTTTCTTTTGGCCTAAAGAGACACCCTCAACACAGAATGCAGCAAGGAGGTGCTGCTTAATTTTAGATTTAAGATTTATTGTTGATGATTTATTTTTTTTTAAAAAATCATGTTGTTAAAAAATGTATGGTGGGTTTAATTAACCTTTTTCAAAGCAAAGGCAACATTGTTTTACATGTTAATTTTTCTAATAGAAATCAAGAGAGAGGCAATGAACTATTCAGACTCAGAGCACTGAACGAAACTACCTAGGCAACAAGAAATCACGAAGAAGAACCCATAACCAGTGCATTACAGATCATTAGCTTAAAAGTCCTCTCATTCTAACAATTCATTAGGACAGAATCATTCTTCTGAAACCAGGAAGTTGAAACCTCAGAAACCAAAAACAAAAGAAATAAGACAAAATTATGAGTTGGCAGTAATATGTCGAAATAGAAGAGAGAGGAGAGCACGAACCAGGATCTCTGACAGTGGCATGAACGAAGAAACCTCGTTCAAGAAGAGATTCGACAAGCCATGATCCTATGTAGCCTGAGGCTCCTGTTACACAGTATCTTCTTCCTCCTCCTCTTTCTTCTTTCCCTTTCTCACTCTTCTCCATCCCTGTTTCTTCTCCTTCTTTGACGCAGGGTCCTCCCTCATTTATGAAGCTGCCTGTCACTACATTATAGGGGTTTTAGTTTTTTAATGAGCCTTGACTTTTTAATTATGCTTCCACGCGCTCCGGTTCTGTCATTAATCACTCTCTTAATTATTCAAGCCTTCGCTACCCATATGCTACTTCTAGTTTAAATAACTAATTTAGACCTATCAAAAAATTAATTAAAAATAATAAATATGTAAGATAAGTATTATTTTTTTGTTGTTGAAAATATGCCTTTATTAATGAAGAGTAATGAGAGAGACAATAAATAAGATACAAGAAAAATAAACATTAAATATATATAATTAATTAAAGATAAAATTAAAAAAAAATTAAATCATAAGACAAAATCTAAAATACAGTTAAAAAAACCCTTGTAAACTTTATATTTTGAATGATTATTGGTTGTGCCTGCCATTTTATTCTAGTGTTAGTAGTAATCATGTTTTAAGCATTTAATTATTGTTCTTGTGACATACTCCCTCAATTTCTATTTATAGAATAAAATTACCTATTTTCTATATATCCATTTAAATAATTTACTGCTATATATGTCTTAAAAGCATATTTTCATTTTTTTCCCATCTCTACTATCATTTAATGCCTGCTTTGTTTGCTAATCTTTAATAAGCAAGGAGACATTTATAACAAGTTATTTCATGTTAATAAAAATACTAACTATTTCTCAAATTTTATAAATTTCTTTTATAAATATAAACAATTCAAACCCACCCCCTCCAAATTTTATCCTATAAATAAAAAAGGGAAGAAGTAGTAATATAATAATATTTAGTCTAACAGTAGACGAGTTATATTATAAATTAAGCGAACTAAATTTAAATATCACTTTATTAAAAGAAATTTATATGGAAAGGCACCTTCCAATTATATATATACTTATTAATAAAAAAATAGAAAAAGCACTGGAAACGACATTAAAAAAATATAAGAAACTTTTAATAAAGAAGTTTTTTATAAATCCAAAATAAATATATAAATGCGTGTTTGTGTGAGCGCTTGCATTTCCAGCAAAGCAGCCCCTGTTTTGGGCAAAACCTTGGGGAGCAAACTAAACACTTTTTATACATTACTTCCTTCTTTTGATGAGAAAATAAATGAGTATTTTTTTTTTTGGAGTTTAAATATAAATAACGATGACAAATTGCCTATTGTCCTTTACATTTATTAAATATACAGATACAATGTAAAACCATCAGTAAGGCTATTTATTTTTAAAAAAAATAAATATTAAATATATTATTAATTTTAACTCAACTGTTAACAGGAGGAAGAGAGAAGAAAAATGGGAGTGTGTGTGGTCATGCATGGTTGCCACATGGTGTTCACATTCTGCAGTGTTTCGGTATCCTCATGATGGGGAGTACCTGAAATCATGTTCCATAATCCATCAATATACTGATATAAAATATTAGAATTATAATAAATATTATCTTTTTAAAATATTTTTTTATAATTTTCTTTAAGCAACACTCCCACTCCAGTCCTTAAGTGCAGTTGAAAATAAGTGTGTAGGATAAGTGGGAAAATTTTGAAAATTCATTATTAAATTTTAAAAAAAAAATTTGAGAGGAAGAGAGTGAGAATGGTGATGGGGAAGTGATATCCGCATGCAAAGGGAATAGGAGCAATATTTGGGCAGACCTAAGATACGGCGCCGCTGCTTTATATTCTCGCTTTTCACAAGTGCCATCGGAACCGTGATCTAGTAGTTTTAATTATATAAAAGATATTTTTTTTAAAAAAAAGTAAATAAATAAATAAATTTAATTTTTTAAAATAAATTTAAATTATATATTTTTTAATTTTTTAAAATTATTTATCTAAATATTAGTTATAATTATTTTATTTAATTTTTTAATTTATATAAAAAATTAACTAATTATTATAATTAAAATTAGAGAAAATATTAGAGTATAAAGTTATTACCAGAGAAGATTTGACTTTGATGTAGTTGAGTTTTTTCACTATTAATTGTTTAAGAGCACGAAAGTTTTTTAAATAAGTTGAAGATTGTAGGCTGAATTTTATCTCTAACTTAATATTATCAGCATCTAATAGTTTAATTAAAAAAAAACAAAGTAGTTTTACAACAACAAAAAAAGAGATTGGGAATCTTTTGAAGGTGTCAGTGACTCAGTGTTGAATGTAGATTGGGTATGGCCGAATATAATAAAATAGTATTGGCAGGATCGACATCGCTATCGTGTATCCAACTCATGTTTGGGGGAAGGCGAGCAAGACCTAGCGCTGAACCGTTTGCTTCTAACAAGAATTTAAAATAAAAATAATATTATTTATTTAATTAATTTAAATAAATTAAAAAAATTATTTAACATAATATATTTTTTAAAATAATTTAATTATTTTTCTCAATTTACTCACTTTCTCTTTTACTTAGTTATTATTAAAAAAGAGAGTTATTAGAAAAAAATTAATAAATATAAAAAATATTTTTTTATATTTAAAATTAAAATTAATTATTTAATTAAATTTTATATTAAAAATCATATAAGTATATGTTAGTGAGAAAAACTTATTGCAGCAGCTATACTTTCCACAAACTTTTAATACAGTATATGTGTATTTTTCTCTTATTAAATCTTTTAATTTTATTCTATTAATTTTGTTAACTCTTATATAAAAGCTAATAATACTAATAGAATAAAATTACATAAACTATATTAATAATAGAGTAAAATTAAATTACTTAATTAAGAAAAAATATAAATTATTAAATTAAAAATTAGAAAAAAAATATAATTACTTAGTTCTTTTTATATTATTTAGTGTTAGATTTACTTTAAAAGTATGAGAGATATATTAATCTGCTTTTTAGTATCTTACTAACAACTATATATTTCTTATTTGTGGATGAGAATTTAGAAATAATGATTCTAGAATCTCCATGAATAATTCTTGAAGCAATGGAATCCATTTTTAAATTTCATTTGTTTGATATTCTTAAAGTGTATGCTAATATTTTTAATTTTTATATACAAATTAAATTGTAATTCATTTTATACGTTTTAAATGACAACAAAATTTTGAAAAATGGAAAACGAGCGACTAGACAGTAAAACAAACAAACAAACAAACAGCAACGATGGGAATTAAAGCAAAACTTTACAATATGAATATGGGAAGTTAAATGGGCGTGAAGGGAATAATTAGGTATCCAAAGAAAATATTATAATTATTTTAACTTCTTAATTGAAATAATGGGGAAGCATGAACTAAGATGAGCATGCGCAGAGATTATAATTAAATTTACATATTATTGGCCAAATAAAAAAAAATTACATATTATTATACAGATGAAACGTAACCTTCTTCTCACGTCACATGGGAATCCATTCCCAATTTCTATGCTTTTTTAAAGGAGACATGGATAAAATAAATTTTATATTTTTTAATCCCTGGTTATGTAGCTGTCGCTCATTAGGAAAAAAAATCTTAAAGAGATTGCTTATAATTAAAATAATTGAAATATAATATTTAATTTGGATATGGATTTTAATTTTCTCTGCTCAACGTCTAAATAGGACGATAGTTATGTAATTATTTAGCCAAAAAGAAAAAAAAACATAATAAATATAAGGGATGAAGATGTATTTTTTTTTTCAAATGCAATCTTTTATTTTTATCCCTTCAAATATATTATATGCAATCAATTTACTTATTTACAATTCTCCCTAATCTCCTTAATATAAGACCATACCTTTAAGTTTAAAGAAAATTTATTGAGATATTTATAAATTATATATTAATAAAATATTTATAATTTTGTAGATTAAAAGTTAATTCTTTAACAATGTCCAATAGTATTGAATTTAGCACGAGGGGTTAAATGCAATATTCCAAAAAAAAAAAAAAAGCTTACAAAAGCTGAGAAAAGAGGCAAGAAAATTGTAGTAGCAAGAGATAAATAATGCCATAGATACAAATGACAAATCAATCAAATTCATTGCAGGATTATGGCTGTGTAATTTACACTAATGGTCAACTTTAGGGAATTGAAAGTACGGATAACATAGGAAAATCATTGAGTGTAATTGATAGTATATCAAATATAAATTGAGATCATCAATAAGAAATTGATTTGAAATCACAATTTTTCTTATATATAAATAGATTCATCTTCCCCCATTGAACAGAAACTCTGGCAATGGCGAACTGCAAAGTATGTTTACCAATCGTGGTGGGCTTATTCTTCATCCTTACTCTGTCGAGTTCGTCTTTTCTGCAATATGCTGATGACCTAAAGAGAAGAATGCTTTGGGTTATACCAATTGCGATTCCATTGGCATTATGCAAACTGGAAATAGTTTCACAGTTCGTTGCGAAGCTCATTGGGAGATCCTCAAAGCCTTCATTCTCGTTGCCAAAAGGACTTCGTGCTCGTCAAAAGCTATCGTCTCTGTCAAGACCTCCGGCGCCATGGAATTTGGCCATTCTCGTTGTCGTCTATCTCATTGTGGCTATTTCCCAGGATCAGGTTCGCACACAATTTTACTCTGATTAAATTCATGTGTTTGGAAACTCGTGTATTTTGGTCCAAACAAGGTTAGAATAGGTTTGACTCATTGGTTGGTCAGGTCCATTAGATTGATACATACATATATATTAATGAAATTTGGTGTAGTTTATAGTTGAGTGTTATGTTTATTTGTGAATAAATATCTTTTTATTTAAATATTATTTTAAAAAAATTATAATAAATTTTTATATTTTTAATTAAATTATATTATTATTAAATTCGTCAAATTCAACCAATGACCCTTAGAGTCACCATCTCTACCTATTCAATAATCAGTATAGTTTTCAATACCTTCATAGCTTGTCTTCTTTTCGCATTTGGCATTGAATCGAATCTTTTCCTTTCTGCGTCACAAAATACGGAAAGCATGTGATGTCTTAAATAATTCCAGAACTTATTTGTAAAGCGATTTAACTGAATTACGCAAAAAATGATTCATAACAAATTAATTATCTTTAATATAAAATCTAATTAGCTAATAAGGAAGAGAAAAACCAAAATCTGCCAAAAGTATGAAACGTAACAACATTCTTTTGTTTTCTTTTCCTTCATTTTCATTCCTGATGTATTGAATGTACAGAGGCAAAACAAGAGGAAAGGATCAGGGCCAAAAGAAAAAACAGTTACAGAGAAAATACAGGGAATGATGATCAAGCCAATCATAGAAACCAAACCCTACACCATATTTTATATATGGACACATGTCATATATTCAAAAAGCATACCTTTCAAAAGGAAAAAAGAAAGAAAAGAATGAAGTAGAAAGGAAAAAACCAACTTCTATACTTCATAGACATCAACTGTACTATCCATTGACTCTTCTCGCCTGTGCTCAGTTACAGTTATCTTTGTATCTGGCTGATCACCATCCATGGAATCTACTTCATCCGTAGTTGCCGACAAGGCCTTCCGGTGGTGACTCCTCGGTGGCCTTGACTTCAGAATCCGTGTCAGCACTTGCACTATGTCCCTCATTGAGGGGCGTTTCCTCGGGCCACGGTTCACGCCCCTGTACGCAAGGGCTGCAACCTCATTCAGCTCTTGAACATCAAACTTTCCCTCGAGGCGAGCATCGGCAATCTCCTCCCAACCAGTTTTACCCTCAGTGTTCATTGCTGCCTAATCATCCATCAATAGTAACATACATTAAGCTCAGACTACAACATGAATTATTATGACAAGTGAAGAAAAACTATTTTGAAGGAGTTAGGGATTTGGAGTTGACATCTAACAAATGTCACATGTTATACTTTTATCAGATAAACTAAAACAAGATACCTAAAGAACCCCACCTAGGTTTGTAACCAAAGCTGCCCATGCACTTCCACAAGTGCCTGTTATCAAATTCTTTAATATAATCACGTTAAGTGGAGACAATTTTATGAAAGAGTCACATGTTGTACTTTTATAGAAGACACTAATAGTAAGTACTCAACAAAACTAATTAATGATTGCTCTCTTAAAATGGTCTTTTGTTAATATAATCTTTAGTACTTTAAATTTACTCTCATTTTAGTTTTGGTCCCTCAAGTTTTAAATTATAGATTTTGGTCCCTTAAATTTCTTTCTATCTAAAGCATTAATCCATATAATTTAATATAAACCTGGACTATTTTTTCACTTAAAGAGAAACTAAATAAAAGCAAAATTCATGCAAACTTGAGAAACTAAAGATTGTATTAACCCGTTTTTTTTAAAAAAAAATTATTTACTCCCTCTGGTGGGTTTATTTTATTAATAAATATAAGACTTTAATCTACTTTATTTTTCACACCAATAATTTTTCTTTAAATTATCCCTATTGATTGCATATATTAAAGGGGGACCTCCATGAATAGGAGTAGTTTCAATACAAATTATTAAAGAGGTTAGATATAACTAACTAAACTAATTTCTTTAAGTTATCCACTCCTACATTTAGGACAGGAGGCAATATTATATATCACCCAAAACCACCAAATCTAGCGTCCTCGGGATAGTTTGTAAATGAGAGATAGAGAGAGAGAGATCTCACAAGCTCAACATATTCCATAAGACCCTGTTGAGGATTTCTGCCAGCAATAAGTTCAAAAAGCAACGCCCCAAAGCTGTACACATCACTTTTTTTAGTGAAAGTGCCAGAAGAGATATACTCAGGGTCAAGATACCCAAAGGTTCCCCTTATAGCAGCATGCTTATCCCCCATCTCTTCTCTTGATAGCCCAAAATCCGAAACCTGCTTAATTCAACATTCATTAATTGCCACAATAGAATACATAAATAAAGGTTCAGTCATTTAGCATTTGTCTATCTTTTAACATAACATACCCGAGCTCGCATGGAATGATCCAATAGAATATTCGATGATTTGATATCTCGATGGATCACTGGAGGAACAGCCTGAAGTGATCATAGATAACAATTGTTAACTAAACAGCAAACGAAACATCACCCAAATAGATTCTTGCTGATGACTTGAAAAACTTACTCCATCATGAAGATATTCTAAGCCCCTTGCCACATCCAAGGCTATATGAACCCTCAAATCCCAGCTCAGTGCCTTGTTCTCTTCACCTGAATATTAAAAAAACTCACAAGTGGAACCAATGTTGAATTACAGTCACATCACGAAATTAGTTTGACTACGCTAGTATGAAAGAATCAGAAGAAACAGAAGATATATCCAACCAATTTATGCAGGAGAGAGATAAAAAATGAGTAATTAGTGTAATGCTTGAAATTTATCAAGTGAAAAGACAGACAGGAAACTTACTATACAAGTGGGAAGACAAGCTTCCTTTACTCATGTAGACATAAATCAGCATATGCTGACCTTTTTCTGCACAATATCCAATTAAGTTCACCAGGTTTCTATGGTGTAACCTCCCCAATAACATAACCTGAGAATAATTTAAAATAACTTAAAATGTTAAAACTGATTATTTACGCTTCAAAGAAGAAAAATTCATCATTACGAAAAAAAATCAACTCCATCATAACTAGAGACTGTACAACAATGGAATCACACTAAATGATTCACAGTAACTATCTCAACCTCTGTATGGAATTCTTCCCCCCCTTGCTTAGAATTAGTTGCAAGAACTTTAACTGCAACTGTCTCCCCAGTAGACATCTGAGCTTTATAAACAGGACCAAATGCACCTTGTCCTATGAGTGTCGTGAAATTATACGTCGCCTTCTGCAGATCCCTGAAGTGCGAACACAATATTAAACAGAAAAAACCAGACAGGACATGCAAAATGCAGTATCTCGTCTATAAAGTTCAACTAATGGTGAAATCTTATAAGCTACAAATAATGTTCACTTAAATTAAGTGCCAAATCCTAAAAACCTAGAAGAATGACATGTGACTGCAACTTCTTATGAGAAACACGTACTTGTATGAATACTCGGGTATTCCAGATGCTGAAACCATGCTACTCCTCCTAAATCCATCAACCCAGAAGGCTGAGCCACTCCTCCCAGACTTTACAGGAGATTCTGGACCTAGTGTTGAGTCTGATAGAATAGTACAAGAATCAGCACCGTTTGCACGGATGGGTATGGTGGCCGCCCTCCGGGAACTGCTATTGCCTATCAGTGAACGCTTCCTATGGTATCTGAGACAGAACAGTGCAGATATAGCCAAAATCACTCCAATAACCAAACCTATGGAAATTCCAATTATCAGTCCTATCGACTCGTCTTTCATCTCCTTTTTTTGTGCCTTTCTCTATTCCCTATTGATCACCCAATCAATTGAATCATACACCTGAAAACAACAAGAACATTGACCGCACATCAATCAAATCAACACTAAATTTCACTTATTAGGTTGAGTAGCAAGTGATAAACTATTGACTATTACTTTGAATTATAAACCAGAAGCATGTATTTGTGTCAAACAATAAAAAGCAAAAGCAACCCATTCTTTTGCAAAGTCCAATCTACCAAAAATTGTACATTTAGAAACAAAAGAAAGGACAAAATGCTAATATTAAAAGGGTTCAATCCTATCCTTCAGCTGAAGTACATTAGTACTTACACTTGATCTGTTATCTAATTTTCAAATCTTACCTTGATATAGCTAACACTGGAGACTAAAAGATTAGGAGGAAAAAAGGGAGGAAAACCAAATCTTAGAACAAAGAGCAAGATAAAAATGACCAAAACAGGTCAACAACTGCTTAACCTCGACTGAGAATAGTACAGGCTTTTGACCAAATGCATCTAACTTCATATTATTTTCCCCCTTCTCTTTCATTATACTCAGCTTTTTCTTTGTCAGCAAACAAACATGTGTAACACGCAATGAAAAATCCATGTTCACGCAAGCACCCACATGACGAAACAACCCACAGATGACAGAACGCACCTTCCTGGAACGTAGCAGACAGATCGAAACATTCACAGCAGTAACAGTTGACCCCAACAAAAAAAGAAATAAAGTTCTGGGAAAATCTTAAACACGATAAAAAAGAATTGAAACCAGAAATTTACCAGTTCATTGGAGAGAAGAAGAGTTGAAAAAGTAACGCGCTTTCCCAAAGAAGAACTAGGAGAAGATTGAAACCCAGAAGTGTAAAAGTGAGAAGAAATCATTCAGTCTCGAATGGGATTACAGGAACAATAACGACAGAAGAGAATCTGAAGGGGAAAAGGAAGCATCAGCTTGAGGTTTCAGCAGCGCCACAATTGGACCGTAGAGTGAGAGCGTCACAGGAAAGGAAAAATACTGGAAACTGTATTGTGTATACCCCTCACAAAAGAATGTGAAAAGATGACAAGTCGATGCTTTTTCATAATTAAAAAAAGAATAGAATAAAATAAAATTCAAAAACTGACTTTTGCCGATGATTTTGACATCTCACGCGCTTCGTTTATTCAACTCAAAACAAGGAAAACGTCACTTTATTTTGAATGGAACTATATATTATTTTTTCCAATTTTTTAAAAAGTATTTTATATTTAAATGATTAAGTTTTATAAAAATATGTTAAAATGTTAAAATATAAAAAGAAAACATTTTTAATTAATCTTACATAAATATATAAAAAATAAAATAACAATTGAATGATGACATATTCGCATTATAATGATAGGGTGGCCTTATATGTTCTAAAAACGCTTCATAATTATTAAAATTAAATATTTTAATTTATATTTAAAAATAATTATCAATTTATCTTATTTAATATTAATATTATTTAAAAATATTAATTTTATTTTTAAATAGTAGATGAGTTTAATATTTTTTTTAAAAAAATTATAATAAAAAGATGACCGTGATTATGAAAATCCTATTTGATCGACGTAATCGTGATGCATGTTTTTACTTTTTACTCCCTCCATTTTAAACAAACGTAATATGCTAGTTATGCACTTTTGTTTTAGAATATGTACAAAAAAGAACGAAGCAAAAAAAGTGTTAATACATTTGTCGTTGGCAGAAACTTTCATATTTTATATTATTTTTACTAATTTTATTAAAATAAAACATAGAAAAATTAATAAAATGATTAAATCCTAATATAATTGATAATAAAAATTTATGACATTATATTAAAAATATTATCTATCCATATAAGTAATAAAGGCTAACCTATACATTTAATTTTTTATATTTATATCATATTTTATTTTTATCTCTTAAAATTTAAAAGTGTATTTTAATCTTAATTTAAAATTGGTAACTTCACTAATAAAAAATATTAACTCAACAAATTAAACATAATTATTTAGCAGTTAAATATTGACAAATTTTGTCTAAATTATAATTTTTTAATATAAAATATAACACAATTTTAAAAAAATAAAATATAAATATATTTTATTAATATTTAATTTTATAATTATTACTTAAATTTGATGAATTAGCATTTTCTATCAAATAAAGTTAATAGTATTCAATTTAAAAGATTAAAAATATATTTTTTAAATTTATGATACTAAAATAAAAATTAATTTAAATATTAATGACCAAATATATACTTTAACACCAATAATAAAAATATAAAAATCCAAGACAAATCATCTAAAAAATATGACATATCATTATAAGATATGATTTATTTCTTAAATCTCATATAATTTATGTAACTAATGGGACTAGTTATATTATTTTTATCAAAATTATTGGAGTTAAATGTCCAATCAAACAAATAATGCAATAAAGAGAGTGATTTTTCTAAAAAAAATAAAAACATATATTATTAATTTTTAAAAAATTGATATAAATTTATTAAGTATACATGAATTTTTAAAAAATAAGTTGATAATAAAGAGTCAAACAAAATACAAATGTTCCTCCACCTCTTTAGATAATGGGCCTGTTTGGATAGGATTTTAAAAACGAACTTATGAAAAAAAGGGTTTTTAAACAGCTTATAGAAAATGGCTTTTGGAGAAGAGATTATGAAAAAAAAATGGTTTTAAATAAATGAGTATTTGGGTAGTTATTTTTAAAAGTAATTTTGTTATTGGTAAATTATGAAAAAAGAGTATGAGTATTAAATGAGGAGAGATAAGAAATGAAATGAGAGAGGGTGTAAGAAAGAAAATAGAGAAAAAGTAGGAGAGAGGAGAGAGGGTATAAGAAAAAATAAGAGAAAAGAGAGATAGTGTAAGAAAAAATATGGGTAATATAGTAATTGGTTAGTTCATAAGTAGTTTACTGTTCCATAAGCTACTCTGACCAACTTATCTGAAACCTTGGTTTTAAACCATAGTTTAGTCCAAAAATCCGTTTAAACAAATATGACTGTTTATTTTAAAATTTATTTAAACCTAGATTTTGAACCAAATCTTAATTTTAAATAACAGGCATAATATTATTAATATTTCTAATATACAAATTAAATAATTAATTTTAAAATCTAAATTCAGGGACACCTTATACTATTATACTATTTTGTGTTGATACCTTTTTTATACCTCTTAACGTTTGTTATTATACAATATTTTTAATTAAAGGGCCACATTAAGTTGGACACGTGGGTCCTTTGCGGTCGCGCAGGCTGACTTGATGGGTATCCGTGCCATTGCTCTCCTTTTCTTTTTCTTTTTTTAAAAAAATATTTTTGATTAATTGTTCCCTCTCTCAACGCCAATGAATGACATGATTGTTTTTAAATGCCAGATATATTTTCTTATGTTTTTTACCAAGCTTAAGTTAGTCAATAAGTTGCATTTTTATGGTTTGTAAATTGTATTATTTAATTTTGAACAAAAAAATTATATTATTTAATAGTTTTTTGGGTATATCAAGAAAAATCTAACTCGAAATTTAATTAAAAAAAAAAAGACTCCCTTTCTATATATTCATACATGTTAGGTGTGTATTTTCACTTTGCAAATCTACGTTAAATTTATTTAATTATATAAAAAATTCTGTGTATTGCATAGGTATATTAAACGAGTTACATTATTTTTTTATTGGTTAATGAATAATACGATGTTTATATATTTATGATACGGCATCCATAATAATAATTATGTGTTTAGAGTTGGGGGAAAACAATACATGCATCTATATAAAAACTTAATGTGGGAAGAAAATGGAAAAGTGGTGATTTGAAGCCAAAATAAAATAGGAAAAAGGAAATATTAAGGGATAAATGGATAAATGAAGAAGTTATTTAGTTGAAATAGCAAGTTAACTAACTGAGTATGGGGAAAAAACAAGGGTGAGAAATAGGAGAGGGTGAACGGCCAACCTAACACACCAAAATGACCAAATTCTGTTTTTATATAAAGTTCTGGGAAGTGAATAATTTAAGCAACTAATTAAAATTGAACCCCGCCTCTTCAATCCGCTTCATCAATCCCATTTTTTTATTAATTTTTTAATTTAATTTATTATTTGCTGAGATAATAGTTTGATTTAGCCACATGCAAATAAAATTATTAGATATATTGGTAAGAAAATACATCAAACAATATAAAATTATATAAAATAAAAAAAATTATCAATAATATTATTATTAAACATAATATCTTGATCAATAATTTACCGTATAATCAATTAGATTATGTAAGTGAGAATAATTTTCATTTAATGTTAAGAGGATTTGTATAATGATTATTCCTGACTCACAGTTGATGATCATGCTCTTACTAATTGAACTAGGAGTCTGTATTTGAATTGAATTTAGTCATTTAGTTATATAGATGCGATTATTACCATTAATTTAAAGTATTTAAACATAAACATAAAATCACAATCTTTGTATATTTGAATTTATCTTAATTTCGTACCAACAGTTGGGTTGATGTGGATGGATCAATGTTAATCTAATTGGCGTGAGTCAAGTCAAAATCATTTAATCTTCCTCACACGTACGCCCCCTTTGAATTAGTTAACTTGATATAAAAAATTGACTACTTTGAAAAATATATCACATCATTAGAAGATAAAGATTAGACTTAAGAAGAATTTTAAAAAATATATCACGTCAGTTTTCTTTTATTTCAAAATGAATTAGTGTACTTTTAGATAAAGCAATACCTTAATTCTAAAAAAAAAATTTAGATTAAATTTTTTTCTTAAATAAATAGATATATTTATTTAAAAAAATTAAAAAAATTATAATTTAAAATTAAGATTTTGCATATAAACTACTAACAATAATTTTTAAAACAGTAAAAGAACTTATAAACATTCAATTATTATTTTATTTTTATTTTTTTTATACTCTCTATCCTCTCATTTTTCTATTATCTCTTATTTCTCGTATATTTATATCTTTTTCACCCTCTCTCCCATCTCTTTTTACCTTTTCTCCTGTATCATTTATCATATTTTTAATCAAATTATATATTTTTTAGTAATTTATTAATAATAAAAATTATTTTAGTAATAACAATCTAAATACTTATTTATTAATAATTATTTTTTTTATAAACTCTTCCCTATAAATTATTTTTAATTTTTTTATAAATTTTTTTAGAAAGTTTATCCAAATATCCCTTAATCACGTACACTTATTTTATTATTTTGTTCTGTTGTTGAGGTCAAACTTCTCATCAATTTTGCTTATGTTGTCGGTAAACGATTGGTTGGCTGTTCTCAGAATATATATATATATATATATATATATATATGCTAAAAATAAATAAATAAATAAATCTAGAAAGAATACTACAGTATCCATTTGATTCTAGATATGTCCAGATGATGTGCCCATATTAATTTAATCTACCGATATTCTATAAATTAAATCCATACAAGCTACAAATCTCTTAACAACCCCCACGCCATTTATATGCTTCTTTATTAATTGTTGAGGAACGAACGTCTCAGGTTATATGGTTGAAGACTATATGTGCATATTTTCAATCAGGCAGTTACCTACTCCCCCATGTTACAATGGTAGTAGTTGGTGGCACACACACGTCTTATTATAATTGAATTATCCATCATATCGTCACGTATATAAAAATATTAATATTAATAGTATGTATATGACTGTTGAGTTATCGATAAAACCCACGGGAAAATTGAAATTTCTTTTTTATACTGTTTATTAAATTATATTATTAAATATCTAATTTTAAGATTTATGATCTTAGTTCGCAATCGTGGCTAGGGCTATTTTTGAGGAAAATCTAGAGGCTACAACAAGGGCATATATATTATTATAATTAAGAAGAATACAATAAAAGGGTATAATTAAAGAGAGGTATGGTATGGTCATATATATATATATATATATATATATATATATGGGGATGGTTGGCACGTGCGTATAACTTCAACCCAAAGATTCAAACACATTCATTTTTAGTTATTATTTTGATTTATTATTTATTATTATTAGTAATTGGCATAAATAAAGTAAAATAAGCATGTGCGAATTCTCAACATCTTATCATGTCCCTCATCCTCCTCACTGCATTTCTACATGTGTCCTCATATATTTTCCTTTCTCCTCTTTTTATATAAAGTCATATGTGGACGGAAACAAGGAAGGCAACATGTCGCAATATATATATACATATATTCCTTTTTAAATTAGGTAGATTATTTTTAATTCGTAAAACAAGTTAAAAATTCATTTTAACCCCTCATTTTTATGTAGTTTTTCGTTTTGGCCCCATGAAACCAACTCCTTCTCCCATTATTTCTTTAATAAATATTGAATTCTATGAACTCATAAGAGAGAAAATATGCTAAGCAACATCTTGGACTCTATTTTCCTTCCTCAATTTCCTCATTTTGTCTAAGAAGCAGTGAGTGATCAATGATACAGAAGTTCCCTTCCAGCAGCCAGCGTGAGAGTCTAGTTAAAGCTATCAACAATAGTAATATTTTCTACATACACATCAATACATATGACTCGCCAATCCCTATATACAAGTTGTCCCTGCTCTCATTCTTTTCTTTTAATTTTTAAAATATCATCCTATTAAATATAATAATATTTAAAATACTATTAAATATTGAATATAGAAATATCTTTTAAAATTAATTTAAATGTAAATTTATTATTTTATAATGAACTAAGTCTCCTCCCTTAAATCAATTCTTTGGTTTCTCCCGTTCATCTGTCATAACAAATGAAGGAGGGTAAATATAGCAAGATACTAAATTGGGCCTTCCTCATATTGTAGCACCTATGGATGTCTAAATTTAAATATATATTTAAAAATAATAGATTACTCGTCTTATTCACTAATATTATCATTTAAAACGAAGAAAAATTTTACTCTATTTTTATATTTTAAAAAAAATTTATAAAAAACAAAAACAAAAAAATCTAATCCATGTTGGAGAGGCTTTGACATGTTCAACGAGTCAATAGCCATATGGGCCCCACTCTATTCCTTGACGTTGGCTACGTGGCGCGTGGAAAGCTAGCATTCTCTTTCCACGAGGGTGCCTGCAGTCAGCCATTATAATGGGAACACATCTCGCTATTTAATTTCACACGTGACCATTTCTCCCGTCGACATGGCTTATCATTAGTTCATTAATGCTTGGCGATGTTACAGAGTCCAGAAGGCAATATATACTTAAAAAATAATTACTATAAAATTATAAAAAAAATTAATCATTAAAAAATCTTAAATACCATAATTTGTTATTATTAACTTTTTAATTATCATTAAAAATTTTAAATAATTAAATCAATTATTGAATTCATGTATATAATTGCAGTGCCATTCAACTGTTTAACCGGTAGAGTTGGTTGAGTCACACTAAATTAAAATGGGTTTATTTGAGTTAATCCAAGTTATAAAATTCTCAGTACAATGTTTCAAAAAATATCTCTACAGTGTGAACGAGGAAACTTCATTGGAACTCCATAATAGTACTGATGAGCAGAAAAATGAACACGTTCCACTTAATTAGTGCTGTGTGTTTTAAATTAAAGTGTAAACCACTGAAACGCATTGATTTTTGTAAATGGCTAGAGAGAATAAATAGATGCTACTTTACTTAATTTCATAATTATTCCAAAAGGCAGAGCCATAATCACATGCTAATTAATTAACCCACATCTTGTCTCTTTTAGGAAAATAGCAACTTCAATTAATTACTAGTGGAGTTATAAGCATCACACGGTGGTCTTGGTGTATATTTTTAATTAGAATGGAATTTATTTAATTTAAATAAAGTACTTTTATATGATGATAGAATCTATATTTCAAACTGGATTAACCTTCTTCCTATTTCTTAACTCTCGCTTAAGATTGTGCAACACATTTTAGGTCAAGGAGCAGTGGACTGGTTTTTAAGGTCTCAAATTAACTCTAGAAAGATATTCTTAAATCATACCAGAAGATTTCAGATGACAGGTTCTGCTCCTGCTACTTCTAACTTGGTTTTTATCAGAATTCGAGATATGATGAAATTCGATTGAGACTTACCCTTAAGACATGTACTTAGAGATTAGAATTTCCTTCCTGATGCCTTAATGAAGGATGGCTTATCTTATTCAGTCATGTTTCATGTATGTCCATCTCATCTTTAGATCATAATTAAAAAAGATTAGTTTGAAAATCAACACCCTTCTACTTTCATTGTTAAGTTCGGAAGGAGACCTCGTTTGTAAAAAACGAAACAAAACATTCACGTTAAGTGTCGTGACATTGTTCTATAGAAAAAGTCAAACATATCTTGACCGAAAGCTTAAAATTTATTTATTTATTTGTTTGTAAAAAACAATTCAATGAATTTGACCAGAACAAATGCTGCTTGCCCACTGTTTCAAACACACTGAATATTCATCGAACACAAAGATAAAGAGGAATCTGAGCAGAATAAAAATTTATTTGCCATAAGAGCTTGGAATGTTCCATGGTCTTCGCAAACGTGTGTGGTTTTAGGTCGGCGGTCTCAACCGTTAACACGGTGGCTCGCTTCCGTTACGGTTAACGTCGCAGCTGTACATTGACGACCCCATTAACCCCTTTCGCCGTTTATGGTCAAAATCAGAGACATCCGTCAAACCCCCTTATCTCTCTGATATTCCTTCCCTCTCGTTTCTCTCTATATAATACGAATTTCTTACGCCATAAGTTTATTTCCCAAACAACCTCCTCCTAAACGAGCCCTGAACTTGCATTCGTTCCGTTCAAACGCCGAGAACAGAATCAAAGATACAGAAAGTCAGCAAAGCTTCCAGCTTTTTTACTCCTTGGGGTTGAATTTGGAATTGCTTCTGAGGTAGTCGCTGTCACTTTTCTCGGGGTTTTCTCCATTTCCCTCTTATTGCTTTTGAATGAAGAGTAACTTCATGCTCTTTGATTGAAACCCCACATGAATTCCTCTGCCTATGACTTGACTTCATAAGCCATGGTTTGTAATTCGTTGCCCATTTGCGTTCAGAACTGTAACTGTTTGATTCTATGACAGCGGCATACATTTCTGATTTCTCTTATATGGCCTCGCAAGAGCTTTCTATATCTATATGTACGTTGTGATTTCGTTTGAATACGATGATTTATGTGTTTTGGATTACGAACAATTTGTCGTATTTGGGGGAGGGAAAAAATAGTTTATAAATTCATCTCTGTCATGCTTCTGGTCGGTGCCTGTATTTCTGTATTCCAGCAAAATAATTAATGAAGAGAAAATATCTTCTATTGTTGTTTACTTTTCAAATTTCATAACTTCAACGTATTCTATTTGTCTGCTATGAGTCAATCACAATGTTCCAGTGTCTGCATAATTTCTCTTGTGTTGTATACATGTGTTTACTTTTGTGTTCATTGAAACTTCATATAACTCATTTCATTTTCACTCTTCATTAGTTGTGTTGGATATTTACAGAACATGTTTCTTTATTGTTGTAGCAGGCACATCTTCTTCTGTCATTTAAACACTTTAGTTCACGTTTCGATCTGCGACATATAAATTCCGAGGAGGCCGATGCTTTTTCTGATTTCTCTTATTCTTGCATAGTATATAGATAATGCCATCCTTGTCGTATGGACTCATCACAGCAGATTTTTAGTTACAGTGACACTGTGCTGGACTAATTAATTCATCATCTCATCCGGCTTTTTCATCGGTACCCAGCAGGCTGGCTGCTTGAATCTTCAAAATGGACTTAGGAAACTCACCTAATTCCTCCTTTTCTAATTATAATCATTTTGATTCTGATTCTCTTTCAACATTGAGCGACGGCCAGGATAATAATAAATACAGTTATGGTGAGATCCTTTCTGCTTTGAGCCCTTCTTGTGACTCTTCGCGGCTGGAAAACAATCACAATTGGCACAATTCAATGCCGTCCATGGATTGTTGTCAAGATACACCGTGTCTATATTCTT
Source organism: Leucaena leucocephala (assembly GCA_037074615.1). Lineage (NCBI taxonomy): Eukaryota > Viridiplantae > Streptophyta > Magnoliopsida > Fabales > Fabaceae > Leucaena > Leucaena leucocephala. The sequence continues at coordinate 3,941,022 of CM073546.1, read as the reverse complement.
CTAGAAGCTCTCTTCTGAATGATGTAAATTGCAGCCAGAAAGTCGGACATGTTCTGCAAGGAATAGAATCAACTCTAATGGCCCCTAACAATGGCAATGATGCAACCTCATCAAATAGCCCGTTGACGACTTCTGGCCGAAGAAACATATCTTGGTGTCATGACCAGGGTTTACAGAGTTTTCAAACTCGGCCATCTTTTGCTTCTAGTAGTAGTCAGCAGTTGAGTGAAGCTGCACAAGCAGAGAAACGTCACAAAGCAATAATAGAGGAAGAACTGGTGCAAGGTTTTCCACCAACAAGTAATTTGAGACAGTTGTTGATTGCATGTGCCAAAGCGCTTTCAGAGAACAACCTGAAAGATTTTGGTCTGTTGATTGAAAGGGCTAGGAGTTGTGTGTCTATCACGGGCGAGCCAATCCAACGACTCGGAGCTTATTTGGTAGAAGGGCTTGTTGCAAGGAAGGAGGCATCTGGGAACAACATTTATCGTTCTCTCAAGTGCAAAGAACCAGAAGGCATAGACTTGCTCTCTTATATGCACATGCTATACGAAATCTGCCCATACTTGAAATTCGGTTACATGGCCGCAAATGGAGCCATAGCAGAAGCTTGCAGAAACGAGGACCGTATTCACATCATAGACTTTCAGATTGCTCAGGGAACTCAATGGGTGACACTGCTTCAAGCTCTTGCAGCAAGACCTAGTGGGGCTCCATATGTTAGGATCACAGGGATTGATGATCCTGTTTCTAACTATGCTCGTGGCAATGGGCTAGAGGCAGTTGGAAAACGGTTGGCCATGATCTCTGAGAAATTTCACATACCAGTTGAGTTTCATGGATTGCCAGTTTTCGGCCCTGATGTCACCTGGGACATGTTTGACATCCGACCCGGCGAGGCTTTGGCTGTGAACTTTCCTTTACAGCTCCATCATACAGCTGATGAAAGTGTTGATGTTAATAATCCAAGGGATGGTCTTCTGAGAATGGTTAAATCACTATCTCCAAAGGTTGTCACATTGGTGGAACAAGAATCAAACACAAACACAACTCCTTTCTTCAACAGGTTCATAGAAACATTGGATTTCTACTTGGCAATGTTCGAGTCCATCGATGTCACGCTCTCGAGAGACAACCAGGCGAGGATTAACGTTGAGCAACATTGTTTGGCGAGGGATGTTGTGAATGTCATTGCTTGTGAAGGGAAGGAAAGAGTAGAGCGACATGAACTGTTCGGAAAGTGGAAGTCAAGGTTGACAATGGCGGGATTTCAACAATATCCAATGAGCACATATGTAAATTCTGTGATTCGGAGCCTGTTGAGACACTATTCAGAGAATTATACACTGGTGGACAAGGATGATGCAATGTTGTTGGGGTGGAAGAGTAGAAATCTGATATCAGCCTCAGCATGGCATTGAACAGCTAAGGTTTAAGGTTGATTTGTGTAGCTCCATGTAATCTCTTACACAATTTGATTTGTCTCTTTTGGTTAGATATAGGTTAATAAATAGCATACTGATTCTTGTATACAAAGATTAGGCGTCTGTATTTGTATCTGGAGGTTGTCCTTTCATACTGAATAAATAATGTGAAATTAGAAATTTTTGTACTGACTGGCTTATGACAGACGTGTTTACAGGAAACACGTTGTTTTGTGTCATTCTTGTTCTTTTTTTGGAAACATAGGTAGTCTTTTAGTAGAAGCAGTTTTATTAGAGAAATTATCAGAAATTAAATATGAGTATACCTATACTGTAGGTGTTTTGTGTCATTCTTAGTATTCTATCTGTTACAATAACTTGGATATGCTGGTGGTGACTATATATGGCAGGCCCAACATCTGTAAACTATGTTTGGGTTTGTGAAGAAGAAAAGCCTTTTTTTTTTATTACCAAAAAGTAAAAAGAAATTTTAGGCTTAACACACTGGTATATCAAATTAAAGGGCCTTTGCTCCAATGTAAAGATTGTGCTTTTGGGGCAATACAAAGTGCATAGGAATTTTGGTTTAGATGTTTCACTGGCCCATATCAGCATCTCTTCACAAGCACTGCAGCTTAATGCTGGGTCTCTTTTTATTCTAAATAGTATTTTTCTAATCTTTAATATAAGAACTATTTATTAATTAAAATTAGTACAGTAAAAAAGAGTAGACTTATATTCTATAAAAACGTGAGTTCAATTCTTACTATTATCGTAAGAGTTCATTTAAGAGGCTATCTTTTAAATCTCCAAGAGTTGTCTAAGTCCTAAGGTTGTACCTAACATGATTAATTAATTTTATTTAAGAGGTTAGATGCGTATAATGTTAATAAAGACTAACTTAAATTTGACTGCAGCGCTCTCTTTGCACATTTTAGACTAAAATGAAATGTAGCATTTCATTGAGTCTGCTTGATAAATTCATATCCATAAATTTTATAGTATTTGGGCCTATTTTAAGAAGGGGCAAAAATGATAATTCACCCTAAAAGTATTAATCACACGTATATATGCCATGAATTCTAAAATTCCCACGGAATAATTTAGAACCGGTTTAGTTCAAAATTACATAAAAAGAGATTACATATAATCTTCTTGATATAATATATTAATTTAAGTGTTTGGTTAGATCTGTATAATATAAAAGGGATTACATTTTATAATCATAATTAACTCAACTGATATAAAGAAAATTACTCTCTGCTTAGACATATGAATGGAAATAGTTTTCTTCTATTTGACTACACATCTGTCGTAGCTTTCCAGCATCTTTCGGCAACGCTCTACTACTGGCGAATCTCTTCAGCTATTTTCTTTTTCTGGAGACACGATGTTATCAGAGAAATATATTTAAAAATATTATAAAAATATATTTAAAATAATACTTCTTGTTATAATATATATATATATATAGACAATTTTAATTAAAAAATTGGACTATATTTTAATTTGTTATATAATAGATACATAATTTTAACAAAAAAAATCTGTATTATACTTTAATTTATTATATATATGATTCAGCAACTTAGTAGTTTTTAGGTAGGGATTTACATTAGATTTATTAGCTTACTTATATATATAAATTATACTGGTTATTATAATAATATATATAAGCACTATTTTAATTAATGAAAATTTATTTTTTTATTGTATATATTAGGTAATATCTTTATTATGTGTATATATATAGACAGAATTATTATATTTTGGTAAATATATTATTTTAATTCATTATATACATATATATTGATGGGAGTAATTTTATCTTTTGATTTATTATTATAATATAACTTCGTATTTGTGGTAATTTAACAAAATAATTTTTTGCACATATATATAGAGAGAATTATTATATATTTTGGGAAAGATACGTTATTTTAATTAATTATATATATAGTGATAGGAGTGATTTTGTCTTTTTAATTTCTTATTATAATACATTTTTATATTTGTGATAATCGAACTAAATATTTGTATGCATATACATCATCTTTCCTCAATAGCATACCGAACAAATTAATATCGTTACGTTATATTCTATTACTTTATTTTACCTTATTTTTCCATTCCCAAAGCCAAACAGGCCATCAAATAGGGCTGAGTAATGGATAGGCTGAATTGACCTAATGGTCAGCCCATGCCTCGTCCATTTATTTTTTTATAGGCACGGGCTAGCCCATGCTTGTGCCTCAGCCCGTATTAAACAGGCTGGGCTGAACCCGTTTGAGTTCTAATGGGCATGGACAGCCCATTTATAAAAAATAAAAATATTTTTTTATTTAAATCCATTTAAAGTTTTAATACCAATGAAAATAAAATAACAATATTACACACATGATATGATTGTTCATCTTAAAATTAAAAAATAAAATATCATAATAATAGCTACAAATTTATAACCACACAATCTATAATGATTATATAACATAATCATTTATAATCTTAATTATTCAATTGAATTATAATTATATATAATCTATATTATATTTATTTGTGATAGTTGTAGATATAATTACCCATATCTCTACAAAATAAATTTAAAAAGGTATATTAGTATATAATAAAAATAAATTTAAATAAATATAATATAATAATTAATAAAAAAATATATGGGTGGGTTGCGGGCTGCCTAATGGTCAGCCCGTAGCCCGTCCATATAATTTGCTGTTTGAGTCCATTTGAGCCCGCCCGTTACGGGTCTATTTTGGGTGAACTTAAACGGGCTCAAATAGTACCGGGTTATGGGCGGATCTACGGGTTCTGGACTAATTGCTCTCCCCTACCATCATGTGCTTGGAAGGAAAAAAAAATGTCCTCCGTCTTTATTTTTATTCATCTTCAAATGGCTCACATTGTATTTCAAAGCAGGTTGCTAAATATTTCTAACTTAATTTTCAAGTGGAGAAATTATGCAGAACAATAGTTGAAAAAGAAAGTTCATTTTCAAGTGGGAACCAAAAATATTTCCAATTTGTTATGCGACTTAATTTCTTGACCACAAAAATTGAAAAATACTTTTCAATCGGTTTACCTTTTATTTATTTTGATATTATGAAATATTTTCAACCTAACTTTCATTTTCTAGTGGTCATATTCATGTAATTAGAAAAGATGGAGGCCATCCTTTTTCTTTTTTACCTAAAAAAAAAAAAAAGAAAAGATGGGAGGTCATCTTTGTTTACTCATCAAAATTTCTCCAACAACCTTAGTCATCTTATGGAATTTCAATAATTCATAATTTTTAAATAAAATTATCTCTCTTAGAAGATACTAACTTCTATCATAATTATAAGAGTCAGTTAATCTTTTTATATAGATATAAGAAATAAAATAAATTAATTAATTATAATTAATATAATAATTAATTGATAATTTAGGTAGATTAAAAAATATATAATATAAATTTATTTTAAGATATTATATTTAATTATAATAAAATAATTTATTTAGTTTTTTATATTTATATAAAAAAATTAATTAATTTTTATAATTAAGACTAAGTCATTTTCCTTGCCATAGTGCAATCGCATAAAAGCATGGAAAACGCTTTTGATTTATTTAGCGGTTGGACACATCCGTTTGATAGTGATGAATAATTAAGGACTCGTTTAATTTCTTGTTTCGAAAATAATTGTTTGCTCATAAAAACAAAAGAAATAAAAAAAAATTCTGAGATGGTTATTTTTTAATTAAGTTTTTTTTGTAAAATGTAGAGAAATATATTTTTTCTTAAATTAAAACAACTTTTACTTTTTTTATTATTTTTTATAATTTTCCTTTTTACTTGAGGTCACACTTTCATTCTATCTCTCTCTTCATTTTATCTCTCATACTTGTCTATATCATCTCTAGATCTTCTAATTCTCTCCTTATTATCCCTATATTCTCTATTTTGTCTCTTATACTTTTTGGGTTCTTCAAATTGATTTTAAAAACAAGTATTTTAAATAAATTTTTATGTTTTTTGAATGCAATTTTTATAAAAATTATCAAATTTTTTTATTTTTCTCTTCTCAGAACTTGTTTTAAAAACAATTTTAAAACCATAAAAAAAACAAGGTGTAAATTTGACCTCACTTATTAATTTATTGTTATCACTTTCTGCTTGAGACTAATAATCATACGGCTTTGATTAACTTCACCCCTTAGTTTGATCAACATGACCACATATCATTCTTATAAGAAAAGAGATATAGAAACTTAAGATCCACTTGCCAATATAACATTCAATGAAATGAAATTTTTTGAATGGTCATAAACTGGTTTTTAATTATAAAAACATTTGAGGATCTTATAAAAACATTAATTATATTTAAGAATCACAAATTATAGGAAAAAACAAACCAAGACTTCTTGTTAGAATTCAAATTTTTCAGTACTCATCTCTCTTCTAAAATGTGGAACCGGTCAGATAAATAAATAAATAAAAAAAATGATGAAGACGACTACAGAGAATTGAACAATCGTACGGGCATCACATCACCATAGTGCATATAAGTTAATGCCTGATGTTGATCTTTTATTCTGGGCAGGTGGATGATGGACATCGAATCCCTGGAGAGGAAAAAGTAAGCTGACTATGGAAATACCCCCAAATTTGACTGACATCGCTTAAAACCTTTGGAAGGATTAATACAAAATTTATTGGGAAAATTGGCCAAAAACTCACAGTGGATTGAGGAATTAATTGGCCTTTAGGACTTGCAATAGATCTTCCACAAATATAACATATCTTCCATAAAATATAATTTGCATTAATATATCAGAGACATTTCATAATATACAATTATTTTCTGTTATATACAACATACCTCCTATACTATGTAACTACATTCCATAAAATATAACCACTATCAATATAAAAGTAACTTTTATAATGTATAATTACCTTCCTATATGTACAATATACTTTCCAAAATATACAACTACATTTTGTCAAGTTTCAAGTCCCATTCCCTAATATTTAATTTGTTAATTTGGGATTTATTCCTAACTTTTTTAAATTTATTCTAAGAATTAATAAAAGATATCGGCTTATTTCTAATATAGATTTAGTCTAACAATATAAGGCATTATTAGATCCCTCTAGATCTTAGGTTTAATTCCTATAAAAAATATCTACACCAAAAAAAATAGTCACAAACCCCGAAAATTAGGATATTTGATAATAGAATTTAGTTAATATTATATAAAAAAATTGCTTATCGAAGAAATTTATAAATAGAGAATTTTTTAATTTGATCAAACCTATAATACTTTTTGAGATTTAGAATACAAAATATTTTAACTTTTTCTAATAAATATGATTCCCACAATTTGAATTTATAGTCTCTTTTTTGCAGAATAATACCGCTTACCACATTAATCAACACTTTGTTGATTATAAAGAGGGGATTTTCATAGCACCGTGAAAGTTCTTTGATGTTTCAGTTGGTCACCTTTTTGTGCATGTGAGAATTGAGATTACCATATTAAACAATAAACCTTCATATTATCTTCCTTCATTAATTTTATTGACTGATCTCAAAAGAACTCAACTACATTCAATTTGAAAATTCTTTTCCAATCAAGTTTCCTTCGTCCCAGCAGACGTAATAAATTAAAGCATTTCTCCAAGTTTTAATTCCCACAAAGAGCCACAATTTAATTTCAAGTTGTACTCGTAACTTCCAAATTGTGTGAACGTTCAAATATCATGTTCCATCATGTACCGCTAATACTGCTTCAGTATTCCAAAACTCGAAGCCATGTCTTTTGCAGCATCTCACCACCATGACAACAACACCCCAAGAAAATGTGTCAATTTTACTCCTACCATTTGGGGCAACTTGTTTCTTCCATATGCTTCAGAATCTCAGGTAATATTCAATACATATATATGTGTGTGTGTGTTCAGTGTTCAGTTAAACTTGATTGTGGCATATGAAAATTACATGATTGTCTGTGATTTTGCAGGAAGTTGATGAGGACATGGAACATAAGATCCTGAAAGAGAAACTGAAGATGTTTATATCTTCCAACGATCAGAGTCTTCCACAAAAGCTAAACTTCATTGACTGCGTCCAAAGTTTGGGAGTTTCCTATCACTTCCAACATGAAATTGCAGAAACATTGGGGAAGATTCACGACAACCTTATTACGCACGATGGAGATGATGATCCTCACTCTTTTTCTTTACTCTTTCGATTGCTGAGGCAGCATGGATATCCCATTTCATCTGGTATGTTCAAACTTTGTCACTATTATATATATTTGCAGTATTGTCTAATGAGAAGAGCTTTTCTGTTTTCATATACAGATGTACTCGAGAGATTTAAGGACGTGAAGGGAAAGTTTAATGGTGAAAATCTTACTGATGATGACGTGGACGGAATGTTGGCCTTGTATGAAGCTGCACAATTTGAGGTTCACGGAGAAAACATACTAAATGAAGCTCTTCATTTTACTTACACTAACCTTAAATCCTTGATTGATAATAACAACCAACTGAACCCTTGTCTCAATGAACACGTCAATCACTGCTTAAGCCAGCCTCTGCACAAGAGATTACTCAGGATAGAAGCAAGAATGCATTACATGTCTTTCTACCAGCAGCAAAATCCTTCCAAAAATCACATGATAATGTTGCTCAAATTTGCAAAACTGGATTTCAATATGTTGCAGCATCTGCATCAAAAAGAACTTGGCAATGCCACCAAGTAAGTGAGGAAGTGCCATAATATATTAACTATTAATATTGCTCCGTAGGATATATATATATATATATATATATATATATATATATGGTTCACCCATAGACTATGAGGAGAAATAGATATACATAGCCTTACCTATAAGTGAAGAGGTAATTTTAAAGATTTGAACTTATGACCTCCATGTTTTATTTCATTTGTATTACAGGTGGTGGGAAGAAACAGAGTTGAAAAGAAAGGTACCTTATGCTAGAGATAGGTTGGTGGAGGCCTACTTTTGGCCTTTAGCCATGTCTATGAGCCTCAATTCAGCACTGCAAGAATGGTAGTTACCAAGTTGGTTTCTATTATCTGTCTTGTTGATGATACCTATGATGTCTACGGCACTCTGGATGAACTAGAACTCTTCATAGAGGCCATCCACAGGTTAATTAATCACACCAATCCTGTCACTGAAAGCTAATCATGAATTTTAATTTATATATATATGACTTAATTATTCCTTACTATTATTTGTTTATGATCAGATGGGATATAAGTCTCATTGAATCACTCCCAGAGTGCGTGAAAGCGGTGTTTGAAGTAGTTATACAGGTGTGCAGCGAAATGGAGATGGTGGCAGCAGAACAAGGGACGTCAAATTTTGTGATGCCATGTGTTAAACAAGCTGTATATATATTCGATTACTTTATAATTTAAATTAATTTCAACATATATATGTTATATTTTATTCGATTTTCACTTAATTAATTACATAATGTGGTTGGTAGTTTATGAACTTGGCTAAGGCATACTTGACAGAAGCAAAATGGTGCAATGAAGAGTACGTTCCAAGCTATGAGGAGTACAAAGGTAATGGAGTTGTATCTTCTATTATCCCACTTCAGATAACTTCATTTCTGGGCCTTAGAAATCTTGCAAGCAAACATGTGTTTGATTGGATTTCCACTAATCTCATAATATTTAGAGCTGTCTCACTTATTTATAAACTTATAGATGACATGGCTACTTATAAGGTATAACTTATACAACATCTATTTTTAGGTTGTATATAAGTAGTAGTCAGTATCTTAAAACAAATTTTTGGTACATTCAACAACTTAATCTTTCTAGTCACATCTAATATTTTAAAATAATTTTTAATACATCTAATAATTTAAAGTATCATAAGTTTAGGGTGTTACTGAGAAAAATACTTTAAAAATAAAATTGTACTAAAAATTATTTTAGAATATAAATAGTGCTAGTAAAAAAGTATTTTAAAGTGTTAAGTACACAAAAATTTAAGTAAAGATATTTAGTATTATTAAAAAAAATATTTAAAGTGCTAAATAATTTTTTTTTTGTGATATAAAGGGAGGAAAAGCCTTAGAAATGAAGTGTAAAATGGTTAATTGGAAGAAGCGATACTCAAGAATTTTAATTTATAGTTTTAAATAGTTAAAATTATAAAAAAAATGAGTTACATGAATTTAAAGTTCATAAATTAATAGTTTTTAAGATTTTTAACTGAATCAAAATTATAGAATTAAGTTATATTGAATTAATTTTTTAAAAACTAAATTATAACTGAGTTAAAATTATGGAACTAAAAACTAATTTTTTTCAAATGTATAAACCTTCTCGCTACTTCTAAAACATACATATATTTCTCTTAAAATTAAAAAATAAAATATATAAAGCATATATATTTCATACTTATATTAATTGGAAGAAACGACACATGGAATTTTAATTAATGGTTATTTGCATGGACATGTAAGTAGTTTGAGCAGGAAAGAGAGCATGTTGCTTCAGGAGTGGAATGTTGCATGAAGCAGTACGGAATATCAGAAGAAGAAGCCTTCAACATAGTCAACGACGACATCAAAAATTGCTGGAAGGATATTAATGAAGAGTGTCTCAAGAATCCACATGACATCCCAAAGAGTGTGCTTGATTGTGTAGTGAATATGGGTCGAGTGTCGGAGGTTGTGTATGAAAACCTACAAGACAGATTCACCAATGGCGAGTTCCTCAAACACTACGTCGTCCAACTCCTGCTGGATCCCATACCCATTAATTGAGCTGCGACCTACGTAGCTTTATATATACACACACTATGCTCATTTGTTTGTAAGAATTTTTTATAATTATATTTATATATATTGTTTAGAATTTCATAATGATTTTCTCAACTTTAATATCAGCAAATATAGCTAAGATAACGTCAAACTCAATATACAACAACACAGCAGTACCTTGACACAGCAACGATATCTTGTTCTTTGTCAATGCTCTCCACAATATCTTTCTTTGGCTTGGGACATATTGCCACTGAGGACATGTTCCAATGGGTCACAAGTCAACCTAAGCTTCTCAAATCTTCTTCCCTCATTTGCAGATCCATGGACGACGCCATCTCTAGTAAGATACTTATACTATCCCCATTATCTCTAAATCACATGACAGTAACTTTAGCTTAGTGTGTGTATATATATATATATATGTATCTGTATATATATAACGTTTCCCTTTCTGTTTCTTTCTTTGTTTGGCACACACACATGTATACACAATTAAATGAAGATCCTTAATTTAAGTGGTTTTGAAACCTTTTTTTGTATGTTCAGTTTGAGCAGAAAAGAGGGCACGTTGTCTCGGTGCTCGAGTGCTACATGAAGGAACACGGAGTGTCAAGGAAAGAAGCCATTGAAGAGTTGGGAAAGATTGCTAATAATGCGTGGAAGGATATGAACGAAGAATGCCTGAGACCTTTGAAAGTGTCAAGGCCATTTCTGATGCCAACTCTGAACCTGGCTCGTGCCATGGACCTAGGCTTAGGAGTGATACAGGGAGGTTGCATCCTCACCTAGAGAAAAGGTTAATTACTTGATTTTCATCGCCACTGTACCCTTCCAAGAAGGGTTTAATTGTTTATCCTATCATTATCCATTACATAATAAACAAATCAAAATTTTAAAAAGAAAAGTCTTCTCCAACTATTTTCTTTTAAGGGAGAAAAAAAACGAATTTTGAGATTAATTTGCCAAGTAGATAGTGACAATTGACAAATAATAATACAATACACCCTGAAACTAGAAATTTAGGACTGAGAAAATTTATGAAAAAAACGTTTTTTTTTAAATGGGCTAGCCTGTCCATTTTGTGAGGCAGACTAAATCAGTTTAAGATTTGTAGCAAAAAAAAAAAAAGGAAAACTCAGTTTAAGAAAATGGGTCATTTTACTAGAAGCATATAAATAGCCCGACCCGTCAGGCTGAGCCCGATTTCTTTACTCTATCTTTTGCGGATTCGGGTTAATATAACGCCAATCCACCTGGAGTAACCTGCAGCAGTCTGACCCGTATTTGATGGATTGACCGCGTTACCCCCTCTACACCTCACTGCTCGACCCAAGTAGGAACTTCCACTCTTACTCTTTACTGTCCACGTGGCCCCGCAAACAACAGAAAGGGTGGCTTCCCCCCCCCCCCCCCCCCGGGGATAGAAGAGTATATTAGAATCCCCATCAAATTCTTCCTTATCATCCCTTCCGGGATGCTTCCCCATTCTAATATGTAGTGTAGAATCAGGTCACGATAGTTTTAAATGTCTAAATTTGACCTAATCAAGTCCTATAAAAAAAAAACGAAAAAGGTCGCAGTAGCAAACTTTAAGATTATGGGAAAAGACCTGGCGGGGGATGATGGCGGTGGGTTATTGAGTTATTGTAACAGGTTGGCATTTTCAAATTGTCCAATAATATGTATGTGTCTGGATTAAATTATTTTAAATGATTTATATGATTAGATTTTCATCTTATCACATATTTCAGATTTTTTTTTTATTAATTATGAGAGTTTTAAGACTCCAACTAATTAATAGTTTAATACGGCTAATATTATCTTTTAAGTAAATAATAAATAATTTCCACGCCTCTATTCCAGGGACCTATATATAATACACAAAGGCGAAACTCACTGTACGAGGAGGCCGGAAAGGCAACCAGAAACCCAAGCGCTTCGTAAAGCTGAGCCAGACTCCAATATGCCCCCAACCACCAATGGCTCAAACCCTGAGCTCCGATCGCCGCTGCTACCTACGACGGACGCGAACAAGTCTGCCGGCGATATCAAACCGGAGAAGGTCTCCATCGACGACATGCTCCAGCGGCACTGCGGCGAGTTCGGGCCGTGGCAGCTCCGGCACTTCGTCCTAACGAGCCTCGCCTGGGCTCTCGAGGCTTTCCACACCATGGTCATGATCTTCGCCGACCGTGAACCCGACTGGAGGTGCATCCACGGCTCCGGTTGCGACTCAACGGCGACGACTGTGTGCGGTCTTGAACCAGGATCCTGGGAGTGGGTTGGGGGCCGGCAATCCTCGACGGTCGCAGAGTGGGGTTTGTTTTGCGGAGAGAAATATAAGGTCGGCGTGGTCCAGGCCATCTTCTTCGGCGGCTGTATGATCGGTCGGATTCAATTTCTCTGATTCACAATTATCCCTATTTTTATTATTTAACATTTAATTTAATCTTCTGAAATTCATATATAACGGCGGGAATCTTTGAGAGAGAATGGAAAAATAGAAAACAACAATACTAGTCCAATGATTGCCAATTTTCTTCCTTTTTTTTTGTTAAAAATTTTGATTTCGTAATTCTGGAGTGCATATATGTTCATTCGAAGTACTTCATGCAGCAATAGGACCAACATTATATTGAAAGTGTAGCCGAACATGCTCTTCATAGAAGTTAGGTGAATGTGTTATTATTTGTACATCATAGTCTGTTATATTTAGGCGAAAATAAGGAGGGAATGATTATGATAGGTAGGTCCAGTGGGATCGAATGACGTAACATGTATGTGTGCGCCAATTAAGTGCCGTGCGTTTTCCCCTTTTCTTCTTTATTGTCTCCCATTTTATTATATTTCCCAAAACATTCATTCTACAGCTCAATACTAATAAGGCATGCTAAACTGATATATTCAAGTGAAAATAATGCCATTTTTTTTTCAGGTGCCGGAATATTCGGTCATCTCTCTGATTCCTTCCTTGGAAGGAAAGGATCTCTCACTGTGGTTTGCCTTCTCAACACAATTCTTGGCTGCTTCACGGCTCTCTCCCCTAATTTCTGGATCTATGTCCTCCTCCGTCTCCTCACCGGCTTCAGCACCGGCGGTGTCGGCCTCTGCGCTTTTGTCCTTGCCACCGAGCCCGTTGGCCCCACCAAGCGTGGTAACGCTGGCATGTCCACCTTCTACTTCTTCTCCTCCGGCATCGCCGTCCTCTCCGCCTTTGCCTACATCTTCCCGGAATGGCGTGCCCTCTACATCGCCTCCTCCATCCCCTCCTTCCTCTTTCTCGTCCTTGTCATCCCATTCATATCCGAACCCCCGAGATGGTACTTCGTCAGGGGCAGAATCAACGACGCTATGAAACTCACGTCTGACATCGCCACCACCAACGGCAAGGACCTCCCGGACAGTGTTATTCTCGCGCTGGACGAAGAAACATCAGCCAATGACGTCCCCGGAGGCCATACTCAAACATGCAAGGAACAACAACTGGGGAACAAAGATGCTGTAAGTGGATCGATCATAGATGTTATTCGATCCCCACTAACACGAATTCGCCTGTTTCTCGCTGTGGCCATCAACTTCTTGTGCTCTGTGGTGTACTACGGTCTGAGCTTGAATGTTGTAAATCTGGAAACCAACATATACATGAATGTTATACTGAATGCGCTGGCGGAGATGCCGGCTTTCACGATCACGGCGTTGATGTTGGACAGATTTGGGAGGAAGCCGTTAGCGATCGGGACGTTGTGGTTCAGTGGATTCTTCTGTTTCTTGGGGAGCTTGATGAACAACGTGGGCTTGTGGAAAGTGGTGAAGATGGTGTGTGGGATTCTGGGGATTTTTGGCATGGCGGGAACTTACAATTTACTGTTTATATACACCGCGGAGCTATTCCCGACCGTGGTGAGGAATGCGGCGCTGGGATGCGCGACGCAGGCGGCGCAAATTGGGGCAATACTTTCACCGTTTGTGGTGGTTTTGGGAGGTGGGCTGCCGTTTGCGGTGTTTGCGGCGTGCGGAATCGTGGCGGGGGTGTTTGGGTTTTACCTACCGGAGACGATGGACCAACCGCTCTATGATACGTTCGCCGGAATGGTGAACGGAGGATGTGCCTCCACGGTGTGAATATGGGGACGGTGATGCTCCTCAATTTTCTAACACTGCGTTTTGACCCTTCCATTTTTATCAAACTTGTTTGCTTTTACTGTAGTTGGGTTTTGTCCGCACCGAGATCTCATGTATATTACGTAATAAATTTTGCTTTATCAAAATCAAAACTCAAGTACTGCTTATATGGGGAAACTGTGTTCGGAACTCAAAAAGGTTATTTATTATCCTCATTAGATGTAGGTGAGCGTTTTTTTTTTTTTAAAAAAAAACAGTGAACAAAACTTGTTAAAAGGATTCTAGACCATATCGAGAGATCTCAATTGAAGAGAAGATTTAGGTCTGTTTGATCTATTATCTTGTTTTTTCTTTTAAAAAATAAGTTATGTTTTAAAAAAATTGTATTTAAGAGAAAAAACATAAAAATTTATTAAAACAATTATTTTTAAAACTAACATCGAGTTTTATAATTAACAGAATGTAAAATATAGAGTATAATAACAAATAACATAAATGAGCAATGAATAGATGGAGTTATCTTCAATTTAAAGAAAACAAAAATAAACATGGTATTCAATTTTTATAAAAATCAAAACAGAGTTTTAAAACAACTATTTTTAAAAACAAAAATAAACAAGCATTTAAATTAAAGTTTTATAGAGTTATCTTCAGAAGGTATTCATTTTGAAGCGATGAAACATGGTAGATATTTTAATATTTTTTTAAAAGAAAAGCATGAGGTGATTTATATAAACATCTCAAACCAATAATTCGTAAAAGCAAAAAAAAAAAAAAAAGCAATTACCCTCCGTGTGATGGATTAACAATATTTAACTTTTCATCATATTTGAACACATTCCCAGCTGTCTCCAAATATTACTTAAGAAACAATCAGTTATACCTTTATCATTGAGTTTTATGATGATATTTTTTTTTTTATTATCTGCAATCAATTTATTAAAATTTTATTTCTGTTACATTTGAATCTGATTTGTATTACACACCTAGTTATGATAGGTGAATCTTTTAATAGAGATTTTTTGTATACATCAAGATTTAAACTCAACATCTTATTTAAACGATATCAAACTATTTACTATTCAGCCAATCCCAAGTTAGTTTTATGATGATATAATTAATTAAACTCAATAGGTGAGTAGAAAGCTGAAACATGAGAAGAAGGAAGAGACACGTAAAGAACCTATGACACATTGATCATTTGGAGAAACTTTACAATCGGATTTACTTAAAAAAAAAACAAACAAAAAAAGGAACTTCATTCATTTCCTCTTACAAGATTGATCAATCAGAACATATATGGCATTGGATAAAAGCCTGTTATAACCTTGGAAGAACCAGCTCGCCTGAAACAAGCAGCTAAACCTAATTAATTACATCATTCTTAATCCCATGCTTAAACATTTCTCTTCATATCAAAATTGTTATTAAATTGAAACTTTTTTTTTGGGAAAAAAAAAATCACCTTGAATCATAATCATAATGAAGAGCATCGGAGGAGTCGCTCCTCTTCTTCCCCTGTTTTTCCAACCTCGTCGCTATCTCCTCATCGTCGTCGTTGTCTTCAGAAATGGATACCAGCGTGGGCCTCCACTGAGCCGCACCTGCCAGCCTCCTTCGCTTCAGAACATGGCGAGGCCGAGAAGAAGGTGGAAGCCTAGACGTCGGCCGCCGGGAGCCGAACGACCTCCGTTTCTCACCGTAGTAGTAGGAGGAGGAGGTGGGCGGAGGAGCGCAGCCGCAGCAGGACGCGAATTCCAATAAGAACCTCATGGATGGGCCTACGCTCCCCCTCAGGTGCGGCTTACGGAGAAGACGGAAGAGCGAGATACAAAGGTGTTTGGGGGGGGGGGGGATTTAGGCAGTGGAAGGAGAAGGGATGGGGAGAGAATAGCGATGTGGAGAGGGAGACGCTATTGGAGAGCAAATAAGGTGGAAGTTAGTTGGGATTTCTCATGCAGGGAGATTTTTATTTGTGGTGGAGAGTCGGAGTTTAGGCGGCCAACCCCCGTTAACAGTGGTTGGATATGTGTAACTGTCTATATATATACACGTTTAAATACAGAGATAAATTAACGTGTTTGGATTTAGCAGGGCTCAATGCTCAGAAGAAACAAACTGCCGGATCAAATTTTTAATTTCTATTTAAAAATGTGTCTAATATTATATCATATTTGTCTTTAACAAAAATATATTTTTATTTATAAAAACTACTTTAATCCTATTTATAAATTATTTTTAGTATAATTTTTATAGATTAAAAAAATTAAACCTTATTAATTATAGCATAAAATTTAATATTTTTTTAATTTTATCCATATTTAATATAAATTATGCCCTATAAAAATAAAGTTAATATAATAAAAAATAAAATGATACAAGCATATAATTTCTCTCCCTACCCTGATAAGAGGAGTATAATAGAGAGAGAGAGAGAGATTTTGAAGTCCAGGTTTTGTCTGTGAGCCTTGAGTTATGTTATACGTACAATTTCATGGTTTTATCTGCTATTTCCAATTTTATAGGATATTCATGTTGGAGGGGACAAAATCTACCTAATCTACTTCAGCCCCATATTGAAATCCTACCACCCACCTCTCTATAAATATTATACTCCTACAGTTAATTAAATAAATAAATTATTATAATATTTTTTTTTAAAAAATATCTTAATTATCATCTTTAATTCCCTCTATCATTATCTTAATTAATCATTATTAAAAAAATATCAATAAGAATAATTTAAAAAAATGATAAATTTTAAAAAATAGATATTATATTTAATATTAAAATTAATTAACTAATTAATTTTTATATTTAAAATAGAAAGAATAATTTTCAGTAGCTTTCTTATACACACTGCTATTGATGGATGGCCATGGGTGTATGAGTGGCCACTCGTCATCGTAGTGCTTTATATTTTTTGATTAAGATTGGTCATCTATTGATTTAGCGTCAAACTTTACCAAATTATCAACAGATTGTATTTCATGAATAAAATATATTTGTGTAGAGCAAAAATATGAAACAACTGATATAGCAAATGACAGTTGACACTTGAGGACCAAAACGTTATTTTAATTATAATTTGGGACCAACATTTTCCCAAATTTCATTTAAGGACTAAAGTCATTAACAAGGATATCCAATTATAAATTACCTATCCTTAAATTAATTTAAAAATTAAATTTAATCTTAAATATAAAAATTTAATTTACTTTTATCTCTTAAATTTACAATTTTTTTTCAAAATACTTACGTTGATTGCACACATTAAAATTTTTTTCATCCTATTGTATTTTTTAAAAAAAAAAAATCTAATTTTGCCACAACTATACATATTTGATTTTCCTTTAAAGCTCTACCCCAAGTCTTAACGGGTGAATTAATTTAAAGAAATTAAATGATTAATTTTCCATGATACATTGACCATCATTTTATTGTTTTTTGTTTTTTTCCCCCCTAAATAAACTCAGACGACAGAAACTCCACCTCATGCAACTCTATCTATGGTTACTCTTCAAAAGATGCACACATAAGTTCTACCAAAGTTGAAAAGAGAAATAAGGGTTTACTGGTGAAATTTGTTTAGCACTAATTTGAACTGGATCTCTTTTTAGTAATTTCTCATCACATTTCATCATGCTCTCCGAACTAAATTTAGATATTTGCAAATTTTGTTGTGAACACAGACATGTTCATTAAAACACCTTTGAAAAAATCTGAGCTTTATAACCATGGCTTCCTGACCGAGTGATTCCGATCCCAAAATAATACATGTAGCAATGAAGCAACCAATCCATCAATACGATTGACCTGGAACGAACATAAAGCTAATTATACTACAGATGAATATCCACCAAAGGTCCAAGGTCATATGAGTTCTTGCCTTAACTCAAATCTTCCACTACAAGTGTTAATACTTTGCATTTCAATAATATAGTTCATAAGGTTGATCTCCCATAACAGACATGCAAAACTTTGAGGAAATAGAAGATTGCCCATAATCTTATAAAATAATGTTTTTTTTTTTGTGATCAGCAAATGTAAAACCAATTAAACGAGGTACAATCACCATGTAAATAATAGGGATCACCGCTGGCCATACGGAGGCGGCATAGGTTGTCCCGGTTGTGGTCTTGGTCTCGCATACTCAGCAAATATAACCCAACCATCCAGAAACTGCATACAATGAAGGAAAAGGTGAGTCAATTTTCAGATGAGTGAGGAGCAACCAATAATAATATTAACATTCTGCCTAGCATAGCCGGAAATAGTTTTGTCTAGCAAGACATGCCAAACTCAAAGGTAAGACCTAGAAGAGCACAAAAGAAGTACATAAGAGATATTAAAAAGAGCAAGGCCATAAATATTGTTTTCAATCACAAAGCACATGTTTATATCCGTTGTATTTATCATTGCTATGTCAAACTATCATATGTGGCCTAAAACGTTCATATTATGATACCAGGAACAAAAATTGTCTAGCGAAATGACAATTCTGAGGAACACTCATTGAGACTTGGGTGCATATCATCATTAGACGAGTGCGAAAAACAGAAGAGCGAAACAACGTTGGGATCTTCAGGCAATTACTTTTACCTTCTAGGGTGCCCTGTTGAAATTTGAACTCTAACGTTTATTTATGCAGACCCAGGCGTTTCATATTGAAATCTTATTGAAATCCAGACATAGACACAGGAAACTCAACAGTAAATTCCTTATATCTCCCCAGAGAAGTCCAACTCCAAGCTTACCTTTCCATCCATGCCCGCAATGCCTTTTGCAGCTTCTTCTGTGGTGGCATATCTTACAAAGCCAAACCCTTTAGAGTAACCCGATGCTCTGTCAGTCACCACTCTAGCTGAAAACAGCCAAGAAAAAAGGACTGTTAATGGTTAAAAAGAAGTAGAATTTTGAACAAAACTACATGTAGTGATACACTGAAACTGTTCATAGCTTGGATTGTATAGGGAGGCTGGACAAACCATTAACAACTTCACCGAACTCGGAAAATGCCTCCTGTAGCTTTTCTGTAGTGGTACGTTTGCTAAGCCCTGAAAGTGTGAGAAGTACTCAAATATTCGAACTGACAAGGAATATAACCAAGACAACAAAAATATTGTATAAAGAAAGCCACCTTAGCATTGCAACAGACAATTATAACATCAAGCCCTAATCTTGCAGAGGAATTACTTAAGGTTCACTATTCCCTGTATAATTAAAAATCAATTGATTTAGCATTCATGAAGGACAAAAATAGTAGGGCTTTAAGTAAAAGAGGGAAAAGGCATCCTCCTGTTTTCATCCTCTCAATCTGGTTGATGACCAAACAAAAACCTTAAGACGAAGAAAAAATTCACGGATTGCCTAGTGATGACCATGATGAGGATGCTGCATCTGAAAAGGGCAATTCTTTTAGATATCTTACAATAAAGCTTAAAGATTTTGTTAAACGCTGGCACTATTTATGATTTAGCACTTCATGCTGTGATTGATAGATTTTTGTATGCTAGATTTTCTATATATTAACCATTATGAATTATGTTATTTTTTTAAACTATGCACTGCAGTTGTGCAATAATTTGGACATCACTATGCGCCATGCACTATAGCAGTTTTGAGCTCTTTTCACTAAAAAGTTGATTACGCTGTATTAATAACTATGCTCGAACACACAAATGGGAAAAAGCCCTCAAGTACCATTTGTCATGTGGACAACTGATTCCTCAACTATTTGTGAAAACCTATTTATACTTTAAGCTCACGCATATGTGAAACCTAGTTACATCTTACATGACAGACACATCTCTCGTGATAAAGTTTCCTATATATGGCTTTTCAAGTACTTACAGAATTAAGATAACACAAAATATCACCTCACGGCTTCAGCAAAAGGCTGGAGGAAAATTAAAAAAAAAAAGAGGGAAAAAAATCTAATCCCTCAATGTTGATTCTTGATTGGAATTTGGAAAAAAAAAAACGCATCATCAACTAAGAGCAGATATTAAATAACTTAATGTGGTATGACCATCTGCATTTTGCGCTCAGATTTAACATGTGCGCGCTATCTCCAGTTCATTTGCTAAGGTAGATAACTTCCTTGAGCTATTTTCCTCAAGAGCCATTTGCAAATAGGTAAATGCTAAAGAGGGCAACGCCCAAAAAGATCAAACCACAGGCCGCAAAGCGCAATTAGAACCGAATCCAAAAGGAACACGGTTATAAACCAACAAAATATTACGAAATCCTTCAACAAAAACAAAAGAAGTCATGATGGAAGACAAACCAGAGACGAAGAGATTGGGACTGGGCTCGGCCTTCTCTCGACCAGGAACCGCCGCCGAGGGCGGAGGAGGCATGAAGGTTGAAGTCGTAGTTGTTGAGAACAGCCGCCTTAGACCACGAGGCACCGCCACTGTCGTTCTCATTGCCGCCATATCCTCGGGTTTAAAGAAATCGGAGCTAAAAACCCTGCGGGAGAGAGAGAAAAATCTTCCAGAAAGAGCTGAAGAGATGGAAACCCGGCACGGGGCCAAGATTTATATTCCTTATTTACCAAAATGGCCCTACTTTTTGACATATTTACAAAGACATTGGGGGAATTATATTTTGATGCAAAATATATGTAGAAAAATGATTAAGGATATTGGGAATTTATTAACTGATATTTTAAATACGGGAGAATCCCACCTAAAAATTTTACTTCTACAAAGTTTTACAACATCATCAAATTATTGATAAATTTTATAAGATTTTAAGGAAAGATATTTCAATTATAAAATAATTATTTTATCTTTATTCATTAAAAATTAAAAATTGACAATATGATGGCTTAAATAATAAATTCTTATACTATAATTAACAAGTGAAGCAATAATTAATGTTAACTATATATTTTTTTAAAAATATTATATCTATAATTGTTATTTGACTTATCAACTGGAGTTTATAAAATTGTTATTTATCATTTTTTTAATGAATGAAACACATGATAATTTTTGGGATTGATAAATTAAATAATAATAAATGATAATTATATTTTTTTTAAATATTAAGTACATATTATAAGTTATCATTCTTTGTGTTTGAGTTGTAATTATAGCATTGGAGTCTCTCGCTCTAAAATCCCATAAAACTTATTAATAATTTGTTGATTCTATAGGATTTTATAAGAATAATTTTGTTTAGATGTGACTTAAATAGGAGGATTGTTGACATAAAATTAAAAATCTTGTGAAGTTAAATTGACAATTTGGAAAGCTAAATGGAAAATTTTAAAAACTTTTATTGAAAACTATATTTTTAACTTATATATTATGTTAGGTTAAAATTTAATTTTATTTTAATTTTTTTATATAAAAACTATAGGTATTTATAAGTTTTTCTCATATTAAACTATATGAGGAGCTTGTTACATTTTTAACTATCAAAGTTAGTTTTTTTTAGGATGACTTTACCTTTTTTTTAATATTTTTAAGATAATATCCATAGAACTTCTGCTCAATGTAAAAATTTTGGTTAAATTTACACTTTAATATTTTAAAAAATAAATATAAAAAATTAATTTAAAAGAAAAAAATTTAGAAGAAAAAATTATTATATGATGTGAGAAATAATTATTAAAAAATCCCTTAAAGTCCTCAAATAATTAAGAAGTTTCAAGCACGAGGAATAGATTCCATAAGTGAAATTATCAACGTACCCTCAGATTACAAAACCAAAAAGTGAGGGAGAAAAGCAACTCTTTACCTTCCACATGCCGGTCTTCCTTCTCCTTCCCTGACCACTGCCCGGCAAGCCTTCCCTTTCGTCACCCCCATCGCTTCTTGCATTGCTCTTCAACCACCACCATCGCTGGCACCCTTGTTCTTCTGCCACCACCGTCGACCTTTTTTCATTGGTAATCTTCCTCTCCTTCGCCGTCCTCACCTCCTTCTTCATCTTCGCCAATCACCGCCATAGATCTGCAGCAATGCCTTCTCATTTTCCTCCAAATACCCACCAAATCTACATATATTTCTGACTCCAACCAAGAATTCTTCTTCGATGCCGAAAGCTCTAGTTGCTCCTCCGACCCCGTCTCCCAATCCGTCACTGTTCAAATTCCTAGTTCCTTTCGGAGCTATGCTGCTGCAAAATCAGAATTCTAAGCTTCAAACCGGTGAAGAAAAGCTTAAAAATTGAACATAGCTTGATGGATCTGGTTTGGCAGGTTTATTTGGGGGAAATATTCTGATACATGAGGCTGTACACAGCCCGTCTGAATTTAATTTTTTCTGCTATTTAAGAAGTAAAATTCAGCCTTCTTCTTTCCTTTTTTAGGATTTTATTTTATATAGAGAAGGACAATCTTTTTTGACAATGAATGAATATATAGAATATAGTGGTTAGCAGGTGGAAGGTCCCACCTTTCAATCATTTTCGACTCAAAAGACCCATTGAAAGATGATAATATGGTGAGGAAATTGTAAGGCCCGGCAACAGGAGGGAGAGGGAGAGGGACCGACAAATGGAGGTTCAGAAGCCTTTCCTCCTTCATTTTTTTTTTAATCTGAGGGCAATATTATAATTTCACATATAGAATATATTACTCTCATGTCTCTTGGACTTCTTAATTACTTTAGTATTTTGAGGGTTTTTAGTGATTATTTCTCTCACATGGGACTTTACATTAATTGTTCCAATTTACAATTCCGCGTACCGAAATGATCCGATTTACGGTAGCCGTTGGTTTCTCAAGCTCCGGTCTACAGGAAATGATTCTCTCATTCGCTTATTCCACCATTCCATGGTTTTGAGTTTCTTATTCTCTAACCGATCAAAACACTGCGCAACAAAGTAGAAACTAAGAACGAGCTTTCTTCCTGCTCTCATAGCTCCGAAGTAGAATGGAATTCGATTTTCACTAAAAACGAAAACTAACGACTCCTTGTAGCGTTGACATAGAGTGGTACTTCTGGTGATTCCCCATTAAACGAGGATACCAGGAATTTCCTCCTACCTCTTCCGCGCCAGCTCAATCCAAAACTAGATATAACCCAGAAGGTAACTTGCTGATATTGAAAGCTACCTGGATTCCCCGGTTTTGACTCTACCCGCTTCCGACATCTTTAGGTTGCAAATAAACAAATGATGAGGCAGAATTTAAGTGAAAGAAATGAGGGCAAGGGGAAAATTGTGGACTTTTTCGTTTGATTATTGTCTATTTGTCTTGATCTGGAATACTGTTTTGAGTTAATTCATGTCAAACTAGTAATGGCTTAGTGGAACTCACTGGGGATGATGGAAAATTCACTTTACTTCTTGGGTGTATGACATCCCAAGTTTCAATTCCCCATCTTTCCTTCATTTTTCCAAGCTTTTCTTCCAGAAACTTTGTATATAATGGAGCATCCCAAGTTTCAATTATGAATCATTCCTTCAATCCTTCCATCTTCCTTGCTTTGCCCATAGAAAGTAGCAGAGCATTACAATTCAAGTTGTGATTATCAAGTTTATTTTCTCGCATTATCGTGTGCTTAGGTGATTCAGTTTCTGGAAGATGATAGCACAAAAGATTTTGTTCAGAAAGTAGCAGATCATTACAGTTCAAGATTCAATCGAGCTTTAGAAGAACGAGAGGCTAGCCCAATAATTCATTTGAAGAAACTCAACAATTGGGTATATGTTGTATCTTGTAATCATTTATTTGTTATCATCAAAATATTTACAATTATGTGGTAACTTTGTCTTTTGACCAGATTAAAAGTGTCTTAATTCAGCTGTATGCTCGTCGAGGAGATGCAGTACTTCATCTGGCTTGTGGCAAGGTGTTCATGATTTCCAATACCAAAATTCACCATCAATTCCTTTGCCGAGCATCTTTATTTCTTTCTTTTAATGTTCATTAGGGTGGTGATCTTATTAAATGGAACAAGCCCAAAATTGGATATTATGTTGGCATTGTCATTGCTGAAGGCTCGGTAAGTGTTACAATTTGCTGAGATTCCCAAATCTTTCCACTGGCTTGTCTTTCCGAAATTTTCCTTTGATAGTCCTCTGCACCAGCTCACTGATATAAAAATCCTATCCAGATTGAAGATTGTCGTATACGATACAATGGCGATGCTGACCATTATCATCAACGTAAAAAGTTCACATTTCTTGCTCGTCTCATATGTGGAGATCGTTATGAGGTGATTATTATTTTTAATTGTTTATCTTTTAACTTTGTTTCTTCTTTTTTAGTTGCATAAGCATCTAGTTTAGTAATTCTTGATCAAGTTAATTTATAATTTGAAAATTGAAATTCTAAGAGAATGATCTTGGATAATTTGTTGTTTCAGGTTCGCTTGGATAAAGTTCTTTCAGCTGATGCACCTTTTGATATTTGCAGTTGCCAGGTGAATGATGCACTCGTAAGTTAACATAAATCATTTTAATATTCATTCATAAATAGAATGTATTCAGTATGTATACAATACTTTTATTAGTTTCTAACTTTATTCTTGTTTTTGTCTGTGAGTGATATGAACTTATCATGAAATTTCATGTCCTGTTAATGTGAAATCGAAGGTGTCATTTTGTGATATTTTCACTGTATATCCTGGATGCTTGCTGCGTGTTCACTGGGAGGCATTTTCATTGGAACAATGGCCGATGCCAATGTGATTATCAAAAAGCTTAGAGAAGGTTTTTACTTTTTAGTCCGCCTGCAATTTTAATTTCATTGCCATAAATAATAACAAATTAATCTATATTCACTGTAAATATGCAGCTGAAGGATTGGCTTTTGGTAATAGTGTCTACTGGGTGCATTTTGATGAAGAATTTTCAGATAAGGTGACTTTAATGTCTCTATCCTGTAGTTTCCTGCATTTTGCTGGACTGTATTTCTAATCGGAAATGGCTATATGCATGTCAGAAATTCAAATCTTCAAGCCCCTTTGGCATAAAGTACAAGTTCCATCTAGAGGTATCATACATATTACATCTTTTTTTCAATTCTCAATTAGGAGTTTTTCTTAGAATATGGGGCTGATTTGTTATTTCCGTGTCAAAGGACATTGTTGGATGACTATGAATGACTTGGTCATAATAAGTGAACAACGCCCATAAAGAACCTTTGTGCATAATAATTGTTAGCAAGTGTTCTTCTTATTACATTGATTTTGCCTCAGCGATTATTTGTGCTTGTTTCAGGATGCAGTTGATTGTCCTGAATGGATTTGTCCCCCTTCCCCATATTCAAGTCCTTGGCTGAAGAGGTATCGCTGTCTGCAATAGTTTCAGATATAGGGCCTGTTTCAATAAGATTTTAGAAACAGGCTTATGAAAAAAAGAGAGCTTTTGGGCAGCTTTTATAAGAGGGCTTTTGGAGAAGAGTTTATAAAAAAAACATGGTTTTGCATAAATGAGTGTTTAGATAGTTATTTCTAAAAGTATTTATTATTAGTAAATTATGAAAAAGGGTATGAGTATTAAATGAGGAAAGATAAAATATGAGAGGAGAGAGAAGAGATGGTATAAAAAAAAGCAGGGGTAATATAGTAATTGGTTAGTTCATAAACTCTTTTAATATTCTATAAGCTACTTTGATTAGTTTATCTGAAATATTAGTTTTAAACTATAGTTTAGTCCAAAAACTGTTTGAACAAATATAACTATTTATTTTAAAAAATTTTAAAACCTAGATTTTGTCAAAACTTAAATTTTGCCCAAACCTAGGTTTGAACTCTTCCCAAACACACACATAACCAGCAAGCATTGGATTGCTTAAACTTGAGTAATCTGAACAATTTTTATTCATCTTTGTCCTTGACAGTATGATTTTGAGCTCGTCTTCTCAAAGAACTCGCACGAATTCGTGCATGAGTATATGTAAAAACCAGAATTCGTGGAGCTAATGCAAAAAGACTCGGTGCCTTGGGTGTTTTGCAACGAAGATCAGAGTAAGTCTTTCTTTCCTTCTTGTTTCTGGCTCTTCATTTTATTTATGAGTTTATTGACAAATTCCCCTTTTGTATATTAGGCACACTCTCACCAGATGAATGGGAAGTAGCATATTTATACCTTACATTCGTGTTGAGAAGGTCAGCAGAAAATAATTAAGTAGCTTGTTTATCTTTATTATGATAATCCTGCCGTTGTCAATCTATTGCTGGAAAAGAAAAGTAAAAGTGTTCATAAGTAGTTGGTATGGTTTTTCATTTGATATTCTAGCAAGGCCAACCGGAACGAACTCGTGCGAGTGGTAGTAGAAGAAACCAAGGGTTGTTGCATATTTCAAAGGAAGACATAATGAAAAGTTCCATGATATATAGAATGACCAATGATTGGTTTTAAAACGCAGATAAAGAATCAGCTCAGGCAGTGGAATGGGGTGCATAGCTATGTAGAATACTTGTATTTACTAACATTAATCTTAATGATTGTCGAGTGATAGATTCACCGACATGAAGTAGAAAGGGGAGAGTTGGGGGTGACATTGTTTACTGTTGTTCATGATCTATTTGATTATCTGCCCTGAAGCCTCTTGTCTTTTATACACTTCTCAATTCATCTAGCCGTTAAGCTGTACCTATACATGGTATCATGTCTTCTTATTGTTGCATCATGCTTTTGCCAGACGCCGCCCAAAATTTTAGCGTTGTAGTGATTTCTTTTTCTTTTTTTGGTTGGGGGGTTTCAAAGTTATCTAATTTTGGTTCCCCAACTAACTGCTCCTATTGATTTTAATATAGAATTTAATTATTGACTTTAATATAGAATTTAATTAAAAAATTAATCTTAATTTTAAAAATAAGATATATTTTTTTAAATTATTTTTATAGATATTCCTTAAACTAAAAAGAGTAAATTATAGAAGATAATTAAGATGTTTTAAAAAAATTATTATATTAATTAATTTAATTATTTTTTTAATTAAATTAAATTAATTAAATAAAATTTGTATTAAGGATATGAGAAGTACTATTGCTTCGTTTGCAATCAACTCATTCTTTTCCGGCTAACCGGAAAGAAGTCGAGCATTCACTTCGCGATTTCTTGGGCAAAAATGATGCTTCTCAAGTCTTTTAATTCTTTATGACAGGCAAGCTTGACGGCAAACTTGTAATTTTGAAAACGCGCAGTTGGATAAGATTCTCGATTATTTCTTCCGCTCACACGGTTCCAACACTGCATGCTATTATAACCAACCGTTGACCAAATTATTCACAGGTAATGAACATGCTTACCAGAGATAATTACCAGGTTTGCATCAATATGGAGGCCTGAATTGTACCCAAAAAAAAATATGGAGGCCTGAATAGTAGAACACGACACCCAGAAAAAGAATTTGGGAAAAGATTCTTCTATTCCCAGTACAAAGATGCATGAAGAGTGCTCAAAAAAGGAAAAGAAATTGCAAAGATTATTTTCCTCCTCTATGGTGCTGCATTGGACAAAAGTCAGAATGGACAGGATGTTGGATATTTATTATTATAACGTATTTAGATATTAATTAGGATAATTAATAAATATTTTTGAGTGTGGCCCGTAGTCATTGGGCCCAGTCCAGGAGGGTTATTGACTCAGTTTATTTAAGGTTAATTTCCTGATGGTGGAAATTAACAACACAATTCATTTGAGTGTGAGATCTCATTTTCTGAGTCCAGAGCGAAACCTATTCTCAGCTCGCTTCTGAAGGTTCCCCACTGGTGACGGCTAATAACAAGTTGCCATCACTGTGCCTAATCACCAGTTGGAAGAACCTGTTGTTTATCTGACAGTGTTCTCTTTTGACAGGTATCCTATTGTGATTCCAGTTCTCCTCAGATCAATCAAGTTAATGGCAAGAGGTAACTTTAAGTCTTCCGCTGCATCTCATATAAGTTTATATTTGAGTATGATATAATCTGGACTGATTATAGTACTTTAGAGATGTTTATTTTCTAACACAGGAAAAATTTGGAAGATGGGGAGAGGGCTACAGGAGATATAAACAATTAAAAGATAAATCTGGTTTCGAACCAACGTATTGATACTGTCATAAGCAAGAGGATAAAACATGGAGACAACATTGACTATGATTATGTAAAAAGCAAGCGGAACTAATACCAGCGAACCGAGGCCCTTCAATATTTGGTGGGCTCTGGCAACCCCTACCTATATAGACACGATCCATTTTATACTCCTAGCTTTTAGAAATCTGAGCAAAAACAATGTACAGCTGCAGGGACTAGTTTTCTATAACTAAACAGGTAGACAGAAAAACCGATTTCCAGGTAACGCTGAGCAGCCAGAATATACGCATACATCTTCACATGAGGAGGAACTCTGAAGAATATTAGGCCTTAACTCTTAGTTATATTCATCAACGATAGGCATCCTTTCATTTAACGTTGATTACTAGAATAGCTGACCCCTTTTGATGTCTTTTTACATTTATATACCAGCCGGATGATGGAAGCTGAGACCAATCTGCCGCCTAATGTGTTCTGGGATGAGCCTATTTATCAATTCAGGTGATTGTCCCGACAGCTGCAATTAAAATACCGCAATTCACGTTTATTCTCGGTAAAGAAACTTGTCAAATACGTTATATTCAAGGGCAGCTATTGTTAGTGATATGAGAAACTTTATGTCAGAGATACTTGGGCATAGAGCATGCAGAAAGCATGGATATTCACAAAGATGCATAATGAACATGAATGGAAACATTGCAATTGCCTTGCATATATAACGTGATAGAAGGAATAAATCAGCTACATACTTCCTGTTTGAAATTGAAAAGTGGGGGCAGTGGACGGCCATTGGGTAGTCGGGCATTGGGCTCCCGAAGCTCATCAAAGAAAGGATGTGCACAAGCTTGCAGCTGAAACAATAAATGCCATTACTGAGAAACAAGTGAATTTTAGGAGTAATTTAAATCAAAGGAATATATTAGTAATAGGCACAGTGCAATTGCAAAAATACTAGAGCACAAGTTTAACCAAAACCAACATAGAAAGACATACGAAGACCTGTTGGATATTTTTTTCATTTTTTTCCCCTTGAGAAGGGAGCGAATAGTATGGGTTGGTCCTACTCACCGCATTGAAGCGAAGACTTGGCGAATATTGGAGAAGCCTTGATATAAGGTCAATTGCTTCAGGAGGCATTCGCTTGTGGAAAACCTGAACCATGGAAATAATAATTAGTGCAAAGAACCAAACACCAAAAACAAAGGAAAAAGAAGTTCCAAGGATATATCGTGTTTTAACAGCCATTGCAAATTTATGTCTAACAACCGCATCGTGTTAATCCTCAGATCTGTAGACAATAGTTTCACTTCATTTACTGAATGGATTTCAAATTCAGCTCAACAGCTTTTTTTTTTTTGTCTGCATTTTGAAAACCATATTTCCAGCATTGCATATCAAAAGAAAAATGGATGACCAAATGCCTTTACCTTGTGCCACGGATGAGCTTTAACCTGAGGTAATCTAAAATCTGTATAATTGGGGTTCATGCAACGGATTTCTTCTCGAGTTGGAGTACCAAGAACCTACAAGAAGACACCCAAATAATGATCACTCTAAAACTAGACTCATCCAACCATGGTGTCATCAACATAGAGACAAGGTCACCTTGATGATTTCCACAAGTTGGTCCACCTGATTTTCTCCTGGAAATAATGGCTATAGAAACATTCAAAAACCATCAGAATTAAAATCAACATAACCAAAAATTCAAAATATGAAAGAAATAAAAAAGGGAGAACAGCTCTTAAGCATAATATTACTAACCTGACCCAGAAGCAGCTCAGCAAGGACACAACCAGCTGACCAAATGTCAATAGAAGATGTGTATTCTGTTGCACCAAATATTAGTTCTGGAGCCCGATAGTAACGTGAACATATGTATGAAATGTTTGATTCGCCATTGACCTGATATAAATTATAATTAATTAAATGAAATAAAATAATATAAATTCTATAGCAAGCATTACTGTCCACAAGCCGCAAACAGACTAACTCATTCCTCCTACTTGAGCAATGTACAGGGGCCCCGCCCAGTCATCAATTTCATCATGTGGATAAATATGTTAACAAAAAAGCACAAGTGATTCTGGCCAACAACCTTTCTCTCATTGACTGTTGTTATGATTGGGAAAAAAAATGTAGGGTCAAGTGTTCAGCCAAAAGAAAATGTAGGGCCAAGGTTTGTAGCAGCATCCACATCTCAATGGCTTTTTGCTTACGGGTCGTCATCACATATTCACATACAGACTTAACTACAATTGCACATGCACACAAACGTTAAAAGAGCTTTTGTGACCGAGCAGCATAAGATCTTATAACCTACCAGAACTTTTGCACTCCCAAAATCACAAAGCTTAACTTGATGAGTGAGAGGATCGACCTACAAAACAAATATGCAATACATTTAGAATAAATGTGTGGGGAACATCATGGAGGTACAGCTCAGAAATAACATACCAAAAGATTTTGAGGTTTCACATCTCTATGGCAAACGCCTGGTACTGTATGGATGTATGCTAGACCCCTAAAGATCTGATCAGCATGAGCCAATTTTGTATAAGAATTCAAGTATGAGCAACAAAAATTAAAAATAAATTGGTAACAAAGCAGAGTTAATACTTGATATGTGTAGAGTTTCACATAGATGAGAGGCATCCTTTGGTTCACACTAGTATAGTGTTTTAGTACTCGGTACAATGTTTCAGGGACATATTCCATAACCAAATTGAGAAAAAGTTCATCTCTGCTTGTTGTAGAGAAAAAACAATGCTTCAGGGAAATGACGTTTGGGTGATCCATCAAGCGCATTAACTGCAGCTCACGATTCTTGTACCGCCTGTCCTGCAAGACCTTCTTTATAGCCACTGCTTCCCCAGTCTCCAAACACTTTGCCTTTGTATGGGTCAAGGAGACCCCAAATGATAGAGAGGAAGCAATATGAGATATTTGAAGGCAGAAAAAGCTTAAAAGAATAACAGTCACTCAGAAATCGATTTACGCGTACCTGGAAAACAATTCCAAATGAACCAGTGCCAACAACGCGTTCTGCCATGTAACTGATGGTCTACAGAAGGATCAGAAGAGAACTTTAGTACACATGTTATTAAACGAGAAAAACACGGTAAAAAGGGGGGAAAGATTGAGAGATCAATAAAACAAGAATCATTACGTACAATCATTCATGCAATTGAAACAGACAAGTTGAGGGTCTAAGATATCTTTATTTCAAAAAACTTGTGAGGTTAATAAAAAAGGCTTATGAACACATCCCACCTGCTTAGGTTCACCATTTTTGCCTCCAATTGTGGTGGATATTATGTGGCCAGTGACTGCATCATTCCCCTCAAGGACTGTAGCTGACATTTCCTGAAATTTATAGCAAGAAATAGACATTTTCATGGTATAGCAATTCTCCAAATACGGAATTCGTTTGCAAGATTCTTCTTGTTACAATATCATGTGCAGGTTATGTGGCATAGATTTGACACGACAAAACTACTAATGGACATGCATAAAAGCAGCTGACTGGTAGTCAATAGTTTCAAATCCCACTCAATTGCTGCATGATAACATGAGATGTCGCAAAGAAACTTGGAGCAACATCTTAAATCAAACAACAATTAAATAATAACGTATAGTATCTCATCGTTGAGCATGACTGAAGAAACTTTGTAATGCACAACAATTAACCATAGCTATTAGAATCAAATGAATACCAGAAAAGTTCAGGCAGAATTCAGAAGACGAAGTTGAAGTAAGGGAAAGTATAAAGACCACAGAGGGTATATACAAAGATAAAGCTAAATCAGGTGTCCACAAGTCACAAGAAAGCATCGCATACCAAATAAATGATTTCATATCAATTAAGACAACAAACAAAGAATATAAGGACGTCGATTCCCTGAAGCAAACTAAAACATTCCGAGGAACAAGCCACGGCAACTGTGAGAAACGGAAAGGGCACAAAAAGGTAGATCAATACCAAAACAATTTGACAGGAGAGTACTCTCACAGAAAACGTGAAAGTGAAGTAACAGAAGAGCAACGGCAATATAAGGGTAGCATGTATAAGATTTTAGCAAGGAACTGAAGATCTAACTATAATTATACCCGTACGACAGACGATATACAGAGCCCACCCTAAAAACAAAATTCACGGTAGAATTAAGGTTAAGTGAAAGGAAACTGACTGAAATTAACTAAAAGATAAATGATCATACTCCAAAGACCGTAAGGAATTTTCAGGAAGTGAAAGAGGCAGGCGATTCGAAATTCAGGAAGCCAAGACCTATAAGACCACGCCACTCTCAACTCAATATATTCTAAATAGTAAAGGAATCCGCATTTTGCGCTTATTTGGATTCCCTTCTTTTGTATCAGGACCATCAAACTAAAAGGTACGCTAGCTGCATTTTAACATCAAGATCTCGACCGTGAAGCAGAAACTAAAACAGACCAGAAAGAAGAAAATCCAACCCCAATTTGCCTCTTATTACAGTTTCCTTTGGAGAAAAAAATAATAACCATCACACTTTAAGGAATCCATGCAATCAATCAGATCGGCATCTCGCCGGAAAAAAATTCCGGTGAGCAAGCCTTGTCCTCTGAACAAGCTTAAATCACCAACAACCAGTAGATCGCTCAAGCTTCAGCTCATACCGAAGCTAGTTAGTTGGATGTAAGACAACCAATGAACCGGAAACCACTCAGGCGCAGCAAGGAAGAGATAGAGAGGATGACAACCGGCGTTTCCATACAATGAGAAGAATGCTTTAACGTAAGTACCTTGTCATTCTCTGCTTGCGCCGGCAACGGAGGTTGTGGTTGGGGAGGCGCCGCCGCCGCCAGCGGTTGGTGCTGGTGCGGCCCCAACGGGATCGAGGACATGTGAGACCACTACACAAACACTGTCTCCCCTGGCACCTCTAACTCCCTTCTTTCCTCAGCTTCTCTCTCTTACACTGTCAATTTTCTCTCTCCTGTGTGTCTGAAGAGAATAGTATAGTATTGTTGAGGGCCAGGATTGGCTTTAGATTACACATAGAAAAGAGAGAGGGAAGAGAAACACGCGAACATGAGGAGCGTGGAAGCACGCTTCAATCGCTGTGGTCTATTTGTCGCCACCTTTGTAACGACTATGGTAATCTGTGATCTGGTGTGGCTGAGGACGTGAGAAGATCCCCTACAGCCTTGCATGGAAAATCAGAGAGAGACATGGGTCACATGGAACCTCCATGGAAAGAGTGTATTATTCAGGAAAAATAACATAACATGAAATCAAAATTAAAAAAAAAACTAAACATCTTAGTTTTTTGGAAACTTTTACAAACTCATGGGAGATTTTGATGATGAGCAAAGCACTGATTCTTTTATTATTACCTCTCATTTTAATTATAAAATCTAATTAATTATTTTAGATATATTTAATAAATAAAATTAATTAATTAATGAGAACTAATTGAATAATTTTAACAGATTAAATAATATATAATATGAATTTATCTTAAAATATTATATCTAATTATAATTAATTTATTTAGTTTTATAGATATATTTAAAAAATTTGTATAGATAGCGACTCCTAAATAATCCAAGAACATTCTCTTGTGTTGAACACTGTGCTAATGCTAATGGAACCTAACTGTTTTAAAGAGAATGATTGATACCTTTGTTTAAGGAACACAAACCCTAACAATATCATTAGAACCATTGTAACAAAATGTTGTACAATTTTATTTGTATATATTTATGATGAATTTTAAATCTTCATATTAAAATATTTAATAGATGTAAGTATGATGAAATATAAATTTTAATTTTCTGGAAATTGAAATTAAATTTCATATTGATCAAACAAACAGTCACTGCTCTTGGTCTCCTTTTTTCTCATATAATTATTCAATATGGATATCATATGAAACGTTTTAAAAAGAAAGGCTACTTACCCACTTTAACACAGCATAAATGTAGCAAGAAGCTATAAAATACTAAAATAATTATGGCCATGTTTTTCTATAAAAAAAACTAATAGAATTTTTTTTATTCTACACCCAGTTTAAATTTAAAATTTTATTTAAATAATATTAAATTATTTACCATTTAAATCAATTTTTTATTAGTAAAATTGATAGAATTTTTTTTTGGTATAAAAATTGATAGAAATTTCATTCCTAATAAATAAGCTTATGAAATTTTCGTTGTGTTGGGCTCTTGCCCACTTTACCATATTGAACCATCTGATGAGCTCTGTGATGCCGTGACACCAATACCCATATGGTCATCAAGCCCAGAAAGATACAAACAAATAAACTACTCCTCTAACCCTTAATATAACATCTTATTAAAAATAAATATTAATTATAAATATAAAATATATTTTTTACATGTAACTATTTTTTTCAAATTATATATATTAATATTTTAAAAATAATCAAGAGAAGGAATGAGAGAGAAATAAATAATATAATTAGAGTGTTTTAAAAAATATATTATATTGATTAATTTTATTGATTTTATTAATATAATTAAATTAACTAAATATATTTTATATTAAAAATTATAAAAATAATGTATATTTAACACTCCGTAATATCTAAAATATTATTGTCTATAATAAAATGTATGTATTACAAAAAAAAAGTATATAGAGGGACGGTCATGTGCCAGGCACATTTAGACATTAAATAAAAAGAGAGATTTATTATCAACTAGGACAATTAGATCTAATATAATAAAATGAGACAATTTCTCAAAATATATAATAAATTAATATTTAAAATTTTATTAAGAGAAATATCTATATTTAAAATCTAATAATACTTTAAATATTATTGTTTATAATAAAACATATAAAGATAGAGAGAGATGACATTATATATATATTTTTATTGTTTTGATTTTAAGTACTTTGATTTGTATTAGTGACATTTGGGTTATAATAATACCTTACTAATATAGGGGGGAAAAATAAAACTCCCTTTCTAAACGTATAAAATATAAAATAACAGGAGGGGAAAAAAAAGAAACTTTGGAATCATTGGTTGATTAAAGAAAGACAGGCAGCTTATGACATTCATACATAGCAGAAGTCATTCATACATACAAATACATATATCCAAGATCCACATTAGTCAACTTATGACTAATAATAAGACCTTGTCTACAATAATCACAATTGATTAAACTAAACCCCCGCTAACCCATACAACCCTTGATTAATTATTTAATCGCTGTTTATGATCCCCCAAAGAAAACAGAGAATCACGGTGGGCCCACTCAATTGACAACCCTACAATTCTTTCTGATCTCTCCCTGGATGGGACCCAGTGAGGTGCGATACTGCTCATCTTGACCATAGCAGAAGCAAAGTCCCTGAAGAAGAGGGCCATATTGGAACTGTATGTCCTAACCATAGCATCTTGGGAGCCACCATTGAAGAGCTCTTGGTCCGAATGGAACAGGCCACGTCGGACAACAAGAACCTGATAGTAAGTGTTGTCGAACTTGTTTGGAGTAGGGTCAAGTGGGGCCAAGTTGGTGTCCCCACCAGTTATAGGACAAGTGGCCCTTCTCGTTGCTGAAAAACTTGGGTCAATGTTGCTCTCGTTGTAGATTCGGTTCCTGAAGAAGTTGCACTGCCCCTGACTTATGGTGTGCGCGCCGGACAGCACCGTCATCTCCCGCCGGACAACGGCCCCGAGATCTCGCTGTTGGTTT
The DNA here is from genome assembly GCA_037074615.1 of Leucaena leucocephala. NCBI lineage: Eukaryota > Viridiplantae > Streptophyta > Magnoliopsida > Fabales > Fabaceae > Leucaena > Leucaena leucocephala. The sequence goes on along the minus strand of CM073546.1, from coordinate 3,904,951 downwards.
TGCTCTGGCTCGTCGTTCTCGCATCCCTCCGGCCAAGTGGTACTGCCCATGAGGGTCCCCCTAGCTGCAACACACAAACAATGCACAATTATTGAGTGACAAAGTCCTCATATTTATAATTAAATTTTACAAAAATCTTATCCAGTTCTTATCTACAAAATTCAAATAATGAATATTTATTTAAAATTTGCACCGACATGTTTCTACGCTATATATATTGGTCAAATTGTGGTGTAGAGTGTGACACATGATGATGACCAAAAATATAATTTTGTAAAAATATTTACATAATTAGTATTTAAAATGAAATTTAATTTCCTCTAGGAATAATAAAATCATGTGAATAATTATTAGTACAATTAAGGGAAGAAAATGACGAGGGATACAGGAGAAGACACATGCACGAAAGATATAGGACATGTTTTCGTTAAATATATTGTGTGGTAGATTTTGTAGGGCCCACTCTCAATATCATCAGCTGGAGAATTGACATTAACAATTAACAAATATCACTACTAATTAATTTCGTACTGATGGAAAATGTAAGGGGGGAAAACAAACATAAGTTAGCTATGATACTTGTAATATGAGCTGTGAAAATATATTAATTTATTATAATCCAATATTTTTAATTTTAAAGACCTGGTTCATGCACAGATCGTCTTTCTCAATCATGATGAGAAAGAAAAATTGACCCTATAATCGTCTTTTATATATTTATCTCCTATAATATAAAATCACTTAAATATAATTCAAGCTATGTATGTTAGATTTTCTTTAATTCATTAATTAATCTAGTTCAATGCCGAAAAAAATATAATATAATATAATTGACACATATACTTTATATTTATCTCATTAAATTTAATAATAATAATATTAGTAAAATAATTTGTATTATTATATTCATTAACGCTATCTTCTCTATTTCCTTATCTCTTTTTTCCCCATCAGCGTCTATCTCCTTATCTCTTCCAACAACTAAAAATCAAGAAGATAGAGAAAATGGGATTCAATTAAAATAACTGTTTGCACTCTGTATTTATAAATTATAAATAATGTGGATTTAGTTGTGGTAAATTTTATATTTTATATTAGATAAGTATTGGTGCGGAAATAGAAAAAAATTTAATCAGAGTGAGGATATTAGAAATTTGTAGTAATTTATATATTTATTTTTCCTAGAGGTGTTAAGGGTCTATATGTATACACACAAAAGTGCAAGTAGTAAAAATCACTACAATTTTTTTTTAAAATAATATTAAGAGTAACTTTTTCATAGTTACAATTAATTAATAATTCCATCAATTAATTTTATAATATTTTAAATTTTTAACAATAATAATGATTATAAATTACTTTGATCTTTAAAATATTTTGAGTCATATTAATTGATCGGTAATTCTATTAACTGATTATATGATATTTTAAAATTTTAATTTTAATAATAATTTATAATAATTATAAATAATCAATTAATTATAGCCCAGAACAATGTACGGAAAGAAATATATCTAGATAATATAACAAGTACATTTGATTACATTGTGGTAAAAATTATTCAGAAATAAAATGCCTCGTAAACTAAACTAAAAAATTTTAAATGCTTTTGATAAATAAAGAGAAGTAATTTTTGGCTTTAAGAAATTAAAGAAAAAATGTTTGAAAACGTTGTAAAACTTAGGATTGCCTTGTTCGATGATTTGAGGGGACCTATATTTCCTATATATGATTAAGGGGAAATTTTCTACACATAAGTAAACTTCTCTGTTGTACACGATCTCTGACTCATAAAAAAATATTTCTTTATATTTTGCTTTACATTTATTTGATCAAATTTTCCTTTAGAAAAAATGGAGAGATGATTATGGGCTTGTTTGATTTGTTTATAAACTATAGTTTTAAAAATTCTTTTGAGCAATATTTAAGTTTAGAAAATTTTTAAAATAAATAGTTATATTTGTTCAAATAAGTTTTTGGATTAAACCATTGTTTGAAATTAAGGTTTCAAATAAGATAATCATAGTAGTTTATGGAATAGTAAAAGAGCTTATGAACTAATCAATTACTATATTATCCCTACTTTTTCTTATACCCTCTCTCCTCTCATATCTTATCTCTCCTCGTTTAATATTCATACAATTTTTCGTAATTTACCAATAATAAAAGTATTTCTGAAAATAACTATCAAAACACTCATTTATTCAAAATTATTTTTTTTCATAAACTCTTCTCCAAAATTCATTTTCTATAAGCTGTCAAAAAACTATTTTTTTATATGTTCATTTTTAAAATCCTATTCAAACGCATACTATATTATTGTTCTTTACACGTCATATACTATGTTTAAAAATTTCAACGTCAATAAGACTCCTATCCATTTTATTTCATGGGGGGAAAGTGCTTTTAATCCTACCCAAATGACCTTCCCCTTAACTTTAATAAATATTTAAAAACTCTATATATTGCTATAAGAATTAGTTGGGAAATTTATTATAGTTGGATAGAGTTTAAAACATGTTTGTCTTCAACAGTGTGTTTTTATTATATTTCTATAAGAATTAGTTGGGAAATTTATTATAGGTAGATAGAGTTTGAAACATGTTTGTCTTCAACAGTTGAATCAGTCCCTTGTTTTTAAAATCATTCATTTAATGAAACTGAAAATATTAAACATAACTTCACTCAATTTGAAGACCAAAAAATTTGAATGAAAATCAAAGATTGAATAGTTTGAGAATTCATTAAATGTTATTTGAGGCGGAAATCTATAATCCACATCTTATTGCTCTAATTATAAATATGGAGCTTTGCCCTAGCTACTTGGACAACGATTATTCATGATTGCCACTTACAAATACGTATTAATACATAAAAATATTTTCTTATCCTAAATATAAAAATTAGGTAAGAGTTTAATTTTAATTTATCTAAATTAAATAAATAACTCTTATATTAAAGATTATATGAGTATGTTCATAATTTTACCAACTAACAAACATTAATCACACAATGATAAGAGAGAGAGAAATTAACCATGAATAATTAGGTCAATTTGAAATGATTTGATTCTTATTTAAATGTAAAATGTAAAAGTTAAATAACTAATTCATATAAATTTAAAAAATTAATTTAGTTATCCATATAAAAAAATGTGTTAGTTTTTATAATATCCCTTATTTTAACCATTTGGTTGGAAGAGAAGTCAACTTATTGGCCTATTGTCTTTATCTTCGCCACAGCTCTTCGTTCAATATCTGATCGTGACCAAAATTTCTTAACGTATAAAAAAATCATGTTTTAAATCTATTTAGGAACATATCATGGAAATTATATAAATAATATGGTAGAATAATAGTTTTCTATTATACCTAAATATTTTGATGAAAATAGTATGTATATGATCTCTTTCTGTTTTCTCATACTCTTTTTTTTATATCTATGAATAGCAAAATTGGGTGGTGGATTCTTAAGTCTTTATACCCCTCCACTCCTTAATATAAAATTTATTTTAATAAAAAAATTGAACTACAAACATATATTATATTAAAATTTAAAAGAGTATTAAGCATTAAGACTATATCCATTTATTAAAAAAAAGAATATAAATTTAAATCTTAAAAAATATATTTATTGAGAGATATAAAAATTATTTCTGCTCTAAAGCTCGAAAAAGAATTATACCCTAACCAAATCTAGAAAAAAAAAAACTATTTGTAAATGAATGGAGTGAGCGTTGGAAGATCCGCGGCATCAATAGAATTTCTTCCAATATGGTTCAAAACGACTTCCCAATCACATTCGAAAAAAGATCTGGTTTCGTAATGATGCTAAATTGCTTCTCCCATTTTTCTGGTCTGTCTATCTCCCCATATTTTCTCGTTAGCCAAGAGATATATATAGTGTCAGTGTTTAAAACAGATACTGGGAAATCTGATAAAATTCCCATTTGTCGCTGAAAAATATTTATATCCTTACAACATCCGTCAATCACCACTAATCCTTTTGCTAAGCTTCCCCGGGAGATGATTATTAACACGTAATAACTTTGATAAACATTGATTTAGAGGCAAGAAGCAGACTCTGACTATATATAATTCCATGTGATTTACATTAATAATCACGAACAAGCAGACACTTGGAATCATTTCGTTGCTTAAAAAAAGACACATACAGATCATCACAACACTTGATGAGCCGTGTCATTCATACATACAAATACATATATCCAAGATCCATTTAGTCAACTTATGACTAATAGTAAGACCTTGTGTATAATAATCACAATCGATTAAACTAATTAACCCCCCCCCCCAACCCATACAACCCTTGATTATTTGATCGCTGTTTATGACCAAAAAAAAATCACGGAGGAACTAATAATCAGTTGACAACCCTACAATTCTTTCGTATCTCTCCCTGGGACCCAGTGAGGGGAGTGATACTGCTCATCTTGACCATTGCAGAAGCAAAGTCCCTAAAGAAGAGGACACTGTTGGTGCTATATGCCCTAACTACAGCATCTTGAGAGCCACCATTGAAGAGCACTTGGTCCGAATGGAACAGGCCACGTCGATTTACAAGGTCCTTGTAGTAAGTGTTGTCGAAACTGTTGGGGGTAAAGTCAAGTGGGGCCAAGTTGGTGTCCCCCCCAGTTCTAGGGCAAGTGGCCCTTCTCGTGGCTGCAAAACTTGGGTCAATGTTGTTCTCGTTGTAGATTCGGTTCCTGAAGAAGTTGCACTGTCCCTGACCTATGCTGTGTGCGCCGGACAGCACCGTCATCTCCCTGGCGTTCAGCCCTTTTGCGGCGAACATGGAGATCAGAGTTGAGAGTTCCGATGACGGCCCCGGGATCTCGCTGTTGGCTTTGCTCTGGCTCGCCGTTCTCGCGTCCCTCCGGCCAAGTGGTACTGCCCATGAGGGTCCTCGAAGCTGCAACACATACACAACGACAATGCACAATTATTGAGCGACAAATCAAGTCCTAATCTTTATAATTAATAATATTGCAAGATTACCATTCATCGAATTCGATCTCAACCAAACTGTTAGTATAATCACACTTAAACCATTTTTAATTGTAAATTAATATACTGTTTATGCACAAATCGTCTTTCCTATCATAATCAAACAGAAAACTTTTGACCAAGTACAGGCTTGTTAATTATTATAATTAAAGTCTATCTCGTGCATGGATTTTTCATGCATGCAAGGTATAAAGGCTACATCATTATGCAGTATATATATAAAATAATTAATATATTCAAGTTGGCAGACAAATATGCAATATAAGTAAGTTAAAAATAAGCACTGTACGTGGGAAAAAAGGTCAACTAATATGAATTAATTACCTGGGTAACACCCTCTTGTGCCGCAAGTGCCAAGATATCAGCACATGAGACAGTGCCCCTGCAGGCAGCTTCGACGTTGGTTTTGATAGCATCAATCACTTCATAGCCTCTTGCCGACTGGTTGGGGCCGGCGTTTTTCTCTCCGGTGAAGCTTGCGGTGTCATCTAGGAGGATTCCGGCGTCACAACCCTGAAGAAGTAAATTAAGTCAATATATATTAACATAAAATGAAGATCGTAGTGTTGATATATATAGGGAGAGGATGTTAAAGAAGAGGTTTGATTAAGTACATTGACGAAGCAGTCGTGGAAGAAGAGGCGGAGGATGGAGGCGCCAAGGCGGGCTTCTCGGGCGAGAGCTTGCCTCATTGTGTTGCGAACAATGGCCCGGAGGTTAGGGCAAGATCTGGCGTAGAAGTTGGGAGAGAGCTGAGCATTGGAAGAAGAAGCAAAGAGAGCAAGAACAGACAATGCAAGTAAGAAGAAGTGGGTAAGGGAAGCCATAGCTGGAGCTTCAAACTGAGAACAACAATAAAGGATAAGAGAGAAGAGAGAAGATGAAGAATTGAGTAAGATTTAGAGGGGAAGAGAAGATATATATATATATATAGAGAGAGAGAGAGAGGCAAATGTCAAAGATGCGCGCTGCTTCCACGCGGTTTTGCTTCGTCGGGCAACTGAGAGCAAGCCAAAGCAAGTAGGCAAAGAGATAATGTGAGAGGGAAGGCCTTTTTCTTTGTTTGCTTTTAAAAAAATATATTTTAAAAAATGGGTTGCTTCCGTATTAATTAATTAACTGTGCAAGCTGGATTTATGCATGAATGAGTTTGTTAGTGGATCCCACCTTACCAAAATAACGACATGTAACATTTTGTGAATTGTAGATAAAGTATATTTATATATAACTCGTGATTTTTTACATGCTAAAATTTATAAAGACTTAAATGTTATTAATTCATTATTTTAGTATTTAAATGTCATTATCTATTTTCCTTAATCTAATCCCCAGTGTGCTACGTACGGACAAAAAAAAATAAATGACAGAGAATCACGAGATTCATCAATTAAAACTTAAAAGCTATTTTTAAGTTGTCTTTCTTTACTTTAACTTTTGTAATAATCACTTTTAAATGACTAGTTCTTATGGACAAGTGGACATAGGTTCCACCTATTACGCGCGCGAATTTAGCACATATTCACCAAATTTCCTGTAATTTACTTCCCTCTCCCGTAGATGTGACGTCTTTTGTGTTATTATATTTTTTACTAAGCTAAGTATGAGCACTTCGAGGCACTACGACTGATTAAATATAAAATTAGTATTGAGTTAATTTAATAATATAAATTTTTAATAGATTTATATTAAGACGAATAGCCACAATTTCTAAAATTATAATATTTAATGATAATATCTATATAATATTATAAAAAATTAATTAAATATAGATATTATTTTTAATAAAAATTTAAACATTTATTCACTATAAAAAAATTTACTTCTATTAGATTAAATCATTATTATTTTTTTTAAAAAAAATGATACTACGTACTTATTTGTATTTGTTTATAATAAACATATTTACATGAGTCATCGGATAGAACTTCTCAAACATACTTTTCTCGTAAATCATAAATCTATAATTAAAAAGTTAGATTTAAAAATTCCAATCCCTGATCCAAACAAGATCTGATTGCCCACATCACACGTCAATTGAATCAGGCTGCTCTCACACAAAGTATTAATTCATTGCAGAAATTTGTCATTAGGTTATTCCATAAAAATAATGACTTTTTCATATATTTCAATATTACGTTACTAATCAAAGTTATTAATGTAAATCTATTTAATTAATTTAACTAAATTAATAAAAAATAAATTAATTAATTATAATATATATAATATGATCTATCTAAAATACACGCTTATATAACATTAGAGTTAACCAAATGGTTAATTCTAATCATAATTTTAACCTCGATTTATTTTATTTATTTATTATATTTATTATTTTTTAACTAATTTATTTAATTTATAAACTAATACATAATCTATATTTAGGATTGCAATTAATTGTTTAATTATCTTTAGGGGAGAATGTATTAATTTTCACTCAGAAACAGGGAATACCAAACACTTCCAAAATTTCTTTCACACGAAACGAAGTTTCTCACTTTTGAGTAGTTTGACTTTTCCAAAGTCTCTATAACAAAGTAGAAAGCAAAATAATTTAAAAAATAAAAAGACAAAAAAGTGAATAACTAAGAGAAGATTTGAAATGTATGTGAAGCAAATTAAAGGAAGAAAATTAGGAAAGAAGCATGGGATCCTTCTGGGTTCAATGGTTATTAATACTTTAGTTGGAAAAGTGTTATCTTCTTTAGGTGTGAAGTTTTCTTCATCAAACACGTTATATTAAATTTCAATTTGCCAAGAAAATTGATTTCATCGCATGGTACCCAAGAAAATTAGTCTAACTTAGCTGGATAAGAAAGACATTTTCCTTAATCTAAGCTAATTAAATACAGTGTATAAAACTAAAAAATAAAGAAAAATGTTTGAAAATGTTGTAAAACTTAGGATTATTACCCTGTTTGACGATATGAGGTGACCTCGATTCTCTAGAATGCTTAAGTGTTAAGTGGAATTTTTTTTTCTACATAAGTAATTAAACAACTCTGCTGCACATGGTATTTGACTTATAATCTTTGTTTAAATTGTGCATTATTTACATTTAATAAATCAATTTTTGTTCTTTTAGAAAAAGGGGAGATGACTGCTGTTCTTTACACGTCGTCGTATACTATTTTTTAAAAATATCAACATCAACAAAGCTCTTATCTATTTTATTTTAGGGGGAAAAATACTTTAATCCTAACCATGCCCCTTGACTTTAACAAATACTCTGAGACTCTATTGGAGTTAATTGGCAATAATAGTGAGAGTTAGAAACATGCATGTTAGGTTTCGAGTTTCAACAGTTGAATTAGTCAATTATTTTTGAATCATTCATTCAATGAAATTGAAACTATCAAACGTAACTTCACTCAACTTGCCGACAAGAGATTGAATGCGAATTAAAGATTGGATAATTGAAGAATTCGTGGTGATTTGAAGTGCGAAATCTGTAATCCATATTTTAATGCTCTATTAAATATCGTGCCTTGCCTAACTTGGACAAACCACTACTCATGATTTGCCACTTGCACTTGCTAAAAACTTCGAGGACTTTAGCTAGAATGTGCCCTTAATTCTTTTTTATAAAGCATTTGATAATTGTAAAGGCTATTAAATAATTTTTCCCATATATATATACACGTATGCTCATATTTAATAAGGATAGTAAGATAGAGTATAAATTAATATGATAGAGTTTAGTATAATTAATAAAGATAATATTAAAAATTATTTAAATTTTATGATAAATTTAATAATTTTAACTAATTTTATTAATTCTCGTGATGAATAAGTTGAAAATGGCTTAATTTGTCAATGGCCTTATAATTAAATTGTGTAAAAATTTTTTATAAGTAGAATATTACAGGTTCAATCTTATTTGTGATTTCAAAAAATTAGTGCCAACTATTTTGAATTTAAGAAGAGGAATTACTTATATTTGGGACTAGGAAAAATATATACATATATGCATTATATATTCATAATATTACCAACTAATGAACACTAATTATGATAGAAAACCAAACAAATTAATAGTGGGCTTATGTCCCTAGCTAGCAAGTTTAAGGATTTTGTTTATATCTATATGTATTTTTTATTAAAAATAATTATATTTAAAATAATATTAAATATAAACATATCTTCACTGGGATATTCGGATAATGTTAAATTAGGGATATTTACTAGTGGTTTATGTTTCCATGCGCAATTAGGGATAATAGTCTGGCGTGGCGATGTTGAATATGCTTCTTTATTAACAAATTGATTTACAAACCAATAAATAATGCGAAGATTGATGAGAGTTATGGGTAGTCCTACTAATTAATTAATGATTGGGTTGATGGATGATGATTGCGTGGAAAGATGAGTCAACTTGTTCGTCCAATGTCTTTATCAGCTCTTCGTTGACCAGCTCAGTCGTGGGTCCCACATGCCCATATTTTCTTCTTTGGTGGGCACCGGCTACTTTGTTTACTGTATCTCATATTTTTAAATGGGAAAATTTCACTGTGGATAATTTATTTCTAATTATTCCCAAAACTTTCTAAAACCTCACTGTATCCTAAAGACTAAGGTGAAATTAAATGTTATAGATGAAAATACAGATACCCTTAAGCCTAATTTTTTTTAATATAAAATTAGGTCAACATTCACCAAAGTTACGGTAGCCGGTTGCTGGAGCTCTAGCCTCCATTCTGGTGGCCCAACTGGATCTCTGGCGACTGACTGGCACTCGGAGAATAAATGTCCAAAGAATGTGGCGGAGAGGATTTGAAACCATGACCCTTGGCACACTAACCCTGGGCTTGGATTGAGGGAAAAAAGGAAAGGAAAGAAAAATAGGATAAAAAATTAGAGAAAAAATAGTTTTTTTTTTGTTTGGATATAAGAGAAAATATGAGAGAAAGAAAAAATAGGAAAAAAAATAAGATAGGTCCTGCGTCCTATTTCTCCTCAAAATTTTCACTCCATTTACGGAGAGATTTTGTCATTCAATTATCTGCCCTCCCATACACCAAACTCTTATTTTCTTTTTTTTTTATATTTTCTCTCTTTCATCCAAGCAACATGAGGGATTATATTATTATTCAAGTTTTTTATTCTCTTTATTTTCTTTCTTCTCATTTTCTTTTCTTCCAAATTTTCTTTCTACCCAAGCAGAGCGTGAGTGCTTGTTTGGGATAAGGTTTCAAAATTAATTTTAAGTAAAATTTCAGTTTGTAAAAATTTGAAACAAACAATTATTTTTGACCAAAATCATGGTTTTAAATAAATTACTGAAAATAGTTTTTAGAACAATAAAAAAGCTTATGGACTATCAAATTACTATTTTATTCATAATTTTTCTTATACTCTCCCATCTCTCTCATTTCTCATATCTCTTCTTTACCCTGTCTTTTTCCCCATCTCTCTTCTCTCTCTTCTCTACCTTCTCTCCTCTATCATCTCTCATACTTTAATCAAATCATACCCCTTTTGATAATTTATCAATATAAAAAGTGATTATACTACTAATCATTTAAATATCTCTATTTTTAAAATATATTTTTTCTAAAATTTATTTTTCAAAATCTATTATTTTTAGAACATATTCTTCAAAAGCTAATACAAACATACACTAAAAGAATTATGACGATCAAACCATCCAAATGATACACATCAGGAAATTAATAATTTCTATATACGCAAGCGGTCAATTTTGCGTTAACAATTGAAATAATAGAGTTTACAATAGAAAATTAGGTGATTAATAATAAATATAAAAAAAATTAACAATTCTCATATATATAAATACTAGATATTCCTTAACAAGTAATATAAGTGGATTTATAATAGAAATGAGACAATTACTAATAAATATATATATATAAGTGTCCGAATTTATATTAATAAGTAAAATAACAATATTTATAATAAAAATAAAGGGATTTAGAATAAATATAAGGCAAGTAATAATTTATACAAATATAAATGTCAATATTTTTATTTCTTTTAGGTATCATTATTTCATTTATTAATATAGAAATACACATATATCAGAGTTATTAATATCTTTATATTTATTATTAATCGCCTAATTCCTATTATAAATCCTTTTATTTTATTTGTTAATATAGATATGAACACTTGCACATTAAGAGTTGTTAATTTTTTTTATATTTGTTATTAATCGCTTAATTTATATTATAAATTCTTTTGTTTTACTTATTAATATATATCTAAATATTTGTATATATGAGAGTTGTTAATTTTTTTATGTTGTTAATCGTATAACTTTTTATAAATATCTTTATTTTACTTGTTAAGGTAGATATGAATACTTATATATATATGAGACTTGTTATTCTTTTATGTTTCTTGTTAATAGACTAATTTATGTTATAAATTTTCTTATTTTACTTGTTAATACATTTGCATATATGAATTGTTAATTTCCTTATATTTATTATTAATTGCTTAATTTTAATTGTAAATTTCTTTGTTTCCCTCTTTAACGTAGATTTAAATACTCGTGTGTGTGAGTATATATATATATATATATATATATATATAAAAGAGTCGTCAATTCTATTATCTTGATTAATTTTCGTTATAAATCCTGATATTTCATTTATTAATGATCTGGGTCCTTGATCTGTTTTCTTACCTATGTTTTTCTCTACACTTAAAGATTTTTTTTTTGGTATGATACACTTGAAGATTTAGATGGCTTGGCGGTAGCTATAATTTTACTATGCTAAAGGGGTCATGGGTTCAAACCCCTCGGCCACATTCTTTGCATATTTATTCTCCAATCACGAGAGACAGTCATTAGAGGTCCGGTCGGGCCACCGTCCAGGTTTGGTGATCGCCTATCAGAGCTCTACGTCATTTTATAAAACAAAACTTCAGGGTATCAATATCTTTTTATCTATAAAATTTAATTTCACTTTGATCCAAGGGATGCAGTGAAGTTTCAGAAAGGTTCATTTTTCTAAGACTCGTGTAACGATTATATTCAAAGATTATGAATTCGAGCATTTAACGTAAAACACTCATCCATTGATCTCTGACGTACAATTAAAAAAAACTCCACACTGTACTTTTTTTTTTTATTTAGGATAACGGAAAGAATAAGACTATTCTTAGCTTTAACGATGGGTAAAATTTAAATGTTGCAAAATTTTAATATAATAGTATCATAGTCAAATATATATATATAAGCTTAGAAGTTTTCTTAATCTTAATCCGTATATATAAGCTTAAACAATACTAGTAATTATTTTGTTATTAAATATGAAATTTATTCTCCATACGTTACTTGAGGGATTCACCAAGTCAATTATATCATGATCAGAAAACAATTTCATTAAACCGTGCATAATTTAATCAGATTCACCAAGTCAAATCTCTAATACAGCTTGAACCATAAATGCCAATTACAAATTAATTATCTTTTCTGCTAGAGATATGGCTCAAGACTATAAAAGATGCACACCGAAACCTGCAGGCTATGAAAGATACACAAACCTAACTTGTTTCTGGTGGCCCTATGCACGAAACTACCACCAGATATGGTCTGAAAAAGGATAGATGTCCATAATTTAGTGAAGAGGCTATTTCAGGATTTGAACCTACCTACGGCCTTCAGTACATAAACCTAGGTTAAATAAGCAGATATTGAAACTCCATTTACACTAGTGTCATACATTTGCTCTTACTGAATCTTGAGCAGGCGACAACTTGCTGGCATGGTAACTAGAGCAGCTTCCAACCTTTGAGGTCAACCTGTGAGTCTTCACCAGTGGAACTAATGACTGGACAACGTCTGCCATGAGTGGTCGGTAATCGGCCTCTGGTTGCACGCACATTGCAGCAATCGCGGCTACTTGGACAACCTCTTTCATGGAATACTGACCATCCAATGCCGGATCCATAATTGTTACCACCTTTTCTCTATCAGTGAGAAGGGGCAAAGCCTAAAAAATAGAAATAGGACCGATAACTTTGTAAGAGAAGAAAAATAAATACTGAAACAGGAATATTGTCCAGAACTAAAATTCAGGCATGTCAATTTATTTCAATGATTGAAGAATTTGCAGAGTACAAGAACCAACACACTGTTAACTTGATGGGTGAAAAAAAAAAACTAGTAAACACACCCAAGAAACAAGAACGCCTTCTCCCGGTGGCCTCTTCATATCAACTGGTACTCGGCCAGTGAGCAGCTCCAAAAGAACAACACCGTAACTGTATACATCTGATTTTGTGGTTAGATGCCCTGTTAGTGCATATCTGGACCATCGACCAGACAAAAACAGGCTATCAGATATAAGGGAACAATGATAACAACCTTAACAGATGCAGCATAAACAGAATAACTCAATAGTAAATAAAAGTTTCATACTCAGGAGCAACATATCCCTGAGTTCCCAGGACTCGAGTGGAGACGTGTCCACCGGCTTTATCAGATCCAAGCTTTGCCAATCCAAAATCGGAAACTTTTGCATGGAACTTTTTGTCCAGAAGAATGTTGCTGCTCTTAAAATCTCTGTGAATCACCGGGGGACTGACATCTTCATGCAGATATTCCAAACCCTTAGCAGCTTCAAGTGCTATTCGTAAACGGGTTTCCCAATCCAACTTCATGGGCATAATATTAGAGTCTGCATAGAGAACAAATGGGGGAAGTTAACAGAATAATAGAAATGCATAAAAGAAAATGGAGGAAGCTAAAGACATCAATTAGACCAACAGCTTGAAAGCAAGCAGGATCCTGCAACCCCTCACAAGCAGGGAGAACTTGGTGCCACTAGACCAACAGGCCCTTGGCAGGTAAAGACATCCATAATCTTGTTAATGGTATTCCCTTTTCTATCATTAACATAGCTATTCGATATTACAGACAGTATTCAATAACCTAAAAGACCTAGAAAAAAAAGGATTGAGACTCGAGAATAACCTTAAAAGCCTCACATGTTACGTAAAATCAGTCTTCAGTTCAACAGGCATGACTTCAACAAGAACTAGGTTAATTAAATTAAATAACCTCTAAATTTCATGAGGTTATATGAATGACTATATGCAAAAGTCAGTAAACTGGTTCAACAGAGTTGTGCAGAAGGGTTTTGATGCATATATAGCCAAAGCAAAGGAGGTTGTGCCAAAATTTCAGAAGATGTTTTTTGATGTGGAGGGTGAGGACTGAGGAATTGGGATATTGATTGAGAAGGGAAAATACTACACTGCATTATCAATTGCAAGTACCATTGTCTTATCCATCCATGGAACTTCAAATTTTAAATGTGAATGAACTAAGATATTTGATCAACTTTTACTTTAAACGATCAATTACTTACTGCGGACAGGATAAAGATGTTCCTGCAGGCCACCATTTGCCATGAAATCATACACCAGCAGTTTATGATTATGATCAGAGCAGTACCCGAGCAATGCCAGCAAATATGAAGAACGCAACTGACTTAGCAATTCAACCTACAGTCGCCAAACAATTCAATTCAACTTTGAAATGCATGACCAACACAAGCCATTGTTTGCTATCTACATCCAATTCTTGGCCATAACAGAAGATGAGACAACTTAAAAGCCCCTCTTGTTCACTCTTCAGATTACACAATAAACATTATATATGAGCTACAAAGTATCCTCATAACAGAAGATTACACAATTCTATATTAGCTACAAAGCATTCTATATGAGCTATCTACATCCAATTCTTGGCCATAACAGAAGATGAGACAAAATTAAAAGCCCCTCTTGTTCACTCTTCAGATTACACAATAAACATTCTCTATGAGCTACAAAGTATCCTCATCATAAGGATACCAAAGAAACAGCCAGCTACAAGCCAAAAAAATTTAAGGAAAATACCTCTACTTTAAATTCTTCTTCTCCCTGCTTTCCTGCCTGATCCATGAACTTAATTGCGACCTTCCGGCCATCATTGAGTACTCCCCAGTAAACAAATCCAAATCCACCGTGACCAATCACATTTGACTTGCTGAAGCCACCAGTTGCAGAATGCAACTGCTTGAAAGTGAACACCTGAAGTCCTTTTTCAGCAACAACTTGCAGATTTGCAAATTCACTTTTCTCCGTATGGTCAACATCTTCAAATAAAATATTAAATAAAGCACAATGTATCAGTATGTAGACCGTCATTTTGCAGATGCCTGGTAGAGACGTAATTGTAAACACCCAAATACATACTATTGGACAACAAAATGTTCTGAATAAATTTGTGAAATATAGTTAGAAATAAAAATAGAAACGAAATTTGAAAAAGAGCCAAATTCAGGAATAATTAGAGAATATTTCTAAGCACAATAAAAAAGGTCTTTTACCACGAAACAAATCACCATTTCCTTTCCAGCATCACAAAAATCAATGCCACTGAATTTCTGTAGTTATTTAGGAAAGTTTTAAACTTTCATTTTCCACGTGGTGGAGAGTCCTGGCTAGCAAACAGTATAATGAACCAAAAATATTTTTAAAAAAAAAGAGAGATGATTATGCATTGACAGAAAATATAGCTCACTTTTCTGGTTCTTGCGGCGTTGGGCGACTTTGTTGCGGATGTAGCAATAGTAGCTGAGTGCAACAAGCAAAGCAAACACGGCTAGGGAAGCAAGCGCCACAATGACTACCAAAGAGATCTCCGCCGTTCTCTTATACCCATCACCTGTCTCCATTTTACGATGTTACACAGAAAATTTGTCAGATGGTGGAAAAAAGAGAGTGAGGAAGAGAACACTAACCCTAAAATTTGATCGAAGAATGCGAGAATGGAAGTGTCAGAGGGAGAGAGAGAAGCAGAATGTCGAACTTCGAACTTCAAAGCTTCCTTCCCTCTACTGGTTTTGTGGCGGGGAGAATAGTAATAAAAGAGAAATTTGCATTTCAGTCCTCAAATTGTTACATTTTGGCATTTTGCCGTACTGCATGTGGGCCATCTCTTATTTTGTTTTCATGAATAATTTTTGTACCGCTACCAGTTACCCCTGACTCCACTCTGCATTATTAAATAAGTTACCATGGAAAATTAAGATAAAGATAAAAGATAGTATTAAATAATATATCAAAACAAGAGAATTTGAGAAAATATTTCAATATAAAAAAGAAGGAATTTAAGAAAAGATTTGAAAGACTGAAATATATATACACAACATTTTAGAATAATTAATAAATAAATTGCACAACAATTTTTTATTTTCTGAGAGAAAGCAATGAACAAGGTATTTTACACAAATATCTGATTTTCAGTAAATAAGATCGAATCTTATCAATCAATAGTTTTTTTTAATTAGGGGGAATTATACGAAGCTAAATCAAATTTTGAGAGGTAATTTTTTAAATGTAGAAATAAACTATTGGCAAAATTGGGGCTATTGAGAAAATGAATGAAAAACATGGGGCAGACTGCAGAAATAAGAAGAAAAAGGAGTCAAGAAAGAAAATTGGAAAAGGACGAGGGGGCAGAATTGTCAGTGATGAGTACTGATTGGACGGACGCATCAGAGATTGAAGGAGCAGTGCTGATGGCCACTATTCATTTACCTGAACACTAATAAGACAAAACTCACCCATTTCTCTCTGTTTCACCGTTTTTCTATTCTCTTAAAAGAAATATAATGGCGTATAAAAAATATTTAGACCATTTTTTTAAAAAAATATTAATAAAAAAATTAATTTTTAATAAATAAATATTTTAATAGTTATTCTTATAAAAAAATTTATAATTAAAAAGTTATTAGAAAAAATATACTTTTATTAAAAATATAAGAGATAAGAGAAGATAGATAAGAGATATAAGAAATAGTAGAGAATAGGAAAAAATAAAAAGGAGAAGAGATATGAAAGAACATATAGTATAAAATAAATTAAAAATAAAATAATAATTAGATAATTTATATATTTTTTATTATTTTAAAAATTAATTTTAATAATTTATTTAAAATTATAATTATAAATCATAATTTAGTCTAATTTTTTTAAAATTAAATATAATTATTTATTTTAAATTTTTTTAAATTATTTTAAAAAAAATTAATTTAAAAATTTTCAAATATACACTGTATACTTCATTAGCCATTAATATAAAATTAATATAATATCTATAATAAAATAAGGGTTCAATTTAGATGACTCGCCTACAGCTTATAGAGGTCATGCCTATTTGATTTACATTCAAATAATAATTTTAAAAATATTTTTTATATAAATTATAATTAAATAAATAATTATAAAATATTTAAAAATAATTTTAAATTAATTTATAATTTTAGGAAGTCTAAAATAATAATTTTAAATAAATTTATAAAATTAATTTTTAAATATAAATAAATATTTCTGGGTTGTATAATAATTATTTCATTTTTATTATTTTTTATCATTTTATCTTATATTTTTTTCTAGTAATTTATCTATAAAAAATTATTTTAATAATAATTATTTAAATATTTTTTAAAAAATTATCCTCTATTATTTATTTTTTAAAATATAATTTTTAAAATCTATTATCTATAAATTTTTCTATACAAAGTAAATTAAATATACGTAATACCATCTCCCCTCAACAAAGTCTTTTGAATATGTAAACCTCAAGGAGCGTACGTCAAATTTTTATCACCTGAACGAATCTTAATGACCAAATATGGGGGTACAACTAGTCACCACGTGGTACACTTACTTTTCACACTGTCGCTTTCTAGGGGTGTGAACTCATATTTTAAAAATAAATAAAAACTATAGAAAAATTACATTGATCTTAAATAACAATTTTAATTACCTATAACTACTGTTTGAAAAATTAACAAAAATAATTTGAGAGAATTATTTAAAAGTTTCATAGGAGGATTTTAATCTCCAAATAACAAATAAATAATATAAATATAATATCAATTTTTATTATATAACTTGTCATTATAAATTATTCAATTATTATTAGATTTTAAAGTAATTAATTTTTTTATAAGATTACTAAATAATGTTTTCTAATAAAATTTAATATAAAAATTAATAATAAATTCATATTATTTGAAACTTTTGAATCCTTGAACCTCATAACAACTAACGATTAAAAATAGAATTATATACTCTTAACAACAAAAGAGCCAATCAGCGCACTTTACTTTTTACATGGTTTAACGTGTCAAAATGAAGATCCGGAGTAAAAGTAATATCTATTATATATATTATTTAGTTCATTTTTCTTTTTAGCACCTTCTAGAATTTACATATCTCCTCATTTCCTTTGAGGCATGTTTAGTACTAAATATATTATAAAAATTTATTTGATATAATAGAAATAAACATGAAATTAATATATATTTTTTTACAATTTATAAAAAATTAAAATTATTTAAAAAATTTATAATTAAAATAAAGTAATAAAAAAATTTACTTCTATTTCTATTATCTTAATTTTTAATTTTTTTTGATAAAATTAAAATAATTTAAAATATTATAAATAAAAATAATTTCCATCATGCTATACGAATGAAATGAAAGATTTTACCTTTATTTCCTAACCTACCAAACATAACATTAAAATTATTTAAAACCTACTTATACTCCAACTTCAATTTTTCCTTTTATTCAAAACTTTTACATTCTACCAAACTGCCAACGGGTCCATTTATTACAGTGAAAAGATTATAGTAATAATTATTATGTGGTGATACTTTACGAGCACAACGATATAAAAGCACCAAGAAGCAAACTTTCCCAGAGGACATGAATGTAGAATATAATTTTTTTGATAAAAACAGCACTAATATGCTCATCTAATTTCTCCTATACTATCAATATCTTAATCTTATTTATAAAACAATTTTATCTATAATTTTTTTAATTTAATATAATTTTACCTATAATCCTTTTAATTTATTACAATTTTATCTATAATCTTATTTTTCAAATACTAAAAATTGTATTAAATTAAAAAAAATTATAAATCAAATTATACCAAATTAAAAAGATTATAAATATAATTATACTATAAATAAAATTATAATACTAATTATATATGAGAAATAAAATCAACATTTTAAATACTACTTTACCTTATTGTTTTTATAGGAATAGAGCATTTATTTTTGATATTTTGAATATCGCATGATATTCAAAATATCAAAAATAAAATATTGGCATGTCAAACTGCCTCTTCAATTTTTCATATAATAACGATAATGAGCAACCAAGAAAATTTTATTTATGATAGTATCCTGCAAGATTCAATAACTAACTTATCCCTTTGAATTGGTTTTTAAACCTGACATCATATTTTCAAAGGGGTAATTCTGTAACTACCATAAAAGCCGAACATGCTAAAAGCTTACACAAAATGTCAAAAATGGAAGTCTAGCTGATCAATTGTCACATATATCACAGGGCATTGAGCAACCTTATAGAATCAATGATGAAAATATGAAAGTTCAAAAAACAATTCAAAATATGTTGATCAAAACTAAGATTGATGCTAGAAGCCTGCATTTGCCCCAGGCAACGTCAAACTACATTCAGAGACTTGTAATTATCAGCTGCTCTTGATAAAGATTGTATTGAAACCGGGAATCCTGGGCCCATCTGCAACATTACCATTCAATTGAATTACTTGAAAGAAAGAAAACAGGAATATTTTTCTCTATGCAGAAGAATCTTGATCCAAAAAGAAATGGTACAAGCAATAAAAATACGGGTTTTTGTTCTTCTCTATCAACTTTCTTCACTTTAATGGAATATATCACGTGGTAACAGGAGATAGACTGATAGACTTCAAATGAATTAATGAATTGTTTGCTGGTGTATGGAGTTTAACATATGACCAGATGTTCCAAGGCAAAAGGAGCCTACGTACTGGTGCCAATTTCTTACTCAAATATTATTATAGTTTCTCCCAGTAAGCAGCAGATTACTATTGAAGCAAGTTTCATGAGATAATGCCGTGATGACAAGGCATTGTCTGTCTGTCTGACAGCCTTTTTTTCTATGGCCATTTTACACGGCAATATGATGACCAAAAATAAATCAGAAATCACTTGAGTGGCAGCTTCCGGACTTATCTGTCATATGGGAGAATATCAATAGCCTGAACACCTATTCCCATTACTCAGAACACTCCTTAAATAAGATCTATGCTTTACAATAATTTTGTCCAGCAACGTTTATTTTAATATCATTACTTAGAACCAGTTAGAATGAAATAGTTCATAACCTATCAACAAATAAGCAGCATACAAAAACGGAAATAAGGCCAATGCTTGTGAGCTTACCGTGCTGCACATATGGACAGATAGGACATACCCAGCATATTTTGAAGCTGAACAGCACATAAGACAGATACAAGATCAATAGATAGAAATCGACTTAGAATGTACATACTTGGTAATCACATCAAAACCATGTAACGTACAAACAAAAACATTAATAGTAGTACCAAACTAAAATTGGTCTCTGCCAATACAATCTTTTAATTTAACTGTGTTTTTTTTTTATTTGTGTTGTGGTTGTTTTTTTTTGGGGGGGGGGGTGTTACTCAAGCTATTGAGCCACTAAGACTCCTGACTTAGTGAAAAGGATGAGCTTCTATTTTGATATTAAGAACGCAAGTCAAATTCTAGATGTTTTGGAACTCAAACAGTTACACGGAAAACAGCACCGCAGTAAATGAAGGTAAATCTTATGGAATAATAATTGAGTATAACTGTCACAGGTTGTAGACATGGTCTCTAAGACAGACCCCAACCCCAAATGAAAGTCTCCACAAGTTGACTCCCAGTTTGGGAGTCAACACAGCCCAAAGGCAGTTATCAAAGTTTCAAGCAAGATCAAGTATAATATTAAGCCACATGAGCCACTTGCCAACCAAAGCCATAGGGAGAGGCGATATTGGAGGTGTGATTAGTTATGCCCAGAAATTTAAACTTTAACAAGGAAAACTGTGTCACTTACTCTTCTTTAAGCCAGCAGGCTTGGCAACCAATAGAGCATTCATGAATGCACCTATGTTTTCACGTAATTGATCCTCTTTGAAGCTTACCTGTGGAGATCATTGTGAGTATATAGCAGATTGCATGTAATGTAAAACACAACTATTCCTTATTATACGAAGTCTATCATGAGCTGAAAGAAAAAATTGTACCTTACCAACTCCCGCATGCACAATTGATTTACTCTCCATTTTAAACTCAACACGACCCCGTCTTAACTCTTTCAACTGCCCAGGAATATCACTGGTCAGAGTACCTAGCTGCAGAAAATATTAGTACAGCCAAACAAGAGTTAAAGATGTATAATTTACATTTCAACTAAAAAAATAAAGTGCAATAAGTGCTAAGAAGCTTACTTTCTTGTCTGGCATCAGTCTACGTTTTCTAAGATATTGTGCTATCTGCAGAATAGTTCACATAAGCTCTAGAAAAAAGTAACCATCGATTTAGATTTTACAGGTATATAACAATTCTAATTACAAAGTACCTTTCCAAGATGAGGTGCCATTCCTGGAGTTGAGAAGCACTTGTCAACTCTAAGCTTGTTGTTACCATCTTTGGAAGCACGAGATCAATAATACGTTAGATTTTTGGATAGGCAAAAAATTAATGCATGAAATTGTACTTGAGCGATTACATATTCCTAGCATCAAAAGAACAAATTACAAATGGGGAGGCGCTCAATCATGACTAGTATCTCCCCGACATTATTAGTACTGTCAACACATTCCTTGAACTAAGCATACACCCACCCAACAAAAATAATGCATATATTTGCCTTATTGGGCACATGCCAGTTTATCCCCATGTGTATGCAGACAAAAATAACTTGTAAAATTAATTTTTAAAGATTTAGTATTGTAAAAAGCTAATCGATGTGATGAACAAAATTGCTTGGAGAAAGAGAATAGTTCATTACTAGCAATCTCCTCAATAAGCTCTTTACCACCAACTATATCAGCTCCTGCAGCTCTAGCTTCCTCTGCGTCAGCTCCTTCTGCAAAAACAGCCACACTGACGGCCTGGAAACTGTGTGTAATTAGGTGACAAAACTACATAACCATATGAATAAATAAACATCCATAAATTACCTTAGGGGCACCATGAGGCAGAGTCATAGTACCACGAACAGCCTGCCAAAAAGTTGAAATTGTGATCTCCTAATGACATATGAGTAACAAAATAACACATAATAGTGCTTGCAGCAGGTGAGCACAAAAAGTTACAAACGAGATGACAATGAAACTTCTGCTGATCAGGTTTTGAGGCATTAATGGGAAAAATTTCCCAAAATGATTCATTCCACAAAAAATGAATAATAAATTCAAAACACAGCCATTGGAGCTTTTTAAAAAAAGGATACTGCAAAAAGATTTTACCGTTACTTATCCGCAGAATGGCCTCAGAAAATAGGTCATACAGACTATAACTTATCAATTCAAAAAGGAAAAGTAAGGATACAAGTGAAGTGATTGGATCAGGATCTTTCAGTCATTATAGACAATACAAATCTTATCGGGCATAGCAGCTAGAGAGCATGAAATGAATACTTATATATTTATAGTCTGTTGAAAGAACCATAATATACTAATCTTTCAAACATATCTCTCCCAACTTAAGAGAAACCAAAAAGAGTCTACAACTTGTTGAATATGTCAAAGCTACCTTGCCTAAGAGGTATCTATATCAAACTCTGATTTTACATCCTATATAGAATAACTCATATACAATGAAGCAAAACTGCATAACATAAATTTTAAGATAAATTGGCACATACCAGTTCTGTTCGCTTTGATTCAATACCCAATCTTACATGCACTTCAACAGTTTCATCAAATTTTGCCTTTGCATTGCCCTGAACAATAATCAAAGATATCAAATGAAGTTACCAACGGTCAACTTCAAATTAACAAAAAGAAAAAAGAAAAAGGAAGCAGATTATCGCCATGAATGTGCAACGCTCCTGAACAATGTTTCAGCAGTAAGCAAAAACTTCTTTTCATTCAAAATAGACCTTTCACCTTACCTTAATTTGGCGAATTGCCTCCGTCAAATCAAGGATAGGCAGCTTCTCCTTTTGCTTCGCCTTTATCAGAGTTGGAAAAGGAACCCGCACCTTCTCCTCTTCTGCTGCTCTGATAACTCTCCTCTTTAACTGATCATCCGCCCTAATTTTTCTAGTCTCCTTCTCAATTTCTTCGTTCGCATTCGCACCACCATCCTTTCCTGCTTCAGCACCAGCAATAGTCTTATCTTCAGGAAGTGGCGCCACTCGCAAAGGATAGGACACCGGCGATATCGAAGGAGCGTCCTTTACATACCGAATATCTTCCCTGGTCCAAGCCCGCCGTGATTCTGCGGTATCTTCCGCCAATGTCGGTCCACGTGGACTGCGAGGAGGTGGTGTCGCCGGCGATTGATTTTGTAATTGAGCTTCGGAGGATTCAGTAGTATCTAGAGGTGAGGGATCTTTAGGTTTAACCGGGTATGAAACAGGCTGTATTGAAATGGTTGGGGAGGGTCTACTTGGAGGGGGTGGAGGTTTCGAGTCTGATTCATCGGATTGTGAAGAAGAAGAAGAACAAAGGGATCTCCGAGACCAAAGAAAAAGGGAAGGGTGGAAATGAGAATGATGATTGGTGAGGTAATGGCGGCGAGCTTGAGAGATAAGCAGCTTCAGGGCCGCCATAGGAGTGTGGGAGGCTTCGTATGAGTGTGCACGAACCAGAGGGCTTTTCGGAGGTTTAGAGACACAGCAAGAAGCTCAGTGGCTGCCCAACTGAGCTCGAGACAGCAGAGTGAAGCACATGGATCCGGGTTTGGAATACAAACACGGATCGAGTCATTGGATCTTTAATTTTTATGGATCAGTTGAGTTGACTCCCGTTTGTTTTTTTAGCCAAGAGTTGACTCCCGCTTAAAAACGAATATCTGGTTATATTATTATTCGTTCATATAGGATAATAAAACTTTTATTAAAAATTAGGAAAAATCGTTCGTTAAAAATTTTAATTTGGTGAGAAATACAGAACTGTAGCTTTTAGCATTTAATTAGGTTTTTTTTAACAAACATCTTTAAAATTGTCATCATATTAAACC
The DNA here is from genome assembly GCA_037074615.1 of Leucaena leucocephala. NCBI lineage: Eukaryota > Viridiplantae > Streptophyta > Magnoliopsida > Fabales > Fabaceae > Leucaena > Leucaena leucocephala. Next base: position 3,880,836 of record CM073546.1, on the reverse strand, counting down.
GATTAACAAATAATTAATGATTTGATGAGATTATGTCAAATTATTGTAACAAGTTAAATATTTAAATACTTTCTGAACATGCTATGACATGATAAAATGTAACTCAAGGAAGTACTAGAATAAATATTGCAGGGTCTTCATATATTTTAGAGATAATTAGACTAAAAAAACAATCATAAAACTGATACCGTGGTAAACTATTTCTATTGATAATCTCCGAAAGGACTTGATATGAAAATAAATAATCTTTGAAAGATTAAAACAAAAAACCTAAATTTTTAAAAAATTGAATTAAAACCCAAGTATTTTACAGCCAATACGTGCAATTGTAGCATAGGATAAATCTTAAATCCGATGCTTGTCTGGGAGTCTGGGAAGACAGAACCTCTTGCAGTTCAAAATTCCAGAATGCCAAATTTGACTACAAAGAAAAACATTATTTTCTTTTGTGAAGAAATTAAATAAAAATTGAAATTAGATATACATGATTTAGAAAAAACAAATTTCGATCAGATTTCTCTCTATATTCTATTGCTAAAAGGATCTAACGTAACTGGACTCCCCCAATAGTAAATCAAGCATGTCGTCGGGAGTGAGTAGCGTTGTTCCACCAACAAGCAATTCAATATCAGGTCTTCCGCTCTCAGACAAGGCTTCATGAGCTTCACGCACCTTTTGGGAGAAAAATAGTAAACAGGACAAAGGATCAGGAGAAGCAACTTGAGAGGGCAAGGGGTAAAAAAGCTATATGTCATTGGATGTTCAATGACACTATGATAACCATCTTGCCAAACCAGAAGTGCTAACTAATCACAAAAGGGTACCAAGAAGTTTGGGGAGAAGTAAAATGAAGGATAGAAGTGAAGCAGGTGGGAATTTTACCTCAACTCCATTGATTCCCCCAATCACAAACACCAAAATGACATTTTGATCGGCAAGACTGGGCTTTGCCTGCAGCATTCTCATGAGATAATGTAAGGGGAAAATAGATAAATATATACATGGCGGGGGTGGGTGAATGGTCAGCACATGTTAAGAATTGGAGAGTTGAAGTAATTTTCAGCACAGTTAAGAGAGCATAATCACCTGACCAAGGCCAAATCTTCCAAATCCACTCTTAAAAAGCCGCCCCACAGTGGAAGAATGGTATTCTAACCCCTGCACATCAAACTTGCCCAACACCCTTGTTAGCAGCTTATAGAGTAATCCTTTTCCCATGGAAGCCTCATCGCCAAAACTAGTTTCCATGGTCAATGATCCATCCCTCGTTGGTATATTTTTTTTTTTCAAATCGGACAACTTGTGAAGGAATTTAAAAAGGCGATCCACCCTATCCCGCAACTCCAACTTCAGCTGCATGTCATCATACACTTGCTCGTCTTTATTATCATCTTTAGCTTCTTCATCACCCCATTTTCCCCATTGATCATCATCAAAATCATCAATGTCTAGATTTGGAGATTCTTTGGTTGTTTCTTCTGATTTTGACTTAGTTAGATTAGCTTCAAGCTCTTCCCTTAGTCCATCTAGAAACTTGAGTTTGGCTACTGATGGATTTTCAAGAATGGCGTCTACAACAATCTCTTTTAACATATGTTCCTCTTGCCAGGAGAATGGGCCATCAGACCCCGATGTGGGGAAATTCTCCCCAGCCAATATATATGCAACAATCATCAACAACAAAGCATCTTGCAACGAGAGTACCCCCTGAGGGAGCTCCTTTTTTACTTTATTTCCATGTGATCCCAATAAAGCACTCTTATTAATGAGATCGCCAATTTGAGCAGCAAGACTTTGACTGGTTTCTCCAGAACTTACACTTAGAATCTTCTCAGCACTACTAAATGCGTCCCATTTGGCGGAAGTTGATTCCTCAAGGGTTAATAGGGTGGCAGAAGCTAATTGAATAATTCCTCTATTTCTCACTAAAGATGATTGGCCCCTGCCCAATGCTTTGATCATTGCTTGCAACTCCTGTCTTGTAACATGACCGGGACGAGATTTCACATTCAAAGTTACATTATCCCTGCGCAGAGTTTCCTGTAACCATTTCTTTACAAGTAGGGCTCCATCTCTTGTTCTTCTATCTAGTAAAGCTTCTAAGCATGGTGTTCCACGGAAATTTTCAGAGGAGATTAAGGACCCAGTAAGCATCTCTCCGTCAGAATTTAGAGACTTTTCATGAATTTTCTGACTAAAACTAATTAAATCAGACATCTGAGAATCAGAGGAGCTAGAATTCCAACCACAAAGAAAAGCTTCAACACTTTCTAGTAGACGAAAATTATCCACTTTGCAATCTTCTTCATAGAGGATCTTCCCAAGCGGTATCTGGACATCCAAGGGAGCACGTTGCAGGTAGGAAGTGCCATGCTTGGGTTGGGTTCCTGAACTCTTAACTTGGGGGTATGAAGTCATTCTGCTCCTACGGGGCAGACATGAAAACATACAATCAACTAATGAGTCCCCATGACAGCAAGGAGTAAGAAGATCAAGTGTGCGATCAACGAGTAAAAGCCCTGCTGGTCGTTTACGGCGACCTACATCATACAGACTTGACATGTCCGTCAGAATCTTCCCAACTACTTTTGAAATATCACCAAGGGAGAAAATTTCCATTTTCAAGTCCATCTACATGATTAAGGAGAAAAATAATGGTCATAATCATAGGATAAAACAGCCACAACATACAATATCAGGTCCTAAAGAGAGATTGTAAAGTAGTAAGTACAATCAGTGACAAATGGTATAATTAGTTACAATCTTTAACATAATATTTAACCTAGTCATTTTATATCAATGGCCTTATGCACACTCTTCTAAGAAGTTATGAAACAGAAATTTTACAGTGCAACTTATAGCTTTAACCCAGAAGCATGGTCGAATAGACAACAAGAAGCCTCACAAATAAACAGCTTCTGAAACAAGCCACCAAAGTAAGCTGACATCTCATCAAAAAGATGCACATCAGTAGTTACCTTTGATGCCAAGTGGTAGAGAAAGTGTGCAGTAAGAGTTGCCCCTGGAGGCACATCATCAGCATCAGAGAGCACTCCAGTACTTAAGGGAGGCAATCCAGGACTAATGGAATATTCATGTTCGGCTGATAAGGATGCTTCAGCTACCGACCCTTCTGAAGGCAAAACAAATACTCTAGGTGAAAGGGGACATAAAATCAAAGGAAAATGATTAACAGAAACAACCAATCTGGGCACTGCATCTTCAATGTAGTCTAATGGATTATCTTCACATAAATTTGCACTTGAACTAACTTCAAGATGAAGAGCACCCTTTCTGCTGGAAGGAGAGTGTGAATGCCCTTCATCTTCAAGCTTTCCACGAGAATTTGTCCCAGATTTCTTAACTAGTTCTTCATAATCTTGAACCAGCAAGGCTTCATATTCTTGATATGCATCTGGTCCCAGAGGTGAATCAGGAAATGTTGAATGAGCTGTCTGCGTTTTAACTAATATTAGGGTATCAAAAGAAAAGGAACATGAAGTAAAACAAAGTAGGACATGAAATGAAAAGGCCAAAACTTGAAGCCAAAATATAACATAACCCTTATACTGATGTTTTCTGATATATGGCGACTTCATGCCTTCTACTCAGTACTTACTAAACACGACAAAAATATTTGCAATTATCCAGATTGACATAATTCGAATGATCTGCAATTACTTGCGCTTATTCAAAAAACTATATGACGGGATAGAACAGGGCGCTTGGAAATATTAACATTATTGAATAATATATTTGACATTTTAAAAACTTGTATGTGGATCATAGTTAGATGGATAAACATTGGTAAACTATGAAGTATCAGTAATTCAATACAACAGTTGTTATACTGGGTTTGTCTATCTAAGGGTTGCTTTGCAGCATTGTCTTGAGCTTTTGCTTTCATCGTCGACATCATTATTGAGATGGAACCTTAATTCCTGTTTCTGAAAAAAGGTTCACCTTGCTTTCATTTAAATCAAATTATGACGCATAATTGTAAAGCCCAAATACTAATTTACTAAATGTCATAAATTTACAGAAACTAAGATAATAAAATCAAGTTCATAGGCGAACCCCACATTGAGTTTATAAAACTAAGTAATAAAATCCAGAGATGGGTACGGTCCATAAAAGAAAACAAATCAGACACATAGCCAAGAGCAATAACTAATAAGCACCTCTGAGATTGATGTAAATATAGTACAATGACGGACAACTTGATGTGTGCTCAGGCATCGTAAAATATACCGATGTGCATCGCTTAGTAAACATGATGTGATTACGACGAGTTTCCTTGCAGGAGTAGAAAATGAGTTCCAATCAACCACCTGAATAACAAGCCATAAATGATTAAGGTTCTACCTAAATAAAACCATGAAATATTACAGTATGAAAATATTTGGGACAGAGGTTAAAAAAATTGAATCAGTGAATGAGAAGCGTCCATTCACATCATGCCAACTGAAGTGAAAAATATTACACATAATTTCGGCCGTACTTGTTTAGCGGTGAAAGGGCAAGTACCCTTATGAAGTGAAAAACCAACAGCCAAGTAACAAACAAACATTCATTGATTTCATTCCATGTTGTGTCTTGCAACAAACTCTTCTTAAAAAACATTTTTATAAACACAAAATATAATCCTGAGATTGTCTTCCATTTGAACATATATTTGTTTAGCTTGCAGGAAGCAAAGAAAGACACATTGAGCAACATATCACACAATTATTTACCGCATCAAGTGAACGCATGTTTTCTAAACTGCAGATAGCTCGGGCTCCAACATCCAGAAGAACGGGATATGCACCAATAAACTGGAAACTCTCTGTGCACCCAGCATCTAAGTAAACAATAGCACCTTCAATATGCTCGTGTATCTGAAAAGAAGATAGACCATCAAAACATTCAGATAGTTATCAGATGAAAAGGATCACATAGGTACAATTGTAACGAGAATAATAAGCCAATATTCAAGATCAAAATTCAAATTCAAAGGCGCTCATAAGATGCATAACTGCAGCTATATTGGCAATCCACTAATTCCATGGATGGAATCGTGGAAAGTTTTCAATGATGTTAAAATTAAAATACAGAAAAAAGAAAGCAACTCCGTCAAGTTAAATTTTTTCAATGAATAAATTAGACGAACTATTGCTGCATTATGAACAAGCTAAGACCCAACATGGACAGAAGATTCATCATCAGAAAGCAATTACCTGTCTGATCGAATCGATGCAGGATTTGGTTATATCAACCAAAGCCATATCTAGAGGCCACTTCAGACGAAGGCAGAATCAAACGAGAGAAATTTCTCATACAAAAAGCAAATACCTAAAACTCAGAAATGAAGAAACCATTAGATCACAATTCGACGCTCGAGCGAATCATCCAAGGGTCCATCATTAAGCCTTATCTTCTTTTGTCTCGTTATAATCATTCAGACATTCTAAACAAATTTGTTACACCACTTACAGACTCACAGTTGCTCTCGATTTCCCTCCCCGAATCCCCTAGCTCGTGCTATTTTCTTTTTCTTTCATTTTTCTTTTTCTTTGTCGTCGTCTCCTTCTTCTTCTTCTTCTTGTCATTTTTTTTTTAAATAATTGCAGATTGCTTTGGGCCTTTAGTTAGAGTCAGTGCAACAAATGTGCTAAGCCCAACCATGCTGATTTGGACTTTGGAGCGAGTTGGACTAAATTTGTTTTGTGCGTATATTTTGGAAGGGGATAAAAATTGTAGGTAATCAGATATTGAGTACTTATAGTTATAATAGTGATATTTTGACAAACAAACCTCATTTAAAGTATATTTAATTTTAAAAAAAATATTATTTTATTATAATTTTAGTCATAATATTTAAAAAGATATTTTAACTCTTAAATATTTATATTTACGCTTAAAAATAATAGACAACTTACTCTGTCTGATATTGATATCGTTTAGGAGGAATAAAGACTTCACACTCCCTTTGAATCATGAGTAAGCTCAACCCCTTTTTAAAAATTATTGTATAAAATAAAGTGATATTTAGAAAGATATTTTAAGTTCTGAGTATTTAGATTTATATTTAAGGATAATTGACAGTTTGTCCTGCCTAATATTAATATTGACTAGGAAGAAAAGAGATTTTACTCTGCCTTTAATCATAAGTAAGTCTAACCCCTTTTAAAAATTTGTGTACTAAAAAAAAGAAAGAAGAAAATATTACTTAATAATAGAATTAGTCTAACGACATAAAAACGTGTTAGATCCCTCTATATCTCATTCAATTTTTCTATATAAGATACTTATATTATAAGGAATAGTTATAAATCTTAAAACTATAATACTTAGTAATATAATTTAGTTAATATTATAAATGTTAACCTATTATAACTTAATCCTTATATCTCTAACTAATTAAACTGTTAGTTTTTATATTTTATAAAATAAAATTATAAAAACTATAGTTATTTTTTAAAATTCAAGGCTGAGTGTTACATCAAAATTTGCAAACCGAACTTCCTATATCTCTAACTATTTAAAACGTTAGTATTTATATTTTATAAAATAAAATTATAAATACTAGAGTTATTAGAGACTGAGCTTTACATCAAAATTTACAAACCGAATTCCCTACTATTTAAACTGTTAATATATATATATATATATATTTAAAAAAATAAAATTATAAATACTTAATAATAATATCCAATTAATATTATAAAGTTCGACGTACTACAACTTAATACATATGGCTCTAACTATTTAAACGGTTTGTTTTTATATTTTAAAAAATAAAATTATAAAAATTAAAGTTTTTTTTTTTAGTTTAGAGACTAATCTTTATGTTAAAATTTAAACTTAACCATTTAAATTATTAGTTTTTATATTTAAAAAAAATAAAATTATAAAGACAAAAGTTATTTCTTGAAATTTAGGGACCGAGCGCTGCTTCAAAATTTACTAGCCGAGTTTCCACCGAATCAAAGCTCAAAATTATTGGGAGGGAAACAAAATTATAAGAACGCCAAATCCCTTTTCCTTGGTTGAAGCTGAGACTCAGAACCCTATCCATTATCCAACATCCACATATGACCTATTTAATATTCCAAGGATCAACGGCGTTCCATTTTCCCACTAACACCCTGCATTATCATCAATTATCAGTGAAAGTAAGTGGTGGGGCAGCCATAGCCATCATGATCGCAAGAACATAGCAAAAAGCCGAATTAATCTACTTCCCCGTTCCTTTAACCCCAAATCACACCTCTCAACTACTTTATCTTCTCCATTTCTCTCTCTGCAACTCCTCCCTCTGCTCTAATGGCTAAAACTGAAGACCAAACCAGTCAACAAAATCCCACATGGCCGGAACTCTTGGGCAGCGACGACTGGGAAGGTTTGCTTCACCCTCTTGACCTTAACCTCCGCAACCTCATTCTCCGTTCCGGCGACCTCATTCAGTCCACCTACGACGCCTTCAACAACGACCCCAATTCTCGCTTATGCGGTTCCAGCCGCTACGGCAAGAAGTCCTTCTTCCGGAAGGTCATGTTCCACCAACCCGATGACTATAACGTCGCGTCGTTTCTTTACGCCACCGCTAGAGTCAGTGTTCCGGAGGCTTTTCTTCTCAAGTCCATGTCTAGGGAGTCCTGGGACCGTGAGTCTAACTGGATTGGCTTCATCGCCGTCACCTCCGACGAGGTCAGTGCCGCCTTGGGCCGCCGCGAAATCTACATCGTCTGGCGTGGGACGACTCGGAATTACGAGTGGATCAATGTCCTGGGGGCTGAACCTGACTCTGCTCAAGCTCTGTTAAACCCACGAACACTCGAAGAACTCCAAATCAGCCCTAAAAATCATGGTTCTTCTTCTAGCAGTGACGACGACGACGAACATGGGAATATCCCGAAAGTGATGAGGGGTTGGCTAACGATCTACGTCTCCGACGATCCAAAATCGCTGTTTACCAAAACAAGCGTCAGAACTCAGATTCAGACCAAAGTTAAACACTTGTTGAATCTTTACAAAGACGAAAACCCAAGTGTGATTCTGGTTGGGCATAGTCTAGGAGCAAGCTTATCCATTCTTTGCGGGTTCGACCTAGTCGAAAATGGGGTCACCGACGTCCCTGTATGCGCTTTCGTGTTCGGGTCTCCTCATGTCGGAAACAGAGCATTCAACGAGAGCTTCAAGAAATTTCCGAATCTGAAGGTTCTACACATAAAGAACAAGATCGATCTCATCACACATTACCCAGGAAGGTTACTGGGGTACGTAGAGACAGGAACAGAGTTGGAGATTGATACGAGGAAATCGCCCTTCTTGAAGGACTCGAAGAACCCTAGCGACTGGCATAATTTGCAGGCGATGCTTCATGTGGTGGCGGGGTGGAACGGGAGTGAAGATGAGTTTGAGATGAAGGTGAAGAGAAGCTTGGCTCTGGTGAACAAATCGTGTGAATTCTTAAAGGAAGAGTGCAGAGTTCCGGGGTCATGGTGGGTGGAGAAGAACAAGGGCATGGCTCGCCGGCACGACGGAGAGTGGGTCCTGGACTTGCCGGAGGAGGAGGACCTTCCTGTTCCTGAAGATCCATAAAGCATCCATCTTTTTGAAAGATGGCGATGCCATGCTTTTGTTGAGGCGGTGTGTAAGTGACAGTCAGGGTAGGGTACGTGGGGTCGGCATTGATAATTTGATATTATTCTTAAAACAATATTTTATATTATATAGGTTGGGACGTTAGCGGTTTTGGAAAATTAAAGATGATTTAGTGAAGGGTTGGAATGTTTGTAATTTGTATATATTTTTTTAATCTTTTTTAAGTATATAGTGTTTGATCTTTAGCAAAGCAATGGAAAAATTCATTTTTTGTGTGGTGTGTATATCGTGATAATAAAATTTAAATATTAATTAAACTAGTTAATCAATTAACTAATATGTTTTTAGTTTTAATCAAAAGTTTTTGACTGCTAACGCTTGAATTACAAGCTCCACTAATTTAATAAATGATTTAGTTTTCAGTATATTCATGTTCGTGTGTGTACATAGCAAAAATTAAGAAGTTAATGAGCCAGTGCGTATTTTTTCTAAAAAAATTTTTTGGTACAGTATATATGTATATATATATATTTTTTTTGGTACAAGAAATTTTTAGAAAGGGGTTGGGTTCACCCACGATCCAAGGGCAGGGCGAGCCGTCTATTACCCTCAGGCATAAACCTAAGCACTCAAGAGTAGGGGTGTGCAACGGGCGGGCTGGGCTGGCCCGATGGTCAGCCCGTAGCCCGCCCGTGTAATATCTTATGGGCACGGGCTAGCCCATGCCCGTGCCTCAGCCCGTTTAAGCCCGTATTAAACGGGCTGGGCTGAACCCGTTTGGGTTCTAATGGGCATGGGCTGCCCATTTATAAAAAAAAAATATTTTTTTTATTTAAACCCATTTAAAATTTTAATAACAATGAAAATAAAATAACAATATTACATATATGATATGATTGTTCATCCTAAAATTAAAAAATAAAATATCATAATAATAGCTACACATTTATAACCACACAGTCTACAATGCTTACATAATATAATCATTTATAATCTTAATTATTCAATTGGATTATGATTATACATAATTTACATTATATTTACTTGTGATAGTTGTAGATATAATTACCCATACCTCTGCAAAATAAATTTTAAAAAATATATTAGTATATAATAAAAATAAATATAATATAATAATTAATAAAAAAAATATATGGGCGGGCTGCGGGCTGCCCAATGGTCAGCCCGCAGCCCGCCCATATAATTTACTGTTTGAGCCCGTTTAAGCCCGCCCGTTACGGGCCTATTTTGGGCGGGCTTAAACGGGCTTAAATAGTAATGGGCTGCGGGCGGGCCCACGGGTCCGGGCTAATTGCTCTCCCCTACTCAAGAGTTAGGATGCCTCCCCAAAAACTGCGACTGAAACCACAATAAAGTGGTACTCCCTAGGGTTCGAACACACTCTAAATGGTAGTATGTCTTACCCTTTTGCTAGTTAAACCCACAGACGATGGGTAGTATATATGTATATATGATAGAAGTGATACCCTTATGATTGAATAATTGGGCTTACAACAAATGTAACGTGGTGGCCCATGATGGATAACGGGTACGAGCTATTTTGAGGGATTTTTTTATTTAATCCCTGTCCCTTTCTAGGAGCTTTGCCTTGGAATGTTTGGGAGAGAAGGTTTATTTTAGGAGTGTAGAACGTTATGACAGGATTTCCAATTCCATGGATAATTATGAAACGTAAAGAAAGAGGACAGCCAAGTTCTTTCTTTTTTAAAACATAATAACTAGAGATTTCATCATATTCCCACATGTGTGTGTGTGTATATATATATATATATACACCCATCACTCCACGTCGTAAAAAAATGATGAATTTGAAGTGATTTGCATCTTTTCTTATTTTGCATCCAACTTATTAAAAGAATAAATATTAACAAATTTAAATTATGAGTAAAATTAAACATACAAGTTACTATTTATAAGGCAACTCACATATTAGAGTTAGAAGATCATTCATAAGAGGAGAGCACCTAACTCATTTTAAAGCTTAGTTTTTTTTAATATAAACAAATTTAAGTAAACATTACACTGATTTTATATTAAATTTAGGATATAATTTTAAAATTTAGAGAATATTTATAGGAGATTTATAAAATCACTTATTAAATAAAATTTTACAACTATAACAGAAATTAAACTCATATTATTATAAAATATAAATAAATTTTTTATTATCTATATTATTTTTTATTGATTTTCAATTCATAATGGCACAACAGTGACTAGAATCTCCCATTTCAAATATGGAAAAGTTTCAGGTCAATTTCGTTTTTTTTTTTGGAAAAAGAAGCAAAACAAGAACGAGCGGGCTTAACAAAAATGAATGCCAATGTCACTCAGATTTTTTTTTGTTATAAACATTTTTAAAAAAATAATTACGTTTATTTATAATTTAAAAGTATAATAAAATTTTCCTTTTTTTATGTGGTACTAATATTAGGTAGGATGAGACATCTATTACCCTCATGCATAAATCTAAATATTTAAGAATTATAATGTATCTCTAAGCAATACAACTAGAATTACAATAAAATAATACTAATTAAAAATCTAATATATTTTAAATAATTATATATATTATTATTTTATCAATTAAACTTACATATGGGTGTCACTCGCGGAGATTGAGGCACAATTAACGAGGATTGCAAAGGTAGACCCAACTAGCAATTGTTTTTTATTATCTACCTAATTTATTAGAATTTTATTCTAACTATATTTAAATATAACTAGTATCGCGTATCTGATTATAATAAATAAGTTTTTTAATAAAATTTTTTATATATATCAAAATTTAAATTTAAAATTTTATTTAAATAATATTAAATTATTTATCACATATATCAATAACTAACAATTTAAATTAAGTTTCTTTATTGTCTCGCGCAACTTGATTCAGTCATGAAGGCCAGTCCTATCAGGCCATCACTTTGGACTTACTTGTATTTAAATTAAACGTCTAATATTATTTTAAATAAAATACTATTTATATATAAAAAAATAATATATAATGTGTATGTATATGACGAATGTTTAAATAAAAAATATTTATATTTAATATTTGATAATATTTTAAATATTATTAACTCTAATAAAGATATCTACACACATTTTAAAAATAAATACACATTCAAATGGTATATCTTGACTTTTGTCGTCTTACAAATAAGAGAGTATATTATTTTAAAAGATTGTTATATCATTTTTCTAAATTAGACTTTATATGTTAGTCAGCTGGAAAAAGAAACACACACACACATATATATATATATATATATTATATAATGCCATGGTCATATTAACATTATAAATTCATCTCTTTATCTGATTCAGTCTATTCACTTCCTTCTAATATAATTTTGTCTCTCTACAAGTGACTTTCTCGCTGAGCTAAAGGAGGAGTTTAAAATTAACTTATATTAATTTAATTTAAGATAGGGAATAACTTTAAAAATCGTTGGTTTATATTTTCTTTTTCCAGACTCGTGCTATTTTTCAATTTATATACGCACGATTCTTAAAAAAAAAAAAACTAAATTGAAGCAACGTTATTGCATTTATACGATTCGTTTAAGAAGATAAAGCAATGTGTCTTATTGGACGCATCAATCTTGACCTAGAAGATTGAGACAATTTTCAATCTCACATGGAAACAGTGTCGTTTCGACTTTCAAGCCAAGTGAAAATGGGTAAATAAATAATAAAAATAATCTCTCTGTTATAAAAATAAGAAAGTGAAAGAGTAGAAAGAATAACAAGACAAGAATTTGATATGAGAGAAATGGAAGGACAAGAGAGAATTTCTCATATGCTTGTATATTCACTTGTGCAAATGCCTTCTACATAGCCACTATTTATAGGCCACAACCATTAAAGACTAAACATAAGGTTACAAAGGATTAAAGATGAATAAAATGCCATTAACCACAAGAAACCCCTCTCAAGTCATTCATTGAGGAAGTTATAGTTTTATGGCATAAAGGCAAGAAGGAATCCTAAGAAGAATCCCAAGAGGTAGGATGGACATCCACATGTGCAATAATATTTGCAACACTCCCCCTTGGATGTCCATGACAGATATTGTGCCTCATTAAAACCTTACTAGGAAAAACCCATTGGGACAAAAACCTAGTGAAGGAAAAAGAGTACACAATATTTATTTAGGTTGCCTTATCAAAAATCTTTTCAGGAAAACCCAGTGAAAAACAAAATCCTTAAAATGAAGAGTACATCAAGTACTTGTTTACTCCCCCTGATGACGTTGTCAATTTATGTCTTTGAATCTGCGCATTCCAATACCATACACTAACTTCTCAAATGGCTTAGTTGGTAGCGTCTTGGTAAACAAATCTGCAAGGTTGTCACATGATCGAATTTGCTGTACATCTATATCACCATTTTTCATAAGATCATGAGTGAAAAAGAATTTTGGAGAAATATGCTTTGTTATATCTCCTTTGATATACCCTCCTTTCAATTGAGCTATGCATGCTGTATTATCTTCATATAATACTGTTGGAATCTCTTGTTCTGGAAGTAGGCCACTCATTCTTTGTATATGTTGGATTACTAACCTTAGCCAAACACATTCTCGACTTGCCTCATGAACTGCAATTATTTCTGCATGATTTGATGAGGTAGCTGATAAAGTTTGCTTTATCGAACGCCAAGATATAGCTGTACCTCCACAAGTAAATAAATATCCTGTCTGAGATCTACCTTTATGTGGATCTGCTAAAAATCCTGCATCTGCATAACCAATCAATTGTGATCCGAATTCATTAGAATAAAATAATCCCATATCAATTGTCCCTCGAAGGTATCGAAATATATGTTTAATTCCATTCCAATGTCTTCTTGTTGGAGAAGAACTAAATCTTGCCAATAAACTTACAGCAAATGCAATATCAGGTCGTGTCGAATTAGCAAGATATATTAGTGCCCCTATAGCACTAAGATATGGTACTTCTGGACCAAGAAGTTCTTCATTTTCCTCTTGAGGGCGAAAAGGATCTTTTTCTTTAACTAGAGATCTCACAACCATTGGAGTAGTTAATGGATGTGATTTATCCATATAAAATTGCTTTAATATTTTTTCAATATAAGCTGATTGATGAAGAAAAATTCCATTTGTTAAGTGCTCGATTTGTAAACCGAGACAAAACTTTGTTTTTCCAAGATCTTTTATTTCAAATTCTCTCTTTAAACAATCCATTGCTTTTTGAAGCTCTTTAGGAGTTCCAATTATATTCAAGTCATCCACATAGACAGCAATTATAACAAATTCTGATATATTCCTTTTTATAAAAACACATGGGCTAATTGAGTCATTTTTATAGCCTGCTTTCAACAAATATTCACTTAGACGGTTATACCACATTCTTTCAGATTGTTTTAATCCGTATAAGGATTTATGCAAACGAATTGCATAATTTTCTCGAGGATTCTTACATGATTCAGGCAATTTAAATCCTTCAAGGATTTTCATATAAATTTCAGTATCTAAAGAACCATATAAGTATGCTGTAACAACATCCATTAGACGCATATCAAGTCTTTCATGCACTGCCAGACTAATTAGATATCTTAAAGTAATTGTATCCACCACAGGAGAATATGTTTCTTCATAATCAATGCCAGGTCTTCGCGAAAAACCTTGTGCCACAAGTCGTGCTTTATATCTAACAACCTCATTTTTCTCATTTCGTTTTCGCACAAAAACCCATCTATACCCAACTGGTTTAACACCATTTGGTATTTGAACTACAGGTCCAAAAACTTCACGTTTCAAAAGTGAATTCAATTCTACTTGAATTGCGTCTTTCCATTTTGGCCAATCATTTCTATGTCTACATTCTTCAACTGACCTAGGTTCAAGATCCTCACTTTGATTAGTTATTTCAACAGCAACACTGTATGAAAAAATATCGTCGACGACTATATTTTTTCGGTTCCACCTTTTTCCCGTAGTGACATAACTTATCGAGATCTCTTCATTATTTTCAGGTACCTGGACCTCTTCTGGGGTCTTTTGATTTGTTATGTCCTGGGTATCTCCTATAAGATCAGCCTCCTCAATTTGACCATCTTGATTGTTTACTCTTTTCTTTCTAGGATTTTTATCTTTGGAACCGATTGGTCTACCACGCTTCAAACGTGGTTTACTTTCATTTGCACTTGCTACTTGTCCTGCTGGGACATCAATTCGAATTGGAGTATTTTCAGCTGGAATATGAGATTTAATAATTCTCTTGGGGTCAGTAAATGCATCTGGCAGTTGATTTGCAATATTTTGCAAATGAATTATTTTTTGAACTTCAAACTCACATATTTGTGTTCGAGGATCTAAATGAGACAACGATAATGCTTTCCATGTGATTTCTTTATCCAGCTGCTTATTATCTCCCCCTAATGTTGGAAAATTTGTTTCATCAAAATGACAATCATCGAAACGTGCCGTAAATAAATCTCCCGTTAACGGTTCTAAATACTTGATTATGGAAGGAGATTCATAACCAACATATATCCCTAACCTTCTCTGAGGTCCCATCTTTGTGCGTTATGGTGGAGCAATTGGGACAAATACCGCACATCCAAAAATTCTAAGATGAGAAATATTTGGCTCCTGACCAAAAGTCAATTGTAATGGGGAGAATTTATGATAACTTGTTGGCCTGATGCGTATAATTGTTGATGCATGTAAAATTGCATGTCCCCAAGCTGAAATGGGAAGTTTTGTTCTCATGAGTATTGGTCTAGCAATCAATTGAAGGCGTTTAATTAATGATTCTGCTAAACCATTTTGAGTGTGGACATGAGCAACAGATTTTTCCACTGTTATTCCAGTTGCCATGCAATAATCATTAAACTTTTGCGATGAAAACTCACTCGCATTATCAAGACGAATTGTCTTAATTGCATATTCTGGAAATTGTGCTCTTAATCGAATTATTTGAGTAAGTAATCTAGCAAATGCTAAATTACGTGTAGATAACAAACACACATGTGACCATCTTGTAGATGCATCTATTAAAACCATAAAATATCTAAATGGTCCACATGGTGGATGAATAGGTCCACATATATCCCCTTGGATACGTTCTAGAAATGCAGGGGATTCTACCCCAACTTTTGTTAATGAAGGTCTTGTAATTAGTTTGCCTTGAGAACAAGCAACACATGAAAAATCTTTAAATTGAAGAATCTCCTGGCTCTTCAATGGATGTCCATGTGAATTTTCAATAATCCTTCGCATCATAGTTGATCCGGGATGGCCTAACCGGTCATGCCAAATACTGAATGTATTTTTATCAGTAAACTTCTGGTTTACTGTAGCATTTATTTCAATTATACCAATATTTGTATAGTACAAACCAGAAGATAATGCAGGTACTTTTTCAAGAACACATTTTTCTCCATGTCTAACAATTGTAATATATAGATATTCAATATTTTTCTCATCTATAGTCTCAATATGATACCCATTTTGGCGGATATCTTTAAAACTTAATAAATTTCTTTGAGACTTAGAGGAATATAAAGCATCATTAATTACAAAATTTGTCCCTTTGGGTAATGTTATCATTGCTCTTCCGGAGCCTTCAATTAGTTTTGTATTACCCGCTATAGTATTGATGCTTACACTATTCATTGTCAAATGAGAAAAATATTTTTTATCTTTAAGTATGGTATGTGTTGTAGCACTATCTATAAGACATATATCTTCATTCTTGTACCCAATAAAAGAGAGAGGAACATCCATATTCTTCATCAAGAGAAAATAAATGTATCAAAATATATTATTAGTAATAATGCTCTTAAAAGAAGAAAATAAAAGTAAACATAAATAAAGCATAAAACATAACTAAATTAAGATAAAATATAGATAAAACATAAACTAAATTTGTTTCTCTAGTCATGATTCTCAAAGAAATCAGCCACTTCTAAGTGTGCCATAGCATCAAGGTCATCATATAGCTCATTGGTATCATCATTTTTGAATGCAAAATTTGCCTCAACATCATCATCTTGAAAAGTCATATTTGCTTCCATGTTCTTTGAATTCTTTTTTATGGAGGCTTGATAAAGCTTTGCTAGATGCTCGGGCGTACGACAGGTACGCGACCAATGCCCTTTCATTCCACATCTATAACATAGATTTTTCACAGTTTTTGAAGTACCACCCTTGTCTTTTTTCTGCCCTTCATTATATTTCTTCTTTTGGTGGGTATTTGGATTATAATTATTTCCACCACCATGATGACGGTAATTGCCACGTCCCCTACTACGGCCACGACCACGACCGCGACCGCGACCGCGACCACGACCATGACCCTGGGCATGAAAATCAGTGCGTTCAGTCACATTCGCTTCAGGGAATGGAGCTGATCCAGTGGGACGGATCTCATGATTTTTCATTAACAACTCATTATTTTGTTCAGCCACAAGAAGACATGAGATTAGTTCAGAGTACCTTTTAAAACCTTTTTCACGGTATTGCTGCTGCAAGAAAACATTTGAAGCATGAAAGGTTGAAAAAGTTTTTTCTAATAAGTCCTCATCTGTTATTTTCTCACCACACAACTTCAGTTGAGAACTTATTTTAAAAATAGCTGAATTATATTCAGATACAGATTTAAAATCTTGCAGCCTCAAATGCAACTATTCATAACGAGCTTTGGGCAATATTACCGTCTTTTGGTGATCATATCGTTCTTTTAAATTACTCCATAATTCTAACGGATCTTTCACCGTTAGGTATTCAGCTTTTAGCCCTTCATGTAGATGGTGACAAAGAAAAATCATGGCCTTAGCCTTGTCTTGATTGCTTGCTTCATTTCTAGGTAAAATAGCATTCCCTAAACCTTTGGCATCTAAATGGATTTCAGCATCTAAAACCCAAGACAGATAATTTTTTCCCGAGATATCAAGAGCAGTAAACTCGAGTTTCGTCAAATTAGCCATGGATCGAACTAAAATAATAATAACAATTAGAATTCTGATAAAATTTATTAGAAAAATATGATAATAAAAACATAAATAAATAAACAATATATATTCAACATAAATATAAATTCAATAAAAGTAACAAAATATAAATGGTATAAATAAAAACAAAATAAATAAATAAAATAAATAACTATAAAATATATACAGTAACACATAAGCAATTAAATAAACAAAACAAAATAATGAAAACAACATAAATAATATAGAGAAAATAATACTACAATAGAAGTAATATAAATAAAATATGTAATATAAATTAAATAAATATAAATAAATATAACAAAATAAATTAAATAACATAAAAACACCATAAATAATATATTACAATACATAGAATTAGAAATAGAAATAACATAAATTAAATATATAAATAGTAATATAGTATAAGTATTTCGTAATATAAATAAGTGAATATTATATAATTGTAGTAAATATATAATAATGCTAAGAATACAAAGAAGATAAATAAATTAATTGAAATATAAATTAATAAATATATAGGGAGGGGGAATTGGAAATGTAAACAATATATAGGGAGAAGGAAAAATGTAAATAACACACACACATATATATAAATAGAGAATCAATCATAATATTGTATCAATATATCAAAAGAAGAAGAAAAATTAGAATAACACAATATTTTATATAAGAATAAAATACAATAAAGATAACCCACACACACATATCTAACAACAAAAATTAAAATGGATATGAAAGAATAATAAATAACAGTAAAATATATAACAAATATATAAAAATAACATTTGCTCATAATAATTAAGTAAGATGATAATAGAAAATAAAACATATATGATAATTAGATAAAGAGAAAACTAATATCCTTTGTACATAATTGAACATAATAGTATATGGATTGATAAGGAGTTCATACCTTAAATTTTTCAGAGCAATGTCGTGCTGATAACGTGTTATAAAAATAAGAAAGTGAAAGAGTAGAAAGAATAACAAGACAAGAATTTGATATGAGAGAAATGGAAGGACAAGAGAGAATTTCTCATATGCTTGTATATTCACTTGTGCAAATGCCTTCTACATAGCCACTATTTATAGGCCACAACCATTAAAGACTAAACATAAGGTTACAAAGGATTAAAAATGAATAAAATGCCATTAACCACAAGAAACCCCTCTCAAGTCATTCATTGAGGAAGTTATAGTTTTATGGCATAAAGGCAAGAAGAAATTATAAGAAGAATCCCAAGAGATAGGATGGACATCCACATGTACAATAATATTTGCAACACTCTCACTCTTTTTCTAAATTATCACAAAGCTACTTTGGAGAAGAGCATAAAAACGAAAACGCTCTCAAACCACATATTTAAGATTCTTATAGCATTTCATTGGAATATATTTATTTCTAAACAAATGGCACATTAAAATTGACATTATAATTTTATTTTTAACAAAATAGTGATCGAGTCAACTCTAGATTCTCAACAAACATGTGTGGTTTAAGCAACATGTTAGAACCTTCCTAGCTTCGTTGTTTGCTACGTGGAATGATCTTATTGTCTGGTACTTCATCAGTCGTTGAGATTTTTTCTGCAAAAAAATAATCAATGGCTGAGAATTGCGGTGCAAATTAGAAGCCTGCCACTTTTTTTTTTTTTTTAATATTTGTATAAAATTATTTTTAAATTTTTTAAAAAATTATTAATATTATATTTTTAAAAATTCATATTTTTTATAAAAAATCTCAAATTTTATAACTATAAATTTATATAAATATAAATATAATATTAATTAATTATAATATATTAACATATATTAATAAATAAATAATTATTTTTATTAATATTTAATAATATATATATTTAAAATAATATTCAAATAAAATAAATAATAATATTAAAAATAAAAAATAGGCCGATAGGCTCACACCCTACCTTAAAATGTTAGCCCAAACCTACTAAACCTGATTTATTAACTTTATAATAAAAATAATATTTCTCATCAACATTCATTCAACAAACCATGACATTTATGTTCAAACTAAAAAAAAAAAAATTACTGAAATTGTTTGTTTGGAAATTGGAATTTTTTTTTATCGGCAAAAATCGGAAATGTTAACTAGGTGTAGGGAGAGATTTCATGAACAATAAATATTTTTATATATAATTTCGATCTATGAATTGTCAGAATTTATAATTGAAATATCATAAAGACATGATCGTTTGTTGATAATCGAATAGGTATATTTTTCACAGACGGGTATATAGCTTTAAAAGTAAGAGATATTTTTATTCAATTATTAATAAATGATATATATTTTCATATTCTAATTTAACCATCAAAATATAAACAATTACATGTAAATCCAATATGGGGGAAAATGTTCTCTTTTCAACTCTCAAAAGCCAACTGGATACTCAGGAAAAAGGATTAAGGAAAATATTCTTTTTAAATTTAAATTTAAATTTAAAAATAAAGGTAGTACTTTAAATTTAATTTTTCATTATATTATATCATTTCAATAAACAACTATTTTAATATATTGTAATTTGTAAAGATCACATTGTCACTGTAATCTTATCTCCGAATCTAAAAATTCCACTTAGTCATAATTTAAGACCAAATATAGAATAAATCTAAGAGTTAAGATATATTTTCATAAAACTTTAACTTAATTTTTATTTATTAGAAATTATGTAAATGTAACAATTTTTGTGATTTTCTTATTACAAAAGAAACAAAATGCCTCGAATATATTGAGAGTGAACAAAATAAAAGAGATTTTAATAAAAAAAAAACAAATAAAATAGATTAGGGTTCAACATGGTACACCAAGCCTTTCCAACGTTAAATTTAGATAAATTGATTGTTTGGAGGTTTAGACTAAAGGTCAAGGTTTTCACTGCTCAAGTGAAATTCTTAAAATTTAAATTTATATTTTTATAAGATAATAATATTTATTATTTTAATTAATAATTTATTAGTAAATTTAGATAAATTTTACTTATTATATGAGGATAACTCTAAGATAAATATTCAATTTAATACAATTTTATCAATAGAAGTACTTATATGTATATGTATATATTAAAATGTCGACACTCTTATAATTATAAATATAAGATATAGTTATAGAGTTAATATTAATTTTAAATATAAAATATATTTTTTATTTTTATTAATTTTATCTAATTACCTTTATTAATATTCATTTGATAATAATTAAATAAAAAAAATTAAAAAAATATGATTATAATATTTTTAAAAAATATTATATTTAACTAATTTAATTATTTATTTAATATAATTAAATTAATTAAATTTTTCGATCAGCAATAAATTTGCCTAGACAATTTTTATTGATTATGTAACTTGAAAGTATGTCACGACCAAACTTGCCTTGCCTTCTCTATAAATTAATATAATACATAGAAAAGAAACTTATTTATACTGCTATTTCATTATGTGCTCACCAATATGTATAATCTCAGGTTGCCCGTATGTATTATTTTATTTATATATCTATATATATCAAATATAATATAATTTTTTGCAAAAATATATACGCTAATGAAATTCATAAAAAAATAAGTTATTTAAAAATTATAAATAACACCTTATTTTGAACCCATACAAAATATGGAGCCCACAGTTTCGCTATATTCAGCAGTTGAATTTTGCATATAATGTATGTAATATATTAATTCATAATAATGTCTATAAGCTGAACAATATAAATGCCGAATACATATTTTTAGCCGTAAATAAATTAAAAAAAGAGGATACAGGTAAATGTGATGATATGTACATAAAATGCCTATTTCTCTCCCCGAGAGACGTTCAAGCGGCTCTAAAGTCCATAAAAATGTAAATCCACAAATTAAATTCTAATTAAAACAAATACTAATTGAAAAAGAATTCAGAGTGATGACGTGTCCAAGATCTTCCTTGGGCCTTTTCACTCCTCTCCGCTCCCTCCCTCTTTCCGTTTCCACCATATTGACTAAGAGATCCCTCGCTTACTTTCTATGCACATAGGCTTCGCCTCTCTTCTTCTCTCTCTCTCTACCTCGTCGCCTTCCTCTTTAGCAACCTAATCAAAGAATTATCCTTATTTGTTCAACCATGGACATCCCAGGTACTTTGGCCTGACTCTACCTTCGATTCCTGTTTTTAGTTGTTTTTTTTTTTAAATTTTTTCCCTTTTTGCTGTTTCTGTCGGAATCATATACCCCACTGAGGTTCTGATCTACTTCATCTTGTAGATTGTTTATAATCTTTTCCCGGGTTTAACAGTGTATACTTCTGATGCGTCCCAAAAATGAGTGCTTTATTCGCGGGTTATTGCATTTGAATCTGCTACAACCTGTTTTTTCTACGTCAATCAAGAAAAAAGCAGGAATTTATTCCATTTATCTTCTTTTTCATGTGGAAAGCTTGTGGGATTGGTCAATTTCTGTTCCCGAGCTTAACCTATTTTTCGTGGATGCATTTTTTAATGAATTGGAAGGAAAAATGCAATAAAGTCTTACTTTTTTCGAATTAATTGTGAGTTTGCCAAATGACTATATTTATGTTGTGGGAGTAGTGATATTGTTGAAGGCAAATCATAAAGGGAAGAAGTTAATTTCTGTATACTAGTAGATTCTAGTTTCCCTGGATGCATCTTTTGAGCAAGTGAAAGAGCAAAATGCGCGTAAATCTTAATTGTGTTCTTTAATGAATCGTTGGCTTCCTAAATGTTTATGACATTTATATGACACTCATTTGACATTGAACTTGTTGTGACAGGTGATCATAAATTTTCTGTGAAAGATCGGATTAATATCATGTAGATTCACTATTTTTGGTTTGATAGCAATTGGTAATCCGCTTTCAAGGTGTTATCAACTTGCTGATTTGAGGCTTTGGTCTCGGTAGTTAAGTTGGTTACACCTTTACAAGATGCCATATTATGTACAGAGACTTTATAGGCTATGCAAAGCTTCTTTCTCATCAGATGGACCAGTATCAGAAGAAGTGATTCAAAAAGTTCAGGAGAAGTTAGGTATGTGCTTTTTTCCCTTGGTAGTTTTGCTCATGAATGCATATATATTTGTTGTCAACTTAGCTTTGTTTTCTGAGCTTCCTGGATGCATAATGTCTATCAGTGTGTTTGGCACACTGTATCAGAAGGCTGAAATGTATGTTTACAAAATGGAAAAAAACTGTTGCTTATCACAAACTTTGCTTTAGAGTGTGTGCTTGAGTCAAACCGAAAAAACAAACAAAAACACACACACACACACTATATGTAATTAACCTGGAGATAGAATTATTCTCACGAACTCATTGATTTGGCACCACTTACCTATGGTCTGCTGCTTGCTATAATATGCCTAAAAATATCTTTACTTTTTGTGGCCTGATTTCTCGATAATGACTGGAAATGTGAACACATTATAGACTAAATAGCTCTGAATTTTACTTCTAAAAAAATGGATAATTTGTTGTCCTTATAATGTGCGAAAAGTCAATACAACCTCAAAATTTCTCTCTCTATTCTTCTTCATTATCCTCAATTTTGTCTTTGTGCTTTTATCAAAACAAGTTTGAGCGAATCATCTTAGTGAATGACTCAATAATGGTTTTTGGAGCTGAGTAATTGAGGTTTTGGGTTAAGCATGCCATTTATTGGGGTTGCTCCTCTAATTCAAGAAATATCACCTTCCTCCTCCTCCTCCTCCTTTTCTTTTCAAGAGTAGGAGATGGGTCACAGCTTTCTCGTTAAACTTGCAGATGAATTAAGCTGTGAATATTTTCGTGTAAACCTCATGTATTTCAAATGATTTTGTATTATTTCTCAGAAATACCCTATGCTCAATGACTGAATAATTTATATGGGTATTTCAGCTGACATATCTTGCATATTGTTCCTATCTATTATTGCATATTGCCTTTTACTTTTCCTATTACTTTTAGATGCGAGACTTTTGTCAACACTTACCTTCAACAATTCTCCTCCAGCATCTTTTTATGGGTCCCAGATCTTGTGGTGGTTAGGCTATTTTGTTTCTCGTTTTCATAGGGGTCAGTTGTTCCCCCTATTAGGAAGTAAAACAAATTGTAGGACATGATAAGGGCATATAAGTGCTATTCTTCCTTTTTAGCTTCTCGTATTAACTATGAATAAGTGATTCTAGAGCTGGATAATTCATCTCTTAGGCATGAGGGGTGCTAACATATGTGCAAGTTTGTCACTTTTAAAAATGATGGATTATGGTTATTTGCTCAACTGAGCAATCTACTATTTTTTCTGTTTGCATTGTTTGTGGGCATGACCTGTAAACGCACACATTTGTTTGTTTCTTTCCGTGGATTTCATTTGCATGGTACTAATATGATGTGTAAATTGTAATTAATTTAAGATGAGTAGTTATAGTAGTTATTATTCGTAAAGGACATATAGCTGTTATAAGTTCAGGTGGTTAGCTCTACATAAAGGGGATTAATTGTAAATCAGAAGCTATGTTTTTGGTTGAGTAGTCTCAGTACAATATTCAGTTTTAGTTTAACCTCTCTCATCTCCCTTCTCTCTCTCTCTCTTTCTCCCTTCTCTCTCCCCTTTCTCGTTACCTCTATCCACCATAATATCTTTTAAAGATAGAAGCACTTAACATGTGAAATTCATGCTCATCATATATTTTTATCTCATGACCTCATCAAATGATTTTGATGCTTGTCTATACTTTTTTTAATTGTTTTAGCATATTAATTTTTAGAGTTGTTGCCTGTGCCACATGCTAGTTTTCATGCCCAACTGAGATTTTTCATTATAGATTTCATTATAGCTATTGACATAGTTTTTTCTCTCCCCAGAAAAAATCAAGCCATCTGATGTAGGTCTTGAACAGGAGGCACAGCTAGCTCGTACTTGGTCTAGTTCAATGCTTGAACGGAATGGGAGTCACCAATCATTGCCACCAATCAAGTACTTACATTTGTATGAGGATGATAGCTTCTCTGTATGTATTAACTCTTGATTTTATGTTGCACTCTATATGACTCAAAGTTAGCACTTTCTACAAAATTTAGGATTTAAATTGGCTATAAAAACATATATAACAGCCGAAATATGCATGCATTTTACTTTTGCAGATAGGAATCTTTTGCATGCCACCTTTATCTATAATTCCTCTCCACAACCATCCTGGAATGACAGTGTTAAGCAAGCTTTTATATGGTTCCATGCACATCAAATCTTATGATTGGATTGACTTATCAGGCTCCACTGATCCGACTGAAGGTCTGTTCTCTATTTAGTTTTACTCATTCAAACTTTGTTTACTGTGTGTTTGCTTGGAAATGAGTCAGATATAAATGTGGTGAGATCTGCCTTGTCTTAACCTGTCAGAACCCTTGCAAATTTCTCAGGGAGGAGGTTGAACATGGTTTTAGACACGTTTCCACTATAGTTTGTGTTCATTTCCATCAAGGAAGATAAATAGAGGCCTTGATTGGTTAAAAAATATGCTATGTTATTATTATGTCTCACTCAAGGTTATTGAAAGCATGTACAAAGAAGCTAAAATTGTTTTGGAACGACATGGTAAATGTAAAATTATGGATAAGGGAAGTGAAACGGATGTTGCTTATCTAATTTTAGCTCTAGCACTTTCTGGTAAAAGCCTATCACTATGTTTTCACGTGGACAGTTATGGAAGAAAAGATGATAAAACAAATTAGGATCTAATTTTTTCCTCCTAATGTTTAAAGAGTTTTGAAAGACGTTATATCTGTGCTGCGAATGATAGAAGTTCCAAATTATAGTCTTTGTTTCTAGCTTCTATCTGCATTTATATAGCAGTAATAATGGAAAAGGAAAGGGGCAGAATCACTTAAAAGAGAAGTTAAAAGTTATGTGTAGAAAAGAAGGCAAACAGTTATGTTAACTGTATGTGTTTATACTTTCTTTGGTCTCTAAGGTCTATTTACTTAGGTATAATGCAAATAATATTAATGCAGCAGTAGTACAAGTACTTTGACTGACTTCTTTTGGACCAACTATGACTATTGATTATATTGGCATTCATCAGGCTCTCTTGACCTTGCCCCTGTATATAGCTTATTTTTATAAGTCAATGTTGAAACATGAGGACTTAAGTTGTCCAAGTCTGAACCGGGAGAAGGCTCATTATGTAATTGCTTCCTTCATGCCTTGTCAAGCGATATGATCTTAAATTTTGCCACCTAATCCCTTCTCAAGTCACAATATATTTCTCCACTAACTTTCCATGATCCAATGACTTAGTGGATAGAGATCATAATGGAAGAATTGGAGAAGTAATCGGCAGACAAAGTCTTATATATTGACGCCTAATATACATTTATCCATAATTTGCCACTTCATGCTTTGTTTAATCTTATCCAACTTCTTGTATATTTGGCTTAGCGTGGGTGATTGTCAATTGCCACCACACTTGATTTATTTTGAAATTTCCGTAACTGAGAATCTCTTTGGTCATATTGGAAGGATTAGGGAATATTTGACGTATAAAATTTATTCTCACTTTCTTATATATTATTACATCTCTCGATTATATCCCCTATTGAATTAACTTCGACTCTCACCCTTACAAGCATCCAGGTCTAATTTTTAGGATGTTACAATGTATAGCCAATGGTTTTGTGTTGTCAACTTTCTATTGTGTTGAAAGAGATTATTACCGCCCCTAGGGGACTGAACCTTCGCTGAATTATGCCATTGCTCATAATAAGTGCTGTCTAGTAGTCTGTTTAATGTCAGAAAAGCCCTGGATGGTTTTTGATAGGCTTTAGAAGATGACAAGCTGTAAAACATGACCATGCATTCTGAGTTTGACCTTTGGTGGAGCTTTAAACCAGATCTCAACCCTAGTTAAATAGTTTAGTTTTGCATGCTAAACACATGAAAAGGGAAAGCTCTATGTTGGCTGCGTGATCCAGATGGAATTTTAATATTGTTCAGCAGTGTTGGTAAAAAAAAATGTTCAGCAGCCATCATGAATGTGCTTGGTATTATTAGACTCTGTACATTGCCTCTATCTCTTGTTGAAAAGGAAATTATGGATGCCATGGAATTATATAGGACGATGAAGTCCATTTACTGCATCCTGGCATGATCTAAAGACTTTCTGAAGGTGGAAGTAGAAAATTGTGATGGATAGAAATTTGAGTATTTATTTAATCATGTTATGGGCCTATTCATTTGAAAAATAAGGTGTCTGGAAAGATTGTTTTGTGTATCACGTTTCTCGTACCTGTTTTTTTTTTTATTTAAATTTTTTTATGGATGGTGTCGTTTAAATTATATTTTGACATTTTTAACTGTCTGGGTCTTGTTTCCGTTGGGAATTGTTGTAAATGAATATTTGATTTTGGTTTACTGGATCAAAACCAAACTCTCTGATTTTCAGCTAGACCTGCAAAGCTTGTAAAAGATAAGGAGATGACAGCCCCTACCCCTGCAACAGTTCTTTATCCTACCACTGGAGGAAACATTCATTGTTTTAGAGCCATAACTCCTTGCGCAATCCTCGATATATTGTCTCCGCCTTACTCTTCTGAACACGGAAGACACTGCACTTACTTCCGGCAATCCCCCCGGAAAGATCTTCCAGGTAATATAAACCTGGTTTCACTAGCTTTGGTTTTAACCGCAAAATTCATGTTCTGTTGATGCACAATATTCTTTCAATTGCAGGTCAGCTTGAAGTGAATGGAGTTGAATTTTCTGACGTGACTTGGTTGGAAGAGTTTCAACCTCCTGATGACTTTGTGATAAGGAGAGGGCAGTACAGAGGTCCTGTCATTAGAACTTGATATATTTATTATTGTTCTCCGTGTCTCACACTACAAGAAATTGGCTTTTTCTTTTTATTAGGAAGATACGTTAAAGGGAATTTGTACTGGAATGAGTTGTCTAAAGCCATTGCAATAATTACTATATATATTTTGGTTGTCAGTTAGGCATTTGGAATTGGTTTGTACATAATGATGCCCTTATATAGGCCCTGAGTTACAACTGACCTCAGCATAATCCAGTAGAGTAGATTGATTACTCTGTAATGAACAACTCAAGATGAGGAAGGCAGTGGCATAAGTTGTTACTTGAGAATAAGAAACAAGATAATTTTGTGTTATCTTTGAATCATCCTCAGCTTAGATTGATTAGTCTATGTCACAGAGAATTATATCATGAAAATACATATTACATGGTAGGGACATGCAGGGAAGTTACAAGAATGAGGCATTTTGCATGTCTTATAAGCAGAGGTTGGGGCATTATTGGGGTAAAAATCCAATACCTATTGGAGGATGAGTCTCAGAGTAATGATAGAGTTGTTGTCATTTGATATGAAATTTATTGGTTCAAATTTTAAAAACAATGTCTCTATTTGGGGAATATAGTTGTATTTGTATGCATCTATCCCTTTCCAGATTTCACTTGGTTGGAGCCCGCCTTTTCTTCTTTCCCCCCCCCCCCCCCCTTCTAATTTTACATCCAAAGAGCTTCATCTATAAGATCTTGAAAAGGGAGA
This sequence comes from Leucaena leucocephala, assembly GCA_037074615.1. NCBI lineage: Eukaryota > Viridiplantae > Streptophyta > Magnoliopsida > Fabales > Fabaceae > Leucaena > Leucaena leucocephala. The sequence continues at coordinate 3,852,685 of CM073546.1, read as the reverse complement.
GGTTCTAGTGTCACTTCTTGTCGGTAGATTGATGCGTTCAACGTAGTTTTGTACAAAAGGCCTGAGTTTTCCTGAATCAGGAATGCATTTTCAATTGGAGCAATCTCAAGGGAAAATGATTTTGTTTAGTGATATGATATTTATTAGATTATACTTGTTATTATTAATCAGTATTAAATGTTTGTGTTTTATATTTTTATCAAGAGGCTATAGATGTTTTTCATTGGTAATTTTATTTATTTATTTTTTTCTGTACAAAATTTTTTAAAAAGAAGTTTAACGCACTTACAATTCAAAGACAAAGCGAAGTTTCCTTTCTTCTTAGGTGATACTAATATCGAGTAGGATGAGTTGTCTATTATTTTCAGGCGTAAACTTACTATGTATTTAGAAATTATGATGTTTCTTTAAATTTTACGACTAGAATTATAATAAAATAATATTCTTTAAAAATTGAATATGTTCTAAATAGTGATATGTTTTATCATTTTGACAGTTAAACCTATATACTATGGGTATTGGTAATTTTATTTATATATTATACTGGTATTATATTTATGCTATTAAAAGTCAAATAGCCCAATCCTGTAGGTACAAGCCCAAGAAAAACATTCATATGAGGCCCAAAGGAAGATACGGAACCCCTCATGGACACTGAAGTTTTCCCCAGCAAGCAAAGTTAGGTCCATTGCTCCACGTTAGATTTTTGTCTATTTCTCATCTCTGACCCTAATCATTCAATCCCCAATATATTAATCACAAGTAATCTAACTCATTTATCAGATTTTATACATGATATAAAAAATGTGTCTAGATTAAACAAATTAAATAATATTCAGGTTGCCAAAAGTTTTATTTTGGGTATTAAAAAATGTAGACAAATTGAATCTCAATAACTCATTGCAGGTCTAAGTATATTTTTAAATTTAAAAAATATTAATAAAAGTAGTTATATATATCATCTTATTAATAAATTTTTCACATGAATAATAAAATTCGAATCCACACCTTGTGAGTTATAAATTAAATATTTTACCCATGGAAGCAAACTTTGTTAAAAAAGTTAAGAAAGACGTTTATTATTTAAAAAGTTTAGTGTTAGTTGTTCTAGTACGAGTTGTAAGGTGATATTAATTATTTTAAGAGAATATATTATATCTTTTTAAATTCATGTGGATTTGACATTCTCAAGGTTTTAAAATGATTATCTTCCTTTGAAATAATAGTAATTGGAGCATTCCAACTTTCCTTGATCATAACAAATATATTAATCTTAACAAAAATTGTATGCTAACTTATTCCGTATATTTATAAAAAGATTATATAAATTTTGAATATAAGGAGTAAACTCCACGTCCTTAAAAATCTATATAATTTACTTCAATATAAATGGTATATCTTGAGCCATCTAAAGCTACTCCAAGAAAAAGAAAAAGAAAAAGAAAAAGTAATATCTTAGCATTTCATTTAGGTTCTTTGTAAATTAAGGTAATATCTTAAGTTAATTGTGAAACAAAATTAAATAAAGCAAATTCCTTTTTTCTAAAATAAAAAAACTCCTGCAGAGTGTCGCTTACTCTCTTATCCAAAAAGTTGGATCATCCATGAAATTTGAGAGTAGTGTGAGAGACGACATCACAATGCTCTAATTTTATTTTTTAAATGTTTAACATTGAAAATTTACAAAACAAAAACAAAGCTTCGAGCTTAGAAATGATGATATTGCTGTTCTGTTTTATTAGGATGAAGGTAATTTCTGGAGATTCTGACTGGTAATATACTAATTTGTAGAAAGTAAAATCAACAAAAGAGCAGATAATGATAGTGAATATATATATAGAAGTAGTAGAAGCCAAAAATAATAGAGGGAGACTCCGAAGAACAACGGCATGTGATCATTAGGGATCTCTCTCTCTCCCCCCCCCCCCCATCTTCCCTCACACTTTGGCATTATTCTCTGTGAGTGTTGGCAGAAGAGTCGCCGCGAAGCTCGGTAGCCACCATAGCTTTTTTAACCGGGATCCAACTAGTAAGCATATTTCTCTCATATTCTATGAGGAATGAGTTTGACTGGACTGCCTAGGGTATTGGTTTTATCCCTTCATTGATCTAGCTAGTTGACTAGAGTTGTATCTTAATACTATAGGTAGGCCGTTTAGTTCGATTACATGAGACAGGATTATCCGTAATCTTGATGTAACATGATGATTTAAATATTTGATTGAACTTGTATAATCTGATTATCTTAAGTAATATAAAAGGGATCACATTGTTAAAACAAATGAATAGGGATGCACACCTCTTGTAGTTGAATGAAAAAAAGATAATATTCATTACAAGTTTTTAAATTAAGGCCAGCCCCTAATTAATGGAGAACTAACTTGAGTTGTTATAAAATCTATTTTTTATATTTATCAATTATTTTTTAAATTACTTCTATTAATACTTTTAACAATAACTAAATAAGAGAGGAGTGAGTTAAAAAAGATGATTAAAATATTTTTTAAAAAATATAATATTAATTAATTAAAATATCTTATATTAAGGACTGATGAGTATTTTTCTTTCGATGCATATTTGAAGAATTAATATAGGGGTTACTCATGCTCTATTAGGACACTAGATAATCTAATTGCCAAACAAACCCTCCTTAAAAAAGATTGTTTTTAAAAAAAAATCCTATCCATTCACGTGTATAGAGTCAATGGCAGGTATGGGCAATTTCTAATTAATCAGTATTTTCTTGCTTAATTGAATATTGGCCCCTTTAATTTGTTATGTTTGATTAATTGAGGGTCATGTGAGAGAGGAATATTTGACCACATATATTCTTTGCACTAAAGGTTGCCTTCCATAATAATTCTCCAATTATATACCTAATAATTGAATGGTAGAATTATTTTGCCCAAAAAATATATTGTAGAATTAATTAAGTACAATAAAAGGGACATATAGTGTGTGGAAGAGAAGAAAATATTTTAAAACCCTCAAATTATTCTGAATGATACATATAATAAATTATATTAGTACGTAGTTCAATTAAGATTAAATTATCTTTATGATAATAATTAAATCTTATGCATGTTGTGCGTGTGAACTGTGGACCTTTGGCAACCGGCAAAAGATAGATTAAGCTTGAGATTATATATAATAATTAATTAATTAATTAATTAAATATGTAATATGAGGCAAGATTCTTTAATTTGGTTGTGTGCAAGTGTGTTGTTAAATATATATAGACGTACGTGTCAACTCTCTCCCATCCCACATGCACAAAAGATGACAAACACCAACGTTTTACGTAGAACTTTCACACACAATTCTCTATTCCTAACCCTAATTCCGATGATCCAATCACTTTCTTTAATCCTTCGAACATTTGTCCTCATCATTTAAATCCCTCACATATTTAAATGTCCTCTCTCACTCAAATCCATATAGTCAAATTTGGGTGTCATTTGGCCCCAACCTAATCCTTAAAAAATTATTCCTCTCAAGGGACTCGATCATCCAGATTAAATTAACATAATGATAATTCAGTACATTGAATTATATAATCTCTATGATGTCATAACGAATGGTTCATATCTCTCTCTACGATATATATATATATATATATATATATATATATATAGGTCACAGAAAGTAAATCCTTGTAAAATATAGAAAACGATACCATCAATAACAAATATATAAGAGACAATCATAACAAGACTGTCTTATTATAGTTTACCACATATATATTGTTTTCACTTCTTTCGACTTCTATCTTTTCGCATTTGAACCTTATGTATCATCCAGTTATTTAGTTTATTTTTTTATATATATGTATATATGGGTTTTGCAAATGAGAAGCACACAAATTAAATAGGAGAATACAAATTCTCCTATTTAATTAATTACTTTAATTATTTAATATTGTTGATACTTCATACCTACCTTTCCTTACCTATAAAGTCTTCTTCTTTTATTATTTTATATTAATGGTGCAAATGAACATATATATATATATATTCCAGACGAAAAGTATCACAGTATTCCACCATGAATAATAAAAAAGTGGAAGGTGGTTACCAGATATAGAGTCAAACAAGTGAAGAGTGAGAACTAATTAATTTCTTTCACCATCTATCTTTAGCACCATTGTTCTTTCTTTATTTTTTATTATATTCAACCTCTTCCCAATAGCTTCTTTGATATAATCCTTTCCAAATGCTTTCATCACTGTCAATAAATACGTTTTTTAGAATTTAAACTTGTATTTTTTTCTTTATAAGTTAAGGTCACTTACTATTTCAACTAATAATTTATTAATTATTTAACATATTTTGTATGTATTATACAAAATCTAAAAATATTACTACTTTCGATTTTTAATATGAAAATTAGATAACTAATTTGAGATAGATTAAATAAATTAATTATTTATAATAAATATTATTTAGTTTCCCTTATATGCCATCTTTCATTAATATCACTCTTGGATGAAAATTTCTTAATGTATATAATTAATAAAATTATTTTTAAAAAATAATAAATTTAAAAAATAAAATGAATTGTAATGACTAGCTTTATATTAAGTACGGATAGGAGGAGAAGTATTAGGTTAATATCCAATTTTTATTTACCCCTACCATGCATTACCGATGTATCAATAATGTTTTTATTACATGTTTAAACAAACATACTGACACGATTTTTTCGAGGTTAATTAATTAATTAGGCGATTATTATGTGGAGCTCGATCGGTATTCGCTACACGAGTTTAGAGACACACTCACGCCCATGTATGTTCATTATACTGCAAATTTCAATTCCTTTTATTTTTCCAGAGAAAATCAAAACGAAGATTGACAATTAAAGGGTTAATTATTGGTATAGAAGACAAATTACGAAATTTAATGATATTATTATAATTGCAGAAGCGTGGATCATCTCTGTACCAGCACAAGGGGAGTAAGATGAATGATATATATATATATATGATGTATGTACATCAACCAGTGCATGGGGTCATATATGCTAATTAATTAGGGTTATATTAGTTAATAATATATATATAGATAACATTAATTAAAAACAAATGGGCGCTGTCAGTAAACAGAGGTCAATTAATAGAGATTATCATGGAGATATATAGACAAGACAACCTGCCCCAGAAAATAAAATAGGAGAGAGAATGGTTAATCAAGTTACATGATTTCCAAATGGTCCAAGATAGAGGTCATATACATGCATGTGTATTTGCTCTCATTTAATTTTAATTTCTTACTGATCCGGATCAAGAGGGCATGAGAGACTATAGCTAGTACCTACCTAGCTCATGTGTGTGTGTGTGTATTATATCAAACTAAACAAAAAAAATTAAATAAAATAATAACAAATAGTATATGTCCGACTGTTGTCCCCTACATCTACGAGAGAATTTTTTAATATATTGATAACTTAATAGTATATAATACTACTGTCAGTTTCAATTATAAAAATTGGTAGACTTTTTTTAAATAAATTAAATAAATAAATAAATTATAATTAATATAATAATTAATTAAATAATTTTAATAGATTGAGTAATATATAATATAAATTTATTGAGATATTATATTTAATTATAATTAATTAATTGATTTAACTTTTTTAATTTATTTAAAAAATTAACTTACTATTATAATGAGGATCCGAAAAAGTGTATATATAATTAATATATACACACTGAAGTGTAAGAAGAATATTTGATGAGCGGTGACTTGATATTTTCAAATTTTTTTGAAGCCTATTAATACATTTTCAACATATTATTCATATTCCAGTCAAAAGCTATCTACTCCCACCTGTTAATAATGCAAACCCAGAATGAGTACTCGACACAGAATAAGCCTCTCTTTCTCTGTCTCTTTCTGTGCATGTAGGGTTTTTTCCTTCCATCAAAGTCATGATTTTCCGATCGTCGGCCTCACGCAGATATCAATGAAATAAGCGAATCCAGTCGATATTGTGTTTAGATCTTGCAATTTGGAGAAAGCTTTTCTCTTAGCTTCAATTGTAATGGTACGCACACAAACACACATATTTTGTTGTAAATATATCTTGCACTGCTTGATCTACGATTTTGTATATAGCAATTAATTCAATTGATCACAGGTTTAGAATCAAGCCATATCACACAAATATATCGATCGAATTGAAAACGATCTACATGTACTCTTTTGATTCGTTCTTGATAGCTTCAGACATCATTCTGAAACGAAAGTTTGTTCGACGCGTTTTTTTAATCTTTCAACTTTTGATTTTGTTCTTGTAGGCTTTGTTTTGGTCCAACTCTAAATGGAATTCCCAAGACCTATGAATAATAAATTTATGGTACAAAATCAGTACAATTAATTAATTAAACCTGATTTAATTCCTACATCTTGTTGATCTTCGCTTCACCATCTATATATATATAACAGGAAAAAGGAATTATCATCAGAAGATAGATTGCTTTAATTACCAACATGGCTGAGAGGGAGAGAGCAATTTACATATCAAACGAAAACAAGGACGAAGATAGTAACAACAACAACAACATTAGAGTCAAACCCTCTTCATCATCTTCTTCTTCTCTGCTTGTTCAAAAGGGTTCGTTGTTTGACCTGAACGAAGAAGCTGTGGACGATCTTGGTGGTGACGTTAATGGAGGATCGTCGTCGTCATTCTCATCAGGAGAAGGTAATGCGAGTAGCAACAACTCAAGTTCAGAAGTGAGAGAGAGAACAACGAGTAGTGTGAGACAATATGTGAGATCCAAAATGCCAAGGCTTCGTTGGACTCCTGAACTCCATCTTGCTTTTGTTCGTGCTGTAGAAAGGCTTGGTGGACTGGAAAGTAAGTGAAATTAAGTATGATAATAACGTTTTGTGCTTTTGTCTTGAACTCAAATCGAATCTTATCTTGTTTAATGTTAATGATGAATGGGTACAACAGAAGCAACGCCCAAGTTAGTTTTACGGTTGATGAATGTGAGAGGACTTAGCATTGCGCATGTTAAGAGTCATCTGCAGATGTATCGAAGCAAGAAACTTGATGAGTCTGGCCGAGGTAAATTTTCTAATACGTTAATTTAAATTTATAATACCAAAACATTATGAATATGTAGAACATTGGGCTCCGTGAATTTTTGAAGGCTTATATATATATGTGACATGATTTTATAAATTTTGTTTCAGTTTTATCCCAAAATAGGGCAAAATTAATGCAAGGACAAAGAAATCATCATACTTTGGATATGTACCAAAGATTTAGTGCTTATCATCATCAAGGAGGACACTTTGGTATTGATGGCTATCTCCCAACACCATCTGTCGTTGTGAAGCCAATTTTGGACTTTAAACCTCATGGTTCTTCAAGGTAATGTATGTATGTATGTATGTATGTATGTATGTATGTATGTATGTATGTATGTATGTATGTATGTATGTATGTATGTATGTATGTATGTATGTATGTATGTATGTATGTATGTATGTATGTACGTACGTACGTACGTATGTACATGAAAACTCAATCATACATAGCTGGTTGCTAGTAGCTAGGAAGTGAAACATTTTGGATGAAATTTTAACTGTTTTTAACTGCTTTTACACTTGATAATAAAAGTTAGTTACTCAACTTAAATGGTATTAGAGTATGTCAACATTTCATTTGTCCCTGTCTATTAAAAGCATAACTAAAGACACTTTTCCAAACCATAATTATTCTTGTTACAATTTTTAAAGGGTGCTAAGGGATAAAACACCTTAATATTAATAAAATATGATAAATCCCTTATATTGTGGACTAGAGAGAAGCTTTAGAAGATATCTTATATATAGGAAAAGGGGGGGTGAAGTTAATATTGACATGTTGGTTTATATAAATTCACTGGGATATAGAAGAAGAAACTTCTTAAGACCTAAAATTAAAAAAAAAAAAGTTTAGATTTTAATGTGTAACTTAGAAAAAAAAACTATCGATTTTGGAAGAAGTAAAACGTTTTATTCCCCGAAAGATGACATCCTTTAATTTTTTTTGGTTTGTAGATTTCAACCGGGGACAAGATCAGGTTCATCTGTTGTATATGAGGTTGGTAAAGACAGAAGGATGATGATTCAGAGGAACAAGAAGATTATTAGAGGATGTAACCTAATTGAGGTTAACGATGAAACTAATATTAGAATAAGAAATGGACCTCTTAGGCCAAACCTATTTGTGGAAGACGAGAAATGGCCTCCTCGTGAAAGAACTGACAAACCTTATTGGGATGACAAATATTGTACATGGAACACCACAAATTGCTTCATCAATAATAGTAACCTTCAACATCAACCTACCCACCTCAACTTTGATGATTCCCAGGTAATTAATTAATAACACTACACCTTATATTCATATTTTTATTTGCTAACATTGCATATCCTAGAACAACAATAAATTGCTACCATATGATTTGAAAGCTATGTGTTCAAATCCCTAAAAACAAAATCAACTTATAGAGATAAAACTGCTTGTTTCTCCTTAAACCCTACCACTTGGTAAAATAAGCCTTCTGCATTGGACTGTTATTTTTTTCAATGCACATTCTCCAATAAAAAATAATCCTATTTAAGATGTTGCCTGACAGTATTCCTCCCAGTAAGGATTAGTTTCATATTTATTTACTGTTAAAACTTTTTGGTATATACTTCTTTGTTGTTCCTTACACACGTGTATATATGCACGCACACAGGCAAAGTTCCGGTACATTTATAATACTATATATTGGTTAAGTTTTGTTATCCTTAAGTTCTTTTAATTTTTAATTCAACCGTTAAACTTGCGTTATTAATGGTTAAAATTATTGAATTTGTGAGGAGTATATTATGAATGAGCTAAGAACATGCATGGTGTTTTTTGGAAGGCAGGGTCATCATCATGATAAAAAAGATGGGACGCTGCATTTCATGAGATATCAGAATCATTTATCAGAAGCAAGTGAAGTTAAAGGTCAAGTAGAGAGTTACGTTATTTGAAGGAGAAGAAGGAACCACCCTGCAGTTTTCTAAAGCCATGTTTAACCCAAGATTCTTCGAATAATGTTGCAGAAGTGAACAATCCTTGTCCTCCAGATAATGATGGAGGAATCAATACGATGTTGTCTCTTTCATTGTAACAGTATGAATTTGCATACATGATAATGAAGGCTCATATATGTGTGTAAGGGTGAGTACTTAGAAGGATAATTTGTTTAAGATTAAAAAAAATGAGTTTAGTTAGGCTAAACACAAGAAAGCTGTTAAAAGTAGGAGAGAGTACGTTGTTGGGACAATTTGAGCCAAACACATGAGAGATGTGTTGGAAAAAGCTTATTTTGATAAGTTATTTGGAATATTTTATCAAAAAAAGCTAAAAATACATCCCCCCCCCCCCAAAACAAAACCTCCATGATAAACTTAATGTTCTTCCAAAACTCGTTTGTTAAACTTAACTAAAATGATTCTTTTTTTATTTTTAAATAAACTGGCCCAGAATTTGACTCTATGATGTATCAAATTAAGATAGCATAATAGGAGTAAGATCTTTTAAGTACTTTCCTTGGCAGGCCATATATGTAATTTCATGAAAGGATATTAACATCCCCAGAGACAAAAACAATTAATATGATTTATTTTATAAAATATACCATATATGTAATTATACATTTGCATACATGCATGGTGGTGGTGGGGGCTTATTAATTATAATGAACCGTACGTGGATTTAATTAAGAAAAAAAAGCAGAAAAAAAAGTTGCCGTAGGTCCATATAATGAACAACTAACTTTATAAAACTTCACGAGGAAAACTCGAAAGTCTTGTGCAAACTAGTAAATATAACTAGCAAATATCAATATACTCACATGAATCAACGAAAACAAGGGGGAGAAAAAAGAAAAGAAAACGGTGATCAGAGTATCATATATATGAAAATATCCTTCTCTCTATAAAAGAAGAAACTTGAGTATTATATGTGCAAAAACCTCATACACTGTATGTGATTCCAAATAAGCGTTGAGTACATCGTTCAGACGAGTGTTTAACCGCTGCAATCTCCGGCGCCACCACTGTCTCCGCTTTCATATGCAGTTGAATTCCGACCACCCTTTACTCTCTGATTTTCTTTCTTGACAGCAAAACTATTAAAAGGAAGAGGAATTTTCTTTCCGACCACCCTTTACTCTCTGATTTTCTTTCTTTCTTGACCACCCTTCTCTCTGATTTTCATATGCAGTTGAATTTTCACACTCTCTCTTCCCTTCTTGATCTCTTCTTCATCCAACAACAATTGCTTATGATCAAATCTCACATTTAATTAATTAACTTTGCTTAATCTGTTCTCTTCATCCGTAATATACATATAAGGTGAGTGGCTGTGCTTTTTTATGCACAAGGCGAAGCAAGAGGAGTCATAATTTATGACGTAGTAATAAAAACGTTTGTAAAATTAATTATTAATTAATATAAATTCTACTTACTTAATCTAAATCAAAACTATTATATATGAATATATAATACTCTTCCGGTCTTTAATATATAATTTAATTTGAGAGTTGATCTTGATTCTAAATATAAGATATATTTTTCAAATTTACCAACTATTTCCTAAATTACCCATATTGATACTCTTTTAATAATAATCAAATAAGAGAATGAGAGAGAAAGTTAAAAAAGATGATTAAGATAATTTAAAAAAAACGTACTATAATAATTAATTTAATTAATTTTTTTAATTTAATTAAATATATCTTATATTTAAATAAAAAAGAAAGAGGAATAATATATATCATTTATTCATTGACCATCAGCTGTTCCAAAGTCTTCTTATATATGTTCACAGCAAATTAAATAGGCAATTTCAAATATATGCATTAAGTGCAACAATATTCGGATGATCGTTCAATTACCATAAAATTCTCAACCACCACCGCAACCTCCACCGCATCTGCCGCCGCCACATCCGGCTCCACCTCCACAACCACCTCCTCTGTCTTTCTTATCATCAGCACCATCGGCACAAGCAAGCAAAACCATAGTTATCATCATCAAGGAAGTGAATACCATAAGAAGCATGAATATGAAACCAGAGCTCTGAAGAGGAATCATAATACTCATATCAGCATCTTCACCTCCCATGGCCATTTTTCTCGCCATTATCTCCTTCAACTTCTATCCTCTTTCTTTAGTCTTTGAAACAAGAGGTCCTTGAAGTTGACATTATATAGAGGTGATATTCTCACCATACATTTTTATCAGTTAGTACAATTCAATTAATTAATGACATTAGTTGATTACAAAACCTTCATGTTTTAAACATTTAAATTGCATTAATTTTTATATGTGCGTTGACTTCGTCCCTTGGTGACTCAGCATTTATCCTGTAGACCATAAATTTAATTATTCCATGTATATAATATTTAAGACCTATAACAATATTTTATGTTGTCAAATTAAAATAAATAGGCTGATCTAATCATGAAAAACAATATTCTTCTATATATTACCAGGTTATAAGATGTATATGTCCTACTCTCTCTTGTCCTTATTTTAATGCACTAACTAGAAGGTTTTTTTATCCTTATAACCAACAATCTTAATTACTATTTTTCTATTTTATCTTTGTTATTAATTGATGTTTAATATTTTGTAGATGAAATTGAGTTTTTTAATATTATTTTTTAGATTATATTATTATATATCATGTTTCGGGATTCGTAATTGTCTCATAACATAGGTGTATCCTTTAGAATTCGAACTTAAGACTCAGAAGTATCTAGTAAGAACTTAAACTATTATATCAACTCTATATTTGTGTGTATTTGAATATTTGAATATACTCAATGTATTTGTGGTTGAATAATCTTACCTTGTTGCTTACTCAATCTTATTCGAAGTTATGTGTTGCTTTCTCTTTTTCTTTAAATAGTAAAACTGACTTATCAAATATAAATTCTACTCCTATATTATATATATATATATATATATTCATATACCGATTTTCAATTGAAACATCTAGCTACATTTACATAGTACTTGATGAAGAACCAAACCTGATTGTAATTTACAGTTCCAGATATATATACCCACTCATGAATACAGAAGCAAAACCCTGTAAGATAATACAGCGACAAAGTGAAAGTGTTCAAACCTTTATATATACAGCCAAAAAAGTAGCTAATCAGTTCATCATTGACCATCTCTCCAGACAAAGTTCAGTCTTCTGGAATTGTTGTTAGTAGTTCCTAAACAGAAAAAAAAACCCTGATTATCAGTAGTAGCACAAAATGATATCACATAAGTACATCAGAGAAACTAAAATAATGAACATTTTATATCTCAAAGATTTGACAATTCTTTCCCAGTTAGGATCATGTGTTGCTGTATTATTGGCAATTCGACTAGTTGCTGGAATTTTAGTAGTAACATTACTTGAGTAGATGGTAGGTAAAGTTCGCTTGAGCCATGACTCTGATGGAGCTTTCGGTGAAGGAAGAGAAAGAGCAAGTCTCAAATTGAAAGCTTCAAGATCGCCTGGTCTCTTTTGAAAGTGATTTTCTACGTCAGTTTCTCCATTACTGACCTCTTTTGAGCATTCTTGATCAGTTGAATGAGCAGCAAGTAGGCTCTTTAGATCAACCTTTACATCGCTGGCCAATCTTGAGATCGATAAATTCTTATCTAAGTCGCTTTCGTATTCTATTTTATTGGAATGATTTGTGATATGCATTTGTATGTCATTAATGGATCTATCAGGACAACAGGTAAAAAAAAGGACAATCAAGAGATTCTGAACTTCTAGGCACAACTGAAGGTTTCTTACAGTTTCCACTATCTTTGATTGCAGTCTCAAAAGGATGCCATGTATGATGGGTTTGAACCTTCATTGCAGAAGAAGATGGATTTGAATGTGACTTCATGCACAGAATCTATATACAGAGTTTTCTCAACCACAGAGCTTGCACAGCCAAAATCACATTGAGCACTCTTACATGCTGATAATTTGTTGCTACCTCTTCTTTGTGGATCAATACCATTTTTTACTTTTTTTTCTCTCTAAAGCCAAATTGGAAATATACTGATACTGATTTCTTCTCCCTATGAGAAGTTCTAGCATGCTGCAATACCACACAAAAGACAAAGACAAGGAGGTTGAGACAAATTAATAGCTCTTTTCTAGTTCCATTATTTGTATTGCTTGACTTGGTCAAAAGCAGAGTCGAGGAAATAGCCCGCAAACTCTGGTGGCATTGTTTTCAGATTCATCACTTTCATTGTCATCATCTTCATCCTCACTTTCTCCCTCACCATTAATATCTTGAGCAAAATATGACAACAATTTGCCTAAGCGGATTGTACCTTTTTCTGCTTAGTAGTACTACTTCCTTTCTTCTCGCGCAACCAGTTGCTCCCTCGAGGTATATTGAGGTGATCCAGAAGCAATTGCCTTCGTTGCAGGCAAGAACCGACCAATCATGAAGTTACGTGCCTGTTGATAACTAGAGAAGCTTCCAAATGGCTGCTGTGTTTCATGATCATCCAATCCACTCAAGCCATTTGCACTGCAGTTCATGAAGAATGCTTCAGTTGTGGAAAGTGTATCAAGTGCATCTTGATAGGCCTCATCTCCATCATCTGAATCATCAGAACTATCCTTCTCCTGGATCGCCTCTTTTAGAATCTTCTGTTTTGTTGCACTTCTAGAGCATAATGACGCTGTGCGATAACCACTATTTAGTAGGATAAGGTTTGTTTTGTTACACTCTTAGAAATGGCACCTCCTTTAGAAACCTGATCAGAATCTTGATGTTTTTTTTAACTCTTGAAGCCCTCCCAGGAGGAAGATTTTGAGTAATAGGAGGGTGTTCAACAGCGAGTGTTGGTAATCTTCCTTCATTTTTGGGTCTTCCAGGAGTTTGTTCCCATACGAAAGAAACAGCTCCAGGATGGCTCACTGGACGTGATTTCAAATCTGATTTGTAAGGAGGAAGAGGAAGTAACCAGATTGATGAATTTCTGCTGGTTTTGCTTTCTTTTGGGTTTCAGAGGCCACTTTTGGTGAGAATCACCTAACTGATAAAAGTGGTTGATTAAAATCTAACTGCTTTTCTTCCATTAGACTTCTCTGATGTCATGCAAACACCACAGTCAAAACAAATTGAAACTCAAATGAACTGAATATTGTGGGAAAAAAAATCAAATGTTCTACAATATGGTAAATGCCAGTTCTTTATCTGTTTATGTGTATCATATGGAACAGAACTAACGAAAGGCAGTAAATATTTATGAAGCATTTGATTAAGAAATATTGAATCCTAAGCCGACTCAATCTCGTACCTTCCTAGATTTTGGACTTTCTGGATTATAGACTACTAAGTAAAGAACATATTAGGCTGCATACAGAACTGAAGATGGGAAATATGCATCTATCATAAACCAGAGTCCTTCAAGTCGGTTGATTATTTTGTAGACTACAAATTTGTGAGGAAACTAATGAAACAGAGACCAAATAACGATTTGGTTTGTTAGAAAGTTGAATTAGTAATGAGTTAAAAGTGATTATTATTAATCACTTAGTTATTTGGGTCTCTTTCTATAAAATCTAATATTTTAAGAGATTAGTTTCACTCAAGTGATGATAGATTAGTGTGTAAATCTAAATGAGTTACTATAATTGGATTGGATAAACATGTTACTCTTTGAATAATATATAAGATTCTTATATTTCTTCTCATTATTTCTCTCCCATCAAGTTAACATGGTTAATGAGAGAAAAGTTCAGTATTTTGAATTGCACGCATGTCATCAAATATGAAGAGAACAGATATTAAAGACAGAAGATATACCCCTAGGAAGAAACCCCTTCAATATTTTAATCCCCTGCTTTATTGTACCTTACTGTCAAATAAACCAACCGACATAACGAGGAAAACAATACATAAAAAAAAACGGAAAATTTCATCGTCATTAGTTGGAGCTAAATACGACCAACATTAATCAGAACACTTCATTGGCATTAGAATAAAGAAACAAACAAGCCCGATCGTACCATTCGGTGGCATTTACAAGAGCAAAGAATCACCAACAAACAGATAATCTGATGGGAAAGAAGAGGGTACAGAATGAGAGAAAGGAGGCGATTTAGGAGTTTGAAAGAGCAAACAAGTGGGTACGTACGCGATTTATTACACAGTTGGAGATGCAATTCCTTGAATTTTGAAAAGATAGTTAATTTAATAAGAGAGAAAATGTGGGTTGAGCTGAAAATGAACTTTTGGGGGATTACATTTATGGGGTGGGCCAATGGCTGTGGGATCTTGTGAAGAGCTGGGAGATTACACACCAACGGAAACCAAGCTCACCCAAGCTCACCCGGTAAGATCTAGAGGGAGGGGTTGTTTCTTCACATGATAAGTTTGAATTCTTAATCGGAGAAGTGGGTATAGCAGTATTTTCAATAAAATTATCTTCAAACAGTTTTGTTGTGTTTTTATTTTATTTATCAAATATAAATATTTTTTTATTAAAAATAATCTTATTTGAAGCTCAATCAAACGTTAAAAAGTTGACACATTTATTAACAAATATTCAAACTTCATTCGCCACGTTATCAGGTACAAACAACTTTTGAAATCTGTAAAGACGTATCTTTTGAATGGCAATATACTTACATAGAACATAAAAGTGTTGTTGAGGCAATACAACCCTGAACATGAAAGTTAATTTTAGAATTAAATTTAATCTTGAATATAAAATTTTAATATATTTTATTTATTAAATTTATAATTTTTTCCTTAAAATATTCTTATTAATTGTATACATAAAAATATTTTAATTTAAAAGTATTTATTATGGAAAATAATATTTTAGTAAAATTAAATCATATTTATTACAACTGACTAATATAATTAATTTTTTAAATATGTTCAAATTAATTATATAATCTTTATATTAATGACAGAAAGTACTAATACTAGTTTGTTTCCATACTCAAGCTTAGGCATTTTTATTCAAAAGACAAAATGGAATTAATGGGAAAGCTGCATGGGTATGAATATTGGGTTTACTTTTTTTTGCCTCCATCCAAGGCGGTCCTCGATCCTTCATTTTCTTCCCAACTGTGTTCGGTAACATGACACCTTTTATGAAATTTTGTTTTAGTCGAATTATTCGTAGTTTTCTAATTACTTTATAATTATTTATGATAAGATAGATTGCCTTCAAGTTTGGATAGTGACTAATGATTCTAATGGTTCTTGGCAAATTCTCTACCGTGTAAGTAATTATGAGGGGCTGAGACTGAGGTTTGTGGTAGTAGGAGTGGTTGGTGATCCTACAAGTCAATGGCTCATTTCCCCAACAGCAACATTAAACTTTCCAATAGTCAAACACATAATCATAAAAGGCCAGGCTGTTACTCTATAAACACTAACTAGCATGCAATAAATTAAAAAAAGACAAAATTATTTACTCTCATCATGTCAATGTCAATGGAGAAAATTGGGGGATTCCCAACTAAAATTTTTTACCATGTGAACCTAAAACATTTTGTTTAGATGATTCATATATTTATTAATACCGTCATGTTGTCTTCATGGCTTTCAAAGTGTAAACAATTAGTCATGAGATATTTTTTATACTTAAAAATAATATTTAAATCCTTATTATTTGATTAAATGGCCAAGTGAAGTGACCACTAAGTCACATCCGATGGTTTGTTGGCAATCATCTTTTTAGTAGAGTCGATATAATATCTTTTAAGTGATAACTAGAAACTAATCATTTAAGGGTATAGTAATTATGGAGGTAGGTTTTGCTCATCAATCTTTATTTTGGAACATATAACAATTTATTTTGTTATTTGGGCTTGGTTTCATCTAGGCCAATACTGTTTGCATGGGCTTGGGCCTACTTTACTATTTCAATTTGGGCCGATTTGATGCCAATCATCACCAAAAAGCTAAAGAGAATCAACCAAATAGACGGCCATAGGAAGGGAGAGTTAGTATCATCGATATTAATATAATTTAAAGGAAGATATACTTTACCCTATATTTAAATTATGGATGAAATTAATTATTTTTCAAAAAAATTTATACTAAAAACAATCAGCAAAATAATTTATATTTTATAATTTATAATTTGTGATATTATAGTTCTTCTAATCTTCATCTTTATGGCCCACAAAAAAAATCTACATTTTCGATATATTTATTTGATAAGTATTTTTACAATTGATAATAAAAATACATTTTTTAGGACACTTCAAATTGATAAAAGCCTCGTCAGGATAGTTTTGCTAAATAAGGAAAATTAATCCATAAACTATCCTAGTTTATCTCAAATTTTAATTAGGTTCATGTAGGTTATTTCATTTAAATTGAACCCTTATAATTTATAGGCATTCATCATTAGATGTAAAAAATTATTAATTTTTAATTTATGGATTTTTATGGACTTTGTGAAACTTCTTACCTCATTTCATTTTACACCATTCTGACACATGTACATTTTTATAAATAATTTTTCATAAAGTGTATAAATTAAAATTAATAGATCGAATGATAAGGGTTTAATTTAAACAGAATGAACTATATAGACAATCAAGATGACGGATTGCTTTTTTCTGCCAAATATATACAAATTGTTCTGTTTCTTACCTTTTTCAATAAAAAATATTTGAAAGAAAGGTGTGAAAATGAAATAAAATATTAATAAAAACGATTCCAACGTTGAAAAGGCATTGTGCATGGAAATAATCTCCGAAACTAAGTCAAATACATATAGAATTCTCTTTATATGCAGAATTATTGGAAGAATCTCCCACATCTCTTTTACTTTCACACAAAGCAACAAAATCAACTTTACTACCTATTTTATGCTATGAATCTTGGCTTTTCCTCTCAAAATTTCAAAAATTTTCCATAATAATTTATTATGCCATCATATCTTTAATTTTCATTCCAAGTTTTTTTATTTGGTCCCATTATAGCTTTAAAATGATAAATTATTATAAAAATTAGTAATTAATACTTTTAATATTTATTAAGAAAATAATAGGCAGATGCTTGATACAGATGTACATTTTGTTCTTTCTTCCAAAGTAATGGATACGTGATATACACAAGTGTCTCAATAAACATTAAAAAATTCCAAATAAGGAGAAACTAATTAATATATTTTTGTGCACAAGCTTTCAACCCTTTATCATATAAAGGTAATTTAATTTTTTTTATATAAAAGAAATAGGTATAACTTGCGCCTTGATAATGTCTACATCAAGTCATAATGTTCGTGGTAGGCGTGGAATATTTGATTACTAAATTTTTAAGCATATGCTGATTATATTCTGCATTGATTAGGTGTATTCATAAAAATTAATATATATATATATATATATATATATATATATATATATATATATAGTATGCATCCATAAGGAGATTAGAAAATGGCAAACGTATGCATGTGATTTTTTAACTTTATATGAGCTTTTGATTCACTTTCAATATGGCATATTTCAAATGATGCCCATTATTTTAAAAAATTAAATTTAATGCAAGTATTTAAAAATGTTTAATTTATTTGTCAATATTTAAAATTTTAATATTAGGATTATTGTTTTTACTGTATAAGGATTAGGAGAATTCATGCATTATCAATTAACTCAATATATTATCCTATTAAATGCATTAATTTGAATGCTAGCTGATATTTGACTCAATGGACAAATTATTTTAGTATATATCAAAACCTAAAATGACAGCCACAGCTTACCTAAAATGCTTTGTTTGGTTCGTTTGAATCCCATTTCTTTGAGTCAAAATCCCGCCTCCATCTATACACTTTGTGTAATTAAAATATTAATTATCATAGGTGGTAGAAGAATGTGTTTGGTACTTTTTTTTAGTTATTTTATGGACAATACAAATAAAACTAGGAAATTAGTTTGTTTCATTTCGTGGATTTTTTTTTTTAAAAAAAAATCATGTGTTAACGTTAAAGACCACTTTCTAAATAGAAGATTTTGGACTCATGGTAAAGCAAACTTATTTTATTTTATTTTTTTGTTAAAATTATCATATTATCTCAGTAACACACATAATTTTGTCTTGCTGGAATTGTTTTTGACCAAAAGTATTATATATGTTGCGTGATTGATTTGGGGTGAGTGAAAGGGACAAAAATTAGTCAAAATGTGGGCACAAAATCATCCATAGGTTGCCACGTGTCATTATTAGAATACGAGATCGAGAGATTAATTAATGTCCTAATTAAAATTTAAACCAATTATTCAAATTCAAAGAAAGAAATAAAAGTAGACGATAGTAACTTCATCGTTTTCATATCATGCCATATGGCTAGCCATCTTTGTCTTTATAGAAAAGAATATTTGATAATGATGCCCCAATTTGCCATAATTATGCATTTTGGCTAGAGGTTTTAAAGAAAGATAAATGAATAAAACTTACTCTAATTTTTCATATAGTCATGAGGAAAAGAATTTTTGGTTCTAGGTGACTAGTCTAATTCCACTAACATTTATTATTTATAAAACTCATTTGATCCTAAATATAAATATAAACATAGCTAGATAAATAATTTATATATATTAAAAAAATTAATTACGTTGATAGTCCAATGCACTAAACTCTTACTATGTAAGGTTTTATGAGTCATAGATACATATAACTTTATCTTTATAATTAGAGAGGCTATTTATAAAATTTGAATATATGGCATTCAAGTCATATAGCAACAACCTTACTACTATTCTAAAACTCAATTCAGTTAAAATGTTAAATGGATTTAAATATTTTTGGATTACTATGTCATTTATAATATTACTTCTTGTTCTTAATATAAAAGTTAGCAATAAAGTTGAGTTTAATCCTAAATAAAATATATTAATCTATTTTATATTTAATATTATTATTATTTTTAAACTAATTTAACTAATTTATAAATTGATATATAATCTAATATCATATATGAGTATTTTGAGAATATGACGTCACATTTATTATAATCAAATATTTTATTTAATTTTATTAATTTATATAAATTAATTAACTATGTCTTGTATTAATGATAGGAGGGAGTATATATATTTAATTAAAAATATGAATTAAATAGATTAATAATTTTTGTGTGCAAAGTCAAGATGGACATGTTCGATTTTTGAAAAAGGATAAAAAGGAAAGCTAATTGACTCCTTTTGACTTTTTTTTTGGGGGGCAATGACTCCTTTTGACTTTGTGTTGCTTTCGAATATTTTTCCCTCCCAAAAGTGAATACTATGCTATTATGCTCAATAATTTCAGATTCAAATCATTATCACTAAGCCCTACTTGTGTTGCAAAATACCAATTCCTATCATCTCTTAAGATATTTGTTTTTATTCTTTCCACCTCATCATTTTTTTTTCGAGTTCTACATATTATTGCTGTAAAAGTTTCCATCAGAAAAATATATATATATATATATATATATATATACTTTCAACACACGTTTCGCAACAAACATCACATATTAATCTAAAAAAATATTTTTAATTAAATTTAATGAAGCAGTATTCACTACTTTTTCGTTCTAATATATTTATCTTTAATTATAAAAATGTCATTGTCAAATTAAATACTGTGGAAGCAAGGAAGCAAAAGCATATTCGTCAAAATTTTATTCTTCGTTGCAACCAAGAATTCTTCATCTTTTTCAAACTAAGCAACTTGAATTGAATCCATGTCTCTGCTCAAACTATGTTAGTATCTTTTTTCTTTTCTTTTTTTTTTTCAACGCTTAGACTGATTAAAATACCTTTTTTTTTATGAATATAGTAAGAAAAATTGCAAAGGATGCATAAATGTTTAACTCATATGTTTTTATGTATTTTATATGGAATACAAACAACATGACATGCTCATAATTTAATGGGAGAAATATTATGATGTTACCATGAAATATTTTAATTATTAAAAAATAAATAGTATAAATCTGTTATTATTTTTTACATTAAAATTTGTTACTGTATACTCTTGAATCATTTACTTATGACATTATAATAATTATTTATAATTTAATTATATTGTATAAATTGCTATACTTGTGGTATTTTGCTTATTCTATAAAAAATAAAATTTAGGTTAAATTTCTTATAATTATTATATCAAGTCTATCTCCACCCATACTTTATCATGTATCATCATTTAATCATAATTAATAAATCAGATTCAGATATGATTTTTATAATGTTTAGCATGAGTTGTTTAATAGTAATAAAGAAAGATTGGATCTCGAACAAAATTATATATTTTTTATAAGTATACCTTACAAAATTAAACAGTCACGGGTGATCGATGAATTGGAAACGAGAAGCAAAGCAACTTGACCTAATTAATTCCCCACGTGCATGGCGGTTCGATCAATGGTATGAACTATGAACTGGCTCTGGCCCATTGACCAGATGGACCCCACCAAGATTATACCAAAACATAAAAGGAGCCATGAAAGTCTTTTGTTGCGCCATTTGTTTTACTTATTACACAAATTTCGTTTTCTTGATATAAATAGTATCTGCTGTCTTAATTATAATTATAACAGTCAAGTTAATTTTTTAAAATAGATTTTAAAAAATTAAATAAATTAATTAATTATAACTAATATAAAAATTTATTGATTAATTTTAATAAATTGAATGATATATAATATAAATTTATCTTAAGGAGTTATATTTAATCATAATTAACTTATTCATTTTGTCTCCTTAATCTACCCAAAAAAATCAATTAAATTTTATAATTATGATCAAATATAGTATATTTTTTGTTACAATAAAATTTAAATAAATTAGGTCACATGGCTCATTAAAGTCAAGGGAAACATCCAACTCCAAGCTTATAAAATACTTATAGAAGTAGTCACAAATAGCTCATTAACAAAATTTTTCATATCGACAACATGTTTTTTTATGTAAGCATGGGGTATCCACCATGAGGATTATTGATTAATTCTCTCACACTATAAACTTTCATAAGGGATTTTAGTGTTTGCTATGAGACCATCTTTGTATGTACATCTAAATATCATATTTGATTAGATGCTTAAAGAACTCAACTAAGTGTCAATTGTGATAGTTCTCATAGTTTATCGACAATAAGATTTAAATTTATAATTTTATAGATTATGAGTTAATTCTTTATTAATTAAATTAAGTTTTAATATAAATGGTAGTGATTCTTACTACGAAAATTTGATTTATATATATTTTTTATATTATATGCTACAAAAAGGTAAATTACTACCAATAAATGGTTGCATATGGTAATAAACAGTCTTAACCTTATAAGAAAAAGAGTATAAATTTAAATATAAAAAAACATACTTATTGTAAAAAGTGTTTACGTTCTAAGTTTCAAAAAAGATCATACCTTTACAAAATTTTAAGACACTAACTACTAAAATTAAATTAATTAATGTGACAGACTGGATAATGTATTTTAAGAAAAAAGGTTGACTTCAAACAACTATCAGAATATTTTGTCAAAAAAAAAAAAAATTAGACATCAGTATTAAATAAATACAACTTGTCATGTTAATAATTTATAAGTATTAAATATAGCATGACTTATTTTGTTGGAAAACAAATGCTCAATAAATTCATACCACATACTCATACATGATCCCCATATAATTTTAAAAATTGATAATAAATATTGAGAGCTCTATATTCTTTTTATACTGAATTATATTTGAGCAAATGAGATCGTAAAAAATGTTATAACTTATAAATTTTCTTGTTAGATTTATTTACTGTTATTTGAGATTATTAACAGTCGATTTGTTTGATTCGCGGGAATGTAGACCTATAATGAGAGAAACGTTATTATCTCTAAATAATTATCGTAATTATATATCTAAAGTTTAAGTACGAGGTCACTGGTTACATTAGAAGGATGTGTAACTAATAGTATAACTTATAATTCTTACAAGTGAATTATCATTTAATTATACACAATTTTTCATGTATTAGTCATACTCTCTAAAATGATTTATATTATTATAAATACATTTAAATAACGCAATTTCCTATAAATATTATTATATGATTTAAAAGTCAACTACATTGAAGGTAAAAAAAGTCAAATGCCTTACTCCTTAAACACCAAAAAAGGAATTCATACAAAAACTTAATGTATTAATGATCCATGCATGCATGCTGAATAATTTATATTATTCAACCCATCAATTCACGAGGACTAATTTATTTATTATTCAATACATTCTGAAAAGATGAAAATAATCAGAGTCAACATTGAAAGAAAATTTATTTTATGAAAAAAAGAAAAGAAAAAGTAACTATACGATTTACAATTGATTGTTATGATTTAGAACGATGCCCGTTGACCAGCTGAGTTAAATACAATGAATAAACTGTTGAGCAATTAATTACAATTTATTTCAACATTTATAAATTTGGATTTGGATTGGTTACAATAAATGGCTAAAGAAGAAAGGGTATTTTGTTGTTTCCCGCGGGGTAAGGGGCGTGAAACTGCGAACACACACATATGGCTATGTGAGAGAGGTGACCTGCACTGCACGTGACCCACCACCCCCTCTCTCTTCCTCGCTCCACAACACCTCTCTGAAATATAGCCTATCGCTTTCTTCTTCGATCAATCAAAAATACCTCCCAAAAAATAAAATCCCGCACCTCTCTTTCGTAGTTCCATTTCCTCGTTTCCATCACACTTTGTCCCTCTCTCTCTCTCTCTCTCTCTCTTTCCGTCTCTATTCCTGTCGCTGACTTGACTGGTTCTGTTCTATAATAACTGGGGAATGAATGAATGAATTATGATGCCCTTCATGCGGATGAACTGAGATTCTAATGCTTTTGCACGAGATACGCGATTTTATGCTCAAATGCTTGGATCTTCTGGCGGTATACCACTCATCTTTACTTTCGGGCGTGCTCTTGATGATTTTTTTCCGGGTTTTTTTTTTGTCATTTTGTGTTTCACAATTTGAATTCAGTTATGTTTCTGTCGTGACTTTCTGATAACTTTGGATTCTTAGTGCTGGTTTTCCTGTGGCTTTCTTAGCATTGGGGAATTAACAGTTTTTCTGAAGAATACAGATTTTGTTTTTGGACTTATTGGGCGATTTGGCCTCCCTTGAGGAGTTCATTTTTTATATAAGTTGGCTTTCTTTGGGAGTGAGCACGTCTCATCAGCAAGAATCTGATTCCAATGCTGTTGAACTTGTAATCTGTTTCTCTTGTCACTTTCAATTTTAAAAACTGAATCCTTGCAGAGGCTCAACGTCAGAATTAAGAGCTTTTACTGCATAAAGTTGAATTTTACAGCATTCTTTAACAGTGGCGCTGATATTTCTTTTGAAATTTTCGATGCTACGGGTTTTCATACCAATTGGGGACGCGAGAATAGGCAGTTTCTGCGTTGTATTATTGTTACTGAAGTTTGCCCCCTGCTCAGTGGACGGTTTTGTAATCCTTTCCTATCTCAATCATAGCCTTCCTAGTCTAGTGTAATAACCAAGAGAGGGAGGAAAAGTGACGATCCTTATTAGAAGATATCGGCATCAAAGAAAAGAACAAAATAGATTGAATGAAAGAAATGGAAATCGTCGACATTCCTGTTATTTTGAGCCCAAATTGAGCGAAGAAAGGGAAGAAAGAACAGAACTTGTAAAAGAAACCTTGACCAAGGAACAAGAAGAAAATAGACTCGAGATGGGATAGCTTGGTTTGGCTGGAAATTTAAGTATGTAGGTGATTTTGATTTTGATTCTAATAAACATGAAGATACTTGAAAGAAGATAGAATGAGAAATAATCTTATAAATGCTTATGATGAATCTATAAAAGGAATTGGTGTAATTAAATTGTTTCGAATGTTACTTTATTATATTTCATCTTATATGAATAAAGAAACTATGAAATGAAGCCAAAAAGAAAAAGAAATGAAGGGAAATGATTTGGTCATAAGGTGAGAAAACACTTCAAATCAGGAAGTATGGAGAACCTTGTGATTAATTCAGTAATAGTATTTTTAGAATTGCTACAAGTGGTACTTGCCTTAATAGCGTAGTATTATATATACTTGTTTGTTGGATCCAAAGTAAACTTTTTTTCCTTGATTCAGTGGAGCTTACCTTACTGGTTTACCTTAAATCTTTTTCACACACAAATTGTTGTAGGTCATGCATGAGGTGATTGCATTACTATTTTTTCTGGCACTCTAAAAGGTGATTTTCCTAATAAAGAAAAAGCCATATAATATGTTAAAGATTTTTTTACCTCAGGAAATAAATAAAGGGAAATTAATATGGATGTGAAGCCATTTAGGAATTATATTAATTGTAAACAACACATGCATGGAAGTGTGGTATGTATACAAAGATGTGAAATCTCTGTTATTCACAAGAATGGTCGGATTATTTGAACATTTTGCAGTATGACTTTGTTCACACCCCTTGCTTTGAAGGCAAGTACTGCCCTTTAAGCTAGGTTTTTGGATATTCTTCGTGAGAGAGTTGGGTCAGTAGCTGTATCCTTGATGTAAGGAACAATAATTTCGTACTTCTCTGCGTGTTTTAAGGGGACCATGCTTTGAGTTGGAAATGCTCAAATCTCAGCAGTAGGTCTAGATAGTCATTATTCTTACAGTCTCTCTATTCTTTTGAAGGTTCAAGATAGAATACAAGTTTCCATGTCTGCTTTCTGCACGGGGCATATTGAAACACTGGTGGAACTAGGGCATTGGACAAGTTTTCATGTTTTATTTTTAATGGAAATCCTATTTGCTCTCAATTTGAATGTTTCACTTCCATGTGGTATCTACTATTTTAAGATTTTCTCTCCTTTCAAATTCTGATATTGTTTTTGATGCTGATGTATATCTTGTTGTTTGGTAATTTGGTTCATGCAGGTCACGTGGACTCCAGCTTCAAGTGGGTTAAGAATTACTTTTAGCTTGTTGATGTCTCTTATTGGTTAAGAATTGTGGCGAAATGATTTTACATTCCAAATATACAAGGACATGGATGAGAGACGAAATGATGAAGGGCTCGCAGATCAAGGGCCATCAAACTCTTCATGGTGGCCATCAGACTTTGTTGAAAAATTTGGATCTGTTTCTCTGGGTTCTCAAGAAGAGGCCTTAAATAACAAAGAATCACCTAGACATTTTGAGCAAGATGTTTTGTCACCTCATAAAGCATCGCAAATTCTCTGGCATACTGGAATGCTTTCAGAACCAATACCAAATGGTTTTTATTCAGTCATTCCTGTGAGGATCTATTTATACCTTTTCTTCTTGGTGCAGATATTTGGTTGCTTTTTGCCAGCATTTCTTGTGATGATTTCCCCCCAATTTTTGGCATATGATTGTTGCTGGAAGTAATAATACATGCGGGAAATAAATAATGTTGCAATGGAGTTTTGCACTTGATAGTCCTTTTCATTTGTTTCACAATTTGCATCCTGGTTTTGATGAAATTTATTTCAAAAGTACAGTCTAGAGAACTCCTATTGTTAGTGTTTTTTTTTTCTTACTTTACAGTTTTCAATCTTACATCTAATAAATTTCTTGCAGAAAGCATCTTTACTCAATATTGGTTTTAAGATGCTGTTTAATAACTTCGTGCACATTTATCATTGAGTTTGCTGGCTGTATCCTTGTATTTGGTGTGTGAGCAAAATGGTTTTTACTTTAACTTTTCTGTCATGTAGTAATAGTTTAGTCTGATAATGTGCAGGATAAAAGGCTCAAGGAAATTTTTGATAATATTCCTACTATGGATGAGATTCATGCTTTGGGTGCAGAGGGTCTAAAGGCTGATGTCATTTTGGTGGACGCAGAGAAAGATAAAAAAGTATCTATGTTGAAGCAATATGTTGTGGCCCTAGTGAAAGGATTGAACTCAAATCCAGCTGCGATAATAAGAAAGATAACTGGACTAGTATGTCTTATTTTTTATTCTTATTGTGTCGTTTCTGTTCTCAGTCTAAGGATAGCTTAATACATGGCCGTGGCCCTATTGCCATTTTGCATAAGGCGTTTTCCCTAAAATTGTATAGAAGTTTATTTTACAAGTTCGTCCAATCTTTCTTGTCTCAAATGATGTGTTAAACCTACGGACAAGACCTAAGCAAAGTTTTTGCTGTCAGGTTCTCTTGTAAAAATTTAGCATGTGGAGAATTTTTTTGAAAAATCCATTGACGTGGTTCTAAGCTTTAAAAACAAATCCACATACCATGTCTTTATTAGAAAACCTGACAGCAAACACCTAAAACCTACATCTTAGTTTTGTTCTAAATATTATGCCAAGTGTTTTCTTGAGCTTGCTTATTTTAGTTTATCTGCATTGCTCAGTTTTTGCTGTCTGAGTCCAGTGAGGTGCAAATTTTTCCCTAAGACAATCATGTCATCATTATGACTAAAATGTTGGTGAAAATTACACGATTTAGCATCTATCATTTGTGTTATTTTCATCTCATTGCCTATATTCATCATTTAATGAATTTTCTAGTCATAAATATAGGGCGTTTCATGTTTATGTTGACCGCTGTGTCTGCACAGGTTTCTGATTTTTATAAACGATCAAATGTGGAAAGTCCAGCAAAAGCTGCACTTGAGGAAACCTCCCACATGTTTGAGAATCGAGGTGCCCAGATACTGGGACAAATAAAGAATGGTTCATGCCGTCCTCGAGCAATCTTATTTAAAGTGTTAGCAGATACTGTAGGTCTTGAAAGTAGGCTCATGGTGGTAAGAACTAATTTCTGCTGGTGTGCTCTATACTCACCATCATATGTAAACTCACTACTAATATAACAAAGCTTCTAATTTGGTTACCAAGAGTTTTGGCAAAAGAGTTCATAATAAATATCCCATTTTTATCATGATATCTATTTTTTGAAAGATTCAGCTTGTTTTACATTTTCATTGGCAGGGTTTGCCAAACGATGGGGTTGTTGAATATGTAGACTCATACAAGCATATGTCAGTGATTGTTGTATTAAATTCTGTGGAACTGCTGGTTGATCTCATGCGATGCCCTGGTCAATTATTACCTCGATCAAACAAGGCAATTTTCATGACACATATTTCTGCAGCAGGAGAGAGTGATTCTGCAGAAAATGATTCCTGTGATTCACCACTAGAACCAAACAGCCCTTTATATGGGGTTTCAGAGAAAGTGGATACTGACAGGTGTAAAGGCACTTAATTTTTTGCTTTCGTACTTTTTTTTTCAATCTATAGTTATGCTTTGTCTTAATTATAGTCAAGTCACTCTCACACTGACCATTGGACCTAATTCTGATAGTTACCAAGTGGGCTAGCATTGATCTTCTTGGTCTTCTATTGTAGCGCTGAAAAGGAGGAGAACCTCCCATTGCAGAGGAGATTTGATGTATCAGGCCCTTCCTTGCGAAATTTGATGTTACGGTCAAATACCAGTCTGGATAGGAAATTGAGGTAGTGATTTTTACATTGCTAAACCCAAAACTGTATTTTCAGCCTTTTTTCATCATCTCCTTTTCACTTGAAGCAGTACTTATTTTTCTTTCTTTTTTTCTTTTCCGTTTTTTTCCTTTTTTAATTCCACCTTTTGAATTGTTCTTTCATCAGGTTCAATTTGTTATATAGTTGGTGAAACATTTTTATCTCTAAAATTATAAACTGCAACTGTTTCTTGTTGAATTTCGTTTGTCAATTCCCTCAGTTTTTCTCATAGTGAACCCAATATTGCAATTGCATTTGGTCGGCGTAGTCGAAGAAAGGTCATTGCAGAACAGAGGACAGCTAGTTCCAGGTTAGTCATAATTTTTCTTGTGATTACGAGTATGCAGATGTTGATTTTGTATTATTATTTATGACATCTGTTGCTGTTGCTATCCTGGCCATTGTGTTAGAATCTGAGTCAGTTTGTTGGATGATTCATTATTCATTTAATTTCTTTTAGTTGGCTCTATGAGTTTCTTCTTGGGTTTGGAATGACTCTTTATATCATCAAATAGTAGCAGTAAATAATTCCTATTGTTATAAATCCCGAGTATATCAAATAACCTTTAGGTGGATTGATAAAAATCACTTCTTATAAATATTCATGTTGTGAGTGTAAATCTTACATTCATGGGCATGCATGTGATGTAGACATAATTCTCAGCATTCATTCCACCACCACCGAAGGTGGGAGTTTTTCTATTGGCTGTAAATGTTGCATGCTGTGAGCTAATTTGATGCTACCCTAAACCCTTATTAATATAATTAATGTAATTTGGTATGCTAATTATTTTGCTATCAT
The DNA here is from genome assembly GCA_037074615.1 of Leucaena leucocephala. Taxonomy (NCBI): domain Eukaryota; kingdom Viridiplantae; phylum Streptophyta; class Magnoliopsida; order Fabales; family Fabaceae; genus Leucaena; species Leucaena leucocephala. Next base: position 3,823,329 of record CM073546.1, on the reverse strand, counting down.
TTTTCTGTTTGTGTTAAATAATGTTTTGCAGTCCAGAGCATCCATCTTTTAAAGCACGGGGACGGTCCATGCTTAGTGGTGATAGGAAAGCATTCAGAGACTTTGCTGATGATGAGGCTGCATCAAGGTTCCCGCCTTTATAGTCCCCAAACACTTGGTTATGTTCTGATATAAATTTATATAGGCATATATGTTTTCTAGAGTCTCCTGTGGTGGCTAACTGCTTTATTAACTAAATATTTGGGTTCCCCCTGTGGTGTGAATGAGAATTGTTCTTTCCCGGATTTTTAATTTCTATTCTACCCAATGTTTGGTTGCCTCGTCACTGAATTTTTTGGTTTGATTTATTAAACATTTATTCAACTTTAGTTGACTTATGGTACGTAGGGTTTATAAATTATAATATAAATTGCAGAGTATTTAGTAATTGAAACTTTGTCGAGAAAAATATTTGATTCCTTTTTTTCGATTTGCTGAAATAGTTACATTAATTTACCCGTTGCAAGACTATACATTTATATATAATCCTCCAACAAAGCCCCTTACACTTGCTTATCTGTATTCAATCTCATTAAACATGATTTTCTGTAGGTAGAATCTACATTTCTGTCATTGTCATAAACTCGCATTCTCACTAAATTCCACATAATTCTGTAAAACCTTATCCTAGAGCTTTGGACCAGGTTGTGGCATTAATCTTCGAGATTTTCATGTTGGTGTCAGTTATGGTTTTGATGAAAGCATTGAGTTTGGCTGAGTTGGCTTTTCTCTAGAGAGCTGCTAACAGAATGACAAGTCAAATTAAAAAAGGGAACTGAACCCTAATTATCACCACTGCTGGTGTTGTTGACAAAGGACTGTGGGAAAAATATGCTTCCCTAACTATCATCATTCCTGGTTGTTTGTCTTTACTTTGGAGGCACATGTTCTTTATAGTTTTTTACTAAGGTATATGTGCATGAATTAGAAGTTGAATTATCCTTGTACTATAGGTCAGATGGCGCATCTTCATCAGAAGCCCGTAGGATTAGAAGAAGAAGCATCAGCATTACACCTGAGATTGGTGATGATATCGTAAGGTTGATAATTTTTCCATTATGTTTCCTATATTGTACTTGCTTCATTGTGATTTCTGGATACATGGCCGCTCATGTTGGTTCCTTGGATATGACCGATGATAGTGTCACTGGATGCTGTCTATGAATTTAGCATGTCTAGTTGTTTACCTTTTATGTATGAAAAACTTGACCTTTTAATGGAGTGACATGAGTAGGTGATTGACTATTTCAACTGGTTCCTAAATACTAGTAACTAAAAGGAAGGGTGCATATTCTTATCTATACCTTCATCAAGTGCTTGATCTTTTGGTGATATTTATTTGACTATTGTAGGTATTATCATCTGTTTGCTGATATGGCAGTTGCTCTAATATATCCAGGGCTGTACGTGCGATGAATGAAACACTGAAGCAGAATCGTCTTTTGAGAGAGCAAGGGGATAATAGCTCAACAAATAGCGTTGGGGACCTTCAGAAAAATGTATGTCTGCATTACTATGTGAAGCAGGAGTGATCAGTAGTGTCCCATCAAAATTGTATCTTATATGATCCCATCTTACTATATTATTGCTCTAATATCATAGATGACAGTTGCCTTCATTTGTTAAATGATACTATTTTCCACTGATCTTGTTTTTCTTTTTCCCTTTTTTCCTTTTAAATAAACTAATTTGCTGTCATGCCAACTTCTTTAGAGGAGCTCTCATGGTTGGCAAATGATCATCTTACGGGTTTCTGCTTACTTTACTACTTTTGCACTTTTGGTTGTCATATTTTTACCAGTTCTGCTGCTGGTAATATATTTGTTGACCGTATCTTGAAGTTAAATCCTTGTGTATGGGAAAAAAGAAGTTAATGTAATGGATGGTTTTGTCCCCAAACTGGGTCAATATTGGAGTTGAATGAATGATATACCAGGAAGAGAATCTGATAGTTGCTATCTGCATTTATTGTATTTGATCATTGAAGATTTTTTTTAATGATCACAGTACCTTTATTATTAAAAAAATGATATTTTTAATGATTACGGTATCACACTTGATTATTTAGTTCAGCATAAATATCTTCCAAGTCGATCTGATTCTATGCAGTTTAACAGATGTCAAATTTCCATCGAGATGGTCATGAGGGATCTACTTTGAATTCTCTTCCACCTGATCAAGTAAATTCCCAGAAAGCAATGTCATTACCCTCTTCACCGCATGGTTACAGGGGTCAGACATCTGAGAGAAGTGGACTATCGAGATATGGAGTGAACGAATTGCAGTCAACATGGAATAAAATCCTTGAATCTTCAATGTTTAATAATAAACCCCTCTTACCATATGAAGAATGGAATATTGACTTCTCAGAAATAACTGTTGGAACCCGTGTTGGGATTGGTAAGTATTGCATTACTTGATACAATTATCGGCATAGTGTGATCAATTATTTGCACCACGCAATTCATTATGATTTATATGCTTGGTGTGTAAATTGGGTTAATGTCAAGATTTGTGATTTTGAATGGGGCTGGATTTCTGCATTACTGATTTGGGTTGAGGTATGACAGATCAATCTGTTACTCCCTATTGTTTTCAGTGGTTGTTTTTTTATGGGTTTTTCTGATGCATTCAAATTCTCAAACATGCTCCCCTCCCCCTCTCTCTCGGACGCGCGTGTAACTATGACGGAATAAAAGTGGATGCCTTGGTCTGTAGGAGTGAGAATACAATTGCTACTACTGATTTCTGTTCAGTCGTGGCTTGTTTTCTTTGTTTCTTCTTTTTTTGTCCTTTTTTGGATGAAAGGCAAGAAACAAGTCTTGAAATAATACAGAGTAAGACAAGGTCCATGGCATTAAGACATCGGGCCTACATCAAGTGTCTTGTTTTCTTTGTATAGTGCTTTTATTCACAGGATTTATAGTCTAGAGATTGATGATTAAAGTCTTTTTTTCTTTTTTATTTTTGCCCCATTCATTAACTCAAATGACAAGTAAACCTCCGGTTTGATGTCATTTTTTTCTTTTAATGAAATCTGTTCAGCTTTCTGCAAATGAAAAGGGTTCGGCCCTTGTATTCTTCTGGTTCTTGTACCTGATCACTCACCCTGTATGAACCGTTTTCTCTTTCTGATTTGTTGTGTAAAATATGAAACTCGGAACTATTCTTTGGTCTCAGGAATTAATCTAATCTACTTGGCCAGAATGTAAATTTTAAGCAGAAGTTGATGGCCATTTAACTTCGGCTATATTGCACTGTCTTGTTAGCTTGTTTAATTTATTTAGCAAAATGCTTGTTTCGAGGGGATTCTCTTGAACAATGATTTCTTATTACTGGAATGCCTTTTCACCATCAATGTACCTTCATTTTGATCTCCCTCCATGATTGTTTTTTATGAAGGGGATACAAATCTGTTACTTATTTTTACCTTTCAAAATGTTAAAGAATAACTATATGTGAAACTACTTTTAAGGGCTTTGCTGACCATTGCTTTCCTCATTTAAACACAAATTTAGAAGCAAAAACTCCATCTTTTCCAGGGTTTTTCGGAGAAGTCTTTCGTGGCGTATGGAATGGCACAGACGTTGCTATCAAGGTTTTTCTGGAGCAAGATTTAACTGCTGAAAACATGGAAGATTTCTGCAATGAGATATCAATTCTCAGGTATCTTCTTCTTGTTATGCTTTCTGTCAGCTTTTTTCTGTTAGATCCTACAGTTCCTGATCTCTGTGCTCGTGTTTTTTTCCAGCCGGCTTCGACATCCAAATGGTATTCACTTTCATCCTCTTAAGCTATTCATTTCTTCTAGATATTATAATTAAACTACTCTTGATCTGGCAATGATATTGTATGCAGTAATCTTATTTCTTGGGGCGTGTACAAAGCCTCCACGCTTGTCAATGGTTACCGAGTACATGGAAATGGGGTCACTGTATTACTTGATCCATTTGAGCGGCGAAAAGAAGAAGCTTAGCTGGCGGAGAAGACTGAAGATGTTGCGAGATATATGCAGGTGTGAATGAATATAAGTTTGGTTTTCAAGAATTTTCCCATCAAGAGAAGATAAATGCAATTTGCAACTTTTAAAGTTCTGAGCTTCATTTACATTTACATGGTTATTATTGGACAACCCTGTCACTGTTTTCAGTCAAACCATGTTTTTGTTGGTGAAGTTGGTTGTATTTCTTTTATGAAAATGATATTGCATGTAAAATTATTGGATGACTAAAATAAAAATGAACACCCATGGTGGTTGGTGTAGGGGGCTGATGTGCATACACCGAATGAAGATAGTGCACCGTGACCTGAAAAGTGCAAATTGTCTTGTGAATAAACATTGGACTGTGAAAATCTGTGATTTTGGGCTTTCAAGGATCATGACAGAGTCTAGTATCAAAGACGCTCCATCGGCCGGAACTCCAGAATGGATGGCTCCTGAACTTATTCGGAATGAACCATTCAATGAAAAGTGCGATATATTTAGCCTTGGGGTGTTGATGTGGGAGCTTTGTACTTTGAACAGGCCATGGGAGGGTATTCCACCAGAAAGGGTATGTTTTACTCATCTCATTTTCATTTTAATCTCTGTTGTCATTTTTTTGATAAAATTGACTCCTTGGATCCTTAAATTAGGTGGTTTATGCTGTTGCTAACGAGGGATCTAGACTGGACATTCCTGAAGGCCCGTTAGGCAAGCTCATTGCAGGTCTGTGCTGAAAACATCTCATTAGTAAGAGTTGACACATATAGGAAAAAACGGACTCATATCCCATAAAGATATGAGTTCGATTCCCATTACCATCGTGAGAATTTTTTTAATAAGCAATCTCGTAAGCCCTTGTAAATATTCTCTAAACTTTAAAACTATACCCTAATCTTAATAGGAGACGCTGAACCTATTTAAATGTTCCTCTTATAAAAAAGAAAATTTTTTGAAAATTTTTTGTAGGATGATAGATACAATTTTTTTTTAGAAAAACTATATCTGTACTGTGTATAGAAAAAGAAAAAATTGGTATTTTTCATTAAATATGATTTTTAGTGAATCGCATTCTTCATGATTTGATTTGTTATACATACATATATATATATATGTATGTATATGTATATGTATCCAATGTACATAAAAAAATGATATTTTTTATTTCTTTGTTTTTTTTTTCAAGTATAATGATCCTCCTCCTAGGCAAATGATAAAACATTAAAAGTAGTAGTTCAATTTATCCAAATGTTTTACCATGGTGCAGATTGTTGGGCAGAACCAAATGAACGGCCAAATTGTGAGGAGATCCTCTGTCGCTTGCTTGATTGCGAGTACTCTATGTGCTGAGGCAAATCTGAAGGAACCTTTTGTACATAGTAAAAGTAAACTTTTTTGGGTAGAGTCGTTACATCTGTTCCTTCCGGCTTATGTTGTAGTCGCGCATTTTTGTTCTCTTTTCTTCCCATACTTGTGCAAACATCATCGTTACAATTTTCATCATTAGCCTCTGCAAACATATATCTCCTTTTTGAGCAATGAAAGCAAAATTGAATTTTGTATCTTTTCTCCGCATATGCAACTGTTTCTTTGCACTAGAATAGATTGATATATTCATGACTCAAAATTGGACCAGAACCTCGCATGGTTACTGATAAAATTGTAAGGAAAAAGATATTTATGATGAACTGCACAATAAACACACCACCTTGACTAGAATATTTTCTTCCCTCTGTTCCTGCTTTCCAAGCATCATATGGATCAATCATAGATGGGACGCCTATTCAAAGCATCTTCAAAGCGGCTGCATGAAGCCACTCTCATCTCTGTACTCATGTCATTCTCTGGTGCTGGGTAATAATCCTCCCTCAGCTGCACATCCCTCAGGTTGCTTATCTTGAGGAAGAAATTCATGAAATGCTCATGGGTTGTTCCATGAATGAAGAGTTTCCTCAGAGTGTCACATTCTCTGAGCAAGCCAGCAGCTGGAAGAGATAGGCTCCTTTGGTTGACATCTTCATCTTGTGGTGGCCAGTAATCAAGTTCCTCAAGTGTCAAAGTGCCTATACCGTTGAGGAAGAACCTCTCCCACAGGCTCAAATCCACCTGCCCTGAAGGTGCGGTCAGAGCATAACCTCTTGTCTCCCCACAATCTAACTGCATCTTTGTGAGCTGAGGATAACATGTGAGAATGCTCAGCCCAAATTCACGCTCGGTCAGTTTTGGCCGCTCTCGACAATCTCCTTCGACCCTGATGCGAATCTCTTCCAGGTTGGGGCAATCTTCCAGCCCTGCCATTGGCAATGGAGTCAGTAGCTCCCCAACTTCTATCCAAAGAGAAAGGGATTTCAATTTGTCCCAGCTGTTGCACCAATAACCATTACCGTTGCTCCAATTGGGCTCAATCGTGTAATCGCATCTCTGTCTCTTCCTTTTGCTCGTTTCTAAATCTGTACTACTCCCAAAGTAATCACCTAACTCTTCCGCAGCTTCGGGTGTTGAAGAGCAGGGTTCATCAAACCCATTGTGGTCGAAGTCAAGGATGGTTTTCCCCAGATTATCATCAGTTTCTTTCAAGCCATTCCACACACAATCCACGTGGAGCCGCTCGATCCGATCACGAATTGGCTCCAAAGCTCTCAGAGACGCAGCGGTGTCAAGATTCAAGCAGCAAGAAATCTTAACATCAATCAGAGTCTTGCAAAGTAGGCAGGCCATCGTCTTCAGCCCTTTCTCTGTTATATGCTTGCATCCCTGTACTCCAAACTTGACCAATCTTGAGCAACCTCTGGCAATCTCTATCAAGCCCATGTCCGTCAAGTCTGCGCAATTCTTAATCGACAAAGATTCAAGACCTTGGCAAAGGGCAATCCCATCGAGCTGTGAACCAATTGCCAAGCAAATCCCGTGGAATTGGCCTAACTTGAGTACCTTCAACTTGGGGCATTTGGAATTCAGAACTTCCAAGGCAAAGCTACTGTCTCGCACATTCTTACAAACATCTAGCACCAGCTCTTCCAGCAAAGGAAGCCCAGAAAACAACTGAATTAGTGTTGTACGGCTAATCCTAGCATCCTCGGCAGTATACCCCTCGTCGAGAGGATCACCCCTCCGGTTAGCCAACGACGATGTATCGGCAAGATGAAGAAGCGTTAGCTTAGGGCAATTGGACGCTATTGCCGACAGAGCTTCATCTCCAACATACCCGAGGTACCTTGGATCGAAGGTACAAGCTACCAGAAGGTGCTCAAGGTTAGGGCATACCGCAGTCATGGACTGGATTTCATGAGACCTGTATCCCTCAGAAAACGACGTGGTCAGTAGGTTCAGCCTCTTTAGCGAGGCGGCCGTAGCCGGATTAGCCGTCAAAACCGGAGGGAGATCCTCTGTCCAGTGGTAGAAGCTGGATAGGTCCAAAGACCACAGTGATTTACATTTCTCGAACAATACGGCGAAATCGGACCCGGGCGCCGACGCCGGGCGTTGATGCCACCGGACAAGCTTGACGTGGCGCAATCCTGGCCAGGGAACGAGAAGCAGAAGCTGGAGCGTGGTGGCAGAGCGAACGTAGACGGTGAGCGAAGTGACGCGTGGGAAAGCGACGCGAAGACGGTGGGCGAGGAGGCCAGGATCGGAGTAAGAGGAGATGGAGAAGAGGCCGTGGCCCCAAGGAGAAAGGAGAGAAAGGTCGAGGTCGGTGACGTAGCTGAAGCAGTTAGGGATGAAATGAAGGTCACGCGCGTTGCCACGGAGCGTGAGGGAGGTGCGGGTCCTCCTCTCGAGACGGCGGAAGCTCCGGCATACGAGAGAGAGGGCGTTGCGAGTGCGAGTGTCGGATACGGCGGCGAAGACGTTGGTGAGGATCTCATCGGGAAGGTGAGAGAGACAAGTGTCGTTGGTCCCGGCCATCGCCGGTGTAGAGAGGGGATGAGATATCTAGAGAGAGAGAGATGGGAAGTAAGAGAGAAGGATAGGAACGGTATCAAATAAAAAGGGGGAGGGGTGTGAAGGTGGGGGGAGAAGTATGGAGAGCCACGTGAGAGTGTTAAGCTGAGAAAGAGAGAGGGATGGCCGATGGGGATGGCTTTCTTTCTTCTTCTGCTTTGTACTCGTAGGCGTACCCATTTCTTGCGCTCTTTTCTACCACGTCTTTTTCTTTTCTTTTCTTTTTTATCATTTTTAATTAAATATATGATTATGTAAATATACAGAATTTATTATTCTGAAATGATAACAGATAGGGAGAATTACCCTGCATGTTGGCAACTTCTCATTTCGTGCATGTGATGGCCATTCATTTACTGTAATCTTTAATATAAAAATTAATTAAAAAATTGATTATAATTTTAAATATAAAATATATGTTTTATATTAATTAAGGAGGAGGAAAAAATTTAAAAATTTAATTAAAATATTTTAAAAATAAATATCATTAATTAACTTAAATAATTTTTTAATTTAATTAAATTAATTAAATAAATATTATATTAAAAATTTAGTAAATATTTTTTTAATAATTTTTTTACGTGGAACAAAGCAATAATTTTTCCTAAAAAGATATTTCCTGGACAAGAAAAAACATTAAACAAATTACAGAACATATTTGTATTGCCATTAAGGGTGTGTATGGGTAGGGTAGCTCTCATTCTGCCTAAAAAATATATAGGCTGTATTTTGTAACCCAATACCTGACCCTATCCGATAAAAACCCTAACAATTTTGGGCTGGACATGGGTAGACTGGGCATGGGCAGGTTGGACATGTCCAAGTCGTGATATCATGCTCATTGTGAAAAAAATCTGTAATTATGAACTTCTAAAATAATATCATATTCATGTGTCTTTAACAGTTAAATAATATCTATAATACACTAAGAATAAGACAACAAAGATAATAATTAAAATCTTGAGATTCATTACATATAAAAAATAAGCGTTAAAGTTTAAATAGTTTGTAATTATAACTTTGTATCAATCTCTCTAATGTTGACAAAGATAAAGTATCTAAAAAAATAAAATAAATAATTATAATTTGTAATGTAATTATATGATAATTAACATAGTTAAAAAAAGAAAAAAAATTAGTACAGTTATAAATATTAAAAGATACAACTTACCTACTTAATTACTTATATTTATAAAATTACCTTCTAGTCATTAGTAGTTATCATATTCTTCCTTTTAAGATAGAGAAAAAATAAAAAAAAAATAAAAGAATGGATGTTTATGGGCAGGGCATCCCCTATGCCCAGTGCTCAGCTCAAAAAATGTATGGGTTGTATTTTGTAACCCGATATCTAATCTTACCCTATATTTATCGGGTTGAACAGAATATTTTTATTACGAGTTAAGTAGAGTATACCGAGTCATAGACTTATGGAGATAAGTGTGTGTTTTTATGGAGATTCTCAAAGGAACAAAATGTTGGGTTGCTTTTATATATATATATATATATATATATATGTTGGGTGACATGAGGAGCATTTTCCATTCATAGGAAAACGTACCAACCAGCTTCCATCCACATATGCAAAAGCACTATTGCTATATTTGCAAGAAAAGAGACGCATCTGTATTTTCTAGAAGAAGGGCGGTTGCCTCCAAGCTCCATATTTTCTAGATCTATGCATTACTCATTTTCCTCCTTTTTTTTTTAAGCAAAAAAAAACAAAAAATACTCTTAAACAGGAGAGCTGGTGTTAGGGAAGGGAGCCACGCGGCAACTAGAGGTAACGAGTAGTGGTCAGTGATTCTCGGCCTTCACAAACGGTACACGTGGAATTTACAACTTTCTCCATTAGTTACTTGCCCATGTATAATCCTATCTTAATTGTATTAAATTAGTTATTTAATTATAAATAATATAAAAATTAATTAAATAATTTAATTAAATTAAAGAGTATATATAATATAAATTTATTTTAAAAAATTAAATTAAATTATAATTAATTATTATTTTTTATTTATCTAAAGTAATTAACTCAATTATATACAATCAACCTTTTAATTAGGCCTTTACATCAAATTTTAATTAATGTTAGAATCTTAATTTATACTACTTCTAAAACTATCAAGTGTAACGTCATTAAAATCAATCCATTTATTTATTATTATAGGAATCACTCCACTTAATATATAGAAGCGCCTTTTCCAAAAATAAAAGGCAGAGATTTATCTCATGGCACAATACACTTTCCAATTCTCAATTACTTTCATACCACATTCTTTTACTTTTTTTGTTTTGTCTTGTGTGCATATTAGGCATTTTAGACCTATCTCACTTTAATGGGAGACGTATTGAGTCGCACACTAATTGGGATCAAGTTAGGTGAGATCTTTTTAGACAACAAGCCTAACCCTCAAAAGTGACTACATTGTCAAAAGAAAAACTTAAATTCAAAATCTCTAATTAAACTAAGATAACCATCTTGCTAACTAAATCATATGGTGAAATTTAGGCTGATTAAATATTGAAAATTTATCATATTCAAAACATATTATTGTATTTAAAAAATATTTATAAATATATTTATAGAATATCTACTAATCAAATTTTTATATCGATAATATATTTTAAACTCATAATTATATGAGTTATGGGTCAATTCGATCATCACATATCTCTATTCATACACAGAGACCATTCTATCCAAAATGTATGTGGAATAGCTAGATTAATTTATTTAAAGGGCTACAAGTTGAAATGATTTAATAATACTATACACACAATTTATCTATTGTCTAGTATATTAATAGATACAGGCGCACAAAGACTTGTGAATACCAAAAGTGGGGTGATGAGAAAGCTTGAAATCTTATCCAGATAAAGAGAAGAAAGGGGAGGCAAGATTCCATTGGGTGGGGGATAACTCCTTAACCCTTTCACTTTCTTCTTCCCACTCACCGCCCTCTGTCTCCCTTTCACTCCACTGTTTCCCCCCCTCCTTTAAAATTTTGAGTTAAGATGTAACATGGAGCTCCTTTATATTCATATTCAATCTCTCAAGCTTAACTCAAGCATCATTATTCAGTAACTTTATGTTAAAATATATTATGGGAAAATCTAATATGTTGATTGCTATAATTTTAACTCAATTGTTATCATTTAAGGATCAAAATTTTTAAAATTATAGAGATTAGGGTTTGTTATCCGTCAAAATTGAAGACTACCTTATATCTGAATTAAAATTATATATAGAGTGACCATATTATTCTATTGTTGAGCCCAAATTGAAGTGTCTCCTTTTTAGGATGCTCTTTAGGCCTAACTTTAGGCAATTTTCTCTCGGAAGTCGTTACTGTTTTTAGATTAACTGAATCTAATTAATAGAAGTTAGTCTGAGTGATAAATGATTTGATAACACTTAAGTAAGGTATTGATTTTGAGCCTTAACGTATGTAAAAAATCTATATTGGAAGACTCACCACTATAACTAGATGCACAATACAGGTCGAATCTAAATATATTCGAGGTAAAATTATGATAAATTAGGTGGGCAAAAAAAAAAAGATTAATTGAACCTAAGAAATAGTCTACGTTTAGACTTGAATTGAGTCCAGTAGTAGTAATGCAATGGTACTCTTTTTTTATATGATGATGCCCGGGAAAATTAAATCAAATTAAGTGTTAATTAAATGAGACAAAACATGTAGGGTTGGTCACTAAACACAAACGACACACTAAAAATGTTTGCCACATGAGGGTAAGGGAACTATTCCCTGCCACTCAGGCTCACGAAACACCTGGATGGATGGATTAACACTTCGCATCTCCGGAGCAAAATGATTGTCGTTTAGGTTTCTTTCTTTTCTTTTCTTTTTTTAAAAAAGATAATTTTATATTATTATCTAGTCTTTTATCTTTCGTTTTTTTTGAACTGATCCCTCATCTTTAAACAACATTATGGCGTCCCAATGTTCAAAAACCGAAGGATTAATCCTCATTAAGCTTATTCAAGTGGTGCCCAATAACGTCAACGTACTTGTGTTTAAGGCCTATAAAAAGAAGGCAATATACTTTTAGAGTATATTTAATTTTTAAAAAATATTATTTTATTATAATTTTAGTCATGGTACTTGATAATTTTTTTAGTGTCTAAATTTACGTTTGAAAGTAATAGTAGTTCATCCTACCTCATATTAATAAAACTTAAAAAGAAAAAAGATTTCGCCCTATTTTTATATCGTTAGTAAACTCAATCATTTTTTAAAAATTTTTATAACAAAGAAAATCTCCTCTCATCATCTTCTATCTTGTTGAGTTCACTATTTCATATTTCCGTTGTTATGTTATTTTGTTTCATGAAAAAAAAAATGTTTGTTTCATCGTTGGAAGAGCTAAATTTTAATATCTGCATCGTGGAATAATTTGTAAGGGCAACAGTGTTATCAATTTAAACCATATATATTATTTTCCATCTATGTTCCTGATTGTTGTTGTTGACTTGATTGACTGGATTCTCGTTGTGTTGGACCTAATTTGAGTATTATAGGCTCATTAGACCTAAACTTACACAAAAACAAATGCTTGTGAGAGACGATATATATATATGTGTGTGTGTGTGAACTTTTATTTTCTTAAATTAAACCAAAAATAGCAGGAAGTAAAGCCTGAAATTAACTATTTTATGAAGAATAAATAGGTACTCTAATTTCAATAATGTTTTAGGAAAAAAGAAAATGTGGTGGGGACATGGGAGATGGTGAGAAGCGAGGAACAGTAGAGAAACATTATCCGAAGGTAACATATCCATGTTCATGTCTCTGTCTCTCACTATTTTTGTACTTTTCTTCCAAAGTTGTTCATTATTTCATTTTCGAAGAGTTCTTAATAAAAGAGAAAATAAAAATAGAATTCAATTAAAAATAAATTTTAAAAATTTATAATATGATTAAAATAAATATATAATTTATGTATATTTTTTTATGACTTAAAATAAAATGATCTAAAATATTTTTTATAATTTAGAGTTAAAATTATTCAAAAATTTTATAATTTAAGATAAAATAATTTATTTTTATTTTAAAAAATCTTATTTTTAAATTTTTTAATATAATTAAAATAATTTAAAATATTAAAAATAGTTTCCATGGTACCCTTCTACTCCCATCAAACAGGTACTTAATCGTGTACTGGCATGCCCTAAGTGGGCCATCATCCTGCCACGTGGCCCCACATCCACCGTCCATCCTAGTCTTGTTTTGGCGCAGACGATGCATGATGATGTGATTGTGAGGGCTGCTTAGGATATGGCACCCAAATACCATCAATCATTGCCCCAATGTCATCGTCGTATGTTGTTATCTGCTTCCTCTTTCTTGCTTTTTTTTTTTTTTATTTTAAGTTCTTATTTTCTTTATTCTATAAAAAATAATTAACATCTTAACGTAAGATGCTCTCGATTATATTTTTTGATGAATCATAAACATATAGATATATATTTTATTTCTCTTCTTCCTTCTCTATTTTTATTTCAATTAAAGTTCATCTTTAAATTTTATCTCTCACAATTTTAATTACATATTTAATTTTCTTTTTTAACTAAAATCTTCTACATATAAATACTTTTTAAATCAGTAACTTTTAAGTGAATATTTTTTTTTACAAATTTTATGCCAATGGCGCATGCAAAGGAGTTCACAAATTGCTTATAAATGAGATCCTTACATCAAAAATAATTTTTAAATCTATAATCTTATGTTATGAAAGAATTTTTTATGTGAGTATTTTGCATGAAATTTAAGTAATAAATAATGTAGCTCGTTGTGCATTTTATATTTTACATTGATTTATTTATATAGATTAGAAACTTGTCACAATTATTGCTATTATTTTAATAAATAATCAACATAACTTGAAATTATTTAATCTTTGGTACTTATAAGTAAATTAATGATATTTTTTCTAATAACAAAAATGACAAATTTTAATCCCCTAACAATGCTTTCGTCTTCATGCAAGCAAGCATTGTTTGTGAAGATTTCCAGTTGAATAGACTGTAAACTAATAATGTAATATTTTAAGAGAATTATACTTATAAATAAATTATCTAAACAATGTCATTTAGGGTGTGTTTGCCGGCGAAGAGCGGGATTTTAATAGAAGAAAGACGAGAGAAAAGAAATGAAGAGATTTTAATATTATCTCATTTGGATTGATAAAAAGGAGAAGAGGGGAGGGAATTTCTTTTATATATATATAGATAAGTGTGAGATACTGAATGAGTATTTTAGTGATATTAAAAAATATTATAAATATAATAGTTAAAATAAAAAAAATCTCTAAATTCCCTTAATTTTAAAGGGGAGGATTAGGAGGAGAGGGACACTTCATAAAGATTTTGACATGAAGATAATATTCCCGAGGCTGTCAATCCATCTTTAGCCAAAGCATCCGCAAGTATATTTTGACTTCTAGGGATATATTGGAGTTTAATATCCTATGATAATTGTAAGAGTTTCTGTATATGTATAAGTAGCAAACTTCATCTATCAATATTGGAATTAGACAACATATCAATAACATTCTTATAATTAGATTCAAGAATAAGCTTTTGAAATCGTAAATCTGAAGCCAATTTAAGCCATTTACATACTGTCAATTGCTCTACTTCAATGACACTACATGATCCCAATTTACTTGTAAATCATGCTACCCATGCGCCTATATGATCTCTAATAATACCCCCACACCTCGCCTTACTATGGTTTACAGAAAGAGCTTCATCAATATTTAGTTTGAACCATCCCACAGGAAGCGGTTGCTAATTTAATGAATTTAGCACATTGAACTCATTAACTCTATGATCATCTTGAACTTGTATAAAACTTCTTCATATTTGCATAATAATCGAGTAAGGATTGAACGGCTTGAAGAAGCTCGTGTCAAAAGTAGCTTGATTCCTCCACTTCCATAAACTCTAAATTGAAACTCCACAAATTAAATCTCAATTACTAAAACCATCCGATCCCAACTCCCTCTTGAGATTTAAAGCAAATCAATCTCGTAAATGAGTTTTAAAGAAGGGAGAATAATATATGGGATTCACTAATCGTATCAAAAGTTGTCTAACATAATTGTAATTCTAAAAAATATGCATAATATCCTCTGTGTCCTGTCTGCAATATTGACATAAAGCACTGGTTGATTCTTATTTGCTTCTACAAATATTAGTTGCCAAACAATTATTAAATGCTATCCACATGAACACTTGAACACGTTAAGCACCCTTCTATTTTCATATATCCTTATAGATAGGCATGGAAACAGGTCAAGCCTATTAAGTGACAATTCGGCCTGAGCTTGGCCTGTTATAGGCTATTTTTTTTGCCTAAGCCTGGCCTGGCCTGAAGCCTATTTAGAAAGTCTAATTTTTTTAATTATACTGACATGTCACCTAATAGGCTTTTATAATAGGGCCCTCATAACAGGCCTGTTAAAATAAAATGCAAGAATAAAATGTATAATAATATGTGTTAGTTTAATGGTTTGACTCTTGTATTGTGTTCAATATGTGATAGGTTCAACACCCACTTATTACACTTTAATATTAAATATATTTTGAATAACAGGTTCAGGCTGCCTGACAGGCCTTACGAAGCCTGAGCCTATATATTTTTTCAAACAGGCATGAGCCTATATATTTTTTCAAACAGGCTAGACCTAATGCAGGCTAGACTATAAGCCCCTGACAGGCCGCCTGGCCTGTTTCCATCCTGACTTGTAGACAACACTATATGAATTATTAGCCTAATATTCAATAAGAAAATATGCTCTTTTAATAGTAAAAGACTCATCATTCATAGCATTCCAAGCCATTATATCATTACTTGCCTCCAACATAGGTGGAAGTGTACTGAATAATCTCTAAAAATATTGCTTAGCAAAAGATCAATAAGTCTTTAAAAATCTCAAATTCCTGAATCACCTTAGTTTGTAACTTTATTATTTTCTTCTTCAATTGTCAATAGTCTCAGACACATCTCTTTTAGGTTTCTATTAGGAAACAACTATTTATCAATAAAAAAATTTATTATTTTTCTATTTTTAATATGCCATCTTGTACTTAGGGTGTGTTTGGATTAGCTTTTGAAGAATAGATTCTGGGAAGAACATATTTTGAAAATAGAGATGTTTGGATGATTAGTAGTAGAATCACTTTTTATATTAATAAATTATCAAAAAGGGTATAATTTGATAAAGTATGAGAGAGGAGAGAGAAGAAATAGGAGAGAGGAGAGAGTATAGAGAAGAGAGAGAAAAGATGAGATAGTGTGAAGAAGAGATAGGAGAGAGGAGAGAGAGTATAAGAAAAAAGTAGGGGTAAAATAATAATTGGATAATCTATAAGCTCTTTTACAGTTCTAAAATCTATTTTCAGTAGCTTATTTAAAACCATGGTTTCAAACTGAGGTTTTGCCCAAAATCAATTCTGAACAAAAATGACTGTTTGGCCTCAAAATTTTTCAAACCGAGGTTTTGGCCAAAATCAATTCTGGACAAAAATTAATGTTTGTTTCAGATTTTTCCAAATCGAGGTTTTGACCAAAATTGATTCCTAAAAGCTACATCCAAACAGGCACTTAATTTAACAATATCAATAAACTTCCACAAACTCCCTTAAGCAACTTGATGTCATTTTTCGAAATTTCAAACTTGATTGGGTGGCATTGTTGGGCCTTAGTTGTAAGCCCAAAACGGTTGGCCCAAAAATAGAGATTATTTTTTATACAAAAAAATAGAATTTATTATTTTTATGGCATGCATTAAGTGTATGAATGGGCAGCAAGAGATTAAATAAAAAAGGCTTATTTTCTTTCATTTGGCGAGAAAATGCAAGACATCAAACGTGTCTCGATCTAGCGAAGCTTTAATTTGCTTTAAACCCTAAATACTTAGTGTTGACTAAGGTATCTCTAAATTTCTCTAAGTATCGAGTTTAATTTCTATATAACCTATATTGGGGGAGAGATAACCATAAATCTTAAAACTATATACATGATAATATATGATCTAATAAATATTATAATATATATATTTATATTTTAATGGAAGATTATCTACAATTTACACAAGTTATAAACTCTGTTAACTTGTCAGCATAATATTACTTATAAACTTCAGTATCATTGATATTTTTTAAAAGATAATGAGGGTTTGACGGAGACGATGTTAAGACTTCGATCAGAGTATTATTTACTTCTATTAAATCCCAAATGTGTAGCAATTTATCATCAATAGAGAAAGAACAAGATCTACTTCGATCATTTTGTAACTCGACAAAAGCGATGAATTAAACAGAAAATAGATCAATAATATATTTTGGTCCAATTCAGATAATCAATTTGGAAGTCGTTTTGTCATATCGACAAGTTTAGGTTAAGTTCTTCAAGAAAGTTGATATATGCATGTTGTAATAGGAAAAAAAAGTGACTTTTATGTATATTCTTTGTTTAAAAAAGGTTATAAAATTAATTAAAAATTTCATTAACAAGTTTTGTAAATATGATACCTAACATGCGATTAGTGAGATGTAAATATAGTTTTGTTATAGAAAATAGATACATTAGTAAACGATGCTAAAACCTTCAAATGACAGATAGGAGGATTTGAACTTTTAATCTCATACTAATTATTGCTTTGTTCCATCGTATCATCTGGCATGCATTCAAACGATAAAATTTGTAGAATTTAATTGATTGTCTTACTAATACTGCGCGCTTCCACTTGTCATCCATTATGTGAACAAAGGCTTCATTCAATTTCATGCTAATTCTCACAACATTCTTAGCGTAACTTGGTAAAAAAATTTAGCTTTAATTCCTGCTTTCTCCTCTGTTAGCATTAATGTTATATCTTTACCATGTTTTTATAGGCTTTCTAGTTTAAATATTAGTCCTATCACTGTTTGAAACTTGTAAACTTGCCTTGGTATTTTAATATAATTTTGTCTTGCATAAAAAAACAGAATGAGCATACATAAAATATTTCCTAAAAATCTAGTTAATTCTTAGTGGATCTTCAGACAGAAAAATGTCAGAAATTCAAAGCCTTCAAAAGTGGGGGAAATCGTCACTGGACCATGGAAACATATTTTAATGATGCCATCTCTAAAATTCCTTTTGATATACATATATATATATATATATATATATATAGTGTTTAACCACAAGAGAGAATATTGCTGAAGAAGCAATTGAATAGAAGCTTTGCATCAAAACTAAAGAACAGTAGGAATGCATCTTTATTCAACCTGTTTCCAGCAGACAAATACATTCTGGAATTTGGGAGCATGCAGGTAAGGTCTCACAAAAGCAATCGAACTTCTTTGAATCTTAGGAGAAACTGGTTTTGTATATTCATTTTGATGTTTTAAATCTTAAGGGTGCGTGTGTGCCTGTGTGTGTGTGTCCTAGCCAGATATAAGAGTTCTTAATTGATCGAATGATCTGATACCAATATTTAAGGGGAATATATATATATATATATATATATATATATCAAGCTTCATATATCTAGTACTTTAAATTTCTCCATGTCTCTTACAAACACAGATATGTGTGTGTGTACATCTCGCTACTCGCTGCTTTCATTGCTCACACATGTATATATAGCCACAAACCTCGGAAAACTGTCTCTTGTCTTAATAACTTGTATCAGAAAAGGCATCTGCCATGGCCTGTCTTTTCTGGGTTTTCTCACCAATAAGGACAACAAGCAGAACAGGTACGAAAGGTACATATTAAATGTTCATAATAAGTATGTGTGAGAGAGAGAGAGATGAGAATGAGCTAGGAAAGCATTAATTACATATGCATATGATGTATATAATGGAAATGAAGGGTTGGATTACAATAAATTGATGAACGTAACACTCAATAAGGCACATATATATATAAGTGATAGAAGATGATATATAGTAATTAATAATAATGGAGTTTGGTTCTGCAAGGAACTTACAAATTCCCAATGCAAGTATAACACAAACTTTGCATGCCATCCATATGTGAAATACGTAGCGTGATCATATAAAAGCTCAGCTTCCCAATAAAAGATTTAATTGCGCCTTGCACGCAAATCGCTGAAGAAGATTAAGAAGAACTCCTCCCAGTTTCATTATAATCTGATACACCTACCACTTCGTCCTGTCAGAACAATTATAAGCATGGATCATCTCTCTGTACAAATGAGCTCAATTATCAGTCCATGCACGTACGCTTCAAATTGTATATGCTTCATATATATATATATACACATATATATATATCCAGGAAATTTGTCATTAATTAATTAAGCATATGTTTGGTTGAGTCTAGCAGGAATGCATTTCTTTCCCATATATACCAAAGTGCTCTTGGTGAAAGAATATAACAAGGGATTATTAATTCTAGGGAAATGTCAAAAGAACCATTGTACCAAACAGCACCTAATGAGCTTCAACTAATTAATTAAGCAACAAAACAACTTATAATCATGCGTGTTTACATGTATTGTTTCAAATGACTTCCAAGGTTTGAATATGTTTTTCGGATGAAGACCAGACCAATCTGAGGCATATCTAGGTAGATCAAGTTCATTTCAAATAGATTGATATGCTTGTTAAAAGTATATATGCTCATATCTATTTATAATTTGTTTGGTTAGTTTACTTATATTTGATATATCAACCATTAATTTATGAGTACCCTTTTAGAACTAGTATGCATGAAAAGTCTTCTTGTTTTGCTTCACCAAAGTCAAAACTAAAGGGTGAAGAATACATATAGATTATAAATATCCAAATATTATACTCTTTCGATCTGGTCCTAAAAATATAATGGCTAGATAACTAATTTAATTTGTAGATATTATAGAAATTAATTATGCTAATTATATGTAATAAATGTATGTTTATTTTCCTAAAATACCATTTTGAATCATTATCCTATGTGAATGAAAACCTCTTTAATATATGCAATCAACATGAATAGTTTAAAAAAAATTATAAATATAAAAGATAAAATAGATTAATATTTTATATTTAAAATTAAAATAAATTCCTCAACTATCTCATATATCTATAATTGGAGAAGCACTGGATTTTGATCTAGTAAGAGATAGATTAATAAATCATATTACTTTCATCCTACTCATCCATCTGTGAGATATAAATGAATTCTTACCATCTCTCTTACAGAATCCACTTCCAATATTGCTACTTCCATGATAGGCTAGTTTATATATGGGTGATAGTCATGAGTGGCTACAGCTTTCTCAACCAACATAAAAAGTATTCCCTTTTCATTTTTGGCTTATACTCTTCAGATTATTAATATATACTTTAAACTATTTTCAGATTCCCAGCACAAAAACTGCTGTGTAAAAAGTTTTGTGCCTGCTGCTGGTACTTTGGTTCTTGAATACAAACAAAGCAAAAAACCCTAAATATATACATATGGGCCTTCTCAGCTTCCTGACAGTACTGATATAATAATATTCCCTTGATATTTCCTATAAACTACACATGATTTTTGTATGCTTATTATTATTATGTCAATCTTTAACGCCACACAATAGTTGTACGTAGCTCAATAATCCATATATATTTATATTATATGTGCACTAAGTTTTGACAGCGGAATTCGATCATCATTACACCATAAATCACTTCAGACAAATCCGTAAACTTTGATTTAATATTCAAACCACACACACACAAGAACCAGTTCTTATATATATATATATATATATATATATATTCCAACTGGTGTTTGAAGTTCCATATATAGCCGACAAGATCATGTGATATGATGGGAAGCACTAGGCTCAAGCATTTGCCTAACCAAACAAAAGTTTCCTGTTAAATTTGTATTGATTAATGTTCTACTTATTATAATCAGAACCCTTGAAAATAAATGGCACTTTCATGAAGAGAATAAAACTATTGTGTCCCACAGAATCAGATGTTAGACGACAAGCAAAATCTAATTGAAGGTACGAAGGGTGAAATATAAAGAAGAGCACAGTGCTATAAGATGTGAGAGCAGTGAGAATAGTTAAGGGGACTTATTATTATTAATTAACAAAGCATTTAATAATTAATTAAGCATATCATATCAGGTTTTCTCTCCAACATCCATCCGAAAGATTCCATTCAATCATGACTTTGTTAGTATAAAATTGTGACTTCGAAAAACCCTCATAAAAAGCATGCATTTTTTACAATTTAATATTTGGTAACATCATTTTTAAGGAACCTCAAACCTTAATTAATCAAGTGCTTTCAATACTTAAGAAAGTGTAATATTTTCCACTTAATTATTCATGGGACAAATTATTCATGGGACACAATATCTGCAGAATCTTAGAAAGGCCAAATTAGGGGAAAGTGTTCGATGACAAATATTTAATTTATATATATTGCCACAAATCAGTGCTTTTCGCATAATTCTCAGTGCCTATCTATTAGTGCTAATTACATCTTAACCATGCTTTAATTCTTACAACAATTAGCTTAACAATCACAAAGTATGCACAAGTGGAACTTCTGTTTTCCTCAGTATCAGCTAGATATATACTTACTTGTTCATTTTTGAGTACCAATGCAACACACTTGCTTTATAATCAACCAAAAATTAAAGTGTCACTAACTTCAATTTCATCACCTGTGATCTAGCTATATATCTCTTGTTATTATGTTAATTCCTAAAGCCAAAGATCAATAAACTTATAATCCAAAACAAATTAACAATCCTTTATGAAACAAGCAATACAACTCGGTGTTATCATATATATAGAGCACCTCATTCATATACTTAATCATCCAAGTATAAATGAAGAACTCAGCCCAGAACATTAAATTAATGAAAGATTCAAGTTCTATCATCAATTTAGTTCTCAGATAATTACTACAACAGGTTTTCTTTTGAAGAAATCACATCGATGCGTGACGTTTTCAGTGGACTGATGTATTGATAGTTAAGATAAGTGAAAGAGTGAAAGAGATCATGAAATCAATCAAGGAAAGCTCATGAAATTAACAAAGGAAATCACTAATTACCATAATTACTTGATGAGGAAGCTGAATCATAACGAATCAAGAGAAGTGCATGGTAGAAGACGAAGTAGATTCATCAGAGCCCATTCTCTGATTTGTAGCAGTGGTGGTGGTGGTCTTCTTCTTCTTCTTGTAAGGGATACCTCTGGCCTTAGCCTGACACTCTCTGACCTCTCTAAGGTACACCCTTATGGAGCCACTAGCAAAAGGGTTAGTCTCAGGGGTACCACCATTTTCCTCGTAAGCAGCCCTGAGCCTACCTATGAGAGCATCAAGACTACCCCAGGCTTGCCGGAGAGGGCACGTACAGGGAGCCGGCGGCTCCGGCTGGCCATAGAACATACAACCTTGGAGATGAACCTTAGTCTTGCCAAACTGGTCCAGGTAGCGAAGGAAGTCCAACACATGGTTGCAATTGCACTGAGATAAAGGCACGGGAGGCCTCTGGTTCTTCAGGTACTGCCCAAATGTGTTCCAATCCCTTCTCTTTTGGGACTCATAGCGGCTAAGTGTAGGGCTTGAGGCCGAAGAAGATGATCCTTCTGCGGTTAAATCCATCCCACTACTAGACATGTTCTTCTTGGGGTTATCACACTGATATGAGAATAATAATGAAGTAAAGATCAGTGTTTGCTTTTGTGTGATAAAGGTGAAGAAGATGATAATAGAGAAAGGTGAAAGGTGAAAGGAATAGGAGAAGGAGAAGGAGAAGAAGAAGAGAGAGTGGAGGAAGATTGAGATTACGACGCCATTGGGCTAACACTGAGTAGACATCAGATGGGCCATATCAGTTGCTTTCTGTTCATCTTTTTTTTTTTCTTGTATACTTCTCTGTGTTTGTGTGTGTACACGTCCCCAGCTCCCTCTCTCCCTCTTGTAGCAGTAGTACAATTATTATTATTATTGTTTGCCCTAAAACTGTAAACATATATGTCTTCAGAATAATCAAAAGCATGTTTGTTCATTTTTGTTTGGGCACCTATTATAAAGCAAATCAGTTCAAATCTCTTTTGAAAAAAAATGTACGAGTAATTTATTACTGTTGTTTGTTACTTTTTTCATAAAGTGAAAAAATTGCAAAAATTCTTTAAGATCTTGATTATAAGGACACCCTCAAGTTAATTAATTAAACATTATATGTTGAGTAGTGGTGATATGGAAATAAGAACTCATCAATTAAGGGGCATATTTATAAAAGTTAATTACCACACTCTCCCTTGTTCTTCTTTCCAATCAATTATGGGGACTGAAAAAAATAACTGAGACAGATTCTCCATTTTTCTAGTTATAATATTTTATAGATTTTGTACCCCACCCCTACAAGATTAAAAAAAGAGAGAGAGAGAGAAAATTACTATAAGATCTTGAGGAAGAAATATAATTATAAAAAAATAAGTAATATAGATATGTTGTTATTTCTTATACTAGATCTTATCATTATATACTAACTTGTCATGAGACTTTTTAATTATTTCATTCTTTTTTTATGATCTCATAATGATAAAATAAAACTATGATAATTGTATTTCTTGATTTGTTGCATTATATATATGAGTAGGAAATGTTACCATATATATATATATCCATCTTTACTTTGATCCATGTGAAGCAAACTTGGGAACCGAAATAAAGAGGCAATTATCTCATATAAATAATTTATTTGACTTTTATAATTGTAGAGTTTTAGGTGAACTTTCCCAATCTCTTCAATCTTTTGTTTCAAATTAATTGTTTTTTCCACAACATTGATGTAATAAGTCTCCATCATCAGTGTGCTGAGTATCAAACAAGTTAATCTCAATTAGTGCAAAATTAACACGAGTGACAGAAATTAAACCAAAATTCATTCATAAGAAGAAGAATCAACTTTTAATTTCCCCTTTGAGCTCTGTTTTAGGCTTTTGACATCTTTCCTTAAACTTTGCACAACAAACATATGGATGTGACTTAATTTTCAATCAAAAAACAAAGAGATGGATATATAGTAGTACTAGTTTTCTAAGTGGGGATTTGGATAGTTCATCATGTTTTGGGGGGTTTAGTAGAAGCAAGTATAAAGATATAGGTGTAGGGGAGACTTGGAATCCAATTTAATAAATGGGTTATTTTAATATAAGATATATATAGCCTATGAAATGTGATTTGTGAATGTTGAACTTTATGAAGAACGCCCACTAATGTGAAACCTTAGTGGCTGTCGTGGAGGTGGTTGGCAATTCATTTAGATATTTGTCACCTCACAGCGATACGGCGACTTATTATTCAGGATTAATTAGGGATTAATTCTATTAGTGTTATTATTACCACAGCATCTTCACTAAATATACAGTAATTAAGTGGCGTACGTAAGTACTACGTACAGTAAACGTATATGTACTTTGAGAGAATGAACAGTATGTGTACCCACAGATGTATAGTTAGAATCAATCGTTTACTCAGCTTCTCTTATTTTTCTATAGGGCATTGTCTCTTTTCATTACGAGTATTATTATTATCATTATTTTTATTATTATTATTATTATTATTATTATTATTATTATTATTATTATCGCATACCCAGAGGGTTACAAGGTGGTGCTAGTGGGGTTAAAAGTTGATCTTAGTATGAGAACTCATTACTATCTTATATAAATTAAAAAATTATATATAAAAAAATGAAAAATTCTTTTCTGACTGTATTTTCACCAAGTGAGGGTTGAGGTTTGAAATGGGTCATAAATATTATACTCCCTTCACCCATAAATACAAGAGTTAAATAACTAACTCATCATGTAAAAAAAATTAATTAAATTAGTTATAAATTTTTTTTATAAAATATACTCCTAATCATATATTGAAAAATTACTTGTATTGTATGCAATCAACAGAGTTATTACTGAACTCGAACTTGTGTCCTTCTTTTAATATTTTATTAGTTGAAAAAACTAATTTTAAATCATCATATTTTCTATATATAATTTTTTATAGTATCAATATTTTTTATATATAAAAATATATCAGTTCATTTTAACAGCCATACAATTTATAAATAATAACTCTTTACCGATTTTCTAAAAAGTAGTACTAAAATTTGATTAAAAAGGTAGTCTTAGAAGCAGTAAGAGAGAGGATAAAATGCAAGGCTTTTAAGAGACAAGGGGAATCAAAACAAAGAGTATATGGGAGGGTATATGCAGGGAGGTGATTGGTAAAGGGAGGTATGTAGATGTAAAAGCGGATCGAGTCTTGGGCATTTGGGGTCCTTAGTTGGTTGTGTCCTTATCAAATCCATAGGAGTCCTAGAATGTGTACTCGGCCCCTAGAATCACACACACACATATAATTCCTCCTCCAGAAACTTTCTATTTTAGACTTCCCCCACTGCCTTAGAATAATCCCTTCTGCTTTATTTGAACAAGAAGCCACTCCGAGATTATAGAGTTGTGCTTGTTTTATATTTAACTTTTAACTAACACATTTTTCTTAAACTTAAACAGATAGGCGCTCAATACTACTATTAACAAAATTGTCTATAGAAATAGCTCGTTTTCTTTTTCTATTTTAGAATTGGCTGAGTGGTTGGCTTCCTTCTCAATTCCAACCGTCTTGATGTGCAATTGATAACTATTTTAAAATTTTTAATGAACCTGACCTTAAATTTAGATCTGTGACTATCAGAAAATGTGTTTGGTTTTACATTATAAATCTTTGAGACTAGAAATTCATGGGAAAATCTTCATGAGCTCGTAAGGAATTTAGAAAGTAATTAATAAAAAGTTTTAGTAACATGTACATGTTGTCATTTTTTATAGTAAAATTTATCATTATATGTTACTCATATATGTGGTGGAATTTTTTTTTTATAATTATATTTTTTTCCCTTAGACCTAATAATAATCTTCCCAAAATTCGTTACTACTTTCACCAAAACCATACTTTTCATTTCTAACATTAAACCGAACATGTACTACTAAGTCCATAAAGAAAATGACATAATATATAAAGATACCAAGTTGATCTCATCTAAACTGTTATTGACACAATATATAATATCTTATTGTAGACTTCTTGCTTCAGATCTAGCTACCATCCGCGCTGTTCAATGTTCTGACAATGTGATTACCAACTTAAGTCATCGTTATAGATTATACACTTTATCATCAATATATCTATAAAAAAATATTTACTATTCATAAGTTATAGACAATATAACTAATTTTATGGTATGAAATGCATAGGTCTATAAGTACTTAATTAGTGATTTAAGTTTCAAATTAAGCTTCCTAACTTTTGTTTTTAAAAAAATATTTTTATATTTTCTGGAAATTTATTAACTATACGCTTAACCTAATATGATTGCCCTCATAATTATATCTTAATTGCAAGTAGGTTAAGAAGGTTCAACCCTTGTAGGTGTGCGTGACAGATGTTATTATATTATGTTGTGGCTTGTCTCCCGTCACTCTCATTAATTAAATATTATTATATTAAAGTAAATAGTTTTTTAATAGAACTAGTAAAACGTGTTCAGCCTTTACTATAAAATAGAGTAGGTTCAAACTCGCGTTTTGTGATGAGTTGCCCAATTCATCCCTGTTCAACCCGTAGATTATAGCCGATTGATATATTTTTCCTCATTTACCTTATAATTATTGGTGCTCTTGTAAAATGTTTTTGAATATAATCAAAACTCTTATTTTAATCTAATTTATAATTTTTTAAAAAATAATATACTATACTTATACTGGCATTTTGTGAGACGTACTGATACTGTTTATATGATTAACATATATTTGATTATATCATCATTGATATATGTCTCCATGTTGAAATAATATATTATCAATTATTACATTTTAATCCTTAACTATGCACTTTAATTAGTTTGCATATGATGGCTTCTTTTCAAGTGAAATTATACTTGTTTATTTTTGCATTTAAATGTATTAAAGCACATATGCAAATTAACCAGAATATCAAGAGAATTGAGCTTTTTACTCCCCTCGTCGCGATTGAAAACAAACGCATCCTTTTAAACTGTTATATATCCATCCAACTAGTAATACATAAAGTCACCTTAATTTAATAAATATTCTAACCAGCTTCGATTTTATTAACCTCACTTTTGATGATAAATATGCCTTTTTTTAATTATAAGTTAGATAATTATTTATAAAGATTAAAAAATTAGTTAATTTACTAGTTATTCCTCCAATTTTTAATAAAAGAATTACTTAATTAATTTAAACATATTAAAAAATTAGATAAAGTATATTATTATAATAGATGTAATATAATCTTTCTAAAATACCTATGTACTCCTCTAATTTTTAATATAAGATTTAATTAAGGAGTTAATATTATTCTAAATTAATTTTTTTTCTCAAATTAAGGAAGATTACATTTATCATTTTTTTTAAATTAAGAAAGATAAGAGTTAAGAAAGATGATTATTAGAATATTTTAGAAAAAATATATCATACTAATTAATTTAACTATTTTTTAATCTATCTAATTAAATTAATTAAATAGGTACTATATTACAGATTGAAAGAGTATAATGTTAGATTATATTTATGATTAAGATATACCTCCTAACTATCTCATATAATTAATACCTTGTTTATAGAAATATTTTTTTAATATATGTATAATTAATAGAGATAAATTTTTAAAAAATTATAAATTTAAAAGATAAAATAAATTAAAGTTTAGTCTTATATTTATAAATAAAATATATCTTTTAACTAATTTCTTCATCTAGAATTAGATGGGCATATTGATTATTATCTCTTGCATTTAACATAATAGTTAGTTAATTTTTTAGATAAATTAAATAAGTTAAAAAATTGATTAATTATAATTAATATAAGAGTTAGTTGACTAATTTAAATATATTAAGAAGTATATAGTATAAATTCATCTTTAGAATTGAATTTAGTTATAATTAACTAATTTTTTAAATTTTTTTAATTTATAAAAAAAATAATATCAAGAAAGAGTATTTTCTAAACTCTGCACAAAGCCGAAATACAGAAAGGATTAGGCAAAGGCATGTGAAGGAATTTTGGCACTAAGCCTAACGTAGACTTTTATGGCCTGATATGCCAAATAAAAATGAAGCATAAGAGAAGAACTTGTGAGGAGGTAGTTCAAGTCATTGAGTCACTTCCATGAAGAAGACAACCGACCAATCTGGAGGGACCCACCCTCCAAGATACCCACTGCCCAAGACTCTCTCATTTATCATACTTGAATAAATTAACAATTTTGTTTTCATTCTTCATTGATTCCCATAAATAAATAATTAAATTAAGTTTAATATTATCAATTTGGTTCAATTTTTTCAAATTTGGACGGCTCACTGCCTCTCCCTGTTCTCTCTTCCCCCCACAAAACGAGCTTCTCTTAATAATTAAATATACATAACATGCTTTTATATTTTATTTAAATAATTTTAATCCCGTGTACTTCTCGAGTTCTCGTCGATGCTAGATTGGGAATAGTTTATTTTTATTCCTAAAATTTCCTCTTTTCTTTTATTTTGTTTTCCCCCCTTCAATTATGCTATATATAGTATGTATATCCATTTTAATGCAAATAACACTATAAAATCATTTTAATTAAAATTGGTTTATAAGTAAGTAAGACCATGACTCATGCCCTGTAAAAGTAGCTGCAAATACGAATTTCTTGTCATTCTATAATTTATCATAAAAAATTATATTTAAATTCTATACAATCAATTTAATTATAAAAAAATCACGTGACTTCATCAAATAATTGTAAAATCTTATAGAAATTGAGATTAATTTTTTAAAATTATAAAATAAAAAAATTACCCTTAAAAAAATAATTCAAATAATATGAATAACAATTTTATAATAGAAATTATAACTTTCTAATAAAAGAATAATAATTGGAGAATAAAAAAATAATAATTAAGATAATTTTTTAAAGATAATTCTATCATTTTATAATTTAAAAAAATTAATCTCAACTCTCTTAAAATTTTACAGTAATTTAAAAATTTTCTAAAACTTCTTTGTAATATAATTAATTTTATTGTATAGGAGTTAAATATAATTTTTCCTTTATTCTAATTATTTCCATCATAATTTTTTGTGATCGGGCTCGTTTTTTAACAGATAAACGTTCAAGAAGATGAAATATAAGAGATAAAGAAAGAACAACAAAATAAGAAAACAAAAGGAGGCAGAGATCAAGTTTAATTAATACAATAGCCTCATTAACTTGAAATTATTTGTGACCTATGAAATATTAAAGAGTAATGGTATTATTGGATTATATTGCACATGAACTGTGAAGAATACATATAATTCCCGTAATCTTTGACGATATTTGACTGATAAATAATCTAAAACTGAAAAATATTTTTTGTATTTGAACATAAATATAAATATGTGTAAGTGAAATTTACAATAAATAATTATACTATTTATAAGTTATGAATTATATGATTTAACTTAAATTTCGTACCTTCTATATATCATTAAAAAATAAAAAATTTAATGTAAATTTTATTTCAAGCACGAAATCTTAATAACCATCTATAAAGATGAGCAAAAAGTATTGTCGGGAAGTAGTGTGGACTAGGCTTTTGACTAGTAGTACCTTTTTTTTATTTAATAAATTATATTTATATTTTTTAAAATTTAGAGATATATAATTTTTATTTCCTTTAATAAAATATATTTTTTATATTTAAATTTATATTATACTCATTATTTTACCCTTAACAGCTTGTTGGTTTTGACTAAATTTATATTTGGATAGAAAAAATTTATAAAAAAGAGAATATTAAAAAAATCTAAAAATAGTATTTTTTTTCTACCATTTAAAAAAAAATATTTCTTGATATGCACTCCCCATATTTTTCCTTCACTTCTCTCACCATCCAGACATGGCTATATTAATTACTAGTTAAGAGTTTATATTCCATATAACTCAACGTGCAAAATACAGTACGAGTAGGAGCGTATATAAGTGTCAACCTCGATTTACCCATATTTAATTATAAAATTCCGCAAACGCTGCCAATGACTAGAAACAATATCGAACCTCGAACTTATATTGGATCAAAATTCCATGTTCCTGAGTATACTATTTAACTTCAAGTTTGAAATTTGGAGTTTTCTTTTCATTAAAAAAAATCCAAGAAATAATTAACACACGTGAGTATGTGTGTACGTAAATATATATATATATATATATATATATATTATTGTAGGCATATATGCTCAAGCATAAAAGTTTCCTAGGGCTCACTCACCATATCCTACTTAGGGGATCTAGCAGTCCAAGTGCAGGATCAAGTTTGTTATATGAAAGTTCAAATTTTTCTATTTCAGCACTCAAAAGTATCAAATGGGCTTTCAACTACTTTCTCTCTTCTCTCTCTTAATTTCCCCCTTCAAATACAAACAAACCTAAAAAGGATGGTAAGCTTATGCCATCAATAGTTGACTGGTTGTAAAGGGAAGTCTTCAGAAGAGTCAGAGCTAGATCACTTCTTGCTTTTCTCTTTAATTCCTTTTATTACACTATCCTGTAGCCCTCTCTCTCTATATATTTCATCACTATTATTTTTGTTAGTGTGTGTTTAAAAACAACGTAAATCGTATTTTAAAAGAATTTTTTATTTAAATTTAATTTTAAAAAATAAAAAATAAATAGTTATATTTATTTAAAATTACATTTGAATTATACTATACTTTAAAATTAGAGTTTTAGATAAATTATTGAAACTAATTTCTGGAATAGGAAAAGAGTTTATAGATTACTCAATTACTATTTTACTTTTACTTTTTCTTATACTATCTCTCATCTCTCCTCTCTCTCCTCTCATATTTTTAATAAAATTATAATCTTTCTAATAATTTTTCAATTGCAAAAGTCTTTATATTAATAACTATCTAAATACTAATTTATTCAGAATTTCTTTTTTATATAAATTTTTTTCTAAAATCTCTTTTATAAAAATTGTCCAAATTTTTTTATAAGCTATTTTCTAAACTTTTATTCAAAAATACCCTTATTCATATTATGACAAGTAGGTACCAGTTGTTCTTCAGCCAATATACACACACACACACAAACTCTCGTTTATATTATAAGAGTCTTTTAACTAAATCACATAAATTAAAAAATAACAATTAAATTATTAAATCTATCATAAAGTGATAAAACTTTCTAAATCTATCCTTAATTAATTAAGAATATAACCTTTTTTCTCTCTTATGCATTTATAATTCACTTTCATACATTTATAACTAACAGAAAGACTTGAAAAAAGCTATTAATGATTTTTGTTAGGCTCTTATAATATGAATCAATTTTTTTTAAAAAATGTTCATATAATATGGACAAGAGGGAGTAACTATAATCTATTCAACTAGAGAAAGATAAACATAATAATATATCTCACTTCACTTTTAAATACTCCTCTTGTCCTATTTATTGTATTAATTTTATTCTCATAGGCTTAATGTATATTAAATAGATATAAATTTAGAAATATGTTGAAGTTTAAGGCATAATTAATGAAGTTTATTTTTTTTAGTTTATATGAAATATATTATAATTGACTTATAAATAGAACTAATAACAGAAGATAAAAAGGAAAATTGACAAAAAAAATCTCAAAAAAATTTTAAAATCACAAATTAGGAATTACTATAAAAATATGTTATTATTTGCTTTACAAAAAATAGTTAATAGCTTATAAAGTATATTAAACAGACTTATTTATAATTTTAAAATTTAAGTGATTTTTTTTTTAGATTTTCCCAAAATCTCTGTTTAAAACTGGGTATATTTTTATAAACAGAAAATATTACCTTTTGACTATTTTTTTTTTAAATTAAACATAACTTTTTGCCGATTTTCCAAAGAAAAATAAGCCGGCACTTTGAAGGTAAGAAAAAAAAAACTAAATTGAGGCCAAGTTAATCACATAAAAAGTGAATGGATGCCTTTGGTAGGAATTTGCTTTTCCTATACGCAGTTGTAATAATAATAAAAATAATGCAGAAATTCTGATGATTTGAATTCTCTTTTTGATTGGTCTTAGCTAGCTAATCATTCCTTCTTTTCCTTTTCATTTACAGAAAATGCATGAACTTCCCTCCCCAGTTGCTCGTGGTTAATTATAGCTCTTCTTGGACAACAATAATGGTCGATCTCAAAGAGATGAGATGGAACGTGCCCGTACCTTTCGGTCACTACGCGCCAATTATGTCTCCAAACTATGTCCCCCACCTCTCTTTTATCAGAAAAGTTTTTAGTTACACATCATGTATTATAGTGCAATATTTTTTGTGAATATTGGTGTCACATCTCATCTGAAACATGTATATGTATATATAAATTTAGGCGTAATATATTATCGACCTTTCTTGAAGACATCTCGATCTTGACGTTAGTCTTTTGTTTTGACCTTACATTTATGCTACAATATCGAACATATCTTGCTGATTTGAGTGGCGCTGAAAGAGGATCCAATGCATGCTACCTATTAAATGCACTAATTATTAGATTTAAATGTATTCATTGTTATTTTGAAATAAACAAGAAAAATTGTAAATGGATGAATTAATTTCAATTAAGGGACAACTCATGATCGTAGTAGTTCTTGCATATTACTATTTTGACTGTCATATTGTCGATTTGTTCATGTGCGTTGACAAGTATCGATTAATACTAATTTTTTGTGGGGAGTAAGAAAAATGGGAATTATTATGAGATCTAAAGAAGTGATTTAATTACTAAATTAAAAATTCTCAATAATAAGCGAGTAGTATAAATTTTTTATTATTGTTTACATTAAAATTTATTATATGCTTCTCAATTGTTTTTGTTTTCTTTGTTGATGACATAGAATTGTCTCTATCTTTTGTTTGAACCTATTTGAGGTAAAACCTACTATTACAATTTGTTAAGTAATTCCTCAATCTTGAATATGAATGACAAATAACTAACTAATATATATTAAGAAAAATAGCTGAAATTAGTTGGGTTTCCTAATTTTGTCATAGATAAATTAGTTGAATGTGACTGTTTTCTTTGTTTTAGATCAAAGCAACTCTCTAAAATATCCCCGGAGGCAGTAATTATCACAACTAGTCGCCCTCTTCAACTTGATTTTTAGTCAATTACTGTTGAAGATTCAAGTATTTGTATTCAATTTTGGTGTATGCAAACTTTATTTACTGCGTGTGCAAGTGCAGATATATAATTGAATTGCCAGTACGTCTTTTTGCAGCAAACATAGTACAGTCAAGTTGCCTAAAAACATGGAAACTGTCTCTGTACAAGCATCTGGCTTACAAGAAGTGGACTTAAACTGACATAGAGAATCTTCAACCTTACTCACATAATTACGTATAGGGGAAAAATGCTATTGTTATAAATCAAAATCCCTATCCCTCTAGTTCTCCGCTGATTAATTACAGATCCTGTTTGTCTTTTTTCTGGTTTTTCCCGTTTGTCAATAATATATATTTTACCATTATGGTGTGTACCAAATAGCCTTGTCAGCGTTAATAAGTCACCCTCTTATATATAGTTACTTTCGTTACACTTAATGCGTTTGGTAAACTTCATTTCCTCCAAATGGATTACCTCTGGATATAACAACTTTCCATATATTCCACAGTTCTGGTAAGACTTCAGGGAAGAAGAAGAAATCTTACCATATTTATATTAGCTAGCTAACACTAACTTATTATTATTATTATATATATATATAGCTTAGTGTCTTGTTAGTTGTTATATAATCATTAACTTACTATCTACAGTTTCACAGTTTGACGAAATCCAAGCATGATATGCGGGAAAGTCTTTGTACAAAGTGTTGAATATATATTATATTGCATCAGTTTCCATATATATATATATATATATATATATATATGAAGTGATATCCACAATTTTTTTTCTTTCCCCCCCTAAAATGGTCTCATGAGTATTCTTCTATTGAAGCTGACCAGAATTAGATATTAGTTTAAAATTTGATACATACATACATACATACATACATACATACATACATACATACATACATACATACATACATACATACATACATACATACATACATACATACATCATACATACATTATATCCTGTTCATTCCCACGCACAACAAATTAAAGTTTTGATTTTAACTGGTGCTCTTTTCCCACAATGTACTGTTAATCACTTTATTGGTATTCTTTTCTTTCTTCACACTTTGAACCTTTTGGAAGGCGTAAAGATACCTTTCTCTTGATGATGAGGGCAATGCTTGAAACTATTAGGCTATCAGTCCTTTCGCTATTCTCTAAGTTGTTCCTTTTTCAAATCAATGTCATGTCCACACAAAATTTAATTTTCCTTTCAATATTGATCATCTTATTTCCTTTTCTTTCCAGTTTGTTTGGGAGAGATCTAGCAAGAAGAGGTAAGTTTTAAGACTAAAGCTTCTTATTAATGAGTTAAAGAAATTCCCAAAGTGTGTGTATAGAATATATATATATATATATATATATATATATGTAAGTAATTTGTTAAGTTGAAGTTATAAGTCATCATATGGGATATCCAATTCTATTTAATTTTCACATGACGAATGAGGAAAAATATATTGTGTTTAGCATGTGAAAATTTCAAAATAAATTTTTATTTAAGAAACAATGTGAGTAATTAAGTCGAATCAAATAATTATCTTTGTTATATTGTCATTGCCACGTCTTATTTTATAATATTAAAAGTTATGACTTATTAATCAGTTATTATCTAAATAATTTAGAGCAACCATCTTCTAGAAATTATTAGTTTCTGCTATTCACCACCCACTAATATCATACCTAAAATCTTGTGACGTTTTCCTCTTTTGTGATGAATATTAATTGGCAATACAGCTCTATCAGAAACACGTACCGAACATGCTAACCTTATCAGAGGGAGATGAATAATCAGCATTCGTACGACATATAAAATATTGTGATGGAGGGAAGAAAGGGTGAAAAAGAGGTGGGAAGGAAATGGACATTTCCATATATAGATTGAAAGAGAGAAGGCAAAAGGGAGAAACACATAATCCTATAGCAATCAGAAATGCGTTTCACCCATAATATTGACTTGTGGTTCAACTTAATTAAAGCAAAGCTATTAGGGCATTATGCAGCATTAGTTGTCTCACATTAATACAAGCCGTTAGAAATTCTTGAATGATGAGAGACTTGTTTGTTGTTAGGTGACATATAAACGTGCACAGATATAATGATAGCTACTCTTTAGATTCTACTGTTCAATCCATGATTATATGCCTTTCTAGTAACTTCACAAAGTTAGGGTTTTTCCTCTTCTCTCTATTCCTCCCCCAATTCCATTATATTCTCATATGGCTTTGTACATATATATACACTTCTTGCTTTACATTATCACAAGGAATATATATATGCCTCTTGTAATAATTAGGACTGTTTTTGTCCCCAAAACAACTGAATTCTTGGGTGATTTCTGCAATATATCAGATGGTGTACTGCAACACAAGAAAATACCATATATGCCTAGCTAGTGGCTGATTAAGGAATGTTTGGGATTATATTCCATTTGGAACCCCCAATAACTGGCTTCTGAACCTTAAAAGCGGGTCAATGAAGGCAAAAATGCATGTTTAACATGGTTTTGGGGGCAAATAACTCGTTTACCCATTAGACACATTAAAATTGAAGTATTTTTTTTTTACTTCTGGCTTTTTTTTTTAGATTTAAACATTTATGAAACTGATTTTTTTTAACATATAATCCAAATAAGCTTTTATTAAACTGATTTTTTTTTTTTATAAAAATCCATTCAAACATATAAAATACATTATGACTTTTAACCCAACTTCAATTTATAAAATTCAATTGAAATAAAAATCATTTTTACAAACGTTAATTTAAACAAGCCTTACATACTATTTCCCTGATGAACGTACTAGGAGTACAGTGTAAGAGTATTACAAGAACAGTAAATTTGTCCCAGAAAGCTCAGGTGAATTAGTAACACAAATGGGGCAATGTTACTCAAATATGCTTTACCGACTATAGTGAGATGAAGAAGTGGAAGCTAAATTAAATTTGTCGTTTAGAGAATACGATGAGAGGTTTTGTGAGTGATTTTATAATATATATAACGAAAATAAGTTATCTGTTCTGTGAGAATATTTTGTGAAGAAGCTGAGTAATAAGTTGATGAGATGGGACACAAATATATAACCCCACAACAGGGGGCTTTGTCCTTATTGGTGATTTGAGATCTTTTTTAGGCACCGATTGGACTCTCTCTCTCTCTCTCTCATATTCATTCAACTGTTTGCCTATCTCATGAATTATGAATATATCTAGCACCAGGCCCTCCCTCCCCTCTCTTTTTATTATTTGCTTTTTCCCACACCATACTTATCATCAATAAAGTTTACAGTTTTATAAGTACTGATCATGATTCATCTTCCCCCATCTCTCTCTCTCTATCTCTCTATCTCTATCTCTCACACACACACACACTCGCGCGCGCGCGCATTATATACTTTTTATCCATCATGCATCACTAGAGGATGATCCGTTCCATTATCAATTTAGCAGAAGGTGAACATAGTAAACTAAAGTTTGAATCTTAACTGAGAGGGATATTTACTGATAATACTTCGAATATAATTATCTCTAATAGAAGTATACTTACATACTTAGCAAAAAAAGTTCTATCATTACCAATATGATGAAAAACGTTAGTTTAACCTACAAGATTCAGCTTCTTGTAATGCATCAGATTAGATCCAACCAACCACCGGTTTAACTTTTATAGTAAGTTATGTTTAATTATATTAAGTATAATATAAGGGGTGAAAAGTAAATTTTATCAAGAGTTATTGTTTTGTTACACATTACTAGTTACCCGTTTAGACAGTAAAAAGGTTGCTGCAAAGAGAGTAAGTTAAATTATAATTAACTTGATCTGTTTTATATTAAAGCTAGTCAAAGATTGGTGAGTAAAGTGTACTTTTCCATTCAATTAACTTTTGTGAGAAAAGATGTAATTAAGTATGAAATAATTTACTAAAAAGAGTTCAATCGCACCTACCAAATTTTATTTTTTAAGCAAAATACATAAATGATTATATCAATGGTTCATATAGGCTTCAAGCCCTTAATTAAGGTTCACAAGCATTAATAAGGCACAAAATCTAAGTAGTACTAACAAAACCTGATAAAATTGATAGATAACTAAGTCCTTAATTATAATATTCTAAATTTAAATTAGGTCGTGTGTAAGAAAAAATAAAATTTATTTTGATGATATCATATTTTAAGAGAACTAGTCTCTAATTATTGACTAAAGGATGTTTTATGGGAGCAGCCAAAAACCTGTCTAATTGACCAATCTTTTAATTAATAACAAAACTAGTCAATATTGAAAGATAATGGGATCAAACAAGTTAGGGCAAAATAGCTGGCCTCAGAATCAGTACATATTACAAAATTTCATATGATTGATCCATTTGCACTGAGAATAAAGCTTTAATTCAACGAAAGCCAGCACAAATTAAAAGAAAAATCAGTACATAATATTACTAATCAAGTACATAAATTCTTTGAAGTGGATGCCCTCTTCATTGCATTTCTCTCGTCTTATTCTAAAACAAATCACATAAACGACGTTCAAGAGTACAGTCACAAAGTTCATTCTAAATTTTAATTATTAAATGGTATATGACAAAAAATATATATAATCACGTCCAAAATCTCCAGAGTAATAGAGCTACTAATCAATGCTCGTGACAAAAAAAATTGAAGACTAACATATTAAAGATTATCCAGAATAATCTGAATGCAATAAAAGTCATATATGAATGTAGAAATCTTTGGAATAATTAAAGAAGCAAGTTGGCTTTGAGCAAAAAATAAACCGAAAACGATGAACAAATTCGTTGTACAATTCTGTCATTTTCATGCATGTAATACCCTAATTTTACTGCAAATTTTTGTCTTTATTAGGAAAATTATTTTTATAAAGGCATGTAGTCTATATACATATAATATAATGGCCCACTGGCTACTTCTTCTTCTTCTTCTTCCTTTCCCCCACATTTTTGTAATTAACTCCACGCATCATTAAAGTTAATAATATTTATTTACATGGACTAGTGCTTGATTTGAAATTAATTATATTATATTGTAGCTGCAAAGATATTCGAATCATTTCAGGGTTTGGTAAGTTACTTAATATTCACGATTACTTGAGTTTCATCGCCGAGATTTAGATCCTTTAATTTATCACTAATGATTTTTTTTATAAACCAAATTAATCATGTTATATTTAATTAACATAGGAACTTTATTAACTTTTTTTATTGCATATGTGCTTTATCACTATTAATCCAAATTAAAAACCCATATGAGACAATTTTTTAGTTTTAAAAAAATAATAGTCTATGATGACTTTATAACCCATGACATGATGATTTGTTTAATTATAGTCAATTTAAAAATTAATTAATAATTGAGTTAATTGATTTTGAATTTAAAATAAACTTTTTTTTAAAAGATATGGTGGGGTTGTTATGATGTAACAAAAGGAGAGAGAAATTATTTGAAAATTTTTATCCGTCAAATTATATATATAATAACGACTCAAACTTTATCTTTAGTATATACAACACATAATAAAAATTAGAAAGCAAGCCCTTTGGTTTAATTTTTAGAAAATAACTTATAGGGATAAAGTGATGATGGATAAGAGCTTTTTGAAAAAAATAATTCTAAAAAAATAAGTATTTTAATATTTATTATTATAATAACTTTTTTCAGTAAATTATTAGAAATTGTATGAGATAAAATAATAAAAAAATAGAGTTAAAATGATTATTACACAGCCTAAAATTATTTTTGCCATCTAAAAATTATTTTTATAAGTTTATCCGAAATTATAATTTTAAACTATAATTTACTCTAAAAACTCTTTTAAATATTTAATAACTATTTATTTAATTTTTTATCTAAACACACACAACATAGACAGAATCTCTTCTAGCTGAACATAGTACAAAATATAGGGAAATGTCATTCTACACAATTACTATATAATTATTTTCTTTTAGACCGTAATTCATTTCATAACGAAGAGATCATAATTTCACTAAATGACTGATCATCGCAATCC
Source organism: Leucaena leucocephala (assembly GCA_037074615.1). Lineage (NCBI taxonomy): Eukaryota > Viridiplantae > Streptophyta > Magnoliopsida > Fabales > Fabaceae > Leucaena > Leucaena leucocephala. The sequence continues at coordinate 3,784,087 of CM073546.1, read as the reverse complement.
GAACTGTGTAATTAAAGAAACAAAAATAAGGATGTTTTTAGAAAAATACGATTACATTTTATCAAAATTTAGGCAATTTATTAGTTATTTTAGTATGTGTATATAACTTCAAAGTGACAATTATTTTGGAACAAAAAGTGTATATAAACTCTTTATTTAATATCGTTGCGTTGTATATTTGAAAAATGGCATATTAACATCCTTACTTAAAAAAATAAAAGAATAAAATGACAGCAAAATATTTAATTGTCAGAAGATTTATTTCTCTTATTTACGTAAATGTTTTTCGTTTATCTCTAACGGTGAAAAAATTTCTGCAAATAAAACTCATGAAACAAGGGCTAAATTAATTAAGAGATATGAAGATATATAGTAAGTTAAAAAAGCATGCAACATAGATATCTATATTAGAATAAACAATTATAAATTTTAAAATTAGATAATAATATAATATAATAAATAGTATTATAAAATAGGCATACAATGTATTGTAAAACTTACATTGTGGGCCTCATGTATATACCTTGCTATTATCTTAATGGCCCATTAAGATGGGTTTTAGTCATCCCTGTTGAGGAATCCTCCTATTAGACCTGTTCAATTTGGATCTTCTTCTGGACCTAAACCAGAATTAAAACAAAATTAATAATTTTACTAATAAAAATTGGTATAATTAATAGATTATTATGTCTCTTGAATATGATATCTTATATTTGAATAAAACTGTGTATATAAAAAAATTTGTTGGGAGAAATAAAATCTATTTTAATGTTCTCTATACCTCATGAAGATGAGTCTCTAAACTATCGGTTATAGATATCATATTATTTCAAAAAAAAAATATTAGTAATTTTTGCTTATAATAGAGACAAAAAGGCTTTAGAATGTTTTTTAATTTTTTTCTTAAATCCGCAATTTTATGATAAAATTCAATTAATAATGGGAGAAGAAGGCGCATGGACATTCGTACGGCAATCTCTCTCTCTCTCTCTATGCATAAATATTTTTTATTGAAGACAATATTTTTTTAGGAGTCTAAGGGTGTGTTTGGATTAGCTTTTGGAGAATAGATTCTGGGGAATAGATTCTGGGAGAATAGATTCTGGAAAGAATAGATTTTAGGAAGAATAGATTATGGAGAATAGATTTTGGGAAGAATAGATTATGAGAAGAATAGATTTTGCAAATAGAGATGTTTGGATGATTAATAGTAGAATCACTTTTTATATTAATAAATTATTAAAAAGGGTATGATTTGATTAAAGTATGAGAGAGGGGAGAGAGAGGAGAGAGGAGAGAGAGAGAGAGGAGAGAGAGGATAGAGAGAGAGAGGAGAGAGGGGAGAGAGGAGAGAGGAGAGAGGAGAGAGAGGGGAGAGAGTATAAGAAAAAAGTAAGGGTAAAATAGTAATTAGATAATCTATAAGCTCTTTTCTAGTTCCAAAATCTATTGAAAAATAGCTTCTTCAAAACCATGGTTTCAAACTGAGGTTTTGCCCAAAATCAATTTTGGAGGAAAATGGCTGTTTGGCAAAAAATTTTACAAACCGAGGTTTTGGCCCAAAATCAATTCTGAACAAAAATTGATGTTTGTGTGAAATTTTTTCAAACCGAGGTTTTGCCCCAAAATCCATTCCCAAACGCTTTCCCAAACACACGCTAAGCAATATCCCTAATAGACTATTTTTCCTGAGATTTAGAGATTATTAAAGTAGATTTTATTTTTTTTAATAAAATATTTTCTATACACAATTTAATTCGAACATATAACATCATATTTAAAAGATAAAATAATTATTGACTGTATCATGTTTTATTAATTTTATTAGAGACAATAGTTTGAGGTACTATTATTAAATATGAAGATATTTTTTAATAGAGCTTCAAATTTTAATTGTAAGAAATTATCTGTTTTTGTTAGATTTAATATTCATCAGATATATATCCATTTTATGGATAAAGATTCCGTTAAAGGCCCAAATTGGTAGGTCCAATAAATGAAGCTGATTCCTCTTTGGGCTTCTTGATTAAGGCCACTTCTTTTTCTTTGGGCTTAGGGGCCATACCTTTGTTTTATTTTCTTCCTCCTCCAATTATTTTCATGTAGCGAATCCAAACCCATAGTTAGTGTGTTTAACTGGCAAAATAGTGAGATATATGATTATTTAAAGTGTATTTAATTTTTGAGAGTATTATTTTATTGTGATTCTAGTCGTAACGCTTGAAAAGGCATCCTAACTCTTAAATACATAGGTTTACATATGAAGGTAATAGACGACTCGTTCTGTCTGACATTAATATGGTCTAGGAGGAAGGGATATTTCACCCTACTATTATATCGTGAGTGAGCTCAACTACTTTCCAAAAATTTTATAACAAAAAAAAAAAGTAGCGAATCCAAACTAGTGGACATCCATGTTGAATTTGGTCCCTTTATGTTGTATTACCATGATTATTGTTTGTAACAAAAAAACATGATTATTAATTTTTAACAAGTATTTTTATTATAAAATTCAATCTAAAATATGTTAATTTTAGACATGAGAATATGTTCTTAAATTTAAAGTGCCAGAAGGACTCCCATTATTAGGCATATTTCTGATTGTTCATTGGAGGGAATTTTTGTCCTTTCTACAAATCAAACATTTAAAATTACTAACAAAATCTGTCACATATGATTGTGTCTCTTAAAAAATGATATATTGAGTTCAACTCAAGCTATGTTTGTCCATGGAAAAGACGTTGAGATACAAAACTCATTTCAATAATTTCTACATCTTAAAAATATTATTTTCTATTTATTTATAATTAATTATAAATTTTATATTTAATATTGAATAATTAATAATATCATAATAACGAGTGTGCATTTGAATAACTTTACTTAATGAATATAAATAATTTTTCCTTAGTTTTATCCTAATCCTAATTAAAAATGGGAATTGATGATGGGTGGCTAAATGTGAGTTAGTCAATAATTTAAAAGCAGGTATATGTTGTGAAGGCCCAAAATGAAGAAAGGAAGTGGTGATAAGCTTATGCGGTGAGGAACTTATCTGATACGCCCCTTGTTTTATAATTATTATTATTTTAAAAAAAAGTGAAAGAATCTAAATAATATATTTAACTGCTTCAATCTAATTCACTCCGAAGATCCTCTCGCACATTCCCTCCCTTAGTCATAATCTAATTTCGCAAGCAATTGCCTTTTCAGTTCTCGAAATAATACAACCGAACAAAAAATATATATTAAAAAGGCTGAAAATTTATATACCCTCTAGAACCTCCAAAACGTATCTTTGAGCAATGGTTTTAGATTAAGTTATTTTTTACTGTTTTTATTTTTATTTTCTTGGGAAGATAAGAATTTCTTTTTGGTGATATTTAAGAATATAATCAGTGCATATCATAATGATCTAATTCCCTTAATATATTGTCGGAGTCGGTGATCTTGGGAATCAAATTCCCAACCTTTATTCCTTCTCGTAATATAAATATTGATATTTATCTATAGCATCGTAATATCCAGGGAATATAAAATTAAATCAGAGCTATATTGTTTTCTTCAATTCTTAAAAAAAAATCATTTTATTAAAGTTAAAGTTTAGTGTTTAAGGTTTATATTACCATACTCTAAATAGAGTAATTAAATAAATAAAAAAAATTATATTAAATTCTTTATTAAGTTTTCTAATACTATTATATTATGTGTTTTATTTTTTTAATATTTTTATTCCTCCTATATAATACTAATATTATACAGTATAAACAGTTTATTATCCTCAAATGTAAACATATGTACGTAAGAGTTATGATATTTCTCTAAGTATCATGACTAGAATTATAATAAAATAATATTTTTTTAATAATTAAATATATTTTAAATAATTATATATCTCAATATTTTAAATTTATTTTAAGTTAAAAGCTATATATATGAAATAAGAAAAAAAAAAGGAATTTAAAAAATATCGGACCAAGACGTAAGGGCGTGCGTGAGCGTGATGCTTTTAACGCACAAGGAAGGTTTTTCAGAAGAAATCACCTTAGATTTGATAAAAACGGATTTTCTTTTAAAAGCTATGATAAAATTTGCCTTAATTTTTATAAGTTTCTTGAGAATAAATGGTTTTTTATGCAAAAATATGACGCATATATTCCATTGCGTAAAAAATCCGTCTTTGAAAAAAATATTAATTTTAATTTTAAGGTCAATGTGAAGACCAAGTTAACTACATCATATTTATCTTTTTTTTAATCAATATTTGGAAAAAATGCGTGAACCTTTTGTTTTTATTTTTAAAATATTCAGTCAATTAATTAAAAAATCAATTAATAGTTTGTAAAAATATATTCATCAAATCTTAAATATATAAGTTAATACTTAAAAGTCAATATTTATTATAAATATAATATATTAATTCATTTTATTTATAATATTTATTATTTTTAAATTAATTTATATAATTTATAAATTAAGATATAATCTAATATTATATTAATATGTTAAATTAATGGTAGTTAATAACCAGAAGAGTTCAAAATTTCGTGAATCAAATAAATTTTCATAACAAAATATATAACTACTTCTATTATTGATGATATTATATTATTAATTTTAAAATAACTATACTATATATTTATAATTGATAGTAATATAACCCATATTTAATTTTTTTAATTATAACATGTTTTATTAATTCCATCTTATATTTATTAAACTATTGTTAAAAATGATAGAATATGATATTCTGGATAGAAGCATCATGATAAAAAAATATAAAATTAATACCGCTAAATTTTATATTTTACAAATAGATATCGATCCTGTATTATTTTATATATTTATTCAAATTATTAAATTAAAAAATGATGATAGAACCAATAACATGGGTCTTGCTTTTTTTAATTGGGCACTTAATCACCTGTACAACAAAGACATCCAAAAATAACTAGAATATGCCATGGCCATTTGTAATTTTACACTAACTTTAAACTATTAGTATTTATATTTTTATTTATTTTTTTAAAAGAGAAATAGATAGCTCAAAAGTTCAATTTTTTATAACCCTTTATATCATTCTATATTTTTTTAATTCTATTATTTAATATTAAATATTTAAGTAATTGATTAATTTAAATTGAAATTTTTAGAGCAATATGCCTCTCCATATGATGCCTCACAAGTTGAAATTTTAAGTATGAAGTTGGTGAAATCTATTTTCACCTTTTCTCTGTTTTATAAAAAGGGTAAAAAGAAAAAAAAAGGATATGTGAAATGTTGGAGGTTAAGAGGTTAAGCATTACCTTCAGATTCTCAATTTAAAGGTTTTTTTTTTTTATTTTGAGATTTTAATGCTAATATTTATTAATATTATTATTTATTTTTTAAAATTAAAATACCTCTTTTTTTTTTTATAAGATATACAGAGATATGCGATATTATAAGCACTATAAAATTGGAAGCCTTCTCGTGAATTCGTTGTGCTCACGTTGCTCCATTCTTCATGATCAGAGGCGCAAGCTACCTTCACCTTTCTCTGCACATTTTCAGTGGATGGAGATTGTAATCTGTTCGGGAACCTATTAAGCTTCAAGCCTACGGGATCATCATAATCTGGGTCTTCCAGGATTTTTGGTCTCTCTCTCTGTCTCTAGTTTTGTGATAATTTCAACCTGCTTAATTCTGGTTTCGCATTTACTGAGCTCAGTGTATCAGCACACCGTTATAGTGTTTTTCGGTGCTAAATTTCAAGCATGACCTAATTACTTGGCGTTCTTAACTGAATTTGACTGGGTCAGATAGAGAGGCTTACATAAAGTTCACTGTGAGAGAGATGACGACTCGGAACATTGAGAAGATGGGTTCCATTGACACTCAACTGCGATTGCTGGCGCCTGGGAAGTTGTCTGATGATGATAAGCTAGTCGAGTATGATGCGTTGTTAATGGACCGATTCCTCGACATTCTTCAGGATTTGCATGGCGAAGACATCAGAGAAACGGTATTATGATCCCCCCCCCCCCGGTTTATGTTTTATGCCTTTTAGTGTTGTATTTCTTACCTAGGTTAGTTTTTGGATGAGGAAATATGATCTTTGTGACGCAGTTTCAACTGATTTCTGAAAGGCCATATAAGTTTTTTCACGAAGTTATGAACTTCGTTGTTTTTAGAACGTAGTCACTAGATAAGGCCTATTTCTTCCTTTTGATCAATGTTGCTTGTAATACATAAGGTTTTAAATTTATCGGTTTTGATCAAGGTGCTGAAAATTTCATTCTGACCTTCCGTTGTTTGAGCAATTTATAAATTGGAGCATGTTTGTGGAAGTTTTTCTATTGTGGTCATATATAAATTAACTTTGAATCATAACACATCACTCCCATGTTCATATAAGCTTTTGTTGCCAGAGTCTGCGTTTTTTGACTTACTGAATTAGTGATCTGATCTTGAACAGGTTCAAGACTGCTATGAGCTGTCAGCTGTGTATGAAGGGAAGCATGATCCTGAGAAGTTGGAGGAGCTTGGGAATAAGCTGACTGGTCTTGATGCAGGGGACTCTATCGTGGTGGCCAAATCATTTTCTCACATGCTGAATTTGGCCAACTTGGCCGAGGAAGTCCAGATAGCCTACAGAAGAAGGATCAAGTTATTAAAGAAGGGCGACTTTGCTGATGAGAACTCGGCCATAACTGAATCTGACATTGAGGAGACCCTCAAGAGGCTTGTGAATCAATTGAAGAAGACTCCGCAGGAAGTGTTTGAGGCTTTGAAGAACCAAACTGTAGATTTGGTCCTGACTGCTCATCCTACTCAGTCTGTCCGTAGATCTTTGCTACAAAAGCATTCTAGGTTAGTTCATTTCTTATGTTAACTCATAAAGATGAGTCGTATTTTGGTGTGCTTTTATCAATTGGCTGCAGTATAAAAAACTGTGGCGTCTAGTGATAGAGCATGCTATTCCCTAGTTTTGGTATTTAAGATATAAAAGCATGGTTACTCTGACACATTTTGAGTCACTTGGATTCGACACGATCTGATACTTCAATGTTAAAGAATATGCTTTAAATATTGTCATGCTGCTCTCTTCGTGTCAGTTGTGCCTCATGTCTGTAGGCTCTATGCTTCCTAGCATCAGACAATAGCATCAAACAATTATTTTGGGGAAAAGAATATTTCTCTTGACTAGGATATTTTTCTCCTTTTCAGGATAAGGAATTGCTTAACTCAATTGTATGCTAAAGATATAACACCTGACGATAAGCAGGAACTCGATGAGGCCTTACAAAGGGAGGTGAGTAATTGAGAGTATTAGATATAATTTTGTTGATTCAATATACACACTATACATTAATTACGGCCGGATGATTCTCCAAGTATATTGCTATGTTTTATAGCTAAGAAGTGATGCCCTGAATTATAGATGGCAATGGCAGTGGTAAAGCTATGACTCTAATGATATCTCCTTATTCTCCAGATTCAAGCTGCATTTCGTACAGATGAAATTAGAAGGAGTCCTCCTGCCCCTCAAGATGAGATGAGGGCAGGAATGAGCTACTTTCACGAAACAATCTGGAAAGGGGTACCTAAGTTTTTGCGCCGGGTTGATACAGCTCTGAAGAACATTGGAATAAATGAACGTGTGCCATATAACGCCCCTGTTATTCAATTCTCTTCTTGGATGGGAGGGGATCGTGATGGTATCTTTCTTTTCCTCGGGCAATTAATTAATGTGCATATTCTTTTTTATGATTTTACTCACTAAATCTTTCCTGATTAAGTAATGTTCACATTATTTAATTTCCTTGCCTTCTATTTTTCCATGTAATTCACATGGTATAAATTCTTTGATATATGTTTACCTGGTAATTATTTCTTCATCAATGTCCGCTTATCACCACTCTATCGTGCATGCCCTTTGAAGCATTGCTTGTACTATACAGTTCTTTTCTTCCTTACAGTATGTGGTACATTTGTTGCAGGAAATCCCAGAGTAACCCCAGAAGTTACAAGAGATGTTTGCTTATTGGCTAGAATGATGGCTGCTAATTTGTACTTCTCTCAGATAGAAGATCTTATGTTTGAGGTATAGATTCGTTGGTCACAATCTTCAAATTTTCCTATTTTTGGCATGAAGGCTATTGTTCTTACCCTGCCACTTGCTTAGTTCTTACTCCTTTCTCTGTTTGGCAGCTGTCAATGTGGCGCTGCAATGATGAGCTCCGTGTTCGTGCTGATCAACTCCATAGTTCATCAAAGAGAGATGCAAAACATTATATTGGTTTGTAACTAAGAAATTATTTTTTTCTAAATGATACTCCTCTGATCCATCTTAATTAGTAAATTGATCTTGGTATTAAATATAAGATCTATTTCCTAAATTTACCAAATATTTCTCAAACTATTCCTATTGATACTCTCTCAACAATAATCAAGTAAGAGGAGGGAGGGAGAAAGTTAAGGAAGATAATTAGGGTGCTTTTGAAAAAAAATATGCTATAATAACTATCTTAATCGGAGGAGTACTTTTTAACTTATGTTGACTTTATAGCATCACAATGTTGAATGCTTTTACTTGACATGTTGTAAACTAGTTGACTATTGAACAAGATCTCAAAATACCACCCCCAATGTAAAGATGAACTTTTTTATATTTGACATTCACTAAATTATTATTTTCTGATATTCGATACTCACTGAATATTAACTAGTTTTAATTGGCCTTGAATGTCATAGTAATTGATGGTTGATTGATGCAGAGTTTTGGAAGCAGATTCCTCCTAATGAGCCATACCGTGTTGTTCTTGGTGATGTGAGAGACAAACTGTATAATACTCGGGAACATGCTCGTCAAATATTAGCTAATGGGACCTCTGACATCCCTGAGGAGACAACCTTCACAGATGTTGAGCAGGTTATGTTCTTACTATGACCTCATAAACACTGTGATATAGGATAAAGCAAGGATTAAGAAATACAATATATGCTTCTCTCTTGATTTTTCTTCACTTTGTTGCTTACTTTCATTTGGGACACTACTAATACCTAGGTCATATACTAAAACTTTACCTGTGGGGCTCAACAAGCAATAGAACTTGAAGCAATACAAAGGTTTTATTCCTTAGTGTTAATTTCATTATACTCAGACTTGAGATAAGATGCTGGCTTCCTCAAATTTGATTATGTTGAGATTTCATGAAACTTTTAGCCTTGCAAAGGAGATACCTGATGCATGGCATGATATTATAATTTCCAGTAACCATCTTGTCATGGTATAGTGGCTTAAATCAATGGTCTTTTGCCTCAACCATTTTTTTCTTGCAGTTCCTGGAGCCTCTTGAACTCTGCTATAGGTCACTCTGTGCATGTGGGGACCGATCGATAGCTGATGGAAGCCTCCTTGATTTCTTACGGCAAGTTTCAACTTTTGGACTGTCACTTGTAAGGCTTGACATTCGTCAAGAATCAGACAGGCACACTGCTGTTATGGATGCAATTACAAGACACTTGGGTGTTGGTTCTTACAGAGAATGGTCTGAGGAACGCCGGCAGCAGTGGCTCTTGTCTGAGCTCAGTGGGAAGCGTCCTCTTTTTGGCCATGACCTTCTTAAAACTGAAGAAATTTCTGATGTGTTAGAAACCTTCAATGTCATCTCAGAACTTCCACCAGACAATTTCGGTGCCTACATCATCTCAATGGCAACATCTCCATCCGATGTGCTTGCTGTAGAGCTTTTACAGCGTGAATGTCATGTGAAAAAGCCATTAAGGGTTGTCCCCTTGTTTGAAAAGCTTGCTGATCTTGAGGCTGCTCCTGCTGCGTTAGCTCGTCTGTTCTCGATAGATTGGTACAGAAACCGCATAAATGGGAAGCAAGAAGTTATGATAGGATACTCAGACTCAGGAAAGGATGCTGGCCGCCTTTCTGCAGCTTGGGCACTATACAAAGCTCAAGAAGAGCTCATAAAGGTCGCAAAGGAGTTTGGCATTAAGCTTACAATGTTCCATGGCAGAGGAGGAACTGTTGGAAGAGGAGGAGGTCCCACTCATCTTGCAATACTGTCGCAGCCACCAGAGACCATTCATGGGTCACTTCGTGTGACGGTTCAAGGTGAAGTCATTGAGCAGTCATTTGGGGAAGAACACTTGTGCTTTAGAACACTTCAGCGCTTCTCTGCTGCAACATTAGAGCATGGAATGCATCCTCATGTGTCTCCAAAACCAGAATGGCGAGCTCTCATGGATGAGATGGCAGTTATTGCTACAAAGGAGTATCGCTCTGTTGTTTTCCAGGAACCCTGTTTTGTTGAATACTTCCGATGTGTAAGCATTAGTCTCATTCACTTGGGAACTTGCAATTTCTTTCCCCACACTAATTCTTGTTGCCACTGCAGGCAACACCTGAGTTGGAGTATGGACGTATGAACATTGGCAGCCGACCCTCAAAGAGAAAGCCAAGTGGAGGCATTGAATCACTTCGGGCTATTCCTTGGATCTTTGCTTGGACCCAAACAAGGTTTCACCTACCAGTGTGGCTTGGGTTTGGGTCAGCATTTAAGCATGTGATTGAGAAGGATCCCAAGAATCTGCAAATGCTTCGAGATATGTATAATCAATGGCCTTTCTTTAGAGTAACCCTTGATTTGATTGAGATGGTGTTTGCCAAGGGAGACCCAGGAATTGCTGCTTTATATGACAAACTCCTAGTCTCAGGAGAACTAAGGCCTCTTGGAGAGCGTTTAAGGTCTAAATATGAAGAAACCAAGAGCCTTCTTCTCCAGGTAAAACTAATTTTATATTACTAACTTGCCTACTAGTATTCTCATATACTCTGCTGCTGCTACTTCATTCAGAACATTTTTCCCCTAATGCCTCTGTTTTGAGAATTAAACATGCTAAACTCTTTCCTTAAAGATGAGGCACGTTTTAATAACCAATGATTATATGCTTCATGTTGTTTCATTCTCCATGTTGCATGAAGATTGCTGGGCACAGAGATGTTCTTGAGGGAGACCCTTACTTAAAGCAAAGACTGCAACTTCGCGATTCATACACGACAACTCTGAATGTTTTGCAAGCTTACACTCTGAAGCGAATCCGTGATCCAGACTACCATGTGAAGTTGAGGCCTCATCTGTCAAAGGAGTACATGGAATCAAGCAAGCCAGCAGCAGAGCTCGTGAAACTGAACCCAACAAGCGACTATGCTCCTGGTCTGGAGGACACTCTTATTTTGACAATGAAGGGTATTGCTGCCGGCATGCAAAACACTGGTTGAACATTTCCTTTGATTTTTATGTTGCGGCTTCAGCTATATATATTTAGTTCTCGTAGTCTATGATGTCTGCAATATGATGATACTATGAAGTTTGAACTTTTAACTTTATGATGGCACAATATTGAGTGCTTTACTAAACGATGTCGTAAACTAGTGGACTACTAAACATTTCAGAACCAAAGTTGAACCTTTTTTTAATATTGGGCAATATTTTTATAAGATATTTGATACTTGTTGAATATTGTTAGTGGGTCAGAACGGGGTTGACTTGCGGTTAGCCCTCATAATTAAGAGAAAATATGAGAACTTTATAGAGAAACATGGAAAGTTACCAAGTATTTGAGATACTATTTTAAGAGATATTCTATTATCTTCAATAAATTAGGAAGTAATATTCTCCAAAATTAAACGAACTCTTTCTACAGGGATATAGGAAGACAGAACTGGTAGAAGATAAAAATAATATAAAAATATTAATGTATCATTCTATATTTTTCTCCTTCATTAATAAGCTCTTTATATAGATTGTGGAATGGCACAATACATGCCTTTTAAGCATATGTCTCTAAAATCTAAGAGTCATGTCAGAAATATTTTTTTTTTGACATATTTTCACAATATTTACAATAATATTTTTAACAATTTCCTACATGTGTCAAATAAATACTATTAGCTGAGTTATATACATAGATATAACTATTGTTTATAGTGGTCATATGGATTATGAACTAGACATAGATCAATAATACTTGGTACACAAAGATACCAGTGGTTATATGGATTATGAATTATCACCTCTTAGGCGTATACTAGAGGTATTAAGAGTCAGATTATACCCTCATATTTTTGTTGTTAACAGGCGATTTTGCATGTTAGACAGCCATGCACTTGTCTTGATGTTTAACAAATACTCTAGAAATTTTGCTATGATCTTATAGGAGTGACATCACTCCTCATTCATATAGGTTTTTATGAAATGTATCTATAATGAATATACCATCACATAGGATTATGAAATAATTGAGAGCTTTTTGCTCAACCCTCTAGAAATGCAATATAGCACTTTCTCATACCATAGGAAGGGACCAGTATATGTTAATGCTAACAAAACTAACAAATTGACTTATTCTTACTCATTGAACATTCTTAATAGGATCACCAATTATAAAGGTTAGGTTGCCATTACTTATAATTTTAAACTGATTTTAGTCTTACTCTCCTCGATTAATTTATTTCTTCTTAGGGGTTTTGTTAACAGCTTGGCAGGAGTGTTGGTTTTACACTAAAATTTTAGCAACTCAACCTTTAGTTTCAACCATCTACAGAGTAATAAACTCAAAATAAATAAAACATATATATATTTTAATACAATAGGAATATTCAATATATGATATTTTCTCAAATATATAAAACAAATTTAAACATGTGTGTATGTTGATATAATGGGAATCTTCTATATATGATACCGACATTTATGACTTCTATGAAATATTTAATTTTTTTCTTATAAGACTGCAAATTTATATGTATGCTTAATCTTTACATGCCATACATTATACCACAAGTATTAATATTAATACATTAAATTCTCATAATTTATACATAAATAGGTTAAACAAATAACACCCTAAATAATATATTAGTAAACTTTTAAAATATTTTTTAAAACGATATATTCTTTTATGATTTCAACACCTAAAAGAAAATTTGATTTATTCATATTTTCAAACTCAAATTTAAACAAGTATGCCATCCACATTAAAAATTCAATATAAATCTTCAATAATTATGTATATTTATACCAAGATAAATACATCTACAACTAATGAAAATTAAAACACATTTATCTCTCTATCAAATAAATGATTAAATTTTTATACCCTTATAAATATTTATTTCAAGCAATATAAAAATTGGATTATTCACAAAATTTGCACTAAAAAAATAAAGTCTCTATAAATTTTTCAACTCATAAATTTTATATGGTACCCCACATCTTAGGTACCCACTCTTTCAAATCTCAAATTATATATGTATCTCAAATATCTCAAAAAATAAAAATTATAATTAAATTAGAATTTAGAATTTCACTATATAATTCCATCCCATTCTAATTATATTAGAATTTTCCACCTAATATTTTATCACCACATAGAATTTTCCACATAAATATGGACATACATGTGAAAAAACAAAATTAGATGCACAGATAATCATAAGCCTCCAAGCAACAAAGAGTTTTGACTTATTTTAACACAGAACAGATAACCTTTTGTTTCAACTTCCAACGAATACCGTGTTAAAGAACTGGACAGCAAAGAAGTAAAAAACCAGTGAAGAATATAATAAAATACCGGCGTTATTGTGAGAGGTGTTGGACAACACAAAGGGGCGCCCCTTTTAATTATTTAGGCATCAAAACCGCCTCATCATACCCCTCTCTGTTCAAACAATGAGAGAGAGGCACAACGAACTGCAATTTCAATTGAGAGAGGAAAGAGAATTGTTACCTTCTTCCGGTAACTACGTGAACTGTTGCGAAACCATCAAATCAAAATCAAAGACTAAACATGGTCTCGTTCCTCAGCATGAGCAACACAACAATCCTGACAGAAATCTCATCAGTCATCCATCAACTTTTTTTCTATTTAGAAAGATGCACCAACACCATCTCTATGGCTTTATATTGACTTCCACAAAAGTTTGCAGGTAATATTTCTCAAGTTTATAGGTGAAATATGTAAAATAATAAAATATTTAGTTCAAATTGTGTATGAGAATATTATTTTTAAAAAATATTTCGTGACACTTAATAAATTAAAAAGTAATATTTTTTAAGATTAAATAAATTCTTCCTACATGGATGTAAAGAAATGTATAAAAGATAAAAGTAATATGATAAAATTGATGTATATTATCTATTTTTTTAATAAAAAAATATCTTTTATAGTATATAAAAAGGCACAAGAATGTCTTTTAAATATATGCCCTCAAGACTTATAAATCATATCAAAACGATATTTTTTAAAATATTTATAATATTTCTAACATAAATCAACTCTATAACTGAGATTCACCATCCTCATTCCCAAGAAGCCAATCAAACCCAGTTTCTCTGCTGATATTATTTCCTTACACTCTCTCTCTATCTTTCTATAGAGATAATCACTCGTCTCTCTTAAGGGCCCGTTATCACGAGTTACACCCTTCCTCTTCTCTGTCACTATATTTGTGTGTATTGCGAACGGTGCTCTCAAGGAACCAAACGCAGAAGAAGAAAAAAACTAAAATGGCTTCTCCTAAGGTGGTGTGTTTCCTTCTGCTGCTCATTCTGGTCTCTAATGGCGACATGGCGAGTTCTGCAAGACTTCACAGAGCTAATAGAGATCAGGGTTTTCATTCTCGAAGATTCTTCGTCCCTAAGAAGAATATCAGCTTAAACGGCTTTGGAGCTGACTTCAGTTTTCTGCCTAAGGGCCTCCCTATTCCTCCCTCAGGCCCTTCCCAACACCAAAATGGACATACTCCTTCTGGAGTCCCTAAGGGCACCGACTGATATTTTATATGTAGATCGATAGATAGATAGATAGAGAGAGAGGGGGAGAGAGCTAGGGCTTGAGTTGATTTCCTCGAGGCTCTGTATGTTTCTGTGCTGTCAAAGAAGAGAACAATGATAGTGTCTTGTCAATTTTCATCATCTGTGACTAGAGAATCTTGAGGAATATAATAAAATGAATAAGTTTTATATTTATTTAATTTGGAACATTTTTTTGCTGTTCACATCTTCTTCTTCCTCATCATCATCTCTATACTTCCTGTAACTTCTGATCTTGGTTCAGTTCCACATACAAAATCTCTGTTGTACCATTAATGTTGACATAAATTTGTGAGTTCAGTTTTATCGATATACAATGAATCAGAGAATGAGCGAGCTAGCACCAATGACGACCAAACCCCAATGGAGTTTCATAACGCCCCCTTCTGACTATACCAGAATCACAATTCACATGTGAATGCATTCAATACAAAACTAACGTAACATTGAATGAATAGGAACATTTAGTTTGAAATTTTAAATATGACGATATGCATTGAATAGAAGTTGCAGTTTGCAAAAAACATTAATTACAATTAGTAGTTATAGACTTATAGCTATGGGAAATGGAAATAGTAGATAAAAGGTGTTTTTTTGATATAAAGTAAAGTGTAGATTAGTTGCTTCCCGTAACTCATTAGGATTAAGTTATATTTTCATATTAAAAAAATATTTATAAAAATATTTACAGATCATCTACTAATAAAATTCTCATATCAACAATAAAATATCCATATTAATAACAGATATAAACTCATAATCTTATAATTTATAGGTCAAAGGTGCTATTCATATAAAATTGGTTTAACTTAGTGATATCATTAATATTAATATCATATGGTTTTATGATATCATTAATATTAATATTAAATTTTATTCCTAGAATAGTGCATGACTGCCATGTGTGTTAATATGATATCAACAACAATTAAGTATGAACATATCGATTCTTTTTTATTTTCTTTTTTCAATAGATAATTTCTATATATATCATAAATGTGAGATATTGAGTATAGATTTTATGTTATATATATTACTAACAAAAATATTTAACTATTCAGAATACGTGTATCCTATTAGAAATTATACACTCTTCCTCTTGTTTATAAGAAAAGATTAACTTTGTCAAGTTTGATTTTTTGGACCAAAAATTCAAAAAAGAAAACAAAAGGAAAGGAAAGAAAGGAGCTTAATTACTCAATATAGATATTAGGTCCCATGCATTGTATATAGAGACTGTAAAAATATAAGGTGCATTGTTTATAATTTATTATTCGGATATAACTATGTTACAACTTTTATATTATATTTAAAATCGAAAATAATTATGAATATACTGATTAATTAATTGAATTGATTCACTGATACATTGATTTAAATTAATCGATATTAATTAATTGATATATGAAAAAGAAAAATAAAGCACCAGCGGGGCAACGATAGAAGACTTTGATAATTAGGTTCAAATATTCAAGCTATGACTAGGGGAAAAAACATAGTTCCATGAATGAGTCACCATCTGCAAAACAATAGTTACTCAAGTCCCCACAGAATCTTGTTATTAATTTGATTCTTTATTATTTTCATATCTAGCTACATTATGAACACACAATTGAAGAATCTATACCAAAAAATATATACCTAGGCTTGCCACCAAAAAGAAAAAAGTATGATTAATTCAATAATTAGTTCTTAAATTTACTCTTATTTTAATTTTAGCGTTTCAAACCATAGGTTTTAATATTTTAAATTTATTTCTATCTAAAAAAATAATTTTTATAATTTAATAAAAATGTGACTATTTTACTCAAAATCTATTATTTAAAATTTTAAATACTAAAATTAAAATATGGGCAAATTTGATATATCAAAAATTGCCAAAAAAGTATATCAAGAATCAAAATCAACGAGCTCCAACGTTACTACAACCAGAGACTGCGGCTGAAAATTTTTGGTTTCTTGGACCATAGTTTTTTTTTTTTAAAAAAAAAAGGACATAAAAGATTGATTACATTAATTAAAGAAGAATAAGGAATAGCTAGTTCATATACAAAGATGAACAAGTCACCGTCTCTGCAGAATTAATCCACAGAATTCACAACATCAATGATATAATCCTTTGGAACAATACTATATAACCCGAAAATTTACTTCATAAATCTTACATCAGAATTCCATTCACATAACAACGATCAAAGTTATAGGAAAAACCTTCCATTCCTGAAAGATTCCCCGGAGATCCTATATATATATATATATTCAAATTGTAGAACTAAGAGCGAAATTTCTTGGGCAAAACCCACTTGCCGTTGATCCAATCCTGATGAACCCTAAGCTGAGAGGAAGGGTAAGCGATCTCCTGGTTCGTGTAGGAGAAATACACAAAATAACTGTCAGGCCCATATTTTCCGGTGATAACGCCGATCCACCAACCGTCGTTGTCGAAGGCATCGACCTTCTGGTTAACAGAAAACCGTTGAACAGGGATGGCCGGAGGCCGAGGACGAAGCTCCTTTGGATACAGAGTTTCCGTCAGAAATTGAGTCTCGTCATCTTCGAGCAAGGTGTCGTACTTGACAACGTAGAGGCCATTGTCGAGTTGAGAAACGAACTTGGCTTCGAAGTAGGATCCATAAAATCCGTCTTCCTTGACGGAGACTTCGACGCCCTGGCCTCTGAAAAAGTTGGTTTTCTTGATCGGACGACGCATGGTTTCTTCTTTCTGGGTTGGAGAAGAAAGAGGAATGGTCAGAAACAAGTTCTTGAACTGTGACTTGTTATTGAAAAACGATTGATGAGATGAAACTTTATAGAAACAGGGGGTAGCCGTTTGGAAAGTTTTTAAAAAATAGGAAACTAAACAGATTTTTTGTTTTAAAATCAGATTATGATTTTTTTTGGGGGGGATTGGATAATTATTCATCAAGTATCTTATCAGGTCATCAGTTAGTATTCATATTATATCAATATTTTTTACCGGAAATATTAACATTAATCTTCACTCAATCTATATAAAAATATAAAATTTATATGAAGTGGTAAATATTTTATTTCTTTTCTATTTATGAGTTATAATTTGATAATATTTATACTATTTTTTAAAATATCGTTGCCTATTTTTTTTTAAAATTATTCCAAAAAAAAAGGCCAAGTTTTAATATAATTTACAAGTAAGTTTCTGTAGTACTCAACTTGAAGGTCAATAAAAATCCACTAATATTAAGTATAAAATATAGAAACGAACACTATCATGTCATATCTCAAACTCTGATCTCTATGAAAAATATATCTAGTTACACATAAAGTAAATTTTTTTATTTTTAATTTTATAGATAAGATAAAATAAATGAATAATTATTTATTCTCTTATTAGTTTTGATATTATACTTAAAATCACTTATTTATAATTTTAATAATAATCTTTTTTAGTGAAATTTTAATAATCATCTTAATTAAAAGTTAACACGTGTACTTAGTTTAATTATCGAATATAATGTTTGGATTAAATAATTATTTATTATTAGTAAAAAATTATTTTTAAAATTTATATAATTTTCACATGCCCCCAAAAGAACATACAACTTGTGATAATTATATCTTTCATTCTTACCAAAAAAAAAAATATATCTTTCACGTCTGTCCCCCTCAGCCAAAAAAAAAAATTACCGTGCAAAACTTTGTTACTTTCAAAAACTAAATATAATGTTTCAAACTTATTAAACTCAATGATTTTCAAAGGTAGTTAAAACCAAATAAAAGGACAACTGGTATAAATAAATTCCGTTATTTATTATTTTAAATATTAATATCTATATTATTAGAAGGAAAGATAGGACATAAAATACATGCTGAAATTCTCTCAATCTAGTCATGATATTGGTGGGGAAATCTTTTGAAATTTAATCTCTTTCTAAATATGCTAATAATTGGTGTGTATTTGGTTTCCCATTGACAAACCTCCTCAAATCTTAGTTTTCCAATATATATGGATAATGTTGCTTTTTTGCTTAATTAATTGAATTTTTTGAACGATATTTTTTTCAAAGGTTAATATAATATTTGGTGGTTTAAATTTAACTTTATTTTAGTTTTAGTCTTTTAAATTTTAAATTATAGTACTCTTCCGGTCCTAAATAAATAATATATTTAACTAATTTAATTATATTAATAAAGTTAGTTAAATTAGTTATTATAGCATATTCTTCTAAAAATATTATAACTATTCTTTAATTTATTTTCTTCTCTTATTTAATTATTATTGAGGGAGTATGAATAGGGGTAATTTAAAAAATAGTTAGTAAATTTAGGAAATAAATATTATATTTTAGATCAAAATTAACTCATTAATTAGATTCTATATTTATGATCTGATGTATATTGTTTTGATCCCTCAAATTTCTTTCAGTATAAAATATTATCCCTTAAAAGATTAAAGATTATATTAAGCTATTTTTATCTATGAGGTGACTAAAATCTATGACTTAAAATTTGAATAATCAAAACTAATAGATTTAAGAGATCAAATATTATACATATTATATACTATGGTGTTTTTTTTTTTTCAATGCCAACTGTTTTCCCCAAGTATGAATTGAATTGTCAGAATGACGCTTGACAATCACAATCAACTTTCATTGTTTTGTTTATTAGTCCTCTTTCAAGTTGCAAAGGGTTGATTGGGTTAAATAATACTTTCTCCGATATTAATTATAGTTATTTATAAGACCTTACCCATTAATCATTGATACAATATCATTTACAAAAACTAATAAAACATTGATAACATATTTTCAAAAAATTAACAGTATCTCTTTCATTCTTAATCTTTCCACATCCTCCTACCTTTCTCTCTATAATTAACTATACTAATAAGAGAATTTATCTATTTTTAGCAAATTTTCTTAATCACATTAAAGTTGTTAATGGAGTATTATATAAAGGATAGATGGACTAATTAATATATTTGCTCAGTTTTGTTTTGTTTGACTGTTTTATGGGCTCTAACCTTTTTAGTTCCGTTTTTTAAGACAAAATTAAAAATTACTGTTTGATAATTGTAACAGAAAAACTGTTTGATAATTTGATTATAATTTGTTTTGTGAGTTCTTCGGATTTATAACTAACAACATCAAATCGATTTATGACCTCTCCAGAACCTACCGATGTTGAACCCAAAGTTATTGGTGACTAAAAATTATGAAATACAATCGCACGTGGCTAAAAAGGAACAGGCAAAATTATGCCTGAATTCGCTTATTAAAAAATTAGTGAGCGTTGAATTAGTTTTAAAAAATTAGAAATCTCATTGTAAATTAACATGTAAAACTGTTGTTTTGAATAATTAAATTATAAATTCCCTGATTCTCAGAAATCAAAATCTAACAATATTATCAACAAAGAGTCAAAAACAAGAAAGAACCACAATCAGAAAGATCACTAGCTAACTTGAAGCACAAGAAATCCACAACTAACGTGAACTGCCTCCAAAACACTGGGAAAAGATTACTCAAGAAATCTAATCTAAACAAGAAGGTACATAAATCGAATCAAGAACTCAGAAATCTCTCTACAACAAAACCCAGTCGTCTCCACCAATCCACTCTTGATGAACCCTAAGCTCGTCGGAATGGAACTCAACGTCACGGTCCACGGGATTCCAGTAACAGTAAACAAAATAGCAATCGGGGTCGGAGTCTTTTCTTTCGGTGATCGTAGTCACCCACCAGCCTTCCTCATCGTGAACGTCCACAATTTGGTTCGGAGAAAACCCAGTGGTTGAAACGTCAATGGATTGCAGCTGTGGCGGCAGAGGGCGAAGATCACCAGGGCAAACGGTTTTTCTCCGAAAGCTGTAATTGTCTTCGTCGTTTAACAGTGTGTTGTACTCGACGACGTAGGAGCCGTTGGCGAGGAGAGAGATTATCGTGGCTTCATAGTAAGAGCCTGGAGGCTTGTTGATGACTTCGACGACTTCGTCGACGGAGAAGCTCTTGGGTGTGACGGAAATTGCAGGAGGAGGAGGAAAGGGACCGATTGCCATCGATACATAGACAGAGAAGGAGGGTTTTTTGATGAGTTTCAGAGAAGTGAGGAAGATGATATTATACGAATTAGGAAATGTTTGAGTTATTAATGAATGAATTAAGAAAATAGGAAAGTTTCTAGATATTCAAATCAAGTAATGATTCATCATTAATTACTTGTTCAATAAAATGGAAAGTAAAGGTAAAAACAAAAGGAAAGTAATTAATATTCGTCAATATAATAATGGATTTTAAAATATCATAATATTTTTTATTTATGATCCACTTTTTTTTTAAAAAAAAGCTTATTAGAACACGTGTTATCTTTCATATAATATTAGATAGATAATATCGGTCATATATAGGGCCCATTTAGATAGAATTTTAAAAACGGGCTTATGGAAAAAAAAAAGCTTTTGAATAGCTTATAGGAAAGGGCTTTTGAAGAATAGATTATGAAAAAAAAATGGTTTTGAATAAATGAATATTTTAATAGTTATTTCCAAAAGTACTTTTTTTATTGGTAAATTACGAAAAAGGGTATGAGTATTAAATGAGAAGAGAGGAGAGGAGAGAGAGTGTAAGAAAAAGTATGAGAGATTATGTAAGAAAAAATAGGGGTAATATAGTAATTGGTTAGTTCATAAGTGGTTTACTATTCCATAAGCTACTCTGACTAACTTATCTGAAACCTTGATTTTAAATCATAATTTAGTCCAAAAGCCCGTTTGAATAAATATGACTGTTTATTTTAAAATTTCTTTAAACATAAGTTTTGAGCCAAACCTAGGTTTTAAAATTAGGTTTAGAATTTTCCAAACACGCACATAATAATACTAAAATAATATACTAAAAGAAGGATACATTAAGTAATTTTGAATGATCTTGTGAATTCAGACTTTTATACACACACACTATATATCCTCTAGTTCTAGCGAAACTACTAAAAGAAAAGAAAGATTTCATGATATAAATTTTAAATATGAAGTTATTTGTATTTTATCAGAAATTCATAATCATATAAATATAAACATAACTCGACTGATATTGATATAACTTTTTTGTCTAAAAAACTACTAATATATTTTTTTCTTTATTTTATTTTATTGGACAAGGCAAAGTTTTGGACCCAAAAACTTACATAACACAACCTTCTATATAGGGCTGCTTACAGGATAGGTCGGGACCAAGATAACTCCGTTTTATATCCTATTCTAATATAGTACATGGGACACAAAATGTATCCTATGTCCCGTCCTGTCCTGAATTTATCCCAGTCTCGATGGGGCCGAAACGGGTTCAGGACAGGATGGAAATTCCCGACCCTATTTTTTTAAAAAAATATTATAATAAAATTATCTTAGTAAATTATTCTATATAAAATACCACGGCAACTTTCTCTAAATACAAATATTTCTCCCTAATATAAAATGATAACTTACCCAGATAAGAGGGAAAAAATAACAGCAAGGAAGAATAAAAATATCTGTATAAGAATATTTGTAAGTAAAAATATTTGTATGAGAGTGGCGACTAGCAAGACCTGTAACCTTAAGTAAGAAAAACGTAAGAGAAGAAAGACAGAGAGCCTGAGACGAGTGTACAAAGTGAAAAATATAAGAAAATGTAATATATTTTTTTATAAAAAAAATGGGGTTGGAACGGGACGGGAATCTTAAGAGTCAGGCCGAGACCCATCCCGTCCTGACCTTCCCTCTGTCTCATCCCGATCTTTCTCAGGACAAGATGGACCCGTCCCAAAATCCTCGGGACTGGGTCGGGACACCCAAGACGAGACGTATTTGGACACCCCTACTTCTATCTTAAATATAAGAGATCATAAATATAAAAGTTAGGCAAAAGTTTAACTTTAATTTTAAATATAATATCTCAATCGATTATATATTCCAATTTTATAATTTATCCTTAAACTTTTCCTATTGATTGTATATGTTAATAGGTTCTATTAAAGGATAGTTATAATGCACATCATTATAAAAAGTATTATAGGAAAACTAACATATATTTATTATAAATAAACTAAATTAATTGTTTAAGCTATCCAGATTAATTATTTAACTCTTATATTAAATATAAAAATGAGTATTAGTTATATATATTCTAACAAGTTATATGTTTTAAGCTCACCTCAATCCCATACACAACAAGCATGGGACACAATTTAGTTTGTTTTTAAAATCCACCATTTTATTGCAAGAGTTTGGTTTTCTATACCAGAAATTCAACAAAGAAAGAAGAAAACCAAAGTATTTACTTGGATTATTGGTTTCAATATTATACTATTACCATTTCGGAATTAGTTTATTTGCCACAGTTTGTTGCTGACAGTTATGGAGAAGAATAACTGATTTTATTTTCAACACAAGTCGAAATACAACAGAGATTCATAACCACTTTCAACCGGCACCCAAACACTCAGAATTAGAGAGGGAGAGGGAGAGTTCGATGGAGAATCGAATCAAACTCGAACCTCTAGGGCAAGACCCAGCGTCCACCGATCCATTATGAACCCTAAGCTGAGAAGAATGGAACTCGATCTCCTCGTCCACGAATTCCAGTAAACGAGATAGTAATCGGAGGAGCCTCTTCTTGCGGTGACGGTCGTGGTCCACCACCCTTCAGGTAAGAGTCCACCTTCTGGTTCGGAGAAAAGCCGCCTGGTGAAACGATGGCCAGCGGCGGTCCCGGACGGAGGTTGGGAGGGGCAACCGTCTCTATGAGGAAACTGTAATTATTGGAGTCGTGTAAGAGTGTGTTGAAGTTGGCGATGTAGGAGCGGTCGTGGACGGGATTCATCACAATGGCTCCATGATAACAAACTTGAGCCTTGTAGACTACTTCGACGGCGTGCCCGATGAAGAAGCTGTAGGTTCTGACGGAAGATGCAGATGGAGAAGAAATACTGATCCCCATTGATGCAGAGTATGCTGAGTGAAGGTTTTTGAGAACTAAGGAAGGCTTTATATATTGTTTTGCTTTGATTATTACTATTTTTGTGGAGTTGGAACTTGAGCGATATTTCTTTGTTGATGCTATGCAATTTGTAAGAGTTTATTGAATTTGTCAATGATTATATTTGTAATAATATAGTTAACACAGATGATGGAATTAAAAAGGTACGCTGATAAAAATAATTGGCAAATGAGTATTTTTTAAGTATATAGTGATTAATGATTCAAAGTATATAAAAAAAAAACTTTGTTGTTCTATTCCCTCAAATCTCATATAACAATTAATTAGTGATTAAATGTATTGAATTTTTTGTATGATAAGTGAATAACAGTTATGATTAAATAATAATATTGCAACAATGTATTTCTGAAATATGATTCCTACACATTGCTTACTGCTACTTAAATACCTCTCATGCACTTTTCGAATAAGATTACAAAATTAAGCATATCGAGATATTCTTACTGGCCATAACTAGCATCTTTTGATTTTATCTATAAATAGCATCAATTGTTTTTTTTTTTTAATTTACTTGGGCAGTACATTCAAATGAATTTTACAAACTCTAGAGAAACACTGCAATAATTCATAAATAACGAATTTAAGTCCATTTTTATTACTAAGTTTGAACCTCGGTCATTTATTTTATTAAATTATATTACAGATTTTATTAATTCTCAATCATATTATGGTTTAACAACTGCATGTGCGTAATTAATTATTGGGCAAAAAAAATAAATTGCATGTAATTAATAACGTGTGTTAGATCCATTTCTTTTAAAAATCACTTCGATGAATCCACCTCACCCTACTGATTCAAATTAATTAAAAATATATATATACTGATTTAAAACATTTACAGCTTTTTTTACAAAAATCTTTAGAAGGGTCGGCTCATCATAATCTAAAAGTAAAATTTTTATTTCCTTTTAAGATATATCAATATTGGAGAGAGTGAGTTATCAAATATTTTTAAATATAAACTTAAAACTCAAAAATTAAGATGTTTTTCTAAGTGCGATAACTGAAACAACAACAATGACAATTTTTTTGTATACAAAAGTTTTAGTTGGTAATTTTTTTTAGTAAAAAAATTTTTAGAAAATAGTTGAACTTATTTATAATATAAAAGTATAGCGAAATCTTATTTATTTTTAAACAATACTAATATCAGATAGGGCGAGTCGTCTATTATTTTTAGATATAAATCTAAATACTTAAAAGTTAGAATACCTCTTTAAATATAATAACTAGAATTATAATAAAATAATATTTTTTAAAAATTAAATATATTTTAGATAGTTTTTTTTTGTTATATAAGAGGCATAAACCAAAAGATAAAAAAAATTAGATTATTGAGGAATTTAATCTTATCTGTTCTGGATTCATTAAGTGCCTCAAAAGAATTTATGTCAAATATAATAGATCTAAAAAAAACTTCCTTTATCCGTACATCCATAATTCTATTAGTTTATCTCAAAATAAATTATAACTATAAATTTTACTATTTATACCTTAATTCTTCAATATGTAGAACTAAGAGACTGCTTCTTGACAAGTTGATATCTCACTTGTTAATTACCGTGTAAAAGTTAAAGAAACAAAAAGCAAAGCCCAATAAAGCCCGCAATGTAAAACCCAATGCAACTGGACCCCACACACACCCTCTCTCAAAATGGCAATAATTGGCTGGTAGGGGGTTGGTGGCTTGATGATGTGTTTTTTTTTTTCAAAAAAAAAAAAAAATTGGGACCAACTTCTCAGTGACGATTTCAAAGCCAAGAGGGAAGAGTTTTTCAAAGTTATCGACGTCACTATTCCTCTATATCTACGCCATAATGTTGTCTCTTCCTATTACACCCTCATAATAATGGTATTTCTCTGTTATGAATACTATAATTATCTCTAAATATGTTGGCAAAAAAAAAAAAATTATATGTACATATGTGCGGCTTTTCCCCCCTTGTTTTTATTATTTGCTCCTCTTATAAATATACATTATTTTGGAAACTAATCTAATATATTATTTTTTTGAAAAATAATTTTTAAATTGTATTATTCTCCAAACTATAAAACTTTAATACAATAACAAAAAAATAAAAAAAATATTAATATATTTTATCTCTAATATTTATTATTTTTAATAATTTACTTAATTTATAAATTAATATATAATATAATATTATGCAGTAATATTTTTAAGAAATTATATCATTTTATTATAATTAAATTTCTCAATTTACTCAAATTATTAAATTAATTAAATAGTTTTTATATTAATAATTAAATATAATATAAATAATGCTTTATAATATCTGGCCTGTGATTTAACTTCTCAAGTAATAATATATTTCTCGCAACATTACGTTCAAGACATCCTTATTACTATTATTAGTTCCATGATTTTAAAATTTTAGTTTTACATTGCATTCCAAAAAGCCTAAATTTTACTAACTGGCCTTTTTTTTTTTTTTTTACTTTGCACATAAACATTCGAATCTTATAATTTTGGTTCATGGTTACTTTATAAGCAAAGTTATCAATATGGGAATTCCTTTCTTATTCTCACTTATCATAATTTAATAAGGGAATATCCTTATCTATTGATTAAAGAAAACATTAAGATCGTGGACTACAACATATCCAGATTTTTTTTTTTGGTCCAACCTAACATATTCATTTTTTTAATAAATAAATCTTTAAAAATAAATTTAACTCACCTACAAAAAGTAGAATAAAATTTCTCTTTATTTTAAGTAGTACTAATATTAAATAGAATAAATTATCTATTATATTCATATTTAAATTTAAATATTTAAAAATTAAAATATATTTTTAAATATTATGACTAATAAACTTTGACACTTGTATTATTTTTGGGGCAGCTTGATGCTTGTATTTGAAGGAACCGAATTATTTTATTTTTTAGGATTAGTCCAAAATATGGAAAAAGGAAATCAAAAGTCAAGCCCCGCAAAGAACAAGACGACGCCATCGAAGGTATCGGATGCCTGGACAAGACCAAACCCCGTTCTTATCGACCCTACACAGGGATCCTATTCCTATTGGCCTAAGGCATAACGTGGCACGTTTTTATTCGTTCCACTTTGTTTGTCCGTTTAATATTGCTTAACTGGAGACCATTCACTGGTTTAAATTAAAAGAAATATTTCTATAAGTTTTTCATAATTACTACAGAAATTTTTAATATAAAATATTAGTTAATTTTTTATAATAAAATAAAAAATTAAATTAATTATAATTAATATAATTTTTTTAATTAATTTAAATAAATTATAATTAATTATAATTAATATAATTTTTTTTAATTAATTTAAATAAATTAAATAGTACATATTATTATTATCAAACTTACAATTTAGCTCACTAAATTTATCTTTTTACGTTTCTCTTCGTAAAATTGTGTCAATTTTGCATGTCAAGAAAATAAATAAAGGAAAGGAGAAGGGGGTAGTTGACATTTCACACAAATCTGTCTTTTTGTTCCGACAGTGACACACTCTTTCTCAGTTGTCTCACAGCCTCCAAAGGCCTCCGCTACAAGAACGAAGGGCCGAGATTTCGCCGAGCGGAGCCCGATTGCCCGAATCCCACTACCCTAATCTCCAGGAGATCGGCCATGGCTTCCTCCCAAGAGCGTGAGAATTTCGTCTATGTCGCCAAGCTCGCCGAGCAGGCCGAGCGATACGAGGGTTAGGGCTTCTTCTTAGCGTTTGTCCTTTTATTATGCTAATCGACTTGATTTTTGCTTATATAATGTATTCTACCTGTTTTCTCATAGATTAAAGTTTTGAGCTTTGCTTCGATTTCAGTCTGATCAGTGTATATCCGTCCGCGTTTCCCCCCTCCCTCTTTGTTACTAAGAAGTTTGATCCCGTTTAATTCTCTGCTAATTTAGTTCTGTGGTTTTGCTTTGGCGCTTCAAATTCTGTGTTAAGTAGTAATTTGATTTGGATATGGTTGTTTTTAATTGAGAGTCGGGGAAAATCAAACTCTTCAAAAAATTCCTGAGATTTGAGTTTTTCGCCCGAGTTAGGTAATGAGAGTCAGATGCAATCCAGTATGCATGGGTCCAAGTAGGATTTCTTTTTTTTTTTTTTGTTCTTGGAAAATTCAGCAGCTTGGGTTACTTTGATGGAACTTTTGGAATCGGTGTTTTTGAGCAACTTCCCTGAACAATATACCTAGTAGTTTATCTCTGCTAAAAGGTTTGAATTGTCCTGGGAAGTCTCTCAAGTTTTATAACCTCAACAAACAGAGCTTCAGTGTCAGACTGAACTGCTTTAAATTCCTTGGAAGCCTCAGATTTTGGGGAACTGCATGTATGTTTTATGTTGACTTAGGATTTTGGGCAGTTAACTTGTTGTAATTTACGAAATTCGATTTAACATATTATTGTTCCTGGCTCCATTTGTGACAGAGATGGTGGATGCTATGAAGAAGGTTGCGAATCTAGATGTTGAGCTGACCATTGAAGAGAGAAATTTACTTTCTGTTGGTTATAAGAATGTAATTGGTGCTCGCAGAGCATCGTGGAGGATACTGTCCTCTATTGAGCAAAAAGAAGAAGCAAAGGGAAATGAAGTAAATGCCAGAAGGATTAAGGAATATAGGATCAAGGTTGAATCAGAGCTTGCAAACATCTGTAATGATGTTATGACAGTGATCGATGAGCACCTCATACCTTCTGCTACAGTCGGCGAATCAAGTGTGTTTTTCTATAAAATGTGAGCACTCATGTCTTATTCCCTCCCGAATATGTTGGTCTATTATGATTTGTTTTCTGTAGGAAAATTATAACATGTTTCTGGTTTCAGGAAAGGAGATTATTATCGTTATCTTGCAGAGTTCAAATCAGGTAACGAGAAGAAAGAGGCTGCTGATCAGTCTATGAAAGCATATGAGGTGCAATTCAAATTCACGGATTTATTATATTTGCCATTCATTGGTGCTTAAGCTGAGTTTGTTTGTGTTAAGATATTTGATCAAGAATGATAAAGAATCAAGGAGAAAAGGAAAGAACAAGAAGGAAATGAAGGGAACAGAGGGATTTTAGGAAACAGAGAGGGAAAAGAGGGATAATGAAGGGTAGCACTCAAAGGAAAATGAAACTGAATTACTGCATTGTCATATATGTCTGCTGTACATTAGTCCTTGCCAACTATTTATAAACTTCAAGAATTAGGCGGGGAGGAGCAAAACTGATAGAATAAACAGCTGTTAATAACTACCAGTAATTGCCAGTAACTAACTTTTTTTATAACAGTTTGGCCCTTCTCCTTGTCTGATTTGTTTAATTTGCTCTTCATTGTAGGCTGCTACCGCCGCCGCAGAGGCTGAATTGTCCCCAACACACCCCATCCGATTGGGTCTGGCTCTAAATTTCTCGGTTTTCTATTATGAGATCATGAACTTGCCTGAAAGGTTTGTAGATATTATTTCTTTCTGAAATGCTACTTAATGTTATTGTGCTTCGTGGGGCATATTGTATTTTTTTTCCCTTTCCAGGGCCTGTCATCTTGCAAAGCAAGCTTTTGATGAAGCTATCTCGGAGCTTGACACCTTGAATGAGGAGTCATACAAAGATAGCACATTGATCATGCAGCTTCTCAGGGACAACCTCACCCTGTGGACTTCTGACATCCCGGAGGATGGAGGTGATTACTTTGAAAGACCTATAATTCACTCATTTTCTCATTCTTTTTCTTCCCAATTTATTGATATAGTTTCTGAAATCTTCTATATGCTTTTTGATATCTTTCAGTTACTTGAAAGTGCTTCCAGTTTGAGGAAAAGAAATTATGTTTGTTTTCTTTTATAATGGCCACTACTGTTATTGATTCTTGGATTCTTGAATCACTGATACGAAGCCTGTTACCTCTAATGAAATAAGAAATTCCCCCTTGTATGCAAACGAAACCACTTTTGTTTCCTCCCGAGCATCTGATTTGACTGTTTCTTCATTGTGCATCATGCAATCAGTCCTTTAGAGCTTTAATTGAGGCTCTTATAAATTCAGGTAGGTCTACCTGAATTTATAAAAAGCTGGGTTTTGTAAATTTTCAAACGAGGATGCTTAGATAAATTTAGTTTATGAAATATTAATGGACATTTATTTTGGTAGAGAATCTAGATGAGTGACAGTTTTCAGGGAGGAATCTGAGACACTTTCTAATATCCTTGTGATGCTAAACTGTTCATCGCTCGTTGTTATCTGATTCTGCTGAAAGATCCTTCAAATTGAGGAGCTAGCATTGTCAGAATCGCGTTCCTTTTTTAAAGCTCCGTTTATTGTTTGACCAATTATTATGAGGATCTTGTTCTGTTTGGCACTACTTTTATAGCACTGAGTTTTGCTCCATTTTTCTCTTCCTGCTGCTACAGAAGATGCCCAGAAAGTGAATGGCACTACCAAGGTTGGCGGAGGCGAGGATGCAGAAGTGAGCAGTTTTTTTGTTCATTGTAGTTATCATTAATAATTCCGTTTGATTTCCCTAATTTATCTACTCTCATTTCATCTGTGCAGTGAGGAAGATGGGAGGTAGCAGCGTTAAAGAGTTGATGTGTTCGGGGTGAGACGTGAGGGCCGTTAACTCATCTGTGTATTAGCTAGTGATAGGGTCCCAATTTTTATTTTTATTTATTTTCCCCTTTTTATGTTTCTTGTCGTCGATTGGCAACACTTCCCAACAGGGGAAAAACTTAGTGCCATATTATGGTCTGTTTCATTCTGCGTGGTGTTTGAAAATGGCCTATTTTATCCCAAAGCTTTTCCTCCTTTTCTGTGGGAGGGTTTATTGAGAAGAATTGTTTATGGTGTATTTCTTGTACCAATGAAAATTGCTGTAGCCGTATATGGAGCTACTGCTATTGAAGATTCTTCCCTAATACTTCTACTGTTTTTAATCTCAATCCCTAAGTTCCATGGGTAGAGATATTTTACTAAAACTATGTGCCAAGTTAAGAATAACATGATCGAAAAGCAATTCATTAGAGGAAGACAAGGAACTTGATACTATAAAGATAAGAGGGGCAAGGTGAAGTCTAGACTTAATTAGATTGCGTGTAGTATATAATTAGATTGCGTGTAGTATCCGTTAAAAAGATGGAGAAAGAAAAGTACTTGGGTGAAAATGGGCTTTGAGCGCGCTCTTATTCCTTAATTAGCTCTATAGCAGTGTTGATGACTTTTTGGCTCCTTTGAGTGGTAGAGCAGTGCTGGTACTACATGAAACCACTGGAATGATACCGATGGTACTCATCGCCCTTCTCCATTTTTGACGGTGTTGAATTCGTACTGGCATTAGTCAACAAATTTCTTGTTCTCTTTTGTCCCCTGACGTTGAACAAATAGCAATTCAGACGGCGCCAATTTACAAGCTACAAAGAAGGGGCTACTGTTGAGTGAAACACTCAGCCCGTTGATTTTCCTTGATGAATATTTATATAGAATTTGAGTTTAGGAAGTTGTTAATTATGTTTAACTTTTGCTACACCTGTCACCAAATTAATAAACAGATTATAGACATATAATGAAGGTGAATAATTAGTCTTCTGCTTTGTTGGTACATATTTAGTCATGCTAAGAATATCCGGAATTGAACTTCGTATGCGATGATACCTATATGACTTGTATGAATATTGTATATAAAGACCAATAATAATTAAAATTCTGAAACATTCGTGAGGTTCTTTTTAATCACACTATGAGAAATACCCGTAAGTATACATAATATTCATGTCATTGAGAATTAAATCACACACCCGTAAGTATAATATTGATGTAAAATTGCGGATGCATTCTCCAGTTACTAATCTAATCCAACTTTTTACCAAGCAAAGTATTAGCGAGAATGTACAAATTAACAACTGCAACATCTAGCAATAGCATTATGAGTAGAAATTGGAGTATGTTTAAGAAAACGAACCATCACACATTCAATTAGAAGCGAGCAAGACGGAATCCATAGTCGAAGCACAGTCAACAGCATCGCCGCCATTGATCCTCTTGCGCTTAGGCGCCATTTTTGTGACTCGCCGCCATTCTGGGAAGCTTTTGGGAGGACGCCACTGAGTTTATTAGCGTCCATTGACTTTTTCGAAGTCTTGGTTCGAGAACTGGTCTGCAAGGGTTTGGTGAGTTGCGGATTTTGATCGAGAGGCGGGGAGTTCTCTGGGGAAGAACTGAGAGTGTAAAGGGAGGTAACACAGCACTCTTGCCAGCCTAGTTCGTTGAGATCAACAATTACGTCGTCCAGTGCGAGAGTTGCGGAGGCAGACATACTCTGGCTGAGTGTGGATTTTGGCAAATCCATTAGATCAAGAGCATTCACCGCATCGACCAACACTTTCTGTGAAGTCAATTAGAAATTCAATAATCGACGGTTACCATTGATCTGCATGATATTTCAGTTTTAATTTCTTGAAAAGTAGTAAACTAAACAGAAAACCAGTAACATTTCTTTCATTGCCCTTTTCTCGGCAGCCAAGCAGAGACTCAAAACCAGGACGTGCAAAGAGAAAGTGTATAACCTTGGTTTGTTGTTTCCTGAAGCCGTCGATATAGATGATCTGCAAAGTGAATCCATGGTCATGGATGAATAACTTTCAAACCGAACTCGGAAATAGACAAGGAATTAATCAATGGATTGTAATAAGTAAATAAGAGGAAAAGAAAACCTGATTGAGAAGGTTTATACTGAGATCAACCGTTTTGAGGGAGCGAAGGATATCGAGGTAGTCCTCCAAACATAACTTGTCTTCCTTCACCGGTCGTTTTCTGGAGCTGGTCCTGTTTCCTTGCGTTTGCGTTGGGATCTGCGTCTGTGATTGCGACTCCATCGTCGTTCACAGCAGAAGAAGTGAAAACTTTGAAAGGCATACAAGGGAGGGAAATCAGATATGAATGAAGCCTATTTATGGGAACTGCAGTGTCACGTGAGTTCGTTGAGTTTGTTATATCTTTTTCGATTTTTTTTCGTTGTCATAATTACTGCGTCCCTCTCCTTGGTAATTACCACTACTAGGAGTAATTAAAAATTGATGCCCGACGTTTTGATAATATTGTAATTGATAATGATGAAATATAAAACATAACTTGTTCAACAACCGCTTAAAATATGAATTAAACTACTCTTTAAATGTTACTATTATTTTATCCGTCATCTATAAATTTAACTAATAAAAAAAAGATATACAATTATTTAAAACATAATTAATCTGTAAAGAGTACTATTTTATTATAGTTTTAGTAGTGACATTTAGGAAGGTATCCTAACTCCTAAATATTTAGATTTATGCATAAGAATAATAGATAACTCGTCTGCCCAATATTAATATCATTTAAGAAAAAGAGAAATTTTATCTTACTCTTAAATCATGTGTGAACCTGTACCCTTTCTAAACATTTTATAACCAAAAAAAATTACTATCATTTTAGCTAGTTGATAATAAAATACTATTGATACTGACAATAAATGTTCAATTAAAATTTATTAACAAAATATTAAATTCTCAGCCATTAATAATAGAGATGATAAAACAGGTCTAACTTATAAGTTGAACTCGTTTTACCTATAATTGGGATAGGCTCGAGTTGACAAAATATTAATCTATTTTAGGGCTGTTTGGCATCTTTTTAAGCAGGTCAACCCTTTTTTTTAATTATTAATATTAATATTTATTTTATTAAAATATTATTTTAAAATTGTTCGAATACTAATAAAAATAATTATTTATTTATTAATATGTATTAAAATATTATAATTGATTAATACTATGTTAATATTTATTTATATTTATAGTTATAAAATTTAATATTTTTTTATAAAAATTAAAAAATTTTAAGAGTATAATATTATTAAATTTTTATTATGTTAATATAATATTAAAAAAATTAGTAATATTTTAAAATTTTAAAAATATTAAAAAATTAAAAAAAAAAAAAAAAGAAGAAGAAAAACAGAGAAGAGGTGAGACTAGCCTGTACTATGGGGTAGGCTGACTGCAACCCGTAAAATGACTTGTTTTCTCACCCCTACATAATAGGAGATTTTCCATTTCTAATTTATTGAAAAATTATAAACTTTAATGCAATGAAACTATTCAAATTTTCGTAAATTTATTGAAAGCATTTTAAACTCTCCAAACTAGAGAGTAAAAATATACTAACACAAAATTAGTCTAATATTATGAAGCTCCAGTAGATATATCCTTTTGGATATTAATTTGAATCCCTACGGATGTTTGCTTTGATTCAAGTTTAAATTCTTTCTTCTATATAAGAAACAACAAAGGTGTGTCTGTCTTGAGCAGTGGGTGAGTGTAGGTCCAACCTGAGACGTTGTCCGTATGAGTCATTTATCAATAGTTCCAAGACAACTGAGGTAGTCCAAAGAAAAATGGAGGAGATTGTCATTCACAGAATCTAAACTATAATATCAAGTATTAGCTTGATGATAAATAATTGCCCTCAACTAGGGGTAGAAACTAGACAGCGTGATAGGAGTCTGACCTAATTAAACTTAATCTATTTTAAAAAATATTTAACAAGTCAAGCATAAATTCATTGATAAACTTAGTAAGAGTATATTTGGGTACTATAGTTATAAAATTAATTTTAGATAAAATCTTAATTTAAAAAAAATTTATATAAACAATTATTTTTATCCAGAATTGATTTAAATCAAAACAATGGTTTGAAATCATGATTTTAAATAATCTACTAAAAATAACTTTTGAAACAGTAAAAGAGCTTATAGACTATCCAATTACTATTTTACCCCTACTTTTTCTTATATCATCTCTCCTCTATCATCTATCATCTCTCCTCTCTCCTCTATCATCTATCATCTCTCCTCTCTCTTCTTCATCATATCTTCTCTTTCCTCTCTCTTCTCTACACTCTCTCATCTCTCTTATTTTTCTCTACCATCTATCTATTTATTCTCTATCATCTCTCATAGTTTAATCAAATCATACTTTTTTTGATAATTTATTAATATAAAAAATAATTATACTACTAATCATCTAAACATCTATTCTCCTCAAAATCTATTCTCCAGAATCTATTATTTCCATAATTTATTCTCAAAAAATTAACCTAAATATGTCCTTAGGCATGTCCGGTGACTTTTTTAATTTTATTAAATTAATTAAAATAAAATAATATTATGTAAAATTATTTTTTAACATTTACATCGCTAAGAGGCTCTTATTATCCTTTCCTCAGTCGGACGTGTTGGCTCCTCTTCTCTTGTTATTCCTTAGCTCCTCCACCTATACAGTAGCACTCACAGGTTATTCACTCACAATCGCTCATCGCTTCACCTGTTTTACTCAGTTAGACGTGTCAGCTCCTTTTCCCGTCATCATTCCTCAGCTCCTCCAACCCTACAGTCACATTCAAAAGTTCTTCTTCTTCTACTATTGCTGCTTCTCTAATTAAGAAAGCATGAGAAGCTACTTCTTATTCCTCCTCCTCTACTTTGAGTGGCAAATGGTGGATCTCAAGGCTTTTCAAGTGGCGGCTAGGTTGTTTTTTTTTAATTTATTTTGTGTGCTTATGTGGCTGTGTTGCTTATGCGTGCTTGTCATTTTGGCAGCACTTATCGCTTCTTGTTTTCACCCTTTTCATTCTTTATTTTTGAGTTAGATTATTGGTTTTAGTGATTAGTGAATATCAATTTAAATTAGAATAGTAGTTTGAATTAAATAAATTAATGAATAATATAATATAATAAAATGTTGAAACATAAGGCAAAAAAAAAAAAAAGGCATATGACAGCCACAGGCAAAGTTTCATCCTTAGCTGGCCTGATTCCACCCTACTCCCGGCCAATCTTCCTCGTCATTTTCTTTCTCCATCTTCTTTTTCTGTCTCACTCTTAAGTAACATTACAGCAGGGACAATAATTCATATTGTACCCTTTTTACAGCCTTTTCCCTCCCAATTCGCAGTTCTTTTCTTTCCTGTTCATTTTTGGACAATCCGATATACTAGTCTATAAGATAAATTAAGAAAATTAATAATATTAATTATTTATAATAAATATAGTTTAATTTTTTTAAAATATTATTTTTTATCTTGATTATTTTTAGATAGAAATATTTTCACATAGATAATCAATATGAATATTCTAAAAAAATTATAAATTTAAAAAAATATATATTGAAGTATATTTAAAGTTAAATTTAATTTTTAATTAATTTTTATATTAAAGTAAAAAAGGAATTCTATTAAGAAACTTTTAATGACTAAATAAAATTTTCATTCAATCATTGTTTTTTTGAGTTATTGCTGTGATAAAGCTGGCATGAGGATGATGCGAAACAGTGAAAAACACGCCCAAAAAGAACAGAAACGAAGAAATTAAAGAAGATATACATTTGTCATTGAAAATCCTAATTAACAAGACGCTGATTTCTCTGAGGTTTATCTGCCTAATAAACCTCTGAAAAATTTTATATGCATCTTGTGTTATCAAGGCAAAAACTGATCCTCCTAATCTTTCTGAACTAAAGAGAATTCCATCCATCCTTGGAGCACCGACTTCAACCGGCATGTTTCAGCCGAGTCGCCTACGAATTCCAAAAAAATGAACGGGGTATAAATTATGGATGCTAGAGATTACAACAGTTCCTCACAGAGTCCTCCAACAACTGCTGGCTTGGCCTGATCATCTCCATCACCTTCTCTCCATTTGCATATATTCTGAAGCTTGGCACAGCTCTTATGCTCTCAGCTTTTGCTACACTTGCACACTCTTCCACATCCACCTGCAAAATTTTATCCCATGAAAATGCATATATCTTGCTTGTTTCCTGTGTGTGCGCTTCTCAAAAAGGCACTAAATTAGTGTACCTGGATGAATTTAACATGTGGGTATCGAGTGCAGAGCGTGTTTATGAAAGGTGATATTTCTTTACATTGTTCATTATATGCCTTCTTGAAATGAACCACTAAGATACCTGAAAATTGAGGTTTTGGCTTTAGACAAAATCAACGAGGAAAGAGAAATGCTGCAAAGAAAAAGAGAGAGTTGGAAGTACCAGAAGAAGCAATTGAGGCTTTGAATCTATCTAATGTAGAGACTTCTTCAACCTCAACATGTTTTGAACCATTATCTTCCCCACGAGATTTCCTCAATGCAAGCTGAGCCTGACGAAGAGACTCTGCAACTTCACTGTCTCTAGGAAGTTCACTCTTTAATGCTTCATAATCTCTTATAGCATCTCCCCACCTTTCAAGCTGAACACATCATTTTAGTCAAGCAATCATCTTTGTGACTGTAATGCTCAAAAGGACAGAAAAGAGAAAAATAGGAACAACGCAAAAGAGTTCACCTTAGAATTTGAGACAGCTCTACGGAGAAGGGCCTTGGTACAGTTTGGCTGTATTCTCAGAGCATGGTTGCAGTCCTCAACAGACTTTTCCCACAGTCCAAGTTTAGACCAGCAAACAGCTCTATTGCAAAACAAGACATAGTTGGAACTATCATATTTGAGGCCTTCTCCATAAGCAGAGCAAGCTTCAGAAAATCTTCCGCGGCCAAAAAGATCGTTGCCTTGAGAGCGAGCCCTCGCCACCGTTTTCACTGTATTTACTACCCTTGCAACTTCCATGTTGCTATAATCTATCAAACTAGCCTTCTCTGCTTCTGCTACTGCATTCTCAAACCTGCCAAAAAAAAGGAACCATCTTTTTTGTTTTCT
Source organism: Leucaena leucocephala (assembly GCA_037074615.1). Classification (NCBI taxonomy): domain Eukaryota; kingdom Viridiplantae; phylum Streptophyta; class Magnoliopsida; order Fabales; family Fabaceae; genus Leucaena; species Leucaena leucocephala. Next base: position 3,746,484 of record CM073546.1, on the reverse strand, counting down.
GTTTTTCTCCATTCACCCAAATTTCATGTCTATTGTTTGCATTGGAAGTTGATGATTTTTACCTTCCTAAGGCCATCTCAACCTGAGCTCGAACCAAGGGAACATATGCTTCACCAACCATACCAAAGAACTTGGTTTGAGAGCAACACTCAAGCTTGGGAATGTTTGAGAGGGTAGACTCAGCGTCGTCAAGTAGATGAAGTTTGAAATAGGCTTCAGCTTTACAAGCAACAAGCTGCAAGTAGAACTCACCCAAGAAACTATGGAGTATCACTGAGAAATTCAAATTATATTTTTCTATGTATGTACAAGAGTGGAGCATACCTGGGGAGAGAAATCTGCTCCAACAGCAATGGCTGCGTCTGATTCCCTAACTGCGCTCTTCCAATCCCCAATCTTTCGAGCTTCTGCACATCGTTTCAAATGCTTCTCCAATAGCCTCAACTTGTGCAGTTCAGATTGATCCACCTGTTTTCCAGAGAGACAGAGATGGCTCTGGGCATTCTCAACCTGCCCAAACCTGAAGAAATTCTACATCTACTTAAATTGTAATATAATGTTTAATAAATGCTTTGACGAAGGAAAAGTTACCGCAGAACAAGAAATTCATGTTACGATATGAAAGGAATAAGCAAAGAAAAACAGTTTGAATTCCAAATCTATAGCCAAAAATTGTGAAAACTGTTCAAATTTCACAGTGACCAGCATCAAATCCACGTCACAGATGCCAAAACAAAGATCAATCATTCGCATATCAAAACGAAGTCAAAGATAAAAGATGAGAAAAGCAGTACCTGTCCATCAACGACACAATTACAAGAGAACCAACTGCTATAAGTTGAACACGATACAACTTTATAAACACAAAACTGAAAGAGCACTAACCGCAGATAAAGTGAAGCCAGTCTCTGATGAGCCCTGGCATAACCAGGGTCCAATTTCACAGCCTCCTCGCACTCCTTCGCCGCCACGGCCAACATCCCCAGCGCCGTCAATGCCGCCGCCCGATTACTCCGGTAAGCAGGATTATTAGGTGATATGGAGATTGCGCGGTCGTACAACGACAATGCCTCCACAAAGTGACCGCTTCTGTACAGTTCATTTCCAGATCTTTTCACCTCCTCAGGATCAGAACCATTCATTGCCCGCTTCACGATGCCCGGAACCCCTCCGAGCTGAGAATTTCCGGCGACATTGTCGTCTATGATGACGTGCGCTCCATTGCCCAATTTCCCGCCACCACGCATTATGTTGCCTCGGCCATAGTTTACCGTCCCTGAACCCAAAACATCAGTTCTATTGGGCGTTCGAGGCGCCAAACCAGTTTTTGAGATCTTCCCTGTCGGACAAATATTGCCGGTTGGGAGCAAATTAGTCCCTGAAGTTGCACCATTTGAATGACCGTTATTCCCCGAGCTGCTAGAACTTCCACTGGAGTATATTAACGGGGCTCCAGCTGAAACCGATCTCCTATGACCCGGCTTTGTGCGTCGGGATGCCGAAGCCGATTGAAGGCTCTCGGAGGCGTTTGAGTTGGTCTCACGGAGCTCGCCAGCGTTGTTGCTGAGCTTCCCCTCTGCTTTACTGGGCAACTTGGCGACGGTAGTTCTGGTACCTGAAACCGATCCGGCAGAGGAGCTCGAGCTGCAGCTTGAAGTCTTGTTAGAAGCGACGGCGCCGGCAGCATTAACCGTGGCAGGGTTTTTCAGTGGAGAAACAGGAGAACCCAGATCGAGTTCTTTAAAATCAGGCTTGTTTCCGTCAGAACCCAACAAAACGCGGGATCGAGTAGTGAGAGAATCGAGCGCCAGTCCCTGCATCGACTTCCCAGCCTGCGACATTCTCTCTGTCTCTTTATTCTATGGTTTTTGTTTTACCCAAAAATCATTCCCAGAAATACGTGCCCCAGTTATTCGACGCAGCAAATACCAGCGGACCCGATATGTGCAAGACAGAAGAACTTGAAATGAAGAGACTAGCAGAAAGAGAATGGAGGATTCAGAAATAGAGACGACTTGTTGCGAGAAGAGAACTAGGAGAGTAAGATATTGAAAGAAAGGGAGGGGGATAGGTAATAGTATCCCGTGGGGGAAGCAAAGAATGTATATGAAGGCAGACCACAGAAACAGTAAATGACAGAAAAGAAAGAGAAAGAAAGAAAAGTACTACTATCTATATTTTTCTGTGACTCTCTCTCTCTCGCGTTTCCCTCCTGAGCTGTTCATATATGGATATTTCTAAGTTTCCTTCTCTTTCCTTTTAAACATGATGACGAGTTAGTAACATAACAGCCCCATGAAGGATTACTTCATTTGTTATTTTCCACACATGCCCATAACTTTCAGTATTGTTATTTTTAACCCCCTTTTATATGATTTGAGAATCTAAATTATTAATTATGTTGGGTGAATATAATGACGTTATTTCCATATAATAGTAATGTATCTGATGAATAGATAACATTAAGTTGACTATGTGGAAGGAAAATAATAAAATGTAGAGTCAATGGAAGGTAAGACTTTTAATATTGAATCTCCTAACTTGATTTCACTTTTATGGTAGCTAGGTACAAAATTTTATGCGGTATCGTTGCACTTGGAAATTGAATGGATACGAGTATTTATTGGGCTCATTCTGGGGGTTATATCCAGTGATGATGTGCTTACGTGTACTCGATGTCCACGATTAAATATGGTGGGCTTTCAGGCATGAGATTCCGTACAAAATGGGGTAGCATGTATTTCTGTACCTCCGCCACCATTCGCCATCGTAATAACATCATCTCAACTCCTTTATTCAATTGCCAAGTTACCAACTAAATGTGTGTATAGTATCCCGTTACCTAGTGAACATACTCAACTCGGTTTAAAAAGAAGTCTCCCTAAATATAATTAAGGCAGGATCGAGTTGAGTCTAGTGTCAGATAAGGCAGTAGATATGATATGTTATCCTATCTATTTAACTGGACTATATATATATATATATATATATATATATTATATTTTTTTATTAATTATTTGTTCTAAAATCTATTCCTACGCGAATTAGAATCCACATTGTCTTGTGATCAATTATGGGTGGGGGAAAAAATTTAGCAAGAGGGAAATGAATTAAAAACAGCAATATACAAAATGATATGTAATGTTTTGCTGAAAATCTAAACGCTTTGTATTAGTAATTCCAAATTCTAATGAGTTATCAATAAAGTATTATTTTGTAGTCAAAATTGGCTACAAACTCATAAATATATCAATAATTTAGCTGATAAATTTTATATATTGAGTAATTTTAATAAAACAAAAAATATAGCTTGTAAATAATTTTTATTTTAAAGTTCATAAATTATATCAAGTATTTTTTTATTGTCTTATTCTTAGTAGATTATAAGTATTATTTAATTTTTAAGATATAAATATAGTATTATTTTATAAGTTTATAATTATAATTTTTTTCTCATAATATGAGCAAGGTATCACAATTTGGATAATCAAATATACCCATACCTAACCCAAAATAGTTATGGTACAAAATACAACCCATATTTTTTGAGTAGAGTATCGAGCAAAAAGATTACCCTATTTAACCCTGTCCCATGCACAGACTTCCTACCAACTATATACTCCCTCTCCTCTTAACTACTTCACAAAAAAAAAGTAATAAAAAAGTAGTTTATATAATTAAAAACGATAAAAAAAGAGTTATTTTTTTAAAATTATATTCAAAATAAAATAAATTTATATTAATCATCTTTAATTTCATATAATTTTTCTCCACAGAACAATTAATAAGAGTATTTGTGAGAACTAAAATTGAATGCTATTCACTTTTTTAATATTGGGATTGATCTGCCACCACATGGACACAATCAATGCCAGTAAATAGGCAAGAGGCCTTGGTGCCAAAAAATCTTCGTATTTTATTAGCCGTAATAAAAGTTAAGAAACTTAGTTACCATGAATAGTATTGAATGTGACGAATAACGGTTCAAAGTCACCTTCGTGCTTAATCATATTTAAATTGGCCTTCATACCAAAAAAAAAAAAATTAAATTGGCCTAATTATTACCTTCGTAAGGAATATATAAAATCCACTCTTCTGCTTCCTTTTATTTCCGCACGTATTTGATATTTCTTCCTTTTACATACTTACCCATATATTTGTATTTGTACGTGTGTCACCTTTATGTTATTGGTTTACTATAGTTCCTACACATATATCAACATCTGGTTTAATTGTAATATGTTTATTAATGCCATATTAAGAGGATATATTTTTTTAAAAGGGCTTTTAGACAAGTTTTCAAAAATAGGAAAAGAATTTATACAACAAAATTGTTTCTGAATAAATAAGGGTTTATATAGTTATTACCAGAAGTACTTTTGTGATTAGTAAATTATTATAAATAATATAAGATAAAAATAATAATTATCCATTAGCTCATATCCTATAAGGCATCACACACTACCACTATTCAACTCACATCTTCTTTTTCTTCCCTCTTCTTTCAAGTTGAACACATGTGGCAGGAGTTGACGAGCACTACTAGGTTGATGACGCTAAAGAAGACACAGGAGCTTAACATAAGCAAATTGTTGATTAAGGTGAGGATGACATACATAAGAGAGAAAAGAGAGAAAGATGACTAATTGAGATTAAGAAAAAACACCAACAGTAGGGAGAAGAGATGATTGACAAATGGAAGGGAGGAGCGACTATAACAGAAGTCACAACGATAACAAACACTGATATAGAAGGAGAATAAGAGAAGAGAGAGACGAGAAGAGTGTGTGTCAGAAAATAAAGGTATAAAATATTAATTGAGTAGTAAAATAATAATTAAATAATATATAAACTATTTTATTGTTACATAAATTATTTTTAAAAGTTTATTCAAAACCCATGACTTAGTTAGTTTGGTTCATAAATTCTTTTATATAAATATAATTGTTTATTTTATTTTATTTTAAATTAAAATTTAGACGATAAGCTATTTTAAAATATAAGTTTAGGGTTATCTAAATAGACAATAAACCATATATACTCCTCTTGGTTGGTTCTCTATGTAAGTCATATTTCAAAAGGATTTTAATTTATAGTATAAAATATAGGTAAGTTATTTTGGAAGATTTTGTGAAATATTAATTACTTTATTCGAAAAACCTTTTTTTTTTACCAATTTTCGATGTCCTATAGAGAGTATAAACGTTTTTCAAATGTATATAATATTTCTTAAGATTAAAAATAGAAACCAAAATGAGTGACAACTTTATGCTATGCTTGATAGAGTAAGAGTGGGAGTAGAAAAGTGAAGATAAAAGCAGGAGTAGTTCGTTTGTTTTTAAAATGAAAATTACTTTTACTTTTATTTATATTTTTAATACTTTAAGTTATTTTAATTTTATTAAAAAATTGAAAATTAAGATAATAAAAATAAAAATAATTTTTTTAGATAATTTTACTCCAATTATAAAATTTATAAACAGTTTTAACCTTTCATAAATTATAAAAAATATTTTAAATCATTTTATTCTAATTTATAAAAAAATATATATAAATTTTATACTTATTTTTATCATACTAAATAAACTTTTTAAATTTATCTTTAATATAATTTTACTTCTATTTCAATTTTTACTTTCACTTTCATTCTCATTAAAATAAATCTTTTATCCTACCAAACATACCTTTAGTGAAATAAGTGGGAGTATATGGCTATATGCTTTGGTTTGGTTGATGAAATAATGTTACTGACTGCTAAGTTGTTATAAATATATATTTTTAATTTTAAATATAAAATTTATTTTATAATATAAATTATACTATCGGAGGTATATAAGGATTTTTCTCCTATTTTCTTTATAAAAGAGAGGAGGAGTACTGGTGATAATAAAATAAAAAAAAAAGATTAAAAGTAAATTTACGAATGATAATTTGTGAAATTTTTCGGAGATGATGAATAATAATCATGTCCTCAGCTAACAAGACACCAAATATTCATGTCCCTGTATTCAAAACGTGCCTGTTTCTCACTGGCCACAATAATTTAAGCACCAACATTTTATCAGAAATTTCCACCTACTTCCCCCCTTATTTTTTAAGAAAATTAAATATATTTTCTTTACAAAATTTTACAGCCAAAGTTTTTAATGAAACCCTGAATTATATAAAAATGTAAAGGGTTTATATGAGCTTAAAAATTTTTAAGATAGGCATACATTTATTTATAGCATTATATGTTTACCATGTTATCATTAAAAACAATTAATATTAGGAAAAATAAATAATTATATTTAATTTAAAATTTCAGTTTTGAATTTTATATGCCATAATGCAGATATGATAATTTTTCAAGAGGGATAGAGTGAAAAGAACCTACCTACCTACCTACAAGGGAGAAAAATAGGATTATTGAATAAAATAAAAATGTTTAAAATATGTCTTATCAAGGGGAAGAAGCAAAAGTCTTTGGAAGGACAGAATTATTGAGAATACTCATCGTGCTCTTACTTTTATGGAGAACACGCATTGAGATCCTAAACTTCATACATCTATTTACAGAGAGGGTTTTCATGTTATTACTGGACAAAATTATTGGCTGTAGTGAAGTAAGTTAACATGGAGATTAGAGAGACAAAGGTTGAGGTAAAAATATTTATAATTAATAATCTGATATTTATTTTTTCATTTTTCAAAATTCTATAACTCATTGGGCTGGGATGTTGGAGTAATTTAGAACATCTGGCATTGTGTCAACTTTGAGACAACCAATAGGGGTTAATCTGAGTAGTAAGCGGTTTGGTATCGCTTAAGCGATGTCTCAAGTTCGAATCTTGGTATATGCAGAAAATTCCCATTGAGAGACTCACCCACCATAGCTAGGTGCGCGACGCGGGTCAAATCCGAATGTAGTCGGGGTAAAACTCCGGTGAACCGGGTGGATAACAAAAAAAAAAAAGACTTTGAGACAGCACCATCCTTTGAAGCTACAAAACTCATTCTATTTTATATGCTGGGCTTCAAACTGTTTGGCACAAAAGGTATAAGGGGGTTATTCTTGAATTAGATATAAAGTATCTTATTGATATTGATGTATTAGGAGAAATTAATGCAGTTTATTAGTTATATAGATTAAGGATTTTATGTGTAAACAATGAGAATTATAATTACAATTTATCTTAAAAGAAATAAATTAGGTTGTGGATGTCCTTGCTAATAAATGTCTCTCTAGATTTATCACATTTAAAATGTGTCATATATTTTAAGAGATTTAGTAGATTCTGAGTATTTATGATTAAATTTTTCAATAATATAATTTAATTTACTTTTGAATTATAAACTTCTCTTTTACATAAAAAAATCATTCTATTTCAAACTTAGAGGTTTTATGGAAACATTCACAATTATCATTATTTTTTAAATTAAAATATTCTTACAGAGTTCAAAATTATATATAAATTAAGATTATGATTAATGGACATAAACTATTTTTCCTGAATGGCATGGCCTTTATAAAAGGGGCGAAAAAGCAACCAGTTTTGGGTCGGTCTACAGACAAATGTGATCAATTGGCAAAGCTTAGAATCCTGGGCTTGACCTAAGAAAAAAAAGAAAAGAAAAGAGAGTGTCGCAGATATAATCAATTAATTAGTTAATTAATTACGTATAGAGACTGGGGAGAATCTGACTTTTTGTGGCGGTGGGGATAATGTGTCTGGGTTAAACAAATAGAGAACGTCAGTAAAAGTGACTTTTTAATCATGCAACTTCACTGAGATCCAAACAATTTTATTATTATATTATGCTTTTGTGAAGAATATTACGATATTAATATGATTATTTAATTTTCAAAAAGTGTCCACTTGCAAATCTCATGCAAGTTTGTCTCTCCCCCTTCTTTCTTTTGTTTTTTTTTTTTTGTTTTTGGTGCCTTTTGGGATCTTAAGGTCGTGCCTTCATCCTAATATCTTTTATTCTATTAGTATCAATTTTATTTAAAATATTATTAGATACTAAATATAAATATATCTCTCTATAGGACTCAAACTTTAGTTTTTTGTATTATGAAAAATAATTTTTTTTCTAATCCTCATTTGTGGATTTTTTTTTTTGTTTTTAGTTACTCACTTGATTCACTAGAATTTTATTCTGACTATATCCGGATCTGATTTGTATCGCGCACCAGGCTATAGTGAGTGAGTCTTCTAACGGAAATTTTTTGTATTCACTAAGACTCGAATTCGATGCCTCACTTAAATGATATTGAGTCACTTATTATTCGGATCAACTTATAGAATTAATTTTGAAGAATATAAACAACACACCGAAGAAATCAAATGGAAGAATTTCTTTGTTTTTTGTAAGTATAATAATGGGCTAGCCTATTAGCATTTGTTGGGCCTGATGGGCTTCTTGCTGTCGAGATTTTGTTTGGTAGTTGTCTTTTATTTGGGCCAAGGACTTAGCCCATATTGTGCCATCAAAATAACATCTGGCCCACAAAGCTGGACGAAATTTTTTATCCTGAAGAGTCATCTACATCTAATGCCTAATAATACTTCAAATAAAATTATCTCTAATAAAAAGTATTTATATTTAATAAAAAAAATTATTCTGATTTGTGATAGTGATTTATTTATGACTTTGGATTATTTTACTAACAATTTTAAATAACTATTCGGTAACTGATGTTATTGCATTAAATTTGAGTATTGGTAATATTAAATCAGAGTAATTCTTAACTTAAAATTTTCCATTCACTGAGATCAAATGAACGACCTTATTAAAGAGTATAAAATAAATTTTCTTTGTGAGGGATTTTATTAATGGAGGATTATGACTATCGGTATCCTGTCAGTAACCTAAAAGTTCGGCTTTCCACAAAGGATCACTGAAGGAGACATTGGTAGTGGCCATTATGGAAAATAAATAATTAATTTGTGTCGTTTTCAGTGACGCGGCTGATAGATTAAGTCATATTCCCAAGCTTAAAATGTCAAACAAGGGCGATTAGCAAAACTACTAAGGCGTAATTAGCATATTAATTAATCATTAAATCAAATTAAAAAGAAGGAGAAGTGGCTAGTGGCTTTTGCCTAACTTAAAAGTTACTTAACAATTGCTTCTTGAGAAAACGTCCACAAATGGATCTCAAATGAGATTCAAGCATTGCGGGCGTTTCCACACTCTCAAGAGACGCCCACGCAGTTTCTCCTTATTTAACATCATGCCTCCTTAATTAATTATTGTATTAACAACTAATCTGTCTCTAAAATATGTCATTGTTTGATTCTGATTCTTCCTAAACCTTCCATCAGGACTGTACAAATGGATTAAAAAAATTATTACGCTATGCCATAATTATAAGAATTAAATAAAAAATTTAATTTTATCCTAATTATAATATCTAAATTTACTGTTTTTTAAAATTATAATTTTTTTCTTAAAATATTCATATATAACGCAAGTATATTTAGATTTCTATAAATAATAGTTTAAATACACATAATTAAATTGTATATTTTTAAGAAATCATTATAAATAATTAATTTAATTAATTTTTTTAATATATTAAAAATAGTTAAATAGATATTATATTAAGGATAAAAAAAAAGATAATATTATATTAGATGAGTGGTTGTGCACTTGTATGAAATTCAATATAAACCACATACTTGTTTTATAATTTGTGAATTGTGCAATTTTTTTAAATACCTTTTCTATGACATGATTTGGTTCTTAATATTAATAATCACACTTTGAAAACATTTTTATTTATTAAACGTCTATTACTGTTAATTATTTTCTTCCATTTATATATAGCTTTGATTTCCACTTAAGTTAATTAATATATTGATGAAATTTAATACATCAATGAAGGTAGTGGTAAAAGTATTATTAGTATAATTTTTTTGACACATTTAATAGCCCAAGTCCAAGAACTTTTTTTTTTGAACAAAAAAGCTCTAACAACTTTTAATTTCTTATTTATAAATATTTATAAAATAATTAAAAGTGATCTATTTTAAAAATGAAAGACGGTATATAAGAGTGATTAGTCAATATCACTTACTACTTTTAATAGTTACGAGTTAATTTAATGGGATAAAATTTAGCTAAATTATTTTAGAATTTAAACTTGAGTCTAAGAGTAAATATATATGTATTAGAAGGGATAGTTATAAATTTTAAAATTAGAATAATTAATTATTTAGATATTTGATAATATAATAAGAAAAATTATAAAAAAATAAAAATAAATGGGGGTCTATGCATACTGCATAGTTAACAATAAGGGAGTTAAATTTGAATACTGTAAAAATATGGTGACAATGTGAGATGAAAACAAAGAGTACGAGTAACTTAGGTCAATTCCGATAACAATATGGGAAAAAGTTGTTGTTTTATTACACTTGGTGTGACATCTCAAAATCTGTGTTTTATTTAATAAATAAGGAAAACGTGTACAAGGCCCTGAAGTGACGGCATGATCTGGTCTAAACAAGTAAGCTATGGAAGGAAGAAATATACAAAATCCTAAACCTAAATTATGAGCAACACCCTGAGGGGATATTTAATTTGAGTGGCATTTCATATCACAATAACTAAATGTGTATGAATCTCAGCAAAATTTAATTATTTGATTAAATTATATTTAATTATTTACACTAAATTTTGCTAAGATTTATACATATTTAATTATTGCCTGTTAAATTAAGTTGAAACAAATTACTTAATTTCTTAAAATATAATGAATTAATATTAGAATTCTTACTAAAAAAAAATATCTCCATTTAATATCTGATAATATATTAAATATAATTAATTATTTTTAATAAAATAATCTATACACATAAAATCTCAAATTGATATATTAGTTTATATAATTATTTATTTGGATCACGAGTATTATCTATAATTATAAATAAATTTTTAAATATATTTTTTATATTTACTGATATTTAAATTTATCTGCTTTAAGCTTTAAATCAAGCGGCTAAAGTCTCTTCACCCGTTGTTTTTTTTTTTTCAAGTTGGATGACAAGGCATGCCATTTTAAGTTTAAAATGGAGTCCCCCACATAAACAGAGAACGTACTCTTCCTCTCGTGCGATCTTCTTCTCCTGTGTGTCGCTGCCTCAGCATTCACTGACTCCTCCTGATTCTCCACTTTGACTACCTTCCACCTTTCATTCCAAAACTCGGTTCAATCCAAACCCAACATGACAACCTACCATTAAGTTCTTCTCGCACTGAATCAGGCTTTGCCCTGTTTTCCTCATGGAAATAACAGTGGCCACCACAATAGCCTTGTCCACCACAATCCGACGTTGTTTTCTTGTGGGTCTTGTCCACACAAAGTCCTGTCCTCTCTTGTCATCTTGTCTTCTGAAATTGCCTCACTACCCTTTTGTTGCCCCTTAATCTCGTAATTCGGCCATGGAAGCATTTGATTGGAGCTCTGGTGTTCGGGGAAATGCCTCAGAGAGAAGTTCTGATGGTTTTTTGGATAACTCTGGTGTAATGGGAAGAGGGTTTGCTTCATCTTCATCTCTGGTGTTGGACAGAGAGAAGGGAGAGCTTGTGGCTGCTCCGGTCAAAGTGGAAACCAAGAGTGTGTCCACTGAGAGAAGCGTTGAAAGTTTGAAGAACCATAGCGAGGCAGAGAGGAGAAGGAGAGCAAGGATTAATGCACATCTTGACACGCTTAGGAGTGTAGTTCCTGGTGCTAAGAAGGTTTGTTCCATCCTACTTTCTTGTGTTTTAGTTTATGGTGGTCAATTATGGGAAATTTTGGGTGCTTTCTTGTTCTTGAATCTGCTCCATCTTAAACTTTATGCTACTATGAAATATGCATTTGAACCAGGTTATATGATGATTGTGCACAGTAATTTGGTTGTTCCATTTTATTATTCCACAGAACGATGATTTGTTTGAATCACGTATTTGGTTGTAGCTCAAGGTTGTATGGCAATTTGTTATTTATTTTCCTCCTTCGTATTAACTATTGCAGTGAAGCGTAGCTTGAGAATTCATCATTTGATGGATTTGCACAAATCATTTACTCATACATCTGCAATAAAGCTATAACTGAAGTGATGCTTTTTAAAACAGCCGAATTTAGATAACAGTTCCCTTTTCGCCCCAAACTAGTTGCGTTGAGATGTATGGAAATATTAGTTGGGTGCTTAAACAATGGAAATCATTTTACTTGGACATTTTTTAATACAATTGGAAAAGCGAAACCAGAGTGATGAGGACAAAGTAAGTAAAAAACACAAAAACCAAAACCAAAAGTAGCATAGCAGTGGAAACAAGAGAGAGCTAAAAATGTCTTGAAATAAAAATCCTAGATGTTTCAGAGTCACGAGTACAAAGAAATAATTGCTTAGTGATTGACATATTAACAAAGTTATCCACAATGATTAAGCAATCTCGTACTGGGCATAAAGACTCTTGCCAAACAGCTTCAACCATGGGTGAGAATCAGAAAACTTGTCCACTAACATAGCAATGGCCATCATCAAATCCAAGCGGAACCCATCTCAAATCACATATTATTATCTTATATAAGATCTGCCAACTATTTTCAACCAGGTTTGCTTTTGGTTGTATTTACCTCTTGATGTTCATAAACGTAGTTGAAAACTTCTGTAAGAAAGGGTTGATAAGAGGCTGATATCAAGCATCCAACCTGGTTAAGGTTATGCTTTCCAACGTTGAATCACTCATGTCATAGTTTGAAAATCTGAAATTGTTCCTTTTCTCCCTTTGAACTTGTAGATGGACAAAGCATCGTTACTTGGCGAGGTTATCAGACATTTGAAAGAGCTGAAAAGGAATTCTGCACAAGCATGTGAGGGTTTGATGATACCAAAGGACAGTGATGAAATAAGAGTTGAAGAACAAGAAGATGGTTCAAATGGCTTCGCTTATTCGATCAAAGCATCACTATGTTGTGAATATAAACCTGGGTTGTTACCCGAATTAAGACAAGCACTCGATGCTCTTCATCTTAAGATAATGATGGCAGAAATTGCAACCTTGGGAGGCAGAATGAAGAATGTGTTTGTTATAGTTAGCTGTAAAGAACATAACATTAACGAAGATGCTGCATATCGTCAGTTTCTTGCAGTCTCTGTTCACCAAGCTATTAGGTCTGTTCTTGATAGATACTCTTCAGAAGATCTCTTAGGGACCAGAAAGAGAAGGAGACTTTCTATATTCAGTTCATCACCTTTTGGAAATTTCTTGTGAACACCACTTGTTGAAATAATATATGTTACGATTTGAATTATAGGATTGTTTCGTTTACCATGAACGAGACAAATTTGTAACATGATCATGCGAAAAGATAATATGGGCATTTTATATATCTGGGTTAAGCTTGCATTTATAATTTCTTCATGATATAGTCATGCTTGGTTTCCGAAAAGAAATATTCTTTCTAAATTCTAGCTTTGTATGAGTTGAAACACAGAACACAAAAAAACAGAGAACGCTGTATTCAAGGAAGCAACCTACAACTACTCCCAAGTTATATATTAAAAACGTAACTTGAAAAGAATTATAAATGATATTATTTTTGTCCAAAAACGAAACATGATATCATGTTTCTTCATAGTTCCACGTGGCGTGTTACTATAGGGAGGAAATCAGGCGGTCCATTAGGGTTGATGACGTGGCGATATAGTGTAACCGTGATCTCATGAGTCTTAGCAGTGGCCCCATTGTTGGAGCTTCTCCTTCTTCTCTGCCACTCACAGAACCCAATGGCTCTGTTGCCATCTCTTCAGAATCTCTCTGTTAACTCTATTGCCAATGGGATTAGCAGAGCCACCTCAATAACCAGAAGACGACCTTCCTTTGTGGTTCAAATGGCGGCGTCCGAGGCATCAATCGGTACTTATGAAGAAGGAAGTCTGGTGAGACCCATTTATACTGGACACACCCCTCTCTCTCGTCTCGTCGCAGCTCTCATTTCCTTCAAGCCCCTTTACTCTATCCTCAAGCTCGGCGCAAGGCAGGTCCTTATAAGGTAAATTTCTCTTCTCACTGGTTTATGTTTGCGGGGTGTTTGATATTTGGACTCTAATATGTAAACTACCTGATTCTTGGATTCTTATGTCTGATATGCTTCATTATGTTAAAACATTCTTGGCTTTCTATGGCTTATATCCTTGAAACATCTCTGAGACATTGATGTGGTTTTTTTTTGTATTTTTGAGTTGGGGGTTTGCCAATCGTGTTCGTATTGGAGAATGAATGTGATTTTTGGATGTGTTGAGCACAGCACAGCTGAGAAGAACAACATACCTTGGAGGGAAATGGCGAAAGAGATTTTAGAGTCAGATGTATATAAGGAGCTGGAAAGCATTCAAAACCATTCTCTAGTATACCCTGATTGTAATTTTCTTCATGGACTTTCAGAATTACCTTTCTACTTTCCTTGGCACTGTCACATGTTTTCTCAAATAATTACATATTTTACCACAAAATTTTCACTTTTGAATGGGTTTTGTAAGTGGAAACATGTTCCTCTTTTTCTTTCATACCTCAATAAGAAATTTTTACTCCTGGTAAATTTTTAATGTCTCACATTATCTTTAATTCGAGTGTAATGACAGAGTGATTGTCTGATTGTACAGATTACTTGAATCCATTCCATGCTTATGATGAGGGCAATCTTACGTGGCTGGTAAGAGCCTGCTTTAAACTTTTTCATATTCTATAGAAACAACCACTTCTCTCTATTTCATGACAACTCCTCTTTGTGAATGTGACTAAATCAACATCAACATGTTCTTCTTTGTTAGGTAATTAGTTATGTATTTTATATATACTACTGTATATCTTGCTTTCATTAGTTCAACCTTTAGAACAACATGATGCAATGTTGGACTTGTACCTTGTTCTCGTAAATGCACTGCTTAACATTCTGATGCATGACAAGGATGGTAATGCTTATTGACTGAACAATTGATCTTTGGTAACAGGTAGAAGCATGTCCAAGAACTCTCTTAAGTTTGTAGAATTTCTTTCTCCAGCTTCTGGGTAATTACTAAATTTAGAGGAGATAAAAAAAATTGAACTTTCAATCACTGAGTAAGAAAAGGAAACCAATTAGAATCACAAACAGAATGAAAGAAGGAACCGGTTATACTGCATGCTAGCACATTGAAAATGTTGTGCCTTTAGAGAGGAGTCATAATTACATTATGTTATATGATAGGCAGCAGCTGAAGCAGAGGCTGCTACTTTGTCAATGGTGAGACGCGCAATCCCAGACGCTCCTTCGGTAGATGAAGCAAATCAGATACTTCGTGGCAACTGGCTTCAAGCAATTGAACAACATCATCTACAGTATTCAAAAACATCCATGATTAGTGACATTCTAGATATTGGATGCTCTGTCGGTGTAAGCACAAGACATCTTGCAGACAAGTTTCCCAATGCCGAAGTTACCGTGAGTGAACCTTATAAGTGAATAATGAATTTGCTTTCAGAATCCTTATACTTGGTAATTGGTGTTGACTTACTCTATGATTGATATGTTTGGTCCAGGGGCTAGATTTGTCACCTTATTTTCTTGCTGTAGCTCAACTTAGGGAAAAGAAAAGAGCACTACCACGTAAACATTCCATAAGCTGGATACATGCAAATGGAGAAAACACAGGCTTGCCTTCGAGGTCTTGTGACATCGTTTCCATTGCTTTTGTGGTATGCCTTATCTTCCTATTTGGTATTTCTACCGGATAAGATGTATTTTGAGTCCTTGAATACTAACTTTATATATGTAGCTTCACGAATGTCCTGAAAGAGCTATAGTGAATTTAGTAAAGGAAGCATTTCGTCTTCTTCGACCTGGAGGCACCATAGCTTTGACAGATAATTCGGTATATCATTCTTCCCTTTTCTTTCTTTCTTTTTTTGAAATTAGCATAATAGAATGTGTTAGATGGTATCATAAACACTCATATTATTGTTGATGTTTCTGCAGCCAAAATCAAAGATTCTTCAGGTATGGATATCAGCCTTCTCTGCTGCTGATCATATTATGAATGATCACCTTGTTCAAATATGTCTATATTTTGATTATAAGTAGAATCAACCTTTTGAAAATTTATGTGTTCCTAACAGCATCACAAACTCCTAGGTGATCTTCCATAAATTGTTGGCAACCTTAATTATTTTTGGGAAATTTTCTAAACGTAGGATATTGGGTTTAAAATTTGATACTAACTGATGATGATATTCAAGAGATCACAAATTACATGTTATAAGCTACAGAATTGTTTGGAAAACTTGATAATTCCTAAATACAGTGAATTTTCTTGATCAAAGTTGTTGGAATTGATGTTGTAGGAACTGTCACCAGTGCTGTTTACATTGATGAAGAGCACAGAACCGTTCCTTGATGAGTATTACTTGACTGATATGGAAGCTACTCTGAGCAAAGCTGGTTTTGTCAACATAAAATCTATTCTTACTGACCCAAGGCACATGACTACAACGGCAACGTTTCCACCTTGAAAAGTCAACCAAAAAAAAAAAACAAGAAGGATAGAAAGACTAGGCTAATTATAAATGAATAGATGAACTGATCATATGTCAGTTCCATTGAACTGTTTTTTTTTTTGGTATCTAATAGTTATAGGTATATTTGTTATGGTTGATTTAGTTAAGTTTATTTGTATACTTTTCTGAAACGGGACTAAGTAATATGCTTGAGATGCTGTGGAACGCAATCTCGGTTGGATGATGCAGTTTCAAGTTTATAAGAAATGATAAAAAAAAAAAATGGTTTTCTGCTACGGATTTGATTTGACTAAAAAATTTTATAATATACACATATTCTGAGATTGTTTAATATCAACGTTTACACTTTAATTTTTCGTAATGCAATTGAAGTATACGTGCATATTTGTCACAGCTTAACTAGAATTATTATTGAATTTTATGATTATATGAATTGTAAAAAATTACATCCAATTTTTTTTCAGTTGGAATTTGTCCTTTAGGTCTTGAGGAATATACTGTTATGTAATACTAGGCTTGTCGTCCCTTATGTCATTCTCAACTCCAAAATAAAAAAAGAATCCGAATTTTCTCTCAAGAATATTCCAATTTAGTTCCCAGAATTTTCAAAATTAAAAAAATATTAACTAAAATTAATTATGATTATTGAACCAACTCCCATTCCGATCCAAACATTCCCATGCTACCGTAACCCATCGGGTGCTTCTATTTGGGACCGTTGGATCATTAAGGCGTAAGGCCCTTATTGCTCTAATACAGAACCGATTCAGTGCTTTTACCGTTTTATGTCTTCGTGTTGGTCACTCTTCAATGAGGAGGAAAACGAGACGGACCTTCCCATCTCTTCCCTTGCGTTCACTGACTCTCTGACATTGCGACCCAAAAAATTCTTCAATATTCGATTCCTTTGTCAACTTCTTCTTCTTCCCGTTTACATGTAGTACAACTCCTGATCGCTTCTGCTCTGCTCTCCATTTCTCTGGTATCGAAGTTGCAATGCAGACGGAGGACAAGAAAGCCGAAGTTCAAGAAAGCATGGACGAAGCCCAAGATGCGGAAGAGTTAGTCGTTCTTTTTCAAGTTTCTGAATTCTACGTTTATATGGTAAAGCTTTCGCTATGTTTCCTTGGTCTTCCATTAAAAAGAACTAAAGAAGAGATTGGGTGTATGCTGCAAGTTTATTAGTTTTATAATTTGGGCTTTAGTGTACATCTGTTTATTTCCCCTGCAATTGGTTTAGGCAGAAGATTGTGCAATAGACTGATGAAGGTTCAATTTGCTATTAACAAGAGAATTCAAAATTAGAAGGATCACGTTTGACTTTTGATTTTTGATCTTCGAATACTATCACTTAATGAAAGAATGACTAACTGGGATTTGAAAATTCTGGGTCAAGCTAATGTGTCCCACTATTTGTGCAGGTACCCCCCCCCCCCCCCCCCCAAGGAAGAGTGCAGCTTCTTACAGGTTTCAAATTGTTAATCCTTGTCCGATATTCGTATGATATGTTTAGTGCATCTTTAACATGTTTAAGTTTCTACCTTTTGCTTGTCAGACCCTTTTTCCTTTTTTAACTTTTGTCTTAATTATGAAAATATCTTCTTTGATATTGATTTCTTACATTGACACTTGTGGAGTTTGTTTTAGGGCTGATGAATGGGATGTCAACAAATGGGCATGGGATGGAGTATTGAAAGTTATTAGCAAGGGAGAGGAATGCATTATAAGGCTTGAAGATAAGAAAACAGGTAAGATAAGACTAATAGATTTAGATTATACAGTTTACTTTTTTGAAAAATAAAATTTTTTTACTACCATAAAAAATTTCTTGGTGAATTGTTTGCTCGGGTTTTCTTAAGACATGGAGAGGCACATCCTGTAGAACCAGTTATTGACAGCAGCAGGTGTTTTTGTGAGACTATTGATTAATTTCTAGTCCCCAGTTTGTCATTTTTTTCTCGATGATCCCTAACCAGTTATACTTCTGTTCTGCAGATATTTTGTTCTTCGCATAGAAGAGAACATACGTGAGCATCTGTATTTTGCTATGCCTCTCGTTTTCATCCCTTTTTGTTAGCTTGTGACTTGCCTGAAATCTTCTTTCCATGAACCTCAAGTTATGTAATGTGGAAATAAGACACCAGATGGACAGGAAATTTCCTGAAAGATGCTTCAATATTCTGAAACCATTTCTTGTTTATGAATATCTTTTAAATCTCATCTCCATACGTCTTACGCAGTCAGCTTTTCTTGACATGTGAAGTTTTTGTATTACTAAGTGGAGAGCATGCAGGTGGTCGTCTTCGGCATGCTTTCATAGGCAGAGGATTCCGAGAAAGAACAGAAGCATGTGACTTCCAAGTTGCTTTGCGTGACCATATGAAATATCCTTGCCTGCACCATACGTTATATTTATTTACCATTCTTTTTGTTTTTCAAAATTTTTTGTTCTTCATGGTAATGAAAAGGAAAGCATGTCTTTTCCTCAATTGAATCGAAGATATCTGAACAAAAAGAAAACTGCAGAAGAGATGGAACAGCAACACAAGCAAAGTTCCTCAGTTGATTACAGTTTAAAAGATGGAGAGCTGCTGCAAATTAAGAACAATGTATGGAACTCTGAAATTGTATCCCTTTTAAGTATTTGAATGTGCCCATTAATTCTTCAGTATGATCTGATAATGTGTATCCACAGAGAAGTGGCCGCAGTGTGAAGTCCAGATTTTTTGAGCAGGGCACGAACAGAGACTCAGAAGAAAAGTGCGATGGAAAAGTATCTGAAAATAATATCAAGTTACCTCCACCTCCTCCCCCTCCACTTTCACCTGTTTCTACCATGCTCAAGTCTCCAACAAACTCACCGACAAGTTTGAGTCTTGAGAATACTTGCATAGAAAAGACCAGTAAAACAGTCATTGAAGACCAGAATTGCCAGGGTTCTCCAAAAGATCAGATTACTGAGGATGTACCAGATGATGATGACTTTGGCGACTTTCAACCAGCTGGTTAACCTTGTTTAGAATAATGGACTGTTTACATGCTAGTGCTCATATGTTTCTCTCATCCAAAGTGGTGAACCATCTACCACAAAATGATGATTTAGCTGGAGGTTCAGTTATCAAATTCAGAGACCAGACAGACAGCTGGGAGATCCGAAATGATACCTGTGTCATGCCCCTATTCCATGTTAGAGACATGGTCAGACGCGTGCGTGCACTAGACTATTTTTTTTTTTGTTAAATTTTTTTTGGGGGTCTGGTTAATCCAGTTTAAACTTGGATTAACGCTGGAATCTTAGTAAAGAACTACAATACCATTATAGCTAAAAGTCATGTTTTCAAACTACCCATTCTCCCAAATTCGCATTTCACTCCATTAAGAAAGATCACCATACACAGTGAAAATACTTGGAAAAGTTCCAGTGGCTTTTCTAGCTGGAATTTCCCCGTTCATTGCTTCCTTTGAAGGTAAAATTTGGGAGACTGATTTCTTTTTTATTCTGAAATTTAAAGAGAGAAAATAAACCCCAAAAAGCGTTTGTAAATCTGGGATGCATCAATCGACCAAGGATGGTCAACGAGAAGCACAAAGTCAGTTCGACACGCATCGGCATGAAGATATCACATTCTTCGGCATAAATTCTAGCACTTCGGTTTGCCTATGGAAAAGGGGTCAGAAACATTTTCGAAACACGACAAGCTCTTCGTCTCCAGAATTTACCACTCCGGGGGAAAGAGTTCACGAATCAAATTTCATCCCTATGGGGCATACGAGCTAAGCTTGAACAAAACATTAACTGTACAACTGTCATCGTCTTAGCCACACCTGATAACCAGGAAAGATATTTTACTTCTCACTCACTGCTAAATTGCTCACGATCAAATCTTCCAAAACCTTTTGCGGAAAACCAGAGAATTAAACTGACTTTCCTTAATTGTAAAAGCAAAGTAAAAATATCTCTCTAATGTTAATCTAACCAACCCAATGCCAAACTGAGTATCATATAGAACGAGATTTCATGTGAACCAATTATGACTTCAAGAACTTGGAATTACAGAATATCTTTGTATAACACCAAGAATCCTGAATCTGCCACCACAAAACCAAAAAAACAAGTCACAAGCAGAACCTAATGAGTGGCAGAAGTTAGCAATGGACACATGTTAGGTAAAATTATCTGATGTCTATCTAATAATGACAACATTCAACTAAATATTATACAAAGTTTGTGTCAAGACAAATAAAATAAGGCCACAAGTAGCAACATGCAAGTGTTCCAACAAATAGCAAGAGAAAAAGATCCCATACTGCATTGATACTGCATTGGTAGGATCACTGTTGGCCTTGAGAATGCTTCCTCTATACATCAGCTGTAAAATGTAGAGCCATAATTCAGAAGCTTCGGCTTCAGATCATCAATTAGGCAAGCATCTCATCACTATCTAACTGTGAATACCAGAGATCTGCCACAAGAAATGAAAAGAAAACGTTAGAATATGGGCTACTGCTGCTCATAATTTCATCTCAGAATCTCAGATGGTCAGTCAATCAATTTGACATATGCGCATCTGGATATGTTTATGGGTTGTTCCAGGAAAAGATAATATCGGGCAACATTCTTCCAAAAGCTAATAATTATTCAGGGACTTGCTTAAAAGACATGGTACTAATGGGGGGGAAATTGAACCAGCAAGGAAGCGGATCCATTATAAAGCATATTTTGAACGAGGTAAGGCACAACAAAAAGCAGTATCTCTCTTTTTTCCGGTGCGCGGGACGGACTAGAAATAGATACCAGCATTAAGAATCAACAACAAAATGCAGTGCAGATATATGCAGACTTATGAACGTGCACTAGTGTGACAACCCTTTGTCTAACTTCACATACAAAGCATATTAAATGCCACTGGCAGTTTCCATATTAAACTGAAAGCCTGAAACCATTAGACAAAACTTCGTGTCAAAGTTTACAACAGTAGTGCTACGCCACCCAACACAATGACGCAGTGCTCAAGACACATTGGATGTACCATTTGCAACATTTTCCTTTCCTCTTTCCTCTTATGCATCTCAATACATGATGAGATAACTCTTCTATTTACATTCTTCTAATCCCATTCTCTAACACTTGTAGTTTCCAAACATAGCCTTAGCAGAAATTCCAGTTTGGACCAAAACTCCTAAGCAAGTAATATCCATGTCATAAGCAAGTTCAAAAACATTTGCGGAACCGACAAAGTAGTCAATTTTACAACCTTCATCATCATCATCATACTAAACAGGGCATATTTTATAGGTATTAAAAAATGTGGCTTTATGAAGTTACTACTTGTCAACTATGAAGGACATTCATGCCAGTTTCAGACACAGGTATGGACAATGACACAGCATACCCAAAAGAAGCCTCCATATGTAAGGCATCATACTCCCTCTAGATTATATTGAGAAGATCCACATCAAACTAAAACTATTTACAACAAAACAAGAGCATACAGCACTTATCATATCCCTAACCCCGCTTATTTTTGCAGCATCGAATAAAAATACTTTATTAAAATCTGAACCTCATTTTCTTCAATTCACTATGCTATTTTAAAATTCAAATTGCAATTGCAAAGCTAAATCCAAGTAAACATAACGTTAAGATATAACGAGGAAAACACTTGGGACAAAATATAAAGAAGTCAAAATTAAGCATAATCCATTTGCAACTTGAACCAATGACTTGTAAACATAAATATCAATTTACAATGGAAGAGCACCAGGAATGAAATAAATCATACAACTTATGATCAAGCAGACGCTACTAAATTACATGCAACTCAAACGCGATTCATGCTTCAGAGAAAATTTAGATTCAAAACCATAGACACTCATACTCCTCTCTATGATTTAAAAGCACAAGTAAAGGAAATAAATAGATGCAGATAATATAGTATATAAAGAACAGAGCATATCCAAAGCAGGGAATTCAGTGACCATGAACGTACCTGACAGAATATATTCAGGTTCCTTGTGATCCTGCATCAGATCCGGATGCTGAGGAGCTTTCGGTATCAGAATCTGCAAAATGACATACCAATGAGGAAGAGAGAAACAAGAACTAGACATACAAGAGTTTACGCATAAATATAAAGTTCGAGATATGTTACTCAGATTACAAATTAAAGTACCAGTTGAAGAGGACCCAGAATCACTGCTTGAGCTGCTAGAACTACTTGACCTACTACCATTGTCCAGTGGTTTATCCCCTGGCGCAGGCAATGATGGGGATACATTCCTTTCATCTGCTCACAAAAAGCATGTTTCAATCAATTAATTATTTAGTTGAAATAAACAATAGTTTAAACACCACAAGTTTAACTTAATTATAGATGTTGACTACCTGCTAAATTTTCTTTTGGAACCTCAACCATATCAGATGCCTGGACTCACAAAAAATTAAATAATTACATTCAGAATTCAGAAATCATAAAAAATCAGTTCCAAAAGGGGCCAATCATTAGAAGTCAGAATTCAAGCTGTACCTTTTGTGGGGCATTCTTTGCAGATTCTGCCCTTTGAATAGCAAGTTCAGCCTTCCTCTTGTTCTTGCTCAAGCTTTTCTTGTAATTGGTCACAAATCTATCGAGCTCCCAAAGGGTCTCAGCATCAACACTATCAATGTCCACTTCAATCTCATCATCATGTTGAGAAAGAGCTGAATTTCTTCTTTTAATGATATGTACAATGGCATCTAACTTCTCTGGAGGTAGACTCTGGAGGTTTGTGCTAAGTTTTTGCTTTTCCTCATAGGTCATGTCTCTTTTATAAGGATCCTTTGCCTTTGGCTTCTTTGGGGCAGGGGTCCTACTTGATGGAGTAACGCGTGCTGATTTTGGAGTTTGTATCATTGATTCTGATCTATCCCAAATCCTTCTCATATCAAGAGGTGGTGGAGGGAATACGGTAGCCTTTCTAGACATTGGTGAAGGCGCAGCAAGAGCTGTCCCATAATCAAATGGATATCTTATCTCACGATTGTAATCAAGTTCTATTATAGCCCATCTTTCCTCAAATATCTTTGATAGCAGCTCTGCCATTATATGAACATCTTGTCCAGGTGGGTTATATTTCATAGCATTGCGAAATGTAAGTCTCACATCCTCTGCAAACTCCTTGGGCGATTTGTACCAATTCTTGTTAAGCCTAGTTTTCACAGTACCTAAGTCCATTGGATGTGAGATTATGCTAAAATAATCATGCAATCCTAGCCCCTCAACGTCAACAGGAGTATTAAACACCCAACCATGCTTATGTTTCATCAATTTCTCAAGCAACGAACTACAGCTTTTGAAAAATTTTGATCCCGTCCCAAAACCATGTCCCATTTCTCCCCCACCCTGCTTCTTTCCATTCAACTTTGACTTCCTATTACTCTCTGCAGGAGGGAATTTATCTTTCCCAAGCAAGAACTCTGAATTCCTATATAACTGGTTTGCCTTCGGTGTTCTCTTCTCCTTCTCAACAATTTCACTGGCTCCATGACTATTCTCTAGCACTGATAAATTTAACTCGTGAGAAGGCCTGATAGGTTCTCGTGGAATAACAGATGCAACCTCAGACTGAACACGCCTGGCCACAATGCCATTATCAATCCTATCACTCACAAGCGTATTTGACTTGCCATACTCACCAATCTGCCCCAGTTTCACCTCAATTTTCCTGACCAGACTTCTCACTGTACCAAGCTCATTTTCAAGCTTCCTCTTGAGCTCCGATATCTCTTGCTTTGATCTTGAGTGCAAGTTTATCTTAATTCGATTATCCAATCTTGGCTTTATAGACCCATTTCCTGAGGGCAACTCCCGAGTACTAGGGGTAGCCTCCTCCTGTTGATTGGAACTCAAAGGCTCATCCTGCTGATGATGGGGGCTGGAATGCTCGTCCAGCTGACAGTTGGGGCTTAAAGGTTCATTCTGTTGACGGTTTAAGGTGGACGAGTCATCTGAAACCACATCAGGTCTCGAATTTAGTTGTGGCTGAGCCGAATTTCCATCATCGGACAATATAGTCTGGGACGGTTGCTGAGCCGACTCGTTGTTCTCATTCTTCTCGGTCTCAGCAACGTTATCATTCTTGACCAAGCTGTTGTTGTCATCTTTGTTGGCAGTTGTCGTGGCTGGAGCAGTATTGGGAACAACGGCGGTCAAGGCATTAGCTTTGTTCTTAGGTCCTTTATATGCTTTCCTCGTGTACACCTTGCTCTCCGTATATCTCTGCTTCTCTTTAGCTCCATCATCTCCACCCACTATAGGCCCCGACGCCATACATCCAAGACCCTAATTCTTCTCGTCACACTAGCCTTACCAATACCTATTTCAAATCCCAACCAAGAAACCAAAACTAGGGTTTTATGAACCCAAAAGCGGAAAAAAGCCACAAAACCTAAATTTCTAGGGCCCCCGCAGACCCTTCTCCGACGAAATCCGAATACAACAACTTTCACCTCTGCAGACGAAAAAAAAAAAAAACTTCACGTGAAGAGAGGAAGAAACAGGGTAAAACAGAGGCAACTTTAGGGCTTCAAAATAGACAGTAGGGTTTCGAGCTTGTTACCTTGGTTTCAATCAGATCTTGCCCTCTCTCCTTCGCTACACACTCTCTCTCTAGAACTGTTCGTCTTCCTCTCTCTCTATCTCTAAACGGAAATCGTTTTATCAAACACCAGGTGTACGGCAACGGTGGGTTCGTGCAGAACCATGGATCAGACGAAGCGTTTGGGTTGCCCCCAAGAGTCTTGCCCGGGAAGTATCACAGCACCACGAATGAAGGGGTAGACTCATTCGAGTGTATGGCATGTGGACTGCACGCCCCAATGGGAAGGAGAGAAGTCTGGCACGTGTAAATGACAGACGAATTAAAGAGGGCAGGCTTTAATGGCGGGGATTTTCGTTTGCGAAAATTTGAAGTGTTCTCGTAATCGGAGGCATCGGGCGTGAGATATACCTGCCCGTTCGGCGGGAAACTGGGGTTACTGGCTTTTCCACGCGCCGGCACAGCGCTTGAAGGGCATCGGGGTTTTCTTTTCCTCTTTTGGGCCAATCGTTCGGTCCTAAACCGTAGACAAAAGCCCAAAGTTTAATTTTTCGGCAAATACGATCTATAATATTGTACCGTAAACTGTCCCAAGTTCTGGCAGGCTGATTTTATTAAGGAAAAAAAAGAGATCAAATTAAATTATTAAATTAATAATATTTTATTTTTATTTATAATTTATATTAGCATAACAAAAGGTAATATTTATATATAAAAAATGGAAGCAAGTGATGCAATTTATAACGTCTATATTTATTCTATAATATATTTTCTCTACTCTGAGGAGATATTTTTACTATTTAAATTTGGGAAGATTTTTTTTTTATTTTACCTAATTAGTTTGTCAGAATTTTACCCTAATTATATTTGGATTCGATCCGCATCTTATATTTGGTTATAGTGAATAAGTGTTTTAATGAAAATTTTTTATATACGCTAAAATTTAAATTTAAAATTTTGTTTAAATGATATAAAAAATATGATATGAAGGATGAAGCAACATATTTACTAAAAACAGTATGAAGAAGGAAAATGTTATGTTAATTATAAGTTTTGACTTTTGAGTACAATTCCGTGAAAGTTATGGGTCTGGGACTAGATTTAAATTTAAAAAAAATTATAATTTAAATTTTAGTTTATAAAAATTTTAAAATAAATAGTTATATTTATCTAAATTTGTTTTAATTAAACTATAATTTTAGATAAGTTGATTAGAGTTATTTTTAGAACAGTAAAAGAGTTTATGGACTACTCAATTACTATTTTATCCTTATTTTTTTTATACTTTCTTTTCTTTTTTTTTCTATCTTTTTCACTTTCTCTCATCTCTCTCTTCTATTTTTTTCAACTATATCTTATTTCTTCTCTCTCTTTTTCACCATATCTCATCTTCATACTTTTAATAAAATTATACAATTTTTAATAATTTTTTAATTACAAATTTTTTTAGTATTTATAAATTTTTTTTAAAAAGCCTTTTTTCGCAAATTACATAAAAACCCTTCCTAACACACACTATGGGCCCGTTTGGATAGGATTTTAAAAACGGGCTTATGGAAAAAAAGGGCTTTTGAACAGATTATAGAAAAGGGCTTTTGAAGAAGAGATTATGAAAAAAAAGTGGTTTTGAATAAATGAGTGTTTGGATAGTTATTTATAGAAGGGATTTTATTATTGGTAAATTACGAAAAAGGGTATGAGTATTAAATGAGGAGAGATAAGAGATAAGAGGAGAGATGAGAGAGGGTGTAAGAAAGAAAATAGAGAAAAAGTAGGAGAGAGGAGAGAGGGTGTAAGAAAAAGTAGGAGAGAGGGTGTAAGAAAAAGTAGGGGTAATATAGTAATTAGTTAGTTCAAACGTGGTTTACTGTTCCAAAAGCTACTCTGACCAGCTTTTCTGAAACCTTGGTTTTAAACCAGAGTTTAGTCCAAAAGCCCGTTTGAACCAATATAACTGTTTGTTTTAAAATTTCTCCAAACCTAGGTTTTGAGCCAAACCTTGGTTTAAAACCAAGGTTTGGATTTTTCCAAACAGGCCCTATATCTTGTCGGCGGATCTGAGATTTACAAATTCTACTTACTCAATTGAAACTCAACAAAGGAATAAAAGGATTATTATTTTTTTTATTTGGGTATTATAAATCCCACAATTCTCTCTGCGAAACTGTTGCTATTCTGGAAATTAACACTCCAGCAATCCTTTAAAGTAGGAATCAACCTATGTAAAGTCATATACTCATAATCTAATTGTCTTTATATAAATATATATTTTTTTATACAAAAATTTTTGTAGAAGAGTTAGACTCACTCTCAATTAAATGGTAGGACGAAATTTTCTTTCTTTTTAAATAATATTAATATTAAATAAAATATATCATCTATATATATATCTTAGCACGTGATTCTTATTTTTGGGTCATGTCCTAGAAGAAAATAAAAGCCCAAAAAGAAAATGGGCATAAAAGAGTTATACAAGTTTTAGGGATATTTAGAAAATGTTAGACTCACTCATAATTTAAAAATATAATAAAATATTTTTTTAAAATGATACTAATATCAGATAAGATAAATTCGTGTGTGTGTATATCTTAGCACGTTATTCTTATTTTTGGGTCATGTCTTAACAGAAAATAAAGGCCCAAAAAAAAATGGGCCTGAAAAAGTTTTATAAGTTTTAGAGATGTAGCTAAATGTGTACTTTAGACATGCCACTATGTGAAATTTATTCAATTATTAGGGAGTATCATTTTATTGTGATTTTAGTTACGGTACTTGAGGGAGCATCATAACTCTTAGGGATTTAGATTTACGTATGAGGTAATAGACGATTGGTCGTACTCGACATTGATATCGCATATGAGAAATAGAGACTTTGTTGTACTTTTGGATCTTGAGTGAGTTTAACCCCTTTCTATTTTTTTTATAAAAAAACAAAATAACTACGAGGGTTATGTATATAAAAAATATTTTATTATAAGAGATAAAACTTAATTCCATAATCTTTATATTTTTAAAGTATTAATATATAACTATCAATTGAGGTATACCGTTTGGACTATACTGGAATAATAATAAATAATCACATACTAATAGTAATTAGGTCAAGCAAAAAATTTCCGAAACTTTAATTAAGGGGTCAAGCTTGACTTTCATAAGTAAAAACACCATATCATCATGTTTATAAGAGATAAAATATATTGAAATATGATATTTGTGATCAAATATAATTTGTAGCTACCCTTTATATTAGGGACCAAAGATCATACATGTTTTCTAGTGCAACGCCTGAAAAGTTAAGATAAATTACATTCTCATGTCTTGATATAATTTTTTTTCTTATATTATTATATGGATCCATTAGAGGACTCTCTCCTGGATTATATGAATTACTCCTTCTGAAAAAAAAACTAGCATAGCTTTTGCACATAACCTTTTTTAGGGGGGGGGGGGGAGAATTCCACTTTTTATGAGTGCACCATATGCCAATGAAATTGTAACGGAACACTTGTGAGTTTGGAGAATTTATTTGTAGAGATCATTATTATCAAATTAACTCTTTTTAAAAGTTACACAAAAGATAAAGAAGATGGCACCCATAAGGGAAGAAAAAAAGGTCCTGAAGGACGTCGAATCCAACTAAGATGATGAACCCCTTTATCCCAATGGCATGAAGTACGCGCTACACAATACCATTTAATACTTAAAGGAGACAAAATACAAATTCCCTCTTAAAATATTTCAGAGAATTACTATAATATCCTAAAAATAATTAATTATTTAAAATTCTAATGAAATATGATAAAGATGATAAGTTTTAGTGTAGCTTTTGCCGCTCACTTGTCATTATAATTTTTTAGTAACTCTTGTTTAAAATTTTATAATAATTTCTCTAAATATTTTTTGTAAGGTGACGGCCACCATTATGAGCACTATGCTGATTTTTTTTTTATCACATGGGTGGGTTAATTGAGTAAAGAAAGAAAATTAATATGCTATTACAAAACAATAATCTTCATGAATGGGCATGATTGGATTAAGTTGGCACATATTCGTTGGAGATGCCCTAGAGCATTAAATTCTAGGATTTGTACGTGTGACTTAAGATTAATGGGTCCTACCAGCTAATAAGCCGATGATGTTGTGCTCTATATGATTGCTTCAATATATATGAGTCACAAATTTCTCCCACTAACTTTGTCCATCAATTCATTCAATTTAATTGCAAACCAATATATAAACGCACAATGGAAGTAATTAATTAGATCAGATTTTAGGAAATCATAGCCACCAATCTATTTAATTATATCATATGTTAAATAATATTAGATTATATATCAATTTTTATAAGTAAAACAAATTATTTTTAAGAAAAATGATAAATATAAATACTTTAAATCAATTTATTTAGTTTTATAATCTTAATAAATTAGTTAACTGGGTCTTATATTAAATAAATAAAGTTCTATGATTTAAAATAACCATGATGCGCCCTTTTTTAAAAGGAAATCATATGATATATCTAGTATTACGTGATCATATTCAAATATGATCAAGTCTATAGAAAATAATTCTCTCGTTGTAATTTTTTTTCATCCCTGAGAGATTCAAAATCTCAATATTGCTTGAGGAAAATCAAATTCATTCCACAAAACTGACTAGTAATGTGGATACTCCTTATGTAGAGGCTAAATATAGTAATGAGTATGTGAGCTTATTGGGGTTATACAAATGTCCCTCAAATTCGCTTCCTATATTACTAGCCTAGCTATTAATAGAACACGTTAAATATGCTATATATAGGGTTTGTTTAGATAAATTTAAAAAAAAATTATAAAAAAATATTTTTAGACAGATTTTATGTTCGTGTTTGTATGATTATTATTAAAAAAATTATAATTGATAAATTATCATAAATAATATAAAATAAAAAATAATTAATATATATTGTTCATCATAACACCCGAGATCTACTAACATCGTTGTTCATCTTCCTCCTAAAAATTATTGTAGAAACTGATCCGGATCAAACAAAAGCATAAGTGCCCCCCACCATTTATTGTAGGAACAAATAAGTATTCCCTTCGTTTTAAAACAAAAGCATCTAACAGAACTTTTCCACATATTATTTCATCACCTTCTCCAAAAAGCACAACATAGTATACTGAATTTGTAGCAAAAAAATGACTATAATTGTTTGTTAATTTTGTAGAATGGGCTTAACGATAATGCATTGTTTCTGCTCTTCTTCCTTCTCCTTTTAGCTAGGAGTTTTGATTTCTTCTAGGATTAGATTGTAGGTTTCTTATTAATCCAATTCGTCAATTTTGTAATTCAATAAATCACAAACCTCTTACCTTTTGGCTTCGAGCTTTCTTTTTCATATCTCAATTTCTATGAAAAGTCATCAAAAGCATTTAATCCTTGCCGAGAACACAGTTTTCTCCGATGGCGAACGTCTCGTTCATTCCACATCTGTAAACACCGCAGCTCCTCTTGATTCCACCGCTGCAAACCAACGACTGAAGACCAGCAATGACCATTGATGACAAAGAAGACCATTAGAGAATACCAAAATGAAGACCATAGATCGAAGGATGTTATAGAGAGAGAGTCGAGTTTAAGATGAGAAATATTATAGAAAAGAGAGAAGAGAGAGGAGAGGGGAAAGCATGTGAGAAAAAATTGAGATAAAATAGTAATTAGATAATCTATAAGTTATTTTACTGTTCTATAAGTTATTACAGGAGTTTATTAAAAACTATAATTTTAAATTGTAGTTTGATCCATAAATCATTTTAAACAAATATGGCTATTTGTTTAAAAATTTCTCTAAATTAAAGTTTAGATAAGAAGCTATTTTAAAACTAAGATTTTAACATTATCCAAACACACAAACAGGCTAAAAAAATATGCCCGCCAAGGGCAAACTTAAAAGGTCCTATTTGATCGGAAATATAAGGTAAAGATGTAGCTTATATGTTGGATGTGATAGAAAAATTAAAGAGTAAACAGTATTTTGGGATAATTCTTTTTTAAAAAAAGTAAATTATAAAATAGGGGTATTGAATGCTGAAATAAGGATATTTAGATGAATGTGTATATATACAAAAAAAGATAATATTTATAATGGATATATATAAAAAAGATTTATAGTGACTTATGTTGTAGAGAAAATAGTAGAAAATTATTTAAGTAACCTGGATATATTCAAAGAA
The DNA here is from genome assembly GCA_037074615.1 of Leucaena leucocephala. Taxonomy (NCBI): domain Eukaryota; kingdom Viridiplantae; phylum Streptophyta; class Magnoliopsida; order Fabales; family Fabaceae; genus Leucaena; species Leucaena leucocephala. The sequence goes on along the minus strand of CM073546.1, from coordinate 3,715,156 downwards.
GGCCAAGATATACACATATATGAAAGGTATATCAAATAGTATATGTTTGTAAGAAAAGAGGTAGAAAAAGATTGAAGATAACATTTAACAATGTTATTGAGCGAAACTTTTTAATTAACAATTTATTTAAATATCAATTTAGTAGTTGACAGAGCATGATGATATCGTGTGTTTTATGTAGCTAACTCTACTTAATAAAATAAGATTTGTTACTATTGTTTTTAAAAATATTCCTCCATAGTATTTTCTCTGTCTTTTTCTTCACATTTTTCTCCCTCACGAAACATTGGGGAAATGCTTGTCTCTCTAATCTTGCCCCCCCCCCCTTCTATTATGTATTGTTGATATGTTTTAAATTCTAATACGACACTTTATTGTAGATATTAATTTTAGTGATGGAGAGAAAAAATTGAGAAGTAGATGTGCATTTTTCTACAAGTCTAATAATAAGGATATTATTAATTAAATATCACATCTTAAAAATAATGAAGCAGTTAAATCTTGCATCAAAAATGGGAGAACCTAGTAAGTGGTGGTGTTGGATTTAGAAGGAGAAATGAGCGTGGTTTGGTGGGAATGGGTCCTAATTCATTGAATGCTTGATGGCTTTGTTTTTTTTTTTTTAAATTAATTTTGGATAAGCTAAGTAAATCAACTAGCTTTTTTTTTAATTTATTTTTTTAATAAATATGGGGCAAAAGCTCAACCACAAAAGCTAACCCTAGTGTTGTTGCATATATGCATCACAAAAAAAAAAGTGAAGATTCATTTATTCCGATTATATAAAGTAATTGAATAAATATTTTTTTTATTGTGAAGACTCAACAAGTGATGATCATCAGAAGCTTACAAGCTAAGGAAGAAAAAAGAAGACACATGGCTCGAAAATAAAACCAGAGATTATGACATAATGATAACAATTAATTTAACGAAATTAGTTTTCCGGTAAAGTCGTTATCAGCTTCTATTGTGTGTCTGTGTGTGTACCACACAAAGCCAACTTGTGATACACACACACACACACATATATGTATATATATATATATATATATATAAGTGGTTCCTTAGCTTGCAGCTACACTTTTCATCTTCCTCATGGCTGGTGGGACGATCACAAAACATAAAGGTGCAGACTTCACATGCATCCACTGGATCCTCGATAGCTACATATCTAAATTAATTAAATAATATAAAATTATTTAATTAATTTAAATATATTAAAAAATTAGATAAATTTATTAATTATAATAAATATTATATAATATTCTTAAAATATATATAGACATGTGATATTATATTGAATATCAGTTTATCAATTAGATAAATTAATTTTATAAAAAATAATAAGTACGAGAGATAAAATAGATTAATATTTAAAATAAAATAAAAATTAACATCTTTATTAACTTTTATATTTAAAAATAAAGGAATATAACCTAATTCTTCCTTAATCCTTAACGCGAATCAATTTATGAATTAGTATTCATGCTTTTATAAAAAAACACACACGCCCCAAAAACAATCAAAATGATAAGGAACGAAGTTCTAAAGTTAATATACAAAAAAGTTGCTTGGAGCGAAAACTATATGCACATGGCTTCGAATATATAATCTCAACTATCATAATATATAGCGCATGACATGTTTTTAAGAGAAGAATCTAAATTAATAACTTGAAGAGAGAGTCCAATCTCACAAAAAAAATAACAGAGAGAGAGAGAAATCAAAAGTTGATGACAATGTATACGCACAAAAAAAACAAACTTTGGTGTATGTAAAACATTGGCGGGAGCCCAATATATATATATATATATATTCTATTTAAATTGTTTTATTCTTTTTAAATATCTAATTGTCAAAACAAAAAACTTGAATATATATATAGGGCCTATTTAGTTTTGCATAAAATTATAGTTTTAAAAAGATTTCTGGTCCAAACCTTTGTTTAGAAATTTTTTAAAATAAACAGTCATATTTATCCATAACTATTTTTGGGATAAACCATAGTTTTGGATAAACTACTGAGACCAACATTTGAAATAGTAAAATAACTTATAGATTATTAAATTACTATATTATCCCTATTTTTTCTTACACCCTCTCTCCTCTACCTTCTCTCATCTCTCATATTTTTAATCAAATCATATACTTTTTGATAATTTACCAATATAAAAAATTATTTTTAAAATAACTATCTAAACACCTATTTATTTATAAACATTTTTTTATAAGATATTTTTTAAAAATTATTTTCTATAGATTGTCTAAAAGTTTTTTTATAAATTATTTTCTAAAAATTTATTCAAATACACACATACCCATAAATGGCTGAACCAACTTTATAAACCTATTAAATCTCAGGCCAAGTTAATAGGTGAGATATTCTCACCAAATAAATAAATAATGATAGGTGAGACAGAATATTTGGTTAGTAATGTCAAGATCCAATGCCCCTTGCGCAGGGTAGGACAACCTTAATTTGCATGGCATGCATGCTGCTTTTCTGCTCTCAATTTAATGTTTGATGAGGACGTTTATATATATATATATATATAATCGGCATCCTTTCATGCATTGCAGTTTCAATATTATTAATATAAAATATAAATTTTATAATAAGCTGTATTTTTATAATAAATTATAAATAGTGGGTTTTATTTTAAATATTGTATATTATAAGAAAAAAAAAGTACCTAGTTTTTATTGAAAAAATAACATGAGAAAAAGATAAATGTGGATACAAAAGTTATATCCCCAGTAATTTTTATTTTTTCAAAGTAACAATAAAATATTTTTCTTATATCTTTCATTTGAAAGACTACCTTTTCAAAAAAAAAAAAAAAAACTCTTTACATCTGTATCTATCTAAAATCATCTGAATAATGTGATGTTCCCTTGAAAAATATAAGAATTAGAAGGCATATTATTTATTTAATTTTTTTCTTTTGTATGTTTGCTCTCAATAATAGCCCCCTTATGTTAGAGACAAAAAAATTTGGATCTACTCAATTACACTGTCTCAATTGAAAGATATTAACAATCAAATTATAATATAATACAGTTGAGATAAAAATATTTACTTAATTTTTAAAAAATTATAAATTTTCACTCAATATTATCAGATCATGATCTAATAATTAATATTCTTCAGCTAACACTTAATTGAGTTTTTAGAATTAAGTAGCCCACGAAAATATTTTTATATTTTTTATATATTTATCTAGTATACAACACAAAATTATTTAAAATAGACTAAATGAACCTATCGTTGTCTGTGGGTTTAACTGACAATGGGTGGCACATGCGACTATTTAGAGCGTGTTTAATTCGTAAAGAATATTATTTTATTATAATTTTAATCTTAACGCTTGTAAAATATTATAACTCCTAAGTGTTTAAGTTTATATCAAAAAATAATAGATGACTCGTCTTATTCAATATTAATATCATATAGGAAAGAGGGAGATTTTATCTAGCTTGAATTATAGGTGAGTCTAGTTACTTTTTAAAAAAATTTATACCAAAAAGTAAAATAAAATAAACTAAATAAAACCGGGCTAAGATCAAGGAAGAGATACGTATCCAAAAAGCTAAGCATCCTCATGACGGCGAGAAGACACCGGAGACTAGAGGTCAACCTTGGTTTGCTCACTTTCTAACTCCCCGTTCACTACGCAAAATCATAATGTTTACGAATTAAAATATATATATATATATTTTTACCAATAATTAAAAAAGATATCCAAGTAAATATAAGCTATATAAATTTGATTACTTTATATGAGTTTTTATTCATAAATATCTCCAAACATGATACATTATAACAAAGTCACTTATAAATTATAATACGTTGGTTTGATAGAATAAAAAGAACTTGATTTTTTAAGTAAGTTTGAAGAGTTCAATATTTAAAAATAAAAAATTATACTAAGAGAGTTTCAGTTCTGAACCGCACTATTTGAATTTTGTGTTTTTTGTGTGTTAAGATTTTGCATAAATGTTTTCATTAAACAATAACAATTTTATTACCTGGTAATTTTATTAATAAAAAATATGTAAATATTTTTATAAGTATTTTTTAAATTTAAAAATATATTCTTATTTTTGTAAGTCATTAAGATCCAATTCCCCTACACTTGTTTGTATAAAAAAAAAATAGATTACAGCCACGTATTTATAAAATGAAAACTACACCAAATAGAAAAATAAAAAAAAAATGTAGTCAAATTTTATTTATTTATTTACATTAACATAAATTATTTTTTAGTTACATCGTAATAAATCTAAGAAATTATGGGTTTATTTTTTCTTTTTTGTTTATTACATCACATACAATAATCATGTCACGACCGGAAAAAGGCGATCCACATGCTACAATTAAAAGAATCCATACAATTTCCACCGTTAATGACACCAAAATAAAGATTATTTGAAAAAAAAAAATTGCGCTCAAGTTTCAACATGCACTGTGAAATTCCTTTGAAAACTTGAGTCTCCGAGGGACACATTATATAAGCCATTGTTTCCAGAGAACAGCTTGTACACTGCCCATCAATTTCCTCCCCAAAGAAAATGGATTCCTCCTCCTATTTCCGACCTCTGTTCCTGCTTGCTCTGTTTTTATTTTTACTTTTCTGCTCCTGCCAAACCAAAGCAGAGGAATTGGATTCCCTCGGGATCAGGAACGGAACCTCCACTAGTTTCGGGGGCATAAACAGAGGAAGAAGATGCAACTGGTTCAGAGGAAAATGGGTGTACGACGCTTCTTATCCTCTCTACGACCCTTCGTCTTGTCCCTTCATAGATCCACAGTTTAACTGCCAAAAGTTCGGTCGTCCCGACACTCTGTACCAGAAATTCAGGTGGCAGCCATTTTCATGTCCCTTGCCCAGGTCACTCCACTTTCCCTTCTACTTCTTCTTCTTCTTCTTCTTCTTCAATTCTCAGTTACCCTGCTTCTATCTCAGAGCTTAAGAAATCAACTTAACTTGATCACAATCAGATCATGGACACTATTTACTGCTTCTTTCTTCCTTTGTGTGCTTTGAATGTTACAACTGTCCACATGCGTACGTCCTTTTTAGTTTTTAGTAAGTGGGTAACAAAAAGTTGATTTATTTTCTGAAGACAAAATATGACTGAGCTCTGTTTTTTTCAGTAAATTGGATAATTTATTTATGATAATCCAACTTCGCATTTAAAGAGTGGTAACAGAGTGTGATTGATTATTATAGGATTCTTGTCCTCTCTTCACACTTCGCTGTTTTCTTTTTATATCTTTCCTTATGTTTTATATACAAAGCCATTGTGGATAGTTTTCTTGACATAATTTGATATCCCTGTGGATATAATTAAATTTTTATTTAACTCTATATTTATTATTTTTCATCAGAGCATTATATTTTTCATAAATATACAATATTTTCTCCAATAATTCCCCCCCCTATTTCTTACAAGTTACAACCATATATTTTCTACAACAAACAATTTATCTCTTTTACATTTCAAAACATATGCACATGCAATAATTTGAAGCCTACTCTGTAGATACCATGTGCAAGTATAAAGTGAGCGGGTGGGTGGGGATTTTGTCGTGCAGATTCAATGCTTTCAATTTTCTGGAGAAATACAGAGGGAAGAAGATAATGTTTGTCGGTGACTCACTGAGTTTGAACCAGTTCAACTCGCTGGCTTGTATGATTCATGCTTGGGTACCAAACACTAGGGCCACATTCAACAAGAGGAACGCTCTTACTTCAGTGACCTTTGAGGTTGGTAATTAATTAATTAATTAAATCTCAATTTTCTCGTCTTTTCAGGCTGCAATCAACTAAAGTAGGTATTTAGGATCAAAATTTCATCATAATCTTTTTCTGTTGACCCCAAATTTGATCTCGATTCTGCTTCCTGGTGAGCATATTCTTGTCTGTTACTGTGCAAAGCACTGAAGTGAGAGCAATAATGTTAAGGACGTGTTGGTGGGATGCTTTTTCCCTTTCCAGGGAACATGTCTGATTTTCATAGTAATGCATAATTAATTATACTGTCTTAGGCCTTGCTTGATTTAATTAAACCCTCACTTTACATATCAATTCATATTTATTTGATATATCAAATTTTATACATCTTTTTTAAGTCCTAAATAAAGGATATATCATACTATAGTATGAATTAGTAATTAATATGGATAATTTTATTTTTTTTATAAATTAGAAGATTAGGTGTATTGATATCATATAGTATTTAGAATTAAAATAAATTCTTAAATTAACTTTTACACTAACTTGTATTCAAAATATAAGGTAAAAAAATGAGTAGATATCTTATTTTTTTTATAAAGTGTTTTTATTTATTTTTTAAATTTAATGTATTTTTTTAAATTTATCACATAATGTCTCTCTTATATTTCCCAATATTCAATTTATTACATTTGTCACTATTTTTTATTAATAAGGGTATCTTTTAAAAAAATATATCTTACATATTTATTAATTTTAACAAATTTTTAATATAAATAAATCGGTTATTTTATAATTATATTTTAAACTAGAGAAAATATTTAATATTAAACCGTAAATTTTTTTAATAAAAAAAATTATAATAATATGCATTAATAATATAAGATTATAAATAAGATTTAATCAGTAAACTCATATTCATGAAGAAACTATCATAACAGGCTGCAAGACCATTGCATGAGCGAGAAGTTTTTTTTCATACAGAGTTTGAAACTTGTCGTGATTTTGTAACGTTGAGCCGAGCCGCTTGAAATGGAAAGTTGGGGAAATTTAAGGTCAAAATGAGCAAATGATTGATGTTGGAGATGCCCGCTCCTGCCTAGGAATTATAATAGGACTCCAGCTAGATCATGAAGGGACAATGAATACTTAACACATCCCAAATTATTTACTGTAGTGAATCGTAACACGTACACCTGGATTTCACATTTACCTAATGAGGAACAAGTGACAGTAAAAGTGAAATTGTGGAAATTTTGTGATAATCAGGAATATGGGCTAGAGTTGAATCTGTACAGGACGGCGTATTTGGTGGACCTTGAGGACGAGAGAGTGGGACGCGTGTTGAAACTTGATTCCATCAAGAACGGTGATGCCTGGAGAGGGATGGACGTTCTGGTCTTCAACACCTGGCATTGGTGGACCCACACCGAAACATCTCAACCGTACGATCATCAATCCATCAATCTCTCCTCTGTTTGAGAAAGAATTTTTTTGTAGTTGACTGAGACTAGCTAATTGGAATGATGCAGATGGGAATACATGGAGGCAGATAAGAAGCTGTACAAAGACATGAACCGCTTCCTCGCCTTCTACAAAGGCCTCACCACTTGGGCTAGGTGGGTCAACCTCAATGTTGATCCTGCCAAGACCAAGGTCTTCTTCTTGGGCATTTCTCCTGTCCATTATCAGTAAGTTGTTTCTTTTTTACGGCAATCACTCCTCCAATCATCAATATAAAAATTAGTTAAATTTTTTATATAAATTAAAAAAAATTAAATTAATTAATTATAATTAATATAAAAAATAATTAATTAATTTAAATATATTAAAATATAATATATAATATAAATTCGCTTGAGTGTTAAATTTAATTATAATTAATTGTTTTATTTAATTTCTTTAATATATTAAAAAAATTAATTAACTTTTATATTAATATAAATACAAACGCACATGGTGACACAATCATATCAATGCCATGCTTGCCCATTATAAGTACATGAACTAAAATTAAAATTTGTTAAAGATATAGGGACACAAATTTTAGTTTTAGTCTTTAACAAGTTTTAATTTTAATCTATCTATTTGATAACATTAATTCAAATTAAGTTCTTAAGAAATTATAGGGGCAAAAAAACTATGATTTGAAATTACAGGAATTCAAACTAAAAATTGGTCAAACTATATCACTATCAATATAAACAAACTCACACAAACATATTAACACTGGGATTAAGTCGGCGATATCATCCAAGCATGACAGGTAACTGTCACTGAATACACATGAATGTGTTATGTGAGTGCGTTAGAATAATAGTGAATTGATGAGTGAGCATTGACAGGGGGAGGGACTGGAATGAACCAGCAAGGTCATGCATGCTGGAGAGAGAGCCATATTTTGGATTGAAGTACCCAGGAGGGACACCAATGGCATGGGTGGTGGTGAACAAAGTGCTGAGCAGGATCAAGAAGCCTGTGTATTTTCTGGATGTGACGACGCTCTCTCAGTACAGGAAAGATGCACACCCTGAGGCTTACAGTAAGGTCATGGAAACTGATTGCAGCCATTGGTGTCTCCCTGGTTTGCCTGATACCTGGAACCTTCTTCTTCATGCTGCGCTCTTTTCTTAATGTTTTCAACTAATTAGCTTGTTTCTTCCATGTAGGATAACTCCTTCTTTCCTCTTTCTCTTGTTTGCTTTAGGGGGATTCTTCATTTGATCATGTAAGTGGGAGTAATAAACCCACCAAGGCATTGGTGTCGTGCTCCATAATTGTAAAGCTACACTATTTTTGGCATCAACTTGCCTTCATTTGTTCCCAAATAATTAACCTCGAGTCTCATCAATTTTTATCAATTTGAATTCTAACAGAAGTTTAGAATACCCCCTGCTACTAAAAAAACCAAAAAAAAAAACCCCACATTTGCTATACGAAGCTCAAAATGAAATGCACTAAGCCACTCGGAATTAGTTTCGGACACAAGAGTCAGATAAGGTATAAATAAAAGCCAAAATTCAAAGCTCATGGTTAGTTTAAAAAAAAACGATGTGATGTTTAAGGCTTCTGTCTCTTATCGTAATTATAATATCTAATTAATTTTTTTAAATAAATATATATAAAAAACTAAATAAATCATTTGATCGATCGATTTAAAAAAATTTACTAGATTTTATAATTAAAAATAGAGATAGTGTATCAAATTAAAAATAAAAACTAAGCTATAAAACTTAGTTTTTGGGGTCAATTTAATAATTTGATTCTAAATGGCATTTGAACTCCATTTTTCAAAGCTTCGACAGATTTACTAACAGTAAGCTAAAGTTCATTGGTTCAAGGTCTGTAGCTGATAAATTGGATTATAAATAATAACCCCTTTATCAGTTTGCAAGGTATATATATAAGTTTGGATGCTCAACCTTGGTCTAATCAACTTTCCTCTACAACCTCACTCCGTCAAAACTATCGACACCCTCTATATGTGGCTTTTAAAGCCACTTCATCTTCTCAGCAAGGTTACGTAGAGACCCTTATTAAAAGCTTAAGAGTTACCAATACCGTGGTCACTAGTGTAAGTTGGTGTTCCATTGTGGCGTCCTTCTATGTGCCCTGTGTCATCATTGTTGCCGAGTAATAACAATGCCAAGTTTAGTAGTGTTGTAGTTGGTTGGAAATAGAAATTGGATTTAAGTTTTGGTTAGTCTTTGAAATATTGACTATCTTTTAAGTATTCTTGTTAAAGCTTTATGTTTCAGTCTTTTTCCTGTTTTTCTTCCCTCGTTGTTGTTTATTTTTTCTTCCTGTCTGACTAGATTTCATTTCGAGGGGTTAGCTAGTGGGGATTTTTCCTATGTATCCTTTTATTTTATGTAATAATAAAATTATCTTTTTATAAATAAAAATAATATTTCTTTTAATCTTAATTATAAAAATTAATTGACTTTTTTAAATATATTAAAAAAATTAAATAAATTAATTAATTATAACTAAATCTAATTTTTTATAATAAATTTACATTATATGATCCATAGTCTATCCAAATCAATTAATATATCTAAAAGATTAATTAATTTTTATAATTAGGATAAAATATAATACTAACTACAGAATTCAAGCCTAGATATAACATATTTTGTGTTTACAGCTCTTCTTTATGTATAATCTATTTTTAATTATGTAAAAAAAATATTTATACATAGTCAGTTGAAGTCAAAAGACATAGTTTGAAAGAATTTCATTTTAAATTCAGATTTGAGTCCAAGTGATACAAAAACTGTACTCCTAAACGTGTCGTGTTCCGCAACTCAGAATCAAATCCACTGTTTGCATAGGCCAACGTACGATAGGTTCACTAGATTTGTATGAACAGTAAACAGGGCCAGATGTCTCGCTCCCTCTCTTGGCCCATACGTGTCATTCGTCCATAGTCTCCACGTGTCTTCCTCACTGAGCCTATAGTGATCGTCATCTTCCCGCCTGTTTACTCTCTGCAAACTCAAAGCTGAGTCACCCTCATGGTGCTACCCCCCTCATCCACGTCTCACCGGCGCCACCTCTTCCACCACATGTCCTCTCTCACGCATACCCATCCACCACCCACCTGCTCTCTACCGCCATACCCACTTCCCCTTTTGTATCCCCCACATTCCTGTCTGGGTGTGTTTCATCTCACACAAGAATTTCATCCAACACAAAGCGATCATTTGTATCGAAGCAGTTGACAAAAATGGCGTCGGAGCAAATATCTCGCAGGGAGAACACGACAACCGAGAGGGAGGTTTGTATTGAGAAGAATCGAGTCCCCAAGATGACCACCCACTTTGAGCATATAGCTGAACAGGTTAAGGAAGGATCGGGCACTCCGCAAGGGAGTATTCAGGAGGTACAGGGTGGGGAGCACAAGAAGGAGCACGGTGGGAGAGCCATTGGGGAAATCGGTGGCACTGGGAAAGCAAGGAAGACTCATGAATTAAGGCCTCATTTTGAATCTCTAGATGATAAGGCGAAGGGATCAGGGAAGCAGGAGAAGAAAGAGTCGTATGCCGATAAAGCTAGGAATACTGCACCTTATTCAAATGTGGGTAAGTTCAACTTGAGAGCTGAAGAGAACAAGGATTCGGCTGCTGGAGAAGATAGAAGGAGAGATCAATCTGAACTCGAGAATCGAACCAGAGTAGTAAATACGGGCAGACCAACGGAAAGCGCTGTGCAGAAACAGCAGACAAGAGAAAGCAGAGGGCAAGTTGAAGCAGAGAAGGGACGAAGCTTGGAGAACAGAGGGGAGAGAAGAGAAGTGAAACTGGGGAGAGGCACAGAGAGCGGAGGAGAAGATAAAGGAAGGGTTGGAGTTGAAACTCAAGGTCCTACTGCAGTGATAACGTGCACATTCGAAGGAGGAGAGAAGGAAGAAATAGGAAAGGATGCAAGAGAGAGAGCAAAACGAGAAGAAAACAGAGGAAGAGGTGGAGATCAGGAGAAAGAATCGCAATCTACCATGGAAAGGATTTCCAAATACAGAGGCCAAGTTCAAGAGAACACAATGGAAGCCATAAGGGCAGCACAGGATCGGTATGAGAGAGCAAAGCAGGCAGCTGATGAAACAGTAGGTTCTACAACCCAAACAGCTCAAGAGAAAGCTGCAAAAGCAAAGGACATAGCAATGGAGAAAGCTGCTCAAGCCAAAGATTACACACTAGAGAAGGCTGCTCAAGCCAAAGACGTGACCTTAGAGAAAGGCCAACAAGGCTATGCTACTGCAAAAGATACCATCTCAAGCGCAACCCAGACGGCTTCAGATTACACCGCTCAAGCAGCGGAGAAGGCGAAATCTGCAGGTAGCACTACTGCGCAATATGTTGGAGAGAAAGCTGTTAAGGCTAATGATGTCAGTGTGGAGACCGGCAAGACCGCCGCTGAATATGCTGGAAAACTGGCGGCTGATCTGAAGGACAAGGCCACCGTGGCAGGGTGGAAGGCGGCGCATTATTCCACAGAGAAGACCGTGGAGGGGACGAAAGCGGCGGCGAATATTGTTCAGGGAACGGCGGGATATGCTGTTAATAAGGCCAGTGATATTGCAGCAAAGTCATTGGATGCTGTCAAAGGGTTAGCTGCTAAAGCTGGGGAAACTGCCAAGGATTATACTGCGAGGAAGGAGGAGGAAGCAAAGAGAGATTATGAGACCAAAAAAGCGTCTCAGCCACAGGTTTTCATTCCCTTTATTACAGTCCTAATTTATATATTCATTATGCATCCTTGAGACTTCCTTATGCCTGTGACGCGTTCTTTCAGGAAGAACAAGGTCAACAAGGAGGAGGCCAGCTCCAAAACATCACCGGAAGCTTTCAGGGAGGAGGAGGAGGGCAAACAAAAGAAGGTGGTGGGATTGGCGAAACTATAAGCCCATATGCACAATCCATTAAAGAATCAGCAGGCCAGTATGCGCAATCCGCTAAAGAAGCAGCGGGAGATTTTGCTCAGACAATGATGAAGCCATTGGATACTGCAGCACAGGGAGGAAGCGAGGTTATCGGAGTTGTAGGAGAAACAGTGGGTGAAATCGGAGAGACGATGATGAAACCAGCAAAGAGAGCCTCAGAACAAGTGCCAAAGGGTGAAGCAGGGGTCATCGGTGCTATTGGAGAAACCATAGCAGAAATCGCACAGACAACAAAAACCATGGTTATAGGAGATGACGAAATAGAGGCAGGCTCAAAACAGAGCATTGTTGGGTCAGAGTTTGATCGTGGCAACAACAACCAAGGAGGATTCATAGTTGAAGAACGTAGGAGAGACACCTTTGAAGCTCGGAAAACCTGAGGTTCTTTTTGCTGTTTAATAGACAGACATGTTCGGCAAGTTGATGTTGTGGCGTTTATTTTGTGGAGTTGAATAAATAAAAGTCGCTTTGGCGATTTCAGAATGCCATTTTGTAAACTCCGCTTGTAACTTATATGAGTCTTGTTGGTGCAAAATGTACAACTATGTTTTTTGTTTTGTTTTGAGGTGTCTATGTAATGTTATACGTAGTCCAAGCTGAAGCAATTGCACAAGTTATTATCGGAGTGTGAAAGTAGTCATTTGCCACTCGGGGCAATTGCATAAGCTGTATTATCCTGAGTGTTCTAATCATGTCATATTAAAAAAGCATGTTGGTATGTATAATATGTTTATTCTTAGTAAACTCTGGAAAAAAACCTTATTTATTCATTTATCAGTACATTCTTAACAACCATTTCAAGCTAAAGATAAGAATATAGCTATGTAAAAAATAAAAATAAAACATTCACATACAGCTGGCAAGGTCCTAGGTTCTTAAGTACTTCTGGAGCAATGGTGCATTTTTTCAGCAATTTTCTTTGAGTCTGCTCTTTCTAAAGTAATTAGTAAATGAATTATTCTACGATTCACTTAGTATTTCTAACTCTAACTCTTACTCAATGAACAAATAATGAAGAAGGAATTAGTAGTATATATTAAAGGCTTCAATTCTACAAACTTAAAATGAAATAACCAATAAGAACTCATTATTATTAACCATATCCTGTTCAACTTAAAACAGAGGAAGTGAATGAATACTGCCACCATATTACATATATACTTGCCTTAGCTGTGCTTCTTCCATATATCCTTCAGTAATCCCAAATAGGCCCAAAAGCAGGGATCCTAGCCTTCTTACAGGCCCTAACAACGTCCCGACTTCCTTCAGGATTGCTAGTGACAATGACAACTTCAGCATCAAATCTAATTGCAGCATCCACACTCATCTCTCCCACATTAGGCCTCCCACCTAATTGTAGTGTCATGAACAATCATCTTCTCTTTTGAACATCTCCCCAGAAACTCCACAATCTCCTTCCCAAAGTTCATCTCAATGTCCTTAGCCACCTACACCAGAAACACATTTGCTGAAAATGGTTGTATCAGAACTGATAAGAACACACAAATCCCTGAACCAGTGGCCACCAAAACCACCGTCTGGTACAGATTTATCAGATATGGCAAGCCGGTGAAGTGCATTATGTGTTCCCCTACTGCACCAGCTAGCATTTTGTGTTCGTTTTTCCCATCTGACATGATCCCAAAAACGTGCCATTCTGATAATGGAGATGGGCTGATTCTTCCCAGTAATCCTGATTTAACGCCAACTTCAAATTTTATAACTGAAGCATGGCTTGATGCTGCTGAAACTTCGACTTTAACTTTTCTTACAGTTAACGAAGGTGTGATAATGAGGATGGTTATGGCTATGGTGAAGCAGAACTCTTGTCTCTTTATTAACACACAGATGGTTACGTTGTAGGCTTTTGAACTAGGGTTAAAGCTTGTGAAGAGGAAGATGAAGAACAAGAGAAAAATCAGAGCCATCCACCCTGCAAAACGATGTGTTCGCTCGAACAGGTTGTGATGAAGATGGCGAATAGCTGGAAAGGCAGCGGGGGAAGAGAGAGAAATTAGAGTGAGAATGGCAAAAGGTAATATGATAATCTCTGGGGAAGTTTGTTCTTCGTTTTTGATTGTGAGGACAAGAGAATAAACAAGCCAAGCTATAGAAGAAACCCCACATGAACTGTGAATTCCTCCGAGGCTTTGAAGAAAGGAAGTGATTAAAGTTTTGATTTTGAGAGGAACACAACGAACCAGAAGATTAATCTTAGTGATGCTTCGCTTCTGCACAACGTAAGAACCAGAATGTTGGCAATGGAGAAGAGTGTGGCTCTGTCTTTCCCATATTGGAAATGGCCTAAAGCTGCAAGAGTTAAAGCAACCATGTTGAAGCTCAAGCAAACCAAGAATAAGATCTTGTACACCGAGAAGCCTTGATCAAGCAGAATCACAGACAACCTTGAAGTTTTCGTATTCTTTTTTGGTGGTGCAACCTTAAGCTTCTCTGTTGTCTCGATATCCTCAACTTCTGCTATGAACTCTACCTCAACCTCGTCGCCAGCTTCATCTATGTCAATGTCACAGAAGTGGCTGCTGGCTCGGCTTCGACTTGGGCTAACTGAGTGATGAGACCGAGGGACTATCTTGAAAGAACTGTTCCGACTCCATGGAAGCCATGTCCAGTTTAGTTAGCTCCGATGATTCTATCTTGCTAGGGAAGTGATGACAGCGGCGGTGGCGCCGCCATTATCGCAAAAGGGTTGGTTCTATTTGGATTGATCTCGAATGCGACACCACGACAGCTTGAGAATCTGGCAAGCCTCATAATCTTGCACGTTCGAATGTGTTAGGAGGAGCAATGTTTCAAATCTTCGGAGTATACCCACAGTATCATTGTGATATTGCTGCTAGTGTCTATCTATCTATCTATCTATCTATCTATCTATCTATATATAAGCACCATGCATTATTGCTTATAGCCCCCACTTGTGGTTTAGATTCTGTGCATTAATTGATCGGGTTGAAATAAGAAAACGAACACTGTATTTTATGTTTATTGTA
Source organism: Leucaena leucocephala (assembly GCA_037074615.1). NCBI lineage: Eukaryota > Viridiplantae > Streptophyta > Magnoliopsida > Fabales > Fabaceae > Leucaena > Leucaena leucocephala. Next base: position 3,699,968 of record CM073546.1, on the reverse strand, counting down.
ATTGTGGACCATAATTGTAACAAATGTAGTAATTTGAATTCTCGTCTCGCACTGAGCAAGGCGTGCTATATATCTTGATTGAACAAGAGGCCATCTTGCTGAAGAGAAACGGAGGTACAGAGTGGGTTTGAAAATTTTAGGCATTTGAAAGAGAGCGGCATAATTATTGTGTGAGAGGACATTAGAGAGTTTTATAAGCTTATCAATTCTTATATTCCTTGTCTCGCCATGCAAATTATGTTCTTTTTTTTAAAAAAAGACAAATTTGAGAACTAACATTGTCCAACTTTTGTTTTTGTTTATATTTTATATATCTAACATAGTAAATAAATTGTGATTATCATTGAGACTTTTTAAATTTTTAACATTTTAATTTTTTTTAATAAGGGTCAAGAAAACAGTGACGATGATGATAGATTGATAGCTGACCAACAAATTGCAAAGAAGTGTTGGTTTGAGTGCTGCATATGAAGCCAAACGAAGGCAGTGTCTGTTAGAAAACGCGTTCTACCAATAAATCGATTGAAAATCCAAAATCGAACATATTGCTTATATATTTTAAATGTAAAATTTAATCATAAATGATAATTACGGGAAATTTTGACCCTTTACTGGAAGCGTACTATTTTACTTCTTGTTTTTATGTGATACAAGCTCAATAAATAAGGGATTAACAACCTTTCAATTACGAAAAACAACTCCATTTTTCAGTCCCCTGGTACATGAATATCATTCAATCTTAGTCAATACGAATTTTCTCAATTAACATGTGTGATCCAATGACATCAAGAACCTTTCTTAAGAAATTTACAATAATATTCAATCTTCTGCTTAAATACAGATTCACCTCACTGTATTGCCGATCAAGATCAAACGCAAGTTGTTCATGACAGAGACTGTGGCGGTTTGTTTCATCTGTCAATAACGTCAAATGCACAATAGACAGGAAAACAACTTGAGAAATCTGCAAACTTCTTATTGTACTACTGGAAATCGATGAATCTAGCAATAGTTTTCCAGAGAAACCCAGAAAATATGAACAAAGAGGTTGATCAGAAAGCAGACATGGCTGAAACAAACAGAAATCTTAACAAGGGATCTGAGAAGTGAACCACTCCATCACATGTAATGGAGCCTTCACCAACTCTAAAGCAAGCTCCACGATCACCGTCAAGCACAAGCAGCAAGGGCATATACATGTCAACAACAATCTGCATATATTCATAAACCCAAATCAATCAATACCAATTATTCCGGCACAAGATTCAGAGTCTTAGCATCTGCGTGTATTTGTGTGTTCTAATTTAATTTAGATCACAAAGCGGCCAAGTTACAGCAACCCAGAACAAGCAATCGCAGAAAAATCACAAATTGAAGTCGTCACTGAGAAATGGGCGATACGCAGATGATGAAAAAAAAGAGTGAGTTACAGAAGAACAGAGAGAGAGAGAGAGGAGTGTAGTACCCGATGATCCAGACGACGAGTCCGACGGCGGAGAGGAGAAGAGAGAGGAAGGCGAAGGGAAGACCAATAAGGAAACCCAAAGGCCTGCAATCGCCGTCTGAGCTACACATTGTTTCTCTTTCTCTGTGCTGTTTTCACAAGTCTGCAACTTTCTTCTTGTTGATATTTTTCTGGAGCGAGAGAGAGAAGAAGTTGGTGTGGGATCGTTCTGTTCTGTTCTGTTATTATTAGGAAGGGATAACACGGTTTCTGACTTTCTATATCAAAGCAAATCCCTAATGCCCTAAGAAGTTTCCTATCAAAGCAAGCTTGAGCCAATTTATTCTCTTATCAATTTATTGGACCATATCTAATTTCCGATTTTAAGAACATCGCAGTTTTAATATTGAAAAACTAAACTCAAACTAAACGATCCTTTTTTAGGTGGATTTTTTCACATTACAATTACAATATATAGTCGTCATCTAGCATTTTATAGGCAGATCAGGCATCATGACGCTAAAAGCTCCCAATTGTTTCTCATTTAATAAATAATATATATTCCACAGGAAAGTAATACTTTTTTAAAACAAATATAGGGCTTTTTGAAAAAAAAAAAATGCTGGACTTCACAGCAATGCTGCTACATTTTTGTAGCCGAGTACTGATTCCCCTCCCAATCCCAAGTTCAACATTAAAAAAAAAAGGCATAAAAAATGCAATTTTATGGAATATATACCGCAATAATTTATCCTTCAAGGAAAAGAACTGAAGTCCCAGTTCTACAAGACTCAAAAAAGTAATATAAATCTCAAAGGGGGTCCTCCGTCATTATGCGTGTGCCAAAAAGCAAAGGAAGGGTAGCGAGCTGGAATAGTCCTCAAGTCAAGATAGGATGCTTCAAGCATCTTCCAATCCATCATCATCCTCTGGTCAAATTCAAATTCTCACCTTCCAAATCAATCATGGAAGCCAGCCTCTTCCGAACCTGCAACAGCACACACAAAAACTCGTCATTTTGGCAAAAAGGCCTGCCAAAATTGAAAATTTAAGAGATAATCAAGTGTTTTCATATCAAACGACTAACAAGCCTTATGGAAGTCATTATTCTTAGGAACTTGTCCCCCTTGGCTAGAGGCATTAGTGGCTAAAGAAAGAATGGGAATTGTTTCCCCTATAGTTTAATTACTTGATATATCCCTCTCTTGTAACCCAAAAAAAAAAAAAACACAAAAAATATGCGTAAGATGACAACTTTTCTTTTTAGATAACTTGAGTCGGCTCCCTTCTCTTTTTCAGTTTTCTATATTTGAAAAACACTCAACCATCTAATCAATCCCTTGAGATTATCCAAATCTGAACTCTGATCCCCACTCGAAATGGAGATACCAATGGGTAAAGAAGAGCGATGAGGATGTGGGGTTCTCTAGAGTGGATCCCCCTGCAAGTCTCTTCTCTTTTCATTGGATTCCCTCCATTTATGGTGAGGGATTTGAACACATTCATATCAAAAATTGAAACTATAGAAAGTATAATTGCTCAGAAAAGTGCCTTGGTCTGGAAAAGCTAAACATCTTGAGATGTTAAAGGCTTCTACGTGTGGATATTTTTCCTTGTTTAAGCACGTGCTGAACAAAAAAACCATCTCACAATATCAAATTCCAAGGGTAGAACCATGAGGTCAAACTCTTCACAGCAAAACTTTTCAAAATTCATGGCTAGTGATCTAAAATAATCATAATAATCTCTAAACCCAAATTCCATCAGGTAGACTTGCAATACCCGAAGACAATAAAGACTGACTTAAATTGAAATTGATGAGCCTCATATTTGCATATTTCAAAATCCAATCCAACTTTAATATATTTTTAGATGTCACTTCATTATTAGCTTAATTTACTGATCATTTATACACATGTTCTACTTATCTTTTGTCGACTGAATCTACTCAAGAATCTCGCATAATGCCCCAAATTACTTACAGCACAGAGTTGTATTTTCTGGTCATCTGCGTCTCTCTTGTCAAGACTGCCAGAAGATGATGGATCATACCTGGACAATAGTCGAGGCAAGCACAAGCAACAAAGCAAGAATCAGCAAGGAGGATTATTAAATTGCAAACAGTCAACTGTCTGTAATAGGCTTTGAGCTTCAGCTCAGTCTACAAGTTCTTACCAATCACGGGGAATTCCAGCCTCATCTCGAGCAGAAACATTAAATGGACCCTTCAGTTCTACATTGTATTCCTTAAGCAAGTCTGCATGGTTGTAGAAAATAGTGTTGAAGCTTGTAAGCCCTCCATATGGACATAAGTGAGCAGATGCAATGAGATCTAGTAGGCTTTCAAAAACCTTTGAAAGTGGAGTCAGGGGGACAATCCAATTTCTTACAGACATAAACAAACCAATAGACACCTACTGCTACATGTGCAACTTCTTCATCAGCAATCCTAGCAACTATTTTCGATGTCCTATTGTCTCCAAATCCCACTAACTTTTGCACCAGTCGTGGCCCAGCATCAAGTCCTCTAGCCTCCTACAAGTAAAATAAATTAGTACATTCAGAGCATCAAGATCAATAGATCAAAACGATTCTATCTCTGGAGCATGTGATGTCTTAGGGCGAAAAAACACTTGCAACGATTTGACAAGAATGACAAATATTTGACTTCAGTCGTCTGGTTGAGGATCCTTCCCTCCACAGAAAATTGGCGGCAGCTAGTGGGATGTGGCATGATTCAGAATAGAGGTAATTGAAAGACCAAAATGAATTATCAGAATTGTTCCAATAGCAAGATCAGTGCTCACACTTATTTGAGAGTAAAAGGTTGTTCGAATCTATGATGATGTGTAACTGAATAAGCAGCACGAACTGCATAAGTCATCTTGTCACATAATCCTTAATAAATAGATGGAATAACAAAACATATAGACTCATGCAAACAGATGCATTGTCAAATTTAATAAGCAGCTTACCACCCAAAGACACAATCCACATGCTTGAGAATAGGACTGGACAAGAGTAACAAAGTTACCTGGACTAATGGGATGACTGCCAAACGTGCAGCAACATTGTCTGATGATTTCTCGCACTCCCTCCACAGTAAATTGTGAGCGGGCATATCTCCATATCTAGTTATAAACAACGTACAGATAAAAAATCATTGTAACCAATGTTTTAAAAAAAAAAAAAAAAAAAAAAGCGCACAGTGCCAATACTTAAAACCAAGTTCAGCAAGCCTCTGAGAACACCAAGAAAAGTGGCGACTCTCATCGTCAGCAACATGAGCAAAGTCAGCAAAGAATCCCTCCCCAAGAATTTCACTGAAGGGAGAAAACCGAACAACAGTATCCCACGCCAAATCAATTGCATTGAGCTCAACATGAGCCAAATTGTGAAGCATATAAGCATTCAGTGGCAAACCTGAACTTTTGGGATCAGGAATTTCCTTAGGAGAAACCTGCATTTGGCATGAAATAGCCCATGCATAAATTTAAACTCCAGAGTCCTCCCTCAATAACAAAACCACATCTCACAACATGAAGAACAAATAAAATAATATCCATACATTCCAAATCATGACCAAAATCCGCATGGTCCAACAAAGCTAATTTTAACAGAAAAAGGCCTTAACTCGCATTAATTCATTGAATATTCATCTCTGCTCGGACTTCAAGTATGTGAAGAATATCCACGTTAAAAGTAATTGGACCAAGTAAAGTGGAATGACTAATATTCCCCAGTTTTGGATGAAGTTAAGTGTTAAACCCAAAAGTATTAATCCCTTCTGAAGTAGTAGTAATAGAAAATCACCCCGTTCTTTTAGAACAGTTTACTTAAAAAAAAATTTAGTGAATTGCTTAAAAATAATAACTTACATTGATAATTGGAAGCTCAATCGAAAAACAAATGCATTAGTCTCACAAACACGATCCACTCCGTCATTTTTGGCAACCAAAAAGCTATCTCACAGCGCAAAAGTTATGGCAACCAGAATAAAAAACGAACCAGTTTGGGATTTTCGGGTCGAGCAGGTCGAGAGGGCTGCGTGAATTGCCCAAGAGGGAGGTTTTCGCGGCGCCACCTGGAATAAGCTAGATGAGAGAGTCGGGACTTGGTGAGAGGATCGCTGGTGGCAAGAACCAGCGAGCCTAGCTCCGCCAAAGAAGAAGCTTCCCCAATTCGGGCATCATGCGCCTCGTCGTCGGAGGCCGATGCAGTCGAGAGAAGCTGGGGCTCGGGACCATTGGATCCCCAATTGCGATTCTCATTGAGAGGACTTCGCCTCCATGCTTGGAGACCAGACCAAGGTGAGAAATGGAAAGACGAAGCGGGAGGGGAAGACTTAGCAGATAAACTTCTGGATTTGAAATGGGAGAGAGAAACGTTAGACCACGACGACCCGCGCGCAAGCGATGAGAGCATGACTATGAAGACGCTGTGCTCACTCCCTCGCAACAAATTACTTCATCTTTTAAAATATCGGCACCTCGGCGATTTTACTCGTTTCAATCATTATTTTTTAATTTTCATACAACAGATGTTACAGGTACCTTTTATTTATAAGAAAAATCTGCATAATCAGAACAAGGCTTCTCTTCTCTGTCAAATTGTTTGCTTCTAAATTAGGTGTATGTGTTTTTGACAAAAAAGTTGTATATTTGGATTGGCCTTTCACCATCCCAGAATTTCTTTTGGGAGAGCTACCTCCGGCAAAAGCTGTTTGAAAGCTTACAGTGGAAAAAAACTTAAACACGTGAGCAAGCCCTGAAAACTCATTCTTTTGTCCTCGAAGAATTCATCAACGCTAACGAAATTAAAGCTTAATCACAACACGAACTAAGGCGTGTATGGAAAAGAGGAGGGGGGGGGGGGGGTTAACCTTGACTGTACAATTGTAGTAACCTCAACTATAAACCACCTGATAGCTAAGAAAGACGTTCACTTTTGCTCGCTCGCTCCTACGATGCTCAATATAAGTATCATATTACATACCAGAACAAAAGATGAACTAGCTTGTTTGAAAGTAATATCTCCCTAAGGTTATTACGTGATAACCAAACCAACGCCAGACTCAGGATTCCAAATTATGTAATGAGATTTCATGTGAGAACCAATAATTACTTCAAGAAGTTGGAATTACAGAATATCTTTGTATAACCCCAAGAATCCTGAATCACCACAAAACCAAAGAAACAAGTCACCAATGGAACTTAATGAGTAGCAGTAGTTAGCAATGTACACATGCTACGCGCAAAACTACCTACAATCCTATCTAATTATCACAACATTCTACCAAATATTATACAAAAGCTCGTGTCGAAAGAAATATGGCCACCAGCCGCAATGGTGCAAAGTTCCAACCAAGAGGAAGAAAAAGATCCCATACTGCATTTGTAGGATAGGATCACTGGTGGCCTTGACTGTGATGCTTCCCCTCCCTACACCAGCTGCTAAATTTAGATCCTTAATACGGAAGCTTCATATCATCAATTATCTACTCTAAATGCCTGACAACCGCCACATGAAATGAAAACAAGAGGTCGGAAACCAGTTAGCATTTAGCACAATTTCACGATTTTGTATACCATTGATAATGATAATAATCTTCAGATCGCCAATCAAGCCTTTCACGTGCATATTTTAAAGGACTAAACATGTTGAATTATTCAATATAAAGATCATACTCGGCATATTTTTGGTCCATGATCCCGGGCTATGCACTCCTAAAAATCTAATCAATTACTCGGGACTTAATACAGCATAAAGAATCTACAAGGATTAAAGCGTTCTAAAATACTTCTATGATGGAAAATAAGTAACCCACACTGATGCAGCATATACACAATTAGTTGAATTTGAAAATCAGAACACAGCTCTGCACAGTCAATGGCAAAAATGATATATTCAGAGTTTGACATGCATGACCACCATTTGTCCAGCAAACCTTGTAACAAATAAATATCAATTGTCACCGAGGATTTCACTACAAATCTGAATCCATTTGACTTAATATGTATGACGGGCAAGCTAACATGGATAATATCATGCCACTTGAAAGGGCCAAGAACTCATTTGGAAAACAATTAGCAATAAATATTGAATGCCAGCCCCATCTGAAATAGTTACCAAATATTTGAGTTTAAAGCCAGCATCATCATACTGGATGGGCCAGAGCCTGAAGACAAAAAATTCATTGTACCTACGGAAGGCAAATAATGTCTTAATAGGGACATTAGTGACATGAATTTTATTTTATTTCCGTGTGAGCTAGACACATGTTTGTATGTGTCAGAATTATTAAAAAAAGAAGATATTTTGAAAAGCAGGCAGAGGGACACACAACATGGCTGACCAACAAAAAGGGCTAGAAGCCCCAAAAACATGTATATAATGAGAAAACGGAAGCCCCAACCTGATGAGGTCACCACGTGCTCTGCATATAGGATGATGCCCTGTGTTTTTCTTCACAGGGGACTCATTGAATGAAATGTGTGTAAAATTTAGATTCAGTATGACACACCAAGATGTCACCTGTCTACAACCTTGAGACATATAAGACTGTAAATCTATTAGAGATCTTCAATAATGTAAAATTTTAGATTTAATTATAAGGTTGTTTAATTAATCTTAACAATTAACATTACCAATCATTTGTCAAGATGCCTACATACACTGGCAGCCCCACAAATGCCCCCACAAGCCAAAAGCGCTCAACAGACTAAACCAGATCATATGCCTCGTAACAATTTGGTGATCACTAGCTAGGGCCAAACAAGTTCAAGATATCAAACAAATTTAGCAACCATTTTACGGCAGTTTCAAGAATTGGATTTAACTAGCAATAGATTTTAAGGAACCAGACCAAGATAATGCTTGACAAACTTAAAAAAAATGAAAAATAAAAAAACTTCATATATAAAGCTACAGTTACAGCTCTACAATGAAAAATAAGCCTTAACAAAAATAAAAATTATGCAGAAAGTACTTCAGACAAAATGAAGAACACGTGACGTGCTAAAACTTTCGGCATCTGTGATTATACCTTAGAGAATTAAATTAATTCAGGTCCTCGGTGATCCTGCATCAGATCCAGATGCTGAGGAGCTTTCACTATCAGAATCTGCAGAAATACATAAAAAAGAGAAAGTTAGACCACTTGATCTTCAACTGCAATAGGCAAAAGTAAATCTTTGTGAGCATGGATGAGAAGCAGGATGTATATTATCAAGTTATGAATCAAAGTACCACTCGAAGAAGATCCAGAATCACTGCTTGAGCTGCTAGAACTGCTTGACCTACTCCCATTATCCACCTGCTTCTCTACTTGTGCAGGAAAAGATGAAGTATTCTTTTCACCTGCTTATAGACAGTAAGATAACATCCGTTAATAACAAATAAATAGCAAAATAATAATAGTTCAAGCATCACCATTCAGCTTAATAATATTTTACCTGATATGGTTTCTTGAGAAGCCACAACTGCTGCAGGTTCCAGTGCCTAAAAAAAATCACAAAGTAATTGTATTTAACAATAATTGTTTCCCAAACACAGGCTGGCAATCAGGAATCATGATTCAGATCAAGACTATACCATTTGTGGCGCATTCCTTGCAGCTTCTGCTCTTTGAATGGCAAGCTCAGCTTTTCTCTTGTTCTTGCTCAAACTTTTCTTAAAGTTGGTCACAAATCTATCAAGCTCCCAAAGAGTCTCAGCATCTACACTATCAATGTCCACTTCAATTTCATCATCATGTTGCGAAAGTGCAGAATTTCTCTTTTTTATGATCTGCACAATTGCATCTAGTTTCTCTGAAGGCAGACTTTGGAGACTTGTGCTCAGTTTTTGCTTTTCCTCATACGTCATGTCTCTTTTATAAGGATCTTTTGCCTTTGGCTTCTTTGGAGCGGGGGTTCTACTGGATGGAGTAATGCTCATGAGTCTTGGAGGATGTGTCATAGATTCTGACCTATCCAAAATCCTTCTCATATCAAGGGGAGGTGGAGGTATTGCAGTAGCCCTTCTAGATAATGGCGATGGTGCAGAAACAGTTGTCCCATAATCTAATACATATCTCATTTCACGATTGTAATCCGATTCTATTATAGCCCATCTGTCCTCAAATATCTTTGATAGCTGCTCTGCCATTACATGAACATCTTGTCCAGGTGGGTTATATGTCATAGCATTACGAAATGTAAGTCTCACATCCTCAGCAAATTCCTTTGGCGATTTGTACCAATTCTTGCTCAGCCTTGTTTGGACAGTACCTAAGTCCATAGGACGGGTGATGATGCTAAAGTAATCATGCAATCCAAGTCCCTCAACATCAACAGGAGCATTGAAAACCCAGCCATGCTTGTGTTTCATCAACTTCTCAAGCAATGAACTACAGCTTTTGAAAAACTTTGAACCCATCCCAAAACCATGTCCCATTTCTCCCCCACCCTGCTTCTTTCCATTCAGTTTTGACTTCTTATTACTCTCTGCAGGAGGAAATTTATCCTTCCCTAGCAAGAACTCAGAATTTCTATATAACTGGTTTGCCTTAGGTGTTCTCTTCTCCTTTTCAACAGTATCACTGACTCCTTGACAATTCTCTAGCACTGATATACTTAACTGGTTCAAAGGCCTAGCAGATTCTCGTGGAGCACCAACAGATGCCACCCCTGAAGGAGCACGACTAGCTCCAATTGCATCACCAATTCTATCATTCACCAGCATATTTGAATTGCCATGGCCACCCAACTGCCTCTGTTTCATTTCAATTCTCCCTACCAAACTTCTCACCTTGTCAAGCTCACGTTCAAGCCTCCTACGAAGCTCTTGCATTTCTTTCTTTGAGCTTGAGCCTAAGTTGATCTTGATACGATTCCCCAATCCAGGATCGATAGCACCATTAACTGATGGCAACTCCTGGGCACAGGGAACAGTATCCTGCTGGAGATTGGGACCGTCCTGCTGAGGATTGGGGCCTGAGGGTTCGTCCTGCTCAGGATAGGGACGTGAGGGTTCGTCCACCTCAGGATTGGGGCCTGAGGGTTCGTCCTGCTGAGGGTTGAGGCCTGAGGGTTCGTCCTGAAGAGGATTGGGACCTGCAGGTTCGTCCTGCAGAGGATTAGGACCTGAAACTTCGTCCCGATGAAGATTTAAGGCGGAAGAGTCATCTGAGACTACATCCAATTTTGAATTCAAGCTTGGCTGAGCCGTGTTCTCATCCGGCAAAATAGACTGTGCTGGGGGCGGAGCCAAAACATTTGTGTCATTCTGTTCGGTCTCATTGGCATTACCATTATTAACGGTTCTGTTCTTGTTGTCGTCGTTGTTAGCTGTTGTGGGGGTAGCAGTATCGGTAGCAACGGTGTTCAAGACGTTAGCTTTGTTCTTCGGTCCTTTAAAGGCTTTCCTCGTGTACACCTTGCTCTCTGTGTACCTCGGTTTCTCTCTAGCTCCATCATCTCCCCCTACTATAGGCCCGGAAGCCATACATCCAAAACCCTAATTCTTTTCTTTACACCTTTTTTTCCAAAACTAATCTCAAATCCCAGTCTTGTGTCTAATACTAGGGTTTTACTAACAAAGAAATAGAAGAATCGCGAACTAGAACTTCCAGGGCTTTCGACCCTGTGACTCGAAATTTTTAGGGCTTACGTAGAACCTTCTAGGACGAAATCCAAAATACACCCGCGTTCACCCACAGAGACAAAGATGCATAAACCTATACACAAAGGAGAGGGAGAAATAGGAGGTACGAAACAAAGAGCTCTAGACCTAACAAGGCACAGTAGGGTTTCGAGCTTGTTACCTGGGTTTCGAGCAGATCTCGCACTCTCTCTTTCGCTGCACACTTTCTCTCTCTAGAACACTCCGTCTTCCCCTCTCTCCCTCTCTACAACCGAAGATTGTTTTATCGAATTCCAGGTGTACGGCAACGGTGGGTTCGTGTCGAACCATCGACCAGACGAAGCGTTTGAGGTGCACAAAGAGTCGTGCCCGGGAAGTATTATAGCATCACGAATGAAGGGCGCGGACTCACTCTAGCATCCAGAACGTGACTTTCACGCACCAATGGGATATCATATAGGGTAGGACGTGTATGCGACCGAGGAATTTAAGGGAGAGAGACTTTTGTGGCGGGGACTTTCGATTGCGAAAATTTGAAAAGTTTTCACAGACGAGGTATAGCGCGTAAGAAATACCTGTTTTTTCGGCGTGACCCCCGAGCAGTCCAGTGCTCGGGAGGATTCCACGCGCCGGCAAGGCGGGTGGAGACTGAAGAGTAGGCTTGCTAGGTTTTCTTTTGTTTTTGCTTCTGTGAGTCGGTCTCTAATGGGCTTTTTCTCTTGTGAAGCCCAAAAGATTATTTATAGTGAATATGATCCAATTCCAATGTATTGGGCCTCTAACCTTAAAGTACAAATAGCAAATAGTGTATGTCTACTGACTCAAAATGCCTAACAAATAAAGCCCATCAACCCACCAGTCAGAATTAGATTTAATAGAATAAGTTAATTTTTTATAATATAAAAAATTAAGGTTGGAATCCTCACTGGCTATGTTTAGGGTCTGACAGGACTCAAATAGTAAATCCAGTAGCAAAACACCAAATTCATTTTACTTTATGATATCCAAAATAAATCATATCTAGTGTATTTGGATAAAATTTTAGAAACGAATTTATGAAAAAAATAGGCTTATAGAAAAGTGATTTTGGAAAAGAGATTATAAAAAAAAAGTGATTTTGAATAAATGAGTGTTTGGATAGTTATTTCCAGAAGTGCTTTTATTATAGGTAAATTACGAAAAAATGTATGAGTATTAAATAAGGAGAGATAAGAGATGAAAGGAGAGAAGGTGTAAGAAAAAAAAGAGGGAGGGTGTAAGAAAAAATAGGGGTAATATAATAATTGATTAGTTTATAAGTAGTTTACTGTTCTATAAACTCATGGTTTAGTCCAAAAGCCCGTTTGAATAAATATGGCTATTTGATTTAAAATTTCTCTAATACTAAGTTTTAAGTTAAATTTCAAATCTAAGTTTGGCAATTTGCCAAACAGGCCCCTAAAACGATTGTGGAATTTGATTGTTTTTAAAATTTAAGTTAATGTACACCACTAGAATTTGATATGAACGATTTGAAACTGTAATATGCGAATATAATTGGAAAAGAAAGCAAGTAAAATGGCTGTTATTTGCTTTGGTATATCGGAAGAATAATTGCTATGAGTTATATGAGCACCAGGCACCTAACTTTGCTTATGTGCTAATTTCAGCCATCCAAGCAGTAAATGAACTGTGGTTAGCCAAAGGATGGCCTCAGACTAATCAAGAAAAGTCGGGGCCTTCACTTCCTTATCCTAATTAGAGGGTATCTCCACTGGGTGAATTTAAACTAAATGGTTAAGTAATAAATTTATCCTGTGAACTTTTACTTAAGAGTAATATTATCTTTAAAAAAATATATATTTAAGATTGTCCCAGAAGTATTAAATTTGAGCAATATTACCCTTTATAATTAAAATATTAATGATTAAATGGCTGTCAAAGTTAACAGAAAATGCCACCTCAAACTAGTGAAGAAGAACACATTAGGCAGAAAATGCCACCTCAAACTTCACTGGAGGGCGATTTTGTCATACGCCAATTCCCTAATTCCTTTTTCTCCCCCTCTTTTCATCTTCTCAACACCATCTTCGGCTTTTTGCGTTCGAGCTTGTTTTCTTTCTCTCCTCTCTACTTTGACTATGTACTCAGCTCTGTGCATAACGGGGTTTATTTTTATGTTTCTTAAACTTGAGTAGGGACTTTGCAGAAGGCTAACATCCAAGGAAAGGATTAATATTTTTAATTCCTAATTAAATTGTATAAATAAATTTATTAAACTTGAGTAGGAATTCTGGCAAAATATTTTAGCCTTTACTCTTTAGAGAGAAAACTGACGCGTTTCCCTTGCATTTGCCTCTCTAAAAAATATAGATAAACTCCACTTTTTTTTTAGAAAAAGACATAACGATCATTAAATAATTAAAAAGGTCTTACATAGCTTCACAAGAGAAAGAACTGACTTTTCTAGAAAACAAAAAGTAGATAAAGCAGAATTAGAAACGGTGGAAATATTAACAATATGAAACTTATCAAGTAAAGAGAGAATGTCCTTCAAGATTATGCTGGATCCCTCCTGATCAGATGGAAATGGAGTAATGAATTGCTTATCTGAAAAGACAAACCAACAAGCTGTATAGAAAAACAACCAAACCATACAGACTTGGTATATGGGCAAGTAATGGTCAAGTGTTTAACAGTTTCCTCTTGATTGCACCCAAATGGACAATCTCCATGAACATTTAGATGATGATGTTGGAGAGTCTCAAAAGCAGGGATCGCATCATCAAGCGCTGTCTATGGAGAGGAACTGTGAGAGACGGAGAAAGCGAGGTGCTATGAGAGAGGATGGGAACTAGGGATTGTTGAAATAAAATATAAAATATTACATGTCACTTGCTAGGTAGTCTTAATTAATCTGACGTGGAATATTTCTTGTTAGATTTAACTGTGCTTTTAACAGTAGGGTATTAATGATCATAATGCAAAAGATGAGGGTGTGATTTTTAAATTTTTTAAATATGAGGGAGGTTATATATGCAACTCAACTAAAGTTGATGGGAGCTATGAATATTTTAATCTTAAACTTTTCCATCACTAAATAAACATAATCTAGCAGTAATTGTCAAGGGTATAAGTTTCCGTGAACATAATAATTTTCCATGTTAGTTGTACCTTAGTTTTATGTTAACATTCTTTATTTTCTTAGTAGTCCCTTAGTTTTACGTTAGTTGTTCTTGGATTTGCGATGCTATGAACTCTACAACTATAATTTTTGTGTGTGTGTGTGTGTTTTCCCGATATATATGTTGATTGTGATTGTGCTGGGAATTGCAAGTTTAAGGTAGTTGACCATAGTTTGTTTCTTTGTTTTTTTTTTTTGTTCTGGTTGGTTGGCCAGTTCACATTTCTTTTGTCATAGTCAGTCGGCAATACATTATATAATGTTGTCTTCAAGCTAAGTGCTGGCTTTTATTAGAAAACTGTGAGTGCTTCTCACGTCTTAAACTCTCTTCAACAAAGTGGGGAATTAATTAAACTGTAGAATAATACTGATAGTGCTTCTTCCTCGCCTATGGTTTCGGATTAATTAATATATAGATGAATTAAGTCAACTTATACATGTATATTTTTTTTTCCAATAATGGATTATTCCTTTGATGCCTGAGGGTCTTGATTCTCGATAGTGATGTCAAAACTGAGATGCATTCAACAAAATCATGAATGGAGACGGGCCTCAACGGGAAAAGGTTTCTCCCCATTGACAAGAGTACTGAAATGTGACAGAGTGGGATCCAACAAATATTGATGGGTTTTGGAAGATTCATTGACACATAAAAGTAAGCCGATTTTATGTAATTTTTTGAGTTAGTATAACTAAGGGATTGACAATGCTCAAATTTAACCTGATAAGATAATTATATAAAAAATAGTATGACTAAGGGCTATACAAGTGTTTATCTCAATTAATGATATTAAAATCAGAAAACAGTCAATCATAAGTTAATGGCACTGCAGCTCACATGTATATGAAAACTCCCACGTTATAGATTTAGCTTTATTCCTAAACTCAAACTATTAATATATGTCTCTCTAATCCAGAAAGGCAAAAAGAAAATAAGTTGTGAGTTGTGAGTTTGATTTAGCTTGTAAACTTAATTTGATAGTATTTGTCACTCTAATTTAAAAAAACAAAATGAAAGTTAGTGAGAACTTACGAATTTAATTCCACTTATAAATTTAAGGTATCAATATTTATCCCTTTTTTTCACCCGATTCACCGGAGCTTTGTCCCTGCTATATCTAGATCGCTTAAGCGATATCGAGCCGTTTACTACTTAGACTAATCCCCATTATTAATATTTTTCCCTCTAATTTAAAAGAAAGTAGCCATATGTATATTAGAGTAGATTGCAGAGAAATAAGATGTATGGGTCCAATAAACGGACTCATTTGAAATGTAACAATAAAAGAAGCATGGTTGCCAACTACATGTGGCCGTAGCTAGTAAAAGTATTCATAATACCTATAGCCCAGTGTGTCCATCTAAATCTGTAGAAAAATCACCTAGCCCAACCTAAAACAAATTGCCCAAAATGTATGTAGGCAGGGTAGGGCAGGGCCAAGTCTCGAGTAGGGCAAGACATTGGGCAATATATGCCGCCCTGCCTATTTGGCCCGACTCTATATACATATTTTTTTAATTTTTTCTCATATTTTTATTTATTTTTTAACTTATTTTATTTATAATTTTACACTTTTTACTTTAGTTGATAACTCTCATTGCTCATTTTTAAAGTATTAAACATAACTCTTATATTTACGTAGATACTAAAGTTGTTTCTATGATTTATTTGCCAACTATTCGATTATTGGTATTATAATAACGATACAAATATATGACCCCTATATATTTCAATCTTTCTTTTTTATATATACAATGAATTTCAAGACTTTAATTACTATCTTTTTGTTAACTTTTTCTTTGTGGATTATGAATATTATTTAACTCTTAAAAACATAAATATGATATTATTTTATAAATTCATAAGTGCATATTTTTCTCACAATATGAGCAGGACATCATGATTTGGGCATACCCAGCCTGTATATGCCCAGTCCAAAATAATTAGGACTTTTATCAGGCAGAGTCGGGTATCAGGCTGTAAAATATAACCCATACTTTTTTGGCACCAGGCAGGGGGTTGTCTTACCCACCCCTGCCCATGCACACTTCTAGTACCTAGATAGCTGCTAATTCCAAAATCCTTTCCCTAGTGGAAGGTCACCTGACCCATGGGTGTACGGGGGTTTAATTCATAAAAAAATATTATAAAATTATAAAGAATAAATATAATTACTAAAAAATTATAAAAAATAAGTAACATATTTATTATTATTTTTTATACTAAAACTTGTTATTACATATTACTACTCATTTGTTTGTGTAATTTTTTAGTAATTATATTCATTTGGGATTTCATTATAGGGCCTATTTGAATGGCTCTTAGACTATAGTTTTAAAAAAAACTTCTGGCCCAAACTTTAATTTTAAGAAATTTTAAAACAAGTTGTCATATTTGTTTAAAATGGCTTTTGGATCAAACTATAGTTTAAAACTAAACTTTTGGATAAGCTACTTAGACTAACTTTTAAAATAGTAAAAGAACTTATGGATTGTCTATTTACTATTTTGCCTCCATTTCCCCCCCACTTTCTCCTCTTCTTTCTCCTCTCTCTTCTACTCTCTACTTCTCGTTCGTATCCGTTTACCATCTTGAAAGCCTTCAAAAGTTGTCGTCGCTGCTGCTCATAGAGAAGAAGAAGCGGTGGGTCCTGTCGCTGCTCAGAGAAAATCGGTGGGTTGTCGACACTGTTGCTCCTTACTTCTCGCTGCTAGTGAGTTATCACTTACTGCTTGTGTCATTGCTCGCCATGGGTCATCGCAAAAATGATGAATAGTGATTATGATTAATTTATATTTTTTATCTTATACATTTTCTGATAATTTATAATATAAAAAGATATTCTGAAAATAACTATCCAAACACTTATTTATTCAAAATCATTTTTTTCTATAAACTCTTTTCCATAAGCTCTTTTCTAAAAACTGTCTAAAAATACTTTTTTTTCTATAATTCATTTTTCAAAAGTCTATTCAAACACATAAATAGTTATTTCTCCTTAATTTTAGGGTGTATAGGATTGTTTAATCGTCAAAAGAAGATGCATGGCTTTGTCATGAACTCATATTTGGGGAGAAATTGTTGTGATCTGATAGTACGTATATAAAATTTCCAAGGTCTAAGGTTTTGGAGGTCCCAACAAAAGCTTATAATAATGGGCTGCATATATATAATATTAAAGAAAAACTTTTATATCATTAATGCAACAGCCCTAAAAACCACTCACAAGACAAAAACCCAGGCACTTAATAACTCTGAAGCCTCTTCCTTTAACTCAACTACTTAAACGCCATCGCTACGTCTGAAAAGAAAAATCAAACAAGAAAACAAAAATAAAGGACAGAAGGAGACACTAACTGCAGTACAATGCACTCAACCTAACATAAACATATGCCTTCCAACATAATACGATGATCCAAAAGCAGGCATGCACACACATTATTTAGGTTTTTATTGGAAGATCAGGAGGTCAAGTAAATACTATCTGAAACCTGGGCAACACCGGCAAGCTCTCCTAGGACAGCTATAGCAGAGCCTAATCCCTAGTACAACTTTGGTGGTGAATCACGATGATGCTTGGGATCTGGTCCTCCTGGTGATGGTCTATCTTCATGACCAACTTCATCCATAGCTCGACCTCGTACCATTTGCTTCGACGGGTCATAATAACCTAGTTCATGAAGAAGCCTCAGGCTGCTATTCACTTTCTTCTGAATCAATGGCCGATTTTGTAACATGCGTGCCTCCAAATTCATGAACAAGAAACTCGAGAAGACGATGATGAGTAATAGTGCTATATTTGATTTGTTGTTTGCCATATCTGTGTGTGAGAGTTTAAAGAGGGAGATTTAGGGCTCAAAGAGAATAGCCAAGAGGGGAAGGGCTTGGATGAGTAGTAGTTGTGAAGCTGACTAGAGAGGTATTTATATACAGGTTGAACTTAAGCCACAAAAGCATTTTTAACGACTGAGTTTTCTTCAATTTACATGACAGCAACCCCTAAGTTTGAATAATTAAACTAAAGGACTATATGGATCAATGCAAGTGGAATCAACTTGCAGTAGACCTCTACTTGACCCTAACTGAGATAAAAAGCTACATTTGCTTTTGCGTTGCCATTATTTTGGTTTTTAAATATGTAGGTACTAGGTTTTATTTTTAATTGTAAACAGGCTATTTGTATAGACAGACAAGAATCACGACGCAAATAAATTAAAAATATGCGACACATCCATATATATCCCAACTGAAAGCACAGAATTTCTGATGAAAGAATATATATATTTGGATTATTATTAGTCACATGGGATGTTGGATGGAACTATCTTTTTCGCTTCCCGAAGCTTGTCTCTGTTCAATACTAGTTGCAGCCTGCAGTGGAAAGATCGAGTTGGTAAATCTCAGTCCAATAGGGTTTCGACCTAGATGATGTTTAACATTGATGGTTTGAATGTACGCATAAAAATGGAGATACTCAAAATGGCAATATATCGTGATTTCGTTAAATATGCTTAAAAGAACTGGACCACCCCATCATGCATGAGAGTGACCCATTATTGTTATTCTATCCCTTCTATTTACTCTCGAGATGCCTCCTAACTTGAAAGAATAATGGATATTATAAAAGGAGTTCAAAAACCTTATAAATACATGTATATAAATATGAACCTTAATTAGTTTTATATATAGGACCCCCCAAAAAGTTCTATAACATACCAAGTTCTTCCTAGATATCTCATACTCGATCTCATGCATACATTCAGGCATAGAAAAGGAGAGTTTTAAACAAGCGCGCACACACACACACATATATATAGTAGGAGGTAATATAGGTATATATGAGAGTTGCGTTCCCGGGACCATGTGGTGGATATCAACTTGAAGCAAATCTCTGGACCATCCTGCAGTAACTAGCTAGGGTTTTGATTAATCTGGACCGCAAAATCTACCATGTCCATATGGCAACACTACTCAAATGCCAAACCCTAGTGATAATATTACTGTTGAGAGGTTCCTTTACCATTATGCTTTATAGTTTATACCAATCCAAGTTTAATTGGGCAGCATATTTTAACATTTGATAATATATATACAGGACAGAAAGCGATGTGCCACATTTTGTCGTCCACAAATTGCAGAGAATATGCCAAAGAGGGAAGGAGAATATATATATATGTATATATATATATATATGTATGTATGTATGTATATAATATTTTACAGAAAATTGAAACAAACCAATGGGCATATAGTAAATGATAGTCATATATATTAATGTGTATGTATATAACTCTTTGGCCTGCTTTAGAAGCTTGACTAACCCTTCCAACGCTCAAGGGTCAGAATAACAGAATGATGAATTAAAAAATTAGGCGACAGAGATTTAATAATGCCTGTGACGGCTTCCATTTTGTCAGATTATATTTGGATCGGCGGGTGGCTCCAGGTATGATTTTCAGTGAGATAGATGATCATTTGTGGAATGGAATATAATCAAACCTAATTTCGTAGTTCTATGTAGTTGCAATTAAGGAAAACAATTAAGAAAACATTATCAGTGTTTAAACCAGAAACTCGGGCTTAAGAAAGAGGTAGACCGGTCCATGTGACTTGCATGTGTGTGTTTGAGTTTCCAGCTGATGAAAACCTTAATCTTTCTCCAGACACACATGACAGATCATATTATCATATTTAATGGATAAAATGCTGCTTGTTTTGTGTGTGTGTGTCCGTAATGTATTTATGTAATGGTTGTTCTCATATGATAACCTGTGATTAATATTCTGCAGAATAAACTCAAGTTGGTGATTCAATAACCTGTTCTATGTGTATGTGCTTGGAAGAACTGAAAATCTTGAAGGGGGAATCTAGCTGCTAGCTAGCAATATTAATGTACCAAAATGTGCACATAAACATGTTATGTTACAGTTAATTTTGCAGCTTTTTAAATGTGGAGTTTGTAGGATAATCTATACATTATAGACTTGTGAGGTTTAATTTGCTGCTTATCTTATATTTGACAGTGACATTGATATTGATATTAATAAGTATACAATAATTATGATTATAAAAAGTTGTACATGATAACTTAACATCTCAGTCTATCTTAAAGTAAAAGATTTGCCCTAACTTTCACTTCATCAAGGCCTTGTTTGTACTCCCTTCAATCCTTTGTATATTGCGCACTTTTGAATTATTCTATTTGTTTTTTTTATACACAAATTTTAGGAAAAGAGTTAAGTCCACCTACAATATAACAGCAGTACTTCTTCTAACTCATAATCCACAGGGATTAACCCAAATAAGGATATGCCATACAGCTCATTAATCCTAACCCTAGTGATATTTCAGCTTCACTTAACTATAGAGAATGACTTTTCAAGTGCCACGATATTCTCAAGTATCTAACATTCTCCTTTTAACAAGAGTGTCTAACCCTTCAACTACTTAACCCATAGATGGTAGATAAGATAAGTAATCATATATACATGTAATATTAATTAAGTTTTTCTAAAATTGCCACTCTTTCAATTTACTAACTAGCTAGATGTACATTTAAAGCCTAATGACATGTCTAGAATTTTTTTGTTTTTAAAATAGTTACTATTACTATTCTATTAAATGTAATCATATTCAAAATATTGTTAAATACTAAATATAAATATCTCTTTCAATAAAAATTCAAACTTTAATTTTCAATTAGACTTAACATTTGTTGATAAAATATCTTAAAATATGTTAATTTATGATTTTAAATAAGGGCGTATTTTAAAAAATTATCTATAGTCTAATTTATAAATGACTTCACTATCTCTTTAATTCCAATAAAGCAGCTGAAGACAAGACTTATAATAAAAATATGTTGAAAGAATTTTTGAAGAAATGGGAATATAAAAGAAAATTGGAAAGGGAATGTAAAAAATGAAATCTTAATATGATTATATTATGTGTATAGAGAGAGAGAGAGCTTCATGCTGCTCTTTTAAGATTGACTCAAGACACAATCACACGACTTGTTTATTCAATTTTAAAGCCTTGATACGTTGCAAGTCATAAATCAGCACATTAATCCAGATGGTGGTCGACAAATTAAATGGGTAGCTAGGCAAATATTCTATACATCCAATAAGTGGCAATTAAACACTTATAATGACCCTGTGATCATATATGTATATATATCTTCCACTAAGCTTGCCTTTTTGTTTTTCTAACGGATCGCCACGTAAAAATATCACCTTAAAGACCACGTTTTGGTCTGATCTTATCTTTTATGTATTGTATTGTATTGTATTGTAACATAATGTTCTATCCCTGTGGAAAAGGAAGAGCGATCAACACTTGAATAATTAAATGGAAGAGTCACTCAACCAAATCCCACCTTTTGTGCTTCCTTGTTCTATCCATTCACAATGGCGATCGATATCTCACAATAAAATAATGCAGCCGTACTCAAAGATACACTATACTTTTAATATTTTATTTATTTATCTTAATAGCTTTTTTATTATCTTTAATATTAATTTTTGTTTATTAAATTAAATGTTTATGAGGCTCGTCCAATATTACAAGAAGACTAAGTGTCATTTTTAATATTAACTTAAATGGATCATGGCAAAGGTCAAGGAGTTCTCTAGCTAGTATCATATTTTTAAGTGTTGGTCTACTAATCTACGCGAAAGCAAACAATTAATTGAAGATAAAAATAAAAAGCTAAGCATATTGTGGTGAATAATGTTATCTCCATGTAATTGGTTGAGGGTGATTAATAAGATCGATAGGTTTTAATTTAAAGGAAGGGCTCTATTCTTAATTCCATACTTTCCTAAAATATTCTTTCTAATATTAAATATAAAAATTAGTAGAAATTTGTCTTAATTTTAAATGCAAAATATCAATCTATATAATACTTTCAAAACTCTCCCTATTGGTTGTGTTCTATTAATGTGGTAGTTTCCCATTATTGGAATGGGTATTTAAAAAAAATTAACATAAATTTTTTAAGATAATTAACTTAACTGATTTTACTAATTACTATAAATATAAATTAGTTATATCTAGCTCATAGATTGGCGGGAGTATATAAGTGTCACTATCTATGCAACCTAGTGCATTTGTTTATTTTTTTAATTCATGGCAATGGAATATGCCGTCCTCTCTGACAAAATATTCTGGAGAGAAAAGAAGAAACCAGTGTGAATTTCTAAATATTATAGTATAAATGAAATTTAAAAAAAAAATACATGAATAAGATAAAACGCCAATAATAACTTACAAGTAAAATATTTGTTTCCTTTAAAAAAAATCCCCGTGTGTATAAAACGAAAGGGACAACAAAGAAAATAAAATGATAGTAACTGAGATGATGGTATTGAGATAGATATATAGTCATATGAGGAAAAATTCATAATAAATATATATAAAAAAGAGCATGTGTGACTTCTATAATTTAAAAGAAAATAGAATGGTATAAAAATGTTTGAGATGATTTGTATACGTATAAAGAATGATATTGTGTGTATAGAAGAATATTAGATATAAATTTGACAAAGTTATTAATAAGGATCTTAATTAATTGACAATTTATTTAAAAATTTAATAATTGATAATAACATAGCATGATTTATAGTTGAATAAAAAATATATAATTTTTTCTTCTTATTGTGTGTCGTTGTGTACTATATACACATGTAAAAGCACCACTTCACATTAGTCAAATCCCAATGTCAAATTATATCCTTATGGTTTCTATAATATTTTCCAGATTATTAATCCTATTTTTAATTTTTTAATTTATTATACCATATTAATTCCCCAATATCCTAGGCCATCCAAGCCCAAGAACCACCCATTCATTTGATTAGATGCAACTTGACCTGTAGTACTGTTGACCCAAGAAAATGACCTATTTGGGCCTCGGGCTGAACCCAACCTTTGATACATATGTCAAATCGATATTAATATCCTTATGAGAAAGAGAAGTTTCGCCTTACTATTAAATTAGAGGGAAGCTCAGCCCTTTTACAAAAATTATTGTATAAAAAAACTTAAGCAAAAATAATGATGAAATGAATTCTTGCTGAAAGAATACTCTACAGTTAATATTTGATATTATATCGAATAAGATTCTCTTATATATCTAGTAAAATAAATCAAATCTTATTTTATTCGATTTACAATGTTTGTAGAGATTATGTGTCTATTTTGTCTACTCAATTTGCCCACGTTGAGATATTTTCTACGTCCTTGCAATAAAAGAAAATTTTGACTCAGATTTTCACACACATATAGCAATGATAATATCGTGATAAACTAGATTATTTAAGAGAAAATAAATTGGACTCCTCTTATATTTAATATATGACTTAAGTATAGAGTTAATTTTAATTATAAATATAAAATATATTTTTTATATTTATTAATTTTTTTTTAAATTATCCTTATTCATAACCTCTCAATAATAATGAGATAGGGATTAAAGGGAGAATTAAATGAAATGATTATAGTATTTTAAAAAATACATATTAATTAAATAATATAATTAATTTTTTAATTTAATTAAATTTATTAATTAAATAAATTATCTATTAAGAATAATAGGAATATTATAGACACGATTACCATCTTGGGGTATCAAGTCTCACTACAACTGATGCGACTTTCCTGGTCCTGGGAGTTATAGATAAGATAAAAAGATGGACAGTGATATGATTAGTGGGACGTAACTGGTGTGAGAAAAATAAATTATTAAAACAGGATAGTTAATGAAAATGTTTGAAGATGCATGGATTCTTATACCATTTCCATGTGAAAAATAAACAAAATAATTTAATAATGTCAACCAACAAAATATAATAAAAGTTATATAATTTTTTTAAAAAATAAATTGCAATAAACCTCATTAATTTTTCCCTCCGACAATATAAACAAAGGGGCTTACATCCTTCAATATGTAATTTAAGAAGAAGAAGAAAAATATTTCAAGTAATCGGATTGAATTTTGGCATATTTTTGGCATTTTGCTTTTTTTTTTTCGCAAGTTTGTTGCAAGTAAATCTAAGAGACGAGGGGGAATGTTTCGGCCAAGCTTTGTAAGTGGTCCTGATGGTGATGTATTGAAATCTTTCCCGGCAAATTGTAAATCGCCATCGCCAGTGCTCCACATGCAACGTTGCTGTGCTGTCTCCCACCACTCAGTGCACTCCCATTATCCTCCCAAATATCTATTTTCTTCCTTCTTTAAAAAAAATAAATGGTCAAAAGTATCTTATTAAAAAATTGAGGGTTAAAAGATATAAATTTCAACGACTACAACTATTTTTAACTCATTTTTAATTATGTAAAATATATTTTTAATTATATACAAATTTGAACACTTTTATATATATAGCTAAAGATAATTTGTATTTAAAATAAGTTGCCCTAAATTCTTTTAACTAATAAAATTTTCTCAACTAAAAATTTTATTTATTTTTTGGTAAATTAGCATTAGTATCCTGATCTTATTTATCAAGTATGATCAATATCTTAATCTTATTTATAATATAATTTTATCTATAATATTTTAATTTAGTACAATTTTATCCATAATCTTATTTCTCAAGTATTAATAATTACACAAAATTAAAAAAAAATTATAGATAAAATTATATCATAAATAAAATTAGGATATTGACCGCACTTGAAAAATAATATCAGAATATTTTATACTACCTTTTATCCTTTATTTTTTTTTCTATTTTTTCGCTTTACTAATATTTTTTATTTATAACTATTTTTTCAATATTTTTATTTGTCTACTATAACATCAAATTTTTTAAAGAAAAAAAACAAGTGCCTTAAAGAATTGTAGTAATCGAGTTTATTGCGACCAACTTGAGTTTTTCACTTTATTGGGTTATTTTATGATCAAATATAATTTTGATGGCAACAAGGATGTTTCATATATTAGAATTATTAATCAATTTAAATTTAAGTGGAGGTAAACATAATTAGTGGGGGAAATGTCCCAATGGGCATGATCTGCAGCTAATATGTGCTGATGTTTCATTCGATTAGCTCTTTGATCAACGTTGACGGGTCCTAAGGGAGAAAGTTGGTGGGGATTTTGATATGCAAAAATTATTGTATATTTTTAAAAAGTTAAAAAATCCAATTAAAAATTGTATTAATAAAAATAACATGATAACTTGTTGCATATAAAAAGTATTTATTTTTTCAATATATATATATAATACTGATATTCTTATTTAAATTATTATCAGTAAAAAAATGAATGCAGAACTTTTTACTAATTTTTCTTATATTTTTTATGAAAATACGAAACTCATTAATATGTTCCTTTATCTAAATTTTTAAATATAACTCATATATGATACACATGGTTATTTTTTTAAAATATTTAAAAAATTATAATCATTTTAACAAAAACTAAAATCATCATATAATTTTATGTTATGTTTTAATAAATTTATCTGTTATTGAAATTTTAAAGAAACTTAATAATAAATTTAAAACTGAAAAAAAATAATTTTAAAAATTATTGAGAGTTCGTATCTTTTAACAGGTTTGTTCCCCGTTGCCTATGCAATATCAGCCAAGTGATAATAGTAACAATGAAATATGAAAAAATGAATTTAGTAATTTGATATTCTAAGCAGTGACCTCAATATGCGATGGAGACAGGACATACTAGGGGTATGTAAAGGTATAGTTGGGTAGAGCAGCTCTTTTATCTGGTGTCTTGTTTAAAAAATATATAGGCTATATTTTGTAGCCCGAGGCCCGGCCCTATCCAATAAAAGCCCTAATAATTTTAGGCAGGGCATGGGCGAGCTAGGTATGCCCAAACAGTGATGTCATACTCATGTTGTGAAAAAAATTTGTAATTATGAACTTATAAAATAATACCATATTAATGTGTCTTTAATAGTTAAATAATATCTATAATCCACTAGGAATAAGACAATAAAGACAATAATTAAAATTTTGAGATCTATTGTATATAAAAAATAAGCGTTGAAATCTAAATAGTTTGCAATTATAACTTTGTATCAATTTTCCCAATATTGATAAAGTTAAAGCATCTAAAAAAATAAAATAAATAATTATAATTTGTAATATAATCATATGATAATTAATAAAGTTAAAAAAAAATAGTATAGTTATAAATATTAAAAGATACAACTTACCTACTTAATTACTTATATTTTTAAAATTATCTTCTAGTCACCAGTAGCTATCATATTCTCCTTTCTAAGGTAGATAAAAAATAAAAAAAATAAAAGAATAAGGGCTCATAGGCAGGGCAGGGTAGCCCCTATATCTAGTACCCAGTCTGAAAAATGTATGGACTGTATTTTATAACCTAATACCTGATTCTATTCTATATTTATTAAATTAGATAAAATATTTTTATTATGAGTTAAATAGAGCATAGCGGACTGTAGGTTTATGTACATCGCCCTAGGATATAGGAGTTGTTAAGTGCCCTTTAAGACAGCCCCCACGTTAGAAGTATATATTCAATATAATATATTATTTGTTGCAAAACATAATATTTCTTATACAACTTTCTAATATTCAGTTTTACTGACTAATTGCAATTTTAACATTGCCTGGCCTTACTAAATGTAAATGGAGAGGCGGCTCTCAGAAATAAAAATATTTTTTTTTATCTACGGTCTTAAAATTTGAGACACTATGAGAGAAATATCAATTTAATTATTTCTGATTTTCTTTGTACAAAAGTTTTTTTTAAAAAAGATTAAGCTCATCTACAATATTATCTATTACTGTAAGACATAAATTTAGATACCTAAAAATCAGAATATATCTCTAAATATCATAACTAAAATTATAATAAAATAAAATTTTTTAAAGATCGAATATATTTTAAATAATTATATATTTTTTTTCTTCATCAATTTAATTCACATATGGGTAATTGTTTCTGATTTGAAAATGAACAAAAAGAATAATGGTGAAAGGTTGAAAAGAGACAAAGAGAAGCATGCAGACCATTTTCATGGCTGAGATTCTTGGAAGTCACAATCTTTTGATCAACTTGTAGAGTCGTAATCTCCATTTAAAGCCAACAACATCTTCTACAACTACACCTTTCCCACTATTGCCCAGCTTCAACTAAATTGTGATCATGTTGTCTGTTATTTAATTTAAGAAAAATAAAAAATTTAAATAGATTATTTATTAATAATATACATAATTTAATTTATATAAAATATTTATATATATTATTAAATTATATATCAATTTATAAGTTGATTATATTAATATAAAAAATAAATTAGGTTAGTAGTAATTAATTAAAAATATCTTGATTTTAAAATAAATAAATTTAGATAATTAAAAGCTATTATTAGTGTTTTTTTTTAAATTATTCCAGTTTCTTATATAATTTATAACTTGATTTCTTAGTACTTTTAAAATATATTAAATATCTATTTTTTTAATTATGGATCCAGTTTAAAAAGGTAAAAATACGTGTAATAATTAATAAGTAATGACTCTAACATTTTAAAAATGTTCATTTCATGTGTTTAAAATATGATATATATTTTTTTTGTATGGGTGTTTATATCAAATTTTTTTCCATCGAAACGATCAATTAAGAGAGGTTTATGCACTCAATGAAAAATATTTTTAAACAGATATTAATCTGCGGCACCTTGAAATTCCTTAACTAAAATTATTTATTTACACATGATAAATATAATTAAAATTCATGTCAAGCTGAGTCATTTATAGACGATGAATAATTAATCTGGCTGGTTTTTAATAATTTTCAATTGACGTTTTATGCAGATCTTAATGTTAAATTCAAAGTTTTGGACTAAAAAAATATTAAATGCTAGAGATAGATTTAGTCTCTTTTGGCCAAAAAAAGATAGATTTAGTTGAAATGCAAATATATATAAATATATTTAATTCTAAAAAAAAAAGTAGCCATCATAGAAGTTGATAAAAACTTATAAATATATTTTCCCTATGTTTCATTAAGTAAAGTTCATTGACTTTTAAAGGCATTCTTAAGACAGGCCTTGTTGTTCAAAACGACAGCTCACAAGTTATTCGTCCATAAACCACACCTCCATTAAGAGAGGACCAACTTTGTAACTTTATGCGGAAACCAAAAGCTAAACTTTTGGTCCCCATTGGCGACAACTGGGACACCTTCTGTTTGGTGGTCCCAAGTAGGACATATCTAATTGGTAATAACTATATATTTATTATTGTCTCATATTATAATTAATTTAAATTAAAAAAAATAATCATATTAATTATTTATAATAAATATAATTTAATTTTTATAAAATACTGTCATCATAATTTTTATTATTATAGTGTGTTTGGAAACACATAAAACTTAAATGTTAATAAAACTTAAATTTTAAATAATTTTAAAACAAACAGTTATATTTGTTCAAATAAATTTGTAGGTTAAACAATAGTTTAAAATTAACATTTTAGATAAATTGCTCAGAGTAACTTATGGAACAGTAAAAGAGCTTATGAACTAATCAATTACTATATTACTAATACTTTTTATTATACTATCTCTCTTCTCTCATAATTTTTCTTATACGCTATCTCATACTTTTTCTTACACCTTCTATCATTTCTTTTTTTACACACTCTCTATTTTCTCTTCTTACACCCTCTCTCCTCTCTCCTCTTATATCTTATATATTCTCATTTAATACTTATATAATTTTTCATAATTTACCAATAATAAAAGTACTTTTAGAAATAACTATCCAAACACTCATTTATTTAAAATCACTTTTTTTTATAAATTTTTCTCTCAAAACTCTTTTTTATAAGCTGTCTAATTTTTTTTTCTTTCATAAACTCATTTATAAAATTTTATCCAAACATGCCTATATATAGTATTTTTCTTTGCCAACTAATTATTTTTATAATGGACTCCTCTTTTTAGTTTTAAATAAACTTTTCATCTATTATATTTTTTAAAATTTGAGTAGCTTTTTTTCTTCTGATTTTCTGTTTTTATTGGTTGTCTGTTAACGGATTTTTTATTAAGAGAATAGTTTCCATTGCACATTATTAAAATTAATATTTTACAAAAAATAATATATATTTTTACAATCAATTAATTGAATTACATTTTTTTAATATTTATAAATTAATTATATAACTTGTATTTTTTAAAAATAGCAAGAGTATATAGTGTATAAATTCAGTAGCGAAGTTATCTCACGCGCCCCGTTTAAAAACTAATGACATTTTAGATTTCTGGTCTTATTTCAAAATCTTTGTTTTCTATTAATCTTATTTTTTTCGCATTTATCTCTTAATTACACCATACTAAACGGAAGAAAATGAGATTAAGTAAGGATATTTCAATCAAGTTATGATAATAATGTGCGCTGATTAAATATTTCTTACATGTATATTACATACACTCAATTGTAAATAATCTTAAATGTAGACAATGTCAATACTACTAATAAACGATAAATAATAAATAATGCTCCTAAGATTATATTTTTAACAGACCTCATAATTATTAAGTATTAATTTTTGAAAATAATTACAAAATATTGGGACATATGTCATAATTTTGATTATGTATTGTATTTATTTTTTATTATTAAATATAATCATTAAAAAATTCTATAACAAATAAGTAATTACAGCTAAATTTGTATTCTTTATATTATAACTTATTATTATATATTGGTTATTTATTATAAAAAAATTTTGTACTCACATTATTTTTTAAAACCTCACCGATAATTTTTATTTTTAAGAGTAATATTAAAAAAAGAATAAGTTTGATTAGAGTATAAATAAATTAGGGTTGAAAATGGTGGTGGGGTAGGAGCAGAATCTAGAGCCGTCCTAAAGAGGAGGTAGTGAGAGGTCACACGTCATATTAATGGAGCATTCATGAGACCCCTTCTCCTTCATTCATTAGTTACACTCTTTCCCTCTAGACTCCGATCCATCTTCCCAATCTCATCTCGTTACATTATACAAAATTAAATTCAATTTATTTTTTAAATCTAAAATACTTCTCCTAATCTTCAATATGAAAACAAAAACTAATAGATCAATATAGATAAATTAAAAAATAAAATTAATTAGTTATAATTAATATACAAATTAATTAATTTTATAAATTAAAGAGTATATAATAAAAATTTATTTTAAAAATTTATATTTAATTAAAATTAAATAATTTATTTAATTTATCTAAATTAATTAACTAATATTTATATTTAAATATATAAAAAATATCCAGTTTCATAGAATATATAAGTTTTATTAAGAAAAGCAGTACACAACCACCAAAAAAAGTTTGTCACAATTCCAAACCCAACAAACCAGACAATAGAATTATTTTAAAAATGCAATTCTATAAAATACTGCTCAAATTTTAAATATATAATTTGATTAATAAGTTAATATTTATTTAGAATATAATAAATATTTATTAAATTTATTAACTCTTTCTAGAATTATTTTTATTAATATTATTTCAATAAAAGTAAAGTAAAAAAATGAAGAAAGTTAAAAAGGTTAATTAAAATATTTTTTTAAAAATATATTATAATTATTAATTTAATTAATTAGTTAAATAAATTTAATGATTAAGATTAGAGAAGTACTAGATAGTTATCTTTCTCACGCATACATACAGACTGATGATGATTTTAAACATTTTACGTACGAGATATTCATCACACATTATCTTGATGTGAACTTATCGAGAATGGACCCGCCCTTCAAGAAATTTGGCCTTTTCAATTTACAATTTCATGACCCGTTGTTCTTTTCAATTTATAATTATTAGATCGATATTATTTAAATAAAAATTTAAATTTAAATATTAATATATATATAAAAGATTTATTAGAAATCTCATTTATTATAGTCAATTATATAATATAAATTAAATCTAAATATAATTAGAATAAATTTTTTGATAAATTGAATGAGAAAAAAAAGAAAAAAATAATTATAAAGAATAAAAAATTTATGTATTAAAAGGAGGAGAGATTGGGAAAATACTTGAAAGTGAATGAATATAATATACCAACTATTTTTACCATATTGCCATTTTACTCCCCTAAATCTTTTTCTTAGATATAACAATGAAAATATCACTTCTATTGTACATTTGTATTAGTACTTATTAAAAATAATCATATTTAAAAAATATAGTTAACTAATAACCATAAAAATATTCTAGTAGATATCCAATTATATATAATTTTTTTCATTTACTTAAAATAAGACAAAATGATCCTACATATGACCATAAGAAACAGAGCTAACATGATACAAGTGTTTGTTTCGAAAACTTTAAGATTAAAGTTTTAAAAAATTTATCGCTTAAATCTTAATTTGATAATATTTTAAAATAAAAAAATATATTTATTTAAGAAAAAAATTAAATTAAACTATAATTTAAAATAAATTATTAAAATTAATTTTTAAAATAATAATAAAAATTATATATTATTTAATTATTATTATTTTATATGATCTCTTCTCTTTCCTCTTTCCTCTCACCTCTCTCTCCTATATTTTTATATATATTTTTCTGTCTTTTCTCTATACTCTCTTTTCTCTTTCTTTTTTTTATCCTCTATTATTTTTATATTTTTAATAAAATTATATTTTTTTAATTATAAAAATTATTCTAATAATAATTATTTATATATTTATTTATTTTAAACTAGTTTTTATAAACTCTTCTATACTTTTTTTTTCTTTCATGCATAGACGGTTTTTTAAAGTCCATCACGTTGACTAGACATGTTATCAGCAAAGTATTGAAATAACAATTCAACGATAAAAGAGGATAAATATAAATAAATAATTAAAAAATTCATGAAAAAAATGTATTAACTAAAATGATTTGAATTTAAATTATCTGCATGTATAATTTTATAAGAGAATTGATATTTTTTATGTATAAAAATTTATTAAGTGTTTTTAAGAAATAAAATTTTAAATAAATTCTATAAAAATATTATTTAAATGTCAAATCATAAATTAAGTTTATTTTTTATATTTTAATAACTATTAACTATTTGATAAACAAATAACAATATATTGTTATAGTAATTTTTGATTTAAAATTTTAAAATTTAAATAATATCTTTATAGGATTCTCTCCCTCTTTTAAAATTAATTATTGTGAAGGAGGCGAAAGGAAGAAATGGGGTTGTGGAGAAGTGCACATAGAATCAAATGGGTGACTTTGTGGGGCTACAATAATGATCCCAGCCGACCAAAAACTCCGTAATCTTGGCTGATACACTTAGCAGAACAAGCATCGTTCATCAACCATCTCTCAATTCTCTCTCAGGTACACTGTACTATCTCTTTCTCTCCCAACTTCCCCCCAAAACCCTCCTCTCTCCATTTTCACACAAAATTTGTACAACAAAACCCCACGATTCCACTCTCTCACTAATTTCTGTCCTTTTATTCCCTTCACATGGATAATTCAAGTTATGAATGACGCCATCCCTTGCAGCAGCTGAAGAAGCAGCATTGAGTAATTTATAACTTTTGTTGTTTGTATATATATTCATCTGGCTTTTGAATTTCCAGTGTTTTTTTGTGTGTGTGGAAATTGGAATCTCTGAGAGATTATATCACAAGCAGCAGTTGTCGAGTGCTCAGAGTTCACAAGAGAAGAAACAAAACCGCCGAATAATTAAGAACGCAGAATCAAAAAGTAGGAATCAGAAGCTACCACTAGGCACTAGGGGCCTATAATTTCAGCATAAACCCTCAATTTCAGTATCTTCTATGGATGAGAAGGCATAAAGGTATGGGAATGAAGAGTGGTGGTGGAAGAGGAGAGATTGTCCAGGTTCAAGGAGGTCACATTGTTCGATCCACCGGTCGGAAAGATCGTCACAGCAAGGTTTATACTTCCAAAGGTCCTCGAGATCGGAGGGTTCGTTTATCGGCCCACACAGCGATTCAATTCTATGATGTTCAAGACCGGCTCGGCTACGACAGGCCCAGCAAAGCCGTCGATTGGCTCATCAGGAAGGCCAAATCCGCCATTGATAAGCTCGCCGAGCTTCCTCCATGGCAGCCTGCGGCCGTTAACACTGCGGATGAAACTCACGAAGAGGAAAACCCTGATAATTCTGAAGCTCCTTCGGGGTTTCTCCCACCGGAGATTGATTCCGACGCCATAGCTTTTTTCCCCACGAGTTCTGCAACTTCCTCCATCAATTTCCACAGCTATCCATCGGAGATAATCTCTAGAACAACGAATTCCGGGCAAGATCTTGGCCTGTCTCTTCATTCGCTCAATCAAACGGCTTCGAACGACGAAAACCTGTTCGGTGGTTCGAATCCGGTCGAATTCGAGTCGAATTTCCAGAGGATTTTCGAGTCTAATTCGTTGATAGGGCAAGGCTCGATGTTTCCTCAAAGGGGGACCCTTCAGTCCAGTTTCGCGCCGCTGGTTCGCGCGTGGAGCGACGTACCCGTGGCTTCTTCGGAGCATCAGAGTCACAAGTCGCAACCTTCCATCTTCGGCGGCCGCTTTCACTCCGACGGGTTGCCTGAATTCTGCATTCCGACGAGAATTCAAGGCCAGCAACAAGAACCGTCGTCTGCTTCTCCTAATTCTCACCACCACTGACCAAAAACCATCCTGGTTCATCCTTCACTCATCCGGTAATCCCATCCCATGAACAACCATTTTTTCTGTACCGAACTAATATGCTCATGCAGTAAGTTAATCACATAATTGGTCTAAAACGTTAGTTCAAATATGAAATGATTTTGTATCGACATCAACATCACAGCAACATGAAATATGTAATCTACAGTAAATTATAAGTTATAGACTGTGCGTGGCATTACACACTCGGAACAACACAAATTTACTCGGAAACGTGTTCGAATTACTGAAATGATGATTATTTTCTTTTAGAGGAGGATTGAAAAGATTTCATATTCTTTACATTAATAAAAATAAACAAAAAATGAGCGACTTATGCGGGATATTATTTACTTGAAAGAAGATAACAGAGTTTGTGTAGTTAAATTTGTCATATTAATGAATCCTGTCATGCAGGAGGAGCATTTTGGACCGGATATGCAACTTGAAAGGTGGATTGTATTCATCTTATCGTATTTTGATTTTTGCATTATTGTTGATGTCGCTTTGAACATATATACACTTATATGATATTTTGTTTAATTAGTTGATGGGTTCCCACATTCTAGTTCTCACTTATCTCTTGAAGTTGGATAATAACGATGCATCATAATTCATATGCTGTGTCCCACTCTTGCCAAACCATGATTGAAGCAATACGTTAAGAATTAATCTGTCTCCATCACTATTTCTCTCTATGCTACATGCCCGTTTAAGCAACATTAACTACACGTAGAGATGTGTCTTTGATCCTAATATGGCTGACAATGCATTGCATTGAGTTCGGGTTTAGGGATGTAGAGTGATTGGTTTCCTAGATTGAAATGAATCGAACGCCGGACGAAATCAGGATTTTTAGAGAATAATTTTGCTGAATTTTTCATGCAAAATTAATGGGTGTTCAAAACTTTATTTGCCACGTGAAAAACACAATTTTATATGCTGGGTGCGTTTTCATCCATTGGCGGCTCAAAATTGGTCCCTGGTTAAGTTCGCATTCTTGGGCCATAGCATCGTCTACTTTTTGGGCCTAAAGAGTCTTGTCTAGAGGTGGTAGGGCCCAACTTGCCAACCCTCCAAAGATTAGAACCGGGTTGGATTGAAAAAAATGTGAATTCATGCCAAAAAAGTAGTTTCAGTTTGACTTTGAGTTTTCCAAATTTAAATTTAATCCTCCTCTTTTTGTTGGCTCTTTATTATTTTAAATTTTATAATTATTATTTTAATTTATGTATTGAAAAGGAAAAAAAATTTAAAACAAAGCGAAAAAAAAGTGTTGGGGGCTAAGGGGTTAGAGGCAGAGCTTAGGTTGATTAAATATTAAACTATTATAAGGTGGACTTTTTTTTTTTTGATACAAGAAGGTGGACTTTTTTAATCCGACTCGCTTCTCCCCCATCCCCAACATCTGCCACGGGCCAACACATTATTTCCAGCCCTAGGCCCGTCTATCTCATTGTTACAGCTTATTGTTGGGCTGAAGGCCCAAATCACTGTGAATCTGCAAGTTAGGGGGAAGGCACATGACGCGTTTTAAATGTGTGGTAGAATATTTGATGGCAGCTAGCCATAAAAAAAGAGTAGCTTAATAATATTATTGTCAACCAAAATAGTAATGCTTTTTTCTCCCGACTGGCAAATGCATATACGATGACATGGCCGAATCAATACCTTTTGTTTTTGTGTTTTTCAAATCTCTTGCGTTTGGACCATGGAGTCATAGTAGAGAAAATGAGGATCAAGGTGAAGAAAATAAGGGGAGCAAGGTGGGAAGTCAATTTCGTGGTTGGGCGTTAATAAAGAAAGTGATGTGATAGTTTCGGGAATGTTAAAAAAGCGTGGAAATGGTCTCGACACCGACCTCTTCCTATTACCTCCCATTCATTGTACTATTCATTATCCCACATCATCCCCCCGCCCAAGACAAACCCAACCTAATAGCATAAGACATTAGTTTCTCGTTGAAATGAATTTATTTTCAAATTTTCGTGAGATTAAATGTGTTCATATTTAGTACCTAAGTATATGGAATATGATTATTTCCATTATAAGATGCTTATACTAAGAGGGAAAAAACCACCCCATCTTTGCTTCAACTTTTTCTTGAATGGAAAATACGCCACTGATAACACACTAGACAAAGAAGGGAGGAGGGAGAATTTCATGAAGGTCCCTAGAATTCCAAAACATCACCTCAGGCTCTATTCCATTAGTAACACTTTGACACGTAAGGTGATAAGGAACATTTGATCATTTTGTATTTTTAAGGTGAAAACAGGAGTTGAATCATGACTTTGAATATCAAGTGTTTCCTAAATCCTTTTTCCTTAGCCTGCCATTTTTCCAATATTGCGGCATATACGTACGCTGTTGTTCGTTTGTCTTCCTTGATTAAAACTCTCTCTTGTCAAACTACGCTGTTGTTTGTCTTTCTTGATTAAAGCTCTCTTGTCAAACTTCCAAGATCAAAATTAATTAAAGACCACGACTTCAATATATATATATATATATTACAAGTTGAAAGATTTTAATTTTCCTTTTTATTTCGATTCATGGGAAGAAAATTAAAGTATAATTCTTCTTTTCATTTCATGATAGCAACTTAAGAATCAATAGATAACGTGAAGCCTTGTGTGTAACTCATGAAGGAAGGTTGATGAGGCAAGATGTGGATGGGCGAAGACAAAATGTGAAAGGGAAGACAAATATGTAAAAGCCTTGCAACTTCTAAATATAAACATGTCTTCATCGCTGACGTGCCCCATGATCCATATATATATATATATATATATATATATATATAATGTAAAACATCTATTTTTTTTTTTAAAAAAAGTGAAAGCATCGATTAGTAGTCATTTGATTACTCATTAGTCAACAACTGCCCCCCCTGTAATAGTTTATCACACACACACACACACACACATTGCATTACTGATATCAGTACATAACTTGGAGTTTTTGAAACTTTAATCGATGTACAAAATTAATTAAAAATATTAAACAAAGTCCAAGTTAAGTTGAAATCAATAGAGAGCAAATTTAGCTAAAGCTACCATCCTCTACTCCCTTATATATATGAGCATTTACATATGAAATGGAATATACTTTAATTGAAAGTGACTCATCATTTTTACCTTTGTATTATGTGGTACATATTTTATTTTTTTCCAAGAGGCTACTTATAATTCTTTCATGTTTTTATCCAAAACGGGATTATGTAATCATTTTAGCTTATACTGCTCTGCTTAATGGAAAAGGGCCTGTTTAGGTATTAAATTTGACAAAAAAAAACACCATTAATTTTTAAAAATTAAGATAATATATGTTTTGTGGTATGATTCACGAATAATGTAGTTACTAATTAATTTGTTGTTGGGATTTAAAGAAGGGAAAAGTCAAGCTGACTTTGAGGGCTACTTGTTGTGGATCCTGGAAGAAGCATGTGGAGACGATAGTTGGCAAAAATTTAATGGCAGGTAAGAGTGAAGAAGCATTGACCATTTGTAAACTATTTAATTTGTGGAGAGTATTATTTTATTATAATTTTAGTCATAATTTTTAGAAAAATATCCTAATTTGTGGGTGTTTAGATTTACGTCAGAGGGTAATAGATGACTCATCCTGTCTTATATTGGTATCGCTTAAGAGGGAAGGAGACTTCGCCTTACTTTTAAATTGTAGGTGAATCTAACTTTTTTTTTTAAATTTTATATAAAAAAAATAAAAGTGAAGAAGCTGTTTTAATAAGAAAAAGAAAAAAAATCAAATATGGAAACGAATAAAGTAAATTTCTTGTTTAGTCATAATAGGTAACCCGACTTTTTATTTAAGGTCATTTCACAACAAATCAAAAGCTTCTTCTTCTTCCCTTTCACACCTACGCGTTTCACATACACAACAAAGTCATCCAACCCCCGTTTTCCCAGCAACCACTTTCAATCACACACCCCTTAACGAATCAATCAAAAACTCTAACCTAATACCCACTATGTTTCCTTCTCATTTGTACTTCATTTTTGTATATAAAAAAATATATTAAAATGATAAATTTTTTTACATTTATTCTTATAAAAAAATGACATTAAAAAAAGTAATTAATTATCCTAAAAAATTTCTTATATTTAATATGGGTATAATTAAAAAAAAATTATAAATTACTGCACAAATAACTTATATTTATAATTAAAATTTTTTCCTATAAATGAGTTATATTTAGAAATAGAGTAATATGTATTATTAAAAATCTCATCATTTAATAGTCTAATACCAACAAAAATTAATCTAATAGGTAAATAATTGACTCATTATAAGTAATAAATTTAAAGTTAATCGAAATATTTTATTAATAAGTAATTTATAAATATGTCTATAAATATTTTTTAATTTAAATCTAAATTAAAACATGTCTATCTCCATCTAATTGAATCTAAATATTCTTTAATTTATATAAACATATCCCCATCTAATTGTAGAAAAAATCATATTTATTTTATTGGCAGATGATAACATGGATTTACCTATCTTAAATCAAAGTAAAACAAGTCTATCTCTAATAAACTATAAACAAATACTTAAAAAGTCAAGCTTCAAAAACGTATTCGTGTCATCATAGAAAAATTGTCCTAATGCCATTGTCTCCTCCTTAAAACATACAAAAACCTAGCGAAGTACACATCTACCATTGCCACCCCTCTCCCAGAATCTCTCTTCCTCTGAGTGGCTCTGTGTCTCTGTTCTGAAGAACATCATGAGCAGTCCCCCGGAAGGCGGCTTTCGTTTCGAATTTCCGGCAAATTTCCCAAGAAGATCCTACACCGATGACACCAATAACTGGAACACCAAAATCTTGTATGTAGCCATTATTTCCTTGTCAATCGTCTTGGTCCTCGTCTTCGCCCTTCATCTCTATGCCAGGTACGTCCTCCGCCGCCAAGCCCGCCGTCGCGCTGCCATCCACCATCTAAGCCTCGCCGTGGCTAGATACTCCTCCGGCGATCCACCAAACAACACCGGCCTCGACCCCACCGTCATTGCCTCTCTTCCCACCTTCGTCTTCAAACGAAGAAACGACAAGTCTCGGAACGAAAGCGACGACTACCACCGCCATGTTGATTCTTCGTCTGTTATGGAATGCTCTGTTTGTTTGAGCAATCTGGAAGGTGGAGAGGAAGCGAGGCTGCTTCCTAATTGCAAGCACGTGTTCCACGTGGCTTGTATTGACCGGTGGCTGGCGTCTCATTCGACGTGCCCGATTTGTCGAACCATGGCTCGGCCGTTTATTGAGCCGCGGCCACGTGAAGGTCCGGTCGGGGTGGGGCTGCCCCTGCCTGCTGCTCCGCCGGCGGCGGAACCCACGGCAGAAGGTACATCTGATGGCGGCGGAGCTAAAAGTAGCGGTTCAGTTTCAAGGTTGAGCTCCTTCAGAAGAATGCTAAGTAGAGAAAGATCTTCCAGAAGAATCCAACCTTCTTCTTCTTCCTCTATCTGTGATGATAGTATTGATCGTGATTTAGAGAGACAGTGAATAATCATACTGGTTACCTTTTTTTTTTTTCCGTCTAATTCTTAATTGATTTTGTGATAAGGGACATATTGGAGATATATATCTTCTTCTGGGCCATCTTGGGAAAATTAGCAGTAATGAGGGGAATGTATAAAGTCAAAGAGGGAAATGTCAGAGGAAGGATGTGTTTCAATTTTGTAATACGTCTTATTGTACAAAAAGAAAACAGAAAATTATGTTTTTGCACTTAATTACAGTTTATAATTAAGAAGGTTAAATTTATTGGCCAAAAATGGTTGAATATAATTCTCTTGTAATTTAGGATGGTACATTGGAGCACAAATGTAGGGCACATATTAATATTGTTATAGTACATAATATTGCTGAAGGTAAAAAAGAGAAAATCATTTTAATATACTTAAATCTGACAAAATTTAGCACAGACATTTTTTTTTTAAATTTAAATTATTATATGAATTAAAAAATCATTACACAATTTTAAAGATGAGAAAATCCTATACAAATAACATTTGAATTTCAAAATCCTAAATCAGGAATTCTTACAAAAATATATTTTTATTTATTTTTTAAATGTAGTTAATATCTTATAAAGTGTAGGTAATCAAATTTTAAAATTCAAGTGATATTTTTTTAAAAAATTATTTTTAAATATTCAAACCAACGTTATAAAACATTCATTTCTATTGAGTTTTCTTC
Source organism: Leucaena leucocephala (assembly GCA_037074615.1). Classification (NCBI taxonomy): domain Eukaryota; kingdom Viridiplantae; phylum Streptophyta; class Magnoliopsida; order Fabales; family Fabaceae; genus Leucaena; species Leucaena leucocephala. Next base: position 3,659,829 of record CM073546.1, on the reverse strand, counting down.
AAAACATAACTTTAAAATTTTAGAATTTTATGATAACAATTGATGTTTAAGAATAATTACAATTTTTGAAGATGTTTTAAAAGAAAACTATTTTGCAAGTACCTATATGTTTTTCTCTCAATTAAATCCTTCAATTTTATTCTATTAGTATAGTTAATTATCACAATTACTTCCTTTAACTTTGTTTTATTAATTAAATTAGCTATTGTATAAAAGTTAATGGTACTGATAAAGCAAAGTTAATTAAGAGAGAAAAATATATAGGTATTAAATTAAAAATTAAGTAAAAATATTGGTAACTGTTAAATGCGATTTACATGTTTTAAATGTAGTTTTGCCGGAGGAAAAAAGGTACGAGGGATGATGTTATGATATTGAAATAAAGGGTAGTAGATGGTGTTAGTCAAAGATGAGAGATTTTGTATTGAAATTACTTACAACTAAAGATTTGCTACGTGTTTGGTAAACAAAATTCAATAAACTATGGTTTGTGGGATCAAATAAATAGGCAGATTAGGTAGCAGCCCATGTGAAGGCAAGCTACTATATACTAAAAACTAAACTTGAAATATTCAGTTCTTGCAAGACAGGGCATGCTATTGGATCGTTTGATCCAATTTTGTTGTTAAAAAAGTCATGTTTAGGTCTTGACTATTCTAGATGAAGTCAAGTCCTGTATACCACATGAACAATATATATAAGAGACTCACAAGTGTAATAACTTTTTGATTGATTAACTAATATGATAATGGTAAATTTGTATTCTAATGGCTTCATTTGGATATCACTGAAGAACTATAATTAACAGAAGACTTTTGATTCACCATTGATGAACCGAATGAAGGTTTCTGATGGTGCCTGTGAATTAGTGTAGTATGACTACAAATGTCAATTTTTTAACTAGAGTAGCATACACCAAAAGTATGGGGTTATAAGTAGTATTAACCCATGATCTCCATTGCTTCCGAGTTACGACTCACGCCCCAACAACTCTTGGACATATAGGATCTTGTTAAGGAGTTGTTATTTTATGCTTGAAGATTTGGACAAGATGAAGGCATAATAGTATGTCTGATATGGCCAAATAATAGCAAACAGTTTCTGTGAGTCTTGAGATTTGGTCGAACTCTTGGACCTCAGGTGTACCACAGCTTAAAAACACTAAAGTCAAGCAAGAAAGTGAAGATTTTCTTGGTGTCATTTAAAAAGGAGAGGACTGTGAATAGTAAGCTGTGAGGGTCATGATCCTTCAATTTCTTCCTCTCCATCATTCCCCAGTAACAGAAAGTTAGGCTAAGAAAGAAGGCAAGAGAGAGAGAGAGAGATTCACAAAGCCAGAAGCTTTCATTCTCGTGGAGTTCTTGTCTCTACCAGAGAATGCAGAGAGAGCAGGTTCTTCTCAAACGTAATGTACATGATCCAATATCTCATACTATGATAACAGACCAGATTTTCTCTGCAACTGAAGCTGAAGAAGAAGAAGAAGAAGAATAAGCTCAAAAGTCAAGATCATAGGTCATTTTGGTGTATGCCTTGCGCTGTTGGTTAGTAAACCACTAGATAACTTCATGAGATACCTACCCATCATGAAGAATCAATATTCAACACTATAAATTGTCTCTATATCTTTATTCCCTTATATTTGGGAGATCAATGAGATAACGACGGAGTATATAAAAATTGTGGTTCTGGGTCCCTTACCCCTATATCTGCATTGAGCAACTTTTCAAACATTAGGTAACAACAACACTTCACCTGTGTTAGTATATGATATAGCACAAAATATAACCGATAAACAGAAAAGCCTCCGAAATATTGCATTTCAAGAGCTAAACTTTCTCACCATCAGTCACTAGATAGAGCAAGCTCAAGTTTAAAACATGGCGAGAACACATAACATTCTTAATCATGATCTGGGTTCGTACATGCAATGTAATCCAAAATGTCTAGCCTCTGTGACGGAAAAAAGGATAAACACCTTTGTAGTTCCTTCATTTACATCAAAAGATCACTCGCTTCCTACAATCCTGAAACAGTATGTGAAACCATAATCAGCCAAAGTGTAGTAATCAAAGGCCACAACCTCCTCCAACCCCATGAAACTTCACTGCACCCACTAATGTCTTCACTTGGTCCCAATCCCATCGATGAAGAAGCTGTGCCCGAAAAGCTTCCATTCCTCGCCGTCAAACTGCACCACAGGCATGATCCATAAATTTCAGCGTGTATCAAACTCTCATATATGCACACAAAGAATCTCAGCTTCATTACCTGGATGGGAATTTGCAACTATCATGACCTGAAATTTCATGGAAAAACAGAGTATTCGGTGAATTAAGGGAAAAAGAAAAAAGATGACTGAAAGATCAATTCAATTTTGGATCGCAAGAAGGGAAATTGAGCTAGAGAGAGAGAGATTCACTAACTAGGATTCAAGGAAGTAATGGCTGCGTTGTTATCGAAGTTGCAACTCTCATCGGACAAGCCGTGCTTGCGGAAGTAGTCGTTGAAAGCATACGATGCCGTGTTCAGTACACTCGAAGGATCGTAGCAGGGTCCTCCTTGTTGGATTGGGCCGCAATCAGCTCCCCCTGCCCCGCAGGCCCAGTCCAGCGCCGCCTGCAACGCCGCTTCTTCGGCATTGTTCCTCGCTACGCACCACAGCTCCTGCGGCGGAATGCCGTTGTTTAATTGCGCTTTCAATGACTGGCTAACATTGGCATCGGAAAATGGAGGAGAAAAAGCCAGAACGACAATAAGAAAAAGATAAAAATGCAGCGAGAAATCGAAGATTTGAGGCATTTTTCAGAAACTATGTGGAATGTGAGAGTTTTGAGGGGAGTTTAAGCTGGGGTAAAAAAATGCTTTTTGAGATGGCAGAAAACAAGACCGTTACTTTCTTCCTGAAAGATAAATCAAAGCGAAATAACGATGGGATGAATGCTGATCTTGGCAGCGTTTCAACACAGTGCAACTTAAGCGTCTGTGATAGCAACCGATATATTATACATCTGGACCTTTTGTCTTTCTGCTTTCCTTTTCAGAAACTGACTGTTTCTTTGATTAATTCTTATTCAATTACTGCATTTAATTTGAGTAGTAGCTCACGATGCAATGTGCAAAGGGTCAGACTTGGAAATGTAAAAGCACAGCAAGTTGTGAAAACCTAGGTGCTTAGCCATTGATATATGCATTTCCCATCTGCAGGAAAAGAAGAGTTGGAAGAACTTTGTTTTGAAGAGTTGATAGAATTATTATGGATCGATTAAAATAAAACCACTGTGTTTTCTCTTTGATTTACAATTATTATGCTGCTATGGCACATGTGTGATGCCAGATCTGTTATCAATTGTTATATTGAATTTGTCAGTGTTTGTGTCGTCTTCCACACTGTAGAATGTCTGTTCATATCATTATTACACTGCTAAATCTGCAGCATTCTTTACAGTGGAGCTCAGCTGCCTAGTGGCAGGTTTCAAGGAATATAAAATAAACAAAACTTTCTGAACGATTTACTCGGAACTTCTTTAATCGATTACAGCTTGAGGCCATGAACAAGAAGCAAAATGAGGACACAAGGACAGTGCTTTAAGCCAATCCAACAACACAATCAAGAATATATATTAGCAGTAGAGAGAAGGGATAAAGAGCCAAGGCTATGAAACACATCCAAAGAGGGAAGGTGGTGCGGAAGCTGGCAATGAGACCCATTGTAGTGCAGACAATTAGAATGATGAGAACCTCAGATGAGAAATTCCATGTCAAGCCACGAATATAAACCAGACCCAAGAACACTGATAAAGAAAGCATGTTGCTCATTGTCACTGACCCATATATCTGCATGCATCAATGTCACGTTTGTTTGTTATTATTGCTTCATAGGTTAATTCTGAGAAACTTAAAGTTAGTTAGCGGAGAAAGCAAACCTCAGAGTATGTGAGTGATGCTGTTTTAATCTTTTTTCGGCTCGCAAAGACAAGACCGGAGACGATTTCACTGGAGCTAGCAAAAGGGAGGATGAGAAATGAGACAAAAAATGATTGGATGTTTGTGGCTGTTGAGAAGTTGTCCACTGCATTTACAAGAGGATCAGCAAACACAGCAGCAACTAAAGTTCCCAGAAGCAGCATCAGCACCGCTTTCGAGGTGTTCCACCTCGGATTTTTCACACTTCCCGCCGTGGTCTTATCACTGTGATCACCCAACAACATTTCTTGTTCTTCTATTGTTTTCTGCAGATGAATGCTATGCCATCAATGAAGTGTTCATAGGTTTAATTTAGTATCAAGTCATGCTACCAGGATTGCAGCTTAACATAATAAGCGACTTACTTGATGAAAATTGTTCAAGAGCCTTGGTGTTGAGGGACACTGCTCATTCTTTCTTGAAGAGTGCTTGACTTTCTGAAGCCATCTTGTAATTCCTCTGACAAACTCTTCTATGTCAATTCTTGAGTCATGAGACTGGTCAAAATCCAACATGATTTCTTCTGCAGCTTCATCTAACTCCATATTTGTCTCCTCAAGGTTCATTCCTATAATCAGAGCTCTTAAGTTTTTGGCTGTTATGTATCCATCTGAATTCTTATCAAGTCTCTCAAATACCCTGTAAGAAGACAGAATTTACTGACTATAGAATTCATTTTGCCAAGCACTTACTATAGAAGACAGAATTTACTGACTTACTTTTGTATAACCTCGGTGTTAGGTTCGCCATTGTCTTGAAGGAACCTTCCTCCTCCAACTTGTGATTTTAGATGTTCTAAAAGGCCTGACATTAAGTTCTTATGTTTAACATATGCAAACTTTCTCCTTTGAATCCATGGCTGAAAAACCTGCATTGAATGTTTCAGAAAATCTCATCATTACTAAGTTCAATCCTATTTGCTGTCTACAAAAATGGTTGTAACAGAAGATATATGAATATGGAAATCATTTACAGATGGTAGCTACCTGATAAAGGCTATAAACAATCAACAAGGAAACAGAAACAATGAATGAAAGAAGAATTGCTGTTCGACTTGAAGAAGTTGAATGCAGAAATTGAGGCAATTGAACAATGAGGAATGGAATAGTAGATATAATCATAATTCTTGCACCATAGCTGGTCCAAATATCAGTGCTTACCCCAGATCCTATGACACCAACAAAAATTAAGAATGAATAAGAAGGAACATAATCACTAATATTTAATTGTTTCATTAAGAAGATGCTTAAGATAATAATAAGTATTGAATCATGCCAAAGCAAATAGATGATATTTCTCATAGTTATAATTATAAGAGCTAATTCATTTTTTTTAAAAAAAATTAAGGAAACTAAATAAATTAATTATTATGACCAAATATATGGATTCATATTATATACTTTTCAATCTATTAAAATTAGTCAACTAACTCTTATATTAATTATAATTAACCAATTTATTTGATTTCTTTAATTTTTCTAAAACAAGTCAACTAACTCTTATAATTTGGACTGAAAGTAATAATAGGGATATACCAGTTAAGTTAAAGGCTTTTGTGTCTTTCTGATCTATTGCCACTGAGTTTTCGATGTCGCACTTTCCCACAATAAGGCAAGAGCCCCAAAGTACAGTCAGAAGCATTACAGTTGATCCAGCTAATAAGCCCATCCCTACAGAGACTTGGGCTTGAGCAGTTTCTTTGCTTCCAGATAATCCAGATGCTGATGAAACGACAAAAACAATGTCAACATTACCTTTCAAACTGAAGGAAGAAGAAGAAGAAGATGATGATGACGCAGAGACAAGCTTACCAAGAATGATAGCTGCATCAGGAAGTGAGCTCAAGACAGGAAGGAAGAGACCACCAACAAGACCAGGGCCAAGAATCTGAAGCAAAATCTCACTGCCACATGACATTAACTTGGCTGCCATAAACATCAAGTAGCCATAGGCAAGAACTAGAAACACATTGCCTAGAACAGTGGTGGTGCATGGGAGAAACCCATATGCCTCTGTGCAGGTATCTTCCTTTTGATCTTGAACTCCATAAGAAATCATCTCTAAGGTTTCTTGGTTGATAATTGGTCGACCAAAACTAAATCTTGGTTGGATGAACAAGATGATAAAGGCAAGGCAAAAGAATGAGATCTTCCATCCCATTGTTATTTATGGTTTGGCTTGTTTTATCACTTCCACACAAATCAATGCTTGAAATCTACACTGTCTTCTTCCTATACGTCTTCTTATATATACACTCGCGTTTAGGTCTAAAACCGTCATTGGTTTTCTTTGTGTGGAGAAGAAGGCAATGTGATGATGAAGCAGGGGAAAATGTATCCCCAAAGAACAAGGCATAAACAAAGTTAAATTGTGTGGTTATAAATTTAAAATACGCTACGCTGGAACATGGTTCAAAGGGATATGCTTTCTCTTAGTTTCTTTTCTCATGGAAGTAATTTTCTGAAGAAATATTATGCAAACAAGTTTTGCTATTCTGCGGAATGATCAATACAAAACTGGTAAGCAATGAAGAGGTTGCTTGGTGTGATAGTGCAAGCAATACAAATAGCTTGTTTGAATAGTCTTTGTACAAATATATTAATAAATTAGTTGCTTTGCCTATGCATATATTTTCCTTGCTGGCTATTGTGTAAGACTTTCAAAACTTGCGGACATATAGTTAATATAATATTTAGTCTCTTAAATTTATAAAAATTTTAATTTTAATATTTAAATTTATTTCATTTAAGGTTGTTAATTCTATAGTTTGGATAGTGTTAAATCTATCTATATAGAATATAATAGAGCAAAAAGAAGAGGAGAAATTTTAAAAAGTTCTTGAATTTTTTTTAAAATATTACAAAAGTATATTGAAATATTTTATGTTTTTTGTTTCAAAAGAGAGAGATGAATCCATTTCTTAACTTCTAAGAGTTATATTAAGCTTTTTTGGTATCCTTATGAGAATGAAAGAACTATTTTTCCCCGTGTCGCACAACAGGCCGATGATGAAGATTCCTGCCTTCCTTGTCAATAATCACCTATCAATAAATATTATTAAAAAATAAATAATTCAGTATCACTTCAAAAAAATTTTAAGTTTAAAATTTAACATATAAAAAAAAATTTATTAAAAATTTATTTATTATAACTAAATACGTGACGCAGGTCAAATTTAAATATAATTAAGATAAAATTTTAATAAATTAGGTGAGCAACTAAAAAAATTCACCTACCAATTATTAACTATATTTTTAATTTTTATAATATTCAATTTAATTAAAAATATATCTAATATTTTTAATTCATTTATCTATAATCTATAATTAATAATTTTAATTAATAATTTTATTTTAATCTTTTAAAAGATTTCAACCCTATAATAATAATTAGTTAGTAATTCTATTAATTGATTATATAATATTTTAAATTTTTAATTATTATAATAATTTATAATAATTATAAATTATTATATTTTTAAAAGATTTTAATCCTATAAAAATAATTAATCAATAATTTTATTAACTAATTATATAATATTTAAATTTTTTAATCATAATAATAATTTATAATAATTATAAATAATTAATTAATTATAAACTAATCTTTTTTATTCTTTCTCTAGTTAAAAGAAAAGTCTAAAAATAAAAAAATTATATATATTTTTTTTTGGTTATAATAAAAAGTTATATTTTAAAGCAGAAATAAACTGGAAATGGCAAAAAAAAAGGCCCAAGTTCCATGTTGTGGGCAGAGAAAAACCAATGAACAATAGCTGGTGGGTCCCACCGTTCCAGGAACAAGGGTAAAATTGACTTTCAAGTCTCATTTCTTCTCCGATCAATATTTTGAGCTGACCGGTGCTTTTACTCGCACGGTCCCTAAACTCATTGGGACGTTTGGGAGTCCGAACTCCGAAGTCTCCACTGCCTTCACTGACATACAATGGGAAGTCCAAATCCTCAGATTGCCAACGATACACTGCCCTTCCAAAATACAAGCTTAGTCGAGGATCAACAATGCGAAGGCCAACAAATCCCACATTCTGATTCTCAATCTTCAAAAACCCTAATTTGGGATCGTCAAGATCCTGAAAATCTTACCGAACAGGATGCGAATAATCCTCAAGAAGTTGCTCAAGAATCTGAAAAGCCACGCGATTCTCTCGTGGAAGTCCAGACCGATACTCGAAAGTTGGACGCCGTAGATGCCACTTCGGCTCTCTCTCCTCGGAATCCCGATATCAACGTCTCTGCCTCCGACGCCTCTAGTCGTCGAGGACCGAAGCGGAAGAGAATGGGGCACAAGCGGACGGCTCAGGAGAAGAAGTCTCGCGAAAAGTTTCAGGTACTCGTTGAAACTCTAAAAGCCATACCGTTTGTACCAGCAAAAGCTCTTGACTTTACGAGCCATGAGACGCTCCTGCGGCGACTTGGGTTGTGGGATTTCGTTCATATTGAGTTTGATAGAAATATTCGGACCGATCTTGTGGCGCAATTGATAGCCGGTTATACCCCTTCTTCGCGTTCCAGTTATGTGAATGGGATGAGGATTATGGTGAACCGGGCTGACTTGGGCCGTGCTTTGAAGTTGCCAGTGAAGAAGACTGTTATTACAGATGATGTTTTGGAGACGCTTGACTTGGCAAAATCTATATCTTTTATTCAGGAAGTCGTGTCAAATTGGATGTTTTTGCATGAGGATGCCTATATTATGCCTACTGAGGTTTTGACTTTTACTAAGATGATCAAGGAGGGGCACTTGGAGAAGGTTGATTGGGCAGGATTGATATGGCAGATGGTTGAAAAAGAATTGAAAAATCCACAGTTGGTAAATTGTTACTATGCATCACATTTGCAGCAGTTAATTAAGGTTCAGCGGGAGGAGTTCCTAAGAGAAGAGCCTAAGGTGGAGATGGAGGTGAAGGAAGAGGAAGAGGAAGAGGAAGAAGATGATTACGGGGGCGGTGATCCGAAAATGAGTGGAGTTGAGGATGGTGGCTGTGATTTGAAATTGGGTGGAGTTGAGGATGGTGGTGATGATCCAAAATCTAGTGGAGTTGAGGATGGTGGCGGTGATCCAAAATCGGGCAGAGTTGAGGATGCTAATGGTGATTTAAAGTTGGGCGGAGTTGAGGATGGGATTGGTGATTCGAAAATGGATGGGGTTGAAGATGGAAGTGGTGATATGAAAATAGATGGAGCTGAGGATGGGAGTGGTTATACAAAAATCGGTGGAAGTGAGGATGAGAGTGGTGATAGGAAAATCTGTGGAGTTGAGGATGGGAGTGGTGATATGAAAATGGGTGGGGTTGAGGATGGGAGTGGTGATATGAAAATGGGTGGGGTTGAGGATGGGAGTGGTGATATGAAAATGGGTGGGGTTGAGGATGGGAGTGGTGATATGAAAATGGGTGGACTTGAGGATGGGAGTGGTGATTCGAAAATGGGCGGACTTGAGGATGGGAGTGGTGATTCGAAAATGGGCGGAGTTGATGATGGGAGTGGTGATTCGAAAATGGGCGGAGTTGATGATGGGAGTGGTGATTCGAAAATGGCTGGAGTTGATGATGGTGATTTGAGAATGGGCAGAGTTGATGATGGTGATTTGAGAATGGGCAGAGTTGATGATGGTGATTTGAAAGTGGGTGGAGTTAATAGTGAACGAGCCCAAGAGTTGGAGGAACACAACATTGAATTGAGTCTTGGGCAAGACAATGTTGAAAAAGTTGAAGTAGAGAAGGAGCAGGATGTAGATGAAAACATCATGAATATTGAGGAGTTTAAGGAAAAAGAGCCTAGGCAATGGCTTTTGGATAGGAAAAACAATTCAGTTGTCATGGATATTGAGGAGCTCACGGAAGAGGAACCTGGGCAATGTCTTTTGGATAGGAAGAACAGTGTGGGTGAGCTTTTTTTGCGGCAACGTAATTTCATTGATGCAAATGGTTTGGACGGTGAGTCAAAGAAAGAAGAGGGAGAAGGTCAGGAGGGTGGAGAAGATGAGGAAGAGGAGGAGGAGGAGGAGGATGAAGAGGAGGCTGAAGAAGATGAACATGAGGAAGGGTTCCATCTACCATCAAAGTGTATAACTATGGAGGGGATGTCTTCAGGGAGTCTCATGCAAGCAATGGAAACAGGACAAGTGCCTTTTAATTCTGCGATTGAACTTCGTGACAATTCTTTTGGAGATTTTCTTTCTTCAAGAGAAGATGCTCAAATGATTTCTGGGTCATCCCTTTTTAATAATGGTCACAAAAGAGATATTGGCCAGGATAATAATAACTCTCATTCTCTAAATGGCAGTAACAAGCGGCTTAGAAGTGACAGCCCATGGCATGTGAAACCAGTTGACTTTGAGATGTGCATGGAGCAAATAGAACATTGGATGGGAAAAGCTAGAATGACATATGCAGCAAAAGAACAGTCTTGTGAAGATTTAAACATGAATCAACAACTCTTGTTGAATGAGCTGCAGAAGCGGAATAGCATGATTGATAATTTGGACAAGGCAAATATGGATGAGAGTCAGAAGAGACAGATGGAGGTATATCGGCTAGAGAAGGAACTTTATATGATGTCAAACCTCTTGGAGGGTTACAGAAAGGCCTTAAAGGAAACACAGAAGGCTTTCACTGAATATAGAGCTCGATGTCCACAAGCTGATGAACCCCTTTACAAGGATGTACCCGGGTCTGGGGGTCTTGTTCTGAGTGTGATGGAAATGGAAAAGGAACGTCTGAAGCAAGAAGAAGAACAAAGGATGAAGCGATTGATGATTGAAAAGAAATTGAGAGATTTTGAAGGAGGCTGGATGACTAAACTTGAAGATCATCTGAATGGAGTTCAGTTGCTGGGTAATAGGTTGCTGGCTATTGAAGATCAAGTAAAAGATTTGAATGAATCGAATGCAAAACGCAATGTTTCAGATCCTCCAGAATGCCCTCCAAGTGAAGAACAAACAGCTTAGTAAGGTTTATCTTTTCTGTTCATGTCTTATAGAATCAACTCATGTTTAGTTCAATGAACATCCATTTGTTCATAATGTACAAAGTTTACTATTTAAGCTGGATCTGTAAACTGCAGAATTTTCTTACATGTGATTTTGCGACCCTGATCACAAGATATGGTCATTTCTGATTGCTCATTTATGCTCAATGTTTATCATATATGCATATGGTTCAATATCTTCAAGTATTATTCATTTTGTGTAGCGACGTGGAATTCTGTTTGTTTGACACATGTTGAACTTATTTTACATGTCTCATCTTTTCTTGACCCAGTGATATTAATCTGGAAGAATAAACTCATGCAATTATTGACTAGGACACCAGGGAACTCCTGCATCGTTCATGCTTGATTTACTGGATGATTTTATGTGTTATGTTGATGGTTTCTCAATATGCGTTACAGTAATCGTAAATAGCTGATGTTATGTAAATTTGTTTTTTCTCTTTTCACCTGCGATGCTGCACTAGAGGTTCCTCCAGCAGTGTTTTCAGATTGCATGTTTTGTTGCAACTTGCAATGGTCTTTCACTCTTTTCATTTTGGGAGCTTAGCTTTAGCAGACTGGTATCTATTATTTCAAGTACAGATCAGCACCGTTCATGAGTCATGTCTTTTCTTTATTCTTCTGATTTCCCTTAGTTATCATGCACTTTACTTAATAAGATCGGCAGTATAGGTGGGGTTGGATTTCTAGGAATACTGTCTGTCTCAGGCTTTGTGTGGCACTTGTCATCAACTGATACTGCTTTCCTTGTTTTTAACCATAAGAACTTAGACCTGGAGCCTCAGCAAATTCTGAGAGTTTAAACGTCACATCTACTGTTTCTTTTGTTTTTCATTTTGTTTTGTTTTGTAAATTCATGAAATCATGATAGAAAAATCAATATTTTAGTTCCCCAACTTTCAACTCACTTATAATTTAATCTCTCAATTATAAATGGATATGATTTAATCCTTAAACTTTTGATTTAGTCCCATGTAATGTTGATTTTCTAATACCAACTAGGAGTTACCGGAAAACTTAGTCAAGTTACTTCTTCCTCGTTATCATACGATATTATGATTATTCTATTCCCCAGAGATAGAGGTGGGAACCTGGTTTTGACTCAGTTTGTGATGCATGCATGAGACGTACTTCATAGTTCGTTTTAAAAAAAACAGTTTTCATAATAAAAAATGGATATTGTATTTTTATTTTAAACAAAATTACTCAATATATTTTTGCTCAGAAATAAAATAAATAAATTACAATTTTCTTCTACAAGATATTTAATTACCCCAATAATCAACTTATAAGCTATAAATTCGTTTGATATATAAATGGAATTATTAATTATTTAAATTAACCTTTATGTGATAATATTAGTTGAAATTGAGTACGAAAATATTATGAGATGACCAAATAATAGCAAAATAGATTTAAAAATCAATTGAATCACAAAAGGGTAAATTAATACACATCATGACGCCCAGTTATTGATATGCCAATATACGGATTAAAAGTAGATAATTAATTATTGCTGAAAAAGTTTTGCACTCATATAATCCCATTTAACTCTTAATCGAAACTCAAAGCTCATCATGACTTTCAAAAAGCAATTGGTATATTGAAACAGTTAGGTGAATAGGGAACTATGATTAAATACGAACATCTAATTGTGGTCTTCATCGTAAAAAATGGATATGTGAGCATTTTATTTTAAAGATTCAAAGCGATCATACCCAATTTATTAGTCATAAACATTAAAGAAACCTCTCATCCATTGGTCATAAGAAAGGACAATCATGTTTATATACACACAGAATTGATTATATACACTTCTTCTCATGTTTTCTTAATAAGTATATCAAGTAAAGGTAATTACATCCAACTATATCAAAGAAATAATAGCTTTCTATTAGTTCTTTGTATTGTTAGTTAGTTATGTCCTATTAGATTCCTCTAAATCTCAAGTTTGAGTCTTAGAAGAGATATCTGTATTAAGAAGGGTAACTATACACTCAAAATTAATAAATTTATTAACTCGATATGTAACTAAGAATTTATCCCTTCCTATTCTTCTTCTTCTTCTTCTTCCCTTGATTCCTTTCACCCTTTTGATCCAAGACTAGTAAGTTTCTTATATACAGTAACAAGAATAACAGTATCATACATAAACTAGCTACTTGGTCATTAGTTCATTACTATGGTGAGAATATTCAAACATTGAGAAGCTGATCCTGTTCAGTCAGACCATGACATTGTGGATTTGGTGATGGCGATGCTGAACCGGCAACATATTCCAAATTATTGAGGTTTTGTAGCTGATACACTTGCCTAAGCCTCTCTATCTCCCTCTTAAGTGCATCTTGAACAGCTGCATATACGTCATTAGAATGTAAGAAACTGTTTTCTTGAGCTCTTTCAACTTGGATGAGATTTTGTTATCAAGTTTTTTTTTTTAACAAAAACACAACATGCAGAGGAGTTATCTCATAATGCATAATCCATTCAGCTTCATTCTAAAGAGTATGGTTATTGGTTAGCTATATAAATTAAATACCAGTAACTGAACAAGTAGTCAATTACTTAGTCATTTGATAATTAAATAAGCATAAATAAAATCAGAGAGTGAGTAGAAATACCATCTTTAAAGATCTTGTCTTGAGTGAGGGCAGCAATTCGTTGCTTAAGAGCACTATTATCAACATTTAGAAGCAAGCGTTGCTGATCTAAAAATGCAACCCTTGGAGACAGCACTGATACTTCGGCCTTCAATTTTTTTTTTTTTGACAGAATGAGAAAAGTCAAAACTACTATTACATATCAAACCATTCTATATAAAAATAACTGGAATTTAAGATGTTGCACTCAATTTGCACCTGTAATGAAGTTACACTACGTTCTAGCTCGATTATATATTGCAGCTTTCTCACCCGTGATCTTTGTGCAGATTGCCTATTTGCCAAGATTCTGATGCAAAACCAAAATCCGGGGATGAGACATGTTATCTAATTAATTGGCATTAATTGAAATGATGAAAAAATCATTCAAAAGGCATACTATTGTCTATTATAAATGCATGATTAATGAACTAATTACCTTTTGACCCTCTTAGGATCAGTGATCTTGTCAGAGGAAGGAATTGCTAATGTATTCTTTGAAGAAGGTTGTGTTTCCTGCAGTTTGCTCATTCGATTTTCAACCTCATCAGATTCATTTCTCAATTGCTTCTTCTGATCTTCTTCGTTCTGTTTGTGCAGGCTATGGTTCTTGCTTTCTTTCTCATCATTAATGCAGTTATGATCTTCAGATCGGCTTGAAGATTTTGAAGAGGAAAAGGTTAGAGGCATGGCAGCCTCAGATGACTCATTATTATTGAACATGGACATGAATTTCTCATCCCCAAACCTTTCAAACTCATTCTCAGCCTCAAACCTGGGTCGAACATTCCCAGAATTATTAACATGACCATCGTGCAGCAACATGGGAGCCTCGAGGAAGGAAATGGAGTCGCTCACCGACCGGCGATGGGCCTGGCGTCTTGCTGACGAGAAGTCGTGGAATTCATCGGCCCAAAAAGGGTCCTGAGTGGTGGCGGGGGCGGCACCGGCAACAACATGGGATGAGAAACTTGCCACAGAAGGCATCTCCGGTGAGGAAGAATCAGGAAGGTCAGACCAACATAGCGTCATGTTAGGGATCTTGGGAGGTAATTGTGCCATGGAAACACTTTTCCTCTCCTTCAAAGACGTTAACACAAACACAAAGTCTGGCAAATACAACAGAACCCAGAAAGATATATATATATATATATATATATATATATATATATATTGCTATCTTCCTATATGCATGAGCATGAAAGTGGGAAGAGAAACGAACAATATTTATCCAACACTGAACGACGCATTGGATAAATATGCCCTCGGAATTACAGAGGAATGCTCGGGAAAGGATGAAACCACGAGATCAGAGCAAGAGGGAGGAGAAACTGAAAACGAACTAATAATCTTTTTTTCTTCTTCTGTGACCTCTTTTTTCTCTTTTTATTTCTTAATAGCCATACGTCTTGAAAACTACCATGGCTCTGATAAAAAAAAATTGTTAAAATTAATCCACAAAAATAGTCTATACAAAAAAACGATTGAATTTCGTTAAGAAAATTATTTTTTTTATAAACCAAACTGACTTGTTTTGATAACTTTTAAAGATACAAAATATAGAAGGTAATATTATTAAAATTAATAATCAATAATATTATTTTTAATATATTACCCTCTATATTATTAATTAAATATTTAAATTTGTTATTTATTTATTTTTTCAATATTTAATAGACATAACTTACATTTTCACTTTAATTAACCACATGATCTTATCTTATGGAAGGAAAGGAATAATTCAAGCTAATATTGGCTAATTTCACCAAGTGACTGATTCTATAAGTTAACCAAAACGTTTTTTTTTAATACAGTGCAATAATTGGTTCCAATCCAAAATTCTCAACATTCCAACAGAAATTACTGCAAATTCTTACGAAAACAAATAATGTTACTGCCAGACTTGCAGATTTAAAGCCAGACCTTATGTTATGTTCATTAACTTTTGTCTGGTGGACAAACATTTGGAACTTACATTGTTTCAAAGATGCTTACTCCCCACACCGAGAATCCCCAATAAGCAAGCCTTAGGTTAATGTAGCTGAATCAAACTAATTGAGTCAACACTTATTGACCCATTTTCATAATTTAAATCCTACCCAAATGGGTGTATTATTCTCACTCTAGCCTATCCAATTAGCAAATTAGCCGCTAAGATCCAAGTGATGCAAATCTTTGCCTCAAAGCAGAAGCTATCTGCCACTCACCAAGACGGGCCAAACCTTCAACTATCTGAAGCCTGGCATTGATATATGGGATGAAACCTCTTTCTGTCATCCTCATTGCAACTTTTCCAGCCAAAACATACTCGGTTTTCTCCAAGCACCCTTTGATCACCGTCTCGTAACTGTCAAATTCGACAGTGTAACCCTCATTCTCCAGGAACTCAATCATCTCAACTGCTTTCCATATCTCCCTATTAGCCCGTAATGCTGCCAACAATTTCGTTAGTGTTCCCTGTCCTGGGGTCAATCCGCATATACCCACCATTTGCTTCATCAAGTTCAGAGCCTCAGCAGTCCTTCTTACTCTGCACATTGCTCCAATCACAATGGCATAACTCTCTTGATCAGGAAAGCATCCTGCTCCACTCATGCCTTTCAGAACTTTGACTGCCTCCATCCATTGATCAACAGCACATAGCGATGATAGTAGATAATTACAAGTCTTGCAGTCGGGTTGATATTTGATTGACTGCATCTCAAGTAAAATGTTAGAAACAGAATGACAATGCTGTCGTTTGTTCAACCAAGCAGATGTGAGGAGAACATGGGTTTGAGGAACAGGAATGCAACCAGAACGAATGGTCCGTTGTAGAATGGCAAGAGCAAGAGGGAGGGGATCGGAGCTTTCAAGAGTATAGGAAAGAAGATATGAATAGGCCTTCTGAGGCTTAAAGCGAGGTCTAAGAGGTATGAATGATTGCAACATTTCATCAATAATTTGCACTCTCAAGTTTTGGGGAAACGAAGAAAAGAAAGAAAACGGATTTGGACTTGGACAGGACACTGAAGAATTGAGAAGGTCAGGAATTTCTTCATAGTTTTTGGCTTCTACTTCAGCTCTAACAACCAGCTCAAGCTTTTGTGACGATAAAGCAGAGTGAATATAATGACGTTGCTTCAGAAGAGGGCTGAAATGAAAAAATAGTTTATAGGGCTTTGTTGTTCCAATCACCATTCCTCATAGACTAATATAGTACTGAAGCAGCCTGTGCCATAACAAGGACGAAATTTTCAGAGCATTGCCAGAGAAATACTTGTGTCATTAGATATGGGGAAGAGTGTACATGGTAAATATGGCATACAAAAGGAGACCATATAGCTTGAATCTTATCTAGTAATACTAATAAAACTTAAAGAAAATCTCTCTTATACTCGCATGCTAATAAGGAGGTCCCAAGTCATGTAAATTAAAATCAAATTAAGGTTGTAATTATAAGGGCTGACTATCTATTTCAATTATGGCTCTATTTTCTTTCAAGCATTTCATCAAACACTTGGTCTACACATAGTAACATCTATCATGAAATATGCATCCTCACATTCAAGCCTTTTTCCCAAACTAACATGCAAGCAGGAACCAAGGTACAAAAGGTCATAGAGGCAACAAATTCACCCATAAACAATCAAATTCAATCCCTTATTTCAAACTCACAAAGTGTTGGAAGAGGGGGGAAATAAAAAAACAAAATTTTTAACCATATGTACGGAAATGCTACTTTAGGGAATAAAGGAGAAAAATACCTAGTAAAGCAAGCCTTATGACCCGCTCAGCTTTGAGTTCGTAAATGGTGAAGAAACCATCTGCAAAGTGTCCATTTGATACCATCAATCAAAAGGGAGGGAATTGTTAAGTGGCGTAAGATTAAAATAAAGAAGAAAAATGAGGAGAGAGAATCAGACTGAGTCAGCAACTAGAGAGATAAATAGACGCCAAGCTTGCAAATGCATTATTGTATCGGATCAGCTCCGCTACTGTTGGTCGTCTCCATCGGCCGGATTCTTCACTCCCTCGACTCTCTCCGTTCACTTCCCTGGAACGAAGCCAATCATAAGCCCAGTTTTTCTCGGGATGAATTTGTTCTTTTTTCTTTTTGTAATAACCAGAGTTTTTGGGCTGAACCTGAAATGCCCTATTTTGCGAGTTTTTTATTTATTAGCGTTGGATTTTTAAAAAAAAAATAGAAAAACACTTTAAAAAATGATAAATTTTAAATTAAGCATGTATATTAACAATAGATACTTAGTCATCTCTCTCTCTCTAAAAAAAAAATCTATAATTTAAACACCCCCTCCCTCGTACTACAAAAATCATGGGTAGATTGCAATTTGCAACCTCTCTGTTGAGTGAGGTGCCTTCTTTCCACGATAATTACAGTATATAAAAAAATATTAAGTTCTTTACAGATTTTGCAAATGACTCGTAAATAAGAATATAAAATGTTTCTAAACTGTCGTAATAGATTAGTGAAAAGATTAGGCGATAATCCTCTTCATAATGAAAAGATTAGTAACATATTCTCGTGGGGTTTAGTGTTATTGTTCATCATCATTAACATTAAGATTCTTTCCGGCCAATAATATATCAATCCCTAGTATAATCCATTTAATTTATCATCAATATTACTCCTCATGTTATTAATATAAAAATTAATTAATTAATTTAAATAGATTAAGAAAATCAATTAAATCAGTCCTAACTACTACCTCCAATCTATAATATAAATTAAAAAAATTAATTAATTTAATTATTTATAATAATTGTGTACTAATTTTTCTAAAATACTATCTTATATCATACTTATAAGAACTGTCTCTTGATATAAACCTCTTAATATATATGTAATTATATATGAATACTTTATAAAAAAATTATAAACTTGTGAGACAAACTTAAAAGTGAGTAATATAAAAGTTAATTAATTAATTTGAATATATAAATGAGTATATAATATTAATTCATCTAGGTTAAATTTGATCATCATTATCTTATTTATTTAATTTTTTTAATTAATCTAATATAATTAATTAGCTCTTATATTAAAGATTTGAGTATATAAATTTTAACATAAATACTTCTAAACAAAAAAAAATGATGAAAATTTCAAAATGATAGGCCAAAAGTTACAGATCTATCAAACGATGATATTGAAGATGCACACACTGATGGATGTGTAACTTTTGATGATGTGGGCATCTATCAAGAGATGTGTACATCTGCTATTGCAGATAGATGTGTACATCTACATAACTCAAACTCTTGATGATGATGTTGAAGACGATGAGACGGTAACTGCAATATCTGAATTATTTTTATTAGGAAACTGTTGCTGGGTACTGATCACAAACCTTATTGTATTGCCCATAAGAACCCAGAATTGGATCTTCTTGTCTGCAAAATGCTTCCCACGTTAAAGAATCCACCACCTTTCTTCGATGCTCTTCTTTAACGTATTTCAATAACTTGGTCGTGTTGCTCACTCCGAATACTTTGTGAACTGCTTCGAATTCTCTGTTTCTGTTCGCTGGAAAATATGGTGCTAATGCACAGTTTACAAAGTGGTATTTTTATACTGCAAGTGGTTAAGGAAAATATGGGACTGTGGTTAGGGATCGTTGTGGCTTTTATACCGCAAGTGGTATTTTTCCTAGTCATTACGGTTCGCACTTATTGGGAGAAAGAAGTAAGGCGCAGAGTTCCATTACTTGTACTCTTATGTAACATTTTGTGTGTAAAGGGCATTGTTGTTTGTGTGCAGGCAAAAGCAATGAACGTGCACGAAGATAAATTCCAAAACGATATAGTTAAGAAACTGGACTTCAAAGAACTTTTCACTAGACTCTGTAGGGTGCGCCAGGCCCAAGCAGTAGTGCAAAGCAAAGGGCGACGCACGAGGGGCCCAGTAGCTAGCTACTGTAGTGGACCCTCCCCAATAAAAAATTAATTTAATATCATGTGGGCCAATGGCCCACGTATCAGATATTAAACTGATAAGAACATATACTACACTTGATCTTAGCCAAAAGGCCGAGAAAGGTATGCTTTGTTAGTGGGTCTTAGCTCGGGTTTTATACCTGATCCATGGCTTGGTGCCTCTTACTATGCTCGATGTGGGACTCTTGGAAGCCCACGGGCACTGCAGTGCAGTTTACACTGCACTTCTTTCTTTGGTGCTTGCATGCGGCATGTTGTGTCTCGTTCTTGTTCCCTTGCATTATTCTGCTCAAATCATAACTAATATATAATATATTAATAGCATCAATATGGGAATATAACTTTCGACTCCACAACACAACACAAAACAAATGAATATATATGATATAAATCAATATAATCCCGTTGAGATTTACTAAAGAAATGCATATAGGCCTATGTAAGATTAAAAATAGGGGCCAAGTTTACAAATCAATAATTACTGGATTATTATTATTACTATTGAATGAATGCACACTGGTTATTGGTCTGACAATCAATAACTATTACCACATTTCTCTACTTACAAATCACTCTAATTAATTTTACAATGTTTAATAGATCTGCTTCTAACCTGTTTAAGGGGATACCAGTTGTACCCAAACAATAACTATAAAATTCATCATGGATTATTTTTATGAGGAATTATTAATAATAACATCATAAACATGTAGGAATCAAACACCCCATATTTAAAGTTTTAATTGTGACAGATTAATTTTTTTTATTAGTACTGGTATTTATGTCCGTTGTCATGATGGTCTCTTGAAACTAATCATCAAAGCATGTTCTTGACATGAGGCAAATTAATAAATAAAAAGGATTAATTGACTAATTGAATGACAATCCACCGAAAGTAGCATTAACTACAACAGTTAATTCCTTCAAATCACACAAATATCCAATGGTCTCTAACTTGAATATATAAAAATATACTTATTTTTTTTAGAAGAATAAAATTTATGCATATATTTTATCTTTTTATGATTTTTAATTCTTGTTTGATAATTACTTTCCTCCGTGAAAGAGTTAGAAATAAAAAAAAAATCCAACTACGTGAAAAATTATCTTATAAATTATTGCATATAATGTTTATATTAATGTAATCAAGCATCACATCTTTCTTTTATTTTTTGGCACATCTATCACCCTATTAAAAATAATCACAAGAAATCGCCAAACACCTAGTATAGGCTTGGGGTGCTTATTTTTTCCTATCCCAAATTGTCCTAATTCGATTCAGAGTAATTCAAGACTGGTCTATCCTATCCCGTGAAAGGTCAGGATGGGACAGGGCGGGTCTCAGTTTGACCCTCGGGATTCCCATCCCGTCCCTAATATTTTTTAAAAAAATAAAAAATATTTTTATTTTATTTATTTTTTATAAAAAAAATAGAAATATAAAATGATATTGATTATATCATATTATTTATTATATGATTGTATTTTTCTCTTCATTATATATATTTATTTCTTTACAGAAGCAGTAACTTCAGTTGATGAAGTGAAAAAATTGAAAAAATAATAGTATTTGTAGTATAATAAATGGTATTTATTGTTTTAAGTTGGTAATCATAATAAAGAGGATTTAATTTCTTCTATTATTTTTTGTGTTTTGATTATATGTTATTAATAGATATGATGTATATAAAATATCTAGTAATTTTTTAAATAGGATTCGGGAATTCTCGAATCCGTCCTAGTCCCGAAAGGGACCTAGACATATTCAAGACGAGATGGGATACGGGACGCATTTTACGTCTCGTGTCCTATCTCGGGCCTATCCCGATTTCGTCCTGTCCTGTCCTGTCCCGTGTTTACCCCTAATATAGACCTCTCCTAATGGGGATTACAACCTTAATCCTTTATATATGGAAACTTTATGATCTTGCTATTGTGGTTATAGTGATCAAATGTTATAAAAAGCAAGATATTGAACTAGATTAATTATTGAATCAGTTGAAACAGTAATTTAAATGTTAAATAGTTAAATTATAGTTAAACTAGAGTAAACCCATTTATAATTTAAACAATATAATATAAATGAAATATAAAAAATATTATATAATCTTAAAAATTAGTTGTGGAATTAGCCATCTTTCTCTAATCATATGTTAATTAATTAATGTACAGATATATATAGTGTCACACACGCGCGCTATAAGATGGAATGAGTTGAGTGCTTTACAGATAGCAATAATAATTTTCAGTTGGGACATGATTCAAGTCTTGAAGTAAGATTAAAAGCAGATTGATAATTGTAATTTGTGTTAATAAAAGAATAAATTAAATGAAAAGAAAAAGATGATGAGGTTGGGGAAACATAGTTCGACTAGACCGTGAGTGTGATTATTAAGATGGAATAATAATTTAAAAAGCCATATTTATTGGAGGTTTTGTCTGGCCTAAGATAATTCCCTCAGTCATATAATTACGCTTTAATTTCAACATGTTTCAGCTAACTTTTCCCCCTTTTTCATCTGTGCTTCCAAGACGCGCATGGCTTCTAAGAATAGATTTGTAAATATGACTTTTTTTTTATACTAATATAGCATATGAGAATTTATTAAAATTTTAGAAAGTCAATATTCATTTTATTAAATCATATTTCTTCTATTATTGATTTATTATACAGTTATTTGAATCCAATATTATCAAGTTACACTTTTTTGTCGGATTTAATTGGAGCAGCTCTTCTCTCATATACAAAGTTTAAAACCTTAACTTTGTTTTTGTTTAAGAGGAATTATTATTTTTTACTTGATCTAATTATCATGTATAAATCCATATTTTATTTAATTAACCAAGAGATCTATTATGAATATAGAAAAGGTAACTAGGTTTCATTGAAGAAACATGTAATTATCATGGATCTTCAACAACACTCACCACCCAAGATATTAATCCTTCCTAGTGGAGATCAGATAATTCCCATGAATTGAATTCTGTGTCAAATTCATTCACCCACTTAGAGTTGATTTACTGTATCCTGATAGTGCAACTTCATTTTTGACCATATCATTAATTTTATTTTCTCATATTTTTTGAAAAAGGAAAAGAAATTTATAGTCATTCACTTAAACATAAAAAAGGAGAAACAAATTAATAAGAGATCATAATCCATTGAAAAACGAAATTAAAATCAATGATTTTGTGGACTAATGACATGTAAGCAGGGTTCCATCCCGTTTGTTGCATCAAATTCTTGAGTACCTATTATATTTCATGCTCATGGTTTTGTCCCTGGAAGGCACAAAGAGAGGAAATGTGGATATTCTAAATACTAATAATGATTCAGATTCACTATCTCTCCCTTGTACAATACTTAATCAACTAACACCACTCACTGCATCACCAAACGCTTCCTTTACTGGTTTAAAGCTCTGTCCTTCCCCTTAAAGTAACAGAAATCCAAAGCCAGTAATAATAATAACAACAATAATTTTAATAATTGTAAAGATGAAAACACATCACACAAAAGTTGGTGCCCATCGTCTCCTCTTATTATTAAATCCCAAGCTCCTTCCCCTCCATTTCTATTCAAATTCAAAACTCACTCCTAATTTCCTCCTCTCTCTTTGTCAATATTTCTCGTTCAAGTTTCAATTTTTTCTCAGGCTTTAAGCAACCCAGAAGATCGCTGTGATGGATGCAGCAGCAGCAAAATGATAAGGTTTTCTGAGAATTGAGGGCAAAAGAGAAGGATCTCTGTTAAGAAGATGAGCACTGCAAGGTTCATCAAGTGTGTTACAGTTGGCGATGGAGCTGTGGGAAAGACCTGTATGCTTATATCTTACACCAGCAATACCTTCCCCACGGTATGCCCACAAGATGTTTGATTGAATGTTTGTTTGTATATGTTTGAACTTGTAAATTAAGAATCTGTTTGGATTGATCAAAAAGGAAAATTAATTTGATCTCTTTTTTTTGGGGAAACAAAATTTTAGGATTATGTGCCTACCGTTTTTGACAACTTCAGTGCAAATGTGGTGGTTGATGGCAGCACTGTTAACCTAGGATTATGGGACACTGCGGGTAAGTTCCTTAGGTTTCTGTCACCAGAACTAGATCTTCTTGGAATCAAAATTCCTTAATTTTCATGTAGTAATTGTAGCTTGATGGATTTAGGACAGGAGGATTATAACAGGCTAAGGCCCTTGAGCTACAGAGGAGCAGATGTGTTCTTGCTTGCATTTTCCCTCATCAGCAAAGCCAGCTATGAAAATATCGCCAAAAAGGTTCTCCTTCAAATCACCAAATCTATTACACAAACAGAAAATCTTACTGAAAATATATGATTTGATGCAGAATCTGACACTGGGTTAGTATTTAATTTCTTTTACAGTGGATTCCTGAGCTAAGACATTATGCTCCAACTGTGCCCATTGTGCTTGTGGGAACCAAACTTGGTAATCATCTAAAACTGTAAACCACTTATAATTCAGTCTCATTGAAGTTACAAGTTCATCTGAGTTTCATACAGTAGTTAAGAATCAAGGTTGTTGTTGGCTGCAGATTTGCGAGATGACAGGCAATATTTGATCGATCATCCTGGTGCTACGCCTATAACTACTGCCCAGGCAAGGCACTTTCACATTACTAATTTGTCCCTTTTCCTTTTTCATACCTAAGACTGATAATAAATCCTGAGCAGGGAGAAGAACTGAAGAAGGCAATTGGTGCTGCTGTTTACATAGAATGCAGCTCAAAGACTCAACAGGTTTGGATATTTTTTTCTTGTACTTAGGTGAACTTTTTAAAACATGTCCAAGCTAGTTGCTGAAGTTTCTTCTGAGAAAATTGACACACTAAAAGCAGATGAAATGTTGTAAAGTACACTAGAACCAACAATATTCGAATCCTATTACTAGAAACCTAACCCATCCGACTTGACCCGACTGAGGTCCCTTAAAGGGGTAGGGCGTCTCCCAGTGAGGGTTTTTTCATGCCCAGGGAATGAGCCCTATAGCTCTGGTTAAGGGACCAAGGTGCCTATCACCTTGACCAACCCACGTTGGTTATAAAGCTTTTGTTCTCAGTCGTTTTGTTGTAGATGCTAGAAGGCCTAAGATCAGTTTTCTAAATTAATCACTCACATGCTTGGTGACTTGGTTGATGTATCTAAATCATATTACATGTCCTGAAGCAGGAAACTGAGATTTAAAACTTAGCCTAATTTATATGTTGTTTGCTGCGATTCTACAGAATGTGAAAGCTGTATTTGATGCAGCGATCAAGGTTGTTTTGCAGCCACCTAAGCCAAAGAAAAAGCGAAAGAAGAGCAGAACATGTGCATTCCTCTAATAATTAGTTTTCACGTGTAACTCGCGATCGTCCTCTACCTTTTACAATCTTCTTCCACCCAAGTTCTCCTTTTTGATTGTTTGCTACCCTTTCGAACATATGTACTACAAACTCTCTTCTTCCTACCTTCTCTCTTAGTGGAATTTTGATGTGGATCTAAATAATGTTTAAGATGTATCCGTTTGATACAAGGAGAATGTATTCAATTGAAAATAAGACTTGTGATAAGCATAGTTAATATAGCATTAACCATCTATTTGATTTGCCTTAATATTTATATTTCTTCTCGCCAAAATACATATAGCTTTGTTAGCATAATCTTCAATAAAATTAAATATTGATAATTTTTTTATTGTTATATTAAAAAAGTATGGGTAGTAGAAGATGCTGAAATAAATGTGTATATAAGATTCTAGACAAATATGTATAAAGAAGAACTTTGAGATATTATATATATATATATATATATATATATATAGAAAACTGTCTGAACGATAATAAAAATGATAAATCAGTCAATATGCATAATAATTTAAAAAAAGGTGGAGGAAGATCTAAAAAATATTTAGTAAAATTATTAAATAAGACTTTATAATTAATAATATATTTAAATATTTAGTTGTTGATAGAGTATAACGATATTATAATTCTTGTTGATATATTAAAAAATATTTGAATCTTAATCATAAAATGACATTTAATAAAAATAAATTTAAACATAGTATTTTCATGTTTTATTGTTAGGTCCTGCAATTAATATATGATTAGTTATAATCATAAATGGTTAGAATCAGATAAGATATATGAAAAAGAAAATTTATATCTCAGTAAGACGTGGTTTGCTATTGCTACATAAACAAACATAGAAATGAGTTATGCAACACTAATGTCCTATTTTATTATCAATATTAATATATTATACAAAAATTATAAATATACAATATTTATAAATCATAAATACTACTATCACTGATCCTGCACTTCGCAGACCATATTATAATTGTAATTTGTAAAGATAAACAAAATAATTGCTATAACGTATAACTTTCATAGATATACTGAATGAATATTATTTTGATATGGATTTTCAGATTGAGAAAAGAGAAATGTTCAGATTTTGATCTGGCAAAAGAAGAAACAAAAATTCTTCTAAAATTTTGATAAATTAATATAAAGAGAAAATTATAATTACAGTTTTTTGAAAATTCTTTTTGCAAGCTTTGCCGAAACCTAAAATAAACGGTACTCCATTAACAGCCCAGGCTAGGGAGCAGGCGAGTGATCCTCCCGCGGTGGCCAAAACATAAACTTCGCCACTTTCTCTTTGGGAGAAATGGCGGGAGCTTTTCTTCGTTCTCTCTGGTCCTCTACCCGAAAATCTTTTTCCTCTTCGCCGTCCCTTTTCACCCCATATCATCTATTGCCGCGAACCAACACCGGTTCCCGCGCCTTCTCCGCCGCCCCAGCTACCGCCGCAGCCGAACCCAGCAGCGCCCTCAACCCCAGCCGCCTCCGCAACGTCGCGGTGATTGCTCATGTTGACCATGGCAAGACCACCCTCATGGATCGACTGCTTCGTCAGTGTGGCGCCGACATACCCCACGAGCGCGCCATGGATTCCATCAATCTGGAGCGTGAGCGTGGTATCACGATCGCTTCCAAGGTTTGTGGATTACAATGAATTGGCTGGAGAAATTGTATTTAAGCACTTTTAGTTCCTATTTAGTGTAAAAACTGCATAGCTTAATATTCTTTCCGAGTGAGTAGTATAGCATTCTCAACTTCGTGAAGTATGTTCTTTTACTCCATTTTAGTACAGTGAATGAATCTAAAGTTTGAAGCTTTGATACGCAGTTCTCCATACACGTTAAAGAAACCTTTTTTTGGTGGAACCATGTGTAAGACATATTGAGTTTGTGTCTGCGATAAGGAAGCTTATTTAATTGAAGTCGTGCCTTCAATTTATCTTGACGCCTTAATATGCAGATCATAACAGTTTATTTTAATGGATGTAATGGTGGGAATCATGATACTTCCAGAACATTTGAAAAGAAAAAAGAATGGTCGTTCTAATTTCCAGGATTCAATTGTTAACACTTGAATCAAACATCTATATCTTTTTGCTCATTAACATTTCATTGTTCTTAGATGTTGGACCTCTTTTAATAGGAGCTAAGTGCAGCTTAATAATGGCTGGACTTCCTTTTTGTTCTGTTTTGTGCGTTTCTGTTTAATGCAGTTGTCTGCTCTCTCCGGCTTATGGATTATGAATAACTGAATTTAACTTCCTATATAATAACTGAAGCCTATTCTTCAGTTGAACTTGAACAATAATTGTTTTCCTCCTACAGGAAAGTTATGATTTTGAATTGCCGTTCGCAGGTTACATCGGTTTCATGGAAGGAAAACGAGCTAAATATGGTTGATACGCCTGGACATGCAGATTTTGGTGGTGAAGTATGTATCAACTGGCTTTATTTTATTTTAATTTATTTCTGCTTTATTTGTTTGATAGAATCAACTAGGGGTGTTCATAAAGCCCGCGGCCCGGTATGCCCACCCGAGCCCACGAAAAAATAGCCCAGCCCGATAAATATAGGGCAGGGCCGGGCACCAGGCTGCAATATGTCGCCCATACTTTTTTCGGGCTGGGCACCGGGCAAGGGGTTGCCCTGCCCTGCCCTGTCCATGGGCACTTATTCTTTTATTTTTTACTTTTCTCCCTAGATACTATATTCGGAAGGGAAAATATGATAGTTACTGATGACTAAATGGTCATTTTAAAAATCTAAATAGTTAAGTAAGTAAGTTACGTCTTTTAATATTTATAACTATATTGATTTTTTTTCTTTAATTTTACTAATCATAATATTATTATATTATAAATTATAATTGTTTATTTTATTTTTTTAGATACTTCATCTTTGTCAATATTTAGAAAATTTATACAAAGTTACAATTACAAATTACTTAGACTTCAAAACTTTTTTTATATGCAATGAATTTCAATACTTTAATTATTATCTTTTTGTTATCTTATTTTTAGTATATTATATATATTATTTAACTTTTGAAGATATATGAATATGATATTATTTTAGAAATTTATAATTACAAATTATTTTTCCCAACATGAGCAGAGCATCATAACGGGCACACCCAGCCCGCCCATGTCCAGCCCAAAATGGTTAGGGTTTTTATCGGGCAGGGCCGGGCATCGACTAGGCTTTAATAACGACATCAAACATTTCTATAGTTTTCTCCTCAATCGTGAAGTGGTGCTATTCTATAGATTCAGATCAAGTACATGTGACAGTATTAATCTTCTTGTCTATAATGAATCAAAAGTAATTATGCTTCAATTAAACTGCCTTTCTGAAAGTTTTTAATTGTAAAACATTTTCTATTTTGTATTAAAAGTAGTGTTGGTGGTTAGGTTGAACGAGTTGTTGGTATGGTTGAGGGAGCAGTATTGGTTGTAGATGCTGGTGAAGGCCCACTTGCGCAAACAAAATTTGTTCTGGCAAAAGCCTTAAAGTATGGTTTACGACCACTTCTTCTTTTGAACAAAGTAGACCGACCTTCAGGTAATCTAACGTTCTCAGATTTTATGCCTCATGACAAAATAGAAATGGGTTAGTAGTATAGTTTATGATGCTAAAGTGAAATTCCTGGAAACAAAAATCGCCTACTTTTTTTTGGCAGTTTTCTTCATACATGAATCTTGCCGCTTGGTAAGCAAATTAACCCCCTTTCTCTGCCACTTGTACTTCTGTTATCAATTTTCCTTCCAGGTATTGTTGGATTTTCCTCTTATAACTTTTTATTCCTCATGTCATGTTCATGTACTAAATTTTGCCCAAATGGATACTTAAAATTATATATCTCAGTTACTATTGGAGGAGAAGCAATTATTTTCCCATGTTATGTGAAAATTATTTTTGTATTTTATTTTACATATTTTACCTTCTTTTGTAATTGGTTGAGCCTAATATTCAGTTATAATCTATGCAGTCTCTGAGGAGAGATGTAATGAAGTCAAGAGTCTGGTGTTTGATCTTTTTGCCAACCTAGGTGCAACAGGTACAAACTAGAAAATTTTCTGGATTGTCTTCGCTTGTATCATATCTTAGATTCTTTTCTTTCATGAGCTATGCATAACTCTTATTTGTACATATAGAGGAGCAATTAGACTTTCCAGTTCTTTATGCTTCTGATAAAGAAGGATGGGCATCCACCACCTTTACCAAGGATCCTCCTGCTGAGGCAAAAAATATGTCACAACTTCTTGATGCCATTGTAAATCATGTCCCTCCACCACAAGCAAACATTGATGCGCCTTTCCAAATGCTGGTTGATATTTAAATATAAATATCTTTTATTTTTGTCATTATGTTCATATGATAAGTTCCCTTTTAAAGATGCCAACTTGTTTGGTGCTTCCTGCCTTCTGTCGCCATTGTACTGATTATAAAATCTACTTCCTTTTCAAATATTCAAATTCAAATAATAACTAATAATAGTCCAAAAGAAAGGTTTTGGTAACCATGGTTTAATTTTTTTTAATCTCTTGTTGTGTTTTGACTTTGTGCTGATTCTCGTATAATTTCTTGAGTCATTTGGTTGGGATCAGTGAAAGACCATGCTTAATAGTGCTTTTCAGGTTTCAATGATGGAACGGGATTTCTATCTTGGGCGGATTTTGACTGGACGTATTCATTCTGGGATTGTTCGTGTAGGTGACAAGGTTCATGGTTTATCTAACAAAGATTCTGGAGTAGTGAAGATTGAAGATGGAAAGGTTTGTAGATTTATGATCTTATAGTTTCATATTCAGATGGATATTTTGAAACTGATACTTTTTCAGTTTTGCTAGTATGTGATAAGAATTTATCAGATGATTTTATATAACAATCAAGTCTTGAACTTTAATTGGGAGCTTTAATTTTCTATTTCCTTATCTTGCAGGTTGTGAAATTAATGAAAAAGAAGGGTACAAGCATGGTTCCGATTGATTGTGCTGGAGCTGGTGATATTATTTCAATGGCTGGGTTGGCGAGTCCAATAATAGGCAACACGGTAGCAACTGCGGAGGTAGAGATAATAATTAGTAACATTTGTTTATACTTTTATTGCTATCAATGGTCATTTGGTTAATTCGTGGGCCATTTAATATGCCATAACTATAATATTTTTATTTTTTTTATTTAAACTGACATAAAGATAAAGTAATGATATAAGTTGATTTGGTAATCTAGAAAAAATCCAATTTAATTTCATTAAAAGTACTCTAACACCTGCCTGCCTGCCTGCCTGTATTTTTCCAAGTTCTGTTTGAGTGCAGCTATTATTATTTTCTAATGCCCCTTCATATTAGTGCATTTATTGTATTAAAACTATTAAATGACTTCCTATAGCCATCCACAATCTTTTATAAGGGAGGTTGTGGGTGGGGAAAGGACATTGAATACTTTTAGGAACCTGATGTAATTTGCTGGTGTTTCTAATATAATTCTCTTTTCATTAAATAAAAAGCTATTAAATGGCTCCATCATTTGTTCCCTGGTTAAGAGTTCAAACACATGACCTATATTATGTGTCTATTCAGTTTATATGTAGATTTAGCTATTCATGTTCTTAGGGTTATTGCAAGCATAATTTGGTGATTACTATAACTTTACGATCTTAATGTCCTAGATTATGTCTGCATTACCCACAATTGAGCTGGATCCTCCAACAATTTCCATGACTTTTGGTGTAAATGACTCTCCTTTAGCTGGTCGTGATGGTACTCATGTAAGTTATGTTCATTGAAGCATCCATTTCTTTTATTGATGGTTTGTTTTGCTTTGTATGCCATTTGTCACTACTGATATCAGCTAGTATTAGTAACCCTCTAATTTAAGTTCCAAAACTATTTCACTATTCAGAAGTTTGTATAATGTTTGCTCTGCTTGATAACTTGATTTACATGCTGAATTATTTGTAGTTGACTGGAGGAAAAATTGGTGATCGGCTGGTGGCTGAAGCGGAAACAAACATTGCCATAAATGTGCTTCCAGGCATGTCAGAATCATATGAAGTTCAGGGAAGAGGAGAGCTACAATTGGGTTTGTTTATGCTTCTCTGAACATTGCATGTTTCTTATCAAGATGTATTTGTGAATATATCTTTCATTAACAATTGCTTAAAACTTCATCTATATGAACAGGTATCCTTATTGAGAATATGAGGCGTGAAGGATTTGAGTTGTCTGTCTCTCCACCTAAAGTCATGTGAGTTTTGTAGGACTGAGTAGGGATCCGAATTTGGTCTTATAATCTTCTTTGGCCCATTTGTGTGGTTGTTTTTGTTTACAAACTTTACATAGGACTGATGCTGTGTGTATAAATACTGAGTGAACGTTGCAATTTTTTATTCATTTGTTTTGGGTGTTTTAATAGATATAAAGAGTGTGGCTAACAGCCATTAAGCACAAGTCTCTTGTCTGAGGGTGGGTTGGAGGCTGTGCAGATGTATTTTTGGTTGCATGCTATAGTATGTTTAATTATGCCTGGATTATCTGTACTAAGGATTTTAAAGGCATACTTGGTTGTAATTTTGGATATTATAACCTCTACTTTATGTGGAAGGCTCATCACTAATTCACAATATATTATAATTGGCCAAAGCCACTCATACTTCCATGGTGGTTCTAATTACTAAGTTTTACACGTTGCATTCCTTATTTCAATCACTTTTATAATCCACTGGATGAATATTCTCTGTGATTTTAGGTATAAAACTGAAAGTGGTGAGAAACTTGAGCCGATTGAAGAAGTTACAATTGAGGTGAGAAATTAATTCAGTGTTCAGAACACTTTTTTGAAGAATGATACTCTGTTTCTGGCACAAAGAAAGTATATCAAGTATGATGTATTTATCCCAAGTAAATGATGAGCACGTTGGGTTAGTTATGGAGGCCTTATCTCATAGGCGAGCTGAAGTTAGTGACATGGGTCCCGTCTCAGGAGCTGTTGGGCGGACTAGATTGTCTTTGACTTGTCCATCAAGGTTAGTCTAGTAATATATTTATATTTCTACCTTTATTTTCTTGTGCAATAAGCTTTTGGTGTCATTGTGCATTCGAGCTGTTTTTTGCCTTGGATTTTGTATTTATACTTCAGAACTCAATTCTAAAATAATGGACATAGTTTCTATGTTCAAACTTGTTCGACTTTTGATGAATTACACAAGAATTTTCTCATTCCTTTGCCCCTTTCTCAAGGGTGATTGCTACATCCACTGACCTTGTGACCTTAATTTAGAACACGGTCTTGGAGTACACATGGTATTTAAGTTGAATTAATTAGTATTTATTTGGCTATGGCTTTTCTCCTGCTCAAAAATGGTTGTGGACATCATGAATTAGACCGCAAGACTAATCACCTTATTTAGATCCCTAACATAATGCTTGTTTCCTTAATTTTTGGCTAGATATTTCCAACCAAAAACTTAATAGAGGAACTTGGGCAATTTTGAGCTTCTGGAATAGTTACTTGAGTTAAGAACATGTTTCATTAAGCATCTTATTTCTCTGTGAAATCTTGCTGATTTTCCTCAGAACTTTTAGATATTAAATTTTCTGATATTATTTCTTTAGTGAAATTAAACATCCAGTAACTTCTACTTTCGTGCTATGTTTGTCAGGGGCCTGGTTGGGTATAGGAGTGTTTTCAGCAGTGACACGCGTGGAACTGGCTTCATGCACCGTGCTTTCCTTAGTATGCATTCTGTGCTAAGCCCTTGTCTCTTTTTCTGATATGTTTGTTGGTTTCTCCCTGCAGCTTGCCTTATCGTCACTGACTTAATTAAATGACAGTATGGCTAATATACATTATTGTTATATTGCAGGGTATGAAAATTTTCGAGGTCCTCTTGGCAAAGTCAGGAAAGGAGTATTGGTACGCTTGTCTAATGCTGTACTTACGTATGATGGCTAAGCAAGAATTGTTTTTCACTTGTCTCAATGTATAAAGATTGCTCTACTCATGTCATATCTGTTTTTGGGGCCCTTGATCAACAGATATCAATGGGTTATGGTACAATTAGAGCCTATGCATTAATGAGCTTAGAAGCGCGTGGGACTTTATTTGTAACCCCAGGAACGGAGGTGGGTCCTGCCTGAATTCATTTTTCATCTTTTATTCATTAAATGTTTTCCTTCTGTTTGGGTACTTTCATCTTGCAAATGTTACCTGTATAATTACTCATTCTTCATTTGTCATACAGACATACGATGGGATGATTATTGGTGAACACTCACGAGATACAGATCTTGACTCAAGAAGCAATATTCTGTCATTGATTGTGAGTATTATGTAAGTCAGGGACTCATGGAGATTGATTATGATCCTGCAGGTCAATCCCGTGAGAGCTAAGGAACTTACAAATATTCGTGCTGCTGGCAGTGATGAAATTATCAAGCTATCTCCTCCTCGCCTTGTATGTCTTCAATTGATTCAAGTGATATTTTCTGTTTGTTTTCATGGAAAACGGGCAATACTTATTTTTATTAGCTATTTTTTACTGGTAGAAGATATCTTAAATTATGTGGTTTTATCAATAATGGAAGTATGAAACACACAAATCATGGAGGAATCCCAGGGTTTGATATCATGTATTGAAGAAATTTTCAATTGTCCTTGCAGATGACCCTTGAAGAAGCTATAGGATATGTGGCTTCCGATGAGCTTATCGAGGTTAGTTCTAGCTTTGTTGCATTGTCTGTATACAACATTTTTCCATTATTTTGGGATAGAAAATGTATGGACACTTCTACCCCCAGGTACCAGGTGGGGTCTGGAAAAAGACAGATGTATATAGCTTTATATCTGTAACTGGAGTAGTTGTTTCTAAAATTTGAATTTATGACTTCTAAGTCACATGACAACAATCTTAGCTTTGCACTAAAGCTGACCCTCATCTACCCCCACCCCACTCTTAATAAAATCAACATGTTCTTCATTTTGAATCTTCCATTTACTTTGCACTTTCTTTACCTTGATGGTTGCTTGCACCATGTTTCACTGGGCCCTAGTTTTAGTTTCATGATTTTCTTCTTAGTGGTTTGTATATTTATTTATTTTCTGGGTCCTGTGAAGGTGACTCCAAAGGCTATACGGTTGAGGAAGAAATATCTGGATGTTAACAAGCGTAAAAGCATGAGTAAAAGGCCAAAGGAATGAATGAGGAGGAGTTGGTCCTCCAAACATTTTTGTAACAGTAAGTGTGTTTTATAGTATCATTACTCAAATCACTTCTATAATTTTTTGGTGATCCTGTTCTCGCTTAGTTCCAGTAATTTATAAACGCTTAATTACTAAAAGAATTATTCTTTGAGCAAAGCAACTCTGTCCTTTCTATGGAATAAAAATAATGGCAATGGAAGACGTTGCTCTCTGTAATGTGATGTGAAGTTAGTTACAGTTGGGCAGCGGAATTGCATTGTAAGATTGTGATGAGTCATCATACATTGTGATTGGTTAATCTATATCCACGAGGGTTAAATGATGTTAACCAGGTATTTTAATTATTCGAACAGTATTTCACGATCATTTTCAATCTAAGGTTAACACACTTAAGTAACATAATTTACTACTAAGTTGATATATTTCTTTGGTGTCATCAAAATATTAAATATGTGATGGTAGAATCATGTATTAGCTAGTGTTGTACAGTTTTGACATTCTATGGTGCCATGTTTTTATTAAACTCCAAGAGTTAGATGAATTGTTTATTTTAATTTTAAATATAATATCCCATTGTTATATAAATTTATATTTTTTCAAACTTTATTAATTACACATATTAAAAGATTTGTTCTATCAATAAAATAGTTTTCAATATAAATTATTAAGAGTATTTTAAGGAAATTAAAAGATATTTTTATAAATAATTAATTTAATTAAGTTTTTAATATATATATATATAAAAATTAATTATTTAATTTTTAAATTTAGGATAAGATGGTGTAGTAATTAAGCCTTAACCGACACATTTACATGTTCTATATCTGACAATTAGGCAAGCTTGATATTTTTTTAGTAGATTTTTTTAGATTATATTAACAAGTATCCAATAATTAATTAATCTAATTTTAAAGTTTATGATTTTTTTTAAAAGGGATATGACAGTCTTATTATATCATTAGATCAATTCTGGCTAGTTTGATTTCTTTTTGGAGGCTTGAGTATTTTCCAGAATAAAATATCCCAAAAAAAGTCCATTGGCCAAATGGAGGCTTGTAATGACAAGTGACAAACCACAACTTAAAACGGTTTCATGGATCACATCAACCAATGAAGGGGTAGTTAGTTGATTAGCGACTAGTTGCCATTTTAGAATCTGAATTTGAAACTTGTTTGCAGAATAAAGAATTTGGCGTTCATACTTTACTCAGATTTCATCCTATTATTTATATTTTTTAAAAGAAAATATCCTGAGTCAAATATAGTTATCGTTTTCCCAATCTTAATCTCCGTGAACCTAAAACGCTTACCGATCTTTACTTGTTCAAAGGATGAAACTTTCTTAACCATAACAACAACAAAAAAGATGTTTCTTGTCCATAAAAAAAAAAAAAAGCTTCCATACAGTATAGGTCATTCTTGTTGATAAAATTTTTAAGCATTGCTTTTTACCGATTTCTCCTTTTTCTGATGGGATATTATTTTTTTTTGAAAAAGATAAGTAAATAAATTAACTAATAAATAAAAAATAAATTTTGTGAAGAGATAAAATGGAAAATGATTTTAAAGGCCGTCCCTTAATTCTCTCAATCACCAGAACTCAAAATGGAAGAGAGGCGTTTGAGGGTGAAAGCAAAAACATACAAAAGGCCAAACTGGTTGTTTGTTTTTATCTCAAGGGGGATGCGAGAGAAAGAGATAGAGAGAGAAGATTTGAGCTTTGAATACTTCTCCCTCCTTCTCCAAGCGGCGTCTACACTACGCGCCTTTCTCTTTCTCTCTTCTCTACAATGCTGAAGCATATTCAATTGCAGTTTCCCATTTTAAGGCCTTAATTGCATTTGAAACTCTCGTCTTTTTATATTTTTTTCTTTTTCAATTTTGATCCGACAACAATCCATCTTTTTTCAATCAGACTTCCTCGTCTCATCTCCCACCAGAAATGGCTGCTTATAGGGCCGATGATGATTACGATTACTTGTTCAAGGTGGTGTTGATTGGCGACTCCGGTGTCGGCAAGTCCAATCTCTTGTCTAGATTCACCAAGAACGAATTCAG
Organism: Leucaena leucocephala; assembly: GCA_037074615.1. Classification (NCBI taxonomy): domain Eukaryota; kingdom Viridiplantae; phylum Streptophyta; class Magnoliopsida; order Fabales; family Fabaceae; genus Leucaena; species Leucaena leucocephala. The sequence goes on along the minus strand of CM073546.1, from coordinate 3,623,643 downwards.
CTTCGAATCCAAATCCACCATTGGGGTGGAATTCGCCACCCGTAGCATTCATGTCGATGACAAGATTGTAAAGGCGCAAATTTGGGACACAGCCGGTCAAGAAAGGTATTCTTCTGTTTTTTCTTGTTATTTATATTGGGATTTGATCTTGGTTCTTTGCGTGTAGCATGTCTTATTTGATGATTTGAAATACATGAAATTGAAAGATTGAAAGATGTTTGTACGGTGTAAAGGGTGGTAAGATGTTTGTATGGTGTAAAGGGTGGTTTCTTCGCACAAATAAATTTTCATGGTTTCATTAGTTTTACGTCGAATTTGATTTGCCAATGATGCAAACTGCCTGGTCGTTTTGATTATATTAACGTTCTTGCTTTGGATCTGTAATTGTGGACAATGATGTCTCTGGACCACAAATATATGTTTTTTTTTATTAAAATTCTTCTTATCTTATATCAATTCAAACAAATTATTGTGTGCGACATTCTTATGAAGTACACAGAAGGACAGAGGGACACCCACCCTTGATCATCCTTAGATTGAGCTATAAAGCAAGTTGAACAGCGATTGTGTTGATTTAGTGAATGGGTTCAGAACCACTTTCTTTAGACACCACTTCTTATTTCTAGTTCAATCCATGGAAAAGGCCCTTGGCTTATGGAAGAGTTGGATTGTTTCTGTTGAATGAAAATGGTGGGATAAAAAAATTGAGGTTGAATACATGATTTTGTTCAAGTTTGTCTTTCTTTATGACCTTGATGCCGGTGCTTATTTGAAACTTATAGACGGAGCTTATAATTAGGAACCAATTAACTCTGTTCATCTTATCACTACATCTTGAATCAACCTTTAGTCTTGATGATTCTATAATGAAATAAAATGAGAGACACGAAATGGATCAGTTTACATTGCATTGGAACCATGCATGTTCAATGGACAGGGGCGAACAATCCTTCCTTAGATGATCAATCTTCTTACCAAATTTTTTTTTCTACTTTCAATTTCAATTTCAGAAGGCCACTATATTGACTATATAAAGCTTGCGAATTAAGGCTGGATAACCTAATCTAAACTTGTTGCAGAATGTGACATGTAATTAAATCATTCTCACTATGTTGTTCGATGCAGATACCGAGCAATAACTAGTGCATACTATCGAGGAGCAGTTGGTGCCTTGCTTGTTTATGATGTTAGCAGACACATAACTTTTGATAACGTGGAGAGATGGTTGAAGGAGCTTCGGGATCACACGGACGCCAACATTGTGATCATGCTTGTGGGAAATAAGGCAGATCTCCGTCATCTGCGTGCTGTGTCAACCGATGATGCCAAGGCATTTGCTGAGAAAGAAAACACGTTCTTTATGGAAACCTCTGCCCTTGAGTCCTTGAATGTGGACGATGCTTTCTCAGAAGTGCTCACTCAGATATATCATGTTGTCAGCAAGAAGACTCTTGAGATTATGGATGATCCTGCTGCATTACCCAAGGGACAGACCATTAATGTTGGAAGTAGGGACGATGTCTCAGCCGTTAAAAATTCCGGATGCTGCTCTGCTTAGTTTGCTGATGGAAAAATTGGAAAGGATTTGGTTCGACAGTGTTGGTGTCTGTTCCATCTGAACTAATAATCAACAATATGGGTTGTGTTAATATTTACATTTTCCCCCTCTCCCCTGAGCATTGTTTGATGATGGTACATAGTAATGTGTTCTTTAGAAAGATTATACCAAAATTTACTGTTGTCATACGAAATGAAAACTTCCATGTTTGAAGACAGGTTCACGTTCAAATTACTCTTCAGTCTCTTCCTCAATTTCTCCTTTTCTTTGCAAGAAGTCCCAGAGTCAGAGCGTCCATGCAAATAAAATTGAGTTGAACCTGAGTTTTTCTTTTGTTATCATCGTGTTGTGATTGTTGTTCTGGTATGAATCAAACTGAGAAATCAATCAGCATTATGGCCAATTTTGTTGTCAACATCTTGATTCAAACTATATCAGAGTTATTAAACCGTGTTGTACAAATTTGAAGCAGGGCATTTAAATTGATCAGGTGATTCAAAAGCATGATCTAGTGGCTGGTTATCAACAAAACACTTCTGCAAAAAGCCAGAAAAATAAAAATGAAGCAAGTTCTTCCATAGGGCACTGGCATTATTGATATAAAACTTGAAAGAAACAAACATGCTGGTTTTTGGGAGAAACGTGTAACTCCCTTATTCTCTCATCATTCATGCATACAAGTGTTTGAAGTTTCACCACTAGCACAGACAATTAAAAACACACAAGCATTATAGTTGATGTTACAGAGTGCAGAATACTATATAGTACTGATGATAAGCCTTGTGAGATTATTATGGATAAACCTCAATGAGAGACCTTAAACCCAGAACTGGAGTTATCTTATAGGAACTGAAACCTGAAGAGGAAATCAACTGGGCCCACTCTTTCTCATTCCTCTCTTTTCCTGGGAGCGCTGCCATCGCCGTCAGATCAAATAGCAGCTGTGTTTCGACCGATTCATAATCTCCCTTCCCATCGTCTTCAACCACCTTGTTTATTATAATCACCTTTCCTCGTTTGCCTTTGCTTGTCACTGCCTCCTTGCAGTTCTTTAGTATTTTCAAACATCTCTCGTCGTCCCAATCACATAGAATCCACTGCTTGTCATTCAAAGTAACATTTCTCATTAAAGCTTCAATAATAATATAAACCAGATTATTCAAATTTTAGAGTTACCTTCATTAATATAGCATCAGCAGGAGGAATAGCTTGAAACATGTCTCCTTGGACGAACTTGAGATTCCCAGAGTCTTTCATGCCACCAATAACGTAAGGAGAATCGAACACAGTACACTCGATTTCTGGAAAAGCTTCAGCTAAGGCCTTGGCCATGGTGCCAGTGTTACCGCCGACATCAACCAGCGAGCCACATCCCTTAAACACCTCGCTACACTGTTCAACCAGCACCTTTGAAACCAGCCGCGAATCACCAGCCATGTAGTCTCTGAAGTAATTGAAAAGCTTAGGCACGTGCCAGGCACTGTCATAGAAAGGCTTTCCGTGCGCCGTCTCAAACGGCGTCGGATCGTCGTTCTGAAACCAAGTGGACAAATGGTCCCAGGGTTTCAGCATGAGGGGGTCAAGCATGGAAAGTAAAAGAGGGGTGAGAGTGAAGGGATGGTCCTTGAGAAAAATGGTTGAAGCATCAGTTAGGACATAGCCTTCTTCTTCCTCAGAAGTTTCTGGAAGTTTCTGGGGAGAGAAGAAGCCGGTATGAGTGAGGTGGCGCATCAAGCGACGGAGGTTAGGGGCTTTGGAAGGGTTGATTTGAAGGGAAGAGACGAGAAGATGAAGAGGCATGGGCTTGCCATGCTTGTGAATGATGTCTGGTATGTTTAACTCAATTGCAGACTTCAGAGACATTGAGTTTATGAAGCTTAAGATATGGTTCCATCCATGGCTTTGAGCATCAAGCACTCTTCTTGTGGCAGCAGTTTCTTTTGTGGATCCCATGGCCTTTTTGTCTGTTGGTACGATGTATGATAGTTGAATGTAATTCTTGTGTTTATGATGGAAGGCAAGCTTACGTTGTTTTTAGGGTCTATATATAGAGGCAAATTATCTAAGATATTCGTGTTATAATTCCCTGGCTCATCATGCTCACGAAACTAGATTACTATTCTCTACAGATCACTTCTAATATATTATATTTTAATAAAAAAACTTTAGACATTGTTAACTCTAAATTAAAATTTAACAACTCCTCAATTTTATCTATTCTTCTCACTATTAATGTATGACATAATTGGAGAATTAATCTTAATATTAAATATAAGATATTTTTTTATATTTATTAATATTTTTTTAAATTATCTCTATTGATATCATTTTAATAATAATTAAATAAGAGAAAGAGGGAGAATTAAAGAAGATAATTAGAATATTTAAAAATATACTATTTTAATTAATTTTTTAATATAATTAAATTAGTTAAATATAACATATATTAAATATTAAAATAATATATTTATATTAAAAATTTAATGATATAACGTATAAATAGGATAAAAAAATTTTTAATTTATAAATAGAACAAAATGAAGACACCCTATTGTAAAAGAAATTATTCAGAAAATGTTAACCGTAAACAAGCCTAGGAGGATAATTATTAAAGATTTAGAATTTGTATTATTATCTCAACTCAACTAAAGATTGAGATGGAAAGTATAGGGGAAGTAGAGGGAAAAGGAAATATAGAAAACCATCCAAGTCTCAGCGATTAGTGCTCCTTTTGCAGTTATTAATATATATTGATTATTTAATATTTCAATTTATTTGCATTATCGTTTTAACTTTTAATTATTGGGGTAGACCATCTATTTTTTATATTTGGCAAAAAGAGATAGAGTGATATATATATTTTATAGTAAGACATGCCTTTCAAAGCGCACAATCGAATCACAGAAGATTTAACTCTTGGACTCGAGCATTGGCACTAGAAACTTGTGATTATCATGTTACATGTCACCTTTACCCATACCATTTATATAATCGGTGTTATTCTAACAGCATATAAACGCCTATATATATATATATAGATTTAAATATTAATTTATCATATTAAAAAATTAATAACTTTTATTATACCCTACCTTTAGTTGCTATCGTCGTCATTAAGGTGTTAAACATAAGTTTAATGTTACATATCCAAAATGCCCATATAGGAATAGTTTACATTATTTTATTTTTTAACATGCAATATATATTATATTTTTAATCACTAATAACAACTATTTTTTATATTTAATATTTATTTAGGGACATAAACTTTCTTTCAATTATAAAAAAATGTTTTTTTAATTCCATTCCTTTTTGTATATAGCACGATTTTCTTTGACTAACCAAAATATATATTTTTTTTTTGCGGGAAAAATGTTGATATTTTTTATTCATTCAATTGTTTGCGTTGTTATTTTTTATGGGGGTTTGCATTATCATTTTAAATATTATAATAAATCATATTTTATTAAAAATTAAGACGTGTGTATCACCAAAGGATTCGAATGATCTTAATCACGTCACTTTTGCACTTGTATTTACCTGCTTCATTATTAATTAAGATGTCAGTGTAAAGGGTGTCAAAATGACTCCTACTACGACTGAGAAGCATGATTAATTAGAATTAAAGTTAATCACCATGAGTTCAGTAATAATAATAGATTTTAATCACGCCATCGTCCACAATGCAGAGGGAATAACACCATGATTTTCATCATAACCCGTTTAGGATTTAATCATGCCAGTCCTGCAATCATGTAAAGAAAAAGTGGAAATTAAAATAAACCGATAGATCCTCCAAAAGAACAATGCTTTTTTCGAATAAGCCAATTCATTTAGGACCCTGCGGATCCACTCGTTTTCCTATTCAAAGATTAGCCTTTTGTCTCTGTGTTTTCCTATAGCTAATTCTTCATTTATGAAGAGATGTCAAGGGGACTTCTTATTTCCCAAACAAATTAAGGCCTTCTCCATATATCTAAGCACTGGTTTTTAATAAAAACAATAATATTTAAAATTTTGAAAAATATATTTTATAATTTGGATTTTTTTTAAAAAAAATTTAGTGTAATAATCTAAGGTATCAAAAACATATTTAAATTTTTTTGAAAAGATGGAACGTAACTTTTCAGTATTGATGTAAAGTTTAATTGAAAATAGTATACTGCATTCTTATCAGTGACTAGTCGGCGAGGCAGTAGGGAACCAGTGAGGGCAGCGGCGAATGCGTCACGCCATCGATGCCGTGCACTCAAGCAATCGTTTCTGTCATATCCCTCTGCCTATTTCCTTTATTAGCACGCTCCTTCCTCACTTTCTTCTGTCAGCACAACGAGAGAGAGAAACAGATCTAAGAAGCTCCGCGATCCTTCCTGAAACTCTACAGCTGCGGTGATTTATGTATCCTCCATCTTCTGTGTTGCTTGCTTGTCGCCTCATCGTTGTTCATCCACCGTCATTCTCCTTTTTCGTTTAGCTCTCAGCCGTTGTTGAGATTCTGTTTGCTTGCATCTACTGTGTTACTGTCGCTAGCAGCTTGCCGTCGTGTGTTGTTGCTTTCCTCGTCCATTCTGAGCTCGCTACTGTTCTTGCTGGAGATTCCTCTCCTTCCTCTTCTATCTGGGGTCACTGTGTGTGGAGAGAGAGATATTATAGAGACAGGCGAGACCAGAAGCAGAAAACGTCGCCGTTGAAGGAGGACGGTGACGACAGAGGAAGCTCGCGATGCTGTTGACCAGTTGAGTTGAGCATTTATTATTCTCCTCCGGCATTATTTTCGGCGATTTGTGCTTGCTGTGGTTGCGAGGCATTGTAGCTTTCTGGTTGAGTAAAAAAAAAATTATAAAATAGAGGCTGTTGTTGTTGATTTGGTTGAGCAGAACATAATACATGGATATGTGTATGGATATATGTGGTGGCGTTGGGGAGTTGGGGAGCATATGTATTTGTGTATATATATAGCTATATGTATATAGATATATATCGCTGCTGTAAGGAATAGCAGTGACGAGAAGAATAGAAGATGCCTTTGCTGTTGCACCTTCTTTCTACACATTCGAGGTAAGAAAGAGCTGATATGTTGCTGTAGAGGATGAGTTGCTGCTGGTGTGCGTGTCTGTAGCTTGTGAGATGGAAAAAAAAAAAATAGAGAGAAAAAGAATAAGAAGGCGTGGCTGCTGCTGTAGGAATATATATATATAATAGTGGCTTACCTTGAGTTGCTATATGGATGAAAATGAAAGTTTCAGATTTATTGAAGTGGGGGTTGAGAGGTATAAGTAAGGTTAGGAAATGAATTAGTGAGCTCACTGTGTTTTGAAGTATGAAAGTTATAAAATATCATAAATTAGTGAGCTCACTGTGTTTTGGAAGTATGAAAGTTATAAAATATCATGGCTTTGATATTTTAATAGATGCTATAATTAGATTGAAGAAAAATATATATAAGTAAGAAAAAAATGGATAAACAGAAATTAAAGTAAATAAGAGAGAGGAGGAAATTGGTTGATGTTGGCAGGCATGATATATGTATATATGTATATATAACTAAAGACAGAAAATTTATTCCAACAAATTGGAATTTAAGGGCCAAAGAATATGGATGGAATTGGAATAAAAGTTTTGAAATTAAATACACAAGGTTAAAAATTTTAAGAGATAATGGATGGTTATGGATTTTTTCTTTAAATAGCCTCAAGTATTAATGAAGATAAAGTTTTTGGTAAATGATTATGGTTATTTGTAAAGATTGAATTTGTTGAATTATGTTTTTTGGATGTTAGTTTATAGAATGTTTTATTTTTGGGTAATTTAGGGAAATAAAGGGATAATGATATTATGAAGTTAAGAGTAAGAGTAAGTATATTAGAGCATTATAGGTGAGTGAATAATATTTCTTAAAATTTATATTTTTAAATGCATTGTCATTTCAAATGTTGAATTTCAAATATGAATTACGAAAAGTAAATTTTAAGAAAGTATGGTTTAAATTGTTAGAAATAATTTTCTTTTGATTGATTTACAAAAGAATTATGATTATGCATGAAAATGGATAAATAAATTTTTGAAAAGAGTTTGACAAAAGTTGTATTGAACTGATATTATTCATGAAATAAATTCTTATGGGAATCTCATATGATTTTACAGTAACTTGATTTTAAATGTACATGTTGGGATTTTAGAAATTCAAATTAGTTTTTACCAACAGTTATAGCATTAAAATAGTTGAGATTATTATATATGAAATAAACCCCATGCATGATGAAAATATTTTAGAAATGATAGAATACAGAACGCTGGTTGCTAACAGTAGTACTGTTAGCCCTTGGTGCACCTTAGTTACTCGAGCTCGACAGTTAGTGGCCTTGAGTCATCAGAATTATTTCGTGGGATTTATTCTCGTGACAGTTAGTGGCCTTGAGCCACTAGAATTATTTCATGGGATTAGTGACTTCGAACCGCCAGAATGGTTATTTACTCTCATGAACTGTGTGTCCACGTCTGTATTAGTGGCTTCGAGCCACCAAATTTGTTAGTTACCCTCGTGGATTGTGTGTCCACGTCTGTTTTTGTTCTATTGAAGTCTTACAGAAAGATTATAGTTTTGAAAGGATTATTTTTAAATGATTGATTTGAAATGGTTATTTTAGATTGTTGTTTCCCCTGAAATCCAAATGTTTATGGAAATATTTGCATCAGATTACAAAATATTATAAAATACATTTTCAACATGATTATACATTGTTTATTTCCGCATTCTTTTAAATGATGTTTTTGGGATGTTATTCACGAGTAGATTATTTGGCCTCAGATAGTGCATGTGACCCTAATGCTCCCACTGAGCAGTGAAGAGCCTTGTCGCAGATCCGAAGCGTTGTTTTTGAACAAGATTGATTTTAATGTAATAATCTTTATTAAGTACTTGTATTATTTTAATAAAAGGGTAAATGCTCCACATAGACCTTAGAAAATATTGTTTATTTTGAAAAACGTATGGAAAGTTTAAACATTGCATTTTAGGTTTTAGGCTTTTAGAATATGAAATTATTCATATTCTATATTGGTCACAGTTTAAAACAATTCAAATTTTAGGACATGACACGGCAACAAGACTCCTTAATGCACAAACCCATATGTGGAACCACACCTTTAGCTTCATAAACGCAATGTCTCTCAAGTCAGCAATAGAGTTAAACATACCAGACATCATTCACAAGCATGGCAAGCCCATGCCGCCTCCTCCTCTTCTTATCTCTTCCTTTCAAATCCACCCTTCTAAATCTCCTTATATTCATCATCGCTAATGTGACTCCTCATCCATTCTAGCTTCTTCTCTCTCCAGAAGCTTCCAGAAACTTCTGATGACCCTTCAGAAGAAGGATATGTCCTAACCGATGCATCCACCCTTCTTCTCAAGGAACACCCTTTAATTGCTACACCTTTCGTTCTTGCTGAGTTGGATCCCATCCTAAAAAAGCCCTGGTAAGATATCACCAATTGGTTCCAAAACGATGATGTCCCTCCGTTTCACACGACATGTGGGAAGACATTCTGGGAGTATGCTAAGGTTGACCCTAATTGTAATCATTCTTTCAATGAAGCTATGGACAGTGACGCGATCTTGGCTATAAGTGTGGTGACTGAAAGTTGCAAAGAGGTGTTTAAGGGAATAAAGTCGTTGGTGGATGCTGGGGGTGGCACTGGCACTGTGGCTAAGGCCATTGTTAGAGCATTATAAGACTGTAGAAAGATCTCGAGTTTGTAGGAGGGAACATGTTCAAGGCCATTCCTCCTTGTGATGCTATATTGTTGAAGGTAATGTTTCACTACATACATAATAACACAATTCATATATTTAATAACATGCATGCTTGAAGGAGTTAAAAATTTCAACCTTGAAGTCATTTATCATTCTTTCATTCGAAAGACTTAATATTTAGAAATCAAAATCTCCAAAGATCCTTTTTATCATGAGTTCGTTATATGAGATGAAGAGAGAAGAACGTTCTTACATTGTTTTTTAGACACTTGGTTTTCTTATAATAGTTACTTTTTAGATGGAAAAGCCTTGGTATGAGATGACCAATTGGCTTCAAAATGATGATCCGTCGCCGTTTCACACGGCGTATGGGATGAAGTTTTTGGACTACGCTGACGTGAACCCTAAGTTTAGTCATTCTTTCAATGAAGCTACTGCTAGTGATTCGAGCTTGGTCATGAGTGTGGTGCTCGAAAGTTGCAAAGAGGTGAATAAAGTCGTTGGTGGACGTTGCAGGTGGCACTGGGACTACAGCTAAGGCCATTGTTAAAGCATTCCCAGAAATTGAATGTACTGTGTTTGATCTCCCACATGTTGTTGATGGCCTGAAAGATAGCAGAAATCTCAAGTTTGTGGGAGGAAACAGGTTCGAGGCTGTTCCTCCTTCCGATGCTGTACTGATGAAGGTGATAACTTCAAAACGATTGTGTGTATTATTCAACCTAGTATTCATTCGTTCTAATAATTGTGTTGCTTTGCTTGGCATGAAAATAGTGGATAGTACATGATTGGGAAGATGAGCACATTCGGAAGATTCTGAAGAATTGCAGGGAGGGAATTGCAGCAAGCAAAGGGGAAGGAGGGAAGTTGATAATAAGTAGACATCGTGTTGGAGGATGACTTGGTAGGAGACAATCACAATGGAACAGTTGAGAATCAACTGTTGATGGATATGGAGATGATGGTTTTGTATCCTGGAAAAGAGAGGACTGAGAAAGAACTAGCCAACTTATTCCGTTCTGCTGGTTTTACTGATTACAAGATTTACAAGACTCCTTAATGCTCAAACCCATATATGGAACCACACCTTCAGCTTCATAAACTCTATGTCCCTCAAATCTGCAATAGATCTTAATATTCCAGACATCATTAACAAACATGGCAAACCTATGCCTCTGTCCCTTCTCATCTCTTCCCTTCAAATCCACCCTTCTAAATCTCCACACATTCATCGCTTAATGCGACTCCTCACTCATTCTGGCTTCTTCTCTCTCCAGAAGCTTCCAGATACTAATGACGCTTCAGAAGAAGGATATGTCCTAACCGATGCATCGACCCTTCTTATAAAAGACAGCCCTTTAAGTGTCACCCCCTTCTTGCTTGCCATGTTGGATCCAACCTTAACAAAACCTTGGTATCAAGTAGCTAACTGGTTCCAAAACGGCGATCCGACGCCGTTTCACACTGCGCATGGAAAGACATTTTGGGAGTTTGCTGGGATGGTGACGAGTGTGGTGATTGATAAGTGTAAGGGTGTGTTTAAGGGATTAGAGTCATTTGTAGATGTCGGTGGTAGGACAGGGACAGTGGCTAAGGCTATTGCTGAAGCATTTCCATGTACCGTGTTCGATCTCCCACATGTTGTCGATAGTCTCCAAGATAGTGGGAATCTCAGGTTTGTGGGAAGAGACATGTTCGAGGCCATTCCTCCTTCTGATGGCATACTCATGAAGGTGATTGTAATCCATTTATTGGCATTCATGACTGGAAATAATTATTATTCCTCGTACCTTTTATATAAATATTAGTTAATAAATTTAAATGAATTAAAAAAATTAAATAAACTAGTTAATTACTAATAAGCATTGGTCCAAGTGGAATGAGCTTTAATTGCTTAATCATAAGGTTGAGTTATAATTTGTGTGAATATATAAAATGTCTTTGAGAAAGTTATCCCCAATTGAACCTCACAATTCTCAAATAATCTATAGTCACATAGATATATAAAAAAATCAGTTAATTATGATCAAATTTAAATTTTTAAAATAAATTCATATTATATACTCTTTAATATTTAAGTTAGTAAACTATATCTTATAGTAGTTATTAATTCTATCTTAAAATTTAACATTTCAAATTTACCCATTTAATAAATGAAGGATAAAATAATATTCTTTCGGTCTTTAATATATGACATAATTAAAAAATTAATATTGATCCTAAATATAAGATATATTTTTCTATATTTATTAACATTTTTTTAAATTACTCCTTTAACAATAATCAAATAAGAGAGAGAGGGAGGGAGTTAAGGAAGATGATAATAGTGTTTTAAAAAGATATATTATTTTAACTAAATGTTATTTTAATTAACTTTATTAAATAATTAAATTAATTAAATATATTATATATTAAATATCAGAAGAAGAAGAGTATACTCATATTAAAAATTTGATAATATGATATATAAATAGGACAAAAAACATTTTCTGTAACTTATAAATAGGAATATGAGTATACTCTTTTGTAAAAGAAATTACTCAAAAAAATGTTGACGGTAAACAAGCCTACGATGATTATTATAAGGATTTGAATTTGAATTCTCCTGATTTCTCTTTCCCTATATTTATTCTTCACTTGTCATCAGAACTAATGATTGAGATGGAAATCATAGAGGAAGTAGAGGGGAAAAGGAAATATAGAAAACCATCCAAGTCCCAGCGATTAATTCTCCTTTTGCAGTTATTAATATATATTGATTATTTAATATTTCAATTTATTTGCATTATCGTTTTAATTATGACGGCAGATAATATATTTTTTTATATTTGGCGAAAAAAGATAGAGTGATATATATTTTATAGTAAGACATGCCTTTCACAGCGCACGATCAAGATTTAACTGTTAGACTCAATCATTCGTGCTAGAAACTTGTGATTATTGTGTTACATGTCATATTTACCCATACCATTTATATAATTGGTGTTTTTCTAACAGCATATAAACGTTTTTTCGTAACTTAGGTGTTAAACATACGTTTGATATTACATATTGAGAAGGCCCACAACGATAGAAATAATTTATATTATTTTATTTTTTGATATACAATATATATTATATTAATAACAATCATTTTTATATTTAATATTTATTTAGGGACATAAACTTTCTTTCAATTATTTTTTGTGGAAAGATGTTGATTTTTTTTAATAATCATTCAATTGTGTGCGTTGTCATTTTTAATGAGGGTTTGCATTATCATTTTAAATATTATAATAAATAATATTTTATTACACAACCATGCCTTTTAAAACACGTTTTAAAAGTTTTCACACGACAATAATTTAAGGTTGAAAATTAAGAAGTGCATATCCCCTAAGATTCGAATGATCTTAATCACGTCACTTTTGCACTTGTCTTTACCTGCTTCATTATGAATTAAGATGCAGTGTTTCGGTGTCAAAATGAATACTATTACGACTAAGAAGCATGAGTTCCGTAATAAGATTAGACTTTAATCCCGCCATCGTGAACAATGCAGAGTGAATCACACCATGATTTTCATCATAACCCCGTTTAGGATTTAATCATGGCAGTCCTGCAATCATTAAAGAAAAAGTGGAAATTAAAGTAACAATGCTTTTTCCAAATAAGCCAATTCATGTAGGACCCTGCAGACCTACTCCTTTTCTATTCAAAGATCAGCCTTTTGTCGCTGTGTTTTCCCCTCGCTAATTCTTCGATATGTCAAGGGGGCTTCTTATTTCCAAAACAAGTTAAATCCTTCTACGCGTATCTAAACGCTGGATTATAATAAGAACAATAATATTTAAATTTTTTAAAAATATATTTTATAATTTGAATTTTTTTTGAAAAATTTGGGGTAATAATCTAAGGGGTCAAAAACATATTTAAAATTTTTTGAAAAGATGGAACGTAACTTTTCAGTATTGTTGTAAAGTTTAATTGAAAATAGTATACTAAATTTTGCAAAATCTAAAAAAAAATAATTATATATTTCAAATTTAACATAAGGAATCATAAAATAAATGTAAAGTGTTACATGGGAAAAATTAGCATGGTTCTTTAACCATCCTCTGTCATAAGAGAGTATATCCTTTAATTTGTTACTTCTTTCTTTATTGAATTTGCTTGTTGATGAATTAAATTTAAACAATAACCAAACCCGACAGGAATTTTGTGAAGGATCCCTTCATATCATATTTCCTATATATCTTTATATTTCATATACAAAAAATATAAATACACAAACTTACTAATAAAACTTTTAAACAGATACTTTTCATTTATTTTTTATTTTATTTTTTTGAAAAAGGCATCCACTTAGTCAACTATAAATTGAGCCTATGAGTTAGCTGTATAGAAAATCCATCTCAAAACGACAATCACATATCATCATCATCTTCTTCCATGGGATCCCAAAACAACGAGCTTGGAGCAACAAGACTCCTTCATGCTCAAACCCACATATGGAATCACATCTTCAGCTTCATAAACTCAATGACTCTCAAGTCTGCAATTGAGTTGAACATACCAGAAATCATCCACAAGCATGGCAAGCCAATGCCTCTTCCTCTTCTCATCTCTTCCCTTCAAATTCACCCTTCTAAATCTTCGTACATTCATCGCTTAATGCGACTCCTCACCTATTCTGGCTTCTTCTCTCTCCAGAAGCTTCCAGAAGAAGGCTATGTCCTAACAGATGCATCAACCCTTCTTCTCAAGGACCACCCCTTAAGTGCGACACCTATGGTCCTCCTTATTGTCGATCCCTCCATGAAAAATCCTTGGTATGAGTTGACCAATTGGCTTCAAAATGATGATCCGTCGCCGTTTCACACGGCTCATGGGATGAAGATTTGGGACTACGCTAACGTGAACCCTAAGTTTAATCATTATTTCAATGAAGCTACTGCTAGTGATTCGAGCTTGGTCATGAGTGTTGTGCTCGAAAGTTGCAAAGAGGTGTTCAAAGGAATAAAGTCGTTGGTGGACGTCGCAGGTGGCACTGGGACTACAGCTAAGGCCATTGCTAAAGCATTCCCAGAAATTGAATGTACTGTGTTTGATCTCCCACATGTTGTTGATGGCCTGAAAGATAGTAGAAATCTCAAGTTTGTGGGAGGAAACATGTTCGAGGCTGTTCCTCCTTCCGATGCCGTACTGATGAAGGTGATAACTTCAAAACGATTTGTGTGCGTGTGTGCGAGCTCATTATTCAACCTAGTATCCATTCGTTCTAATAATTGTGTTGCTTTGCTTGTCATGAAAATAGTGGATAGTACATGATTGGGAAGATGAGCAGATTCTGAAGATTCTGAAGAATTGCAGGGAGGGAATTGCAGCAAGCAAAGGGGAAGGAGGGAAGAAGTTGATAATAATAGACAGCGTGTTGGAGGATGACGTGGTCGGAGACAAGCAAAACGGAACAGTTGAGAATCAACTGTTGATGGATATGGAGATGATGGTTTTGTATCCTGGAAAAGAGAGGACTGAGAAAGAACTGGCCAACTTATTCCGTTCTGCCGGTTTTACTGATTACAAGATCTATCCTGTTCTGGGTTCGCGATCTCTCATAGAGGTTTATCCATGAAAAAGATAACGGTCTTGTATGTCAACTAGTATTGAATGATCGAATAATTAAGGTTGTTGGGAGTGGAATGAAGAAGGTCAATTTATATTATATGTACCGCTTTCTAATTAATCTACATTATATCATGTATTGCGTTCTACTACTATCTGTGTGTTTGATGAAAGAGTTGTTTAGTGTTGTCTTTTATAATTAATAATATGAAAATAGTGTGGTTGAGAAGATTATACTCTATCCTAAGTAAAATTTTCTAGCATTTATATTGTGTCCATTAATCTTAATTTTTAGCATTAACTTTGCATACTAAACTTCGGAAAAAATGGAAAATCGTTGTGCCATGCACATGGTAGTCCATATGGATGGATGTCAAATTCCAATTATTCAAATGCAAATGACTCTATTTACTACGAGAAAAATATTTATCATTAAGTTATTTCACAATAGTTATAAATAAATTTGTAGTTAAAAAAAGACGAAAATATTTTTAAATAAATTTTATTTTAAAATGTTTTTTTAAGAAATTTTTTATAAAAACTTAACATGAAATATATTTTTAATAGTTTTTATATAAAATATTATTATAAAAAATATTCTACTCTAATTTAAAAATTGAAGAGAAATAAAAATATTAAAAATAATATATTTTTAATGGTTATTTTTAAAAAATAACTATTGAAAGAGGAAGACATTAATATCCATTAAAAGTCAACTCTGCAGACACCTTATACACAATTTCCTAGAAAGTCACAAAAACATGAAAATGTTCATTAAAAATCAACTCTGCGAAGTCATAAGAACATGATTAATGCCTAGTAAAAATCAACTCTGCAGCCTCCCTATACACATTTCCATAGAAAGTCAAAAAACCATAATTAATATCCATTAAAAAGTCAACTGCAGCCCCCCTTACACAATCCCCTACCACCACTTTTTGTTCTTCCTCTCATCCATTTCCTTTCAATCACACGGTTCCACCGTTTGATCGTACTTTTATATTTTAAAAAAATGCAAAATCATTTCCCTTGTCATACACACATCACTTCCCTTCCTTGTGACTTCCTTCGTCCGGTTTCTACTACAGTGTTCAAACAAGACAAGTCATGGAGAAGCTTTTCTTTCTTTGCATATTGTTTAATGTACAGTTCCAACTATTTTTAACCTAAAAAATTAAGCATACTAATAATTAATTATACTAACACTTACAACTTCAAATGAGATATGGAGACTTTTGATAGTGGTTAAAATAAAAGTGGTTAAAGTGGACTTTCAATTGTAGTTGTGCATAAAAATACTATTAAAAATCTTTCCAAAATTTAAAAATTATTACTAAATTATAATTTTATTTTTACTTTCTCATATTCATTTGAGGTCCATTTCTCTACTCCACCATGATAGACTTATAAGAATGTCATTTTTTAACATTTTTTTCCCTATTTTTAGTACCTCTCTCTATTGTTCTCGTCATCTCTATCGTTGTCTTATGTCGTAAAAGCCATAGTTCACTATTTAATTTTATCATTTGCTCATTTTTCTTGCTTTTTTAATTATTTGTTATTTATAAACTATAATACATCATATATATATAGAGAGAGAGAGAGTCAATCATTCTTGTATTAAAGATATAAATTTTTTTCTATTCGCCATCTTTTTATATCTTTAATATTTTTGTCGGATTTACAACATCTTCTCTAAATCTGATCTAATACTTTTAGTGAGACAATCGTGGTGGGTAACAATGGGTGGTGGTAAATAGAACTTCTTGGAAGGGGTTTGAATCTTCTAGGTCTTTAGTTTCTTTACTAGATTTTTGACTTATTTTCTCCAGATTTAGCCTGATATTTTTGATTAATGTAGTCGAGGTGGCTAATGGTAGGTGTAGGAGGAGAAAAACTAAAAAAAGAAATCTATCTTTCCATAGATCTTTTAGCCAGAACCGTCGTGGAAAGAAAATAATTAACAATAATTAATGTTGTTAATTTTTTCACCTTTGATGGCAAAATTTGCATAAAATCATCATTAAAGGTTAAGTTTAACAGCAGTTACAAAATCGCCATTAAAAGGTAGATTTATAGTGACGGTAGAATTCACACTGCTCCTAAAATCGCCATAAAAAATCACTTTTAACCGCCTTTAAAAGTTTTTTTAATAGTAATTTTACATATTTAAAGTGCATATATAAGGTTTTTTATTATATTGGAAAATATTTTGTTGTATTAAGAAAATTTAATTTCTCCCCCACCACCCAAAAAAATCATTTTTGTTGCTACGTATTTTTAAAAATATTATTTTTCTTATATGAGATTTCTCTTGATTCTAATCAAAGTTACGGTTCCAGCCTTGAGGATTACAACCCAGCATGGTAACTCTAATACTACTTGTTTTGTTCATTATTTATTTAGACTTGTCTCAAAGTTTAAACAGTTTATATGCCTGTAACTCAAGTTTTGGGGGTTACATCCTTACATATTTCCAAAACGTCTATGCTGCATAATGTGCAATTAGTTGGCTTTGATCCGATTAATCCATTAATTGTCATTAAAAGTGGGAAGATCTTATTTCCAAAATTGCAGATTTGATCTGATTAATCCATCCATTAATTACCATTAAAAATGGATGATCTGTTTTCCAAAACGTCTACGCTGAAAAGAGCGGAAACTTGCTAGACTACATATAAATTGAACCTACTAGTGTGTTAGATTCCACATCACATTAATTAGCTTCTTCCATGGGATCCCAAAGCAGAGAGATTGAATCAGCAAGACTCCTTAACGCTCAAACCCATATATGGAACCACACCTTCAGCTTCATAAACTCTATGTCCCTCAAATCTGCAATAGATCTTAATATTCCAGACATCATTAACAAACATGGCAAACCTATGCCTCTGTCCCTTCTCATCTCTTCCCTTCAAATCCACCCTTCTAAATCTCCGCACATTCATCGCTTAATGCGACTCCTCACTCATTCAGGTTTCTTCTCTCTCGAGAAGCTTCCAGAAACTAGGGGTGTTCACGGGACGAGACAGGACCGGGACAACCCCGTCCCGGTCCCGTCCCGAGATAGGACTTCCCGTCCCGTCCCGAGTATGTCCCGGTCCCGATTCGGGAATTCCCGAACCCAATTTAAAAAAAATAAAATATTAGATATTTTATATATATCCTATATATTAGTAACATATAATCAAAACACAAAAAATAATAGAAGAAATTAAATTCTCTTTATTATGATTAGCAACTTAAAATAATAAATATCATTAATTATACTACAAATACTATTACTTTTTTAATTTTTTCACTTCACCAACTGAAGTTACTGCTTTATCTGTAAAGAAATAAATACATATAAGGAAGAAAAAAATACAATCATCTAATAAATAATATGATATAACTAATACTATTTTCTATTTTTATTTTTTATAAAAAATAAATAAAATAAAAATATTTTTTATTTTTTTAAAAAAAATATTCGGGACGGGACGGGAATCCCGAGGGTCAGGCCGAGACCCGTCCCGTCCCGAACCTCTTCTTTGTCCTGTCCCGAAATGTCCCGTCCCGACCCTTCACGGGACGGGACTGGACGGATCCGTCCCGAATTGCCCGGGACCGGGTCGGGACAACCCGAGACAGGACAAAATGAATACCCCTACCAGAAACTACAAATGACCCTTCAGAAGAAGGATATGTCCTAACCGATGCATCGACCCTTCTTATAAAAGACAGCCCTTTAAGTGTCACCCCTTTCTTGCATGCCATGTTGGATCCAACCTTAACAAAACCTTGGTATCAAGTGGCTAACTGGTTACAAAACGGCGATCCGACGCCGTTTCACACGGCGCATGGAAAGACATTTTGGGAGTATGGAGGGGTTCATCCTAAGCTTAATCGTTTTTTAAACGATGCTATGGCTAGTGAAGCGTGGATGGTGACGAGTGTGGTGATTGATAAGTGTAAAGGTGTGTATAACGGATTAGAGTCATTAGTAGATGTCGGTGGTGGGACAGGGACAGTGGCTAAGGCTATTGCTGAAGCATTTCCAGAAATACAATGTACTGTGTTCAATCTCCCACACGTTGTAGATGGTCTCCAAGACAGTGGGAATCTCAGGTTTGTGGGAGGAGACATGTTTGAGGCCATTCCTCCTTCTGATGGCATACTCATGAAGGTGATTGTAATCCATTTATGTGTATTCATGACTGGAAATAATTATTATCCTCCTATCATTTATATAAGAGATAATTGATCAATTTAGATATATTAAAAAAATAAAATAAAATCCATGTGAATGCACAAAATGGCTTTGGAAGAGTTACCCTAATTGGGCTTTAATTCTTGAATCTATCACAGTCATATATATAAAAAAATCAATTAATTATAATTAAACTCAAAACTTTAAAACGAATTTATATTATATATTCTTTAATCTATATAAATTAGTCAACTAACTCTTATATTAGTTATAATTAATTAATTTAATTTTTTTAATATGCTTAAGTTAGTCTAACTCTTTTACTAAGGATCGGATGGAGTATTTTTATAATGTGTGTTTGACAGTAGTTTCTTTTTGAATGGCAATTACAGTCGATTTTACATGACTGGAACGATGAGGAATGTGAAGATATTGAACAAGTGCAAGGAGGCAATTACAAGAAAAGGGAAAGAAGGGAAGGTGATTATAATAGACATGATAATGGAGAATTCTAAGGGAGATAGCGATGATGAAACAGCTGAAACACAAATGTTAATTGATATGTTGATGATGGTTTTGGTGACTGGAAAAGAGAGGAACGAGAAAGAGTGGGCCAAGTTGATATTCTCTGCTGGTTTCAGTGACTATAAGGTCACTCCAGCTCTAGGCTTAAGATCTCTCATTGAGGCTTTTCCATGACGAATTAATTAAGACCCGTTATAATTAATGGGAAACAGAATCATACTAATACCTCCTTAATATATTGATGTTCGTGTGAATTTGGTATTGAGAGTGGAAACTCATGTTTGTCCCGTTGTCTACCATGTTATTTTAATTTAGTGAAAGGTATCCCTATTCTGATAGGGGCGAGGCTGCTTACTATCCTATCTAATGAATTGTTGGTCTTATCTATCGTGTTATGTTGCAATGATAATAATATTGTGGTGGACTTGAGCAATTTTATTATGATTAGTATTAATTAATAATCAGAAGATTTACAAAGTTAATTGGTTCATTTGGTTTGAGTATTGAGGAAATAACAAAATAGGTTCTACTTAATCATGGATCATGATTTTTTTTATTGGAGAATGAGAGTTGTGTAAAGTAATTAATTAAAGTTATTTGATAATGTTATCGTCGCTATTCTTCAATAATGCATGATCAAATTTCAAGAGGGGGAAGAGAAGCAGCCTGCTTTACTCAAATTTAGGAAGGAGATTGTGAGGGGAGAGTTGAAGCTACTGTATTTTTACTTGTAATAATTATTATTATTAGGATTTAGGAGAATGGTCAATCCTAGTGGGAGAATAATACTACAGTCCTATGTGTTTTTGAAAAAAAATATTCTAAAAAATAAATTTCAAATATTGAGTCAGACGGTTATATTTTTTTTCTCTTTTTATTGAATCTTCTAAATTATTTGTTATATAGGCATTAGTCCTTCCCTCTTAAAAAAAAAACGTTAGAGACACTTCTGACAGCGTTATTCAAAGTTTTATTTTTATCTCTTCCATGGGGGTGTTAGTGTGGAAACTGTTCTTATCCATGAATATAATTCATCATAATCACATAATATTTAATTATACAAGACATTTCTTAGATTATTATTCTAAAATAGTTTGACATTGTTGTGATTGTGGGTTAGCGAAAACGCCACGTGGACTTCGAGTGTTGAACTCAAGTGAGGAACAGGAATTGGTGCAAGTTCATGAACAAGGCTTTCACCAATTACATCGAAATATGAATTCATGAATGATCAAATATGATTTAATTAAGTTAATGGTATCACATCATGTCTTTATCCACCCAATTTTAATGTGAAAAATATCGAAGATATGCTCCAAACTTTGGGTTGTCCGGCTAATATTTTATATATTATATGTCGCAATAACTTGAGAAACTTTATGACCGTCCACGTCCTATAGATTGATTCCAATATGTATATGGTCCGTTTGGTCCATGGAAAAGTTTGGAATGGAAAAGGAGGAAATGAAATAGAAAATTATCGATTGAGTGGATATTTGGTTGGTATAATTAAGAAGAGAAAATAATTTGAATTTTTTTTTTATGTTTAATTGGTTAAAAATGATAGAAAATTATGAGGAAAACATGTAAATGATCCTATTGCCCTTGAGTATTTATTAATAAATTTATATTTTAATTTAAAAATTAAGATATTAAAAATCTAGTTACTCATATAATAATTCATAAGTTATAAAAAAATATAATTTAAATATATATAAATTATTATAAATATTAAACGATCAATAATAATTACATAAATTATTTCTTAAATTGCACTTTAATGATTATTTCTATGTGCACCTCTTCAAAACACTGACACTTTGAAGCTGCCTTTGGATGTACCCCTCGCTTTGCCAATATTCGTTTGCCTCTTTCTTTTTTTTCTGTACATTTCTATTTTCTTGTTAAATTTTAATCCAGTTCAAGTTTTAATATGTGTTTAGGATCACTTTTGAGAATAGATTATAGAGTCAAATTATGATTTTGTGAGATTTTGGCTAAACAAGATTTTTTTTTTTCAAAAATCAATTTTAGAACTCAAACCATGGTTTGGAGTCCAAAACCATAGTTTGAGAATAATTGGTCTCTTTGTAACTTTTTGGTACCCCTTGTCATGGTGAGTTTTTTATTAATTAATAATTTAAATTTTATTAATTTAAAAAAAAGTTAAAACAAATAAAATCTAATTTAATTTCTTATTTGAAAATGTTAGAAAAAAGATAAATTTGCCAATAAAAATTACAATCTTCCATATTTTTCTATGGTCATCTAGATTGGTTCTCTAATAAAGTTTTCAGTAGAAAAAAATTAAAATTTAGATAAATATTATAAATTTTTACTTTATTCAAATACATATGTATATGTATTATTTTATAATTATTTAAATAAAAAATTTAAAATTAAATTTATTCTTTATGTAATCATCATATTAGTTTATGTCTTTTTTAGTAATTGTCTATGGAAAAGTGATTCTGCTATTAATCATCCAAACATTTCCAATTTTTAAAATCACTTTTTTCTCAAAATATATTTTTCCCAAAATCTATTATCCAGAATCTATTCTTCCCAAAATCTATTCTCCAAAAGCTCACTCATCCATTTTCAACTAGAACCAATTAAAAACTAAGTATGTGTTTGGCAATAGATTTTAGGAATAGATTATCTAATAAAATTATAGTTTGAGCACATGTGAGTCAAACACTGATTTTTTTAAAAAATCAATTTTAAGATTGAAACTATGGTTTGAGTCTTCAAACCATGGTTTTAAAAAAAATTATTCTTGAGTAGCTTTGTGCCCCAACTTTTCGGTTGTTAGTGTGCATGTGGGTTTATTTTTTTATTTTAATTTTAAATAATAATTTAATTTTTATTTTAAAAAAATAAATACTATTTAAAATCTAAAATTTTAATTTCTTATTTTAAAATTACTATCTTCCAAAATTTTAAACAATGATCTACATTGGTTAATTCTAATAATTTATTTTTATTTAAATTTATAATTAATAATTTAAATTTTAGTTAAAATAAATAAATATTTTTTTTAAATCTAAAATTTAAAATTTTGGAGAAAAGATAAATTTGTCAATAAAAATTATCATCTTCCACATTTTTTTACGGCTATATAGATTAGTTAACCCTAATAAAGTTTTCAATATAAAAAAAATAAAATTAAGGTGAATAATATAAATTTTTACCTTACTCAAATACATATGTATATGTATTATTTTGTAATCACTTAAATAAAAAAATTTAAAATCAAATTTATTTTTTACGTAATTATCATATTAATTTATGTCTTTTTTAGTAAATTGTCTATAGAAAAATGATTCTACTACTAATCATCCAAACATCTCCAATTTTTAAAACCACTTTTTTCCTAGAATCTATTCTTCCCAAAATCTATTCTCCAAAAGTTAATCCAAACACACACTTAGGATAACATAGAATATTCCTGCTAGCTTTAGGATCCACTGTATTTTATGTTAAGTCCAATGTGACTCATTTTGAAAAACAATAGACAGTGTTCAATACATAAACTTGTCATTTCATTATGTTCTAAAAAACTTGTCATTTCATTATGTTCTAAAACTCTAATAACCACAGCAGATAACAGAACAAAATCTGATCGTACCAATCTCCATGAATCTGCATATGGGCAAAGTCAAATTAAGATAGAATGGGAGTTTTGAGCATCACCAAATATAAAAAGCAATAAGATTCAAATAGTTGTCAAGAGTGGGCAAGTTTATGCAAAAAATGACCTTCCACTTGTATCAGTAGGTTTTATTGAGTAATTGCAGCAACACCGTATACTTTTTGGATCCTAACCAGATTCAGCAATCTCTAATGTCATCAAAGTTGCAGAACAGTGAGAGTCACGATCGTGATGAACCAAACTGGCTGTGTCACATTGACTTAACATATTGTGCCATGAAAAAGGAAAACTAAACTAAACCCCAAAAAAAAGGATTGAGCACGTTCAGGTTACCGGTTCCGAAAGTAATAAAAAAGAACGTATGTTGATTCCATAGCCCATTGGCACTTGCGTGTCACATCTTGTTTCTCAGTACAAACTCTGATGTTAGTGGTTTAAAAGCTTCCATCTTCATTGAATTGAATTGGAACGCCATTTTTTTATGTTAATTCCACAGAGACGAAAGACACAAGCAGTGAATTGCCAGAGAACCCATCTTGTCTTGCAAACTGATATATAACTGTATCTTCGTCCTTCGTAATCATTCTGAACACAGACATTTAATCAAATCATGCGCATATTCAGTAAATGAAGGAAGTAATTAACATGAATGTTTGGTTTCATGTAATTAATTGTCATAAATAAAATATCTAGACTAACATTAACAATTAAAAACCATTAGAACAGAAACAAAAGCATTACATTATATTAAGATCAAAGATCAATTAGATTTATATGAATGTTAGGTTTCTGCTACGATTCTAATGCTTTATATTCTCTTCTTCATCCATCAACTACAAGAAGGCCCATTAGATTTATGAAATTTACAGTTAGATTTAGGAATTGTCTTTGTCACTTACATAAATGCTTCGGCTCAAATAGATAAATGAGCAATCCTGGAACCTGCATTTCTTCTAAATAAGTTCAAATGTTGACTACCAATGAAACAAGCAAATTCTTCAGTTCTCGCCTCTATGCTAATCCAAGTTACTTTTCGAGAATCAAATAAACGCTTAATCAACACATTTCACAAACAAACAGTTGCATATCGATTTGTCAACACAAAAATATAAATCCTATCATAGAATTGCTAAAGAGGTGGATCGTGAAGACGAACATACCATCCACTCGAACCGGGTCGACTTCCACTCGATGTCGGCCGTCTCATCGTCCCCGTATCCAAGGCGTCACCCCTCCCCATTCTCTCGTATCCACCTGACCTCGGTCGCGCATCTTCCCCGTACCGACCAGGCAATCCGGCATGTCCTTGCTGCCTAGACCGAACCACATCGGGTACAATCTTTTCCTCCTTCGGCATAAATCCTGGCCGAAGATGCGGTGGCACGAACTTGCCAGGTTTCGGAGATGGCAGGGGCGATGGTATGTCCACCTCTTTTTCACAATTCAACACAGGGGAGGAAAGAGACGACCCGGCTCCAGTGCGACCCAATGGGCGGAGTGAGATCTCATTTGCTTCTGATCTGGGCTGTGACGGGGGTTGATCTGAGGCTTGTTGAGTCTGCTTAGGTTGTTGATGTTGATGCTGTTGGGATTGAATCGAAGGCGAAGGCGGTGTCTGAGCCACGACAGGTTTGGATGTGGGTCGGGTTAGAACCTGCATCCGGCCATTAGGCTTGTTGGGTGAAGAGATTGCAGAATATGAGGCTGTAGAATAGGAAGAAGATGGGGAGGATGCAGAGGATGGGATCTTAGTACTAGAGTTGGTAGTGGTGGTTTTCTCGTATACATGGTTGAAGTTAATAGAGGCGTACTTGTTTTTGGACGCCATTAACCGCCGCCACCGCCACCACTTTTAAATGTAAAGAGGAAGCAAAGAGGGAGAGAAATGAGAATGTGACTTCGAAGTATCTGAATTATTCAAAAACTGTGTGTTTCATGTTCCTTCAGGTAAAGGAAATAGATGGTCCTACTGGGACGGGTGGAGAGGAGGCCATAATTGGGCCGTTATAAAAAAAATAAGCCCAACGTATTAAAGGCACTACACATTTGG
The DNA here is from genome assembly GCA_037074615.1 of Leucaena leucocephala. Lineage (NCBI taxonomy): Eukaryota > Viridiplantae > Streptophyta > Magnoliopsida > Fabales > Fabaceae > Leucaena > Leucaena leucocephala. The sequence goes on along the minus strand of CM073546.1, from coordinate 3,598,303 downwards.
GCCTAGTATATCTTTATGGACCATCTGGTATCTCGGCCCATACTGTGGGTATATAAAGTCTGAACTGATTGGCAATCAATTAAAATAATTGATTCTGAAGAAAACTATGGTTTGAGGATGATAACAGCCAAACACCTTGTTTTATTTTAAAATCGATTTTAACCCCCAAACCACGGTTTCAATCTTGAAACCATGGTTTTGGAAGAATTGAATAGATTGCAGCTTCGGATCCGTTGGGCACAGATTTACACAAAACTTTCATTTTTCTCTCCCCTCACGTTCACGCACAGTACTCTCTGCAGCTGGCCTTCAATTCCTTCTCTCGCCTCACGTTCACGCACAGTGCGCCATTTCTGCTTTCCTCTTCTCCTCCAGACCAGCGGCAGCCTCTGCTTCTCCAAAATCTGACCAGCTGCATGCGCACGCGTCTGTTCCTTCTACCGCTGGTGAGCTCTCGTTTGTTCATCAATCCTGCCATGCTGTGCCATCGACCTGTCTATTCATCATCGTTGCTGAGTTGTCGAGCTGTCTGCTTCAAAAGCTTGCGGTGCCGTGAAGTCTCTTGGGTATCGATCTCCCGCGACAGCTTGCTTCCGTCGTCAGGTAGTGGTCAGCTCCATTGATCCGCACATTTCAGCAGTCATCGTGGTCTGTGGGCATCAATCTCCATCGTCCTGCCGTCGCTACGTCGTCGACGATCTGCTCTCCAAACAAAGGTAATTGTTTTGCTTTCTGGTTTTATCGTCCCTTTAGGCATGTGTAACTGCAAACCAATACTTCTCTCAACTGTTATGCGTGTGTTGATGCTATGTTTTGTGCGTGTTGGAGCAAATTGAGATCTCTTACAGGGTAATTCATTTGCTTCTCTTATGTCGGTAGCTGTACGTATGTACTTGGAATTTTGGATTGGGTTTAAAAGTTGAAAAGGCCTTCATGTTGTTCCATGGCTGGTGAATTTTAGCTGTTATTCTGTGTGTGTGTTTGACTGAAGGCAAATGAAAGGATTAAAATATGACTCCCTTTATCAGATTCACCTATCCATACAACTTGAATGGGATGAATGTGAACAATAGTTATAATATATATAGAGACAGAAAAGTTCATGCAAAGTGGATCCGAAAAATACTCCAATTTGATCAGTTTATGTTTGTATTACTGATTGATTGAACAGGGTTGGAATTCAGAAAGTATACATTGGATTCAGTTTAAGCCACTGTATTTAAACTTGAAAGTTGATATTTCTGTTTCTATTAACTTGTGATTGACTTTTGTATATTTTGATAAATTCTGGACAAACGTAGTACAATGGTGAAGGATAAATGTAAACCTTCATGGGACGCTAGTACCACTAAAGTGTTCATTGACCTCTGTATTGAACAACTTCGCAAAGGTAATAGAAAGGGTACTGTGTATACCAAAAAAGCATGGACTAATATTTGTGATGGTTCACAGCAAGGATTGGAAAAATCTATGAGAAAATGCAGTTTAAAAACAAGTATGACTCCCTACGAAAGGAATGGCAAATGTGGAATAAATTGATTAATGAGACAGGTGTAGGCTGGAATATGGAGCAGAATACAGTAGAAGCGGAAGATGAGTGGTGGGAAAAGAAAAAAATGGTACGAAAAGGATATTTGATGGTACACTATATTTTCAACCCGTATCACATATAATTGTCGTTTCTTATTGTTGTTGCATGTGCAGGAAAATCCACAATATGAGAAATTTAGGAAAAAAGGTCTCTCGTTTAGGGCGGAGTTAGATGAGCTGTTTAGTAATGTGGCAGCTACAGGGGCAAATGCATGGGCACCATCATCCATGACACTTCCAACAGAACAGATAACAGGATACGACAATGATGATAACATAGATCTGGAAGAAGGGTCGGGAGATAGCGATGAAGTTTTGGTGGCTCCAACAGGCATAAGTGGGGATATGAATCGAATGACTTTCAATATATCTCAAGGGACTAGTGGTGAAGGTAGCGTGAGGGTGAAGGAGCCAATATCTAGAAGCGACTCATTAGGGGTTAGGAAGAGGAGTGCAGGGATGAAAAAGAAGAAGAAAGGACCTGCATCAACTAGGATAACAGATGCACTAAGTGAAATTGTTGATTTAACTAAGGCAAAGGTCGAACATGCTCACAAAATGGTAGATGAAGCATCTGCTAACATACCATCTATTACGGAAGTCATGACACACCTAAGGCAACTTGATGAAGTTATCGCTGATGATGATTGGTTTGTACGATGCGGAAAACTCATGCTAGATCCTGCAATGAGAGAAATGTATGCTTCACTAATGGGAACGAAGAAACAACTGTTACTAATGTTACGGCACTTATGTTATGGAGATTGAGACATTAATGTTATGACTATTTATGCATGCGTGTTGTATGTATGGACATATTTATGACTATTAATGACTATTTTCGCTATTTTCGTATTATTTTCTTTGCATTTTATGATAGTCATTTCATAACGATCACCGTATTTAGTGAATTAATTAAGCTCTCTCTGCACAGGTTAAACAAGTATGGGGGACGAAAAACAAAACTTGCCCGAAGCTTATAAGCGACGGTTAAAGAGGATAAAAAAACTTGGCAAATTGGTTGGCAGTTATACAGCACAATATTTGTCTAAACAACCAATTCGCACTAGTGATCACACAGGTAGCAAATGGGTCGATGAAGTATTATGCGGTCATCCGAAGCGTTGTTACGAATAGTTCAGAATGGAACCACGTGTGTTCTTCGACCTTTGCATTGCATTGCAGCAACAAGGGCTTAAACAAAGTTAGAACGATGGAATACATGAAAAGGTAGCAATTTTTTTGAATATTGTTGGACATGGGGAGACCAGTAGGATGATGCAAGAAAGGTTTCAACACTCAGGAGAGACGATTCACAGACACTTTCATGATGTCTTATTATCTTGTTGTGGATTTGCAATTTCAATCATCAAACCCCAAGATCCAACGTTTCAAAATGTGCATAGCAAAATCAAACTTGACCCTCGATATTGGCCATTTTTCAAAAATGTGATTGGAGCGATCGATGGCACACATATTCCTTGCATCGTCAATTCCAATGAACAAGCGAAATATATTGGTAGAAAGGGCTTCACGTCTCAAAATGTAATGGCGGTTTGTGATTGGGACATGTGTTTTACCTTTGCCTTGGCTGGATAGGAAGGCACTGCACATGATGCCCGTATATTCAGTCATGCCTTGACAACTCCTTCAATGAACTTCCCTCATCCGCTTCAGGGTATGTTTGTAATATGTTCAATTGGTTTCTTTTTATATGTGCATATAAATATTCAAAATAATAACTTATCTTTCATGCAGGTAAATATTTTTTAGTTGATGCCGGTTATCCAACACCAATTGGATACCTAGGTCCATACCGACGTGAGCGTTACCATCTTCCTGATTTTCGACGGTCAGCTAGATTGGTGAACCCTAATGAAGTTTTCAATTATGCCCACTCAAGTTTGAGATGCACGATAGAAAGAACTTTTGGGGTATGGAAAAATAAGTTCGCAATATTACAACGCATGCGCAGCTACGACTATCAAACACAAGTGAAGATTGTTTGTGCAACAATGACAATACACAATTTCATTAGAAAAACCTCCATTACTGACCCAGATTTCGCGTCAGAGGACGAAGATGATGATTTTTCACGGATATCTTTATCTATAACCTCCTCATCTGAAATGGCTCGTTGTCGTGATTTCATACGAGATCAACTTATTTATTATAGACAAGACCAACAGTAGTACATTTTACATTTATTTTATGCCCCCTACAACACCCAACTAATGAAATTTAATTGTCCCTTAATCGTGCAACATCAGATCTCTATGTTAATCAATCGTATTATATGTTTCTCATTTGTACATACATATATTAAAATATTATATAATTTTTAAATTATCCACACAAATTAAATTAAAAAGTACTATTTTAGTGGGAAGAAAATTAAAATTCAAGTCAATATTGTAAATTTTTACCTTGGTCAAATACATATATATAGTATTAATTTTTAATCACATAAATGGAAAAATTGAAAATCAAATTTATTCTTTATGTAATTATGATATTAGTTTATTATTCTTTATGTAATTATGATATTAGTTTATGTCCTTTTTAGTAAATTACCTATGCAAAAGTGATTCTGTTATTATTCATCCAAACATCTCTAATTTTCAAAATCACTTTTTTTCCAGAATCTATTCTCCCCATAATCTATTTTTCAGAATCTATTCTCTCCATAATCTATTCTCGAAAAGTTAATCTAAACACACCCTAGAACATAAACTCTTGCAATATTCAAAATCAAAGGGTTACATGTGGAGTTGAAGCGATTCATGATTTGGGCTTTGAATAAAATACTACATGTTGGTAAAATACATGTTACGTGGTTACAAGTAGCCTAAAATACTTTAGTTCTTCATTTTAGAATTGAAGCTACTCATGATTTGGGCTTGCTCTAGATCTGTAACAGTTGAAATTTGAAACGGGAATTTTCTATTTTATCAAGTGTTTTATATATTACGTGAGTCTTTAAGCGTGAAATTTGAAGTCTTGTAATTCTATATGGTATGAGGGTCTAGAAAGAAGAGATGATAGTATAGTGATGCAAGAACTGAATCCAACAGGTGGTACAACAATACATGATTATGAAGAAATTAATAATGGAGTGGTGGGCACGTAACATTATCCCACATGGGATACAGTATATGCCAGCTTGTCAAACCAACCTTTCGTACCTTTGTTCTTTGTCCAACTTGACGTTAACTAATAATGCTCTCTGTCACACACTACTTCAACACTGGTTGGACTTTGATGCCTCCATTAATATATATATATATATATATATATATATATATATATATTCACATCTAATCCCGCTTTTCTCAACCATCATATTCTCTTGGTTTGGTATCGTACAATTACCCTCGATCCATCGTGTTCATATCTAAGATCGAACCTATAACCGCTTACACAGCTTATTTAGCCACAGGGGCATTGGGCTCAAAATTCAGCTTTTTAAGTCCCATCTTAAACTCAGGACAAGTACATAACACATCACATGACTCATTCTCTGTAGCATTCATGAATACATTTCACTCCGTTCACAATTATTCACAAGATATCATGTCTCTTTCAAAAGCTAAAATCATATGTACAGCATTCATTATTATCTTGTTTCTTTATGCGATGACTACATATTCTCTATAGCTATTTTTAAGCTGTATTTTTCCCTTTTGTTTTTCTTTTCTTGAATCCAATCAAAAGCAAGGCATGAGACAGCTCATGCCAACACACTCCTCAACTAATCCATTATCCAAATAAAAACCCCTCCACCACCTTGCACCACCACCGCCCATATTTCACTCTTCTCCTTCTCTCTTCTTCCTCCCATATCACCAACATGGCCTCTTCTCTTGTACTCATTCTTCTTACCCTCACTCCCACTCTCTTTCTCCTTACCCCTCAAGCCGACGCTCAATCCGCCCCGGCTCCTGCCCCGGCCGGCCCCCTCAACCTCACTGGGATCCTCGACAAAGGCAGCCAATATACCACCTTCATCCGCCTTCTCGGTGAGACCCAACAGGCGCAACAACTCCAATCCCAGCTCAACTCCACCTCTGAGGGCTTTACCGTCTTCGCTCCCACCGACAATGCCTTCCAGAACCTCAAGTCCGGCGCCATCAATGCCCTCACCGACCAGGAGAAGGTTCAGCTCATTCTCTACCACGTTACACCCAAGTACTATTCCCTAAGTGACCTCCTCACCGTTAGCAACCCCGTCAGGACCCAGGCATCCGGCGGCAAAGGAAGCTGGGGACTTCACTTCGCCGGCCAAGGGAACCAGGTCAATGTGTCCACCGGAGTGGTGGAGACAGCTATTAATAACGCCTTGAGGCAGCGTTTCCCTCTTGCTGTTTATCAGGTGGACAAGGTGTTGCTCCCCACTGAGCTCTTCGGAGCCAAGTCTCCGTCTCCGGCTGCATCGCCGAAGGCCCCTAAGTCTCCGGCAACAAAGAGTGAAAGCAGCGAAGATGGTTCGGCTGCGTCGTCGCCTTCAGCTCCCTCGGAGGATAAGAATGGTGCAAATGGAAGGAATCTGGGCATGGGTTCGGTTGTTGTGATTGGTTTGATTTGCATGGGAGCCCTGTTTTGAGCGGAAAGGAAAGAGATGAAGGTGGGAAGAACTTGTGCTTTTTTCTTTCATGAGAACCTTTTTTATTTTTATTTTCTACTCTGATTTCTTCTTTTCTCTTATTCTTTTGTATAATTAGATAAATTATTGCATTTTATTCATGGGTGATTAAAAAAGGGGGCTATTTTGGGGCTTTGGCACATGTACATCTACGTTGAGTGCTGGTTTTTTGTATTTAATTTACTGCATCTGTTTTTACCCTGTTTGATGATCCCACGGATTTTTTTTTTCTTTTGATACGCGGTAAACAAATGATACCACGAATATTTGGTTCAAAAAAATGATCCTGCAAATTTTCATTGGATTTTTATTGTCCTTGTTGTTGTTTTTTTTACCTGCTATTGTATTTTTCTTCTAAAATTAGATGATAGTATAAAGAACAAAATGGATATCATTCCTGGTGTTTGCCTTTCATGAATTCCTCTATTTATTGGGTGCTCTTTTTTTTAAAAAAAAATCTTAAGTAGTGTATGGATGAGGTACAATCTAAAAAAAATATCGCTTAAATATTAAAATCCCAAATCAAGAATTTTAAAAAATATATGTTATAATTTAATTTAAAATTTTAAAATTTAATTAGTATTTTTTTTTACTCTAGATGCAGCCAATTGTCAAATCCACTAATTATAATATTAAATAATTAATGGAAATTCGTACAACTCTTTAAATCTGTCACTAAAATGATTCATTGAATAGCTAGTTATTAACGCCATGTGTAATTATTATGCGATTATTTTCTTTAAAAATTATGAAAAATGATAAAAAAATTTGATGATAAATTTTAAATTAGGCCTATTAACAACAATAAATATAATATTAATAACGTAAAGTCCTACTTTAATATTTAATCATAATAAAATAATATTTTTTAAATATCAAATATATTCTAAATAATTATATATATATATATATATCTTTACCATTTAAATATATGGACTATGTCTCCAAAATCCGAGTCTGAATGGGGTGAAGGATATTTCATCTATTGGAGGGCCTCCAATGATAAAACCATTGAACTTTGGTGGACAATTTGAAAGTGGCCCCCTAATGGAAAAAACAAATTATACTTCCTGTAGAAAACCACTTGGGACCTGTTTGCTGGCGTATTTTAAAAAACCTACATATTTTAAAATTATCTTATTAATATATTATATATTATACATGTTAATAGAATAAACTCTAAAGAATTAGTCAGGTCAAGCTTGCAAGCTTTTAGTTTAGGCTTTAAATTAGAAAGGTTAGTATATTTATTTTTTTTAAAAAAAAAACCTCTAAATAAGTCTCAGTCTAATTTATTTAAAGTTATTGGGCGTAGCCTATTTCTCATCCCTAACCATGCATTCATATTCCCCAGGACTGCCCTATGGCTACAGTGTACTGACCAAACCCCAAAAGATTAGCTCTCTCTTTCTGTTGCCTTTGCAGGACAAGATCATGTAGAATGAAAAAAAAAACAAAAGAAGAGGTTTATTACATTCAAAGTAAGAAGAATTCCTTGGAGAAGACTTTTCGCCCTTGTGTTGCTGGCCTTCATGAAAACCCAGGCGCAAACATCTTTATACCGAAGACGAGGTGTTGGAGAATTTCCGTATCAAATGCTTTCATTTAATTATACGTAAATTTATCTCTACAAATCCCAAAATGAAGAAAATTATACACCCAATAAATATACTTTTTCAATAAAATTATAATAAGTACAATTTAAACTTAAAATAAAACTAAAAGTGTTAATAACAAAATTAATGACAGTATAAGTAATTGCTAAAAAAATTCAGTTGTTACTTTTGTATATATATATATTTTTTTGTATAAATTTAAAAAAAAAAGGTGAGACTCACACACGATCTAAAGGTAAAGTAAAATTTCATTTTCTTTTAGATAATATTAATGTCAGGCAGAGCGAACTGTCTATTACCATCAAACATAAACTTATATATTTAAAAATTAAGATAATTTTTTAAATATTATAACTAAAATTATAATAAAATAATATTTTTAATTAAATAATTTTAAATAGTTGTATTTTGCCAATTGAACTGTATTTTAAGATAATGTCAGTGTTTTTTTTTTTTATGGCAGCACTTCCGGGAATTGAAGGAGCAAGTGGGCTATTAATGGGCTCAACGCCACTGGCCCCCGTGACGTCCCTACCCTCTCCCCCTAAACCCTCTTCTCTTTTCTTGCTCGAGAGTTTAAACCCTACAAGGTCGACCTTCACCGGAAGCTTTTCTCTGAGTTTTGTCGTCATATAGTCCGGTAGGCGATTTTAAGGTATCATTTCTTCTCTGCGATTTCCATGCATTCCTTCTTAACCATTAAGTTATTTGCTGATTGACTCTTGAGAAATTTCTTATGATAAATCAAATATTGTGGATTTCTTTTGTAAGTTAGGTGGGTTTTCTTTGTTGGCCCGCAAGATCCTTCATTTCTGTTTCTTAGTTGTAGGCGAGAAGCTCTGCACACGTACTGGCGTTTTACATTTCTGTTTGCTTTTTACCTTTTCCCTTCCTGATCTGACTTCTCTTATCTGCAAGAGATGTCAGAAAAGGAAATTATTACGCGATTATTGCACATAGAAGTTGATAAATTTCTGAAAGTTTGTCTTTTTAAGTATTTCCCTGCTGTTTTCTTGTATTTTATCGTTTTTCTAACTTCTATTTGCCCGTGGCATATTTTCAGTGCTGTCATAAAAGCTATGATGTAGTTGGTGAAGTTGAACTAACATCTCTATCTGTAAATTTCTCTTCAGCTTCGAAAATGAATCTGAAGAACATGAAAGTTCCAAACGTTCCAGGCGGTGGTGCAGCCTCAGCACTTATTAAACTGGGGATTGTTGGTGGGCTTGGCTTGTATGCAGTTTCCAACAGTCTTTACAATGTTGAGGGAGGTCACCGAGCTATTGTTTTCAACCGTCTTGTTGGTGTTAAGGACAAGGTCATTGTTCGGCATATTTATAATTTATTCAATGGAAAATCCATTGGGTGTTTTGCGAATTATCATGGTTCAATTGTTAATTTGGGCATTATATTGTAAATTAATTTACATCCATGCTTTTCAACGCGCTGAAATCTAATGTCATCACAGCTAAATCTGAATAACCATAATGCATGATAACAGTGGCAGTGCCTTGGAAGACAGCCTACATGGCATTGTTAGCCGTAGGATACTGGTGATGGTTGCGATTGAGATATCATTGTCGTGTTCTTTGAATCTTTTACTGTCACTGTGATTTGAGTATATAGCATATTTCAAGAGAGCATTTGATCTTTCCCTTTGATTTCATTTAAGTTTGGTCATGGATAAGGTTGTCCACGCTATTCATGTTCTGTTCTCTATGACATGATCAAAATATTCTTTGACATTCAGGTTTATCCTGAAGGAACGCACTTCATTATCCCATGGTTTGAAAGGCCAGTAATATATGATGTTCGAGCACGACCTCATCTAGTTGAAAGTACAACAGGAAGTCACGATCTCCAGACGGTAATTTTTTCATGGCTACTTGCACACTGTCATGAAACTTTGTCATTTATTTATCTTTTAGGACATGGCTATCTCTATGTTTTTTCGTTGTCATTGATTTCTTCAATGCTACTTAAACCCTGTTCTTGTTGAAAATTTCTCTAAGATGTCATCATTGAAAACAAACTGTCACTACCCAATACTGTGTTTTAATATGATGATTTTATCTTAGTGTTTATCATTTCATGAATGCTGTAAGACTAGCAATGCTGTATCGTGGTAAATGTTGGACTATAAATGAACAACATGAGTATAAGTTGGGGTAGTTGAGATGAGGATGTTGAGATAGATGTGTGGCTATACAAGAAAAGATAAGATTTGTAATGAACATATATGAGAAAGAGTTGGAGTGGCATCTATCGAGGAGAAAATGATAAAAAATCGTCTGAGGTGGTTTAGGTACATACAAAGGACATTGGAGGCACCATTAAGGAGGGTGAATCAAATATGGAGTTTGATAAAAAGAAGTAGAGGGAGATTAAAGAGAATGCTCAACGAAGTTATTGAGCGGAATCTTTTGATCAACAATTTATCTAAAGATTTGATTTTTGATAGAGTACAATAATGTTGCGCAATTCATGTAGCTGACTCTATCTAGTAGGATAAAGCTTGTTGCTGCTGTTTATCATACCATCTCTTTTAATTGGTAGCAGATAGTCTTGCTTTTGCAAAGATTTGAATTAAATCATCGTTGCAGAGGTTTTATTTTTTGAAGAGTTTAACAAGTATAAATGCAAAACTTTTGACTATTACATCTTGGGTAGCTTTTTTTTTTCTTGAAAAAAATAATATGGCCTCTTGATAGTTTTCAACATTTATCCTTTTTAGGGGGTGGTTCAATGTGATTGTTTACTCCATCCCCACCCCCAATTTGGGATGGTTCTTAGTACTTTGATGTTTTATTTTCTTTTTTTTAATTAAATTTACTTGTAACTATAGTTTCAATTTTGATGTGCAGGTGAAAATTGGGCTTCGTGTTCTTACTCGTCCTTTGCCTGATCAACTGCCTACAGTTTATCGAACACTTGGTGAGAATTTTAATGAAAGGGTCTTGCCTTCAATCATTCATGAAACTTTGAAAGCTGTTGTTGCACAATACAATGCCAGCCAGCTTATTACGCAGAGAGAGGTTAGAAGCAGAGCTTATTAGTACCTTAAATCAAGTTGTTATTTGATCAATAAAGGTTATTAGTTATTAAGATGTCTGTTTACATTTTTAGAAGAATCAAAATGTCATTGATAATTTGCTTTTTTTCATAACAATAAGCCTAGTGGCTACAGCAAGTGACAATAATTGAAATATCCTTCTGAAGTCTATTCGTTATTGCTCATTAATATTATATGATTAATATTCTTTAAACTTGTTGGGGATATGTATAGCTAGAGCTAGGTAAGTATATTCCTGCTTGCTTCCTTTCTAGTTCCTTGCAAGTTCATGCGATGCCCGTTAGTAAGCTAATTTGGTTTTTTTCTATTCCAAGTTGAAAATTTTTTTGACTGAACTTAATTTCTTGCAGAATGTTAGTAGGGAAATTCGGAAGATCCTGACTGAGAGGGCATCCTACTTCAATATTGCCCTAGATGATGTTTCAATTACCACCCTGACTTTTGGCAAAGAATTTACAGCAGCTATTGAAGCCAAGCAAGTGGCTGCTCAAGAAGCAGAGAGAGCGAAATTTGTTGTGGAAAAGGCTGAGCAAGACAAAAGAAGTGCTATAATTAGAGCACAGGTGAGAAGAAATTCCATAAGTTTCATAGAGATACAGCTTACTATAACTTATTAGTGTAGCTTCGACACGAAACAAAGAATCTTCCATAAGAACCTGATCTACATGGCAAGTCAACCTCTAACTCTGCATGCTTTAATCTCCAGGGAGAAGCAAAGAGTGCTCAACTGATTGGTCAAGCTATTGCGAATAATCCAGCTTTTATCACATTGAGGAAGATAGAAGCTGCAAGAGAGATTGCTCATACAATATCAAATGCAGCAAACAAGGTTTACCTCAATTCAGATGATCTGTTGCTGAATCTTCAAGAGATGAATTTGGAGCCAGCCAAATGAATGTGATGATTGACTGAAGTGAAAAGAAATCGAGAACTTGGAACGTGTTTAACTCTGATTTGAGCCTTTTGGAACTTTTGGCAGAGGGATTGATTTTTATTTGTGTTAAGCATGCACAAAATGAAACGGATTCAGCTAACTTCATTACCTTTTTTTAAATTTTTATTATGTTTCTCCAATTTGCTTGGAGGATGTGCTTTAAATAAACGTTTCTTTCTTCTTGATGAGCCCTTTGGAAGCTATATGAATTCTTCCCAAAAAATTGCTTCAGTCTGTTGCAAATTAGACTTAACTTTGTGGCACGTATCTCGTGTTCAAATTTATAGGTACTAGTTTGGAAGCTTTTTATTTCTTTTAGTACTGGCGAATACGAAGCTTCTAATTGAATGGGCTCTTCACAATCTGTGTATTGACCCTTAACCCTTCATTCATATTCCCTCTGGTATGTTATTTCAAAACTAAGCATTAAACTATCAAACGCCTGTGTTTTTCCCCCATTTTCTTACTCCTGTTAAATCTATGTTCTTGAAATAAAAGGTATGTTAAAAGTGGCGGAGTGAAAAGACAAAAGAAGAAAGAGAAAAGAAAAGAAGGCTTGGTGATAAGCTCTAGAAGAGAGCAGAAGAGAGCGAAAGGCAAAATATGCACGTCAAAAATTAGATTTTTCTTCCTTTGGGGGTCATGTCGTGATTTCAGCATTGATGTCATCAAGATATATATATATATATATATACACACTTATGGATGTGCGTATATATTTGTATGTATGTACGAGTGTGATGAAGATAGATTGGCATTGGCCAATTGGCAATTCACTCTCTCTCTCTCTCTCTCTCTCTATCTCTGATGTATTGTCCCACGTCATGGCTTATTATTAAGATATTTGTATTAGGTAAACTGTGGTAACACTTTTTATTAACCACGAATATCTCTATTGTTCGTTTTAAAGTTTTGAATTGAATAAACTTCAAATATTTATTAATCATAAGTTTTGGTATATTTGACAAATCCTCTTCAGCCGATTTTACTTGGATATAATTTCTTAAAAAATTGTTAAAAATCATCTATTGTAAAATTTATTATCTAAAAATATTTAAAAATCACTATAAAAATTTTGTTTGAAAATTAACGTGTAACTTGTTGTTTTCTTTAGTTATGTGAAAGCCTTAAAAATACAAAGTGAATGTGAATAATTAATTGTTTGGTAGAGCATGCTATAGATGGGAAATCAGAGCCGGTGAGGATTGGGTGGGATTACGTGGTGTAACCGGCGCGGCGGAAACTGCTAGGAACGTTCCTCAGCCGGTAACGTGGGATCCACACACCTCCACATGACAGCAGAGCACGCAACCGATACTTAGCTGGCTCTAACCGACGGTGACAGGATCGGTTGACGACAAGCCACTGACTGACGACGGATCAACCTCATTCACCATGATCTCGACCACGTGGCGGGACATCATATCAGGTGATGAATCATGATTCTGTCTCAACCAAAACGAAGCTTCCTGTCTTTTGCCCACGTTGTCATTTTGCCTCTCCCTCCGTCCAAATATTTGATGTGAATTATATTATTATATATCTAAACAGTTAATTAATCTAATTTTTAGATTTATAATTATCTCTTTTAATATATACGTTTTTTTTTTAAGATTTAAAATTAAACTCAGAAGGAACTAGCAAAGCATATACCGCTAAATAAATTCTGTTTTGGTAACGTACCTCTTTTCTGTGATAAGCATCAGGTGAGATTGTCATTCATAACTCAATTACTTTGAAAATAGTTAAATTAAATCTAAATGCTTGCTTGTCGGCAATGGCGGAGCTAGGAATGAGGCTACCTCCGCTTATTACCTTTTTTTTTTTAAAAAAAAAAAAAAGAAGAAGCAAATGTCATGATTTCTAGGTCGATAAATATCAACTGTGGCTTGGTAAGTACAGCTCACACGTTAGAAAGAAATAATGGATAAAGTAATATGAATGATTGTGTAAGCAAGAATAATCAGCTCATTCCCCAAAATTACAAAAAAGGCCAAAGAAAGTTTTTGGGTAGCGTGAATTCCAAATGGGATAATAACAAAAACTTTATCATAATTAATAGATAGATTAAATCCTTTAAATATTATGTTATATATCTAAAAAAATATTTTTTTAAAAAAGTCAAAATTCTCTTTAATAATCTCAACATTAAGAGAAGATTAATTTATAAGTTATCAATTAGAGAATTCTATTTAATTTTTACCAAAAAAAAAATCTAAATAGGATGGAACCTCTGTGCTACATCTCTCCAGCTCTATCTTCCTCATTTTCTTGAAGCCATATAATATACTCTGAATTAGTTAATAAATTTAAAAAAATATATTAATTATTTATAATAAATATATTTTAATTTTCTAATAACACAATTCTTAATCAAGTACATTATAATTACCTCTTAATAATTTTTTTACCAGGTGTAATTAAAATGGGAGTTTAAAAAATATAAATAAGAAATAAAATAAAATAAATTTTTATATTTATAATTGAAATAAATTTATTATTTATCTCTTTTATTTAAGACGGTAGTATATGGGTATTGTTAACAAAAAATTAGAGAAGCAGGTAGTAACCAAGTATGTGGCTATGGAACCCCCAACCTCTCTCTCTCTCTCACTTATGGGACCTTTCATATTCATATCACTAAAGTCCAAATGCCATTAATCTACGTGGCTTAGAAGACAGAAGAATAACATGAGGGAGGCGGGAGGAGAGTCTACAAGAGAGGATCCAGGGCCCGAAATGGCATGCAGAGAGGACAGCTGCCGCCGTCCAAATAGTAGTAATAACAGGAACTTACGAAACAAACGAAATTGGGTAGCTTGCGGGGATGTTTGGTTAGGATCAGGATGATGTTTATATCGAAGAGATGAAGTCGATAATGACCATTAAAAAAAAAAGGATGCACAAAAAAGTCAGATGGAAAAATGGCGAGAAAATGATGAAAAAGACAGAATGAAAGACGTCATGTGGAAACAAGATGACGAAAGCAAGGGCCGCGTAATATGTCACAAGTTGGAGAAATATTTGCGTAATTGGCGTTGACGTATACCTCATCCACTCTTTCAAACATCAAACCCCCCCCATTATATACCTTCTTCATCTCCTCCATTCATCTCCACAACTCAGCCTCTCTCTCTCTCTGATTCATTCTTACACAGATATGCAACAAGCAATTCCTTGCCGGTCGTCATGGCGACCGCTTCTTCCTCACCATTCTCATTTCAGCAACAATCTGAACAACAATTCAGCATCCTCCTCTGTTTCTGTGCTTGCCGGAGGGAGTTTGGAGGGAATGGTGAAGAACATGGTGTCAGAGAACGCGGTGATAGTGTTTGCGAGGCGTGGATGCTGTATGAGCCATGTTGTGAAGCGATTGCTCCTTGGTTTGGGTGTGAATCCGGCGGTGTATGAGGTGGATGAGGGAGATGAAGTGGGTGTTGTTACAGAGTTGGAAGCGATTATAGGTGATCGGAAACGGGGGAAGGTTCAGTTCCCGGCTGTTTTTATCGGCGGCAAGTTGTTCGGAGGGTTAGATCGACTCATGGCCACTCATATCTCTGGTGAATTGGTTCCGATCTTGAAGGATGCCGGCGCTTTGTGGCTCTGAGCCCTCTGACTCAACATTTTCTCTCTATGCGGAGGACAGGTCATAGACTCAGATTTTAAAAGGAAAAGAGAGAGAGAGAGAGAGAGAGAGGAAGAGGGTTAACTTTACTAATTTTCGTGACTTTCCTTGTAATTTTAAGTTAGCTGTTTTATTTTAAAAAAAAATAATTAATTAGTGTAGTTATTATAAATTCAAGCCCTCTAATTTGGCTAACACCTGTTGATTAAATTTGATTAATATAATCAATCATGTCTCATCTTAATATATGTTTATATATATATATTATACTAAAATTAAAGATAAATAAAATTTAAAACATGAAATGCAATTTAGCGATGCTTGAAGTCAGGTAGGTTGACTAAAAATATACATATTTCAAAAACTAAGATGACGTGTAATAGATATGATATTCTATAAAAGTATAAATGAATCGATATCAGTATCTTTATAAAATTCATGGCAAGTTATAGACAATGCAAAATCATTCAACTCTAACTCTAATCTCTGTACAAATGCATAAGTTTAGTCCTAGTTTATTGATATGAGCAGAATTAAAATCTTTAAAACATGAAAACTTAAAAAGAAAAAGAAAATTGGTGAAAATTCTTGTACACAAGAAATACTGTTAGTCTCAAATTTAAATCTCTGATTAACAAAATTTCCGAACATAAATTTTTCACCAATTTTTTCTGAAAAACACAGGAGGCAATCCTTGGAATGTGAACATTATTATATTCACTCAAATTTGGGCAGAAGATTGACATTCTAAATTTCTATCAGCCTCTTTGTACGAGAGTTCTATTTTATCATATGATTGCAATCACCGAAAACCTTGTATACTATTCTTTTTTCTGCCCCCTACGTTTTCTTCAGACGACAGAATCTCAGTCACATCATCAGCCAAACATACCAAGGCCGGTAGAGAAATGCGAAATGATGATCTAATAGCACTCACTCGAGTTTGGTAAATTTCACCATCAAGATTTTAGTATTACAAGGCATAATTCATTCAGGAACAACCATAACTGCAATCAATGGGGCAAAAAGCAACGGGGAATTAGTTCTCTCTCCTATAATTACAGAGTTACATGTACAGTCAATGGGACAATGATGAGGATTCACACTCCCGGTTGAATATTGCAGGTCATTTTCCAGGTTCATCAAGAATTTCAAAATTCAATGGATCTACATCAGACTCTTCTGTCAAAGGACAACCTGGCTCAAATTGTATCCAACCATGATTCTAATTCATCTAACGTTTTAGCGTTGGTTCTAGAATGTGAAGAAGATTGCGTGCCATGAAGGTCAGGCTTTTCTTCAAGTGGCTGTAACGAAGTGTTTGTCTTCATCTCTTTGGATGTTGCCTCCAACAAGTCGTCAAGTTCATCATCGAAACTGGCAGCAATGGATATGGTTTTGGATGAATCTGGTTCTTTAAGAATCTGTGAACTCGTAGAAGAGATTCCTCGTGCAACAGGAAAAGACGTATTGGGCATAAAGCCAGGAGAGTCCATAATCTTGATCTCACTAACTGAATCAAGAAGCAAATCTAATTCCTCTTCTGCCTCAGCAGCCTCAAATGTTTCTGAAATGGGATCAAGTACTCTATGTTGGTCTGATCTGTGAATTTGCCCACATTCAACTTCAGCATACTTTACTGGTACAACAATATCGTCAGACGATGGAAGGGTTGAAGCAACTCGGCTGCTATCACAGGAACTAGATGATGTAAACCGTTCTGCAATCTTATTATCTGCAGCATAATCATCTAAACTAGATTCTTCAGCTGGCTCTTTAGTTTGCAGTGTGCCCCGTTGCTCATTGCTGCTGACTTTAGAGCCTTTGGCACTCTGCAACAACCCAAAACAACCTTATATGAAGTTTGCAGACTATGCATCACTTATACCCTTCATTTCTCACGGTTTAAGTGGACCTTGTGTTATTTCTATGTTGGTTACTTTCACGGGCAAAATATGCTACCAAAAATTGAAAAAGTTCTTGGATATAAAATTCCATTATCAATATGATTGAACTTTAATGTTTTAAGATTTGAAAAAAGACAGCCTATTTTAAGTCCAAATCCGTTGATCAGAGTCTAAACATACCAGATCCGGGGGTAACAAGTCAGGCTCAATGAACAGTATCTTTGATAAGTCAACTTTTGCTAGATTTTCAGCTATAGCGTGCAGGTTTAAGGAAAGAAACGATGCCTGCAGGACAACAGATACTGGTCAATAAAGGTAATAGCTATAAGTTAGGCAACAATTTGTAGGAAAACGAACTATGAACATAAGATGACAAAGTGTTGCATAATGAGTATAACCATTAATTAGATTAACATAGCAAAGCTATTGCACCCAATTATAATCTTATGCAGGCAAAACCAATCATTATTCCTGAATTTAGTTTTTTTTTTAAAGAAAAGGGGCCTCTAAATATCCTAGTGAACCTATCCTGAGCTGGTCATGTGTACTCAAAAATTAAAATTTCATTAATAGCGTCAGAGATGCTGCCTCATGTTTAATGTTACCAAATATCGAGAAAGTTCTTGGAAAGGAATGGTAGAAGCAAATATAACAGATTTGGTTTATGGATGCATCAGCAAATGTGAATCTGAGGATATGTCAGACCAAAAGGAGTAAACAGAAACACAAACTAAAGGACTGTATCTGATCATAAATTCACAAAGATCAGGAAGCTGGATCTAAAAAAACCTTGATCTGAGTCAATTTCCTAGACCACAATTCTTAAACAGGTACCACGCTCACAAGCATTAGCTGGTGCTACAAGTCTAGCAATTCATACATCCACTCAAACAATTGAAAACTAACATTATTAAAAAACTAAACAGAAAGAGATTCCCATAAACAGATTGTACCTTCATAATTTTATGAAATGGTCTTGCTCGGGAAGTTAGCTTATAGGTCAAATCTTATCAAACTGTTCATACTTGCTTATTTTCTATTTATATAGTATAGTTTTAGCCGCTTCCTACTTCACCGCAATTTATGCAGGAACTGCTTTTTTAGTGCCTTTCGCTTTCGGGTGCTAAGGAGAGTCTAAAATTAAAAAGTGCAAAACATAATGGTGGAAGCAACAATCTTTAACATGGGAACCACAAAGTGCAGCACTCTGAGTACTAAGGCATCAATAACGTCTGATCTATGGCCTTCTCATTTTAAGGAGACTTAATGGGATTGTTGAACTAGCTCCTGATGATCTTACTAAGCAACACTACACCCAAACAAACATTAAGAAAATTATCTACCAACCACTTAAGATGGGAACAACCCATTTTATATTGAGAATGAATTACTCGGACAATTCATCCATATGATGCTCATTTTTCCATTCGTATAGTTACCTCATGAGTTCCACTCGTCTTATCCTCTACAACAAAATTATCATCCCCAACCCATGAAAGAATGCCCTCTCCTCTGACTGCAAGCATAGCACTCGTGCCCTCATTGAACTCCCCTGCAAGAAAATATTACTTCAAGATGTTCAAAATCCAGACACCATTCTTTCAATGCTCTATAGATGAAATAAACAGAGATGTCAAATATAATGCCTCTAACAGGAAAGCAATGTCTAAAAGACAAGACAGATAACAATGAATATTGGTCCACAAGAGCAACAAAACGGTATCTGATTCCCATTGCTGAGTATCAGAGTGATGAAGCAAAAGACATACCAGAAAGAACGTCATCCAAAGATGTAACCCCATCCAAACTGGCATTTTCTTGAGACTCAGCCTCAGCAAGCAGATGGCGATAATCCGCCCCTTTACTTTTCGGCAAAATAACATTAGTGGCTTTACTGGAACTATCAAGAGAGACCCCTGCAGACTCAGCATCCAACTCTTCATCATCATAACGGCCCCAATTAGAGGGGAGCGCCGGTGAACCCTTAGGGCGAAGGGCTTTCTCGTTCACTTGCTTGCCCAGTGACTTCTTACCAATGCCTGGATCATTTGAACCACCTGATGAAGAGGGTTTAAGCTTCTGATTTTGATGACTTCCATGAGGCCTCTTACTGTGATGCTGAGAATGTGCTCTCTTTGATTTTGCCAATGATTTTACATCCATTACAAGCAAATAACTTGCACTCTATAATATATAACTTGATCGGAATCAAGAGACAACACATTAATCTTCGAGTTAATTCATCAGGGTTTCTGACTTAGATCAAAGGGTAATTGGGTATGAGAGAATGGTTTAGGAATCAATTTTCTTCGCGAGGGAGGAAGCGGTTCAGATGGCGGCCGCCAAAAGTCCCGGGTCTGGGTCCTGCGCCTCGGAAACTGGATCTGGTGCTGTATACGGATTCGGATCCTTGGCTCAATGTATGGTGGTTGAAGAATGGACAAAAATATGCTGGGCCGAAACTTTCAAGTGGGATTAGGATTGACATTTGAATGCACAAATGTAACCGAGATTTTTGTATAAAAGAAAAAATGTAACCCAGATTTCGAAATGATATTAATTATTTAAAATAATATTTTTTTTAAATATTAAATTCAGATTTAACGTTATCAATTCGGATTTAAGATGTATAGCTTCAATAAACTCAATAATTGACAATAAATACTATATTAAAGAACAGCTATAATTTCAAATTACTTTAATCTAAATTATTTAAAATCTAAAATTTTAGATTTGTCTATATATGGTCCTTTTTTTAATAATTATTTTACACTATGCAATATATTCATCTGGTGATGAACATCTAATTATGTTATGTGCTGATACAAATTCTTAAATAACATCTAATTATCTTGAAGAAAGAAATTTGGTATTCTTTTATTTATATATATACACATACTATCAACTGGTATGGAGCTATTTTTTTTTTAAATCATACTAATAAATATTTTAACAATTAACCACTTTAGTTTTAGGATTTGTTAGTGTTTTTCTCAGTACAGTATCTCTTCTATGGCTAAGAAGAATTTGGAAGTTCTAAACGGTTGTCTAAAAAAATAAAACAAAAAACAAAAACTCTTCGATTCCAATTCATGAGATAGGAAATAAAGCTAAAATCCCCCTTGGCAAAAATTACTAAGTTTGAAATTCATATAAATTTTAAATAATACAAAATTTTTATTGCTGTTTGTTTCATTTTTAGAAAATATCTACATAGATTTTAAAAGTAAAAGCAAAGCAGGTATCTTTTCAATAAAATTGAAAGAAATTAAGAATTATGAGTATTTTTAAGACAAATATCAACCTAAGGAATTGATCTGTGTTAATTTTTTTGTATACAAATGAGGGTTCTATGTCCAAAATAAATAAAACTAACTCAGAAATAGATTAAATCATAAACACTCAATATCGACAATATATTCTAAATGTGAAAGACATCTTTGGCTAAAGCATTCGTCAGCATGTTATGCCATGTTATGAGTTCTATAGATAAATTAGAGTTTCATGTCCTATAATAACTAAAAAAACTTTTATATCTGTATCACTAGCAAACTACAGATATTTATATTTAATAATTAGCTTGTCAAAGGTGTAGGCACAAGTGGATTTGGGGACCCAACTAAGAAAAGAATGTTTGGCAATTGGCATTATGTGTATATAATAAAACATGTTTATTGTATTTATACTGTTTTCTTCAAACCAATTACTTTTTAAGCACCAATTAATTGTTTATTTAGAGGCCACCATCAACACAATTCCTTTCTGGCATCAAGGTAAATAACAAACATCACTTTTACACTTTTATTCCTCTCTCTAAATAATAATCAATCATTTGTTTCTTCTTCTTATTCTTTTTTTAATATTCAGATGAGATAATATTTATATTATCTGCGTTTATCCTATCATACCTTCTGTCTAATCAAATGGAAATCATTGGACCGAAATATTCATTAAAAAACTATTCTCATCACAAAATTTTCTCACATATGTTAATAAACCATTAACTATATATGTTCATTGCATTTATAATAATTTTCTGAGAAAATTAGTGGATTTTAAATAAATGGCTGAAAATCCAATTTTCAATATTTATACGTGGAGAAAATTTGATTTAGGAAGGCTATCACTACTCTCCGTAATATAGTTTGAGAGATTAATTAATTTTTACTATATGTAAAATATAGCATTAGTGTATTATAATAATAAAAATAAATTATGTATAGGTATGGAGGAAAGTGTATAAAAGAAGGTAGGAGATATATTTATTAATTTCTTTTTATATTTTTTTCATTGAACAGTATTATTTTTTTATTAAGAGTAATTATATTCGAAATATTATCGTATATTAAATATAAATATATTTTATAATAAAAATTTTAATTTTAATTGATTAATTATGAGATAACAGTCATTTTGGTTAGATTATCTTGATGGTTCAGTATTTTTTTTAATAAAATACACAAAATGTAAAACGACATAACATCATCAATCATGCGTGAGAGTGGAAGATGGGCCTCATTTGTCTTTGAATGTATTGCTAAAGCGAAGGGTTTTGAAAATCTGTCTTTTTTGTGCCTTTCCCCATATGGATCCAAAGTAGCCAATAATTCATAGAGCTAATAAAGCAGAATAATAAATAATAATAACGATTAATATATAATAAAAATAAATAAATAATTGGTGATGGTGACCTTCACTGGAACAGAGAGACAGAGAAGATGATAATGGTCTTTTGTTTTCCAATATATATATATATATAAGCAAATTAAAGCTTTATTTGATATTTTCATAAATAAGAATAATTTCTGATTTGGGCATTATTTGCTCTGTCTCTTTTAACATGCCTCATGGATTGATGGTCCCTACCTATTTCCCTCTATAAAGGGATAACTACACACACTTAGTGTCAATACCAATATCAATTCCTTTATTCTGCTTTGCAATAAAAAAAAAAAGGAGAGACCAATAGGATTAGGTTTAGTGAAAGTAATTAGTTTTTTTTATAATGTGATGAATCAAAGATTGAATCTTCATTAAAAAGATATCTACATTTAGTACATGATAATATCCCAAATATAATTAATTTTAATAAAAAAAATATATACTTGTAAAAAAAAAGAGAGACTAACCTATCTACTAGATATTTAGTGATGAAATTGTGCTTTATTTTTTTGCCTTCTAAAAATCAAAAGGGGAATAAACTATGGAACTCAAACCTAAATCCTGAATTTGTATTTAGAATGGCAAAAACATTATATATATATATATATATATATATATATATATATATATATAGTACAATCAATAAAAACATGCGTACATGATGCATAATATGATATTAAAATGCTCTTAATTCAACTAACAAATTATGACTAGTGAATGGGACTATGATTAGTTAAATATAGAAAAACATGAGCTATTTTTAATTAGATTAACAATGCTTTAATCTGATCCAGTTAAATAGTCATATAAGAAAACTTCATTCAAATAAAGAATAATGAAAAATATAAAGTGAGAATTCTGGCCAAAAAAAAAGATAAAGTGAAAAAATGACCTATTCTAATTAGTAATATCAACATAGATAACCAAGATATTAAAAATACATCTAAATTAGATAAACTAAAAGAGTGAAAATAAATTGGCACGTACGTAAATGTTAATGTTGAATGGGGACAATTATATTATTGAAAATATTCTACTCAGCTATGCTGAGAGATATTTAAAAAAAGAAATCATGGGTGGGATCAAAGTGTCATAACCTAGAAGATATGGACGATAGTTGATCAATCCAGCGTTATTAGTTGCTTTGCTTGACCAGTAATCAAAGTCTTTTTTTCAATTTTGACCAAAAAGTCATCAATGATTAAGGAACAAAGAGTGCAATAATAGTATTATACTTCATGATTGTCCACTACACGTATTGCACATCAATCACCTCTATCTCATCTCCTTGACGTGACTAGTTTTGATGTTAATCTCTATCAAAATATTTCAACCTTGTGGCAAAACATGTTGTAATTAGATTATTTTATTTTAGATATTAAACTATACTTTATCATCGATCATATTAGGAGAAATACGGTATAAGAAATTGTCTGAGACAATAAAGAATTCACAACCTTGAAGAAATTAAATAGCCAAATTAATGGAAGAAATGTAAGGAACTGAAAGCTGGGAGAGAGAACAAATGGACAATCAGCAATAAATTAAAAGGATACCACATCTTATTATTATGCTCAATTCTATATGATGCGGGACTTTCCATATTAATGCCACTTTAGGATTAGGATCCTTTATTATTTGGGTTTGAATGGGTGAGAAATTAAGAAAATGGTTAAAATTATTTATTTATAACGCTGATAGACCCTCTGATCTCTAATATAAAAGTTAGTTAGTTTAAATGTTAAATTTTATTGTAAATATAAGAATTAATTTTGTCTTCTATAGTTATTATTTTTTCATAAACTATTTTACTTAACTTATAAACTAATATATAATTTAATATTATATATAGGGTATTAGAGAGATTATGTTATATTTATTATTATTAACTAATAGGCTAATGGGTAAATTTGTTTCACAAATTTTTGTTAGAAACAATATTGCCTCAAAAATTCTTTTAAATTTAATGTTGCCTCTGAAGTTACAAAATATAGTAATATTGCCCCACTTATTAAAAACTAATGTTACTTATTAAAAAGTTAATATTAACTGTTAATATTTTAATAATAATGAGTAATATTACTATATTTTAACGCTTCCAGCACAATCTTAAACGAAAAAAAATTGGAGGACAACTTATTTTTTAGTGAAATTTTTTAACTAATTTATTACATTTCCTTAACTAATTAACTAAGTAGCTTTTTGGAAGGCAATATTATATTGAAGAACCATGCAATAACGCAATTATTCATATTGAAAAGAGAAAGCATTCACATTTGTAGAAAAGAAAAGTACAAATTGCAAATCCAAAAGAATATTCATACCAAGTTCCCTATACTGTTTCTTGTGTGCGTTTGGTTTAATAATAATGCATTGGACTGCTCAAAAATGCTGACACGTGTATTGCAAATTGAAATTTTTTGAAAAGTTAAAATAAAATAAACAATGGGGGATATTCAAAGAATTATTATAAGGAAAAGACATTAATTTCTTAATAATGTTAGAAAAGGCACATATTCTCCAGCTTTTGATAAGCAGAGAGCATGTGGGGTTCTGTATATAGGAATCCTAGATCTAAATCTGTTCAACTTTTGGGTAATAATAATTCCAATTAATTTAAGCTAGATCCACCTAATTGAAAATTTCAGAATTTACTAAATTACCCTTATCACTATTTTGAATACATCACTACTTTTTAAAGCTTAATATTCTTATATGTGACTTATCACATTATTAATACATTTTGTAGAATGATAAATAGAAGAATAACATTTTATGGGAAATTCTTCGGTGCTAACTAATTGATTAAAAATTGTTGCCGGCAAAGGCCTTATTCTTCTTCCTCTTTTGCCAATCATCAAAATTAATACATTTTTTTTTTGCTAACTAATTTATCAACGACCGTATCTCTATGGATGAGCCCATAAGTAACAATGAAGTATATTCATATAGTCATAAAAAAAAGTAATTAAAATTAACACATATGATAAGGAATGAGCTTGTATCTTACAAGTACACGAGTTTAATTTTTGCTGTCGTCATGAAGATTTTTTTAATATATAATCTCATAAGTCATCTATAAGTACTATATCCTTAGTAGGAGATAGTGTCGAACTTCCTAAATTTTTTTATATAAAAAAATCATAAAAACGTATTCAAATAAAAGAATAAAATAATAATATAATTAAAACTTTGAAATCTCATAAATTTTATATTAAAGATCTTAAACACCGTCATCAATATAAAATATAAAAATTCCAACAAACATACTATTTATGGGTTATAAATAATGTGTCTCATTTGTTAGACATAATATCATGCATGAAACTCACATCTAATTATAATTATATTAATCATGAAATTTGGAAATATCTGTCCCTACTAGATTTAAAAGGTTATTGTGTCAAGTAACTCCTACCAAACACCTCCTTGAGAAATTAAACAAGTTTTCTGGGTTTTGTTGTACTCGATCAACACATGGCACAATATATATATATATATATATATATATATATATATATATATATATATATATATATATATTGTGGCCAAAAGAACAAATACAAGACAGCACAAGGCAACAACAAAATTACAGTTCAAAAATTGTGGAGAAACAAAAGGACAAACATGGAAAACGAACATCAACCTTGGTGACAACACTTTGCTTTTCCCTAAACACTTTGCATTTTTCAAATGCCTATTGTTTCTTACTATGTCAAGCTAGAGAGGGGGGGGTGTTGTGGAATCAGAATAGGAATCTCACAAGGCATTGAAAGTTGAAGCCTTTAGTTGGAGGGGGAAGAGAAGAATATTCTGTGGCCACAACACTTCAACAACTAAACTCCAAAAGTTTACATTAAACAAAGTTTGAAACCCAATAAGAAAGAAAAAAAAAACATCATTAGATTATCATTAAGGTTTCGCAATTTGAGCACCCAACAAAGTCAGCTCACTTCCAGACGGCTGCTCACACTTCCAAAAATTCACTGCCTTTGTCAGCTCGCTGTCTTCTCTAATATTAATCCTTAATTAAAGTATTTCATTAGTTGATCAAACTTAAAATTAATTATTGACACTAAGCTAGCAGAAGCAGCCCTTGCTTTACTCAGCGGTACTTCCAAGAACCTTGTTCTATAGCATTCCCATAACCACATGTGAATCTACAGAACATATATTTGCCTACAAGACCATAGTAGCGTCGAGGTTAAGCAATCTTTTTCTTGAAACTTTATAGCATGCCTTAATATATATATATATATATATATATATTGACTACTGAATATTTTTTTATTACAATTATAAAAGTGGCTGTCATAAAAAAAAAGAATTCTAAAAGTATCATAAGGAAATGTGCTTTAATTCAAAGTAGGTACAGTATTGTGCAATTAATTTCATCATTTGATTAGCTGGTGATAGGTGTATATATATTGAATGAATAAATGAATTAATGAATAACCTTTTTGGTATTAGGGTAATAAGAAGCTGTTCATCGACTTTCTCTAATTTTAAGAGCGTTACTTTAATTTAATTAATCTGTTGACATATACAGTAATTATACAAGTCACTGTATCTGTGATTTACCCATTAGATGTGATATATATATATACACACACACACACACATATATATACTTTCCCATCCAAAATCTTTTTAAAAGGAAGGGTTAATATAAAAAAGCTGATGAGGTAAAGCTATCTATAAAGTAAAAATACATATCTACCGCCCAAAAATTGACGAGAAAAAGGTGACAGTTCAATATCTATCATTGACTCCCCAATCAAATTCTCCCGTGGCCCTTCAACTTGATGTGCATATATAAATAAGAAATAAAAAAAACCACATTGATGTGATGATATATATAATTAATGATAAATTATAGTATTGATAATTAACAGTAACAAAGACAGGAAAACACTATTTTTTATGTATATGTTAGAAGCCAAGTGGGGAAGAAAACCCAGTCAAATGTGAGACATGGTCATGTTTGCTTGTCTTGAGGACGATTATTCCCTTTCCTGTGTTGTTTCGTCGTTTCCTTTTTGTTTTACCTTGCTTGACAGTGGGGTGCGTGCATGGACACACGTGCATGAGTTACTATTTTCCAATAACAAGACCAGTTTTAAGGTTATATATTAATCCCAAAACAACCATCGATCTTATATACTACATAATTCCAAATTCTAAATCTTGCTGATGATCGCTATCGATCAATTGCAAGTTTCAACCCAACCCCATTAATTCTCCTCTCTCTATATATAAACGGCCTGCATGCAATTTTCAACATTTTGGCCCGCGCGCGCGCGTATATATCAATCTTCTTCGGGAAATGACTGGCACTTTCACTTTGACTAAGTTCAAAAGACTCAAAAGATATTGCCTTTTGCGGAAAAATGAGCATTAAAAAGAAACTTGTGTATGTGATTGGATAGTGCCTCTCGTTCAAGTCACACTCAAACATATGCATGAGACATAAAGATTCTCTATTTTCCACAGAAAGAAGCGGGAGTTTTTATGTGATTCAAGTTGTAGTACTACTAATATAATTCTACTGACCCAGTTTTCATTTATAGGCATATGGTTCTTTGAATGGGAAGCCGATGCGTATAAAGAAAATCTAAGTACTACTCAACTAGCTTCTCATTTGATTAAACTTATGCAATTAGAAGATAATTCAAAGCAAATCTAAAGTTAATAAGCTCTTGATCTGTGGTTTCCAGTTAACTTAGCTATATATATGTTCGTGCTGTTTTCAAGATAAAACATAATGATCTTTATGTATATCTGGAAAACGTATATAGTGGGGTTCTTTTTTTAAAACAAATTAAAAAATGGTGATTATATTAGAGGAGAGTAGTGGATTAGAAAAATAAGAAAACAAAAAGCAACAAATTATGGGACAATCATTCCGAATGGAGATTAACTTTCCTCCTACCTCATCATATGGGTCATCATACACCTTTGCCTCTCTCTCTCTACTTTAACTTTTCACTGCCTCCCATAGCATCTTAATTTTTTAATATTCCACCTAAAAAGCAGGTAATTAAATTGACTGTAACGTGTGTGGGAGGAGGGAAGGAGGGAGAGGGGGGAGAGAGAGATCCCATCTTGCTTATATCAGTTTGTGGTAGGGCTGGAAGCCATAATTAAGAGGGCTTGCCTATTCTCCGAGGTTTTCTTCTCTTAAATGAATTCGTCATCATATCACTAATACTTATTCTCATCATCAGCTCTAACTCTTACTTGCTGGGTTTCTAACAACCAAGAAGAAGAAGAAGAAATATAGATATGCAGTTGGAGAAGATGGACGATGGAGAAATTTCAAATATCGGTTTTCCTCAGAACCACCAACCAACCGTCGTATCATCTAACAATACCAATCCTCCTCTGATTCTCAAGAGAAAGAGAAACCTCCCAGGAAACCCAGGCAAGTCTTTATACACACACATCTTTATAGTTTCCCTGATTCTCTCTTACTTTTCTTTTTCATTCTGTAATCAGCTTTGAATATACTCCTTTCTAATAATAATCAGCTTTATGTGTGTGTACAGATCCTGAAGCGGAAGTGATAGCCCTATCGCCGAAGACTCTAATGGCGACGAACAGGTTTCTGTGTGAAATTTGTGGGAAAGGGTTCCAGAGGGATCAAAATCTGCAACTTCATAGACGAGGACATAATCTTCCATGGAAGCTGAAGCAGAGGACAAGTAAAGAAGTGAAAAAGCGAGTGTATGTGTGCCCAGAAAAAACCTGCGTTCACAACCACCCATCGAGGGCTCTGGGAGATTTGACAGGCATCAAAAAGCACTTCTGCAGAAAGCACGGCGAGAAGAAATGGAAGTGTGAGAAGTGCTCAAAGCGTTACGCTGTTCAGTCTGATTGGAAAGCCCACTCCAAAACCTGTGGTACTAGGGAATACAAATGTGACTGTGGCACCATCTTTTCCCGGTAATAATTAATATATTTGCATATATAACTAGTAACTCCTCTTGTGGTCTCTGAGGAACAATCTGAAACAAGTAATTAGGTTCTTTCAGTTTCACTGGAAAAAATAGAAAAGGACTGAGATTTGCTATGTATTGCACAGCCACACGAGTTTACCTCACTTTTATCATACAGCAGTAAAATTATAATTAAACTTGGAGTCTTTCAAAATCATGATGAAGTGCAAAGTAACTTTGGACCCGGGTTTAGTGTTTCTGACCGAGATAAAATTTTGAAAACACTAGCTAGAGTAGGTCAATCTTAAAGTGTGCGTGTAAATGTGTGCCTGTTGTCTCTCTGTGGCTTTAAGGAGTAAAAGAACTTTGAGAGACGAGCTTTTATGTATCGTCATCTTGTTAATAATGAAACGACAAAAGCTCCTACTTTGGAGTTATCTTCAAAGTTCAAACCTTTCCTAATTGTGTGATTATTGGTCGGTTAATTCTGTTCATTTTTTGACTAAGTCTCTGACCCCTATATAGCTTTTATGATTTTTGCTATAAAATTAACTGTTGATATTGGATTTCTTTTTTATTTTTGTGTTGGAGAAGGAGGGATAGCTTCATCACACATAGGGCCTTCTGTGATGCCCTAGCAGAAGAAACAGCAAGAGTGAACGCAGCTTCCAACATCATGAACAACAACATAAGTTACAACACTATAATTGGGGCTGCTTCTTCACTGGGACCAAACAACAATATGGAAACTCATTTTCCTTCAATCTTCAAGCCAATTTCAAACACCAATAATACCGAGGAACAAGCAAATAATCAAATACCTATTAGAGGGCTATCTCTATGGATGGATCATCATCATCAAACAATAGGGCCTAGTAATTGCAATATCAGTAACCCTACTCCTGATCATCAGAATATTCATCATCTTGGGAACCACCAGCTGGTTTCACATCCACAGCAGCTAAATTGGGTGTTTGGAAACAAGCTAATTTCTGGTTCTTCGGCCTCTTGCCAAGAGCTAGCAAGCACCTCAATTGGAATGATAAGTGTTCCTTCCTTGTATAGCTCCCAACATCATCAAACAAACCAAACAATATCCTCGACAAACATGTCGGCGACCGCGCTGTTGCAGAAAGCTGCTCAGATAGGAGCAAACTCGAACACTTGTGACCCCACATTTCTGGGGAGCTTAGGGTTGAAATGTAGCAGTCAAGGTGGTCAAGAAGATGATCATGGAAGTAATAACAAGTATTATGGCATGTACGGTTCAGGTTCAGGTTCAGGTTCGGTTCTCACCAATGTTGGTGGTGGAGGTGGAGGAAGTAATCAGACGACAGAGAACAACAACTCGACAGGTGAAATGTCACAAGTGCACCCAGCAAAACGCCCGAGGCAGGTATTACAGAATGAAGAAGGGGGGCAAACTAGGGATTTCCTTAGTGTTGGTGGTGTGCAAACCATTTGCCACCATTCATCAATCAATGGATGGGTCTGATGATTTGATTTCATTATTAGGTTTAATATTCAAGACTAATGTTAGACACAGTGCCCACACTTCAAATTACATTATTCGAAAACTACATCATTTTTTCTTGTTTTGTCACATAATAGTGTTTAATCCTGAAAATTTCTTCAGCTATATATAGTGTACTAGCTACGATCAGCTAATGCACATGGAATAATAAAACTTCTTCAAAGTGGG
Source organism: Leucaena leucocephala (assembly GCA_037074615.1). Classification (NCBI taxonomy): domain Eukaryota; kingdom Viridiplantae; phylum Streptophyta; class Magnoliopsida; order Fabales; family Fabaceae; genus Leucaena; species Leucaena leucocephala. Next base: position 3,567,614 of record CM073546.1, on the reverse strand, counting down.
TAAATTAATAAGCTGTTTTCACCACCTAAAAACATATCCACTTTAAAGAGTTTTTATTGATCCACTGTACAGCGATGAGCTTGTACTTTGTATACATCTAAGAAATTGCAGTACTTAGTTTGTTCCTTTTTTTTAGGCCAGCTTACTTTTTTGTTACTTTTTCTCGATGTGAGGAAAAGAAAAGATTATAAGAAAAACTAAGAGTGGAAGGCGTTGAGTTGGAGGAGAGGAGTGAATTAAGTGTTTGAAGACTTTGGAGGGAGGAAAACTGGAAAAAAGTCTCAGATTTTGAAGTCCTTTTACAAGGAAAAAGAAACAACAATATAGAAATTATAAGTTTTATTATTATTTGGTATCTTACCCATATTCATCTGTTCTTCTCTTTGCCTCTCTCTCCCCCCCCCCCCCTCTTTTATCATCTCAAACTCATATTGAAGGACCACAAAAGCAGAAAAATTCTTTTAACCAATTCTAACAAGTTATATACTTAATTAGGACTCACATACTTGGGACTCACAATATCATCTGAGGTTACGAGTTGAATTAAACTCAAGACTTTCTATTTATTGAGAGTTTTCATATAGACTATAATATCATTGGGTCTATCCTCTTCTACTAGTTAAGTTACGTGTTTATTACTTATAACTATACATATATATATTTGAGGGGTTGCTTGTGGTGGAAGAAGAAAAGGAAGAGAGAGAGAGAGTGAAAAATGCATATTCTTTTGAATCTTGAAAGCTGACTCTACTTTAGTGTAAAAATGGGAGCTTTTGTGAAAGGGAATGAATTTGTGGGCTAGTGGGAACAAAGCAAAGCAAAGAAAGGACCGCTTTTGGACTCCATTATTGCTCAGTTTTGCCCATCTCTGCGTTGTGCTTCTCGTAACTTGTCTTTTCAATCTCTCATCGCCTCCATGGATGGGGGGGAATTTCCTTTATCTTTTCTTTTTTTCCAATCACAAAAAGCATGATTCTAGCTTTTTTGTGCTATATGACTTCTTACGTTAATTAATTATTTTTTAGTAAATTCAAATATAATGAGTAAGCTTTTCATGTTCATTCTCTCCTACAATGCATATACTTGTAGTAATTCGAGATTGGCTATCTTTCTCAGACATGTCAAAAATGGATATTCTAGAAAATTCACGTGACCTTCTGAATTCTCATTTAATATGATCAATGCTTCTTCTCTTCATTTATGGCTAGGCCATCCCCATTATTTCTTTGCATTTTTCTTTTGGATGGGCAGAAAAATATGACAAAGCAAAATCCAGAACAGAAAACTAAGAGAACAAGTACTATTTTTTCCTGTTTAGATGATAAGAAAAATGAAGGAGAATAAAGGTATTGGGCACACATGCATGCATGTTTTCTTGATCAGTTTATGGTTATATGTATAATATAATATATGCTGGCTTTATATATATACTCTTTAAATATTTAATATAAAATATATTTAATTAATTCGATTGGATTAATAATATTAAATAAATTAGTTAATAAAACATATTTTTTTAAATACCCTAGTAATTTTTTCAATTGATTATTGTTGATAAGGATCGATAGGAATAATTTAAGAAAGATAGATAAATATATTTTATATTTTAAAATTAAAATTAATTCGTTAATTAAGTATTATATTAAAAATAGGAAAAGTGTGCCTATGGGCAAGTAATTAAAGTAATGAACTTAAGAAATAGAGAGATTTGAAAGCGAAATAATTGGATATGGAAGAGAGAACCGTGAAAGTGAAGATATATAAAAGAAAGAGGGAGTGGAGTGATCAATGTAATGATGTAAAAGAAGACACACACACATATATATATATATTCCCCCATCTTAGACTGCCGTACTATATATCTTTGATCTTGTTTTCCCTTTTGGTTATACATCACAGCGTGCTCGTGGGACACCTTCTCTCAAATCCATGTTCACCTTCTTGTTTAAGTTATATAACCACAACGTTCAATTTCATCAAATATTTAGTTAAAAAGTCTTAAATATTATTACTCACTAATGTTATGAAAACTGGATCCGCCATTGAACTAAGGAGTAAGAATCATTAAAATATATTTTGTCTCTCTTAACATATATTTTTTATACAACTAGTATGATTTGAATTTAATACATTATATTTAAAATTTAGCCATTATTTTTTTTATACATAAATTTTTAGAAAGGGATTGAACCCATTTACGATCTAAGAGTAGGACGAAGTCTCACTTCCTTCTAAACGATATCAATGTCGGGTAGGGTGAGTCATCTATTACTCTCAGGCGTAAATCTAGGTACTTAGGAGTTAGGATATCTCTCCAAATGTCATAATTAGAATTATAATAAAATAATACTCTCTAAAAATTAAATATATTTTAAATAATTATATATTTTATTTTTTTATTAGTTGAAGGTATGGGTAACTAACCCAGTACTAATTGTGCTGCACTATATTGTTTCATCTATATGTATATTTGGACATATTTGAGCCTCTTTTTGGACGACAATGCTCTAGATCCATATTAGAGTTCGAACTTTGAGTTTGGTCCAAAAACGAAATTGGGCCTTAAATGGGCCTGATACATCAAGCATCAATATCAATGAACGCATCGACACCGAATCCAGGAGAACGAAACAGAGGGAAGAGAATAGAGAGAGAGCGAACAGTATGAAGTTCACCGACTCGCCCGTGATCGAGCTCCCTGTCCGCGGCTCCGTCCTCTCTCTCCAGCAAGATAACGGTTCCATGCACGTTGGAACCTCCGTTTGGCCTTGTTCTCTCGTCCTCGTCAAATTCATCGACCGCTGGGCCCCGCCCCTTCCCTTGGACTCAGACCTCAACACTCCCAACCCTTACTCCGACCTCCTTGATTTCCGATCCAAACGCGCCGTCGAAATCGGCACCGGATGCGGCGTTTCCGGCATGGGCCTCTACCTCTTGGGACTCACCGACATCGTCCTCACCGACATAGCCCCTGTCATGCCCGCACTAAAACGCAACCTTAAAATCAACAAGCCTGTCCTTGGCAAGAACCTCAAGTACTCGACTCTTTACTGGAACAATCTCGATCGAATCAAGGCTCTTAATCCACCCTTCGACTTCGTCATCGCTACCGACGTCGTTTACATTGAAGAATCCGTTGGTCAACTGGTCTCCGCCATGGAGGCCCTTCTCGCCGATAACGGCGTCGTTTTGCTTGGTTACCAGTTAAGGTCCCCTGAGGCACACAAGCTTTTCTGGGAACTGTGTGAGGACGTGTTTTCAATCGACAAAGTTCCTCACGACCACCTTGATCCTGAGTATGCATATGAGGAGACCGACGTTTATGTCCTGAGGAAGAAGAGAAAACAATCATAGCCACTGTGGAGACATAACTAAGAAGAATTATTGGTAAACTTTCGCTATTTTTTGGATATTCAATGTTCCTTGTTAATATATATCATGGAACTCGTAGCCTCGTAGGTTCTCTAGGCAAAGTTCTGTAATGTGGAGTGATTTCGTTTCAAGTGCATAATTTCCTCGCACTTGCACAATGTGATTTCTCTCTATTTGTTGTTATGATGCTTTATTTCGATCAATCAGATTAATTCATATCCGTTGGTTAAACTTTTTGTCAACATGAGTTTAGATTGATTGTTTCTTATATTAAAGGGTGTATATATCAACATTTTAATTCTTGAATTGAATTGCATCTGGGGTTGAAATTTGAATGAAGTGTAATTGATGGGAACAAGGTTGAAAAATTCATATATGGAAAGTTGACTCAAATTTGTGGCGTGTTGATCAATTCTCAGGTGAGCATTTTGACTTATAATGCTAGAGAAGCCCATGGGAGGAGAAAACGTGAGCTTTGGTTCAGATGCTTACCAAACTGTTTCATGCTCTGCTACCTTTACAAAAGGTTATTGAACTGATGAATCTGGACTTTGGCATGATTGCCATGTTGAAATAACATCTGAACATTTTGGATTATGTTTGAATTTTTTAGTATATATTGTCAAGCCTCGATTGTAGTTGGAAATTGGTAATGTCAAAACAAGCGATTCATGTTGATAAGCTGATATTCGGGAAAGGTGAAACCGCACAGATCTAGGCTTCTGATCAAGTGTGGCACTTTTTTGAAATCAATAATAACCTCTGAGAAAATGTCTTATTTATATGATATAGTAAAGAATTGATATGCCTAAAATTGAAGCTAAATTGGTTTCTAGGTTTGAGGAATCATGGGTGAATGAATAATTTTCTTCACTACTCTGTGGTGGGTCAAGTTGATTTGGGTGTTCCGGTGGATGAGACACAAGAATCTAAATAACGATTCTACAGAAGGAACTGAATTATAAAACTTAGATGATTTCACTGTGCTATGTGGTAAATCCCCATGTGCAAGGTGTAAAATGATTCAGTGTTTGGAACATCTTGGAACCAAGTTCTTGGTTTGAGAGAAAGAAGAAACTGATAGAAAGACAAGAGATGATGAAGATGGATTAAGTTATGATAATTGGATTATAATAAATTATTTTAAGTGAACATCTAGTCAGATTATTTTTAACGTGCCGTTACCACATACATATCTTCTTCTTAATGTCAATGACAAGTACCCTATTATAGTTATCATATAAGGATTTTAATGCTACCACTTGTCCTGCTTTATAAGAGTTTGTTGATTTTCTGATAGATTTATAAAATTAAATAAATAAATTAATTATAATTAATATAAGGGTTAATTGATTAATTTGGCTAGATTGAATAGTATATAATATGAATTTATCTTAAAAGGTTAGATTTGATTATAATTAATTGATTTATTTAATTTTTTAGATTTATTAAAAAAATAATTAGTTTTTATAATTAAGATTGGAAGGAGTAATATTTTGAAAACTTGGACCTAAAGTTCAGAGTGAAAAGGGCATATAATCTGTAGCAGAAGACTGCTTGAGGTGCAAGCCATATTTGTTTAGATCGATGTTCAGTGCTCAACCAAGACAAGGACTCGATGACGTTAGTATTTCTTGTGACACTACTAACCATCGCAGAAAATACTCTTCGAATTTCAAAGCAGGATATATAAATCTATTTTGACAATGGATTAATATTAATTTAAGATTGTTGCACTTTCTTCATTAATAGTAATTAAGCATCATAATATACACAGTCAAGTAGTAATTTAATTACCACAGGGTTTGAACTTTGAACACTGACATGCTTTCAATAAGAAAACAAGAACCCATTTTAAACCCACATTATACTTGTACAATTAATAAATTAAAATTTACCCCTATCTTATTTCTTGTGAGATTACATATATATAAATATAATTATGATAATTGTAAAATTGTAATTCTTCATAACCTATATCGTCTCCTCTCATACCCAAACCTGTTTCCATTCAAGCAATGAAAGGAGATTCATTAGCTTGAATTGGGAAATGAGAAGTTCTTTGTTGGGCAGCTTGCTCAAATGATATGAAGGCAGAGTTATAGAACTCAACGAAGCCATTATTGTTCTTGATGTTCGTGACAGCTCCTTGAAGATGATGATGATGCAGAGGTTGATGAGTTTTGAGGATTGAATTACCACACTGACGAGGCTGTGTCTGATAGAAAACCTTGGACACCACCAACTCGCCTTCCTTCTCCTCTTCGTTGGTTCCGAGGTGGTACTGATGCATCACCCAGTTGGTCTTCTCAGGCTTCCTCTGTTTGCCACAGTTGGCGTAAAGTACGAGGATTTTCTTGTAGCCTTTCAACTTTCCATTTATGTAAACTGGTCTTGTCTTGCCCGTTTTGTGCCACCTTGTCTCACTTCCTTCTGCTTCTTCTGAGTTTACCTTTCTCCTTTTTCTTGTTCCCGTTGTGTATGCTTTTGATGGCCTGTGAAAGAAATGCCGGATCAGGCCATCTTTTCTAACTCCTGCACGCTCCACAAATTCATGATATATACATTTATCAGATCATATGTTAATTTATTTTATTATATATATGAAGGATATTAATTCTACCATGAAATAGTGTGTTATATTCAATACTGCTCTTGCGATTTGTTTAGGAAATTATCAACGAAGATTCATGTTTTACTTTCAAATTGAATGCTACCAAAAATATATAATTAATGTGGTACACACACATCAATATATATACAATGCATATAAATTAATTAAATCACTAATAAAAAATTGCACTGAACCGTGAAGAGTATGATGTGCAGTGAAGCAAGTATACTACAAGGTTATAATACATGAAGTTAAACGATTTTTTGAAAAATGAAATTATCAGTATAAATACAGTAGCATTAATTTTCTAGTGGGAATTAATGTCAATCAATATTCTCCTACTTAATTGAATGAAAGACTAATATCTTTCGGCAGTGGAACACAAGGCCCTTAATTGCTAAATTAACATTTCCAAGAACGGAAACTTGAGGGAAAGAGGTTTATTGAAGCTTTTATGCACTCATGTTGAAGTTTAGATTTTGCTAAACTAAAATCAACCTCATATCATGTTATAGTGAAAACTCGACAGAATTTGTCCAAAAACTAATCTATATATATAAACAAACACCCACACACAGTAACATTGTTGCAGGGAATATTCTGACATTGTGTGCGCAAATACATGCACCAATAACTTCAATCTATTACTAATTCTGCAGTAACGTAACTAAGATGATGATTAAGAATATATATATATATATATATATATATATATATCCCCCAATCTGCTTCTTCGTTCTCTTCTTGTTTCATATGTAAGCGAATCTGAAAAAAAACAACTTCTACCATGATATATCTATTAAAGGGCAATATATATATATACTTCTGTGGAAACCTCTATAATCGAAGTGATGATATAACTTAGATATTAAAACTCATGATTATCAAGAGCAAAGAAGAGACCTGGGAGTTTCTGGGGATGAGTAGAGCAGATTCCATTTTGGGCTTCAAGAGTAGGAATGAAGTCATCAATCAAAGGATGAAGCTTTTGAATATCAGACCTCACCTTCGCTTCCAAGTGTTCTAACAGCTCCTGATCACTCGGATCAAACTTCACTCCTGCTGGTAATCCTGGTAACTCTTGTATTCCTCCCTATTTAACTATTTCATATTCATTCATTATCCAAAATATATAATAGACTAAACCTAATTAAGAAGAAAGGAATGTGTGAATATAATGAACCTGGTCTTTGATATGATGGCCACACGAAGGACAAGTTCTGTCAACTATACTCATATGGCTTTGCTGTGTCATTTTTAATTATTCCTTTCTCTTACCTCATCTTCTTCATTCCATTCTATCTGCAATATATATCTCTTATCTTCTTCACACTTCTTGTTTTCCTCTTCTGTTAACTCGTACGTAAAGCATACAACAGAATCTAAACAAGGCTAGAGAGAGACAGAGAGAGGTTTAATTATCTCTATCTCAGAAGAAAAAACAAGTAAATAAAAAAGACGAGAGAGAATAAAGAAATGTAGTGTTGTGTGTCTTGTAAAGATTGATCCCCTCCTCATACAAAATCCTTTGTTGTTGAGGGGTGGAAAAGAATTGAATTCTCTATCACTTTTCTTTTTCACTAAAGACTTAAAAGAGAATGTTTCGTAGTCCTTCCCTAACCTCTCTCTTCCTACTGCAACAACATGTGAGAGAGAGAGGGGAGACAGAAGTCACACCTTAAAAATCTCAACAGACGATGAATGTATATGTATACAGAGAGAGCTAGCATCATGGAACCCAAAAACAAAAAGACAAAAGGATCACTTTGATCTCAAGTGTTGTTTTAATATTGAAACTTGTAGAATATATATATGTAGGTTATAATTTTGTCATACTTATTTACTTTATTAATTACTAACGCTAGCTCATGAGAGAGTTTGGTTTACTCTCTTGTTTTTAATCTTAATTCACATCTTGTAATTTAGCGACTAATTGTTTACTTATAATATATTGTGTTTTAACACCATAATATTCATAATACAATGACAAGATACCAAACAGTTTTAAGTTTAAAAGAAACTCACAGAGAGATATGAAGTTGAGTGGGAATGGGGCAATCTAATTAACTTGCAAGAGCAACACCATGAAGGGTTGGAATTCAGGTCTCATGTCGTGTTGGAGTGCACATAAAGCTAAACGGTAATAACCAGAACGAAGACGAAGAAGTGGTGATGACGATGAAATCAAGTTATATATATATATATATATATATGAAAGTATATATCAGAGATATGAGAGAGAGCCAACCATAAAATCTATTCCTTCAAGTAAACTTGTCATGCATAGTAAAAACCTCATATATAATATTTAAGTACGATATTTTGAATTTAAGTTCATATAAATATAAAAAATATTTTTAATAAAATTACTTTTAATTAAGTATAATAATACTCAAATATAATTTAATGAAATGGCGATATCAATATATGTGTGTTGGTGGTGACACAAACTTATTTGTTGTCATGTGGCAGAGGCAAAGGTGTCAATTGTTGGTGAAGGACAGAGACAAAAAAAAACATGTTCTATTAAGTTACTATGCATGAGAATAGAATGCGATTTTTCCTTTATTTAATTTTGCTATTAATTAATTGGTTGAATGTTTATGATATAAACATTATATGATTATGATTATGTTAATTTATATTTGTTTTTTTTGTACAAATTTTTTTTAAAGAAGTTAAGTTCACTTATGATTTAAAGGTAGGGCGAAGTCTCTTTTCTTCCTAAGTGATACTAATGACAATGTCAATTACCCTTAAGCGTAAACTTAGGCACCTAGAAATTATGATATCTCCTCAAGAGACGTGATTAGAACCACAATAAAATAGTACTCCATAAAAATTGAACATGTTTCATATAGTCTCATATCTTACCTTTTATCAGCTGAATCCATAGACTATGAGTTAATTTTGATGTGTTGCTTCTACAAAAAGTTGTTCATTGTTAGTGAGTAGTTATTTTGTTACATAACTTTTAATTAGTCAAGATCTTTTCAACAGACACGTACATGTATATACTCTTATTAAAAATAATAATATTTGAGACACTATCCAATATTCTCTATTTTTTTATAAAAGATTTAAGTAAATTCAATACCAATCCTCTACTAAAGTTAAGATATAGTCCCAAAACTCAGAGACCGTTTATAATAGATTTACGAGATCGCCTACTAAAATAATATTCACAATAATAATAAAAATAGAATTTACGTCTTTATAGAATAAAAATCTACTCCTTATTATGTGTCTCAATTCTCAGTCGCCTCTTGTCCAACATTTTTTTTTTGTATAAAAATTTTTAGAAAGGGGTTGGACTCACCTATAATTTAAAAGTAAGGCGAAATTTCTCTTTCTCTTAAATGATACTAAGGGCAACCTACCACAAATCAAAATTTGGTTGGCAAATTTGTGACTTTGAGTTTGAGGCCGTTTATATTTTTTTAGTTGAATAGGCCTTTTTGTTTCTTTAGCAACTGTCACTGTTTAAACATTGGGCCTTAAAAAAGGAAACCCAACCTCAAAATCTTCCAACATAAACCTTAACTTCAAAGTCAATTTCTTTATGTACCAAAAAAAAATCAATTTCTTTTAACATGAAAAATAATATTTTATTATAATCCTAATTGTAATATTTAATAAGATATCTTAGTTTTTAATTACTTAAATTTATACTGAGAATAATAGATATTTTGTCCTATTTGACATTGGTATCATCTAAGAGGAAGGGAGATTTCGTCTTACTTTTATATCGTAAGTAAACTTAACCTCTTTTTTTTAAAAAAAAATTAACAAAAAAAATTCTTTCCACCATTTAAAAATTCTTTAACTCCTCCTCCTTAATATAAATTTTATTTAATTAATTTAATTAAATTAGTTAATATAAAATAATATAATTATTTTCTATAATTTACTTTCTCATTCCCTTCATTATTTGATTACTATTAGAGGAGTATCAATAGAGATAATTTAAAAAAATAAATATAAAAAATAAATTTTATATTTAATATTAAAATTAATTTTTTAATTAAATTATATATTAATTATTAGAGAAATAATAAAAACTTCATGCACATTTCACAATATATAATATTTTATCTAGAATATTAATTTTTGACTTAATATTTGTAACCAATTATAAAACTTCTTAACTAATCAGATAATATCTTGTAATTAGGCCCGTGAGCTGCAGAGTAACGAGTGCCGCGTGTGGCACAGAGAACGTGAGCAGATGCATGAAATCCAACGTGAATCGACAGTGTCATGGTCATAAAGTTGCAGTTGCCGTAGAACGTGAGTTTCTCGACCATTTCTTTTTCTTTTTTAAATTAAATAGATTAATATTTAAGTTAAAACAAATGAGATGAAATCCGTAAATTTCCGCTTACAAAGAAGTTTTACGCCACTGGATCGTAGGGGTATGGGCCACAACCATTTCTTATAAAAGGTTCATTTCTTCATTTTGTACAGCTTTCCTTCCCTTTAAATTAATAAGAGAACACAAAACCATATAATTATTTAGAAAATATTTAATTTTTAAAAAATAATATTTTATTATAATTTTAGTCATAATATTTGAAGAGATATTTTACATCCTGAATACCTAGATTTATACCTAAGAGTAATAGATGACTCGCTTTATTCGACATTAGTATCACCTAGAAAAAAAGGAGACTTCACCTTAGCTTTAGATCGTAAGTCAACCTAACACTTTTCTAAAAATTTGTATAAAAAAATCAAAGAAAAGTAAAAGAGCACAATGTGAAGATTGTTTAAGGCTAATCTTACAAAAATATTAAGCATATATTTTACAACACTAATTTGATTAATGAACATAGTTGAAAGAGACATATTAATGAATCAAAGTCCAAAAACAACTCAAATTAAGATTAAGAAATAAATTAAAATAAATAAACACCTTCAAATGACGTGTTCCTGTTCTAAAACTTAAAAAAAAAATCGGGGATTATTAATTTAATCCACGCTAAAATTTTATATTTTTTCTTTCTTAAAAAAGTGCTTCTGATGAAGACAATATTTCACATTAAAAAGAGATAGAGAGACACACACACGCACCCAATTTGCCTAATCACATAAATTATTCAAAATAATTATCTCACCAACATAGAGTAGTGACGGTAGAAGAATCGAAAGGGAGAGCAACGCAACAATTTTATTTTATAATGGAAATAGCCGGCAGGAGAAGGTGCCATTTGTGATTGTAGGTATAGATAACTTCCTCTATATGAATCCATTTGCATCAAGCTAAATACTTACTTCTCTGCAAAATATACTACTAACAACATACAACTTATAATAATTGAGACAACATATTATGCCATCACTTAAATTTGGATTCTTCCATCTACAGCTACCTAAAGTATTTTACTGCAATGTTCTCAAACATCTTCAGCACAATGGAAAATTTGAGCCTCACTTTGATTTCTTGAGGCCTTTGTAGATTAGACTGTGCTTTCATGATCACCGGCTTCTTCATGATAATAAGGGGAGAGTTTTCCGTCCCTCTTCACAGTACTTCTGGACTTGGGATCTGCAGAAACTTCATGAAGCATTTTCACCACTCGACGCATGGAAGGTCGTGTTATGGGAAGACAACTTGTGCAGAGAAGCCCTATACTGAGTACCTTGCTGATCTGTTCTTTGTATTTTGAATCAAGACATGGATCAATCACTTGCTCCATTCCTTTCTCGTTCAATGTTTTGGAAACCCATTTCACCAAATCTTCTTCTCCATACTGTGAATCAATGGGGGGTTTCCCAGTCACCAGTTCAAGAATAACCACGCCAAAGCTATAAATATCACTCTTTTCGTTCACCCGAAGGGTATAGGCATACTCTGTACCAGATTCAACCATAACAGATACCATTAATGTTTGAATGAAGCATAATCTAAAAGAACAGAACAGAAAAGGAACCCCAAATTCAGATTCAGTAAACTAATAAGTTCACAAACCTGGTGCAATGTAACCATAAGATCCGGCAATGACAGACATGGATTCTCCACCTTGGCCGACTCCTCTGAACATTTTGGCCACCCCGAAATCTGCAACTTTTGCTCCGAACTCTCCATCTAGCAGTATGTTGTTAGACTTCACGTCCCTGTGAACAATTGGTGGGACACAATCGTGGTGCAAATAAGAAAGTCCCTCAGCAGCATCAATGGCAATTTCATATCTGGTTGGCCAATCCAACAAGCTTTTCTTGCTACTGTGAAGTATGTCAGCCAAGCTTCCATTAGGCATATATTCATAGACTAGAAGCTTGCTATCCCCAGTGTTGCAGCAGCACCATAGCCTTACAATGTTCTTGTGTCTGATCTTTCCCAATGTCTCGACTTCAACTTCGAATTCATCTTTCTCAGGACCAACACTTCCATCTTCTTTCTTAGTTGCCCTCCAGAGTTTCTTCACTGCCACTATCTCGCCATTGCTAAGCGCTACTTTGTAGACCTTTCCAGATGCTCCGCTCCCAATCACGTTATCTTCACTAAGCAATTTAACAATCTCAAGCTCGCTGAATCCATACCTGTGAAACGACCTCCACTTTGACATGTTAAATCCTTTCCTCAATTTCTTGAAGCTTCGGTATTTGAAGTAAAACCATGCAACCCCAACAACAAATACAATACCAGCAAGTAAAAATATTGATCGGAAAAGCCACAGATACCTCCGGTTCTTACTTTCACCATAGTTTGGACAGAGTCCATAGAGATTACCACACAGGCCTTGATTCCCTATGAAACACTTTCTGTAATTCTCGTTGTCATAAAGAAAAGGAATGTTCCCAGAAAGATGATTGTATGACAAATTCAGCGAATTGAGCTTCAAATTTTCCAACTGGGGTGGAATTTCACCACATAACTTATTGCTCGAAAGATCAAGATAATTGAGCACAGGCAAGCTCCCTATTTCGTTTGGAATGTTCCCGTCAAGCATGTTGTTTGCCAAATTAAGCTCATTGAGCTTATCCAATTCACCAAGTTCTCCAGGTATTGCTCCGGAAAGTTTATTGACACTGAGATCAAGCCTTCCCAACTGGCTCAGCTTGACTATACTGGCCGGAATCTGACCAGAGAAAGTATTATGGCTGCCATCAAATTCAACCAGATTATTCAACGACCCAATCTCATCAGGTATCGAATCAGAAAATTGGTTGTTCGAAATTAACAACTGAGACAGATTACGGGCACCAGATATTTTGCTGGAAATTTGCCCAGATAGAGAATTATGAAGAAGCTCCAGCAAATACATGTGAGGTAGACCCCAGAGAGAATCAGGAACTATGCCTGAGAGATTGTTATTCCTCATTCGGACCCTGTTTAAGCTCGTGCACTCTCCCAGACTCTGAGGAATTTTCCCAGAAAATGAATTGTAAATCAAAATCAGGGCTACCAACTCGCCTCCTTCACACAAGGTCTCCGGTATCTCACCATAAAACTGATTGTACGAAACGTCAAGAACCCTGAGTTTCGAGTTATTACCAAGAGCACTTGGCAACCTCCCAGTAAGCGTATTGTTAAACAATTTGAGCTCCTGCAAATTCGGAGAAAGAGCTATGCTCTCCGGTAAAGGCCCAACAAGTTGATTATCGTTCAAATTAAGAGATTCGAGCTCCAAACGACACAACTCATCAGGAATCGTCCCAGTCAACATGTTCGTCGACGCATCGAAGCGTCTCAGATTCGTCAGCTTTGACATTCCGACAGGTAGCTTGCCGGAGAGTGAGTTCTGATAAAGCTCGAGTTGAACGAGGCTCTTGATCCCCAAAATTGATTCCGGAATAGATCCATTGAGTCTGTTCATGGACAAGTCCAGGTTCCAGAGCCGAGTGAGACGACCCAATGATGCCGGAATCGAACCAACGATGTTACAATAAGTGAGCCATAGTTCCTCAATGTTCTTCAGGTTACCAAATTCAACAGGTATAGGACTCGGAGCAAAGGGGTTATAAGCAAGTCGAAGAACTCTGAGGGAAGAAATGTTACCCAGAGAACTCGGTATTGTCCCATTCAGCAGATTCATAACGAGCTCCAGCGATTCGAGTCGCTGGAACTGACCAAAAGACACCGGAATATCGCCGGAGAGGTTATTGGAAGAGAGGTCAAGATGCCGTAGACTTGAAATTTGCGCTAGAGTGTCCGGGATGGGACCCACGAGGGCGTTCTGAGAGAGATTGAGAAACTGAAGATGGCGACAGTCGGAGATATCAGCGGGAAGAGAAGAGTTGATCAAGTTGTTGTAGAAGGAGATGAATGTGAGGGAAGGGAGGCGGCAAAGGATGGTGGGGAAGGGCCCCTGAAGCTGTGCGTTGGGGAGGTTGAGAGAAGTGACGTCGCCGGAGTGAGGGTCGCAGGTGACGCCAAACCAGTTGCAGGGGATGGCGTCACGGAGGTTCCAGTTAGAAAGAGCATCGTCGGGATCGGAGAGTTGAAGCTTGGCCTGGTGAAGGAAGAGACCATCTTGAGTTAGAGAAAGAATGAAGGGAGGAGAGAGAAGGAGAAGGAGAAGGAGAAGAAAGAGAAGCATGGTGGGGGGTGAGAGAAGCGCTTCTTCGTGTGCAGCTTCTGGAGCAAGGTGGGGGAGGGATTTGAAGAGACCAAAATCTCATAATCATGAATTTGGAATCGTTGATAATTTTTGTTTAGGATATCATAATTTAAAATATTATGAAGTAGTATTTTATTTGACGAATGGATATTTTAATAGAATTTTATATTTTGGATAATTCACATCTAGAGCATCACAAATGCATGCTAAGATGGGAAAAGAAATAAACAAAAATAGATCCCACTTCAGTCGGTTTTTGTTTTTTCTCATTGGTGGGGGGAAAAAAAGATGAAACATAGTGCTTTTTTTTATTAAATGTTCTAATATTGTCATTTTTGACACATAACTATAGTAACTAGAAAACTCTTGGTAAGGAAAACAAGGTAATTGGGGAAGCAAATAGTGATGACCCCTCCCTCCATAATAGTATAATGGAGAACAGCTAGTACTAGTTACTAGTTAGGATTGATAAGCGATAACAAGAACGATGGTCCATTGATGGGAGAAGCTTTTCCCACATCAAGTAACATTATTTTGATCCTTACTAACACAAAATACTATAATTAGATGAGATAATCATTCACATTTAAAAGCCCCCTAGCTACTACAAATATATTCCTTCATCACTTAAATGGTAATTGTGAAAGCGATGATGAACGCTCTCTTAATTAAGAATATAAAGTGAGAATTACTCCTATTTTAAAGTAGAGAAAATAAAATGTATTTTTGAGAATAAATTATGAGTGTTTCACTAGAAAAATATGAAAATGTTTTGTTCATTAAGAATATAATCATACACATTTTTTATGAATTACTATAAGAAGATTTATCAATGTTAATAATATGACAGTGATTTAAAAAAAAAACAAAAACAAGAAAGAAAGGAATATCTGAATGGAGGAGAAGGTGTGGGGGGATGAAAGAGGAAGGATGATTGGCTGTGGAGCATTGTGGGGAGTGGCATTAATAGTCCAGAGGTGACAGTCAACCATGAGGTCAACGTCCCCACTTAAATGTTTTCTCTTCCACTGATGAATTCGAATATTCCCCCCCGGCCGGGCTTTCCCATTCCCTCTTGAAAGAGCCTCAGGCTTCCTCCCTCACATCGCTCAGTTTGTGCCTTGAGAGTTGCATGTTCCACTCCTAGCTTCTTTAACAATGCTTTATGGACCTCCGTATGTTAAATTTAGCTAGTAAATAAATAAAATATATAAATATTTAAAATATATTTAATTTTAAAAAATATAATTTTATTATAATTCTAATCATAATATTTAAAAATATATTATAATTCTTAAATACTTAAATTTATATTTAAAAATAATTAACAGTTTAATCTATTCGTATCTTTTAAAAAATATTTTATTTTTAGATAGTAAATTAATTTGATTTTTTTAAAGAATTTTATATTAAAAAAAGCAATGATTTGTTGTTGGTACATCTTTATTGTGCTATACAACAATTGCCCAAGCTCTTTATATGGCACTGTTATCAGCCACCAAAATTGACTTTAAGCCATCCTTCATCATGTACTTAATCCCCCATGCAAACCATTAGTTTTCTTTATTTATATATATTATTTTAAAAATTTATAGTTATTTCTTTTAATATAAATATTTTTTTAAAAAAATAAAATTTAAAAAAATCTGACAAACATTTATACCATTTTATTAATTATATGTTAATATTTTGTACATATTTCAGTCTTAAACCCCCAACTATGTGATTTTGCTAGCTCCATTTTTAATCATTATTTAGATTAATTCAACCATAAATCATTGGTCCTTTTTCGTTTATCTTGTGACAGAACTTTGAGTCATTGTTTGACATGCTTATTCATATTGAAAAGAAACTATCATAGTAAAACAAAATTCAAATGTCGTAATTCAAGTTTAGGAAATTAAATATGCTGCCTCCCTTCACGTTTGTTTGTTGAATTTCTAGGAATGTCAGATAATATTAGAAAAACGTTATAATGTTGAATTGTGTATTTTTGAAAATGAAAAAAATAGTTAATTAAATTAAACGAACCACTCTAACTAATTCACATGTCGTGTTAGATCTTCAACAACTCGTATAGTTAAAGTAGATTAAATAGACTAACCATATATATACCTTTGTTTAAGCCATTTGGTCTATTTAGTTCACCCATATCATTTAATTTTGATATATTTCTAAACGCACCACGAGTCATATTCAACTTTGTTCCAACGACAAAACAATATCATATGAAATAGTTCCCTATGTTGAAACTTCAAAGTAGTATTGATATTGTGGCCTCCCCCATTGCTTAATTTCGGGACATTACCATCACTTTATCTTGTATTTAATGCACCTAATAAAATATTCTTTTATAAAAAATACCAATAATAGTTTCTTTTTTTAAAAAAAGTACAAACAATAGCCCATGCATGGAAAAAGATTAAGATGTTACAAGATTAATTATTATTTGATATAAGTTTGCAGATTTTTTTTTTTTGCCAACATATAAGTTTGCAGATTTATAGTATTGGATGATGACAACGATGCAAGGTGCCGCCGAATGAATGAATGGATGGATGGATGGATGATTGGGGATTGAAGACGGAGGAGTGAATGAATGATGCAATTTCAAAAAGGTAAGGCAGTCTACTTTTTGACCCAATTTATTATTGTGATGCCTCCTCACAACCCCCCATTTTCAAACCATAGCCAACTTTACACTGTTCTCTGCCCTTTTCTTCTTCCATGGCCATCATTCCAACAATGGATTCTTCCTCCCACCTTGTCATTTTCAGTCCCACCTTGTCATTTTCCTACAAAAACGTTGTTCAAATCTCAATCATTACAATGTAATTAGGATGTTTTTTATATATAATCATGTAGAATTTTGAAATCATTTTCCTTACACATAATTAGATAAGCATCTCAGATACCATACATAAATTTCAAGATGACTTAACATTGTATAGTATGATCACTGAGTAATTGGTTAAGGTGGCAGCCACCTCATATTAGGATGAACACATGTTAAAATCTAGAGAAATGCATTTTTTTGATAAGAGTATGTGTTGAATTAGTGTTGACAAAACTAATTTTTATTCCACCTAAATTTTATAAATTAAAATTAGGGTAAAAGTTAAGCATTATGATAGGACTTATATTTAGATAATTTTTTATAAAATAAATTAGTGTGGCATAAACTTGTTTAGATGATATTTTAAAAAGTTAATTTTAGAATATTTAAATATGTATAAAAAAAGAAACATAAAGCTATAAGTAAAAAAAAAATATTTTAACTTTAAAATAACTTTTTGAAATCATTTTTTTATCCAACTCTAGTCTGAAGTATTTTTAATATTTAAAATAATCTTAAATAAGCGTTTAAACATTTAGATTTAATAGGGATTAATCTATAATTTAAAGTGATTTGGGGAGATTCTGGTTAAAAGAAACATTGTAGTGTGACTATAATTTACATCATACAAATTACAAAATTAAAACAGAGAGAGAGAGAGTGAAACCAGGAGTTAGTCAAAATTTGTATGCTTGTTAGTAAAGTTTATAATATTACTATAGAGGAGGATATGAAGAAATGGTAGCACCCAATCCAAACACGTGGACTATATGTGGTAATTGAGTGAATTTTCAAAAGTAAGTGGGGGTGGTTAGTTAGGATCCTAGATTAAAGGGTTTGAATGAACGAAAAGCTATATGTATTAAGGGTCAGGCCCTATTAGCATTTTGGGGCTGCCTACCACAGAAAATTAGGAACCCTCTTGTCCCTACCCTTTCAACAGATGCCTACCCAAACACCTAACACTTCAATACACATACATACACATGTTTCCCCACAAAACAATGCACATGCCCTACCCTCGGGTTCTCCAACCAATGTAATGTTTCTGGTATATTATTCTGGATTTTAACGTAAAAGTTAGTTAGTTAATTTTAATAAATTAAAATTAATTAATTATAATTAAATTTTAAAAATAAATTTATATTATATATTAGTTAATCTATTTAAATTAATTAATTATATATGATAAATATATAATAGGGTATTATAAATTATTAGCTTTTTGTGATTAGGGCTCCACAATGCAAAAGCTTGATGGGTTTATGATTTCTTCGGATCAACGTCATTATCCTCTGCCTAACTTAAGTGATGGATTTTTTTAAAATTTCCACGTATTATTTCATCTTTGTTATTTTGCTCTTTGTTTTTTTGGCCCAAGACTTTCGATGCTTTGACCTTTTTTCAAAAAAATGATAAATATTTTCATAGTAAGTGAAGCAGAGTCCTTGTTAAGGAATTTGGCAATAGTGGTTTGAAATAGGAAGGGGGATTAAACAAAGAAGCTGGGCATGATGGAAGGGGTTTGTACGGTAATAGCAGAGTTGATGGGGAAATGTGGCAAATTAGAATGTAGACAAGTGTAAGTCTAAAACAGACAAGTGAGGGAAAAATCAATTGTGGAATAGAGCAATTTGTGATCGAGTGATTGGCATTTCTGCTTCCAATTTCAAACAGACAACTACCCACCTCTCTTCCTTTCCCCCCTAATCACTACAGTACTCTATCCTCCGCCCCTCTAGGACTCCTATAAAGTGCCTGAAGAATATCTTCTAATTCATCATTTTTATGTTTATTTATCATTTTTTATTGCGTCCTATTTAACATTTTAGGTTCCAAAGCATCCAGGGGCAGAAGCCGCTAAGTCACATAAATGAATAGACAAAATTTTCAGCTATTTGAAGTTTAACTCAAATGGTGAGTGTGTAGCCACTAGCCAAACATAAATATAAGTAGGGAGTTCATGCTGTTTTTATATAAGGGGGAAAAAGACACAAACATTTTCCTCTTACAATGTTATGGATTCTGGCTAACGTGTACTCTCTCTTGTTATTTTCACAAGGCATCCGGGGAGAACTTTTTTTTTATCATTTTCATAAAGCATCATAATAAATATTTAATTTATTACATTTTTTTGTTGCATATTATTTCTATTCAATACTAGCTCATTTGTTGCATATTATTATATTTTTAGGTATTGTGGACACTAAACAAGAGCACATTTATCAATAAAAATTAAAATTGATTCAACCATTAGACTAAGCTGTCGCTGGTCCTTCATTTTAATGATAATAATAAAGGTGTTTTTGTTTTCTTTTATATTTTTGTTAAATATAAATATTTTCCTATTAGAGACAATCCAATTTAATATACTATTGAATACTAAATATTGATATATCTTTTATAGGTGATTCAAACATTGGCTTGCTAAGCTATGAGTAACTATTCCCCTTCCAGTAAACTTAATTAATAAAAGAGGAGCATTTTTTTGTTATAAGAAAAATTTAGAGTGATTTGGTACCTAATTCTTTATTAAGATTAAAGCACAACCATATGGCTCACAGAATATTTACAGGGGATTTACAAAATCATCTACTAAATGAGCATTCACAACAATAATGAGAATCGAACTCCTATCTTTATAAGATATGAACACGTTTTTTACTATATATATCAACTCGCATTAGCAAACAATATGAGCATTTACTTTTTTTTTCTACAAAAAATTTTAGAAAGAAGTTGGGCTCCTCTATAATTCAAGAGTAGGGTAAAGTGTTCCTTTTTTTTAGACAATACTAATATTGTGCAGAGCAAGACATCAATTACCCTTAGGTGTAAACCTAGGCATCTAAAAGCTATGATGCGTCTTCAAGTACCGCGCGCGAATAGAACCACAACAAAGTGATACTCACTATAAATCGAACACATTTTAAATAATAACATGTCTTTCTTTTTGTACAAAAATTTTTAGAAAGAGATTGGGTTCACCTACGATCTAAGAGCAGGGCGAAGTCTTTTTTTCTCCTAAGCGATACCAATATCAGGCATGACGAACTGTCTATTACATTCATACGTAAACCTAAGCACCTATTCACCTAAGAGTTAAGATGTTTCCCCAATCGTCGCGACTAGAACCACAATAAAATGGTATTCCCCAGGGATAAAACACGCTCTAAATGGTTGCATGTCTCACCCCTTTACCAGTTAAACTCACAGACGATGGGTAATAATATATTTTATTTATTTATTAGTTGAATCTACATATGATAATGATAGGATTAGGCGGAACATATTTTTGTGGTTACTAAGGAGGCATTAAAGCCCTAAACAAAGAAAATTAAACTATAAGAGGATCGAATCCTAAACACTCTTTATCCACAAGAGCCCTCAGATGAGAAGGGCAAGAATATAAGTCTGTCATAATTGTGAACCCATCTTTTGTTAAGGCATTTGCTAGTTTATTATGCTCTCTAGATATATATATAATTTTCAAATCCCAATACAAGTTCATGAACTTCTATATTTGTAATACTAGTAAGCTACACTTGTGAACTTCCTCTTTCATTAACATTTCCACCACGTTCTTTGCATAAGATTCAAGTATTATTTTCTTGAATCCCAACTTACATGCTAACTTTAATTCTCTATAAACTGTCCATTGTTCTGCTTCTACAATAGTACAAGCACCCAGGACACTTGTAAATCCTGCTACCCACTTGCCAGAATAATCTCTAATCACTCCACCGTAACACGTTTTACTGTGAGTAGTCGTAAGTGCTCCATCAATATTTAACTCTATCCAATATGATAAGGAAAAGTACCAATGATACGATGTTGATGCAACTAATTGATTAGATAAATGTTTTTCATGAATCTGCACAAAAAATTTTCCACGTTTGCATAATAATTGAGAAGGGATATGAAAGTTTTAAAAAATATTTATCTAATAACGCTTGATTGCTCCACTTCCATAGGGGGAGCATTTGCTTTCTCACATAGGAAGTTGGTGGGGAAAGTGGTAAGTCCAAATTTCACTCATTTTGATGGGCTTACCCCAAAACATTTTGGGGAACCCGATTTGTTGGCCCAGTCCATCTCCAAACATCATTGGTGTCCGTCACAAATAAATACTCCCTTCAAAATTATACCCAAAAAAACAAGTACCTTAAAAATGCAATTGTATTCTTCTCTCTCTGTATAACTTGGTTTTCAAACTTGCCGTTTGCGTGAAAATTAAAACACGTTGACCAATCCATTCACCGTGATTTTAACTAGTAAAAGAGTAAGATATATGACTATTTAGAGTATATTTAATTTTTAAGGAATACTACTTTATTATGGTTCTAATCGCGGTATTTAGGGAGATATTTTAATTCTTAGGTATTTAGGTTTACGCCTAAAGATAATAGGTGATTTACCCTATTTGACATTAATATCACTTATGAGAAAAATAAATTTTATCTTACTTTTAAATCATAAATAAATCTAATATCTTTCTAAAAAAATTTATATCAAAAAAATTGATCATTGGCATACTACTCTATATAATAGAAAACAAAAGCCCCATCTCAGGTTTATTGTGTCCCTGAGATCAGTTTTTTTTTGGGGGGGTTTTCAGTTATTATGAGTGGTGGGTTCATCAATAACCAATAATTGTTATTGATTTTTGAATACCTACTGGTCTGTGAGCAACATTATTCCTAATTTTGCTTTAGATTGCGTATCATCAGCAGACTATGCTTTTTGAATGTGTGTTTGTCTTTATATGTCGTTTTGCACAGAGATTAAAAATGTGATTAATAGTCCAGATTTGTTTCCACTTTTATGAGGCGGCCTATTAAATGTGCCTCTTTCACTTCAAAATATAATTAGAATTTAAATATATTATAATAATTAATAATTTTTGTTGGCATTTTTAGATTTACAAATAAATATAAATAAGTTTTTCTTTTTAAAAAGTGACAGAAAAAATCAGAGGACAAATAAGTGAGTTACACAAGTGTGGAAAAAGAAAAGAAGAAGAAGAAAAGAGCCACTAGTTAGGAGCTGGTTAATGAGGTGATGAGCCAACCATGAATGAGTAGGTGGATAGAGGTTTGTAGGCATTGTTTCCTCCACTTTACTATAGGCATGTTTAAAAACTACAAAAACGTGATTTAAAAAAGACTTTTATAGTAAAATTTTAATTTAGAAAATTTTTAAAATAAATAGCTATATTTATTTAAATGGGTGTTTGAACTAAATTATGGTTTAAAACTAAAGTTTCAGATAAGCTGGTTAGAGTAGCTTATAAAACAGTAAAAGAGCTTATGAACTAACTAATTATTATATTATCCATATTTTTTTACACCATCTCATATTTTTTTTTATACCCTCTATCTTTTCTTTCTTACACCCTCTTTCCTCTCTCCTCTTATATCC
Organism: Leucaena leucocephala; assembly: GCA_037074615.1. NCBI lineage: Eukaryota > Viridiplantae > Streptophyta > Magnoliopsida > Fabales > Fabaceae > Leucaena > Leucaena leucocephala. Next base: position 3,544,807 of record CM073546.1, on the reverse strand, counting down.
CATCTCTCATTATTTAATACTCATACCCTTTTTTGTAATTTACAAATAACAAAATACTTCTGGAAATAACTATCCAAACACTCATTTGTTCAAAACCACTTTTTTTAAAAACTCTTCTCCAAAAGCTATTTTCTATAAGCTACCTAAAAGTCTTTTTTTTCATAAGCTGATTTCCAAAATCTTATCGAAATAAGCCCTATGTGTGAAGTTCAACTGGAGAATAATAGATAATACATATGATTATTTAAAATTTATTTAATTTTTAAAAAATATTATTTTATTATAATTTCAGTCGTAATACTTAAAAAAATATCTTAATTCTTATATGTCTAAATTTATTCCTAAATATAGCCTAAACTTTTTTTAAAAAAAGAAATTTTATAAAAAAGCCTTTTTAATTTTACCATTTTACACGGAAAGAATTAATATCCTTTCCAACCAACATAATAGGTTAATTCATTTGTATAATAACAAATTTAAATTTAAATTATTATTAGAAGATATATTTATATTTAATATTATTTAATAATATATCGAGTAAAATTATATTCAAGCCTAAAAAAATAATACTCACCCTTTAAAAGAATATATTGTATTAATTATCTTCTTCTTTTTTCTATAAACACCCCTAAATCGTGTGGCTGCTCTTTCAAGACTTTATAATATCCAGACCAATATATATTGAGACCCCCTTATGCTAAGATATTTTTAAGTTTGAATTCGAAACAACTTCTACTGATGTGCTGGGTGGGTATTTTATTAGCTATATTTCTCATGCATGCGCTTATCTTCCACCAAGCGTGGCTTTGACGTTGAATTGTCATTTTATATATGGATCGCCATTTGATTCTCTTTTTATAAAGCTGATTTGTACAAATACCTAAGTAGCTGCTTTACTTATTCAAAAAAAAAACGAACACCTAACGTAGTTTATCTTTTGTTGTTTATTTTATTATATAATTTACACAACTAAAAATAAAAAGCAGTTTATTTTATGATTATGTGCATGTTTAGTTTGAGAGAAAATTAAAGTTTTAAAAATGTTTTTTTATCTAAATCTTGATTTATTTTTTTTTAAATAAACAATCATATTTATTTAAACATGTTTTTAGACTAAATCATGGTTTAAAATTAAAATTTTACATAAGTTATTAAGAATATTTTTTAGAACAGTAAAAAAATTTATAAACTATTCAATTACTATTTTACTTTTACTTTTTCTTATACCCTCTCTTTTCTCTCATCTCTCCTATCTCTTTTTATTCATCTCCTCTATCCTCTCTAATCTCTCCTCTTTATTGTTTCCTCTATCTTATATCTTTTTTACTATCTCTTATTTCTCATATCCCTTCTTTCTTTTACACTTTATCTCCTCTCTCCTTTTTAATTAAAATATATATTTTTTAATAATTTATCAATAATAAAAATATTTATATAAATAATTATCTAAATACTCATTTATTTAAAATAATTTTTTTATAAGCTTTTATCTAAAAACTATTTTTTAAAAACTACCCAATTTTTTTTCATAAACTATTTTATAAATTCTTATATAAATGTCCCATATGAAGACAGTTGAATTTTGAATTGAGTTTTTTTAAGTGGAGGCGAACCTATTTCTCATCAAAAAGTATCCACTAATATACACACACACACACACAATTTATTGTTTTTTTCCATACGCTAACAGCCTGGGAGATGCTCAGAGTTAGACTTTCAAATTAGTAAGCAAAAAAAAAAATTGTTTATATTTTTCCATATGTGTCAACTGCCATGAGAGAGCATGTTATTTGAGTCAACAATCAACATACTGTCTTGATAAATTTGTTTATAAATAAGAAGTTACAAATTTAATTTCATTTAGAATCTGACTATATTTAAATAAGAGCGGTAATTGTAATTAATTTGAACCGGTAACTCCTGGGGCACAATAAAACCTTACTTTAATGTCGTACAAAGTGTTGATCTGGAAAAAAGAAAAGAAAAGAAATGGACGATATTATTCAAAATAAGTGCAATTTACAGTATTTCTCCTACTAATCCTAATTTAATCCATAATTAACTCGGCTGCATTTAATTTTACCACCGTAACACAAACCGTCGAAGGGATGGAGCGGGTTTAGATCAAACGATGGCTACGGGAAAACCCAAACACGACCCAAATTTCAAACCCGCACACTCAAACCCCTTTCCCACGAAAACCCGAGAAAACAGAAACCCATCAAAAAGAAAAAAGTCAGAGAGAGAGAGAGAGTTTTTGAGGATTAGAGAGAGAAATCGAAACTCACACAAACCACGATAATCCTTATTCGCGAATCCATCCCTCGGTTACGTTCGCTCTCATTTCAACGAAAAAGCCAGCTGACTGACAACAAATGCCCACCTTCTCTCTTTAAAACATCTGAATTTATTATTCCTTTTCTCCTCTCTTTATCAGTTTTTATATTTTTCTATCTCTCTGAAACATTTTATCGAACCTATTATATGATTTAAAACTTAAAAATTGCAAAAAGCGAATAAAATTATGGCAGCGATTGGGGATGGCAATGGCATGACTGTTCTTTCGTTTGTTCGTAGTTTCTCTTTTCATCGAAGATCAAAATACCTTTCCTATTTTTATTATTGTTGCATTCTTCTATTTCTCCGTAATCTCTACTGTTGTAGTATTAATTATCATTGTTTGTTATTCCCAAAATCTAACCGTACATCTCAATCACACCCTCAGAAAACTTCTTCGCTTCCCATAGAGAGAGACTCCCAGTATGCTAGAGAGAGAAAGTCTGAATTTATGCCCCCAACTTGCACGTCAAACCCAGATGGACGGTTTCGTGTTTCGGATGGGGTAAAACGATTGTCAGTTCTTCTCCATTTTCGCTTTCTCTTGTTTTTTTTTTTTGGTTTCTGGGTTGTTTAAGAAAGCTTTAGGGGTCTCAATTCGTTGGGCGATTGTGTTCCGTGAGGTGTTTGGCGTGGTTTTGTGCAACTGTGATTTTTTCTTTGTCCCCAGGAGCAATTTGTTGTGTAAGGTTATTTGTTCCGTGGGGTTTAATTAGTTGCGACTTCTGTGCGAGCGTGAGTTTGATCCTTAGCAATGGAGGCTTGTTCAGAAGGAGAGAAGAAAAAGCCACCTGAGGGGGAGAATAAGACCAAGCGCAAAATGAAGACTGCTTCCCAGTTGGAGATTCTGGAGAAAACTTATGCTAGTTAGTTTTTTTTTAATGTTTTTATTCATGTGGTTTCTTTCTCTGGTATATGATGTGAAATTATGCTGAAATGCGCCTTTCGTTTTCTGTATCGTGCAATTTTATTCAGCTGAACCGTATCCGTCCGAGGCATTGCGAGCAGAGCTATCGGCGAAATTGTGTCTTTCAGATCGTCAATTGCAGATGTGGTTTTGTCACCGCAGGTTGAAAGACAGAAAGACACCAGCGGCGAAGAAGCCGGGAAATGAATCGCCATCTGGAGCGGTGACTCCGGCGCCAGTGGCTGACGGTTTTGAGCAGAAGGTAATGAGTGATGGTGGACATGCGCGTGATTCCATTTATGGGAAGAGGCCATACAGTCATATGGATCCACTGCGTGCTGTCCCACGACCTGGTATGACCTTTACTAGTATTGTGGGGGGATTGCCAGCAACGGAGAGTTACTATGAATCACATCAGTCAAAAGCTGAGCTGAAAGCTATTGCATTTGTGGAAGCACAGTTAGGGGAGCCATTAAGAGAGGGCGGACCAATTTTGGGGATGGAATTTGATCCGTTGCCACCCGGTGCGTTTGGGGCACCAATAGGTAAGTTGGTTTTCTGCTGCTCTCTATTTAAGAATTGCAAGCATCATTCCTAAGACCTACCCTGAATGTTTGAATGACCCGACATTCATTCATCTACAACCATACCCAAATCTTAATCCTTTTAGGCTTGGCGTTGGAGTGGTGAGGAGATGTCAATATTTTGTGTAGTTAACAAGCATGATTTGTATTGACTAGCATCTACTTCTGGCATAGCTGGTCATGATATTCATTGACAATGGAACTTTGGTGGGAAAAGATTGGGTTATCAATCTGAACCTGTTTAATCATTCTAAAGAGAGACCGTGGAGAAGTCTGTTTGACCTGTTTCAATTGGTATGGCTTCATGTTGTAAGGTCTAATGCATTTGAACTCTTTTCAAATTTCTTTTTTAATCCAGGGCCAACTGCAATGGGGCAGCATAGGCAATCTGGAAGGCCTTTTGAGGCAAAAATTTATGAACGATTGGACAAGGTTAGTAGTTTGTGCCTTCCTTCTCCCCTTACAAAGTACTACAATCTTGAAGTAGGCTTTTACTTCAAAAGTTGTTTTTCCATTGTTGTTTCAATAAGTTGGTGTAATTTTATTATTACCTTTCTGTTCTATTTTATCTCTTCTTGTTCACACTTTGAATAAGACAAATATGTGTTTGTACATATTGTTTAACAAGTTTGATTTTCAGGGGGCTTCAAGGACTCTCCATGAATATAAATTTATTCCAGAGCAGCCAACTGTTAGAAATGAGACACATGACTATGAAAGAGTCACCCCTTCTAACCACTATGGTTCTCTTGATAGAACTCCACATGCAAGGACTTCATTATCTAGTGGGCGACCATTCCTTGATGGGAATGAAATTGCTTCCTATGGATATGGATATCAGAATCTGATGCCAGGCTTACATTTTTTGTCTCAGCAAGGCAGGCAGAATCATCTTTTACCTTTTGCTTCTAGACAGAATGATAATGCTCCATGGAAAAACCCGTTGCCTGCTGACTCTCATAACGGACCTCAATCTGCAGCTCAAATTGACAGCATAGTAACTCCATCCGACCAGAATGTTATCCATGGGGAGCAAATTTCACGGTTTCAGAGGAAACGGAAGGTATCTGAAGATGGTATTGCTGCATGATTATCACTATAGAGTTATAGCTCAAGTGTTTTTAATTTTTACTTGCAGAATGAAGAGGCTAAAATGCAGCGGGAACTTGAGGCACAAGAGAAACGGATCAGAAAAGAGCTTGAAAAGCAGGATATTTTAAGGCGAAAGGTTTGGATTAGTCTCTTCATTTTTTGCCCTTCAACATTTTGCTCTAGGACTAATATTCCGTGGTCATGTCATGCATTTAGAGAGAGGAGCAAGTAAGGAAAGAGATGGAGAGGTATGAACGTGAAAGGCGGAAGGAAGAGGAAAGGATATTGCGTGAAAGACAGCGGGAAGAGGAGAGATACCAAAGAGAACAAAGGCGTGAACTAGAGCGGAGGGAGAAGATTTTGCAGAAAGAGTCAATCAGAGTATGTAAGGAATTTAGCCGGGTTGAGTTGATCTGGCATATCAAAATAGTTATACTTATGTTTATTAGCTCTTGCAGGCTGAGAAAAGGAAACAGAAGGAAGAATTACGCAAAGAGAAAGAGGCAGCAAGGATCAAAGCAGCCAATGAGAGAGCTATTGCTCGCAGAATGGTCAAAGAATCAATGGAACTTATTGAAGATGAACGGCTGGAATTGATGGAGTTAGCTGCATCTGAAAAGGGACTTTCTTCAATTTTGTCCCTTGACTATGAAACTTTACAGAATCTTGAATTATTTAAAGGTGAATAAAATGTTTATTTGAGATACAAACAATTTAATATATCCTACAATCTTTTACAATATTATAAAAATTTTGGAAATATTGCTCCAAATTTATTAAATTCTCAGTAACAAATAATTATAATTTTTTGCATGGCCTTACCTTGTGGTGGACGTGTAAGTTGTTTGTCATTTTCCATAGCTAAACTTTTTTTTTTGGATACCATAACTAAACTTGTATACTTTGCTTATATTTTTTATTTTCTACTTGTTACTTAGGTTTAATTTTTGTGTTCGAAATTATGAATGTTCATGGAAGCAATAGATGATATTTGTTTTTTCAGATCGGAGGACTTCATTTCCACCTAAGACTGTGCTGCTGAAAAGACCTTTCTCAATTCAACCTTGGTTGGATTCTGAGGAAAACATAGGAAACCTTTTGATGGTAAGACCATTCCATTTGTTTCTGGGTTTTTGGTTAAGTTTATGGAGAAAGAGAATCTCAGATATGGTTTGTCTGTTTCTTTTACAGTTCTATTGTGCACTTTAGTTCTGTAGCTGATTCTGTCTTATTGCGTTGTTTGGCCAAATGATTACATATAATACATTTCTACTCGTGTTTTCAGTTATAGCTAAATATATTGTTAATTAATGGGACCTGTAACATATATGGTATTGAACATTGCTTTGGTTGCACGTTCTGAAGTAAAGAGGGCTTATCACATTGTTCAATAGTATTAGTTTTTCAATTGTACTTGTTTCAACAGTCCATGCTTGTGCAAAAGCTTTCTCAATAATATTGGAAATTCTTTATTGTTCAGGTTTGGAGGTTTTTGATCTCCTTTGCTGATGTTCTTGGGATTTGGCCATTCACTCTGGATGAATTTTTACAAGCTTTCCATGATCATGTATGTATATTTCTCTCCAGTTTCTCAGGTTCTGGGTATGCTAAATCGTTTTTCCCTTGTGTTGATTGACGCATATCTTCCTTTTGAATGGTTTAGGATCCTAGGTTGTTAGGCGAGATTCATATTGCTCTTCTGAGATCTATTATAAAAGATATTGAAGATGTTGCAAGAACTACTGGGGCAGGAGCTAATCATAATAGTGCTGTCAATCCTTGTGGGGGGCATCCGCAAGTAGTTGAAGGGGTGTGTTTTCTCATTTTTGTTGCCTGTAAATGTATTCTTTTTCTTTCTGGATAAAAAAAAAGTAATTTCTATTACTCTTGTTTGGTATTGTCAGGCATATGTGTGGGGGTTTGATATAAGAAATTGGCAGCGACTCTTAAATCCCTTAACATGGCCAGAAATTATGCGGCAATTTGCTTTATCAGCCGGATTTGGCCCACAATTGAAGAAAAGAATCATTGATCCGCTGTATCATTGTGATAACAATCAGGTGAATTGTTTTTCCCCTATCTATCACTAATGCTTTCAATCGAAATTCGTTTACCAAAAGTTGGAGTTACCAACAGCCATGTCACATGTAAGCATTTTATGACAACTTGGATTTGGCCTTAATCCTGTTTCTTTTTTTCTTTCCTTTTCCCTTTTTTTGCCCCTTTTCTTTCTTTCTTCCTTCTTTGGTTTTCTTCTGTTTATCATTTCTCTCTGGGTTGAAAGTGCAGGGTATTGATGGAGAAGATGTTATTTCCAGTTTACGTAGTGGGGCAGCTGTTGAAAATGCTGTTGCTATCATGCAAGAAAAGGGCTTATCTAACCCAAGGAGATATAGGCATCGCTTGACGCCTGGAACTGTTAAGTTTGCAGCATTTCATGTCTTATCTCTTGAAGGAAGTGAGGGCCTTACCATATTGGAAACTGCAGACAAGATTCAGGTATAACATTCCCTACTGGATATTGCATTCATTGTTTTGTGTGTAATTAAACTTACCAAGTTCATTCTATTTGTTATTCCTAGAAATCTGGACTTCGCGATCTTACAACAAGCAAAACTCCAGAGGCTTCTATAGCTGCTGCTTTGTCCAGGGACACAAAGCTTTTTGAAAGGACAGCTCCTTCGACATATTGTGTGCGTCCTGCATATAGGAAGGACCCAGCTGATGGCAAGGAAATACTCTCAGCTGCCAGGGAAAGAATCAGGATATTCAAAAATGGACTTGTCAATGCAGAAGAACCAGATGATGGTGAAAGGGATGATGACTCAGAAATTGATATGGCAGAAGATCCTGAGGCTGATGATTTAGGTACAGGAACAAATAACAAGGAGGCTTCTGATTTTAGGGAATCTAGTTTGAACACTGTAGTTAAGAATAGAGAAGGCAGTTGTGAAATTTTGCAAACTCCTGATGGTGGCAATGGACAAGTGGATGAGGGTTTAGCATCAATTGTTGCTGAAGAATTTAATCAGGAAATTGCCAGTAGTAGCAATGTTGTAACTAAACCTGATCTGGAAGACACCTGTATTGATGAAAGTAATACTGGTGAACCATGGGTTGAAGGGCTTGTTGGAGGAGAATACTCAAATGTTAGTGTGGAAGAGCGACTTAATGCCCTTGTTGCTCTGATTAGTGTGGCAATTGAAGGAAATTCAATCCGTCTTGTTCTCGAGGTACTATTTATTACTATTGTTTCCCAGCAGTGTGTTTGTAAAATTTATAACTTTTTTGAAACCTTTGTGAGCAATGTTTCAGGAGCGTCTGGAATCAGCAAATGCTTTAAAGAAGCAGATATGGACGGAGGCGCAGCTTGATAGACACCGAATCAAAGAGGATTGCTTTTTTAAGGTGCAGTCTGACCCTTGTGTGGGCAATAAGAATGAACCAACTCCTTCAATATCATCCATGGAGGGTAAACAGAGCCCTCTGCTTAGTGTTGATAACAGGAATGACAAAACACTACTAACACCCCCAGCCCAGCAAGCACAGTTAAATGATCTGCTGGACAATCAGACCCATCTTCAGAGTGTTCCATCGGAAGTGAACATAAAAATGCAAGACTCTGCTGGCCCTGATAATTATTCTTGCCAACAATTTGGATCCGGTGCTGAAAAGTCAAAATCAAATTTCAAGGCATACATTGGTCAATTGGCAGAAGAAACTTATATTCATAGGTCATTGCCTCTTGGTTTGGATCGGAGACGCAATCGATACTGGCAGTTCATTACATGTTCTTCTCAAAATGATCCAGGCTGTGGTAGGGTTTTTGTGGAGATGCATGATGGTTGTTGGAGGCTGATCGATTCTGAAGAGGTTTTTCTTTTCTAGCTGAGCTTTTCCTTGATGATCATTATATGATTTAAGTGCTGTCAATACATTCATTTTCTCTGTTTCTGAGTAACATGGTGGTTAATTTATATTTTATATAGTCTGTCTTGCTGGTAAAGTCAGCACGTTAAATGCCTAGTTGCTACGAGTAAACTTTCTCTTTTTTTTCACTTGTACCTTTTATTTCTTCAAACGATCAGTCTGTCTTGTATTTATGCTGAATTCATTTTACTCTCAGGGTTTTGATGCTCTCTTGGCATCATTGGATGTACGTGGGATTAGGGAATCTCATTTGCACATGATGTTGCAACGAATTGAAATGTCCTTCAAGGAATGTGTTAGAAGGAATAAGTTGAGAAGGCAAGATGGAGACACTGTTAATACAGAAGCTTTTCAAATGGCTACTGAGCATGGTTGCTGTGCTTCAATGTCAGAGACATCAACATCTTTTGTGGTTCAGCTGGGAAGGAATGATTCTGATAACCAAGATGCATTGAGGAGATACCAGGAACTTGAAAAATGGATGCTGAAGGAAGTCCTGAATTCCTCAGTATTATGTGCGTTGAGGGCTGGGAAGGGAAGGTGCAGTCAATTGCTGGCCATGTGTGATTACTGCCATGAGATCTATTTATCTGAAGAAATTCCATCTCATTCCTGCTGTAGAACCCATCGTACTTGTAAGAGCAACTTAAGCTCTTCTGAACATATGGCTCAATGTTCAGGAGAAGTGAAGATTACCAGTGATTATGCATTTAGTGTCTCCCCCTCTTCATCATTAAGAATGAAATTGCTAAAAGTGCTGTTGTCAATAGTTGAGGTGACCACCTATATATCATTTTATTCAATATAGTTTGTAGAAAATTTTTGATGTAGCTATATCTTGAATATTAGTTATGAATAAGATGTCTTTGTTTTTCTTCCTGGTGAAATGGAACTTATAATTTATAACCATGATTTGGCAGGTTTCCATTCCTGAAGAAGCTCTTGAACCAATTTGGACAGACAGCTATCAGAAGTCTTGGATTATAAAGTTGCATGCCTCTTCTTCCTCTGAAGAACTTCTTGAGGTTGTTTGCCTTTGTTTGATAAAGCATGATTTGAAATTTCAAGGCATTTATGCTTTTTTGGTTGTTTGTTACCATCTTGACAGTGGACAATCGTGACCTTCCTTGTCTCTCATTAATGACAATGGATGCACGATGTCCTTTAGTGGGTAACATATCATCACAAATACAACAGGACAATTGATGCTCAATTTCCTATAGTGGGTAAACATATCTAGAAGATACAAAAGAGGAACATAGTGATATTGACTGGAATAAAAATGCCTCTTCAGAATAGGATTATGATAATAAACTCAACGTGAATTATTTGCTATCGCAATTTTATTGGATTTTGGACATGATTTAAACTGTGTCCTTTCACTCTTTTTATCTTCATAGTTATTTGTAAGTCCAATACCTTACAAAGTTACAATGATATAATATAGTCATATTTTGTTCACACCACTTGATTAGGCCCAATCGTTGTGTAGAAAGATAAATTTTCTGCGAAGGACTCAAATTTTCTCATGCCTTAAGATGCTTTACTTGTTCAGACTTTTTGGTGATTGTAGTGTGTATTTTTTTGTTTTTTATCCTTTTCCATCTTGTTTTAAGTATATAATATGTTCTTTCTTCTAAACAATATATTCATGATACATGAAATATATGGCATGTGATTGTTGTTAAGATTTTTCCTTATTTATTTATATTTTTGCTTTTGTTTAAAACATTATATCCTCAGATTTTGACCATACTGGAGGGTGCTATCAAGAGGGATTATTTGGCTTCAAACTTCAACACTACGAGGGAGCTGTTGGGTTCTATTTTTTGTTCTGGATTTCATATTGATTCCATGGAAGCTGAAAGAATTCCTGTACTGCCGTGGGTGCCTCATACAACAGCTGCTGTGGCGCTAAGGCTTATGGAACTTGATATCTCAATCTTGTATACCTTGGAGCAGAAGCTGGAGTCTGAAAAGGACAAGACAAATGAGAATGTTATGGTCAGTTTCCTTCTTTGACTTGAGTGAAAAACAGGGATGTGTATAAATATTTTAAGGGAAACATGGTACAATAAGGTGAATTATTCCCGACATAGAAAACAGAGGCAAGAGATGACAATATTTTAAAGGACGGGGATTTAGTTATTGAAAATCAGATATCACATATGAAACACTCACCAAAAGCTTAAATTGTTTATCCACATGATTGATTTTATTAAATATATTTTTTTTAAGAGTTTTATAATAATATGTAAACACACACAAAAGCTATTGTCATGGGCATTATTTAATATGATTTTACTGAAATGGAAACTTAGTTCTGGTTGAGTCTTTCTCTTGCTATGCTTTAAGTTGAATTTTGAGATACAAAACAATAATCTGTCTACTTCTTGTGGTGTTGTGCCCTTGTTGTAAAAGGAGTATTCTTGTTTGAAAATTATTCTGACAACTTCTTGCCTTTCAGAAGTTTCCTTCAAAACATGCTTCTGCCAAAATCGCCCAAGTTGCTGGTACAGCTGAGACTTCACATTTATCTGGGCATAACATAATTGATCTGGGTGCTGGATTTGCTAGCTATAGTCGAGGACAAAGGTGCCATGGACAGGGCATAGGTCGCTCTCATGGTGGGGGATCACAGGGAAGGATCATCAATTCGAGATCTGAATCTAGAAAGGAAGTTACTGCCACTAGCAGCAGGAGACTTGGACAGGGACTAAGATGGAAAGGGAAATCACGAGGTCGTGGAGGGCAGCGTCGCACTTGTCGAAGCAAAAAGAAACCAGCAGCTAAAGAGCGTGATATTAGTGTTGAGAGGGATGCTCACAAAGAGAAATCAGCCGGTACTTTTGTCATGGCGGCAAGTAATGTAGCTGAAATCATTGATTGTCAGATGGAGATTCCTGAAAATGCTGCTAGCAGTTCTGGGAGATCAGATTATGAGGAAGACAAATATCAAGTGACAGGTGACGAGAATGATTATCTAGTGGATAATAATGATAATGGCTATGATAGATGTGGATTTAGGGGGAAGTCTGAGAATATAGTAGAAGATAGTTTAGTTGATTTAGATGATGAGGAAGATGGGGGTGGATTTAGTGGGAAGTCTGACAATTTAACAGAAGGGATTGATTTTAACATAGATGATGAGGAAGAGGAAGATATTGATGAGATCGAGGACGAGGAGGATGAGCCAGTCGGTGTTGATGTCGATGTTGAAGGCTTCATAAATGGGGATTCAGATATGGGAGAGAACTCTTCGTCCTCAGAGTACAGCGGCTAACAGAAGCATTGATTATGAAGACTAACTCCACCAGAGTATGTAGGCTAATTTTGGTATATTAACATGCTTGCTTAGTAATGTAGTAAACTAGGAATTGTCCTAATGATTAAGGTACCTTTACAGTAGTCATCAATTGTGCATGTTATTTTGGGCAGCAAAAGATATATTTGTAGGTTACAAAATGGTGAAATGGAATTATAAATTTGTACCGATGTAATGCTTTATTAAAATATAAAACATTAATTAATTAAAATAGTTAATATTTAATTTGACTGATTTAATTTAATGGTTAGTCTAATTTTAATAGCTTGAAAAAGATAGCTAATATTAATTAGTTCAAGTTATTTAGATTGGATTCAGACAATTAATTAATTTGAAACGAAATAATATAATAACCATACACTCTTTATTAGCACGTGCTAATGCATCCCCAATTTGCGGCCAAAGACTACTAATCCTTTTGAAATGTAGATATTACAGAAATGAGCTTTACTTAACCTTTCCCAACGGGATATTTTTTTTCCTAATAATGTTGCAATCTTTATTATCAGTGGTCGAATAAAATCCTCTTCAGATTGATATGAAACAATAAATTATTTTGATTTAATTCGTATTATTAATCAAGCAATTTATTTATAACAAAACCTGATAATCTTACAATTTTCATTGATCTTTGTTCTATATCTTTTAATTAAACAATATCATAATTAAAAAATAACATTTAAGATTGTCCAACATGATTTACTTCTAGGCTGTGGCAGACGATTCAGAAAGTATTATACAAGGCACAGCTGATGGATCAAAACAGGATGTACATTTAAAAACTGCAATATCAACTAACAAACAAATTCGTGTTCTGATCATATTGTGGAACAAGAGCTGCTTATTTCCATTCACTGACAAATCTTACAAACCAAAAATAATAATCTATCAAAATTTGTATCACTATACTAAAGACACACAGAACGACATTATCCCATCCTAATGCTGCCAAGTCTTGTGTCAAGTCTGCTATATTTCTTCACCATCCCCTAAACTTCTGCCAAGTATTACCATTTTCAAAAAGCTTCTACAGAAAGCCACCAAGATTGAAGTTTTTTTCTCTCTCACTTTGGATCTACTTAGAGATTCTCTTCAACCTTATGCTTTTTATTAGTATAAGAAATCTCAAAGTAAATCTAACAGTGAAAAAACTCAATCTTTCAGGAGGCTAAGCTTCCCATTTGAAAACCTCTTCAGTATGGGAGCGCAGGGTTAGGCACCCAAGAGTTTCCTGATTCCTGCCTTCTGCTCTGATGTCAGCCGAGTTGGGAACTTAATGTTGAACTTTATCCTTAAGTTTCCCTTCTTTGTGGGATCCTTTTGGAGTGGCATCCCTTCTCTTGGAACAACCTCCTCATAGCTTGGATGAATCACATTGTCGATTGGTATGGTCAGGTTTCTTCCATCCAAGGTAGTCAGCTGCACCGTATAACCAGTCAAGGCCTCTGCGAGAGAAATCTTTTGCGTCACAACCAGATCATGTCCATCGCGAGTGAAAACACTGTGAGGCTTTTCATCGATGATGAAAACAAGGTCAGCGGGGGTCACATTTGGCTGCTCATTTCCCTTCTCTGGGAAGGTTATCTTTGTACCCTTCTTCCAACCAGGTTTGATATTGATAGTTAGGATCTCCTCTACAGGCATGGTTTTACTGCACCACCAAGCAAAGCCAACCCATCATTAATCAGTTAAAAGCAAAACAATGCAACAAAGAAGAGAAAGTATAGCGTCGATGTGGAATGAAGATACGGCCTTAATTCAATTGTACAAATTGATGGGCAAGAAAGAGTATCTCAGTTCCATATGATGATTTCCAAAGGTAAACTTCTGAATGATCCATTTCTGGTACCATCCATTCACCCCAACAGATTATAGATATGAAAATATAGAAGTTGTGATGCAAGATCCATTTGATATAAGATTTTCACAACCCATAGGATGATATCATCTATAAGAAGTTCAAGAAACAAACAAGTTGTGTGATATTTTGAACACGAATTAACTATATTGTTAGTATTATGAGCTGAAGTTAATTGCCAACTCGCGAATCAGTCTTGATGGTAAGAGAGGCATGTTTGAAACACAAGGCACGTTTAGATTTCTTAAAACAAAGAAGCAAGTATATCATACGAAAACCGTTCAAGTATTCATTGGGTAATTACCTACCCACCAAAGCCTGAGACTTTCATACGAAAGATCAAAAAGATGAGTCAATAAACAAAGGGCAACAGACACTAATAACAAAAACACGCGAAAAAGAGCCGATAAGTAAATGGTCATATAATCTCCTAACAAAAAGGAAAACAAAAACAGAGGGAAAAAGTAATGTCCAGGTGAAGACAATTACTTACCCACTAGCATCAGCAATTTCTCTAGAGATCTTCATCTTCTTAGTAGTTCCCTGATACAAGTCTTCGAGACTACATGGCAATCTGTTCTCAATCGGAGGAGCTTTTCGAGGAGCACCTGGATGCATATGGACTCCCCTTCCTTCTCCATATGATCCAAACATATCATCCCCAAAAATCCCACTAGAGAACCTCGACGACCTCATCCCTCCATAGCCACCGGCGCCTCCAAATGGGCTCGAAAACCCAAAAAATTCTGCAAAAATGTCGTCGGCGTTCCTGGGATTGAACCGAAACGACGTCGGTCCTTCTCCCGTTGAAAAGAAAGAAGCCCCTCCAGCTCCTCCAGCATCGGGGGGCGGAACCCCACCCTTCAGACCCTCTTCACCATATTGATCATAGATGGCTCTCTTTTGAGGATCACTGAGAACCTACAAGAATTACAATAAACAGTAAGCATCGCCTACTAAAGTTCGATAATTTCAGAGAAAACAAACAGAATTTTCGATATCCAGATAAGCTACTACGAAGTTGGATTGAAAACAAATAATCAAATGAACAAAGTCCGATGAAAATTTAGAGAAAACAGACGAAATTTGCCGAACGCATATAAGCCAAAAGGAAGCAGGTAGAAGATCAACTTACGTCATACGCTTCAGATATCTGCTTGAATTTAGCTTCAGCTTCTTTCTTGTTATTGGGGTTCTTATCAGGATGCCATTTCATGGCAAGCTTCCTGTAAGCCTTCTTCAAGTCGTCGTCTTTGGCATTTTTGTCAACCTGCAAGATCTTGTAATAATCCACACCCATGTTCGAATCGTGTTCCTCGGCTCTCTTTCTCTTCAGCTTCTCAATCTTTGCAAGCAGCGAATCGACTAGAACTTGGGAATCGATGAATGAATGGTTTGAGAGGAGGGTGTTTAATGGGGAGTAGGATCTATGACACTATGGAATTCGGCAAGAATTTTGATGGTTTGAGAATTCTGTGGAAGGTTCGAGAAATCGAGAGTGTTGTTGAAAATGGAGTCGAATTAGTATTCGGAGCTCCTAAGTAAGAAACGGTGCGCAGATCCAATTTCGGTATCTAGCTAGATAATTTTTATTTTTTTTTGGTCCGGACTACTAAGCGAAGGCACAACTTGAATACTTGAAATCATGGCCAGTAGGCCATCTTGGCCTACTAAGTTTCAAAATTCAACTTCGACCCTGTTTTTAACTTTTTTTATTTTTAAAATTAAAGTAAACAAAGAAAAAAATGAAATCTAATTATTTAATATGTAGAAGAATATTTGTTTAAAAATAATCATTGACAAAATGTGAACAAATAAACGAAAGAGAACGCATGAGGTACTAACTCATATAGCAAAGGCAAGGTGTAATAGAGGTAAAAAGTTCAAATTCTCTAAATATATTAAAAGAAGAAAAAGAAACATAAACAGAAGAGATATAGAATTTAGCAAAGTAGATCAAGCAATAACACGATTGATTTTTTAATACACAAAATGAAGGCCAAGATTTCAGATAGCAGTAATCCAATTTCTGTGGCCTTCGAGATTTTATTAAAAAAAGGGGTGGCCTTAGTTTATATACAAGCTGTTCAAATAATAATAATAATAATATTAGGTTCTGTTTGAAGATTTTTCATCTACTTTGTTTTATAAATTAAAGTGTTGATTCCCATTACAGATAAGAGTTTAAAAAATAGTTTTTAAATAAGAATTTATAGAAAAAAATAATTTTAAATAAATAAGTATTTGAATAATTATTACTAGAAAGATTTTATAATTAAAAAAATTATTAAAAATGTATGATTTTATTAAAAATATGAGAGGGTAAAGAGGATAGAGAGGAGATATAGTGTAAGAAAAAATAAAGGTAAAATAGTAATAGATAATCTATAAGTTTTTTTACTGTTTTAGAAACTAATCTCAATAATTTATCCAAAATATTAGTTTTAAACCATGTTTTGTTCTAAAATTTTTTTAGATAAATATAACTATTTATTTTAAAATATACACAAACTAAAATTTGGGCCTTTTTAAAATTTTGATTTTCTTTCTTTTTAAATAGACACTATATACTAGCAAGCATTTCGCATGCTCGATCACATGAATGAATAAATGAAATTTTCATTTAAGAAATTAATTAAAGATATACAAGTAATTAAAAAGAAGAGCTATAAAACTAAACATAAATATAAAAATACTTGGTAACAAGAAGCTAGTTTATGTTCTTGTTCAAATCAAGAAGTTAAGATTACTTAGCGCAAAGTAATTAAGTTGAAAGCACACTAATATTGAAGATTCTGAGATAATTAATCCTATATGTCCAGCATTGCAAATGACATGCATACAATTGGAGTATCGATGTAAGATTTCAAAGTTGAAGAAAAAACTATAGCATGTGCAGGGAAATGATCATGAAATTGAACTTTAGTTTGTTGTACACAGTAGAATGACGTATAACAACAGGAACAACCAAACGAGAAAATTCAAAATTCAGATGTGCGAATTAGAGAAGAATACTATTCTTCTCATGATTGATTTGATGGATATCATCCTAATACATTGTTTGCATCATTATATTGCATGAAGACGACATACATGATGATTAGCAAGGAACGTGCTCAAAGAACCATTTCAGAACCGCCATCGGAAGCCTGGTGAGACCGCAAGCCTTGTCTGCAACTTTATCGCAAGGTATTGAACCATGGGCACACCTTATGCAGCATTCTCCTGCGTGCACCATTAGTTCAACAAGAGAAACAATGAAACAAGGTAAGGTGAATGAAAATGAGATATCACAATATATAGCGAAACTATAACATAGTTTGAAGAAGAAGAAGAAGAAGAAGAAGAATTCATCAGATCAAAACTATTATCTAAGACCCAAAGAAAAGGAAGGAATGAGGGATCGAGAAGCATTCTCCTGCAGATCACAGAAACGCGTCGAAGGAAGTAGGTAATTCAAGTGAATAAAACTGGAAAATAACCTGCGCATTGTATGTACATTCAAGAAGAGAAAGAATGAAAGAAGGTAAGGTGAATGAAAATGAGGAATAACAAAAACAGAATAGCGAAACATATAGGTTCAGATAAAAACTATTATCCCAAACAGAGAAAAAGAACGAGTGACCCCGCCACAGTGGCTTGCAGCTTCCCATGATTGAAGAAGAAGACGAAGACGAAGACGAAGCAGAAAGTTTGTGTGTTCCTTTTCAGACTCTTGAACCCAAAACTGAATCACCAACGAAGAAGCGGGAGTTCGTTTCAGCATCTAACAAACCTTTATATATAACCCACACGCATATCAACCACTCTTAGTCAGTAGTATATAATAACTACCTTATTTTCTTTGTTTAATTTCTCAATTATTTCATTCAATAAAATTAAAAGAACGATGGTAAATTAAAATTTCTTCTACGCTCTAATATTTCCCTTGCAAATCCCCGAAATAAAAAATTCTGTAATATACCTGACATGCGATAATATTTTTACGAGGCAAAACTAATTGGGTTTCAAATTTCTGTCCTTTTACATCAACTACTGAAAATAATTGAGGAAATAAATTAAATTTTATAATTTAAAAGGATCGATTCGAGAATCTAATCTAGTAATTTCTTAAATAACAAGATTATTCATATATATATATATATAATTAATATACTCCAGAAAATTCAATTTCATGGAATGGAGTTTTTTTTTATACAAAAATTTTTAGATAGGGATTGGGTTCATCCAAGATTCAATGATAGGGTAAAATCTCATTTCTTTTTAGTCAATATCAATGTCAAATAGGACAAAGTGTCTATTACCCTTACGTAATAGAATGGAGTTAACTTGGGATATTCCGGCCCATGATTTGTGGAGGCCCAAACAAATTTGCTTTCAATTTCTAATGGGACTGCATTAGCCAATAAACTGTAACGGGCCTCCAGAATGTTAGGTTCGGCCTGTGTAGGAGTAACTCTTGCATATATTGATAACAATTATAAATTTTTGTTCTAAAAATTCATATACTGATTCATGAATTCTATTTATAAAAAAAATCATATACTGATAACCCCTTTTTAAAAAATTTTATAAAAAAATAATCCTAAATTTTTTTTCTTCCATGGTAATTCTTTTGTCTAATTGATCAATTTTTTAACTGACCCCCTTATTTATTTGCCCCACTGGATTTTTCATACACACACACGTGTGTGTGTGGTGGGGGGGTGTCTGGCCACAAATTAATTGCCTGTGTGTCATTTAAGGTGGGTAAGAAATCTCAAAGTCAATATCAAAGGTTCCTAGATAATATGGGTCAATTTAGATTGATTTTTGAATGAGAATTGATGGACAAAATTGATTTTAAAGTGACTTTAGATACATTTTTATGTATAAGAGTTTATAAAAAAATTGTTTTGAATAAATAAGTGTTTAGATAGTTATTACCATAATAATTTTTATAATTGATGAGTTATTAGAAAGAGTATGAAATAAAATAATAATTAAATATATAAATAGGCATATTATTGTTCATTCATCCTCGTTAGTTAATCATCTCCGTCGCGAGTCTGAAGAAGCCGATGAGTGAGCCACAGAGAAGGAAGGGCACAGCGACAATGATGGAGAAGAAAGAGTACAACAACAGGCGATAGAGAAAGAAGAGCATTGTGCACCTCTGCGACTTCTATTAATATAGATTCACCATAAGTAGAGAAGAAGGGACGATAAGTAGAGAAGAAGGGACAGTGACTCCCGCCTCTTCACAATCCACTGTTGCAGATCTTTTGTAGGCCAATGTTGCCAATGATCTTAGAGATCTAACAGCCTTCATTTTCATTCCACATTTAGTTAAGTTCAATTCTATTCCAATGATGCCTCCACAAAACTAACTCCACCGCCTCTTCCTCCTCTAGTGACGACGAGAAGAGAAGAAGAAAATGAAGAAAAAATAGATAATATTATAAAAAGTATAGGTAAAATACTAATTATGTAGTCAATTAGTTCTTTTTTATATCTAAAATCTATTATTATAAACTTATCTAAAATCATAATTTGATCTATAAGACTTTTTAAGACCAACATAATTATTTATTTTAAATTTTTATCAAATTAAGGTTTTAGCTAAAAACCTTTTAAAATCTTGATCTTTTTTCACTATATATTTATTTTATTAATTAGGGTAAGTTTGAATGAGCGTATATTATATGTTATTGCTAATGGCTGTGAGCTCTCCACGACTATATGTGAAAACAAACTTGGATATTTCAAAACCTAGTACAAATTAATCATGACTCTACGTACTTTCTTCACCATGCTCATCAATCAAGCACAGTGAAACTTTGTTAAAATTTATCTTTAGAAGAATATGCATGCAAGTTTACCCCCTCTTCGCTTGTTTTTGTATGCTTAACTTTTATTCTGTGTACATATTAGTTATCTTTTTAAACGAATATATAAATATGTTAATGTGTTACAATGTTATTTTTATTTTTAGTCAAGTGGTCTTAAAAATTGGCATTAACTAACATTTGAGAGATTGATTCTTATTTTACAAATTATCTAAAATCTTTTCACAAGTGACCTATGCCGTGATTAATGATTATGTACAATTTACCATTATATATATAAAAAAATTTAAAAATTTTATTAGTCATAATAAAGACTTAAGTTTGATTATTAATACTCTCTTTATATATAAAATATATCAGGTCTTTTTTTACTAATAAAAATTTTAAATAAAATTTTTTTAGTAAGTAATTTGTCCATATATCTTGGAATCAATTAATTAAATATCTTGAATTGTACATCAAAATTTAGCAGCATACATGACCACTCAAAGATGCATGATAGTAGTGTACAGCCTAATTAAAGAGTGGTCAATTCTTAAAAATCACATAAAAGCATGCTCTAATGGTACAATACTAATGACGCAACTAAGTTCATAAACACAAGAATTCCTATGGTGGGAGAGGGATTAACGTTGCTAAGAAATTAAATCGGGATCAATGGTCCTAACACACACAAAGTGATTCCAACATTATTAACCATTTTAGACAAACAGCTAAACAAGGTGGTGCTATCAAAGTACAATACTACCCAACATGTTGGCCATGACAACCCCTCCCCCCCACATATTTAACACGGAACCAATTGCAGGATTAGGGTAGTTACGTCAAAAATTGTTGGCTTTGAAATTGAATCACCTACTCATCATCATCAACAAATTTAAAAGGTGGTAAATGAGCCAACAAAATTTAAAGAATGTTACATGTTTATTATGAGGTGTGGTGTGAATAATTTCCGTACTATAAGTCCTTTTTAAAAGTTACAATTTTTCAAATGGTTCTAATTTTTTCTTTATAAACTATATTTTATAAATATTTAATATAATTCAACTATTTATAACTTATAAAAAATGACCAAATAGAGTAAGTATATAAAGTCTCTAATGATATAGTCCCTCCCGTCTTAATTGATTATAGGACAAAGTTTCAATTACTACTAAATATAGGGTAGAGATGAAGTAATTAATTTTTTTCAAACCTTGCCCTCCTTAATTAATTACAACTTAGACAGCTGTCACTTTATCATCGTCGTGATAATTTCAATGAAATTAAAAGTAAAGTTGAAAAATATTTTTTTTTATTGGTTTAAGAATATCAACTATCATTCTTTACAAATCATAAAATTAATTAATATAATTAACTAACTTTATCATATAATTAGAGTCATAAAGAGTATATAGGTATAAATCACACCTTGTAAGTCTGGATCTATAGAGAGAAGAGTTTAAATAGTAATAAAAGCACAAATCTCTACTTAATAATTAATTTTAAAATAAATTATGAAAAATAAAATCCCGATGGGATCCTACTAAATATATAAAGCAATATTAATGTAGCGAGAGAGACCTTTATATATGATTAGTAACACATAAAATTATAAAGGGAAATGTTCTCGGCTCTCCACATAATTCGAATAAAATTATATCTCCATAAAGAGGTAACAAACATAAAATTATGTATGAAAAACCAATTCCTCGTTATATGTACAAGAATGAATTACTATAAAGTTTAAATAAAATATTTAGTTATTCAAAGGTTAAAACTCTATAAATAACTGATAAGTATGTAATAATAATAACAATAAATTTATGATATACTATTTATTTATTATTGAGATGTTTTAATGATTAAATATTTTTTTAAAATTCTATAGTAACTTCCCATGCCATATGTACATAGAGAATTAATGACCTAGTGGGCCATTCCTCTAGGCATATATTAGTATGGGATTGTGCGTGTCCCTTGCTTTATCCTACAAAACAAGGACGTGCCCTACATAACGATGATTCTCCCACTCCAAAGTCATATTCTTCCTTTATATACTATACATACATATATATATACATACTCAGATACATACACATAATAATCAAATCGGATCTCTCTGTGCGTATATACAAGTATGTGTATGTATATTGAGTGCAGACAGATCCATAATGACCACAAATATTGAAGGAGCGGCGAATACTTCCATGCAGGAAAGACAAAAAGCTCTTCTCCACAAGAATATATATAAAAATATAAAGAGGGTGGTGTTGAAAATATCATATTATAATTATGAATAAGATCATATCCCTACACATCCATTGTGTTGTTCCCTTCAATATCTATCATTTTCCCTTTTGTTTTCTTAATTATTGTTTCTCTTACTCCTATCTGTTCTCCTTCTAACATGACACACTCCTTCAATTATTTTCAGGATTTGTGCCTTTGGTTCAAGGGTATATGATCTCTTACACCCGGGAATAGCTTGATGGGGAAAGACATCTAATATGCAAATTTATTAATTTTAGGGAAAAACTTATGTCAAATACTTCTTCAATTATACTTATTATTTTACTATTTTTAATTGTTAAAATATGTACATGCATTTATAAATTTATCTATAAACACTTATAAATTATGATTTGTAAATTTATATATATACACATTTATTATTTTGTTATCAATAGTTATTAAAATGTTTGTGTAAATGTAAATTCACCTATAAATCTAATTTAATGGATATAAATAATTTAACTTAAGTATTATTCTTATTTTTATATACACACATTCAAGTAGAGGGGAAACCTCAGTATGATGGTAAAATTGCTGCTATATAACTTATAAGTTATATTTAAGTTTTAAAAATAATTTATTTACTTATGATTATAAGACTATGCACATTTATCCCTTTCTAAATTTTATGTAGTAAGAGTTTCATGCACCTGGCGTCCTTATATATATATTCACGCATAAAATTTTAAAATCAGTAACAAGTATGAAGTTTATGAATCAATGATTATTCCATAAACTGTGCGCATAGGTCCATGGAATCCTTGCACAGTGATGCACTGATGATGCTAACGGGAGTGGGCACCCGAGAGGCCAAAAAATCATTTCAAAAGGACGCAAGGACATAATAAAATTACTAGACAGTATAATATACACCTGGGATGAAAATTCAAAATTTCAATAAATATCCGAGATCCCACCCCCACCCTCAGAAGAAGTTCAGTTTATGAACTCAGCCAATGATTAGTACAAATTAATTATATTTAAATGACACATAAAGTAATGATATGCGAATAATCTATAGGAAGGGAATATTACAGTTGATACTATATATATATATATATATATATTTAAACTTTAACGTCGTAATTAACTAGCTATTAAACATATTTTCTGTATTTAAAAAATTTAAAGTTGACAAGTCTTACAGATTCCATACGGACACGACAAATCTCAAGGTGAAAACTGCATAGGCAGCTAACACACTCACTTGCACTAACAAGATACTTCACAAAAGAATTACTCCATGAATCTTGATGTAAGAGCGACCTATTTATCTAATTTAATTATATTAAAAAAATTAAATTAATTATAATATATATAATTTAATCTCTTTAAAATGTTTTTAGATAATAATTTTTTTGTGTGGTATTTAATTTAAAGGAAAGAGTTATGTCATGACTTGTGATGGAACAGTAGCTGTTAGGGTGTTGAATTATTGAGGAGGGAAGAAGGGGTGGTGGGGCTTTTATATATGTGAATGCTCTTCTGTGCTGTTTGGGGATTGGGAATGTCCTAGTGGGAGAAGAAATCTGGGACCTCCAATTCATTTCCCTCTCACTCTATTAATGCCCAAAAACTCCAAATGCGTTTATAAAGTTTGCTCAAAAGTTTCAGATCCAAAAATAGCATGTACAGTGTGTGTTTTGATAGATTTTAAGAAAATAGCTTATGAAAAAAAATAATTTTTAGGTAACTTTTGAAAAAGGCCTTTTGAATAAAAGTTTATGAAAAAATTGATTCTAGAAAAATGAGTATTTGGATAATTATTACTAAAAAAATTTTATAATTGAAAAATTATTATAAATTATATGATTTTATTAAAAGTAGAAAACATGAGAGATGGTGGAAAAAATATAGAAGAGATGAGATGGGGTAAAAAAAGAGTGAATAGAGAAGATAAATGATAGATTATGAAAAAGATAGAAGAAATGGGAGAGAGGGGAAATGATGCAAGAAAAAATAAAGATAAAATAGTAATTGGGTAGTTCATAAATTCTCTTTTACTATTCTAAAAGTTACTCCTACTAACTTATCTAAAACTATAATTTTAAACTATAATTTGATCTAAAAGTATTTTTAGATAATTATGACTATTTATTTTAAAATTTTCTCAAATCAATGTTTAGGTCAAAAATCCTTTTAAAACTATAGTTTGGGGGTTTCTTAAACACAGATATAATTTGATATGATATTTATTTATATTTTTGTTATTATATTTCTTTCAAAAATATATATAATGCAAGTTTATATAGGATCCGAATAATTTGAAGAAGTATGAATACATAAAACTCCAGAGCAGGACCAGCAGGAATATAAAGACGATTGTGTCTTTTCTCTTGGAGGAGTAATCAATATGAAAGAGTTGCTATCTCACCGTATATACAATGGTCCCTTCATGCACGTGGTTTTGAGTTTGAAGTAGCTACAGACAATAACACTATTTTCCTCTTCATTTATTGCTACGTTAAAACATCATCCACATTATATAAATTTCAACCATATAGACTTATATTTTAAAAAACTACTGATATATATATATATATATATATATATATATATATATATATATATATCAACGTTCATGAACTAATAACTTCTTACAGATATATATATATAAAGTGGGAAGTCGTCTCCAATCATGTCATCTTATTGCAATGTTTGAATTCGCTGCCTAAGTTAGGTACGTTATCTTATTGATCCGACGTTAACGAGATGGAATTGCGTTTGCTTATTTATATATTTTGCAACAACTACTCTTGAAGATATATAAACATTATATTTCCAATACAATATCTCTGTAATAATTTTTTACAATATTATTCAACCTCGTTTGTCTGACGATAATGGGAGGAGATTCAAGTAATCAATAATAGAACTTTTCCTTTTCATCTTTCACGTGATATGAGTAAGCAAAAGAAGATACAGCCAGGTGTTGGCACAAATAACCCAATTGATGCCAAATCATTTCTCTTCTTTTAATAAATGTGTCTAAACCACACAATCATTTCATTTTTTAATATACAAATTAGTATTTTCTCAAACCCAAGTATGCGTCATTCTAATTTTCTCGTGATAAAAAATTAATCCCATTTACGTAACAGAAATATGTGTATTTGTGTTTGTATTGATTTTGATTTGACTATTTCGTACACATAGAAAGTATTTCCAAATAATTGCACTTTTGAGTTGTTGATGGCAACAAAGTGGGGAGAAGTTGATGGATTCGGAGCTGGCACAATCTTATCCGGACCCATCACACGGGTCTGTGTCCAATGTTCTGGACCCGTCCATGTAAAGAAACGATAACTCGACTTCATGTTAACTAAGTTTAACCCTTTATATATGTAAAAAAATTTATATTAAAATATTTATCTATCATAACTAAATATATGATATGAGTCAGATTCGTATATAGTTAGAATAAAGTTCCAATAAATCGGGTAGGCGACAAAAAAAAAACTCATATTATGCACATTTTTAAATTTTTTATTGAAATTATATATTTTTATTTTTACATAAGCATATTATTTCCGAAATAAAATTTTATTTGCACTTCAGTTCCATTTTTTAAAAATAAATTTTGTTTCAGTTTTAGTTATAATATATATTTAAGTTGATAGCCTATATTTTAATTAACACAATAAAATTTGACTAAATTATTGGATAAATTTATTTCATAGAGAAAAATTATATATATGTAGAAAGTAATAATATAATTTATGTGACGTTGAGAAGATTAAATTCAAGAATGGTCAAATTCAAGTTCAAATTAATTGGCAGTATATATAGATTCATACGTTTATAAGACCGTATCCTTGTTACACTTCCTCTGATTAATTACCTTCTCCGTATATATTTTGTACTTTTGGGAGATCTTATTTAATTACTATCTTCAATCTTAAATATAGAAGTCTTATGTATCTTATGACATAAATTTAATTATCCTTAATCTCTTTCCTGACGAGTTTATCTGCATATTCCTCAATTAGTCTTATTGATAGATTTGAAGTTTTTATTATAGATATTATATCTTCACGAGTTTACTTGTTTCATATTAATATATTGGGCCAAAAAATATCCAAGTCAATATTATCCACCATTAACTTTCAATCATACAATCTATGCTATGCTAAGTGGGTTCAACCAGTAAAGGGATTAAATATAAATTTATTTAGAATGTGTTTAATCTCTACAAAGTATCACTTTATTATAGTTTCAATCATGACACTTGGGGAAACATACTAACTCCTAGGTGTTTAGATTTTTACCTAAGAGTAATGTATTGGTATCGTCTAGGAGGAGAGGAGACTTCGTCCTACCCTTAGATACCATTTTTTAAAAATTATTGTATAAAAAAAACTTTCAATAGTCATGCATGCAGATACAGTCATACAACTCTTAATTTTCCAACAAAAATTGATTCAAATGATAAAGAATTGACTCATAATATATAAAATCATAAATTTAAATTTATTACTGATGTGAGAATATTATTAGTAGTTAATATTTAAGTATATTTACAAAAATATTATTTTAATCTAGAGATATACCTTAGCCCTTATAAGCTCTATGTCCAATAAGCTATATTGGACAGTGTAAAAAATCAGAAAGATATTTAATCATGTGTGAGTATATTGAGTTGTTATATAATTTTTTTTTATTTATTAAAAAGTTGTTGACAAGAGCATAAGAACTATATATATGTATATATAGTTTAAATAAAACAAAAGGACTAGTTTTTCTGAATATGGAAAACCTTGAAGGAAAAAAATGCTATCCACAATAATAAATTATGTTAATATAATGAAGGTGCAAGTAGCAGTTGGAGACAAAAAGATAAAAACAAAATATCATTTAAAATTGTAGTAGTAATAGTAATAATAACGATGATAATAATAATAATAATGAAGCTGTGGTGGAGATGCAAGCCTCGCGTTTCACATACAATACAGTACACTCTCTGGGCACTTCCAAAAAAGGCAATATAAAATCCTTCAAAACCAAAACACCCATCAATGCTTTTTCCACTACAAATAATTCTCATTCTCATCTTCTTGTCACACACATGCCCAGTAGTATCCTTGCTCAGCTTTCTGCAACTTCATCATTTCTTGTTGCACTTAACCACCAGCTCCCAAGTGACACTCTGCTTTACTAAAGTTCCAGCAGATTTTAACCATATATAAGTACACACATATATATATACACGCAGAAGGAGGGTTTAATTATTGAGTTGTTGGGAAATCTGGGAATCGATATTGATGCTTGCGGTGTCACCTTTGAGGGGAACCAAAGATGATATTAAAAGCAGCCAAGGAGAGAATATGGTGGGTGGTTTCTCATCGTCAATCGTCGGTGAAGATGACGGTTTTGGAGAATTTTGCGATGAGAATTTATTTGAGAGCATCAATTTTGACGATCTTTTTGTCGGCATCAACGTGGACGATGCCGGAGATGAGTCGTTGCCGGATTTGGAGATGGGCCAGGAAATCCTCTCCGAGTTCTCCATGGAGTCGTCGGAGAACATGAACTCGTCGACCTCGCTTTCAGTGGAAAATAATGATAATAGATCAGCTGATCAACAACAGACAAGTATTATTACAGCTGGGAAGGAGGAGGAGGAGGAGGAGGAGGAAGAAGATTGTAAGAATAAAGTTTCTTCAGCTTGGGATTCAAATTCTGGGTCAAGTCGAGCAGAAAAAGTAGAGATAGTGAACAAACGAGATGAATCTGCGACGTCGACGAAGAAGTTGAAGCCATGGACGAAGGAAGGGGAGCAAAAGGGAAGAAAATCATCATCAGGCCATCTATCAAAAAATTCACAAGGGAAGAGAAAGGTGAAGGTAACTAACTAATAACTACCTCAGAAACCAGTAACTTTTTTGTTTATTACCATAAGTTAAAATCTGAAATAGTTGTCCATAGAAAGGAATAATAATTAGCGAGGTAGAAGAAATTACGGTGTTAGAATGAGGTCGTCGTCCATGTGCAGCAAAACTACTTCTTAAGGATAAGTCTCTATCTCAATTATGGGTCTTCTCTCTTCAGTCACAAGAGGTGTCAGCTCACGGGTATATCATAAGACACTTAAGTTGAAAAGAAGGGGAAAAGGGTAATAATATAGATAGAGAGAGAGAGAGTGAGAGTGCAACATTAATGAAACTAACGCATGATATTTTTTTATGGGATATATAGATCTGATGATGATATGATGATGATGATGATGTTTTATTAGCGGTGTCGGGTGTTGTTTCAGGTGGATTGGACCCCAGAATTGCACAGACTATTCGTGCAAGCAGTGGAGCAGCTTGGAGTGGACAAAGCAGTTCCTTCCAAAATCTTAGAGATTATGGGAATTACTTGTCTAACTCGCCACAACATCGCCAGCCACCTCCAAGTACTTAGTTAAATCTTATAATATGCTAAATAGTGTGCGTGTGTATCATGTGCATGCAACTAGTGGAGAGAAACTGCTAGATTTTCAAGAGTTTAATTTGGAATGAACGAATGTGCAGAAATATCGATCGCATAGGAAGCATTTGCTGGCGCGTGAAGCAGAAGCAGCGAGGTGGAATAATAAGAGGAGAGAGGCAAGGCCATGGGTGGTGCCCCCCACCGTGGGTTTCCCTCAGATGCATCCTCCGTCAACGACGATGCCCCAATATTTTAGACCCTTGCATGTATGGGGCCATCCCACCATGGACCACTACTCCTTCATGCCCCGCTGGCCTAAACAACATCATCTTCTTCCACATCCGCCGCTGGCAGCCTGGCCGTACCCAACCGCTCCGCCACCTCCAGTAGGCCCTTCATTCTGGCACCCTCACCACCAGCAGGTCGAACTCTTACTTTTAATTTAAAATTATGTACATTCTTGTCTGTGTTCTAGTTTAATCTACTGATATTTATCTTTAATATAAAAGTTAATTATTTTTTTAAATAAATTAATAAAATTAAATAAATAAGTTAATTATAAGTAATATAAGAGATAATTAACTAATTTATATATAATAAAAAATATATAATATGAATTTTTGTTATGTTAGTTAAATTTTGTTATTATTAATTGATTGATTTATTTTTTAATTTATTTAAAAAATAACTAATTTTTATATTAAGAAGGAAAGGGAGTTGAGGAAGTATTGTATAATCTTGATTGAGTAGAGGTTCAGCTAAGTTGATTGTACCTGACGGTATTTTTTTTTTATAACTGATTAAGTTTTAAGAAAGAGCATATTCCTTTTTAATGCAGGCCGATCCGAAAGTACTAACCCCTGGAATAGGAACATATTGTTTTCCATCACCAACAACAACAGTACCTCTGACCACGGCGGTAAATTAATCGTTTTCCATCGATTCCTTACTGTTTTGGAGCCACTCAAGTTGTCGTCTTCTTGAAAAATTGGATATTCTTGTTGACAACAGTACCATGTAAAATGTTGTCATTTAACTCGGACAAGAAAACTAGTACATGTGTCTTCCTTACACAATAGGGGAAATGAATTGAATAATGTTAATATTTATGGTTCATGCATGCAGGGATTTGGATCACCAGTCCCTGGCATCCCACCACCCCACGGCATGTTCACGGCAGATCCCGACATCGGATCTCCAACCGGACAACCTGCCCGCCCATGGCCCGACTTTGACTTCCACCCGGTAACTTCGCTTTCTCTCAATTTTCTACCACAGAAATAAAAAAAAAATCTAGTTCCTATTTTCTTTTCTACTGGTAAAATCTGTCTCTGTCACCTTATTTTCGATATATGTGGGGAATGAAATAAGAAAAAGAGTAAGAAGTAAATTAAAATCCAACGCAGGATTCCATAAATTAGTGTTAGGTGAAATATTTTGACATATATAGTACACATGTTCAAAATCCTGACGATCTTAATTATGAGTCACAAGTTGAATATGAATAGTGCTTTGAGAGATAAGTATGAAAAAAGAGGGAAATTAGAGTAAAGAAAATAAATTAATTTCATAGATGATTGTCTTGGAATATATAGCTATAAACGACCGTAAGGAATTAACTTAATATGAAAACATTGAAGAGTACAGCGTTAATTAATTGATCGATGGATTAAAACAATTATTAATGATGATTTGACCAACGTTGTTGACAGTCGAATGAAAGCATAGATGCAGCTCTTGGAGATGTTTTATCAAAACCATGGCTGCCACTTCCTCTGGGCCTTAAAGCCCCGGCTCTTGATAGTGTGTTGAGTGAATTAGAGAGACAAGGAATCCCCAAGATTCCTCCCTCTTGTGCTCGAGCTTGACCGCCAAAACCCTAATTCGACGACTTCTCATTTCTTTATAAATTACATGCTCTCATGTAACATCTCTTATATAATATATATTATAGTTACGAACCATGCTTCATTTTTCATCGATATATCTTTTTTTCCTTGAACAAGTGGGAAAAATGCATTAGTATTATTGAAAAGTAACTAAATAATGTACTAGCTTGCAACTTCATGTACGAGACTAATATAAGGTGACCGACAATTCTCAAGAAATGAAATTCTTGTAGTGATTTTTTTTTTTTACCCATCTCTAATTTCATGAGACTTCAAGAGTAATATGCTCGTAAATCGGGATATTCTTTTGTCCCTCCCAAATTATCAAACCAACCACATTTAAGAACATGAAATGACGTTGGGACTAAAATATTTTACCTGCCACTTTACACGCACATCAACGAGTAAGCCAGCTACTATTAATTAGAAGATATTTGCTTAATTAATCTAACTAGAAATCAACGCTCTAATGAATGCTTTATATATATATATATATATATGTCTGTCCAAATAATTAAGAATATCTTGAGAATTTTATATGTTATATTTAATTTCATTAGTTATGCCTTGTTCATAATTCCCACGTGGATCAAAGGTTAGAATATAATTACTACAAAAGAATCGATCTGTAGTAGTGGAAAATTAGTGAATGTGGATCGACCAAATGGGACCGACACAAGGTCTTGTTTTTTAGATCTTTAGAACACGAAGGCAAAAATCCATCATGTTCAGCTAGTTGCATCATCGACAAACAAAGTGAAGAGATAAACATGAAATATAAAATTATATTTTTAAGTTAACCCCATATGTTCCAGTGAAGCATAAAAGCTAGTAGTGTTTTGAAAGGGACAACACACATGGCGTATTTCCTTGTGTGGATTCATATGGTAAGTTTTTGCTTTTACATGTATATTGAAGTGTTTGTACGTTTAGTAATTCCTCGGGCGTATTTTTTATACGCTGTATAAAGTTTTGTGAAATAAAATAAGTATAATGTTTGAAAACTTTTTTAGTTTTGTATCACCTTATCTTTTAGCATTTTTCTTATACATTGTTAGACATATATATTTAAAATAATTATATTTTAAATATTATTGGGTATTAAATATAAATATTTTTTTAAAAAATAAATTTTAATTTATCAAATCATAAAAAAATAGTTTATTCCCAATTTTATTGGCGAAACGTATTATAAGTTGGGAGACACGCGCAAGGTGGACCCATGGGAGAAGGAGACATGAAAGCAGAGGAGGACATATGGAGAGGGGTGGCCCCGCGGACCCCCACAGTCAGCGCGTGATGATTTGAAATCTTGAAGGTGAAACCATGACAACTACCACATGATGTTGACACGTGTCATGGATGAGACGAGTCAGACAGGCGTACGTGGTTGGGGGCCAACCCAAGCTGAATGCAACCTAACGTCCAACGTTAATGACATGGTGATGACGTGGCACTAGTGATTTGAATGATACAAAGGCAACCCAAACCCTAACCCTTGGCGAGAGGGAGGAGAGAGAGAGTTTGGTGAGGCTCTCTAACCAACAGCATAATAAACATTACGATAGGAGATTGGAATAGTAAATATTTGATTATGTGGCTAAGAAAAATGAAGTTTTTTTTAAAAGTAATGCAGGGATTATTTAAAAAAAGTATATGTGTCACACTGAACCTTTAAAAAGAGCATAATTCGGCTTTTATTTCACGCATATGATTTTGTTCATGAGCATAAAAAGTAGCCTGACATCAATTAAGATAGAAATTCATTTTTTAAAGTCATTATAGGTTGCAAAAGTCGAATATAAATAATATAATGTAAACTACTCATGCTTTTATGACCTAATAATATGTAAGTTATTCTATAAATAAAATATTATGGATTTAATCTTACTTATAACTCTATACTATTTGTATATGGTTATATAGATATATAAATAGCTAGAATTACCCGTTTGCAAGGGTTGCATTGGATTGCTGCTACTTAACTCTTCAAATTTTTTTTTTTTAAGTTAAACATATATATTTTTTATTTAAGATAATTCTATTTTAGATATTATTATATATTAAATATAGGTACATCTCTTAATGAATATTCAAATATCAATTTATTATATTATAAAGGATTAATCCCTTATACTATACTCAATTTTATTAGTTAACTCTTCAAATCTTGATAGGATGGATTTAGAGTTTGGAGGCCCTTCTTGTGATCATTGGGCCGATACTTCTTTCTTTCCAAGGCCTCTTTTTTCTACAGCACAACAATGATATCAATATTGGGTCTTACTACAAGTGGTAATTGGGCCAATCCCTCTTTTAAAGATTTTTTTTTCTATTATAACAAATGATTTTGTACTTACTATTTAAAGATATGATAAAATCTTTATTTTTTCTGAACGATATCAATATTAGATAGAATAAATTATCAATTATATTAAGGCGTAAATCTAAACACCTAAGAATTAGAATACCTCTTTAAATTCCATAGATTAAATATATTATAAATAATAGTATATCTCACCTAATTTATATAAACAAATGAGTCCATATAAAAAAAGAGAGTCCATATCCACAAAAAAGGAGGAGGAGCATAAGCAAATCTATATATCCAGCAAGACCGAAATAGCATGAGAGAATCATATTTAAGCACCAAATTGGTAAATTTTTTATCTTTAAGAACCTAATGATAGATACTTGCTGTTTTATTTATTTATTTAATCAATGATATTCTTTCCATTTCAAAATCAAGAGCGCAAAAAGTTTCACAATTTTCAATAAATGTATTTTTTTAAAATTTAAAATTATGTTATATTCCTTATATATCTGATTCAATTGACATTTTTTTTATAAATAATTATTGTTTTATTTGCATATTTGTATTGTTTAAGTGATAACTAATATTAAATATTTTTAAACTATAAACATATTTATGTTATGTGAATGATAGATTTGAGAAACTTTTTAATAATTAATTTATGAATTTGGTCATTCACATTAATTCTTCTAAATGAAGGAATGAATCCATAACATTTCTTTCTTTCTTTTTATAAACAGAGAAACCCCGGAACAGAGGGAGAGCAATGCTTGTTGAAGGAGAACATGATTTTCAGTGTACAGCTTCAAAAGAGCACTATATACGGTCTCTGTTTTTCAATTGTTGTTCCGCTCATCACGCCGACGATCCAAGCGAACGTGACTCCAGTCTCCTCGTCGATCATTTTCATTATTTTTACTTATTCCCATCTTTTTCTTTTTCTTTTTCCTCACCAGAGGCAAGGAAGACACTTGGAAGATTTCGTGTGTTGGCGGCAAAGAATTGAAAGTAAGAGAGTTGAATTACTTAATAGTCATCGGCTTCCTTTCTTTAATTTTTCCGCTTTTTCTCTTTAATTTATTATTTATTCTCTTTGTTTTGGATATTATATGGATATAAACTTCCATTTTCAAATTAATGAGTGTGCATGGAACAAATAGGAATGGGTGTGTCCCCCAGGCTGACATTGAGAGAAACTTGCACATGCAGCGTCACCTACTAATTAAAGTGCTCATGCCCCACCACTACCCACTCTTCCCTGTATTCTTTCCTCAATCCACGCACCATGCCACGGCCCCTCTCTCATTTTCCCAAATACCTGCTTTCATTCTTTCTCATCTCAATTTTACCTTAGCTTCCACTACTCCCCCTCCTACTTAATTAATATGTTATTTGGCATTATCATGTCAGATTTGAGTACTGTTGATGATCAAGTTCATTCTAAATAGTAGCTTTTCGAACATGATTTTTTTCCTCCACAAAGTTTGAATCCTCAACTCTATTAAATGCACAATGAAGTCTCACATCCTGTAATTAGTGGACTAATTACAATTATATAAGATAGTGATGAGTCCATCCAAAGCAGTTTCAGCTATTTTAATGCAAGTGATGAGAAGCTTTTAGTGTAAGAATAACGTAAAACTCTAATAAATTTGTTAGCATAAACAAATTTTCTGTCATAACTTATATTCTTTATAGAGTAGAGGATTTAAACTCATAATCTTATATATAAGAAAACTTTAAAAGAAGTGTTTAGTATCATTTGGACTATAAGACCTAGCCTAATAAAAACCATTTGAATCTTAAAAAAAACAGAGGTTTGCATAACACTATTATGACTGTCTTAAACATAATTGTAAATGGGGCCACAACATCATTATTTACTTCTTTATTTATTATTAATTCCTCCCAAATGCGGCCAATAAAGTTCTATATAACGAGCCTTCCCCATTCATCCTTTGACACTGCACTGTCCTGCTATCTAGCTTGCCACTTCTCTCTCTGAGTTCCCACCATGGCTTCCCACCGCCATCTCTCTTCCTTCTTCCTCCTCCTTGCTTTTGTTCTTCTCCTTCTCTCTCCTCAAACTCAAGCCAGAGAAGGCAACTACCTCAGCTTCTTCTCTCACTTCACAACAACCTCTCACAACAATCACAAACCACTTCAAGTCGTTATCCCTCCCAAGCTCAAATCTCACCCACTATCACTCTCACCTTCGCCTTCACCTGCATCTTCTCCTTCAGAATCAATCGCTGCAACACCAGAATCAATACTTGCAGCACCGGCACCAGCACCAGAATCCACAGAAACTGCACCAGTACCTTCACCTGCAGAATCCGGCGAGTTTGTCGACAGAGGAGATGGCTATGGCCTCTATGGCACCACAATCTTCCTCGACAACAATAATGACAACCACGAGAGCTTCAAGACAGGTTTTGGCACCAAGTTATACGGCAACTACAACAACAACAATGAAGAGGAATACAAAAACAGCTACAACAACATCAACCAAGAGTATTACAACAAGAATCACAGAAGCAACAAATACTACGAAGATAGTTACTACTCCAACAACAAAAACGACAATAGGTACTCCTACAACAACAACAACAATGTTTATTACAGTAATAATGGTTATAATGGGTATGAGAGGGAAAGAGAAGGAATGAGTGACACTAGGTTTGTGGAAAATGGCAAGTACTTTTATGATGTGAAGGGCGAGAATCAGAATTATAATCGCTACAACGTTGATGGGTATGAGCCTACAGGAAGATCAGAGAGCACTACTGAGAACCATAACTATGGAGGGAGTTACTATGAGAAGAACAACAACAACTTCAGAAAATACCCTAATGAGTTTGACACCATGGAAGAATATGAGAAGCAGCAGGAAAACCAGGGATATGTGCCTTGATCGATCTGTGTTCTTTTAGTTTTCTTTTTTGTTCTGAGAGGCACAGAAAGTGATGAGAACGTATGCATACAAAAGATTGAAAGAAAAAGAATTACTGATATTATATATATGATGAATGTATGTTACCTGTTATCTTCTAGCTTCCTTCTGTGATCGATATGTTATAGTGCACAGTTTCATGTTTCTGCAGTTGGAAACAGATGGAGAATATATAATTATGTATAATGATTCTATGGTTGTGGCTTCAGTTTTGAAGAGTGGATACATCTGGCATCCGAATTAATATGCTCAATCATGGAAACTGGATTATTATGTTTAAGTAAATTCTTGTACCTAAACTTTGAAAAAGAGGAATTTATATTGCGCTTGATAAGGTTAAACAAAAATTGTTAAGAATAAATTAATCGCTGTCTCATCTCAAAAAAAGAGAATTTGAACTAGACTATACTACATTTTATGTTGCTGAATACTATCATTATTTGGGATAAACCTTGATTATTATTGTCAGAATTTTTTTTGTTAATTATCTCTTCTTGAATATTTTTCACTTTATTTCTCAAAATTGCTAGAACAAAATCATTTATAAGATCAGGCAAGTCATTTTTGCCTAGGACAAACTTAGTAATCATAAATGCTTGTAATTTAATTTTGAATAAAGGCAAGTCATTTCAGACACATTCACAATAAGTGCAACGAAACAATTCATTCAAATAGATCAATGTGTCCATTTTACTCTATTCTCATTGCCAATTTACTTTTGCATAGTACAAATATGTTGGGTGCAGAAAAGTAAACCCAGTGAATTCACTTTAGTCCTTGGCCCAACTGAAATTTCAATAGAAGGAAAAAGTACTTATAACTTTAGGAAGGAGAAATAATTATTAAACTTGCGACAGAACCAGACAATATGTGTTGAAAGGAAGATATATGAGGTTACTTGAGATATAATTTGATTCACGGTTTGGATACAGTCCATTATTATGCCTAAAATTATTGCTCCATGGGATGATTACTCTTTCAATTAATCCTCGGATGCTGCAGGCAAGCATGCAGGCAATGATTATCTCTCTATGTTCTTTTTCTTTTCTTTTTCTTCCTTTTTCTCTTTTTGCTTGGTTTTTTTCAGTACAGAGGGAAACTCTGTAGGGGTAAGATCTAGTTCTTTTACTATGGCCCCCCTTCACATTTTCAATTCGGATTGAGATTCAGATAAAATTTATTTTACGGCAAAGCTTCCCAATAAGTCATACGACTACCTCGGATTTTTTTTTAGTTATCCAACTATGTAAGTAGGGTGTTCATAGGATGGCTAAGACTGAGATAACCTCAACTTATGTCTCGTCATAATATAATATATAGTATGCATTTTGCGTGACAGAAATTCCTAAATTCTATTTTTTTTAAAAAAAAACTACTGGATATTTTATATATATCTTATTTATTATTAATAATATATAATCAGAACATAGAAAATAATAGAAAAAATTAAAATAAAAAATAAGATATAATTAAATTCCACTTCTGTAAAAGTTTATAATTAATCATATACATGATATGATTACCAATTAAAGCAGCTAATAACATTAATTATACAACAAATATCGTTACTTCTTTAATTCTTCCACTTCACCAACTTAAATTATTGCTTGATCTACAAATAAACAAAGATATATGAGGAAGAGAAAAATAAAATTATTTAATAAATAAAATAAATAATATGATATAACGAATATTATTTTCTATTTCCTATTTTTTACAGATAAATAAATAAAACAAAGATATTTTTTTATAAATCTTGGTCTGACCCTTGAAATTCTGGCCCTTCTTGAACTTTTTTTTACCTGTCCCATCCCGACTTGATATATTCCCATTACAGTCCTTCACAGGATGAGATTGACCCATACTGAAATACACGGGATAAGTTGGGATAACTTGAGATAGGAAACTTTGGACACCCCTATGTGTAATGTGTTCATTGTATAGGATTCTCGACCTAATGAACAGTAATATGATAGGGATTATTGTCTTGTGTCCTGTCCCGTTATGAAAGTGGCCCAGTCCTGATCCTAATATTTTTTAAAATAATTAATATAGATACATTTTTAAAAAATAAATATTTTTCAACCAAACAATTAAATACACATATTAGCATTCACTTAAAAAATTAGGTCTTAATAATATACGTATACATATATATTAATATTAATATTATACAATATATATTAATATAAATAAATTAAAAAATATATATTTAGGATAGGATGGGAACATGACACCTCCATCCTATGTCTCTTCTCGATTGGGATTGGGATGTCACACTATGAACACCCTTACATAGGAATATATATGGGTAAGGTAGGGCAGTCCCCTGTTTGAAAAAATATGGGTTATATTTTTCAGACTGATGTCCATCTTGGTGAAAACTATAACTATTTTAGACTGAACATGAGTGGGTCTATATGTCCAAGTCATGATTCTTTACTTATATTATAGGGAAAAAATTGAAATTATAAACTTATAAAATAATACCATATTTATGTTTTCAAGAGTTAAATAATTCATATAATTTACTAAGAATAAGATAATAAAAATATAGTAATTAAAGTTTTGAATTCCATTGCATATATAAAAAAATCTTGAAGTTTAAATAGTTTGCAGTTGTAACTTTGCATCAATCTCCTTAAAGTTGATAAGGATGAAATATAAAAAAATAAAATAAATAATTATAATTTGTAATATAATCATATGATGGTTAGTAAAGTTATAAAAGAAAATAAAGAAATCGATCTAGTTATAAAAAATAAAAGTGATATAATATATATAGGTTTAGACTAAATGGGTAAAGTGGCATATATATAGGTTTGGACTAAACATTTTTTCTTGAGACTCAGGTAGCCACACCGAACAACGGGGCACCATATACACTTCTACTACCCCTATGTGTAGTGCTTAATTATTTTTTAAGATATTAAAACCTAATTTGAGTTGTCTTGTTAAACTAGTAAATTGATGAATCAATCATTTGGTTAATTTAGTCAAGAGTTTTGAATAGACTGACCATATTAAA
Organism: Leucaena leucocephala; assembly: GCA_037074615.1. Classification (NCBI taxonomy): domain Eukaryota; kingdom Viridiplantae; phylum Streptophyta; class Magnoliopsida; order Fabales; family Fabaceae; genus Leucaena; species Leucaena leucocephala. The sequence goes on along the minus strand of CM073546.1, from coordinate 3,506,074 downwards.
TTTTGTATTTTTTCTCCCATTTTGAATCCGAAACAATGTCAATTTGAATAAGAAATGAAAAAAAATAGTAGTTTATCATTATATTTGTGTGCTTTAGTAACTCTTTTTGTTAAATTATGTATCGTTTTTTATAAATCTTCCATTTATTTATTGATTAATATATATTTTATTTAAATATTTTTTAAAGTTATATATAGATATTTATATTTTTTTAATTAAATTAGATTATTTTAACCCTAGCTAATTCAACTATATAGGGTTGGACTACTAACCTTGAACAATGGATCTAACCATTAGTGGTCTTCAACACCTTCATTTTTTCACTTTCGCATACCATATTTTTATTATATAATTTTTTATATACACCTAAATTTCTCTCCTTTTCCATGTTAGGCCATCAAGAGTTTTATCCAATTAATTGAAATTGAAAATGATATTTTTTTGTACAAATTGAATTGAAAATGATATATATTTTTTGGTACAAGAATTGAAAATGATATGATTATTTTTCTTGGATTGATTTCTCCATTATCTCCTCAATCCAGTTCAATTTTTATACAGTTTTTTTATCCAAATCCAGTCCATTATCTTTGACGAAAACCCAACCAAGAGGGGATCAAATTTCGATCCACCTCCACTAAATTGGGTTCCGAGGACGTTTTTGGATCTATTAAGGCTTTTGGGCCGAGCAAATAAAAAGCAAGACGTGAGAAATCCTAGGCAACAAGAAAGCTCGGTGATCATACCAAAAAAAAAAAGAGAAAGCTCGGTGATACAATACGAAGTTGCTCGCTTTGAAGATTTTCGTGGTTAGTTTCAGGGTCTCCGAGAATTTCAGCTCCGGTATTTTCTTCTCCTTGTGCTCTGTCCTCGAGCTGGAACCTTGGATGTTCTGTTGTTTTCACAGTTGAATGCTTGCTCTTCTTATCGCAGTATTTTCCAATTAGGGTTTAAGTTTGTTGGGGACTTGCAATGGCGCCCGATCTAAACCGTACTGCCGGCGGTGCCAGTGGGAGTGGTACCACCAAAGAAGGCAAAGATGAGGCCTTGTCGAAGAAGAAGGTCGAAAACGAAGATCTGGTGAGTCTAGAAGAGTATATTGTAGTTTTCTGGGGGTTTTTTCACTGATTCTGGATTCGAATTTTATGAAGATTGAATTGAAGTACCTAACGCATAAAAAAAGTTACTAAATCTCTGTTTTCTTTAGGTCGGAATAGATTTTTATTACCAGCTGAAATTTTGCTAGTATAGTCACTGGTAGTTTAGGTTTGACCCCTTGAACGAAAACGTATTCTTTCTCAAAAGTCAGAATAGGGGCTAAGGACTACTTCCCCTTTTGATTTTTCTCTTTTCTTTCGATCTACCTAGCTCGTGTCAACTTCTCTTTAAGTTGGAATGTCATGGATTTGTTTGAATTATGGGTGCAGTCGGATGAGGATTTAGCGTTAAAGCAACAGCTGGAATTGTATGTGGAGAGGGTTCAGGATCCAGACCCCGGCTTGCAAAAGGTCGCTCTCGAGAGTATGAGGTAAGCGTACATGTACTTGATCATTTAATTTAATGATATTTTGATCATTTAAAGTAGTTTGGGAAGGAAATTGCATTGTTGGTTAACATTGGATGTGTACTTGTGTTGCAGGCAGGAAATTCGTACGTCAACAAGCTCTATGACGTCTGTTCCGAAGCCACTAAAGTTTCTGCGCCCCCATTATGGAACTCTGAAAGCATATTATGAGACTATGGCAGAATCTGATTTGAAGGTATCATTTGCGTTATTTGTATTTTGGTCTTAAATAAGTTGATATGGTGATCTCATTCTTAGTCAGTTACTCTCTACTTAATGCAGAAGTACTTGGCTGACATATTATCAGTTTTGGCATTGACAATGTCTGCTGAGGGAGAGCGGGTAAGACTTGCCTTTTAAGTACTTCATAGTTATATGGTCTCTTTAACTACCATTGTTGGTTGTGTATGAAGTGTTAGTCGTGCAACTTTTTCCAATGTATATGTCATTGTGCAATTTGATATGAATTTCTCACTTAATCTCCAATGATGCTGTTTAACATCTCTTTTAAATCCCATAAAGTTCTCTTTCATAGTTATATGGTCTCTTTAACTACCATTGTTGGTTGTGTATGAAGTGTTAGTCGTGCAACTTTTTCCAATGTATATGTCATTGTGCAATTTGATATGAATTTCTCACTTAATCTCCAATGATGCTGGTTAACATCTGTTTTAAATCCCATAAAGTTCTCTTTTTTATTTATGCAAGATCTGTCTCAACATTATACATTTTTATTGTGTCATGCTATGCCGTCGACTGTCAGGAAAGCCTTAAGTACAGATTGTTGGGTTCAGATGGTGATATTGGCTCATGGGGCCACGAGTATGTAAGGTGAGCATCGTGTTTTTTGTGAAACAATTTGTTTTAAAATGAATGGAGTGGATTGTTACGATGGATAAGTATATGATAAGGAAATTTTATATTAGGTTTGTGACTTAACTGGACAGTCAGGGTTATGGATAAATCTTATTCTTACTAGTTCCATGTCTCCTTTTTTTCAGGAATTTGGCAGGAGAAATTGCTCAGGAGTATGCTAAACGACAGGTTAGGCACTATTCTAATCCAAAAGATATTGTTATGTTTGTTAAAATTGTTGCTGATGCTACTTTATTACGTGTGTATTTTTTGTCCAATGAATAATTGAGCATGCTGGCATTACCTGAAGTGTACTTATAGTCAAGTATAGCCTATTTTGTGTTTTCGAAAGTTGCAAGTTAAAGCCACTAGAAGTGGTTTAGTTTTTAGGGATTTGGGTAATATACGCCAAAATGAAAAGGGTTGAAGACACAGTAGTATCATTCTACATGATATTATGTGGTAACTAGAATCAAGTTGCAATAGATTTAAATGTCAACAGGTGTCAAAGAAGATTACTTTGTTCGGAAAAACTGGTCATTAGATATTTAGAATGGCAACCTGGACTTGTATCCAATGGTTTTACCTGTGTATCCAATTTAGCTCAGGGGTTCTGCGGTTCTAAGTTTTACCCCGATTGGAAAATTTCTGCTCAATTTAAATGTTCTATGATTGTCATTTGCAGAGTGAAGAGGCTCCTATTGATGATCTTATGGGGCTTGTGCAACAAATAGTTGCTTTCCACATGAAGGTATGATATATCTCAATCTTTATGCAGTGAAGAATGGTAATCTAGGCCGTTAAGATAGATGATTATCTCATGGAATAGACACGTTTTGGACGAAGATATTTATGTTTTGACAAATTTGAATCCTGTTACAGCACAATGCAGAACCCGAGGCTGTTGATCTCTTGATGGAGGTAACCTGTCAAATCCTTTTTTAAGCTTTACCCCCTCCCTCCCAACTGCTTAAGATGGTAAGCTGAAGTTGATTTTGTGATCAAATGTTCAATTATAGGTTGAAGACCTTGATATGTTGATTGAACATGTTGACAAGACAAATTTTAAGCGGACTTGCTTGTACCTGACTAGTTCAGCAAGGTAAGTGCAATAAGGTCCAATATCTCAGGCAGGTGTGACATTTTGAACTCCTGTGCACTTAAGTAAAAATGTTATAATTGTTGCATTTTCAGATATCTTCCTGGGCCAGATGATATGTTAGTGTTGGATATCGCATTTATGATCTATCTGAAATTTGAAGAATATCCAAATGCACTTCAGATTGCATTGTATCTGGATAACCTGCAGGTGTGACTTTGTCAAATGATTTATTTTTTCTCCTTTTGAACTCTTCTGACTCTGAAATGAGTGATTTCACTTTTTTTAATGGTAAATTGTTCGTCTGTAATACACTAGTTCAGATGAAATAAATCTTGCAGTGTAGGACACAATTTTGATTCCTTTATTTTTAGATATTTTATTATAGTTTAAAACTAACAATTTGCTGCATCATTGACAGTATGTGAGGCAGGTTTTTACTTGTGACGATCTTCTGCGAAAGAAGCAATTTTGTTACATACTTGCTCGACATGTAAGTCCTGAATTATCTGTTAGTACTTGACGACCATCTGGTTGAAGTTCCCTTTGCACGTTTCATGTGGACTTCCTCGTCCAACCTGTTCTGTTTATTGAAAAGATATTTGATTTGTTGAATGTTGATTAATATTTGCATGCAGGGAATTACTTTTGAGCTAGATGAGGAGATGGTTGCTGATGATGATGACCGAGAGGTGCTGCAGGATATCATAAACAACTCCAAGTTAAGTGAAGGATATCTGTCCCTTGCTCGTGATATTGAAGTAATGGAGCCTAAATCTCCTGAAGATATATACAAGGTGTGGATTGTGTTGATATTTCCCTTTTCCTGAATAAGACTGGCCTTGATATGACTATTTGTGCTGACTTTTTTTTTTACTTGTTCTGAATAGTTCTCCTTCCTAAGATAGCCATAATTACTTTCATTTATCATAATTGATAATTTATACTTGATAATAATTTTATAAATATTTTTGTACTGAACTACTCTATATTTATAGCAACAATAGATAATAATGACGGAATTTTATGCAATTGGCATGAAATCTTTGTTGGATGGTATTTCAATTTTTGATTGTGCTCAAGGTTCACACGTATAAAGAAAAATGTTTATTACTATGCTATTTGTTGTCTTGAGCCTTCCATTTTCTTGGATTGTTTTCAACCTCGTAATTTACTGTTTTTTCTTCCATAGGCACACTTGCTTGATGGTCGGGCTAGTGCTGGGGCTAGTGTTGATTCAGCTAGACAGAACCTGGCTGCTACTTTTGTGAATGCATTTGTAAATGCTGGGTTTGGTCAGGTATGTGTTCATAGTTGCAGAATTGCATGTGTGTGTGGAAAGTTTTTGGGTCACTAATTTCTTCTGATGCCTTTTGTCCTTTTCTTTCTGTGAAGGATAAGTTGATGACTGTTGCATCAGACTCCTCAAGTGGTGGCTCTTCTGGAAATTGGCTTTTCAAAAATAAAGAACATGGGAAGACTAGTGCAGCAGCAAGTCTGGTATGTATCTATTGCTGAACTATCCTTTTGCCTGATGGACTAAAACCTTTATTTACAAATCTTTGCATTATAGGGTATGATTTTACTCTGGGACGTCGACTCTGGACTTGCTCAAATTGACAAGTACTTCCATAGTAACGATACACATGTGATTGCTGGTGCTTTATTGGGAGTGGGGATTGTCAATTGTAGCATCAAGAATGATTGCGATCCAGTGAGTTCCTTTAGTTATTATTTTGCTCAGCATCATGTATATCATTTCATTTCTATGTCTCATCGTATTTGATTCTTTATTTCTTTTTCAGGCAATGGCACTTTTAGGTGATTACACAGACAAAGAAGATTCATCAATTAGGATTGGTGCAATTATGGGGTTGGGAATTGCCTATGCAGGTTCTCAGAATGAGCAGGTGAATTGTTTCTCTTCATTTTTGTCTGCTGAATGCCGATCTTATACCTGGGATTCTGTTTGTATCCAAGTGGCCTCGTTTTTTCTTTTGGGGAAATACTCTTACCTTGTCCATGGTTTTGTCAGTTACGCTACAAATTGGCACCTATTCTGAATGATGCTAAAGCTTCACTTGATGTGGTTGCTTTTACTGCAATTTCGTTGGGCTTGATCTATGTGGGCTCTTGCAACGAAGAAGTTGCCCAAGCAATTATATTTGCACTAATGGACCGCAGTGAGGCTGAGCTGGGAGAGCCCCTCACACGGCTTTTACCTCTTGGCCTTGGCCTTCTTTACCTTGGGAAGCAGGTACAGAGATGTTTGGCAGCAATCTTGTACAGTTTTCCTGTAGCATCACTTCTGTTCTCTTAACAAACTTCATTTGGTTATAACAGGAAAGTGTGGAGGCAACAGCAGAAGTATCAAAGACCTTTCATGAAAAAATCAGAAAATATTGTGACATGACGCTATTATCGTGTGCCTACGCTGGAACTGGGAATGTTCTCAAGGTGCATTTTATGGCAGTTTAATTGCAATTCCCCCTCCCCTTTAGCAAATATTTATCATTGTTCATGCTTCTTTCATTCAGGTGCAAAATCTTTTGGGTCATTGTTCGCAACATCTTGATAAAGGTGAAACGCACCAAGGTCCTGCCGTGATTGGAATTGCTATGGTTGCAATGGCTGAAGAATTGGGTCTTGAGATGGCAATTCGATCATTAGAACATCTTCTACAATATGGAGAGCAGAATATCCGCCGAGCAGTACCTTTGGCACTTGGCCTACTGTGTATATCAAACCCAAAGGTAACTACGAGCTTGCTTTCCTGTGGTTTTTTTTCCTCCAGCAAATGGACTTTTAGCAAATGAACTTTTGGCAAACTGAAAACCAAACATATTCTAATTCTGTGGATTGGATGCTCATGACAGGTCAATGTGATGGATACCTTAAGCAGGTTGAGCCATGACACTGATTCAGAAGTAGCAATGGTAAGATATTGGAGCCAGATTTGTTTCAATGTTTTTGGTCTGTCTTCTGATTACTGGTTGTGGCTGAAATAACAATTTTCATGCCACAGGCAGCAGTTATCTCCCTGGGTCTAATAGGGGCAGGGACCAACAATGCACGAATTGCTGGCATGCTTCGCAATCTTTCAAGCTATTACTACAAGGACACCAGCCTTCTATTTTGTGTATGCTTCATCGAAGTTGCTTAAGAATTTCCTAACTTCTGGCTTTTGTATGGTCACTAAATTGCTGTTGCCCTTTCTGCAGGTGCGAATTGCCCAAGGTCTTGTACATTTGGGGAAGGGCTTACTAACACTTAATCCATATCATTCTGATCGCTTCCTACTATCACCGTATGTCATTCCTCACTCACCCAGGCTGCCATTTTTTACCTTTCTAGTTTTCTTGCGTCGATCATCTGAAAGAAAACAAAAAGGTGACATGTATTGCTTTGTTGTAAATGTTTCTGAATGACATTGTTCTGCTCCTCTGCTTACAGGACTGCCCTTGCTGGACTGGTTACCATGTTGCATGCATGCCTCGACATGAAAGCCATTGTCTTGGGAAAATATCACTATGTTCTGTACTTCCTCGTTTTGGCAATGCAGGTTTGTTTTCATGTTGTCATATATCCTCTATCTTGTTATATGTTGAGACTTGGTTCTAAGCTTTTCGTTTTTGTGGGAACAGCCGAGGATGTTGTTAACTGTGGATGAAAGCTTGAAACCTCTGTCTGTGCCTGTTCGCGTGGGTCAAGCTGTAGATGTTGTAGGGCAAGCTGGTCGTCCGAAGACAATCACAGGTTTTCAGACTCACTCCACCCCTGTCCTCCTTGCTGCTGGTGATAGGGCAGAGTTGGCCACGGAAAAGTAAATTCGCAGCGATCTCAAAATTTCAGATTACCATTTTTTCAGTCTGATTATACCAATAATACTGTGGTTATTTTTGCTGCAGATATATTCCACTTTCGCCCATTCTTGAAGGTTTTGTTATTTTGAAGGAGAATCCAGACTACAGGGAGGACTAAAAGGAGTAAAGAACCACTAAATGTGGCCTCTCCCTCCCTCCCCTCACCCCTCATCTCTCAATGTTAAGAAATTTGATTAGTATTTTTTTTATAGAAAAATTGGCTTAAATGTGTTGTAAAAAAGTATTTAAATTAAAATTTTCCCCTTTCTGAATGAAGCAAATTAGTGTTTTTTGAGGTCAATAACGTTCCATGACAATTGAATTCCTGAGAATTCAATAGCAGCATTAGTTGTTTGACCTTGCATACCCTATAATTACAAGTGAGACACAGAAAGCCTACTCCTTTAGTTTTGAAAACATGCCATTTATTTTATTTATATAAATTTATTGTCAAACATGCCAGCTTTTTATCATAGCCTCAACATCACAACATCAGAGGGGATCATTCGGTGGCGTTAGCCAAAAAAAAATGTTAGTGGATTGTAAAGTTATTAGCTTAGCTCTTATTATTTGAGAGAATAATTGATATTAATATGAAATATAAAAATTTATTTTAATATTGAATAGATTCTCATAGGTTATCTCAAATAGGAATGTGAATATTTTGGCTTAAAATAGCAAGTAGCATCATACCCGCCATTTCGTCATTCACGTTCTATTTCATCATTTCATCCAAAGTAACGAGATTGCTAAGCTTCTACTTGAATTGATGCCCTTCAATGATAAGTTTGAATTGACTTTCTTAACATTCAAAAATAGTCAACTGCTGCTGAACCTAATAAATAGTTAATTCTTTAGTTTTAAAAAATAGAGAAATAATTAATAAAAGTTGATATATATGGTAAAACATAAGTTTGTATCTTATAAGGATATAAGTTTGATTCCTTCTATTGTCATATGATGATTTATTTGGTAGGTGATCTCATAAAAATATTTTTTAAACTTTAGTATTATATCCTGATTTTAATAAAGATTAGTGTTAAATTTACCTAATTTTTTATGATTTTTTTTTTGATAAGAAACTTTTATGTATGTAAAAGAGAGAGAGAGAGAGAGATATAGTTGATTCCAAGGCGGCACTGCTCAGGCCCAAAGAGGAAAAATGTTCAGCCATACCAACATAAATTATATATATACATTGTATAAAATAAATAAATTATATATACACATACACATTATGTATGGATTTAACTAGTAAAAAAGTGAGTTATACAATTATTTGTAACTTGTTTAATCACTAAGAGCCTAGATTTATCTTAGGGTTAATTGACGTCTCGTTTTGCCTAATATTAGAAGGAATGGAGACCTCGTCCTACTCTTGATCGTAAATGAGCTAAATTCTTTAAAAAAAATTAAAAAAATTACACACACACATATATATTTGGATGGCAAAAGTATACAAACTGACTTTAAATTAAATTAAATTAAAATAGTTATAACAAAACATAATCATATACCTAATGATTAAAAAAATGAAAAACAGAATTCTCTCAATTTTTTCAAAAACAAAATCCCACAATATAGGAAAAGCTACCTAGTGCGTATTTGGCAAAGCTTTTGGGAATGAATTTTGGGACAAAATCTCAGTTTAAAAAAATTTCACACAAACATCAATTTTTGTCCAGAATTGATTTTGAAACAAAATCTCGGTTTGTAAATTTTTTTGCCAAACAACCATTTTTGTCCAGAATTGATTTTGGGCAAAACCTCTGTTTGAAACCATGGTTTTGAATAAGCTATTGAAAATGGATTTTGGAACTGTAAAAGAGCTTATAGATTATCTAATTACTATTTTACCCCTATTTTTTTCTTATACTCTCTCTCCTCTCCCTCTCTCTCCTCTCTCTCCTCTCCCTCTCCCTCTCCTCTCTCTCCTCTCCCTCTCCCTTTCCTCTCTCTCTCCTTTCTCCTCTCTCTCCCCTCTCCCTCCCTCTCTCTCCTCTCTCTCTCCTCTCTCCTATTTATTCTCTACCCTCTCTCCTCTCTCATACTTTAATCAAATCATACACTTTTTAGTAATTTATTAATATAAAAAGTGATTCTACTATTAATTATCCAAACATCTCTATTTACAAAATCTATTCTTCCCAAAATCTATTCTCCAAAATCTATTCTTCCCAAAATCTATTCTCTCCAGAATCTATTCTCTAGAATCTATTCTTCCCAGAATCTATTCTCCAAAAGTTAATCCAAATACACCCCTAATATCAGTATCATGTGAATATAAAATGTTTTTCTAAGAGAACAGGCATAATACTTCATTCTTTAAAAAACTAAACATAATTTGGATACAAATAATTTTAAAAATATTTTTGTCAAATATTAACTAATAAATGAATCATTTGGCCTTATAAATAATAAATAATTATTTTTTAGACAAACAATTAACAATTATTAAAATTTAAAACATAGTACAGATTGAAAAAGACTCTACTTTCTTGACATTAATTAGCTTTATGAATTGTTACCCCAAAAAAAGTTAGGCTATGCCCATGCCTGAGCTTTTTTTTTTGTTGAGGTATAAAATTAGTTTTTTTTAATACAAAAAATTAATTTTTATTTTTTAAATATATTTTTTTTGTTGGTTAAAGTCGGCGTTAAAAATTAAAAATAAAATGGTTAACATATATGTATTTACTTTTGAATCCCTGCCGCCATCGCCTTGTTCGTTTTGGCGCTAGGGTTGTCATATGCAGTTTGCCCTCGTTCCGTTACACTGACTGTTCAAAGCAGCTGCTTCACAAAGGAGGCCAGGCTACTCTGTCTTCGGAGTTTGGACCAGTATTTCCCTCTATCCGACGATGCACTAGAGTTAGGGCTTTTCGGTAATTTGTGTGATTCAAAGATATTGACAGTGTCGTGAGATACGGCGTGAATATTTTGTTCCTTGGACACAATGAAGGTTAAGGTTATATCTCGTTCTGCTGATGAGTTCACTCGAGAACGAAGTAATGATCTTCAGGTAATGCATGCTCTGCTTCTATTGTTTTTTGGTTTCTTCTGAATCGTCAAGTTACTTTTTTCCCCCTCCCTCTATCTGAATTTGTGTTTTGTTCGTTGGAATTGGAAAAGAGGGTTTTCCACAATTATGACCCAAGTATTCGTAGTCAAGAGAAGGCGGTAGAGTATGTGCGCGCTGTTAATGCGGCTAAGTTGGAGAAGGTAATATTGATTTTCTTAGCTTAAGAAATTTGTTTTTTTCAAGTTTCTAATTTGGAAAATTTAGATTTTTGCAAGACCGTTTATAGGGGCCATGGATGGGCATGTAGACGCTATTTCGTGTATGGCGAAGAACCCTAATCATTTGAAAGGGATTTTCTCAGGTTCAATGGATGGAGGTACTTTTCTCTTGTTTTGATCCTCTATTTGTTATTTAGTTATATTCGCATGAATTAATGGATGTGCCCATATACATTCTGCATAGATCAGGGTGATACTTAGATGGTTAGCTTCAGGATAGAGTGGGAAGGATATATTACTTGTGTACATAACGAATCCAATAACACTGTTTAGCACCTGTTTGAGGAGTGAGATACGTAGTGAGAGAACAGGACATTGTTTTTCCACATTGACTAATATATCTCTAATTTACTTAATGGGCCATGAAAATAATTGGGATTTGGGACACCCATATTTGTTGTTTGAAACTTGAATTGTTCAAGCCTAGTAAAATTATTAAGTTGAGCTTAAAGCAAATATAACCTTGCTTGTTTCATGTTAAGCACTAAAGTTTAGAGAAGCTAATTTCAATACCAGAATGTTTCTGTGTACCATTTTTTTTAGTACAATGTAATATCTTTTTCATGTAATAATTATGAAATATATCCAATTAAAACTTACTCATACCTTGCATGACTTTTCCCCTAACTTCGTGCAAGTTTATTATCACTCTTTGGTTTTAAATTTATAGCAATTATTTTTGTAGGAAATGTCTCCAATATAAATTTACCTGTACTTTCCTGCCTTGAGTTGTGAATTGTAACTTCACACTTTCATCATTTTCATTATATGCTGAATTTGTGATTTTGCTATGTGTTCGTTTATCAGTCTGTCTACTATTTTGTGATTCTGTTTTACAGCTTTATCAATTTAGGCTGAACATGTTGGATTGCGTAAGTGTAAGTAAACTTGTAACATTGATCATTGTGTTTGCAGATATTCGGCTCTGGGATATGTCTTCAAGGTAAAAAACTTGTTTAGTTTGATTTTAAAAATATTACTTATCTATGGTGCTCGTGCAGTCAAATACTATATAGTACTCTTTTTGCAATGTATAACATATTTGTGCGATTTACTTGGGAACTTTTAATGATCAGCGGGAGGCCTAATGGGTATCAAAATTTATGTGTGGAATTTTTTCTCCACGCATTTGTTCATACTTTCAACAAAAATTGAACTATTGACCTGTAAATTAAATTCTTTTGTATTGTCGTGCCAATTATGAATGTTTAACATGTGTTGGATCAAGGACAGTACCCATTATGTTACATATTTTCTCCTGGAGAGTTTTAAACACAAGATCCATGCCTTTTATCCTGCAATTTTTTGGTGTCCCCATGTAAGTGGTATTCATTGCTTGTTTTTGGAAATAAATAGGCGTACAGTTTGTCAATTTCCTGGTCATCAAGGTGCTGCACGAGGCTTGACAGTATCTACTGATGGACGGATTCTTGTATCATGTGGAACTGATTGCACGTAAGGATCACGTTTTCCCCCATTCAGTAATCTCTTTCCCCTTTATCAAGCTTTCTTATCATTGGGTTTTGGGGGCTTTAGGCGCTAATTTTTATTATCAAAATTGGATTTTCTTGGTTCAGCGTCAGACTTTGGAATGTTCCTGTTGCTGCACCTATGGAGTTAGGTGGCTCAGCTGAGAATTCTGCTAAGGTGGTGCATTCTCATGCGTTATTGCTCATTAGTTTTGTGCTAGATATGATTTTTTAAAGCATATTCTTGCTGACAATTTTATAAACCACTATTGCAGCCCATTAGTGTCTATGTTTGGAAGAATGCATTTTGGTAAGTATTGGAGTGAATTATAACATATATCATAAAGATATTAGAGCCAGTGCTTCTTCTAAGGCTTTTACTTTTGAATTTTAGGGGTGTTGATCACCAGTGGGATGGTGAGCTGTTTGCTACCGTTGGCGCTCAAGTAGATATATGGAACCACAACAGGTTTTGATTTCAGTTTCTGATCAGTGTACTTTCCTTAAGCTGTGTCTGAATTATTTATTTCCTGACGATGTTCTTCCCTTGTACAGGTCTCAGCCAGTAAACAGTTTTGAATGGGGATCAGATTCAATAATATCTGTCCGGTTCAATCCTGGAGAACCAAATCTCTTGGCAACGTCATCTAGGTATGCTGGGATTTATGTGGACTAATCCATTTGCAAAAGATTGAAATGACTATATTGACCAAAAGTTATGGAGAAAAATATGCCAAGCATCTTCAAAAGTGGAATATGATTATGGATTTGGTTTCCTTCATTTAATATTTAACATAAGTTACTCATTCAAATTTCAAGTCATTTTTGCTTTGAACTCATTATTGAATGCAGTTAGAAAAATGATGATCAGATTATTTACCTGTGTTCCTGAGTTAATTTTTTAAACTTCTTTCTGTAGTGATCGGAGCATAACGCTATATGATTTGCGTATGGCTTCCCCTGTCAGGAAAATCGTAATGATGGTAATGATCACAAATTTTTACTTTGCATTGGAACACGAGTGTGTACTCCTTGATATTCCTGTTTCTATACTTGTAAAGCACGGATTTCACATTTATTTCATCATGAATTAGATTCTCAGCCAGATGATACTTTTCAATCTTTTATGTTGGGTGCCTTTTGTGCTTTTCGAATATATTTGTACATGACAACACTGACTTGTACTTCATTATTACAGACCAAAACTAATTCTTTATCTTGGAACCCAAGGGAGCCATTAAACTTCACTGCTGTAAGTTCATCAGTTGTTTAACGGGTGTTTCCAAAGTTAATATTTGCTTCGGCATACTCGCGTTTGATATGCATCTGATACCATACATGTACTATACTTTACAATGCATGCAACTTAATTTAATATTTTTATTATTAGTTTTTTATTTGAAACATTCCAAAACTTAAAAACTTACCTGAAAGTCAATTTTTTGTTATTCATATTTCTATATTACTTGTAAAATGTTTGTTGAAAACTCAAATCTTTTTATACTGTTAATTTGTATGCGTTAATTTATTGAAGATATTCATAATTATACATGCATACCTCCTGTACTTGTATCTTAAAATTTTAAAATTTGTTGTATTTGACACATCGAATCGCCCTTGATACAGGTACTTGTATTTGTGCATCTTGAGTTGTTGCGATATATGTGCATAAATTTATCTTTTTAGTTCGGAATTGTAGTGAGTTATGTTTTCTGATCTACAAATTCCTTTGATATCCAGGCAAATGAAGATGGTAATTGCTATAGCTATGATGCTAGGAAACTTGATGAAGCCAAATGTGTTCACAAAGATCATGTTTCTGCTGTGTAAGATGAATGCTCTTCAAATATTTTTATCATTCTATTTTTGGAGCAATTGGATTTAATTCTGATATTACTCTTTTTTCTAATATTTATTTCATTTTATAGCATGGATATTGACTACTCACCAACTGGCCGGGAATTTGTCACTGGATCGTATGATAGAACAGTTAGTTCCTTTGGATCTGCTTTAACCTATTAATCTATTCTTTTCATATTTCCGTTTTGCTTACTGGCATTTTCTCGTTATAGGTAAGAATTTTCCAGTATAATGGTGGCCACAGTAGGGAGATTTATCATACCAAGAGAATGCAAAGGTTCACTTGATTTTTATATCTTGCACCAAGGGTTCCCTTTTGTTTGCTTACTAACTTGACAATTAAACCTTGAACGGACGGATTTCTATTCCATGAGATGACTTGATCTATGTCTTTGTTGTGCAGGGTTTTCTGTGTTAAATTCAGCTGTGATGCAAGTTATGTGATTTCCGGAAGTGATGACACTAATCTCAGGCTTTGGAAGGCTAGGGCGTCAGAACAACTTGGAGTTGTAAGATGTCTTCCTTACCCTCAAATCTTTCATTACGGATTTCTAGGTCAATTTATTAAAGCATTTTGTCCTTAGTTGAGTATAGAGGCATTTTCTTGGAGCTAATATACTGGAATATCATGCTCATTTATAATATTTTATATGATTTGTTGATAAACTGATTTCTTTATTGTGAATACTGTGCTGCAGGTTCTCCCAAGGGAACGGAAGAAGCATGATTATAATGAAGCCCTAAAGAATCGCTACAAGCACCTCCCTGAAGTGAAACGTATTGTGAGGTAAGATATGATCAAACAACCATTCTAGGGAACTGTTGCTGAGTAACAATCATGTCCATGCATTATAATATTTTTTTGAGGACAAAATGAAACCTTGCTTATTTCTTTTGGGTTTTTGCTCAACAGGCATAGGCACCTGCCAAAACCAATATTCAAAGCCACTAGTCTCATGCGTGTTATGGCCGATGCTCGGAAAAGAAAAGACGAGAGAAGGAAAGCTCACAGTGCCCCGGGTAGCATCAAAACAGAGCCATTGCGGAAAAGAAGGATCATCAAAGAAATTGAGTAAGATATACATGAGCTTCTGTCTTCCCGGAAATAGAACCAAGACATATGACCTCACAAGAATTGGAGAAAATATTCTATTAGCATGCCATTGGTGGGACCGCCCTATGGTGGTATATATTTCGTGCTCAGAAGATGTCTGGGGTAAAAGAAATGATGGCTAAAGTTTTGGCACCTCCTGATTTCCGAGTGAGAATACTGAGTTCTATGTAGATTAGTGAATCTATTAGGTGATAGTGTTATGAAGTTACTTTATCGAGCCTGCAAGAAAATTTTTGGTCTATTCTTTATATTAGTAAAATCTGGTTATATGCCGAGATTGAACTCCAAAATTACTCGAGTATGTGACGGAGTCACAAGAAATGAATATTCTATACTTCCTGTCATACTGGACTCTGCCATGCGCCTACTTCCATGAACAACTTTGGTTCATAATGATGTATGATTATCAAGATCACAAGCCTTTGCCCGGTATATATAATCCTAGGTGCTATTTACCTATTGTCGTGGATTTAATTGGTGAAAAGATGAGATATGGTATTATTTAGAATGAGTTTAATTTTTAGAGAATATTATTTTGTTGTTATTAGTTGCGACACTTGGGAAAACATTTTAGTTCTATTTAAGTTTATATTTGAAAGTAATAGATAGTTCGCTTTGGTTGATATTGATATCATTTAGGAGAAAGTGAGATTTTGTCTTACTATTGGATCGTGTATGAATTTAACTTATTTTTAAAAAAATTTATAACAAAAAAAAAGCCTAGGTGCTATTATATAGACTAAATAAAATTTTAAATCCTATTAATTATGTTATAAAAATCAATAATTTTTCAATTTTAACTCAATTTAGTATATATTATATTTTATAAAAATAAAGTTAATATAATAAATGAAAGATTAAATGGTATATTTATATAAAAAAAATTCTTTCTATTTTATAAATAAAATCAAAATAAATCTTCTATTTATTTTATAAATTAAGACTAGAGGAGAGAGAGTATGTTGTATCAACTTTAATAAAAGAATGGCCAATTCACATATCAAGCTCGGAAGCTTAGGAAATTGTTGGGAAGCTCTTTTCCACTTTATTATTCTCATGCTGCTGAAGAAATTTGGCCTTGGCTTAAGTATGTATACTAGTCAATTATGGCACGACAGAGTGGACGTGATTCACCTGTCCAAGCAAAGACTATTAGAACACAAGAATTATATTAGTGCACCATAAATAATGTTAGCGGAATTGTAACAGAGGAATGTGGCTACTTATTAACTACTAATTAATCCAAAATGTTAAATTATCCAAACCATTAATATTCTTAAAACTATAAAGCTCACTTTCCTCCGCATGACTTATTTTCATGGAACCTTTTGCAAGCGACTGAAAAAACTGTGGAATAGGAGGGACACCAACATGAAGAACTCCTTCCAAAATTTGAATAACTTGAGTTATGGCTGGTCTATCATGTTCATGATCTTGAATGCACCAACATGCAACCTTGCATGCTCTTATGAACTCTTTTTCATTAACTTCTCCCTCCAATCTAGGATCTGCCAACGTCTTCACCTCTACTCCGTAGTTGAGTGCATTCATACCAGCATTGGAAAATAGTCACTTAACTCATCTTTTGACATGTCCATGTTTCTTCTGCCTGAAATGATCTCAAAAAGCACTTGACCGTTGCTATATTCATCAACTTTTGTAGAGATGGGTTCACCTGAACCATTTAGGAGCAAGATACCCTCTAGTACCTCTCATGGTGTTGAGAACATGGCTGAAGTTTCGCCCCAAGAGCTTTGCAAGGCCAAAATCAGCAACTTTTGGTTCAAAGTCAGCACCTAACAAAATGTTCTCTGTTTTGATGTCAAAATGAATGATGCAATATCTGCATGAGTGATGCAAATAAGCCAATCCTCTAGAAGTTCCCAGCGCAATTGTGAATCTTTTTGCCCAATTCAAAATCTCGTTATTCTATGTATAAAAAAAATCTCGTTATTCTTTTTAAAAAGATGCAGTTCTAGAGACCCATTTGACATGTAATCATAAATCAGGTATCTTTTGGATTTTTCTAAACTGAAGCCTCTTAAGCGAATCAGATTTCTATGCTGAATTAGTCCGATTGTGCTTACTTCAGTGTGAAGCTGTTTTTCTTCATGCATTTGACCTTTAAGTTGCTTTACCGCATCTAAAGTGGAATTTGGTAATTCGCCTTTATAAACAGTACTAAAGCCACCTTCGCTGGGTTTCTGCGTGAAATTCCTTGTTGCCCTTTTCAAATCTCGGTGCTTGAAATGCGTCAAAGTATCGTCCATCATCTCCAAGGAACCTCCACGGCCACGCAGTTTCGTCCACATGATTATCAACATCACAACAACGCCAATGCTAGGAAACTTAAGAATATACCACCAAGCATGACTCTTATTTCCACCATCCTCTACTTTTTCAGATACTGCAATTCTAACATAAAAAACTCTTCCTAGGTCTACTTCTGATTAAAGCTCCTGAATATATGAGAACGATCTTTCCCAAGTGAAGCTTTGGTCATAGCATATGCATATGCAGCACAAGACCAATCTTTTAAGCATGCCAATCGACAATGATCATAATTATTGACTTGTGAAAGTTGTGGTCGCAATGGATAGCGTACACTGGGAATAACAAAGAACTTGTCTTTTGTGTGGTTGAAGGAATGCAGAGTAGTTGTCCTAGCGCATTGACGATTCCCTAAATCCCACTCGTTCTGAGTAGTTGGAACAAATCCTTTGATGCAATGGCAAAGCATCGGATTATTGGGATTGCAAATAGTAAATAAACCACAGGAGAACTGTAGGAATTCTGTGACATAAGAAGGATCAATGTCCAACGTTGGAGACCATTCCACCAACCAAAAGGGCTTGAGCTGCCCATTTACATCAAGCACATATCTGAACAGACCATTTTGGTAGCGCGGCCTAACAGAAAATGACACATTATTATATTCAAAGTGCGTAACTATAATGTAATGGTTGCTCCCAAGCATATATTTGTTGCTGAACTCGCAAGTCCTACCTTGATCCACAGAATTGTCAGTGAAAGCATCATCGGTATAGATGTAAGCTGCAGAGGTTCCAAAAGCGGGGTCATTTGGATTTTTCCAGGATGTCAATACTATTATGTTGTTTCGATATGCAACAGAATGAGAGTATCAGTGGGATCGTCGAAACTTTGCCATAATATGGTGGACGAATTGAAACTCTCTCTAGAAAGTAAATTTCCATCATCACCAAGAACACCTACCGTAACATTAGACACAGCTTAACAGAGAATATTGTGATGTTATAATTTAAAATTAATTATTAATTAATTAATATTATATTTTATTAATTATTTAATTAATTATCTAAAATTAAATTTAAATATTACTTATGATCAAATTTAAATATTAAATTATTATATCTTAAAATAATAAATTTAAAATATTAAGATTATAATAGATTTTATATTTAGTCTATTAACTTATATTTTTACCTATATAAAGACCTATTTATATTTTTATTTATTAAAGGATTAATAATATTTTAAAGTTTTTTTTTCTACTTTCAATTATTTAAATTTCTATATATACACATGGCGGAATTCAGATAAACGCTCCAGAATTTTTTGCCCGCTGGGGCGTGAAGAACTAGGGTACCATCTTCACCAAATTCCAAGGACGCAGAAGTTGGATCAGAGACAGGTCGCTCCCTGTTGGCAACCCAAACCACTGTTTTCTGAGGCAGTCGATGGCCTTTGTAACAAATTCCTAAGTAGTACTTGTAGGAGTCAGAAGCAAGTGAAAAGAAACCCATTTCAAAGACGACTCCTTTTGATCTTATGGTTTCATTCCCTGAAAGAGATTTCCCTGCATAAATGCTATCTGATTCTCTGGATATATGAGCTTGGGTTGTCATAAGAACGGAAAAATATGAAACTGGAACAGACCTGACTCCTTCCAATATCTTCATTTTTTGTTGGACTCATTTGGTTTCTTTGCACTGTAATTATGTATTCTAAGCCAGCTTCTTTCATTTTTTTTAACCATCTAAACTTGAAGCCGCCGTCAATACGTTGACCACCAAATGAAAGTCAAATTCGGCAACTTCCAATATTTTCTGCACACGATGGGCCACTGCCGTTCTTTCTTTGATTTTCTTCCAACACCTAACTAAATGAACTTCGAATCCCTGTCATGAATGCTCATATTTGTTTTCAACTTTTTCACAATCAAGGAGCTATATCACTTATAATAATTAATGCCACGTCACTTTTAAGTCTCATTACTTCCAAGAGGAGGATTGTTTTTAACATTTCACGTTTCGGCCTTCTAACGTTGCTTTTTCGATCTTCCTTCTTCTAAATTGTTTTATTAAAATATATGCCTTATTTATTATATTCAGTATTTACATGTTAAAAGTGGAATATCCTCAGTGCAAACGAATAATACGGAGTCAGCAAAACATGGTACATGGATAAATGGGTAAGGTTGGCAAATGCTTAGCACAAAAATTAAGCTTATATTATACCATCATAAATATATGAACATGCGAAAAAGATTAATCCTAGTCATTAATGGGGTACAGGGAGAGTTGGGTTCCTGAGTAATGAAACCATCATTTTCAAGTAACCATTGAAAATTTGCAATTAACATTAGGTTCTGGTTGATGATACTCAAGAACTCTGTAGTCTACAGCATAATTCGAAGCTGTGACATCTGTTCCCACGGTCGCATGAAAGAAATGCTGCAATTATGAATGCATATATGGTACATCACGTCTAGGTTCGATGCCAATTTCTCTGTTAATGTCCTTTCCAGATGAGATCACTTGTCGGTAATTTAGATCAATATCAGCTAAATTGCCCCTAATCCACCAGTATTTTTCATGATATTTGTGGTCTGAAATGATAATTTATTTGGTTTTTTTCATGATCATTAATAAAATATAAAATGCTATTCTTTCCAATTTGAAATGATTATTGTTTAGATGATTCATGTTTTCTAATTCTTTTTGGCTATCCAGAATTCATGTTGATGAAAGTATTTTCAATACAAACCAAATGCCAATGCTAAGATCTTCTTTTTCGATCATCTTCCTCGTCATCATCAGAATCACCACTCTCACGAAATCGTGGATTTTTTTCCTGCACCAGAAAAAGTTATCGTTGTGAGACAAATCAAAAAGCAATGACAACAAGAAACACAATATATATAAAATTGACAAATGAATTGAGATTCATCACGCCTTGAATTGAGAGAATAATCTCTTGGGCAATGGCAAAATTGGTTAGCTGTTAAAACTGATTGAGACAAATAATAATCATCATCGGTATGAAGATTTGTCGTGTTTGTTTACCGGTCTAGAGTCATGATCAGAGTTCCTCCGTGATTCATGATCTGAAGATCTTTTTGATGACTCGTAAGCATGGCGATCCTCATCTCTGTGTCTCTTCCTATGGTAATCTATTATTTTAAAGAGACATTAAAATTATATAGATGTTGATTTGAAGGAAAGATAAATAAAAGAAAATCATTTTGTGTGCTTCTGAAACTTCAAAATGTCAAACAGTAAAAAAAGGTCTTCAGGAAATACCTCTACCATACCGATGAGAACCACCATGTCTGCCATCTGCAGGAGCAAAATTGCGAAACAGTTAAATTTGAATGACAGACAAGGTTGTAATGATACAGAATTACCAGGGTGGCTCCCCACTAAACCAACAAGAGTTCCTTACTTTTATATACTCACAGTTATTTCCATCTCCAATTCAGTGTTTTACCAACAAGCATGCAATGACACAACACAAAGAAACAGACACAGCAACAAACTGACAACAAAATTTGAAAGGCCAAATCATGTCATATTGGTGTCTCATATGAACCGGATACTGCTCTACTTTTGAAGTGCCCATGCCTCATGAATGTCTCATAATAACACATCTGACATGTCATAAGCAATTCACTTCATGGTAGAACTGGCCAAGAGGAGAAAATCAAATCTATAGCACAGATGAACAAGCAAGTCTTCTCAGCATTTATTTTAGTTAGCCATGAACTTCAATCTATATGCAGTAAAGCACAATGAAGGAGTAACTGCCAATTGTAAGAATAACTTTGTCCCATATGCCTGTACTGCATAACAAATATGAGGCCGCAGCAATCAGGCTAATATAACCAGCAGATTGATGCCTCGTTCCTCATATTGACTAAGAAAGTCATAACTCAAGGTTTAAACCCCACAAAATTGTGATCATGCCTTTGCATTGGAGACTATTCACAACTTTTCCACTTACCATATCCAAAACTCAAGCATTGGGACAAGACAATTAATAATTCTGAATACTAACATAAATACATGGACTAGTAGTATCTTATGTGATTTTATAAAAAGTGGAAAATACGAACACCAATAGTCCAATCAGCTCAAGGCTGTGCTCTGAGTAACTTACAGGATGGTGGGAAAACTGGGGGAAAAGAGCCCAAAGAACCAGCACCATAATCAACAAGCTGCCTTTGTGCCTCCAGCTCTTTCTGAACTAACTTTCCATAGCCACCTCTACGTTTAAATAATTAAGGAAACCAAGGAAAGACTAGGATAATAAGTAATGCCATCAATCAAGTTGAAAATACTTTCAAAAACTGATTTGAAGATTGGCCTATTTAGACCTTCAAGAATGTAGTTAAATTGTGAGTTCTTAATCACCTTCATATTTGTACTTATTCTTTTTTATAAGTGACACGTCAGAGGTTAGAACCTAAGGCCTAATATACTATACTTTTAGTTCATTCTAGATTTTAGCATTAGCAATTTACAAATTTAAAAGTGAAATCCCCCTAAAAAATATGATGAAAAGGTTCTCCAAGCATATATATATTTTACCAGGTCCATTGTCCAGATTCATAATCAAAGCTCCATACTAGTTTATATTATTCTGAGTCTGAGCTTTCAGGTGTGACCACATTCATGTAGCTGACTCTAGGACCAATATCACTTTTATTATAGGGAAGGAAATTGCAATTCAATGAAAACTTAACATCTAAAAGGATATCAGGATCATAATCAGTCCGATATTCATCACGCACCTGCACAAAATGAGGAAAAAGCAAGTTTATATCAGTCAGACCAGATGCGCCCTTAAACAGCATAGGCACGACCACTTACCTGACCACCACTGTGACCCCGACCCCATTGTCTTCCGTCCTGGAATCCCCAGTCAAAATCAACACGAATAGGACGATCGTCAAGTATTGTCCCACTTATGTATTTGACAGCATCTTCAGTATCTTCTCGAGAGTAGAATCTGATAGATGATAACACATACTATCACCAATCACTAGTCTACAAGAGTGACTATAATAAATCACTACAACTAACAACGTATATTCATCAGAATTCAGGACATTAGGAGAGTTTCAACATGAAGTCCCAGTAAAGAATCTCTTAGAAACTTATGCAATAGTTTATTCAGCTACCACCAATGCCCTAAACATAAAAGTTTAGATAAATTAACATATCCTTGTAAGCAAGAAATAAGTAGATTATATTTTTAGAATCCCATATCAGAAAAAAATATCTTAACCCAAAATAAGCAAACAGATACGAGAAAGGAGACATTTGTCAGTTTATGACCATAAGAAGATTATGGATGCAAACAAGTTAACATGACAAAATTTGCAGAGGCGGATATTTGTATGATCAGACTTGTAGGAATCTTACAAAACAAAACAAAAGCCACAGGGAGTTTTCGAGTTTTTGTCCAATCCCATGATAATTTTCTTAATTTCTCCAGCTCGAGAAAAAAGTTCATAAACTTGCTCTTCTGTTGTGTAAAACGACATATTCCCCACATAAACAGTTGTTGAATTCAAGAGCGCTTGCTCAAATTCCTCTTGTGTTCCAGGAAATTTTCTATCTCGATAGGCTGAAAGCTTGGATAGATCCTAGAAGCAAAATAGAAAAGAAAGAAGGTAAATGCTGTAAGCTAAACCACTTTATTTAGTATTTAAGATTGAATATAAACACCTAGACCTGTGCATTGGACAAGGGAAGAGTAAGGCCATGGAAATAGAAGGAACCTACTTCCCTTCCTCACATAAATGCAACAGAGCATCCTTTCTTAACCCAAAGAAAAAGAAGAGAAAGAAGAAAAAAGAATTTTTTTTCGTCTTCAAGGTGGTCGTAGTTCCAATTAAAATGATTATATGAATTCTGTAACTGCTGCAATTGCATTTTTCCTTTTATCTATGTAAGATTGGCTTTGCTGAGCATGTGGCAAAGAAAGCTGAAACGTACAAGGTTTTACAGGCAAGGAAAGCCAAATCCATGCCCTCAACCTTCGCACATTAGTTTCCCTAAACTTCTGAAATCTAAGTTAAAAGACTGAAGCATGTATCAATAACTTAGCACATAAGCCAATAAAACTAGATAAAACCAAATTTTGTGCCCAAGCAAATAGAGACAAAAGCATACCTTGAACAACGAAGCCATATTTTCCTCTGCAAGTCAGCTGGAATAACGTCAGTTTACGTCGAAGTGTAAGAGAAAGAAGAAGAATCAGATGGACATGAAGAGCTTAGGTCCTAGGGCACGAAGTAATGGAGAAAACCGGAGAAGACGAAGGGGACATTCTCACGTGCGACAGGGCGTGCGTGTCCGCGGTAGATCCAATTGGTCTCTTGATGAATAATCTGTATCCACCTGCCCGACCCGATATGACCCGAAGTGACAATTACGTCTGGGCAGGAATTACCATCCTCATGACCAAACATTTCTCAGGGCTTAAGGTACTCCATCGTCTCAAATTCCATTCCCTCCCCTCCAAAAACCTGAACCAAACACTCCTCAAGTCTCCTGTCTCCGAAGCATCTCCCAGTGGCCAAAACCCCTGCCCAAGGCTCGCTGATTTTGGAGTTTGTGTTAACCAAACATCTCCGATCACAAATGGCCTCCTCCTCCGCCATCCGATCAATCTTCAGGTCGGGCTCGGCTCGTCGCTCTGCTTTTCGCCTTGCATCGGACGCTAAAGCATCTCGTTCTCCATTCCGCCTCTCCTCCAATAAACCTCTCTCCTATTCCACAATTAGGTGAGTTGCGCAAGATTCAGATACATTAACTCGTATAATAATTCTCTTTTGTGGTCTCTGAGAAAATGTAAATCAAGTACAACACTAATTTATGAGATGGAATTGATTGTATGATAAGGTGCCCTGTGGAGTTGAGCTTTTGTGTGGAATCGATGCTGCCATACCATACTGCAACTGCTTCCGCACTAATGACATCGATGCTCTCGGTCTCTAGTTGCCGTTATGGATGGCTGCCCGAAGGTAACTTCGTATCTGTTCTAGATTCATGTTAACCTAGTATCAATGCCCATGCAGTCATGCTGTTTGAAATATCACAGATGGGTTGGAAGTGAACTTACGGATTAAAATTTACAATGAATAGACATTTACATTTATACATTGAGATAAGATTTAAGACTACACAGTTTTGCAGTGATGCTTTCTCCCATTTTGTACTTTCTGGGTCAGCTAATTTATAATCCTTTTTAAACTCTCTAATGGCTGTTACAACTGAACCTAGGGTGAATCTGCTCTTTGAGTTGCCGGGATTTTGGCCACAAACATGTTTGATATTGCTGTTGAATCTTTTTAATGCATTAAAATGGTATTTCTAATGGTAGGTTGCCTGACCATTGTATTCTACTTTTGGTTTTGGTAGCTAAACTTCGGTAGGATTCCTTGATATTCTTTCTTCAAAATTGTTCAGAGTAAGTCACTGCTTCTATTGATTCTTAGGTTGAAATTATAGAAGTCTGTATTTGGAATCTAACATCATTATAGGCAAAGATAGGCTCTTCACCCGTTAAATGATTCGCTGCTACACCTATTTGGTGCATTAATCTATTCCTTACATTTATTACTTCCCCCTCATGCAATTAAATCTATCAGTGAAACCATATACACTCATTTTATCTGTAGGCCAAAAGAAGACTAGATGAAGATCAAGAAGCAAAGATGGCATGACTTGGACTTCTTATGATATTGAGCCTTAAACAAAATTTTGTTATATCAGTATTAGGAAACAAGATATCCATAATCATTGACTGAGCTTTATGCAGAGCACATTTGTGTGCTTGTGTGTGGAGATTACAAAGTTAAAATACATTATGTGGCATGCTTCCCAGATACCTTGCACATTCAATTATAAACCTTCTCTCTGTATGTTCTGAATAGTACTGTTCAAATCAATTAACCATCTTGAAAATGAGCAGTGTCATTTCTGTGTTTCTAATTTTCATTTTTTAAAAAAAAGTAAGTTTGATTTAATGGTTGATACACATTACCAGAGGAATTACTGATAAAATGCCACAGTATTTATTGTCTTGTTGGAAGTTCCATAAAATTTCAGAAAATCAGCCTGTTCTTCTCTACTTCATTAATTAAGTATAAACTTCTATTCTATGTGATTGTGGGTGGTGCTAGATTACTTCATAATGCTCATAAATTATGCCAATGCCGCTTCTTTTCCATTCTTTATCTACTTGCTTGAACGTTATAGGTTCAACAACTAAGGGATCTACTGCTCTTTTTTGTTCAATCAGATTGCAATGATGACGTATAATAAGAGTGAAGATTGGAGCAATCTTTACACAGAAATCTGCATAGCGAGGCCGTGACTGCAGAATTAGCAGGAGCTATAATTGAGCCACTGGACGGACAAGTTAAAACTTTAAAACTCTGGTCAATTGTAGCTTTTTGGTTCTCCTTTTGTCATTTATGGAAGATTGTATTTTTTTTAAGGGCAAGAAGGTTGTACCTTTAGTACAGGGTCTTCAGTGCCTAATGCCTTAATCAGGCATATACTTTGAAAATGTATTTACATCTTGTTTCATGAAGTTACTCAGCAATCTCATGCAGAGTCAGCTAGCCATGGCGTGAGATCTTGTTGGTCGCGGAAGTTTTGTGATTCCATATTTCCAAGAGAATGACCTTCATGACCAATCAACAGGAAGAAAAATCCTTTTGAACAGCCATCCGTTTTGGAGGATATTAAATTGACTCGAATATACGCTCTCCTTGTGAATCATTTCACATATTGGAAAATTGTCAAGTGACGCCATAAGTTGTTTTACTTTGGTCTGTCATGGAATTTTCTTTCTTTAGTACTCCTCTAGTCATAAATGAATGAATTAATTAGGGATTGATTTTAATTTTAAATATAAAATCTTGATTCATTTTATTTTTTAAATTGATTATTTTTTAAAATTAATTTATATAATTTATAAATTAATAGATATTTAATGTTATATAAGAGTATTTTAAAAAAATATATTATATTTGTTATAATTTATTTATTTATTTTTTAATCTATTTAAATTAATTAAATAGTATTTATTTGGTAATAAAATGAATGATTCGTGTACAATTATACTGCTCCGTGTAGTTTGTATATAGATTCGTGTGACCTTGGAAAGACAATGCTTTAAAGTTTGTATGGTTCCTCTGGTTCATAACCGGACCTGAAAAATGAGTTAAGCCTCTAGTTACAGTCGTGCTTGAATCCTTGTGCCTTCAAACTAATGTCTAATGTGAAACGGAAACTGGCCAGTGCACTGTATGGCCTTCGCTTGATTCTTTTTTCCAAAATGATGCAAGGAAAAGATCCCAAACAACACAAATCGTCTTAGTTATGAACAGTATCTGACATTTCATTGTTGCCAGCGGTATGAGCCAACTTACAAAACAACTTTTTACAAGATGGTTGGAACATGGTTAGAGTTTTCACAAGCTGAAAAAATTACAAAGTACATAATAGCACCCATATAAGAGAAACTCGTTCAGAAATTCTCTTATTCCCAACAAATGGTATGAAAGTTCACTGTATTCCAACATGAAGTAGTCTGCGTCACCATCCTCTGATTCATAATGACATGATTAGGCGCTTCACACAGAAGAAGTATAGCATTTTCGCATATGACGGAGACTGAAGGCTTTTATTCTGCTGAGGGCATCTTCAAGAGCCGGAGGCTCAACTGCAAAACTTATCCGAAGCCAATTCTTCAGTCCAACGGTAACACCTATAAGTATTATTCAGCATTACCAAGTCATTCTCATCATCGCCTTTCAACGAATTTAAGTTTCTTATAACGGAGATCCTTACCGGGGAGCAGAACTACAGATTCCTCTTTGGTTAGCTTAACACAGAAGTCCACATCATCAATAATTCCCTCAACTTGTGAGAAGTTAATCTGAACCTGCTCTAGTCAAATTGCCACAAGTTGATCATATCTAAAGGCACTCTCTCATGTCATTATTATAGGATGGTACAAAATCTTAAATATTTTTTCGCTACTTACCATCACAGTCATGGTACTTTCTGGTTTGTGAGGACATAATAGACAAGGGATCTCCTTGCATCTAACATAGAATATTTCTGCAGATTCTCTCATTATGTCAAGATTATGTGCAAAGAATTCATCTTTGGTCTTCTCAAGGATTTGGGGTATTGCAGCCTGAAACACAAATCCAGATCAATTTATTCTAGACAAAGAACGAGAAAAATGTAACACGATCGTGGACACATGTATTATGCTCTGAATGTATCCATGTTGATCTGGTGGCCATACAGAACAGGATAACCGAAGATCTAGTTTGACAATAGAATTCATCATCAGTTACCTGCATGAAGGTTGGAAGGTCAGTAGTGATGTCCAGATAGTTCTTGATATTCGTCACTATCTGAAAGAAAAAGGAATAAAATCACATAATTTTCAGCATAATCTATTATCTTATTACTAATGTAAGAAACTCCGCCACTCAAGCCTTGTTTAGATTCATTGTTAAAAATAGAAAGATGCATGCACGAACACACGCAAGCACACAGTAACTAAGATCAGCAAAATAAACCCCAGTTTTCTGAAAGATGCCATTTGGATCACATGTCACGATCCATCCTATTCTCCAGCCAGGAACAATCCATCTTTTTGACAAAGACCCAAGTGTAATAACAGGCACTATTGATGCAAACACTCCCATTGGCACAAATGGTTTGCTTCCAAAAGTTATGTGAGCATAAACTTCATCAGCTACCACAAAGATCCCAAGTTTCCTGGCAGTCTCTGCAACCTGCAATAGTCCTGAAAATCAATCTCATTTTCCCTATCTAAATCAATCAAGTTAAAGCAGTTTTAAAATACCTTTTTCAAATGCTGGTATGTGAATACATTCCCGCAAGGATTGCTTGGATTAATAATAACCATGGCCACAGTGCTCTCATCTGCAAGAGCTTCTAAAGCATTGGTATCAATCTCCCAACCTCTCTCAGGCAAAAGATCAAAATGGCGAACTTCAAGGCCACTGTAAGCTGCACGGGCTTCATATTGCGGGTAGCCTGGTCTTGGAAGAAGAATGTTGGCGCCAGGACGTGCAAGGACAGATATTATTATATTTATAGCTTGAGTGCAACCAACGGTCAAATAAACATCGTCTGGTGATAACTGGAACGGAAGATCAGAAGATAGATGTTCTGCGACGGCCCTGTTAGGGTAATTGTACTGTCACCTACCAATTTGGAAGGTAAAACAGATATTTGGCTCAAGAAATTTCGTATGCATTTACATCTAATCTCAATTGTAGGATTACCAAAATTGTGGGACCAAAATTTCCATCTCAGAGTAACAAGTTAAATGTTTGTGGTTTTAACGGAAGCATTGAATTCGCTCACTGCTAAAAAATTTTCTTTAACTATGAATATACAACTTGTTAGTCATTGTCATAGATAAACCCATTTAGGACTTTGGTCCAATACCACACGGGCATCGTCATCTAATGAAGTGTTGGACTAGAAGATTGAACTAACCTCCTCGCCTCAAGCAAGCCAACGGTGGGAGGGTAACAATTGAAGCGAAAGGACTGAACAGCGCCAGTGATAGAATCAGGAGCCACAGGGGTGGTTCGAAAACAAGAGGAATCGGTTGGGTCAGCACGGCAAAGACGAAGCAATGGTCTCTGATCTTCTGTGTTGAGGTTAGCTATCAGCACGTTGAAGACCCCTCTCACTGATACTGCTGAAGAATTCAGCTCTTCGTTCCCCTGGAAGTTCCATTCCTTGGGTTCCTTCTCCTGCTCCATTCACTTTCGTGACTAGTTGGATTGGTGAGGGGAGGGGAGGGGAGAGTAAAGGGTGATTAGTTAAAAAAAATAGACTGAGAGAGGAGATTTTTTGTTATTTAGTGTTCTTTTTTTTTTTTATTTTTTTTTAAAAATAAATATTTTTTTTAAGAAAGAAAAAATTTTCTATTTTTATAATTAAAATATCTTTTATATTTATTTAATATTTTAATTATATTCTAAAATATTATTTTTTATTTTTCTTATACCTATTTTTTTAATTGTTAAAATTTAATAAATATAATAAATTATTTATATATTATATTAAAATATATAATAATTATCTAATTAATAAGAAATAATATTAAAATTTTATTATATTTTTTTTAATTTTATTATATATATAAATAAGATAAAAAAATTTAAGATTTATAAATTAATAAAATAATAATTTAAATATAAATATTATAAATAAAGAATAAATAAATTTAAATAAAAAATAAAAAGATTTAAATAAAGAAATAATAGTATATTTATTAATTTTTAATTAACTTCCCTCCCCTTTTCTTCTAAACTAAATAAAAAATATTATTAATTAATATTATCTATATTTTTCTACTCTTTTTTAAATTAATCTAATATATCATCCTTTTAATTCAACCAAATAAAATCTACGAGTTTGACTTTCAGGGAACAAGTACAGGATTTTTTTTATTTTTTATTTTTTATTTTTTGCTACGAGGGATTTACAAAGCAACAACTCATTCAGAGGAAACAATTCCCAAATCTCATTAGAAACGAAACAGATACTCTCCACATCACCCCTTCCTCCTCATCCCTTCTTAACACCTCTCATTTCCATTTGCCTTTCCACCTTACATCTTCCATCCGCTGCCCCTCTTTAGATATTTTTTTAAAATGTTTTAAAAAAATTGTTTTTAAAAGTTTTTTTAAAAATTGTATTTTTAAATTTTTTTTAAAAAACTTTTAAAAGTGTTTTTTAAAAAGCAGTTATTAAAAAAAACACTTTTTTTATAAATATTTTTTTATCTTTTTTTTTTGGTAGGAGATAGATGAAGGAGGTAAGGTAAATTGGAATGAGAGAGTTGATGATGGGAGATAAGGACAGAAGTGATGAGGAGAGGATACGACATCATCATCCCGGGTGACAAATTCCCCAAAAAAAACAATAAATCTTATTTAATCAACAGATCAATAACACTGTTATGTTCTCTTAAAATATAAACTACTTGAATATCCCATTAAAAGCTTTAATAAAGGAGGATATGTGCACATTTGATAATTGTCTCTCTACTATATAGAATCAACAATATTCTTTGTATTAGATTCTACTATAAGATTCTTAATTCTCGTATCTTATGTTATTAATAATCTTTTAAAAATTATCCTTTACTCTATTTCAATAATACTCCACAGCCTAATAGCATGTATAAAATTAGCAATCCAATTCTTATCAGAGTCTTGAATGATACCCTTACATTTAGCCTTAGATTATGATTTTCAACAATTCCCACAACTACGGGAAGTTTAACGATGGGGATTAGGGAGAATGTCATTTATTAGGCCCAAAAGCAAGATATGTCATATAACTATAATAAGGCCATCAAATCTTGAAACTTCACTGGAAGCTCAAAGTGGTCATTACCATGTTAAGTTAGCCAAGGCGTCAACCCATGACCCTTTGGTTTATCAAAATAAATCATTTTTATCATTAAACCAACAAAGCACTTTAATTATAGGATACAAAATACTCCTCCACTAATTAATATATAATTTAATTGAGTAGTTAATATTAATCCTATATATAAGAGTTATTTTTTATATTTATTAATTTATTTTAAATTATTATTATTAATACTCTATCAATAATAATTGAGTAAAAAATAAATGAATGAGTTAAAAAAGATAATTAGTATATTTTATAAAAAAAATCATATTAATTTAATTAATTTTTTTAATATAATTAAATTAGTTAAATATATCATATTAGATGAATAATATATATTATAATTTTAGTTTATAAACTTTTGTATGAAAGTATAGAATTTTGGACAAGTAGTTCATGTCAATTTCTACTTCTAAATATTCTAAAAAAAATTATCTATTTGAAAAATATCATTATTATAATGGGTTAAAACTTGAGTTCCAACCAGTGAATATCTAAAAACTAATTAAAAAATCTTGTCAAAATTCGACCACAACATTTTAATGTATAAAGAATTTATCAAAATCAGAACTATAACTTTTAGTAATATTCTAAAAATAAGTTGTCAAATTCAAAGACCCTTTAAACATTGTCATGGATTAATTAAAGGCTCAATAGAAAGTGAACTTTATGTTGAATGACTAATGATATATTTCATCTTATAAAAAAGTAATGATATATTTCAGCTGCACCGTAAGATATATATATATATATATTGACCAATTTGTGAAAGAATTAAGGCCCAAAATCAATGTGATGATGGAAATTAAATAAAAGATAATATACTAATGCAAATCACTATGACTTATATATGATTTTTCAACTACAATATTATTTACCATGCATGAGTTATGAGTTTATGGTTCATTGATAATACATCCATAAAATCTACTGAATCAAGCTACATCATAGTAATAGCTCTACTCATAGTTTATTAAATTCTTTCATAGATTGATACTGCAATAATAGAATGAGATTGAAATCACTTCTACTCTAATCCTCTCAAGGCCATCTTCAAGTGTTGGAGGTTCAATTGCAAATGTTATGCCTACCCAGTTCTTTAATCCCACAGTCACACCTGCAATTCATGAGCTTTGTTAGAAGAACACCATGGAGGCTTGTGCAATAGTTATTGTAATACCCGGACCAAACTGTTTTGACCACGGCTTCTTCCGCTGCGACGGTGGTTCGGAAGCTGGGGAAAGTGGAAGGGTCGCCGTGGCCGAGAAGGGTGGTCGGACTTTTATCTTCTTTACCTGCCATTTCTATCAAAGAGACAACAACGTTTCGTACGCATCGGGAAGATGCTGCGATCATCTCTTGGTTCGCCTGTAAACGCCACTTGCTTGATCCCTTAACCTCCATACTCTTCTTTTGCAGGCCTCTGCAACTTCACCTCTCTTTCTTTCTATCTCTCCCCCAAAGTATCCGTGTGAATGTGTGTGCATGAACACCTAAATATACAGAGAGAGAGAGAGATTCGACTTCCCGCTAGGTTTGTGTATAACATATTTCATAAGTGTAGTGAAAAAAATGGGAAGAAAAATTTTAGCAGTATAAATTTATTTATATATTTTTAAGTAAAATTATAATAAAATTTTTATAAGATATTACATAGGGACCAGTGAATTTTTAATTCAATGGTGATGAAGGGAAAAGGAGGGTAGAGGAGAGAAGCCGTGTCCCTGGCTACAATAATGGGCCATTTTACAAGCATCTATAATAATCAGGAAGCCCAAAGTAATGGGCCTAACTTTACTATCTTTGAAGGGCCTTGGTTGGAAGAAGGCCACATATGGAGTTTTCTAATAAATTCTGTTGCGTCCAATGGGTTTATCACGCAGGATACTGCAATCTTCTCATCTTAGACTGCCTAACCTAACGTCTCATGAATAATGGACATCACATCACTTATTCAGCAGTTTTTTTTTTTTGGGCGAGGCACAGGTATTAGAAGCATGCTTAAAATATTATCTAATATTAAATATACGTATTTCTTCTAATAAAAATTTAAATATTTATTTATCATTTTAAAAGAGATATTTATACTGAGAGACATACCATAAACCTCAAAATTAAATATCTAATAATAAAATATAATAAATAGTATAAAAAAATATAGATTCGTAATTTATGATATGGCGTGCAAAGTTCGAGAATCATTGCTAGTTTTTATTAAATTCTTTCATAGATTTGATACTGCAATAATAGAACGAGTTCCAAATCATCACTTACTGGAATGCCTTTGGCAGAAGACTCTAATCCTCTCAAGGCCTTCTTCAAGTGTTGGAGGTTCAACTGCAAAAGTTATGCGTACCCAGTTCTTTAATCCCACAGCGACGCCTGCAATTCTTGAGCTTTGTTAAGGGAATTGAATGATCACATGATATCATAGAAAAGAAAATTGAGTTGTAAAATCATTCATGCCTGGTAAAAGGATGAGAGATTCCTCTTTGGCCAGCTTCACACAGAACTCCATATCATCATGGATTCCTTCCAAAAGTGCTAGGTTTAGTTTTACCTGGGGAATGTACGTAATTATCATTTTTCTAATGACTTTAGAAGGAAATACAATAAACTATTAAGACAACGTAACAAACGTAATGATCTAGGTGTGTACCGCATATACATATTGTTCCCTGGGGCTTGTATGGGCAGATCAAGCAACGTATCTCTTTGACTTTGTCATAGCATATGTCTGCAGTGTCTCTTGGGATCTTAATATAATCTTAGAATGGAATTCCTCCTTTGTCTTTTCAAACATTTCAGGAATTGCTCCCTGTTTTATATAACAACGGAGAACGAGATCAATTTTCAGGAAATGGGCAAAAAAAAAAAAATACACAGGGACACGAGTGTTGTGGGTCTGTTGACGATCAATCCATTAACATTATCCTATGAATATGTGTCTACTTAGTTATACATGGATAAGACCAAAATTCATAATATGAGCAAAGGGATAGTTTGGGAAAAACTACAAATTTTGGAGATGAAGTGAGTTAAAATTTTATATTTATGATCACCAACTGGCTCCTACATATCACTCCAAAACAAGGAAGTTACAAACCTGAAGGAAGGTGGCAGCATGAGATGTCACGATTTGACAAGATTCTAAACTTTCGACAACCTAAAATATACAAATGTATTCAATTCAAGGAACGAGATCAGTATAGCTCAACCCCAAATGATCACCCGGAAGTTTTTCTACAATCGAGTCTCCAACCAGGAACCAGCCATCTCTTAGACATAGATCCAAGTGTGATGGCAGGAGCAACTGATGCAAAAGCTCCCATTGGAACAAAAGGATTCGCCCCAAAGTCGAGATAAGCATAGGTTTCATCAGAAATTACCATAATCCCAAGCTTTCTAGCAGTCTCTGCCACCTAATCAGTAACAATCAACAAATGAACATGCGTACGTAGTAGTCACTTGTTCCATGAATATAATTGTGTAGAACATGAAACTAGATACTCCTGAATAGTTAAATAGTTAGTTGATTTTTTAAAGAAATTAATAAAACTATATAAATTAATTAAGTATGATTAAATTCAACCTCTCAAGATGAATTGGTATTATATACTCCTTAATATATTTAAATGAATCTATTAATTCTTATATTAAATATAATTAATTAATTTATTTAACTATTTTAATTTCTGCAAAAACATTAACTAGCCGGACGGGAGCAGTATGGTGCATGAATTGAAACATATGACCATGTGCATATAACCATACAGTTAAGTCATGTTTCAATGTCCACTTTAAGAATCAAAAGGCCTCCTAAATATAAAAGATTTGCAGGGAAAATAATGGCGGATTGTTTGTAAGCAAGTCACATGAGATCCCCATAGGCGAAAGCAAACGTACGTGCAGCACGAGGAACGCATCACAAGGTAGAAATTAATTAGAATCCCCCCAAAACGGGCCAAATGAGATATTTATATACACACTTGCCTGTTCAATCACATGCAAAAAAAGCAAACTTTTTTTTAAAAATGTTTTTTCACAAAATCTCCTCTCCAGGGTTTTCCATCCATTTTTTAAAGAATATTTCTCCTAAAAAAATATACAACAACAAAAAGAAATCTCAGAATAAATGGGTAGTATTGGAATTATGGTCATTTTGTGTCATTGAATGCTGATAACATGTGATGAAACTTTTTGATAATTATATATTTTTTAAAACTTTATAGTAAATATTTTCTGAATTAATATAATTTTTAATCTTTTAAATTTATCCTCATTTCGCTTTTGATATATTGAGTTTCAAATAATATATTTTTATCATTTAATATTTTTTATCTAAAGCATTTATCCCTAAATTTAATAAAAAAATTGGATTATTTAGCCCTTTAAGAAACCAAAGCTCATGGTTTAAAATTTAAAAAATTAAAATCAAAATTTATATAAATTTAAAGCACTAAGAATTGTATTGGCTTTCTTTCTTCTTTTGTTTCATTATTTGCTTCTTCATTTTAGTTCACGAGTCCACTAGATTGCAAATATGGAGGGTTAAAAAAATTATGAATGGTGGGGGCCACCTCTGTATTAGTAAGTGATTTTTTTTTTGTAAGAAAAAAAGTATAAAAGTGGGTGTGAATTGGTGGGAAAAGGTCTACAAGAGCACAAGCGCAGATCCACCGGCAACTTTGGAAGGTGAGAGGAGCATATGGTGATATGGACTTCAACTACTCACATCCATTAAGCTGTTACATGCATTGAACTTTACTCACATCTTCTCCATATTCATACTTTTATTAATTTAGATTTCAACACTACACCTCCACAACCATACATATATATTAATTAATTCTTTTAGTTTAATCAATTAGATCTCCACCTTTCTCCCCATCCCTTTGTATGTGCGTCTTATATGCATATAAAACACAAATTAATGTAACCACATGTTTTAATCCTGAAGATAAATAAAACTCCTTAAAAACCTAAAAGCCACAATGTCTAAGAAACACACGTCATTATCTGAATGTTAGGGGTAGGAGATCTTAGAAGGAGGGAAATGCCATAAAATAACGTAAAAGTTGAAAAAAACAAAAAAGCGGAAACTTCCGCCCGCTCCATTGACTTCCGTGATCTGTGTTGCCATTTTAGGCACAAATGACAACTTCACCTCCCTCTCTTCATTTCTGGCTCATAATTTCAGCTCGATTGCGACGTCGCAACGCCTGCCTCCCCATCCCCCTCACGCTCCCCCCAACCTCCGTACCCTCCACACCCCCCAATCCCACGCCCCGCAGCCATGCGTGTGGGTCCAATCGAGGGAAGGAAGCGTTTGGGGGGGGGGGAGTGTGAGAGGGGGAGTGATCCGAAGGCACACGGTCATTAGTAAAAGAAGCAAGAGGAAGGAGAGAGACGTAAATTGGGTGGAAGGCACCGAAACAAGTGATGATCACAGCATGACCGGTTTCTTAGAGGACGCGTCATGAGCATGAAAGGACACGTGTTTGAGATTGAGTGGCCAGGTTCACTCCCGTTCGCGAACTGTCGGTCCGAAAAACGGATCAAAAGCCCAGACTCAATTTATGAAATAGATAAAAGAGAGAGAAAGATGCGAGGGATACTGACAAGTGTCAGACCTTTGTTATCCAACTAAATCCATTCACTCCACCAACTCTTTTTATTTTTCGTGTCAAACACGCTCCTCTTTCCCCTCCTTTTAAAAAGCATCCTACTACTTGGCTCCAAAATTTAGAAGCATTAGCATCTTACTTATGATGAAACGTGGCATATTTCGACAAATGTGTCTATTCTTCTTAGTTTTTTGTTTTTAAAAAAATGAACTGCTGAGAATCGAACAACCATAAACACTCACTATTTTTTTATTTTGATTTTTTTTAAATTATCATGTTAGTTGATTTAGCCGGCTAGGACGTATTTAGAATACACAAGACTTGATTATTTTGAAAATGCATTATTTGAAAATATTTTTTATAATATTATATATAAATTAGTACTCCCAAATCTATATATAAATTCCTTCTTTAAAAAAATAGTTAGTTTTTTTATGTTATTTTGCATGAAAAGATGGTCTATTTTACTTTTGGTTGGAAAGGAGAAATATACTAAACAATAAAAAAATATAAACCTAAAACAAATGAACAAAATGAGAGGAGTAAGTTAAGTAGGGTCATTAGGAAGATAATAGTAATGCTTAAGAGAAAAGATCAACTATTAATTATATTTTTCACTTTTATCTCTTGACAATTTCTTGTAAGGTTGTCTGAGAGAAAATAGTTTGAACAATGACGTGTTCAATAAGAATAAATTGATTTTTTTTTTATTTTTAAATATATTAATAATTTTAAGTAAATATATATGAGAGAGAGTACATGTGGAAAATTGGAGTGGAATACACGCAGTGAACAGAAAGAGAGGGCAGAAAGCCGAAGGCTAGCCGAAATAACGGCCCATTAGGTTCCAAGCCGGCACCACATCCAACCCCTCGCCGTTTGTCTCTAAAATCCCGTGTTCCACGTCATCGCCTTACCCATCTCTCTCTTCACAACCTTGGGCGAACTCTCAAACCGCTCGTTGACTCCACCGTCGTCCCTCCCTTTTCCCCCCTCTCTCAAACACGCCACATTTCTCTATCCTTTTTTAACTAATTAAAAATTTAAAAAAAAATAAAAAAATAAAATCACGCCTACGTCCCTTCTCGTACTGGGTTTATATATACCCACCTCTTTCACAACCCAAGCTTGTGAATCCGCCAGGGGTTGTTCTGTAATCCTTGTATATCTCTTGGGATCATGCGAAACACAACAATGGCTGTGAAGGAGAAGCTCGGTATCAAGCACACCAAGCCAAACATTGCCAAGGAGGTTCACTACAGGGGCGTCCGCAAGAGACCCTGGGGACGTTACGCCGCCGAAATACGAGATCCCGGCAAGAAGAGCCGAGTTTGGCTTGGCACCTTTGACACGGCGGAGGAAGCTGCAAAAGCCTACGACACCGCCGCTAGGCAATTCCGTGGCCCCAAGGCTAAGACTAACTTTCCTCTGCCCAACGAGAGCGGTCCCAACGGAAATAACAAGAGCCCAAGCGAGATCAGCACCGTGGAGTCATCCAGCCGAGACGGCTCGGAGCGTGAGATAACGCGCCGCTGTGATGTTGGCGTTGTTGTGGATCGGTTCCCGTTTCTCCCGATTCAGCCACACCACATGGCGTTTGGTTGCAGCGGTGGTGGTGGGGTGGCGGGTTTGGTGCCATCAGCTGTGCGTCCAGTTTTCTTTTTTGAACCGGCGGTAGGTGGTAGGGCCGAGTTCGTGGGTCAGCCATATCCGCCGGTCGACGTTACGACCCAAATGAGAAGTGCGCCTTCGAGTGACTCCGATTCGTCCTCCGTCATTGATTGTCAGCCTAAGAAAGCCGTCAATCTTGATCTTAACCTTGCCCCTCCATCAGAAGGCTGAGATTTCGCTCCATCACACCCTGGGCCGGAAATTTTTTTAGTTTTTTTTTTAATCTAATATAATGATCAATCTCATGTTAGCGAAGAGCCGAAGAGGAGTAATTACTGATAGTTATTTCATCTTTGATGTAAATAGGGTTCTTTTTTACCGTCCTTTTTTTAAGTTAACCAGCTCAAGAAAGCAGATCCGAATTTCCATGGATCCATTTTAACTTGCTGGAACATCTCTAATTTAAATTATGTCAATTTAACTTTTCTTTTATTTTCCCAGAATTTATGTAAGCTTCGACTAGTTTTGCTCGTTGAACATTTTCGTGTTCAAAGGGAAATGAACTGAACCAGGGAATGATTCGCCTGAAGCTTTGTAAGTCGCGCGTGAAGTAAAGAACCCGAGGCTTAGTCATAACTATTCTATGCTCGTAGTGTGTCTAGTACAAACGTATTCATGGGGCAAAAACTAGCACCCTTGTAAATTCTCGCAAGGATAATTGAAGACAGTTAGTCCGATTTTTAATAGAAGAGATAGGTAATTCTTTTTAAGAGATACAACAAATTAATTAAATTAGTTTAATTATGATTAAATATAATATTTAACAATTATATTATATATTTTTTTAATTTATCTAATTAATCAACTAATTTTTATATTAATTATAATTAATTAATTTTTTAATTTATCTATAAAATAATTAGTTCCCGTGTTAAGTAATGAACGTAGTATTTATTACTTGTCAAGACTTTTCTCTAACGGTATATTTTATAGAATGTAAAAAGTTTTTTATAGAAGTTTAACTAAAATTAAAAGTAAAAGTAAAAATATAATTAAATTAAAAATAAATTTTAAAAATTTATTTGGTAAAATAAAAATAAGAAATAAATTGATATATTTTTTTTAATTTAAGATAAAATGGTCAAAAATATTTTTTTATAACTTGAAAATAATTAAAATTATCCAAAATTTTATAATTTTGATAAAATAATCTAAAATATTCTATTCCTATTTTTATCATTTTATTTTTTAATTCTTTTATAGAAATAAAATGATCTAAAATATTAAAAATAAAAATAAAAATAATTTTATTATAATAAATAAATAAAGTAGAAGATTTCACTCCTAGTTGCTCACCTTCACTTCTATCCTAATAAACATGCCTTTAGTTTAATTAATGTTTATTGTAATTATAAGGATAAACTTGGGGTAGACTCCATGCTTGGGTGGCGGCCGGCCAAATTTTACATCAGGTCCTCTTTCTTCATGAACATGTTTGGTGTTACACGGTTTGTAATTAAGCCGCCCTAGTTGTGCCAATGCAAGTATTGTGTGTGTGTGTGTGTGTGTTAATTTTAAATTTTTATATCTCTATGATGATTTAATTATTAGAATTTTAGAAAAATCAGCGAATCAATTCTATTCACTGGTCTGGAATTCACCAAACTAGCCAAACCTTCGTGCTCGTCCAATAAAAGATTATTACAACTATTTTTGTTAATAAGTACTAGGTACTGTGGAGGGTGGAGACACCATATGGTAGTATTACTCTTACTCGTGGATCTGGTGCAATGAAAATTTCAATTTTAGTGCCAGTTTAAATAACACTCAAAATAATATTTAAAAAAAAATTGACTCAAATTTTAATTTTAATAAATTTAAAATAAATAATTATATTTATCTAAAAATATTTATAAACTAAATCATAGTTTAGAATAAACTATTATAAATAGTTTATAAAACAGTCATCTTATAAATTATTTAATTATTATTTTATTTATATTTTTTTATACTTTTATTTATCTCTTTTTTATATTATCTTAATTCTCTTTATATTATTGCCTTTTCTTCATTGTCATTTCTGCAGTCATTAGAAAGGATGAGGATCCTATGTAGTGGTCGTGATCGTTTCATTGTTGTTGAAGCTTTCTTCACCTAGGGTCTTCATTGTGGTTGTCATTGTCGCATGAGATAAATGCTCGTTGTCCTCTCTAAAAGAAGGAGAAAAAAAAGAAGGAGAATATGAAGTGGTACAAAGAAGAGAAACGAAGATAAAAAAATTTGACAAGTGAACATGTAATTTAATAATGATAAATTTTTTGTTGATAATTATTATTTAAATATTTATTTATTTATAATTATTTTTTATTATAATTTTTTTAAAAGAATCATGTAAAAATTATTCAAAAATATTTCTAAGAAAATGTATCTAAACAGCGCTTTAAGATAAAATTGGACGTTGCCGTCATGTGAACTCTCATTTCAACGTCAAATCGTATTAACTGTAGCGTTGGAAAAAACAAGTCTGGGGAATGGGTAAGGAGACGAAGAATAGAATAGGAAAATATAAACGGTGGTACGGAGCATTAAAAACCACTTAGTGTATGTTTGGGATCACTTTTAAAAATGGATTATAGACCCAAACCATGGTTTTACAAAATATGGGCCAAACAAGATTTTTTTTTAAAAAATCAATTTTAGAACTCAAACCATGGTTTGGAGTCCAAAACCATGGTTTGAGAATAATTGGTCACAAAGTAGCTTTTTGGTGCCCTTTGCCATGGTGAGTTTTTTATTAATTAATAATTTAAATTTTATTAATTAAAAAAAGTTAAAATAAATAAAATCTAATTTAATTTCTTATTTAAAAATTTTAGAAAAAAGATAAATTTATCAATAAAAGTTACAATCTTCTATATTTTTTTATGGTCATTTAGATTGGTTCTCTAATAAAGTTTTTAGTAGAAAAAAATTAAAATTTAGATAAATATTATAAATTTTTACTTTATTCAAATACATATGTATATATATTATTTTATAATCATTTAAATAAAAAATTTAAAATTAAATTAAATTTATTATCTATGGAAAAGTGATTCTGCTATTAATCATCCAAACATCTCCAATTTTTAAAATCACTTTTTCTCAAAATCTATTCTTCCCAAAATCTATTCTCCAGAATCTATTCTTCCCAAAATCTATTCTCCAAAAGCTAATCCAAACACACCCTTAACACAACTATAATACCGGTGAATTGTCGTCAAAATTGAAATCGCCGCACTGCTAGGGACCAAGAAGGAACTAAAATACTATTATAGACGCGTGGCATGAAATTAGGGGCAATGAATAAGTGTAGTTGTTGGGGAATGGTTAGGCGTAGGGTTGGATAAGTGGTGTGAGTCTCCATGGGCGGTTCTGCCTTATTTCACCCATTCCTTCCGTGTACAATCTCTGGAGTTCCAGGGCCCACTCCCCCTCCTAAATTTGTGCGCCATATACTTTTTTTTTATTAAATTAAAAAATTGTCAGTTTTGAGCATAGTTATACTAAATTTTCTTTTTACATTTAGACGAATTTAAATCTAAAATCTCTGGTTTAAATTGTCAAAATCTAACTCATTTGAATGAAAGCCTTTTTAATACCTGTTTAATAATTTATACGCATACTAGATGTACATATATTGACGTGTCATATTTTCTAAACAAAACAGCATATGCAAATTTAATAGTAGTAGAGTGGAAATGGAATTTATACACATAACATTACATTTATGAGGGTTTTTCCTTTTTTATTTTTCAGTTAAAGAAATAGAAAATTGATGCGTGTGATGTGAGTGAGGGCCTCGGCAAGAAAAGGCCACGTGTCAA
Organism: Leucaena leucocephala; assembly: GCA_037074615.1. Classification (NCBI taxonomy): domain Eukaryota; kingdom Viridiplantae; phylum Streptophyta; class Magnoliopsida; order Fabales; family Fabaceae; genus Leucaena; species Leucaena leucocephala. Next base: position 3,464,076 of record CM073546.1, on the reverse strand, counting down.
GAAGTCAGCATATCTTGATGGATCCCTCTAACCTTAATAAAAACCTGTGACGCCTGGCCGCCTCTGGCGGCGCCTCAACCCACGCTTTCCCAGTGCCTTCCATTGCCCACGCGTGTCCTCCTGCGTGAACACAACTATTCATCGCCCTATTCACCTTTTCTTTTGCCCTTTAGGACGGACGGAATTATTTTTTTGCTGACCATGCTCACTTATTACCATTCATTCTCCTGATTTATAGCCCATTTCATTCCACCCCATGCATTCCACTTCCAGCCATGAAAACTAAAAAAAAAAACAGAATTTAATTGAAGTAATTTATAATTTTTTAAAATCAAGACACATGAAGGAGTGTAATTTGGTTTAAATACTAGTTTTGGCGGTCAGGAGGGGAGGGGTGGCGTGGGATGCGTTGGGGTAGTTATGCTAGTAGGAGGGAAAGAGGAAAGAGGAAAGAGGGGAAGCGTGGGGAAAAGAGGGAGGAAGCAGGAACAAAAGGCGAAAGCGATCTCCTCCCCACAGATTCCGCCGACGCGGACTCTGGGTCCCACAGAAAGCGGCATTTGACGGCACCCCCCTTCTGTCTCCTCCCTCACAGGACTCCATTATTTCATTATTTCTCTCAAAAGTTAAATTTAATTTAAAAAAAGAGGAAGAGGGAGTAGACACCAGACAGGATGCGTATTTAAGATTTCCGTTAGTAGTATTTCATATTTGGTCGGCAAAATAAGTACACGTGGCGTTCGCCGAATACGTTGACCAGTACCCGTCAAATCGGAGCTTGCCCAACGTGGGACCCACGCCTCCCGCCCTACAGTCCCATGATTTGCTTCTCCCCTTTTTTCTCCCCCAACCCGCGTCGGTGCCTCAGTCACTTGATGGAGTTGAGTTGAGTGGAGTTGAGTTGCTTGCAGATCTAGAAAAGGTTGTTTTGAGGGTCGGAAGCCTATGCTGTGGCCGCTTTTTGAAGCGTTTCAATTTAAAGTATTTTATTTTTATTATGCTTCCTTTTTTGCCCTCATTTTCCGTTTGAATTGAAATTCCTCTCGCTTGCTTTTTCTTTCTTTGACTCTTCTCTCCCCATCTTCTTTTTCCGTGTTCGTCATGCCCTACCTTCTTCATATTTTATATCATGGCCGCCTGTCTTATGTTATGGTTTATATTAAAGTTCTCGCATAAATTAAATCCCTCACTCAGCAATCCGCGTCTCTTTTGAAAAATGCTTACCAGGAGCAATGTCCCAAACACACGCTATGTTTTGTACTGTTTCTTTCCATTTTATTGTCGCTTTCCAAACAGTGGATTCCCCGCCTTATTAGTATTACCGAGCAATATCTCCTGACGAAATTCACGGAATAAATATCTGGGGATGAATGGCGTGATATATATTCTCCAATACTTATTACTATTCTCGTCATCTAATTAAATAATTAATTTTTCATTATAAATATAATATATATTTATAAAATTTATTAATATTTTTATCAAATTATCCCTTAAGATAAAGTTAATAAAGATGATAAGATACTTTAAAAAATATATGCTATAATTATAATTCTATCAAATTAGTTAAAAATATCTTATATTTATTACTATCAAAGTATAAAATATATTTAATTAATTTAATAAAATTAATCAAATTAGTTACTATAACATATTTAGTTAAATTAATTATTAATATATATTTTTAAAATATTTTAATTATTTTTATTAACTCTATCACTCTATCTTTTATTTGATTATTATTAATAGAGTGTTAACATGAGTAGTTTATAAAAAAATTTATAAATATATAAAATAAATTTTATATTTATTATTAATATGAACTTTTTAATTTAGTTATATAATCAATATTTGAGGAGTATATAAATAAGATTTCAATATATCGGATGATGCAATTAAAGCTTATATTTAATGGCTGGGGGCATGGCACTAATTAAGAAGGACTGTCCCAAAAACTGAAAATATCAGACAACTCGTTACAAATTTGATGACACTTTACAAGTATATGGAGCATGAACGATGGGCAACCTGGATTTATAGACAATTGAATGTATTCATTCAATGAATCAATATATTTCTCATCAAACTCACCTAAATATTTATATATTGCAATTATTTTGAATATTAATCTTCATTCAATGTCTTTGTAATAATTCAAAAGCATTCTTCATTTTTGTTATGAACATAAACTATTGCCATCGTCTCACAAAATATAATATGAGATACTAATGAAAGCATATATTCTAACGGTAATTTGAATGAGTTTATCCCATCATGAGAGATTAATCTCAAATTTTTTTCGTATAAAATTTTTTAAAAAATAATTAGGCTTATTTACAATATAAGGGCATATACAAAATATCTCTTCTTTCGATACCAATATCAAATAGGGCAAATCGTTAATTATTCTCAGGCGTAAACCTAATCGCTTAGGAATTATGATATATTTTTAAGTGCCGTGACTGAAATTATATTAAAGTGATACTTTTTAAAAATTAAATACGTTTTAAATGATCTCTAAATGATCATATATCTTTTTCTTTTTGTTAACTAAACGCACTATGGGTAGATTAATCTCATATGTTAAACTCAATTTCTATTGATAAAAATCCATTATCGAGCAAGGTCTTATTAACTGGCCTAACAGTTTGTACAAGTCGAACAACCCTTTCATTCCAGCCAATAAAGCAAACCTTGTAGGATTACAAGGCAACATGCCATAACCTTTATCTGTTTATCCAGCCCGACCCAGGACCATAACCTCGACCCACTTCTTTTCCATATGTGAAGCCCAATAAGAAAAGGAGCCGTCACAGAGCCCTATCACAGCATCTCATCAAGTTACCAAAGGGTCTCCTACAAATTGTACTACAAGATGATTTGGAATTTGATCCCTATCGGATTTAGTTTTCTTTACGTTGAGCATTCAGCCCTCCCTTATATCAAAAAAAAAAAAAGTTACCAAAGGGTCTTATAACTATAAAACAATATAATAAACATGAGAATAATATATCTTGTTTTTATTTTTTATTTCTATCTTTGAACCTAAAAAAATGGTGCAACAGAAAGTGGTAATAATTTTACTGTTTTTACACGAAAAACACTTTCGATTTTGTTTTTAATATATATTTGGTGAATTAGTTAATTTTCTCCAACTGCACAATATATATATATATATATTTGGATGATGACGTGGAGATCGTGGAATGATACCCGCCGCCTAGCGGAAGGAGTCCGTGGGGACGATAGCACTTGATACCCAACACCCTTCAGACCCCCACAAAAAAAAAACACATCCATTTTATTTTTACTTTAATTTTTTTGTCCTGAAAGTCTAAAACTAGCTACTCGAAAAAGCAGAAGGAAAAAGACTCGGACCCGAGCCCAGAGAGTCGATCTAAGGTATGACGTCCGGCCATTCTATATCTTTATTGGGTACAAATCTGTGATTTTAATGGAAGTTTCAAGACCATGTATCATAATTGAAAGCGTAGTTTAAGCATGGCGCTCCGGAAATTGAACTTTGATCACGTTCTCTTTTCGTAGATTCCCAGCTATTTGGTAACTGCAAAGTCTTGCTTAGGCAACACTTCCTCAAACTTTCGTTGCCGGCTTCTTCTTCTTGTTTTTTTCCCGTGCATTTTGGTGTAAAATTTTGGTCTTCGAAACTTTAATCCTTTTCGATGAGGCGTATTTTGTAGGAAGAAGAATCTGCACAATCAAATTTCATTTTCATTTGTCATCGGCAGTGATTTGTTTGAGTTTAAGTGAACTCTATGTTGCTTTTCATTGAGGGGACTGTATTTTTGTCATTACACTTACGTTTATGCATTGCATAGCTTTCGATCAACCGGTGACGCATTTCAAGTTATATGTTTGTTGCCATCATGTTCATTCCTTGGCGGGAATGTCCTATGATTCAGAATAACTCGACGCAACACTTGTGATGTTATAATTTGTCTGTTATTGAACAGCGACAAGCATTTTTGCTTAAAGGATAAAAAGATAAAGGCGAGTGGCATTTAACTGGTTTTGTTTTGGGTGAGGATAAAAAGAACTTATAATTATCATCATCCTTGTCATCACAACAACATCGTCGTTATTATTATCACATGTTTAGCACACAAATATGATTTTTTCCTTGATTGCTTGCAGTTGCAGAATCTGAATATATGAAAGCTTTGTGGAAATAGTTCTCGTTGACTGCTGCAAGCTAGGTGAAGAGGACATCTGTACAAGTACAGATGCTCCTAATTCAACAATGAAGCGCTACGTTTACATCAATGATGAGGAATCTGCACGTGATGTCTACTGTGATAATCGCATATCGAACAGAAAATATACTTTACTGAACTTTCTACCGAAAAATTTATGGGAACAGTTCAGGTAATCATTTGTTGATCAAATGTCAATTACGTATTGTTTTGCATTGCAACTTGAAAGTATCATAACATTAATGTGTTATCAGCTCTGAACTCTTTATCCTCTATGATATTGATAACGAAGCTGAGTCATGGAGCAAAAGTCCGTTTTACCATCTTCTGTACGTGTGTAGTGTATGTTTTAGTTTTTAGAAATTCATCATAGAAGTTGACGAGTTATAAGATTGAAGGATAAGTTAGTGTCAAATAGAAAGGAATGATGTAAAGGAATGCATGAGTGATCCCTAGCAATGCATATATAGCCTTTATGTAGCTTTCTGATTTTAATCATCCAGCCTTCTTGCTTTTATACTTTTTTGAAGTTTTCTCATAATGACTGATGCTCACATTTTTGTTTCACCAGTCAGTTTTGGTGGATTTTTTCATTAATGAGGCTTAATTATTGCATCTAGTTTCTTTTCTTTGACTCTACCTGTTCTGATGGTACCTCTCTCTTATCCGACCTTTTGTTTTTTCTTTTGTTCCAGCCGATTCATGAATCAGTACTTTTTACTTATAGCTTGCCTACAGCTATGGCCTCTCATTACACCAGTAAATCCTGCCAGTACATGGGGTCCACTTATCTTCATATTTGCAGTCTCTGCGTCAAAAGAGGCTTGGGATGATTACAACAGATATCTTTCAGACAAGAAGGCTAACGAGAAGGAAGTCTGGGTTGTCAGCAAAGGCATTAAGAAACATGTATGAAAACTTGACTTCTCCCAACCTTGACCCAATATTGTTTTTGATTTGAGAACAAGGCAGCAAGACAATTAAAAAGAAGGATGTATAGGAGGATAGACTTTTGGGTTCATGCTATGTATTAAGCTTTTTGTGTAAAAGACGTTGACATAAATGAAGAAGGCTAATTTGTCCAATATATGGCAACTGATTCATTACAGTTCATAACTTTGACTTTAATGAGTACTGTGCACATGTTGGTATCACGCAAGGTTCATGAAAATATGAAATATTAGAAAAAGAAATTTAAAGCTTCTTTTCTTACTTTTATGCCTGTAGTTTAGTAGCCATATTTACCTCATTTATATTCCTGAAATAATATGCATACAAAGCTTTTCTTATCCATAGGCTATATTGTCATAATATAATCATACATAATGCGTTCCTTCATATCTTGTAAATCTGACTCCTGCATATTTGGTGCTATCATAGATCCAAGCACAGGATATCCATGTAGGTACTATAGTATGGTTACGTGAAAATGATGAAGTGCCTTGTGACCTTGTTCTGCTTGGTACCTCTGACCCCCAAGGACTTTGCTATATAGAGGTAATTATTTATGAAACATGCTAAAAATGGTCGTCTCTCACTTTCATGCATTGTAGAGGAGGGAAAATATTTCCAAACTTATTATTTCCCTTCATTTTCCTTTGATGAAAGAATTATACTTTGTGCATTTCAAGGACCTAACGACTTGGCATATTATTCAGACTTCTGCACTGGATGGTGAAACCGACCTGAAGACAAGGATTATACCTTCTGCTTGCATGGGAATAGATGTTGAGCTATTGCACAAAATAAAGGCAATTTTTTTTAATATATATTGTTGCAGAATTGTGTCTTAATCACATAAGTAGTAATAAAATTAAACGGTTGATGTCTTTGTATACGTGTACAGGGTGTAATTGAGTGCCCTAATCCAGATAAAGACATCAGAAGATTTGATGCGAATATGAGGTTGTTCCCCCCATTTATTGATAATGATATGTGTCCTTTAACAATAAAAAACACCATTCTTCAGTCATGTTACTTGCGGAATACAGAGTGGGCATGTGGAGTGGCTGTGTATACAGGCAAGTTATTTGATAGTATGAACTTTTGTGACCATATACTAGTTTCTGCTGTCAACTGACTTTGCATTGGGCACATGCTTTATTTCCTTCAGGCAATGAAACCAAGCTGGGAATGAGTAGGGGTATCCCAGAACCAAAGCTCACTGCAATGGATGCCATGATTGACAAGTTGACTGGTGCTATATTTGTATTCCAAATTGTGGTTGTTATGGTTCTTGGTATAGCTGGTAATGTTTGGAAGGATACAGAGGCAAAGAAAGTATGTCTCAATTTTTGAACTAATTTTGTATGCACTTACAATTGTGGCAAATTATCTGCTTGTTAGGAAATGTTCACTTGTCCTTGTGGTCTGTATATTGCAATATTGTCTTTTCATCTCCAATTACTAGTGTGGGAAGATTTGTTGTTTGGTGGATCATTCAGGGCACATATCAATGTTCCCTTGTTTCCTTTGAGTAGTTTGGTTTGTTGCACCTCGGGGTTGATGTGGACTCTATGCTTAAGTTCATACTCTCAACGAGAAAAGGTCTTTGGTTAAGTAGATAATTTTTTTAATTCATTAATCTTTTATTAGTGTACTTCCATGACATCAATGTGCGTTCTTGTTCCAGGGTCCTGTGAATTTTTATTTTCCTTTTGTGGTGCTATTTTAGACTTTAGATGTTTGATAGTCCTTAGTCCTTCATGTAATTAAGCTTTTACCTATTTATTGCCTTATGTTTCTTTTTACTTATCTTAAAGTTTCATGTTCTGCAACATTATTTCAAAGGTGCATGTTGGTGGAGCCTCGTGCTTGTTTCTTTTTCTTATCTAATTTCTATACTCCTTTTTTTCTTGAAGAAATGGTATGTCCTCTACCCAAATGAAGGCCCTTGGTTTGAACTATTGGTCATCCCTCTGCGATTTGAGCTTCTTTGTTCCATCATGATACCTATTTCCATCAAGGTATGCTGTTGCTTTAGGTTTGAGTATTATAACAATTGCAAATTATATGGTTCAAGATGCCCATAGGTTTTTTATCCTGTTGTTATTCCAAGTAGTTTGGTTGTTTCAGGAAGTGGTAATAGTCTTAGAGGAAGCAGTTAGTATTGAAGACCTTACTAATTAAATCAAAAGATATCATCAAACTGAAATACTTACTGGATTGTTTTAAGTGAGCGGAGGAATTGAGAGTGATTGTTCCTAAATTTAATACGGCCAACTATTAATATCTGACAGGTATCTCTAGATCTGGTGAAAAGCTTGTACGCAAAATTTATTGATTGGGACCATCAGATGGTTGACTCAGAAACTAGTATTCCGTCCCATGCAACAAAGTGAGTTGGGGAAGAATCCTGATTACACTGAATGCCTTTAGAACTAGAAACAAGTAGTTTTGCAAAAAAAAAATCAATATAAATTATGTTTGTCATTTGTGGCAGTACATCCATAAGCGAGGACCTGGGACAAGTTGAGTACATACTGACAGACAAGACAGGCACTCTGACTGAGAATAAGATGATTTTTAAAAGATGTTGTATCAGTGGCATTTTCTATGGAAATGAAGATGGGGATGCATTGAAAGGTCTGGTTAGTTTTTCAATTGAGGGAAACTTTCTTGTTGCCTTCTGTCATGCACTAACTGCACAAGAACTTATTCTCTAATGTAATGGGTACTAGAAAATTCAAAATTACACAATGGCTGCGAAAGTTGATTTGGGAACTTTTGATGATTCATATTTATTTAATGAACCTGTTGCCTTCATTTTTTTTTCATTATTCTCATACTTTTGATGTTTACAGTCATTAGCCTTCTTTTCTTTAATCGCTAATGGTGCACTGGGTGAGAGTGAAAATGGGCTTGTGGATTGTGAAAAGTTACTAATGACCATGCATTTTGACAAAATTAAGTCTGTAACTACTCTATGTATTGCACTGATGTATCTTGTTCTGTAACTACTCTATGTTACGATTTTGACCATCTAATTCTTTACCTCCTTTTATAAGCAGATGTTGAGCTTCTTGGTGCTATTGCTAGTGGTTCCCCTGATGTTGTGCGATTTCTTACAATTATGGCAATATGTAATACTGTCATACCTACACGAAGGTGATTCTGCCTTTATCCTTGATATGGTTAATGGATATGACAACTTTTAAGATTGGCATATATCTTGGTTATGATAGTTTTAGTAAGCTTTGATAAGCAAGTTATTCATTTTGGACTTGGTTTTCTTGTGTTCATTAGCAAAATTGGAGATATTTTGTATAAGGCACAGTCTCAGGATGAGGATGCTCTTGTCAATGCCGCTGCTAGGTTGCATATGGTTTTCTTCAACAAGAATGGAAATATTCTTGGTACATGTCGCTTCTTTCCCTTTTCGAGCATCGCTGTGCTTGTTAGCTTCATGTAACAATTTTCCTTAATATTTTGCAGAAGTCAAGTTCAATTCTTCAATGCTTGCTTATGAAATTCTGGATACCCTAGAATTCACCTCTGATAGGAAACGAATGTCAGTGGTGGTAAAAGATTGTCAAAATGGAAAGATACTTCTCCTATCAAAAGGAGCAGATGAGGCAATTCTTCCATTTGCCCTTGTTGGTAAGACTATTTGTATCTCCTGCGCATGTGTTTTAGGGCAATGGAATATTGTAAATATTGGGATCTTCTTTGATTTATTTTTCTTATTTCATAATTGCTCATACCACTTATTGCACTTGAAAAAGAGAGACTACATGTGCATTCACATTTCATATGGGTTGCTTGCATTTTTGCCTCAAAATACTTATTTTCTGTGCTCCGAGTTCAGTCATGAACAATAATATTATCAATAGAAAGAATCGGTTTGCTAAAATCCCTAAATAACTAACTCGTGGGCTTTGATGTTTGTGGAGTGTGAGAGAGAATTAGCAGGTTGAAATAATGGTTGTGAGGGGCCCATAGCTAATAGGCCAAGCTTGTAATTAACTCATTGGCTGTGAGGCTGAGAGTGATTCCTGCTATTTTCTTTCAGCTTTATTTTCTCACTTGTAACTGATTTACTGTGATTACCTGGGCTTAAACCTCTAATCCTACGATGAGTGGAGGTTAAACTCGTCTATTTGTGCATAAATAATACAAATCACAGCTATTTTTCCATTTGTTCTGTTTTGGGTTCCATCAGGCTGCCTTGTTTCTCTGTAGGTTTGGTGAATTTTGGGACTTTCTGTTTCTACACTCTTTTGGCCCAGAGATTAAGAGAACGTGGATGCTTAGAACATTTTGCTGCTTTTATGTGTTTGAACATTCAGTTATTTTCTCACATAATGGATACCATTGCCTTCTGCAGGGCAGCAAACCCGCAATTTCATTGAAGCTGTGGAGCAATATGCTCACTTGGGACTACGTACGCTATGCTTGGCTTGGCGAGAGTTAAAGGAAGATGAATATCAACAATGGTCTTTGATGTTTAAGGAGGCTAATAGCACTTTGGTTGATAGGGAGGTAAAGGGAATATGTCACTGACTAAATCATGCACTGTAATTCTAATAAATCACTTTTTCTCAAATTACCATCTTTCACAGTGGAGAGTTGCTGAAGTCTGCCAAATAATTGAACATGACTGGGAAGTTCTTGGCGTAACAGCTATAGAAGATCGCTTACAGGTGGAGTATGTGCCTTATTTGCTCATTGAGATGTATATTTTTAGAAGCCTTGTTAGTCCTCAATGATTTTGCCATAACTAACTCTTGCCATTTCCTGTACTTGATGCTTTTCAGGATGGAGTTCCTGAAACAATAGAAACACTTAGAAAGGCTGGAATAAATTTTTGGATGCTAACTGGAGACAAGCAGAATACTGCTATTCAAATTGCCTTGTCATGCAATTTTATTTCCCCAGGTAGTTGGGAATTAAGATTATACTACATGGTTGTAGCTTTCTTCTATTTGTTAATGCATGGATTTATTTCTGTATTGAAACTATCCGACTAGGCTCTAATAGTTGAAGTGTTTGGCCTGTCATAAAAAAAGAAAAGAAAAGAATAACTGACGAGTATGGCTGTGTATGCATTGGTTCATGAATTGTTCTTAATCATAATATAATCCTGAAGTTAAATCTTATTCTATCAATTCTATTTCAAATTGCTTTAAACTTCCATTGTTTTGTAAGTATTATACATGTGCTGAATTTTTTTTGGGTACAAGTGCAGGATTATTAATTAGCCTTGCAAATGCTTATTACTGACACCAAGTTTTTATTATTATTTCTTTTTAAACTTTATAGAGCCAAAGGGACAGCTTCTATCAATTGATGGCAAAACCAAAGATGAGGTTTGTAGAAGTTTGGAGAGAGTTCTTCTTACAATGAGGATAACTCCCTCAGAACCTAAGGTAAAACTTATATCCACTGTTTGTATCATGTTGAATTCCAGTGAGACTGCTTCTATCTTAATGAAGTGTTATAGTTTCACAGCAATATTATTACATGTTTTAAGCATTTGCTTTTGTTTGTTAAATTACCTTTAACAGGCTCCAGCAGGCGTGCTTTTTTTTTTTTTTAAAAAAAAATTTACTGAACAAAATGGAACCATTGGTTGCCCCACAAATGAATTTGTCGTTATTTCCATTCCTCTCAAGTCCATCTGTTTCCTTGAAGTGTTTCCTTCTGTTTCAAGTCCATCTCAAGTCCATTCCACTTTTCCTTTATAAACATTAGCGAAAAATGAGAACATTTTTTGAGCACACATCTCTGACATACCGATTAGAAAAAAGGAAAAGAGCAATCAATTCCAAGTGGGTTGTTACTAACACTTACGATGGATCTCTCTTTCTGTAGTTTTGTGACAAAATTGTAGGAACTCTCTCTCACAATAGGTTCTCTTAACTGTTTCCCTTACGCTCTGTTATGCAGAGTGAAGAAAGCTTAAATATTCTGCCACACTGGGTATGAGTGCTCATTCATGCTCTGATACCATGATGGAATGCAAATTTCAAAGAAGGATGTGAATATTGATTGATGATATCTAGTGTATAGGCTGGAGATATTTAAAGTAGTACAGGGTCTGGAGATATTTAAATGTACTTCTTGTAATTTCTTTTGCTACATATATCACCCTGATGTTATTTTCTGACCACATGTCTCTGGTGTGATTACTAGAACAATTATTCTTCTGTTAAAATGTCATTGGATGAAATTAATTAAAATGATTTGAAGCTTATAATTTCAATATTATTTTGCTGCATCACAGGATGTGGCCTTTGTTGTTGATGGTTGGGCTCTTGAGATTGTGCTTAATCACTACCGGAAAGCTTTTACTGAGCTTGCCATACTGTCAAGGACTGCTATATGTTGCCGTGTGACACCATCTCAAAAAGCACAGGTGTTTCCTGCAACTTTATGTGTGTATTATCGGATGCTCCGTTAGAAATATTCATGTATTTCTCTCCATTCATTGTCTCTCTTTTTCCCGTTGTAGGGGGCTTGGGCTCCCTCTGCCTAATATTCTTTTAGACAAGGATGGTGTGCCTAACTAGACGTGTACTAATGTAGAAGGGAAAAGTCAAGCTTGAAAGGGAAAAATTAAGAATTGATGACTGGTCTGATTTCAAATTTTTTGTCAGTGCATTGAAGTTTCTTTTACCCCAGAGTTTTATATGACATCTTCTTCTTAGCATTAGGCTGCGTTACCCTTTTCAAATGGTCATTATAGATAACAACTATGTTGTTTGGTTAAAGATAAATGATTGCACACAAGAAACTCAGGATCCTAAGATTCTATGTTTTCTGATCTTTGTATTCTCATTTGCTGTTATTAACAGCCTCTATGATGAATCACGTCATTCATGCATATGAAGGCTTTTGCTTCTTTGTTCTCCTCGAACTGATAGCTGCCGTTCTTGTATTGTTCTTTTTAACTTCTAATGATACATGCTAACAATTTATACACTGCTTGTTGCAGCTTGTAGAGCTTTTAAAATCATGTGATTATAGAACACTGGCAATTGGTGATGGTGGAAATGATGTAAGGATGATACAAACTGCAGACATAGGTGTTGGCATTAGTGGGAGAGAAGGGTTGCAAGCAGCAAGAGCAGCTGATTACAGTGTTGGAAGTAAGATCCTTTTTTTTAACAATAAATATAAAAAATATATCCATTTTCCATGTGCAACTTTCATGTCAGATGTGTGTAAAAGTTCTCTTAAGACTGTTTGCCAATTACTGTCTTTTAATTTCCATTTGAACCTTGTCAAAGAGTTGATTGTCGGAACAATAATTGATATAGTTACCATACTGATTCCAGTGACCGTAAAACATACAATGCTAGATTGATCTTACATTGTTTGATTTACATGTAAATAGAAGATGTCATCTGCTCTTAGGTGATGATTATATCTGTTAATTTGCAGAGTTCAGGTTCTTAAAGAGATTAATTCTTGTCCATGGCCGGTACTCTTACAACCGTACAGCATTTCTTTCTCAGTACTCATTCTACAAGTCCCTACTGATATGTTTCATCCAAATCTTGTGAGTTTCTTCCAACTATGCCCCTTTCTTTTTCTTCATTTTTTGAAAGTTGACAACTTTGCGCCTTGGATTAGTACCTATGCATACTGGAGCATTGTACTATCAATTATACATAAAGGGCATCCCACAGTGAATCCAAAGAAAATTTGAAAGGAAAAGTTAGCATTAGGATGCTACCCTTCATCATTCTGAAAATTTATGGATGTTGCAGTGCAAGAGGTGCATTTTAATTTCTTCTTTTGGTGCTGATAATTGCATTTGCAGTTTTTCATTCATTTCAGGGGTCTCTGGAACCAGCCTTTTCAATTCTGTTAGCTTGATGGCTTATAATGTTTTCTACACTAGTGTTCCTGTACTAGTCAGCGTGCTTGACAAAGATCTTGGTGAAGAAACTGTGATGCAGCATCCCCAGATTTTATTTTATTGCCAAGCTGGGAGGTTTGACATTTTAGTATTATTTAGTCTTATTTTTTAAATTCCAATTCATTGTGATCAAAGTACAGTGGAAATACTCCGTCTGATCCTAATTATAGGAGTTAATTGATTTTTTTTGGTAAATTAAAGAAACTAAATAAATCAGTTAATTATGATCAAATCTAACCCTTTAAAATAAATTCTTATACTCCTCAATTATAATCAACTGATTTATTTAGTTTCTTTAATTTATCCAAAAAAATCAATTAGCTCTTATAATTAGGACTAGAGGTAATATTATATTAAATTGCATTGGATAACCACTTCATTTCCAGTCTCTGAATTGACTGAAAAACCTTGAACAGGCTTCTAAACCCAAGTACATTTGCTGGATGGTTTGGGCGATCTCTCTTTCATGTAAGTGCTATTTATGAGCATATCATTGGACAGTAATCGAATATTTAATATATGCCTATTATTTTTACTGATATGCTGCCCCTTAAAGAAAAATTGAGTTCCTTTGCAATTAAAGCGTATTATATAGAGCGTAAAACTTCCAATGGCTATATACATTCTAATCGGTATTTATGCCACCCTCGTTATCCCTTATTTGCAGGCAATAGTAGTATTTTTGATAACCATACATGCCTGTGCTTCTGAGAGAAGTGAAATGGAGGAGGTCTCGATGGTTGCGCTCTCTGGTTGTATATGGTTGCAGGCTTTTGTGGTCGCAATGGAGACCAAGTAAGTTTAAAACAAAGAAGCTGTAGATGCAACAGCCTGTCAAAATTTGACATGGCATTGCATTAAGTTAGTTCAACTTTTGCACATATTAAATTTATATATGGTTATTTTCTTTATTTGCTATCATTGCGCCAACCTATTGCAACATTCTCTGTTTTTACTTCTTAATGTCTGGCTTATGTTTGATGCCTGCAGTTCCTTCACAATATTGCAACATCTTGCTATATGGGGAAATTTGGCTGCCTTTTATGTCATCAACTTCATCTTCAGTGCCATTCCTTCGTCAGGGATGTATACAATTATGTTTCGGTTGTGCCGACAACCATCATATTGGATAACAATATTTGTAAGTTCCTCCTCATCTTTTTCCATTCAATCCCACATATACAATTGAGTTTAATCCCAAATAAAACTCAAATTTCTGCTGTTTTGCACTATAAGGAATAAAAAAGAATAGATCAAGTACCTAGGAATAGATCAAATTTCTTCCTTCATATTCTTAACTCTGTACGTTAGTCACATTTTGATGTAAACTGTAATGGCATATATATACACAGCTTACAGCAGCAGCTGGGATGGGTCCAATTCTTGCCATCAAGTACTTCAGATTTACGTATAGACCAAGCAAAATAAATACCCTTCAGCAAGCTGAACGTCTGGGTGGACCAATTTTGTCTCTGGGCACAATTGAGCCTCAATCCAGATCCATAGAGAAAGAAGTCTCTTCACTGTCAATAACACAGCCCAAGAACAGAAGTTCTGTGTATGAACCTCTCTTGTCAGATTCTCCAAATGCCACCAGAAGGTCTCTTGGAGCAGCAACACCATTTGATTTTTTCCAATCTGCGTCGCGATTATCGCTATCTAGTAGTTACACAAGAAATTGCAAGGACAACTGAACGGACGAAGCAGTTGGAACAGTTCTACATGCAATAACGTTGTACATTGTTAGTTCCTCGTAATCTAAATGTTGAGGAAATAAGTTCACTCTTTTGGTCTTAAGCCAACATATATAGTCTTCCTGTAGCCTTGTTTTACAACATAGGACGTCTGAGAATTTTTGTGGCCCTGATTAATTAACCCAATCATGATTGTTCTATCTTCCACGTTGGGACTTCGCAACTTGCTGGAGCAGAAATTTCTTGTTTACTTTTTGAAGCGGAACCTTGAAAAGTTTCTTGTCTGAGCAGAAATTCATCTTCAGCCTTGAAAGTATCTGTAATCAATTTTTTAACGGAAATATGATAAATTGAGAAATTTTAACAATTCAGTGCTAACTTTTGTTTCCTTTGTGGCTGAAAAAGCTCATGCGTCGGGATACAATACCTTTCTTTTCTTTTTTAGGAATTTGTGCATGAACAATGAATGAAATGGATGGACTAAAAACAGAAGCATAAATATAACTAACAGATCTCACATGTTTTTCTACAAGCATCTACAGATATATTACTCTTGATTAAAAAATTGATTTTAATTTTAAATATAAAATATTTTTTATATTTATTAATTTTTTTAAATTATTTTTATTGATATTCTTACAACAATAATAAATAAAAGGGAAAAAATGAGTTAATAATAATGATTAGGGTATTTTAATAAATTAAATTATATTAATTACATTAATTAATTTTTTATTCTAATTAAATTAATTAAATAAATTTTATATTAATTATAACGTTTACGGAGATGCCAACGTAAGAATGAAGTTGTCCATTTCTAAAAAGGACGATGATTTAAATTCCATAGCTGTTATGAGGATTTTATTTACATAGGGTATTGATGATAAATTAAAGAGAGAAAGTTGAGTTTTTAATGTTAAGGATTTTTATTTTGAACTTTCTCTCATTAGAAATTATTCAGATAAATTAATTTATTTTTCTCCAACTGCTTATATTCAACAGTGACCATTCGAATCATTAATCTGATAACAGAACAGATCACCAGTCCCCTTCAGAATTCAATTGCAAGTCACTATTGCCGTTGAGGTGGCATCTCGTTGGCTTGATCTACATTTTTAAAGTTATTTATTATATATAAAAATTGATTACCAATAATAAAAAAAATTAAATTCATCGTGTATTAATTGCCCTTTCGACTCAGGTTGCACTCGCTCGCGAGTGTCGGCAGTCGTCTCTCCTTTCAAGTCACAAGTCACAAGCAGCATGGCCCTATCTATTTTCATTTTGGCCTTTTTTCTTTTGTACTCTTTTTCTTGACTTAGCCAATCTTCATATATTAAACTTAGTCATATAAAATAACCTTTTAATCACTAAAAGAATTTTAAATGGTAAAGCCTTTCTGCCCCCTTGAATTTTTGTAATAAATACTGATCACTGAGCCATACCAATATATCAATTAATTAAGGAATATTTAATTGATATTTTAGATAAATTAAAGAAATTAAATAAATAAATTATAATTAATATAAGAGTTAACTGATTAATTTAGAGTATATAATATGAATTTATCTCAAGAGGTTATATTTAATCATAATTAACTAATTTATTTAATTTTTTTAATTTATCCAAATTAGTCAACTAGCTTGTATATTAAAGACCAGACGGGTATCTATTATCTATAAATTTGCTCATGATTAATTTGATTTGTTATTTATTTTTTTTATAAACAAATATGATCAATAATTCATGAATAATCTGACTAAATATTTGCTTAGTATTTTCAATTAAGTGTTGATGATGCTATTGGTCAATGTCAAAATGCTTGAAATGAATTATATATGCATTATATTTGTCCTTTTAAATAAAAGACATAATACTGTTTATAGATAATATCATCATAAACGAAACTACCTACGACTAAAACTAACAATAATGAGATCCGTGTTTATGAAACCTAAACTCGTGAGACTAATATTTATGAGACCTAAACTAAGAATAATCCAAATTTAGTACTTCATCTACTCAACAACCAGCTTTAATTATATTTAACAAAGCCATATCTTTGCAAAAAAAAAAAAATTTATCTATTTCCGGGTTCCATCATAATAAACATAAATCTCCTTAAGAGAATTAGTTTTTAATTATTTAATTATTGAGTGCAAGATACCATCATGCTTCTAAAAAAATCCTATATATCTATATATACTTCTTTGCATGTAATTATTAATGTACATTATGAACGATGACTTTGGGAGGGTGAGAACAATTATTACAAGAGAGAGAGAGAGAGAGAGAGAGAGGGAAGAGGTAATAAAACCCTAAAATGGATGGAGGTAATAGAACACACGTGTGGGAGTGAAGAAAAGTCATGGAAGGTAAAGTAGAGCCCACCATTTTAGCTGGTCTTTGAAATAAGTTGGCCTCCTAGGAAACCAAATGCCATAATACAGTAAACTATCAGTAAATGTACAACATCCGAAAAATCTCACTCTATGGTACCGACAGCACGTTTCTCCATTAATGGACCCTCACGAGCTCATCACCTCCTTTAATTTTAATCTGGATCCCAACTCACCATCTGTTGCTTTCCCCACCAAAAGCCATTGAAACAAAGAAATTGATCGAAAGAAATTGTCAACCACACGAATCTACGTACGAGATTTTGGACAAAGGTGTGTTCGAAGGTGAATGCATTTTTATTCATGAGATATTTTAGACTTTTAGACATCTTGTCGGCTGTCACAATATTAATAAATCAAACGACGACCTCTCCGTGCTACAATACTCCTCTATTATTTAATATATAATATATTTAATTAATTTAATTAGATTAGTTAAATTATTTAATATGATATATATTTTTTTAAAATATTATAATCATTTTCTTTAACTCTCTACTTACATATCTTATTTTATTATTATTAAAAGAATATCAATAGGAATAATTTAATAAAAAATTAATAATTATAAGAAATATATCTTATATTTATGGTCAATATCAAACTCTAATTATATTCTATATTAAAAATCGGATGAGTATTAATTAATTTTGAGTGGGGTGAGGGGAGGAGAAAGAAAATGAAGAGAATTAAGTAGGTATTGAATTTTGTAGGATGGAGACTCAAGCGTTCGTAATCACAGTACATTGATGTATTCAATTTTCTACTTGATCCATCGATGGCCGTGCATTGTTATAATACACACAATAGCAATTTAGTACTCTTCATTTCAATTCAAGAGTGTGGTTGAGCAACTTTAGTGATAGTTATGTTTTTGACTTTTTGGAGATTCATTCATCCTTCCTTGGTTGGCTGCTTAGACCTTCTTCACCGTCGACGTCCAATTCCATTTCTAAAACGAAGGGACTACGTCATTAGGAGGCAGTGTAGTGTCACCCTTATAGCACACGCATGATTATCAGGGACGGTTTAACAGCAGCAACGTACCAATCATTCATATCGTGATGAACCAAAGCTGAGCCCAAATTCTACTGAAATAGTCGTCCACATTTTATTGCCTGACAATAAATAGGATCATTTTTAATAAAAATATATATTCATATTCTTAAAGAGTGTTAGATATATTAAAAAAATAATATTTATAAATAAAATTAAGATATTATATATTATTAAAAAATATTTTTTATTTTTTTAATCATTTGTTACATTCTACCAAACGAAGACGTGTGCGAGCACCCTTGGTACTATTTAGGGCAGCTTTATTTGTCTACTATCACCAAACATGAAGACAATGACCCTTGTGATTCCTCTAATTTCTTTTATTCTTAATCAATGAATTATAGTTAGGTGAAAATTTGTATCTACTTCTTTTCTCCCCCATCGTTTATATTCTTAACACATACACTCTTTAATTTATTTATTTTTCAAATATCAAGAGGGTTAAATTAAATGATATATGCTTTCCTCTTCTTCTTCTTCTTATTATAATGTAATAGTTGTGTTATCTAATTAGTAGTTACTTTGAACCGCACGTGGGCCTATATCAAATCCTTCAAGACTCGGCCTTAAACTTAAAAGGTATATTATAATATATAAAAT
Source organism: Leucaena leucocephala (assembly GCA_037074615.1). Lineage (NCBI taxonomy): Eukaryota > Viridiplantae > Streptophyta > Magnoliopsida > Fabales > Fabaceae > Leucaena > Leucaena leucocephala. The sequence goes on along the minus strand of CM073546.1, from coordinate 3,445,244 downwards.
TAATCAGAATATATTCCACTTTGCATGCATGCATGCCGCCACGTGTATGAAGATTCCCTTTTAAGTGGTACTACTACAAATATTAAACAGAATTAATAACATTATCTGAAGCCCTCGTCCCAAAGATATATATAGGTTCATTAGGTTAGGTTCAACACGTAATACCACAAGCACATGAAGATAATGCCCCGAATACTTCAAAAGCAAACGACAAACAATACAACTGATCCACAGTACACATACGAATCTCTCTAATAACTTTAACCTACAGCAAAAACATATATATATATATATATATATATATATCATATACATACCTATCCATATATGTCTACAGACATTGTGGATAATAAATTACAGAATTGTAAAAAACTTAACAAACAACAGATTCAGAGAGATTGATGAACTTGAAACAGTAATAACTAATAACAATATAATAGACTGGAGACACCCGCCATTACTCCACACGCAATATTTACATTTTTGCTGCATCATTATCATCATCAATCACAACTTCATGAAATAATGGTCCCCATGCATCTATATCAGCAGGTCATTGACCCAACCCAGATCTGGAGTTGCACATGATGAAGACCCATTATTATCATCTTCAATGATTCTGCTTTCGTTAACAAATTTTCCAGTTGAAAATTTCCTTGAGGCAGATAAAGCTGTTAATGGGTTCTGGGAAATTTCATGAGAAGATGGTGAAGGAATCATCTGCTGCTGATCTTCACAATCGAAAGAAGATGAAGGAATGAACTGATCATCACAGCTAAAGCAAGAAACGTCAAGCCAGTGCAGATTTGGAGACTTATTATTAGTGGTAGTTGCAGAAATTTCAGGTGATGAAGAAGCTTCGTTGAAATTCATAACTTCCAAGGAGCTCATCAACTCAGTGAGAGCATCCCTGTAGCTCATGACCATGAGGTGATTATTATAAGACTCAGATCCGTTAATTCTTTCACTGTATCCAGAAATTGGTGATAAACCATTATTTGCAGAGGTTCCGGTTTTAATCGGCGACACAGGGGGCGACGACGGGGACAACGGTGGTGAAAATTGGGACATCCCAAAGAGAGTGGAAGTCGGAGAAGAATTAGCATTATTAGCAGAGCGATGACAAAACATACAGCAATTATTGTTTGATGCCAATGAGGGTTTCAAGAATTTGTTTTTCTTCTTGTCTGAGATTTGATCAGGTGAATAAGAGGAGCAATTCACAGGCAAAATTCTCAGTTGGCGAGGTGTGTGAGCGAAGAAGCATACCTTTCGCTTACAATTTTTACCATCCTTACAAGCCTCCGTTCTGTACCTTGCTGGGTGGAGCCAACATTCAAACACCCCGTGTGCAAACTCGCAACTATCGCCGCGTCCGCATGAGCCGCTACGGCGGTACTCGGAGCAGATAGTGCCGGAGTAGTGGTACTTTCTGGGATCACGCCGGCGAGCCTTTTCACCTGGATGAGCGAACAGGCAGTCAGTCCAGTCGTGGCTCCGGCTGCTATTGCACCGGCGGACCTTGAACTCGTACATTCGGAAGTGTTCAGAGGAGTACGGGTCGGTATCATCCTCGTCGGATTCGTCGGCAAGGTTGTTGCGGGGAAGGAATTTCCGCAGAAGGGTTTCATCGGAAGAAGAAAACCGTGGCGAGTCGTTGAACATATCGGCGACGTCGTGGATAGCAGTTTTGGAGCCGCCAAGACGAGTGAGGAGCTTCCTGGGCGGCATATAGTTGTCAATGTCCCTGATCATTGATTTCTTTGGGAAGAGAAGCTGGTGGGTATCATCATAGAACTTGTGCTCTGCGCATTCAGAAATGCTCATTCTTGCAGGTTGGCGAGAGATTTTCACAGAGAGAGAGAATATTGAGGAAGAAGGTAGAAGCAGGGAGATGGTAAGAGAATGGGTTCTGTGTGTATAGGTGGATGGAAACATGCGGTGGCATATATAAGGTGTTTGAGGAGGGAGAAAGACGAGGTGTGGCAGGGGAGAGAGAAAAAAATAGTCAAATCACTTTTTCTTTTTCTTTTTTGAATTATTAATATAAAATTAATTTATAATTTTAAAATATATTATTTGGATTATATATAATTCTCTCAACATTATGTTTTCTAATCTACAATTTTAATCATTTATTTTTATATTTTGTATCAATATACATCAGAAAAAATGGTTAAAAATCTCTTAATTATTAGAAATATAAATGAAGATAAGATATATTAAACATAACTTAAAAAAAGTTATATGTGTTAAAGATAAATTGTACCCATATAAAAATTTAATTTTTTATATATACTTTTAAAAAATAATTTTTATAGTTGAGAATTTTTAAACAATTTGTCCTATATATGATAATTTTTAATTATTTTCAAATGTAATGTGATCTATATATCATGTTTTCTTCGCGGATACTAGATTGATCATAAACACAGGTATATACTTTCTATTTAGAAAACTTTTAAACTAAAATTTTTGAAGATTTTTTTATTTAAATTTTGATTTAAATTTTTTTAGAAATAAATAATTATATTTATTTAAATTTAAAATTAAAATTTTAGATAAACTCTCAAAACTAATTTTTAGAATAGTAAAATAATTTATAGACTAACTAATTATTATTTTATTCTTATTTTTTCTCATTCTCTCTCTCTTTTCTCCACTTTTTCCTTTCTTATCTATTCTCTCTTCTCTTTTTTTTACTATCTCTCATCTATCTTATTTTTACTAAAATTATACCTTTTTAGGATAATTTTTTAATTATAAATTTTTTTATAATAATTATTTAAACATTAATTTATTTATAATTATTTTTTCTATAAATTTTTCTCTAAAATTATTTTTTAAAAGTTATCAAATTTTGTTTATAAATTATTTTTAAATTTTTATTTAAATAAATCCATAAGCTATAAATATTTTTAACCCACATTATATATATATATATATATATATATATATATATATATATATATCAATATGCGTGTCTTTACTCTTTAGTTTAGACAGAATTGATATATGAGTGGGGGAGAAGACTTGCAAGTAGATGGGCACAATCTCTTATTAGTATATTTATTAACAAATCGATCAACAAACTTGATTGATTGGTCTTGCAACCCAATAATTAAAAAGAATATATATATATATATATATATATATATATGTGTGTGTGTGTGTGTGGGGGGGGGGGGGGGTTTAACTTACTTAACATCCCCAACAATATATAGTTATAGAGTGTGTTTTGGATATGATTTTAAAAATAGGTTTATGAAAAAAATAGGTTTATAGGTAGTTTATAAAAAAGGGCTTTTAAATAAAAGTTTATAAAAAAAATAATTTTAAATAAACGAGTATTTTGATAATTATTTCTAAAAATACTTTTGCTATTGGTAAGTTATGAAAAGGGGTATGAGTATTAAATGAGAAGAGATAAGAGATGAGAGGAGAGAGAGTGTAAGAAAGAAAATAGAGAAAAAGTAGGAGAGAGGAGAGAGTGTAAAAAAAATAGGAGAGAATGTGTAAGAAAAAGTAGGAGTAATATATTAATTGATTAGATTATAAACTCTTTTACTGTTCTATAAATTGCTCTGATCAATTTATCTGAAATCTTAATTTTAAATTATAATTTAATCTAAAAACACATTTGAATAAATATGGTTATTTATTTTAAATTTTTTCTAAATTAAAATTAAAGCTTATAATTTTTTAAAAATTACGTTTAGAGTGATTTCTCAGTATGCCCATCATCTATCTCCTTATCCAATATTTTAATAAGACAAACTTGAACCCATCAAATCAATCAATTAGCTACTTAATTATAGTCACCAACAAATTCAATACTATCTGAATGTGCAAAATTATAGAATTTATCAACTCATTGTGATTAGATGACAACGGTAAATTTTGAACTAACTTTCTCCTTTTAAATATATAATATATTTAATTAATTTAATTTAATTAATTATTATAATATATATTTTTAAAATACTATAATTATATTTTTTTAATTAATTATTATTAAAAGAGTATCAATTGAGATAATTTAAAAAATAGTTGATAACTTTAAAATATATATTTTATATTTAGAATAAGGATTAATTCTCTAATTAAATTATATATTTATGATCGAAGGAGCAATATATAATAATATGATTACTCTTTCGGATTATAAATATAAAATTTTATTTATAGTATACATTATATTATAAATAAAATATTATATTTAAAATTGAATGGAAGAATAAATTACAAGATTAATGGTTTAGATCTTACTTGAGAGGTACCACTCTAGTTTTATATATAAATATATTTTAATTTTAATGAAAATATTAGTCTTTAATATAAATTTATTTGGAAGAGTATTAATAAATGTTTTCTAATATAATTTTACTCAAAGTAAAATGGATAAGATAGGAAAAAGGAAGGGAGAGAAAATGTATAGGTGAATTACTCATTTTTTTTCTTTGAAAAGGTAAATTTAGAAATTTTAGACATATTAAATAATTTATTTAACATCAGGTAAAATGTAATTAATTAGATTAACACAATTTTAGATTAGGATTGAATGGTTCAATTATTTGGAAATGTCAGGAGGATCGGATGCCAGAGAGAAAAGAAAAGGGTGAGCGTAGTATTATTGGGACATGCAAAAGAGGGTACGTGGCGGTGTGAGAATTGATTGGAGGAAGAGGTTGAGGGCATGTGTAACGTTTTGACCATTTTAAAAGAATATATAATTCAACTTCGATTACTTCGGCTCTTCATGTGATTTATGCTTACGTGTTTCTATGTTATAAGGGGACGTGTTCAGTGTTCACATATCTTTGTACTATGCCCAATATTTTGATTCCTTTGGCTGATGATCGCACCATGTTGTTCAATTTCGAGCCACCACTTTTCATTTTGCACTACATTTTAATTCTCATCATTTTAATTATGAAATATATATAATATATTTTACACTATGTTATTATTACGAGGAAAGAAATAAAGCCATTTGTCGCTATTCTTTATGGATTATTATTACTTCAAATTCCTTCGGGATCATTTTGAATTGGTCTCCATGTCTTTTATGCTTCTTTGTATGGTGTTTTATTCCCTTTTGTCAATTTCTTTTTTGATATAAGAATTTTTTTAAAAAAAGATAGGACTTACCTATGATCTAAGGGCAAAATAAAATATCCCTTTCTCCTATACGATAATAATATCATATAGGACGAGTCGTCTATTTTCTTAAACATAAATATAAACATTCAAGAGTTATGATATATTTTTAAGTACTGTGACTGAAACCATAATAAAGTGGTATTCCTTAAAGATCAAACATGTCTAAATAGTCACATGTCTCATCTCTTCGTTAGTTGAATACATAGATGATGAATCTTTTTATCAGAATATTTATTATTTCAAATTCAATGTGTGTGTTTGAATAAACTTTTAGAAAATGATTTATAGAAAAAAAATAACTTTTGGACAGTTTATAGAAAATGACTTTTAAAGAAAAATTTATAAAAAAAAATAGTTATGAATAAATAAATATTTATATAGTTATTTTTAAAATGATTTTTTATATTAGTAAATTATTAAAAATGTTATGATTTTATTAAAAAGAGTAGAGAGCGGAGAGGGTAAAGGAGAGAGAGGAGAGAGGGCGGAGAAGAGAGAGAGGAGAGAGGAGAGATATTATAAAAAAAAGGGTAAAATAGTAATTGGATAGTCCAAAGCTCTTTTATTGTTCTAAAAGCTAGTTTTAATAATTTATTTAAAATTATAATTTTAAAATATGATTTAACTTAAAAGTATTTTCAGATAAATATAGTTTTTTATTTTAAAATTTTGTTAAATCAAAATTTTGTTTAAAAGAATTTCTAAAACTATATTTTGGATGTAATCCAATAGGCCCAATATCTTCATATAATATGTTCGAGCCCATTGGAATCCTGGAAAGGATAATGGCAGGCCCATTCAACAATGCTTTTTAGGTTCTGAAATTATGATTATAGGAGTTCGCAAACAAGCCTTTAGATTCGGATCCCTCCAGGCTCCAGCCAGCCAATGCCAATTTTCTCTCTCCTTTTCCAATGTTTTTAATGAGAGGGATTCATTCAATAATGAGCATAATCATAAAGTCATTTTTTGTTATTAATTAATTGTCAAAATGCATAATTTCATTAAATGATATTGTGCATTTGGGTAATACAATCAGGAATAACTATTTTCCAAATAATTGTAGAGAGAAGTTGACAACTAAGATTCAAATCATCACTACATATATAATGCAAAATTTATTTTAAAAAAAAACTGTACTCTTATTTATAAATCATCAACAAAATTCATCCTCCCACATTATTATTTGACTTAAAAAATGATGTACTATATTACGCAGAAAAAGTGTTTTTCATTGAACCTAATTTCAAGGGCTTGGAAAAGTTGAATCTAGGAAACTTCATAGTAGCCGCCGCAAAAAAACACCTTACAAACGTGAAACATGAAAGGAAAATACAGTTTGGGACACATTTAATACCTGTTTTTTTTCACCTAGGAAAAAAAAAACAAGGCTGTGGTAAAATTTTTCACTGGGAGGGTGCTTGAATTAGCGTCTTGAGAGTGATTTTAGATAAATATATAAGAAAAATTTAGTGTAAAAAAGCTTCTAAAACCATAATTTAGGAGTTTTCTAAATAGAGTCTAGATCAATTTAGACAATGGATACTATCCTAGACTAGATACAGTATTTGACAGTAGTGATTTGATTATGAGGCAGAACATGTATTATGGCAAACATGGTAAGCGTATATCTGAATAAACTTGAGGAACAAAGCAAAACAGCATTGGATTGGAATTGATCATTTTTAGACATAAGAATAACAGCCACAAGCTTTAATTTAGTTCCCTCTGGTAACTTGAACACTATATTGCGTTGGCTTATTGAAGAAGAAGAGATTCTGTCATCATCATCATTGGAACTTGACAATGATACAGGATATGTCATCCTTACTGTTCCTTGCAACGGCTTCTTCTATCAACCGCTTCGCTGCAGCCTGTGCATGATCCTTTGTCTTCCTGATACAATCCACTGCTTCTTGGTTTGACATCACCTTTCAACATTCACCCATCTTTATCAGTTAATGTTGGCAAAAATAACTTTTATTCCCACTGCTTTTTACAAACATAAGTTAAGGTACAAGTGAAGTGTAATGCAATTTTGCATGTAGATAAGTTTTTATAAGAAACAACTGTTTTGCATAAACTTATTTGAACTGATATATTAAAAACTTAGTTTTAAAATATTTAAATCTATAAAAAAACTAAAACTTAAGAAAAATCGTTTTAGCTTCAGTTTTAACTTCTTATATTTTATAGTTGATAAGTCACTGACCATCATAGTAACGTGATGCCAAACAAGTATTAAGTATGAATTTAGGTAAAATACTAGTTCAATAGTTCAGTTTTTCTTATGTTTTAAACAAAGTACTCATCCGATTTTTAATAGAAGACTTAATTATAGAGTTGATATTAGTTATAAGTATAAGATCTATTTTCTATATTTATTCATTTTTTTCTCTAAATTAACTCTATTGATACGTCTCAACAATAATCAAATAAGAGAGGGAGGCAGAAAGATGATTAGAGTATTTTAGATAGAATATGTTATATTAACTAACTTCCTAATATAATCAAATTAGCTAAAGAGATCTTTTATATATATATATATATATATATATATATTAAGGATGGAGGAGTACTAGTTCTTTAGATCTAAAATTTCTGTTTGCTTCCATTTTCCAATTGAGTATTGAACTCCAAGCTTTTTGTGAGAATTAGAGAGCTAACCTTCCAGATTCCATCACTTGCCAAAATAAGGAACTCTGTGCCTTCTTCAACATTCTGTACAACAACATCAGGTTCAGAACTAAGATGCATCTTTAAACTCTTATCACCAAAAGCCCTCGCTACCGCCAGCTTTCCATCTACGCGAGGCACATCTCCTGCAAACAAACACAATTGATATTACTTCGCACCTCTGTAACAACGTAGGACATGACAGAATCCAATATCTTAACCTGGAAAAGTAGCTACTTGCCTGGAATGTTTGAGACAAAACCACCACGGCTCTCAATCATCTTTTTCTCCTTGCTTGGCTCGTGATCAATGGAAAGTTGCTTGGACTTACCATTCTTGCTGATAACAGCTCGAGAGTCTCCAACGTTTGCTACTACAAGTTTCTGACCATTTATCAGTATTGCTGTTACAGCGGTTGATCCTCCTCGTCCCAACTCAAATGATTGTTCTAATATTTTGTCGTCTGTTATAAGGTAAGCTCTCTTCACTGCACTTTCTGCATCAGTCCAGAAGTCTTCCTGTTTTAAGATGTTGTCGAAAAGGTTGTTCTGCAAATAGCTTGCAACATCATGGCCTAAATGACCATCAAATATTGCAAATAAACCTAATTCCTTGTCCTTGTCTTGCTTGAATTTTGAAACTACATAATCTTCCATAGCATGAGCTGATTTCCCCTTCACCAAGTGAAATCCATGTGTTTTGTTCTTTGACATTTTGCTTTTCCCTTTCCCTCTGTCACCTCCTGATGTTCCAAATGCTTTCACCTGCAACCAAGTTTCGATCTTCATCATTTTTTCACACAGCCCAGATGCTTGCAGACAGCAAACTGATAAAAATTTGCAGGGATTTTCATTTCTCAAAAGCACACATATGAACAAAACCATTTTTTTTTTGTTGACTTACCTTCATTTTCTGAAGGATTTCTCTGCCGTGCATGTTGATTTAGAAGATCTATCTGTTGCTCAGGCTTCGGATCAGTTCAGAAACAGAGATGAAGGAAGAGAAAGACGAGAGAGAGATTGATTTAAGGGATGAGATAAAGAAGAAATGGAAGTTTGACTTTTAAGCACGTTAACAAGTAGAAAGGTTGAAATTAAACTGTGAACTTTTCTTTACATTATTATTATTATTATGGAGAGTCTTGGATCTCCTTCATTCTTTATCTCCTTCATTATTATTGGAGACCGCGACTTTTTCAAACAGCGCATACTTGCTATTGCCGACGACCTGAAAATGACCTAGTCATGGATCTCCTTCATTCCACTTCCACTCCATTTTACAAATCTTTAATTTCCCACTTGTCATTTACAACTAGCCTTATAGCTTTAAAATTAAATATTAATTTATTTAATATATTATGTATAAAGTATAATCACTTTGGTTGTTGAGAAATTTCTAATCTCACTCTCTCTCTCTTCCTGTTTTATAAAAATTTTAATCACCAAAATTTTTTTAAACAAATAAATAATATGAATTTATCATTTTCTATGTCAGAACTTAAATTATACACTATTTACTGTTTAATTATTTATAATTTTTTTAATAATTATATTATTTTTTATACTTTATCCCCGTTTTTTTACCTGATGTTATAATCTTATTTTTATTATACCAACCTTATATATTAAATTTTCATTGCCAAGTGGATAAAAAGACACGAGTAATATCCAAAGTATTTGCTGATAAGGGGGGCTGCTAATTGTGACTAAGGATTAATTTTTAAAGAATATATTTTAGAAATAATAAATTTTAAAAATAGAGATATTTAGATAATTAATAGTAGAATCATTTTTTATATTGGTAAATTACTAAAAAGGGTATAATTTGATTAAAAATAGGAGAGAGGAGATATGGTAGAGAAGAGAAATGAGAGAGAAGAGAGGGTAGAGAGGATGTAAGAAAAAGTAGGGATAAGATAATTGGATAGTCTATAAACTCTTTTATTGTTTCAAAAGCCAGTTTCAGTAACCTATTTAAAATCATAATTTTAAATTATATTTTGACTAAAATCATTTATAAATAAATATAAATATTTATTTAAAAAATTTTTAAACTAAATTTTTGCCTAATTTTTTTTTTAATTATAGTGCCAAACACACGAAGAAAGAATCTTCCCAACAAACCTTATAAAAAAAAAAAAAGAGGAAACAAAAGAAAGAAAGGAAGAAGCTGATTGGAAGATCACAACATTTTGTATCGATCGAAGAGATAAAGAATTGTGAACATTGACACATGTATGCGATGTGATATTAATGCTTGTCGAAGCGTGATTTACAGATTTAGTGTATCTGGTTGGCATCAAAACAAATGCTTAGAAAAATCAAATCTTCTTAAAAGTTGAGAAGCACTCTCTCATGACCTATTCTCAATAAAAATATCATTATAATATACGCAATGTTTTTAGAATTATACCTTAAAATCTAGTTGTTATAGTTAAAGAACACAGTGCCTTTTAAGACTATTTATTTAGGATAATTCTCTCCATGTAGAACTCAAAATATTTACACTATATATCATAATTTTTTGGAGATGTAATTAATTTTTTAGAAGATGTCGCATCCTCCCTATATTTTAGTCAAGAGTAAATTATGATTTTCTTTAATTTTTTTCTTTAACGTTTTTTTAACATATATTACACATAATTTGAACAAGAAGTTTTACTATTAATAGTTGTATATATTGATATACATTTTATATGATTTTAATTTATTTTCACTAAAATATAAATTGTACTAAATCCGAGTTTGGAATATTATTTAAAGAATTAGAAGATTTTTGTTTTTTGCAATCGAACAAGTCTATATGCTTAGTCTTCACATTCTATAAAATTTATATAAACCCATTCTTATAAAAAAATTGTGAGCAATATGGAATATTTTGCACAGAGTATGGCATCCGTATGCTAGTTTTGCATAAGTGTATTTCTATATATCTATATATGATATAAAAGCTCTAACAAATCATATTATTTTTAAGTTATTATGAATTGTATGTGACTAACTTTTTTATGTTTCATGTTCGTGCAACATTTGAAACTCAGATTAGTTTCAATTATTATTTTTTAAATTAAATTAATTTATAATGGAACTTGTTGCATATAAAGAGAAGAGTATTTATTCCGGAAAAATTAAAAATTTTATCATAATAATTCAAATATGTGTCCCACGTGCATGGTAAAAGGATTAATTTGTGATGGGAAAAAATGTATTATCAATTCATTTAAACATGATTAAAGTAATTATATTATATTTATATATATTATGTGAGACAAATCTTTTAGGCCATGTTTAGATAGAGAAAAAAATAAGGGAAAGAGAAAATAAATAGACAAGAAAAATGGAGGGATAATATTATCCCTTGTGTTTGGATAAAGGGGAGAAAAAAATAGGTAGTATTTATAATGATAATAATGATATTATTTAATTTTTAACTCATTTTTTAAGTAATGCCATGAAAATAAATTCAAACAAAAATCAACACCATCAAAGTAAAGATTAAAGTTAAAATAAAATGAAAATATTGATTTTCCAATTCAAGTCCTTTTGAGTCAGTAAAATTTTTAAATTGATGCTTTTTAACAAATTTTCTTATTAATTTTTATATTTTATTTTAAAATTAAAATATTAAGCAAAATGCATTAATTATCTCACAAACTAAAACAACAAAAAACTTAAAATAAAAATAAACATGTCACAATAACAATAGTATCCTTATATCTCGACTTCTTAAAATTAAAATATTTTTTAAAAAAACTCAAGCCATTTTTATTTTATTTATAATTATAATTTATATTAGAATATTATTAATATACAAAAAATACATAAGTCACTTTACATTTGAATGCTAAGGATGCTTGAACCCTATAATTATAATATAAACTTTTTGAAAAAATGAGACGACAAAATAATTAATATATCTATATAATGTTCTAAACTGAACTTGTGTGTGTATATATATATATATATAATGTGAGGCTGAAAAGGGATATATGAAGAGGACCTGCTCGAAGGGCAAAAGAAAAGAAGACAGGGTAAAGTGGTAATCTCCCCAACATTTGGGTGAAAAAGATATGGGACCCACACTTTTCTCTTGCCCCTATTTTCTCATTGAATCTAAATAGGGGAAATGGATTTCCCTCTCCTTTTCTCTCCATTTAAACACACTGATATTGCTAATGTTAGAGAGAGAGAAAATGGGGGAATTATTGGAGGGAGATAGATGTATCAAGCATGGTTTGAGCGTCTTAAAAAGCAGAAGATTCGGTGGAGAATCGATCAAAATCAATCAGAATCAAATAAAGAAAAAGAAAAACCACTACTCGCTTGATTGACATGCCACAATTTCACACCAATTAATATTAATATTAATAATCTAATCTAAATTAATATTGGTGAAATTATCAATAATATAATACTCCTAATATTATTATAACACGGCTGCTTGTTGTGGACCCAATTTTGCATTGCAGAGCGATTTAATTTGTCTCTATAGAGACAATACATTGTATTTGTACCAAACTTTATTGTGATTAAATTAAAAATTATGTCCAATCGATTTGAGTATACATATTTCATTATTTTGGTTTGCATTCAAATGACACGTGGTCTCCCTAGCTAAATAATTGAACCATATTTAATTTGATTATAACCATACCCCTTGTTGGCCACCTTCGTCGTCAACGTGATGATAATTAATTACCGCCGTCTGCGAAGATCCAACTATGGACTTTGATAATTTTTTGGATAATAAATGGATATATATTAGATAAGGAGTAAGCTTATATATATATATATATATATATATATATATAAGAAAACTTCTAAAAGAAATTAGACCTATCTATTATTTAAGAATAAGATAATTTTTTTTTATTTTTTTAAATAATATTAATATGAGAACATATAATTAGTTAATTATTGGATATGGTATGAAGCCCATGAAGTGCCTTGTATCGTAATGCTCAATTGGGACTATGAAAATACTTTTGATCTTAATTATTTAATTTTAAATATAAAATATTAATAATTAATTTATATTTATATTAAAAAAATAATTAAATAAATTATTTAAAAAACTAAACTCCCTTAATTGTTTTTATCAACACTATACTCTATTAAAATGTCTATTTAAAAAAAATATTATAAATTTAAGAAAAAAAATATATTATAGTTTTATATTTGATATAAGAATAAATTTTTTTACTAGCTATTAGGACAATAAGACATGAGGGATTAACACTTTTATGATACACATATATATAATATTAATTTGACACTTATTATAAAAATTAATTGATTAATTTAAATAGAATAAAAAAATTAAATAAATAGAATAATTATAAAAAAATTTAAATCTTTAAAAGTAAAATAATATATATTATATATTTTTTAATATATCAAATTTAATCATATAACTTTTGATTATTAGTTATAATTAATTTATTTATTTAATTTATTTAATATATTTAAATTAATGAATTAACTCATATTAAATATATGATAAATGGGAGCATATAATTATAATATATTTAACTTTTTTTAAAACACGTTACACTTGGGCATTAAAAGAAAATAAAAACAAAAACAGAATAAACACTCCAAAGGAACAAATAATCCTTAATTACGACCTTTGGTACTTATTTAGCTCTGCTGATCTTGGGGAGCATTACATGTTCCCTAAGCCTAGGGAGAAAAAACATAAGCATGTAGGGAGAATTCATTGACCAATAGAAATCTGCCACGTTATGTTGACAGTTTGACCATAAAACGCTTCGTTTTATGTGGTAATGGAGCGTGCGACCGGAAAGATAGCCGTTGGCAAGTTTCTTTTACCCTTGGACAGATACAACCAGTCATACCGTTAAGAGAGCTGGCCCCATTTCAATTTTTTCGACCGTTGGAGATCTAAACGTTACCATCTCTCCCTCGACTCGTATCTCTCACGCCTTCTCTTGCAGTCTCCTTCATAAGCCGCAAAGATCCTCTGATCCTTCTTTTAAAGCAGTAAAAGTCTTCGACTGAAACTGAATCTGAAAATGGCGGTGGCGGAGGAAAGCACCGGCGGGATCACGATGATCGATGAGACATATGAATTCTTGGCACCACGTTTCTTCGATTTTATGAAGGCGGAGTCTGAAGAGGACGCAAGCAGAGCAGAACTCTGGTTTGAAACTGCTCTTTCTTACGCACCTTCTCGTACGGTTTCTTCCTCTTGCAACCTTTTTCCTATACTTTCTTTATTAATTGGCAACCAAAATGGTCTTCTCCTGTTCTATTCCTGGTCGAATTGGATCTTCTTGAAAGCTCTAGGGTTTCAGTTCAATATTGTTGCTCTATTGACTCGGTTGTGGAACCAAGTTAGCATGATTCTTTTCGAATTGATGGTTGGTTAAATACACTTGCGAGTTCTGTTCTCTTCCAGTTTGGTTGGTTCTTTGTTGCTCGAATAGATCGATTTGGTTCAGTGATTGCCTGAAGTTTTTTGGTTTTGCTTGCATTTATGGTTCTATTGAGGGCAGATTATCTAAAACAAGTGATGTTTTACATTTTTCTTTGTTTTCCTGAGTTTCTTGTATGTGAAAAATACTTAGTTGATCTTTTGGGGATTCTAATACATTGCAGCATTCATGCCAAAAATCAAGACCGGAAGATCTATTACCGTTGGGAGCTTGTGCGATTTTAGCGAAGCTGACAAAATGCAGAAGGTACTGTTAGTTCCAATAGCGATACTCACAACATAATTCCTTCAACATAACTGATTTTCTATTGTTTTCACCAGACATCAGTGTCAACCGATCTAAAAGGTGATGATAATAATAATTTGGATGTCAACATTCAACCTCAGTGCATGACTGCCAAAATAAAGGGAGATGCACCTTCAAGTGAAGTCAAAGAGGAAAGAAGTCATAGTGATTATGATGGGAAAGACGCATGCTCAAGTGACAATAATCAGCCTCAATGCACAATTACCAAACTGAAGGAAGAACCACATTGTAGCAACCATGAGGTAATTAATATACATGACTCCTTTTCATTTGGTAACTTGTGATTCAGTTTTTATAGTTCTAATTTCATATATTGTTTCCTGGTTCTCACTTTCTCCTCATAATTCCTCTTTTCAGGTTTCTAGTGACATAGAAAGAAGTCATCCACGTTCTAATGAAGGGGAGAGTGCATGCTTAAATCCTGTAGGAGCATCCATTGAAGTTCTTAGAGAAGCATGTACACCAAATCCATCTACAGCATTGCAGAAAAGAGTCTTGACTACAATTTCGAAGAAGCAAGAAACCGCTAAAAAGATAGCGGCTTTAGTTAAGAATCCATCAGCGTTGAAGACAAAAGCTCAGTTGCAGTCATCAGCAATGAAGACAAAATTACCACCATCAGCAGTTAAGACAAAAGATCGGTTACTGTCATCAACAATGAAGAGTGCCCCTGGGAATCCCCACTTATCCCAAGAAAACCAAGCTATTAAGAGGCAGAAATTGGAAGGAGGAAAAGCAAGACAGGTGACTGTCATTATTTTTTGTCATTTTCTTTTTTAATTTTTAATTTTAATTTTAATTTATGACAGGTAACTGTCATACATGTTCATGTCGAATAAGTGACAGCACTTCTAATTTTGTGTCTGGTTTTTATTTATAATTCTGAGCTCTCAAGTTTCTATTGAGATAAACAAAATAAACTTCTGAAAGATTTAATACAATTTTCTACTTGATTTGTGTGAGCAAAATATTGAGTGTTGTCAGACACCCCCTTGAAAACTAACTGCGGGTGCCCATTTTTCTTTGTCAGCAACTCAATATCTGCGACTAGATCTTTTGAACTGCAATGGATTGGTTTTTTAACTCCTCCTTTCTTTCTGCTTCCTTTGCAAAGTGTTATTTGAAATTAGATTGGTTCTGACAAGAGTCGGTTACTTGTTCTCATGTAGTTATTGTTAGTCTTTCGGAATCTTTCCAATGAATTATTATAACTTTAGTTGCAGTAGATTAGGCTAAAACATCCTGCGTTTTTTAATTACTCACATACCTCAACACCCTTAGCATTATAGAGACACTTAAAAACTATCCAAAAAAAATACTAACACTTGATTTTCTCTAAAAAATTTCAGATTCTGAACGTCAAACCTCTAAATTTGCCGCACAAGTCAAAACTGAGTTCAGCCACTAGCAATGCCAGCATCTCATCAAATGCTAATAAAACTAACAAGGAGGACAGAAAGGTTGGTTTGTTTTATCCATTAATGGTGTTAAATTGTTTTATTGAACTTTGCATTAAAAGCCCATAACTTTGGATGAAGGTTTATGTTCGTGAAATGCCAACACCAGCATCAGTACCATTTGTATCAATGGCAGAAATGATGAGAAAATTCAATTCAAGTACTAGAGACTTGTCATTGCCAAATGTCAATATCAGTCATTCTAAGGTAATACATAGATATTGTTATGATCCCTCATAAATTGATTTCTTTCTTTCGTTAAATACTTTTGACTAATTCAGGGAGATGCCGGTTCCATGATCCAGATGAAACCAAAACTCACATTGACCAGGCCTAAAGAGCCTGAATTTGAAACAGCTCAACGAGCACGGTCGGTCAAAGTGAAGAGTACTGCTGAGCTTGAGGAAGAAATGATGGCTAAAATGCCAAAATTCAAGGCTCGGCCCCTAAATAAGAAGGTATTCCATGGTTGCTGACCTTTGTTATTGTGCGCATAAATCTTAACTTCAACACCAACTATCCTTAACTTCTTAAACCTAGTTTATCCTCCTAAGTAGCCAAAACATGTTAGATAGTCTTGATCAATAACCTTAAAACAACTTCATGATCCTCTGAAATCCTAAAAGCATTTTTAAACTCCACTTTCTACACTCGAATTTTGCCAAGTCTTGAACAATGTATAGTCCATGATTTAGACCTTTGCGTGCAATTTGGCATTACAGATTTTGCAAGCACCTACAGTGCCTATGGTATCAAGAAGTACACCCCAACCACCAGAGTTCAATTTGATCAGTAACCTTAAAACAACTTCATGATCCTCTGAAATCCTAAAAACATTTTTAAACTCCTACACTCGAATTTTGCCAAGTTTTGAACAATGTATAGTCCATGATTTAGACCTTTGCGTGCAATTTGGCATTACAGATTTTGCAAACTCCTACAGTGCCTATGGTATCAAGAAGTACACCCCAACCACCAGAGTTCAAGGTGAATTGCACTTTCCCGTTGAGAGCTGATACTTTAAACAAATTAGCCATGATGTTGAATTAATCAACTTTTGTTTTCAGGAATTTCATCTAGAAACAGCAGCTAGAGCCAATCAGAGTGCAGATTCAGCTTCAGTAGATTCAGGAAAATCGTCACATCAGGTATTTATTGAAGCCACCCTTTGGGTCACTACATACTTTCTTAAAGAAAACTTTGGATTACTACTCAACGATGAGTCCATGCGTTTCCCTTCTGTGAATCAGGAACAATGGATGCCTCATATCACGGAGCCTAAAACGCCACTGCTCCAAACATCACTAAGGGCCCGCCCACCTAAGGTGAAAAGTTCATTGGAATTAGAGCAGGAGGAGCTTGAAAAAATTCCTAAATTTAAAGCTAGGCCTCTAAATAAGAAGGTAATTTTGTAAATTTTTTATGTTATAAACTGAGCTTCATTCCATCCTTCAGCTAACCCAAGAACATATTCTGTTTATTAGATTTTTGAGAGTAAAGGGGATATTGGAATCTTTTGTCATACCAAGAAACTTGTCACTCAACCACAAGAATTTCATTTTGCCACAAATGAAAGGATTCCTCCGCCTTCTGCTGTAGTAGATCTGTTTGACAAGGTAATTTGAAATGAATTTTAAAACAGAACAGTGTAATTGTAAATAAATTTTGCGCTTTTCCCATAAAACTAGAATATTAATGTCACCATTTCCTTGTTTTGCAGTTATCTTTGAATTCTGAACCTGTCCATTTCATCTCAATTCCAAGAAATACAAGACCAAATCCATTTCATCTCTACACGGAGGTTGGTTTATTTCTTTCCATTTCATCTAAAGTGCAGTAAAATTGGATGGTTTTTAGGAATTCTTTCCCAACATATTTTTCCTACTTGTCAGGAAAGAGGTGCTGAGAAAGAGAAGAGACTTCTCATGGAGCTTCAACTTAAACAGTTGGAAGAGGAAAGGGCCAGAGTTCCCAAGGCGAATCCATACCCTTATACTACTGACTATCCTGTGGTACGAATTGTTAATTCTTGGCTCAATTTGATTCTAATTGTGAAATGAAATAATTGTTATTAATATAAAGGTACTGATATTACAAGCAGATCCCACCAAAACCGGAACCCAAGCCATGTACTAGAGCAGAGCCTTTCCAACTAGAGAGTCTGGTGAGACATGAGGAAGAGATGGAGAGGGAAATGGAGGAAAGGCAAAGAAAAGAAAGAGAAGAGGCTGAAATGAGAAAGTTCAGAGCGCAGCCAATATTAAAAGAGTAAGCAACAAATATTTATTTTTTTTGCAATGAAGACGTTTGCAAGTATTGCCGAAGAAAAACAAGTGAATTAAAATTCTTCCTCTTTGAATGTTTTATGCAGGGACCCAATCCCAGTTCCTGAGAAGGTTCGCAAACCCCTCACACAAGTTCAGGAGTTCATCCTACAAGTAAATGAGCGAGCAGTGGATAGAGCAGAATTTGATCAAAGGGTAGTTTATATGGGGTTCATTTCATTTGCCAAAAATGGGAAAATCTATGATTTGGACAATACTAAGACCTTATATTTGTTGTACAGATCAAGGAGAAGGAAATGATGTACAAGCGGTATAGGGAGGAGAGCGAGGCTGCAAGAATGGTATTAATTACACTTCTCTTTTTTATCATTATAAATGTTGGCGTACCGATTGTACATGTTGACTGCAAATAAAATAATATACAGATTGTGACATGTTGACTGCAACTATACAGGTTGAGGAAGAGAAGGCCTTGAAACAGTTGAGACGGACGATGGTTCCACATGCTAGACCGGTTCCTAATTTTGACTGTCCATTTGTTCCCCAAAAGTATATATAGAACATCTCTCTGTATATTTGGAATTACTCAAAATCACTCCTAATGAAATACATGTTGCTTGTGAACAGGTCGATTAAAGGGGCAACGAAGGCAAAGTCACCACACTCGCGAGTTATACACAAAAGAGGGAGACGGAAGATTTTTAATGGCACAGTGACAGCTAGTCCTGCTTCTGGTTTAAGATGATTAAGATTTGTTTAATAGGTCGTGAGCGTTCAAGAATTCCTGAACCTACCCCGACAGACACACTTCTTGTGTACATTATTTGTTCGGAAACAGCTCTGTAAAATGTTGTCAATTAAAATCAATATCAATTATTTTTTAATGCCACAATCACAAATTCAGATTGATGAGTATCATAATGTTCATCACTGCCATTAAATTTTCACCATTTTTTTAAATAAAAAAATTATTTTTAAAAAACAATAGTTAAGGGCCTGACCATTCATCCTAATTATAACTAATAAAACTTGACATATATAATAAAAAAATATATTCATATTTTATAAGAATATAAATTTAATTTTTATTACTATAGTAAGATATACTTTAATAAACGATCTTATAAATTATTTATAAATGTTCTTTAAATATTGTCAATTAAACCTTATAAACCTTACAAGTCCAATTTTAATGTTGTCAATTAAAATCAATATCAATTATTTTTTAATGCTATAATCACAAATTTAAAATGATGAGTATCATAATGTTCATCACCGCCATGAAATTTTCACCATCTTTTAAATAAAAAAATTATTTAAAAAAACAATAGTTAAGGGCCTAACCATTCATCCTAATTATAGCTAATAAAAATTGACATAGATAGTAAAAAAGATGCCCATATTTTATAAGAATACAAATTCAATTCTTACTACTATAGTGAGAGATACTTTAATAGGCAATCTCATAAGTTCTTTATAAACATTCTCTGAACTTTAAAATTATGTCCTAACTTTGATTAAAGACTAGTGCCAAATCAACTTAAATTTAGTATTAAAAAAAATCTTAATTATGAGATGTATCCAAACATGAATAATCCCAAAGAAGAAAGAGACCGCGGCTCTGATGATGCCATGCACAAGTCCCCTCTATATAATAATTATTCTTGAAAATGTGTCTAAATTTCTGTGAGTTACATAATCTTTTTGGATTCAAAAGATAACAGGTTTCTATAATTTATACTGTAGATTCACTTTCTTGAGAATGCGACTAGAATTGGCGATCGGTCACTTTTATATCTACATATAATTCTGCCATCCTCAATATCAAAACGGTCTGTTCTAGCTTGACTATATTTTCTCCTTCCTCCTAAATGCCAGAATCTGAAACAGCAGAAAGAGGATCAGCCAACCATTACACATTACTTGAACGATCAAGAATAGTGAAAACATTATTTATATATATATATTGAGGATGTACACACACACACACATATGCATTGGGAGGAAAAAATACACAAATGAATGAAACTACATACGAAAATCATATATAATCTGTTTTTAGGGAAAATTGCTAAAAAATCCCTTATTATTCAATTTAAATTGCCCAAAGATAGACTCAAGTCTTTGAAGTGGGTGCAACTCATTTTAGTAACTGTATTTTGTACGTAACTGAACTTACATATATAATTAAGGAAGAGTTGTAGTAGAAGATAAGTTGCACCTAACTCCTTAAACAAATTGCAAGTAACTTAGGGCAATAAACTTTGAAATGGGGGATTTTGCAGCATTTTTCCCTTTTGTTTAAAATATAGAGGATTTAGATTGCCCTGAAAAGTGAATACTCACCAGGTGCTCCATTTTAGATATGCATTTGGACTTGAGCCCTGCCAAAGTTTCATGTACTTGCAAAATTTCCAGTTCATCTTTGGAGGGATCTACAATCATTGAAGTAAGCTCGTCATTTAACAAGGATGAAGCCTCATCAGCTGACTTATCACAGATGATGCTGCAGCATCCTTTAACCGCCAATATCTCTACTTCTTCAGGTGGCAACGGGGTCTGACGAGCAATATACTGTGCAGAAATGAAGCAATAAGAGCGAAGCATAGGGAATCAAAAAGCTTCATGTAAAGCACTAATCATGTAAAGCACTAACACATCTCTTTGGAGTAACCTTATGATTGGATCACTAGAATTGATAAAAAGACTAACATGCAACCGATTTGCTATTATTAGGGATCAAGTTACATAAGCCTAACAATCTAGGGATCAAATTGTTAATTTAATCCATTATTCTGTCTACACCTCAAGTTAGGAATGGTAAAGGTGCCCAACAAACAACAACATAAGTAATGCAATCCAAAAAAAAAAATTCAATCCAGAAAGTTGATACTTGCTATTTGAACTAATTAATTAGGAGAGATATTCGCATCAAAGGGGCCAGCAAAGTCAGGTACTTCTGTCACAAAACAGTAAAGACAGAGATATCTTACTTCACAAAGGTGCTTGACGGACAAAGTTGGCCGACAGCTAAGGTGAGGCTGCTGCAAGCTTGGTATACTTTCTTTGTCCAAAGAAACAAGCATAAGATGGATATCATACTGCAAGTAAGAATATTAGAGTTACTTAATTGGATTGAACTGAAACAATAAATGAAGAATTTAGGAGTAAAACCTGTCACCCATGTACACACTAACAAGAGAACCAAAAAAGTCGATAACAACATGCCATACCTCATCTGTGTTTTCATCTAAGCTTCTTAAATAATCAACAAACTTAGACACGCGACTACTGCGGGAATTCTTGCTAGAGCTACCACTGCCACTGCCATGTCGGGTGTGACTCCTAAAACCACCCCTTCCCCAAGTAAGCTTCTGAGGTTTCGACAGATGCCTTGAAGAAATTCCTCGATTTTCTCTCATTATATCGACATCACTCTCTATAAATCCACCATCAGGGCTTGCCATTGATGAGGAAGGCTGGGAGGTACGAACTCTTGTCCCTCTCTTTCGCTTTTTCTTTGGTTCTGTACTCCGCTCATCGGTGGAGGATGAATCCTTTTCTCCATTATTTTCATTTTCCTCTTCATTGTCTTCTGATCCTTGATCAATTCCATGGTTTTGTCTCCTAGCATTCCTTTGATTACGCTGTGACCTTGTGACAAATGCGCCTGGTGGTGTATCCTTGTTACGCCTCTTAACCAGTGCTTCAGATTGCCGTTGAACCACTTTTGCAATTGAAGCTTGAATCTGTCAATAAATTAGAGAATGCTAACAAAGATTACACTTCACTACTCTGCAGAAATTTAATATAAATTAAAATAAGAAAGGTATTTCAAAGATGACATACCATTCAGGTTCTTGTCAACTTAATATCAATAATCAATAAATTATAAATAAATAAATAAAATTTGCCAACAGTGTTCAAGAAAAAGAAATTACAATAAAAAGGTGATTCATAAGACTAACATTTATTTACTAGGACTAAAACCAAGTCAAATAAACTTGAGACTACAGAAGGCCTCACCAGTCTAACCAGTGAACACACATCTAGAAGGTGAACCCATGCTTTAATAAGTTTATTCAAAAAAAATACTCACCTGCTTATTGCGGGTCTTCTCCTCTTCACGAAATTCAAGCTCCTAGAATGAGACAATCAAAGATATTTCTATTTATATATAAGAAAAGATTCGCGCATGTGCAGTAGAGATGCAAAAATAAACAAGTCAACTTATACCTCTTCCTCATACTTCTCAATATCTGGATACAGAGCAGCAATTAGAGCATCATAGTTTGGATCATCTCTCAAGGAACGACGACTGGCACAATGTGTGCGGCAAGCAGGGCATTCATTATTCCTGAGACAATACAAAAATAATAAATCTGGTCTCATTCAGACATCATAACCAGAGTACGCTCAATGAGAAGCAAGACAAGAACCTAGATGGCAACTATCAGTAGTATATCAAACAGAGAGAAAAACAGTGATGGCTTCTTGTGATTTACCCTAGTCTCATTGACT
Source organism: Leucaena leucocephala (assembly GCA_037074615.1). Taxonomy (NCBI): domain Eukaryota; kingdom Viridiplantae; phylum Streptophyta; class Magnoliopsida; order Fabales; family Fabaceae; genus Leucaena; species Leucaena leucocephala. The sequence continues at coordinate 3,422,379 of CM073546.1, read as the reverse complement.
TGTCAATGCATTCTCTGCAAAACCGATGCAAGCATTCCATGACAGTCCGAGTTTTCTTGATAATGCCTGTTTAAGCGCTTAGAATAATTGGTTATTTCTAACACAAAGAAAACACTTGAAGTCAAGCGTGAATTGGGCTGCAGTCTCAAAAATTTCGTGCACAATGAAATGCAGAACCTAGCAAAGTCATCATTGAAAACAGCAATAGGAGATAATACCACTGTTGGTATTTGACCACTTTATCTATCTAGAGTAAAAAAAAGGGCCTAATACTAAATAAACTTGTGTCTCAGTTACAGAAATGAGCAACCAGTTTCTTTTTTTACTTCCCAGTCATTGAGGCCTTATGGATTTCCTTTTCTATAAACAATATTTAACATTATCATATGTAGGTGAAAAATATTTAAGCACAGCACAAGAGATCAATAATTCACTTGGAAATTTGAGCAAATCGGCCTTTATATTTTGCACAATTAAGTTTACATTTTCTTGCTTCAAGGCTATTAAACATTGATCTTACTTGATAGATAGGACATCAGGGATTCCAGAAGAGAAAGACAGAAGTAATGCTTAAAACTTGTCCTTCACAGAAAGGAAGGTTTGAAAAACAAAGGATGATATCATTAGTAAGAAGTTCCATTACACCATAAGTTGCTGGATTTCAACACTATCAGGATTCCTCCTTCCATTTCTACCACGATAGGTTAATTCAAGAAATCAGGATCAGCTGATTCCTCCCCCTAAACTTTGAATTGAACATGGTTTAAAGAATACCCTCTTACCTTCAACAAAAATATTTCATGCAAAAATCATATGGTAGTCCTTTGCAGAATATATAATTGTAAATGGCATAAACAAAGTATGCAAAATGCGGGGAAAATCTTTCATATAGCTTTAGGAGGGGATGGGGTAGGACTTACTCATTTCATTTTAGCTAGTACCTGAACAACTAATTGGTAGGTATCACTGATTTTGCTATAGGATGAGAAATGGGATTAGCATTTGACATAAACATTAAATATTTTCCTTGATTTGATTATTGAGAAAGCAAGATTTGTACACTCTGAAACTAGTGCAATGACAGATAGAACTGACCAGAGGGAAAGTAATCCTAACTCCTATGTCCTGGCCTATAGCTCTGGGTATATAATTTGACTAAAACAGAAAAAAAAAATCACACAATTTAATTTCCCAATTTTGTCATTCAAGAGGGTAAAAAACTTTACCAAGGCAAATTGGACACTGGACATCTTTTCGAATTTCCAGAAGTTCGACAAACACAAATCTGCAGATGAAAAAAAATGAGCATAAAGTTGATACCAGCACTTCATGAGGTATTTGGATCAGCATATCTACAAGGAACTGAATCTTGATAGGCAATATATATAACTAGACAGAGAGAGAGAGAAGTCACAACAATAACACAATAACAAAATGTCCAAAGTCTTAAACACAGTAGATAAGCCTTGGTTTCTTAAAGTAAATGTCAAATTGACCAAAGCATGTGCCAATCAGTTTTGCTGTCACAAATATGTTGACTCCCTTAAATAACTAATGTAATATGGTATTCAGTTGCTTTTCAAATGTAACACAAAATAAGATATCAGAATAAAATGTTCAACACACTCCTTGGTCATCTAAATACTTTAAGATGATGGTAGACTGAAATTTCACATTTCATAGCTAACTTCTACAAAGTGATGAAAAATTAGAAGGGGTAGAAATGATATTTTTTCCGAACTTTAGTCACAGTCTTGTAGATATATTAGATCACCAGCTGCAAAAGCTTCAACATTTGCATTCTTATTTGGTGGATGTACACTATTTATCAATCCTTTTAATTCATGCAAACTGCCTAACACATACTAATATGCTTTTTGGTTATATTTGTACCTTTAAAATAACCGTTCAATATTATGATAAAGTATCCAAGTATTATTAATTCAAAGTCATCACGGAACTACTAACATCCATTGAACATGAAAGACAGATCTCTTTTTCAAGGAAGACAACAATACCTAATTATCAAAAGTTAATAAGAATCACAGGTCCTAAAGTCATTACTCCTCATAATTTCGACCATATCTACTATAACAAATGACAATCACGGAGTTTCAGAAAAATATATAGCTCAGAATATTTTTCGTACAAATTATATTTGACAACTCGATACTTGCCAACGCACATCACTAGAAACTCGATCCAAGCTGGAAGGCTAAGACGGTTCGTGACTGAGCCATTACACACTTACAGTTATTAGTTCATTCAACGCTCCATGAAGAAGAAGGTCACAGATGCCGAATGATATTGAATCGAAAAGCTATGCAATAACACGAAGATGTAGAATTCACACCATAGAGTGGGTAACAAAAATCTACGAAGAAAAAAAAATTTACTTTCGTTCATTGTGGAACGAATGACCGAGTTTCGAGCATAAACAAGACGAAAGCCCAGGCATGCAAACGACATATAACGAATCAGATTAGGGAGAATCAGACATGTAGACATCCCAGCTTAAATGACCCGAACTGTGAGTACCCCTTTCAACGGAGAAGGAAATCCAGTGATAAACAAAATGTAAGCGTTCGAATTCAACGAAAGAAGGGTGGAAACTTCAAAATTCACCCCCAGCCACTACCCCGAAACAGATTTATACGATCAAAACGTGAAATCCAGAAGCACATACAAGTGTGAAAGAATATGAGCAATGCGTGAGAGAGAAAGAGAGATAGAGAGTATACTCAGGTTTCTCTTCGGGTTCAGAAGATGGGCTTTCCTCAGAATCTGGCAAGGCAAACAAAAACTTCAGAACTCGCAGGATCGCGAAGCCAGACCAAAACCCAGCTGACAAACACCAATTTGGCACTGTACAAACGTATAATCACAAAGCAAGATGGATAAAACCAAGAAAAAAAATTATACGTAACCCTCTGCTTTCTCCTCCTTATTATCTTGCTCTTGCTCGTTCTGCTGTACTTCTTCCCCTTCACCAAGCTCCCCTTGCTTATCTTCCTCTTCACTCTTTTCCTCGCCTTGTAGCTCTCGGTCCCGATGAGATTGCTTCGCATGGCGGTGGTTGTAAAGTTCTGAGTCCTCTCCATCGTCCGTAGACTCTGGCAAAGACCGCTTCTGCGCAGGCATTGGTGCTTGGGAAAGAGGGATTGGTAAAATGCTCACTCACTGCTCTATATATCTCCTCGTGAAGCTGATGAGATAAGAAGAAGGAGAGAGGGAGGGAGGGAGGGAGCGAACTAGGACGACGAAGAAGAAGAATCAAGATGAGATTTTGGCTTGTGTATTTTTTTTTCCCTTTTCGTATTAAATATATAACGAAGAGAAGTAAGAAAGACAGGAGCTCGGAATCAGATGTTACGGCAAGAAAAGGATGCAAATGGCTGGTGGCTCGGTGGGAAGGACTGCACTGGACGGCCAATTGTCTGTCGAGGGTGTTTCCGTCATTGCATTCCTCGTCGCGTTGCTTTGCCCTCTTTTGCTTTCTCTCTCTTCTATATCTGTGTGATATATATCTCTCTCTATATATAATATACCCACACATATACCCACACACATGTGTATATATATATATATTATGGATATAATATTATACCAGTACTCTCTCTGGTTCTCCTTCTCCGTTATGCTTTTACTGGTTTAGAAAATTCTTTTTGAGTTTATAGGACATGCAAAAGAACTCTTCTATGCCTATTGCCTATCTATTCTTCTCCTTTGCCTAAGGAAAGATCAATAGAACATGCGAAGAATGGGTAAAAGTATATTGAACATTTTAAATTAATTTTTTTAAAAAATAATTAACATTTTAAAATATTTAATAATATAATTAGTACTTTAAACTAATTTTATCAGTACAATCGTTACTCTAAAGTATTTAAGTATATAATTAGCATTATAAACTAATTTTAGATGTGTAATTAATATCTTAAAATATTTAAATTGATATAATTATATATTTTTACTAACAAAAATATAAATTTCTATATCGTACTTGTTATGTAAATTTTTTATTTTAATTAATTATTATTTAAAAGGTCACATATGTCATATTATTTAAAAAATAATATTAAATAAACTCTAAAATTGATATTATATATAATTTATATATGAAATTTAAAAAATTTCATAGTTAATTTATTATAATTTATTAAAATAATATTACATATGTAGCATTTTAAAAAATAATATGTCAAAATAAAAAGTTTATATAGCATGTATCAAATATAAGTTAATATTTTTATTAGAAAACAGATAAAATTGTATAAATTTAAATATTTTAGGGTGTTAATTGTCCATTTAAAATTAGTTTGACAGTGTTGATTATACCCTTAAATACTTTAGGGTACTGATTATATCTTTAAATATTTTAAATATTAATTTCTGCTTCAAAATTAATTTAGAGTATTAAATGCATATTTACTCTTAGAAGAATTTATTTGAGGGGCAAAGTATTTCTTTTATATATTTTTTTAATTGAATTAAATTTAAATATTATTAAATTTAATGGAATATATTTTTTTAAAAAATATTTTTTAGACTTATAAATCCATAAACTTGAGAGACATTATTTTTAATTGGTTAAAAAAAGTTCGATTTGGGTCAACTTCTAGGGCAAAGTATTTCTTTGTTGCTCTGATTAGAAAATTCGCCCTATGATTTATTATTAATAATGCTTTTAAGGAATTTTTAACTATGTTGTTATTTTATTAAAACATGATAAATACCTAAAAAATTGTGTCCAAGGACACTAATAGCAAAAGCATATTGACATTTAACATATTGTCTTGGCTCTATTTGTAATATTTTTTGTTTAAAATGAGATTTACTTTGTAAGTATTGCCAGCTACTCATCATCATTTACATTGTAGTCATGGTTTGAATTTCTTACATTCACGTAAGAGAATAAATCTCAGAAAAAAAAATAATACAGACTTAATTAGGTTGACTTAAATCAACCTAACATTTTTTGTTAAAGCATTGTATTTAGTCTAATATTAACCATATTTTTTTTTATAGCTGGTAAATAATGCAACTCTACAATTTGTATTACTCTCTTATATCTAATAAGAGCTAATTAATTAATTTAAAAAAATTAATAAAATTAAATAAATTAATTATAAAAAATATAATATCATCTCTCTTAAATACTTTAATATAATATTATATTATGTTTCAGTTTATAAATTATATAAATTAGTGTCTACATTAAAAACTAGTATATTAATAAGTTAACAATAATGTTAGGTTTCTTAATAATTAATATTGATATCAATAAAAAATATGTATATAATATAAAGATTTTAACAAATTACATTACTCATTAGTCATGAATAATGAACAATATTCATCGTACTCTAAGAAATGCAAGGAATCCACACTAATGTTCATCGTACAATTTAAAATAACCTGTAAAAGTAATTTAAATTAATAAAAAATGATCCCTCTAATTCATGATTCTATTACTTTGTTGACTGATGTGTCTAAGGAACTTGAACTCTGAATATTGTCTGAATAAACATAGCTTGGCGCTGAGCAATGACATCCCATTTACTTGTGGAAGTCGTTAATTAATTAATTTATATAAATTAAAAAAATATAAATTTATTTTAAATGTTTAAATTTAATCATAATAAATTTATTTATTTAATTTCTTTAATCTAGACAACTAATTTTTATATTAAAAAATTTTATAATTTTGATTTGGTTATTTATCTTTACATCAATCGTTTAAATCATTTTTTGTATCTTTTATCTATTTTTATTTAATTTTAAAGAAAAAAATGAAGTAGAAATGTTTAACCTAAGACTCAGCTCAAGTAATTAATTTGCAGCAATATTATTCTCAACCTGAGTTGAAGGAGATTGATTAGGAAGTAAAACTCTTGTAAAATTTAAACTGAGATTGCATTCTTTCAATTTATGGTCCTGAGATATCCTCTTATTTGATCAATTAAATCTTTTTGAGCAAAATTGCAAGCTGGGATTTTATCAAAATATTTTAAAAAAAAGAGTTGATAAAAAAAATACTATTTTTATTAGCTGAATTTACTTTTCGCATTTGAGTTGCATGAGATCAATTTTGTATTTTGGGTTGGGTGAGATGAGCGTAAATCACTAAGTCTTAATTATATAAGAAATAATAATAGTAATAAGTTGTGTAATACATTATCCTTTTTTGTCTCCTCATACGGGAAGTGTAGTTTATTTATTGCTTGAATAATGAATACTACAGAGGATGGGAATTTCTAAGATGTCTTGCATTTATGTCAATAAATATCTAAGAGTTACATATTGGTAGTGTTATTAAAAATAAAACGAGTTATATGTACGTGGTATATTTATTCATACGAGAAAATTAAATTACCCGTACAGGTTATATTTTTCATGATTCGCTATAGATGTTTCTATACCACCAAACTTTAACCGAGAAAGCCACCGCTCCGGTTTTGAATTATTTTAAGAAAAATATAGTATTCTATTATAATTATAGCTATAATATTTAAAAAAATTTCTTAAATCTTAAGTGTCTAAATTTACACATGGAAATAATAAATGACTCACTCTACTCGATATTAGTATTACTTAACAAAAAATAGATTTAATATACCTTAAATTGTAAATAAACTCGACTTTTTTTTAAAAATTTATATAACAAAAAAAAATTACAAGCTCCTAATACTATTATCTAAATTCCTAGTCTGTAAATCTTTTGAAAAACTCGATCACTATCTTTCATATCTAAAATTATTCCATTCAAAGGGACCAACCTAACTGTCCCATATTGTATATATATTGTCATCATTATCTGTGTCTTAACCACCTCCACCAGATCCGTATTTCTTCCCAAAGAGAATGAGCTGGAGCTTGTCATAACCAGCAAGCACACCAGCACCTGCAACAGCACGCAGAATGTTTGCACCAGCACCTTTGAAGAGCGACTTGGTACCCTCGTTCTTGATGATTGTCTGGAAGGCATGGAGAGAACTGTTGTATTTCACAGCTTCACCAGAAGTCATCATCATCCTTCTACGTACTGTGTCAATTGGGTAAGAAGCCAAACCTGCACCTATTGTAATCCCCCATCCCAGAAGGAAACTAGCGAAGAAACTATCCTGTTAACAAGATTGATGCAAGTGTAAGCAAGCAATAGACAAAATATCATTACTTCGACTCTAATAATAAAATTCAAGAACAGGATCACTGAAATCAAAACTGCAATTGGACAGGTGTAGCCAAAGCTAAGTCAATTCAACCAACTTGTTATAGCCCGGTTATTCATGCATAAGATGCAAAGAAAATTGAATGCAAGGTGAAACTGAGATGTAGAAAGGTGAGTGGATTCTACCAAAAAGGGTGGAAAAATCAGACCCTGAACATACCTGCAACCCACCAACCAGAACCACTGGTTTCAGAGAATCATACATTCCAAAGTAAAGGCCACGGTACACTATGATTCCAACACATGAGATGTTGAATCCACGGTAGAGACCAGCAATGCCATCAGACTTAATAGTTTTCTTGTAAACATCAATCAAGCCATTGAACTGCCTCTCAGCACCCTTCTTAGCAGCTTTTGCATCATTAGCCAAACGAGTTCGAGCAAAGTCAAGAGAATAGACAAACAAGAGGGAGGAAGCCCCAGCAGCCCCACCAGAGGCCAAATTACCGGCAAACCACTTCCAGTACCCATCTCTGTCTTTCTTAAAATTGAAAAGCCTCTTGAAGTAATCCTTGAAAGCAAAGTTAAGAGCCTGGAATAGACAAAACAAATAATTAATAATAGAAAGTAAGTTGCAAATAAATAATATGGTCGCATCTACTAATCTCTAAGATCATCATGAGAGAAATGCATAAAAGCAGTGTTAGCTCATACTTGAAACAAAGGAAAAGTACCTGAGTAGGGAAGTATCTGATAACATTGGCAGTGTTTCCTCTCCAAAGAGCCACGACACCTTCATCCTTCATTGTTCGGGCAAAACAATCACCTATTCCCTTGTATGGTTCAGACAATCTACCACTTTTGATCATTTCATCCTGATTTTGAATGAGCAATTTGACTCGTTCAATTGGAGCAGCAGCTGTCTTAGAGACAGCAGCAGAGACTCCTCCCATCAGGAAATCCACGAAAAACGCAGATGCCCCTTTCTCTGCTGGAGCATGCGCAGTAACTGACATAGGTGGGACAACCGCCATGCCAGCTGCAAAGAAGGCTGCACAACTCCATTTAAGTAATTACCAGTTGCAGAATAATTTCTATGGTGAAAATTGGGGGAAAGTTTGGACACAAGATAAGACTGTCCAGCCATCTTCTGAACTACAGATGGCTGCCGTGAACCATCAGCCATGATTGCAATCTAGAAGGTGACCTGTGAACATTTAATGCTACATCATCACATATTTGATGATAGCACCTGACAAACTCGTTTACTTAATTAAAATAGAATAAAAGCTTCCCGTCACTACTATAATAATATAATGCATCATTCTTAGTAAAGTTAGAGTTTCTAATTGAATAAAAATGCATATGCATCCATGAAAGCCATAAACCAGTAGAAATGCAAAACATAGTTGAAGTTCCCTGCCAGCCCCCTTTTTCTTCAGAAGGGAAACACACTTAAGTACACAATATCTTTATAAATAATTTGCTCCATATCTTCAAGCTACATCCGTATAAAAATTACTTCCGACCAAATTGCAGCAAGTCACTGCAGAAACATGTCCTTTTAGTAGCACGGCAATCTCATACGCATCACGACCATTAAGAGTAGAATCTGAAGAACCGCCAAAGCGAGGGGTAGTCATAAGCCACAGTGAGCTAAACTGAAGTCCAAAAAATGAAATCACAACTACTCCACAAATTTCGGGGATTATACTGAGACCATTCAATTCACAACTAAGCACAGTAAACGATAGCATTTTACATTACAACGAATAAACTTGCTGATCAAGCAAGGCCCATAGCGAAATACACGTTAGGCCAAGGAGAGAAATGAAACAAATCACAGATGTTCAACGGAAGAAAACAGCAAGAAAAGGCGATCGACATTATAAAATCCTCAAAATTCCAAGCAAGTGAAACGAAACGATGCAAGATGAACCGGACAAAGTAAAACCTGAAAAGGGAGCCGAGTCCTTCTCGGATCGTGAGGAAGGAGAAGGCGCCAGGCGTATGAATGTTAGCAGCACAAGATACGAGGGTTTTATATAATGACGCATTTGCCCTTGCCTCACCTAAGAACAGGTCAACAACACCTGTTTTCTTCATTTTTTTTTCCAGGCCTGTAAAATTTCCCCCCATTTCTGGGCAGACTGTTCTTCACTCCTTCTCACCTTTCCAATTTTTACATTCGCATTTGGGCGGAGAAAACGAATCAGTAAGACATGGACTTAGCGGGGACTTTCAAAGTGCACAAGTCCACCCAGAAAGTTGTTTAAATGGTACCCATTAAGCTAACGAAAACTTAACAAATACAATTATTTATAACGTATTTAATTTTTAATTTTTATAAATATTATTTTATTTTTAGTTATAGTCACCGTATTTTAAAAAATATTTTAATTTTTAAATATCTAAATTTATTTTTAATAATTAATAATTCATTATATTTTTAGAATCTAGGTAAGTTTATTATTTTTTTTAAAAAGTTATTTAAAGGGTACACGTCCCTATTCCATAGTCACGCCATATTCACTTTTCACGCCAGAACTATGATAGAAATATTGGGACACTGGCTCTATCATTCATACGAATTTGAGTTCTCTCTGTTTTTTTTAACATCTTTCCAGTCGATGTAGAGCCAATTCGTATTTATTTCCTTAGGTTCCTAGCTCCCTCGGGTGGGATGGAAAACTTTCATATCAAAGGAAATGTCAGATTTGAATGTGGTGATATTCAATTGGGATACGGTAAAAAATTAAAGCGTTTTCCATATTTTTATAAGTTTAAATTCAAAATCTGATATAAAAGTAATCAAATCATTTTTCAATTGGAACCACCAGCTGTTAGTAATTTTCCTTAGTTTCCTTTGTACTTCCAATTGTTCATATAAGGGGGGAAAAATCATTTTTACAGCACACAAACAATACATCTTATACGTACACATGCATAAATTATAACATACTTGTAAATATAATCTCCATTCTTTTAATGCATATATGTGACGAGCTATGATTTTCATGAATCACATATAGTATTATATAGGATAAAGGTATATCCAATATTTTAAATTAATTTTAGATGAGTAATTAATATTTAAAAATATTTAAAAATATAATTAGTATTTTAAACTAATTTTAAAGATGTAATTAGTACTCTAAAATATTTAAAGGTATAATCAGTACCCTAACAAATTTTAGAAGGACAATTAACACTTTAAAATATTTAAATTAGTATAATATTATACATTCATTAACAAAAATATTAATTTTTTATTTTGATATATTATTATTTAAAATATTATATTTGTAATATTATTTTAATAAATTATATTAAGTAAACTATAATTTTTTTTAATATTTATATATAAATTTTATATAATATTAATTTTAGAGTTTATTTAATATTTTTATTTAAATAATACATATGATATTTTAAATAATAATATATTAAAATAAAAAACTCACTTAATATAAATTATATATAAATTTATATTTTTATTAGTGAAAATATAAAATTATATTAATTTAAATATTTTATAATATTAAAATTATTTTAAAGTATTAATTTATTTTTTAAATATTTTTAAACGTTGATTGGACTTTTAAAATTAATTTAAAATATTAATTAATATTTTAAATATTTTAAAATGATAACTGTTATTCTAAAATAATTAGTTTAGGCGCTACCCATAAATGTTTGATATGAATTCAGCGTACTTTGTTTTTGCCTTGGAGGTAGTTTATCGCGCTATAATACGATTGTCTTTACTTCGATTATTTTTATAATTATTTTTTTAAAAAAATAATAATTAATAATTAATATGTTAAATATTTAAGATAAGACTGGCAAGTTGTGCAGCATATTTAAAATACCTATACATAAATATTATAACAATAAGACAATAATAAACATTTGTAATAATTTTATAAATTCTTTAAATATAAAAGTACTTATTTAATTAAATAATTAAATTTTATATAATTTTAAAAAAATAATAGCTTCCCCTCTTAATTTAAAAAAATTTCATCCCCATGGTCCTATTATTCATAAAAAATCTAAACATAACTTTAAAAAAATTACATGACATAAAATAACATATATTAATATGAAATAATATTTTATTTTAATTAATACTAAAATTTAAAATTTCTTTAGATTTCTACTTATATAAAAAATATTTGTCATATGTAAAGATGAAGCAATAAGGGTCAATCCCATACCCACAGATGATGATGATTTTTTTCATACTCTAGTAATATTTATTGGGATTGTAAATACTGAGAAATGAATTTAAAATTTTAAATAAAACTAAGAGATTGATTGACATTGACATTCACATTATAAATAAAATTTATTCCGCCGCCGGGGGTTTTGACTTTTGTCTTTGGCTTTCATTGTGAGCCAAGGGCAAATACGTCATTAAATAAAACCCTAGGGGCTCCTTGGAGCTGCCATTTATACGTCAGTCTCTTTGCTCTCCACTCTCTCGGTATCTGAGGAGGACGCATTGTGACTCTCGGCGGCCTTTTCAGGTTCTATTCTCTATGGTTGCTTCTATTTCCGTTCAATTCTCATTTCCATGGAAACATAAGTAATTTTTTGTTGTCATTGCGTACGTATTTTATTATTTTCTCGGGAGATCCGTTTTCCTTTTTATGCATTTTCTCAGTGACCTAACGTTGATTTCACTATGGACCATGCTCATTTCATTCATTGAAGTTATCATTTGTTGTGTTTAAGCTCAGATCGAATTGTCACCGCACAGTCTACGTCATGTCTTGTGTAGTATGTGGTTTTTCTAAGCACAGATATTTTTCTTCGAGGTGGTAATGATTACTTACTTCTCAATCAAACTTAGTCAAACAATTGCACCAGGCTTCAATTTGGCTTAGTCAAACAATTGCATCAGGCTTTAATTTGGCTTTTCGGCAGTTGTTATTGCTCTGCCCTATAATTTAGCAGTTATCCTGAATCTGTGGATTCTTGAGCTCTGTTTGTGGTATTGCGGTGCTGCTAAAACGGAATGTTCCTGTTTTCCCATTTGGTTTTCGATGTAGCTAGAAAATATGTAGTCATGTGACTTTTAAGACTTGATCCGATTAGTTTATTTGAGGGAAAAGGGGGCTAGTAGTGGTAACCTATTTCATCTAAGCAGTACAGTAGATATGGAAGAATTTTTCTTTCAAAAAGTCGTGAAGTGTAAAGCGAACGAGCTTCTGATCTTGCTGTCAACTAATGTATGATGTATGATTAAATATGCACAGGTCACCGTCTGTATTGCAATCATGGCCGATGGGTCAAGGCAACCATCCGTAGTTCAGAAGATGGCTGGACAGTCATATCTCATGTCCAAGCTTTCCCCCAATTTTCACTCCAGAAACTATTGTACGACTGGAAATTACTTCATTGGAGGTGAACAACCTTCTTTGCCGCTGGCATGCAATGTCAGTGGCATGGCAGTTGTCCCACCTATGTTGCCAGTTACTGCTCATGCTCCAGCAGAGAAAGGGGCATCTGCATTTCTAGTGGATTTCCTGATGGGAGGAGTGTCTGCTGCTGTCTCTAAGACTGCTGCTGCTCCAATTGAACGAGTAAAATTGCTTATTCAAAATCAGGATGAGATGATCAAAAGTGGTCGATTGTCTGAGCCATACAAGGGAATAGGTGATTGTTTTGCCCGAACAATGAAGGATGAAGGTGTCGTGGCTCTTTGGAGAGGAAACACTGCCAATGTTATAAGATACTTCCCTACTCAGGTATTTTTCATTTATTTTAAGTATGAGCTAACACTGCTGTTATGTGTATCTTTTCCCCTGACAATCTTAAAGATTGCCGTATTTAATTGTCATCTTATATACTGTTAATGGAAGACTTACATTTCTTCTTTGCTCGTGTTTAAAATGGTTTCTTGTCTGGGAAAGTCGCTGTTTTTCCCCTTCGTACTGTTGTCTACTGCTATCTTTTTTAAACGTACTCTTCATTCTTCTGGCTTCTTATCAATACTTTGAATTCAGGGTTGAGCACTTGAACAAATTTTATGAACCTATAGTGTGCTATTATAGTTTTGGCAGTTTCTAATTTCTATTAATTGTCTATTCCAGGCTCTGAACTTTGCTTTCAAGGATTATTTCAAAAGACTTTTCAACTTTAAAAAGGACAAAGATGGATACTGGAAGTGGTTTGCTGGTAATCTGGCCTCTGGTGGGGCTGCTGGGGCTTCCTCTCTCTTGTTTGTCTATTCTCTTGACTATGCTCGAACCCGTTTGGCGAATGATGCAAAAGCTGCAAAGAAGGGTGGTGAGAGGCAGTTCAATGGCTTGATTGATGTTTACAGGAAAACCATTCAGTCTGATGGTATTGCTGGTCTTTATCGTGGATTCAACATCTCCTGTGTTGGAATCATAGTCTATCGTGGTCTTTACTTTGGAATGTATGATTCTCTGAAGCCAGTCGTTTTGGTTGGTGGGTTACAGGTACGTGCAGAATTTGGATTTATAACCTCATTTTGAAATGTTAAATATCTATACGGGGTTTGGGGATATAATAAGTTCCTGGATTTTTCAATGATGAGTTCAAGTCTGTCATAATGTAGGTTCTAATAGTTCTAAAATGATTCAAAATAGGAATGTGCTTATAGTAGCTATGGCAAATAATGACTTTTTTATCATTTTTTTAAGAAAAAGATTTTAATGCTTGCCCACACATGCATTGATGCTTGCTTACATCCGCATTGCTCTTGTTAACAGGATAGTTTCTTCGCTAGTTTCCTTCTGGGATGGGGGATTACAATAGGTGCAGGTTTGGCTTCTTACCCAATCGACACAGTACGTAGAAGGATGATGATGACTTCTGGTGAAGCTGTGAAATACAACAGCTCTCTCCATGCCTTCCAGACAATCATCAAGAACGAGGGTACCAAGTCGCTCTTCAAAGGTGCCGGTGCAAACATTTTGCGTGCTGTCGCAGGTGCTGGAGTGCTTGCTGGTTATGACAAACTCCAGCTCATTCTCTTTGGAAAGAAGTACGGATCTGGTGGTGGTTAAGACTCAAGACAGAATGATGACGATAATTTCACAAGACAATTATGTTGGTTCCTTTTTAATTCAATACCTTGGGATATGTTAAAGATAGTGGCTTTTGAGGTTTCCTAAAAATTAATGTGTTTGATATTGTGATATCTTAGTTTTGCATTTGGTTTCATCTGGAGTTTCGAACTGTGTATTTTCCACCCACCTATTGGCAAAAACTTGAAAACTGCTCTCTTCTACCCTTTCAAGTTTGTTGGGATCGAGCTTGATCTTGTGAAATGGTAGCGTCATGAGCTGGGTACTTTATTAAAGTCGACTCGCCCAACCTGTTCAGTGTCCTGAGGATATTACCACCAGAAAATGAAAAATGATGAGAATATTGTGAGTACTGTAGATGCTGGAATTGTCAGCGACAAACCGATGCAGCATGAAAAAAAATGAGATCATGCTGCAGCTTCTTAAAGAAGATGCTTACTGATTTTGAATTCTGCAAGAGTATAAATTAATTGGAATTTAATTAAAATCATATTCACTGCCTCACTGGATCCCATCGGGCTCATAGGAAATACAGTCAAAAACAGAGAAATGAACGTTAATTTCGAACAGTAATAACATGGAAAAGGAATAAGAATAAATTCGTATTTCGAGGGGAAAAAAGCAATAATGTTCATTTCCTTCTGAAATTATTAACTATGTACAAAACCCGGTAAGAGACATCGGGTAATAATATAAAATGCTGGGAAGGAAATTTCTAACGATGTGCTTTCACCTATTAAAACAATGTACACCTTGGGTGCCATCAAGTCATTACTGAAATTACCAACCACTACAATTGGTCCTCTTTGATATAAACATAATGGAAGCTTCCCTAGGCCGGAGGCAGCGGCCGGCGGCAAGTCGGGCACTCCATCTTTATATCCATCCATCTTTGCAAACAACCAGAGTGGAAGAAATGATCGCAGGGTGCTACCTGAAAGAGAGTTTGAGCTTTAGACTGATCCCAGATTGTGAATTATGATTCTAACAGATGGAACTTATATATATATATATATATATATATATATATGTATGTATGTATGTATGTATGTATGTATGTATGTATGTATGTATTCAAATACCATGCATTCATTGGATCTCTGAGAAAAATCAATGGCCGTCATGCAAATAACACAGTCTGAAGCATGACTTCTGTCTTGATCAACCCTCCTATAATAGCTGTATTTCTCAGGTAGAATCTGTAAATCATATGACCACGAGTTAAAAAGCAAAGAGGGAGCATGTTGGATCATGTTGCAAGTTCGACTCAGAAATAAATCCTAGAGGCAATGGTACGGAGCACACAATCTAATACGACAAGGAATATGTTATTGTCCATCCTTAATCTAAAAAATCTGCTAAAGAGATCAATCAATTAATACTATAGGACCAACTTAAATAGTGATAAGAGCCCCTAAAAGCATTAACGCGTTATGTCCATAAAATGATTCAAATAATTGAAGAAAACTAAGTTAGAACCAATACGTTTTAGTAGATAAAAACTTAAAACTTCAAATTTAAAATATTTGGATGAAGTTAATCCAATTGAACAAGGCGAAGGCAATTATCAGGAAGAAATCAGAGTTGAAGCCCCAACCTGTCGAGGAATGAACCAACGGGATCCAAGGTAGTGCTGAAGCAAAAGAACCCCGGCTTGGAATCCAGCAAATACAACCAAACAAATACACCAGTTCTTGTGGGGTTCCACGTGCATGAAATTGTTAGGGCAACCGAACATATATAATGGGATTGCTAGCCGAGTGATGGTTATCCCTAGGATATAATGAGGATGCAATGGTTTGCGTGAATCACGAACAACATTGGTGATAATTTGAGGTATCCAAAAGGAGTATATAAGAAGAATAATAGGTCTCAAATAACTATGAAATTCATACATGAGCAAAATGCCACCTAACAGGATCCCATCTGCAAAAGAAGATGTACAGTTAAGTCAAATTTGAACCCACACTTCTTCATACAAGAAACTCTCCATACCCGTTAAAACAACAGGAAACATAATATATGACTAGGTCAGATTTATTAACTGACTTTGCACGCTACATAATGGCCAGAGCATAAAAAACTTGGATCACACATTTGGATGCAGGAATGATTGTGTATTATACAACGCAGAGTGAACTAAGGATTTTATGTATGTTTATGAATTATTTGGCTTGGTTTAATCAAAGTATTGACTAGTAAAATAGCAGCAGAAATAGCTTAACCAACGCAAACTAACTCCTAAGTATGGTGATCTTCATAATCCAATAATTTAGGTCATAACATAACTCAGATACCATGAACATTCATTTTGATGAAATTACAAACAATTAGATAGCAGACAAGAAATTTTGTTCTAAATGAATACTTACAGAAACGACTGTATAAAACTGAAAGCTCCCGTCTCATTGTTTCCCAACCTTCCCCATTGTTGAAAGGCCTACTTGCCTTCCATATGGCAAGGAGATATCTCATCTCAAATATTGAGAAGACCACAAACTTGAAAAAAGCCGCAGTTGCAAAAGCATTGAACAAAGACTCTGCACAGCAAAAAGTAACCAGCCATTCACAATCTTACCTAAAGAAGATAATCGTTCAAGCCACATCTGATAATTCCATACAACAAGCATGAAAACATAGCACTTCTCTATTGCCTCAGGTAAGAGAATATTTTTCACGCCCTTTTGAGCCAGAACAAGATATTGTTATAATGAGTTAGCCAATGTATATACAATTGTTTTGCAGACGGCTTTATGGATCAAATGTCGTATATCATAAGGTCTAGACTAGAACAGAGTTAGTTTTCAGGAATAAATTAAGTGTTAAGAAAGTTAAAATGATATTAATAGAAGCACATGCATAGTCTCGAGGTTCTGGCCACCCAAGTATCTGTATCCAATGTGTGTTCGTGTTTCAATGATAAGATCAATATCTCCTTTCGATGACCATCTGGGTATACAATTGCCTGTTTATTGCAATTTGTATATACAGAGGAAAAGATAAGGGCACAGAAAAATATTTTAGCTAGGCTGCCAACCAATAATTTTATGGGCACAAATAATTTGAAGTTTTTCATGCTGCAAAAGATTTTTCCCCTTTATTTATCAATTTACGGGCGAATAATAGATCGGTAAGAGGGAAGAGAGAAAGAGAATGCACAAAGTCTGTAGAGCAATCTCAAGAAAATTGAATTTTTAGCACTTAACATATAAAATTACCAATTAGTATCCCAGCAGTCAGATGTAATAGGCAAAGATAAGCATCCATGATTGCCTGTTGGCCAATCATAAAAATTGAAACCTTGGCAGCTCCCTGCAGTGGTATATTCAAAATTAGATTAGTTTTCTATAAATACAATACTAAATCATGAGATAAACTTTTCCATGTAAAACCACTGGAAAGCTAAAATAGTTTTTTTATTAATAAATAGCAAACGTGCAATATCGTTGTGTATAAATAAATTCTTACAGATTGAGTGTTGCCATGCTCCATTTGTCGAATCAATAAGAGAACTTGCAAGAAAGACACCTGATATATGCATATTAAGGAGCTCAAGCAATAATGGAATGGGCACTAACAGTGTCCTCATTTGCAAGGATGTTAATGATTGAAGGATACAAAGGTAACCATCAATGTGTAGTTCACTGCTTTGTTATAGTAGACCTCGATGTTAACAGAAGTTGCATTTAGTAGTAAAGGTGAGAAGCAGTCCCCATCATCATCAGTTGCCGGACTCTCTGTTAGCCCTTCAAGATGGAAACGGTTATGATCCCCATCTACAAGAATATACGATCATAAGGACAAAATTACATTTCATACCAGCAAGAAAAACGCAATGAATGAGAATAAAATTGCAGAAGAATTATGGCCCCGTGTTAATATTAACATCATAAAGTTAGTGCATTATTGATTATCTATTTATAACAAGATCAAAAGTTTCCTGCTTGCATTGCACTGGGGCTGCTCAAGTACCATTTGTTGATGATGACAGTCGTGAAATTTGTGCAGCAATTTCAAAATTGCAACGTTTCTCCACATCATATATTGGAGCTGTGATAAGCAAAATAATAGCAATTAACTATAACATTATAAGAAAGGTAAAGAAGAAAGACTATACATTAAAGTAAATTAGTAAGAGGGAATATTACAATGTTTTCTTCTCCACATCTTCTCTCGTGAAGATTCTTGGAATACTTGGGATGAGAAGACTCCAAGCTTGCAGAGAAAACAATATACGTAGTAAGTACTCCAGAATTTATTGGAAGTACAAAGGTAACAAAAATTACTTTTCTTTGCATTCACACAACCATAATGAAGACCTAACAACTTCTACTCAAATGAATTTACAGAAATCTAGATGTCTAACTTATGTTCAAATCCTGTATAAAGATTCCAAAAGGAAGTCTTCTTAAAGATAAGAAAGCATTCTATCACTGAATTTTTTGAAAAGGCCACTTTATATTCACAAGCTAACAGTGCAAGGTAAAGAACTTTGTAAGAGAGCACTCATAGGCCCCAACAGATGTATATTACAATAAATTTTTGATTAGATAAAAGAATTTTTATTAAGAGAAGAAAGATACCACTGGGAATCATTAGACGCCCTCCAAGAAGAAGAGATATCAAATAGTTGCACATAGAATAAGATTAAGTCAACGAAGCAAAGACCAGCATAAGTGACAAGCTTATGTCACTTGTGCTGAACTGTGGAAAGTATAAATGCCCCTTCATGGGGAAGATATGAATAGGTAAATGTTTTATTTTGTCTTAACTGCCATTCATAACATAACCATCATAGAGACCATTTTTCCGATCTAATGCACAACAGTCAAATGTATCATATACAATTACAATTACAAATAAATAAATAAATAAATAAAGATATATTACCAGATGATATGGATTAGATAAAATATTATCTTCACCCAGATTTAACTCTCCCTCTTTTCCACTGCATTAGAGGAAACAAAAAGAAAGAACATAATCAGAATTCAGATATTTATGTTTACACATCACTGTTTCAATATCATAGAGAATTTAACTATTAAACAAAATAAAATTAAAAAGAAAAGCTAAGCCAACAAATTATTGGAACAACATATAAGGCCAAACTAGGGCTCAAAGAAAATTGAGGGATAATTCGACATCCATTTTAACATTGCTCAGCTTGTCTGAAAAAGTATGGCAAACATGCATCCTACGAAAAGCAAAGCAAGACCTGATTGAGCATAATTGAGATTAAACCAGAAAGTATTTCAAAATTTTATGCAATAAGAAACAAAAAAATTGTGTTTTAATCATGTAAGTTCAGCTCGGTTGAAACAAGACAGAGTTAGGAAGTTTTCACAACCGTCCCATAGATTTTGTTCATCTGAATCTATTTGACAAGAGTGTATTAAAATCCCTTCAAAACTGCTGGTAGCTGGTATTGAAATATTAAAAATGCCTCTAAGAACTACAGCCAAGATTTTCTGCATAATTTATTCAGTCACTCTACAAAAAATGGGCTTCCTTAACTGACTGTTTATCATTCTTTCCTTTACTGTCAGCCCTTCGCTATCAGATTTATTCTAAACTGATGTTCACATGTTCTAACTTTCCAAAGTTCTGACTTCTGAACACAGGGCTTGAAATTTTGAAATTCATTAGCTACTTCACCATCTTCACTACATGCATAGAAGTTTAAGAGTTTGTATTTCTTTTCCTTAAATTTCAAACCCTCATTTAGCTAATAACTATAGCTTCGTTGTTACAAGGAAAGCTATTATTTTGTCATGCATCAACCTCTAAATAGTCATCTAACTGAAATAACATATAAAGATTTTTTTCCAAATCTGACAATAAGTCATTATACAAACATGAGTTGTGCATCAGAGGCTTATATCTATGAAAGTCACCTGCTGGCTACCATTCGAAGCTGTCTAAAAGGCCATATATATACACCTTCTACTCTGATTTGAGCACCGGCGACATTGTACTCATTGTCAAACACATCATGGAATATAACTACTCCCTGATAACAAAAGATTTGAGCAAGAAAATGAGGTATGTATCTTTGATAAAAGAATTATTAGGATTATACAAACAGTTATAAGGATTTGCCATAACTAAAAGTCATTTAAATCATTTTATCAGAACACTGACCGTCAAAATATAAACTAGAAGCATGAAATGCAGAAAAAGTAATAGTAATATGCTTGACTAATCAACAGTGACAGAATACGATCCCTGATAGCATTGAGACCTTTACAGATGCAATTCACTTAAAACATTCGAAGGAAAGAGAGACATGGTTTCATCCTGTGGTAGCCATTTTTACATGGGAAAGACGCACCAGAAAAGTTCGAATTGCTGATGCATGAGAAGACATCAACGTAATACTAAATGCATGTGATGAAAGATGGCACCTCAATGAACGGAAACTATGGTTTAGATACGTCAAATGACGTGAGCGGCGTCACAACTTAAAAACAATCTTGACCAGCATTCAAGTGGATCAAGATACGTGGCAAGGAGAACCAGAACCAGATAAGATGCTTTGCATGATTTAGTATATCAAGAGCATGATTGGCATCAAAACTTTATTACTTAATACAATCACTTTATCCATTGATATTTCCAACGAATACTCTTTATGACATAACGCTAATATAGCCCCTCCATTAAGCTAGAAGTGCATTTATCAGAAGCTGAACTGATAGAGCATGATTGGCATCAAAACTTTATTACTTAATACAATCACTTTATCCATTGATATTTCCAACGAATACTCTTTATGAAATAACGCTAATATAGCCCCTCCATTAAGCTAGAAGTGCATTTATCAGAAGCTGAACTGATTTTAAAATAGCGAATAGAACAAATAAGAAAATAAATCACAAAAGAATGTAGAACTCCAGCTGAAATGAAACCAACATTACAGTTTAACATCTCACCTGCACATAATGCACACCATTTATTTTTGTGGGTGTACTAACTAATTCAATTACAGTATCGCCGTTTGTTTTTCTGATGTCAGGAAACCTGGAAGAGCCATTGGTGGTATCTAAAAATTTCCATGTTCCTGTAACTCAAACGCAGAATATAAACATCATCAGATTGTGGCAAACTTGTAAACTCATGCCGCAACAATTTAGTGTAACAAGTGTGTGTATGTGAAGAATATACACCCATTTAAGTGAACAACATTTCAATGAACTGGATGAAATTCTCTCATCTGTGCCACACACCAGACTCAAACCACAAGGCAAATATAACGCCCATCCAAACATATAATTGCGGTAAAGAATACAAACCTTTGTATGTTCCTGTTATGTTCCATTGTGAAAATGGACCTAGTTCACTTTCCACTTTTCTTGTGACTAGCCACTGAAAGAAGGAAAATAAAAAAGATGCAAATAAATGAGTTATCATCCAAATTTTTTTGCTTCTACTTTCATACCCGGAAGAGCAGTAACAACTAAAGCAACTCCTGCGACTTGACAGATGAAAGCCTGAACGCAAGAGCCCCATGATAAAAATAAATTGCTTCAAATGGGTCCGAGCTCATTAAAAATTCACATTATGCATCTTCAATTAGCATAATCAAATAACAACACTGCAATTAATTACAAGTTCCAACACTGACCTCATCGCCCCACGACCGAGTTCTCTCCCTTAGCGGTCTCAGACCTGCCACGGGACGAATAAAGAACAGAACAGCCCACCACCAAAACGCAGCCTGCAATAGAAACCCTGATACACTTCTCTTACTCAACCAGAAACCCAATCTTGTACAGGCAACCATGTCAAATCTCAGGCATACCATATCTCCCAAAATTCAACTGCAATCCCACAGCCCAGTCCTTGATTGCGGCTTATCACAAGGCACCAGAAATGCTAACCCAAAAACCAACATATCATGAGAGAAAGAGAGCGTTTGCTTCAAAAGGAGTCAAAGACGAGAACCACCAAAGCACAACGACGAGTCACAAGTCCATCAGGTACAGAAAGTGAAAGCCTAACGACATAATCACCACCAAATGAAATCTTTTTTTCCCAAGCAAAATAGATCCCTTCACCAGCTTAATTAGCACCAAATGCAGCCTTCGTTGTACCTAATAAAATAATAAATAAAAAAGATTATAATTTTGGACTTCGATGAAGATGTCTTTCTCAGGGTTCTCATCTTCTCGGGCAGTAGAGTTGACGACTCCGCCATGCTGGGGTTTTTGGTAAATGCAGGTCAGAGTGGCTCTGGTTATGGAGGAGATGACTAGTTTACCACGCGCTTTAAGGAACGTGTGGTCACGTACGAATCAAAAACAATTTACTAGACGCTGGTCCAATACGTAGATCGCGTGAGATGTCGGAAGCTTTATGTCGGAATTAGGCGATCGAAGTGAAACTTCGGCATTAGTTGCAACACAGCGTACACAAACTATGGAATAATTATAATTATAAAATTATAAAAGCGAAAAAAGGAAAAAAAAAATTTATGAGTTTAATCATTCTAAAAAAAATTATTATTAGAGTTCCATATCCTAAGAAGTTCAAAGTAGATAATGGTTTTAAATACATATTCGTAGGTAAAAAAAAATAAAAATCCATATGTTACGTACCTTACTGGCTTTTCCCTTGTTAGCATCATAAGAAAATCCATTAATTTAATGTTCTGTGGCTAATTATGCGTCTACGACTCAACGATTGAGATGCTTAAAAGATATTCCATTTATTTGATTTGGATAATTTTTAATTGGCGTTCCGTATGCGTATGCTAGTGCTAATGTATGACGTCATATAGTTGAATCATACCATATAACTATCCATTTATTATTTCCCATTATATAAATAATATCATCTGAACACAAAATTGATTTTCATTAACTCCATTAATTAAAGGACGACAATTCTAATCATTTCTCGGCCCAAATTTATCTTGACTTGTTTGAGATCAAATGCTTCACATGTGAATGTTCTGATATGAGTGAATACTTCTCTAAAATACTTGAGAGAAAGGGTAAAGTTTTAAAGAATAAATATAATTATTAAATATATAATAATAAATTTTAATATAGAAAATAGTAATAGATTTACGATTGCTTACGTTATTTTTTTGAAAACTATAATATACCAAAATATTCATTCTATTGCGCACTACTAGGTTTTTTTTTTTTTGTATGCATTGTGGTACAATTTCATACATTTGAGCAATTTCGGAGACACAGTACAATCCCAGAAGCTTCCGAGGATAGTAGAGAAATGCAATAGGTAGGGCTCTTGAACTTTTAATTCATAATCAGAAAATTAAATGTTAATTAATTTTTCAACTCAATTTTCTCATAGATTACTTTCTCTTACTTGATTAAATATCTTATTTTCAATCCTATAGGCTAGCTCATCAAAGATGGTCCTGAACATATATACACTTCAATCTTTATTGATCAAGCTAGTTAAATAATATATAGAGATTAAGAAAAATTATTAAATTAATTATTTGTTATGAATCACTCCAATCTTTATTATACAACACATTAGTTTGTATGAGAAGATCCCTTGTAAAACTCTCCCTATCATAATTTATATGCCGAAAGCAAAAAAAAGATCAGGCCCAAAGAAATGAAATAAATAAATTTTGTTTTAAATGAAATGAGAAAAAAAAAAATCAATAGAATGAAAAACAAGCCAGCCTCTCTATTTGGGAAGTTACCGACCCAATCGTTTTGGTAAAAGCCTGTCCATTTTAGGGGCTTATAAAATATGTTATGAATATGAATTAGTCATTATTTTTAAAAATATATAATTTAATTAGTAAATTTATTTTATTCATAAATATAAGATATATTTACTGACTATTTCTTAAATTATTCTTATTAATACTCTATAAACAATAATCAAATAAAAAAATAAAATAAAGGGTTAAAACTGATAATTAATATATTTTAGAAAAAATATGTTATAATAACTAACTTAATTATTTTTTTAATATAATTAAATTAATTAAATATATTTTAATACACACAATTATTCTCATATAGTCCTTAATCCTTGTCCTTAATATAATTAAAAACTCAAGATGTTATTTGGATTTGTTTTCTTCACCATTTTATATAGATGCTGCTTTTCTTTTGTCCTTTTCGTAATATATTAATATTTGTATTTGTGGATATTGGTTTAGTGCTCGTCACAGTAATAAGCACTAAATACTTATTATTATGATAAAATTTGAGCTGTTTAAATTAAATCTGAGTGGTTTGAATTTAAAATTTTTAATCTATAATTTTTCCTATAACAAATCTATTTTTGAGTAAATTACATTTATGATATTATCTTCATTTTAATTTTTGTATATATTAAAATAAAAATTATTTTAAATATAACTATTAAGTTATATTAAATATATAGTGTCCAAAATTAATCTAGAGGATTAAGATTATAATGAACAGAATGTGCTAGCAAAATTTCTACACCCATGGCCAAATGAGTAAATTCTGCAAGCACAACACGTGGTGTATAATTTTTGTCAATCCCTGATTAGTGAACACGTAATTAAGGGGAAAACGATGCATGCCTTAATTGCTCCAGGATTCGTAAAATAAAACTTGCCGATTTTTTTAAGAAAATGTTAAGTGAATTATGTCACTCAGTATCATAAACTTATTTTTATCATATTATTAGACTAAAATTAAATTTTTATAACTAAAATATCTCTCCGTAGAGTTTTCTTTAATAAGATGATAATCAAACCTTCTTCCTCACATATTGTAATTTAATCGATTAACCACTATACTAATTACATTTGTTAAAATTAAATAAATTTAATTGCAATGAAAACATTAAATGAATTTATTTATATAGCAAGTCTCATGCCACACAATTATTTGGCGAAAATGGTAAGTCAATAAACTTCAATTTTTATATGATTAATCCCTCAAAATCTTGACTGCTATTGTTTTATTTATATATTTAAATATTATTATATTCAATTGGGGTAATTCTTTTAAAAATATTTTTTATATTGGCACGGAGTCAAATTAGACACCTCATGCTTAAGAAAATATGATTGTTTTTTCAGGTGGTCAAAGCCCTTTTCATTTAAAATAACAATTGTTGGCTATTGATTGCTATTTATTGGCAAAAAAAAAAAAAAAAAAAAAAGGAAATGAGGTCCTTCCAACCATATCCGAACCTCTAATCGAAGTAACTGATTTTAAGTTTAATTAGTTCGAACATACTAAGTCAATACTTTCAAATCAAGTATCATGAGATTTTGCCATAAATTTCAATAAAAACACAAATAGAGAATATAGTAATTACAGTTGGCATTGATGTAGCAATTAGCCGTTTATTATTTGCTTACGCATGTTATTGTATTTTCAATATGGATTACACCGTTTAGCTAGTCACATGTAAACAATCTTAATTTTTGATATCTATGAATAAAATCTGGTTAATACTATTAAAAAAATTAATTTAATTTAATTTTTTTATTTTCTGATAGACATTTCGTTTTCAATTTTGTAATTTTTTTTAAAACATACATAATAAAACGAAGATCATTTCTAACTTTTACTTTTCTTTCTGTGAAAGTTTGTAACAGTTACTTTATATCTTCTAAATCTTATTTCCAAGATGAGCGTGATCCTGAGATTCTGCATATAGCATCCGAGTTCTGAGACGAACATAGAGTATAATTAAAGATCACGTAGAGAAAGAATAGTAAATTAAAGCCTGCTTCGGAAACGCTCACAAATCATTTATAAGTAATTAATATCCCTCAGAAGCGATTCTCATAAGCATAATTATCTGCCAACGTTCATTTTCTATCCATCACTACTATATATAGTCATACATATGTCTTCCTGCTGTCTCATCCTCTTTCTCATATATATTAGCTCGCCCTCTCTATTGTTTATCATCAATACCATAGAAACATCAGTTTCAGTGCAATAACAATGGCGTCTGAACCACAGAGATTAATGCTCGAACCGTTTCTTCCGATGACTGTTACGTTGCTGCTTTGCTTTTCATCATCATCCCAAGCTTTGAAATTCAACATTGGTGTCAAAGATGGCTGGGTTGTGAAGCCTTCTGAAGATTATTACAATCACTGGGCTGAAAGGAATAGGTTTCAAGTCAATGATACGCTATGTAAGTGCAACTTTTTACAGGTAATTAACGTATTCTTGATTATTGTAATAGTTTGATAATCGATCTTTTCTGTTACATGTGTACGTGTTAATGTAGATTTCAAGTATAAGAAAGGCTGAAAGGGTCTGATTCAGTTCTAGTGGTGAACAAGACGGATTACGATTCCTGCAACACCAAGAATCCCATGAAGAAGATGAACGACGGTGATTCTTACTTCACCTTCGATAAATCGGGTCCTTTCTTCTTTATCGGTGGCAATTCTGGAAAGTGCAAAAAGGGCCAGAAGCTTATCTTCGTCGTCTTGGCTGTCCGGCACAAGATTCCTACTGGCTCACCTCCGACGACGGCTGCTCCGGCTCCGTCTCCAGCAGGTGAGAGTTTTCCACCCGCCATGTCGCCGGGGAGTTTGTCACCTCGGCCAAGTGAGGGACCAAATGCTGGTGACAACTCTCCGGCGCCGTCGCCGTCGCTTCCTTCGGGTTCTACGAGGTTTGGGGGTTCTGTGAGCGTGGTGGGGATGGGGGTGTTATTATGGGTTGCTTCTTCTTTGGACTTGTTTGAGATGTTGGTTTATGTTGGTACAAAATAAGTTATTATTTTATTTTAATATTTGAAAAAATATTTTAATTTTTAACTATTTAAATTTATTTTTAAGATAATGACTCATTTTATTTAATATTAATATTATCTAAGAGAAATGAGACTTTATCATATTTTAAACTAGATATGAATTCAATTTTTTTAAAAAAAATCTACCAAAAAAAAGTCACTTGTTGATTTTATTTGTCCATGTTGAAATTTGAGTAAATGCCTGCAGATTTTATTCGGCTCTGGAGCTTTTTGGCCAAACAATATATTATTTTGGATTTGGGTAGAAAAGAAGAAAAATAAGAATATGATAAAAATGATCATGAAGTATCTATACATAAAAATATTCATCTCATGTTTTTGGTATATAAAAAATCAGGTGAGTTGGGTTTAAAATATACCTTAAAATGAGTTATTAGAAGTGAGATTTAAACTTAGGACTCTATGAAGAGTCATGACCCAACTCATTCATTAATAACCAAACAAATATTTGTCATTTATCCAAAAAACTAATATTCGTGGGCAATTTATCCCATCTTTTATAAACTGAAAGATCTTCAAAATCTTAGGAAATAAACTAAGCCCATTGTAAGTACACAATGGCACAAGGCCCAAAGGCAAAAACGGAAAAGTATTTCCAGGTGTAGCCCAAGAGCAGATTTGGGAGCTAGGGTTTTCGTTGAAGCAATTTAAAAACCAAAGGCAAGGGTACCAAAAGGGGTTAATCCGAGTGATAAGCGGCTCGATATCGCTTAGACGAGATTTTGAGTTTGAGTTTTGGCGTATGCAGAAAATTTCCATTGGGAGACTCACCCACTATAACCAGGTGCGCGACACGGGTCAGATCCAGATATAGTTGGGGCAAAACTCTGGTGAACCGGGTGGGTAACCAAAAAAAAAAACCGGGCCTCTGAGTCTCTTATTTGCTACCTGCCATTTCTCATCTCCTTAAGCGATTTAGCTGCGTCTCTGTTTTGCACAATGTCTTCTTCGAATATATCTCTCTCTCTCCTGACCTCTCAGATCGTTATGATGTTATTGTATTGAACAAATGTAGAAATGATTTAGAAGTCGACGAAGAGGATGAAAGCAAATCAAAGGATGTGTGATCACCAATGATCAAAACAATCCTCGCTACGTTCTTTCTGATTCGTCTATCGACTCTATTTTCTTCTTCTTATTATTGTTAGTGTCTGCTTATTTCCTGCCGTTGTTCCTTCTGATATGGATTTTGGATCTCAAATCCTCTGAGCATATACTTCGCTGTAAAGTATTTGTGCATATTTTTAAAAATAGCCAGGGACTGCATTAAAAGCTATATATGTGGGTATATATATATATAAATTTTATAATACTCCTTTAATATAAATTTATATAGAGATTTAAATTTAATTATAATAAAATAATTTAAAAAAATTAATTAATCTTATAATTAGAATTTAATAGAGTATATTTTTTTCAAATATTTTAATAATTTTTATCAATTTCTTCTATTTTTTATTTTATTATTATTAGGAGAATATTAATAAAAATAATTTAAGAAAATATTAAAAAATTATATTTATAATTAAAATTAATTTCTTAAATAAGAGTAAAGAGTAGACGTTTTCTTGAAGATAATGGAGTATTTAAGAGGGGATGTAACACAGCATATAAACGGTTTAGAAAAATGAGAGTGCCGTGTGATATTGGAACACTATTTACAGTATATGTAAGATATTGTGGAATGCATTTTCTGAAAAATGTTTTTAAATATTAAACACTTCAGACTTAATATTTATTATATTTTTATATCTCAATATTTTTTTAGATATTTAATTTGAACAGTCTAAAATTTAATCTAATAGTTGATAGTTACATAAAGTGGAGAGAGCCTTCAATGGAAAGAAGCAACGATATTTTAATGCAAAAATCCCTAAAATATACTTTTAAATTTTTAAATGATCACACTAATTTTTAAAATTCTAAATTTATACAGATGATTATATAAAGATTTTAAAAGTTTAATAGTTTAATAATTTTACCTTTTGGAAGATTTATTATTTTTATAATAAAATTTATTATACTTTATTAAATATTTATCATAAGAATAATATAATTAATAAATATATTTTTTAATATCTTAAACATATTAAAATAAATAGATCATTTTGAGAAATTTATTATTTTTATAATAAAATTTACAACATTTTATTAGATATTTACCATAAAATTAATTTATTTTAACAAGTTTAATTATTAAAAAAATAATTGTCAATTATATTAATTTTATAGTAAATATCTAATAAAATATAATAAATTTTATTATAAATAAATCTTTTAAAAAGTTGAATTGTAAAAGCACATAAATTTTAAAATCGCTATTTAATCTTAAGTATGAATTTACTATTTTGAAAATTTGGATAATAGTTTTGGAATTTAGAAATTGAATGGGTAACTTTTAAGGATTTTCCCTTTTTTTATTCTCACACTAGTTTTCAAATGACAGCTAAGGACTAAGATACTTTTCTAGTATTTCTAGAATTTATGGAACCTGTTTATCAATGTAATTCTTAAAAGGTACCAAATTATTATTTTCCATATAAAAGGGAACTTCTTCTGAAACGACACCGCTGAGTTCTCTGTCTCTGCCTGTGACCACATCTGATATCCCTGCCTGTCAGCCCTTGATCCGGGCGTCTCAACTCTATATCATCTACGATTCGCTGGGAGGTGCACTACCTGCATCTCTACGAGAACGGCGCGTTTCGCTATGTGGAATATCGGCCATTGATACCGTTAAATCACGGACTTCAACTTTTCACATTCTCCTTCGACATCTGAAACACAACAGCTTCGTGCTCCGCCGTCTTCCGCTGCTTGTCATCGATTCGGAACTCAGCCCTGCTCACCGCCGTGCCCTTATTTCATGCTTTCCTTTTTATTTCATGTGGCTGGAAGATCGTGTGGAGACCGTGAAAGTATGATTTGGTTATCATAAATTAAATTTCTTATCTTGCATTAATGTTTAATGGGATTGGATTTTTCTAGAGTTGGACTTTGCAACTATTGGGCCTGATATTGTCATTTTCATTGTTGACTTTTTAATGTGGGACTCTTTAGACCTTCGGGTTTTTATCAACAGTGCGATTCTGTAGCCTCGGTTGCATTAATTTTAAGCAAATCGACTGATGACTGATGCGTTGAACCTATGAAGACCATTGTGATCGGTTGATTTGAAGGTGTTGGATAAAATGCCTGGGAGAACACCCTCTGTAACGTAAACTCTAGTTATAAGAAATCTGTCTAAAGCTGTCATTCTCGTTGACATTCCATTCAGACCTTTGATTAATGATGGTGCTAATAATAATTGGGAAGCATATCTAGGTTAAATTATTGCATTTTACATTTAATTGAGGCTTATTAGACTAAACGACCACCAAGTAATTGCTAATTACGTCCATTTTTACTTCATCTTTTTCCTTCCCCTTTTTATAGAAATGCATGTCACCTAATAGTAAACTGATTTCCTTCTTTTCCTTTCATCGTATAATTTCTTCCTAACAGATATGCTGACAGCTTTGCCGCATTAAGGATGATGAAGACTTTGTTCCTTCCTTACCAAGTGATTCTCAATTTTTTTTATATCATTATCTGTGAAGGAGTTTTTACTAGTCAAATGCTCATTTCTTACCTCTAATGTCTTCAATTCTTGGCTGATGGCCATATTTGAACTCTAATGAGTGTAGCTGCTCTCTTTCATCCTTAAAGGACAGCTACTACTACACTTTGAACTTTTTCTGCTATCTGACTCAATTTTTGTTTCATTACTGAAACCTAACTCTGTTTTCATGTTCTTCATAGCCTTGGGTGTGAATTATCTCTCTTTCTATGATTGTGCTAGTACTTATTTTGTTATCTTCATTTGTAGGTATTAAATTTTTCATCTAAAAAACTTGATAAAAAATTTGAAGTGCGTAAGCACCTAAGATCTAAAGGACCAAAGATGGAGCTTACTATTACACAACCTGATGATTGGCATCTCCACCTTCGTGATGGTGACCTTCTCAAAGCTGTCGTCTGTTCCAGGTAAATTCACTTAATAACAGAAAGGCCTGTAGGTCAATCCATATACAATCTCGTAAATTTTAGGGGATGCATGAGAGGAATGCTTGCTCCTTGTGTCTTTAATATTCCTACAAATGAGAAGATTTTTGAATCCTGATTAATGACTAGTACTCCATTACAGTGCAAAGCATTTTGGAAGGGCGATAGTTATGCCAAATTTGAAGCCACCTATTACCACCGCGGCTGCTGCTTTGGCTTACCGAGAGTCCATCTTAAAAGCACTGCCTAGAGATAGTAACTTCACTCCTCTAATGACCCTTTACCTAACAGACAACACAAGCCCTGATGAGATTAAACTTGCAAGTAAGTCTTGTTTGTGGGTACGCAATTTTAAAGAAATTTACATATGAAATTTGATCCAGTATATGACCAAAAGAAGTTTTCAAGCGGTAGTAAGTTTAATTTGCATGTCCAGGGTTGTATATATATATGCTCTTCAATCTGTTGTTTAGATTCTTGCGTTCGTCCCTCTTTGTCTTTATTTATCTTTTTTTAAGATAAATATATTACATTTATTGATGATGCTAACTGCATTAACAGAAAGAAGTGGAGTTATTTATGGTGTGAAGCTTTATCCTGCTGGTGCCACAACAAACTCCCAAGATGGTGTTACTGATCTTTTTGGAAAATGTTTTCCTGTCCTAGAGGAGATGGTTCGGCAGAATATACCATTATTGGTACTTATGTGATTTTATGTAACTTTTTTTTTTGTCTTCTGTTTTTTTTTAAAAAAAATTGTTACTCTTGATTTTTTTCCATTCTATTTTTCCTTCTTAACTGTATGAACCTTGTTTATATGTGTTATATCTAAGAACGTCTTTTGTTTCTTATTTTACAATCTTTTACTAGAAGAGGATTCCTGATTTATAATAGTTCAAATCTTATGAGCCCCTTGTAATCTTTTCTATGAACTGCATGATGTTTGGCAAGCCACCCGGTGACATGTTTGCCTTTTTCCTCTGGTCTTTCTTCTCTCTTAAAGTACTTAAGATGTCTTTTCTTGTACTTCCTTATGCTTGAATCATTTGTTTTACAGGTTCATGGGGAAGTTACAGATCCAAGTGTTGATATTTTTGATAGGGAAAAGGTCTTTATTGAAACAATTTTAGAGCCTTTACTTCAAAGGCTTCCTCAGCTGAAGGTTGTAATGGAACATATTACTACCATGGATGCAGCTAAATTTGTAGAATCTTGCAAAGAAGGCATGTCTAATCATTTGGTTGAATGAGTTTTATCTTTATGTTATCATTACGTTTTTCATAATTTTCTCATGATTTGCTTTATTTGTCAGGTTATGTAGCTGCAACTGTTACACCACAGCATCTTATTCTGAACCGCAATGCTCTGTTCCAAGGTGGTTTGCAGCCCCACAATTACTGTCTTCCAGTGCTCAAAAGAGAAATCCACAGTAAGTTTTTTTTATGTCATATAAATCTAAATAATTTCAGCTTTTAACATCTTTCAGGTGCTATATCAGACTTCTTTATTAAAAACTTAAAATGGCACGAATGTTATGACCGACTTATAATATGAATGTAGCTTTCTTCCATAGAATTTTAGAATACTCTTACTGCCGATCTCATCTTCTGATATTTTTTCTCCACATGATTATCTATACTGTTGTCTTTCCTTGAGCTTCTTCTTGTTCATGTTGTTGTTACTTTTGTTTTGCAGGACAGGCTATTGTTTCTGCTGTTACTAGGGGAAGTAAAAGGTTTTTCCTTGGAACAGATAGCGCTCCTCATGAAAGACATAAAAAAGAATGCACTTGCGGATGTGCTGGCATATACAACTCCCCTGTCGCTCTATCACTTTATGCCAAGATCTTTGAAGAGGTAACACCTCGATCATATGTGAAGTTTTACATTCTTTTGGGTACAAGTCTTCTAGTTGCATATGAGCATTTTGTTCGGTCTAAGGATCAGGGGAAGGGGGTAAGTTCCAGTGATAAACTAGTATTGCTTAAATTTCAGTGCGTTGATTCATCAATAGCATTTGATCGCATCAATACAAAAAGGTTTGAAAAGTAGTTGTTCTGCATATGAATTCCAACCTCTGCTGATTTTTCCTTCTTCCTTTAGCTATTTCTTTATCCCCTATGGACTCAAAGCATATTATTTTCCTTAATGCTGGCAACATAATTATTTCTTCAATCTTTTAAAGCAAATATCCAATGATCCCTTGGGGATATGGTCACAAGCATTTTTATTTGCTTACTATACGTACTGCTTATCTGCATGATGCAACTAGCTAGAAGGAAAGGCCCGTGCTTTGCATGATTATTTGTAAATTGTTTTCATGTTCAAGGCTGGTGCACTTGACAAGCTGGAGGCCTTCACAAGCTTTAATGGACCAGACTTCTATGGCCTTCCAAGAAACAACTCAAAGATTAAACTGAGGAAGGCTCAATGGAAGGTGCCTGAGACTTTTCCCTTTCCGTTCGGAGAAATTGTGCCCATGTTCGCTGGTGAAACGCTTGAATGGGAGGCAATCCTTGTTTGATTGATGTCACTTCTATTGAAAGTTCAGTGTCTTTCTGCAGACTTCTTCTGAGAATAAATGGAAGGTCATTTAAAACAATGAGACATCCAAAAAGTTTCATGGCCGTCTCCTTTGTAACATAGAGTGGGAATAATAACTGCAACATTCCCAATTATTCTACAAATGAAACTTCTTATATTTTTGGTGAAATATTGTAATCATAATCGAAGATATGTTATGTTCCCAAACTAAAAGCATCATTTAGCTTAGTTGGAAAGGTGTAGAAGTATTTTGCAATGCATGTAGTTAATATCATCCAGTGAAATAAGATTTGTTGTTGTTGTTCCTCTATTTTTAAGTTCTAATTCGGCATATCGGCTTAATTTTTGGGTGAAACAACTCATGATGTAAACTCTAATGACAGTTGAATGAACGAGATTCTTTTTTTTGGGTGGTGCTCCATTTTGAAAGCAGCCTTTTTAACGTGTGATGTAAGCTTTATAAGCTTTATACGAAAGGCTAATCTAACTTGTCTCGTAATTTTCTTTTTCTTTGATTCAGAGGTTGTTCTTATAACTTTATAAACCTATACTAGAGAATGACTTTGTCGAACCTTTGCCTATGGTGTTTTTGTACCTATGTGTTTGTTTAATGGAAACGTGTGGATGTCTCTCCATAACTCCATTCATGAGTTTCCTTGAAGCACACTACTGAAAAGCTAGTATGTATTTCTCGCCGACCATCTTAGATTGAAAGCATGTAGGAAACCGTTCAATATTTAAAGTTTAAATCTTAAACTTTTTAGTCAACCCTAGACGCATAAAATCAGCCGTGTTTAAACATCACACCCACCTATCATATGATCAACAAAACCGTAAATTTTCAATATTTCTTAGTACATCATCTTATCTTTAGTTGACTTTTTTAAATAGTTATAGAGAACTAAATAAATTAGTTAATTATGATTAAATTAAACTCTTTAAAATAAATTCATATTATATACTCTTCAATTTACCCAAATTAGTTAATTAGCCCTTATATTAGTCACAATAAATTAATTTATTTAGCTTTCTAAATTTATTCAAAAATATTAACTAGCTCTTATACTTAAAATCAAAAGTAATAATTAATTAATGACCTAGAACCGGAGGTAGTAATTAATTAATGACCATGGTTAGTAATGGATGATATGAAAAATCAAGAAGCTGCAGCCTGTTGAGTTAATTATTTTGCTCTTCCGAATTTTATATGTAACCAGCAGATTTGGCTAGCTAATAATACAGGAACTATCAATGTTCCCCCCCCCCCCCCAAGCCAAGTTGCTAAACTTATTCAGTTTTATCAGAATTTTATTTTTTTAGAAAAAATAATAAATTCAATTCCAAAAACAGATGACATGTCATGAGAAGCTGCAGTCTTTTGTTTTCACATTGAAAAATTGAGTAAAGCTGTTTTAATTTCTTAGCGTTTATACACACAGCTTTAATTATATAATCCCACAAAAAAGCTTGACTATGTGAACGTAATTGCATTGTTTGCTCTTATATTTCGTGACGGACAATTCACACTATTATTAGTTGAAACAGAAGCCAAAGAAAAATGCCAATCTACAAAGACGGTGACATTTGTTAGATTCCTCTTGACACCACACGAACTAACAACAACAACAACAAATTCCAGCAAAACAACAAAATTACGACAGCAATCCCACCCTAAGTGATTCATATCCCAAACTATATCCATCATTTTCATTCCAGATTCATTGATTCTTTCTTTTTTTAAATACAAGAGGCAAGTTAGAACTTGAAAAATTAAATACATAGAACGCAATAAAACAAAAAACAAGACAAAAACTACTGTAAGAAATCCTTTCTCTTGTAAGCAAATAAACCAAGATGAGGATCTTGCAAAATCAACATATCTAATTCAGTCAGAAAAAAAAAAGCTTCTTTATCATGCCGTGTACTTTCAGCAAAATTATGAAATTATCCCAGATTACTAGACTCGAAACAAAATCATGTAAGAATTAATAGCCTTGGAAAGATCAGACCGCATTATATATTGAGGATTATCCTCGATGGATCAGTTTCCATATGATCATCAAAGCCTTCCATTATTACTTTGGATCATTCTAGCTCCTTCCAGAGATGTTGTCTTGGTGAAGGTGGAGATCGATTTGCTTTATTCTTCTTTCAATTGTTCAAGATTGCTCATCTTTATTAGGTATAAACATTCTTCTTGTTGAAGGAGGAGGTAGATTGTATTTAATTTGCATATTGTTCACTCATTGAGGATTCATCAATCAGTTCCTTATTGGCATAATTCCTTTAAGTCAGATTTACAATTCATTCATTATTAGCCCTATAACCATTGATGTTCATTTTGTAGCGAGCATATAAGTTCTCTAATTTTAATAAAAGTGGTTAATTTTTAACAAATAAATGAAAACATAATGCTAATTGTCAGTTACGTACGTCTAGGGCACAATTAATATATACTCTCAAAATCTGAAGCTAAATGGTAAGCACCTCGCTTAATTATTTGTTTATATATATATATATATATATATATATATATATATATATATATATATATATATAAGATGATTGAAAAGGTAAAGATCAGTACAACTGTACAAGGGAAAATCACAACCTAGATTTCAGGATACCATTCTGGGGGCAAAAGCTTGAAATCTTACACCACCATTATTTAATATCCCTCGGAGAAGCCCTTAATTAATTATCCTCTTGTTAATTAGAAGCTCCAGGGATCAGAAGCATTAATATTGTCAAAATCCCACAACTCTGATGGGTCTATTTCCACATCACTTAATGATCCATACACAAATCTTTTTAGCCTCTCGCTTACCTTGGTTGCTCCAAATTGAAACGTCGTTTGCTCAATCTGCAAAACCACACATAAACAAATCAAAACCAATATTAGTTCAATCACACACGCAGATAACTGGGGAAAAAACGATTTTCTTGAGATACAAACAGAATGTGAAGGAAAATCTTATAACAACATACCTCTGCATGCACTACGTGATGCATTGAATCGCCAGCAAGCGAGGAATTAGCACTCACGACCTGAACGTTCTCTTCATGGAGCATGCGAATGATCTCACAGAAAACGAACCGGTCATCTAATCCAGTGATCAGAACAACTTCTAGTGACGAACCCACCTCACGAATCTCAAGTTCTGGTGATCTCACCACAGTTTTCTTAGTCCGAAGAACGCTGCTACTTGTCGAGCAGCTAGCAAGTGATCTCTTCTTTTCCGTCAAGCTATCTTTCTTCTCTTGAGCCATCTTCAACTTCGCCTCCAAATTCTTTATATGGTTTATCGCCTGATCTATCTGATCAGGAAGTGGCAGTATTTCCTGCACCACACAAATTATATTACTGAGTCACATGATCCATACAGAGAATACGCAGAGGGAAGAGAAAGAACCTTGGGGTTATGGTTTGGGAGGAGAGAATTGAGCTTAGAGTAGAGAATCTTCATCTGGTTTCTTCTGTTTTTCTCTATGATTTTTCTTTCGACTTTTGGGGAAGGAGGAGGAGGAGGAGGCTGATTATGGTTCCCTTGAGTTTCCATTATAGTTCCTGGTTCTTCGAAGATGATATAGTGCTGGTTGAATTCATTTGTGTTGGCTTACAATGTTTGCGTGATTCTATATATATGTGGGTGGGTGGTATTTGGGATGTCTGTGAAGTGACCGTGTGAAAATGGGAAGGTGAGGAAACGTCACTTCTGAGGCGTCAGCTTTCATTTAATCATCTCGCCGTCAGATTAGAAGTCATCGGCCACGTGCCGTTTTATTTCTCGTCACGTGTACTTTCTCTCTCTCTCTCTCTCTGTTTTTTGCTTTTTGGTGGGTAGCATCAGTGTGCCTGTTTGGTTTTTGGGGAAAATTTAGCAAATTTATTCCCACGAAATTTTTAAACCTTGCTCCAGCCTAGTCAGCTAAATTAAAATTAAGTTTATAATATCAAAAGACATAAATATTCTACCTAAAAGAAAGAATAATACAGGCATTAATAAAATAAATATAGCCATTAATAAAATCTTTATTTATTTTGTTACAGTTGTCCCTATTCATTTTATTAATATCCATATTTACCTCATTAAAATCTATATTTTTTTATTAATGCTCATATTTATTTTATTAATTTTTTATTATTCTTACTAATTTCTCTATTTATCTTGTTAATTATTTTATTCTTTAATTTAAAGCTATATTCTTCTTTCTTTCATTCAGATTATTTTTATCTTTTAGCATTATAAAGTTAATTTTTATTTTAGTCCTTGAAAAGCAGTAAAGTTTCGTCATTTTTTGAGGACTTTTTAAAATAAATTTATTACTTTGAAATTTTCCCTTTTTGGTTGTTGTCTGTGACTGAGCTCGACTTTCTTTTCTGAGATGAAATCATGCAGCAATTAGCAATTGGTTGACGTTAATGCAGAATGTAGTTTAAATATTGTGTTAATAATATTGTAGTGTTCTTTCTTCCTGCTTACTGGTTCTTCCACTTAGTCAGATACATTGAACAATTTCCAGAGTAAAAAGGTCAACTAATGGAGCACAATTAGCGCAATGATAATATTGTCTAGTTTGATATATATATATATATATATATATATATATATATTTATTTATATATTATTTAATACCTAAATAGATTAATTACTTCTCACTTTATTATTTAACAGGATTTAACTTTTTAAAAAAATTACTAAACACTCGCACAAATCATTCCAAATTTCAAATGACTGAACAAACTAAGTAGCGTAGAAAATGGTTTTGCCGAGTATTTTAATTTGCACCAATAATAATAATGATAATAATAATAATAATAATAATAATAATAATAAATGTAATAGGAGTGTTGAATTGCCAAATCTGGCCTCATGGTTCATTTGTTGTAACAAGAAGCAAAACAATAAAACATCTTTTATTCTTTTATCAAATAATGATATCCCTGTCCTTTTCTCTTCTGTGTTTCCTTTTATCCCACCAAACAAGTTATAGCGCCACGTTTCAACAGCGCTTCTCTTGTTATGAAGGCCATATTTAAAAAGAATTATTAATATTAATAAATTATTCTTATATATTAAAGAAAATATTTTATTGAATACCATCAAAAATTAAAAATTAATCCCACACTACCTCTTATCTTTATCATATATTATTTTAAATACACACCACTATGATCCTATGTATAAGTCCATTTTGACTAAAAATTTTAGTCTTTAATATAAGTTTACTTAAAATCGTATCAATAAATATTTTATAATTTTACCCCTATTAAAAATAAAAAAAAATGAAGTAAAAGAAAAATATAGAGCAACACTCATTTTTAAATAAGGGCAAATTTTAAAAAGTCTTTAAATATAAGATATATTAAATAATTTAACTAATATTTATTAATATATAATAATTAATTAAGATAAATTTATATATAAAATCAGAGTGATAAGTCATATACTCGTAAGATCTTTACTATAAGAATTAATTTGAGAGTTTATTTTAGTCTAAAATATAAATTTATTTTATATATTTATTAATTTTTTTAAAATTATATATATTAATATTCTTTTAATAATAATAAAATAAAAAATAGAGGGATTGATAGAGATAAGAAAAATGATTAAAATATTTTTTAAAAATAATATATTAATTAATTTAATTAATTTTTTAATTTAAATATATTAATTAAATATATATTATATTAAAAATGAGAGGAGTATATTGCAAACTATATAGAGAGTAAAAATATAAATTATTTTAAATGGTTTTTTTAGTTAACAAAAAATATCTGAAAATAAGTACTAAAATTGGATTTGAGTATCAAAGGTGGCCGCCAAATGAGAACAAAAGGGGCGTGTATCACACACAATTTACAGGGAATAAAAGAGGAAAAGACCGAATGAAAAAAGTCAAGGGATAGCGGAAATGTGCTTCAAGTCTGAAAGGAGCTGTACAAATTTCGGCTCCAGTCCCTCATGCACCTTCCTCGATTTATCCTGCCAATCAATCCTCAATTCAACCTCTCTCCTGTTTTCTCCATACTCATAATCTTTGTAATGATATTTATTATTATATTTTTTAAATTAAAGGTACATGCACTTAACCGTATGAGATTTTATTAAATTACAAGGGCATTGACAATATTTATATTATTTAAAAGATAAATTATTATATAATATTTTAATATTATTTTTTTAATAATATTTAATATTTTAATTTTATTTATAGTCAATCTAACACTTAAAATATTTTTTTTAATTATATTTAGTATCATAATATTATTTATAATTTAAAGTGTCAGATACAATATAAATAAAATTAGAATACTTTAAATATTTTTTATTTAAAGTTGTAGATCTATAATTTTTAGTGAATAATTTTATTTTTTATTTTGTTTGAAAAAGTGATAGTTAGAAGAATAGAAAAATTGCTAAAAAATCTATGATAATAAAATTTATTACCCAAAGTATTTATATACCCAAATTTTTAAACTAGTATAACTATTTTTTAGTGATATGTAATATATCTTTAGTTATGTGTAAAAAAATTATATTTTATAGAATTTTATTATTATAAAATTATAAATACACTATAAATAAAATTTTATTATCATACACTATAAATAAAATTAAAATACTTTAAACATTTTTTATTTAAAGTTGTAGATCTATAATTTTTAGTCAATAATTTTATTTTTTATTTTGTTTGAAAAAGTGATAGTTAGAAAAATAGAAAAATTACTAAACAATTTATGATAATAAAATTTATTACCCAAAGTACTTATATACCCAAATTTTTGAACTAGTATAACTATTTTTTAGTAATATGTAATATATCTTTGGTTATGTGTAAAAAGTTTATATTTTATAGATAATTAAAGATAAGTTGTATATAGTTAAAAAAGAATTATATTATCCTTTAAAATAAATTTCAAATACATATATTTAAACAATAAATATCACGACAAGGGATTTTCAATAAAATTTTTCAAAAGAATTATATATTTATTAACATATTTTTTTTAATATGAGCTCGTTTGAATATGTGTTTAAAAAATGACTTATTAGAAAAATTTAGATAGTTTTTAGAAGAAAAAAAATTTTAGAGAAGAGTTTATAAAAAAAATAGTTTTAAATAAATGAGTATTTTGATTGTTATTTCTATAAATACTTTTATTATTAATAAATTATAAAAAATAGTATGATTATTAAATATATGAGAGATGAGAGATGAAAGGATGTATAAGAGAGATGAGAGAGGAGAGATAATATAAAAAAGAAATGAGAGAGTGTAAAAAAATGAGAAAAGAAAGATAGTATAGAAAACAAAAGAGATAGGAGAGAGAGTGTAGAAGAGATAAGGGAGTGGGAATAAGAAAAAATAAAAATAATATAGTAATTAATTAGTTCATAAACTCTTTTACTATTATATAAGTTACTGTGACTAACTTATTTAAAATTTTAGTTTTAAATTATGATTTAATCTAAAATTTCTTTTAAATAAATATAGCTATTTATTTAAAAAAATTAAATTATATCTAAATTTAAGTTTAAAATTTAGATTTAGTGAGTTTTTAACGATACAGTATAAAAATTAGAAAAATAATACAATTTAAAGTAGACGGTCTAGATTTTGACGTGTGACAACGTGTTAAAACGAACTCCCCCATCAATTATGTTTGTTACACGTACATGCTCAACAGTAATTGTAATACAAGCATTTTGTTTCCTTCACAAGGCGTGTTTAAATTAGCTTTTAAGAAATAGAATATAAAAAAAATATTTTAAAGAATATATTTTGAGAAAAATAAATTTTAAAAATAGAAATATTTAGATGATTAGTAGTATAATTATTTTTTATATTAGTAAATTACTAAAAATTATATGATTTGATTAAAAGTAGGAGAGAGGGTAGATAAGAAATATAAGAGAGGAGATAGGGTATAAGAAAAAATAAGGATAAGATAGTAATTAGATAGTTCATAAACTCTTTTACTATTTTAAAAACTAATTTTAGTAGTTTATTAAAAATTATAATTTTGACCAAAATAATTTCTGGACAAATATGGTTATTTGTTTAAAAAAATTTTAAATCAAAATTTTTTCCAAAAGAGTTTTTTAAACCATATACCTAAACACACACTCAGAGTCCATTTAGATAAGAGTTAAAAAAAGACTTATAAAAAAAATAATTTTTAGAAAAAAAATTTAGAGAACAATTTATAAAAAAATAATTTTAAATAAATTAATATTTAGATAGTTATTTTTATAAATATTTATATTATTAATTTTAATCCCGTATGTTTCCTCCTATTTTCTTTGAAATTACCCTCCTTTGCCCCTTCCTCTCTCTAACTTGCCCCATTGTCATGGCTCTAATTTGCTCCTAATTAGTCATATAATTACTTCCGGAACAGCCCCTTTAACACAAACTCCTGTCAAAGCTTATGATTGTGCGTTTGATCTCTTTCATCAGTGCTTCTCGTCAACTTGTTTTTCCCATCCATGCCTTGTCCCTTTCTTCCGCGTCTTTCCTTATTTGGTAAAATTCTTAATTACTTATCTTCATCGTGCAATTAACTATTCATTGTTATGTTTAAATATAAGATCCACGTAATTAATATATATATATTAAAAAAATAATTAATTTAATTATTTATAATAAATATATTGATAGA
The DNA here is from genome assembly GCA_037074615.1 of Leucaena leucocephala. Classification (NCBI taxonomy): domain Eukaryota; kingdom Viridiplantae; phylum Streptophyta; class Magnoliopsida; order Fabales; family Fabaceae; genus Leucaena; species Leucaena leucocephala. The sequence goes on along the minus strand of CM073546.1, from coordinate 3,380,127 downwards.
AACATATTAAAACTATCTTTGATAGAATATATTTTAAAAAGAATTATAAATTTTAGAGATAAAATAAAATAAAATCTTATATTTAAAATTAAAATAAATTTATTATATATATCTTATATTTAGAATATGATATGATAGTATGGGGGTTTGTGGTTGTCCTAATATTATGAGAGACAACTACTGAATTTAAAACTAGATATATAATAATATAATTCAGAAAATAGTATTAAAAAATAACTGTAGATAGTATGTTCCAATTTCTCATTAACTCAATGTTTTTTACCAATTAAATCCCTTAAGTTTCAAGATTTTCCTAATAAACCCTCCAGCGTGGCCTCTTTCAATTTTAGTTGAGAATGGGTTTTAACGGTTTCTATGTGTTGTTTTCTATACTTTGAATCGAAACATATAGTAATATGTATGAAAAGTATATAACTTTAAAAAAAAATTAAATGAGGAGAAGGCTTAGACACTGAACTTTATATATTTAATATAATTTTATCCGATCAATTTAGAAAATGTGAATTTTAAATTTAAAAAGAACACAGTAATAAAATTATTAAAAGTTATTAGGTGTATTAAACACATCATCGCGATGAAGTATTCAGATCAAGCTCAAGCGATCGTTTTTTTTAGTAAATTAAAAAAAAGGAGTGCAATTGTTCTATATCCCCATCATTGTTTTTTATAATTATTAATATATTAATATAAATTATTCAAACAATAAAGTATGATCGATCTCTAGGCCAACACATCATAGTACTAAAAGAATTGGGATCAAGCCCATGAAAGGTTAAAAAATTATTTTTTTTCCAAGGAAAAAAAAAATGCGAGTGCAATGAACCCGGAAGCTTTGGAAAAATGACGTAATTCGATCTAGTTCAAGCAATAGTCAAACGCTTTGAAGAAATGCACTTGTGGCCAGATTCAGAGTTTCTATCAATTATAGTTAAAGGAAGGTTCGAAAATGAAAAGATTTTCCCACAAACAATGGCCCGTACGTTGTATGCAATTATTTTATTTGTGTGCAGGTAAAGAAATTATGGTTGTGATCTGTGAAGCTAGTTAATTCGGTATACAAGGAATGTGGATTAAGGCCTATAATAGAATATTAGTTATTTAATTAGTGATTATTGATAGCATGAGATGCCCGCAGTGTAGCAAAATCAGCCACTGAAGCAATCCAGAGATGATGAGAATGCCACGTAGCCTTCTTCACTTTTATTCTTTCTTTTTGCCCTGACCAAAGGCACAAATCTGTCCACGTGGATGTTAATTAATTACACAACCACCCAAACGTCAGCGGGCATCTTCGTCGCTTTGAAATACAAGAGTTTTGGTTTGAGTCTTTTTCTCATGCGGGGGATATTGACTGTGAGCGCCTTTACCTCTTGAGATTCTCTCTCGTTTTGGATCTTAAGCCTCCAGAAGGATGTGTATAATCAAAAGTGATTACCTCTGGTTAGTAAAAATAGTTAATTTTTTTATAATATAGTAAAATACAGTTTAAATTTGTATTATAAGAGATTTTTATATTCAATACTAGACAGTATCTTATATATAAATTAAAATTTAATTTGAGTGCTTACGATGAGAGTCTAATTTGAACTGTCAATTTTATTTCTTTTATTTTTTATTTTTTTAAAAATTATTTTAATGTATATAATCTTAAATAAATATAAATTCTTAACTCTCAGTTGTTCAAAAAATAAATTGATTACTTAAAATTTTTCAATTAAAAATTTTAAATCTAGATGGTTAAAATTGTATTTTGGGCGTCAATCTAATAGTGGGGTATACATCGTACTAGACTTATTCCTATATTTGATTCTGAATCTGCTCATACTCGATCGCAAGCATTCTAATTCTAATTATTAGTTATAATGAACACCTTTTGCAAGTAGTAACTAATACTTAAAAACTACTCCCTTGAATGGGAAGAAAAACAATTAAAAAAAAAGAAAGGACTCTAGTGGTTTAATTATGTGGAATCATGATTTAGGCGTGGAAATGGCAAAAGATACAGAACGGGTCATCCTAATGACGTATTATCGATGAGATAAAGCTACGGACAAATTCGGATCAAAATCAGGCAATAGTTTCCCTTTACTTTAAGGGAATGTAGTAGGCCGCCGCAGCCCACTTTGATCCTATGTCATATGCACAATCTCTGTGACGTGTTCCGACAATGTCCATGCACCGGTCAAAAGGAAAGAATTAAAAAAAAAATGTGGCAAAGGTTCAAAGTTTCTATACTGTAGTTACAAGCAGAAGGGTTCCCAAATACTAAATAATATATAAAGAGTTGCCTTTTGCACAAACCACACAAATAAATAGGCATCTTCTTTATATGCAAATGGAAAGACATCAGGCTGGCCATTAATGATTGAAAAAACAAATGATCATCAACTATTTGCAACATGCCAATTATACAATAGAGAGAGAGAAAATATTTTATATATTCTCGTATATTGTTATTATGCTAAGTAAATTTAGTTCTAGTTAATTCAAATTATTTATTATTTTGCCTTTTCAAGAATTCTTTTAAAAGATTGATTTGTATTAAATCTCATGAAGGAGTTAAGATCAAATGGTATGAATAACTATGATTGATTTGGGGAGTATCAATTTTGCTCTTACAAAAGTGGATAAATAATGCTATATTTGAAGAAGAGTACTTGAAGCCTTTTGATCCTTATATGATTATTATGTAAACATGGAGAAATTTTATGCAAGGATAAAATGAAACTTTAATTAATGATTTAATGATACCGACTTTATCTAATTAACAATTTTTCCTTTTGGTATGACTTAAATTAAATGTTAATAGTTCAGTAATGACATGACACAATAAGGATAGTTGTAATGTAATTATTAAAGATTATTTAGGCATTTAGATTGCCAAATTTTCAAATCAATTAGTCTTCTATGGTGTCTTAAAAGCATAACATTAGACTATTTATAAAGGTTTTGAATTTACTTAGGATATAGGATATAAAGCATTCTTCTATAAATAGATGCCAATTAAGGACGTTGCTCACATGATATCTAATCTGATAATTAGAATATGCAATCTCTTAATTTTATAAATAAAGAGTCTTTTAGGTCAATCATGAAATGTGATGATTTAACATGTTTTAAAATAATAAAATAAGCTAGTAGATGTTTTAGTAAATAAAGATTTAAATAAAATAATGATATTATCCTCTTACCCTGTATAGCTTATATCTTTTATACAGAGTAAGTGATTGAGACTTAATCTCCCTATAAGTTAATTTTTATTTTTTGGGCGTTTTGCCCCCACCAATACAAAAAAAAAAAAAGAGGGAAGACATTGGTAAGAGGAAATATCCATTAGGCGAGGGTTAGTAGCCAAGGCATTGTTCCCCTAATTCAAATCCAAACAAGACAAGTTTCTAAAGATGATCTAATCTCTCTCGCTCTCTCTATTAACTTTTCTATAAATTTGTTGATATCGCATTAATAATGTTAAAATCTAAAGTTTTGGCCAAACATGCCTAACCTATTTTTATAGGATTGAGTATGATTTTTTTGCTAAATAGGTCCAAGCCAGGTGTAAGCCTCTAACAAGTCTAAATCTATTTTTAATATTTTAATATATATATATATATATATTATATTTTATACACACGTATGTAATCCAATATATATTTATTTAGTTATATAAGGGAGGGAGAGATAAATTTTTAACTAAATTATTAAAATCAACTTGAATTATAGTTATTTATATGTGATTTGTAGATATATTTTTATATATATACATGTATTATATATATAAATGTAATAACAAAATATAATTAGATAGGTTTGATACTTAATAGGTTTTGAATAGATAAACTTAGTTAAAAGATTGAAGTTGACTTTATTGCTAATCAAACCTAAATTCAACAAGTCTCTTATTTAAATTTAAGACATTATATTTAAAGAATTTAGTTATTTATTAACTCTATCATACTTTATTTTATTAGTTATATTTATATATTTTTTTATAATTTTTTTATAAAGAGATTAAACTTATCTATAATATAAGAGCAGAGTAAATTATCTATTTTTTATAGGTGATAAATAAGCTCGATAATCTAGACCTTATTTTTTTTTTTTCAAAAAATGCAAATCGAATCTCAATCCCCAGAGGAATGGATGGGTCATATAATTTAGATGTCGGCCCAACTTTCTGCTAATTGTCAAAAATGAAATCCAAAATCTCACAAGAGGTTTTTATTTCTTGCCCCACAAATCTGAGAAGCGATTTGCGTAAAAAATAATAAAATCCGTGCCAACTTCAGTTCGCAAAGAGTTGTATAAGCCCATGATCTATAAGGTCTTAAACTTAAAATTTTTGTTAATGATTTCCAAATATTTTTATAAATATTTTTTAAATTTAAAAGTATGATTGATAAGTTCTTGATACTCATTTCTCTTGAACTTTTATCCAAAAGGAACAATTAAATGGGGGTTTTGTTAACTAGTGATATTTAAGTATTTTTGTAAATATGTTCTCTGAATCTAAAAATATATGCTCTAATATTGGTGAATCCCTGGCACCCGATTCTCTGAGCTTTTATCTAAAAGAAACAATTAAATGTGTATATGAACAAGAGAAACGATACAAATACAAATGAAGGTACAGGGCAACTCATCCTTGACCTCCTCGACTCACTCACTCACTCAGATCGCCATGTCGCAGGTCGTACAAATTCATTTGGGTGTTGTGATCTGTGATTTTTCTGCGTTGCTGAGCCATACAACTTTCATTTGGTATTTCTAATTTGTGATTTTTTTGTTTCCTGTTTGGTGAGTTTTCTCTTTGATAAGGCCAATGTTTGTTCTATTCAAAGATTAGGATCAAGTTTCCCATGCATATTAGGAAAGTGAAATTCGGCGAATGACTCGTGTTGCTGTCATCCTCTTCTCCATTGCTTTTCCAGGCAAAGCATATAGTTAATATTTGTGCAAGCCCTTGTTCATCAATCACCATAGAGAACAAAAATAGTCTCCAACTTGACGATCCCATACAATTAATATACTTTTTCAATTCTTAATATAAGAGTTAGTTATTATTTTTAGATAAATTTAAAAAATTAAATAAATCAGTTAATTATAATTAATATAAGAACTAATTAATTAATTTTAATAGGTTAAAGATACATCTTATGAATTCGTTTTAAACTATTAGATTTAATAATAATAATTAAATAATTTATGTATCTTTTTTTATTCTATAAAAAAAATTAATTAACTCCTAATTATAGATGGAAGGGATTAGCTTGCACAAAAGCTGATTTAATAAATACTGTGCTACTTAAACAGGTTACCTTTTCAATTTCTGTTTATTAATTTTTATTAACTAGCAGTAATAATAATGTGTTGTTTTAATATGGTATACGAGTTTGTCCGGTTTCATATAATTTTAAATTATAAAAAATATTATTTTGTGAACATATATTACTATTATTTTATTTTTGGATATTTATTTAAAAGGAGAAAAATATTGAGAAATTGTCGGTATAAACATGCCAAAGACCTATTTTTTCAACTCTAACTATAGTCCAATTCAGTCTATCACTAAACGACTTTAACTATAATCCGAAAATTAATCCATCCATCGATCAAAAATATATATAGAGATCAATCAATTCAATGCCTGTTACCTCAGACCAAACAAATCAAAACCTAAACGAGTTTAAGCATTCTCACTTTCAACTCTTCTGTTTTGTTTTGTCTCGGTCTGCAGCTTTTTAGTTCTTCAGGTTTCAGTTACTTTTGCAGCTGAGAGGGGACAAAAGCCTAATATAATTATTTACTGAAATAAATTTTAGGTACCAAAAGTGAAATCTTATTCAATTCTTATTGAAGAGGAAGTGAAACTAGCACGCCGGACCAAAATTTTCCTTCATCCTCTTCCCTCTCATCACAAAACCTCAACTACAGTACGGTGCATGCCGGGCATGTTCTCCAGTAAATCACAGGTGAGCATTGAAGTATTGGGTTTCAGTGGCCGAACATGGCCTCTGTCCACCAACAGGGCCGCCGCCGACGGCCTGTCGAAGGTTCCAATCAGCCACTTTGCTTCCATGTACTTTTGCTTTCTCCATGGTGCCAAGTGCATTTTCTTCTCCTTCATGCATTTCTTAGCAGCCGAACACAAAATCTTGATTAACACTGTTAATCTCTCAACTTTCCCCACAAACACTTCCGGTAATCGCCTAATTAATCTGTTGTAATCTTCGCTCGCACGTGCCATCTGGAATTCAGTTCGAAAACTTAACTCTATCACCACTCTCACTTCTCCTCTTTTCCTGCTCGATTTATCTGTCACTTCCAGATAAGTGTGCTCTCCTGAAATAGTTGCCAGGCAAGTATTTCAATATCTCATTCATAAATTTTCTTAATTATCTTCTTCTAGTAAGTTTTTGTTTGTCCAAAAATTAATCATTTTCTTCCTTTTTACTCTACTGTAACTCGGTCCTAAATTCTCAAATTAAAAACTAAATTTGAGGATCAAGTAAACAAGGCAACATTATAGGCCATGAGCTTAATTTTACTCTTTTTTATAGTTGGAATCATGGAGATACCTGATGGGATTTCTGAAGAGCTCTTCCATTTAGATTGACAAATGGCGCAGTTGAAGCCCTGGTTCAAAAGGCGATTGCTTATTTCTCTCTGGAGGCAACTCCGGCAGCCGTACGCCATCGCCGGTCGCCGGCAAGCGCATTGCATTTGCATGCCCGACGATACGCTTAATTCCCTTAGAGCCTCCTTTGTCGCTTGCCGAATTTTTGACTCTAATGAGGTTGTTCTGCATAAAGTAGCCTGAAACAAGGATAAAAAATGAAGGGGAATTAACTTTTTTGAGCGACGAGATAAGAGATTCGTGAACATGAATTGTGTAGAAAAGTTCATAAAATTTTGGTGGCTTAATGGGTGTAAAATGTTGGAATTTAATTTAGTACCTGGAGGAGCTGGTCTTGTTCGTCCCAGAAAGCTTTGTTCTGTTGCAGGTTGCTGAAATTCTCATCGTCGTCGTCGTCTTCAACTAGAGAGTCGCCGGAGTTGGATGAATTCTCCGACGAGGAGTTGACGTCCTCCCAAAACGAAAAAACTGTATCGGGAAAACTCATGGCAACGTCGCCGTTTTGGTACATCTCATCGGAAATCAGGCGAGTGGCCGGAAACATCCCCGATTTTCTGTACATCAGGACTGCTAATGGAAATGTGAGAGAGATGTCTGCGATTTATATACAAAGAACCAATGGCCATCCGGCCCTACGTGGGGCCCACATTTCAAGCCTGCAAGCCATGGACGCTGCGAACATGATAAGTTCTTGGGTAGATTTAAACAAAATCCCATATTGAGTTGGTGCTGACGCGGAATACAGGTATATAAAGAGGAGGCTATTCCTCCTGACTTGTTAAGATGATTTTTATGGACAAGAAAAATAATAATAAGATAGTGAATGTTTTGTAATTTTATTTTTAGTTCGAAAAATATCCCCGACAACAATTAAAAACTGATTCTTTATTATTAAAAAGATAGATGTGTATCAAGTATTTTAAATTAATTTTAGAGAAATAATTAATATATTTAAAGATATAATTAGCATATTAAATTAATTTTAAAAGTATAACTAACACCTTAAAATATTTAAATTGGTACAATTATATATTTTTACTAATAAAAATATAAATTTATATACGATATATGTTACATGAATTTTTTATTTTAACATATTATTATTTAAAATATTATATTATTTAAAAAATAATATTAAATATATCTTAAAATTGATATTATATATAATTTATATATAAATACAAAGAAAATTTATAATTTATTTAATATAATTTATTAAAATAATATTATATATATAATTTTTAAATAATAATATATTCAAATAAAAAATTTACGTGGCACAAAATATATTCAATAAAAATTTATATTTTTATTAATAAAAAGGTGAAATTATAATAATTTAAATTTATATGATATTAATTATATTTTTAAAATTAATTTAGTATGTTAATTATATTTTTAAATATTAATTATTTTTTTTAAATTAATTTAAGATGTTAGATGTATATTTATTTTTATTAAAATGAGTTTTGTTTTGTTTTTTAAATAATTTTTATACAAGCGATTTAGTTTATATATATATATATATAGAATTGAGGGAAATAGTGGTTTATATTTTTTTAAACAAGCAATGGGAGTTAGTTTAATTAAAGAAATTTAACTCGCATTACTTTCCATATACCAAGGGACTCCGTTTGTTATTGTGAAATTTAAAGGAAACTAATTTTTCCCTTGAAAAATATGATGTCAGGGAAATGTTGTTGATTAAAAATCAATTTTAGCTCATGGGAATTAATGCACGTTCCCTCATGTAATCCTCAAAAGAATAATTACAAGAGAGAAATGTCGCGGAAGAGGCGTAGGAGAATCTAATCCTGGTTTATGCCCCTTTACTCTAATTAGCTCACGTGTCATGGGTTCAGTGGCAACCAGGGAACATACCTGCCGTTTGGTGAAATTTACAGCTAAGCTCCATGTCAGCTTGACCAATAGTTGCCCACTCTGAAAAAGAGTACCTAATACTGACCAGAATTGGGTTTAGTCCAAGTAGGAGGTGGGAAGCGGGGGATGGGAGATGAGGGCTTATCCAGAAGGGTGAAAGACGAGGGGCAGAGCTTATCCAAAGAAGCAGGTGGGACCCACAATCTGCGCTAAAACGTCGTTGTCTTTGTCTTGGGAGCATATTCCCATCATTGTGCTCACTTCTCACAGAACATAGGAATCATTAAACATAGGACTCTCATTTGCCAATCAGTCGCACTTTTATTTTACCAAATTATCCTCCCTGTTTCTTTCGTAACAGTTAACAGATGAGTGCGTGATGATGCGTCTGGATTCAATGAATATGGTTGGATATTTTTGTCATTTGACCAGGGCGCCCATGGTTTTCAGGTTTGGTAACAGCTGATTTTTGGCGGTTTGCTGGTTTAGAACGGCTGTAGGTGTCACTTTTATAAATAATTAAAATATATATATTTTTAAGTCTTAAAATTCAATCCCCTTCTATTTATCCTTTTTTTTCCGACTATATTTAAAGCTGCCTTATTACTTCCAAGCTGTTCATGAATTATTATTTAAATTTCACTGTCTTTAAATTATTTTTTGTTACTTGAGTTTATTTTGAAATGCAGAATGGGAAATAACATAAAATAAACCCTTTTATTTCTTTCCTAACACCAAATGAGAAAATCAGTTTCATGTCAGATTTCCTCACAACAGTTTAGTACAAAAATATCCTCCCTCTGCCAAATATTTTTTTCATAACTAACACCAAATGAAAAAAATTGCCCAACTCAAACAAGACCCAAGTAGTGAAATATTATACTCCTTACCTTCTTAATATATATAATTTAATTAAAAAATTAATATAATCATAAATATATAATTTATTTTTTATATTTATAATTTTTAATTACTCATTTTAATACTTCTCAACAGTAACTAAATATAATAGGGAAGGGGAGTAAAAACAGATAAATATAATATTTTAAAAAACTTATATTATATTAATTAAATTAATTTTTTTAATTTAATAAAATTAATTAAAGAAGTCATATATTAAATATTTGATGAGTAATTATTTATACTCATATTTCACAAAAAATATTTGAGTTTTTTCTTAAACAAAAAAATATTTATGAATGAAGAAAATTCATATTAATATTTTTGTTGTAATTGAAGTGTGATCAATTTAAATTTAAATTAATCAATAATATCATATATATACTAGACCTATTTGAGAAATCTTTAAATCTAAATTTTAAAAAGATTTTTAACCTAAACCTCAATTTAAATTTTTTTAAAACAAAAAGACATATTTATCACAAAAAATTTTTGGGTCAAACTATAGTTTTAGATAAATTGGTAAAGTAATCTTTAGAATAGTAAAAAAACTTATAAATTACTCAATTACTATTTTATCCTTATTTTTTTATACAATATCTCCTCTCTCCATCTTTTTACCATCCCTCTCTTCTCTTTTATCTTTTCTTCTATCTCTCTTTTCTCTTTTCTCTTTTCCACCCTCTCCTCTCTATCTTTTTCACTATCTCTACTTTATTATACTTTTAATAAAATTATATTATTTTTAATAATTTTTTAATTATAAAAATTCTTTTAATAATAACTATTAAAATACTTATTTATTCATAATAATTTTTTATAAGTTTTTTTTTAAAGGGAAAAATGAACTAGACTAGTAAATGAATGCCTGAATCCTCCAATCAGGGAACACATTGTAATGAATGGGGTGATAGTGAAATGGTAAAAAGTTTTCTTAAAGAAGGGAATAAATCTCAGCTGAATTGCCTGCCGAAAAAGAAAAGAAGGAATAATATTAATTATCGATTGAACATGCACTCCTTTTAAATTGTGCCAGCTTATCGATTGAACCCTACCAGTATCCGAACAACAATTCAATTAATCATGGTCTCGAGCTTAATAATATTAATTATCAAGATATTTTGTTGAATTGATAATAATTTTGTGGATTGAATTTCAATTATATCAGCAATAGAGACATATATAAATCTCAACATCAATTCTGATATAAAAAAAAGTTAATAATTTATATAATAAATTATATTATTTACTTTATAATTATATATTATAGATCTTTCTTACTTTCTTCGTAATAGTACTGTCAAGTTAAATTTAAGTTTGTTAGTGCATTTTTTTAATTAAGAAAAAATATAGCGTTTTACATTTTGATCCAACTGTTGTTACTTATTATTCTCGTTTTTTACACTCTATATATGTAATTTATTAGAAGGTGTCTATCTCTATTTGGAGATAAACTGACTTTTAAAATATTATTCAGCATTAAAATTTGGAGGATGAGTTATAAATTGTCATATCTCATTTCTTGTTAAAATTCGGAACTTGTAAGCTGTAAATTCTCAAATTTCAGTATTAAATTTTCAGAGGCAACTTTGAAACCCCACACCAACATTTCCTAAAGGACCAAATTTCCTAAACTATGATTTTGCAATCTTAGCCTTAAACTAAATTAAATTTATTTATTAGTCCTAAACTGTCATTCTCAAAAAAAAATCTGAAAATATCATTATTAAAGCTTTTTGTTTTGTCCTTTTGTTTTCCTTCCAGCGAAAAAAGCGCATAAAAATGTTTGAAAAAGTGCCTAAAACGACAAAAGGTTCCCTTTTACTGTTTTGCTTGTTTCGTGAGCGTTAGAGTTTTAATTTTTAAAACGTTCTGTTTTAGTGTTAATAAATTTTTTATTATATAAAAGTTTTCCAAATTATGGAATTAAAACTCAACTTGTATCATACCAATGAACGGTGAACTGTGTGATTAAAAGTTCTCGACCGGTCATCCTAGTTAGCTTTTAATTTAATTTTATTTTTTATTGAACCTGAGATGCCATCGTATTTAAAAAAAATAATAGTAATTTTTCTATCTTTAATATAAAATATATTTAATTATTTAATTATATTAAATAAATAAATAAAATTTATTTTTATAAAATTAAATTAATCAATATAATATATTTTTTAAAAATATTTTAATTATCTTTTTAAATTTTCTCCCTATTTATTTAATTTAATTATTATTAAGGGTTACCGATAAGAATAATTTGAAAGATAATTAATAAATATAAAAAATATATTTTATATTTATCATTAAGATCAACTACTTAAATATGTCTTATAGTAAAAACTAGATGAATATATTATATTTTTTTAGTAATTTTATTTTGTTAAATTATATGTAATTTATATATAAATATTCTATTTATTTATTCATTAATATATTTTTTATTTAAATATTATTCTTCTCAGATCTATATATATTTTAATTAAAACTAGGTGGATTATTTACTTTTGAACTCATTATCTTGTCCGGTTTTGACCGACCTAATTTTTAGCACATTGTCCCATATATTAATAACAAAATAAAATTAAATTATTTCTGTTGATAAAATAAAAAATAAAACTTTTAAACAGAGAAAGATAACAACAATAGCAAAAAAAAAAACTCTTTGAAAATATCCTCGAACAAAAGATTCCACACACATCTTTTTGCATCAATTTATTTATTTACAATATAGTTATATTTATGTCCCTATTTACATTCGTCTTGTTACTTATTTAATTGAAAGATCCAAAATACAGAAAGGAAGGTAAAGTGACATCTATGGCTGGAAATTGTAGCCACCACCATTTTGATTGATGTTAACGCATTTCGTTGTTGTTTGCCAAAAAAAAAAACCATCAATGACGTTGATTTCTCTTTTTATGTTTCAGTAAATATAATGGGAAAAAAAATAAAAAAAGGATGTACCACTATTTGATATTTTATATGATAAAGGCACAGTTCAACTTCATACAATGTAATTAACATGCAGGCTTTCATTAAATCTTGTATTTATCTGCTCTTAGTAAGAGGCAATACTCTCTCAATTTTTACTATAAGGCACTTCTATCTGCCTGATCAAAACCAATGCTTCAATAAAAAGTGGTATACTCATTAATTTGATCTGAAGAATAAAATAAAATTATAGGTTTACTCCTATTTATTATCACAAATTATATCTTAGAATTCTCAATACTATGTAAAATTAATAAGATTTTAAATAGGGATATACTTCAAAAAATGTGATTAATACTCTACTTGATAACTTAAAATAAATATAATCTATTTTTTTTTGTAGAATGTGACTTATTATTTGTGTGTTTAGAAACCACAAAAATTATCATTTTAGAAATTTTTTTAGGCAAAATTTGGTTTTTGAGAAATTTTAAAATAAATAATATTTTTTGTCCAAAAATATTTTTGGACTAAATTATAGTTTAAAACTAAAGTTTTATATAAACTACTGAGATTAATTTTTAAAATAAAAAAAAATTATAAACTACCTAATTACTATTTTACTCTTACTATTTTTTCTCTACATTCTTTCCTCTCTCATATTTTTTCTCTACATTCTTTCCTCTCTCATCTTTCTTCTATATTATTTTTAATAAGATAATTCTATTTATAGTAATATTCTAATTATAAAAGTTTTTCTATTAATAACTATCAAAACACTCATTTATTCATAATTATTTTTTTCTTAACCTATTTTTTAAATTTTTTTTCATGAGTTCTTTTTTAAGTTCTTATCCAAATAAACCCTATAATAAAGACCAGAGGAATACAAATATTGACAGAGTTACAATAAAAGCGTTGTTTTGACAATTTCCATCCTGCACAATGTAAATGTAATTGGATCGCAAATTTAAATATTGTTAAAATTAGGTTGCTTGTATATTGAAAGATTTTTATTATATGTATTTTACAATTGCAACCATTATTTTTCACAATTTGTCAATGTGTGTGCGTAACTTCGATTTGACAAAAATATTAATTATCAGAGTACGAAAACAATCGATCACGGAATTTATTAAATAAAAGATTGTTTAATATAAGAACATTATCTCTTTGAAGAAGAATATGTTAATGCCAACTTGGTCCAAGGGCAAAGATATCTACATACGTAGCTCATGTTCATCTTCTGAAAAAAGTCACGAACAAGACAAATCTTGGTGTAAAAAACCTACCACGATTTCGACATCCTAGAAAAAGCTTTACACTTCATCATTAGTTTAATGAAACCTTTTGATTTATAAATCACTGATTATGCAGCTATCATTGCCAAATCAAAGCTTAAAGAACAATTTTCCTATTTTACAATCATGCCCATGTCAATATCGGATTAGATTCAATAGGAGTTTGATATTGGAATCAAATTTTGTTTTCAAAGGCCCAACGAATAAAAGGCACCTACTTGCAATTTAAATATTGTAGTTGAGTTTTCACGGAAATTATTTTACTCCTTGCTCGTCTCACAAGAGTTCTCAAGGGTCACAAAGGTACGTGACATAACACAAACCTAGTTTTAGATTTGTTAAACAAGTTAGGGTGACACTGATGATACGTCTAAATTAAAGCTTATCCAATCTAAACAGATACGGAATCCTTAATTCTAACTTGTTTACATATAATATTGTTTGATGGCGACAACAGTTGTCCCCTTTTCACTGTTATGCGTTCCATTACTCTCCTATTGGCACAGGATATATAACCTCCTGGTGGTGGAGACATTTATGTTCAAAGTACTATCTTACACTAATCTTATGTTTCTATGGATGGAAAAAAGGAGGAGGATTTGGGGAGTATCGGGCAGAAATTATATACACACACATATATAATATAACCATTTTTGGGAGCTTTTCTCCTACTATCATTTCTTTTCTATTTTTTTCCCTATCTGAATATAGGGTATGTGAGTGAGTATCTTTTTTAAGAAATATTTGAATCTTAATTCATCCCTTGTGATGATAGCTCATTCTGCTAGATCCAATACATGTTGGTTGTTCTATTAAATTACCAATAGGATGATTCTTCCATGTTTATGCTTGTGAAAATTAAACTGCTCCCTCCAAGATTATTTTTTTAAATAAGGCTTTATCAATTACTTTTATGAAATTGAGAGAATGATTAGCTAGGATTAGTTAAATGTAATTTTTTTTTAAAACTATTTAGAATTACCCTTTAATTAGTTCATTGAGTTAGGGCATTTTTTGAGACCAGCTGCACATATTTTATTTAATTTTGTAAGGACTCATGTATGAAGGATAGATCGATAAAAAGATTGTATGAAGTAATTTTTAAGGATAGGTTTGGTGTTCTTGAAAGGCTTGAGTTAATATTGTAACGACTTGGGTTTGCCGTATGATACTATGAATATATATACATGTTAGATTTTGATTCGACAATTTACGATGAGGTCTTGAAATAATAAATAAGCTTAGCTTCTATGATGCAAACAGTAATTAATAATAATAATAATAATATAATATGCACTTTTTCATGAAATAGTTCATCATCAATGGTTGTTAGGAATCAATCAATGAAAAAGAAGTGAGAGTGAAAAGGAAAGCACCAAACCAAACAATGAAATATATCGATTAGGTTTGAATGGGTTCCAGCCAGGATTCTTGTCCATTGTTGCTTTGCTTATTAATTAAATTATCATGCTAACGTTGGTTAATTAGTGATTGATAATACAATTACATATAGTTTTTTTTTTATAAATTTTTTTAAAAAGAGATTGTGATCACTGAAAATTTAATAGCAGGGTAGAATCTCTCTTATTCTTAAACGATATCAATATTGGGTAGAGTGAGTCATCAATTATCCTCAAGTATAAATTTAAGTATTTAAAAGTTAGGATATTTCATCAAATATCATTATTAGAATTACAATAAAATAATACTCTTTAAAAATTAAATATATTTTAAATCATTCATTACCTCTAGCCACGAACTATACGTCCAATTACTTACATTTAATTTGAGCTCACACAAATGAATGTGTTCGGCCCAAAAAAAAAACACAGATGATAAATGTGTGGTCATTATTTAATAAAGTGCCGAATAAGAAGCCTGCGGGCACCAAGTTTCGTAGGCCCATAATATGAACATGAACCCAAAAATTCATAAAAGCCCAACAGATACAAATTCATATAATATATAGGCCCACAAAGTTCAACTGGGGACCCACACATGACACAATCATCATTCCCTCCAGATATTTTCAGGAAGAAACTAGATTGTGGAAATTTTACTTTTTGGTGTGATAGATTGTGGAAAATGTGTGGCCATTATTTAATAAAGTGCCGAATAAGAAGCCTGCAGGCATCAATCTTTTTTTTTGTTACATTGCAGGCACCAATTTTGGTAGGCCCTTAATATGAACGTGAACGATATCCTCTGAAGGCCCAAAATTCATAAAAGCCCAACAGATACAAATTCATATAAAGGCCCACAAAGTTCAACTGGGGAATCGCACATGACACAATCATCATTCCCCCCAGATATTTTCAGGAAGAAACTAGATTGTGGAATTTTGACGTGTGAAAACATGAGTGGGATACTGCAAGTTGGATTCCAGAAGCAAGAAGATATCAGATTGCAATTTCCCAGTTCCCATGGCCTCCCCTGTTACGGAGCCACAAGCCGCCATGATCATCTTTCATCATTCTACCCCAATTTCTTTTACCTTGGCAGATCGTTGATGGCCAATTCTTTCCATTGAACTTTTCAACATTCCCCCTCCTTCCTCCTGAATGATCATCTCTTTTACTCTTCATGTCTTCCTCGCTCATCTTTCTCCTTTTCATCCAAATCCTTCTCGTCATTAGCTCAGCTTTAGCTACTGAATTCATCTACAACACCAACTTCAGCTCTGCCAACATCCTTCTCTCCGGCAATGCTTCCATTGATTCTCGCATTCTCACCCTCACCAACCAAGCCTCCTTCTCCGTAGGTCGAGCTTTTTACCCTTTTAAAATACCCACGAAACCTTCTAATTCTTCTTCTACTTTACCATTTTCAACCTCCTTCATTTTCTCTATTGCTCCTTTCAAGGGCCTCCTCCCTGGACATGGATTCGTATTCATTCTCTCTCCTTTTACAGGAACAAAGGGAGTAAGCTCTGCCCAGCATTTGGGTCTCTTCAATTTCACCAATGACGGTAATCCCGACAACCATGTTTTTGGTGTTGAATTTGATGTGTTCAAGAACCAAGAGTTTAATGATATCAATGATAATCATGTGGGTGTGGATATAAATTCCCTTACTTCTTTTAGTTCTCATGCTGCGGGTTCTTGGGTTGGGAAAGATGATAGGGAGTTTGAGGATTTGAAACTCAATGATGGGGATAACTATCAAGTGTGGATTGATTATCTGGATCCTAGACTTAATGTAACTATTGCTCGTGTAGGACGAAAGAGGCCTCGGAGGCCTTTGATTAGTGAGCTTTTTAATCTTTCTTCGGTTCTTTTGGATGAAATGTATGTGGGATTTTGTGGGGCAACAGGGCAACTGGTAGAGAGTCATAAAATTTTGAGTTGGAGCTTTAGTAATTCCAACTTTTCAATTGGCAATGCTTTAGTGACTTCAAATTTGCCTTCATTTTTACTTCCTAAAAGATCAGTTATAAAGTCAAAAGGTTTTATTATAGGAATCAGTATGGGTGTCTTCTTTGTCATTGGCGTTGCCACTGTAATATTTGCACGTTTTCTCAGAAGGAAAACTAGCAAAAGAAATGAGGAAGAAGACACTGAAGATTGGGAATTAGAGTATTGGCCACACCAAATACGTTATGAAGATATTTATGCTGCCACTAAAGGATTTTCAGAACAAAATGTGATTGGGTTTGGAGGGAATGGGAAAGTCTATATAGGGGTTTTACATGATGTAGAAATTGCAGTAAAGAGAACCCCTTATGAAAGTGAGAAATGCATGAGGGAGTTTTTGTCTGAAATTTCAAGTTTAGGAAGATTGAAGCACAGGAATGTGGTGCCATTGAGAGGTTGGTGTAAGAGAGAGAGAGGAAGTTTGATTTTAGTCTATGATTATATGAGCAACGGAAGTTTAGACAAAAGGATATTTGATGTTGATGATGAGAACAAAATTTTGACATGGGAGGAAAGAATCAAGGTGTTGAAGGACGTAGCTCATGGATTATTGTATTTGCATGAAGGTTGGGAAGTTAGTGTCTTGCATAGAGATATCAAAGCAAGCAATGTATTGCTTGATAAGGATATGAATGCGAGGTTGGGCGATTTCGGATTAGCTAGAATTTGTCATCAAGGGCAGCCAACTAATACGACTCAAGTGATTGGGACAGTTGGGTACATGGCACCTGAACTAGTTCAAAGAGGGAGAGCCTCAACTCATACTGATGTATTCAGTTTTGGTGTGTTGATTTTAGAGGTGGTTTGTGGGAGAAGACCAACGGAACAAGATAAGCCAGGTTTGGTTTCCTGGCTTTGGAGGCTAATGGAGAGAGGAGAACTATATGATGCTCTCGATGAACATTTAAAGTGGATGAGAGATCACGACACCGATGAAGCTGAACGGGTTCTTCATCTTGGTTTGTTGTGCACACTGCCTGATCCTTGTGCTAGGCCTACTATGAGACAGGTTATGAAGGTGTTGGAAGAAGATAGGATGGATCTGAGCTTGATTGAAAAGTTAAATTCTGCTGCCACCTCTGCAGTAGAAGCTGGAAGCTTCAATTACGGCATTCACCCGACAGTTGAGGAAATTTCCCGGTCCCATTTCTCTTTCACAACTCAGGCTGGTCGATGAGTTCTTCCAATGAACTGCTTCATTGGTACAGTCACTCTGCAACTTTAATAGACCTTTATTGGTTATATTTTTGGCTGCATCCAAATGATATCTTCATTGGCCATATAAGTCTTTTGGGATTCTTTTGCCTGACAATTTTAACTCTTGAGTTATCAGATGTGTCATTTTTTGGTCTTGTCAGAGTTCTGTGACCTGGAAAAAACTGAGAATTATGGAGTGAGAAAAAGGAGAAAGGATGTTGAATCCAATCACCTCAAATCATGTAAAAAACTTCAATAAGCGTTTTGAAGTTTGATAGATTATTGAAGTGAATTGGATTCATGTCCTTCATTTATGTTGCTTGGAACAGACTGTGTACTTCTCATGCTTCAAAATTGAAAATTGTGAACTCTGAAAGGGCAGATATTGAAACCCTATTACATCAAACACTATAATCCTTATTACCAACAAGCTCAAATATGGTAGTTGGATCAGACAATCAGAGGGGAACAAATTAAAAATTAAAACAGGTTCATACATTTCTTTTATATTTGCTTTTGCTTCCTTTTCCCTTGTATTCTTTATGCTGTGCTTGTGTGAAATTGCGAGCATAATGAAACTGATTTCAAAAGAGAGGGAATCGGTCATCTTAAAATTACCTTTTGAATAGGTCTGTTTGATACCCGAAATTACTTAACAACAGAGGGGAAGGTGGAGTAAATGTTTATTTTTTTTAATGTTTTTTTGAGAGTTTGATATTTGGTTCAAAAGAAAAAAAAAACGATGTTGATAATAAATAACAAAACAACTTTTAGTTCAAGATTAGTGGTGGTGGTTGAAAGTTGAAACTAAAGGTTAAGTCATGGATTTTGCATACAAAGAGAGAAACTTTCTGCAAGCGATGGAGCAGTTCAGTTTGCACAAGTTAATGACCAGGTTGATTGTTTTGATTAATTAGGTTTTACGGTATTTTTTAAGGGTTAGATTCATTCAACCAAACATGCCCTTCTTGGGTGACAAGGCTATTGAGAGTTTTTTTTATAAGATTTTTTTTGAAGAGTGTTGATTTTACTACGATCTAAAGATAGGATGAAGTTTCTCTTTCTTCTATATAATATTAATATTAAGAAAAATGAACTATCAATTATTTTTAGATATATTTAAATATCTAAAAATTATGATACCTCTTTAATTTTATAAATAAAATTATAATAAAATAATACTCTTTAAAAATTAAATATTAATATTTTATTCTTTTATCCGTTGAATTTACGTACAACAAAAGGTTTGAGAGATTAAATATAGTGGAATTGACACTTAATGCTAACTTGTCTCTCATTAGTCATTAGCTCACCTATTTCTTCTTCCATGTGCCAGCCCACGAGACCCCTCTTTGCATACTTTAACTAAAGTAGGCTCTCAATGATGTCGGTAATTTTTTTAAGGAAAAAATTATTAAAAATCCCCAATTATTATAAAAATTATTGCCTAAAATACCTAAAATTTATTTTAAAACTGATGTTTAATTTATGTTTAATTGTGTCTACATACAATCTATCTTTGATTATATATAAAATAGAATATATTTATATATAACTAAAAATATATTACATACAATTAAAAGTGAGTTAAAAATGAATTGTACAAGCTCAGAAACTTAGGTCTCTAAATACTTTTAAGTAATAATTTTTATAGTGGGAATTTTTTTAACAATATTCCCAATAAATTTATACTAGAATAATTTAAACGTTATAGTAGAGTATTGTATTACCCACAGCCCGATTCAATTCTTGTCGGCATGATGAGGGTATTTTTTGACTCTAGTATTTTGATCAAATAGAAAATTGTTGCATTTTTTATGCAAGAAAAATTGATATAAACAGGAGAAATTTTCTAATAAAAAAATCAATTATTAATAGGTCATTTTATTTGGGACTTATTTTTTGTCCTAAAAATAATGATAAAATAGTCTTACAAGCCCAAGTATAAGTCTGTCCTTGTCTAACATTAATTAATTTAGTGCCATTTTTCATTCCCCCCCCCCCCCCCCCCCCCCCCCCCCCAAAAATACATCAAAAGGGCTCTATCAGCGAGCGTACCCGAAAGCTGAAGGCATAAATACCTACCACACACAACTCCTTTGGTGGTATCCTACCCGTTTATCTAAATTAAAGTTTATTACTGCTATTATCTTTAGATAAAAATACAATATAGTTAGATCAATTTAATTAAAGTTACGTTTTAAGAAAATTATTAGAAGATAAGTTGTAAATGGTAATTTCAACTGTTGTAAATATGAGAATCCCATCTATAAATTATTGGACATAACCTATGAGACTTAAATGCTTGATTTATAATTGAGATTCACGTACTTATAAATGTCTAAATGAATAATTAATTACAAATTTTTAAAGGAGCGAATGTGATTTGGCGGTGATGAATTCGGGCCACATGGCATTGCTTATTTGCTGACAACCATAAAAGGTGTCATTTTTTTTGCTAATCGAGCGGCCAACCATGTGGAAAACAGCCGAGTCTTAAATATTTCCAACTACTCCTGAAAATCACTCCAATCTTCCCCCATCTGCCTGTGTTTTGTGTTATGCTCTCATGAAACACACCCAAAGCCAAAACCCTCCATTGATATTTACTTGAATGTTCACTGAGTCGTCATCATCTTCCTTTTCATGGAAAAAATCATTTCAAAATGACATCACTTGTTGCTCTTCTCTACCTTACCATCGCCGTTCTTCACTCGACAACTACACTGAGCTCTGTGTCTGCAACTGAATTTGTCTACAACACAAACTTCAAATCTTCTAATATCTTCCTCTGTGGAAACTCTTCTATTCACTCGTCTATTCTGGTTCTTACCAATCGAAGTTTCTTCTCCATAAGCCGAGCTTTTTACCCGTACAAAATACCCACTAAAGCAGCTAACTCTTCTTCTACCCTTCTTCCCTTTGCAACTTCCTTCATTTTCTCTATTGCTCCCATTAAGAATTTTCTCACTGGTCATGGCTTCGCTTTCATTTTCTCACCTACTAGGGGCTTCAACGGCACGACCTCATCTCAGTACATTGGCTTCTTGAATTTCACTAATCAAGGTAATCCTCAGAACCATGCTTTTGGAGTCGAGTTTGATGTCAGAAAAAATGTAGAATTCGATGACATAAACGACAATCATGTTGGCATAGACATAAACTCTCTTACTTCCTTAACTTCACACGATGCTGGTTATTGGGGTGGGAAAAATGATAAGGAATTCAAGCGGTTCAAGTTAAACAATGGAGTCAATTACCAGGTCTGGATTGAGTTT
Organism: Leucaena leucocephala; assembly: GCA_037074615.1. NCBI lineage: Eukaryota > Viridiplantae > Streptophyta > Magnoliopsida > Fabales > Fabaceae > Leucaena > Leucaena leucocephala. Next base: position 3,358,574 of record CM073546.1, on the reverse strand, counting down.
ATAGATTCACAGCTTAATATCACAATGGCTCAAGCAGGAAGAAAAAGACCCAAAAAACCTCTGATTAGTCAGAATGTTAATCTTTCAGAGGTTTTCCTAGATCAAATGTATGTTGGATTTTGTGCCTCGACAGGTCTATTGATGGACACTACTAGAATCATGGCTTGGAGTTACAGTAATTCAAATTTTTCAATAGGTGATGCTTTGATCACAACCGATCTGCCTTCATTTGTGCATCAGAAAGGGTTTTTTTCTGGATCAAGATATCCGGTTATTGGCTTAGTTCTTGTCTGCATGGTTCTCATAGTCTTTGTTTCTCTGGGGTGCTTCATTTTATGGAGAGGTATATGCAAATCAGAGGAAGATTTAGAAGAATGGGAGTTAGAGTATTGGCCTCATAGGATTAATTACCAAGAGATCATTGCTGCAACAAGTGGGTTCTCAGAAGAGAAGGTGATAGGAATAGGAGGGAATGGAAAAGTATATAAAGGAGTTTTGCACGGAGAAGAAGTTGCAGTGAAGAGAATCTCTCATGAAACAGAATCAGGAATAAGAGAGTTCTTGGCTGAAATTTCAAGCTTAGGCAGACTGAAACACAGAAATCTTGTGAACTTCAGAGGTTGGTGCAAAAGAGAAAAGGGAAGTTTCATATTAGTCTATGATTACATGGAGAATGGAAGTTTAGACAAATGGATCTTTGAAAGTGAGGAAGAAGAAGATAGAAGAAAGATGCTGACTTGGGAAGAGAGGATTCAAGTTCTAAAGAATGTAGCCTCTGGGATTCTATACCTGCATGAGGGTTGGGAAGTTAAGGTCTTGCATAGAGACATCAAATCCAGCAATGTTCTGCTCAACAAAGACATGAACGCGAGATTGGGAGATTTCGGATTGGCTCGCATGCATGATCATCATGGGCAGATAGCAACCACAACAAAAGTGATTGGAACTATAGGGTACATAGCCCCAGAAGTGATCAAATCAGGAAGAGCATCAACCCAATCTGATGTTTTTGGTTTTGGAATATTAGTTTTAGAGGTGGTTTGTGGGAGAAGACCAATTGAAGAAGGTAAACCAGGGTTGATTGAGTGGTTAATGTCTCTAATGGAGATTGATGAATTACACTGTGCTCTCGATGAGAGGTTGAAGGCCAAAGGAGGATTTGTCATTGAGGAGGTTGAAAGAATGCTTCGTTTGGGTTTGATTTGTGCAAATTTTGACCCTAATGTTAGGCCCATAATGAGGCAAGTGGTTAATGTGCTGGAAGGAGAATTTGAAGGAAATGAGACAGAACAGAACATTAAGGGAGAGAATTTGCTGGAGAAAATAAAATCAGCAGCAATGTGGTCTGAAACCGCTCAAGCGTTTTCTAACATAAGACACCCAACATTTGATGACTTTATCTTTAGCTCTTATTCTAAAACTTCTGCAAGTAACTCATACGCCGTCCCAGATTCAGAGATCACCCTTGAAGAAGGAAGATAATTGATTGGTTATGACAACTTTTGGTTTATTCTTCTTGTTCTCCTAGTTTTTTTTTTGGCTTCGTAACAAAGTATTCTTAGATTAGATAGATTAGGTTTCATGAAAAAATTTCTCCAAGTCTCACTAAAAAGGGAATCCAACTTTATTTATTGCCTTTTTCTGGTCAGAGGGCTAACATGTTTATTTATAGGTCATTCGCTATACCTAACTTATTGCGCTCTACTTTAAAATTTCTGTGTAATGAGCAAGGAGACGGTAAAGTTCTTGGCTGAAAGAAAAGATGTCTAGGTCTTCTTTAGACTTTAGAGTCAATGGCCAAAAGTAAAATTCTACTTTAAAGTCATTGGCAACAAATAAAGGCTGCTTTGAAGTCTTTGCAAAATCTTTTACTAACCAATGGTAACAAATATTACAGTGATCTTTTGCCATTGAGAAGATATAATGTAATTTTCTCAGAATTTCTGCAAAGCAAACCGTGTGTTGCTTCAAAATTCGCTTGTTACGTATTTATAGGAGAAATATGAATAGTGGAAGGAGCATCAATTTTCTTCTTATAGATGCTTTTCAGTTTACATGATTAAATATTACGGTAAAGCTATCTGCTATATAATGAAGGCATATATGTATATATATAGTCATTAAATTATGTATTCTGCTGCAGAATTGGCAACAAGTGAATAACTAACTAATTGAAGTCTACTTTCTCAGTGCACGAATTTTCCCACCTCTTGACTTGTCAATTCGTGCTCGTCTTGAAAATTCTTGGATATTTCGATCATGCTCTTTAAGCATCTGATCCATGTTGTTTGAAGAAGCTAGTAATGGACCAGAGAGATACATCTTGTTTTCCATGTACCCACCACGGCCTCCCTGAAACGGTGATCAACGACAAGAATTCAGCAAAACTCCAGGAAAATTTATGAATTTAGAGATAATGGAGGCAGCCCAAGTAAATCAAATAAAACGAGAAATTAATGAAGACCAACCTGAGTTAATTCTTGAGCGGAGCCTCTTGCATTTTCTATCTGACTGAGATCCACAATTCGAGGGGAATGGCGTTTCCTATCATGCCTTCTTGACTCTGAGACATTAGTTGACTCTACAGGTTTTCTAACTTCAATTGTTTTTCTAGGCAGCAAAGAAATTGTTTTTTCCTCATGATCTTCAGATGATGAAGTAGTCCTCGAGGCGACTAAGCCGGATAGTTTTGACAAGTTGACTCTGTTGGAACCAAGAGGCCCTTCATCAACTTCCTTTCCACTCCTTGCTGCTAATTGAATACCAGGAACCAGTGGACCTGAATGTGAAGGTCTCTTATAAAGAGGACCACTGAAATTATTTTCCATTTCTTTAACATGTTGTGACTGTTTCTGTGGGGGACAAACCAAAAATCCAGAAACAGGTTCTCTGTGGGGGTGGTTGTTAAACACTTCACTTCGGCTCTTTGAATTGGAATGTTGTCCTTGCTGCATCGAATAAGAATACGATCGATTGAGAATCAGAAAGACGATATCTAAAGTGGGTTGAGGAGACCAGAGACACTAAAAGATTTTAACATTTTAAAGTTAGTATTGATGGATCAAAGGCATTGGGGAATAGTTACCTGTGTTGATGATATGCGTGGGCCAACAACATTGTGCTTCGATGGAATAGTTACGCCGGGATCCTTTTCTTTTCTAACTACTTGCCTGAGAAGATAAATAAATATGTTTAATTATTAATAATTAATATAGTATGCTTAAATAGCAAGAAAACCTCCCGTTTGCCAGTATAAATTAATCAAGCAGTTCAAAAGGCAAACAGCTGGAATACTAGTTGCTAAAACAAATTAAATCTCTCAGTTTCTTCCTCGAGAATTATTGAATAGCAAGTACCTTCTGGTTTCTTCATCCCGTAGTTTAGAATCAATCTCTTTGCTGGGAGGATACTTTGGTAAACTTGATGGATCACAAGCAAGGGGATCTGTAATGAAGAACTGAGCAATAAAGGAAAAATATCAGTAAGGAGAATTATATACAAGGAAAAAGGTCTCCTACAATATCTTAAGGCATTGCAGGAGAGATACATATACTTTCCACTTCCCAATATAGCAGTATGCTGAAAATATATATATTTTGATTTAACTATTATCTCTATTTTTTAATATAAGACTCAGTTGACTAATTTAAAAAAATTAAGGAAGCTAAATAAATTATTTCAAACTATTTATATGCGTTTAAGACGAGAAGTTACTCAGTGCCACTTGGATCATTCTGGAGTAGGACAGCTCCGTCTCAAGTCTCAACCAGACTATGAAATTATAGATTATATTGGAAACATAACCAGCATACCTCACTTTTTAGAGCACTTGCTGCTGTCCCTCGTTGTGCAGGATCTATAGAAAGTAGTGTCTCTATAAGTCTCACTGAAGCAGATGGACATTCTTTAAATGTTTCTGTAATACATTTTCTGTATCGGTGAGGAGGCCTGAATACTGCAGCATGTGGCAATCGCTGTTTAACCCAATAATCCTCAGATGGTGATCCACAAAGCTTGAAGATCCTGTGCAGTTGCTCAACCTACATGGAACTAATTGTTTTTACTATATATAACTACATTAACATACAATATCAATTTAAGGAGACGTTCCAACAAAAAGTGACCATTACTACTTTACCCAGATAGTATAAAGGAACAAGTTAATTTCCACTATGTATCTACACTCCAGATGTAAATTTTTCATTGATAAATAATGATTATGCTCAATTTTCATGGCTCCAAACATTCTCATTTGACCACTTTGATTAAAATCAAAAGAAATCCTATATAACATACATCAAATGCATGAATGAAGCCTAATGACCAGTAGTGAAGGCATTCATAGATTGGTACAGGATGATGAAACTAGAATTTCTTAATTATCATACCTCAGTTTTTCCTGGCAATATAGGCCTGCCAGTATATAGTTCCCCAAGTATGCAACCAGTGCTCCACAAATCTAACGCGACTCCATAATGAGATGCTCCAAGTAAAAGTTCTGGTGGTCTATACCAGAGAGTAACTACACGACTGGTCAATGGAATACTATGATTGGGGTCAAAGAAACTTGCCAACCCAAAATCCGCAATTTTTAAGATGCCATTGTTGTCAATGAGAAGATTTGAGCCCTTTATGTCGCGGTGGAGGACACCACGACTATGACAATGATCCAATCCACTAAGAAGTTGTTGCATGTAGCACTTAACCTGATAACAAACCTTACTTCAGACATTTTCACATCAAAATGAAGACAGAAAGCACAATATCAAAAAAGAATTCATCATCACCTGTGGTTCAGAAAACTTGATGCCAGGACGTGATGCTAGACCAGAAAGATCATGCTCCATATACTCAAAAATGAGGTACAAGCTGCGAGAGGTTGGAGATGTTATCAAGCCTTCCAACTTGATAATATTTGGATGATCAAGTCTACGCAGAAGGAGGATTTCCCTTGCCATAAACTTTACACTCTCAGGATCAAGATTATCAAACCGAACTCTCTTCAAAGCAACAATCTTTTGGTGAGTCACATCACGTGCTTTATAAACAGTACTGTAAGTTCCTTGGCCAATCTGCAAAAGGTCAGATGTCATTGCATGGCTTATTAAAGAATAGAGCATCAGCTCCGTATAAAAGAAACTTATGTTGCAATAAGACATGACCAACCCAACTGGTATTCTCTTTTGTACAAAAGAATGAAAAAATAACCCTGTCGGGGACTCCTACGCATCACATACAATTGCAAAACGAATTTTTAAGCAGCATCTGGTCTCCCAGTTTTTTAAATCAAATTTTCCCAAGTACCTTGCATTCTTTCCTAAGAAATCGAGGTTCCTTATAAGTGGGGATTAGTCAACAGAGGTACCCTGGTTTATGTTTCATGAATTAACATCCACATGATTACTTGTATTAATCATTTTGATGTGATAAGGATAATTATCTTCTGTAAACATATATTAGGCTATTTATATTAAAAAAAATAAGACCGGTTCAAGCTATAAATTTCCATTATATCTAATTCTAACTATAACAACAAAAGAGGAGTTTCTATGACTACAGAATTTTGGCAAGTGAATTCCCAGCGTTGTTGGAATCACATATCATAAAAGTGTGATTCAAAACGTAGACCGCGTAAACTAGACTAGATAGATAGCAACTTACTTTATTTAACCTTTCAAAAGTATTGGCACTTCGAGGTATCCATCCCTTGATAGCTTCACCAGCCACAGAAGAAAGCCAACTCGGCCATCCTGCTGCAACTTGCTCTCCTTCTGCGGCCTTTGGAACTTTCCCAAGACCAGGATTACTAAGAGCAGTTAATTCAGGCTTCTCTATTTCCTTATTTCCCACTTGATCATCATACAACTGAAATGAGCCACTGGTTTTCTTGTCAATCAATGAAATCTTCACACTACTTCCATCTAACTTATCTGTTGCCCAAACCCCCTCATTTCTTTTAGACGAATTCAACCTTGAAACACGCAGCTCTGACCCTCTCTTGCTTGATAATGATTTCTTTGTCAAATCTTCCCGGCTGTCTTCCACAGCAGATGTCTTGGAACATATGCAGCCCATGTTGGCACTTAGCTAATTTTATAACAATTTCACGCTTCAAAACCGAAGCTCAAGTGCTCACAAGCTGAAGTTTCTGCTTCGATCAACTCCTTCATAATGATTCGTACGCAGTCACGAACCAATTCTATTTGCCCAAAAAGAAAAAAATGGGATTTCTGCCTATAGACTCATACCCAGATCATGTTATACCGTCAAAGCACTGACCATGAATCCAAGAATCACGGTTTATCCAACTGTTTGAAAACTTCAAACTGACCAAATTCTAAGGTCACTGACTTCAATAAAACACGCAACTCCCGGGTAACTTGGAAGAGAAAAATCTTCAGAGAAATAGAAAGTAAATGGAGGAAAGAAAGCAATGTATGGGATTGTGGCGAATGAATGAATATACCTGGCAGTAGAGCTTGAAATTGAGCGTAAGGAAAGGGAAAGATCAGAAGCGTAATAAGAGAGAAGTTGGGGGGCTATGGATTTGAGAAGGAGAGGAGAAAATTCAACGCGTATTTGGTGAAATTAAAAGAGCATTATAAGACGGCTTTTGCCGGCTGGGCTCAGTCAAAAGACCGACTTTCTTTCTCTGTAATCAAAATTTCCACGTTTTATACTGTCTAATGTATGACTCATCATCCTTCCTCTTTCCGTCATTGAAACGATTGACGTTCGAGTTCTGTTTCTCATTTTCTTTTAAAAAAATGCTGTATTAAAAGCGTTTTTTTAATATTAAATAATTAAATAATATTATGATTTTATCTCTCTTCCGTCTTCAATAATCAGCAGAAACAATCAAAGGTATATTTCCTATCACCAAATATTTGGTTGTTCATGTTCATCTCTCTCTTCTCTTCTTTGGATGTGTTAAGAAATTTGTCTAATTATTATTTTTGTTATTCATGGCGGGATTTCTTTATTCCTGGCGCGCAATATCATGATCTGACCCGGAAATTGCATCAGAGCACGTGAAATTGAAGTACACACATACATATATATATATATATTGTAAAAATCATAATGGGAACGAGCAGACCATGTAACATTAACGATTATTCAATGGAGATGATTAGTTCAAACTTGAAAGATGGAATACTTCTAAATAATAATAGCAATAACCATGAAGCGCTGGTCACAAATATCTGCATAGTGTATATTAAAATTGAATAGTGCAGATTAAATATTTTTTTTTATTAAAAAAATGAAAGTAAAAGGGTCCTATGTGCTAAAAACAAAAGCAGATACTACCAAGAGAGCTCTACCAATACCGTCTTTTAAAAGCTTCCTCGTGTCATCACCAACGGTTGAAATCGTCGTTGAAACTTGAGCTTGATTTGACCAAACATTTTATATTTTCATTTGACCTTTATTATATATATATATATATATATATAGATGAGATGGGGTATATGTAGTAGGAAGTTGCATTATTATTTATAGACAGTGAAGAGTGTTGGGTTAATTTGTTATGAGTGATAAATGATAAACAAGAGCGTTTGGAAATCGGGAGAGATTAGAATGAGAAATTAGGGATATGATATTTAAAAAAATACATTTTTTTAATCTATTATGGAAATAGAACATGTGAGACAGGGCCACCATGATGCTGCAAATTGCAACCACGTTAAGACTTGTTAATTATTTATATAAAAAATGTTTTAAGTTGAATTAAAAAATGAACAGTAGTAAGAATAAATAATTTTAGTTATGGGTTATCCAATAGAATTATATATATATTTATATATGTGAAGTTATGTCACTATGTTGTCATAAAATGATATTTTCTTTTAATAAATTGAAGATTAAAAATTGTGTCTTGTGTGTATTTGTGGTTAAACTTGTGTGATTATGTTAAGTTGACTAGTTCAATTAACTTTTTTAACCAGACCATTATAAATTATTCAATGAAATTAGGTGGAGGTTTAGCTAATAAAAAGGTAAGACATATGATTGTTTAGAGTGTTTTTGATCCCTACAGAGTATCATTTTATTATGGTTTTAATCACGGTGTTGCGGAGATATCATAACTCTTAGGTATTTAAGTTAATGCCTAAGGATAATTGACAGTTCGACTTACCTGATATTGGTATCGAATGAAATATGCCTTATAAAGGTATAAATACTTTCCCTTTATAGACGTATTTTCTGAGTGGCTAAAGCTATATCTAAAAAAATAAAATTTTACTCTTAGTTATAGTTGTTAACAGAGACAATATTTATAAAATAGGGATATGGGATATTACATATAATTTTTTTTCAAAAATTTTTGTATAAAATAAAAGGTGGGGGTGGAGGGGTATTGCAAACACGTGCCAAGTGAGCATCCCACTTATCATATTATATTATAGATAAAGATAGTAATAAAGTGGTTTGGAGAAAATTAATGAGGGAAGCGTGGGTTGGTTGCTGAATGAAATTAAATCAGCAAAGCCATTATAACTAACCCACATTTCCCCACTCACTAAAACATCTTTCTCAGTTTTTTTTTTCTTTTTTTTAAACTGATTTTGAATGCTACTGCTCCTGACATAGGAACACAACAAGTGTACCCCTAAGCAATCTATTCGCAGTTTGAATTTATTTATGATAAGTATATTCATATGGATTAAAATAAAATTCTTTTTACACACTTATCTTATAAACCGTTAAATCACGATTAAAACACTATATTAGGGTTTAAAATGTCAATCCAAACAAACATTATGACTATATACTGCTATATTGTTCATAATAATTAAGTCTTTTTTCTTCATAAATGCATAAAGATATAGCCTGATTCTTTGTACTAATGGCTAATAGTTTTATGACTTAATGACATATAAGCCCTTCTACAAACAAGAGATCGCATGTTTAATCTGGCTTTATAATCTTAGGCACTAACGCATTTGAGATGTAGGTAGGCGTGATGATATGAAGAACTAACCGTCCGTATTTGTAAATAACTAAAACCAAGCATATGTATATTGGATTTAGTAAAAGAGAGTTGATGTTAATTCCCACTTGAGAAAGCTTCAACCTAACTGCTATACTTTGGATATGATCATCTTGTCGTGTTGCCCCTGTTGGGGAGGGGACGTGTTACCATTATATTGCCATTTGCCCTAGTTTGTGCTCTGTGTAGCAAGTCCACCAACTCACATGGCCTCAACCCTGCCAAATTCCTCCTCACTTTCAAGTTTCAACCACTCCAAACACGCATTTCTATTTCGAGTCCACAAACAAGAAGGAAATCGTGTTATTGACCACTTCACACTTTAGAATGCACCATTTCTTATGGACATTTTCTTAAGCTAAAATGGCTGGGGAGATGAAAGATTCTCTTTTTTTAAGGTAATAGGATGACGGCTATAATTTAAAGAATTATGGCACGCCGTTATGAAGCGTAGTGTTGAGGGATTCAAATCCCTCCTCACCCGCAACCGCTCACGAAAGGAAAGACCTTCCTCTCTGGGGGATGATAAGGATAGGAAAATCATGATTGGGATAAGTTGTCCAAAATTGTCAAACTTGGGCTTCTGGATTACCTAAATGGAATGACCTTATACTTTTCATATAAAATATTATTGTATATATAATTGAAATACAAGAATTTAAATATATTATTTCTTCTAATTCTTAATATAAAATATAATTTATAGTACAAATTATATCTTTTATTCTTTCAATCCTAGATATAATATATAATTTATAATATAAATTATACTATAAATTAAATCTTATATTTGTGTCAAAAATAAAATAAAAGCATCACTAAATATAAAAGATTATTTGTGTATAAGTTATTATGAACTAGGTTCAAGGAGGAGATAATATTTATTATTTTTGCCTTTAAGATTATACTTTATTCGATCTTAAATATAGAATATAATTTAGTTTAATTTTAAATATAAGATTTTTTTTATGTAAAAGAGAGCGATGCCTTACAATAAAATAACTTATAACTAAAAAAAAATGATTCCTAGAGTCTCGTTGCTGGCAAAAATCCAAAAATGAGCTAAGCACATATCTAAAATAGTTATTATTGATAAACTGTATTTTATTATAGTATCTCTACTATACAATTAATATTATCTAAGATATACTTAAATTGTAATTCCGTCCATTAATATTCCTTGAATATAAGATTTTTTTATCAACTGTCCTTATTTAGCATTTTTTCCTCTAACATTATCTTTATTAATTTTACCATTTTGGGCTTGAGTTTTCTACCCAAAAGGAATTTTGCCTTGCAGATCTAAAAGTGAGCGCCCTAATGGAAATTGAATCACCCAGCAGGAGCTCCTTCTTCCCCGAGAAACGCCGTGTGTTTTACTTCATCCTTGAATTCCCATTTCACCCTTACAAAATCCCCAAAACTACGGCAAAAATTTCACCCCACTACCTCCAAACGCATGGCAACACGTACCAATCATGGTCCAACAAATTTCCACGTGGAAAAACTAGATGGAGAGTCCGGTCCTCGGGTCACTGAAGCATCAATGGCTAAAACCTTACACAATCTACATTCTCATCGACTAGAGCCACAGTCACTGCGCCAGAAATCCTGAAAAGAAAAGGACCAAAAACGCGCAAATCAATCAAATAGTACCTTTGCAAAAGCAAAGGAATTACCGACCTGCAAGGGAAAAATTTTCAGATTGTTTCCGACAATGTTTGGATCGAAGAAGTGGGACCAGAAACACCGGTAACGCCACCTGCTTCTTCGTCGTCGCCGCCTTCTTCTTACGTGTTCCTCTAGAGTATCATGAGCAAGAGGAGAACCTGGGCGTGTGTTTTCGTGCTTGTGTACGGTATCCTGCTCGTCTGTCCGTGGAATTTCCTGAAATCGATGCTTTCTTGGTACAATTTAGAAGCCGAGCCCTCGAGTTCCGGATGGCCGGAGCTTTACGCGTCGTTGCTTCTCGGAGTGGTGTTCGGGGTGCTATCGATGGCGGCGGCTCTGGCAGTGATGGTGCCGGCCGTGTTGGTGACGTGGAGCGAGGTGGTGGTGTTGCTGGCGTTCTTCGGGAAGGCGAAGAAGGCTCTGGTGGGGGAAGGTAGGAAGATCACGAGGGAGATCTTGAGTTTACTGTGTGCCGTTGTGGGGTATTATGCTCTGCTAAGAAGGAACAGTGATTGATTGATAGGGAGAAGACGATGGTTGGTGCGATTTGGTGAAGTTATTTTTGACATCGCGGGGGCGTTTTGTGGCAGCGGTAGAGATTAGGCAAAATGTTGAGCAAAACCAGCTAAGGTAGCCACCAGTCATATTTATTAATGCTCGTGTATCTTTCTTCTTGTTTCTCATTCGTGAATTAAATATGTGAAATCATGTTTATTTTCTTGGTGTAGTCTCTGTGGTAACTATGATTCGTTCAATTTTCTGAAATATTGATGAGTGGATTATGTCAAGCTGTTGTGAATACAATAGAATGCAGGGTGATCCACCGACATATGGTTGTCGGAGATTGAATTGAATTATTGAATAGTTTGCTTATTAATGGAATTGGAAGTAGCTGTCTGGTGGATCTGTAAAATGAAATGGGGACAGTTTAATTAGTTGGGGACAATGGGTGAAGCATATCCTAAAAAAATTAAATTAATTAAAATTAACATAAAAATTAATTGATTAATTTGAATATATTAAATAATATATAATATAAATTTATTTTAAGATATTATATTTAATTGATTTATTTAATTTTTTAATATACTTTTAAAATGGTTATAAGACATGATCAATGGAGAGGGTCAAATGTGGGTCAAACAGACAATGATAAGGAAAGCACGTATGGGTTAGGTTGTAGAAGAGAACGACCACCCAGCTGAGACCAAATTCCTATTCCTAAGCAAATGAAATCATCCTGTGTGTCTCACGTTAATTTGTTTACAAATCGACAATATACAGAGTGATTATTCATGTAAACATCATTCGTCTCGAGAGAATACTATTATGTTTAGAACTGGTTTGAAATGATTCCCAAAGTAGGTTTTGGCAGAAATAATACCCTTTGTAATATCTATACACACATATTATTAAAAAGTGACATATTGCATATGTTACCTGAAAAACGCGTCATAACATACCACGTACAATTAATTTCTGTTTCCCTTTTGAAGAATAATATAATTGACTTAATTTTTAATTTCTTATATGGTTAAAATACAGCTAACACTTTATAAGCATTTTTAGAGTAATACTAAGTATTATAAACGAATTTATAGTTTATACAGTATTTCAAAATATTTTTTAATAGTATTTTTTAAAATATTTTTAGTACAATTTAGTCTTTTAAATATTTTTTCAATAGCAATAAGTACTATATGATATTGGGTGTTATTAAAATATATTTTAAAATATTAGATATATAAAAAATTATTAAAAAAATATCTTAGAATGTAGAGTATTATCAAACAAAATATTTTAGGGCATTGAATGAATTGTGTATAAATTAGGTTAAAATAATAATATGTAATTTAATCCTTTTTTAATATCGTATACTTGATCGACCTAATATTTTTTGGGTGCCTATACTAGGGAATATAGATAATTGATTTGATCGAAATTCTGCGTGTACTCTTTCATTCGTTGTGTTTGTTGTGTATAATACAAAATAATAAGAAAAAGAAATATGATTATGTAACAAAAAATATGATTAATAAAATACTGAACTATAGTTCTCCTCTGAAATTAAGTCAAGTCAATATATATATCGACACTTTCAGAGATATTATCACATAGCCATTAATTTGTATATGTTACCCTTACATTAAGAGTTTTAAAAAATTTAATCATTGCTAAAATTGGAATCATGATTAACAAATTAAAAGAATGTTTCGCGTAAACTATATATTATTATTCAGACTTTAAAAGTAACTATGAACTTATATATATATATATATATTTATTTATAAATTAAAGAATAAAATATCATATAATATCTTAATTTTATTATTTATATGTTGTTAATATTATAATTTTATTTATAGTATAATTTTATCTATAATTTTTTAATTTAATACAATTATAGGTAGTTGAGAAATAAGTTTACGAGTTAAATTATACTAAATTAAAAAAATTATGTGTAAAATTATATAAAATTAAAAAAATAATAAATAAAATTATATTATAAATAAAATTAAAATATTGATCGTATATAAAAAAATAAAATTAAAATATTATATGTTATTTTATCTTAAAATAAACTATGAACTTATATTATATAGGAGATTATCTCAGACGGATTACTTATCGAAATTTAATGCTTGAATTACGTAAACATATTAAAATTATGAAGAAAAGAATAAAAAGGTGGTAAGCATTTTTCATGGGACTGACCTTTGATCCAATGCTTACTTAGGAAAGCAAAAAAGTAAAGCTGTGTGGGTCCTGATACATTATTATTTTAGTGTTTTTTATTATGAGAAAGATACATTATTATTATTATTATATATCCATAAAAAGTTTCAAATAATTGATATTCTTTCTGCATTGCTCATGCAAAACAGCGTAACCTTATTTGCAGATTACTGCGGTTGATTTTTTAAAACAACTAAAAAATTCATCTAAAAATCCATTCTTTTAGCCACTTGATTATTGAACTTTTTGACCATTTCTAATGGATACCAAGTAAACTGATTCCTTAAATTTTGGGGTTAAGTACATAATATTTTATTTTTCACTTTCATAAAGATATATATGTATCAGTGACTGAATTGATAATTATTTAGGAAAATTAATTTCAATTTAATTAATTGATAATTTGAAAATTTTAAGTTAATATTAATTACTATTTTTTACTAACTTTAATTTTGGAATAAAAGAGATATTACTATGACCTACAATCTTTTTTTATTTTTATTTCTCTCTCTCTCTCTCTCTTTTTGTCGTTTTATGGTGCTCTAGGAAGGCATGTGATTATATTTTTCCTTTTCTTTTTCTTTTTCTTTTTCAAGCCTCAACATATTTTTCTCTTATCACAGTTTTAGAGTAAGAAGTCATGTGATTCTCTTGGCCTCCCTTCTATGTATTGAGGAAGCCTTCCCCGGTTCACCCTATAAATGCATTCTTATTTAGAGAAACCAGTGAGTGTGAAATTTGCAGCTGAAAGCTAATGCCTTTCAATTCCATCAATGATCTTGTCAGAGAGATCTAAGCACCCAAATCAGGTAGGCTTCACAAACATTCCCATTCACATCTGGTCCCTATGAGGTTCGTTCATTAATTAACCATCATCATCATCATCATCATCATCATCTTCTTCTTCTGGTATGACTGATTTGGGAGTTTTTTTTCCTTAATGTAGAGCAAAAGGGGTATCTGGGAATCTCTCCAATCTCCTAAATCTCGCTGCTTTTCGCCGTCGTTTATATACAGGAGAATGGTGGCCGGAAATGGTCTGTTTTACCCTATTCTGGGTTTTGTTTCCTGTGTGGTTTTCATATTCATGTCTTTTGGAGACTTGAGGCCGAGTTTAAGGGAAGAACCGACATTGTCATTTGTGAAGAGAAATGGGACTCAGTTAATGTTAGATGGCAGACCTTTCTACATCAATGGCTGGAACTCTTACTGGTTCATGGTTCAGTCTGTGGACGAATCTTCCAGACCCAGGGTTCGTGCGATGCTTCAAGCTGGTGCTAAGATGGGTCTCACTGTTTGTAGAACTTGGGCTTTTAATGATGGCGACTACTATGCCCTTCAGATTTCCCCTGGTCGCTTCGATGAGCGAGTTTTTCAGGTATTGTAAATCCAATGTTCTTGCTTGTTGGTTTCTCTTCGGTGTTTTTGTTGTTTTTTTATGTAGTACATATCTGAAATTGAGTTACTTGGGTAATTTATAATGGTAATAACGCTTGTTTCGTATTATTGTCTTGATTCATCATGGCTGTGTCTGGATTTTCCAAAATATGTTCAAAGAACTATCTAAAACGTGTCATGAATCTTGAACCCCAGAGCTAAATATTGTGTTTGTTAACGAGAGATACATGTTTCATGGAGTGATTATACATAGAATACAGACAAAAGGTAGCATGTAGTCTCTCTATGCACCTTGTGGTCAGATTTTTCATAGAATTTTTTTAGCGGCCCCGTGCACGAGGCTCTCACTATGTGGGGTATGGAGAAAATAGATGTTCGCAGCTTTACCCTCACATGAAATATGCTGGACTTGTGTCACTTCTTTTCTATCCTTTTTTCCCCATGAAGAAAGTTCTCCTTTATTCATCTGTCACCTACGAAGTTGTTCTAGGATGTCTTACACAAATCATAAATTTTGGGAAAGCAAACAAATATGTGCTTGCGTTGCCAAACTTCCAAGATACGTCATTAAATTTTGTTTTATATAGTCTGTGTCCTATGTCCCATTTAGTGCTAAATTTGCCCCTGTTTGTCTTTTCTGATAATTTTGTTTTTTAAAAAAAAAAGTTTCAAACATGTTGAGCATTGGGTGGCAGGCCTTGGATTATGTCATAGCCGAAGCAAGGCAAAACGGAATTCGGCTGCTTCTTGCCTTGGTCAATAATTTGCATGCTTATGGTGGGAAGACTCAGTATGTCAAATGGGCATGGGAAGAAGGGATAGGGTTAAGCTCATCCAATGATTCTTTCTTTTATGATCCTTCAATCCGCAGTTATTTCAAGAATTATGTCAAGGTATTGCAATTTTATCTTTTTCATGTCGAGTTATTCTTTGTGTCATTTCTAGTTGCTTTTGCTTAAAAGAGCAATATGTAGTATTCCTACATGGATGTTCTTGTTGTTCTGCCGAGATAAGTTCTTGTGCTGTTAATATGTCTTCTATGATGGCCTAATTGGTGGGGCATCTGGGCTACTTGCAAAATTTTCTCGAAAATTAAAGTATATATTGACGATTCTTTAGTTTTGTGGTATTTTTGCATGTGATGGCATCATGAATATATTTGCCTGACTGTTTTTAATATAAGCAAGTATGCCAGGCAGCCTGAATCATCGTTTGTTGTAACCCCGTCTGGAGGCAAAGGATAAGATTCTTTTCTTTAACTTGTGAGATGAAATGACAGATTCCAGGGTTAGTTAAACTTGTTCAGGATGCATGACTTCATCTGAAATAAAATTGGTTACAAGACGTGATTGTACTCAAGATGCAAATCACCTTCCAATTTTAAGAATCTCTAGGTAAAGAACAAGTGGTGAAAATTATTATCAGATGGCTGTATGGTGATTATAAGATGTACTATTACATGTTATCATGTCGTTTGCTTAACGTATGAAGCTTGAAATCTTACTATCTTCTAGGTCAAAATATAATTGCCCACAGCTCCCATCCTCTTCATGATGATTGCGAGACTGTTTCTCTTTGCTTTTCATTTTACTGCACGTTACTTTTGATGAATATTTGTATCCTTGAGACTGTTCTCAGTTAAACCTTTAGCTTCCTCTGAATTCTTTTGCAGACTGTTCTGACAAGGAAGAATACTATCACTGGAGTTGAATATAGAAATGATCCCGCCATATTAGGCTGGGAATTAATTAATGAGCCTCGTTGCATGACTGATCCTTCGGGTGACACTCTCCAAGTAAGCTCTCTTCAAGTATGGCAACCCGTTTGAAAATTTAAAAAGTACGCTGGCAGTGTTTTTGACTTGTTCCAAGTGTATTATGCATGTTGCTTGCTCCTGCTCGAGTGATGAATTATGCTCATATATCTAACTCTTAAGCCGGCCATCTATACAGAAGTGCTTACTCTAACCCTTTTTTTATTATCCGATTCCACGATACTCATTATGATGCATAGTTTTGTTTTGTTAATCTTTGTAAGGAGACATAAAATATAAATGGATCAGATGCTTTAAACCCTTTAAAAGTAATTATGGTGTAACCGGATGCTTGCTCTTCTAGTTGCATGTGAGCTTCTAGAAGGAAACAAAGAAAACAAATTAGGTGTTCTTAAGTCTTAGCCCTTGTAAATCTGAGAAGGGAAAGAAAATGATAGTGGTGTTACTGCTTCTAACATAGATATCTGAGTGTTCATTACTTGGCATAAATTGCAGGACTGGCTTGAAGAAATGTCTGCTTTTGTCAAATTGATAGACAAGAACCATTTGGTGACTATTGGCCTTGAAGGATTTTATGGTCCTAATGACGCAAAAGGCCCAACTGTCAACCCAGAGGAGTGGGCATCCAGACTCGGATCCGATTTTATTCGCAATTCCGGGATCGCGAATATTGATTTCTCCTCTGTTCATATCTATCCTGACCATTGGTAAGCGTTGCATGATTGCCATATCTATGCTTTTGGATCTGCTTTTTTGAAAGCAAACTGGACAAAAGAGAACTCAACCTTCAGAAAGAAGGGCAGCCATTGATGGAGACTGCTTTAAATTTCTCTCTTGCTTTGGAATTTTCACCTATCCTCTATTTCACTTGAATTTTGCTGTTTAAGTCATGTTAAAACCTGCCTTCATATTTTAAAAAAAAATACATCCCAAAGCTATAAATGATATTTTGAGATAGCTTATGTGTGTTTTTGTATTCTTGGTATAGGTTAAAAACGCATGACTTTGAATTGAACCTGAATTTTGTCACCAAGTGGATGCATTCGCACATTGAAGATGGCGACAAAGAATTGAAGAAGCCTGTTTTGTTCTCTGAATATGGATGGTCAGACTTGATCAAGAACTTTTCGGTATCTGACCGGGAAAGGATGTACAGAACAATTTTGGACGTAATCTACAAATCTGCTAAGAAAAACCAGTCCGGCGCAGGTGCCTTGGTGTGGCAATTCTTGGTAGAAGGAATGAACGAGTTTGAGGATGATTTCTGGATGATCCCATATAAAGGATCATCAACTTATTCTCTATTTCTTGAACAATCATGCAGATTGGGCAAAGTCACAGGATGGACTCAACATGACAGAAGTTTCAAAGAGGCATGTAAGAAAATTTGATGGAACTCAAGGTTTTTTGGATTAGTGAATCAAAATGGGGGATGGAATGTAGGTTCTTTTTGTGGTTTGGTTCTGTAGTAGTGGGTCTCAATTGCTAGTTTTGTACCATATCATGGATTTTCATTATATCATCAATGCCACAATCAAGTGACTGCAAGAGTATATAGTGTTGCAGGACAGATTAGAGACTGTTTAGATTAGAGAAGAACATCCTCAAGATAATCTAAATTTGCGAGGATTTGTGTAGGTGAACTGAACTGGTTGTTTTTTGAAGTCATACAATTAAATCATTGATCTGATTTACCCTACTGCTTAACTCGAAGAGTTATCAATATTGGCGGCATTTTTTATCACTTGCAGTTCTTTCATTTGGAAATTTGTTAAGACCAAGATGATGTTACATTTGAGAGTAAATTTTCCTCGAAATAAGGATAGTTTGATAAAAATCTCGTCTTTTTATGTTTCTTCAACTTCCTGAAAACAGGCAAGACAACAATGGATACACCCAACTTCTAAGCTCTAGAGTAGGCTTCAAGCCTTCAACAATAGGCTGACAAAATTTCAGACGATTAACGAACAAGATCAGATAATTTTGCATGAACATAAAAATTGATATATACACGGACAAGCACAAAATCCGAGCTTCTCAACACAGATTATCATACACCGAGAGAGCCCATATTTTACATCAAACTAGAGCAAGGGGAAAACGAAAAACAAGAAGAAAAGCTACAAAGAGGTGCCCTAGTCAATTCTACGAAGCTGAATACTGATAGAAGAATTCAAGGCTTGTTGGAGTCACGCTTCGCCAATGTTGTGCAGGTTCTAACGCCGTTATTGCCAGAAACAGTGTCCTTGTTACCTTGAATCTTTCTATTCTTTCTAGCCTTTGCCTTCTTTGCTTCATGAGTTGAATTATTTATCTCTGCAGCCACCTTCATAACAGTAGCACCATCATCATAACTTGTTAATTTCCCCCTTTCCACCTCGTTTACTGTTTCAGATAGATCAGTTATCTCATTCTCCATCGCCGCCCTATCAAAATCGTCCCAGAGCTTCTTCACCAACCTCCTACGAGCCCTACGAGTATCGGCTCCAATTTCCTCTGCCTCCGTTCCTTCCTCCTCATCGTGGTCCATGAAAGCCATGTATCTCATTCGCTTGGTCGCAAGCGGTGCCGGAGGCGGGGAAATCAAAGCTGCACTGTTCTTCTCTAATCCACCAGAACAAGAACGAGCCTCCGGAATAGGGCTTCGGCTTTCACGCTCGGCACGAAGGTTGTTGCCATTGTTCTCAGTTTTGCCCTGAAGCGTGAGGCCACCGAAGCGGGGACCCCCAATTGACCAGTGAGCTTCGTTTGCCGACATCAAGGGGTCGGTGATGGGCACCGGCTAGCGCTGAAGTGGACGTCAGTGGAGGACGAGGGAGGCTAGGGCCGGCCACTTTGCCGGGAACCAGAGAAAAGCACTTCTTGGCGGGAGGGTTGGGCGCCTTTTTGTGAGACTTAGGACTACTGTGGCCTGGGCTCATATTATGATCCAATCCAACAATATATTACTCCCCTCTTTTAGGAAAGCTAATTAATTTTTGTAGAAAAATTTTAAAAATTAAATAAGTCTTTAATTTTTTAAAATAAATTTATATTATATATTTATTAATATATTTAAATTAATTAAATATTTATTTAATTTTTTAATATATTTTAAAAAATTAATTAACTCTTATAATTAAAATATAATATAATATTATTTAATGATACTCCTCTAATTTTAACAATATGATATATTTAATTAATTTAATTAAATTTAAAAAATTAATTAATAAAATATATTTATTCTAAAATATATTAATTTTTTTTATTTTTTTATTTGATTGAATTATTATTTAGGAAATATCAATAAAAATAATTTTTTAAAAAAATTGATAAATATAAAAGATCAATTTTATATTTATGACTGCGTACATGTTTTTACCATATGTTTTTTTAGGAAAAAACAATTCAAACAATGATGTCATAATACGAAAACATTTACTGTTATCTTCGCATATTGAGAAATAATAAGCATTTTGCATGGCCTCGAGGTATGACTTTGAGTCTCTGAGACTTCATTTGTCTTGTGAAATGTGTTCTCCATATTTGTATATTAATCATAAATAATTGTTTTAAAAAATAAATTTTAAATCTTAATAGATGCAAAAACCAAGAAGCCATTTTGCTAATCCTTAATCTAGCTTCACCTTACAAGAAATATTTTATTTAGTTATTTCTTCTATCATTATAGATGATTTGTCTTAATTTAAACTTAAATGAGTACCTCAAACAATCTATACACATGATTTATACAGCATATAATATAAGGAGTACAATTAATAGCTATAATAATCTGTTTCCACACTCAAGTCGTCCTGGATACAAAACGAGTATAGATATATATATTTTCAGTAAAAAAAAATGCATAATATATATATATATAAATTTATTCTAATAGAACCATGTTTTGTTTCCGACAAAGACACTATGGCAACAATTGTGAAATATTAAAAAAAATGTGGAGGAAAAAAAACCATGATCCTATCAAACTGTAGCAAGCGTTACAGTGAATACATGAACAAACCATAATCACATCTCCTAACCAAATGTGAAATATTTGAAAAAATGACTAATTACAGTAACACATATAGCCACACCTTATATATACATATATATAGCCGCAGCAGAGAAAGAATGGGAGAGATGGTGCCCTCCCCAGTGAATATATGAACAAACCGAAATGACATCTCCTAGCTCCAAAAATAGCTCTCATACCTAAAGAAACAAAAATTTTATAAACTCGAGGCCTTCTATTCTTTGTCTTCTCCACCTTCGTCTCATCCCAACGTCAAACCTGCAAACAAAAATGCAAACCTTTTTAATCAAAACTACTAAAGACAAGCTTTGCTTAATTAATTCGATCACATGACTGGTTCAAGAGAAGCAAGTTCTGCCCACATTTGGAGTGGCATCCAATGGAGAACGTTTGGTACAGTACTACCCAAGATGCTTATTGCCATCCAAAAATACTCAAGATTGCATCATTCCATGAACTTCAATAATACTTTGCTGACAGCTTTCAATTGCCACACTAAACATTGTGATTTTTACATTCCACGATATTTTACACTTCGGCATCTTTTAACCTAAACTCCTAAAAGGGGATGGAATATCCGGCACGTACACACACTAACAAGTATACAGAGGGCAACAAAAGAGGACAGAAATCTTACATTCCAGAAGGTTGAATGGATTAGAACTCCTTGTTTGAATGGAAAGGGTAATCCCACAATGGAAGACTCCATATAGCCATATCTCAATTGAACTGAAATTAGAGGAGGCCATCATGTAAGCACAGCCAACAAAGTGAAAGGAAAAGCTTCTTTATAATAATACAATAACTTCCCCAAAGGCCAGTTACCCTTAGATGATCTTGCTCTTCGTACTACCATCTTTCCCAGCTCTGTTCAGCTTTAGCAAACACACTTCCATGGTACCAAATCGAGTTCATAAAATCATCAAAATCATAAACAGTCTTTAACCAATCAAAGCCTGAAGGATTGAACATAAATGGTGCCATAATCCATGATACAACTAGACACCAACTAAAGATGACCATGGCTATATACAGGAATGAGTCAGTTGGTACATGACTGTGAAGAAAATTGTTAAAACACGGACCTGTACAGTCCTGTCCTCCAATGCTTGCCAGGGACATGTCTTCTGCTCCCAATCAACAATTATTGCAGCTTGGAGAAATATTATCGACATCACCCAAAGCCTATCTCAACTCCGATATAAATTCCAAAACGACCTCTGTTCCACAAAACCAGTCCTACCCACGTGCTTTGCCCTGCTTGATATAATAAAGAAGTTACTTCCAACATTAATGGGCGACTTTAGCTTCTCAAAACACCGTTTACTCCAAAAATACTCGTTTATATCATCATACTTTCTTCTGGCACTGTGAGGTGCAGTACCACTTTACTACTCTCTACCTCAGCCCTCATTGTTTCGCAAATGGGTTTAACCGCACCATTCAGGAATGCATTATCCCCTGTAATCGAAGGCACCACCGGCTGGCCGCTATTCTCATCGATGTAATCCTCCAAGATCTTGTTAAGCTCCATGGCCATGTGATGGGAAATATAGCAGAGGCATTCAGGGACAAAACGAAGATTAGCAACCTCGCCCCAGATCAGGAGATACAGAATATGTTAAGCTCCTTTGGTGAGCATTGCATATTTGCATTAGGCTGTTAATATTAGTTATTAGTTATTACCCTTTGATTTGCTAATTAAAGATACTTCCATTCATAACGAAATAGTGTAACTGCTCTCTGTTTAATGTTTTCAGGGCCAAACAAGTAAAATTTACCGACAAAGAAGTACGTCCTTATTATGGCACGTTTCAAGCACAAGTTAATTTGCTTTTCCTTGATGAGAGCTTTTTCTCATATGTTATCAAAATTCTTAATATATTTTTATTAAATTAAGGTGGGATGACTGTTTAGAAATATTACTGAATTAAATTAATTCTTATTCCTAAATAAATTCAATTTTAAAATAAATATATTATGTTATTTATAATTTTTTAAATATCAATATCAATAATATTGATTAATAATAATTTTAAATTTTCTTTCTATATGTGGAGGCCTTCAGGGTCATTCTAGAGAATTCCTTTTTGGCTACAACAAATTTTAATGTAACAAAAAAGAAAATAAAAGGAGGCGGCAGCGCAGTTGGCACGTTACGCGCCTTCGCGGAGGAAAGTGGGCGGCAGCGTCTCTGACTCCACCAGGGGTCTGTGGGGCCCATCCCTACATCCCTCCTTCCTAACCGTTATTCCGTTAACTGAAGCCTCCTTCCCCCATCCACCTCCATTCCTCTTTTTCTCTCTCTTTTGAAGGGGGAAAAAAAGTTAATGATGAATCCCATTAACTCATTTTTTATTCAGCTAAACTCTTTTTTGCCACCAACCTTTTCCCTCTTTGTATTTTTTTTTTCTGATGGTAGCATGTGAATTTTTTTTTTTATGAATATAGTCTAAACGTAATTGCGCTATTTTTGTTTTTTGATATAACTTGCCTTGGACTAATTGCAGCATCATTTTATTGTTCGTCATTGAAAGTTTAGGCCATTGGTCCATGGGCTTAGAGGGGCTAAGGCATGTTTATATTCTAAAAAAATATTTATAAAAATAATTACATTTTATTGATTGGATTAACTTGTACTAGTAATTACAGCATAATTTTTATATACAGGCATTTGTATTTTGGATTTAAATTATTTATTTTGGTGAAAGAATTAAGAATCATAAAATACATGTGGATTGGTATAATCAAAGGGGGCCTACAGTTGTCAACGGTGGAGGCCATTTCCAACCATATCCCAACTACATTTACCATACGGACTTTTGTTTTTATAATATATATATAAACTTGGTATTCAATTCAATTGTTCATACAATCATAATTCTATTTTACAATCAATTATGATTTATTGTATACCATTGCTATTTACGTGACTTTTCTAATTACAAAGCGAATTTACCTCCTCAAAATAATTAAAAAAAAACACACACACATACACACAGTAACATTTCAAAATCACCGCGTGAAATTCTATTTACCTTTAAAGCATTATGATATAACCAGAATGAAGATATTTATATGCAAATATGATATTTGTATGGGTTAGGTATAATATAATATGCTAGTCTCTCATAATATAATAAATTAATATTTAAATATTTATTAAAATATATATATTTGATATCTGATAATACTTTAAATATAGTATTTTTTTTTGAAAAGAATGATACTTAAAAAGGAACAAATCGTGGTGCACGCATTCAAAAAGAAGTGCAATCACAGGTAACCCCAGTAATGGTGATCCACGAGAGAAGCAACCCATCGAGTGAAAAAAAAGTATCCAATTGGCAAAAATATAGTCAGAGAGTATTTATTGGAATTTGGGAAGCCAAGCCAATATTGATATCAACATCAATGGCGAACACAATATAATATATGCAACTTGTAAACATAAACTCATATGGAGAGATTGAAGAAGCACATAAAGTCTATGAGAATAACACATTGAGACAAAAAAAGATGGACCAATGGGATTAAGTTTAACAGATGGATTACTCCAGCATAATTTAATAAATTAAATTTTAAATTTTTATTAATAAAAACATCTATATTTAGTATTTTATAGTATTTTAAATAAAATTATTTTTAATAAAAAGATTTAAAACAAGTCATGACGGAACATTGAATATTGGGTGTTATTATTCGTAATCTATAAATAATTTTATTTTAGATGATGATGATGATGAAATATAATGCTAGTTCTTATAAGAATTAATAATAAATACATGTTTGGTGATAAAAATAATAAATACGTGTTAAGCTGCCAACACAAGAAATACTCAGGATGTCAACTTCACTCCAAACCTATGTGGCTATCTGGTCCTCTTTGACGCCTTTCATTTTCTTCTCTCTCTTGTATGTTCAACGTACCAATTAAGAATTTGATTCTCATCCGATTTGTGTCAAGGATCACCTTTCGTCTAGTTCGAAAAGGTGTATAGAATAAGAATATGTCGTGTTTGATGTTGCCCCCCTTAATTTTCATTAGACCGACTTCATCTTCCAAATTTTCTGAACTCTTTTGGCTTTTAATTGCAATATTGCATACTAAACTCGTCAAATAAAAATTCTACAATTACATAACATCAGAGTTCAAAATAATTACAGAACTCCAGAAAAAGAAACTACATATTTACTCAAACTTTATAAATATTTAACGGCATGAAAGAACAAATGACTAAGATTATCTGTGAGCTGCAAACAGATGTGATAAACTCAAATCGCCGAACCCTCACTAAAACCACCTCCTTATGAATCCAAATCCTATATCGACGTAGAGGGCTGCCACATGATTGACTGTTAGTGAACGATAACAAAGTAAAGAAGGCCCGAGACATATAATCCTCATACATTTTACCTACTACAGACATTACACGCATTTTTTTATTCCATGCATAATAAAAAGCGCAATGGTTTGAGTCCCTGAAATTTGAACACAACGCCCCCCACAACATCTAAACATTGTTCAAGTGGGGCGTCCCACAATACAAACTTCATCCCGACCATCCTCTCTGGGGTACAACAGAGCCGTGAAAGTTCAAACGGTCAAGCATCGAGTTAAAATCTACGGGCTGCCCGGTCTCCTCCATCCTCTGAATCACGCTCACAACATGGTCGCCTCTGAATCCCATGCTCACCAATTTCTCTATCAGTTCATTGTAGGGATGGTTGCGAACGAACTGTGATGGACTCGGACTCCGGACCATGAGACTGTGACCAGTGGGGTTCTGAAGGGAAGCACTTGCCGGAGGATACCCAGATTGAGCATAATGAGGAGCTGGGGAAGGATGTGTTCTTCCTCCCTCCCCATCGTACATCATGTATCCCGTAGCAGGAGCAAGTGCAGGGTGGGACCCAGTGGCTCCATATGCATCTCCCGGTGGTGCTGCAAATGAGCCCTTCATTTGCTGGGGAGGGGTTTGCTGTGGGACAGTTCTACCCCCGCCATATCCATAGGGCATGGTGTCAGCACGGCTTGATCCAGGTGGTGGAATCCCTGAATAAGGCATTTGCATTGGCATGCTGTTGGGCAGTGTTTCTGGGGGAGATTGATTCGAAGCTTGGCTCGGAGGGTAAGAAGGATAAACTGAAGAGGGTGGCCTCATTTGAGGTTGCATAGAGGCAGCTTGTGCAGGCTGCACCGGCTGAGGTAACTGCTGATGCTGCCACTGTTGCTGCTGCTGTGGAGCTGGAGGAGTCAGTTGCCGATACTGAGGATACTGTTGAACAGCTGGGGTCTGAGTTACTTGAGAAGGTAGCTGGGTCGATCGGTACTGTGGATCAGAAGGAGAATACTGGTTCTGGGGAAGCTGAGCCACGGCTTGTAAATTGGGAACTGGCGTGGGGGCCAAGTAATGTGGAGGTTGTTGCGTGGCTTGGGACACATTTGGTGCTGGAGCTTGAGAGTGGGGTGCCATAGGCGGCTGCTGGGGAGCAATTTGATGGGGTAGGGCAAGAGCTAACTGTTGATTGTGAGTGTCAGATGCATTATCGGTTTTCTTAGGATCAGTAGCAGAAGGGGAAGATCTCTCCTCGTTGGACTGAGTATGGCTTGAGGAAGATGATTCTTTTTGAACAAGTTGAAGCTTGGCTAGTTCTTTCTGAGCATCAGCCAGCTCTTGCTTGTCTCTTAAAATCTGTACAGACCGGTGGACCTACATAAACCCCAATCAGAATCAGAACAATAAGAACAAAAACATGGGAAAGAGGTCCACAAATCAAAATATCAAATTACTTATGCATTGGTAAAAAACAAATGATTGCTACCGACGATACTATCCATTAAAGATGTAACTTACTTCTTGAAGGTGTTTGTCAAGAGACTTAAGCTTTAACTCCGCCTCTCCATTGCTACGATTTAAATCAGTTCGCATTTCTCCAATTGATTTGTCAAGATTGTAGCAATATAACTCCAATTGTGATAGCCTTGAACTAATTCCCTCAAGAAACCGCATGAGATTGTCGGCATATTTTTTCATGCTCTTCTCTACTGTGGCAATCACATCTTGACTAAAAGAATCCTCTGGCGGGCTATAGGCAGTAGCAGGAAACATTGATGTCCTTGTCATCCTTGTTTTGTGAAAATCCGGCTGAACGAAAGATTTCAAGGACTCAATTATAGTTTATACAAGGTAAATTTGATGCAAAATCCTCAAACCATAAGCATGAACTGTGAAAAGCGTTAAGCATAATAACCAAAAATTTCATATTAAAACCAGCAAAACATTTATAGGTAAACTAGAGAACTGGTTATCCAATATAAACAATCATTTTGACCCTACGAGCCTTAGTACCTTCATGGTGTTTCTTGGCCTAAATAATATGCTATTGACTAATGACAGCCCTAGACGAAAAGGAGAAAATTCTCTAAACAACTAAAAAAAGCATGTTATCATGAGAAAGAGAGACTCAAAATTACAATGGAAACCAATGTTTAAACGAAAATAGAAGTTGGAAATTGAGACAAACGTTGAAATAGAACGAAGATGGAAATCTTAATTGACTTGCAGATTCAGATGAATGGAGCAGCAGAATTTTCAATCAAACCCCGAAAGACCTAAAAGTGAATTTCCAATCCAAAAATTATATCATAGTGTAGAGCCAGTAGCCATATCTCAGTTGTATCCTTCCAGTAACTGCCGCATGACTTTAACTTTAACTTTTGTTTTCTTCTTATTTAGGTATATCCTATGCATATCACAGTCGGATATGCATCAGACAACAATAAATGGGGAGACAAATATACAAGGGGGGATTCCACGAGTATCTGCTCTGCTTCCTAGTATTCTGTCCCTCCAATCTCAATTCCCTAGTCCTTTTCCTTCTCCATTATTGTTACATCACATTCATTTACAATTTTTTTAACTCACTGCCAATTGATGTTTTCCCTTTCATTAGGTTGGAGACAAACAAACTGGCTAAGCAGCCGATACATGCCCCAAAGCAGCTAACTGACTACAAAGAGTTTATAGCTCTAACCATGTTGACCCTTACTCTGGTGAAGATAGTCCATCTAAACAGATTTTCAGGGCAATAATGACACTGAATATTGAGCAAAGCCAAATAGATAATAGATTTTATTTCATCACATAGATTCATAGCAAAAATGTAGTGTTAGTTGAGTATGCTGCCCTTTTCTTTTCCCCACCATAAAAAATGCAAGTCCAGTCTGACAAAACCAGACAATGATTCGGCTCATTTCCGAGTAAATCCTCTACACGATAATAAAAATCCCAAGTCGCTTCAAATTTCTGCTATTTTTACATCCTAGAAACCCATGAAGCCCAATAATCAGCGGAAGAATGAAGCTTGACGAATTAAATTCGCAAGAATCTATCAACGACAGGGGAAGGGAAAATTTACAAGAAAGACAACAAGATCAAATAACCTGCTTCCACGACCACCAAATTATTCGTTAAAAGGACTTCAAATTTCCTAAACCCTAATCACCTATTCGTAGGAAAGCATCGCCGCCAAATTCGCAAATGGAAAGATAACATAAAGTCAACCCCTAAATCGAGCCAGAAAGGCCATCGATACAAACCTTGGTACAATTGTTGCTGATGACTGGATCGCTGTGATTACCATTAGAAGAATCCTGGGTGCCATAATCTTCGTATGAGCAGAGGATGTCATCGGAAGCAAAATCAAACCCTTTTGAGGTGGAGTTACGACCAGACGATCCAGACGCCATAGCTGGAGCTTCGCGATACAGAAGAGATCGTCAACAAAAGATGGAACCTTTGAGATAAGAAATCTGGGTAATTTCAGAGCGAGAGAGAAGGGAGATATTGCTTTAATGCTTTGGCGTTTGTGCTTGCAGGCAAAACCAAGTTTCGCATATATTTATGGAAGTATAGATGAAAATAAATTAGAAAAAGAAATCATTTTTATATGAAAGAGTATGCCTTGGTTTGGCGAGAAAGATATGGATGAGGACCGACCATATGTCTCGAGATGAGGTAACCCCTTGAGTGTGGTTCAGATTAATTTTTCCCCCCACATGCTTCAATTGCACAGTGTATTATGCCGTACAACACATAAAAGTTTTCACATTTAAATAAATTTTGTGTTACCCTGTTGATTTTTTTAATTCATACTATATTTCTTAGGTATAATAAATTAGTTCAATTATCAGTAGGTCTCCAGAGTTTATCAAAAATATGAAAAGTTGGATGGTTTAATTGTCAGGAAATCTCAAAAATTTATTAAAAAAATAATAAAATTATCTGACTATATTAAATTTAAATATTATTAAATCTAATTAAAAATAATTCTCTTAAAAATATTTTTTATATCTGTACATATTCAAATTTAATATCTAGTACCACATTAATCCTTTAAAAACACAATAGTTAAACTTGTGGCCTCAAATCAAATTGACATGATAAACACTAAAATAGAAGAAAAATTACTTAAATTTTAAAATTTAATTTTAAATAAATTTTTTATAAAAATATGTTGTTATTTATTTTGTAAGAATAATAAATAGTTTAAAAGGTATAATAAAAAAATTTAAAATTTAAATAATATTTTTATGAGAATTTTTGTCAATTAAATGTGTATATATATATTGTCTTTGTCCACTATGCACAAGATCAATAATAATTTAAAATTTTTATAAAAATTGAGAAAAAATTACAGCTTTAATCTAATTTTTATACTAGTATTTTATTTATTATGTAGAATAGGACATAAAGCAAGAAGCATGGATATATAGATAGGACTATCATAGAATGGTTCTAGTAAATCGAAGCGGCTTCGCTGGAAATAAACCCCCCACGAAGTTGGTATGTGTTACATCAGCCAATAGGGTAAGTGTTGAGACTAATTATTTTTGCCGCGTTGCTTCTTGAATAAACAATTAATGTCAGAGTGTCATGGAATTTAATTTTTCTTACAAAGAAAATGGGGGGGGGGGGGGGAATCAAAACAATAACGTTGTTGGAGATATTAAGCGTTGAGAAAAGAGAAGGAAAGTAATCATGAGATTCTAGCCAAAAACATTTTCCTGATGCAGGGGGGAGGGGGCCGTGGGGGCAGGAAAAAAATTTGGTTGAAGGCATTTTAATCTTTTGTTTGTTAATTAAATATTTTAAAATATAATTTTTGTAGCATCCTCAAAATCATACCAAATTGATTCATCATTTAACGGGGTAACTTAAGATTTGTTTGGTTGGATTTTAAAACTGAACACGTTTAACTCGTTGGAGTTGTGTATCTTTACTTCCTTACTTGATTGCATTTACCTTTTTCTCCCCACTTCGCTTTACCCCTTTTATCATCATTTCTACACCAATACGTTGTTAGTTATTAGACTCTTGCAACAGCTTCATAATTTTATTACTTAATAAAATTTCTTAATTTCTTCTGGGAGGGGGTAAATTTGTAGTTTTATTGTTTTCCAAAACAAGAAAAAGATTTTTATTTTATTTTATTCTGTTAACCAATCTGTTTTTAAAATGTTATTCCGTATTTCAACCCACCCCTTTTACCAATATTATATGGTAGTGACAAACTAACAGTGAAATGGAGCTGTCAATATTATTTTGATAGAAGTGACTAGAAGCTTTTTAAGAAATAATTAATACTAATAATGGTCACTAATTAATAAATAAAATAAACATAGCCTCCAACTGAATAATGTTCTGTCATTTACTTGTGACAGAACCGTCCTAAGTGGGAAAACACAAATACGAGGGTGCCCTCAAATCCAAGAAATTGGTTAAAAGTCAAAGAAAGGACACAGGAAACAAATAGCCAAATAACTTAGAACAAACCTGACAACTAATAAACCTAATAATGAGGGCAACCTCCTTGTTTGGTCAAAAGGAGTGGATCAAGGACGGTGTGAATGGAGTACATAAGGAGGATCACGTATATTATGACTGCGGCGAAACCCGCGACCAGAGCTCCGGCGACATGGTGACAGTAATCTCGGACTTGACCACATATCGGTAACCACCCCGCGTAGGGATTCCCTTTCTTCCCCACATACGCTATTGCCACTGCTGCTGATTCGCTCGATATCAGCAACATTGTGAATACCTGCTCCACACGTACACAGTAAATAAATCCATCCCTTACTTTTCTCCCTTATTAACTCAAACTGAATATACATGCTTGGGATGGAAAAATGGGCTCTAGCTAAGGCCCAATATGTCATTTAAATGGGCCTACCAATTGGGCTTGCCTTTACATCGTAGGCCCAAATGTGTGGCCATGACTTCTATTCATACATACTCATTGATATATTGATGAAATCGATCTTTCTAACCATCTTGGCTAACTCAAGTAGGTTGTGGGGATGAGATAAAACGTACGCAAAGTAAATGCGTCAAGTTAACGGCGGCATAAAACTTCTCCTGTAAGTGAGTAAGTAATAGGTGGCAGATTCAATTTTACTTATAATCTCATATCGGATAAAACTATTGGCTGAATAATGCAGATTATGTCCTAGGAGGGAAGAAAGGAGAAGTGAGTTTTGGAGCATAAAGAGATTACCAGATCCAAAGCGACGACGAACCGCCACAGCAAACTCTTGGGGGGAAGAAACATGACGAAGAATCCATACACAGTGACAACAGAGTTTGCAATCACAAAGTACCTGGCAAGCTTTTCTATCATCAGATTCATGTCCCAAGAAACAAAATACAA
This sequence comes from Leucaena leucocephala, assembly GCA_037074615.1. Lineage (NCBI taxonomy): Eukaryota > Viridiplantae > Streptophyta > Magnoliopsida > Fabales > Fabaceae > Leucaena > Leucaena leucocephala. The sequence continues at coordinate 3,327,266 of CM073546.1, read as the reverse complement.
AACTCAGACTCATTCATGAATTCATTCTGCAGAAAACTCATCAAAACTTACTTGAAGGCAGGCGTGTTGGTGTACTTAGCATCATAATAGAAAGGGAAAAAGCCAAGTCTCTCGTGGCTAGTAACCATAACAATGACCGATGAAAGAGTGGCTCCGAAGGCCAAGAACCTCAGCACAAGGTGGCAGATTCTTTTAACCTGACCCATGTTGGGGCTTTGATTTTGATCACACAAACTCTTATCTGGTGTTCTGTATATATGAATGCTGTGGTTAAATAACAGATGTATTTGACTGGGAGGGGTTAGGAAGGAAAATAAGGGACGATGACGTAAGTCATTATTCCTTTTCTGTGTTGTTAGGTGAGGTTTTTATCTGTCTGTACTATGAAGCCGTCCAGTTAAAATCTTTTTTCCCACTTTTTCTGCTGCGTCAAAAACCTTTTCGTAGGGCAATTCCATTTTGTTCTTAGTAATGTTTCTTATTAAGGATTGGTGAACTGCACTCCCTGCTCTTGTCATAAAAGTTTATATATTAGTTAAATGTCCTTTTCGGTGCATAGCTGATATTTCAAACCACCATACCTGCCATGCTGGTTTTAGTTTACTCCTCCTTTCTGCTCTGCATTATTTCATGCTTCATGTTTTATGGGTTCCAGTAACCTCTCTTGTAGGCTTCTTAGCCTTGGCTGGTACTACATTAAGATTATTTACCTGATTCAAGGGATTCGTGAGAGTTCTGTAGGTTTAATCTTCCCCCAATTAGTAGAGTTTTTAGTGTCGTGGTCGTGGTTAGAAGTATGATGAAGCATTTAAAAGTCCATTTCTGGTAAGTGGGTAGGTGGAGGTTGATGCTCCTTGTTTATATGCACGACTAAGGACAAAAAAAATGGATAAACAGATAACCAAAATTTCCTCATTAAAGATGGTGTTTGGAATTTTTGTCCCCTGCACTATATAAATATAAGGAGTTATTATATTGTTTAAACAATATTGAAATTGACTTACTTGTGAGGCTGCCACCCTCAAAAATAAAGTGTATATGATAATAAATCATATACTTACTATTACAAAATTAATGATAAAAATATAATAAATCATGCATAAACTATAAAGTTTATTAATTAACAGTTCAGTAGCCTCTAATTTAAAATGTGATTTTATTAAGCTTTGGTATCTAAGCCATTGTAAGAGGATGTAGGGAGAGGAAGTTGAAGCTGAAATTTACACCTTTGAGTATATTAATTCAGAATTTCAGAAGCGGGGGAAGACATAAGAGAAGGCTCACATAAACAGCACTGTTCTTAATATTCCTCACCCCCCCCCCCTACGGGTTCATGACATCGTAGGAAAGGTCGAATGTTTGACGTTAAGGTTTTTAGAATTGCTCTTGAATTGGTTTGAGATAAATTCAGCATCCTTCCGACATACAAACCCACAACCAATCGCCATCGCACAGTCCGATGCCTCTTCACCGGAATTGTCGAAGAAATGGGCACAATCAAGCAACACGGACTCTCCCAGGACGGCGGAGACAGCATTGCCGTCAATGGCAGATGCCTCACGGTAACCCAATTCGATCCCAAAGTTTCCGATTTCACCGTCGGGTCATCTCCTGAGTCACTAAGAAAACCTCATTAATGGAGCTGGAACCCAGGTCGTTGGGTGAATCTGTATAGAGCGGTCACACCCACGACCCGAATGGGCGGGCATTTTGTTCAAGGACACGTCGACGGGACAGGGGAGTTAATTTCAATGGACCCAGAAGAAGATTCCTCGTGGGTGAAAGTGAAAGCAGAGAAGGAGTTATTGAAATATGTGGTGCCCAAGTGTTTGATAGATGTGGATGGGACTAGTTTAACTGGGGTGGATGTCTTTGATGGAGAAGAGTGTTTCAATTTCATGTTGGTTTGTACATAGGCCCTAAACTAATGAGAATCTGATGGAAATAAGAGCAACGATATAGCAACTTGATTTGTGAATATTCTTTGATTTGTGGTTACTCCTTTCTCCGTGGAAGCTTTATTGGAACCAGAAGTGGATTAGGATGTTTGTTGAGTTTGATGAGACTGATGATTGGGTTGTCTGTTCTGTCCCTGCCCCTTAGGATTCAATGGATTTATTCAATACCATAATCGGCTTCATTACCACTTATTAATTTTAAAAAGGCATTCAATAATCACACCATTGCAAGAGCTTATTTAAATGCGAGTCATCTCATGCTTATCACGACCATAAGATTTTCAATTTTTTTTTTCAATTGTGGGAAAAAATTATGGTATGGGTCTCAGTCAGATCTAATAGAAGGTTCCATGCATCGCTAATCCAATAGTGGTGTTGCAAGTGTACTGTGACATCATACCCACCCAATTAATTAATTGATATAGATATGTATATACAACTTGTTAACAATAATTTTTAATATCCACCAATCATTTGTGTTTAGAAGTTCTTAATTAACCCCACATAACATGCAATTAATATATTAATTCTTTATTAATACTTGAGCAAGTGCAATTACGTGGTACGTAATTCTCAGATTTTGTATGGACGACAAAGGGCAAATTATTGTCCTTTGTATAATTGTGGATCCTGTTAGGTTGTCCAGATTGATGAACCTCCAAGTGTATGTTTGATACCTTGGTTTAATTTAAAAAATTTATTTGGACAAAATTTTTATTTTAAAAAAATTTAAATAAACAACTATTTTTATTTATAAATAATTTTGGTCAAAATTATAATTTTAAATAAGTTATTGAAATTAACTTTTGAAACAGTAAAATAGTTTATGTACTATCCAATTACTATCTTATCTCTATATTTTATATTATATCTCATCTCTCCTCTCTCTTATTTACCCTCTCTCTTATCTTATATCTTTTCTCTATCATATCTCCTTTCCCCTCTTCTCTCTCCCCATTCCTTTTTTTTTCTACTATCTCCCATCTCTCCTACTTTTAATTAAATTATACATTTTTTTATAATTTATCAATATACCCTCTTCTCTCTCCTCATTCCCTTTTTTTTTTACTATCTATCTTCTCTCCTACTTTTAATTAAATTATATTTTTTTTATAATTTATCAATATATATTTTTTTTAAATTTATTTTCTAAAATACACTATTTTTAGAATATATTTTTCAAAAATTAATATAAATAGGCCTTAAGTGACTATGAGGTGGACACAATTTTGTTCACTGCCTTTTAACTGCGCCAACAAACCATAACTAAAACAACATTATCGCGCCAATGCTCTAATGATATAGTATAATTTGAAAAACTTTTAAATTTAAATTTCTCCAAATTTAAATTTTAAAAAAATTTTAAATAAATAATTATATTTATTTAAATAAATTTTTAGACTAAATTATAGTTTAAAATTAAAATTTTAAATAAGTTAATCAGAATAACTTATAGAATAGTATAAGAACTTATAGACTAACCAATTATAATATTACTCCTATTTTTTATCCTCTCTTTTCTTATTTATTTTTTCTTACACTATTTCTCATATTTCTTTATTTAATACTTATACCATTTTTTATAATTTATTAATAATAAAAATATTTCTAAAAATAACTATTAAAATAATCGTTTATTAAAAAAAAATCATAAATTTTTTTTTAAAAATTCTTTTTTAAAAATTGTGTAAGATTTTTTTTTATAAGTTTATTTCTAAAATTTTATCTAAGATATATATATTTTTTTAAAATTTTTACTCTTAAATAATTAATATTTGCTATTAAATAAAAAACCAATGGTACTCGCGTAATACGGGATATCATAATTCTAAGACTTATTTTTGTGGGGGCGTGGGGGGGGGGGGGGTTTAACTCCACCTTATTATTTTATTCTCAACGTGCGTATATGCTGTTTTTTTTTTTTTTTTTTGAGAAACAATGTAAATTAAAACTTGCAGAGCTAAACCAGCACAACCATAGAATTGACGGACGACTCCTTCAGGATCAATTATTGGGGTTGGAAGCTGTTGAATAAAACCAGAAGGGCCACGTGAGAATTAAACATGAAATGATTTTTTGAACAATTATTTAGGAGTTTTTTTTTAAAAAAAATCTTAAGAGTGAATTGAAGAGGGGCAAGGGCATGTGGCGTGTCAGTACGGAAGTCGAAGGACAGAAAAAGTTTTGTGGTGGAGAAGGAGTGGAGGAGGACACGTGGCAAACGCCCAGATGAAAGATGGAGGATGAACGTCAAGAACGGCGATGGCCCCTTGCAAGGAAAGCAACTTGAAAAGGTTGTCGTGCCTCATGACACGAGCTTTCGTTTCCTGCAATTTGTACAGTCGCCACTTTACAAAAGTACCCTTATTCAATTCCCTTATTCTCAACCCCACCCTTCATTCACTTGGCCTCGCTCCGCTGCTTTGTTATCTTGTTAACTTAATTAACTTACTCCCATGTATTTGCCCCTAACCAAATCCCTTTGAAATCAAGGTCACCGGAAGTTGACAAGTTGAATGCCACTTGTAATATTAAAAAAAATAACAAGTTACAACTTAATCTATTATTATACTCCTCATTTATATAGGGAATCATTCCAGATTCCGCTGAATCTTGCACCACTGACACAATCAGAGACAGCACCATTCATTTAATTTAATTCCCCCCCACCCCCCTCATTTTACCCTAGCTTTACTCTATTTTTAATTTCTTAATTAACTTTAAAATATCACTTCAAAAAAGTTACAAGGACATAACTTTGAGCCATCCCGTCACATTAAAGGATTCCCAATCGCGTCAAATGAAAATAAAGTGCATATTAATTATGGAGAGTACAATTAATAAAAATTAAAATCTATATTTTTTTGTGTGCGATTCTTTCATTTACTAACCTAAAAATATTTTATTTTATATGGTCCCCTTCAAAATATATCACGGTATACGTAATTTCCAATTTTATTGAAATACTAATAAATATAAAATACCAGTATGTTTAAAGTGTATGTGCCGATGACATTATTGAAATCAGAATCATAGGTTGATTGAAGTAGTTAAGGGGAAAGTCCCAAATGACAACTGCACTAATTGACGTTTTCAACTAATTTTGCTGGTTTATATTTAATTAATTTAAATTAGGCTGATGGTTAGAATAATCACATGATGAACTAAAAACTTAGTTGGCTTCTTCTTGCTGTTGGGCAATGGGCGTGGAAGGTAATTATGAGAAATTGATGGAGGGTAATATGGTGAAACCGACTAGGACTTGCGTTCGAAGGCAGCAGATGTTTGTTTGTGGCAGTAGTGATGCTTCGTATGTTTCTTCCCTGCCACCCACGTGTCTCCTTCTGATTGGTTAGTCCGTAAAACAGAGCCTATCACGCAAGGGCATCTACGAAAAAATAACGCCGACGAGCGTCGCAGAGCCTCAAACTACATGTAATGCTATTACCAAATTACCCTTCTAGAAGCTACCAAACAGTTCTAGAAGAAATGCCCTGTTTTACATATATACCCTCTATTTTCCTCAGGATCAACATTTTGCTCTCATTCAGATTTGTTTTATATAATTTATTAATAAATTTAGAAGGTTTCATGATCTGCAACGAGTAGATGTGAAAGGAAGGTTTTGTCACGAGTAAGATGCAGAGAATTTGGTCCTAAATATTTTCAATTCATAATAATAATTATTTCCCCAAATAGATGCAATCAAATCCATAGTGAAACAGAATCGGGGGAGAAATTGGAAAGGTAGTTTTGTCAACTCATTCTAATAAGGACAGAAAAAACCAAATACAGGGAAGGGTAAAGTCGTAATGTTGTTGGAAAACAAAGGATGGTTGCCGCGTAATGATATGAGAATTCAATATTTTAACCCCGCTAGCAAGAAATCAAAGGCGCCTCCCATTATTTATATGCCGTCAAAGCACCAAAACTTTCTTGAGCTTTCTCCCATATTTTCTCTCTCACCGTTTCTTCCAAGAGAAAATCGGATCAGAAAAGCTTTATACTCATCCCAACTCCTTCAAATCGCAACCCTCCCTCCGAAGATGAAGAAATCCGGACTCCTTGCAGCTTACGTGGCTGCTGCTTCCGCCACAGCAGTCTCTGTTTCATCGCCTTCTTCCTCCTCCTCGCTGCAGGCTCTTCATCAGGTATAGATTCGCCCTAGGTTAGATCATTGGACTTGGCGGGAGGGGGTGTTTTTGAAATTTGCTTAGAATATCTTACTCTGTTTTGATTGAAATTGAGGTTTAGAACATTTGGATCTGATACATCTGTTCAGGATCTTCTGATTGACTCGCGGTTTTTTTTCTGTTGTAGGATGCAACGGTTCAGAGGAACCATGAGAACTCATCATCGGCGAGTTCGTCTTCTGCGGACAAATTTGCACCGAGATTTGACGGTTTGCGATTCATTGAGACATTGGTCACTGCCCACAGATAAATGAAGCTTTGTTTCATCCCGAGGCTTGTTCTTGATTTTCTTCTTCGTACTTCATCTTCTTCTGGGTCTTGGGGTGTCTGGGAAATTCATATTGGGGGAAAGATTTCAGCCTTTTACTTGTATTTTTCCCGTTGGATTATTACTAGGAATTTAGTGAGAGAGAAATTGTATGATGACCGGTTATTGTGTGGTATTCTTCTGACAAACTTGTGACTCCTCGTTTCAGATATGAAATGAAAATTTTACTTACTAAAACATAGGTTTTCTCCTCCCTCCCGCAGTTTTTTTTTTTTTTTTGTTTTTTTGCCTTCATGTGGTTAAAATCTTCAAAATCAATCATTCAGTGGGAAAAAACCTAGTTGTTAAAGCGATTCTGTTGCCTTACGCTCCAATTCAAAGGTAGCGAGGCACGGTTAAGCAGAAGTTTTTTTTTTTTTGGGTTACTTGCGACTTGCAGGCTGCAATAGACGTAGGCCCATACGAAGAGCTCTTGATTGGAATCTATGAAAATTTTCACTGTTATTGTTTTGGACCCGGGGGAACGAATGATGGAGATGCCTTGTTGGTTTTAAAATTCTTAATAGTGGTAGGATATTCAGGTCGCGGGTCAATTTAGAGGGAGGCTTCACCTGAGGGTATATTCTGTGGGGGTTAAAGGAATATTCCGTGTGATGTAATCCTTCAATCTCAGCCTCCCATGGTTAGAAGATGCTTTTTATATCTTTGATAGTTTTAAGGAGTATAATTAAAAAAATTGATACATTTTTTTTTAAAAATTTTATTAATCAGATACATACGGAAATTTTACCCCTAGCATTCTATTTGCATAAATATTTTAGAATGTTGATATTTTATATATATTTTTAATTATTTTTATTAGTATTTGTCAATTAATTGGTTAGCGTCAGATTCTGAGGAGAATATGTACCACATTTGTGTTGCTGATTCCGAACTGGGTAGGAATACAAGTGGACCACGTTAGTGTAGCAATTAAAAAAGGAACAGGGAATTACTACAAGGTTCGGTTTGGGAGGGGAAATGGAAGATAGCGTTGGGAGTAGGCAATTATTGAAGAAGCCACTTGCGAATGAATCAAGTGCAATGCTTTTTGGTGATAAGGCTGGAAAGGAATCTCAAGACCAATTTCATTTACGTTTCAAAGAATTGAGACCCAACCATCCTTATCTTAACCAAGCAGTTCCCCAACTTCAAGGTTATTGTCCTCTGTTTTCTGTGCAGCATTTGCCATACACATATACTGAATTTAATAATTGGAAAGTCATTTAGCAATATGCTCCCTCCCATTGTTAAATTTTCTGCAACGTATATGGAACAAACTTGGGAATGTGTACTGGTTTTTTAAATTATTATTTTTTAATTATTTATCTTAGAAACTATTCAATTTGATTGATGCAAATTTCTCTTTATTATTTATAATAATAGATTTAGGACTAGAAGGAGTAATATATCACTATATTTTATTATATCATGTCGGATCAAGGAAGAAAACCTGAGACAATTTTCCTTCAGTTTTTATGTAAGAATAGTTTAATAATTTAAATAAAATAAAAAAATTAAATAAATTAGTTAATCATAATAAATTTTATCTAATTTTCTTAAAATACTTTTATTTAAATTATATTATAATTTAATTTATAAATTAAATAAATTAGTTTAAAAAATTAAATAGATTGAAATTTTATATTTAAAATAGAAATTAAAACCAATATTAATTCCACGAAAACCTCGAGTAAGACTGAATAATGTTTAAAGCTTTCGGTAGTTGATTTGACTGGATTGGAAATGGCAATAAAGAGAACCAAGCAGCGGGATCCTCTACACACTATCCAACCATCATGCGTCGTCATGCTCCCCGCTATTTCCTCTTTCCAACTTTTTCCGGACTTTCTTCGAATTTAGTTCGGCCTTTCCCATCTTCACCTTAATTTCCTCTCTATTTTCTGTTCCTTTTCTCATACACTAATCGGTTCTTCCCAATATAATCAATCAAATGTGGGAACTTCCTGTTAGCCCCACTATACATACCCTCAAAAGTTTGAATCTTTACATGAAAATAGTGAGGTATTGTCCACTTTGATTAAAGCAAGTGATGGAACTTGCAGAAATTGGGATATATGTATGGTCTTACCATTTCCAAGACGATGATGTCTGTCGTAGACTTCTCACCAGATGGGGTTGTTCTGTTTAAGTCACGCCACGTGAATCTTCCTTTTAGTATGCAGCATAGAACAAACAAGTTGCTCCAAGTTTGTGGACAAAGCCATGTGAGAAACTTCTTTTTATATAACCAAACAAACCACTTGCTTGATTTTTTTTGGACAAAGTTCGGTGACAAAACAGATGTTGTAGGCAAAATGATACAATACAGTGTAGGTTTCCATAATGTTTCATTAGTTCATTTTCTAGTTGAGTGATCAAGGATCAACGTTGAAGCATTCAAATTTTTAAATTTGAATGTTTCAACTTATAAATAGATTATAATTAATTAATTAATCATGCATGCATGTTGAGTTATTAATTTATCTATTTTGCTAAACAAGACTATCATTTCATACTTATCTTCTAGGAGAAAAATTAAGGTGATTGGGTCAAACTGGAAATAAACATGATACTAAACGAGGAAAAATTCACCAAAATGTCATTCAATTTGCTTTCTTTGATCAGCCATTGACAAATCCGAACCTGGATCGTGATTTCTGATATTTTCAAACTGTTTCTTTTTGTGGTTTTATGCTCTATATAGAACTATCTTTTCTCTAAATAAACATTTAAGCACATCAAATTTGCTTAGAAGTATGTCTAGTAAATTTACTCTGCTTACCTTAACATTTACAAAGTATAAATTATAATATTCTCTCGTGTCTTTAATATAAGAGTTAATTGATTTTTTAAATAGATTAAAAAAATTAAATAAATTAATTTATTATAATAATATAAGAACTAATTGAATAATTTAGACAAATTAAAAAGTTTATATTATGAATTTTGTTAAAATTAATTGATTTATATAGTTTATTTAACTTAAAAAAATTAAACTAATCCTTCTATTAAAGATATGAGGTAATAATATAAGCCTATAAAGCAATCTTAATTAGAAAATAGCAATTCCAGCATCAAAGCAACAAAGAAACATGCATTTGCAATGAGATTTCTGGGAGACAAAATTCAGATCAATTAGTATTAGTTATTACAGGGTCTATTTTTCCATTTCAGACATTCATATTCAAACCAAATGGAAGAGGAAGAACAAGGCAATGAAACAAGAAGCGACCATAAGCAAGAGAGAGTGCTTAGTAGCAACTAGGTTAGCGCCATTGCTGGAAGGAGCAGGACTTGCTTCATTGACTGTTCGACAATCGAGACCTTGTTTGCCTTCTTTGCATTCGTTAGAAAAGAGGCCAGGAGGGTATTTTCCGTAGATGTTTATGTAGCTGAACATCACCGTAGCGCAATCGGTCGTCATGTCGGTGATCTGATCCGCGAAAGGGCAAGCGAATTGCTTGAAAGCACTGCAGCAAACAGTTGGTGGATACATAGGCCCCTTGCATTGACTTGTAAGGATTGTGTAGTTCTGGTTTTGGAAGTCCACGCTACAAGCTGCAAAAACCACAATGTAGCATCATGGGATAGCTCAATAATCATAAAATGCTGCAAGAGGCCATCCAAGTTCATTACTTTACTTGCAAGTAAACCTGAAACTTAAACCATATACTTCTTCTAACTCCTTAATATAAAAATTAGTTAATTTTTTTAAGCAAATAAAATAAAATAAATAAATCTTTTATTTATGACTAAATTTAAACTATTCAAGATGAATTTATATTATACTCTTTAATCTACCCAAATTAATCAATTAACTCTTATATTAATTATGATTAATTAATTTATTCGATTTTTTTAATTTATAAAAAAAATCAATTAACTTTTATATTAATGGTCAGTGAGTATTATTTTTTGTTTTTGGTATACTTCTTTGGGCTGATAGGGTTTGAAAAAATTCTTTGTAATCTAGCCTTAAAGAATTGATATGACTAAGATTTGAAAACGTAACAATGCATCAAACCACACATTTAATGTTGTTCTTGTCATAAATGCTCTATACATCAGATTGTCCTATTTCTTTCTTAAAATAATGGATTTCAACCTCTATGCTTCATATGCAGAAACTGTTGAAGCAGCATTTACTAAAAATCAATGAGCACAAGACTTCACTAAAGAGAAAAACAGAGGAATATTTTCTTGCAAAATTGACATCATAGTATGTTGCTTCCTGCAACAAACCACGTTAAAATGCTCAAATTGATTTGCTTTTGGCAAGAACAAGGTACATTACCTTGTCAATATTAAAAAAGAACGTCTGCATGAAAAGGGAAACAGAACCCTAAAAAAAAAGAATAAATGAAAAGGAATTACCTTTCGTAGCCTGAAGGAGGGAACGGCCTGTAGATGCCTCAGGCACAAATACATCCTCTGTAAACATGAACATTGCCAAAAAAAAATTTACCAATCCATAACTGAAAAAGGTGGCAACTTGAACAAAAGCAATAGAAAATGGAGTTACCAGAAATGAATGGAGCAGCAGAGGCTAAGGTAATGAATAGAAAGGAAAAGAGAATGACAGAGAATCCGGGATTGGAACCCATTTTCTCTCTGGTTCGTTAGCTTCAAATATGGATGAGAAGGGTTGAACGGGAGAGTGAAATGGAGGTGGGCGGGGCCGAAATCCACAAAGGGATAATCGGGTCACTCTCCCCTCCTTTTTGGTTAAGGTTCAAAGGAATCAGAAAATGGTTTTGTGTGAATTTGGAGGAAGGGGAAGAAGGAGACGTCGGAGGAATTGCTATGGCAAGAATCAAAGAGCGAGCATTTTTGCTAAAAAAACTTCAATGGCTGTCCTTCCCTCTTAATATTGGCATTTGGTAGTTATTTGTCAAATTTTAGTTTTAGTTTTTTTTTCTTTTCAAATCAAACCACTTCTTCTATAACAAGATATGTTTCGTACGTATGTCAAGCTCAGTCAAATTTTATGTAATATCGATAATCCTTCAATGGCTCTAAGATAAATGATATTCAAATTCACTTAACAATTAATAATAAATGAAAATGCTGATATAAGTAAATTATAAAGTGCTTATTATTAGTCATCAATACATTGTTTATCTTGTTATTAAATATTTATATTCTCAATACATGAATTGTACAATTTATAAGTCATAAATAATATTTAATATTATGTATAATATATGAGAAAATATGTCTAATTATTATAAGTTATCTCATTAAATGTATATTCAAGTTTCTAAAAAATTATCAATATGAAAGTTTAGAAAAGATGAGTTGGGATAAACTTTAGTTTTATTTTACGAGTAGCAAATTAGAGTAGCCCTATTATAGTCTTTGGTATTCGGTATTTGAAGCCTTGAAAAGGTATATTATAGCATATTCAATTGAACTTTTGAATAAAATGCTTCGAAAACGGCATACATGGGATTCAATACTTTTACCACTTTCATACTTTGAATTCAGAAAGGCAAAATATTATAATAAAAAACATATTTAATCACCATCGGTTTAATTATGACTCAATTACTGAATCTTGAACTCACACCTTCGTTAGTTCAATAGCCAATCCAGCTTTTAGGTCTATGACAAACTGCCTCGATAACAAACGTTTCCACCTCATATTGCAAAGGTCCAAAATTCGAACCAGGGCATCAACATGGTGGCGCGTGTGAATATTTATATTGTAATCAGTTTATCCATCGTCCATGGATTCAACTAGCGAAGGGATAAGACATACGACAATTTAAAATATGTTCGATCCCTAGGGAGTACCACTTTATTGTGGTTCCAGTTGCGGCATTTGAAAAAATATCCTAACTCTTGGGTGCTTAAGTTTACGCCTGAGGGTAATAGACGACTCACCTTACCTGACATTAGTATCGCCTAGGAGAAAGGGAGACTTTGTCCTACCCTTAAATCGTAAATCGTGGGTGAGCCCAACCCTTTTCAACAAATTTTTGTACAAAAAAAAAATTGTAATCGGTTTTCAGAATGACATGTTGAGAGGATGCAGCGACTATATGGAGCTGAAATTGAAGGCTTTAAAACCAATATCAGATTTTGATACGGAAAACATGGAACTTGGAAGTTGTCCCTTACTCGTTGCTACATACACATGGTTAACAATTTACTCATTTCCAAAATTGCAAGAGGGCATGCTGCCCAAGTTGGTAGGGGAAACTTGGTTAGATCTTTTATCTAATGTTACTGTTATGTCTTACTTTCCGGGTTATGGACCTGCCCATGCGAAGGCGTCGTGCCGTGAGGGCTTCTAACAAGACTGTTAAAGCATCTTCCACTGCTTCAGCCTGTTCATCCAATCCAATAGAGCTAAACTGTGGAAGAAGTTGAAGCTCCGAGAGAAAGCCAGCCGCAGCAGCTGCAGTGCAGGTACGATCCCAGGACGGTTGGGGCCTGCAATTGAATTGCAAATTTGCAATACCTTAGATGGTCATGGATTACAATAAAGTAAAGAGATTATAACAACGATAGGAGAGCAACAAGGGTAAGAAGATAAAAAGAGTTCATATGGCAGAGGTATCAGTTATTTTCAGTTTCTCACCTAAGTTTATGCATGGCAGAAGCACCTGGAGTCAAGGATATACAAGGAAGGTCTTCATCTCCCCATATGGACTTTGCTTGGTCCTAAAGATGCATGAGACAAATAAGATCAAGTATTACACAGCATCATCTATAAGGTGACCTTTTTAACGTACTAGTTTTAAGGTGATCTTGCACAACCAACTTGTGCATAATAAATGAATATGTGATAAGCAAATAAGTAGAAGCCAAGCCAGATTTAAACAGGCATGGTCTCCAATGCAGTCTGTAAGAACAATCTTGGATTTAATACATATTTGAAAGGAATGTATGTGTTCCGCTTGCACACTCTTCAAGCTAACCTTCTAAATTTTACATTTCTCTCATGGAAAATCTAGCTAACTATTAACTTTCATTAGCCATTTAACAATTATAGAACTTACAGTAGAATGGGCTTTTATGATATCTTAGCACCTAACAAACAGAATATAATGATTCAACAAGGATTCAATCATGAAAACCTTGCAATCGAAACAGAATGATTGCAAAATTTACCTGGAGACGCCTGAACATTGCTGCTGAATTGCTCCATGTGCCATCAATTAAAATAAAATTCAGAGTTTTATCTTCTTTTATCTGCTTCAAAGCAAAAATAAATTCACGTAGCCATCCTATATGGAAACAATATTCCCTTCGCATAACCATCCACCTGCCAGTTGTAACTCTAATGCCAGGCATACACTTTATTTGAATTTTTAGTTTTCTCAGGCCTTCAGGCAGCGTAACTCTGTTCTTAAATTATGAATTATCTGTAAATTCTTCATGCCTTTCTAGAAAATCTTCAAGTGGTAGATCCAATTACAATTTAAAATGAAATGATTTCGTTATGTACTAAAAGTAATTTATATTTTAGCATAAAATCTGCCAAGGAGGGTGCAGCTAGGATGCTAGGAGGAGTTTCAAGCACTAAGAGATCAAAATTCATATTTTCTCATTTGCAAGAACCTGATAAAATGATATTCAACTTGATAGGTTGAACAGAGTTACAAGAAAGGCGGGTTGACAACTTGACATTGAATAGACCAAAAAGGGAAATGAATTTTGACCGGGTTAAATTAGAGTAAACTGATTCATGGTGCATTCCAACACACCACTCAACGTCAGATATAACTGAAAGAGGGTACAATAATGAGCATAGTATTAGAAAAAAAAATATAACCTTTGCTAGTGTGACTTCATAATTTCCAATTAGTTCCTGACCAAATGCATCCTGAACTGATTTTACTACTGTATTCTTGTTGGGATAGAGGCACCAAACATTGCCTTTTCCTGAATTTATAACAAAGTTAGCGCCAAAGCAATTAAACATGTATCACCAGATTTGAATGCTATCAAACACAGAACATGTTGACCTAACATGACAAAAGTAGAACAACAAAATTTAATCACCTACTTGTATCCAAATGAATATAACATATTAGTTCAACGTATCATTTGACTATATCATAAAAAATCTACCATAAGCAACGTTGAATACTTTAAAATGAGAGACCTGCCAATTTAAATGAATTCCACATTATTTCTTCATGTTCAGGAATACCAAAAAGGCACAAAGTTGCTGCTTCAACACCAAAGACTTGCCACAATATCTTTCCAGTGTTGTTTTGTCGTAAGAAATCCTGAAAATGATAACAAAAACGTAAATGAAAGTAAAATGACAAAACATAAAAAGAGAATTGTAAGAAAATGACCAGGTATCATATACAACCTTTGGGTGCATATACAACCAGATTCTTATTCCAGGCCCCAGAGAACGAGATGTGACTTTCGAACACATACAATCCTCCATGGGAAGCCAGCACTGTGTCAATTAATAAATATCCAGTAAATGAAATTGTAAAGAAGAAAAGGAATCAATATCATGTTCTAACCACTGCTATATTTGAACCTTCTGACAAAGATAACCTCTGCTTCCAAGCAAGCGACATGCTATTTGTCGAGCTGCATAAAATTGAAGCTTTTTTTCTGAATCACCTAATGCTTGATATGTTGCTCGATGTTTCTTATCTTCTTGAATTCTGAGTTTTCCCTGAATTACAACAGAGCTTCCAAAAGTGAGAAGTCATTTGCAAAAGGGAGGCATTCTTGAATTGAAACAGAGTTGATATCTCCTTTTACTGCAATGTCTCCTTCCAAAGGATTTTTTTTTCTTTCAAAGTTTTGGTAGAAATAAACGTGGAACAGATTTGATAGTATCCACTAGGAGAAAATCAAAGAGAAATAGATAATCGCAATGCTTTAATTGCAATACCTGAAGCTTCCCACCAATACCACCAAAGCTCATGTTGGCGTCAGCTTCTTTCTCTAAAGCCTTCAAATCCTCAACGATCTCCATAACCATGTTGGGTAAAGGGGAAGTAGTGCCCCATCCCTGCCATTCCTGCAATGTGATAGCCCCTTCACTACGGTCTCCCATGTGAGAGCAAGCACAAGATGCAAAAGGGTAGGTCGTACGCGATTTTGTTCGTTCTGGGTCAAAGTGGGTTCTTCTCCAAACTGGGGATTTTGGAGCTGCTGGACATTTCACGAATGCGAAGGCCCTGGTGGCTCTGCTCGAAGCGGATAGCATCATGAGAGAAATAGAGCCAACACGTTCCTGGTTCTTTTTTTTTTTAAGCATTTGGTTTTGTCAGCACATTTTGGGCCACATGGCCCAATTTGTGGGCTTCAACTGGGCTTATATGGTATAGGCCTAAATTAACAAAGAAAGAGTAACCAGCAGCCCGAGCTGCCATGCATGAAGAAATGTAGACAAAAATTATATATACTTGCCAATAATAATTAGTATAGATAATAAAAAATAGACTCATATCCTATAAAGTTACGACTTTAATTTTTATTGCTGTCATTAGAGTTCCTTTAAAAGGCGATCTCGTAAGTGTCCTGTAACCGCTCTCTGAGCCTAGGACTATAATCTGACCTTAGTAGATGACTGGTAGAAAATCTACTTAAACTTATTTATACCAAAAAAAATCATATGTACTTAATTACCAACAGGGAGGAGTCTAATAGAAAGTTCCTCCCTTACAGCGTAATAACTAATGTTTGATCTATATTGAGAAAAATGTCTATTCATAACTTTAAATAAATTTACCTCTAATAAAAATATACTCATATCTTAAGAAGAATAATTATACATATTTTTACATAGAATAGTAAGGATTGTTCATATCATTCATAGATCATAGATCGTGAATAGTAAGGTTTGCTCTAAGTTTTGTCATCATGCTTTTTCGGCCTTTCGTTGGAAGAAATGTGTGGCAAAAGGTAGAATACAAAAGCAGGGCAATTAGGCTGAAAGAGAGAGAGAGAGAGAGAGAGGTGGGATGCAAAAGGAGCGATATACAACCAATTTGTTGACTAATAGAAGCTGACCTTAAAAAAGAAATAACTAATTAGAGAAGAAAACAATAATGTCATAATAAGTGGGCACATATATCCTGTTATGAGAAAGACAACTCAGTCAGTGGCGTAGTTGTGGGAGTGCCCAATCTCTCCACAAAGACCATTGATCACTCTCCTTTTGGAGTAGCTTCAGTTGTTGCTCAACATTTCAAATATGGCATAATTTGGTTGAAATATTAATTGGTATGTCAAGTCTTTCAATTATAGGATGACAACTATATCCATACCATCTCATCTTAAACCACAGGGATCCTAACAAATCTGAGGAAAATATGACGCGTACGTACGAAGAAACTGATTATTAATTAGTGTTTTTTTATGTCATGTTGGGGGAAATTACATGTTCATACAGTGATGTTACCTATGAAGCTGTCATCTTCTTCCTGACAAAAATCATAACTTTTTAGGGCATGCAAAATGGAAGGTAGAAAAAAGAAATTTATTTAGTATGATGAAAGTTATTTTTATTTTTAATATTTTAGGTTATTTTAATTTTATAAAAAAATTATAAATTAAAATTATAGAAGTTGAAATAATTTTTTTTTAGATTTTTTAATCTAATTATAAATTTTTTAAATAATTTTAACTCTTTTAAAATTATAAAAAAAATATTTTATACTATTTTATTTTAAGTTATACAAAAAATATATATTAATTTTATACATATTTCTATTTTACTAAATAAATTTTTAAAACT
The DNA here is from genome assembly GCA_037074615.1 of Leucaena leucocephala. Classification (NCBI taxonomy): domain Eukaryota; kingdom Viridiplantae; phylum Streptophyta; class Magnoliopsida; order Fabales; family Fabaceae; genus Leucaena; species Leucaena leucocephala. Next base: position 3,310,079 of record CM073546.1, on the reverse strand, counting down.
CATTTTCAATCTAATTTTATTTTTATTTTTATCTCTATTTTTATTTCTATAAAAAAAACTCTTACATTATATCAAATATATAACAATTGTTGGCTTATGCTTTGGTGTCTTAATTATAATTAAGTTACTTGCTTCTACACAAATCACAGTTTCCGAGATGCTTCTGGAATGACAGGACCCAACATTAACCAAGTACGTTGAATATGTTAATTATTATTGAGGTGGCCATTCGATCCAGTTTGTCAGACTTTTCATATATATATATATATATATAAACTCTGTTTAATAAATCTTAAACTAAAATTTTAAAATAATTTTTTTACATAAATCTTAATTTTAAAAAAATAAATAAATAATCATATTTATTTAAATAAATTTTTAAACTAAATTATAATTTAAAACTAAATTTTTTAATAAATTATTGAAATTAATTCCTAAAATAATAAAAAAAATTATAAATTACTTAATTACTATTTTATTTTTATTTATTTTTATATTTTTTCTTCTATTATTCATCTTCTATCTCTTCTCTTCTCTCTTTTTTTGTGACCAAAACTTACCGGCATGGCATCGTTGGGAAAGAAGAATATAGCTTAACGTCACTAATTATTTTACTCATGCTCTTTGTCACTAGAGCTATCGTTGTGCTCTCTATCGTGCTCGTTATTATCTCTATTACCCTACTCTCTATTGTCATGTTATGATGAAGAAAAGAAAAAAAGAAGAAGAACATGTGCGATGTAGAGGAAAGAATAATATAAACAATGAATGAATAGTATCATAAATATAATTAATATTTTTTATCTTATATCTTTTTTAATAATTTTCAATAATAAAAACTCTTATCATAATTATTTAAAATTATTTTTTAAAATTATTTTTTAAATTTTTCTCCAAAAGCAATCTAAATTTTATTTTTTATTAACTCTTTTTTAAAAGTATATGGAAACATGCCTATAGTGGAACAAGTTTGAATTCCTGCTGCTAATCACTCACGTGTTTAATTGTCTTCTACTTTTCATTAACAAGCTAACTTATATAACAATAGTAGGAGGCCCTTGAATTCAAGCATGTTAGTTATATGTGAAATCAAAGTCAATTTCAGGATTAATTAGAAGATTACGTGGTTGAATATTCTAAAGCTGAATCCACCACGTTTTATCAATCCTATGGACCCAATAATAATCTCCCTGGGAAGCCCTCACGAAATTAACCAAACCGCTTCTTTCTTTTACGCATATCAAGCTTAATAATAACATTTAATATAGTTGATAGATAGTTTAATTTTTTAAATATAATATCTTATATTTAAATTAGACTATATATATAAAAAATATTTTATTATGAGAGATAAAATTGATTTTGATAATCTCTTTATTTTAAGAGAATTAATTTTTAACTATATCAGTAATATCGCATGAATTTTACCAAACAAGAGATATAAGGCTTAACTGTATATGAATTTGAAACCAACCTTTATCCGTTGATCGTTTCGTTTGAGAATTATTGTCTGGTAATTCATATTATATTTCATAATTTAATAGTTTGGTTGGATTCTTGTTTCTATCTTCAAGAGATAACACCCATACAAAAGATGAATATCAAAATATAATCGGATCATTGCCTTGTCATCCCGTTGAATTTTATTCCCCTGGTTTTTGTTTTCTCCCTAAATCTTGTCGACCAAGAATCAAGAGAGACATGTACATATAAAGATAGTTGAATCATACACCACTCTCTAGTTTTAATATAAAAATTAGTCAATATTTTAAATATATTAAAAAAATATAATAAATTAATTATAATTTATATAAAAAATAATTGACTAATCTTAATAAATTAAATAGTATATAATAAAATTTTATTTTGAGAGATTATATTTAATTATGATTAATTAAATTATTTTATTTTATTTATTTATTTTTAAAAAAATAATTATATATTATATTAAATAACGGAGAATGATAGAGTATAATGTTATAATGTTATATATTTAAAAGTTTATTTAGGTCAATATTCATTTTAGATGTGACACTTTTAATATGCATGTATTATATTTTTATTATTAATTTTTATGACTATAATTATTTGTATAATATATATAATTAAGAATAAGGATAAGAAGGTTTAGAAGGGAAACTTAAATGGTTAGGATTAGTGAGGGAGAAGAAAGGAACATTAGAAGAAAGTGTTAATTTTTGGGGCCACTTGCCCTTAGAAGATAGGGTTGGGGGATTACTTTAATAATTTTATGAATATGATATTTGACCAGTCCACTTCATAATAACATAGCTTGGGCCCCAAAGGATTAAATTTAATATTAAATGTGCCTACAATGGATTATAAATTCATCCATTAAATATTGTGAAAGCTGAACTAATTATTTATTCATATAATCATGAAAGGGTTCCTTATAGTTACATTATACTCGTACTATTTTTCAAATTTAAAATAATTTTGAGATTTGTATTTTCAGATAACAAATATTTGTAACTAACAATTTAAAGTGTGGTGAAACAAAGGCTATTAATTTAAAGTGTATTTTTTTAAAAAAATATTTTTAATACACAAGTCACATATAATGGGGTATGGTATGGTCAATAATAATATTAATAACGAAAACAATAACAACCAATAATCGAGAGAAAATTTAAATGAAATGGACAAGAGGGTTGAATGGACAAAAAAATAGAAGAAGTCAAATACTATTTATATCCGTATTTAAAAACTAATCATAATATAAAATAATCATAACTCATATCCTCTTAATAATCGAACGTTGAGGAGGACAAAACGACGGGCTAGTTTCTTTTGAATTGTGTCAGAGTTACAAAGATCTTGTTTCCATTATTAAAATTTAAATTTTAGATATTTTAGGATCTATATGAGATTTAAACTTTATGTCAAACAAATATAAATAATACAACTGACTATAAAATTTATATTTTATAATAATATTCATTTGTCTGTTTTTCATTTCCATCTCTTTCATGTTTCAATTGCCCCAACAGCCAATAAATCTGATGGGGCAAGCAAATAAATGGCCGACGATGTTGAAGGCATCTTATAATATTACTAATTAAGAAATTTGGACGATTGAAAATACTTCTAAAACCAACATAGTTAGATAACACATATAAAATTAAATTAAATTGTATATATCTTGATGTTAATTTACGTGTATTTAAATTTTTTCAGTAAATATATATATATATATATTCTCCTTTATCTCACACATTTAATAGATTTTTTTAGAAAATATTAATTGCTACTTAATTTTACAAATACGTCTTAGAAATAAAAACACTAAAATAGTTTTAAAAGCACGTGTTATAGACAAAAAATAATGGAGGGAGTATAATTGTTTAAGACCATCTGCCCTGAACCGATCTGATTAAACATTATTAAGGTTAATTTGAAAATGTGACTTATAGTAAAAGAATGGGATTCATATTCATGATACTTCAATTTTTTTTTTTTAAAAAAAACTATTTCCAATTAGTAAACAATCTTCAAATGGTCAGCCATTAAGAATACATTTAAATCACCAAATTCAATCATTTCGACATTCAATAGCAATTTTTTTTAATTTTTTACAAAATTAATGCTATTCCATTTATATTTTTTCACATATTTATATACAACATATTTTGATGATAACAATTAGAATATTTGAATCTATCAATTATATGTCGGTCAAGCTTATTCTATAATTTTTATTCGAGTTTTAAGTATACAATCGCCATAATTATTTAGATACAATAAAATTTCTCTATTCTAAATTTATATTTATATTAATTAGACTAATTAATTACTAATAATATTATATATTAATAAATAAATATAAAAAATATATTTTATAATTATAGTTAAATACTAGAAAGATGAGTACTATAATCTTTTAATTTTTGTAAATAATATCATAGGCATGCATATTCATGTTGTTGGCTGTGGGTATCACAAAGCGAAAAAATAAAAAATATTTCTTCTAATCTTATTTAAATAAAATAATGTTTATAAAGATAAAGCATTGTATTGTAATAATTAAAACCCCAGTGAGTGAGTACTCTTGACGTGCAACAATAGAGAAATTAATTATAGAAGCCTACATCACTTTTTGTTTAATCATGATTATCACTAGAATAAACGTCCCCGTTCATATGATTGCCACCGTAATTATGATAAGTATATATATAACGCATGCTTAAAAAAAAAACACTTATTCACATGACAATTGAATAGTATGTGATGTATGTGGCTCATAGAAAAAAAATATTCATATACTCCTCAATATAAAAATAAATTAATTTTTTAAATAGATAAAAAAATTAAATAAATCTTAATATGTGTTAAACTTTTTAAGTACTATCGTATTAGGATACTATTAGCACATAAAACATGGTCCATTGGAAACTTAATCATGCAAGGATCATGATTAGTAGGTTCTCTACTTCTCTTCTTGTCCTTTCATTTTTTAAGTGTGAAATTTTATTCGATGGAGGGATAAAAATATATATTAAATTTATTCAATAAGTAGATATAATTATATTATTATTTTTTAATATAAGAAGTAATTATTTTTTTAAAAAGAATAAATGAATCAAATAAATGAATTTATTATAATTAAATATAACTCCTTAAAAATTAACATTATATATTTTTTAATCTATACAAATTATTCAATTAATTTTTATATTAATTATAATTAATTTATTTATATAATTTTTTAATCTATTAATAAAAATTAAATAACACTTGTATTTATATTAATAGATATACATACATATTCTTTTTATAATTCAATTACATTACCTTTAATTGATCGGATTTCCCAAAATCATTTCATGAAAAATTAAAACAAAACCCACCTAATCCATATAGTCTAAATCAAGTAGAACCCCCATGTGGCCATACGTTCCTTTCCTTCTCAATCCGTCTGAATTAGCTTCACAGCATCCTATTCCGCCCATAAGGACATCCCCGCACATGTTATCTCCATTAAAAATCCAAGCTTGATATTATAATCTAAGCTATGTCATCCTGTCTTGATATTATAGTTAGATTATATAAAAAATATTATTTTATTATAATTTTAACTATAACTCTTAAATTATTATAATTTTTAAATATTTAAATTTATAGTTATGGATAATTAATAATTTATTCTATTTAATATTAGTATTACTTAAAAAAAAGAGACTTTATTCTATCATTATATTATGGATAAATTTAATCCTATTCTAAAAATTTTATAAAAAAAAGAAAAATTATTAAATTATTAAATCTCACAATTACATAATTGTAAATAAACACCGTGTAGGTGAGTCGGTAGCCAATAGTGGCCGTCTCCTTTATTATTATATTATTCCGTTTCCCTTATTCACTCGTAGTCTTCTCTTTCTCCCCTCATTCCTGCGGTTTCAATCGTTGAAGCTTCTGCCTTTCGTTTGATTTCAGAGCTTGCAGCCTTCGACTGAACTCCTTCCCAATCAATCTGTAAGTATTCAGAATCCTTTCTCTGCCACTGTGGTCGAGATACATGGTGAGGAGTGTAATCTGATTGTAATTTCCATTACTTTTCTTTTAGGCCTCCCTTGTCTTCTCGGCCTTTTGAGTTCATCTGGGTGTCGAAATTTTCAATCAGGAAATTGTTCTTCCTTCGTTATTTTCGTAGAAAGCTTAGTCTTTAATGGAAGAAAACATTCCACTGCGTTCTGATTCAGTTTTCTCCTGTTTCCCATTAAAGTCTATAGCTTGCCAAGCTAATAAGTTTGGTCGTGGTTTATATGAGAAAAAATTTCTGGACACTTTTTTTTTTGTTGTTGTTCGGAGTTGCCTAAGATTGATGTTTTTTCCTTCTTTCCTTTCCGGGGTGTACTCAAATACTTCTCTGTTCTTGGAGTTTACAAATCTCTCTACTAATTTGATTCTGGGTTCTATGGGGTTCATCCTCAATACCAGGCCCGGCCCTTCGCCTCTAATATGTAGGCTTATGAGTTCCCCCCTCCTCTTTTCTGTAAAAATGATATTCAGAAGTTTTTTTTGGAGGTAAAGTATAGGAGATCCTGGATATGTCTATGATATTCATTTTTCTCTATTCAACTTTATTTGTTAGCAAAATTTTCATTCTGGAGATATAAGAAAGATCATGCAAGTGATGAATAACTGAGTAGTGATAATCAATGAAAATTGTTAATATAGTTAATTCAGCAGATAGATTGAAAAATTAAGTCTTTTTTACTTGTCAAAAGATTTGAAAGTTTTGTTGTGGTTAATTCTCGAGTTCTTTCCAGAGGGTTTAGATTCAACAGCAAGTAACCAGTGTTCTTCCAGTTTGTTGTGAGCTTAAATTTTGAATACACCGTGGATCTAATTCTGGGATTACACTTTATCTTGAAAATTAGTCTCGTTAGTTGATTAAAGATTGAGTCTTACATACTCTCTCCTTGCAGATATCTAGGAAGTTAATGGTCCCAATTGGAATTTATGAACCTTTTAATGAAAATTAGTTCAGTGAATGTCGTATTCTCTTGCTAATGCATGATGAGGATGAAGCCTGACATTGCTAAGATTGTGGCCATTGATTTCTTTTGACATAAATGGTTGCTTTTCTTAGAGAGAGAGAGTTGGTATGTCTTTGTCTAGTTCGTCTCTGTTTGAAAAACTTCTTCTCTTCCACTAATAATTGTTTCTCATGTAATATACTTCTAGGGTTTGCAAACTGAACTTTATTAGGTAGATTTTCTCATTGCAGCTTCATCCTTGAAACTATTTGGGTGGCTTAGTTAGGAAGTAAGTTTTAGGTGGGTCCTCCCTCGTTATGGAAATCAAATAAATGTAAATCTTGACTAGGTAACTAACATATTTAACGTCTTTAATATTTCTTGTTCTTATGAATTGTGGACAAAAACAAATAATAGACCTTTATTAAATGAATTACATCCTGCATACACTGCAGTTATTTATTGCAAGAAACAGAAAATTTTTAGTTAGGTGACCTTGAGATTTGAATTGACTGGTAGTTTGATTGATAAGTAATTTGAAGCTCGTAGTGCTTAACTTCCGCATCCGCATCAATATGGTTGGATCATGTTTGCCAACTCTTCACTTGTCGAGGAACAGTTACGCTCTATTAATTTCTTTAGTTGTCATCTGTACAGTTTCTCAATTTCTATGAAGTTCGGCAGTGTGCTGTAATATTACAATTCAAACATCTGCTATACCATGGTTTTGAATTTGTAGATTGATTTTTGAACATTTTAGCTGACACTACACTGATGAATGCTTGGTTATTCTGTTATCAGAGATAACTCATGATTCTTACGTTGTACATACTTGTGCTTTTCAGATTTAGACATCCGAAATATCACATTGTAAACCAGAAAATGGCTGCCTTGGATCAGTATATTGAGGAGGCTGTGTCCCAAACCAATTCCTTCGGTGAAGATGACACTTGTTCAGAAAAGTGGGAATCTGGTGGAGATTCTGATAGAAATGAGTCTAATGGCTTTGACTGCAATATCTGCTTGGACTGTGTGCAAGATCCAGTGGTCACTCTTTGTGGTCATCTCTATTGCTGGCCCTGCATTTACAAATGGCTTCATTTTCACAATCTTTCCAACGAAGAAAATGGCGAACAGAGTCATCCACAGTGTCCAGTATGCAAAACCGAAGTTTCCCAATCCTCGCTCGTTCCACTCTATGGCAGAGGCCAAACCCCAAAACCTTCCTCCAAATGCAAGTCCCACCATGTGAGTACTATGATCCCACAAAGACCACATGGTCCTTTGTCCATGGTTGATCCTCGAAGACCATTTAATGCAACTACGAGTGCAGTTCCACAACCGTCTTCCCAATTTTATCATCATGGTCATTATCCTTATTATCCTCCTCCTCCTCAAGAGTTCAACTCAATCCCTAGCAGTTCCAACTCAGGAATGCTTGGCATGGGCATTTATGGTGCACTAAGAAACGCATTTGATTCAAGAATTGGTGTTTTTGGTGAGATGATATATGCGAGAGTGTTTGGGAACCAAGTGACCGACATATATGCTTACCCTAATACATATAATCTAGCAGGGAACAGCAATCCAAGGATCAGAAGGCATTTGATGCAAGCTGATAAGCAACTGAATAGAATATGCTTTTTCCTGCTTTGTTCTTTAGTTTTGTGTCTTCTCTTATTCTGACAGCTATTTTTTTTTCTCCTAGTATAACGCATACGTCGCTGTAAAGAATATATATATTGATATATATATATATATATATATATATATATATATATCAATGCTGAAATAAATTATACTTGTGGGAAGTTCTATGTTATAAGATAAGAAAGCGAACTATTTGTATCCTTGTAAAGGATTTGAATATTTATATCTAAATTTCTTTTAGCTATTCATCAATGAAGAAGAAAATTGAAGTTATTGTTACCCAACTTGCATGACAAAGAAAGTGACTCAATTGGTATAATGTTTATGGTGTGGGGGCAAGGCTTGAGAAGACCACAAGCAGAGGCATGGATTCTGATATTGGTTGCTTTCTTATAAAATCATTTTTTAGATGTCTTTTTGGGAGATTCAATTCTAGTTTTGATAAAAACAAGTAAATTATAATTAGTTATTTAAAATCTATATCTTTATGATAGAGAATAGATATGTATGATTAACGTATCTATTAAAATTTAAAAACATAAAAACATTATCCTAAGAATGTATCAGTTGCCACTATTTATATCCTTGTCTTCCAGCGTCGAACTATATATAATAACAGAATCCTTGTTTATCTGATTCTGAAGCCTTCACAAGAACCATGGCCATAACTAGTAGGAAGCATTTCAATCTTCAGTTTTCTTCATACTTCCACTTGGTATCAGAATCCTCAATTTGCAAATTGCAAGCAAGGGAACAACTGCTTGAGCCAAATTCATAAAACTAAATATATCATATTATAGCAACAATAGATAATAGAAGATTTGTGCTCAAGAATTTCTCTGCATCTTTTGCATGTATAAGTCAGTAGCTGTCTTCTTTCTCTCCATCTGAAGGTTGACATTTTCTATCTAACAGAAAATGTTGTTCCATCACAGTATCTGGGTTTTCATTTTGAATATAATCAAATAATCTATCATAGGTACGTACGGAGATAATCCCTCTTTGTTCATACAAATTTATAAGGTCACCAGCATATTCTGAATAGCCCTTCACTTTCAAGTGCTTAATGCAAGCAGACAAAGTAAAAGGGTTAAGCCACGATGCCAGTCGATCTGCCATTATTGCTTTCTTCACCATTTCCAGTTTTTTCTATATCATTCTATTCCTTATATCCATTTGCAAGATGAGCCCATGTTGTTCCCTCTGGTTTCATCCCAAGCTTTAAATACCTACTTATAAATGCTTCAGCCATAATCAGAAGACCTTTCTTACAATAAGCACCGATAAGCATATTAGGAATCCTCATATCAGAACAAGTGTTATCAGATTCCCATTCCTCCAGAATCCTCTCAGCACCATCAATGTCATCCAACTTCAATAATGAGCAAATCATAGAGACATAAACAGAATTACGCGAAGGTCCCAAATTCCTACACATACCCCAAACCCGATAAACCTATTGTTTGTCGCCGATGGCAGCGTACATCTTAAGAAGAGTTTCATAAGCAATCCTCCTTGTCCCTGAGCTTTCATTGATGAGTTGCTCTGATCTCTTCAGCATTTGTAAGGCCTTTTCAGAAAGCCCGGCTTTTATATAAGCGTTTGCCGAAAGGGCATATGTATGCCAGTCCACTGCTGCTCCCTCAGCTTCCATTTGCAACAGAAACTTCCCCATGCCCTCAACGTCTAATGTTTTCCCATATGCATTCAACCGAATGCTGCAAGTATATCTGCACAGATGTGCTTCTCTTTAATTTCTTGCATCAAAGCTTCCAATTCCTCGTATTTACCCAACCGACAATAAAGTCCTAACATGACATTATAAGTCAGTACACTAATGGAACTGCCCTGTTGAATTTTCTGCATGATTTCCACTGCTTATCCATGTTCTGCATAACAGTTCAGAAGAGCACAGTAGATCTTGGAGACTTTTGAAGTTTCTGGAATGCTGGAAAAATATCTCTCTGCATCATCTAGACCATGGGCTTTTGATTTCAAGTCAAGCTGTATAGCAATATCTGCAATGGCTAATTGGTTGTTCATTTCATTGCTCATCCATTCTGAAACCTGAAACGAAAAAACAAATGATTCCTTAATTGTTAATTTTGAAATTTCAAGCTTGAGCAGATAATTGACTTCTATCCAAAATAAGGAAGTTTTGAAGATCAAAACTTAGAATTGGTCACATAAATGCATGCTATCAGGGTATTACATTTACCAGAATAATCTTGTTAGCAAATGGCAATATATTTTCTATAAGTTCCAATTTGTTTTTTCTTTACTCTTCAGAAATCAGCAACTTTCCATAATCTTACTAACTGAATTAAAACCGGGCATTTCAAGGTTTCGCAATCAACAGTAATACCTGAAGGGCATGAGAGAAGCGACGGTACTTTCGGAGCTGCTTGATTATCTTCTGGAGTTCTGATCGTTTGATCTGTCTGCCTTCTTCAACCCATTGGTCGAGCAAACCAGCCAGGGAGATATTGGGGTCTCCAGACCTAGAAATGCGTAGGTACAGAGAGTCAAGACAAGGGGAAAAACGAATCACGGTTCGGGTCGAGAAGAAACGAGAACCTGAAAGCCATGAGTCGCAGTAAAGATTCTATTTTGAGCGAATGAGCATCATCATTCTTTGCTCTTTCAGTGTCTTCTAGGTTTTACAGAGGTGTAAGGGTGACGCAGGGAACCGACCCGCACTAGGCCGAGGCGACTTGGGAAAAAAATACGAGGTTTTCTCTTTTATATATATCTATATATATATATATATATATATATGTATGTATGTATGTATGTATGTATGATAAAATCTATAACAATATACGATGAGATGTACGTAGAGAGACCCATTTTAAACCATTTTGATGTGATAAAAATTTATCGCAAGCCATACTAATACTATATTAGTGATTTAATAATATATATATTTAAGCCAAAATCATATCAAGTTATATATCATAACAAAAATTATATTTAAATCCTATATAAAAAATTTAATTATATAAAAATTTTATAAATTTATTAAATTACTGTAAAATCGTTGAAGACTAATTTATTGAAATTGTGAAATGATATAAATGTTCTTAAAAAAATAAATAATTTAAATAATAAAAATAACAATTCTATAAAAATATAATAATTTAAATAAAAAAAAGAATAATTCGAATACTATGAATAATAATTTTAAAAAAATAATTATAGAATAAAAAAATAATAATTAAATTTTTTTAAGATAATTTTATCATTTTATAATTAAAAAAATTAATCTAAAAAAATGAGACTTAATAATCATTTAATAAATTTTAAGTTTTTTATAATTAGGTTCTTTATATTTTTAACATTAGATTTAAAAATATTATTTTTCTTATATCTTAAGAATTGAAACAAAGATAAGTGAGGAAACTGTCAAATGGCGAATAGTTTCTGTCTTTACAATATTTTTTGCGTTAAACAACTAATGTACTTGTGTATATGCTGTCATTTATGGAAAGATAAGAACATCATTCTGAACATTAATCTCTTCACGTATGGAAATAAAACAAATAAAATAGAAAATGTTAAAGAATGATTCCACCTAAATCTGGGAGACACTCTTAACAAACTTGTCCAATTTTAAGGATTAAGGATGGGTCAATTGATGTCAGGACTGGGTCCAGTTGCGGGCACAGAGCCTTTGGGAAGCATGGAGGTAACGGTGCTTAGTGTCTCTGTCTCCACCTTGGAAGGAGGCCTTCCTTCGGAAACTGAAACCTGCAGAATCAGAAATAGAATAATGATGATCACCAGCCGTTGGAAGCTTCTGAATCTGGATCTTTTTCTTGCAAATCAGAGTTCGCCATCTTTCTGCGTTTACAAAAGTTCAGAGGCCGAATGGTTTATATAAAGTGGTGACCAGCAAAGTCAGAGTTGACGAAGCATCAGTCATGAATATTCCTGGGGCCGGCTGCAACTGGGATTCCGTCAAATGCTTCTCCATGTTTTTGCCGCCGAATCATTACTCTGTTTGCTTTGCTTACGTTTGTAAGGGCAGCATTTGATCACAGGCACCTCCTTTGAGATAAAAATTTGAGATTTATTATTTTATCAAATCTTGTACTGTTGTGTCCAAATTATCATTGATTTATTTAATTTATTCAATCTTTTTAAAAAAATTCAATTAGTTTTTGTATTTAAAATGGAAAGGATATTAAATAATGCATTTAGATGAAAAGTTTCAGTTAACGCGGTTGGGAAACTACATCTTGCCGTTGCCGGTTTGGCCCTTTCTTGGAGTATAATATCATGGCACTTCAGCCACTTGTAATTTTCTGTGTTTTTGGTGGGTCTTTCTTGATCTTCTGATTAAATCGTTAAAATAGTCTCTAAATTGGTTTGCAATACAAATGTCAGAACATGTCCTTCCAGACTCCCCTTCGATCCATCAATGGCATCCAAGCTTCAATTAACACGGATGTAACTTGAGGTTTGGAATATTCCAAAATTTCTTCATACATCATGGATGTGCTCAATAGAAATTAAAGCTATTCTGATTTACCATAAACAATGATTCTTTTGCCAGGACAACCAATAATATTAGTTTCGCCATCCTATCGTAAAATCGAATAGATATTACCGACGTTTACCCGCTTCCACTACGGAAAATATCAAGTGAATCAAATTGAGATGGAATATAGGGTCACGTATCTCCACGATCCAGTAATAATCCAAACTTTCTACTGCTGGGCTACGTATTACTGGAGTATCCAACAAAGCCTAGACAGAAAGTACTAATTATAACAATCTATAGTAGATTGCGAGGTCAATGATACTTTGCCCTTTGCTTTCACCATGTACATACATGTCAGCAACGTACAATGATACATGCACTCTCGTTAGCAACTAGCCAACGAGTATACACATTGTCTTATCAGGTCAGGTGAGCCTCCAATCCATCCACCTACCTACATGGCTACATCTAAACCATCCATAGTTTTTAAGAAATACACAATATGTGCATATATGTACAACATATTATGGGTCATGGATCATGTTACTAAGATTCACAGCTCGTGTTCTTGTGCCTAACTTCGCCCATCAGCACGATAGAAATGCAGCAATTTTATGGGCTTCACTTTTTCCTATATAAGCAAATCGATCACAATACATATATTAATAAATGCAATATTGATTTTCAACTTTAATGAACATATATGCGCAAATATTGAGCACCTGGCCTGTTTCCTCAGACTGCGCAGGAAAGTGAAACCCAGTTGAGCAATTTTGCAAAAGTTCTGGACTTCTTATCCAATCTCTACGCGCATCACATGCCTTTATTTTTAATTTGAACATCTGCCAAAATACCAAAAAGAAATAGTGCATCATAAATTTCAAATGAACATTTGCCTCGATTCTAACTGGTCTACCCTAAAAATAAATGAAAGGGCTGAACAAAATATTCCTAAAGCTTCAAAGAAACAGAAGAAAATAAAAGAGGGTGCAGAAAGGAGGGAGTCGTGAAATGAGCAAACCTCAGACAAAGTAAAAGGTGCATGCTCCACCTGATCTCCATCAATGATGATACCTGTACCCTGACACTCTGGACAGAATACAGAGTTTATTTTCCCTCTAGCAGCTTTTGCATCATATTCTTTTCCATTTTGATTAACACTTGCTCCCATCTTTCTCTTGCTTCTTCTTCTAACTTTTGGAAAGGCTACACGATTGGTGATCATGTCATATTCACACATCAGTATCCAGTGTACAAGGCAGGATGCATGAAACAAGTGGAAGGCCTGCACGTAATAATCGTGAAATGAAATTCCTTTTCCAAGTACAGAGAGATGATGTTTGAATATCAAACTTTTGATCAAGCTTCATAATTAGAAACATACACAACAAATTTACAATAGCAAAATGTCTTACCCCTGTTCCGTTCCTACTACTGCAAGCTAGTCTACTGGTCTTCAAATTATAAAGTGCCGCTACATCTCTACCAGGAAGCATTTTTTGTTTACAGATATCACACATTTTCTCTGCTGCTAAACGCTGCTGCCGCCTCAACTCTTTCCTTATAGCTTTGCTTGAAATGAACCTGGTATGGAGAAGTTGATTGTCAATTTGACCCAGGGCCAATCTTGAGGTGGCACTGTTAGAAGCTGAAGAATCTTCAACTGATGAATCATACTGATTGCTCAAAGAATCACTAATATCCTCAGGGTCAGAAAATGATTTCTTTCTCTTTTGACTGCTGCTGCTCTCATTCTCTGCTTCTGTCATAGGGGTAGATGGTAACAGGGACTTTAACTCTTCAAGCAATCCATTCCGACCCAAATCAGAATGGTAGGAGAAAGTAATGATAGCAAAATGATGCTCTGGAACCACAGAACCAACTTGATGACCATCAGTATCTTTTCCTAACCATTCACACCATATTCTTCTAATCCCGTTCAAACCACCATCCTTCTCAAAGAACCTTGCAGCAATCATTCCCAAACCAACTTCCCTAGCTTGTAAGTCAGGAGTTTTGTCCCCAATCAGTGCATGAGGAATCACAAGAGCACAATCCTCACTCACTGCACCATCAGTTGAACTTAGTTGAAGATCTGAATGAACTGCACCTGACTCTAAGTACTTTATGCCGTGATTAACTTCATCAACCTCAGCATGATTGTCATCGCTGGAATTCAAATTTTCACCAAACTTCACAATCGCAAGATTGTTGTCATTGTCAGTATATTCCAATAGCCTCTTTTGCTTAGCATTCATATTTGGCAATTCATCATCATTTTTAATTGAGGTGTCAAAGAAGACAATGCCATCATTAAAAGGCCACGGATTAGGTCCTAGAAGGGTAACTTTAGCAGTAGATAGCCTCTCCATGTGAAGATTACCTTTCAAGTGATCAAACAGTGCCGTGTCACTGTAGCAGGGAGCAAGACACAGAGTGCAGAAATATATGAATTTTTTCCCATTTTCACGTAGGTCAACATAAGGATGCCCTTGGGATCTTACAGTATGTAATATCTTTCTAGCCAGTTGCTCCCTTAAACTACAAGCACTAGACTTCGGAAACCCTAATTCCAACTTTCCAGCCATTCAAATTTCCGGTCCCAAAGTTCACATTCAAACTTCAAGACCCAATGGGCACAGAAGAAAATGCAAATCTAGCAACAATTTCACTGAAGCTTAAAACAATTTCGAGATTGATGTTACAGACAAATGAAATGGTATGCCGGGTTCTAAACCCTAAGGAACCCACGTTCCACGATAGAATTAAAGAAATTCTAAATTTTGCAAAAGCACACCTTCATTCAACACGGTAGTTACTAACATCCAAGTTTACACAAACATGATCAAAAGAAAATCACCAATTCAGAAACTAATACACCACGAAAGAGTGAAGGAATTATCCAGCGGTCGGGTTTCGGAGTAGGTAGGAAGAGCGAACAATGAAATACCTATGGAAAAATAAACATAGACACCTTGGACATAGAACTTTAGTAGGCGACTGGCAAAGCACATATTCGGATCGTACTCGGTATAAAATTATTGGGTAATCGCCGGCCTCTGCCATCTCCGGGGAACGCCTGAAGATCCATAGAAAGAACCTCATGTGAGAGCGAATCCTCCATTGCCATCTCCATTTCCAGCAGAGAATTTGAAATCGAGAGGAGTTTCGAGGGAGCGAAAACCAGAGAAAGTCGGGGAAATTTTTAGAGGGAAGAACAAAGGAGGAAAATGGGAAGCGAGAAAGACAACTAATCTTAACCGAAATATGAGATTATTTATAAGTAAGGAGTATTAATATAATGAATGCGATCAATTATCAACCTGTGACTACGTTGAATTAAGAAATAAAGTAATTATAATGGACGGTGATGACGGAGAGATATTTATTAGGTGAGGGGGAGAGGCGGATCACACATCAAGATTCGAATTTTAAAGATAAGATGCTTATTGTTAGGGTTTTAAATAAAGCCAATAATCTGGTATACTCTATTTAATACGTAATAAAAATATTCTATCTATCTTAATAAATATATGACAAGGTTAAATATTGGAGTACAAAATATAGTCCATATATTTTTCGGGTTAAGTACCGAGTACAGAAACTGCCTTACCTTGCCTATGAGTACCCATTTTTTTAGTTTTTTTAATTTTTTTCTATCTTAGAATGGAGAATATGATAGCTAACGGTGACTGTAAGATAATTTTAGAAATATAAATAGTTAAATAGGTAAGTTGTATCTTTTAATATTTATAATTATACTAATTTTCTTCTTCTTTTTTTAACTTTGTTAATTATCATATGATTACATTATAAATTATAATTATTTATTTTATTTTTTAGATACTTTATCTTTGTCAATATTAGGGAGATTGATACAAAATTATAATTACAAACTACTTAAATTTCAACGCTTATTTTTTATATATAATAGATATCAAGATTTTAATTATTATCTTTGTTCTCTTATTCTTAGTGGATTATAGATATTATTTAACTTTTGAAGACACATAAATATGGTATTATTTTAGAAGTTCATAATTACAAATTTTTTTCACAATATGAGCATGTCATCACGACTTGAGCATACTCAACTCGCTCATACCCAACCTAAAATTATTAGAGTTTTTACTAGATAAGATCAAATATTGAACTATAAAATATAGTTCATATATTTTTTAAGTAAGACACTAGATAAAAAAACTGGTCTATCTAATTCTATCTATGCATATCCGTATTTGCTCTCAATCCTCACCCCACACCTTGATTGGGATTGCGTAACCAGGTTAACTCCCCCGCTCCGGGCGTTTGGATGTTCATGCCCGTTTGGTAACACCAAAAACACAAAAACAAAGAAAAGTGTGATGGGGACATGAGTGTAATTTAAGGATCTTTTTGGCCAAAAAGTATAATTATAGGATTTAAAGTTGAAAACTAATTGAAAAAAATGCCTCTCTTTCTTCCAATAAATATAAAAATGTATGTTATTTATTATACTTTCACTTCATGGCTAAGTAATAATATTTTCCACTATTATTTTATCAAAAAAATAACTTTTATTTATGGTTTTATTTTATTTTGGGTACCGATCATATTCTTAACAAAAGTAAGAAAAATGAAATATTTTAAATTATCTTATTTTGCATACCGATCATTGATTCGCAATCACTATTATTCATGATTTTATTTTATTTTGCATACCTAACATTAACAAAGCAGTCGTCGGTTCAGAGAAGTAACCAAAGTTAGGTGGAAAGATGAACAGAAACGAAGTAAACAATGATGTGAAGCCCATACGGCATCCTTTATCATTCAGAATTGAAAACAACAAAAAAGAGAAAGAAACATGTGTTTAATACAAATATGATATTATTAGAGTTAAAGCATTGTACAAGGAATGTATGAGAAGAGGAGACTTTAAATTGCCAGTCCAGGTATAGTAGCAGCCAAGGACACAGCCAATAATGAACAATTGCAGAAAGCTCTCACCAGAGAAGTGAACTGCACTGAAAATGGCTGAACTTAAAGCAACTGCTTGTGGCCATTCCATGGTGGAGGAAAGTGAAGTTAGAAGAAATCCTCTGTAAACAATTTCCTTCAGAAGGGGACAGAGAATACAGTAAACAATGACACAAGCCACTCCTGAGACCTCACTGCTTAAGAGGATCTCCTTCAGAATGGAGTTGTTAACAGGCTGCAGAAATTTAGAACAAATTTCATTCACTATATGGACTTCACAAGAACTAAGCAATATGCTAATCAATAGAAGGGCTTTTACAAAGCAAACACACAATTTAAAAAGTTTCTTCATTACTAGCGTGTTATATGCCATGTAAAAATAGAAGATTATGGATATTTATGTTACATGGTTCAACTCTGACAATAGCAGATACCATAATGCAAAGCAAAAGACAAACATGACTAACCTTTGAGCCAAATAACCTGCTAGCAATTAGTGATGTTAGAATAAGCACAAGGAAAAGAACTCCGAATCCCACTGCTGATGCCAAAACCCAATTCCTGTTTTCGACTGATCTGTTATTTTTGAAGAAACTTGAAAGCTTATATTGCGGCTTAGCCGTGTACTTCAGTAAAAGTAATGCTCCATTAAGCTCGATGATTTGAATGAAAAGAATTGCTAAGATCTGCATCAATGAATTTTATAGAAGCACTTAGAATATATGTTTGAAACATATTGAGAAATTTGATATCAAAATTAAAGTTTAGACTCTGGAGCTAAATATATAAAGATTGAAACCATTTCTATCATTTTGCATCAAACAATTAATAGAAATGGCAATGAATACTTAAACAAGTGTACACTAACTCAGTCATATAGCTGGTTGCGGCCCTATCTACGTGATAGGTGTGAAGTCAAACTCTTAGCAACATAAACGAAAAACAAATTTCACCGCCAAATGATGAAATGAATGAAGTAATCCAAACAAGAGGAGAACAGTGGGTATGAACATTTAACCCTTTTAAACATCTCATTTTTCATTCATTTCTTCTTTCTCAATAATAATTAGGGTAACAATTGCTGACCAGTAGCTAGGAAAGCAGCAGACAGAAAAACTCACCTCAGTTTGTGGAACAAGACGATTCTTCCCAATTATCTTGGCAACCACAGATAACCCTCCAAAACTCAAAGGCATATGCAGGCTGAATGTGTAGTAAGCAAGAGTGCTCCATAGGTTCCCGCCCTCCCATGGACTGTCCCCTTGCAATACTGAGAATCCCTATTACAATATGTAATAACGTATAAGCCCCACAACAAATCATAACTATCTAACTCCTTTCAACATAGCCGACGTATTTGATAATTCTACAAATGATAATCCTAAACAATACCAAAACACACCAAATTTGGTCCATAGAGCTCATTATTCACATTCAAATGAGAGTAGCACCAAGTGAAGAATCTGACGAAATAAGAAGCTAGACTTTTTTCTTTTGTTTACCTGAGAAAGTCCGTTCTCTTGAGTGGTTTTACTTCTGTCGCAGAAGATCTTGAAAGCAAGGCGATAGCTGAGAGTGGCACGGCGTCTGAGTTGTCACGAACAAGTGAGCCGATTAGCGGGGAATAGAGAGCAGTGAAGCGGTTTAGTGAGTTGTCTGCCGAATTTTGTGCTCTGTGAAGACGGTGAAGAATATAGAGGTGGCCATCTCATCGATGGCATCTTACCTTCGTTCAACGACAGACAACACTGCCCTCTAGAGGCAGTAGGGGTGAAGAAGAAGGAATGGCGGAAGTATTCTTTGTTTGATATGCTTAAATTGCAGCGAAAGGAAAGGATTAGAGAGGAGACACAATCCACAGGACCCACGCCTAATGAATCCGTCCAGCATCCAACGGTAAGGAAGGAATAGGAAAACGAGGCTAATCAACGAGACCCATACCATAGTAATCCAACAAACTTTATTTTCTTTCATCCAATCACTCCTCCTCAGGCGGGCCACCGGAGCTAGCGATTTTTACAGAGAAGCAAAGCACCGCCGTCGTCAGGCCTTCTCCGACATTTTGATGTCCAGCATTTCAAACGCAAAACTCTCCTGCGTATGACGAAAACCATGCCTGATTCTCAAACCTTGATGGCTCACCCTTCGTCAGATGCATAGTAATTTTTTAATATAATATATTATACCCATTTAATTTAATATAATTAATTTTATCAAAGTCAAAAGTAGAATCTGTTTGGTTCCTATTACTTATTGTACATTCATTGCGTATATAATACTCGGTGGATAAGGCCAAAATGCGCGTTTTGTGAAAAGTGAAAACTCGTCAACGAACGGTCATCTAGGCGAACTATTAATGACGACAGGGGCCATTGTAGAACTTCATAGAAACTCCGGCGGCTGGGATAAGATAGTAGCAGAGATTGTGAAATTGGAGAGAAAAATATTTCCCAAACACGAATCACTTGCTACGTTCTTCGACCAAGAAGTGAGAAAGAAGAACTCTGGATTGCTTTACCTCGACGTGGATGGAGAAGTTGTAGGCTATGTCATGTATTCTTGGCCTTCTTCCTTGTACGCCTCTATCACAAAGCTGGCAGGTTTCAACTTCCTCTTCCTGTAGTTTATTTGGTATTTTGCATTTAAATTGAGTTTTATACTCTTCATTTTGGGTGTTGAATTGTTGTTTGTGTTCCAACCTTGGTCATGCCCATAAGCTGTTTGATGAAAATACGCAACTAAAAAATGTTGACTCTTTACCTTGCTAGTTATCGTCCTTTCTTGGATTTCGTATATCATTTGTAAACTTAGATTCATCTGGCCTCATCGGCACAATTCCCTGACCTGGGTATTACCGTATTGTTGTTTTACTAGTGAAGGAGCAATGGAGGAGACAAGGGCTTGGGGAGATTCTGCTGAAGGCAGCAATAGAGAAATGCAGAACAAGGAAAATCTCGCGCATATTGCTTCATGTTGATCCCACGAGGGTTCCAGCCTTGACGCTTTACAGGAAGCAAGGTTTCCAGGTTGACACTTTGATCGAAGGATACTACTCTTCTGATCGAAGTGCCTATAGAATGTACTTGGATTTGGACGCCAATTAACGCACTGGCTAATTAAGAACCTTTTCATGTAGTTCATACTACTACCTCTGTTGTAATTTTCTGAATACAGAATTGTTGAGGATTTTAAGGTCAATGTTGAAGAAGAAACTTTCATGCCCAGTTTTAATATTGAGAGGATATGAATTGCGCACTTCTCATTTTTTGGATTCGGGAACTATTTCTTCGATTACTGATTTCTATGATTCTACAGCTACGGTCATAAAAAAATTGCAAAAATTGTGGCAAATGTTGCTGCCCAGGATCGAACTGGGGACCTTTAGTGTGTAAGACTAACGTGATAACCACTACACCACAGCAACTTCGGTGATTTTGTTACCAGTAAAAATTAGATATTAACTAGTTTAATGCAAAGCTAAGTAAGGATTATGACGTCATAATTACTAAATTTCAAGAGCCCATAAATTCGTTGAGGGGATGGCAAAATGCCAAAACCTCTTTCGCCTTTTATGTTACGCAATGGAGCCCTAGATTCGATCAAGGGTTTCGTTGATTTTTTATTGTAAATTTTATTTTTCTTGCGGGGAAGTTAAGGTTCCTTTCTGATTCTGGCGAATTGAATTTCGGGAACAAAATGGCGGGTATGGTGAGGAGCTGCATTCAATCGTTATTGAAGCTGGTGAACTCGGTCATTGGAATGGCTGGGTTAGCCATGATTCTGTATGCTGTATGGATGATTAGGTATTGGCAGAGGGAGACAGGCGAGCTTCCCTTTGGTGGAGATTCTGATTTCCCTGCTCCCTGGTAGGAATATCGTGTTTTCCGTCTCTTTTTCTTCTTGTTCAAGGTGCTTCTAGCGGAGTTAAGTGGAGAATTAAGGCCTTATTCTGGTATTATCACTGTTTGGTCAAATGATTGATAATCGGGGGGGGGGGGGGGAGAATACAAATTTCCCTGTTTGGACCTTGATGCTGTTTGAGGCAGAAAAATTAGAAAACAGAAATTGTCTTATTAAACTAATTCATATAAATTACTTTTCTTAGCGTTTCGCTCGTGAAAGCAGCTATTGAAAAAATTGAATCCCATATTCGCTTTGTTATTCACTTCCCGGCGGGAACGGGAGGAAAGGGACTACTAATTTTGCGGAGGTTGTCAATAATCTTAACTGATTGAATAGGAGTACCGGGATTGGCTAGGATATGGATCTTAGATTTCTAGTTCATATTGACTCATCATGAATGAAATACTCTTTTCAATCAGGTTCATTTACACGTTCCTTGGCCTTGGAGTTGCTTTCTGTGTGATCACTTGCAGTGGTCATGTTGCTGCTGAAACTGTCAATGGATGTTGCCTTTACTTGGTATCCTTTTCGTGAAATTATTGGTCAAGGATATGACTGCTACTTTCACTCATGCCTACTTTAAAAATCACTTAAGAACTTGGGCTTTTCCTCCAAAATAAAAATTTCAGTATCGTTTTCTTTCTTGTCATTATATCTTTGCTTTTACTCTTCGATTATTTTGGGATAAAAGCTCTTGGTCTCTGTTTGATCACCTTTTCTGTTGAGTTCTTAAACAAAGCAGATGAGGATAAAATGGTTGTTGTCAAATATCAACATATATTTGTTCCTTTACTTTTTCCCCATCAAGTCACATTTTCTGTTGATATCACCTTTATAGCTTCTGATGGTTTTCAGCATTTCTTGGATGCTTGAAAATTTAGAGAAGGTCATGCTGAGTTTATAAATGTATTGAACAGAAGATAAGTACTTTTTTTTTTTGATATCTATACTATTTGCTTCTCCAATAAATGTGTAAGACGTGTTTATTGTTTTAAGCTCACCACCATATGATTGAATGCTTCAAAAAAAAGTTTATCTATTGTATGTTTTTTAATAAACAACTTGGTATCAAATACAGAGGGAGCTTTTGAGTAAATATGAAGATTATTAAACAATACTTTGTTTAATTACAAGAAGCAATGTATTTCATCAGTAATCTGGCTAATGTTTAACTCATAGAATGAGCATATGATGCTGTTACTCTTCTGTTCATCTTAACTTATAGCAGTATATGTTGTTTATCCTCATGCTCCTCATGCTAGAGGCTGCAGTAACTGTCGATGTATTTCTAAACCGGGACTGGGAGAAGGTTTGTCATGACACAAACATTTGTTATTTCAGTAGTTTTGTTTGAGTTTTTATTCAATTGTTGTATTAGTTGATTTGGGACGTGTTATGATCTCTTCTTTTTTTGGCCTTCATGTGTTATGATCTCTTTTGGCTTCAAAATTGAAATCAGGACTTTCCAAAGGATCCAATGGGAAATTTTGATCAGTTCAAGAATTTTGTTAGGTCAAACTTTGAAATGTGCAAATGGATAGGGTTGTCTATTGTTATTGTACAGGTAAATATCTCTCCTTGTCTTCCTCAGTCTCTTGCCCTTTAGATTGTGACACTTGAGTGAATCTTTATTGCAGAATCTCAAACTTTGTAGTCAACTTGGTTACTGTATAATATATGCTCATTCAACTAGCAGAAGTTTAAAATTGTTGGGTTAAAGTATATTACTATTTGTCATTTAGGATAGAGATGGATTTGCATGTCCTTGATATAAAATTAGAAAGTTGAAATCCCACTAGTTTATTGTTCCTCACAGAAGTTATGCTTATCTTTTATTGTGCTTGGTTTGTTTTGCTTAGATTTTAGTTACTTGGATACATAAATTAATGATTAAGAAATTGAAGTGGGTGAATGTATATAATTAATTACCTAAACAAATGGAAATTAACATCGTCTCTAACATCTTTGTGATTTGTATGATTGTCAGTTCTATACATATATGATCAGCTCTAGCATATTTCATTGTCTACTTGGTTGCTTTTGTTTATGATCAACTTTAAAACTGGAGAATGAATGTGTTTTTAATTCAAATCTAACAATAGATAGCTTCTTATGCCTTATGCACGCAGGGGCTTTCCTTATTACTGGCAATGATACTCAAAGCTCTCGGACCTCATCAGTATTATGACAGTGATGATGAATATGCTCCAGAAAGAGCTCCACTCCTGAATAATCCTGCTTATCCACCTCCATATGTTGTTGTTGATTCTGCATATGGATCGAAAAGATGATGGGAAGAATGTAAAGATTAGTGAAAAGGTAAAATTGATTTGGTCTCATGATTGACCATGATTGGTTTGTTCAAGTTTCACCAATTTTTCCCTCATATTAGATTTGTGTATATTATATTCAACTTGGCGCCACTTGTCTTTGAGTCTGGGTCACTAGATAAATCACTAGAAGTTTGAAAAATGATTTCGTATCTGATCGTATCTTGAAGATGCTACTTAATACATGGAAAACTCAATCTCTTAGGTGCGTAGAAACTTATTTATAAGATTTAATATATAACCAATATAAAAATTTTAAACTTCCGTTGCTATAGGGATGACGAGGGTGATTATTGTTGTTATTACTATAGTGTTCGTTGAGTTAAAATATTGTACAAATAACCTTCTGAAGCATATGCACCTAAGGTATTTGCTACTGTGGGTTTGCATATTATTTGCGGGAACTTATATGTCTTTGCTGGTAGAAGCATATTTCCATGATTGTCCAATACTAAAACATAAATAAATGGCCCAATGAACAAAAATTTAAAATTCATAATTTGAATCAAATGCAACTTTACTCTGTTTAATTCTAGTTATTTGCTGGCACATTAAACCATTTGGTGCTGTGGTTTCCTTATTTGACTATTTCCCTCGTCCTTAAATTGTCATAATCTTGTTCAGCGGCAGCCCAGCATTTGGAGTCTGTTGCAGAAAGGAGAAACAAGTTTCTTTCAGACAGCATCAGCTAGAAATAGAATATCTGTCGAATGGATTGGAAAAACCAAAACTATCTCACCATATAAGGAATCTCATACACTATACTCATTGCATTTGAACATGCTCTTTATTGCATTGTATTGATCAGTGTCTTGTAGGGAATAAAGACCCGAACCTCTTAATATGTCCCTGCACCTTCTATTGAAAGCTATATGTAGCTCATAGCCAGATGATGTCAGATCAACACGTGAATAAATATTCTTTGAATAACTTGTTGGCAATTCATTGTTTGCATTATTATGACTAAAAGAGAGAAGAGTATCGTATGTGCTTGCAGCACCCACGTGAGATAGTTTTGTTTGTTTGAATTTTCTTGAAAAGTGAATGTTCGTGCCATTGTAATACAAGCCAACTCAGTGGAGAATGAATCAAAAACTCAGAATGTGGAATGGACAACCCGTAAAGTCAATTGAAACTTGAAAGCTTCCATTTGTGATGGTGAAGGAAGCGAACATGGGAAGCAAGCTTGTACAAGATGGACTTTTCTTTTCAACTTGGCTTTACCAAAAGCAAGATTCAACCGAGCAAAAATAGCAATAGAGAACATAAATTGAATTGAAGCTATAATGTGAGAGCAACAATAAATGACTTGATTAGATCTATTTAGTATTAACGCAATTTTATCTATTTCTAAATTTCAATAATTAGATCTGTCTTAAAATGGCTCACCGTTTATGTCTTATTCGTCATTTTGGGAACATATCGTATCCTATCTTTCCTAATGGATTCACAATCACATGCACTAAAAACGCCTTTAACTGCCACTTCAATAATCATACTTTTTATTAAGCACATGACCCGACCCACTTTTTAGCAGCATTATTCAAATAATAATAATAATAATGCTTTGGCTGCCATTCTGATTCACAAGTATTGGATTATAATATATTAATAATTAAGATCACGTTAAACTATGTGCACCTCAAGAACTGCATATGCAAGTGTGAAAACTCTCATTTTGTCCACCTTAGACAGTTAAGCGGGAAGATCATACAAAAGAGATCAAGACTATTCATACAAAAGCACATGTTTTAGTAAAAAAAAAAAATATTCTTTTTCTCCTTTAGGTTTCTTATTTTCACTTAATTGGATGCTTCGTTTTCAAAAGATGTGTGCTTCTACTCCAGATTTGCATATCAACTTATTCCCCGATAATCAAGGAACCCGATAATAATACATATCAGTTGGTGAGAGTAGTGTTTAATAATGATGTAAAGAAAGTGTATATCCAATTAAGAACATTTACTTTGGTGGTAATTGGAAATTAATTATGAATGAGAAGAAGAATTGCTGGTGGTAAAGTTCAGAGAAAGGTTGTCTGCCGCCGACGTATTTGTCTCATTCGTTTTTTCCTGGTAAACAAACATCACTTTTTTAAAAGTTAAGGGAAATCACGTCTTAGAATTCTGTAGTACATGTTTTGCGATTTCCATGATATAATTAACAATCAATAATTATTTTGCTACCTAGCTAGTCACAACTCACAACTAGCTTCCACAACTGTCGGCCTTGGATCTATCACAAATGAATTTCTGGTAGGCTAGGTACTGCGTATTTCTGAACAGTCCGTGCCCAGCATTCAATCACAGTGAGCAAGACAGAAAATTTTTAAATGCAAGGGAAAATTACCCTGGAGGGCCCACAAGTCTCAACAATTCTTAATATAGTGTTTGGTTCAATATAGGGCCCGTTTGGATAGGATTTTAAAAACGGGCTTATGGAAAAAAAGGGCTTTTGAACAGCTTATAGAAAAGGGTTTTTGAAGAAGAGATTATGAAAAAAAAAGTGGTTTTAAATAAATGAGTGTTTGGATAGTTATTTATAGAAGGGGTTTTATTATTGATAAATTACGAAAAAGGGTATAAGTATTAAATGAGGAGAGATAAGGGATAAGAGGAGAGAGGAGAGAGGGTGTAAGAAAGAAAATAGAGAAAAAGTAGGAGAGAGGAGAGAGGGTGTAAGAAAAAGTAGGAGAGAGGGTGTAAGAAAAAGTAGGGGTAATAATATAGTAATTGGTTAGTTCAAACGTGGTTTACTGTTCTAAAAGCTGCTCTGACCAGCTTATCTGAAACCTTGGTTTTAAACCATAGTTTAGTTCAAAAGCCCATTTGAACAAATATTGCTGTTTGTTTTGAAATTTCTCCAAACTAAAATTTTGCCCCAAAAGAGCTTTTAAAATCTTGGTTTCAAAGAAATCAAACAGGCACATAAAAGAAAGGGGATAAGAAAGATTAAGATGTAGGATAGATGGGGGAGGTATTTTTGAGAGGAATAGGAATTCCTTCACTTATATAAAAAGGTAGACATTAAAGCCTAATATTATTAGAATTGAATCCGTAACTTTTTATTTATAAATTTTTTTGATACTATTATACTAAATGGCAAGGGCATTGACAAAAATCCATTCACTTGATGCTTCTTTGTGCTCCTTTTTATACGTAAGAAGTGTCTCCCATGTGCTCTTGTCATATTGTCAATTATTGATTCATACAAAAAATGCACATGTATTTGTCCAAATAGAAAAAGCTATTATGGATTTGCCAAATTTACCCTTTTGAACAAAGTCAAAAGAAGGAAAAACTAATATTCAAAACGTTAGATGCTATTAGATATTATTTTATATAAAAACTATATGCATTCTTTCATACATTAAATGAAGTTTGGATAACCAATCATGCCACCTATAATTAATGAATAGCTGGCTTATTATATAATGCTTGATATATTAATATTGATTGGAGGGAAGTTGATGAAAAAAATAATAAGGAAGGAAATAGCAATAGGTCAACATATATAATGAACTACATTATCTTGGCCGAGGAGGGTGAATCGACGTCGTCTCCGAGGAGCGTTTCTATTTTTTATTTTTATTCGGGGGATTCGACCGTTTCGTTAACAAACGAGAATAACGGTAGGACAGATTCTCACCAGCCTGAAATGACAAAACACACCCTTCTACCTCCGACGTGCAAGGCGCGCAATCGCGCACATGCGAAATTAACGCCTTATCTACCGGTGGGGTCCATTGTAGTGGCATTTTCTATAAATAATTCCCAAAACAAGGGATGGAGATGTCATAAAAAGTTTCCGCCTTGGGACCATGCGTCATATTATAAGATCCCCCGCCAGCCCCTTAAGGGTCTAAAACTGCAAGCTTCTCTCTGCCGCCATCAAACTGTCGGCAATCCACCCCGACTGGCCTTCTTCTTCTTCTTTATTGTGTTCTGTGCTCACCAGAGCTCTGAAACTGCGGCGCCACCCCTTCTGCCCCATTACACAATGCAGCGCCACCGTAGCTTCGACGTGATTCTCATATCATTGCTGATTCATGTCTTGCTGGTCAACGGTCAGGGGCAGCTTCAGCACCGGGTTTTAGACCCGCATTGGTACCCTGGCACAGCCACCTGGTACGGCGACCCCGAAGGAGACGGAAGTAACGGTAAGTCCCTTCATTTCGAACTGAATATATATATGTTGAAGATTCTTTTTGAGTGAGGCAGTAAGTTGAGTGTGTGTGTTATGGGGATGTGAAGGCGGGGCATGTGGATATGGGTCGTTGGTGGACGTGAAGCCGATGAAGGCGCGAGTTGGGGCGGTGGGCCCGGTGCTGTACATGAAGGGAGAGGGGTGTGGAGCCTGCTACAAGGTGAAATGCTTGGACAAGAGCATATGCTCGAAGCGAGCCGTGACGGTGATAATCACCGACGAGTGCCCAGGCTGCCCCTCCGACCGGACCCACTTCGACCTCAGTGGCGCCGCATTTGGCCGCATGGCTCTTCACGGCGAGAACTCTCAGATCAGAGATCGTGGTCAAATCCCAGTTGTTTACCGAAGGTATATATCACTATGTCACTATCATCATTCATCAGTTTCTTTTATTTCTTGAGTTCGTTATTTTTATAAGTAAGTACTTATTAATTCTGTCCTAAGTTAATCTTATAGAGAGAGAGAGAGAGAGGGACTTGACTGTAGTATTGGCTACATTTTCTAGATTTTTTTCTGTGAAGCCTGCCTTCTCTCTATAGGGAATATCTTTTTACAACACCCCCCCCCCCCAACAAAGAAAATGTTTATGTATGGTAACTGCCGTGGGTTGTCGAGAGTTGAAACTGTAGATATTAATGGATTCTTTTTTTTTTTTTTTGTCTTCTTTTCTTTTTTAATTTCAGGACACCGTGTAAATATCCGGGTAGAAACATTGCCTTCCATGTTAATGAAGGATCCACACCTTTTTGGCTATCGCTGTTGGTAGAGTTTGAGGATGGAGACGGAGATATTGGCTCCATGCATATTCAAGAAGTGAGCGTCTTTATTATCTTCTTCGTCATTTTTGCAAGTGATTATTTTTAATAGATTAAAAAAATTAAATAAATTAATTAATTATGATTAAATCTAATCTCATTAGATATATTTATACTATATACTCTTTAATCTATCCAAATTAATCAATCAAATCTTATATTATTTATAATTAATTTATTTAACTTTCTCAATTTATTTATAAAAGTCAATTAACTTTTATATTAAATAAATTACTCAAAACTATGCCTATCTGTCTTCTCATTATAAGCAGTATGAAAAATTTCTCCTTTGGAAAAACCAGACCCTATTTTTACTTGCATATCCAATGAACTCAAAGCATGCGATCATGGAGCCAATGTATTATACAATTTCTGTTTGGTGGGTCATAGATATCGGTAATTCGGTATTATTTACTTGTGACCAAAACCCAGTTTTGCTGGTTACAGATTAAAATAATGAGATTGATTTACCTTTGTTTTGTTTCTTTTCTTTTCTTTTTTGGTATTGATAGGCAGGGTCAAGTGAGTGGCTTGAGATGAATCATCTGTGGGGTGCAAATTGGAACATCATTGGAGGATTGAAGGGACCATTCTCTGTGAAAGTAAGCACTTCCACTGGGAAAACACTTTCTGCCAGAGATGTTATCCCCAGAAACTGGACTCCAAGAGCCACTTACACTTCTCGCCTCAACTTCTTCCACAATTAATTAAGAACCATAATAATAAGTAAAACACAAACGTTTCTTTCTTTTCTGTCAGAAAAGTTAAGTTGCTGTGGAAGGAAGTTCATAACTGAGTAGCTTCCAGTGGTGTATTAATTAATTTGCTTTTTCTTTGTTTGTTTCCCTTCTAGTTACTGATCTTCTGCTGCTTTGTGTACGTAACCCTTTTTGTTGTGTAGTAGAAGTAGCCCTCTCCAAAGAGGAGAGAGAGCTGTATGATACTAGTGAATGTGTGTGCATGCAGTTGTACTACTACTGGTCCTATTATAATTAATGAGCATTCAAGCTTTTTAATATGTATCGTCTACTTTATCTTGTTGATGAATGGGACAAGCTCTGCATAGTGGGCCCTTTCTTACTGATTATTGTTTGCTTTCCTTAAACAGGAATCTCTTTTTAATCAAAGAGCATTAAGAAAGAAGTTTACGGTTAATCCAATGCAATTATTGAAGCCGGTGGCTTCTTAACAACGAGACTAAGCCAACGGAGAGGAAGTTATTAACTGATATTGGCCAGTTTAAGTGATTATTAATATTTACTATTAATTTGGCATCCGGAGAACATAAAAACATTATTAATTCGAGTGTTTGAAGCAGTAGATTTTAATGATATATGCAATTTAATGAGGTGTGGGGTAATCATGTGATGCTTGAGGAGGTTCAGAGCAGTTGAAAGCATCATCAGGAATGCTGTGACTCTGATAACCAGTAACTATCACACGTGTCATGCTTCCCAGGATGATTAATTATCATCTTACAAGGAAACAACATTTGACTCATTGGAAGAGTTGAAAATTCTTTAAACTCTAAGTATCGAAAGGATTAATCTTATCCACAGGTTTTAGATATACTTGATTAAATAAAAAAAGAGAGGAAAAAACAGCGTCCCAGTTAAAAGTTTTGGGACATGTAGAACTTGTAATCATCATAGCTTGTCTAATTATTTGGGATAGTTAAGAGTTAAGATTATTTGGTTTTCGTTGTATATAGTGGGATTGATCTACATGATGCTAGTAACTGATTTTCTAATTGCCTTGTTGAAGATGGGTTAGAAGCCATAATGATATCATGTTTTTTTTAATATAAAAAGTTTAAATGGATTTAGCACTCGTTTCCTACTAATATTAAAATTCAACTTCAAAATTCAGAAAATACTTATAAAAAAATTACAATATTGCCTACTAAATGAATCCTCATAACAATGGTGAGAATCAAACTCGTATCCTTATAAAATATGAGTATATTCTTTACTATCTGAACTAACTCTTAATGACATAATGATATCATGTTACTTGTTATATAATTTAATCTCTTGCTTAAGAAACAGTTTGGGCCAATGACTATAATCGAATATTATCATCTGTTTAGGTTTAGAGCAATTTATATAAATATTTTTTAGTTATGTTTACATTATATAAATTCCTTAATCATATTTAAAGCAGCCTCACGATGAGAGATTTACTGATAACGAAATATAATTATTTTTTAGACGTAATTTATATGTAAGTTAATATAGAATTATAGCAAACAATTAAGACAATTTATTTAAATATTTTATGAAACTTCGTTCAAAGATGGAAGCGAATGTGTGAATTCCGTTTAATAATGTCTTTAATTGGATTATTTGACTCGATTTATTTGGGAAAAAACAATGAATAAAGGGAATCTCAGAACGAAGAAGAAAGAGACTTAACATACTTTATTGGGCCCAATGTGAATATATTGCCGAAACACACTTAAAGTTGAATGAGCTCAAGTCATTTCCAAATACAATCTTGCATCAATTGAAGACTATACAACCCATTTTATTTATTAAGGTTTAAATGATAAAAAAAGTAAAATATATGATTATTTAGAGTATTTTTAAGTACTTAAATTTATAAATTTATATTTAAAGATAATAGAAAATTCACCCTACCTAATATTAATATTACTTAAAAAAATAGAGATTTTATCATACTCTTAAATTATAGGTGAGTCTAATTATTTTTTAAAATTTTGTATAAAAAAATAAAAAAGACTATAGAAACTTGGCCCAATGTGTTTTGTCCTATTCATGTACTCAACTCGTTGAGTTTTAACAAAAAAAAATGGTTCATCTAGCTATAGAAATAATCCCTCAAAACATAATAAATAAATATAAAAAAATAAGATATATTTAAATAATTTAATTAAATTAAAAATATTAATTAAATTAATTAATATAATATATTTTTTAAAATAACATAATTATATTTAATTCTCACATCCCTCGTATTTTATTATTATTGATTGAATATTAATATAAATAATTTTAAAAAATTGAT
The DNA here is from genome assembly GCA_037074615.1 of Leucaena leucocephala. Classification (NCBI taxonomy): domain Eukaryota; kingdom Viridiplantae; phylum Streptophyta; class Magnoliopsida; order Fabales; family Fabaceae; genus Leucaena; species Leucaena leucocephala. The sequence goes on along the minus strand of CM073546.1, from coordinate 3,278,200 downwards.
AAATATAAAAAAATAAATTTTATATTTAAAATTATTTTTTTGGTATAAATTTAAAACTAAAATTAATCTAGAACAGGAGTGACATTTTTTTTTGTCAACATTGCTTTCCATTATTAAAAAAATTGGCACCCTTTTCCAAATTCTAATTATAATTGAAATACAATAAGCACATCAAAATTCTATTAAAAAAATAATCGAATTGAGTCACAATCACAACTTGTACATTTATCAAACGTTAAAATAAATCAAATAATAAAAATTTATTATTTTAATCATAATATTTAGAAAATCATGTTAATTTTTAGATATTTAAATTTATCGTTAAAGATAATTAATAGGCCGTCTTATTCTATAATAATATAATTTAAAAGAAAAAAAATTATCTTATTTTTATATAGTAGTTAAATCTAATTTTTTTAAAAAAAAATTATATAATCAACATATATATATATATTAAATACTAGACTCGGGAACCGCGTGGTATCTTAAAATGATTTTTCCTTGCTCCTTTTAAATGCGACATAGTTTCCATATGATGGCAAAATATCACGATCACAGTTAAGGCGAACCCACGACCTTCCGATCCAAAGTCAGGCGCTAATGCACTGCTCTATACGGTCGCTGATGAAGTCTCATCTCTCTTACGCAGCTTTCCTCTTTCTGTGTCTGCCACAAGAATAAAGCCCTAAACCCTCCTCTCTCTCTCTCTCTCTCACGAATACATCCAAACAATTGCACAGTTCCGAAACCTCCTTTTGGAGTATCCATTTCCCGCCTAAAAAGAAGAGAAACGAAGAAAAAGAAGTACGAAAGAAAATGAAGGAGCTTGCGAACCCCCTCGGGCCTTGGAATATGCAACAAATGACCTTATATCTCGGCCTAGCCGAATGTCCCACAGTTTGAAACTAATCACTTCGTAGATGGAAAATGTCAAAGCTTCTATCTTTATCTTTTAGCAAGAAGGTCAACATAATTTGCAGGCAGAAAAAACACGGCTTTCCTTCACTGTTTGGTCCACTTTCGGCCCCCCACATAAGACAAAAGCATAACACACTTAGAGTTCGAGTATTTCCAGTTTAAAGTAATAATCTCATCCATAGCTTATTGTCTCAGATGGGTACTCTTCAATCTACGCTATTATACTTGCTTTTGCTACATTCATGGAAGATTTCAGCTAACAAGGATAAAGAATGGAAGTCTGCTACTGCAACATACTCCAAAGACAAAGATGGGTCGCTCATTACAGGTTCTTCTACTTGGTCTTTCTAGTCTTTATCATCAATAAACACAACCCAGTTTTATGTAATAGTGCTTGTGTTGCAGAAGGAGCCTGTGGTTATGGAGACCTTCACAAGGCTAGCTATGGGAGATATAGTGCTGGGCTGAGCACTATCTTGTTCAACAGAGGAAGTACCTGTGGGGCTTGCTATGAAATCCGATGTGTAGATCACATTTTGTGGTGCTTGATAGGAAGCCCATCTGTGATTCTTACTGCTACAGATTTCTGCCCTCCAAACTATGGACTTTCAGCAGATTATGGTGGCTGGTGCAATTTTCCAAAGGAGCATTTTGAGGTGTCAGAAGCAGCATTTGCTCAGATTGCCAAGAGAAAAGCTGATATAGTGCCGATTCAGTATAGAAGGTAAAACCCAAAAGAAAAGTGTGATTCAGTAATGAAGATTGGTGACAATAACTTTCTTATTGTTTGAGAATCCTGCTGAGTTTAAGGGATGGCTTGTTCTGTTTTAATGTTGTGTGTGCAGAGTGAAGTGTCGAAGAAGTGCTGGCCTGAAATTTACAATGACAGGTAGTTCCCACTTCTACCAAGTCCTGATTACCAATGTAGGGTTGGATGGTGAAGTTGTTGCTGTGAAGGTGAAGGGATCAAGAACAGGGTGGATACCCATGGCCAGGAATTGGGGGCAAAACTGGCATTGCAGTGTCAATCTTAAACGACAGCCTCTGTCCTTTGAGGTGACCACCATTGGTGGAAGAACGCTCACATCTTACAATGTTGCCCCAGCAAACTGGCAATTTGGACAGACATTTGAAGGAAAGCAGTTTCAGCAATAGAAAATTCAGGAGTCTGGTTTCCTAGGACGGAAAGCAGCAAAGAGTGACTCTTGAATCAGTCTACAAAAACACAAGCTTACTCGTATTTTTTCTTATGATTAATGAATCTGAACTCAGATTCACTAAACATTTCTATAATTTTATGAAACACAAATTCAGGTCCATTGGGGGAAAATTGTGAAAAGAGGTATACGTTCCCGATCAAAAATTTATTCTTTTTTTGGCTTCTTATCCATCTTGGAATCCATTTTTGTTGCTTGAGCTGATTAGTTTTTCTTAGCATGCCCATTTTTAAGGCAGTGCTTAGTAGTAAGTGTGTGGCGTCAGGAAAAGAAACTCCATTAGTTGAACCACATGGCACATTCTGCTTAAATTTTCTACGTCTTTTCATAGACTTCTACTCAGAATTAAAAACACCGCAGATACTGAATATATTCTAAGTGAAGAAATGCCAAAATAATCCTGAAGAGAGAAGAAAGAACCCGATGAGTAAAATACATTCAAGGCCACCTATGATCTAGTGATTCTAGTCAAATAGAGTTTCTCTAGTTTGTTATAAAATATTAATGTAGGATTGATTGCATCATTGTGCATCTTGTATTATTACTAACACGTGAACTAAATCTGCAAGCGGATAATAGTCATTAAATAACGTTGGAATTTTCTGAACCCACATTTTGGATAGAAATATCTTAAACATGTTTCTAGTAATTGGTTTTGAACTTGAATATATTTTCCATGGTTCGTAACGTTAACAAGTAAGACGCACCCAAGACCCTGTCAAACAACAAAAGCATTTGATTCAAGGACCTTCTAGCTAAAGAAGAAAAGACAAAAAGCAGTACGCAAAGAAGGGAAAGGAAGAGAAGATTGCTTTGATAATAAATGTCAAAGAAAGAAGACAGCAAAAACAAAATTGCGTCTAAAGCCTAAGAATCTCCGACCATAGATTGGAATTAAGTTTACAGTCAATGCTGCAAAGGCTGGAGAATATGCGAATGGCTATCGGCTTATTCTCCATTAACATTAGCACAGAATTTAGCAAATTAGAAAAATATGTATATGTGGGTGCAAAAAAAAAAACGAATCACTAACAAAAATATAGTTGCTTCATAACTGAGCAGCTTCTGGTTCAGAACCAATGATGATTTGCTCACCCTCATTAGTTGCACCATTGGCAGCCCCACTTTTAGCAGGAGAAGCAGGTTTAGTTTCTACAGCAGCCTCAGATGCAGTTGGCGTTGAGCTTTTACCTTCCTTTGCTTCTTTTTTGTCATTACCATCTTCGACTGCTTTATCATCTTTACCTTCTTTGGCATCTTTACCATCCTTGCTTTCTTTGGGTGGCGGCGGAGGCATCATGTGAGGAGGAGGCTTCTGTTTAAGCTTGGAAATCATTTGGCGCATTCTTGAAAGATCTGTAGGTTTCCCAGGCTTTGGACCTTGAATCACCACAACCGAAGGCTTATTGCTTTCAGATTCTTTTTTACCTCTTCTCTTCTCAATATTGGGGACCTCACGAGGAATGATTTCTGCTATTGCTTTCCAGTAATGTTGGTGAGCTTCTTTGTGAAATTTCTCTTGGTTAGCCAAGTATAACTGCACAGATACTCATTGTCATCATTTTGCACAAGAGCAAGGCAATGCACAATGAATTGATGCAGTAAAGAAGAAGTGGGAATTGGGAATCCACTTTAGTAATTCTACCTTCTCTCTTTCCCTGTTGTTGTCTTTGGTTGTCTCACAATTGAGTCTCCTTTTCTCATAGAAAGATTGCTTATATTCCTCAGCTTCTTGAATAATCTGATTCCTCATTTCTTTTTCTCTCTTCTCCTTTTCCTCTAGATGTAGTGCATTTTGACTGCAGCGGATGCCAGGAAGATTGTCCAGTCAGAAAAGCAAAATCCCTTGAATAAGATACAATGTCAAGGAAAAAGGTTTATATGACAATTATAACATGTTCATTCATTACCACAAGGATCAAGTTCCAGCCAGCATTCCGAAAGGCCTCATAGTTAAATATAAATCTACTTTCCTATATATAGTACTAGGGATCACAATTGAGAGCAAGAAGCCAAGAACTATGCTACAAAACATATCACTAAAACCTTCAAAATGTTTATGCTACAAACAATATATCTAAATCTTCAAATGTTTTTCTAAATGTAAACTACCTAGTCTCAGAAGTCAAAGACACTATCTTGAGTACAGGGTTTTTTATTTTACAATTTACAGAGCAGCCCAACATTTATGTCAAAATTTTCAACTGCATTCAACCCACCCTAACATTTCTGTCTGACCCCGATTAAAAACTGCATATATCGTTTAGGTTCTGTTTATCAACCGATAAGATCAGATGCCTGTTGATGGGAAGGAAAACTGTAACAAAAGATCTCGCTAAAAGAAGATCAAGCATTAACATGAATCTAACACGAATGTCAAGAGTACGAGAAAAAACTATTTTCCTTTGTGGCTTTCTTTGTGAAAAAAACACGTAAACAATAAGACTAAATGTTCATGAGGCAGTGAAATATTTCGTGGGCATTGAAAATCTGTTCATTATCCAGCCTAACAAGAAATCAAAGAATTAAAAGAAAAGGTAAACATGATCAAAGATGAGATCCATGAAATCCCACCGTCGCCATTCGCGTCTTGCAAAACCTTCCTCCTGCATTTGGGTCGGGTTCGGGAGTAAAGGACCATCGGAAGTGAAGAGTTTATCACTGCCATTTTCATACGCATTTCCACGACCATTCGTCTCAAGCCCGGACGGTTCAAACGGCGACGCGTAATCCTGGTTGGGCGTCGAAATCCCAAATCCGCCTACATCTGCAGAATGCATGTTCTCACCAAAGTTAACGTCATCCATGCTGAGGTGGCGGTGGAGACCGGAGGGGCCATAGTCGCTCGCAGGTGGGGGTTCGCTGAAAACGTCAGAGGCAGCATATGTGGATTCGTAACGATGAGAAGAGAGGCCTGGATCGAAGCCCGAATAGCCATCATCGTCGAAGGGTTGTACCGTCGGCGATTGATGTGGATGATCGTCTCCGTCGTTACCAAACGAGTCGAAGGACGCCATTTCTGAAATTCGGAATCTCTGTTCCTAATGAGTGACCTATAGATGCGTGGGGAGAGAAAGTGAGGATTTTCTCGGAAACTGAAAACGTTGAGTTCGGATCGGAAGTCTCAGCCTTTGAACGAACGACGATGAGAGTGGGAGAGAATTGAATATTCAAACGTGGTTATATATACGCATTGTGAGAGACCGCCACGAGGATTTGTTCGTTGATCATACCTCCAACATTCTCTGTGGTGTTTATGCTCTAAGAATAGTATCAAGAAATATAATTAGTCCCCACATGAAAATCTTATACTGGTTTTTAGCATTATTACGTCTTCAACACTAAAAAATACTAAATAATTCAAAGACCCCCTCAATTACTTATCATTAATCAAGCTCGTATTCACTCTTCACATACTACCAACTCAGAGATTCATTCTGTGAACTCGTAAAAGTTACTCGTCACCATGTTGTATCTTTCTCGTGAAGCAATATGTAGGTGCTACTCATAACTCATCCAACATCTCCGGCCCATGAACAGAGGAATTGAGTTTAAGTTCCTTCAAATAGAAATGAAACAACAGAAATGCTTGCCTTTAAGATGAAGGGATGTTGAATTGAACAAAAGAAGAAAGACGAAGGAATGTTGACATGTTGATGAACAGTTTGGAGGATCAGTCAAATTCACCTGAAATATTTCACAGGCAAACTTGAAAGCAAACAAGTCACCTGCCATTTTTATGGACTCTTCTGCTCCATTTCAAGTAATAAAAATGGTGATGGCCAAAAAAATAAAAATTTTATTTTAAAATTATTTATCTTCATTTTAAATAGTTTAAATTATTTAACCAATTCTCAATTGTAGTAATTAGTAGATGTATAATATGTATTTTTAAAAAAAATACATATTAATTATCTGAGTCACTAATGACCATATAAATATAAAACACAACATAGAACCAGTTTCAATGCTCATCGTAATAATGAGCACAAAAATTAAATCTAGGCCGTCGAAATTTAAATTTCGGTGCTCAACTCAACATATTTGTTGAGAACCAAGACCACTTCTCACGTAATATTGGTATTGCATTTGATTCACACCACGTTGCGTCTGTTCATTGCTAGGATGACTGCTAACGCAAACATTAATATATCAACACACTTGAAAAAGGACTGCAAAGTGTCTTTGGAATGACATAGGAATCAGAATGTCAATCCATAACAACTAAAACATTAAAATATAGAAAAGAAAACAAAAGCCACCATTTATATGACACAATATTAGGAACAGAGTACAGCCCTGCCTCAAATGATTTTGCAGTTGAAGCCATTGACTTGTCTTTCTTTCTCTTTTCCCGCTAACAACTTCTATAATGAGGATCAGATCAATACGCCAGGAAGACGGATTTAATTTAGAGGAGTATGAGAATGTTCATTACCACACATTTATGGTTGGCGTAAAGCAAGGTCTAAATTTAGGCTGAGATATGCTTTTATTTCCTCAAATGATCACCATGCAGATACAGAGCAAAAAAGGGGAGCAGAAACTGATATATCAATAGTAATATAAAGTAGAAACCATAAAGAATTTCAATCTTCATTTCATCCCTTAATGTATTACGTACAAATTATTTTGCTATCATCTGTCACATAACATCTCACACAGAGATGCATATACAGCGATTATAGATATAAATGTAGATAAAAGAAATAAAAATAATTCTGCAACTAGGAAAAGTTTGTGTGTGCATAAAGATAGCAGTTTGTTGATAACTTCTCATGTTTTCCTTTTGTCCCTTATAAACTCTACTCTCAGTCTGCAGATGATCAGCATCCATCCAGAAAAATTCTTCCCAGAATTGCAATTGGAAGATGCTTAGATTAGATGTAACATTTGATGATATCACATCCTCTTTCAAGCCCATCATCACAGGGCCATGTCGTGTAGAAAATCGCGGCTGGAACAAAAAAGGTACTAATTTGTTGAACCAGTTTTGTTCTGCACAAGCTGTTCAGCATCTCCTAGCTCCATTTCACTCCGTTGCCCCTCATATTCCTTCTGAAAGAGCAACTCTATTTGCTCCAATGACTTTCCTTTTGTCTCAGGGACTAGCATGTGGACAAAGACAATAGCAAGACAAGAAATAGCACCAAACAGAAAGAATATTCCACCAAAAGAAATTGCATTGGCGATAGACAAGAAAGACATGGCTACAATGCCACTGCAAACCCTATTGCCCACGGCGCCAAGCGCTGATGCTTGAGCTCGTACTCGTAGAGGGAAGATCTCAGATGTCACAACCCAGCAAACGGGCCCTAATCCAATGGAAAAGAAAGCTACATTCCCACAGACAAACAGAATTGCCATCACAACCACAAATGATCCTTTTACAAAGAAAGAAAAACTGGCCCCTATGATGAACAAGCATATTGTCATGCCAATTGTGCTCGTATAGAGCAAGGGCTTCCTTCCAAGTTTGTCAATAAGAATGATGGCTACCAATATAAAGATGGTCTTTGTTACACCAACAGCAACAGTAGCTGCAAGAAGTTTTGTGTTATCCTCAATCCCAGCTGCTTTGAAGATTTCAGGACTGTAGTACACAGTTGCATCTATTCCAGATATTTGTTGAAAACATTGAATCCCGAACCCAGTAATGAGCATACGACGAAGGGGAGGAGAAGGAGATAGTAGTTCACGCCACACAGGCTTCTCCTGATCAGAATTGGCAAATTGTGCAGCCTGCTGTATTTCTGCAAGTCTCTCCTCCATTTCTTTCTCATCTTCATTTGTTTTTAACAGAACTTCTCTCGCTTCTTCGATTCTGTTCTTCATCACCAACCACCTCGGTGACTCAGGGATGACAAAAAGAGCGAATCCAATAAAGATCGAGGGCAGTATCCCCACAGCAAGCATTATCCTCCAGTTTATATGTGGTGAAAGGCCAGAAAACGCGTAATTCGACACATAGCCAAGCAAAATCCCAATGTTTATAAAAATCTCAGGGAAGCTAGTCATAGTGCCTCTTGAGACATTTGGTGATATCTCGGCAATATATATTGGGGATATCATAACTCCAAAACCAATTCCAATTCCAGCTAAAAGCCTTCCTACCATAAGAATTGGAAATGAAGGAGAAAGAGTCATAATAAGTGCGCCTGTTTGAAAGACAATAGCAGCTAAGGCCATTGTCCATTTTCTACCAATAATATCAGATGTTCTTCCACCACCTAGACTACCCAGAAGAGAAACAATGCTCAGAATACCAACCAGAAATTCTACTTTAACCTCAGATATCTGCATATCTTCTTTGATAAATATAATTGCTCCACTCATAACACCTACATCTGCAGATCAGGAGGGAAAAAAAAAAATCTATCAACATTTTACATACATGAATTCAAACCAGGATCAGAAATAGAGCTTCAAGTTAAAATGATATTTTTAAGAAAGTCAAAGCCTGCAAACGTTGTGTTGAAAATCTCTTTCACATCTTCAATATCTGCTAATCTGCTTATCTTGAACATTAAAATTCGCAGATGAATCAGAAGGGTACTCTTTCACACCTTCAATATCTGCTTATCTTGAACATTAAAATTCGCAGATGAATCAGAAGGGTACCTCTTTGCCACAAATTTGTATTGTATATGGCGTCGTTTCTATAGATTGTTTATAAAATTATAACCGAATTGGTCTGGATATAGGCTACATAACAAAGACATGATGGTGAACATACAGAAGGCTTGACAAAAACCATTAACAAGATGAAATGCCGTACTAGATGATAAATGGGGCAGAAGCAATATTCAAACTCGGAGAGGTAAGAGCCAAAAGGGAATTTTTTGACAAAAATCAGAAAATGATGGCATAATATTATTACCATAGCCCAGAAGGACATTGTTGAGGGAAGCAAAGACGGCACAGGCAAGAACATATTTCCTGGTATTGGTCCTCCTATCTTGTAGATATTGTTGGTGCAAAACATCATCGGAGTCCTCAGGAAGCTCGGAGTGCATCCTCTTGTACTTGTTCTTTGCTCCCAAGGGAATTCCCGACAACCCCATTTCGCCGTTCCCATTTTCCTGGAACCCCATGTCGGCTTTGCTCTCTCTCTCTCTCTCTGGTTCCTTGAAGTATCCAACGATGGTGTTCTTGGACTACTGTGGCATACTATGAAACCGGAGAAGCTTGAAATGGGATTTTAGATCGGAAGGAAAAGAAGAAATACGCGGAAATGGAAGAAAGAACAGGACTTGGCAACAAGAGGGACCTGCCTTATTCACAAGAAAGCAAGCAAAGACGACCCCACTATACTGTCCATCTAATATTTTACAATTTTACTAATAAATCTTACGTTACATGTGCCATTGAAGACATCACAAGGATTTGACCTCCTACTTTGCTTAAGCTTAAATGGCGCTTTACAGGCAACAGCTGTGCTGTGTGCAACGCTCCTCCTGTGAAAAATATGATTAATTGTTGCTTTCTGGCTTTCTGCCCTTATTAATTTGACAATTAAACATTAATAGTGATTGGCTCCAAAATAAATGCATTTTAAATAGGTTGTACGTTGGAACTTCAAGCTATATTTTAATTTTATTTTATGTTTTTTATCTTTGAACGTTTTGTCTTGATTCTGATCCCAATTGACTAATCAAATGCATTGAAAAGGTGATATGCTGACGTGGAATCTAGAGATATTTAATTCTCGCGTGCAAATTGCGATAGCGAAAGATTATATGGAATCTTATCAATGAAGGGAATCATGCTATGCGAGCTTAATTGGTTGGTATTATTTATGGCTATTATTGTTGCTCTTTTAAATATTTGTTCTAACACGTTATTTGAGTGTGCTGTTTGATACTTAAAATTAACGTGTTTGATGGATACTATACAAATTATCAACAAGTATTAGTTTGAATAAAAAAAAATAATCATTTAAATATAATATTTTAAATTTAAATTTGTATAAAAATAAAAATTATTTTTAATTAAATTTAACAATATTTAATATAACTCAATTTACTATTTAACATGGATATTTTAGTTTATATCCATGTTAAATGCATACAGTATAAATTTAATTAAGAAAAAGTCAACAAGCGACGTTTCTTTAATAACTATTAAGAAATTAATAAAAAATCAACAAAATTCAATCTAATCCAGTCGTATAAATCTAACTAAATATTTTTTTATTATCTATCTAATTTACTGAAAATTTATCCTAACTATATATAGATTTAATCCGTATCACGTATCTAATTATAGTATATGAGTCTTCTAATGAGAATTTTTTATATATACTAAAATTTAAATTTAAAATCTTAATTAAATAATACTAAACTGTTTAGTATTTGAATTAATTCGGTAAATCCAACCAAATTGAAGCGAGATATTTTGGTTCTATGTCATATACGGTTCTCTAATTAAATGTGATCTTTATCTCAGACTGGGCCACTTCTGAAATGAAATCCAACTTTTCAGCCCTTCGTATGGGCTTCTCACAGAGCCCAACCATTTTTTTTAATCTGAGGCAACTTTATTTTTATAACCACAACTATCATCCTATTTGAATTAAAGATAAGACACTATAAACACTTTTTTTAACTAATATCTGAAACTTGGCTTAACACTTTTTTTAACTAATATCTGAAACTTGGCTTACCATATTATAAAGAATAAAATCTTTACTACATATTTAATAATATCCTAATTGTGTTTAAAAGTGTGTACGATTAGGGAACCCCTAAATTAAAATTTTAAAATAATTTTTAATTTAAATAAATTTTAAAATAAATAATTATATTTCTTTAAAAATATTTTTAGACTAAATAATAATTTTAAATAAGTCTATAAAAAAACTTATAAAAATATATATAAATTATTTAATTATTATTCAACTCTTATTTTTTTTTTTATATTTTTTCTTCTCTTTTTGTTTTCTGTTGTTTTTTTTTTCCGTCAACATCCATATATGTCTCTATTCTATTATCGTTGGTCCTCCAGTTGCCTCCACTATAGTTACTCTTCCCCTTCACGCGTGAGTCCTCTCTCTTCCCTATTGATGGTACTTTTGTTCAGTCCACATCCGGCCCCCATGTTTAACGACGAAGAAGACGCAAAAAAAAAGGAAAAGACGGTGAATAGTGATAGTGATAATAAACAGTCATAAACTGACGTTATAATTATTTTTTATTTTTTAATAATTTATTAATCATAAAAATATTTCTAATAATAACTATATAAATACTTATTTATTTATAATTATTTTTTTTATAAATTTAAAATACTTTTTTTAAAAATCGTCCAAATTTTTTTTATAAACTATTTTTTTACAAATTAATTCAAACTGCCAGTATAAAAAATGTTTGGGTTGAATAACGCAAGACTTTACTCATATTCATTACTCAATGGAACCTAAAAATCAAAGCCCAATGAAGAAGGAAGTCACAAAAACGGCTCCTTCTTCCATGCCCATTCTCTGAACCACAAACTACTGCTAAACTCCTCGTAAGTCTCCTGAAAGGCCTGGAAACAAAAAGCATGCCTTCTTATCGCTACACAAACTTTAGCTCAGACAAGATGCAGCAAGATCTTGAAGCTGAGAAACGACTTATTTTGAAATGGGAAACATCAATCTCAATCGTTCCAGAAGAAAGGCTTCGTGAGACAAGCAGAGGAGGAAGCGGAACAATAATCTGGTCCTGTCTCGTCTTCTTGTCTCTTAGCATTATTATTATTAACATCATTAAACTCTTGCTGTTTTTGTGGACTCACAGAATGAAGCTGTGACTGAAACAGAAGTTTGTTGGTGGTGTCTAAATCATCCCACACTGGGCTCTCAGGTCCCCAACCTTGTGGAATCGCGCTGTACCAAGCCTCCATGTCTCCCAATACCAATTTCTCTTCCTCTGCAGTTCCCTGAATCTCATGAATCTCTTCTTCTGGTTCAGGCTGCTTTGAGGAAGAAGAAGAAGCAGTTGAATTTGGAGCTTTATTGAGAAAGAGGTCGGGGAAATTGAGCCTAGCATTCTGTCCTCTGAGCTTAAAGGCCTCACGATCATAAGCCAGAGCAGCATCTTCTGCAGTGTCAAAAGTGCCTAACCAGAGGCGATTTCTACTGTTAGGAAGACGAATCTCAGCCACCCATCTTCCCCAATGGCGTTGCCTCACTCCTCTGTATAGCTTAGTACTGTGGGATGGGCGAACATGCTGCTGCTGCTGATGATGATGATGATGATCAAGTGCGAAAGACCTCATGGGTTGATGATTTGTGGCTGCAGATTGGTAGGGAGAGTTGTCAAGGGCAAAGGAAAATCTGATACTTGAAGAAGACGATGAAGAAGGTAGAGGCACGTTGAAAGAAACAGAGGGATCATATAGGATCTGACGCTCAGGCCTATCAGACATGGAAGCTTCATCATAAACTGGCTTCCGTTGTTGACCCTGAAAGCTCGACTCTGCCCTTTCTCTCATTTGAGTGCCATCAACACCATTGATGAATCTATCCATCTGAGAAACAGAGACCTTTTGGGTGTTGTACGCAGAGGAAGGAGACAGATGAAGAAGATGATCAAAATGAACAGGGTACAAGAGTCTAAAGACTCGGAGGACCCTGATTCAATATAGTCAAGGAATTCAACAAGGAAAATAGTTAAAAAAAAACATATAATTTTGAAGACTGGGTTTTGAACTTTTGATCTAGAGAGCAAAACGTGAAGAATGGAGAGATATCTTGTGGGAGGCACAGAGGGAAACGGGGGAGAGAGGTTTATATAAGAGGGGATGTGAAAAGAATCGAATAGGAACAAATATATGCTTTAATAAGAGGCTTTGTTGTGACCACGTCATATTTCAGACAGTCATTAAAATTTCTCAAAATTACTCGCCAGTTCTGTAGAGTTCATTAGAAGAAATAAATGCTTGTGCTTACCTGATTTCCTCTCACGTGTGTGTAAATACGGTAGTACTGGGTTTTATGACCTCGTACGCCGTTCTCAAACAACCGTATAAAATTATTTATCATGTTCAATTCATTAATAATTAACAATAACTTAAAAAATGGATTTCATGTCAATGCCTCTAAAGTTTGGTGAATGAAATTCTAATTGGGACTTGTGCAGTGTCTCAATCTCAAAATTTCGATTCAAATAATTAATTAAATCGAGCACAGTATTTCCATTTTTTCCGGCATTAGATTCCTTTCCCCGGAAAAATATTAATTAACAACAGAGTCGACTAAGGGCTAAAAAGTCCATCTCATGTAACATATTTACATAGAAGAAGTTACTTATTGACTTGTTTGTCTACACGAAAATGGGAATTTCGAATACTCCGATAAAAGAAAAAGTTTGAACTTAGATATTTAGAGGATGAAGAAAAGAAGTCAGATTCCATCACTTGCAAAGTTTCACTTTCGGTGAGTACAACAAGGTGTGCGATGCTCCTTGTTAAGTCGGTGGCCTATTTTCAACTATATCGGCACTACAAAATTCTCATCGTTACTATCATGTCCCCCTTTTTTTTTTTTTGGTAATTAATCGTTCATTATCCTATTTTAATTATTACTTTAATATCCATAGTACGGTAAAAGTCATGCTAACTAATGCTAGGCATATTATTTTATATGGAGTTCGCAAACCATGATGAGTCCTTGTTCAACACTTCAATGGGGGTAGGCCCTCATTCGAGTCTATCTACAAGATTCCCAAACAACTTAATGCCACATTAAATCTAAAAATTGCAATATTATTATCTTATATCTCGGGTAAAAGTGTTTTTTTCCCCTTCTGGTGAATGGTATGAGTGTAAATTATAGATCATAAAGGGGTAGAAATGTGAGTGAAAATAGTAATAAGAATGCAAGGGAGATTATTTAGTACCTTGTTTGGTATGTTTTTGAAAGAAATGAAAATGCTTTTTTTTTTAAAAAAATAACAGAAATATTTTTATGAAAAATTTATTATTTTATAATTCAAAAAAATTAATCTCAAGTATCATAGGATTTTGCAGATAATTTTCTAAAATTTATCTATAATTATATTCTTTACATCAAACTTAAATATAATTTTTCTAATAAATTATTTACCTGTCAACCGGTTTAAATAGAATAATCAAATTTTAATTAATATAAATTAATTTTATTTTTAAAATTTTGTATAGTTTAACTAAAAATATATTTAAGTTGATTTGACTTAATCTTTTTAATTCATTTTTCACAAATCGTAATTAATAATTTAATTTTAATCTTTAAAAGATTTTAAATTCTATAATAATAATTAGTTAATAATTCTATTAATTAATTATATGATATTTAAATTTCTAATTATAATAATAACTAATAATAATCATAAACTATAATGAACTTTAAAAGAGGTTGAGTCTCATAGCAATTAATCATTGATCATATTAGTAAATTACATGATATTTTAAAATTTTAATTATAATAATAATTCATAATGATAATAAATAAATAACAAAGTATAATTAATTTTAATTCCTACCCCTTGTGCAAAGTGCGACAGAGAAATCTTTAATTAAATTATATATTAATTTATAAATTAAATAAATTTATTTATTTAAAAATAATAAATATTATATATAAAATAATATATATTCTATGTATAAGATTAAAATCAAATTTTCAACTCCCTCCCATATTCAGAAAAGGAGGAATATTGATTACGCGACTTTTCTGGCTTCTGCATTCTTAACTTCTTAAGTTGTGAGGAGCATGTAAAAAGCTAAAACTCAACTAGGCGTGGTAAATCAATACAACAATGCACACATAAACGCTATTTGCATGGAAAAATACCCAAAAAAAAAAAAAGGATATACTAGGCGTGCCTCCACATTTCTACCTTCTAGTTTCTAAGTATCCACAGTGCTCACTCTGTTCTCAAGATGTTCTATCTTGAGAGCGTTGAACTTAGCAGCTAAATCGTCATAGTCTGGCAACCTGGGATGAACATGCTTCGGATATTCTGGTGGACATGAATACGTCCTCCCCATCTTGTCCCTGCGAGTTTTTTGGCGCTCTGGGGGCATCGTCACAGATCTTTCATACGCTTCTGGTGTTCTATTCTTCTGCTTTTCTGTTTTGTTACAATCTGGGTACGTGACTACATTATACACTACTCTCCGAGGAACGGAAAACAATTCCATTCCCTTTTTTGATTCTTTATTCGAATTGGGTTTTTCTACACTTTGTATAGCTGTATTGTCATCATGAACAGAGCAATAGCAGGGATAGTCCAGGCTACAGGCATCTTGTTCCGTTTCTGAGGAGCTATGCTGCTTCAGTCTCTTGTGCGCATAACCTGCTTGTGGAAATGATTCTATGAAAGGCTTCTGCTGCTTTAAGCGGTAGCCAGAGCAAGTTCTGGGAGAAGAGGTATTTCTGGATGGCTTGTGATAATAGATCAAACAGCCAATATCCATTATGCATTGGTTTTCAAGTGATGCTGATCTTCTTCTTGTTCTTTTCTTATGTGCCCTTTTGCTCTTTCTGGAGCTCCTCGTGCTTGACTCGTCGCTCTCTGACTCCATTTTATCCAAATCGATTTGATGAAAGGATCCATTTCTTGTTGCAGAAAACCGAGATTCCTCTATATCCTTGTCATATACTACCAATTCTCTTGTGTCTTTTAAACCAGGAAGGAGCTTGGAGAAGTTCTGTACTTTCTCCATCTTGTGTAAAGGAAAGCTCTGAATATAAGGGAGATATTTCTGAACAGTATAAATTATTGCAGAAGCATCAGCAACGTTAGATTCTCGCAGAAAACAAGAACTAGTTGGCTTGAACAACAACTTCTTGATAGGTGAATCAACGCAAATGACTTCTCTCTGAATCTCTTCAATCTCTGAAACATGTATCTCTGGTCCTGCAATTTTAGCATTTATTGGGCCACCATCTTCCTCTACTTGATACTCTTTGATTTCTCTCTCCTGTACAAAAGAATAGAATATAAATCTCGCACCACTAAACAAGATAAACACATAAAGATAAAGGTGAAGATGGATCCAGAGGAGTGAGCCACCTTCTTTGTTTTGCTTGTGTCTTTATCTCTTCAACCTTTTAGATTGTATATTTTTTCCCAAAATAATACGTAATCATTTCCTTCTTTAGCAGAAATGAATTACCTGCATTTGTTGCCAATCAGGGTAGTACTCAATAGCCAAAAGCTCTGGTTGGAGGCAATGGTCTCTAGCTATTTCATCGACTACTCTATACTTTACATCATCCGCCACAGACTTCAATGAGAGGCTCTCTATTAACTGTGATTTTAAAACATCATCACTATATATAAACATACATGATCATTGATATATGATTATAAACGCTTCAAATTTGAGGGAATTTTTTGAAAAACCTGACTGTTTACAAGATTCCCAGGAAGTAGCTCCACAGCAGTAGTTGCGAACCTCTGGCCATAACGCTGTCCAAAGAGCTTCCTGATGACAAAAAGCTCAGGAAGATCTCCAATCCTCGCAGAGGCAAATATCAAACTCGAAACTGCTTCATTGATGTCGTTTGGGCAGTCCCTGTTTTGAGCAAGTTAAAATATCATTTTCCTGAACAATAATCGAAGGAATCACCGAATCAGTTTGATCAAATTAAAGTCGTACTTGTGCCTTCGGATGTAGGAGAGTTGGTTCAGGATAAATTCACCGAAGTTATCTAACAATTCATAAGCTGCAGATAAAGCTTCATCTTTGATTAGCTGCTCCGCCTGAAATCCATAATATTTAGCCAGATTCATCGGAAACAGTAAAAATAAACAAACGAAGAACAATAACCAACTTCAGTCAATCATGAACTAAGCCATTATTATTCTTGATGGAAAGATTTCCTTTTTATTAAAACAGAGGATATGACACTTGTGTTAATACACGCCATGAAACTTTAAATTTGACATCGAAGTCTCAAATTTATATTTATACATATATATATAAGTATAACTATACATATATGTTGATTCGTGTGCCATGCATGTGTCATTAACATACCCGATTGACGGCAGATTCTTGATGGCCACACTTGATAAGCTCAGAGACATCTTCACGTGACTGCCTCGTTATTGCCTGCCTCTTGTTCTTGAGTAGCTTGAGCCTGCACCGAGCTCTTTTGATCGCCTTCTTGCTGAAACCCAGTTAAACAATTATACAAGTCATAAGAAGAAGAAACAGAAGATCAACAAATATATAAATATATATAAATCTGCCAAGTTTGCAACTTTTGCCATAAAGTTACCATTTTGAAGCCTTTGACCACCCGAACAAGATGTCCAACATGTCTAGAACCAGACAGAGGTCCGTGCGTTCATCGGCTGCGACATGAAATCAGGAAAAAGCGATAGGGTTTAATTAAGCTAGTTTTGCAGAGAAGACCGAGATGATGAGGAAGATGATGGATAAGTTGAGAGTTGTAGAGGAGAGTGGGGTTGAAAGAGGGTCCCTATGAAGAAGGAGACAGTTGTGGTCTGGTAGAAAAACTCCCCCACTTCACCGGTTCCTTTGTGCACTTGTCATCTTCCTATAAAACTTATTTTGAGCGAGATTAAAATTTTAATTTTAGCATATCGGATAAAATATTATTCTCCAGGAAAAGAATTTCATGTAAGAGTAGGTTATCCCAATTTTATATTTTAATTATGTTATTTTTGGTGTTAAAAGGTTGGTTGTGTTTTTTCCCAATAAAAACATAAATTTTATGCACAAAAAAAAATCAATTTGAGGTCATGTTTTTATTATAAATTTGGTAAGAATATCAAATTAGTCCTTTTGGTTTTCAATTTCCCGGAGACTTTTTTGGGATGGGAGACAGGGCTAGGTTTGTTTGTTTTGTGATATACTAAGGTCAAGAGATTAATTAAAGTAATTGATTTTGTGGTAATTAAGGGGCTTAAAGTAGTGATCTCCACTGTGAAACCACTACTTGATTACTTGTTCAAAGAACTAAACTAATGATAATTATTGAATTCGTGAATTTTAGTCCTTTTTGCCAATAAGTCCAACACAACACGGAACCACTCATTTATTAAACTAATAATTTAATTATAATAAAATCTCTTCCATGAAGCTCTATAACATTGGAAGGTTAAATTCTAATGAAGCCAACTTATTGATAGTACATCTTTAATATTATTATTCAAAATATGAATTTATTGAATATATATTTGTGTGATATAACATATTCCTAAATAAATATAAAATGGAGGAAGAAAAGTAGTTTACTCTTAAAATTCTGTTTAGGTAGTTAAACCAGCCTAAGAAAAAAAAAATACACAAATGAGATGCAGCCCACGAGAGATTATATTGATGTCATTTGCACTGATCCTTAAAGAGCACGCACTGACACAAAAGAGCTTTGCCTTTGTAAAGTTACCTCCTGTAGGTCAGACCCATTGACATAATGGAAGCGTGACATTGTCTCTGCTCATTCTCTTTTGTCAGCTAGCCGTAAAATACTAAGAATAAAAGGCCATCATGGAGGGTGTTTTCAGTTCGTATGTCTTATGTTGAAGGTATTTTCAGATATTAAATTTGAGTATTTTAGTGTTATCATATTGTAAGAGATTAATATTTTTTATTAGATTTAATTTTTATATATCGTGGTGTTGGTAATTTTCGTCAAATAACTGGGAATCTAATCCCCCACCTCTTCCACTTCTTTTGTCTCTTGCCTCTCTCTTATAAAATGTTATTCTAGGTTAGGCCACCCAACTAATGTTCCATTCTCAATTTAACTTCAGAAGGTTGGAAATACTAGAAAACTCGAGCGTGATTTCAAAAGCACGCATCCAGATAATTTCACTTGCTCTAACAGATGAGAAAGTACAATTATTAGTTCACATTCACCTGACAATCATTGACTCTTTTAATCCCACGAAGCCTTGTTCTTCTCTGAATGCAATTTAGGTGGGTTCTTGTTATGCCTTGTGAGAAGGTTGCGTTGGGTTATATATACCTAATTACTTTAATAAAACTAATGTTGGGTTATGTTTTGTTGTAAAAAAATTTATATGAGTTTGACATCAATCTTATATTAAGATTAAAGTACAGCCTCAAGATTCAAATAGCGCTTACAATATATTTATAAGATTGTTTATTAAAAAAATCCCTATGACAACAGCGAAAATTAAATTTATATCTTTATGAAATATAAATTTATTTTTTATTATTTCTAATAACTCTCATTTGACTTTAAGGTTACGATATTGTTTATTCATATGGATCCTTGCAATACCAGGCTTCCCTATAACTTACATAACTCATCCTAGAGTTCATTGGTATTGCCAAGCAAATATACTTATTGATCTTTATAGATGCTTATTTATCTTTACCAGTGGTAGAACATAAATTTTATAATTCTCTGTCAAGGACCTGAAAACCTGTGTTTAAGTTCCAGTAATTAAATGGTGAAACTTTTCCTAGTTATCATATTGCGTATTAATTATTATACAGTCGAAAACCTCATGCTAGAACTAAGATTTGCAATGTTGTAGTTTCATTAAGCCAAAAGTTGATGGCTTTGAAATTAAGCTACGATAATCAAATCAGGGCAACCTGGATGCATGTCATCACTTATCAGTCAATTTCTTCAAGTTCCATACCATTTACACGTGAAAATATCAATAAGCTGATAGGTATCCTATCTTAGGAAGAAACAATGGCAGCTTCAAGCTCCATGACAACAATCCCTGCAAGCTTCTACGTACTCATCATCTTCTACACGAGAGGTTTTCGCTTCTGTTACAATCAGTGTAACTTCCGTTTGTGGCTAAAGAAGAAGACTCATTAATTCTAAGTCTGTGTTTGGATTAGCTTTAGAAAAGTAAAAATTTTGGCCTTATGAAAAACTATGTTTCCTATGATTTTCAATCATAAAGTGCTTTTTAGAAAAAATAGGGTGTTTAGTTACCTTTTTTTTTAAAACCATGGTTGTTACTCCAAAATTGTTTTTTTAAATTATTATTATTATTATTACCCAAACACACCCTAAAAGCCAAAAGCTCCAATTTCTTCTTTCAGTCTCCGAATAATAACAAGAGAAACAATCATTCTCCTTCTGCATATTCGAAATCGGATGCTACAGCATTAATCTTCTGACCTGGTTGCAAATTATCCACGGTCAATTTGAATTTCATAAGAACCGGAATTTCCTTCACACTTGTGCCATGGATCACGATCGTGAGGAGAACATTCACTTTTACATGCAAAGGAATCTTATTTCCCTTCTGATCCTCTAACAAGTGTTGTTGAGTCTGAGAGTCAAAACTGGTATGACCTTTCAACTCCACATTCATCATCGAGGTGTTCTTCGGAGGTTGTCGGAAACTGGGGATTTGTCCACTACAGAGCCGGTCATTAGAATACATTATGATCACCGAACTGTTGTCTCCATATTCAATGGCAATCTCTTCGTTTGGATTCTCTGCTTTGAGAACAACGTTGAGTTCGGTATGGACTTTATTGTCGTTTTGGAGATCGAATTTCTTGACGCTGACGCTATCGACTGTGTAGACAGGAAGTTGAGGGTTCAAGAAGAAGACGAAAAAACCGAGGGTGGTGCAAACGAGAAGGATGAAGAAGAAGATGAAGCAATAGCAGCAGCAGAAACACCTCATGCAACTGTATCCACCATAGCGGTAGTGGTCGTGTTTATGGTAACGGGGGACGTTGCGGCGACCGGGAGGAGGAGTAGGCAAACCGTCAGCGTCTAGAACAACGTATCTCGGTGGGGCACCCATGGTGGTGGGTGCCGATGAATCGGATGATGACAAATTATGGTTCTAAATAGACGACCTCAAACGCAGTTGCTGGCGGCGGCCGCGGCGGATGATGATCCTTTTTTTCGGGGAATACTAGGAACGCATTCTCAAGAAGAATGAAGAAAGTTGAGTGTTTTTTGGGGGCAAAAAAAATCTCTCCTTTCTTTATCTTCGATCAAGGGACAGGGAAGGAGGTACGAGTACTTACTAACTCTGCTTTCGGCGAAGTTAATGGTGGAGGATTTTGGTGCATATATATGAATAGTAACCAGATTTTGTGGGACTCAAACTGGCTTCTGCCTGCAAGTCTCTTATTTTAAGCACTCCCCATTTATGGTAGCCTGCTAATATTCAGTTATGGTGATGATATGATACATTTTGAAAGTTTTTTTTTAATACAACATTTTTTTTTGAAAGTTTTAATTTCCTTTTAAATTTTTATATCCTCCAACTCTGTTACGGCTGGGATTCTATTTTGGGCTTACATGCTCATCTTTGTTTCGTTGTGTCTTCGCGTATTGGACTAGCTCTTTGGTTTTGGCAAAGATAGATTATTATTATTCCATCCATCATAATTCAAACCAATTCCATTATATTCCTATTGAATTCAATGCGTTAAAATGCTATTCAATTATAACGTCCATGCAAACGCATCCGAAGAAGTTATAGTTACAAATATATACATCAAGAAAGTGGCAGAATGATGATGGGGACGACGACTTTATTGCCCAAAAAGAAAGAAAAGAAAGATGGTGTACAAATTATTTCATAACTCGTGGCCAAGGCCAATTTCGAATTCGCCAAATTACCTTATGCAAATATAAAATATCATTGACGTCTCAGCCAGGCATAAACGTGGAAAGTTCAGTCCAGGGAGGCGAACGTCATATATGCTTCACTAAAACGGCAGAAGAAGTAGAAGTTTGGTTTTCGTCGTTTTCCTCTCCATTCAATTTCCAACCACTCTGCGCAAAAGTTTACTCAAATTCACCATTGAAACTTTTCAAGTTAACACAAGCTAGAACTTCCATTCCAACTCATAAGCATCTCTAATGCTATTCGAATGCCTTATATACGATTGAGACCCAAATCGCACAAGGAACTCTATTCTGGGATCATCGAGCACAGAACTTCCCAGGGAATTAACATCGGATTAACCACTATATACACACACATAGATATAATAAAAACTGAAATTTGATGAAACCCTGTTCAGTACGTTAACATCCACTAATCTAGTAATTAGCTGCTCGCTTATTGGTCTTTGCGGTCATAGACTGGAAGAAAACATTTCACAAAGAAAACGAATAAGCAAGAAAGAGGGTTCGCCCTAACAACTGATAATTTGCTCCACATCTCTACAAACTCAAGAATACTGCAAGTCCATGTGTGATAAAAGCAAAATCAGGGCCAACAAGTTTTGGTGTTGGATGATGCAGGGGAGGCAACTGAGGTGGAGGACTTGGAATTGCAGGATCTGAAGGAACCAGTTCGCACAAACACCAGAACAGAGGTTACGATTTTCTTAACCTTAACAGCCACCTTCTTGAGCTTAGGAGGTGAAGAAGGAGGGGTTTTGGAGTCTGGGAAATCCTGAGAGAAGGAACTTAACCTGTAGGTGGTGAGAAAGATTTGCCTTTGCTTGGCTCTTCTTCGTCTGTAGCTGACGGACTTCAGACCCAGGGGCTCGTACCTGTACCGGCGGCTAAACGTGAGGGTGCCGTTCCGGACAAGAGTCGTCATCCTCACGCTCACGCTCACGCTCACGCGCTCACAAACTCAAGTCTCATCCCTAAACCTACCATTTGGTCGTGTTTATATAATTCATCTTCATCTTTCCCTTTCACCTTCTCACCATTTTTACCTCGTGGGCATTTTTTATTTGACTACAATAAATGTTAGTTGACCGTAGACTGTAAATTCTTCTCTTCCTTCCATGGCGGGCGCTTCTTCATTAATTCTTATCTCTTCTCTTCAGCGTGTCCAAATATTAGCGCTACAGTGACAACAATCTAAGCCAATTATAATCTGCACATAAAAAGTTTACATTTTTATATTAATTATAATTAATTTATTTAAATTAATCGATTAATTTTTATATTAAAATGGGGACGAGTATATAATTGAATTATATCACATTCATGGCTTTAAAATAACAAGGGTTGTTATTATTGTGGTTTTACACATGGACGGTATCCATCATATATTTTCGTCTCTGGAATGACGACGACATAGAATACGTCTACTACTATTTTTGCCTTTGGAGGGAACCAGAGGATGAGTTCAGGTTTCGTTCTTGGACAAGAGCGTTTAGGCTTATTACTTTATTTACCTAAATCTGTAATCCGCAAATGCATACAAATAATAATAATAATAATAATTAAAAGAAAAGTGTGTGTATTGTGGGTAAGTTAAACGAGGTTAACATTTAACTATAACAAAAATTTATGAATTAGAAGCTTCCATGGACATCGATGTGCATGTGGGAAGACGGATTGGGAATTTCAGATAAGCCGACTTCTCAATAAATAAATAGAGGGAACGTACGTAGAGGAAATTTCGAGGATTATTGACTAATTCAAATTTGTTTACAAATGGTGTTGACATATTCTTTCTAGAAGACTGGGAGAGTAGTTAGGAGTTAACATACTTAAATAAATAAATATATATATATATATATATATATATATAGAAAAATTATAGAAAAAAATTATAGAAAAGGGTAAATGTCAGATCAGAATTTTGTATAATTAATTGTTAATAGATATGATATAGAAATTATCATTTTTTAGAGTTTTTTTTTATTTCCATATAAAAAATTAGTTAAAAATATTGTGATTATAATGGGGGCACAATATAAAATGAAGCCGGTTCGTAGCATAGGACGAGGGACCATATCCGATTGAGACGTGAAAGGAACCCACTAAGATACTGGAATGGGCCTACTGGGCCGAAGAGGAAATGATTGGATTCCATGAACCAAGAGCTTTTGTTTTCCTGTTGAGCCATGACATGATCCAGATGTCAAAATACGTAAAATTTTAACTTCAAATAAAATCAACAAAAAATTATAAGTTGTAGTCTTCGTATTCATAATTTGCAAGGAAACAATTGTGAACACAATAATTTATTTAGTTTTATGTTCAAAATAAATAAATTTTATTCTATTATTTTATTTTAATAAATCTCATTTTTTTTGTTTTTGTGACAACTTACATATTATTTCAGTTAATAACAAGACGAAGTGATAATGATAAAAACAGTAAAGATTCACATGTGGAGCCAGGAAAAGCACAAAGAAGTTGATAATTTCAGTTAACATGCGCCACCATTTTAGTTATCCCAAAAAAACCACACACCACATTAACTAAAAAAACTAAGATTTATAAGTAGTAAAAGAAAAGAAAGAAGGGTCTATTGATGGCGGTCACGTCAGAACATTGGAAGCTATTTATGATCCATTTATGATTACAAAAACAAAGAGCAAGCCCAGGCTTTGCTCTGCGCATTTATGTATACCATGCTATACTTAACCGAGCTGGGTGACTACTCACGAAAAAGAAGGTACTCTCCACACTTTGCTCTTTTAATTCTCAGCTTTCTTCCACGGCACAACGCCACCTTCTGAGTCCTGTGACTTGCTATATAGCCATAGATGACCAAACCCTCTTTCATGTGATCTCCTCACTTTGCCTGTGAACCAAACAAACACTCCCCAATTTCCCTCACTCCTATAAATATATCATCTCAACTTATCTCCCATGCTTTCTCAGAGTCTCCACAAAGCACACACCAACAAGAGTTTCAGTGAACTCATCGTCAAAGAGCAATGAATATAATGAAGATCTCTGCAGTTTTTCTCCTCCTTCTTCAAGTTCCACTACTCATCTCCTCGAGGCACATTCCCAGCTCGGTGCATTCTCCTGGTAAGTCTTCCATTTCAACTCCCAACTTCAAGTGCATATATGTTTGAATCAGTTATAAGCTAGGGTTATATGTGTTTATGTGGTGCGGCATCTTTCAGAAGATGAAGAACAAGGGATGAAAGCATTGGTATCAGAATCGTCGGAGGGAAGAAGAAAGATGATGGTGAAGAAGTTGATGAGAGGGGAGACAGTGGAAGAAGTAGCAGGGTCGAGGTTGCCGGATTGTTCTCATGCGTGCGGCTCGTGTTCGCCGTGCAGACTCGTAATGGTCAGCTTCGTGTGTGCGTCTCTTCAAGAGGCTGAGACTTGTCCCATGACTTACAAGTGCATGTGTCATGACAAGTCCTACCCTGTCCCTTAGATATTCACTTTCATATTCATTTCACTAATTTTGTTTACCTCTTAGTTATGTCTTTAGTCTCTAGTGCTATTTCACAGCCTTAGTAGATATATCAACGTGTTCTTGTTGAGAAACATATATTGTATCCTTGCAACTTGTGATGCTCCCATTTTCTTTGATACTTGGTTCTTATTAATAATTAGAGTGAACTAAATTAGTGTTCGTTAACTAGGTGAGCGATATTGAAACACTTGAATGATTTTGGTTTCCTCCCTTTCTATTCTTTGTTTTTTATCATGGTTTTTTTCTTAAACATAACTATGTTTACTTTTGGATGAGAAAAAAAACAAGGAGAAAATAATACTAAGAGGGAAACTTTTAAAAATAGTAATTTTTTTTTACTATTTTATGAATTTTTTTCTAGTATTCCCTCACTCTTATTTTCCCCACTTTGATCCCTATTCAAACATAGCTTAAAGGTTAGTTTAATATTCTAGAAGGAAAGGAAAGAATAAAGGGTCGGGCTTACACACGTATACATCTTGAAAGTAAAACATATTATTTATTGCTGTAAAAAAATATATAATTCATGATGCATTTATAGTATGTGTTATAAAAACAAAACAAAAATGCACTCACGTGTTTAGAAAGTATTAACATAATTTTTTTATAAGAGTATATATTGTCTTATTGAAAATAATCATATTCAAAACAATATCAATATTAAATATAAGCACTTTTCATAATAAAAATTTAAATATTAATTCGTTATGTTATAAGGGAATAAACTATTATATTATACCTAATCTAGTTGGTAACATAAAAGAGTTATGTGTTCATTATATGATAATGTTTGTAAAAGAATTTTTTTTTTTGTTACATGTTTGTAAAAGAATTCAAAAACACAGATGGGAGACAAAAACAACATTATTAGATATGCCGTAGTCAACAAGGGACCTGCACTTTGTGGTATATTTGGTATGTGCTGTGCCTAAGGGCCCAAAGCCTTAATAATTTCCTTAATGCATGGGAGGGGACCCCATATCTTTTATTACCTTGTTTCACTGAAAAATCTTACTTGCTTTTTCCTTGTTAAAGCTAGGTGTCATTAAATGACTCTGCAAACGCTATAATCCTGATTAGGATCAAAGGCAAGTCATTTATGCCATAATCAATTGGATATCAACGCCTTTTTCAGATGAGCTTTTGAAATGCCCTCTCATCACGCAACATTCAATTGCATAGCTTTTGGAAATGTCATTCATTGTTAATTAGTTTGACAACACTTTGAGAGTATGAATTGTAGTCGATCTCTTCACTGTGCTATCTATTTGCTCTCTACAGTTTAGCTACAATGAAAACATGCTTACTGTACATAGTTCAACTCGAGTTTAAATCTGGGAATGCGACAACGTAAATAGTAGAGTTTGTTATTTGAAAAGGTCCTAATCTTTCTTGATCAAGATTAGTCTAAGCCTCAATAAAATTCTCAGTTTTGAGGTAGGCAAGTGGCTTATAACAAAAACTACGGAAAGAATTTACAAGGCACAATTAACATAATCTTTTTTAATAACGTCTGCTAGCTCGGAAGGTGTTTGAGAAACAATATGAAAGCCATTATGATTTTGCACATGAACGCACTCTCAAAGGTACCATATCCAATTCTAACTTCAAGAAGAAGAAGAAGACACCATAGCTAATTAGATCCATTAGTTTATTTCACTTTCTGCTCATTATTGCATGTACGTGTTCGTTAGGAGGTGGGAGATTACCTTTGTCTTGCAGGTAAAGTTGCCGTCTTGAAAATAAGACAGCAATGTTAGGCAGAGGTGCGACACCCACCCCACCTTCTCCACTTTTCATACCCTCCTTTACACCAAAATGTCACCTTTATTTACTTTCTTTCTTTTTTAGCCTTTATTTTTTCTTCACTCTTCATCGCTTCTAGTTCTAGGATGCCCTTCACTTCCTTGTTATATTAACATTTTCATCTCTCCCTCCCTCTCTCTCTCTCTAGTCTTGGGGTATAGAGAAGATCAGCGTTCAGAGACAAAATAATAGCTCGTAATCATGGGAGGTTGAATTATAGGAGTGAGAGCATGAGTTGGTTGGGTGTGCTATCATTTGTCCCCCATTTCTTCTAAAGCTTTTTGTCTTTTCTCCACATCTTTTGTTTCTTGGTTTATAAAAGAAAATGAGAGATCCTTCTGCTCGATTTTGTTTCCCTCATGAGATTGAGGAAGCGCAAACGATGTTTTCCTTCTTGCTCCTCTCTTCACAAAGTAAATCTAATCCCACTTTCTTCTATAGAAGATTACTAAAGAAGCTGGTTTTCTTCAGAATGTACTTGTTTTTACTGATATGCAATGCGTTGTGTCCATCAATGAAATATCTTTCTCTTTTACATACTTCGAAACAGCAATGTAACACTTCTTTTAAATGCAGGTTGATGAGGATGAACCTTATTGGAGACAGAGAAAGGAAGATGAAGAACCGGAATGGTCACACAATTCTACTCACCTGATATCTCATTTGGCTCAATGTCTTAGTAAGTAGATTTGTCCCTTGATCTATTGGGTTCCATATCTGGGCCACTTCTTTCTTCTATCCTCTGTTTTCTGCATACAGAGAGCTACAGAACATATTTTGCTGATAACTGCATAAAAACAGAACAAACTTAAAATGTTAACTTCCCACATCCTTATCATAGATTCTTCGTTTTCCTTTATTACTGATCCACGTGTTGCTGGAAGTAGCTAACGCTATGGTTGGATCGCGATCATGGATAGGCGGATTCTTTCATCGCTCGAGCACCAAACGTCATCACAAGTTTGTTGACTATCCTCTGAGTCCTCTTCAGGTAAAAAGAGCAAAGATGAAGTTGCTGATTTCTGTTTTCACCTAGTATCTAATTGTACATTCGGATCATGAAAATATTATCAATGTCTACAAAACAGTATTTGTGTTAGAAACTAGATTTAACAACTGTGTTTCTAGTATGATTGTTTTTGTCATCACAAAATCATTGAACTAACAATGTTTTAGTTTTGTTGCTAGGAACAAAGACTTCAAAGGCTTCAAGAACGGCTGCAAGTTCCTTTTGATGAGACTCGCCTTGATCATCAAGTACTTAATTATATGCAGTGCCTTTAAATCATTGGAACCCACGATTACACTCCAACTTATAAACTGTCTAATGGTTTCTCTAATTTTATTAAACTGTAAGTTGCAACGTTTGAGCTGTAATTAACTATCATTAACTTTGAACAGGAAGCTCTGAGAGCATTGTGGCAGTGTGCATTTCCTGATATTGCTCTGAAGGGATTGATATCTGACCAATGGAAAGATATGGGATGGCAAGGTCCTAATCCATCAACTGACTTTAGGTATTCTTTATGATTACTGAAATGAAGTAAACCATTTTTAGTTAATCCATTAACTAAATAAATTGGTAGGGAATGAACACATAAAGCATCGAACACTATGAATATTTCTGGGCTCTGAATTCATTACCTCAATATTTTACTATTCAAAGATACATTCTGTCTCATAACTTGCATGCCTCAGGGGATGTGGCTTTATTTCACTTGAAAATCTGCTGTTCTTTGCAAGGACATACCCGGTATGCATCTCTAAATCGGTTGCTTTGTGCTTTTATTATGTCATTCTTCTGCACTAATTATGTGACTTCAAAACGAAGGCATCTTTTCATAGGTTGTTGTTCAAGCAGGATGGAAACAGAGCAACATGGGAGTACCCCTTTGCTGTTGCTGGCATTAATGTATCATTTATGCTGATACAGATGCTGGATTTATGCTCTGGTTTGTGAAAAATTGTTTACTCATGAAATTTTCCATTATTAGCAACTTAGATCTTGTCGAGTTATTTGGAGGTAATAATAATATTTCTACTTTGTTTTTCCTTGCAGTGAAACCACGTTGTCTTCCAGGAATTAATTTTGTCAAATTATTAGAAGGTAATGGGGATGCTTGACACAGTTATTGTGGAATCGCCCTTGTTAGATTTTCAAATTTTTTTCTTCAAATCTTCAAATATTTATAAATGGCATGAATACTTGTTTTTGCAGAAGATAAAGAAGCATTCGATGTTCTATATTGTATAGCTTTTGAGATGATGGATGCTCAATGGCTGGCCATGCATGCTTCCTACATGAACTTCAATGTAATCTCTCTTTCTCTCTGTTTTCTGCATATCTGTCGCAAAAAAAGAACTGAAAAAAAACATAGTTAAGAAGCAAAGCTTTGAAATTATGAAAAAGATAACTTTAAGGTTTTTACTGAATGGTTCAGGATGTTTTGCAAGCAACAAGGATGCAATTGGAGAAAGAGTTGTGCTTGGAAGACCTACACAGAATGAAAGATCTTCCCTCTTACAATCTCTTGTACCATTGGCAATAGCTCTGCTCTTGTTTTCAAAGACAGAGCAACATGTTCAGAACTTGGAAATGGGAGAAATTTGTAAGTACTGTAGACAGGCACTACTCCGTTCCTAGTGCAAGAATGATTATTTTTTTCTGGATTGATTAAAAAAATTAAAAAAATAAATTATTTATATTAATATAAGAATTATTTAATTAACTTTGATAAATTACAAAGTATATAATATAAATTTATTTTTAAATATTTAATATAATTATATTAAATTTATTTATTTAATTTTTTTAATTTTTTTTAAAAAATTAATTAAATTTTATATTAAGTAATAGAGGGAGTAATAATAACATGTATACTGAGCATATCAAGTTAATTTTTGATATGTTGTTGTTGGCAAATATTCACCCATTTTCGATGCTATGTTCAATGGGTGACTAATCCTTGATGGATCATCAGATAGTTAATGTTATATTATCGCTTTTATAATAATTACGCATATTAAGTTTTTTCTTAATCTACACATGTTTAGTGACACGTGTTTGATACTTTCTCAAACCAATACCAAATGGGGACTAAACTAATATGCATGGGCAATACTAAAGTGTGGGCGCTATACACACACACAAATATTCCCATCGATGTGAGGAACCAAACCCCGCTCGTGGATGGGACCCGGCCATGCACAAGCACTTGTGTGATTATACTATTAGCTCCAATAGTTAATATCATATTTACTTAATTAATTTTGTAAAAATTAAAAAAATAATTAAATTAATTACTTACAATAATTATATGTTAAATTTCTTAACATATATTTTTTAATTATATATATTTAAACTATCTTTAATAAAAACACATTTAATATTTACAATTATATAGGGATATATTAGAAGAAAAATTATAATTTTAAAAAATAAAATAAATTGGGGTCTTATATTTAAAATTAAAGTAAACTCTCTATTTAATTTTTATATTTATATTCAGAATGAGTATAACAGTTAAAATACTCTTTGTGATCTATAAGAATTAGTTTATTTTTTTTATATTAAAAAATTAAATTAATCAATTAATTATGATTAAATATAATTTTTTAAGATAAAATTATATTACATATTCATTAATTTATCTAAATTAATTAAATTTTATATTAATTATAATTAATTAATTTAGTGTATAAAAAAGTTAATTAGTTTAATATTGAAGTAAGTAATTAACTGACCATGTAAGTAATAAGGTACCATTTTGGCTGACATCCCAATAACGGTGTTAACTTGGGATGTGCGTAAAGGAATTCATACTAGCACTACTATTAAAATGACGTAAGGAGACAATCAACTTGGAAATTTACTAAACAATTAAACATGTTTGGATGTTCCTCGGGAGTTTTCTGTGTAAGCTTTCTGTCATTTCTTTATAAGGAGGCGGCCGGCTGCGTCTCTTATCCATACAAGCACTATCAATCACAGAGAAAATCGCAGAGAGAGCGATATGGGAGAATATGGTAATGGGGACGAGGCACTGACATTACAAGGTCAAGCTGATATATGGAAGTACATGTTCAGTTTTGTAGATTCCATGGCCCTCCGCCGTGCAGCTCTGCATTCCCGACATTATAACCGCCACGGCGGACCTATCTACTTGTCCCAGATCACCGCCTCTCTCTCCGACGCTCCATCTCCGGACCCCAGCTCCCTTGCCCGCATCTGGAGGCTCCTCGTCCGCCGCAACATCTTCACCGCTCACCACCCCTCCGACGGCGGAGACACCCTGTGCGGCCTCACCCCCTCTTCCCGCTGGCTTCTTCGTGACTCAGACTTGAACCTCGCTCCCGCGCTTCTCATGCAGAACCATCCATCCTTCTGGCTCCGTGGCACTATCTGAGCAGTTGCGTGAGAGAAGGTGGCCTGGTGAGGGCGGTCGTGTCGGCGTACAAGGAAGGGTTCGAGAGCATTGGATCGTTGGTGGATGTAGGAGGGAACGTCGGAAGGGCGGCGTCGGAGATAGTGAAAGCGTATCCTCACATAAAGTGCACCAACTTCGATCTGCCTCATGTGATCGCCACCGCACCTGAATACGACGGAGTCACCCACGTCTGAGGAGACATGTTCCACTCCATCCCTCCTGCTGATGCTGTTTTCATGAAGGTAATAAGAACTAACAATTTGAAACATGTCTCAACTATATATTATTTTTAATCTAAAAACTTATGAAACTCTGTGTGTTCCAACTAATTAAAACTATATACACAAAAGAGATCAATTACACATCTAAATATTCTTCATTGTAGATTATTAGTCTATGATATTGATGATGTTAATGTGCGCATCAATATTTTAACGAAACCCATTTGTTTACTATTAGTTTTTGTAAACTCTGATATTGATGCATCTTGTCAACCTAATCTTCTTGTTTCTTTCTTTCTGGTAGGCATTTTAAGTCCCCTACGTACGTGACATAGCAGTCAGCTATGACATGTAAAACTAGGAAAAAGACTGCGAAGGAATAAAATGTAATTTATTACTATTTTAATCTTTAATTTAAAATTTAATTGAAAAATTAATATTGACCTAAATATAAAATATATTTTTTATATTTATCAATTTTTTTAAAATTAATCTTATTAATATTCTATTAACAATAATTAAATAATAGAAGAAATAAAAAAATTAAAAAAGATAATTATAATATTTTAAAAATTATGTTATATTAATTAATTTAATTAATTTTTTTAATATAATTAAATTAGTGAAATATATACTGTATTTTGAAGTTTCATCCGCGTCAACATAGAAGTCAATATGTATATCAGCATCGACAAATCAGGGATAGAGTTGGGGAGGAACTCTGGCGAATAAAGTTAGGGTAGGAAAAAAGAGCGCGTGCGCACATATATATATATATATATATATATATATATATATATCACCTCATAAGTTCCATTAGAAACAAATCATATATGTTCCAGAACTAATTGGATTTATGAATATATACAAGGATCGGAACGTGAATTGTTGAAAGCCACCATATATATGTATCATTGTGTTGTGTGTGATAATGCAGTGG
Source organism: Leucaena leucocephala (assembly GCA_037074615.1). Classification (NCBI taxonomy): domain Eukaryota; kingdom Viridiplantae; phylum Streptophyta; class Magnoliopsida; order Fabales; family Fabaceae; genus Leucaena; species Leucaena leucocephala. Next base: position 3,245,569 of record CM073546.1, on the reverse strand, counting down.
ATACTGCACGATTGGGGCGACGAAGACTGCATGAAGATACTGAAGAATTGCAAGAAGGCAATAGCAGAAGAGAAAGGGAAGGTGATAATAGCAGAGTTTGTGGTGAGGCCAGATGGAACAGACTTGTTAGACGATATAGGCTTGGTCACCGATTTGCTGATGATTGCACATCCCTCAGGTGGAAAAGAGAGGACCGAATCGGAGTGGAAGAATCTCTTAAACCAAGCTGGCTTCCCTCGTTATAGAATCATCAGCACACCTTCTTTCTTATCCATCATTGAAGCTTCTCCATTCTGAGATTCATTCTCTTCAAGGCATATATGTTCCAAGTTTCACTCCTCTTACCTTGTTTCTCCTATATTTATGAATGCATAATTTCCTTCCTTGTCACTTTCTAATGGAGCTATGTTTGCTTATTGATGCGTATGGAACTTTAATACTTAGGTAAAACGATCAATTGTACTTAGATAATATATATGACATTATGGTAGTTGATCAAACAGATATTTTCTACAAAAGAGATAAATCTTAGGTTAGGTTCCATGTTATCCGAAGAAAGACGGTGACATGGCAGCGCAGCTTGGCGATCTTCTCCGAAAAGACGTTTGGGCAAACAACAGGGTGTTAGGCCTGTATTTGTAGTGGGCCAGGCCCAATTAATTTTATAGATCCCATCTAGACGTAAAATATTTATATCATTTGGGAAAGGAAAGGGACCTAGTTTGTGTTTGGATCCTAGGTTGAAAAATTAATTTTAGGGCAAAATCTCAGCTTGAAAAATTTTTACACAAATAGTCATTTTTATCTAAAATTGATTTTGGCCAAAAATATGGTTTGAAACCATAGTTTTGAATAGGCTACTGAAAATAGTTTTTAGAACAGTAAAAGAGTGTATAGACTATCCAATTACTATTTTATCTCTATTTTTTCTTATACTCTCTCCTCTCTCTTCTCTCTCCTCTCTCTTCTTCAACCTATCTCCTCTTTCCCCCCTCTTTTCTACACTATCTCATGTCTCTTATTTATTCTCTACCCTCTCTCATCTCTCATATTTTAATCAAATCATATCATTTTTGATAATCTATTAATATAAAAAGTAATTATACTACTAATCATCTAAACATCTCTATTCCTAAAATCTATTCTCCATAATCTATTCTTTCCAGAATCTATTATTTAAAAGCTAATCCAAACAGGCCATTAGATTGAGGGAGAGGTATTTTAATTTATGGGTGTGTAAATTTATATTTAAGGGTAATAGATAACTAATTTTATCTGATATTGGTATCGTCTAAAAAAAATCGTCATATCCTTAAATTGTTAATAAACTCAATTTTCTTCTAAAAATTTTTTTATCAAATAAAATTAAGGGAAGGAAAGGGACCTATATTGCTAAGAAATTTCTAGTTATTAATAAATTTAACTTATAATTTGAAAGATTGTGAGTTTAAATTATATTAGCAATGTAAGGATTTTATTAATAAATGATGTGTAAATATTTTTATAAATATTTTTTAAATTTAGAGATATGTTCTAATCTTTATGAGTTTTGACTTTAATTCTTCTAAATTTTTGTATGTTGATGGATCTATATACCATCCGCAAAAACACAAGGATCTATGTGGAGGGGGTTATGAAACGAAGAGGAACTTCTTATGAGTTATGACTAATGTTGTTAGGTCCATCTAATTGACCTGTACTTGAATTCTTTCTAGGTGAGATCGACTTGAGAGAAACGCTTCACCTTTTATGATAATTTTCTCCCCCGCAGAGGAGTTAATTTTGTCAAATCATACCAACCATAAACTATGCATTATTGGATTTTCACTTCTTTCACTCCTTTTTAAATATTTATAAAACGGCATTAATTGTGTGGTTCCCTTTCCTCACGTCTACTGCAGAAGATGAAACAGCATTTAATGTTCTGATATTTGGCTGGCTATGCCTTCTTCCTATATACACACACGTGAACTTAAATGTATTTTCTGCACGTCTACCACAAAAAAGAACAAGGAAAAAAATATGTTAAAAGTTAAAACACAATTTTAAAATTATGATTCTTTTTTTTTTTTTAACAATAGAGATGGCAAAAAGATTATTTTTATGTGGCACAGAGTAGGGGGAAAAAAACTAAAAAAGTGAACTTGCTGAATTTCTATGATGGTTACTTTTCGCTCTCAGAAACCCTTCTTCTTCTTTTTTTGTGAATAGTGTGAATTTCTTACCATCTTTAATCTATTGTTGTATTAAATTCAATTCTTGATCACTATAGATGGTGTATGACAGTAGAACATTTCAGATAGACTAAATTTATCATGAATTGACATTTAAACGTGTACAGAGCAATTTTCACCAAAACTCACATTTGACATGTTTAAATTCATTCTATTTATTTAATTAGAGATAAATTTTTAAAAATATTTTCTGTATTTATTCAGATTGAGACTTCATACAGAGACAGTCAAAAAAGAGACAAGTAGTGTGTTGACATTCAGATGGGGTGCATTTACACGGATGGGAGAACCGATTAGCGAAGATGACAAAATGGCCATGCCACGTAAAAAGACGAACGCAAAAGTTAATTCATTACCTAACCTTTTGAAAAAGAAGAATACATGAGCTTCTAGAATCAGCATTATGATGACATTGATTATTACAAATTAACCCAATATCAATCACTCTTACAATTCTAATTATTATCTTGGCCTTTCACTGACGACAAATCAATAATAATCATTTGTCACTTTCTTCATTCTACGGTCAGTCGGTCACCCACTCCCCTGTGAGTTCATACTAAAGAATATGACATAATAAAGAGAGAGAGAAATCAAAATAAAAGAAGTAATTTCACAAATAAGAGAGATTGCAAAAAAAATTCTGTTAAAAAATTTATTAGCGAAAATAAGGGAATAACCTGATAAAATTTTATAAAAAAAATAAAATTGGTATTCTGGTTTTGGGCGTTATCCCTAATTAAATTTTTAATATAAGATTTGTTTTTCAAGGTTCTTTTCTAAGAAGTATTTTTATATAAACAGATGAAAGCCCCCCCCCCCTGATTTTGATCCTTAATATTTTAACATCTCATCGTAATATTTCAAGAAACTATTCTTTTAATATATGTTTAAACCCTGTTACTAGATAATTATTAGTTATAAAGAATAGATTATATAGACAACGCCAGATTTACGTGAGCATTACGTGCTATACATAACTGCTAAAGGATTTTCTATGCCATGTTGGAACTTGCTGTGGGGATAATTTATTTTTGCAATTGACGTTGACTTTAACGGTTTTTTATTTGCAAACTGAATTTTTAAGGGATTAATATATTAATTAATTTTAAAATATAACATTTTTTATTTAAGATTTTTTTTAAATAAAAAGAAATTTCGCATTTTAGATTGTAAGCAAATGATTAATTGGAATGAAACCAGCCACTGATATAAAGTTAATATGACACCACTGGGTGGACATATCTAATTTTAAGAGTGGCTTAAGGCAAACAATTCAAGTTGGCCTATGTCACATCTAATTAGTGAAGCATTTGCAAATTAAAATAAAATTATTATAAAATGTTAATAAAAATAAAAGTACGTAACAATCTTAAAAACTTATTAATATTTTTAACCAAAAATTTTATATATAAGTTATTTTTTATTTCAGCTGTAATGTGTAATTATCCCATTATTGAACAGCTGTAATGTCTAATTAATAGGTGTTTGTAGAATACAAATTAAGATCATATTTTCCAAAACTGTACGTCTATTCAGGTACAATATTGAATACTGTATTTTTCTGTTCCTAGAGTTTTCTCGACTGAAGCTTCCTTCAGCTCTATATAATTATTTATCATGGGGGCTGTGTTTCTCTTGTTCTGACCGACCAGAAAGAAACGGAGACAGAGAGATGGGAGAGAATGCAATGGGAGAGGAGGGGGCTTTATTACAGGGTCAAGCTGATATATGGAAGTACATGTTCCACTTCGCAGATTCCATGGCCCTCAAATCCGCCGTGGAGCTCCGCATTCCCGACATTATACACCGCCACGGTGGTCCAATCACCTTGTCCCAGATCGCCGCCGCTCTCTCCGACGCCCCCTCTCCCAACACCGCCTTCCTCGCCCGCATCATGAGGCTACTTGTCCGCCGCGACATCTTCTCCGCGCATCGCCCATCCGACGGCGGAGACACCCTCTACGGCCTCACCCACTCTTCCCGCTGGCTCTTGAGTGACTCCGCCGTGAACCTAGCGCCCATGCTTCTCATGGAAAACCATCCAACCCTTATGGCTCCGTGGCACTATCTCAGCCACTGCGTTAGAGAAGGCGGCGTGGCGTTCAAGAAGGCTCATGGGGTAGAGATTTGGGAGATGGCGTCGGAGAACCCAGAATTCAACAAACTGTTCAATAATGGGATGGCGTCTACGGGTAGGACAGCGATGATGGCGATCTTATCGGCATATAAGGAAGGGTTTGAGAGCATCGGATCGTTGGTTGATGTGGGAGGCGGAACCGGAGGGACGGTGTCGGAGATAGTGAAAGCGTATCCCCACATAAAAGCTATTAACTTTGATCTGCCTCATGTGATCGCCACCGCACCTGAATACGACGGAATCACCCACGTCGGAGGAGACATGTTCCACTCCATCCCTCCCGCTGATGCCGTTTTCATGAAGGTATATGTTGTCCGCCGGCGACAACTGTTTGATATTTGATTTATTAAAAGGAGAAAAAAAAGCTTTAAATGCAACAACCCACATAAGTGCATATCTAGAATGAAAACACAACTTTAAACACAGGGGAGGATATTAAAAAATATAATGATTTTAAAAAATAATTTATTACTGAAATTTTACACATACATGAAAATTTTACTGAAATTAATTTCTAGTTATAATAATGATATTAAAAAATAATTTATAAATTATTGTATTTTAATTTGGTTGTTCTATCTACATTTTCATTATGGTAAAATATTTCCCATAAACAGTGCAAACTAATTAAAATATACCTATACAAATCAAATATCAGACGTCTTTAAGAATAATATAGAATATTAATTATTAACTACATTATCTCAAACTCTCCATCGATGTTTTATGTAAGATTCTCTTGTAAACAATTTTCGCCATTGAACTGTAGTCTGTAGACCTTCTTCCTCCTCCTCCTCTTCTTTCAAGTTCCTCCACATATATGAAATCTTCAATGATCGATGATGATGAGGATTTAGAACGGTATATATATATTGTGGTTGATGAATTGAAATGATGCAGTGGCTACTGCATGATTGGAGCGACGAAGAATGCATAAAAGTACTGAAGAACTGCAAGAAAGCGATATCAGAAGAGAAAGGGAAGGTGATAATAGCAGAGTTTGTGCTGAAGCCAGAGGGCAAAGGCTTGTTCGACGACATTGGTTTGCTCTTCGACTTGCTCATGATTGCTCATTCCTCCGGCGGAAAAGAGAGGACAGAATCGGAGTGGAATAATCTCTTAAACCGGGCTGGCTTCTCTCGCTATCAAATCATCAACACACACCCTTTCTTATCCATCATCGAGGCTCACCCAATCTGATCGATCAAACTCACAACGCATCCAATGCTTCTTCTCTCGTCCTGTCTCATGTTTACTTGTGTTCTAAAAAAAAATATTGATAGAGATAAGGTGCCCAAGAAAAGTTCGATTCTCTTCAATAATCAATAATTCGGGCGTGTTTAGATTAGTGTTGGTGGTGGAAGTTATTTTTTTTAATCTAAATTTTGTAAAAGTCAAATAGCGTGATGTAATTTATGTTTAGATTGAGTTTTATAAAAAAAAAATCAGTTTGACAAATAAACTTGTTTGGATGGTTAATGAAAAAATAAGTTTAGATGGAAGATGATTGAAAAGGACATGAATTTTATTAAATAAATAGAGAAATATTAATGCTAATTGAAATATAATGTCAAATCACACCCTGATTATATATATATATATATATATATATATATATATATAATTGAAAGAAGCGCCATGAATATTAATATCAGAAGAATAATTATTACAAAGATTTGTTATGGAAAGAACGTTGAGTAAAGAGGGGGGAATTTAACTTCATGAGATTTCCCAGAAATGATAGGAAGCATCAGCTTAGTCTTACCGATTCTTATTTTAACACGCAAGTTATTGTTACACCTAACGTTTCATAAATTATATTTTCCAACTTTAGCACCGCCTAAAATATGCGACGAGACAAATTATGGATAAAGATAAGAGTAAGTTTCTTGTGGTGATAATGGTATGAAACATCAGCTTTGTCATCTTTCCATATTATAACATGTAAGGGCTTGTTACTTAATAATTATATTTCGTCACTCTATCACCTCACAAGCTGTGAATAAAAATAACAGTGAGTTTCTCTAGCTGTATAGCTCTGTCGTCATAAAACAGATGGAAAATAAGTTATTTATAATTAATTTTTATTCTTTGAATGTAATACTCTATATTCTTTAATATAATCCAGTTGATTTTTTTTATGTGACAAACATATATTATATAGTTTTTAAATTCTTGGCTCGTCCTTGTTCAAATTATAGCTACTACATATCATTCCTGTATGTATAGGTAACCCTCAAATTATGATTTAAAAAAAATTAGCTTAAATTATAGTTTAAGGATAGTTTAAGAAAAGTTATATTTATCTAGAAAGATTTATAAACTAAATTATAGTTTTAAACTATAATTTTGGATAAATTTATGATAATAGCTTATAGGTAGAGAAAAGATTATATAAACTATCTAATGACTATTTTATCTTTATTTTTTTCCACTCCTTCCTCCCTTCATCTCTAGTCTTCTCCCCTAGTGTTGATGTCCGTCGTCAATAGCCTTGCTGTCTATTGTCATTGCTAGTTGTCGCCATCCTAGTTCCAGATCTACAGAGGAGGCAATGACTATGACCAGCTATGTCCTATCGTCTTCGCTTTAGATCTAATAACCAATAACAGGGCTAGAGAAGATGGAAGGGGACAATGACTAGCAAGGAGTTGTCATCGTCATTGATCATCGTCGAGCTTTGCCATCCCCTTCCATCTTCTCCAACTCCATCACTAGGTCACATCATCGTCGTGTAGGTTGCTCACTTCATCTAGATTTCTTTCAACTATTACTTCTCTACTCTTTCGTTATACTCGTCTGTCAAATCATTATCATCGACAATAGAGGAGATGAATAAAGATTGTACTTATCTTTTTTTTTTATCTCAAATACTTTAAGGTAATTTATCAATCATAAAATTCATTCTGATAAAAACTATCTAAATATTCATTTTACTTAAAATTATTTTTTTATAAACTCTTTTTTAAGATACTTTGCTCTTCAAAATCATTTATTATCTACTAGTGTTTCTTTAAAAACTAAATAAAAAGACCCGACGCCCATAAAAAATAATAATAAAAGATTTTGTAAGCCCATATGGACAACGAGGTTAGTTTACAAGTTACCAACTGCAGATTTCCCTCTACTATTATCCAAGCAAAGTGAGAGAACTGCAAAACCAAATAGAGCAGGTCAACATTGTTGGGGTAACGTCATATATACGCGCATCACAACAAAACAAAAAAGGAGTGAGAGTTGGGAGAAGAGATAAGTTTTGTACATATGTGAACTTAACGAAATATGGGCAAAAATAATGGATGATGAGCATGAATGCGAAATGCAAATGTGGAGTTGCAGGAGAAATCAAAGTCAACCTAACCAAAAGAATCAGTTCACGTGACAATTCGACTGAAGATTGAAGGGCAAGAGTACAAGAGCCAGGGTTATGAAAGTGAGGAAAGCAGAAAAGAAATGAAGTGAAGTGAAGTTATGAGGTGGGACACAGCTGGTGATTGATATTATGGGCCAATTTAAAAAATTGTTAAACTTAGATTTAAAATTTAAGTTTTGCTCAAAATTTAAGTTTGTAAAAATTTTAAAACAAACAGTTATATTTGTTCAAACGGATTTTTAGACTAAACCATAGTTTAAAACTAAAATTTCAGATAAACTGGTCAAAGTATCTTATAGAACAGTAAAAGAACTTATGAACTAATAAATTATTATATTATCTCTACTTTTTTTATACAATATCTCATACTTTTTCTTACACCCTCTCTCTTTTCTTTCTTACACTCTCTTTTCTCTCTTCTCTCTCCTCTAATCTCTTATATCTCCTCATTTAATACTCATACTCTTTTTTATAATTTATCAATAATAAAAGTATTTCTGAAAATAACTATCCAAACATTTATCTATTCAAAACTATTTTTTTCGTAAACTCTTCTCCTAAAACCCTTTTCTATAAGCTACATAAAAACCCTTTTTTTTATAAACCCCATTCTAAAATTTTATCTAAATACATACTATATTGAAACATTGACTTGGAGAGACCGTGCATGTGCCTCTTCTACCAAATCTCATGCCTTGCTCCACTCCTCATTTATTGCTCAAACCCCACCCTCACTATCCCTTCTTACCACACACTTCTCTTTATTTATATGCTTATCTTGATTAAATTTGACTATAAACACATTCCATATATTCACACGAACAGTATACTTGATCACACCCTGTTTTAAAGACTTGCTAATTCTTGTCGTAACCACCGATCCATGTTAAACTGGTGGGTCGTGAACCACGTCACAGTTTATGGAGGAGATTTTGGCAGGTCAAGTACGTGACATCTATTTGTGTCCATTGCCGTCTTGTGAGGTTTCATTTATCCCCAAGTCCACTTATGTGTGTTCACAGTAGTTCACACTAAAACAGGGTTCAACAAGGACCCTGTACGGTTCCATGGAAGGAACAATCCATAATGTAAATAGAAAGAAAGGTCACATGGAAGATAGACAAGTGAAGGAATTAAGAACCAAAAAGTTATTACAAATGTGCAGACCAACCACATGATTTGATCTGATGGGAGATGACAAAATTAGCACAAAGGAAAAATGCTTCATTAGGGGATCGTCGAAAACATAGTGAGTGCCACCTCTGCCTGTAGAAGTGGGGTCTACTTTTTTTTTTTTATGTGATCATAAAATATTTCATAGGACCCTCTTCAAGATATTTATGTGCCTATTTTATTGTAACGACGAGTTTAGGGCAATGTCATCATCCATTTGCCTTGCATGATCCCACTTTGTCTATCCACGGGTCCACACGCAATTCCAATCCAATCTTATTTCAAACAATTTCATTCATTATATTTAACCCACCACTACACAGCCAATTCCTCTCATTTTTCATGGATTACCGTTACTCTTATTCCTCATCACAACCCTCACTCACACATCACATTATACACATATTTACATTTTCCGTGTGGAATTGTTAAGTTTCTTTTCTCGTTTATCTCATGCAAATCAACATCATTACACAATCAATGTCTTTGCAAACCAGACCTCTTGGAACAGATCAGAGGCTGTTGTCCGAAAAGCATCATTTCATCAAGTTAACCTAAAATGAACTCTCACTCGTTAAACCATCATAGTACAAATAATCCTCATTCCTCTCTCTCTCACCCCCCCCCCCAAAGAAGAAAGCAAAAGCTCGATTAGTACAATCAAGGACAACATAAAACCATACATGTCCCAGAAGCTGGCATCTTTAGTTGTCATTTTTAGGCATGGCGAATGCCGAGGAAGTGGTTGAAGTCGTGGTGCTGGACTCTGAGTTGCTTGAGCCATGAATCTGCCACGCTCAAGAGTGAGATAAGCCTCTGTTGGTCCTTCCCATTATTGCCAGAGACCCACACATTGCCTTGCATTTTGTAGGTCGCTAACCCAAACGGTGGCAGAGATATTCCTTCCCCTTCTTTTCTCTTCACTTGCCCTCCTTCTATGTCATCTTCTATGTCCATATCTGCATAACACACACACACACCATTATTCACAAACACTCCCACTTTCCCCAAAATCCCCCTTTTTGGTTCTTGAAAGCTATGTTCTTTTTTCTCAAGTTTTGACTTTTAATTAAGATTAGTAATGGCATTGATGGGGTGTACTCAGAACTTTATTGTAAAGTATTCTGTAAACAAAAGGAACAAACTTGACGGATATAAGCAATCCAAGGAGTGAAAAGCATGAATTATACCTTGGAAAGAAGAAGAAAGCGTGTGGTAAGTGAGGAAGCATGTGGAAAGATCTTTGATTGTCCTTCCCATTGGAATATGATATATTGGATACCTGAAACAGTGGGAATTATTATAGGTACACATTGTTCGATCAAATTCATGATTCATGAACCACTTTTCAAGACTATGTAGTAACAAATTTAATTACCAAGCAACTGCCATCCAACTAGCTGGTGAGAGATCCACGCTTCTTAACGACGTCAAGCCAGGGTATCTCTCAGCAAAACCTCTGATCTGAAAGTAAAACAAATTAGCCCATGATCAGGCCATCATCACTCACTAATCGAATCTGCTTTCTCTTTTTCAACCACTTCAGTGACATGAGGAAGACGAATTTCAAATCCAAACCATCCAATGTCTAGGGAATCGTATCTAACAAAGGGAACAGTTTTTGAAAGAGATAGGTAGCTTTGACACAATCAAAAAGGAAAAGGAATAATGAATGAGCCTCTAGATTTGTATTGAAAAGTCAAAAGTTACAGTTCAACTTTTTCAGAATGGTCTACGAATCAATGTGCTGATCATTAACACGTTCATCTTTTTGCTACTGTACCTAATCAATAGTAGCGTCGAAGAAGACGACAGAAAATCCAACCAGCAAAAAACCAAAGAAAGTTAAGCGGACCTTATCCATGAGAGGAACTCTGCCATAAGGAGTTGATCTTTCAAAATACTGGAAATAGAGATGACCTAATCTGTCATTCAAATGCCAGAGACTTTCTTGCTCAGAACCTGCTTCTTCAGACGACAATGAACCATCACACCTCCATAACTTGTCACCCTCACTCTCTTCGCTGTAACAATCACTGCAAGAATCCCTCGTCTCACACTCGCCGGATTCTGCTTCTTCCCTGAAAAATCCATGCCCAATGAATCATCACCATCACCATAAACATCACAACATTGATTGATGTTATTTGATCTGTGTGGAAGTACCTGAATCTGTTGCTGGTGAAAATCTGAATAGCAGAGAGGTAAGGGACGTAATACTGGACAAGGGTCTCGCCATTGTTTAAGGCGATGGGAACTCCGGCACCGTACGCACTCCATTCATCGTAGCGATTCCAGAGATCACCAAGCCTCAAGTATTCTACTGTTTCTCTCTCCCATGGATGCCATAAACGATTCAGCTTTCTAATCTCCGACTGTGTCGTAACAACAAACAGAAGCGCATAAATAAGATTTTCTGATCATCTGGGTAATCAAAGGCGAACGCAAAATAAAAACTTACATTGGATAGAAATTGGGATTGAACCACGGGGGTGATACACCGGAGGAAGCAGTCGAGATTAGATTGCGTTGAGACCTTCTCGAAAATCATGGTGATTCAGAGAGAGGGACAGAGACAGAGAGGATGAGAATGGAGAATGAAGAATGAAGAATGGAGAATGGAGGGAAGGGGGAGTTTCAGAATCTCTCCCCGCCCGGAATCTCAGAGAACGAGAAACGAAAATGGGAGGAAAGAGGGAGAGAAATGTAACAAGAAAATTTGTTGGGAGAGGAAAAAAGAGAGAGAGGTGGGGAAGAGAATTGAAATGCAAATCACTCCGACAAACAAAGATAACTTCTATTTTTTGACTTTTGGACTCCAACTTATTCCGCGAAAACTCAATCTTGCTTTCAGTTTCTCTCTCTCTCTGTTTTCAAGGACAGCGACTTTGCCGGCAATGTTGCGCCTCCTGTAAAATTCTATGTATACAAATACAATGACGACGATGACGACTTTCTCTTCGTTTCTCTATTTTACTAAACCTTGAAGAAAACTCAATCTTACTCTGCTTTGTTCAATATTTAAGGAACGCTCTTCTCAGCAATAACGAGACGACGTTTTCCCTCCTTCGAATGAATCTTGGGACCAAATCAAAATCGACCAAGCAAAGCCCCCCTGAAGGATCACGTAACCACGCGCGGATTCGTAAGGGAATACGAATAAAATAAGAAAAAAGCTTGAAACGAAAGGAACCAAAAAAGAAAAATGGAGGAAAATTTTCCTGTGTTTTTCAACGGAAAGCCCTGTTTTTGTGGAGTTGAAGAGGATGGAAAATCTGGGTTGAGCAGAAAGCGTTTAAAGGGTTACAGCGGATTCGATGTGTTGCTCTAGGAAGACCGAAAAGCAACCGAATTTCCCGGGAAAGAAAAACAGCTGACCAAGCAATGAGCAAACCGATGAGACTGAGACGAGGTCACGATGAGGAATAGAACGAGTCTGGACTCAGGACCAAAACATAAAATAATCCAAACGGAGAAGGCCTCTGGGACTCTAGAAACAGGAAACAGGGGATCTCATCGATGAACAGAAGAGGCAACCACCAAAGATGTATATATAGTTATATACTACCTTCATATTTAATATGACCAGTTAACTTTTTTTTTCTATAGATAAAATTAAAAAATTTAAATAAATTAATTATAATTAATATTATAGTTAGTTAAAAACAGAAGAAATATATATATATATATATATATAGTATTTATGAGGAGGCTCATCCTTCTATCTCCAACTCTCACGCGTTGCTATCTACACAATTTTTTCACCTTTCGTATAATCTTTTTTTATGGAGTTGTTTCTTCATTTTCTGACCATATCATGATATTTATTTATATTCTTTATTAGTATAAATTGCTTATATTTATCATTTAAAAATGACCGGGTGAATCTCGTGGATTGGATAAAGCTGAAAAATGAGTCGGGTAATATCAAATGCTAGATAATTAAACAAATTAAAAATGTCAAAAAAATGAGTATTTGATATTGACTTATATTATTATTAATATCGATGATGTAGTCACGTTCTAAAATTTACAGGGATAAGAAATATTAGAGGGACAGAGCAATGTTTAACGAAGAAGGGGGACTTTGTAGTTTTGGGGCCAAGCAGTTATTGAGCTCATGGTAACAGTAAGTAGTAAAATATAAAATCTTTAACTAATCACGTTATTTATATCGAGGCCGAAAACAAATCAAGTTATTTATAAGCTATGAGTTTTTCCCAATGCTATATATAAAGAAATTCTTAAAAGATATGTTAGTTAAAGAAACAAAGCTGAGTCATTTTTCATCTTTCCTTTTGTTAGGTAAAATGTTCAAAGAAGTTCAAAATTATATTTTTATTTTGCCCCCAAAAGGTGTTGACTAGTGGGGGCTTGATGACTTTCATCACATTAATAAAATGTATCTCAACAATATTCTGAATATAAATTATCACTTTACTACTTATTAGGGATAATAAGTATAAAAGACATATAGTAAATGATACTTATTAGAAAAAACGGTAAAAATTATAATTATTTAGAAAGATCATATATTAAAATAAAAATTTAAAATTACTAACTTGTCCCTTACTAAAACCCCATATATTCTCACCTATATTTTTTTTTTAAAATATAATTTTAAATTTCAATACATTAAACAGAACTTATCTCATTGGAACTTACCTAGATGTCAATTGAAAAAAACAACACAAACATTGTTTTATTTTATCAAAATTATTATTTTTAAACTTGACACAAACTTTATTTAAAAAAATATATATATAATTTATATTAAGTTATTTCATATATTCTGTCAAATTATCCAACCTTACTTTTTTATGTATATTTTTTTATAATATTTTTATTTAACTTAAATATACATAAAAAAAAATAGTCCACATGATAAGATGTGATTAGATAACTTGATATAATAAACATAAAGAACTTTATGTGAGTATAATCATTTATTGGATATATTAAAAAAAGTTATCTAGAAAATTTTTAAAAAAATCGCAACATGTTTTTAAACCATTTAAAAGAATTTTGTATAATTTATTTTTCTTTTAGAATAAATTTGTTTTAAAAATAAAAAATCCATCTAATGTTAATATAGTTTATTAAAATCTTTTTTTATAAAGGGGTTGGGGTCACCTATAATCTAAGGGTAATGTGAAGTATTATTTTCTCTTAGACGATATCAATGTCAGGTAGGGTGAGCCGTCTATTACCCTAAGATGTAAACCTAAGTACCTATGAGCTAGGTTATCTCTCTAAATGCCGCAACTGGTTCCTCGCCCTATCCAACATAAATATCATCTATGAGAAAGGGAGATTTCACCATACCCTTAGATCGTGGGTGAGTTCAATCCCTTTCCAAATTTTTTTTATAAAAAAAAATACTCTATTATATTTTTTATGCCAAAAAAAATGATTGTAGGCCCAACAAAAAATTGTGAATATAATCAGTAAAATCCATGTAAACAAAACAATAATGTTTCTAATTTTCATGGGGAATAAAGCTTTTTTAACATCTTAATATATTTATTTTTAAGTATGCTCCTTTGTTGTAATTATTTTGAGTGGAATATAGTCTCTTTCAATTTTTTTTCTTAGCATTTTATATCGATATATCTCATATGGATGAGATAGTTTTGTATGGCTGAGTCTTATAATACGTGTTCATAATATAATATTTATTTTATATCAGATAATATAAATTAGGGGAAATTTAAAAATATAAATGTATAAATATTTATGTTAATAATTAAATAATATATTTAAAATATGCTTGTGTGAATGTTAGTGGAAAATAAAAGTTGGATAAAGGACCATGGATGATTTCTTTTTTATCAACTGCGATGGATCATTTCGGTGGTTTTATTTTTAGTGAAAAATAAAATTCATATTAATTTTAAAATAAAATGTGGAAGAGATTGAATAAGAGAGTGTAGAAAGTTTAAAAATTCATCTTAACTCTAAAAACAAAATATAGAAGAAAATATAGGGATTTTGTTAAAGAGTAAATTAGTAATTATAAATTTTTATTTTAGTATTTGATCCTTATAAATAATTCCAATTTTTATAGTTTTTACTTATAAATATTTTTATTATAGGTCCTTTAATATAATTCTCTCTCTGTATCATTGATTTTCAAACAACTAAAGGGTGTCAAGTGAAGCTGAGGGAAACCTCGTGAAGGAAGGGACAGAGAAGAGATTACGGATCACTCACTCCTATTCACAAAATGTGACATTTTTGTTTTCACACGAGTATTGTTATTTTATTATTTTGCCCTTCTTTAATATTTCCATTTATGAAACCAATTCACCTCAATCCACATTTTTCATGGACTGACTTTAATTTAGAAAATAACTTAAGTCAAGGGCATTCTAGTAAAGTAATATATTAATAACTTTGATTTAATGATTTTCTTGATCTATGTCATACATAAAACTAAATATATATTAATTTTGTTATATAAAATAATATATATTATAAAAATTCATATAATTCACTTTATCAGTTATAGTATACCCCATTTTTGTACTAATCCATAATCAACTGGAGATGAGTTGGGTTGAAAGATATTTCTGTTTTGTCATTGATCGAATATATTATTCTTTTTTTACTGTTTGGTTTTATACAAAAGGAAAACGAAAAATAATGTAAATAGGATAAAATAAAAATATATATCTTTCCAACAGGAAAAATTACTAACTTCCATGGAATAAAATATATTTAAGCTCAACATAAAATATCACATATTTATTTTTTTAAAAAAATATTCAAATGATTAAGTATATTTTAATAAAAATCGGTGCATGGAAATAAAGCATCGGCATGTTTTGCCTACAAATAATTACTCCTACATGTGCAAGAGCTTCTCTCTCTTCTGTCTTTGCTTTTTGTAATTGGGAATCATTCTCTCATTTGTTTGTTTTTTTTAAAAAAACAAACAAATTTGCCCCACCCTCATTTCTCATTTTGTTATATGACACGTGTCTGCTCGATGATTCAAGAGGGACTTCGTTTTTTTCACAGATTTGTTTTTCCGATTATACCTTTCCATTTTTCAAATACCTTTTTGAAAATGAATTATCTACCCCTCTCCTTAAGCTTTATGGGATATTTTTAAAAAAAAAAGTTGCAAAAACCAATAAGATAATTTAAAAGTTTAGAAATATCAGCCCCTAGGCCCTCAGCTAACTCATATTTTCTCTTTTTTCCATTAAATTACGAATGATATTTGGGAGTAAGGTTCATTAATGAAGGATATTCAGGATGGTCCATCTGTACGTTCTAAAATTATTTCGTTGACTCATCCGCTGATTTTAATGCATATATAATCAATATATTTTTTTTAAAAAAAATATATGCAATAATTAGAAATGGAAAGGCTAAGATTTCTGGATCATATATAATAATATTGAAGGGAATTTGGCATTCTAATCTTAGAGCAAGGCGTGAATCACGTGCCTCTCAATTCAAACATATCTTTTACTAAAAGTCGAGACATATATATAATATTAAGGGGCCACTTGTGGTTTGTCACACTAGGGTCCACGACCATCTGACTTTTTAACCTTTTTAATTTATCAATAATAAAAGGAACCACATTTTAACACGTCAAAACGTTTTTCTTAAACACGGGGCGATCGTCGTTATAATATATATCTCTCAAGATACATATCTGATATTGTTTTTTTTCCTTTTAATTACAAAATCTCATAAGAGAACAAAGCAATGAAATGCACGAGTTTTACCTAATACTTGAAGGAATCCAGCACTCTTTAAATTCGTGTTAGTTTCAGCTTCTTCTTCTTCTTATTGGCCGGATGCTGGTTTTAAGCTTTGTGTGGTATATGCATCTCTACAGACATGGTGGTGACCTTGTTTCATAATCATAGAAGTTTGTGTGTAATAAACGGCGGAGATTTAGGCAATGAATTCTCCACCTAATTAGGGTATCCCTATAATTAAGTTTGTTATCCTTTAATTGAAGTTTATCCATTCATCTTTTTCATTGTCATTCTCATTTCTTTATTTCTTCAATTACCCAAATCAAGAGGACTTGTTGACGCTATCTATATTCATATGTCTGTCTGGTAGTTTCCAATTAAAGTCGCCATTCAAGAGCCCACCAACGTCCACACTCACACCATTCCTTGCTCTCCAATGTCTCTGTGTGTTCTGACATTAGTTTAAAAGGCTCGTAGTTTTCGTATCCATTTGTGTGTGTGTGTGTGTGTTTATCCTCATCCTTTTCTTTCATATATAATTGTAAAAAAAAAGTGTGTAAATAAATGACTTGTTATTTGAAAGACATTTTGTTTAAGAAAATTAGTTAAGCAAATTTAGAACTAGTTTATATGTTCCAATCAACGTCCAAAGTTCATCCCTTATGTACTGTCCAAATCTGATTTGTACAGTTCAAATTCAATTCCGTTTCAAATGTCTTTTTAAAATTAAAAAAAAAATTAATAGTTGATATATTATCTTCATTTTAGATTATATACTCAATTAAATAATATTTTTTAAAAAATAAATATTTGAAAAAAATTAGATATGGACTGTCCATATGAGATGTCCCAAACTGATTCTTTATTTTTAAAAAGTATGTATTGATTTTTCTAAAATATTAAATTTAATTATTTGCATTGAAAATTACCATTTGATAGTACAATCCATAAGAATATTTTGTAAAACCTATAAACTGAAAGAATTGAGGCCTGAATCCTACCTTGTTAGGAAGGATTGTTGGAAAGAGATATACTGATGGCAAAACCTTCTTCTAGATTACTTGAATGATTAGATATTTACTAATATGATTAAAAAAAACTTGAAATACCGAATGCTCATGAGGGTATATATGCGTGTAACGAAGGTGAGATGCGATATGATATATATGGACAAGAAAATGAGTGAGGGAGGAAGAGGAGGTTATTGGGGATAAGTATGAATGTAGTTTGGTTGGTTGTGGTTTTGCCCTCTGGGGATAATATTGTCAGTCCCCACAACGTTGAGGTGCTGACAGGGAAGAACATATTATGATGAAGAGATTATAAATACATCTCTATGTTTCCGTACTTGGGACCAATCCCCCCAACACCATATCCATCCATATACATACGCATCACAAAAACGAGCTTCAATGCTTTAAGGTTCCATTCCAAATGCATCCAACCTCTTCTTCCAAAACTTCCTTTGCAACTTATAGTGCTGACTATCCATCATCAGTGGTCCATTTCATATTTGTATTCTTTCGTGATTCACCCCAAAAGCACACCCTATCTTACTCGTTCCTCTCGATCCTCACTAATGCTATTAAAAGGAATACAAATCATTAATAATTATGAAAACTCCTATATACTCTTATGAAATGGAATAGAAATTGAAATGAGAAAGAGAAAAGGGAAATAGGCTTTCTCTAACATCAATTTGCATGTTTTGTATGGATAGAAAAAAAAAAAAAGTTTCCTTAATCATTATGATAGAAGGCTCGTGTTTGGAGTTATCGTATCCCAAATGAGGCTTATCTAGAATAGATTTTGATAGATATGGAAATAGATATTGATTTGGGGTTTAAAACTATGTTTGGAATGTTATGGTAATGAAATTTTTTTTATATGAAAATACCAAAATACCCTTCTAAATTGAAAATAAAATAAAATCTTCCTAAAACAGCAAATGCATCCATCACCTCCTTCGAAGGCGCACCCTGCAAAACCCAACTTGCAGAAATCAATCTACCCCCTACTGATACTTTGGAAAAATTAATCTTAATACTAAAATGAAAATCGACTAACAACGTCGCCAACATGAGTGAACTTGCAGAAACTTGGATCTGAGCAACCTCGATGAAATCGTCAGGTAGAAACTCACAGAACCCATCGGTAGCCAATTGCAGTGAAGACGACGTGCTCAGCCACACTCATCGTCCTTCCGCCGCCGTCGTGGAACTGCCGCCGCTCGTACTTTCCGTCATAAATGCCGTCACGGATATGTGTTCCCATCTTCTACGAATAAATGGAGAAGACGAAAGGGTGAATGGTGACAGATCTGAAGATTGCGATGTCATAGCAAAAATACGGGAATGTTGTTTGAAGACAAAAATCGTGGGTTCAAGGCGTTGCCATCGAAGACAAACTTTAGAAACGTCGTTTGAAAATCGTAGGAAGAGAAGAAGGCTGATCTGACGATGGGGTTATCGGAGATCGCCGTAACGGGTTGCTGGAGGTTGCCATCGCCAGTTACTGGTCAGGGAGGAGCCGGTAGGGTTGGGGGGTTGTCGGAGGAGATGAAAAAACGAGGAGGGGCAAAACCAGAATTTCATAGAATTTGTTTAGATTTCGATCGGCTTTGAGATGAAGCCAATTCCATTAATTTTGAAGGAATTGATTTTCATATAAAAGACAATTCCATGCTCCCTGAAGTGAACCAAATAAACTTTATGATATAAATCAATTATATTTTCTCAATTCCAGCGTACCAAACGGGTCTATATTCTTCCCCTTTTGAGATACATTCGCTTTCTACCAAACATGCATGGTAATACTAATTTTGATTTCTAAATATTATTTATTTCATTTATACTCGGACGAATCTTCAAGTTAGGAGTAATTTGTTTTCCCTTGTCCTCTACGATCGGCCGACAAGTTAGTTAACTTCTCAATCCTCTAAAGTAGAGGCTATTTTTATGCTTGCAACAATTTTATCATAGTTTTTTTAAAACAATTTTTTAAGAATATAAAAAATAAAAATATTCATATATATAGTAAATAATGACTTTAAAGGAGTTGATTCCTCTCTGTCGAACTCAATCTCCTCCTTTAAATATGGAATGCTCCAAAGACTCTTTTTACTTTGTAGTCCCGCACGAACGCGTTCCAAAGCGTAAATGAAATGATTGGTTTCGATCTAGTCGGAGAAAACCCAGAAATTTTTTTAAATAAACGTGATTTGCGCGGCGTGCCCTATAATAAAGCTAGAAATTAAAAAAGAAAAAGAAAAGAAAAGGGGAATAAAGAAGGAAAAATGTACCTTATCTGGGTGCTAATCAATGACTACAACATAAGATTGCGGATGACGATTAATATTAATTATGATGTTTCTGATTCTCGTCTCAGTTAGGCACATGCAGTTAAGTTAGTAAATGAAAATAAAATATGTAGAAAAGTATTTTTAAAAATTTTAATCAGATCGGAATGTAGATGTAATCGTAGCTGTTGAGCGAAAAGGAAAAAAAAGAAACCATGGATGATAAGATAAATCAACGTGCCAACAAGGCCACGATGAGCAAAAGAGTTTAGTTATTGGAGTCGACTAAGGTTTATAGGATTTGAATTATGAGGTTTATCTACATACTAAATTCCCACATGCGCTTCTGGTTTTAGACATTAAATTTTTACCTTCCAAAAGATGGATGAAGTCAAGCAAATGGCAGGCAAATATTTTGAAGTATTTGACCTTTGTTCCCTTGTTTATGAGGCATCTTCTTTCCCTACAAAAAAGTGTCCAGATTTTTCATTCATCATTTTTCTTTTTTAAAAAGTTAGATAATATTTTAAAAGAAGAATCGCACGAAAAATAAAAAAAATGATTTCAAAGTAGTATATTCTTTTTATCGAATTTACAAGAATGTTATCATAAAAAAGTAAAAGGTCTAAATTCTTTTTTTTTTTTAATAAAAGATTTAGTCAAGGACGTGTTTTGGGGCTCTGGTTAATAGTAGTGTTTTAGTTAATGGGCAACTAGAAAAGGCAGAAAATGACACCATGCAATTGGCCAATTGCTATGGGTAGCCATTGAATTTGTAATAAATAAAGTTTTGAGGCAATTGATGTCTTAGTCTCCTGTTGACTTTCACAATTCCTAGGCTTTCGGGTATATAACCCAACTCGTTGAATCTGAGGGGTACCAAAAAAAAAACAACTGGCAACCCTTCTTTTCCAATCCAATCCAAGTCCGTCAAATTTTAAAAAATAAGAAGTCTTGCAGGATGTACAAAACCATATTTATAAAAGTTCTTACCACTTATGGTTTATTTGATTGGGAAATTTTAGAGAAGAGAGAAGAGAAAAGTATGTTTGATTGGGAAAAATTGAGGGGTGAGGAGGAGAGATTTTTTATCTTTTTGTGGTCCTCTCTTCTCCCCTCCCCTCTAAAAGTGGGGGTTTTTGGAGGGGAGAGAAACTTTTATCTCTTTTTTGACTAAAATGTCCTCAAATTTTTTTAATATTTTAATTGTACCCTCAAACCTTTTTTTTATTTTTCTCACATATAATTTTTTCTTTAATTGCATAATAATTATAATAAAACTTAATAAACATAATAAATTATTTATATATTATATTAAAATATATAATAATTATAAAATTAATAAAAAATAATGTTAAAATTTTAATATTTTTTTTAAATTTTATTATATTTATAAATGAGATAAAAAAATTTAAGATTCATAAATTAAAAAATAATAATTTTGATATGAATATTGTAAATAAAGAATAAATAAATTTAAATAAAGAGATAATGGTATATTTGTTAACTTTTAATTAACCCCCCTCCACTCCCCTTCTGAACTAAATAAAAAATATTATTCATTAACTTTCCCTATTTTTCCCTATCCTCCTTTAAATTAATCTAATCTACCCTCTCTTATGTTAAATCAAACAAAGCCTTAAGTTTTGTAAAATCCGTGTGAGATTTTTATCGTGGGAGATGTGGGTTGTTTGAGAATTTGAGACCTATTCATGCATCTATGGATTTTAATTGAAATACTTATAAATTATCTATTAATAATGTCTTTACATTGTTAACAGTATTTAATTTTATAATTTTATAAATTATGAATTAAATTTTTACTAATTAGATTAAATTTTATCCGCCTAATATAAACTTAGTTCAGGCCCATGTTTTTTTCTGGAATATTGGGCCACCATTGCAAACTAAACTCTATTGTACAAATAAAAAGAGTGTCCTTTCTTCCACAAATAGAAGCCTTAGGGCCAGTTTGGTATAAGCCCGTTGCAATCCTGCAATGGTAATCTTACCCGTTACCATTCTTGGCCCATTTAACAGTCAGCAAAAGCCATCCTTTCTGACTTCGGCCTGAAAAGGATAAGGCAGGGGTTAAGGCTTTGGGCCTGCTCTTCGTCATCCTCAAACTCTTTGGGCCCAATGTGTGATTGCTGCGTCAAATATCATTGCACTATGCAAAACTTCCACATTTGAATATATAGATTCAACTGGTGAAGGTATGAGATATACAATTATTTATAGCATATTCAATTTTTAAAAAATATTATTTTATTGTGGTTCCAATCACAATGTTTAAAGAGATATCCTAACTTCTAAATACCTAGGTATATACTTAAGGATAACAGACAACGACGTCTTATCCTAAAAACTTAGGTACATGTAGGTTAACCTAACTTTTTTTCAAAAAAATATTGTTAAAATAACTTCAACATTTGATCTCTCACATCAATATGTAAACACATTGACATAATATATATTAACTTCCTATCTGTTGTTGCTTGCCATATTATTTTACAATTATTTTCTATTATCTTTTTATTAGCGGTATTCATATTAAAAAGACTACACAAAGATCCTACGTATTGCATGAAGTACGAATAATTAGATAATTGTGCCTTTTCAGTTCTCATGATATGATGATCTGCGAAAATGGGTAAAGCAGAAGGCAGTTTCAGAAAATTATGGTAGGAATAAGAAGATGAAAGAGAGCAGAGTATCATGACTGGCATGAAAATGATTGAGTTTCAAATTTAGAGATATAAAATGGAGCACACGGCTCCCACCAAGCACCAATCAAGCATGATTGAGAGAGATTAAACATTCGTCAGAAACAAGCTAAGGGTAAAATTGCTCATCATTCTGTTTTTGTACTACTTCCACTGTTTCTTAACCTTCTTCAATTAACAATGCAAAAAGCAACTCTAGTCCTTTCTTTTTCTTCTTGTTTGCTAACTAAATTCAGATATGAAGGAGCCAACCAAACCCCACCCAAAACTGGCTATGAAGGAGCGAAGGGGTTAGAATTTTCATTCTTGTGGTTGTTGTTTGGGTCTACGTCAAGAACGTTCCTATTACCCATTTATCGCATCTTTCTTCCCCAGAGTGTTCTTATTGTTGTGCAACCAAACCTTCAAAACATTAAAACCCCAAAAGAAAGTAGTCTCTCTTGATGATGAAGACGACGAACGGTGATGAACCAGCTTCTCCCCCTTCAATCACCGTCTTCAGTATTCATCTGTGAGAAAAGGTTCAGAAAAGGACGAGCTGGGGGTAGCTTCTTTTTTATAATGGAGCCATTGTCTCCTTTAGGCGACTGGACCAATGAACATAGATTGTTGAGGGGGATCGAAGATTGAAGGCTATGGGTCTTCCTCAGCAACGTTCGGGAGAGACTCGATGCCGATTGGAGAGTGGGCAAAACTATCTGGGCGTGATTGGGGGGAGAGTAAACGGAAATTATGTTTTGGGTGGGTATTGGATACAAAAAATTATTTTTTAAAGTCATTTTTTAATAATTTAAAATATTAATTATACAATCTAAAGTGTTAATCGCACGTTTACTTTAAGCAAAATGTAAATGCAAATAAGTTAAGCTATATAAGCAAATAAAATTTATTTTAATTAATAAGGAGTTAATTCTTACTTTATAATACTATAAATTTAAATCTTAATATAATAATTTTATCAATAAATAATTTATAAATATATTTTTTTAAAATCCAGTGGCATGTATTGAAACAGGTAAGCCTTGAAGATCAACTCACGAACTTTTATATACTAAAGAAAAAAGAGTTGAGCTATATAAAATGCAATACAATAAATGAAGGGAAGAGGAGGGGAGGGGAGTAGGGGGTGCAGTTATGATGGCAAAATGCACCTACCTAGATAGCTCCTTCTATTAAAGTCCTTTGCTAAAAGGCCACGCATTTTCACCATTTTGTCGTAAAGTTTCTTCAGATACCATAACTTAAAGTCCTGCCTCTTGCTTTTATTTTATTTTTATTAAAAAAGAAAAGAAAGCAGAGATATGGATTCTAGCTAGCCAAGATATTTAAACACAAAATAAATGAAGACGGCTAACAGCCACAATTAAAAAGCAGTTTTTTTTTTTTTTGTATTTTATAACCCCACAGACAACAATTGAAAAGCAGGATGGGCATCCGTGATTTCTTCACTTCCTAATTGTTTTTTGTTCACTGTGGAAAGTGTAAGACTCTATTTAAACACCAACTTGCATGATGAATTTTAATCTTGAGGCAACTGCTAGAGTCGGTTTCATTAATGTGATGATCAAGTTGATTCTGTGTCAAAATGATGAGAAGAAAAGTGAGCAACGGGAAGAGAGAATGGAGATTGGGACGAGAACAGTGCAAGAGATTGACCAATGTAAACGTGGAATAGAAATACTGGTCTCTTGTGTCAAAAAGATGTCCATGCGGCTCCATGTTTTGATACGCATTGAGCCCCAGGCCCTCTCTCTAGATACATTGTGTTTGAAGATAACTCTTCTATTTTTTTTAAAAAAAATATATATATATTTCTGTAGGCGGAGTTAAAAACTAAAAAGTTCATGTCTTTTGTTGGTATGCTTAATTGGGTCAATGGAAATGGGGAGTTTTTGGCGAGGTTTGAGTTTTGGTTAAGATCAAAAGGTATTTTTTTTACAGTTCGATATCCCCAATTAAAGGTCAAAGGCTAATTCTTTTAAAAGTAAAAATAATTAAAATAGATTTTATTTTTTTTAACAGAACAATTTTTATTAACATAACTTAGTTTGAACTTATAATACAAATATCAAATTATCTATAAATTGTGTTAGAATTTTTTGGTAAGATAAAGGGTGTTTTAAAACATGTAAGTATTGGACATAATGCATTTGTACATAACATTATTCAGTTAATGGGAATTCAGTATGATACGATCCTTGAAACCATGCTATATTGTGTCTCAGTGTGGTCTTTTGATTTGATATAAGAATACGTTTTTAATAATGTACACATGAAATAGGAGTGATCATGTCACCTTAATTAGGTAGACTCATGGGGCCGTGTTTGAATAAACTTGGATGGATATAGTTAGGCATGCACACTTATTAGTAATTAATGATTAGTAATTAAGGGCCATCCATTATGAGTCTAATGTTTGGTTGACTTCCCCATTTTGTAATAAACAAGGTTTTGGCTTCGTCGTCGACCAATCCCTCTCCTTTCATTACTTGTCAACGCCTACTCTCCATCATGCCTTTACTTCAAAAATTAGACATCCTTCGCAGCCAATTGCATCCTTGTTCCTGTACATCATACTTCTTTTTGTTATATTCACCAGAAGATATACTATATCTAATTTTTAATATAAGATTTATTTATTTATTGGGACCCTACTTAGGACGATGAAATGAGGTTTTTATCTGATTTCTAACCATACAAAATTTACTTTTAGTCAGGGTTTAATGCTATTTGGAATAATGTTTATACCATTTGACTTCGGAAGCAAAAGTCACTTTCATTAAACAGTTAGCTGATTCTGCGGTGCATCACAGTAAGTTTTGTAGGGTACACTGCATATTCCTTCATTATCCTCTGTCACGTTTCAGTGAACCTCTTCCCAACTTCCAATATAAGCATGTCTCTTTTAGTCATTTTACATCTTAATAAATTTTTTACTATATTATTTAAACAAATTTACCTTATAAACATTAATTGGAATAAAATTCTACACAAAAGGCAACTGCATAAATCATACTACTTTCATTCTAACTTCAGTTTATAAAAAGTTAATTGGATTAAAAGTCATTTTTAATAACATTATCTTAAACATAATCTAATTTAGATAAATTAAAAAAATAATTAAATCAATTAGTTATAATAAATATAATATAATATTTTAAAAATATCTATATTTAATTCTAGGTTATAAATTAATTTAAAAATAATAGATATTAAATATAAATAGATTAATATTTTATATATAAAAATAAATTTAATTCTCTAACTAAATGTACTTTCAATATTAGAGAAAGTATTATTTTTTGTTATCTTTAAAAGATTCTTTTATTTTTATATACAAGTCACTTAATATTTATTTATCAAATTTATTTATATAATTAATATTTAAATATGATTTTTTATATTTTCCTCTCTCTCTTTTAAAATCTTTTTAATAAGTGTAAAGTTAACATTTTTATTAATTTAAAATAAATTTAATAAATTAATTGAGATATTGGTTACTATAACTTGAGTTAAAAATACCCTATTATATATCTAGAATACTAATTTCTCCCTAAATCAACGACACTTTGATTTCTCTAACTAATTACCGAACCTTATTAAGAATTATGTGATTAAATTTTTTTAATCTACAAAAACCATTAGAGGGAATAATTTATTGTCATTGTTCAAGTCGCGTGATTTTTTTACTTAATACAAATTTATAAATATAATTTAATGTATGATTCAAAAAATAAAATCTACCATAGCTTTAACGAAGTCATCCAAACCTAATTCATCTAAAATTTTATTAAAAAAATAAATAAAGGATATTAGTTTTAAAACATAAGATAATTTAAAATATTCTCACTTGGATTAATGAATATATACGATTGAGTACCATGGATAAGGGCAAGAATATTATAAAAAAAGATGCAACGAATTATGTTTCGTTGATTGAAAGGATTCAAAGAAATTTCAGGCCAACTCACCACATTCAAAGGGAAAACACAGTTGTTCTTTTGTTTTTGTTTTTCTCCTTTTCATATTAAGAATGATCGTTTCATTTTACAAGTTAAGGAAACATTCGTTTGAAGCATAAACACCCAAAAATATTCCATCATAATCTCTTATTTTAATTTAAAAGACTATTTTAAAACTACAGGGTAGTTAAATATAACATGAAACGATTATAAAAAGACAAAAATCCCATTTTGAATACCTTTTCAGGGTGTGTTTGGATTAGCTTTTGGAGAATAGATTCTGGGGAGAATAGATTCTGGGGAATAGATTCTGGGAGAATAGATTCTGGAAAGAATAGATTTTAGGGTGTGTTTGGATTAGCTTTTAGAGAATAGATTCTAGGAAGAATAGATTCTGGATAATAGATTCTGGGAAGAATAGATTCTGGAGAGAATAGATTCTGGGAAGAATAGATTTTGGAGAATAGATTTTGGGAAGAATAGATTCTGGGAAGAATAGATTTTGCAAATAGAGATGTTTGGATGATTAATAGTAGAATTACTTTTTATATTAATAAATTACTAAAAAGGGTATGATTTGATTAAAGTATGAGAGAGGAGAGAGGGTGGAGAATAAATATGAGAGAGGAGAGAGAGAGAGAGAGTAGAGAGGGAGAAGAGGAGAGAGGGGAGAGAGAGGAGAGATGAGAGATAGAGGAGAGAGAGAGGAGAGAGGGGAGAGAGGAGAGAGGAGAGAGGGGAGAGAGAGGAGAGAGAGGAGAGAGGGGAGAGAGGGGAGAGATGAGAGAGAGTATAAGAAAAAAGTAGGGTAAAATAGTAATTAGATAATCTATAAGCTCTTTTACAGTTCCAAAATCTATTGAAAAATAGCTTCTTCAAAACCATGGTTTCAAACCGAGGTTTTGCCCAAAATCAATTTTGGACGAAAATGGCTGTTTGGCAAAAAATTTTGCAAACTGAGGTTTTGGCCCAAAATCAATTTTGGACAAAAATTGATGTTTGTGTGAAATTTTTCCAAACCGAGGTTTTGGCCAAAATTGATTCCCAGAAGTGGTTCCCAAACAGGCACTTAGGAAGAATAGATTATGGAGAATAGATTTTGGGAAGAATAGATTATGAGAAGAATAGATTTTGCAAATAGAGATGTTTGGATGATTAATAGTAGAATCACTTTTTATATTAATAAATTACTAAAAAGGGTATGATTTGATTAAAGTATGAGAGAGGAGAGAGAGAGGAGAGAGGATAGAGAGAGGAGAGAGAGGAGAGAGAGCAGAGAGAGAGAGAGGAGAGAGAGGAGAGAGGAGAGAGAGGAGAGAGGAGTGAGAGTATAAGAAAAAAATAGGGGTAAAATAGTAATTAGATAATCTATAAGCTCTTTTACAGTTCCAAAATCTATTGAAAAATAGCTTCTTCAAAACCATGGTTTCAAATCGAGGTTTTGCCCAAAATCAATTTTGGATAAAAATGGCTGTTTGGCAAAAAATTTTGTAAACCGAGGTTTTATTCCAAAATCAATTCTGGACAAAAATTGATGTTTGTGTAAAATTTTTTCAAACTGAGGTTTTGCTCCAAAATTGATTCCGAAACGCTATGCCAAACAGGCCCTCAGTCTAGCATTCCAGCTGGTGCGTTTTAAATATAATATTCACTAGTATTACATTTTAATACTATAATAATTTAAAATAAACTAAATACCCTTTTCCTTTTTATAAATTTTATACGGTACATATTAATAATTAAAATATTTAATCTTTGTAACTGTAAATACTGTAGTGCTCACAAGAAAATTATGATTTTAAATACAAATTATTTGTATAATTTTTTTTCAGTATTTAATGTTTTTCAATAAAAATGTTCTTATTTTTCATAATATTAATTGGGCATAAAGATCAAATTTTATTTAATATTTTTTTAAAAAATTGCTTAACTGCCACGTCACATCTGTCAGTGGATGCGTGCTTTTCTGTCTTTCGTCTTTTTCTACTATTCTCCTTCCCCTTACGCAGCGCGCTGACCTGACTTTTCCTCGTTTTATTTATTTATTTAAAGTGTTTATTTAATTAATTTTTAGATAAATATTTATCAAAAAAAAAACTTAAACAGCTTTAAAAAAATTTAGAAAATAATTTATAAAAAAATAGTTATAAATAAATAAGTATTTAGATAATTATTTTTATAATAATTTTTATTATTGATAAATTATTAAAAAATATATTAAATATAAATTAAAAAAAATCAATTGTAGGTAAGCACTATTCGTCTTCTCATAATTTTTATTTTTGGGAACTACTGACAGTAGCAACAGTGGTGAGCAATAACAACCCAACAATAGTGAACATCTCCTAACAACGGCGAGTAGCGATAACTCATGGACGACAGTATATCTGGAAGGCAAGTAGCGACTTAGCGACCTACTGATTATGGCAATCCAACATGGCTGACGATAGTTGTGACTGTGACTCTAACGACCTAGCATGGATGGAGATAGTGGCAACGTTGACCTAGAGTGGATAGCAACGATGACGACCCACTGTGAATGCGAAGATAGCAACGACGACAACTCGTGGAGGAGAAAAGAAAGAGGAGAGAGAATAAGAGAAATGGAAAAAAATAATAGTAAAATAGTAATTATGTAGTCTATAAGATATTTTATTGTTTGAAAAGTTAGTTATACCAGTTTATCTGAAACCATGATTTTAAACCATCGTTTTATTCAAAAGTACTTATGGATAAATATGACAATTTATTTTAAAATTTCTTTAAATTAAGATTTAGATCATAAGCCATTTTAAAACTTATAAAATAAGCCCAAAATTTAGTGTGAGTTTGGTAGTTTTAGAAGTTTGCACAAAATTTTAGATAAATTTTAAAATAAATAGTTATATTTATTTAAAATATTTTTTGAATTAAATTATAATTTAAAAATAAGGTTTTAAATAAACTACTAAGGATAACCTATAGAATAATAATAATATTTATGAACTAATCAATTATTATTTTATTATTATTTTTCACACTCTATCTTATCTATATTTTTCAACCTCTCTCCTTTCTACTCTCTTATCTCTTCTATACTCTCTCTCATCTCTACTCTCACATCTCTTCTATATTTAATAAAATTATATAATTTCTAATAATTTTCTAATTATAAAAGTCATTATAATAGTATCTATCTAAACACTAATTTATTTATAATTATTTTTTTATAATTTTTTTAAATTACCCAAATTTTTTTTATGACATATTTTTTAGATTTTTATCCAAATAAACTTTTAATTAATTAACACGAACATTAATAAACCTAAGAATATATGATTATTTGTGATGCTATAATACTTACTCTATAATCAAACATAAAACACAGCTCCTTAATTTCGCATAAAAAAGAGGTTGACTCAGATAAAATGAATGATCGTGAGTAATAATAATTCATCATTGTCACAGTTAGCTGTCAAACGATAGAGACCGCATCGGCCCCTCTATAAATCTTATTGTTGGCTATGTTTTTTGTTTTCGTTTTGTTTGAATGAATGTCCTGTGTTCATCTTTTTTTTTTTTTCACGTGATCTCAGCCAAAAACGCAGAAGTTACAAGTTTATTGACAGTCCGGTATTAAGAAGTATAATTATTAAGTAGATAATAATGATAAATCCTTGTGAAAAAAATTATAAACTATTCATTTATTTTAAAACTTTTATGGGATTATATTTATTTTTTCCAGAGACTCTCTTCTCATTTTTTTGTCGCTGTTTTGTCGTTTGATCAAATGTAATTTCTTGTTGCCTCCTCAAAACTTAGCCTGAAAGAAAAATAAATATAACTAATTTAGCCATTTACACGCTAGATCTTAAATTTAAAATTTATATGAATATAAAAAATATTTTTAAGAGTTATTTATATCAAATTTAATAATGTTTGAATTTTATTAAATCATATATATATATATATATAACAGAAAAGAATCATAGTAAAATGGAAGTATACGCGCTATGTTGGGTATATATCTCCATATGAAATTGAAATTGATTCAAAAAAATAAACAGTCCGGGTCTAGAGGGTAAGCAACTTCGTCCATGAACCATCACTTACTACTTAATTAACCCTACCGTCTCTCTCTCTCTGTAGTCTCCCTTTCTTCTTCCTTGGGTTTCTGTATGATAACCCTCTTTCGCAATTAATGCACCACCACCCTCATCCTCACCATCAAACTGTTATTAATTCTCTAACCCTCTCCTACCTCCATTCCCCCACTCTCTCGCTCTCTCTCTCTGCTCTGCGGTCTGCCCTTTATCTTTTTATCTCCAAAGCTCATTTCTCTATTCCCAAGGCCATGGATCTCCTCTGACGTCCCTTCTCCCCTCACTCTGGAGGTAATCACCATTCACGATTCTCATCTTGCATTCTTACTTATGCATGCTATATTTCAATTTCACTTCATCCCTCCGAGATTCTTAGCGGCTATGAGCCTGCTTTGGTTTTTATTTTGGTGGGTCGCTGCTCATATAGTTTTAAAAGCTTGCCCCTTTTGGGTTTGGGGTTGTAGACTTTGTTTCTCGCCGAAACGACCGAAGAGAACACAATTGATTTCTTCTATTTTTCTGCCAGTTTTGATTAATGTGTAATGCTTTCTATTGAATGTTTGTAATTTTGCAATTCCTGATTTTGTTCCTTTCCCGAATTCCGGTTATTGACTTTTGAATTTTGATCTTCTGGCTACTACGCTGGTGTCCCTGGAGTTTGGACCCTCACTTATTTTGTTCAGAGTGTGGGAAAGATATAGATTACATATTCACATTTCTGGGTTTACTGTTTCTACTTGTACTTTTCGGTATTAGTCATTGTTATAATTACGTAATGTTTACCCGATCTCCAATGCATTTTTATTCTGGCTCTCCCGCGGGATTCTTTGTTGACGAGATTTATAGCTTTACTTCGTCCTTTTCTGCTTTTGCGTTTTTCACTTTTCCTCTTGTCGTTCTGTAGCGAGAAAACTAGAGTTTGTGCTCTCTTTGCTTTATTTTTCCTCATTTCATAAAGAGAGCCCATTTACGAAATCTATACTCTTCTTTGTTGCAGAAGTAAACGACGAAAAGGCAGAGAAGATCTCTGTTTCTAATTAAGTGCTTTTTTGTTCATGGGCATTTCCTCCCATTCCCATTAGGATTTCATTCAGGTAGGTTTATTTCCAGTTCATTTGTTCTAATTTTCTCACCTCTATTTCACAATTTGATTTTGTTCTCTTTTTACTGTGGGTTATTGTGAGATTGCTCTTCCTTTTCCTCCTCCTTAATGTGACTTGAGAGATCTATTTTCAATGAAAAGGAACGACAGGGAAATTCAATGTTTGAAAAATCTAGAATGGACAGGGTAATTGTTTTGCTTTCTGGTTTCATCTGCTGAATTAAATTGTTTCAAAGTTTCCATTTTGATGCTTTCGATGGGAATTCTGATGAAAGACAAAGAATCGGTCTTTTCTTTCCTTTGTAGTATATTCCGTTCCTTTATCTCATGCTAGGATTTTTAAATTCACACATATGAATTAATTGAGTTTCTTAATTATGTTTTTATATGCAGAGGCTAGAATCTTCTAAATCTTAAAGTTATCCATTGATTCACCTGTCTTCTTCTATAAGCCGTTTTTATCATCCATTCGTATAACATCCGGTAGATCATCAAATTTGACTAAGAAAGACTCTTTTTTCGACATTGAAGTGTGAACTGGGTCATACTTTTTGAATTTTGACTATTCTTGGCCTGCGATCTCAGAAGTTCATGTGAGATCTATAGTGGGAAAAAAATCTGAGGAACTTAGTCTTCGATTTCATAGGATCAGATGTCTTGTTTGTGGAGCTGATCAAATGGGGTGTTGTGTATCTACAAGCAGCCGAAGTACTTGTAGTAGTAGGAGCAATGGCGACACGATCTCTCCATCTTGTTTGGAAGTAGGTTTCTGTGGGCAAAAGAGAACGAGGAGAACATTCTCTGATCATGTCATTGCTCTGCAGAATCTGCCGTCCCTACCTAACCGAATTTTTACCAATGGAAAGAGCCGGACTTCTTGCATATTCACACAGCAAGGCAAAAAGGGTATCAATCAGGATGCCATGATTGTATGGGAAGTAAGTTTATTCCTTTTCTTAATGATTGAAGGATGAATTGTTTTTTATTCCTACCTTTCTTTTTCATACAGATATCTTTGTTTGGTTCTGTGTTTCTGTAGGACTTCATCTCTGAAGATATGATATTTTGTGGTGTCTTTGATGGCCATGGTCCATATGGTCATGTTGTTGCACGCAATGTGAGGGATACCTTGCCGGTAAAACTACTTTCATATTTGCACTCTTGTGAATCAAAGAGAAATGGTTCAGGCTCAGGCAAAGCTTCTTTCAAGGGGAATACCGATGTTGGAGTGTGCGAGAGGGATTGTTCCGCCGAGGATGTAGTGAATTCTGTCTGGAGAGAAGCTTTCATGAAGGCTTATAAGGCAATGGACAAAGAACTTAGGTCCCATCCAAATTTGGACTGCTTCTGTAGTGGCAGCACAGCTGTCACTATAGTGAAGCAGGTAAGCGCATGGATTAATGTGAACTATGAAATCTCTGAATATGATTCTTCTTCTTCTTCCTTTAGTTTACCCCTTTTCTTATTTTACTAAGTTGTTGCACTTGCAGGGTTCGAATCTGTTCATGGGCAACATTGGGGATTCGCGAGCAATCATGGGATCCAAAGACAACAATGATTCCATGGTGGCCATTCAGTTAACTGTTGATTTGAAGCCTGATTTGCCAAGTGTGTGATATGCTGTCTTCGTTATTGTTTCGCCATGCAGTTTACGCTTTGTTGTTGTTAACGCTAGTTTATTCTGATTCTGTTATATCTTAAAGGGGAAGCCGAAAGAATTAAACGGTGCAAAGGCAGAGTATTTGCATTGCAGGATGAGCCCGAGGTTCCCAGAGTGTGGTTGCCTTTCGATGATGCGCCTGGATTAGCGATGGCTCGAGCATTTGGTGATTTCTGCTTGAAGGAGTATGGCGTGATTTCCATACCTGAGTTTTCTCATAGACTGCTTACAGACAGAGATCAGTTCATCGTTCTTGCCTCTGATGGGGTACAAATTCCGGGTCTCCTTCTAATAATTCAACTCTATCATGTTTTTTTTATTGATTCTTCTAGTAAATTACTAAATACTATCAATCTCTGCAGGTGAACAAATAGTTACATAGCTATTAGTTCAGTATATGGTATGAAAGAATCATTAATAGAGGACAATAATAATTTTAGGCATCAAATTTATTGCATATTGATCTTAAACTGTGACAGACACGTAGGGTTTCATATCAGCACCACAATTCATGTTTGTGAATTTGGCAGATGTAGTTGAATGCCTATAAGAAGCTGTATTATTCTCATGTTTTGAACATTGCAACTCGTCTCACTTTGTGTGATGCATATGACTCGTATCTAGTTAGCATTGAAAGCCTTAACCTTAAATGTTTGACGAAACAAACTTAAAGGACCAGATCGAATGATAAAATAAGGTATAAAAATACTAATTTACCCTATAAAAATTGGTTACATTTAACGCGTATGCTGCTTGTATTTGCTTCTATTTACCTTCCAGAGGTTGAAGAGTCACCATCTTTCACTTTTATATAAGTGATGCTCCTGTTTTGTTCAGGTGTGGGATGTGTTAAGCAATGAAGAAGTGGTTGAGATAGTAGCTTCGGCACCGTCTCGTTCATCAGCTGCTAGGATTCTGGTGGATTCTGCGGCTCGGGAGTGGAAGCTTAAGTATCCGACATCAAAGATGGATGACTGTGCTGTTGTGTGCATGTTTTTGGATGGGAAGATGGACTCAGAATCTGATTATGACGAGCCAGGCTTTTCTTCAGCAACCATCCAGAGCAACCATTCTGGCAATCCAGTTGAATCAGACCCCGGCCAGAAGTCCGAGCCATCTCTGCATCGGAACTTCACCGTGAGATCTGCTGATGAAAATGAGACTTACGGAGGACTGCCGGTGGACGTCGTCTTCGAAGATGGAACAACATCATCAGTGGAAGATCAAAACTGGTCAGGTTTGGAAGGTGTAACCCGTGTAAATTCACTGGTCCAGCTTCCTCGATTTTCCGAGGAAAGGCCAAACACTTGAATCCTGTTTGGATCTGGGTATATGGGCAAGAAATGAGAATGCTTTGTTGAAGCGATACTGTGAAATGTGAATTGAAAGGAGCAACTGTTTTGTGGGAGAAAATTTAGCTGATTTTGTAACATGGTTCGTCCATCAAATGTACGACATGTTTATATGTTTATTGAATAATTTGATAGTCATATGCTGCATTCATTCGTAAGACTAAGATTCGAATTAGGCACTCTTAATTGTTTTTATGCAGAGAAGTTATGGACCAATGAGATCAGCATAATTAATGGAGGAGCAGATATAAATATAGTTAATACTGCAAACATATTAAAAATCGAACCGAATTATCTGTGACTCTGTGCAAAGGCCCCAAGAGAAGGTTGGACAAAGAAAATAATGTATGAATATATATATATATATATATATATTTATATATATGTTAATTAGTAGACTTCTATCTCAAAAGATATAAATTTAATTTTTTACGCTATTATAGATAATCTTATAAGTTCTTTTTAAATATTTTTTAAATTTTAGAGTTATATTTTAACTTTATTAAAAAATTGATATTAAATTTATCTAAATTTTAATAGGATAAAAAAATATATATGTATTTAGTTATGAACCCGAAGATCTGACATAATAACAGCATGGGGAAGCTACAAACTAATTAATGATCAAGCTAAAAACCTCTTATTTAAATTTGGAATTAAAATATGAAGCTCTCTTTCATTTGATTAGAGGCAATCTCTGTTTAGTATTAAGTAGATAAACGAATCTAAGAAGTAAAGGAGATAATATCAACAAATAATGCAGAAAGCAATCAAAGTTTTCTTCATGTGTCGGCTCATAAATTAGCCGACTGGAATCTCCATAACTGGCCGCTATAACTTGGTGAGTATTTCCAAAACTGGCAGGTAAATATAAAGTGATGCCAATACCATTTTAAACCAACGTGTAATGCATTTCACTAAGCTCCAAATTATCAACTATTGAATTTCAGACGACACCATCTTAACTCGCCGACGTATTTCATCCAACTTCACCACAAAACTCTGATTATAAATTGGAGCCCTTCTCATTTGGCTTTCGACACAAAAACATATCTCCACAAATTTCCTCTCCTACAATGGCCTACAGGTATACTTTCACTTTCCTTTCACTTCTTCTCATCTTCAACGTCCTGCTTGCAACTGTTGCTACAGGACGTCACGTTCCTAAGAACTCCAAAACCCAGGACAAGAAAGAGCCAGAGTTTTTGTTTCACTCTGGTGGTCATACATATATTCCTGGCATCGGACGTGTAGGACTGCCGCCTAAGTTTAAACTTCCTCACTACCCCTACACCGGAGGTAGTGCCGGCGGTGGTGGAGGTGTCGGAGCTGGTTCAGGACCGACCGGACACAGTTATGTTCCAGGTGGTGACGATACGTTTGTCCCAAATCCAGGTTATGAGGTCCCATATCCTGGAACTGGTAGTGGTGGGGGAGCTCCAGCACCTGTTCTTCCATGAGATTACTCTATTAATTAAATCAATATATGCTGCTTTTTCTAGTAACGATTAAGTGTGGACTAGGGAGTGGAACTCTTTGTTTTTAAGCTCGTTTGTTCGAGATGAATAAGGATGCTGTACGTTACGGATGTAATGTTATTTGTAGTGTTCTAAAAGTAGAAGCTGGTTATGCATCCTGAATCCTGAATCAAAATTCTTCATTATCTAGTGCTATATATGCGACTTGGGTAAAAATCTTCACACGCAGATGACTTGCAACGAGAAAAGTAGAAATTTAAAATGAGAAACATCGTCTATCCCTACTGAGAATATTGGGTTTAACCTCGCAAAATTTATTTAACCAAAGAGCAAGGTCCCTATATCAGCTAAGGGTAAATTCACCCAGATTTCAATTTCAGAATCAAGTAACCTTGAAGGGAAGTTGCCATTACCATTAGTACGCAACATACTTGCATGACTCGTCAATATTATAGAGCTCGCAATTGAGCTTACCTATAATTTCACGCTTCCAATCGACGTTGAGCTTATCAATGAATCACTCTGCACGTTAGAATCCTTCAGTTGCACACTTCCACATCAGCCACGTGCACTCAATTACAAACATTGCTAGAATCAACAAACTCATTTAATTTTCCTCATCAGCTCATGAAACAATGAAAGCTACAGGGGGGCGTGCCATGGAAAAGCAAGTGACATCACCTAATGCTAAAGTCTACCACATGCGAAATAGTAGTTTTGAGTCTGTCTCGCCCACTCAATCCTCCGAAGAAAGAAAGTAAAACCTACACCTAAATAATGTTAAGAGCTCTTCCCTGGTCCCCCTCCCCACCCTTCCAAAAAAAAAACGGAGAAGAACGCTAACTCATTAATTTCACATGCAAGAAATTCTGTGAATGATTAAAACGCTGCATATCACAATTAAGTAATGATTAAAACTAGGCGAAAGTGTTACTGTTACATCCCTGATATAGTAATATGTATTTTGATTTCAAAAACAAAGATCAGCAATAATAATAATAATAATATCGTTTTCAGAAGGAAATCCCATTTCAATTTCCAAGAGAAAGAAAAACGTCTATCCTGTCACTATCAGTTTTGATCTTTGTGTCTTCCCCCACGCAATCTATGGTTCTATACCCTGCATTTTTTATCAGGACTTTAGCTGCCAAAGTTCTTCGTTGTTGTCGCGGTAAATCAAGTAGAAGATAGATAGGGGTTAGATTATCTTACTGGTGTTAGACATCAATAAAGGATTCCATCAATTGTAAATCTGAGACATACAAATATTACATGAAAGACAAAAAGGAGGGTAATACAATCACCCAAGCTTTTCAGATTTACAGAGCAAATATTTCTCAATACTTAGAAAGTTATATGTTAGGATGTAATAAAACTGACAATTACCATCACCCTTGGCCTTGCAAGTACATCCAAAATATCGAAGCCTAGTATGCTACGAGAATCCTGCCATAGAAAGAAAGATGGAGAAGATAAACAAAACAAGAGAGAGCATGCTGGGGAAAACTAGTAAGATTACCAAGTCCACAAATACAATCTCAAGATGAGAAATGCTGTGGGTGGAAATCTACAAGCTAAAGGAAATTAGAACATTGTAACTTCTTAAGTTAAAACTTTTGAGGGACACAGAATTTATGAATACACACACATATCCAACTCTAAAACAATTAAAATTTGGATGAGTTGTTCCGTTCTTTTTCATAAACTTCTGACAAGTAAAATACTGAACATAACTCAACACACGACAATGTTCTCTAGTACAACATGGTAGATATATAATAGAGCGGCATATTAATTACCAGGTTGACACGGTAAACACAGAAAGAAAACTCTCATATTCAATCGTATGGGGGAAAATTAAAGAGAAGAAACTCTTTAATTGAACTTATCATTTGAATGAAAATGACAATGTGAGAATTAGCCTTGCAGATTACAACATGAGCTCACTAAACATTACAAGATTGTAGTCGATAGACGTACCATTTATCCCTACACCGGTACGGAGCAATAACGAGAAACACAAACTTGGAAAGGAAAATAGTGGTGCGGTAATTTTAAAAAGGAGGGGAAAAAAGAAAAGAAAAGATTGGAAATAGCGGATACCTGATTCGGATCACATCAACGTGCTTCTGCATATATCAGAATTCAAATGCCGATCATCTTGAGAAAGATGAAGACTAAGAATACGAGAAAGATGAAGAGAAAGAGATAGTCAACGAAGACGAAGAATCGGGTGGATCCGTGATTCCTTTTCTTGGTTTTGGACTTGGATTCATCCAGTTCTTCAAGTTTCGCCATGAGTTCGAATTGCACAGTCGAAGCCTTTGGATATGAGTATTGAGGAATCTGTTATGTATTTTTGTTTTCAAAATTAGATAAATCCTACGATTGCAGAGGACGAAGAAGGTACATTGCGACCGGGTAAGATGCCAAAATGTAAAAACAATGGGCGCAATGGAGGCTCCGACAAATGCTTGGGCCTCCGGCCCAAAGGTGTGTTGCCTGAAAACAAGAAGAGGAAAGAACACAGGAGAGAAAATTGTAACACAAAAAAAAAAAAACAGGGGAGAAAAACCTCTCAAGCTTATAGACTTGTATAGAATATATTTAATATAATTTTGAATGTATTCTCATGAGTATATTTATATAAAACTATAGTGTTAGTCTCTATTTTACACTGAATTTAGAATAAGCTTTATAACTTATAAAATAGTGTTACATATTATAGATTTATAATATATACGGATTCAAAGAATGCACTCAAACTAGGCATCCGGCTCCATGGATAAATGAATTCACCATATACTTCTGGAACAGTACCAATTCTACACAATACAATTCATGGGTGTAGATTAAATCAATACAAGGAGGCGTTCTTTCTACATACAGGTAGATTAATAAAATGTATCATTAGGAAGAAGAACAAGAAGCCTAAACAAGCTTTGTGTTTGTATTTATATATGTAATCATCTATACATCTCTCAATCTGGTACTGCAACTTGCGTATTACACCTCGGCCACAAGGGTGAGAACTCCCTTGTAGACTGGTAGTTTAACACCACAGCAGGTTATGACATGTGGATAATAACCCTCAATGGTTCTCCAAGTTTTAAACAATGAATA
This sequence comes from Leucaena leucocephala, assembly GCA_037074615.1. Classification (NCBI taxonomy): domain Eukaryota; kingdom Viridiplantae; phylum Streptophyta; class Magnoliopsida; order Fabales; family Fabaceae; genus Leucaena; species Leucaena leucocephala. The sequence goes on along the minus strand of CM073546.1, from coordinate 3,206,145 downwards.
GTTTTTGCAAGGCTGATGACTCTTGTAACTGCCTTCAATTCAGGTTTCCCGAGATTCCATCTCTTCAACTCATTCTTTCCTGGTAGTAGACAAGGTAAACAAGAAGCAGCAGCTATTAACTCAACATGATGTACTACATCGATAAGAGAGTGGGAGAATTTTTTTTATTGCAACAAATAATATTTTGTATACAAGAATAAATATGATCAAGTCAGGATGACCGAGTGGTCTAAGGCGCCGGACTCAAGTTCTGGTCCTCGTGAGAGGGCTTGGGTTCAAATCCCACTTCTGACATTTTTTTCACAAAAAAAAGGGGGCCAGTATATGATATGTCTACTACACGTCTATGCATGAATGGGGGAAGAGGTTACTATGCACTGAATAGTTTCTCTTTTCATTCAGAAATGCTTCAAAGGAAGTATGCGGAGGTAAATTTATACCTTCGAATTCTCAGGCGGCTGGTTGTCTGAAGAATTAGATAATGTTGCTTCCTCAGCTACTTCTGATATTCGAGCTTCTGCTTTCTCATTCGAATAACTGAAAATGGAAAGAAAAGTACATGGTTGAGAATCATACAAAACAAATTACTGATGATTCTCATATAAAAATCGTGGCCAAATATTAAAGATGCTCAGAAAATAGAGACATTTCTACAACGATGCACTAAATATTCAGAAAAAACGTACGGACTTGACAGGCCTAGTAATGGGATTTTGCATTTGAAAACCACTCAAAAATGGAAATGATAGTATGGGGTAATCAAATAAAATATGAACATTATAATACTGTTCTGTTCATGGCAGATGGATTCATGTGCAATAATTCAACTTAAAATAAGGCGACTACGTTGAAAGTATCGTGACCCAGATGAGCTCCACGCAGTCCACCCAAAGAAGCCTTTGTTCCACAGGAATTACACCGTAAGTGATCAGATGTGCAAAAGGCCAAAGCTTCCACCCTGCCTGTGAATCACATTAGGGCAGTGTTAAAAGCACATTTTATTAGCTGAATACAGTAGACCACAGTTAATCATCAATTGCGTGGGGATGAGAATAAAAGTTTTTTATTATTTCTAATCAATTAAGCAATTGCGGATTTGAAAAATTACAGAAGCAAATATTTTGGTTCACCATCAAATAACTATTTGCCCTTAAAATGTTTATTACACTAAATTAACTATCTGTTCTTTCTTCTTTCTCCCTCTTCTCCCCTACCTCTTTTAAGTCTTTAGGCTGGGGATAAAAATAAAGTGCTATTTGATTTTTTTCCCCTTCTTAAATGGGTGAGAAGAATCAACTGGAAAGTTCAAAATTAGGGATTAATCAGATATAAAGGGAAGAACATTAACTTCCAGCAACCACGGTTACTTGCTCATAGGGCCTGTTTGGATAAGAGTTTGGAAAAATACTTATAAAAAAGGGGGCTTTTGGATATCTTTTAGAAAATGACTTTTGGAGAAGAGTTTATGGAAAAAAATGATTATGAATAAATGAGTGTTTGGATAGTTATTACCAAAAAGATTCTTGTAATTTAAAAATTATTAAAAGGGGTATGATTTTATTAAAAATATGAGAGAGGAGAGTGGAGAGAGGGTGGAGAAGAGAAATGAGAGATGAGAGAGGGTAGAGAAGAGAGGAGAGAATGTGGAGAAGAGAGAAAAGATATGAGAGATAAGAGATGGTGGAAAAAAGAGAGGAAAGAGGGTGAAGAGAAAGAAGTGAGGTTGTAAAACAAATAAGGGTAAAATGTTAATTGAGTAGTCCATAAATTCTTTTACTGTTTTAGAAGCTAGTCTCAGTAGCTTATCCACAAACTTGATTTTAAATCATGATTTAGTCCAAAAGCTCTTTTGGACAAATATAACTGTTTGTTTTAATTTTTCTCAAAACCATGATTTGGGCTAAAAGCCCTTTTAAAACTATGGTTTTGAGGCACATAAAAGGTTCTTCAATTTTACAAGCAATTATAACATAAAACCCCAGAACAAAAAGAAGAGCCAAAATTCCATATTCAATCAGCTGCATGCTTCAGTTCGCTAGATGAAAACCCTTAAGCAATAGAACAATAAAACATAGTAAACAACCATGATTGCAGCATCAGAGATACTGAAGATATAGTATGACCAGAAGTTGTCTTCCAAGCTTTCAGGGGCAAGGCTACAACACATTTTTTACTCTAGGGGAATGGAATACACGTTCAAAGAAAGCCAAGTTTTCAGATTGATAAAATTTGTCATCTGTATGAACTTATAATGTCATCAAAACTAAGTCCACAAACTGATAGTTAATAATAGATGATATTTGAAATCAGTATATTCATAACAAATTAATGGTTATGGTTTCTTACAGTCAGCATGGGCCAAAATGTTGACTTCAGTTCACCATATATGTTACTTATGGATTCTGCTCGCAGCAACCCCAAAACCACAAAGTAGATACTGTTCCAAATTGCTGCCCACACGGTTTGGTCAAAAGCAACCTTAGCAGGCACAACCCACCAACCTTGGAAAGGAAAAATAGCCTGTAAAACAATTAAATAATTTCAGTCACACAGCATATCACCCTGTTTTCTTTTCTGAACCAAATTAGTGAAATAATCACCTCACAAAGTTGGTAATAATAATGAGAAAGAGATCCATGAAGAGTAAACCCAGCAAGACCTGATCTGAACAATCTGGTCCGATCAAACTCAAAAAGAGGCCTTCCTTCATAGCACTGCACATTTAGTTAGAACCAAGAACCAAGAGGTCATTGAAGTGTTAATAGAACTAATATGTGATGAGCATTACTGACTTTCTTGAGTCAATATCTCAGCAACGCACCTGAGCTATCCAGTCTCCTATGGAGTATACAATCCCACTTATTGCCATTTTGGCCAAGACGGGATTTTGTTGCAGAGCTTGCTCATAAGCAATCCAATTGTGTTCAGGTGCATACCTTAGTATCTCATAAAAGGTCCAACCCTGAATAACAAGAAGCTAAGTTCAGTTCAAATATCTTATATAGAAATTACACTGTCGCTTGCTTATTTTCTTAAGTACTAAGTTTAAGTTATGAGCAATCGCTGTTAAAAATATATGACTTTGTGCAATTGGAATATAGTTCTTAAGCTTATAAAGATGTACTAGATCACGGTCCCGCTTTGTTTGTGAAAGTCCATCTCTGGCCCGTTATGATCTTCTGGAAAGTTTTACACTCTTAAAAAAATGTTTTAATCTTCACTCTCGATTATATCTCCCTGGAAAAATGTTGTGTCTTTATGCCTATATTGAATTATAAAAACAGGCAGAAATCCCGACAACACTTCAGAGAAGAGAGAAGCACATAGCTATCCATAAGTAAAGATTATTAAGAAGCGACAATGGAGAGTCTCTGTACAAATTATATTAGCATATAACTTTTGAATGCAGAATTAACTAATATCTAATTAGCTGTAAGTGATAAGTGACACCTGAAACATAAAATTAAAATTCACTCTGTATTCAAGATACTCACTTGCCAGTAATCATGGTCAATTGTTAGTAACTTAGTTACTGCAAACGACCCAAATCCCAACACCATGATCGCATTGATTGCTCGGCTTGCAAGTCGATCAGAATCGTCACCACCACCATCTGCCTCCATTTTGGATGAAAACGATGACGAGGAAGCTGAAAGGCCCTCAGTTTCATCGGGGCCTTTTAGAGTTAAACGGGTTTCGGTGTCCTCTGACCCATCATCCTTCACCGGGACTACCTCCCGATCCCCTGTGACCGAGCCAACGACCCAATTTCGCGTCCTGCTATGGAGATGGGTTTTCTTTGAGAGGGAGATTTGGCGGAAGAATTGAGAAGATATGACTGCTGTAGAGATTCGGGGTCTGGAGAATTGAGTGGGAACTGGCGAAAACTCGAGAGCCCTAGGAGCGCAAACGCTACAGAGATAAGCCATGCTTGAAACTGGTTCAGAGGCTGGGGTTGCGTGGGGCACTCATAGCGCAAAGCCGCAAAGCCTCCTCTTTCCAAAGAAGACATGAATTGCGCGTCAAAGTTTGATTGCTCGCCGCTTTCTGGTGCCAATTTCTCCTAATGTCCTACTTGCCACCGTAGTTCCCCATTCGTTCAATTTTCTTTTTCAATTTATTGATTAGGGATTTACTTGATCCTAATTGATAACAGGGGCCTCAAAAATAATTTTTTCCCTAACAGGATTAGTTAGAAACTTTTTATTTTTCTATAGTAATTATAAATTTTTTTATGATTAAAATATATAAAATTATTTAAATTTTAAATAAATTATACATATTTTTTTATTTTTAAATTTTTATAGTTTAAATTAATAATTTTTATTATATCATAATTTTTATATTTTTTATTATATATCATATCATTTAAAAATAATATTTAATACTTTACATTTAATTTTAATTTTTTAAATACTTATAATATATAAAATATTTAAAATATTTATTTGATAATATATTATTTAGATAAAAATATGAATTATTTAAAATTATATATAAATTATTAAAGTGTTATTTTATAATAAAACAATATATGATAAAAAATATAAAAAGTATGAAATGATAAAAAAATGCTAATTTTAATAGTAATTTTAATTACGATGATTTGATAATTAAATAAAAACATTAATTTAATTTAAATTTTTAAAAATTAAAAAGTTTATGTATAACTGAAGTTAAATTTTTTTATATATTTTAATATTTTTATATGTTAATTCTTTTTTATCTGAACAAAAGTTGTGGACATGTGGGCTGTGGCTTGTTCTCTACTGTGTCAGATTTTTCTGATTTTTTTAAAGGAGAGAAATAATTTTTTAATCCTAATAAATTATCCCTGAAATTTTTTCAATACTCTAAGTTTACACATCAGGACTAAAACCCTTTTTTCTTTTTATTCTACGCTCTTCTTCTCTCGTTGTGGCCTCTACTGGGGTGCCACTCCGCCTCCAGTCGCTGTCCCCGCCTTCATCTCCATCGTAATCGAGACTGCCCTCCATGAAATTAAGATGAAAAGGAAACTCTAGGCTGTGTAGAGGTCCTACTTTATCTTTAGTTAAAAAAGTAAGCTTCCTTTCTGATATTGGTGTAAGGTGGGAACTTCATAATTCGTTCAATATTATTCTCATTAAGCATTATCTGGTGCAGTTTATCTTGCAAGAGCGCCGTCATCTCTCCCATAGTTTTGTTCGTTCTCATCTTCATTTTCGTCGTCTCTGGGTTCTTTCTCTCCAGCATCGATTGCCATTTTGCAGATTTGGTCCTTCATTCAGTTAAGTTTCTGAGTTCGTTCTCTCAGCTCCGATCGATCCTCACGCTCACTCCCTTGGTTTTCTTATTCATGTATGAGCTTATGGGTAGCCGTTGTCTTCTTCTCATCGTCTGTAATACGAATTTGGTATCTCTACTGAACACTTGCTGTCTCTGTGGTTTATGGGAAAGTACCGGATAGATAATTGTGATCAAAATCTCTCTTTCTTAATGGTGATTGGTCAACAAAACTTATAAAATCTGGGATTTGAACCAGAAGTGTCTCGCGTTGCCCGCAGGCTTTATTTATTTGGGATTATAAATCTCAGCATATTTGGGAAAACATACTTCTGGTCCCTCAAGTTTCACTTCATTTGCATGAGTGAAATTTATAATCTTTTTGTTTGAATGCAGTATTGACGGTTCCAGCGTGAGTCTAACGCCGTTAAGTTCTTTCTTAGGTGGCAAATGATATGCTGATATGGCTGACACCTAGATTAATATAGTGTGGCTCAGCATGATGAGTATTTAAAAAAAAAAACACAACTACGCCGGAGGAGATGCGATGGTTCCAATCTTCGTCGCCGTCGCTCGAGACTACGTAGACGGATGAGGTACTTAGCAACGGGATGGGGATCGAATCCTCTCCGAAACTCTTTTATATTTTGATCTATGGCTCCTTCTTCTGTTTCTATTACTATCCACTCGAAGCCCAATTCGAAAACTGCTTCTGTTCCAGGTGCCTCTCTCCCCGATTTTCGTCTTCTACCTTTTCTTTTTTGTTGGTAGACATACTATTTTGTGTGATTTTGGGTTTTGTTCCTTATCGTTTTGAATTTGAAGATAGCAATGATGAAGCTGTAGGAGGGCAAATTGATTTTTTTTTTTTTTGCCGATTTGTTTTGGTCCGTATATGCTTGTATTGATTTGGATAAAGATGTTAATATTCAGATGGCTATAATAATTGAAGAATTGAATTGTTGCTGGTTCTATTTGTTTTATTAACCTCGTCGATACATATTCTAGACATTTTTGGATTGGATATGTGCTTACGAAGTCATTATAATCCCGCTCTTTGGTTTTAAATCCAGCAAAGTGAGTGATGTAATGATAAAACTTAGAATTCATTCCAACTTAAATGTACTTGCTAGAATAACTATTTCTTCATCTATTTCAAATGCCATTCTGCTGGTTCTAATTCTGTCCATTCTATCTGTACTTCATCGCCGAACAAACTTGACCACTCTGCTCTCTAATGTTGCTGTTCCAGTGTAGCAAAACCCTGATGAGAAGAATCCCCGTTCTGCTACGGCGAACTGCCCTCCCTGTCGTAGCGGTCCCTATTCCTCATCGACCTCTAATTCTGTATGAAAATGGCGAGTCAACCTCGAATTCATCATATTATGATTACACATCAAGTTTCTTCGCGAAGTACAGGTCTGTGTTCATTAGTTCCCTTCCTCCTCCAGAATGGATAGAACCCTTCAGCGATGTCTCTGACGTAGTCTCAGCTCCTCAAAAGTTAGAGCCTTCGCCCTGGCTGAAAGAAATTATCAATCTTTTGGATGGTTCTTGGAATATGGAAGCTAATTTGGACGCTTACTGCCGCAAATTTTTCATCAAATTGACACCGAATTTCGTTGCGCATGTTCTACGATCCACCGAGCTAGATAGAAACCCTGATGTTGCTTTGCGTTTCTTCTACTGGGCTGGTGAGCAAAAGAAGTATGCCCATACTCTTGATTGCTATGTATCTGTAATTGATGTTTTGCTGTCATCGGGCGACTTGAATAGGTTTCGATATGTTTTTGCGGAGCTACAACAAATGGGTTTCTTGATGACAGTTTCTTCCGCTAATTCTTTGATTAAAAGTTTTGGTAGTCTTGGTTTGGTTGAGGAATTACTGTGGGTATGGCGTCAAATGAAAGATAATGGCATAGACCCGAGTTTGTATACCTATAATTTTTTGATGAATGGGTTGGTAAATTCCATGTTTATAGAATCAGCTGAGCGAGTTTTTGAGGTAATGGAAGATGGGAAAATCCAACCTGATATCGTTACTTATAACACTATCATCAAAGGGTATTGTAAAGCAGGTAAAGCCCAAAAAGCACTAGAGAAGCTTCGAGCAATGGAAAATCGAAATGTGGAGCCTGATAAGATTACATATATGACTCTGATTCAGGCGTATTATTCTGAAGGGAATTTTGATTCTTGTTTGAGTCTTTACCAAGAATTAGAAGAAAGGGGATTGGGAATTCCAACTCATGCTTATAGCTTAGTAATCTGTGGGCTCTGTAGAGAAGGTAAACACGTGGAAGGATATACTGTGTTTGAGACTATGTTTCGAAGAGGTCATAAAGCAAACAAGGCTATATATACAGCGTTAATTGATTCTTATGCGAAAAGTGGAAACATGGAGGGGGCAATGAAACTGTTTGAGAGGATGAATATGGATGAGATCAAACCTGATGAAGTTACTTTTGGAGCCATCGTCAATGGATTATGCAAGTGTGGGAGGTTAGAGGAAGCCATGGATTATTTTAAGTATTGCAATGTTAACGGTATCCCAGTTAATGCTGTATTATATTCCAGTTTGATTGATGGTCTAGGAAAGGCAGGCAGAGTAGATGAAGCTGAGAATCTCTTTGAAGAGATGGTCAAGAAGGGATGCTCTCCGGATTCGTACTGCTACAATGCCCTTATCGACGCCATGTCTAAGTGTAAGAGAATGGATGGAGCACTGGAACTCTTTAAGCGAATGGAAGATGAAGGTTGTGAGCAGACAATTTACACATACACAATACTCATCAGTGGACTTTTTAATGAGCATAGGAATGAGGAAGCATTGAAGCTGTGGGACATGATGATTGACAAAGGTATCACACCAAATGCAGCCTCCTTTAGGGCACTCTCAATAGGACTTTGCCTTTCAGGTAAGGTAGCAAGAGCATGTAAGATCATGGATGAGCTGGCCCCTATGGGGATTATTCCTGAGACAGCTTATGAAGATATGATCAATGTGCTGTGCAAATCTGGACGTGTGAAGGAAGCCTGCAAATTAGCTGATGGAGTCGTGGATAGAGGTAGGGAAATACCTGGAAAGATTCGTACTATACTTATTAATGCCTTGAGGAAAGCTGGGAATGCTGATTTGGCCATAAAGTTGATGCATAGCAAGATCGGTATTGGGTATGATCGAATGGGTAGTGTTAAAAAACGAGTCAAGTTCCAAAACCTTGTTGACAGATGATTTCATCGTCTAGATGTTGCTTAGGCTATGAATGAATATGCAAGTTCATCAACTGTCGTGTTTTGAGTAGAGAGCTCCTGTTTTGGCGCCTTTTAGAATTGTTCAATTTGTGGAGTAAGATATAAGATAGTGTTTTATGGCAACTGCCAACTCTTTTTGATACACTTGTTTTGCTTTATTTATATCTCCATTTTGTTTTCGTGGGAAGTAAGTCTACAAATGGTATATCTTAGATTTTCTGAAGAGATTAAAGATGAAATAATGTTGAACAAATTGAGAATGCTATGGGCTTAAAGAGGATAATAATATCAGTAGTTCAATATCTAATCCTTGGAACAACGCAGCTTCTGGTTAACTGATAAAAGAAACTCCAAGAGAGAATTATGAGCCTAATTTTTCTGTTTTTGCAACACTCATCTCAAGCCTTGAGCTTGCCCCTTCCATTGAGGAAAACACAAAGAATTCATCAAGAGAGTGTGGCGTGTCAGAGTCAATAATTTGCCAAGACATTGTAATGGAGTAGCAGATAGAGTTAGGTAGGAAGAGAACAGAGAAGGCTACTGTTTCACTGCGCCTTGGAGCCAGCCCAAAATTATAGAATTTCCCAATGCTTACAAATGATCTTTTAGAATGCTGCTGCAGATGAACACAAAGTTATCCTTAGTCGATTTCATGCCTCGAGTTTGAGGCAACTGGTTAACAAGAGGTAGATTAAGAAATAAATAAAATAAGGCACCGAATGCATGACAGCTTGAGTGGCAATGTAGCATAGCTCCCTGTATCGTGTGTGAAAGGCATTTATTATGGAATAGATGTTCATTGTGTTCCTACAACTGGGATATGCAGTATTAGCTTTGTGACTGACATCCTTTGTTTTTAGATACAGGGCCATTTGCAGGCTCGTCCTTTTTTCACTTTTTGTTGAATCTCCTGAATTTTTTAATTATACAGTACTATGCACCTGTAAGATTTGTTTCACCTTGGTAATCAGATCGTTGTGTTTAAAGTTCAAGTATTGGCAGCTAGAAATTAGACGTGTACCTAGGGAAAACAAAGTATTCGCTGATACTCTGGCTAAACTCACTCATGATTTTGTAAGAAATTTTTGTAGCTTTGATCACCCACCACCTCTCATCCAGGAGGCAGTTGTTGATATGTTGTTTATCTCAACTCAGATGAGTTAGCGCACATCTAAATCAGGCCAGATTAATTTTGGATTAGCTTAAACCCGCTGTCAAGAAAATAAATTTAAGGAAATTTATTTCATTTACTAATAAAAACATAATTACATCCATCCAACAAGAATTATCAAGACAAGTGAGGAACGATGATTATTAAGAAACAGGAATAAACGTGTATATCCTTTGATCTCCCTAATTTATTTCCCTCAGCAATCAGCATGCAAGTACACCCTAATGATAAGAACATTATTGATGATGAATATGGAATCAATACGTTAATTACATGGAGTTTAATAGGATGATGAAGGGTAAAAAAGTAAAAGTGATAGCTTGACCTTACTCCAATTCCAAGGGAGTGCTTCACGTGATAGATCATGGATATTCGTGAAGGATGCCAAACAGCTTCTGTCCCTATGCAGAACAAGCGACCTTCTCTTTGACTCTTTGCCCACACAATACCCCAACATTATCACATTCCTCGCAACACCCTTCACTTATATTCAGCCATTAATTTGTCTCTTCAAATCCCTTTTCTTATACATTAATAGGAAAAATTATTCTGTAAATTACATATAATTTCTCTCCATTTATAATTTAATATTTGTGTTTTTTATCAATTTTTAGTCTTATTGGTAAAAAAAATAAGGAGAATAAACAGTAGGAGTATCAAATTAAAAATTAAAAATAAATATAGGGATCTTTAAAATAGTTTTCCTTACATTAGTGTAATTTTGAGTTACTATCACGTGTGTCTTTCTATCAAAAGCATGAAAATAAAGTTCGCCCAATCAAACATCCCATTTATTAATATGTGTCGTGTTTTTCCTGTTAAAGAGACACAAATAGAATAAAAGAGAAGGCAAAAAAATGGAAGTATGCCCTTAACTTAGTCTTAACCTTTTTCAAACAAAAAATAGAAGAACGGTTAATGGCAATCTGAAATTATAAATAACTCTATTTATACGGTAAATATAACTAGATCATCAAATTATAAAATTATTGTGGAGTTTTAATTTTTTTTAAATGTAAATATTCAAAAAAATAGCTTTTTGTGCTCAAGGACGATACGGCCTAACCAAGTTAGAAATTTAGGAGCAACGACCCCACTCTACTCTCTTTTGAGATCCCAGTTCTGATTGACGATTATTATGTGACCGACACAAACGGCTGATATAATTGCACGTGCCAGATTTTTATTCTCTCCTGTTTCTTTTTCAACTGAATATTATGTTATTTTTTAAAAAAATATCCCAATATATGTTTGTGCACTGAATCATTTCCTAAGATTCAAAATTTGATGTGTTTGTATGATCAGCTGACTGTTCTGGCTATGGAAAAAATTTAAGTGAGTTAAATTTAGAGTTAATTAGAATTAAAATATGTCTCTAAATTTAAATAATAATTATAAATATACTTATAAATTATCTAACGAATTCCTCATATTTAATAATCATAAGAATATGTTGAATCTTTAATTTATTTAATTAATAGAAGTGATAATTTATATAATTATTAAGTTGTGCACTGAACGGTTATTGTTATTCCATGATAATTAACAGGAACCGAACAAAATAATATTGTAATTAAAAATACATTAGAATGTCCTCGAAAGGCTCTGCCAAATCGCTCAGTGCTTCCTTTGATTTGTGGTTAATTAATGTTTTGGCATACAAATTAAAAAATATAATTAAACTATCACATTTTAAATTAATAATTAATGTTGTTTTGAACTTTTAAAGTTAGTAAAAATAAATAGATAATAGTATAATTGAAAAAAAGAAAAGTAGCTGATGTTATATTGAAATTTTAAAATAAAAAATAAATAGAAATAAGATTATAGTTATCATTATCTTTATAAAGTACCAAAATTAGAGAAGTAATCATCAATGGAGAATATCATGCCTCACTTCATAAATATTTAGTGTAGTAAATATTTTATTTTATTTTATATTAATATTATATAGAAAGAAAAGAAATTTTACTCTATTTTTAAATTATGAATAAATCTAATTATTTTTTAAAAAATTTTATATAAAAAAAACGAAAAAATAGCTATTAAGGGAAGACACACAAATTATCAATCTAAAAATCTTATGTGGACCATCCTCGATCGTTGCGATATTTGCTACGCGTGGTCTTTAATTATTTGTCGTTGACCAATTGTAGCTATATAGCACAGGACTTTAAATTGTTGAAAATCTTGCTCAACATAGCACTAAATCATTACATTGGTTATATTTAGTTCATTAAAATAAATATTATTCTTATCTTTAATATATTATTTAATTATAAAATTAATATTAATCATAAATAAAAAATATATTTTTTATATTTATCTATTTATTCTTAAATTATCTGTATTGAATGTCTCTTAATAATAATTAAATAAGAGAAAGAATATGTTAAAAAATATAATTAGAATATTTTTTAAAAAAATATTATATTAATTAATTTAATTAATATAATTAAATTGGACGAATATAAGATTAGGCTTTGAAGTGTCAATTCAATTAAATGAGATTATTAGGCATGTAAATTAAATGCCCCCCTCACTTTGCAACATGGATAGCTCACAACAGTTTCCTGTCCAAAGTGAAGGTGCCGTATTTTGTTTTTCAACCAAACCTAATTTTATGTATGAGAGGCTCAGATTCAAGAAATTATTATCTTTTAACAGGGTTTGTAGATCCAAAATAATTTGAAATTTCTTGAATAGAAAGAAGGGTCTATAAATTGATGTGTTGGTTCATAAATATATACTAAGGAATGAAAAGAATCTACTTAAAGCAAGAAAAAGAAATTCTACATTATGGAAATTCATATCACAACAATATCATTTGTTTTTCAACCGAGCCTCACTGGCCGTCAGCAACTTTTTCCTTTGCCTTCTTCCGCCAACTTTCTCTTTGGTCCAATTCGTCCCCATAACCCCAAAGGGATAAGCAAAATTGAAAACGTGCAGCCAACATCGTCCCTATTTTTATTTTATTTTCTTTTGGGTAATTAAAAATACTAAAACAAGCTTGTTATATATTCTAATCTATATCTTCTTTTATCTAGCTAATCTAATATTCAGTCCTATTAGATTTTGTCGACTTCTCTTTCGAAAACGTCTTGTAAACGTGAGATATTGTAGAATTATTGTTTGATAATTTAACATAATAATGTAGACTGATTGTTAGAGAATACGAACAGAGTTGGGTCTCATTTTCAAAAGGTGGCTCACACAATAAATTGGAGGGAAAGTGTTAAGCAGTCCTTGTCCACATTTGTATTTGTAGCCCCCAAGCCCCAACCCATATCTATCTTGGCATGAAAAACAAGTCCATTTCTCTCCCACCGTTAAAAATGGTGACCACATTTCCTGTGTGGCCTATAAACTATCTTCCCCATCTTCATCTCCATGGAGCTACCTAGCTTCTGCAACAACAACAACAACAAAATTTAGCTTTTTTTTTGTTTTTAAAATTGTTTGAGCCTTTCAAACACAAGACAAATCCCTTCATATTATATATATATATATATACACACACACATATGGATATACCCAGAGAGAGACCTTTCAACTAGTTGGACTCCCTTTGTTCGTCTCTGTTTCCCATCAACAAAGTACTCCGGGCCCCCACCTTTGCCTGAGCAGATAAATTTTACTCTGAACTTTACTACACGCCTCCTTATTGTTCTTCTTCTTGATGCCTCAACGCCAGCCATCATCGTTGATGGAACCAGTGCTTCTCAGTTACAGCAATGGATGCTCCGGCCATGACAGTGATATCTTAAGCTGGTTTGAAGATGTGACCAAAAACGCTGGTTCTGTTCAGACTCAGATGTTATCCAAGATTCTGAAGCAGAACTCTGAGGTTGAATACCTCAAGAAATGGCTCGGAGACTACAATATTAAAGACATGGATGACTCTGCATTAGAATCGCTTTTCACTTCATTGGTTCCTCTGGCATCACATGCAGATTTTGAGCCCTTTATCCAAAGAATTGCAGATGGCGACACAGCCCCTTTACTCACTCGACAATCCATAACCACCCTTTCTTTGAGGTACAGCTGCTTCTTCTTCTTCGTCCTCCGATCTTCGCTTTTTATGGTCACGTTGGGTAGGAATCAGAATATTAAATAGAGACCACACACATGCCTCTTCGTGGGGGCATGTACGGTCACGTTTTATCTTTGAGAGAATTTAATTTTGTTGAGTTGAAGCATGAAGTTATTATCTTTCTTCGTCAGGAAACAAAACCCAATTTATTTTTTATTTTTTTGTTTTTTTTTTTATGAATTTTTGTGTTCTACAGTTCTGGAACCACAGAAGGGAGGCAAAAGTTCGTACCTTTCACCCACCATAGCGCACAGACTACCCTCCAAATTTTCACTTTAGCAGCAGCTTATAGATCAAAGTTTGTCTCAACCTCAATCTTCCCTGTTTCTGTAGACTGTTTTCTAATATTTTAACTTTCTCTTTTTGGAATATTATAACAATAATAATAATTGCAGAGTTTATCCCACAAGAGAAGGAGGGAAGATTATGGAATTCATATACAGCAGCAAGCAGTTCAAAACAAAAGGTGGGTTAACAGCAGGAACAGCCACAACACACTACTATGCAAGCCAAGAGTTCAAGATCAAGCAAGAGAAAACGAAGTCGTTTACTTGCAGTCCATATGAAGTAATCTCTGGAGGAGACTACAAACAAGTCACTTACTGTCACCTACTTCTTGGCCTTTTTTACTCTGAACAAGTTGAGTTCATAACCTCAGCTTTTGTCTACAGCATAGTTCAAGCCTTTCGCAACTTCGAAGAGCTCTGGAGAGAAATATGCTGTGATATCAGAAATGGTACTCTGAGTTCCAGAATCACAATACCCAGAATGAGAAACTCTGTTTTGGAAATTCTCTCTGATCCAAACCCATCTCTGGCTTCAAAAATAGAAGCTAAATGCCAGGAACTTGAAAAGTTGAATTGGTTTGGTTTAATTCCTAAGCTGTGGCCAAATGCCAAGTATGTGTATTCCATAATGACAGGATCCATGGAACCTTATTTGAAGAAACTAAGGCATTATGCGAACGGATTGCCATTAATGAGTGCTGACTATGGATCTACAGAGAGCTGGATTGGTGTTAATGTTGATCCTGGTTTGCCTCCTGAGAATGTAACATTCGCTGTAGTTCCCACTTTCTCTTACTTTGAATTCATACCTCTTCACAGATCCCAGAAATCACAAGAATGCAATTCGGTTACTGATGATTTCGTCGAAGACAAGCCAATTCCCTTGTCGCAGGTTCAAGTTGGACAGAAGTATGAAATAGTCCTCACAACTTCCACTGGTATATTAATTTTAACCTTTTGATCTTCTCTTCAACAGTTTTTTACGTGTGATTTTGTCGGGGCATGGATAATTTGGCCATATAACATTCGGGTTGTTGTTCATGTGTCTTGACTAGAACCATATCATTACCTCCATTAAGATGATACGTAGCTGTCATTTCAATGTCTCTTCTGACAATTATCGCCATTGGCTTGTGTGGAATTGTCACTTTCAAATCTCTCATCAACTCATAATCAATCATGCATTAATTCGCAAAACAATAATATTGATATATTTGTTGAAATGATATGATTTTATTTGACTTGTATTTATTTTCATTAGAATTAGAATTTATTAGAATGATATATTTTCCATTGGGTTTTAGGGCTATACAGGTGCAGATTAGGGGACGTGGTGGAAGTAGCAGGGTTTCACAACGGGACTCCAAAGTTGAATTTCATATGCAGAAGGAAGCTAATTCTAACCGTGAACATAGACAAGAACACAGAGAAAGACCTGCAACTAGTGGTAGAGAGGGGCTCACAGCTTCTGAGCACGGATCATCAGAAGAATAATAAAGCCGAACTAGTGGACTTCACGAGCTATGCTGACGTGTCAAACCAACCAGGACACTACGTTGTATACTGGGAAGTCAAAGGTGAGGTTGAGGACGAGGTTCTTGAGCAATGTTGTAGGGAGATGGACGAAGCTTTTGCAGATCATGGTTATGTTGTTTCCAGGAAGACTAATTCCATTGGACCTCTTGAGCTTCGATTGGTGGAGAGAGGAACGTTCAAGAAGATTCTAGATTACTTTGTTTCTAATGGAGCTGCTTTGAGCCAGTTCAAGACTCCTAGGTGCACCAATAATCAGGTGCTTCTCAAGATTCTTAACACTCGCACCATCAAAAGTGTTCGCAGCTCTGGTTACTCCTCGTAGGAATAAGAACAAACTGCTTAATTTGGGTATATTTTGTTAAGCTCCTGTTTTGAATTTCCAAGTATGTTAACTGATCATTTCGCACGTTAGCAAGCTAGTTATTGTTGGCATTAGCAGGGATTAAGGAAATTTTTATATTGCTTGTATAATCCGATATTTAATATAAGCAATCAGGAAATTAATATTAATTATAAATATAAAATTTAATTTTTATTTAAATTATACTATTATATTTTTTTAATAATAATTAAGTAATTGAGGGAATTAAAAAATGAATAAAATATTTTTTAAACAATATATTATATTAATTTTTTAAAAAAATAATTAAATTCATTAAATATATTATATAGGGTAATATTATGCATTAAGCCTGTAGTTGGGGAGCGGTCACGCGTGGAGTGACTTAACAGATAAATAATAGAGCCACGTGACGTTTACAGATGAATCTCAGAATGATAGAACACGCCAATAATTGTTTTGACTTTGAGGTTTGATTGTAAGATTATTTCGATAAAGATTAAATAATTTAAATTCCGACGACTCGAGTTCATTGTATAAGAAATTCCATAGGAATTCTCTATTGGGCACGTGGAAGAGTTATTTTGGGAGGGGGGGGAATCCAATACATTGCGATATTAAATAAACAAATGTGTTTTTTCTGAAGTTATATGAAAAATTATAAAATAAAAATTAGGACATCGCACCAAATAAATTTGCATTTTGAAATATTTAACCACACATATAGGGAGCATAGATTTAGATTTTTCTGCGTGTCGAAAGAATCCAAAACGGATACTGCTTGGACGGACGGTATTAATAGATTGCAAGCTTTGAGATTGGAGGAATACTGTACTTGTGAGTTACGTGGAATCTAGAATTGCCACAATAAGTAGTACGAGTCTACATGGACATAGTTGGGTAGAATAAGTTTTCTTTATCTGATATTCTATCTAAAAAAAATATAAAATATATTTTATAATCTAATATTTAGCCTTATCTGATAAAAATTCTAACAATTTTAGGTTGGACATGAGTGAATTAGGCATAAATGGATTAGATATACCTAAATCGTGATGTCATATTCATATTGTGAAAAAAAAATATGCAATTATGAACTTCTAAAATAATACCATATTCATTTGTCTTTAATAATTAAATAATATTTATAATCTACTAAGAATAAGGCAACAAAGATAATAATTAAAATCATAAGATCCATTGTATATAAAAAATAAGCGTTGAAATCTAAGTAACTTTTAATTATAACTTTATATCAATCTCCCTAATATTAATAAAGATAAAATATATAAAAAAATAAAATAAATAATTATAATTTGTAATGTAATTATATGATAATTAACAAAGTTAAAAAAAGAAAAAAATAGTATAGTTATAAATATTAAAATATATAATTTACCTACTTAACTATTCATATTTCTAAAATTACTTTCTAGTTACCAGTAGTTATCATATTTTCCCTTTCAAGATAGAGAAAAAAATAAAAGAAGGGGTATTCATGGGTAGGGCAGGGCAGGGCAGCCCCTATACCCAGTGCCCAGCCTAAAAAATATATGGGTTATATTTTGTAGCCCGATGCCCAACCTAACCTTATACTTATCGGGTTGGACATTGTATTTTTATTACGGGCTCAAGAAAGTATATCAGGCCGCAGAGTTTATGCACAACTCTAATAAGTAGCCTCCATATTATTACATAGATAGCTTATTAATCAATCTGTCTTTTAGCACTTCTTAGTTTTAATAAAACTTTTAATTTAGTCTCACAATTCTAATTTTAAAAAATTAATCATATTTGATATAGTAAACTCAACATATTATCTTTAATTTAATATAATTTAATTTATATAATTTTAATTATATTAAAATTTAATCCAATATAACTTTTTTATTTAGACGGCAAATTAAAGCCTAATTATAAAATTAAATATTGAATCTTATATTTAATATCGTTAAAAGTATATCCTATGCCACTAGATTAAATAGTTTTTGACAATATGCTATAATTTAATATTTATAATTTTAACTATATAAAATATTAATTATAACTAACAAATAGGTGGATAAAATGATAACCAATATTATTTTATAAGAAGAATGATATAAATTTAAATTCTATTAATTAATGAGTCAAGCTAAACTAGGCCTTAATTTGACAAAATTAATAGTTGGAAGTTATTAGTACAGATTTAAAAGTCTAGGAAGAGGTTAATTATTGAGTTTTAATTGTTAAAAAGAATATTTGCACATCATTAAAGTTGGGGAGAGTTTTATATAATATAGCTTTTTTAAGGTTGGAGAAAGTAATAAATAAAACAACCTTGTAGCCAATAATTTTGTTACGGACTAAAATTTTAAATAAAAAAAAACTTAAAATTTTAAAATGTCCCAATAAAAACTTAAAAGATTTAGGCATCATCTTAAAGATAAGCACATGGTGCTCATGTCTCGTTATGGAGTCAAGATCATTTATAGCAAAGGAAGTTCGAAATTAAGCATTTAGAGCTAAGAGCAAGAGGCGAGATGGGATATGGACATAATGGCCAAAAGATCATCGACTCTTGGAGCTCATTATGATGGGAAGTAGTTAAAGTCATTCATACATACTTAATGGGAAATCCTTTTGAATAAATTATTAGAATGTAAGAATCCTTCATCATAAATCTTAAAATGTTGGGGTCCTTTGATGTAATATTATATTCCTTCCTCTTTGCCTCTTACTTA
The DNA here is from genome assembly GCA_037074615.1 of Leucaena leucocephala. Classification (NCBI taxonomy): domain Eukaryota; kingdom Viridiplantae; phylum Streptophyta; class Magnoliopsida; order Fabales; family Fabaceae; genus Leucaena; species Leucaena leucocephala. The sequence continues at coordinate 3,187,472 of CM073546.1, read as the reverse complement.
ATTCTTATGATTTTTTTTTAAAGAAAATATCTATCAGTGAAGCTTGCAGGTCCAACTCCGTGGTCCTCTCCACTCCATGGTTGCTCTTCTTTGTCATTGTCGGAGGGCATCATAATTTATTTATTTTTAAGAGGGAAATGTGTTACTTACAGCTTATGCTACCTGGATGTTCAGTACTGTCATGTACCCTACATTTAGTGTTCACAATGGTGAACAGAAAAACGTGGGGATAAAACGTTCACGCGTCACAAACACGTATTTTTTGTCTTTTATGATTCCACAAAAGAAAAAAATATTTGCCGACCCTTCGCTCCTAAATATCATGGTTTTTTTTAAAAAAAAAAATTGATATTTTAAACCTTAGGAAAGTTATTTTTTATTTAGATTTGACAATATTTGAATTTGCATCAAGCTAATCCTACAGGCTAATTAGCCCTATACCCAATTTGGTAATATTTTCTTAAAAGAATTATGTATGTCGTGGTTTTGGGAGCAATGACACTATCGAACTCCCAGATATTTCAGGAAAGATAATTTAATTATTTAATATTGAATATTTAAGGTTTCCTACAATTTCATTTTTCATTATTCCCAAACCCCAATTTTCTTCCTCTCCTACCCAGTTAGGTTCATATTTAAATTCATATTTAAGGGATTTTTTTTAATCATCTTATCGGGCTCAATGATGCGAAGCAACAAAAAATTAAAAGGCTTTGGAATTGGTGTTCAGCTTTAACATAATCTAATGAAAATAATTAGCCACTTACAACATATAAACTAATATTTATTTTTTTATTAAGAGAAGTACTGATATTTAGTATTTAATATTATCTGAAATATAAATATAAATATACATATATTTAAAAAAAAATTGATTTAGCTCGGCTGGCCTGATTGGTATGCAATCCTGGTGTTGCCATTCATCTCATTACTTTTTTTTTATGTAAAAAAAATTTTAGAAAGGGTTTGAGTTCACCTATAATCTAAGAGTAAAGCGAAGTCTCTCTTCCTCCTAAGTAATATCAATGTCAGATAGAACGAGCCGTCTATTACCCTCAGGTATAAAGGGTTGTATAGTCTATGATATATAATGGGCCCAAGAATAGTTTCACTTTATTCGGTCCAATTCAAATGGGCCTAAGGAGAAGGCCTTTTCAACTTCTATTCAGCTAACTGAACCAACGAATTTGTATAAAAAAAAACTGTCCAAATATTTGTTTTTGAAATAAAAACTGGAATTCATATACTAAAAATAAGTACAACTGCAAGGTAAGCAAAAAATCTAGACAAAATCTCTCCTGTATAAAAAAAAGAATATAGAGAAAGCAAAACTATCCCTCATCAACCTACGCCTCCTTAATAAAAGCTGAAGGTGATCAAGTAGACAAAAATTGCTTTCTATGTGAGTTTTTAGCTAAAAGGTTAGCATTAGTTATGGTTTCCCTATATGTATGCTTAACCACAACCTGTCAATCTCTATGAAGAATAAACATGACATCATCCTGAACATCCTTTGTAGGGATGATTTCTGACATATCCTCTCAGAGCATAATCAATAGCTTCTATACAATCAGAGAGCAAAATAACCTTCCTAAGAGTTTATTTGATTTGGGGGTTTTAGAGAGGAGAGGAGGAGAGATAAAAGTGTGTTTAGTTGAGAAAAATAGAGAGAAAGGGAGGGAAGATTTTTTATCTTTTTGTGGTCCCCTCCCCTCCAAAAGTGGGGGGTTTTAGAAGGGAGAGAAAATTTTCTATTTTTATGGCCAAATTACCCTTAATGTTTATTTAATATTCCAAATGTACCCTTAAGCCTTTTTTTTTATTTTTTTTCACACGTAATTTTTTTTAATTGTTAAAATTTAATAAACATAATAAATTATTTATATATTATATTAAAATATATAATAATTATATAATTAATAAAAAATAATATTAAAATTTTATCATATTTTTTAATTTTATTATACATAAATGAGATAAAAAATTTCAAGATTTATAAATTAAAAAAATAATAATTTTGATATGAATATTATAAATAAAGAGTAAATAAATTTAAATAAAGAGATAAGGGTATATTTGTCAATTTATAATTAATTCCCCTCCCCTCCCCTCCCTTCTCCTTCTGAACTAAATAAAAAATATCATTAATTAACCTCCCCTACTTTTTCTTATCATTCCTTAAATTAATCTAACCTACTATCTCTTTAGCGGAACCAAAACCTAAAACCTTTAGACTAACACTAAAACCTTTAGATCAACATATGTTAGGACCATGTACAAAACCAAGCAGCTCCGCAATATTGGGTGGAACTGAAACGAGTTTACAGAGCACAACCTCCACAGCCACTGTTTCCACTTTCCCGCACTGATCCATCAACATCTAACTTAACATACTCCTCTTCATGATATATTTACTTTGCTGTCATTAAAATTAAAAGGTTGATAATAAAATATGAACATGGCATCTATTTTTCCCCCAACTTTGAACGTTTAGATTCTTGAAAAAAAAAGGAGAAGCAAGAATATAAAAATGAAAAGAAACTGATGTGAAAACACTCACAATCACAGAACATGGCTCATAAAACGCTAAATATAGAAAACCCAGTGCCGGTAAGGACAAATGATGTGCCGTTAAGCCAAGTCACAAAACCATTTCACTTTTGGGAACTTAGTGTTGTGGTCCATTTCCCACTCCATAGTGAAGATTCGAGCATTTTGATTCTCATGCAACTCCACTATAAATTCTCATGAGGAATCTTGAATCACTGATACAGTCAAAGGATAACGTAAAAAACTGTCTGTAGATGTTCGTGGTTCAAACTTCAAAGAATTCTGATCAACGTGTTCAGTCATAAGCTGCCAAGCAATGTGGATCTCAGAACACGTTTCAAGTTTTAACCAAACAAAAGAAAACAGATACAGAATCTCATATATCAGTGTTCAGCTCAATCCATTGTGCTATGCTGCATTAACATGTTTTCAAGATCTCCCACATCATCTCTTGGCCTTTTCTGTGTCGTGTACTGCACTTTTTCTCATGCTTTTAGCCCCACAAAGCCAAAGAAAGATAGAAAACAAGCAGTGTTTTCCAAATGAAATTACAAAGTTGTCTCGTCATTTTTTTTTTATTTCAAATGGAATATAAGAGCTTGAGCTCCTTCTTACATATGATACATGTAACAAAACAATGTGTCAAGTAATGGAAAATAAATTTTCAACTAGAGGCTGGAAGCTTAGAAGGAGATGCAGCCCTGTCTGACTCAATCATGGACTTGATATAAAATTCACCTGCTTTATATGATGACCTCACCATGGGACCAGATGCAACATACCGAAAGCCCTATCACACAAAACGTACAATAAAATCCATCATTCATACCACATGACCATGATAATTTATACATCTGTCATAAGAGAAAGAAAGAAGAAGCTTTTTATCGATGAGTTTTCACACAAATTGAAGTTTTGCTGCAAGCTACAGTAATTCAAGATAAATGCACCATTATTACACTGGCATGTTTATCTTTGAAATGCCAGATACAGTGCTACACCTAGATCTCTGTATACAGTGACACTAAGGCATGCTAATTGCAAGATTGAAAAGTAAGGAATTATTTCATCATGAAGTGGCAAGATACTGACAATTCTCTGCACAAAGAATGAATTTGCATCGGTGCACCAGATTACTAGCCGGACATGTATAATGAGAACTAGGCTCCAGGTTAGCTATCCTTTTTTTTTGGGACACTTTTCCATAGTCGTTGTATTATAAAAGCAGAAAAAAAGAACAAATCTGCTACAAGGAATAACACTTGAAAACAAAAGCTATAGGGGTAACCAGGTTCTCATCTGCACATCCTCCCCCAAGACGAAGTATTCTCTTGCTGGGACAATGTAGTCTTTGGCGATTTTTCCTTCTCTTTTTCTTTAATTTTTAAAACTTGTGAAAACCGGTATATGCTAGAAATATAAATTTGTAGTAAGCTGGCAGGGGTTGTACAACCATCCAACATGGACAGCAAGGCTTGGCTGAAGAAGAATTCAGACAGTAGGACATATGCTGGCTGTTAATTTTTCTCGAAGTTAGTCCAGGAAGGGTCAATAAGAAGGGAGGTCAGAATGAAGAATGGGTACCGGAAGATAATTGAATGGTTTTGGGAGATTTCTAGCATCTTGAACAGCTGCAGTGTTTTCTTTTCTAGCTATTTGGATTTTGTAGCAATGCAATTAGAATTCTAGGATACCAACAAAGTTATGATAACAAGAATCGATACTCTTATAAATGACCAGTGACTTAGCTACCAATAGATGTAAGCATGAAACATTACTTTGGTTAATAGAAATGTAAAATATAATTCATCAGAACCACTAGTGCAAAAGCTAGAAACTTACCATGTCCATGCCAAGCATCCGATACCTCTCAAAAGCCTCAGGTGTAATGTATTCGGATACTGGCATATGGCGTTTTGAAGGTCTCATATACTGACCAAATGTCATCACATCAACACCAGCTGCTCTCACCTTCTCCATCGTCTTTACAACCTGATCGGGTGTTTCCCCACAGCCTAACATGATTGATGTCTTGGTGAGGGTTCCAGCAGGCGCATAATCTTTGGCCATCATTAGAACATCCATAGACTGCTTAAAATTAGCACGATGATCCCTTACAACACTCTGAAGCTCCTCCACTGTCTCAATATTATGTGCCAGGACATCTAATCCTGATTTGGAAACCTTCTCCACACAGCCAGCATCTCCTCGGAAATCAGGAACTATTACAACAAAAAAGCGCATCTACTGTCATAGGGAAGAAATTGGCAATGCTTTCAAAAAATGGCTTCCAATTAAATAAAATTCCCACAATGATATACCACCTCAACAAATATGCACTGAACATTATAATGGAATCACATAAATAGAGGTAACTCTTGAATTAAGTACTAACACACAATCAGCCAAAAAGGGAAAGCTCGTCACACCACGTCACATATTATAAGATTTTACATTACCAAAGGCAAATATTTGATAAAAAATATACCAAAAATATATTGGATAAAAAGACTCCTAAAAGATCATTATCGGCTTTACATTGACTAGCTATAAGGTGTACCCGGAAAATGGCTGAAAATTGAAGAATATGACTTCAGCAATCTTTTTTCACTGCCTACAAAAATTCGGGGAGCATACCTAAAGCTTCTATGAGCATGTTTGGCTTCAATGCCTTCAGCTTTTGCACTGTTTCAGCAAAATGACCGCTCCCTTGATCAGGTAAATCATCACGATCAACACTGGTAATAACCACATAATCCAGACCCCATGATGCAATTGCTTCAGCCACATTGGTCGGCTCCTCAGGGTCAGGTGGGGGAGGAGTTCGAGATGTCTTCACGTTACAAAATCTGAGCATCAGAATATGAATTGTTCGACTTCAGGTCAACGAAGGTGGAGAGAGATATTTCAGGTGCAGGTAAATACACTATTTTGAAACAAACAAAATATCTCAGGCAGTAAAATGGTACACTCGTCCATTGTAATTCACAATTCAAAATCATTTCCTGATACATAAAGAACCAAAATCACTTCAGACATTGTTAGTAAAGTCAGCAATGAGTAGAATCATGTGATGTAACCTGCAACCTCGAGTACAAGTATCTCCCAATATCATGATGGTCGCGGTGGCAGTCCCGGTCTCACCACCAGACCAGCACTCACCCAAATTTGGGCACTTGGCCTCCTCACAAACCGTGTGAAGCTTCAATTCTCGAAGCTTCTTCTTGATCTGCACATACTTCTCTCCACCGGGAATCGATTCCTTCATCCATTTGGGCTTGGGTAGCGGCTTCTTCTTCGTCCCAACCTCGACAGAGTATAAATTGTTCGACGTCAGGCCAACGAAGTCGGAGAGAGATGGCGATTCCTCCTCAAGCCGAGCTCGGAGACCCGCAAGAGTCTGAGGATATTGAGACGGAGAGCTGGAGGGTGTGGTTGTGGACGATGAGGAAAAGGGCTTGGCAGTGGAATTGAGGATTCGAGAAACGGTTCTGATGCGGGAATACATGATATCTCTCATTGCGCTTCTCTTCGGAACAGCCAGAGATAGAATGCGCAGAGCCGCAGAGGCAAGAGAATGAGGATGATGTATGTCTGGTCAAGGAAGTGCGTCGCGACAAACAACCTCTACCGGTCACACTATGGGCCTAAGCATTGCGGCAAATTGACTAACAATCACTGGGCCTGTTATTGGATCTTCGATTTGAAAAATATGAATTGGGCTTTAAAAGCCTCCACCCAATTGAAGTTTATTTAGGCAGCAAAATGAAAATTGGAGAAAAATTGTATAAAAAAAAACATTGGAGAACAAATATTAAACAAAAAAAAGGAAAATAAACCAACAAAGGGACACGATTTGGTTGATAACTAAGTCCCTTATCAATTTATACGCTTTAAAAATATTAGTTTCTAACTATTAATTGAATAATACTATCTAAACTTTATAAAAAAATTGAAAAATTAAAACCCTCATGTGGTGTAATTTTTTTATATAGCTATATAATTAGGTTATATTTAAATATTATTAGACTTAATTGGGGTCACATGTTATTGATTTGTATGTTATTATTGCAGATTTTTAAAATTAATCTCCTTAAATTTAAAGGTTTTATATATAATATTTTTATTATGGTAGAAGTAAAAAGAGGTAGAGAATATGATTTTTAAGTCTCCCAACTGGATTTCTTAGATGAAATTTCTTGAAATACATATCATGACAATATGAAAAAGAATGTTTAATATTTGTTAGATTGACTTTTCAAGACAAAATCCGCGCCATGGAATCAAACTAGGAAACACCCTGGAACTTGCATGGAACTCTTTTTAATGCAGGGCAGGGGATAAATACACAAGTAATATTTAATATAAAACGGTGGAGGTTGTTGGTAAAAAATATAATAAGAGGACTGAATAATAAATAAGATGTGAAAAAGGGTGGGTAGGTGATATCTGAGTTAAAGTGGCTGATTAAGGAGTGGAACGTCAATTTAAAAGATTCTATGTTATGGATGGGTATGGTCTTTGCCTTTTGTCTTCCAAATAAGATATGTATGTCTGGTTTTTCTTGTAGGAAATGTCAGGAAAAGCGAAAGACAACGACATCAGATCAGTGTGTGTGTGTGTGTGAGAGAGAGAGAGAGAGAGAGAGAGTGATATGTATACATAAATTATATATAGGGCTTGCCCACTCACACACGAATACCATATGCCCCACATAATTAAAAAGCTCTGAAACAAAATCAACTTGATGTTCTGAATAAATAAGTGAGTCACTATACCTTATATTTAAAATAAAAATTACATATAAAACATATTTTATTAAAAGATATAAAATTTATCTAATAATTAATTTATTTTTAGAGGACTAAAACAAAAGAAAGAAAAAGTTTTTTTTATTATTTATCTGATTTATTAAAATTTTATTCTAATTATATTTAAATTTAATTTGTATTATATATTTAATTATGATGAATGGGTATTTTAATAAAAAAATTATACATATTAATATTTAAATTTAAAATTTTATTTAAATAATATTAAATTATTTATTATTTAAATTAATTTTAATAGAAGGAGAATCTTTAAAGCAGCTAATAAATGCTAACACGACCCTTGGGGCTTTTGGATGGGACGGGAACTTCCGCAGAATATTCAAACATGTCACTAGCAATTTCCAATAGTAAACGTTGTCTTTTGGGTACGGTGGTTAATTAATTAATTGCCTCGGCTCACTAATTACCTATCCTATAAGTCATTAATTGACTATATAACGTGTGAGTGTAACCCTCCTACTGCCTCTTGATTAGAGATAGAAACAGATCGCGATCTGTCAGAGGTCTTTAATTTAGGGTGTGTTTGAATTAATTTTTAGAGAATAGATTATGGGAAGAATAGATTTTAGAGAGAATAGATTCTGGAAAGAATAGATTTTAGAGTGTGTTTGGGAAAGCGTTTGGGAATGGATTTTGGGGCAAAACTTCGGTTTGAAAAAATTTCACACAAACATCAATTTTTGTCCAGAATTGATTTTGAGCCAAAACCTCGGTTTGTAAAATTTTTTGCCAAACAGCAATTTCCTCCAAAATTGATTTTGGGCAAAATCTCAGTTTGAAACCATGGTTTTGAAGAAGCTATTTTTCAATAGATTTTGGAACTGGAAAAGAGCTTATAGATTATCTAATTACTATTTTACCCTACTTTTTTCTTATACTCTCTCTCCTCTCTCTCTCCTCTCTCCCCTCTCTCTCCTCTCTCCTCTCTCCTCTCTCTCCTCTCTCTCTCCTCTCTCTCCTCTCTCCTCTCTCATACTTTAATCAAATCATACCCTTTTTAGTAATTTATTAATATAAAAAGTGATTCTACTATTAATCATCCAAACATCTCTATTTGTAAAATCTATTATTCTCATAATCTATTCTTCCCAAAATCTATTATCCATAATCTATTCTTCCTAAAATCTATTCTCCCCAGAATCTATTCTCCCAGAATCTATTCCCCAGAATCTATTCTCCAAAAGCTAATCCAAACACACCCTTAGAGAATAGATTTTGGAAAGAATAGATTCTGGGAAGAATAGATTTTGTAAATAGAAATGTTTGGATGATTAATAGTAGAATCACTTTTTATATTAATAAATTACTAAAAAAGGTATGATTTGATTAAAGTATGAGAGATGAGAGAGAGTAGAGAATAAATAGGAGAGAGGAGAGATAGAGGAGAGAGGAGAGAGAGGGAGAGGAGAGAGAGGAGAGAGATGAGAGAGAGTATAAGAAAAAAAATAGGGGTAAAATAGTAATTGAATAATCTATAAGCTCTTTTACAGTTCCAAAATCTATTTTCAGTAGCTTATTCAAAACCATGGTTTCAAACCGAGGTTTTGCCCAAAATTAATTCTGGACAAAAATGGCTGTTTGGCTCAAAGTTTTTCAAACCGAGGTTTTGGCCAAAATCAATTCTGAACACAAAATTGATGTTTGGGTGAAATTTTCCCAAACCGAAGTTTTGTCCAAAATTGATTCTCCAACCATGGATGCCAAACACGCACCTAATCTATATTAGACTTAGTCTAATTTAATTTATTTAAAAAAATACGTAAACTTAAACCTGTTTAAAAGCCTATTTTTTTTAAGAGGTCAGGCTCAAGCTTTTTACGAAACCTGTTAGGCTTATCAGGCGACCTGGGCCTGTTAGTCAAAATTTATTTAATATTAAAGTATAATAAATAGGTGTTAAACCTATCACATATTAAACACAATATAAGAGTCAAACTATTAAATTAATATGTATTATTATACATTTTATTTGAATTTTATTTTAACAGGCCTGTTAGAGGGTCTGTTATGAGAGCCTGTTACGAAAACCTATTATAAAGGCCTATTAAGTAGCTTATTAGAATAATTAAAAAAATCAGGCTTTTTAAACAGGCTTCAAGCCAGGTCAGACATTTATACAGGCCATGTTTTGACCAAAAAAAAAGCCTATAACAGGCCATAGATCAGACTAAGGTCGAATTGACACTTAACAGGTGAGACTTATTAAGGCTAAAGTCTGACTTATTTTGATCTCTACTCTTGATTGATTGTGACAGGCAATGCAATGAAATAAGGATATATGTTTGGTAATAGATCCATTAAAACTAACGCGCTTAAAAGTACCTACCTCCTCGATTCATATCGAGGGATTGTTTGTGAAACCCTCAAGCTATAGCTTTAGAAGCATTTTTTTTTTAAAAAAAAATCCTATAATATATTTATCTAAAATCATTTTTAAAAAGCCAATTAAAAGGGGGTAAACCGTAAGCTGTCCAGAAGACCAAACCAGATAACTCATACTGAAGCGTATTATTAAGTATTTAATCTATTAATATGGGACAATATCTTTGGGTGAACGGTCAAATTTTCATTAGCATGGAATTCTTACACTTAGAATCGTCTAGATTATTTGATAAAGAGACAATCAATAAAAAAATTATTTAAAAAATTTTATTAGTTAAAATTGTCTAATCTATTTTTAATATAAAATATATTAAAGGTTTTATACAAATAAATAATAATAATAATAATAATAATAGAACTTAGCTCTTTTTAAGCAATACAATATTTAAATAAGGGGTTCCACCTATTTTTCTCATTGACAAATGACATATTGGACTAATAGTAACTTGGACTTGAAAGTGGAATGAACTTTCTACCTGTTTTTACGGTGGGATTCTTTACAAGGGAGCGTGTGGGAAGCAGAGAAAAATGACAAGAAGGCATGGCCCACTTGAGTTGAAATTGGCAAGGAAGGGAAAAGGAGCTCCTTTCGTATTTATCCATCTTGCCTTTTCAAACTTGTGGCGCATTTTACGAACCACCGATATATCATTGAAAGCGATGTCTTGTTTTACTCATATTTTTTTTATGTCTTATCATAAGTATCGCTAAGGACACATTTTCGTTTTAATTATTTCTAGGAATGGAACCGTAAAACGTTTAAAATTGTTTTATTTTCTTTTTCTTTTTGAGTAGACATAGGGAGTGTCAAATAATTAGAAGCCAAAACATGAAACAAAAACAAGCCACATGCAGGGAATGAATCTTATATAAATCCGTGACGAATTACTCTGATTCATTGTGGTTTTTCTGGTGTGGTTTCGTCCCCCCAATTCTCCTCCTTAGTGCCTGTTTAGCAATTAGATTTAAAAAGTTATTTGTAATAAATTTTTAGTTTAATTTTTTTAAATAATTAATTATATTTATTTATAAATAATTTTTAGTTAAAATTATGATTTAAAATAATAATTTTAAATAAATTACTAAAATTAGCTTTTAAAATAGTAAAAGAGTTTATAAACTATTTAGTTATTATTTTACTCTTAATTTTTTATACTCTTATCTCATCTCTTCTCTATTTTTGACCCTCTCTCTTCTTCACCCTATATTCTCTCTCCTCTCTCTTCTCTATACTCTCTCATCCTTCATTTTTTTCTCTACCATATCTCATTTATCTTATTTTTAATTAAATCATACATTTTTTAGTAATTTACTAATATAAAAAATAATTATACTATTAATTATCTAAATATCTCTATTTTTAAAATATATTTTTTTTAAAATCTATTATTCAAAAGCTAATATAAATATACCCTTAGTCTTATATTTATTCTCCTAAATATTGATTTTCACATATTAATGAGGATAATGCTGTATTACAAAGTGACGAGTTTAATTAAGCCTATCAATAATATATATATATATATATAATAACTACTTCAACTTTAACACCCCTACCAGCCAACACTAGTAGTAATAGAAAAAAGGGATTAAACTTCTACGGTCAGGCTCAATAGTTTTTTTTTAGTAATTTTTTTTTTAGATAATTTCAGTATTAATTCTTTATTAAAATCAAAATATAATTTTATAATTTAAAAAATATTTATAAAAAAATTATAAAATTACTGATCAAACAAAGTTATCGCAACCTAACATTGTTATGTGTAGCGTACGATAGTTTTCAAAGTAATGATAATATTGTTCTATTCTGGTCAGTGGGCCATCTCCCCCATTCTCAACCTAACATTCTTATCTGTAGCCTATGATGCTTTCATTGGCATCAGCATTTACCAGTTGCTGTTTAGGTTGAGGGTGTTTATAGAGCAGTGACCCAGTATATTTATCTAAACTCGTAAAAAAAAAGTATATTTAACTCAATAAATATAAGATAGAGTCAGATATTAAGTTATAAAATGTAACTCATACTTTTTTCGGGTTGAACATTGGGTAGAGGGGTTACCCTGCCCTACCCATGAGCACTCATTCTTTTATTTTTTATTTTTATTTTTCTCCTTAAATGCTATATTTAAAAAGAAGAATATGATAACTACTGGTGACTAAAAGGTCATTTTAAAAATATAAGTAGTTAAGTTAATAAGTTACGTCTTTTAATATTTATAACTATATTGATTTTTTCTTTTTCTTTAACTTTACTAATCATAATATAATTATAATATGATTATATTATAAATTATAATTATTTATTTTATTTTTTTAAAATATTTTATCCTTGTTAACATTTGAAAAGTTGATACAAAGTTACAATTATAAATTACTTAGATTTTAAAACTTTTTTTTATATATGCAATAGATTTCAATATTTTAATTATTATCTTTTTGTTACTTTATTTTTAGTAAATTATAGATATTATTTAATTTTTGAAGATATATAAATATTGTATTATTTTATAAGTTTATAATTGCATATTATTTTTCATAATATGAGCATAACATCATAACTTGGGCATGCTCAGTTTGCCCATGCCCAGCCCGCTTATACATAACTTAAAATAATTAGGGTTTTTATCGGGCAAGGTGGGATATCGGACTATAAAATGTAGCCCATACTTTTTTTATGTAGGAAAATTACCCTATCCCATACTACCTATAAATACCCATAATTTAGATGTATCGGTCACGGCTCAAAGGTCTTTCAGGTCGTCGTTTAATGTCAAATACAAACCAAGCTTTATTTTCCCCCCCGTTGAAAATGCTATGACACTTCAATTCCCGTCCCCCACCATAAATCTATATCTACATCCATATACATATATACCTCTGAGCTCTTTAGATATTTAATATGTAATATACCTAATTAATTTAATTTAATTAAAAAATTCAATTAATTAATATATTTTTTTAAATAATTATAATAACTTTTTAACTAATTTTATTTATCTCATATTTAATTAAATTAAGAGAGTATCAATAATAGAAATTTTAAAAAATAATAAATATATAAAATATATTTTATATTTATAATTAATATTTATTTTTTAATTAAATTATATATTAATTATTATATGAGTATATATGTATGTCAACCCAAAACTATTTCCATTGTGGCAAAAGATATTAAAAGCATGAACAATTTGATCAAAGAGTGCATATAGAAGACAATAGTATATCCAATGGTCTTTACTTTTCTTCTTGGATTTTAATATAATAATTATTTAATTAATTTAATTATATTAAATAAATTAATATAATATTTTTTAAAAAATATGTTAATTATTTTTATTAATTATTAATTTTTTATTTGTTTTCTTATTTAATTATTCTTCAAATAGTGTTAATATGATTAATTTAAAAAATTTTAAATATATAAAATATAACATATATTAAATTTAGGATTTTTTTATTATCTTATATTAAGTATGGAGGAGTAAAATTTGAAACGCACTGAGAAGCCGTATTATGGGCTTTTTTTGATAAAATTTTAAAAATAGATTTATAATTTTTTTAACAATTTATAGAAAAATAGTTTTTAGAGAAGAGTTTATTAAAAAAAATGGTTTTAAATAAATAAGTGTTTAGATAGTTATTTTTAAAAGTACTTTTATTATTAGTAAATTATAAAAAATTATATGAGTATTAAATGATGAGAGATAAGATATAAGAGAATAGATGAGAGAAGTGGTAAGAAAAAAAAGAGAAATTATGTAAAAAAAAGTATGAGAGAGAAGATAAAGTGTAAAAAAATATATGAGCGATGATGAAAAAAAATAGGGATAATATAATAATTGGTTAGTTTATAAATTCTTTTACTATTCTATAAGCTACTCTCGTAAACTTATTTTAAATATTATTTTAAAATTATAATTTAATTTAAAAAATTATTTAAATAAATATAATTATTTATTTTAAAATTTTATCTTAAAAAAGAATTTTTGAAACCACGTTTCGATGGTTTACAAATAGGCACTACAAATAACAAAACACGAGGAAAGCAAGACGGAGAAAAAATAATGTGTGTATTTTACTATTCTATAATAAAAATGGCGTCTGGTAAGGTAAAGTAGACGTTGGGGACTCCGCCAAGACAAAACTGGACGTTGGAGGGTAAGGTCCAGCTAGGATGAATAATTGGTCGATGAGGAGCAGAGCAGAGTAACGGACGTCTTCTGTGCTCGTGCACGTGGCGCGTTTTTGTTGGACATTGATTCGTGTTCTCCTTCACATGGCTGCGCCAAATTCTCCACCTCATGTGAACGGCCCCATCTCCTTTTCTTTTACTAATTTCTACTCTGTCCTTCTAGAGTTATTCACCAAACAAATTTTCTAACTACTGTTATTATTATATAAAAATGTTTCCTAAAATATCTTTCTTTTAAAGAGGATATCAAATAGTAAAATTAATATAATGAAAGATTAAAACATTATATTATAATAAAATAATATAAGAAGGTTGAAAGTTGTGGTATGAATATTGAGATGAGGGATTGTCTCTAATCTCTCATCTCTGACAAGTATCAGAGAGTCATTTAAAAATAAGATTATTTTTAATCTATTTAGAAAGAATATGTTATTCTGTATAAATTAATCTATTCAGTTATATCTTTTTGGTAAGGAACTCGTGATTAGTGTTGAGTTAATAATCAAAACGAGCTTAACTAAATAGGATGTGAGATAAGATGGAGCGGAAAACTGGTCTCTATCCATCATTGCTTTTATACATCAATTCCATGAGTAATGGTCGAAAGTCTTTTCATCTGTTTTGATAGCTACAAACCAATAAATGTTCGGATTATTTGGATTTCCATCTCACCCCACAAGCGACATTACACTGTCTCATTTATTTCCCGCAACAAGAAGCTAATAACCAATCATAAAATAATTAATTAATAAATTATGAAATCTATATGCGCTTCCTCCAATCATGAGAGTGAGTATACTTCAAATTCAGTGGGCTTTAAAATAGCTGACACGGATCCCATAACAATCATCCCCCCCAACACGTGATCACCTTACAGAATCTGGCGGCTCTAAGACAATTACAGTTGTGCATTCTCTCAACCCATATTCTCACCATCACGCGCTTTCCTCCCTCGTAAACAACACCTCCTCCCATCGTAACCCAATAATACCGGAGTCTGTGTGAATAGGATTTTAAAAACGAATTTATAAAAAAAAATTTATTGACAACTTATAGAAATTTTTTTAAAAAAAGAGCTTATAAAAAAAATAATTTTAAATAAATAAGTATTTAAATAGTTATTTCTAAAAATATTTTTATTATTGGTAAATTACGAAAAATGATATGAGTATTAAATGAGGAAATATAAGAGAGGAGAGGAGAGAGGGTATAAGAAAAAATAGGGGTAATATATTAATTGGTTAGTTCATAAACTCTTTTATTGTTCCATAAGCTGCTCTGATCAGCTTATCTGAAATCTTGATTTTAAACTATAGTTTAATCTAAAAGTCAATTTGACTAAATATGACTGTTTGTTTTAATTTTTTTTTAAACTAAAATTTATGCCCAAAAGCTATTAGAAATCAGGTTTAGGGTAATTTTCATATAGGCCCTTAATTAACAATAAAAAGTAAAACATTAAAAAATTCAAAGTATATAAAAATCAGTAGACTGAATTAAATAAATATCATATATTAAAAGAATTTATTTTTATTTATAATAAAATAAATTTAATTCTATCAGTAGAATGGCCTACTAGTTTCTGTATAGCTGTAATCATTTTACTGTCTACTACTTTTTTCTCCTTTATAAATAACAACTATTTAAATGATGCTAATCAAATTATTAATCTAAATTAATTAAAAATAATAAATATATTAAAAATATAATTGTTATTTTAAATATAACTTTGTTTATTGGGATTATAGTTGTGAGAGAGTATATGAGAGAAAAGAAATAAAAGAGATACAGAATTAATTAAAAGTAAATATAGAAAATTACATTAAATCTTTAAATAAAAGATAAAACTTTACTTATGTATTGGATGTTGTTTATAAAAGGCACTGAAGGAGCAATAGCCACCTTTTGTCAACCCTACCAAGTTTAACGAAGACGAGGAAAATTTTAATTTCTTGTCAGGGAATATATGCTGGTATGCTAAATAATTATTCCAATGTCGCAACTTGCAAGTCAGAAAAAGTTGGAATCGTTTCAAAGTTTCAAATCTGATCGTAACAAAAAGGAAGAACGTAAAGGGTTATTCTACTTACGTGCAAGCAATGTAGTAGAGGAAGAGGAGGATAGCTTTGAAAGTCGGAACTGTACGCGTCGGCAAGGAGCGTGGCGCGGTGCTTTCACCGTTTACTGTAGACATTACAAAGGAGATATGTCTGACTTGCACTCTTCTTTTTATAATTGTTTCGTAGAGCGGTTAAGCTCAGAAGAGAGACAGAACCAGTGGCCATACAGAGACGGGGAAAAAAGAGCAAGAAAGATTCACTCTTTCAGAGAATTTCCGAAGTGTGTGTGCCTTTACGGATTTTTCTCTGCCTTTTTCCTGGGCTCCTGCTTTTTCCATAGGTAGGGTTTTACAGACTATAGTATGTAAAATCTTCGTTGTTGTTGCCTTTTCCTTTTGCTTACTTTCCCAGCTCCACTGCTATTTTTTTATTTCATTTGATTCTTAACCATTAAGTTTATTTGTTGAGCTCCAATTAAGGTTTTTGCTTGTGGAGTGTGTGCTGAATTCTCTTGATTCATTTTCGTTCATTTTCCCAGCATTTGCTGAAATTTTGAGCTCCTCACTTGCTCTGCGAGTTCATTTTGATCTCGGATTTCGTCCTCACTCTTCAGTCATGTATGAGATTTTCTCGTTACTTTTTTTCTTCGTGTGTGTGTAACTGTTGATAATTATGTTTTTCTTTCGCTTTTAGCTTAGTTGCCTTTTCCTGCAATCTGATTAAATGCCTTTTTCTCTCTCCCTAAACTGTTTGGGCTGATTTTTCAGTTGGGAGTATGTTGTCCTGATTAGCTTCGCTGTAGAAGATTGAACTGAGCCGGGGATCAATGGGTGGGATGAGATCTGGTTCTGAGTATAAAGGAGCGAAGATCTATGGACAAGTTTTATTGGGATTCATGTTGATCAGCACGATTCAGTTTTCACTAGCGGACACGAATCCTTCTGACGGTAATTTTTTCTCCCTTTTAAGTTTCATCATTTTTAGTTTATTTGCTGATTGATGATATGATCTTCGAAGTAACGCGAGAGAATGAGTAGGAATTGACTTGAGATTTACTGGTGGCTCAACTGTTGTTAGCAAACAGGAGAGCCTTCTGTTTTTTGGAATGCCATTTCGTGGGATAATCTATTCCCCAATAGAAACTGATGTACCAAACGTTCCTTGCTTCTCAGGCTTACTGGCCTCGTTTTTAACGCTAGTATGAATATGCTTCCTTATCTGGACCAAGGAAAGGAGGACTACTGAACTGTGGGTGTGTCGGAACTAGAAAATTACAATAGAAACTTAGGATTGTTCTGTTTCTGATATTTGTGACAATTCCATTTATGTATGGTCAACACGAGTTCTAAAATATACTTGTTCAAACAGTTTCTGCAATAAATAACTTATATGCTGCGCTGGGATTTCCTGTTCTCCCCGGGTGGGTTCCAAGTGGGGGAGACCCGTGTGGACAAGCATGGCAAGGCATTCAGTGTAATGGTTCAGATATACAGACAATGTATGGTATCCCATCCCCTTGTTTCTTCTTCATATTGATTGATATCTCTCAAAATAGTAGGCTCTCGGTTCCCTTAACAACTTATGATGTCTGACAGAGTTTTGGTTGGTGCAAATTTGGGAGGCGAACTGGGTGATAGCTTGGGAACGTTTGCTTCTATAAAGAAACTGTAATAACACTCTTCTCTCTCTGGCTGTATTTCTTGGTCTCCGCCACACATCACTATGAGTGTGCATAGTACATTTGTATGAGTTCGTCCGCAAGCATTATATTTTGTCAATTCTTGAGTCTCTGAAACCCTCCTTCTTATTTATACATCTCTTCTGCACTGTCAATAATGCTTTAAACATTTTTGGGGCAGAGATCTAAGCAACAACCACATTGGCGGAAGTCTTCCAACAAGCTTGCCAGTCTCCTTGCAAAATTTGTATGTAATACTTACCTTGATACAATACTAGAGCTCTTGCCAACAGTTTTAACAAGGCATAATTTTCTGTTCTATTTTAGTTTTCTTTCAGATAACCAGTTCACTGGAAGTATTCCAACCTCTTTATCTACATTGACTGAACTGACAGTCATGTGAGTTTTTGTCGCCTCTCCTAGTTTTCTTTTTTTATCTGGTGATTATTGAGGTCAAATTTCATTGTACTGTTATCTCTAAATAAGATTGAGTTATCTCCTTTCAGATCTTTTAATGACAATCAATTATCAGGAGAAATCCCGGATATATTTCAATCGCTCACGAAATTGGTTAATCTGTAAGACCGTATTTTAAATATTATAGATTATTTGAGTGAATATTGATTACACATTATTTACAAAAGATACTAATGGAGCCGCTAATACCATTGTCCAGAGATTTAGCGAATAACAATTTTAGTGGGGAACTGCCTCCATCTGCAGGGAATTTGTCAGCTTTGGCCTCCCTGTGAGTATTTGGTCTTGGTAAGACCATCTGTATGAACTTATCTCCCAGTTGTGGATCATGCGAACTAACTAATCCCTTATTGGCAGACATTTGCAGAACAATAAACTATCTGGGACCCTTGATGTTTTACAAGACCTTCCACTGAATGAGTTGTACTTCTCCTTGCCTTGCCTCATAAATTTTAATGATATTATCATTTATATAAATGTCTTAAATATGGATAGGTTATAGAACTTTTGGAACGCCTAAAGTATTACATACTATCTTTTAATTAGTCTTCCTTCATGCCCTCTTGTTTATTTCGTGTACATTCTACCCTTGTTTGAACAGGAATGTAGAGAACAACCAATTCAATGGTCCAATTCCTCAAAAGCTTCTAAGCATCCCAAACTTCAGGTGGAAGCTTTAAACTTTGGAAGTATTTTGGTTTTTTACGCTTTCATGGGGTGAACTCTTGCATTTGATATAAGAACATGGACATGGCACTTGGTTTTAGTTGCTTGTGCTGTGTTCTTTGATGCTTTAATCTTGCGGTTTTAGCCTTCTAAATGTGCAAGGCGTTTGGGGTATTTGGTTTAGGATTGGCTTGGAAGAATGATAAGGCCCCAGTAGAAAGATTCAAATTGACTTATTCAAGGAGAAAACGGAAACAAGGAGAAAATCACGGAGCCCATGATTAGTTGGTTAATTGTTCATCAGTTATTTTATTCTTTTCCTAAATTTTTACTTTTCAAGTACGTGGGTTATGCTCACTAGTATTTAGGGACCACTACGTAAGCTTCTACTACTGTAACTATTATAAATTGGCATCATGCCTAGGACTATGAATCATCGAATATATTTTCCAGAACATATCAGTTAGAAAAGGAGATTCTCCTGGGTCTATTTGCAAGTAAGAGTGAGATCCTTACCTTATCTGTGAGTAGAAGAAGTTCCTTAATTTCCTTTTTGTGGGTCTTTTCGGGTGATTAATTGGGTCATACCAAAGAATGATAATGTCAACTTAGTCAATGAAGAAGAATGGTGAATGGTGGGCTAACTTAAAAAAGTGGCCACTAGACTGTTATACTATGGCCTTAATAAGACCTAAGGTGTATGATTAGGCCAGATATTCTGTATCTATTTTATCATGTGGAGATCTAATGACAAAAATCAAGTGTATGAGAGTTGGCTGCATTTTCTTGATCTAAATGTTTATTTTTTGTTCCTCATGTTGAACTTTGTTGCATCAGAAATATAAGTAATATATACTTAGTAATTTTTGTGGCTACATTAATTATTGATGACGTTTGTTATGCAGACAAGATGGAAACCCATTTAATGTTGTTAATGGTACTACAGCTTCAGCCCCTCCATCTCGTTCTCCAGCAACAACATCACCAGGAACTGTGGTTTCTGGTGCCCCGACTACTGGACATGTACCTACTACTAAACCAGCTGAAGGACCAATTGCATCAAAGGAATCAAATTCTGGAAAAGCAAGAAAGAACACCAAAAGGGTGGTTTGGATATCTATTGCAAGTGTATTAGGATTTATTATTTTGGTGTTGGCACTCCTTCTTTTTGCTCCAAGATGTGGCAGAGGGGAAAGGGATGGCAGAAGAATTTCTAAGCAACACCAAATTGGAGCATATGGAGATGACAGACGCAATCATAGGAATCATGGGACTTCCGCCCAACCACCCAGTCAAACTGAGAAAGGTAAACAAATATAGTTTTATATAATGTTTTGTTGTTCCAAGTAATGATATGCGAAGTTAATCTGTTCGTTTTCTAAATAATTTTAAATTTACGTTTGGACAGTACCAAAGGGGACTGTTGTGAGAACAAAAGAAGATCATCAAGCAGAGACCATGAGAGTAGAAGCTATTCCCAGGTCACAAGATGAGCAAGCGAAAGATGTGCGAAGCATGAGAACACTACCCAAGCGGGATGATCATGAGATAGATATGAGAGCACTAGATGTGTACTCACTGCCCCCTCCCCCTCCCCCTGCCCCCCCACCCCCACCCCCACCCCCACCCCCACCACCTGATGAGAAGGTGACTGCTCCTTTCCATCGGGGGGATACAGTCAATCCTTCTGTGAAAAAGCCAGTTTCTCCCACTTTTGCAAAATCTTTCACTATTGCATCCCTTCAACAATATACGAACAGCTTTTCTCAAGAAAACCTTATAGGAGGAGGCATGCTGGGGAATGTGTATAGGGCAGAGCTACCTGATGGGAAGGTATGGTTGTTCCCTATCAGATTCATTGCTTTGTATAATTTGTTGCCTGGATATCTTTTGTATGTATCGGACTATCACAGAGTCAGTAAAGGTCTGTATGTATTTATAATATTCATATTTTCTATACTTACATACTTTCTGAATGAATTAATAGCTACTTGCTGTGAAGAAACTGGACAAAAGAGCTTCTGAACATCAAAAGGATCATGAATTTCTTGAACTGGTAAACAGTATTGACAGAATCAGGCATGCAAATATTGTTGAGCTTATCGGTTACTGTGCTGAGCATGGCCAAAGGCTTCTGATCTATGAGTACTGCAGTAATGGGTCACTGCAGGATGCACTGCATTCAGATGATGAGTTCAAAACAAGATTGTCGTGGAATGTTCGCATTCGGATAGCCCTTGGGGCGGCCAGAGCCTTAGAGTAAGTCCAGTAATAATTGACATAAAAGAAAATTGGCCCCACTTTGTTAATTGCATAGCTCATAGTTGAATTTGAAACTTTCATTTTCAAATTCTGAGTTCTGTTTGAATTTTTAGTTTGTATTGGTATTATTCAATAGATGCGGGCAATGCTTCTAGAAGTTGCCGCAACATAATATTTTGGCATTATCAAGCTTATGCTTCCAATTTTCTATTGATTTCCAAATCCCAAACCACGAAAACATAATATTTATGCACAATACTTCATCATGTGGGTGCGCTATGGTACACTAGAGAGGTAGTTTTTTAGGTGATTTGATCAACTCATCTGATATGTAATTATTAAAAAATAAAATTAGAGAGGAGAGGAGAAGGGGACAAGAGGTTACAAGTCTCTGGACAAAGCTTCAAATTTACGTTGTGTAAATACACATTCATAATCAGTTTTTAGTTTTCACTTTCTCACTACCCATTTGATTGAGTTGTTTTAATCCAGTCGTTCCATTCTCATAGAGGTTTTCTACATTATTTCTACATTCGAAGGAATAAGATACAAATCTATCTTGGTCATCATTGTGGATCTACAATTGTAGAAAATGTATAAAGGGGTAGATTTGACTTATCTTGAAAGTAGGGGGTGTCTAATTAGAAAGTCAAAATCTGCTGGTAGCTTTTGGCACCAAGTTAAAGCCGAATAATCTCAGTTCATTATATTAAATCTACTCTCTGAGCTCTAATATTTGATAGATGGATAAGGTTTTCAGGAATTGGTAATGACATTCATGCAAAAATATAATTGGACGTTGAGTATTTGGAATTTTTTCTGTTGTGTCAACATATTTACATTGTACAGACACATAATTTGATGTTCTGAATCTAATACTTTCTGTGGTAATCTGTGAAGGTATTTGCATGAGATCTGCCAACCACCTGTTGTGCACAGAAATTTCAAGTCTGCCAATATTCTCCTTGATGATGATCTATCTGTGCGTGTTTCCGATTGTGGCTTGGCTCCCTTGATAGCTTCAGGTTCCGTAAGTCAGGTACAATAATAATTTTGATTATATTTTGCAATGGATGCGGTTGTCTATGAACATATCCTTGTTTAATTGACTCAAGTCAAACCTGCTTTGGTCATATGACCAGTTTGGAACCAGAAATATTGGTTCTACCCATACAGTTTTTCTAACTTAAGTTGTAGTATGTTAATATTAAAAGCCATACACCTTCCTCCTGAAGGCTCCATGGGAGAAGGTGGAAGTAGGAGTTAATATGGCACTTGCTGATGGATGTGATGTGGTGCAAAATTCACCATACTCTTGCATACAAAAATAGACAAATATACTTAAATGGGTGCATGTATATTATTGTATGTATTGCTCTCAGTTATGCATTTATTTGGAAAACAACCTGAACATGCCCCCGACCATAAGACATCTTTTCCAATACATAGTAATTGGCAGCCTCACCAAAATGCTGTTTTGTATTCATCAACTGGAAACCTGACTTTCTCTATGAAATGAGGTATTCCGATCTCTGTTAGCCAAGAAGTAATGCTAGATCTAGTTGGGGGAAAATGGAAAACGAGGATGAATTTGTACATTAATAGTCATAAAATCAGACGTAGAACATTAAAAATTTTATCTGGATGTTCATCTGAACTAGTTTGTGCACTATCACAGGAATATACTTAAAAAGCACTACATTAATGCATCGAAGTATTTTTTCATTTGTAACAAACTGATATCACGCCAATTTTCTTCAGCTCTCAGGGCAACTTCTAACAGCTTATGGCTATGGAGCTCCAGAATTTGAGTCTGGAATTTACACACACCAGAGTGATGTGTACAGTTTTGGAGTGGTTATGTTAGAACTATTGACAGGCCACCAGTCCTATGACAGGTAAGAATGCATAGCTTAAGCACTCGATCACCCCCTTTAGAATTTTCATCGAGCTGATTCATGCATTTCTGAACATCTTGGACAGGACACGTTCTCGGGGAGAGCAGTCTCTAGTTAGATGGGCAATTCCTCAACTACATGACATTGATGCCTTATCAAATATGGTAGACCCTTCTCTCAATGGAGACTACCCAGCCAAATCATTGTCCAACTTTGCAGACATTATTTCTCAGTGTGTTCAGGTGATATTTCAATGCAAATTTCAAGCTTTCACCATTGTCACTGACTGATTCCAATTACTGGCTACCTTTTTATGTGCCTAAGTTTTTATGGGATTTAATTTCCTGGACTGAATGTTTTATGTATTGCAGTCGGAGCCAGAATTTAGGCCACCTATGTCAGAGGTTGTTCAATATCTACTAGATATGATAAGGAAGGAATCTCACAGAAGTGGATTAAATGAAGACTGAGTAAATGTAGAAATATGTCCTCGTAAATGAGTGTGCAGAGATTTACCTCCAGAGTATGAAGTAGAAGTATACATGTCAAATAGTCGTCCCCTTGCTTCTTTCTTTGCTCCCAACTAACCCATCAAGTATTTATGTCAAGTACTACCGGGTGGAGATTTGTTCATCCAGTTTCAGAGAATTGTAGTGGTCGCCAATCTTCCCAACTCATTCTTGTAGTCATTTATATTTGAATATGCTATATATATGTATATATATATATAGTTCTTAAAAACCTTGCCATGATGTTTGTATTGCACAGAAACTAGTACTTACTAACCCATTTGTTTGAAAATTGTTTCCAAATATTTGGCAATGAAATGTAATTTCATTGTGCATTCATTTGATTCCCATGTTCGGCTCTGAAAGTGACGTGTAATCCGATAAATTGCATTGCAGTTATAGATTTTACTTGCGTTGGTTGATCAATGCTTTTGGACGGTCTTGGTTTAATTATAGGTTTACCCAAAAAAACAAATCGTAGTTGGCGATTGCTGATTATACCCAGTATTCTCTGTCGTAGATGAGTTAACACTAATAATACAGATAGAGTGTCTGCTTCAGTGCTGCGTGACGTTCCATGCGGAATTGAAAACGGCAAAACCGCTTGCACCCAACAGAAATTTTTGGCCCATGAAATTGATTGATGTTTTGGTATTTTAGTAAATTACGCCAACTAGTCTTAAAACTTGTTTAAAATATAATTCGAGAGAAAATTTGTTCATGTTTTTTAATTTAGCATAGAATATTTTTTACCCCAAAATCCTGAACTTTACCAATACGTTACGATAAAGTTTCAATCGAAGTGTAAATGACCTCGAGCGGATCCGATTAATGACAAGAAACAGCACTTTTAGGTGGTGATGACATCGTAAGATTTAAGAATACTAGTAAAATATTAATCAAATTTAAATAATACTAAATCAAAATTTGAAACTGAAATTCTAGGACTAATAAAAAGATAATAAGTTAAAAGACGTAAATACAATTTAAAATCAAGTCAAATGATCAAAATAAAATCAGGAGGAAATTATTCATATGTCTGGGGAAAACAATTGAATATAGAGATGTCCCAAAAAAAATTATATTTACAAATTAAATTTAACAATTCATATTTACAGGTCCAGTTACATCAATTATCATTCGGAATAATGAAATCTATAAAAAAAATTAAATTTTTTAGAGCTTCTCTATTTAATTTTGTTGGGCGGGACATATGGGTAATTTCCTCCAAAAATCAAAATATTGTAATGAAGTTATATTTTTGTTTAAATGAATACTCCTACATTTTTTAGCGGCAGCGGTTATAAAACGCGGGTCGACTGATATACGGGGTACCCAATTATCTACGGTCACGCTCGAACTGAACACCCTCTCATTCTTTTCCTTTTCGGTTACCCACTAATCAAAACAGCACCTTCAACAGAAGCCATCTGTTCCAAACCTTCTCTGATTCTGCCACACCCATATTCCAATAGGCGGCAACAAGAACCGCAATTTTAGGAATCGTCTCTTCATCCTTCTCACCAACCCGAAGTTTCCTTATCCTTTTTTATTTAGATCCATTTGGTTTGCGCTTAGTCTTATTGCCTAGATCTATTTTTCTCTTGTCCAATGAGTCGCTACGATTCGAATCCTTTCGAAGAAGAAGAGGTCAATCCCTTCGCGGTAAGTTCGTGGCTAAATTTACCGTTTTCGCATTCGAATCTGGTAGCTCAACTGATGTGTATGGTTTCCTTGAGTTTGATCTAATGAGGTTAACTGCATTGAGTTTATGATTTATATGATGATTGTTGATACGCGTGTAACTGATGGTTTCGGTTTCTGTTTGACTGGATGTCACTATGTCAGATCCCTTTGTTGTTTTCTAGATAATTGGTGAATTGAAATCCACAATGTAGCTTTATAGGCGATGCTTCCTGCACCTGCAGGATGCTCGTTTGTCTGCTGACAAATCCAGAAAAACAGAAGTATAAATCTTATTGTCAGTAGGTGGTGTGTTAAACTGGAAACTTGAGGATAAATATTTCTTCCGATCATATTAGCTTCCTTCTTAAGATTGCTCGCTAGTTACTAACTGCATCCTACCATTAATGTTTGAGTAAAAGACTAAAAGCCTGAGAGCGATTTGCTGATTGTTTTCTCTTCGTCTTTATCTGTTTTTGAATGATTTTTATGCATATCCCTATCACTATTGTCTGTATATATTTTTTTGTAGTTATCAAAAGTTTGCATTACCAGCTGATCAATATTTTAATTTAATTTTTGTTTTTAGTTTTAGGGTTTAGTACAAGTAGAACAAATTGTCTCAAACATGATCAATCACCAATGCCATTCATTGATTGTTTAGGCATTGAGAAAATGAAATTTAATTCAACGAATGAACATGCAAAAAGCTATTAGAATTCGAAAGTCTGAAAAATGCTTTAAACAAAGTTATCGGAATTATATGGTTTTTGATAGTAAACCAAAAGCTGGCATTAGAGGCTGAACAATCTTGAATTTTTTTTTTACTACGTGCCTGTAGGAGAATTGGAATAAATTGTCTTCATCGTGGTTAATGTAATCAGTAAATTATTTAGGCATTGGGAAAATGAATTTCAAGTCAAAAAATGAATGTATAAAAAAGTTGTTAGAATTGACAAGAATGAAAAATACTTTAAACACAATCGTCAAAATTGTAAATCTAAACTTGCAGATGTGCTACCCTACATTACTTTTAAAATCTAAACCAGCGTCCATTTCCATTAAATATTATTATTAGGATGGAGCAGGTAAAGGAAGAGGGCAATCAACCTATAGTGGAGGTGCATTTTATATGACTGTAAGCTTTCTCTTTCCTATCATGGGTACGATTTCCTTAAGACATAATGATTTATGTTATCATATTTTATCAAGGGTGGTGTGGGGTTTATTATTCCTTGTCAATGGGGAGGTAACTTGATGTAGGTTGGCAGTTTTTTGCAAGTTGTTATGATTGTCTCGTTGTTTGTCTATATATCTTTCTAATGACATTCCAACAGCATGCTTAATAAACATCATAGATAGCATGTTTGAGTTATATTTAAGTGGTGGATAAAAATATAATTGATTTAGAGGGATTAAGTAGAGTTTCTACCAGATATTTTGGTCCTAACTCTAGCATCTGTGTGAAGGAGAGAGCTGCAGACTTTAAATCAGAAATGTAGTGCAAAAAAAAAAAAAACAGAGAGGTGGAAGAAGATAGGACGTGGTAATGTTTCATCAAACATCCAGATATGTTACTGGCATAGTTATCTTGCATCAGAGTTTAAATGAATGTTTGAAAATAGTCAGCAGTTTTGGTATTTTAGCGCTTGCGCGAGATTTGCATCTCTTCTGAGATCCTAGTATGAAAACCTCTCTGATTTATAATTGGTTAGAAGTTAAAACATGGTGATGTAGGTTAGTTCATTACCATTACTAATTCTTGCTTAATTTCTCAGAATTCCACAACTGTCCCTTCTGCAACATCTAAGCTCTCACCCCTTCCTCCTGAGCGTTATGATCGTGGGGCAACTATTGATATTCCTCTAGATTCCTCAAGGGTAAAATAATTTTTAATTACATTGAGTTGAATGTCAAAGTTATTCCATTTATATGTTATTGATGGCATATATTTACTCATTTTCTTATAATCTTCAGGATGTAAAAGCAAGAGAGAAGGAGCTCCAAGCTAAAGAGGCTGAATTGAAAAGAAGGGAACAGGTGATTTGTCCCGCCATCTTCATTTGATAGCATCAAAAGAGGTTTAGATTCAATATTTTTGTTTGTTTGTTCCTTCGTGCAGTGGTGCCTATGAAATTATGATGATTTTGTCAATTATAAGTTCAAATCTAGGGACCTGATTGGTTAGTAAGGGTGGTCCACAGTGAACCAAATGGCATTACTTTTTTCATTTTTACTATTTGATATCAGTAAATGGATATTCCTTCTGTTGGGTATTTAGATTAGTACATTGATGGACCATCAATTCAGATATTTTAGTGCCATGCCCGCTCGATGTTATCCTGTTATCAGTTGAGTTGGTCATTCTGCATACACTATGTCATGCATCTGTCGGATGATTAATGAGCTCATGATTTTTTTAGGAACTAAAACGAAGGGAAGATGCTATAGCCAGAGGTATGTGAGCTTATTCATTCTTACAGAAGCCTACTGGAAACATGTCTGTGGCATGACAATTTATATCTTTTTTGGGCTCAGCTGGTATAGTTATAGAGGAGAAAAATTGGCCACCTTTTTTCCCTATCATTCATCATGACATTGGAAAGGAAATACCAATACATCTGCAGAAGGTTCAGTATGTTGCATTCACAACATTTTTAGGTATGTTTGTGTATTTTGTATTAGAGACTACCTACTTGCGGATGATTGATATTATATTAATTATGATGTATTAGTTTTTTTAATTAAAAGGACCTTTTTTATGAGATTTTATTTTTATCTGTCCATGATAATAAATCACACGAATTTGGGTTGATAGGAGCTACATCTTGGCTATATAATTTCGTCTTCCAGTGCATCCTTGAGTTATTCTTTGTTAAGTTTTGGAATCTGTTTTTGGGAGTTGTTCTTTCCATCTTCCATTCTTGACATTGACCCCTGAATAATCTCCCCTCTCCTACTAACAATTTCCATTCCGGCAAACATCAATTTTTCTATCAAATTTTTTAATGTTATTAATTTACATATCTTTGGTTTCTGAGCTGTGAAAATTGTGCAGGTTTGGTTCTGTGCCTTACGTGGAATATTGTGGCAGTTACTACCGCTTGGATCAAAGGGGAAGGTTTGTTTGATAATTATTTGTTGAGCCATAAACTGTAATCATGATACTCTCACCTGATCATCAATGTTTTTCTTTTTTTCCTTGTAGGTCCTACAATATGGTTTCTTGCTATAATCTACTTCATTTCAGGTGTACCAGGAGGCTACGTGTTGTGGTATCGCCCTCTTTATCGGGCTATCAGGTAGTGCTAAATCTGATTTTTTGTTTTTTTTCATTTCTTATGTTTAAACTAGAGATTTATGTTTGACATTTACATCATCCTTGCTAAGGTCTGAAAAGAACAAATTCTATTTTCCTTCACCAAAGCTTTATTAACATTATGAAACCCCAAGAGCATTAACTCTTCTAGTTGGTTAAATTTAGACTTTTGCACTGACATTTAAACGCTCCTGCAAATTTTGGGTGTACTAATACCGTCGAGAGGAAGCATTTAATGATCAGGATCCTTACTTTGAATATTTTCGGGCTTTTATTATTCGATATGGTTTGTTTCTGTTCTCAGAATTTTGTGCTATCTGTTGTCACAGGACTGACAGTGCTCTGAAGTTTGGCTGGTTTTTCTTGTTTTACCTGGCAAGTTTATGCCTTTTGTCATTTTGGACACTTGTTCTGCGCTAATTTGCAAAGCGCTCATCTCTTTTTTCCCTTGTTTTTCCAATCAGTTGCACATTGGCTTTTGCATATTCGCTTCAGTTGCTCCACCAATTATCTTCAGAGGAAAATCTCTCACGTGAGTTATCTCCAATTCATGTAATTATTATCGATTTATGGTATTAATTAAGTTTGCAACCCTACAAGATTTATAAGTACTCTATTATCGATTTGGTCTACTGGAAGGGAGGAAAACATTGGGGTCACTAAAATATCTTGTTTTTTGGATTGGCATCCACTTAACGTTGCCAGTGTGGACATGTTCATAGTGATTTCATGTATAAATATGCTATGATTGTACGCTACCGTTTTGGTTTCATTTTTAATTCAACTAATGTTTGTGTTGTGTAATGTATCATGTGGACAGAGGTATCTTGCCTGCTATAGATTTGCTGGGTGACCACGCACTGGTTGGGGTAAGTTTTCAATATTGTAATTGACTCCATGATGATCAGCCAGCTTAAAATCATGCAACAATAGATGATGGATATTGTTTAGCCCCCAAGAGCTTTTTTACGCCTTGATTATGGTAAAATCATTTCGTTTCCTGTTCTCACTTGCAGATATTCTACTTTATTGGGTTTGCGTTCTTCTGCCTTGAGAGTCTGCTGAGCGTCTGGGTTATTCAGGTTCTTATAATCTAGAAATAACTTGGTCTTCTCTTGGCTCCTCTAATGCATATCTTGTTTGACTGTTTTTCCTGATTTACATTTGCAGCAAGTATACATGTACTTCCGTGGCAGCGGCAAGGCTGCAGAGATGAAGCAACAAGCCGGGAGGAGCACCATGATGGCAGCCCTATGACACGACTCAGAAGGTGGACGGAACACTTAGCTTCTTGTTGATTGCCATCAAGAACTTGATTTCTCTCAGTTACCAATGCCTTGCGCACACGCTTTGCAGCTTGCTTATTTTCTCAGGTTTTGGGCTATAGGTTTCAGTCATGCCAGATGTTTAAGATAGAAAAAGCTTAGTTGTGCATATGGAAAAAGAAAAGGTTATTTGAGATGCGTCCCTTGATATGATCATATTTGGCTCACAAAATATTATTTTACTTTCAATCTTTGTAGTATACTTTTGTCAACAAAAAATAGTTTGTTTTTAAAATTTTCGATGGAGGTTTAAAATCTGTTGTAGAACAAAATGTCTTGTGGATAGAAGAAATTACATTGACAAAGCTACCCAGTTAAACTTGATGATGTTCAAATATTACTGGATAATATTATATATTATATAATTGTATTTGAAAAGTATTATTTGTAGCGAACTATTTTCTTATTTCGAGGACGCGGGTTATAATATGGATGGCGTGGTATCCTGAAATTGATAGACCGAAATCAGAACGGGCGGTAACCTGGCCACTAGTGTTTATTTGGAGAAGGGGTGGTATGGTAATTCCCTCTTTTTACGTCGTGTTCCTAGGCGTCTGCCCAGATCGCTGCCGACAGGAGACCCCTTGCTTCCTTTGAAGCAAATGGTCTTTAAGAGATAGTCTTGCGTTGCGTATATCAAGGATCATGACTAACATTTATTTTTTCCCTAAACATCAATTATGTTCTTTATTAACCATATATTTTCAGGTTACATCTTTCGGTCCTTTCCATCAATACACATTTTACAAATGGTCCCCTTGGAATGTGACACTCATTAGTATTTCAAAAAATGCAGCGATTGCATTAATACTACTTCGATCATTACATTCACAAATCATAGAAAGGAACAAAAAGGAAGTTGTTGGTTATAATTAATTTCTGAAAATCTTGTTGGTTGTGGGCTACTGCCAAACAAAACCCAAAATCAATTCAGGTTACTTCCTCCCTTAAATTAGCAATTATTCTTATACTCTAATTCCAAGTGGCAATGGGCATAAATCCATTTCGCCTTATCGATCAAATTAACCGCATTAGTGAAGTACATGTTATTGAATGGTATAAGGACCAGACCCTCGCAATTAGAATTTGGATCCATTATTTTGATGATGTAATGCTCAAAAACACAACGAGGACCTACCAACTACCACCCATATTGCCCCATGCCCCACTCAATGACACGGATACATAACAAGCATCGCCTTCTTAATTGCCAACGTTCACAGCCTCCTCCATCACATCCACGTGTACGCACCAGATATCACGCGCATCATAGGCCAGCCTCAGCTTGACTTCACTAAACTTCGAGCAGCTATGACCCACCAGATTGGTTATCCGCGAATCCAGCGGTCATGATTGCAGAATACATCGCTAAGATGCTCGAGCTTTAGTCTCCCTGGTGAATGCTCATTCTTATAATGCCTTAAATTAACGAACTTCACCGTACTGAGGGGGGAAAACAGAGAGAACGGCAAGGGGAGAGGAGGAGAATGGTATTTTACTGTTTTCTGGTGGACCAAACACGACGAGTTCTTCACAGTAAGCCCGCGGCGGGCACATGCTCGCGGTGTGGAGGAGGAGCCAGGGTGGCGGACATAAGGACGGCGACCAGATTCTGTTATGTCCCATTGTATTGGAAATCTTGGAGAGCTGTTGTCTGCACTTTTTGTGGAGCCATTCTTCGTTCTTACCATTAAGAGATACTACTATGATTCCCATTTCCAACGTAACCACGTAAGCACTTTAACTCGAACTTTTTCTTCCCAGGTTTCTCCTATTCTCTCTGTCTGATCAATCAGTTTCTTTAACTTTCTTTTTCTGGGACCTGATGAGTGATGAGTTTCTATGTTGTCCTTCTTGCTCAAGAATCTGTATCTCTGGCTTGAAAACAGAAGCAGAAACGCTTGAAGAGAGATCAAGGTTTGGCTTGGTCATGTTTTTCTAGAAGCATGAATATTATATTCTTCTTGTGGAGGAGATATAATGTATGAGTTTTCTTTCTAGGTACGTACGTGCATGAATATTTGAGAGTATATATGTAGTTAATACTGATTACTCTCTTCTAATAGAAAATAATTTAGTTTATTTAAAAAAAAAAAATTGATCAAAGAATAACGACATGACTAAACAAAACTCAAACTGTATGTTATTAAATTCTGTTAATGTAACATAAAAATAATCTCATGACTATTTACTTGTGATTTCTTTTACAAGAGCTATTTCCTGTTTATATTTCATAATATTTTCTCAACTTCAATAATTTTGGAGCCTTGGTTTTATTTTAAATTAATGGGTACTCTAGAATTTCAATAATACATATGATTTTAACCTCGTTGATGAAAATTATGACATAACTTAGTATCGCTGGATTTTAATATATTCATATATATATATATATATAGGGGGTATTTTAGTCAAATAAATTGGTTTATTTAATTTTTATGTTGTTCAATAGATTTTCTTAAAAAAAATGGTATGCTCATAGCCTTGAACCACAAATTGGGATACTATATACTCATTTGTTAATGGAAAAATATGGATAATCATTAGGAGAGCTTCGTCTCCCTCATGGACAACGTTTTCTCTTCTACATCCTTTCCATCCAATTATGATATTTATTGTTAGATGAAGTTTGAATGTCATTCAATATTTTACAAAGTACTAATTTTTTTTTTTTGCAATTTTTTTTTCTCACATTTTTAACTGTTCAGATAAAATTTTAGTAGTTTTAATCCAATAATGAAGATCAGGAGTGGAGAGGAGAAAGTTAAGGATTAAGGAAGTAAAAAGAAAGCTTATCCGCTAATAAAGTTGGTTTTCATGGTAAGATATTGGTAACCGGATAGATCATTGTCTAGGATTCAAATGCTATTGTTATGAAAAAATTCTTGTTAGGAGACTCACCCATTATAGCTAGGTGCACGAAGTGGATTAGATCTAGATGTAGTCGGAGTAAAACTCTAATGAATCAGATGTGTAACTAAAAAATAAATGCCACTACTATGTTATTGATTAAATGTTAATATCAATTGGTTTGTTAAAGAAACGTGTATCATTAATTTAATGTGGAATATTTTAAAGAAAAACCAAACGAACATATATAATACAATTTTCAATGCTTTCCCACGCTTTAAAGTAAATCACCGCTGATTAATTTATGAGTGGCTTTTCTGGTCAGAATCGAAGTAGCTGCGTGTAGCTTTCAATCACGTTCACGGTTGATATATTGCAGGTTTCAGCATTTATTCACCTTACGTTAATTTGTTTCTTTGGAAAAAGAAACTTCTCTTCCCGCGAAAAATAATACCATTATTACTCTCCATTGAAACAAAGCCTAATGCCCTCGAAAGGCCAACAAGATCAATATTTAATTAGATCAAGCTTTACCAATATACTCATAATATAAACGATTCGACATTTGATTTGGACTATTATCCTGAGTTAGAATTCATGCAAATTTTCCTAATGAAAAGCTTACCTCAGGTTGGAAGAAGTTCAACTCTGTCATAAATATATATGATCCTTTTATCCTTAATATGATATCTATTTAATTAATACAAGTAGATTAATACAATTAATTAAATTAGTTAATATAATATTTTTTTTAAAATACTCTAATAATCTTCTTCAACCCCTTTTTTCTTCCCTACTTAATTATTGATGAGTGGGTGTCGATAAGGATAATTTAAAAAAAATTAATAAATATAGAAAATATATCTTATATTTAAGATTAAAATCAGCTCCCCAATTAAATTATATATTAAAAGTTAAAAGAGTATATATATATATATATATATATATATATATATGTTAAAGTCTAATTTTACCTCTAAAATTATCACGTAGGAGCAATATTAACTTGAAATTTTTTGGGGGTTTAATATCGCCAAAGAAATGTTAAAATGGAAGCAATATCGCTCTAAGCCGTTAAAAATAATAATGGGCAACATTAATTTTTAAATAGATAGGGTGGTTTTACTATATGATATTAAGCTTAAAATTTTTTGTAGATGTGTAGATTAAGGAACTACTAAACTAGTCTGATGGCATGGATGACTATAATTAACAGAGGCCCACCAGTCCACCACCGCTCCTTCAAAGCTCAAATATAATCTGACCACATCATCTTTATATCTATCAATATGTTTTTTTTAGTGAAAAGGAATATATTAACAAATATGTACAAGATTAAAAAAGCCCACTAAGATTCAGCAACCAGGTTGCTAGACTTAGTGGTATGATTAACAAGAGTGCAAACCGAGATAATAATGCTCTTTTATGTGTGTTGTGTGTGTGTGTGGGGGGGGGGGGGTTTGGGTACAGAGTAATTCAAAAATATGCTCTTATTCCTATTATCCCAGAGTCTCCACATGAGAGTGCCAAAAAATAATCTCCAATGAACTCCCATGCAACGGGGATTGAGGTTCCAATCCAGCCATTATTTGAAGGGGCTATGAAAGAAGTTTTGGAGTTGCTGGTGTGGGATCACCTTCTGCTAGCAGCTACTACCAACCGGGCAGTGCCTCGGTATGTGATCAAGATCTTCTACATTAGCCTGACAAAGGGCGCAATTACCAACCGTTGTCATGCCTCTCTTTACACGCACGCTCAGCATTGGTGAGGAGCTTTTTTTAATAGTAAGCCGAATGAAAGTTCGAATCCGCTGCATGGCAGGCCATTTCCAAACCCAAGTCCATTTCCATTAGGGGTAAGGGACCAGTAGCAAGAATCAGCGACACTAGAATCACATGGTGGAGGAGTGCTAGCTATCAGCAGGATAATGTTAGATGGGAGCAAGTGGCTAAAAAGATCCCATCGCCACTGTCCGGCAGCATCTATGATGAAAGCATTCAAAGGCTTGTGCAGGTCATGTTCATCGATTTCTGCAAAGGTGAGTAACTTTAGAGGTCCCATGTCTCCTATCCAAGAGTCAGACCAGAAACGAATGGTGATGAGAAGCTGTCTGGGTCTTAAATCTATACTTTGTAGCACAAGACCAATTATATTCGGCTCTCAGAACTTGGGCCCAAAAACAATCAGGCAGGCTAATAAGATGAAAGGCTAATTTTGCAAGGAAAGCACAATTCTGTTTTTCCAAATTCTTGAGGCCCCCCTCCACCGTGAATTGTTGGCTGACACAATTTTTTCCAGTTGACAAGACTTGGCTTGGCGATTAAATCATTAGAACTCCACACAAAGCGTCTGATCATTTTCCCAATGCTGCTGGTACAGGAGACAGGTAGCCTAGATGTTTACATCGTATAGAACGGGATGGCACTGAGGGTAGATTTGGCAAGAGTTGTTCTTCCCGCTAGAGATAGAGATTTTGCCTTCCAGGTAGTGAGCTTTCTTTGAACCTTTTCAACAAGCTAGCCATAGGTGTCTTTGTGACGATGGAGTGGAGCAAAGGGACACCGAGATATTTGCCCAACTGATTTGTCTTTTGGAACTGCAGGAGATGACATATCCTTTCAGCATCTTGACGGCTCATTTTATGAGGGAAGTCTTGCTTTGACTGACAACTTGTCCCAAGGCCGGACAAAAATCTTCTCGAATAGATTGGATTAACAAAATCTGCTTTGAGGATATGCCCCCGAAGAGTATTCAAGTCATCCACATTACGCACAGCAGCTTTCGAGAAGCACTCGATGTTCTCAGGGAGTAATTTCTCTCAGTCCCCACTTCTTTTTGACAATTGTACCAAAAACACTTTTTGACAAGCTGAGGGAATATGGCCTAGGGTTAACCAAGCAGCTTAACAAGGGAGGGAGGAGGGCTGTTGTGGGCTGACTTAAGACCCAAAGAAAACTTCAGTATTGGATCTTTGGAAGATATTGGGTCGACGTGTGGGGGAATTCTTGGCCCAATAGCTATTAACTAACGCTCGGTCCAATCTTGCAAAGGAAAGGCCTCAGCTCAACCTATTGTGGTAGATTCAGTATTCAGCTGCCGGGGTTGAATTTAGAACGTATCGATCCTAAATTAGTATTATTTTGTTATGATTTTAATTATAGTATTTAAGAGATATTCTAATTTTTAAATATCTATATTTATATTTAAGAATAATTGAAAACTTATATATTAATATCACAAAAAGAATATTTCGCAATTGATCATATGTGAGCTAACCCTTCCAAAAATTTAATTAACAAAAAATAAAAGAAGAAAGGCCTCTGCTCTAGGTGTATCGAGGACCAGAGAAGCCCATGTCCAACAGATCACAGCTGTCAATAAAATTCGCAAACGCAAGGCATCCTCCACGAGCAGTGAGAGTCCTGGAATGGCGTTCATCTGAGGTCAGAACGGTATTGAAGTCTCCAGCAAAACAACCCAGGGTTCAGAAGTGTTGTTACCCTACTTTAGCAGTAGCCAAACAGACATATGTTATGTCGAACCTTATCCCACGTATGATTCTATGTGAGAATGACTATGTTTTCTTTGGACATTTTTGTCCTGAAATATTTTGTGAAGGAGTAATGTCACATTAAAGTGTTAAAAAATAGTAATATTGTCAAAAATATATAAGTCGTCAGAGTTTATATTTATTCTTTATAATATAAATATCTTTTATAAAAATTAAATTTAAAATTTAAAAAATTTTAATTAAATTTTATATCCTTATACTAATTCTATCTCAATTGGTCCTTTTGTTTCTAGTAGAAACATAAGGAAAACAAATGATATTTTTTTTTTGTTAAAATAAAAAACAAATGATATTAATCCAAGTCAATGTGCGTTAGGCCTATTGCGTCCCCACTCCACCGCTCTTGGGTAGGGATATCTAAATTATTTCAATCTTGACTCAATCCTAATAATTTTAAAAGAGGTGTATTCTATTTTAAGAATAACTAAAATAAAAAATTATTGAGATGAGACATGGGGAAAGGTTGAGATAGAATTGATCTCAACCTGACTTTCAAAACTTATGTCTCGTTCTGACCCTAATCTTTTTAATAAAAAATATATTATATTCTCTTATCTTTTCTATTCTAACTATTCATCTTAAGCTCTCTATCTTTTTTCTCTCATGCTTTACTCATTTACAGTTACAAGTCTCAACATTCGTTACTATCATACAGATTTTTTTATATAAATATTTTTATTTTTTCCTTTTATTTGAATAAATTACCATTTTATATTGTAGAAAAATATTGATATTTAGAAGAAGTTATTATAATATTTTAAATAGAATAATTTATTAAAATAATTTTATTATATTTTTTTAAAAAAAATTGAGATGGAGAATTTCTACCCCATTACAATTTTGATATAATTAAGATAAATTTTGAGATAGGATATGAGATACATTTTTCATCAGCTAAAGTAAGATACTCCATTCACATCTAAAAGAAAAACGAAGCCTACAAAAAGGGAGGGAAAGAGGATTTTTTTTGGGGGGCCAGAAATGAGTTAGTTTAAGGACTAAACTTGGGTGTTACCTGTCCCTTAGGGTTTAAGGAGCGCACAGCGCTCACAAAACATCTGCTTTGCAGCGAAGCTTCTCTTCGACGTCTTTAACAACAAGATACCTTATTTTTCTGGGTGCTCGATCGAACGACTTTACCTTCGCCGACTGAGTCATCGATTTTATTTCTGCACCAAATAGGTTCGATGGCTGATGGAGAGAACAATGATATGGGGGCTGCAGACACCTTCGCTCCGGTGCTGGATGATTGTTTCTTCGACGGGTCGGTTCTAA
Source organism: Leucaena leucocephala (assembly GCA_037074615.1). Lineage (NCBI taxonomy): Eukaryota > Viridiplantae > Streptophyta > Magnoliopsida > Fabales > Fabaceae > Leucaena > Leucaena leucocephala. The sequence continues at coordinate 3,149,940 of CM073546.1, read as the reverse complement.
ATCCTGTTGTGTCTAATGGCGTAGGGAAGGTGGAGGAGAGAGCCGAGTGTGAAAATTTGGGAGTTTCGAGTTGTACGGTTGAGCAAGAAATGAGAAACGGTGCTGAACCAATTGCTATGGACTCTACTCTTATTGAGGAATGGATAGGAAGTATTAGTTTAGCTGGCGAGCTTCAAAGTTCTGAGCAGGAAATGAGAAACGGTGTTGAGCCAACTTCTATCGTGGAAGTGGATGGTGAAGTGAGTGAAAAATTGGAGGCTTCGGGTTGTAACAGTAATATTGAGGAAGGGGTGGGAAGTACTCGTTTGGTTAGTGGGCTTGGAAGCTCTGTTATAATTGGAATGAATGATGGGAAGAGTGAGATTAAGGTGGATGAGGATGAGAGTGAAAATTCAGAGTCCGAGAGTGATAATCCATCTTCACCAACATTTGCATCTTCGAGTAGTACCAGTGACAGTGACGATAGTTCTACTAGTGGTGGCTCTAGTGATGATGACGATAGTGAAGATGGTGAGGAAGAGGACCATCAGGAAGAAATGACAAAAAGGATTGAAGTGGAAGTTGAAGAAGGTGAAATAAAAGACTCTGATGGGCAAGAGCTTGAAACTGACAGGGCCGTCAGTGATGATGAAGATGCAGGGGAGGTTTCTTGGGGTGGCATTAATGATGGAGATGATGAAGATGGCACTTCTATGGAAGGGCCCATAAGGTCAAAGAACGAGCTCAAGGTAACTTTATACTTCAAATCATAGACTAGATATTTATAGTATTTTGGTCTGGAACCTATTGGTGCCAATAATTTAGTAAATTTAATTGGCTACACAATTGAAAGTATTGCTTTCTGAACCTACTTGGTGAGGACTACTTTTGATTTTGTGATTGCCGATAAAGATTGGTTTTAGTGGGGTTAATTTGGAATATCCTTGGGGACTTTGCTAAGATTTCTTCTCTCATGAAATTTTTTGGCAGATATTATTGAGTCTCACATTTTAGCTCTGAATTATATTATATTCTTAAAATATTTTGATATGTCAGGCATGATACTCAAACACATTATGAAGCATGCTTTTTATTCATTGTATTTAATTGATTAGTAATATCTTGAACTAATCTGTGTAAATAGAAAACCTTGCTCTGTAGCATTATACAATTTTCTTTTGAGCTTGATTTTTGACCTGACTGTGCTTTGCAGGATCTTCCTTCTGTTCCCCTGGTAAATGTGACCATAGGACCACACCATCAAATGCTGGCAGTAGGAGTTGTTATGTCGGTAAGATAACAAAAACTACATCTTTGATTAGGGAAGGATAATAGGCTGCTTGGTGACCTCTGAGTTTAAATACAGTAAACAAAATACATGTAGTATAAGGGATAGCTTTTCAAATGATAATGTGGTTGATAAACTGAACCAAGTGACTCATTTTACAGATAATCAGCTCCCAAGTCGTTGTGGAAGGGATGGAGAAGCATGATCCTCTTAATGAGGGTTCCATTCTCTGGATAACTGAAACCCGAAAACCACTAGGGTTGGTTGATGAAATCTTTGGACCTGTCAAAAACCCTTACTATATTGTGAGATACAATTCTGAAAATGAAATCCCCAAGGGTGTCCATGTGGGCACTTCGATCTCTTTTGTTCAGGAATTTGCCGATCATGTGCTTAATAACAAGGATCTTTACAAGAAAGGCTATGATGCTTCCGGTTTGAACGATGAAGAGTTGTCTGATGAAGCAGAGTTTTCCGATGATGAGAAAGAGGCAGAATACAGGAAAATGCAAAAGGTGATGAAGAGAGGTATTAGTGATCAGAATCATGGAAAGCATAAAAACAACAGAAAGAAGGCTTCAAGGAAAAATGGGCCGGCAGCACCTCCCTACCCCATCCCATCTGCTTCTTCAACGCATAATCATCAAAAGTTTCCTCCTCCATTTTCCGGCATCAGACCAGGTCCTTTCGAGGCGGTATCTTCGATCGTACCACCGTTTCCACCTGCAAATCCTGGCCCTAATTTAGCTTCAAACGGAGTTTGGACAAATGGGATATCGCTTATGCAGCCACAAACTGCTCTGCTTCCTAATGGTTTTCCTCCTAATGAAATGTCTTTGTTCCCAGGAAATGCACAAAATCCTTATCAATTGGCAATGACAGTAATCCCATTTCAACAGCAGTTACGCCCCAACCTAGGATCGGTTCCACTTCCAGGAACCAGCTTGCCTGTAGTACAACCCAATATATTTGCACAACCCGTGTTCCCACAGGGTCTTGTTGGTCAAAATCAAAGGACTTTTGGGATGAATGTCCCGCAGATTCAGGCATCTGTAAGTGGTGGTGGTGAACAAGCTTTTTTGCCCTACGGAATGCAAGCAGAGAGAAATCATAATTTTCAGTCGGGTCCTGTGAATCCCCATGCTCCCAATCGATTTAGACCCGGTGGCTCTGTCAGTCGTGGAAGGAAAAACTTTCACCAAAGGGGAAGGAAAGGCTGGCGACCATCAACAAAGTAAGTACAGTGTGCGGCGCTGCACATTGGATGTACTGTTGTTTTTTTATCATGTAACGTTGAATTTTGAGTTGAAATGAATCTACTTGAGGTATATTTGGTGCCTATGATTATTATCAACTGCAGAAATAGAGTAAAACGTGATGAAATTAAATTACCATGCACTGAAAAAAATAATGATGATAGATTCATGCTGTATCATAATTCAAGAAAAAATGGGAAAAAAGTATACTTTATAATGATAGATTCATGCTGTATCATAATTCAAGAAAAAATGGGAAGAAAGTATACTTTATAATAATAATCTGACAGGTGCGAGCTCTTCAAATCAAATTTTATTAGTTTAAATTAATTTATGTATTTTTAAGTAAAATTATGATATTTTTATTAAAAATTATTAAATGTTAAATCTAGATCATTGAAATTTTGATCTAATGGTGAAGGGGAAAAGGAAGGTAGAGAAGGGATAGATGTGGGAAAGGGTAGAGGAGTACTCCAACTATTAGAACTTGAACTTTTTGCTTCCCATTCATTCTAATTCTATTTTATCCTCTCTCTCTCTCTCTCTCTGTCAACGTTAAATATTAATTGGAAAACTCTGATTATCAGCATTAATATTTGGATTTTGGGTTTATGACATTTAGCCATTTAGTTCATCTCTTTTAATTTTTCTCACAAAACATTTAGGGGTATGTTTGTTTATGATTTAAAAACGAGTTATTTTCATATAGTTTAGAGGTTTCATGAAAAATAATTTATTAAATAAAAACTATTTGTGTTTAACTATATTATGTGAACAATTAAACATTCTCTATTAAAGTTACTTTCGAAAGTTACACAAATTAACTAATAAAAAATAATTAAAAAATTTATTTTATTTTATTTTATTTTTCTTAAGATCTTAAACATTGTAAAAAAAAATAAAATCGATTTTCTAAAATAAAAATGAGAGATTTCCTAAAAAAATAACTTCAAAACAAAAGGGTCCTTGAAGGGAGATAGGAGCGAATTCCATCAGACAGAATGAGAATAATGGTAGAAATTTATAATCCAGTCAATGAGATCAATCAGCGCTACCGTGGCTGGAACTTGAATCCAATTAGGAACTATAACAACTATTCCTATGACAGAAGAAATGACTCGTGAAGAGAAGGGATGTGAATATGAATATTAGAATTAAGAAAAACAAAACGACTCAAGCTTTGGCATTCCTGGTGAAATCCGTACAAGTCTGGCAGCTACAATCTGAAAAACGGCAGATATCACATCCAAAGCACACACAAGAAGTGCAACCTTTGCATGTCGGAGTACGAGTACATCCTCTGTAAACTCTGCGACTCGCTCGTTCTTCTTCACCATCGCATGTTATTCTGTCATACAGCTTACAGTTACAAATCATTGCTCCATATATGGGTGTGTGTGTGTGTATATATTACCACATAATAGCAAAGTACAACTAAAGAGATTTTTTCTTGGTACGACGTACAACTTCAGAGATTATTTTAAAAGTAACTTCAAGAATTTGTCTAAAAGATACCATTGAAATTGAGTCCAGAAGGTATATGCATACCCACTCCCAGCTAAGAAAGTTCCAGAGATTATTTAGAAGGGCACCTAAATTCAATAGGACTTTTGATTTTTTTTCCAAAATAAACTTCTGCTGGGAATGGGGGCACCTTATCTATCAAATCAGAGTAACTTTTATAATCAAATCAAATCAGTAGCAAGGTGTTTGGGGCCAGACAACAGGCTGAAGGAAATGGAAATGTCAGCACTGGACAGAGTAAAGATATGCAATAGCTGTGCAAAATGTTGATTTCCTTCAAAGCCAAAGAGTACACAAGTCCCAGAGGCAATCAACAATACAGCAGTATATAAGTCCCTAAAAATTTTCTCATGCAACCCACTTTACACCTACATACCATATTTTTCTTGGCTTTCAATCCCCTCCATGCAACGCACATACAGAAATTATAGTTATTATTAATAATTATTTTTATACATAAGCCCCGGAGCCTGAATATGAACTGGAGATGAATATATCTCAATGGTTAATATGAATGGAGGCTGAACTGTTCTTGTCGTTTGGATCATGGGCAATACTGACATACTAGTACAAGGAAACAATTTTTCCATCATTTTCAGTTTTGATCAGTCTTATTTTCATTTTGCTTGGCAGGAATTCAATACAATGACTGACGTAACGACCAAACCACAAGGACAGGCCCTACAGGCAGTTCAAATTCTTCAGGTAATAACATGGAGGTGCAAACTTAAAAGGCAAACTATACAAGACATGTCAATATGTTATTCATAGAGTCCTTCATCTAGCTGCGGTAGAATAGAGGAAGGTAGAAGGTTAGTTGGGCAATCACTACTTGATACAAGCTGATTTAACAAAACAATAACTAATTTTTGTGAGAACCTAGAAGTTGTGTCCAAATGTATAGTCCAAGGAGGTGGTCAGTCCCAAGACTACAGATTTTTTTTTTTAATTACAAAAGATATTTTAATCAGAAAAGGATAGCAACATCTGTTCATAATGTTATCATCCATTCCATTCCAATCTATATATATCACAGAAATGTATTACAGTTCTAATAGCTTAGAAACATTCACTTCCATATTATGCAATACAAGGTAAGCCTTAAATAATCTGCATTAATCACAAAATATCAAAATAATTAAAACACCATCATTACAAGCATGGTTTGTTAACTTGGCTGTTAATTCTTATGAAGAAAATTTTTTGATATGCAGCACCAAAGTCTTAGGTTTATCAGCACAAAAATTCATTTCAATGCAAAAGACTAACTGAATGAGCATACTTGTCATACGGAAGATCAGCACATTTCCAATTTGCATCTGCCAAAGCATCATGGTGAATACGGCATTCCTCTTTAGTCCTCAGGCGGAACCTGCGCTTTTTTTTGCACCTAGTACAGCTAATAAATTCATCACGGTGACAAGACCGTCCATTATTCAATCTACTGGAACCATTAACAGTCTTTGACACTTGATTGTAGTATTTGAGAAGCACCGTTTTGTATAAGGAAACCTTCTCGCCATTAATGATCACCCAGATATTATTCTTCCATTTCCTGGCTGACTCTCTTCCAGAGTGTTTCTCAAACGCAGCAGGACTCAACTTGTCTGACCATAAAACAACATAACGGAAGTAAGGTCATGGTGGGAGAGAGAATTGTTTTTAATTTAATTTTCTGGATAAAAACCGCTTAGCATGCAAGGCAAAGAGTCAAATAAAGAAACAATTTTATATTTACTTCATGAATACATCAGATACAGCTGAGATCCGCCAGGCCACAGCTTAGATGCTGTTAGATGAAATCAAACATAAAGATAAATACAATAATCCTTATTTAATTTCCGAGTTCTGAATTAATAAAGTAGATTTACCAGCTCGTCTTCTGCATTCAGGTATTAAAGACACACTAACATAATGAACTCAGAATCAACCCACCAAATTTCTTCCGCATGGAACAAACTATAAGCATTTTAATCTACTCTCATTCATATATATATATATATATAATCTCTTTCCTGGATGGTGATTTCCCAGGCGCTGGTCATATTCAATCATTAAGACATACTAGAGTGCTACTTTCTATATCAATCTAAGTACTATTTCACTATATTCCAAGTAGGATTGCTGAAACAGTCATTTAGTTTCCTCTCCTTCAGCGCTTTATGTGTGCGTGTGTGGGTGCGTGACATCACTGCTCAGTGGCAAACAACGTTTACATGATAGCGCGCATTCTTCAATCCTAATATATAACCAGAGGCGTCCTCCTTCTGGGGGTAACCAAAACTCTAAATATATAATTTATCAAACAACTGAAAGCAAACAAACGGATACCAGAAACCATGTCTATAGATCGTGCCATACTATGTTAGTATGCAGTTTCTTAGATCAGACTAGTTGTCTAACCTCCTGACAAATTGCCCCAAGAAAAACTACTCAAATTCAATATGCAGGTTGTTAGACCATGTCTTTCCAATGACCAACCCAAATGCAAATAACTCCTTTCATCAGACCCACTAGACTCATCACAAATATTAACAAAACCGAATATAAGAACCTTAGAATAAGACTACCGAATCCCAGCCGTGATGGACATGCAATACTATTCAACAGGCACAACTTTGCACCGAACAACTAGCCATGCTATACTGCCAATGACTTCATATAAAGAAAGAGCAGCATTTGCGTAACTTCATTACTCGATCAAAGGAACGTCTTCACTGAGACAAATCAACATATACATGAACTGTGTAACTGGGAAAAGAAAAATGACGACTCGCATAACTATTGTTACAAACACTAAACGCAACTCAGATTAAGTAACCAACAAAGTAAGCAATCAGACTAACAGAAATCGTACACTCAGGAAATCAACATGCATAAAAATCAAAACCTCGACTTTAGAGAGAGTTCAGAAGAGAGTAAGACAGACCTTCCTGGCAACCAGGGGCGCATTCACAAGTGATTTCGAGGCATCCATTTACGAAAACCCTAAGCCGCCCGACGGCGTCACCGTATCTATGGCTAGTACACCCACATGTTACCTCCACAAAGTCTTCAAGCCTCTTCACCCCACTCACTTCCTTCAGTTCGTCATCACTGAACATTGTAAACCCACTTTCTCTATCTAAACCATTCGCCATTATTCTCCTCCGCGAGAAGAGAGGACTCTGTTTCGGGTAGAAAGAGTGAGAACAAAAGAGAGAAAACCCAGAGGATATTTTGCGGGAAAGTCGAATATATAGTAGAAGGAAAGATATGCGGCGAAAAATCAGGAACAGTACAAGGATATCCTCCAAATGATGGAGTATTAATACGATATGGAAAACCCCCGACAAAAGCTCTCAAGGAAGATAAAGAAAACCCAAAACCAAAAGCCCCCAAGGGTTACTCCAAGAGATCTGGCAGGAGGAACGTATTGAAGGACAAGAGAGAGAAGAAAGTAAGCGCACGATACAGAGAGAGGGGGGAAGCGACAGAGGTTGGTGATGGGACTGTGAATGAGCTGGCGGAGTGATACCAACGTTGTGAGGCAAATGCCTTAAACTTCCAAAAGCCTGAATAGTTAATAGTCAGCTATTTGCATGATATGACATTAGGCTCCGTTTGGCTGGCAGCAAATTTGGTTCTCTTGTAAGAGGCTTTTCATGTTTTTGACTTTTTGTATTAACTTAATAATATTTGTTGAATGTGGTCATTATATTGAAGCTTATATCCTTTTAATTTATTCAATAATCACTTGATATATGATATAATCATACACTTAATCACTTGATGTCGGGAATGAAACCCTGTTGCCATTGTTCCCTTTGACACTACCTTTTTTTTCCCTCTATGGCTTGGTTGCTAATGGATTCTTTTCATTTTCTAGTTGGATCCTTTAATATGAGAGGCTATTTTTGCTCTGCGAATGATTCTCCGATATGGATTTGTTGATTTTGTTGTTCGATCTTAATGATTTTGTCTGAAATTCTTCTATTCATATTCTCTTTGCTCGCCTCCATTTCCACAAGTTCCATTCCCGTACTCGTCTTTCGATCAGAATCCTTCCAATGAACCAAAAGCGAAAAGGGCGCCTTAGAGAATAGGAGAGAGAAGGTAAAAAATAAAAATAAAAAGGTCCCTTGAGGTTAAGGGGTCTCAGTGTTTTTATAGGGGGGAATCCGCTTGGTGGGATCCTTTATAGCTCATCTTTTGTACGACTTCCAATAACCCCCTGTCACTAGTTTCAGTGCCCACTTTACCTTCATATTTCCCTTTTTCTTTTTATTAGAAATTTCATATCTTAAATGTAAAGAGAAATGGATGTACATAGTCATAGTGCGCGTATGTAAACTTAAAAAAACATGTCATGGAGTTTGGACTTATTCCTCGTGGAGCTTCTGTACAATTTGAAGATTTGAAGACGAACAGAACAACGTAAATAAAACAACAGACGTTGATCTTGTGCAACTTAATTATGTCCTAAAAGGTATAGTTTGATAACGCTAATGTGAGTCAGGTCCAATGTCTAGGGAGAGGGAGAGGGAGAGGGAGACATTAAATGAGCAGTGAAAATTATTCTGAGATCTTAATAAATAAACTTAATTATATAAAAAATCTTAAATATTCTAAATTTATTATCAACTCTTATATATAAATTTGTAATTATCGATCTCTCAATTATCATTATAATTTTTATATAATTAAATTCCTTATTTTAAATCTCACCGTAATTCCACAGATAAATATGGGATGACTTAATTTTTCTTATTGGTGTGGTGTGAGCGAGTAGTTCTCAGGACTCTCCCTCTCTCTCTCTCTCTCAGAGGGAAAAACTGCAAATACTCGCATGCCTGGTGGTGCCCTGCAACAAGGCAAAGGCATGTCTGCTCTGAGACAACAACGATTATTGAAGATAGTTAGTTTTGTGTATTATGATGATACCATCCTTTGAAACATAATGCTTCCGGTTTCTAAAAGGTGCCCTCTATTTACCAAACAAAGCCGTCTATATATTAATAAATCTTTCACTTCACGTACGACGTGTGTGTTATTGTTCCTCCTCCTGCTGCTGCGTGGTGTTCACAATATATAGACATCGTTCCAAGTTAAAGTCGTGGGACAGAAATAGGTTATTTGACAACGAAAAATCATCACAAAATTCACAGTTGGTATATATTGAGCCTGCTGATGCCATGCATATGAGAGGATATCTGCAAAATGGATCCCATTGTCTTGTGGCCCTGTCAAAACTTGACGTTACATTATTATTATTATTATTATTTGAAATGACGGAATCAATCCTAAGTCATTTGAATTTTGCCCCTCCAACATTAGTGCACAGAATAAAGCAATGTTCCCTATAGAATCTTTGCGCTATCTTATAGACTAGTACCTCTTATCTTCCTTATAAGAATTTATTATTTTTTATATAATTAAAAAATAAAATTAATTAATTAATTATAACTAATATATAACTAATTGATTAATTTAGATAGATTAAAAGGTATATAATATAAATTTATTTTAAGAAATTATATTTAATTATAATTGATTAATTTATTTGATTTTATAATTCTATCTAAAAAATTAATTAAATTCTTATAATTAATAATAAAAATAGCATATTATGCGTGGCCTGTTACTCTACTACAGTAAATTTATGCAACAATGATAGCGTCCATGAGCTCCCATGCTAGTAATCATCATCAGCTTGGCCTCATTTTTGGTAGGCGCTGCTCAATTAAAAATTCAAAAGTACACACTTTTTTTCATTTTTAGAAAGCAATGACAAAGTATACGGTATGATAGTATATTAAGTAGATTATGGAGTGACAAAATTATATTTTGATTATCAACTTACTTATTAGAGAATACCGATTTAAAGAGGTATCTTGACAACAAAATCTCCAAATGAGTTTGTCGATTGCTCATATGTCTATATCTAATAATAAAATCAATAAAGAATATAAAATAATGGTTGACTCTGGAGGGCTAATAGGTGCACTCTTGGTCATGTCATGAGCAGTTTTCTATACAGAAATTGTTGGACATTCGACAACCTAAGAGCCTGACTCGTTAGAATCTCGTTCCTTCGTTAGAATCCAATGTTTGAATGAAGCAAGGATTAATAGGCCATGCTGATAGGTAGAAATTTATGTTTCCGGAGGACAGGTGAAAAGAGAAAAGCAGTGACTCAGGTTGCTGCCTATCGTTAACATGGACGATGTTGTGTTCAGGTTACTATTGTTTGTGTGGGTGCCAGGTGCCAACCTCTTAATTATGCCACGTCTCATTTTACTCTATTCATTTACTGTGCTTGAATTTGTGAAGCGTCTTGAGGAATGTTGTTAAGAGTGATTAGTGTGCGTATCTTTAAAATATTATTGACAGATAAAGCATTGCTTGACCTCCTGTTGATTTGGTTTACCCCTTTAAGAGACTCAATTACATTTGGAAATGTTGAGATGTTTTAAGTAAGTCTGTTATTAACTAATTGCGCTAGTACGTGTAAAGGAGGGAGTACGTATTTGGACGTTCTTCTTCTTCTTCTTTAAATCCTCTTTTGATTTATTTTTTTTTGTCAAAAAATTATGTTTTTGAATGACGAGAATTTTATAATTTTATGTTTAATATAATAATAAAATTAATATATAATTTGAACATTTATTAAGAGGGAGAAGGGTGATTTTTCATATGATATTTTCTAATAACCATATTCATTTTCCATCACTAATTAGGGAGAATGATATTTAACTCTTAAAATATAAATATATTTAAAACTTAAATGTCTTATCTAAAGTTGATATCTCTGAATATGTAATTTCCTAAATGGATATTTTCAGCTTATTTTTTTAAAAAAAAATCATTGGATATTTAACGGTCATTAAATCCAACTTTTAGCACATAACTGTCATTCTACTACTAAATTATGGTTAGAAATGGAATCTCTCACAATGTCACATCCGTCTACAGACCAAGACTTGTGGCGGATCACTGGACATTTTATCTTGGGCTACAATGTCAGGCAAATGATTTCAGGGCTTGTCCAGGCCCAAACATTACTCCATGGGAATGAACCATCTCTTGCTCCACCGGACAGTAAGTTAAGAAAATAACTGGATGAGACTCATCTCTCCTCATTTTAAGAACCAATATTTTAATCTAAATTATGATAAGTGTCAATATTTAATATATAATATTTCGAGTATAATTATTTTTAATAGGAGTATACTTATATTCAACAGAAAAATCTTAAGAAAATAATTATTCTTAAATTTTAATTAATTTTCAAGTTAAATTTACAGTTTTTTTTTACCTATTATACCAATGTGTACCTATTTAATAATTTTTCATATCATTCTGTTTGTTTATCCTCTTATTTTTTTGAATCAATACGTTATTCAAGTACTGTCGATTGTTCAAAAACAAACGGTTAAAGAGTGGGTTCCACGGCATCTGTCAACGGGAGCGGAGCGGCCTAACTTTCCTTCTCTCCCTTGTGCGAATCTAATAATCAAAATAGGATTAGGATGTCGTTCGTGGGAATTATGCCCAATATAATATTGGAATAAAGCTATCATTTTTTTTTGTATAATAATTATCACGAGTATTTTATTATGTACCTAACGCACGTTTGATGGTAAACAGTAATATTCTAATAATGCCCATCTGTACATACAAATACAATGTGTATATATATATATATATATATATATAGCAAAGCTCGAGAAGTTTCTAGTTGGATGGAACTCCAGCTTGGAAGTGCCTTTGTTAATTAATATTCGTGGTGTAGATTATATTTTCTCCACTGGTTGATTCACCAACCGAACCCCAGTTTTTGTAACAACACATCATCAATGATCAATAATCATTAATAAAGCAATGCGATCTTCAAATTCCTCATCTTAATCACCTATCACCACTATTGTCCATAAAAATGAATCTTAATTTCTGTGTCTATTTAATAAAATATAAATAATATTTTTAATTCTCATACTCTTAGATGCTATGCGAAACAAACTCGTAATTCATATTACATTTTATTACAGTCCCCCGCTTATTATACAAACTATACTTTCCATAAGATAAAGATGTGGCAGTTAATTTCGTTAGTATTGTTTCTTCTTAATTACAAAGTAAAATTAGAAAGTTACACATGCTTTACAAATTTAATAATATAAATTACCATTTCTTAAAAATATAAAACTAGTTGACTTTGTCCTCATAAAGAACTAATTTCACAAGAGCTTCTAAAAAGTTCGAAAGATAAAAGCTATTGATGTGCCTGAAGCGATCTCAAATACAAGCATGTAAATTCAGATAAAAACTGTAGGCCATAAAAATCTTAAAAATTTAAGCTTTTATATAGGGTTACCCTAAAAATCAGATCTACCAATCAGTTTTTATTTTTTTATTCTTTTTTTGATGGGGAGTGATCAGTTTTATTTGATTTTGCTTCAGCATTAAGTTATGCCTTTTCCTTCTCTTTCATGTTCAACAAAATATATAAAGAGAAGTACAAGTAAAATATGACCAATTTTTTAATTTCTTACGTAGACAATACCCTTTCTTTACTTTTTCTCTCCATTGCAATTAAAATCTTGTCTTAGCAAATCTGATCACACGATGATATTCGCTCATCGCAGCTCACTGGGATGAAAAGCTAGAAAATTTTTCAGTAACAAAAAATAAATAAATAATAAATAAATAAATAAATAAAAGAGCCAAGACGCCACCGAAAACCTTGAAGATGGTTACCCAAACTAAAAGCAATGCCGTTGATCGGGGAGAAGTGGAGGAGCAAATGCGCAATGGAGAAAAAATAATCCACCTTTTTTCTCTTTACAGCTTAATTAAAAAAAAGGAAATATATATATAGATATATATAGATTTAAAGTGACAAGAACGAGGTGCGAGTAGGGTTAAAGATTGAAACTTTCTTAATGTAACCAAACAAATAATTAGAGTTTCGGCTTCTTTGAACATAACTGAAAAAGGGAGTTGCATTGGATAGTAGGCATGAGTCATGAAATCAGTTTCGCATTACAAGTATAACTCAATGCGCCACTTGAACAAACCGGAAGCAATCCAACTTGAATTAAAGCATGTTTATAATAATAATAATAATAATAATTGTTAATTAGTACAAATTCACAATCTTATACCTTTAAACATTGTAGTAACTGGCCTTAAAATTAATGATGTTGCCTAAAGTTAAAGCAAATCTTAACGTCATCGGCTCGGCTCATTTTCGCTTCCTTCCTTTCCCACTGTCAATTGTCAAATCCGGTCCTCCTCCTCCTCCTCCTCCGCCTCCCTGTTTTCCTCCTATCGCTATTCCTCAAACTTTGAATCTTCCTGACTTCAAATTCTGTTCCTTTCCTCATTGTCTATATTTTTGAATCTTCTTTGAATCCATTAGGACTCTCTGTTTTGGGTTATGTGCTTATATATAATCTCTGGGTTTTCTTCTCTGTAATCTAATCCTCTCTTAGGTTGGAAGTCATATAAAACTTGCATTCCAAGTGTGTTCTGTTCTTTTTTATATTTCTGTGTCTAGTTTTGGAGGGGCATAGATCTCGGGGCGTTTCCCGAGGGAAGAAGAAACAGCTGAAAACACACTAACGAACAAGCTGCATCTAATTCATTGCTGGCGAGATCTGAAAGAGAAATAAACGAAGATTTTCAAGTTCCTCATTAGACGTTACTTGTAAAGAGACTGAAGGGTGACTTGTCGCAAATTTGCTTCCATCTTTTCCTCTTCAAAATTTGTCCTTTTCCAGTGAGGTAACAAGTTCAGGGCCTCGTCTCTATAGCCGGGTCCCGAAACCGAACATTTCTCATATATCCCGTTAATTTCTGCTCCCATATCACAATCTTAGCGTTTTCTATGGATTTAGCCCAAGTTAAATCAAGCATCTTTGCATGAAAACCATGTTTTATCGATTCCGAAGCTAATTCTTCTTCATAAAAGGTAACTTTGTTCTGTCTCTGAACCTCAATACTTCTCATTGGTCTCTCCTCGTCTGACGATTTGTGGGTTTTGCTTGGATTTCGAAAGAGTATGAGGAAAAATGCTAATTCTCATTCAGGAAGGTTATTTAGCGATAGGAAATGGATTATACCATTTTTTGCCAGTTTGCTTGTGTCTGTTAGTCTGGTTCTCACAGCTATTCTTGGGGCTCTTAGTTCTTCTAACGTTGGAGAGCAATCAACGTTTGACATTATTTCATTTGCAAGATCAGAGGATTCAAGGGGGTATTTTGTGGAATCGGATTTGGACAGATGGTCGAATACTAATAATAAGGTTCGAAAAATGGAGGAGGCACCTAGGTTTGCTTATCTTATTTCAGGCACGAAAGGTGATAGTCATAGGATGATGAGGACTTTAGAAGCAGTATATCATCCAAGAAATCAATATGTTTTGCATTTGGATCTTGAGGCTCCACCACGCGAGAGATTGGAATTGGCAGGTTCAGTGAAAGCTGATCCTACATTTCGTGAAGTTGAGAATGTTCGTGTTATGTCTCAATCCAATCTGGTCACTTATAAAGGTCCTACTATGATTGCTTGCACCCTTCAAGCTATTGCAATATTATTGAAAGAGAGCTCAGAGTGGGACTGGTTTATAAACCTCAGTGCTTCAGATTATCCTCTTGTCACACAGGATGGTTAGTCACAAAAACCCCTTCTCTCTCTATATGGCTTCATGATTTTATATGCTATTATTGTTACTCTTGTCAAAAACTGAAAAGGCTTGAGTATGAAACTATGCTGTTTCAGAGTTGCCTTCTCTCTTTAGCAGGCAATAGGTAAGCTTGTAAGTGCGTTCAAATGTTGTTTGCTTGGAATTTTGAGCACAGCCTTGTATCTTTCCCTCGAGCATTTATTTGATAAATTGGCACTAGTGATTTAGAAATAAGAAAGTTTATTTTTGTGGATGTATGTGGAAGATGGATCTCTATATTAGACCTGGAACACGTGACGATTGGACTAATGGGTTTTAGATTCATCACACTGTCTTCAAGAGTGAAGACTTGAGGTAGTTTAATGTAATCTGGCTTGCAATTATTTGCTTTGCTCCAGTAGTTTAGCTACCTCATGTTAGACTTGGGATTTTCCTTAGAGTGAAATTCCTGAATTGCACTACCTGTTGGATTTTCTTGTTCTTATACGAGCTAAAAGGTCAGATATAGCACAAAAGAGAAATAAATCAAAGATGGACAATGGCTAGGTATTTGAATGCTATATTGAGCCCAAAAAAGAAAAGAACACTATGTATCTTGACACGTTTTCGCCTTCCTCGGTTACCTCTATCGAGCATACCCTTACTTAAAAGAGTTTTAGCTTAACACCTTCTGAATTGCATTTAGGAGCTGCACTTCTTGATCAGATAACTTTTTTTAAGATTATGTTTGGGCATTTTATAGCCAATATCTTATGTTTGGTTTTGACTTGCCTTTTCCATTCATTTTGGAAAATGTGGAAACAGTCTTATTTGCTTTAGATATAATCCATTCCTCAGAGATATTTGATCAATCATGACTCTTCCAAATGTTCTTGTGAAGTAATCTGACATTTATGCTTTGCTTTTGCAGATTTGCTTCATATTTTTTCTAATCTGTCCAGAGAGCTCAATTTTATTGAACATACCCACATTGCCGGCTGGAAACTGTAAGAAAGTTATTATCACTGTTTGAATAATACAATTAAAATGGTGTTTTTCTCTCCATTGCTTCACCATATCAGTTTACCAAGTTTTCCCAATTCTTTTTCCTTCTTGTATGTATCTTCAGTAACCACAGAGCAAGACCGATCATCATTGATCCGGCCCTTTACTTATCAAAGAAATCCGATATCGCATGGACAACTCAGCGAAGAACTCTTCCCACCTCTTTTAAGTTATTTACAGGTACATTTATATATATGACTCTACATGCATTGATTGGTTAATTGTCCATCATAATCCTGCACAGTTGAGTTCTCTTTTAAGTTTATTGCTGCCTGAACATGTGGCTGGACATGGAATACCGTATATAGTTCTATAGATATGATGTGTTAGCTTATTTTCTTTATTTTTTCATCAACTGCTTTTGTTTATGCTTCTGAACACAGGCTCAGCTTGGGTTGCGCTGACGCGGTCGTTTGTCGAATACTGCATATGGGGATGGGATAACCTTCCAAGAACTATTCTGATGTATTATACAAATTTTATCTCATCTCCAGAGGGCTATTTTCACACTGTCATTTGTAACACTGAGGAGTTCAAACATACAGCTATAAGCCATGATCTTCACTACATAGCTTGGGACACACCGCCAAAGCAGCACCCAAGATCTTTGACTATGAAGGACTTCGACAAAATGGTTCAGAGCAAGGCTCCATTTGCACGGAAGTTCGCGAAGGACGATCCGGTCCTGGACAAGATTGACAAAGAGCTTTTGGGACGCACGCATAGATTTTCTCCTGGAGCATGGTGTATTGGCAACGCAACGGTAGGCGCCGACCCTTGTTCTTTTAATGGAAATGATACTGTGTTCAGGCCAGGCCCTGGTGCTGCGAGGCTGCGTGAATTGTTTCAAACTCTGTTATCTGATGATTTTAAAAGCAAGCAGTGTTCTTGACAATTTAACAAACAATCCAATTAGGATAATCACAAGTGTAAATATGTTGTTATAGGTTACAATGATTCCAAAGACCGATATTTTTGTGCTCAATATATCCAACATTCAAAGCTCAAAGTTAGAATAAAAAAGCACCTTGAGCGGCAGTTTCTCAGGTGCTTGTTTTATTTTGGTTAAAACCGTCTTTTGGGCCGTTACAGTCATCATTCAACCATTAAGGCAATTTACAACATGTAACTTCCTTGAGTTACAAATTAGTCATTTTCATTTAGCACATGGCAAGTGATCACGAGATGACTTTCTATTACCAGAAATTAAAGATGTGTATTTTTCTATGACCATTTCTGGAGAAAAATCAGTGAAATAACCCCTCTCTACATCCAAACCCTCTTCAGCAGCCAGCATCTCGACTTGGTTCTGCACCCGGTCAGCTCCGATCTGGTTCGGCTCCAGCAGCATGCAGGCAATTTCAGTTGAGTCTTCACCATGAACAAGCCCTAGTGTCTGAACTGTCGGTAATCCGCCACCTCGAGCACTGACCATCTTTGCAATCTTCCTTGTTGCTGATACATCTGTGGACAAAATGGGTATGTTGTAGAGAGCAACCCAAGGACGTGCACCGATCATGGAGATGCCTTTGGCTTTTGAAACCATGATGGGTCCCTCCTCAGGGTTCTGTGGAAGAATCTCAGGCATTGTCCACCCTGCCCATTGGCTTCCCATGAAATTAGGCCTGTAATACCCTAGCTCTCTCCTGATAGTGTCAACAGGTTTTCCTGTTGGATGTGCTGCAGCATACAAAAAAACTGGCACTGCATTTCCCAGGAAAACAAAGAAGAGTCAATTTTTCTAGCTACACCAACAAATAAGGGCAGTTCAATACGCAAGGCTTCTACCAGATGAAGTATGAGAATCTCTAAGTCATACAATAACTTACTGTTACTCCGAGGGGAAGGAAAGAGATGCTTACGCTATGCGTGGTCAGAGGGCTGTGTACCCATTATAATTTTCATTCCAATCAAATGATCCGCTTACCCGTGGAGAATGATAAACACTTCTCTACAATGGTAGCATGGTGTTGTAATGAGAGAGAAAATGGATTGAATGTATTGGACTAACCATTGCATCGGCTGCCAATGTCGGCAGCGACTGCTTTAGCGAGCCAAGCAGCCTCATCGAGTGAGGCACGACCGAGAGGGTGGAATAAGATGTCATCGATGACGCCTAATCTTGGATGAGCTCCATCATGTGATTCAAGGTTGATGGAGTTGAAAGCAACCTCTGCCATGGCTATCACGGATTGGTGCAAGGGGCTATATATAGCATTTCCTGTGCAGTCATGAATAACGTAAGATACAAGAGTGTACCTTGTTCTGTTGTAAGCTCTATCGTCACATTTGGTTATGATCACAGTTTCTGGGTTCGTCCTCGCGGCTTCTTCGATGGCTTCAAGTGTTGCACTGTTTCGTGCTTCAGAGATGAACATCTTGCAACATAGTAACATCGACTGGTCAACGCCTTTCTTGTCCTAACAAGTCAAAAATTGTCCAACCAAGTCAGCAAATACAACATACTGAGGATATAAGTTCCACTCATCCTACATAACATGATCCTGTTTAAGAATGCGATTTTAATCACACTTTTCTCGGCTGTCTATTTCCCAGTGTGTCATTTTGATTTTCAAAATCGAACAAACTAAAGCTAAAGCAAAGATTGTTTGAGCTGTGACACATGGTGATGGTTTCCCAGAATCGGTTCGAAATATTTTGTCGTCCCAAAAAGGGATTTCACTGCGAATTATTTTATTTTACCAGTCTCATAAAGTTTCACCACGATTTCAGAAAATTGCAAAACTAGCTTCGGTAAGTTAATTAACGCACGTGACCACTATGCAGTAACTCGCTAGCTAAATTCCTTGAACACTTCCTCAGAAAGAAGGTTTCGATGGAACTACAAAAGCAAAATGAAGAGTCATTTGCGGCCTACGTAAAAAACGAACAGTGAAAATTCGAACTTTCGTGGTCATTCTAGAAATTACCAGAACGTGGCCGATTGAAAAATGCCATTCTTACAAGAAAATACCGACGATCATTGATTGAACCATAACTTTAATTCCCTGTAGAAACGATACACCAGTCACACCACAAACTTAAAAACTACGAACTCCAGAACGCTACTACGGATTAATTCACTATTCCCTTCTACTTTTTTTTGTTTCCTTCCCTAAATACTTGGATTATTCAAAGATCCTTTCAGTAAAGAAAACCCAGAAAGATTTCACTGCAGAGACAGAAACCAGGACAGGGGAAACGGAAAAGGATACAGAGAGACACAGTGATCTTATTAACTAGTACAATCTGGAGTTGCATTGCATGAATTGAGACCAGAAACTTGTGTCAGTTACATCAAATTGGAAGGTAAAAATTCAGAATCAGAGAAGTGGGGATAGATTTTTCTGACCTTGCAAGTGGGATGCAAATCCATGAGTGTTGATTCAGATAGGTGTGGGCTCTCTTTCTCTTTCTGAGAACGCTGTGTCACGAGTGAGTGAAGGCAGAAAGAAAAAACCAAAACGAGAAGGCACACAGATTACTAGATTAGTGCTGGGTGGTTGAAGCGCTGAATAATAAATAAGACACTGATGACTCGGCTTTTCAACCGCGGATTAGCAACAAAGCAGAAAGCCCGAAAGTTTTCGTCATTCCGTGTTGCCATGTAAAGAAGTGTATTCTCAGAAAATCTTCTATAAATCTAATTAACAGTAGGCCCGTTCACTGTGAAATGAATTTAATAAATTTGTACCTTATTGATAAAGAAAAAATCTGCAGTAAAAACTTCTTTTTTGAAGAAGCACGTGACTGGTTTTGAAAAGTGTGCAGACTCTTCATTTTTGGAAATAAAATGTGACTATTTTCATATTTTATTCCTAAATCTGATTCAGAAAAGTTGCGATAAAATTCTTTTTAAAAAATGCGTTTAAATTAGTAAAAATATTTTAATAAAGACCATTCATTCAGGTTAAAATATGAAATAACTCTACGTTTTAAGAAATATTCACAAATGGGAGTATAATTCTAATTATTTTTTTAAAAGAGTATGCGTGATTATTATAATTTAAAGCGGGTCACATAATTTTATTGAAAGCAAAAATAAAATTACATGTTGTAATGTACCAATTTGTACATTTTCGAAAATGAGCAGGAATGGAGGCGCTTGCTTATCCACACTGGCTTGGGCGTGAATCACATGTTGCTATTCCTTATCGGCTCACATGCTCTTGCTTTTCAATATCACCAACTCATGATTAACAAAATCTATTATAAATTTTTTATATAAGATTTATTTAATTAATTTAAATATATTTATAAAATTAGTTAAATTTATTATTTATAATGATTATAGATTAATTTTCTAAAAATAATTTCTTTAATCATATATATTTAGATTATCATTTATAAAAATATCTTAATATATGTAATTATATAAAAATATTTTAAGAGAAAAATTAAAATTTTAAAAAATAAAGTAGATTTAAATATTATATTTAAAATTAAAATAAATTTTATATCTAAATTTTATAATTAAAATATGTATTAGTAGTATATATTTGCAAGAAACGAAAAATCTAATCTAGGATGATGTAATATCTCTCGAAGCACAACCAAAATGTTGACCAAGAGGTCTATTTAAGATTTGATGAGCTTTCAGGCCTAATTTAGTAATTCTCTATCGCTTTCAGTGGCGTGTGAGCTTAGTGCTGCAAGAGCTTATTTTTCACCCACGTAAGAGTCATTCCAGCCTGATTCATAAAGACGTGCAAAAGATTATTTTCCAGGTAAGGAAGAGTCATTAATTATTGGATTTTTTCCAAATTACAAAAATAACTTTACATTACTTGGTAGTGATGTACTATTTCATTCAAAATATAAGTAATTTAACTAATAAAAATAGATACATATAATAAAAAATATATTTATATTTATTATTGTTGCGATGGTTCTTTTAATAAATAATATAATAAGTTATATATAAATGCTCTTTAAATCATGAAATTATATTCTAATTTTAATAAAAGATTAATATTAAATCTATTTAAATATTTTTATTTTTATGTATATAAAAAATATATAAATAACTTACAACTATCTTATTTAAGCCACATACGCAATAGAGATTAATTCATTAATTTGCCTTAAATTGAAAAAACTTCTAACTTTATTATTATTAATAAAAATGTAAATTCTCTCCGTCTCCCTCCTTAATTAAAAAAAAGGATAAAATTAAAAAATAATAATAATTAATAATTCTACCCATATATTATATTATAGACCAAAAATTTCTTCAAAACAACGCTCTATATTTTTGAATAGTCTTACCCTCCATTTAGCATTGATTCAGAATTGGTCCAAATTAAACTATCATAGTTACCAACTATAAGTTGATTTTAAAAAATAAATTAGAAAGTTCGAATTTTACTGAAGAAATATTCGACTATACTTTAAATATAATTCCCTTCAATAAAGAATATCTATAATTAAAAAAATAAAAAATAAAAACTGGCACAATTACTAGAAAGAATCCCAAGCACCTATTTCCACTCAGTAAAAACTTGGGGGCATGAAACGATATTCACAAGCGGAATTAATGTGACGATGTAAGCTGCTGGACTTTGGTGCAATTCCAAAAAGGATCTTACGCGACCACACTCCCTTTCACACTTGGAATGTGGAGTAAAACCAGGACATCCAAGCCTTAATTAAGAATATGAAAGCTTTGTACCAAAAAAAAAAAAAAGAATATGAAAGCTGTACGCTGTTCTTGCACGTGCCAGCTGGAACCAAACCATTTCCTTTGTAAATTAGAACAATATACGGTTATTGTCGGAATCATCTCCAGATAATAGAAACTCAAAGGAACTGGTTGTTTGACAGTGATATGGAATAATTATGAATCAGATATTTTTTTTTAAAGAAATTAGATGAACAACTTCACAGATATTCTATCCAAAACGACAAGGCAATTAACGCATCTGAATTCTGATGTCTTTTATATACCGTATCAAAATATCAAGAAATGAAATAACAGATTGAACCATATATAGCCATATTTTCTTTCATTCAGATAGACAACAAAGCAAATAATGCATCTCAACGGTCCTCTAAATAATGTATATATGATATATCTTACCTCAAAATAAAATTACGTGCGGCAAACTAGCCAATCATCTGAATAACTTGTGTAGAACCGAGTTCATTGGAATGATCAGCAGAATGGGGAAAACCTTTGAATTTCGACTAACATTATCTTATATTGAGACTTCACATCCTGCACGTGAAAAAAAAAGCATTCTTTTATCATGAAAAATCCTTGGCAAATCCTATATATAAGAAACAAGGTTTCTTTGGCATGTCGTTCCCTCCTCAATCAAATGGACCTAACTTCAAGTAACTTTGAATTATTTCTTTCTGTGAGAAATCTGTAAAGTAGCCCTTCCCCACAGAAATACCCTCTTCCCTAGCAAGGCTTTCAACTTCTTGTTGTACTCTGTCTCCCCCAATTCTACTTGGATCCAACAAATTACAGGCTACCTCGATGACACCACCGTGTTCTAGTGCCATTGCTAATGCCTGCACAGTTGGAAGTCCACCGCCTCTCCCGCTAACTCTTTTTGCAATTCTACGCACAACATCGATATTGACTGTTTGGATAGGTTTAAAAAAGAGTTTATAAAAAAAAAGAGTTTAGGATTACTTTTAGAAAAGAATTTTTAAAGAAAAGTTTATAGAAAAAAATAATTTTCCATAAATGAGTAATATATGATTGTTTGAATAGTTATTATTATTAAGATTTTTATAATTGGAAAATTATGAAAGATAGTATGATTTTATTAAAAATAGAAGAGATGAAAGAAGGTGGAGAAGAGAGAAGAGAGAGAAAAGAGGAGAGAGAGTATTAAAAAAATAGGGATAAAATAGTAATTAGATAGTCTATAAGTTATTTTACTATTTTAGAAGTTATTCTTAATAACTTATGCAAAATCTTAATTTTAAACTATAATTTAGTCTAAAAATTATTTTAGACAAATATAACTATTTATTTTAAAATTTTATTAAATTAAAATTGAGTTATAAATCTTTTTAAAACTTTAATTTTACAATTAACCAAATATACATTAGAAGATAATAGAGGGGCATTGTAGTTATCAACCAATTTGGTTGCTCCAATGACCACAACACCTTTTGATGGTGAAACTTGAGATGGTCCACTATCTGGATTCAGTGACAAGAAATTGGATTTTGGCCCCCCAACCCGCTGGTTTGCACTGGAATTCGGCTTGAAGTATCCTAATGCTCTTCTAATTGAATCAAGTGGCCTCCCCTCTTCATGTGCTGCTCCATATAGAAAAACAGGAACTGCAGGTAAGTTATAAATGATCAGTCAAAGTAATGAATAAAAAAAATACAAATTTGGAAAGATGGTTGACATATTAAGGATAGTTCTACAATCACTTTGTCAGTGAATCAACCTTGCAAGTTGGAGCCTACATCGGCAGCCAAAAGTCTAGCACTCTCAGCTGATTGATCCAAGAAAGCATCTGCTAGCGGGTGACAACCAATGTGGTCAACAATCCCCAGTCTTGGATGAGTTCCACAATGCATCTCAAAGTCAATGTTGTCAAACGCAGCCTTCACCATGGCAGACACAGCACTTTTCAAGTGGCATGGCTCAGAAGATGGTTCAGGAGCTAACTAAGAAACAAGAGGGTATGCACTCCTGTTTCTGCTTTCTGATATATAAACCTTGCAGCATGCGAGCATCATCTTCAACATTTTCTTTCCAATTGTTACCTGTCAAAGACTCAAAAAATATAGACTGAGACCACAAAATGACCACGATCCTCCCCAACTAACCTTATCTCAAGTCTCGAAGGCTGTTTTTACACAAATTAAATACATAACAGCGACGAAAACAACCACAATTAATTTTGTGCGAAGTAACCATATTCAGAGGTAAATATTTTATTTCAACGACGCATTAAGCACATTAAAAAGAGCTAAATCATCGAAATTTATCTTTCACTTGACAAAAAAAGCTCTTAGCTAAAAAGGGAAAATATCATTCAACTAACCATCTTGGATAGCCATCATAGTCTCAAACATCACAGAACCTTCTTCAAAACTCAATATTCTTAGCGTCCGAAGAAGATTTTGGTTAGCCATGACAGTCTAGCTTCACGTGCAGTGAAGAACAAACCATCTTGAATTTGAGCCTCAAACTATCCATGATATCTTGTACTTGTGGGTTTTCAGGATCCAAGATTGGATACTTCTCAATCAACCCATCCACTGCTTGATGGCAATTTTATCCCGTGAAGAGAAGCAGTTCGGGTAGATCCGGATAGCGGAGCTCCAAACGGCGACACATCCCCTGTAAAAGCCAAGCTCTTAGCCAAGCTCGAAACCGACTTTGAGACCCTCTTGCTTTGCCTCATCCTTGTCGGTGATTAGACCGTCTTTGTAGCCCTCGTCGTAGCCTTTCTTAAAATGACTTTTCCAAGTTAAGCACTGAATCGTATTCATCACCCATGAATACTGACATCCAAGAACAAAATTCTCAAACAAACTAGTTTCGACCTCTATCAATGACAACCTTCTCGTCCCAGATGGTGTACGTTATGGAGGATAAATTTAACTTCCCACAAAAGACTATACCCGTAATGAATTTTAACCGCCCAAAAACTTGTGTTTGGCACGCAGAGGAATGCATTGGGATTCCTCTCTTTTACTCTGTTTGGTTACTAGTTTCCTGATGCAGGAAAGAGAACAAAATATGAAATGACATGAATAACTCTCGATTATCCTGGACCATCGAATGGCTCATCCATTTCGGACAGTAAGATGGGCTTTTGCTTCTGGAGCAAGATTCAAAGCATAGTCAGACGGCGGAGCTTACAGGTGGCGTTGGTGTGACTCGTTCACGGTGGACAAGAAAAGGTTCTCTCTCTGTTTTTTAGGCGTCAAGAGAGCTGGACAATGTTTTCTTAGATATGCAATATCTTTCTTGAATTTTCTCCCTATGTGTGGTTTGGTCCCTCTTTGCAACAGTGAGGGAAAGAAAAGCACAAATAAAACGCCATTCCGTAAGAGCATTAAAGAATTACAACTTATAATTTTAAACAATAAAAACATATTCCAATTTGGAATGGGGTCATACCCGGTAAATGAAGCTTGAAGAATTTGAGGGAAAAGAGCAGGAAGAGACGAAGGGCAAAATGAAAGTGCAAGCAGGGAATTTGAGGGAGAAGATTGAAAGTAGGGCCTCGGGTTGAGATTACGGACAAAATAGTAATATAGTTATTTATTCCATGGAAGGATATTTTGGGCCACCAGGAATGGACGGAAGCAGCTTTCCTCACACGCGAGAAAGTTTCAACACCAAAACAAAAACAAAAAACAGCTAATTTGTTATTTTCATTTTCCTTCCTCTTGTCTCCTTCCCTACCCTATCAAATATATAGCCTCGACTACGGTGAATAATTACGCAGAAATAATTTTTTCAAACTGTTGGTTATGAAAAGTTCAGACTTAGCAATTTAGCATTAGTTCTATGGAAAAATAAAAGTTTGAATTTCAAACACAAGTCTAAAGACCCGATTGGCAGGTTGCAATGCAACGATGTTAACGGTAATCAGGATTCAGGACCTCAAACATTTATTTTAACCTTTGAATTATTTATTTTTTAAAACAGCTTCTGAAAAGTAATTGATTTGACCAAACTTTTGTTTTTGTCGATAGTAAAACTAACCCCCCCCCCTTCTCCCAAGGCCGCCGCCCTTTTATTCAAACATAACACCCGAATTCAGTTTCTGCGACCAATTATTTGGCATCAATATAGCAGATATTCTCTCCTCCAAAAAAATTAATTCCACTTAAACTGTTAATGGCGAGAATACATGCTTTTCCTATAACCAGCTTACTTTCAAATGCATCTTGTACTTTAGGCCAATGAAAGTAATAATTCACTTGCAAATGCAGTAGTAGTCAAGTATGACTGATAACTAGCCAATAGGTATATAGTTTTGGAAAGAATCATCTCACAAAATTCATTATCTTCAAGGATTGACCAATAGCTAGCCAAAAGAATTATTTTCCAAAACAGAACTAAGTCTCAGACGTGGCAAACAGAACGCATTCTTACAAACTCTCCGGTACATCACTTCGGTGCTTCCACCAATGCCTGCAAATATTCAGAATTTAGTTAGCAAACACCATATATCAATCACCCCACAAATAAGACCCGCCTGCCACTAACATCACAACGTTCTTGAGACATTCTTTTCACCCCAATGCATAACATTTCATGAAATGTAATTTTCATCGATCTGAATTTTTTTATCATGAAGGATTATCCTATTAATACTATTAATTCCGGATTTCATATGTATGTTTGGTAAAGAGATTACCAGGTAGATGAATACATACATGACACTGTCTTAAAAAAGATTGATTCCCAAAAAAACCAAATGTCTTTAATGGCAAGAATACAGAAGCAAGTATCAACATTTCAAAATAATCATAATGTAATTCTCACTGACAACCTAAAGCATTCACAGGAAAACCAAATCACTAATCGAGGAGATAAATCATCAAATATTTAATTAGTCCTTCTGCTGAAAGAAAATGTCCAAACAAATATGTTTATACTGGTAGTATTCTGGCTATAACACAGTAAGCAAGCAAGTATTCTGGTATGGTTAATTGAAGGCCAAAAAGAATTCTTCAGACTCACAAAACTTAGCTGTTGCATAGGTCAATTATAGAAAATAAAATTGGAGTTGGGATAAATTCACGACCACTCAGCCTAACTAAAAACTGATAAAAGAAAATCTTAGACGTGGGATTGAAAAGAAGAATAGAAATACCTCTTCTTTCTTGTCCTTGCCTCTAGTGAAGAACTTGTATCCTCCAAAGAAGAGTAGGCCCCAGCCAGACAAAGAAACAATTACAAACTGCAGGCAAATAGTAACTGGTCAAGGGATGCACAAACGTGTTCCCATTTTACATAGTAGATCTAACTAATAGCATTATCATGCCATGTCAAAATTCATAAATCTTTGGATGTAGTAGATCTTCAGTAGTTCAGTCCCAAAATTATACATACATGTTCCTCCTTCCATTTGGATGGGCTCATTGGATCTTGCCAGCAGTTAACTTTAGGGGGGCCATGGTGATCTGCAAGAATCAAATGAGAAAACCATTACACGTATGTCAGAACTTTCCACTAATGGAAATTGTAAGTCACAACACAATACGTTCAACCATCAAAACGAGTAAGATGAAAAATATGTTGATCGGACGATGGCATAATAGCTTTCGAAGTCAGATTCCACCATCGATAACAATATAATTTTTATGGCATGTTTGGTACAATGGAAGTGTAAGTGGAGAAGTGGAATTTTCCACTTCTCTTGTTTAGTACAATAGAAACCACTTCCCCTTCTAATATTTTGGACAATTTCAGTTCTATGAAAAAGCTAAGAAATGAGATGATAGAAATAGAAGTGAAATATTTTAGACTATTTTACCCTAAATTATAAAATTCCTAGATAACTTTAACCCTTCCCAAATTATAAAAAAATATTTTAGACTATTTTATCCCAAATTATAAAAAAAATATAAATCAATTCCATATTTATTTCCATCCTATCGAACAAACTTTTAAAACTTATTTTTAGCCTAATTCTAATTCTACTACTACTTCCATTTCCATTTCCGTTAAAAACACTTCCATCGTTAAAAACTCTTCCATCCTACAAAGGTACCAAAAGTTATTCTAGTGTCCATTGGCACGAGAAATGAATACAAAGTAACACCTACACATACCCAAAAACACAAAAAGGTGTTTGATATCCGTTTTCTACTTATTTCTTCGTTTCCATATTGTCTTGTTTCATTACATCATCAGAACCAAAAGTTAACTTCCTGCAAATATTCAGTTTTTCTCCCCAAAAAAAAAAATCCAAACTTATACTCTCCATTTTTCTAAGCGAGAACGAGCCAACTATTTGAGGCTTCCTTTGGGCTATAACATCAGCTATTTACTAATAAGTGAAAAGATTCGCAACTCATCTTTCGAATAAAGCTAGATTTAGAATCTCCATTGTTCTAACAGATTTCCCGTTCAATCACATACACTGCAAGCAGTGGATTAATAAATGTAATTTATATATTCACACCAAGCATTGAATAAATCAATATCAAAAGCCAGAGAATAGCAAGAATTTAGAGCCACAGAAAAAAGCCGATTGAGTTTTTTCTTGTTCATGGAGGCAAAACATTCGATTCTTGAGCAAGCACAGATTTTTAGCTACCATTAGCGCGTCAGACTATAGAAAATGCGAGAATTGGAAGGATTCAGTGATCCTAATTTCATGGCAATTGGGATCGGAGAATAAATGGACAATCCAAAACTAAGATTTACCTGCAGCTCCAGCCAGACCGCGCCTTTGGATTAGATTGGCGGTTTGAATCGGAGTTCTAGGAGACGAAATACGGCTCAAAGACGCCACTCGGCGAGCCGCGAGAGTGGCCATGTGTTTCAACTTGAATACGCGACAGAGAGGAACCTAGAGATGAAGAGGAGGAGCAGACGGCGGGAGGCAAGAAGAACCCAACTCTGGCACTGGGGGAGGAATATGCCCCAACTCACAATGCTATGTGACGACGTCGTTTCCATAACTGATCCCCTGATCCGACCATTCCATTTTTTTTCGGTAACTACACTACTATCATTGTTGTTGTATAAAAATTTTTTATTGTTGTTGTTCTTAAATTTTTTGGCCCTGACCCCTCCCATTTAAAATTTTTTAGTCCTTTCCTCTTCTTCCATTTATTTAAATCCAAACCAAATCTCCTCAATTAAACCGTAAATTGATTTGTGTAAGGAAAAAACGGTGTATATTGATTAAGATTAGCCTTTGATCCCTTTTATATTAGTACTATATTTTAGGAGAATGAAATATAAAAGCTATTAAAATAGGGCATTGGCATTATATAAGTCTCACGTGTCAACTAATTTAATTTAATATCGAGTCATACCGATTTTTTAAATCGGTCGAATCACTTTTTTTTGAAGTTTTTTTTGTAAAAATTATGAAATGGTATTAAAAATATATAAATTTCTATAAAAGAATATTCTGTCCCTAAAAATATAAATTTAATAAAATTTACAACTAAAATTTGTTTTACATGTGCTAATCGTTTCCCCCCTCGTGAGACAAGCCAAATTTGTTTTACATGTGATGATGTGGTTTATAATTTTGATGAACAAGGATTAAATGAGAATATAATCATGAATAGATGAATACTCACTATCAGTTAAAAATCTAAACGATGAAAAAAAATACAATTATTTGTACTTCGTACTGATCTTCCGTTAATTGACACATTACCAAATATCATGTCTTGCAAGCACTATGAACCAATGGTTTTCTCCATCAACCATCATTATCATACAAAACTCCACAACTTCCAAAATTGTTTTCCCATAGAAGCATCCATATTCTGCATCAATCTAACCTAATCACAACATTATATTCATTTACATGTAATCTATGAAAAGTTCGTTGGTTGTAATTGTTGCCGCAAATATTACTGTTGTCAGCATTGAAGTTGAATGAGCCCACACTTTATACTTCTCTCTTGCAACTGTCAAATATACAGTGTGAACAACATTAATAACACATGTAATGAGCCAAACAGAACTTATAATCTTATTTATCGAAAAGTTTTT
The DNA here is from genome assembly GCA_037074615.1 of Leucaena leucocephala. NCBI lineage: Eukaryota > Viridiplantae > Streptophyta > Magnoliopsida > Fabales > Fabaceae > Leucaena > Leucaena leucocephala. Next base: position 3,120,496 of record CM073546.1, on the reverse strand, counting down.
ATGCCACCAAAATACAAGTCTATAGGTTATGTTATTTTGCTAAACTAAATCTTTAATGTACACATTTATGTTTAAAATGTTGATTTCAAATTGTTGCTAGAAACAATGGCACAATTCATATTTTGTTACCTCAAGAAGAGATATGGTTTGGAAAATATCATGGAACTCATGGAAGAGCAACTTCTCTTGAGAAACAATTGCTGCTAGTTCCGATAACAATGTTGCAACCTCATCAGCCTGTTGATGAAACAATCTCAATTAAAACCGTTTTAAATAAGACCGGAAGAAGTAACAAAGTAGCAACATAACATGAACATCAATAGGATCACCACATACCAAAGTTGGAAAACTAGTTAACATTGACTTCATAGAAACTGTAAGTTCATATGCATGTTTTATAGCGACTGACACTGAACGTATGTCCACCTGCAAACATAAGAACTCAGTAAATTGTGATTTAATCTATATTTTAAAATTTACTTCTATAATCTTATTTATACTTTACTTCTAACATTTTATATAGACCAATGAAAACTTTAAACCCTATTAATTATGCTATAAAATTTAATAATTTTTTAATTTTACTTATATTTAATATACATTATATCAATAAAAATAAAATTAACGTAAATAAATAATGGATAAAATATATCCGTATTAACAATTTTTCTCTCTACCAATAAAAAGTATTAGAGGAATAGTTTATAAGCAAGATATTTCCGTAATAAAATTGAAGTGTGAGATATATGCTATTTATTGAAGATTCATTTCAGACTCAAGTCTTTATTGAACTTACCTCTGCGCCTTCTATTAGGGGTAATCTACACACAATAGAGTGCAGACCATCTTTAGTTGCAATTATTGCTGAGGTGTGTCGTCTTTCCAAATCTCCCCATACTTCTAATAGCTTAACCTGTACAAAAGTAAAAAGATATGCATAGAAAAAAGAGTCATATTTTTTATATCATATTTTCTTTAGACAAATCCTTATAATTAGGTGAGTTGTATCCTTACCTGGGATTGTATTATAAAGTCAAGTTTTATCTCAAGCTTTTCTTTCTCGTACTGCATCTTCTTTTGCATTACTGAATGTTGCAACTTCGTGATACCATTCCAAGCATATAGTAAATTGCTCTAAAACACGTTGAAATGCAATGAACATTGTTATACAAATTAAAAAACAAAACCTACAAAGTTAATATTAATACTAGAAGTTAGAAGCCTACTTCTGCTTGAATAGAAAGCCTTTTATTCACAGCTTCAGATTTAGCATTTGCATATCGCCATTGCATCAATCGATTATCTAGCAACCGAAGCTGATAAACAGTGTCCGAAGAAGGACTCAATCCTGTTAAGGTTGAATTCGGAGACGATTTCTTGCCCCGGAAGAAATCGAAGCCCACGTGTATGAGTTTATCCACACCTTTAGCTGCATCTGAAGGACTAGTTGGAGGCTTCAAGCTTGAAAACGAAATGAGTCTCTCCTTGCTTTCCACAGACATTGGTGGTGATTCTGACCGCCCTGGTGATAGAGCCCATTGCGATTTTGAACTCTTATATCCGGTGAGAGAATTTGCTCTCTTGATCGCATTTTTTATGTCGAATTTCTTTAAAATTGAAGAGTCCTCTGATGACAGTGGATGCTGAATGTTCGAATCTGAAGTAACTCTTCGGCTCCTTCTTAATATATGATTCATATACTGTCACGGAACTTCTATACCTAATTTCTTGGAACTTAAATCAGAAGTACCTGAAGGGACATCGCTGTAGTAAAGGATTCTGATTTTCTATACAGAGCATTTTCATCTACTGACAATCTTCCTGGAACAAGATTAAAATCCTCAGAACTGGAAGTGACAGATGATGATGATTTCCCTGGAAAACCAATTTTTCCTGTGTATCTCGTAGATCCACCAACAATAGAAGGTTGATGATTTTCTTTGGAGTTACTAATATTACCATTATGATCAATTTGATCATTCTCAAACCTCTTAAACACACTGCAACTCCTCTGTTTAGTGAGAGCAAAAATAGAGTTAGATTTTTCGGATTTCTCGATACTTTTGCGATCCAGGAAGTCCCTGAGCCTGTCATTACCAAGATGATCGGCGAGAGTAGCACCGAGGTCGTTTTTCTTCAATGTAGAGGACGAAGAAGGCCAAAGCTGTCCTCGGAGATGACCCGCTCTCCCCAGACTCGGATGCTTCCGGTTATATGTAGAGTCCGAACCCTGTTTGCGTCGAATCGGCGAGATGCCTCCTTTAGGAGATGCAAAATCAGCTTCAAGCGATGTGGTTGAGGTGGGAGAGAGATATCGCGAACTCACTTCACGTGTTTTGCCTCTACGGTGCTTCGGCCATTGAGAAGAAATCGCAGAATCGTTGTCTTTCTTGGTTGAAGACATGGTGAGGCGTTTGAGTAAAGTGAGAAAGAAGTGAAAATGGCGGCAAGTGTGGAGTTATTGTTGAGGGAAGATGCTTTCAGGTACATCAAATCTGCGAATAGACAGAAAAGGAGTTAGAGACAGAGAGCGGAAGAAGAAGGTATTGGTGAAAGCTCCGCCACTTTGTGTGAGACGCCGGCCACTGACGAGCGACAGGTTCAAATGGGGGAGTGCCATGTGTCAACAATATTCAGAATTTGAATGGCCTTAATTAGTGCTTCTTTGTTTAGATTACAAATGGCTACTTTAAATTAGATCATCGCTTGAATGGAACATGTTAGTTTCTTCAGCAGTCGACGAGGTCGTTGGCGCCAGTATGCTGTTACGTAGGACGACCTTTTGGGAAATTAAGTAACAGAATGGAATATATGTTGTGAGAAAATCGTGATTCTGGAATATTTCAAGCAATCTACTCGGGATTTTTTTTTTACATTATAAAATTACCAAAAATAGATGGACCCCTTTCATTGAGTTTGAATGAGTGATTCAGCTTATATATGTGTGTGTATTATGTATGCACGCTCGCTTGTAAGCTAGTTTTTCTTTTCTTGTATTTTTGGTTGATCACATGTTTATTTTTCGGCCATCAGAATTAAATTAAACCAATATATACGAATGGTACTTTTTTATCTTCAGAAAAATAATTGTACACCTCAAGTCAGACCCTTTGCAAAAGACAAGGCCGACCTCCCACTTTCAAGTTCTATCAATGAATGCGTACGATCAAAAGATCCACACACTCATACGCATGTATGAATATATTATGCAGTAACCTGTCAGCCTGAATTTTGTTTGTATAAATAAGTAACAAAATAATGCAATTTGCGATTTTAAGGGAAGAACAATATTAACCTCGTTATTTTGGGGTGGCAGGGTACCACGGAACTCAACTTTGGGGAAAATATCTCAAGAATGATCCAATCCCAAACTGCTATGTATATTTAACAAGTATCATGCAATTGAATAAAAGCAATATCACCATCACTACCATTTAACCTTGAAAATTTTTAGCAAGTCAACATCTCGGAAAGATACAACTTTTATACCAACAGCCTCAATTTTTTTATTTGACGGAATAAAAGGCCACAAATTTGTTTGCGCAAGTGGGACACAGCGGTGCCAGACTGCCAGCATGAAAATAGTATTGGAACTTACAAAGAACCTGAAATATCAAATTATCAACAAGGCTTCGAAACGCTATGGAAAGGTCCAATAAAAAGAGGGTTAAATGTAGCTCGCTGTTCAACTCCACGACATGGACTGACTAAAATTCCTTCTAAGTTAATATAATCGAATGACAATGAAAATCCATATGCTACAACAGAATATCAATAATCAAATGAGTACTCCCATGTTACTACAAAAATAATTGTACAAGCATTTCTTGGTTTAGGCTGCAAAATTCAAACCTCAAAACCCAGCTTGTCTGTTGCAAGGGATCGCCCAACCTTCTGGTTCCATAGCCGTTGAAAAACGCACAGTTGTAATAACAACAGGGAAGAATCATCACCCAGCAGGGGCTTGTACGATTCAAGTCCTAGTCATGGACCAATGTTGAACTCAGGAGTTCCTACTAATGCACGGTTACAAATCAATGAAAGTTGCATTTTTGCAATAAAGGATGAGAATAATCGACATATTTCTCCCACATTGGCTTGTACTTCTCAATCGCAATCTTCAACCATGGTTTTGAGTTTCCATTGAAGTGTAGTACAGCTCCTTTCTCTACTAACTGAGCATCAACAGTAGTGTAGCCGAATCCCAGTACATGCCATAGCGAATCCAAGGGCTCAGTTAAACCATAAAATGTCAACAGGCCAGGTGGCAAGGTACCGAGTTTCCATAATGTCCTATCAACATTCTTTTCCTGCCAGTAGTGGTAGATGCCTGTGACATTCCTTTTCCTCCACTCAACCAAATCAAATACATTCATCCCAAATGCCCATCCACAAGCGTCAGGATCAAAATGTGCTCGTATAAGAGGATGGGAGTAATTCAGGTATTTATGGTATCTATGAAATGTCTCCATGCATGTCTCAACAGCTCCGTTAACATTGCCATTCAAATCGATGGAGAAAAGTGGAGAGAGATCCTTCTGAACTACAACATCGTCATCCAGAAACACCACCTTCTTCAGGGCAGGAAAAACTTCAGGAATATAAAACCTTAGGTGGTTTAGCATGGAAAGATATTTAGGGTTCCGAAACTTGATTGGTGTCTTGCCATTATCACTGTTGCCAGAAAAGTAGTAGTTCTGTATTTCTGAGTCTTGGAGTTGCTTAAGAACAGGAACATATGAAGCATTCAACCAGCTGAAGCCTTCAAATTTCTGAACCTCAACAGTCACTCCTCGGAAGTCATTCATGGCAAACCATGCCTTCATTGCAGCATAATTTATTTCATCAGTGACAAGGTGGAAAACTACCATTTCGGGATTTTTAGAGCTTATTGCAGTTGAATTGACCACTACCGAAGTAGCAATAATGTTATCAGAGAACACGCAGAAGTGGTAAAGATTGTTGTCTTTTAGCTTCATCTCCATTTGCCTCTTTTCCATCAATTTCTTTTGCAGATTAAGGTTTCTGAACCATTCAGTTGTGAGCCGGACCCCAAGGCAGTACAGGCTTTTTGGGACTTCTTCAGCAGCTATTTGTCCATATTTTGAACTCTTTTCAGATACAGAACTCGATTGTTCTTCAAGAGTTTGAATTTTGGCCTTCAGTCTCATGATCATTGTTGCACTGTCATAATGCAGCTGCAGGGCCTGGTATAGCAATAATGCCATATCACGGATAGCACGTTCTGATTCCCTGGTTGTTAAAGGGACACGCCTCATAGCAGCCTTTGAGAGCAGAATCTTCGAATTGCGGATCTGGGCACTTAATTCCCAAGCAAATTGAAGATTGTTACTTTCTTTTGCAATGACAACAAAAGCTTTCGCTAAGGATATCTGGTCATTCAGTTGTCTGGTCACTGAGTTGGGGTTTAACATCTCTTCGGTAATATTAAGGCCTTCCATGATCCTATCATGTTTGTACATTCTCTGCATAACAATGTTTAAGAAGTAATATTTAAACATAAGGATATTAAGGACTATAACTATTATCTCTCCCTCCCTCCCAGGAACATCATGACCATAAATTAAGACTATAACTATTATCTCTCCCTCCCTCCCAGGAACATCATGACCATAAATTAAGTCTTAGATTTATAATTTCATGATGAAAACTTAAGCATACCATGGATGCAGCATTGTAACAATTTAATCAAGTCAAAGTTTTGTTTCATATGATCCTCATAATCTCATCTCGAACCTAGTTTAACGATTTAATACTAAATTTCAATCACTATAAACAACATCGTAATAAATATATTTACAGGGAATAGAGAGGTACAGATATTGCTATTAAGGAAAGATAACATGTGACAACATTTCAGAGTTAAGGCAGTTACAACATATGGACACAATCTCAATTACATTCTAGCTATCCCATAATAAGGTTCACCAATCGTCTGGTTGGGGCAGGCACACCTCAGGCAGAAATATCACGGAAGTAACCTAGTCAAATTCAGTTTAATTTCAAATGGATATTTGTAATTTTTCTTCAATTGACTGATACAAAATGACGAATTAAATTTATCAGCTTTCAACAAAGATAATAATTTGAGTTGGCAATATCAGTTTCAGCTAGCCATTATGGACTAGTATATTAGGAACTAAAAAAAAAGAATTGCACATCACTTTGTGCGTTAAGAAATCCAGCAGTTGAACTATGAAATCTGATCCAGCATAACAATATAAATCTAACGCTAAGGCGGCATGCAAGTGAAAGCCAGTAGAAATAGCATTGTTTCTATTATTCAAAGCAGAATTTGATTCAACCTCTCCTCATAATCCCTTTGAAGTTATAAATCAAAACGTGGGGTGGAAGAAAAGGAAAGGACAGTGAGAAAAATATATCACATAATTGAGAAGTGACAATTTCGTCACACAAATATATGCATAATTCTCAGGAAGAAGGGAGAAATGGTACATGGTTTGAAGAAGGAAAAAGGAGAAGTCTACATGCAAGCCATCTCATCAACAATCATCATTCATAGGTCTCATTGTTCCCACGAGGAATATTTGTACACAGACCAAGATAGACATGAAGCCAGCTATACAGTTACAGTGAACAGAATGCATATGTGAACGAACATGAAAAAAACCAATAAGGCAAAATAAATTTTCAACAACATACTAACAGCACCAAGCACACAAATCGCTTCCTTAAATCCTACATCCTTCAATTTACTGGAATTTAGTTTCAAGCTAGAACTCTAGAACGCCAATAACATGAATCTTTTCACTGACTGGCAAAACCAATACAAGAATAGGCCGTTTTACCTTGGATAAAGCGGGTCTAGACTGAACCTGATTCCCTTTGCTCAAAACATAAATAAAGAGAAGAACTACTACGCTGAACAATGCCCACCATAACACATCCGGAACCCTCCTTCTGACTGGCCTTCGAAAATCAGCTGCCCTTCGCCTCATACTTTTAGCTATATGCAACTTCCCCAAGATTCCAAAATTTGGCTTCCCGTCGCTAATTCCCCGAAAAAATAATGTTTTGTGTGTGTGTTTTTTTTTGGGGGGGGGGGGTGGAAGGAGTTTCTGGTAGGCAAAGAGAGAATTGAGAGGCGTTGGCAGTGACAGGTAGGCTCGGGATCTGTGAGGTCGCAAGGTTTTACCAAGATCTGCAAGAACTGAGTTCTTCGGATTTGGATCTTTGGGGGTAAAAGAATTGAAGTTTGGGTAATTCTTTGATTTTCTTTCGGCAGGTTTGGGCCGGCGAAGAGCTTCGTGGCCACTAAGCAGAGAAATTATTTCTTGTGGAACAGAGAAAGAAGACAGTTGGGATATGAGGAGTGGGGTTAAGGCATCGCCATTATGAATGGGATCGCCTGATCGGGTAGGAGACAAAGGGAAGTCCTTTTTATTGGCGATTTTCTTTGCGATGATGTTGACTCACGGCTCTGATCGTGCCATGTCAGCTGAAAAATAAATATTTGGGTCTGCCATTTCACTCCCGCAATGTATTTTTTCCAGTACCCAAAAGTCTGCGAGACGATGAATATAACATAGAATAAGGAAGAAAACGATTATGCATTACATAGTTTCGACTTGGAACCAGTAATCCAGTATTATAAAAGACTCTTGTTACTTTATACCAGTAAGATCAAAATCACTCAATTCTCAATGTTTTATAAGTTGCAATTTTTATTGCCAGCATTGTAAATTGTAATTTGATACTTAGTTTAATCTACTAAAATTGATAGTATATCATCATATCTTAATCTTTGAGAGTATTTATTTTAATTACACGCAACCTAATACAATCGAATCCTGTGAGTGTGGCGATCCAAGAGAGGATAAAATTATTTTTTAACAAGATCTTTCTAAATTACGGTTCACGTTATAAACATGACTAGAACACCTTAATACATTATGATAATTTCAATTATAACATATTGAATGATTAAGAATATCTTTGAAACCTCTTTCAAAGTTTCAAACACGCACTTTATAACAATTCAAGTCATAAGCAAATTTTTCCCTGTTCTGTTGGAAAAGTTGGATGGGACATGCAAGGACACGAGTGACGCCACTGAGGACCCAGTGAGGGAAGATATGGAGCACCCAATTGACAGAGAGCACCGACAATACTTAGAATCCTCAATTATGTCCATATCGAATATCTTAGTTTCTTCCGCCCGAATAACAGGCGCTTTTGTTTCCTTCCCGAACCCCAAATGTGGATCAAATACGGGAATTTTAGGAGATGAGCCTAGCCTAGCACGTACGCTTTAACTTAGCGACGATCGCATAGGCACGAGTACATGGACAAAGTCTGAGCTATTTTCTAAGCTTAGCCCTCTATGTTTATTACAAATCAGAGAACCAGTCGTGACAAGAAGAAATTAATTGGACGTAAGCTACTTTAAACACCGCAAGTACAAAACTTCGCTTTTCAATTTCCCTGCCTTCTGGATCTGAAACTCAACTATCGAGTTTTACATAGTCTCTTTAATAATATGATTGAAATAGTCCTTCCTTTGGGTGCCAAACCTCTGGTGCAAGATGTTCTGGACTTCTTAGAAAGGCCTCCCGAATCCTCCCAAATGAAACAGAGAATGAAGAAAAGCTGACTCACTAACAAGAGGGATATTCACAAACGTACCGAGAAGGGCACACCTTATGCACTGCATCATTATCAGAACATAAGCCAATGCCACACCGGCCCAGTAGTACATGCCAAATGTTCCATTGAAGTTTACTAGGGGCATGAAGTTGCTTGAATACCATAGCACTTGCAGAGCAATTTCCAACAATATTCCCATCATTACGTGGAATCTGAGGAGAAGTGGCAAGTCCTTATTTTTTACGACCACCGCAACTGCCAAAAAGCAATATATCATAGGAAACCAACTTGGCAATCGATTGACAGCTCCTGGGATGAAATAAACCAAATCTTGAAAGCATTTAAAATTTTCAATAAAAGGCTGAATATAAAATCCGGTGTCAGACATCTTCAACGATATTAGATAGGGAACACAGGACAGGGTCCTCCACCACCACTCTGGCTTTTCAGCTGTTGAAGGGATTCGGAAGCCAGAAGAGTGATATATGTAAGCTTGTCTGCAGGTCATAGATCTGCGTCTTTGAGATACAGTAGGAAGTGTAACCAATTGGCCAGCTTGACCTCCTTTAAACAGAGGAGATGACACTGCAGTTGTTCGAAGAAATGATTTCCCTGAATCAAAAGTTCAGAGATTAGAAGAATCAACAAGAATTCATTAACAATGTACTGAAAGGACAATGTCAATTTTAATAATGTGCTGTTTCATCTGATCAAACCGATAAAAGTACAATCAAATCAAATCTTAAATTCAGAAGCTTAAGGTATACCTTGAACATTGCATGCAAACTTTGCTGACTTGATTCTAGTGCTGCATCTATTTGGATTTAGACTCTTATTCCTGGTATAAAACCAATTAATTACAAGAAGATTAGAAGTATACAGTACATATATTGGCAAAGCAAGGGAGAAAGATTTGCACAGATTGAAAATACTCATGCACACAAACCCATCCAAACAAAATATCAGACAGAAAGGAAGCTGAATGAAAGTACTATTATAATGCCACAGCCTACAAATGTATCATAATGACCACTGAAAGCTCCTCAGTTCTGAAACATGTCGCAACAATCTGAACATTGCGAAAGTCTTTTTGACACCGTACAGTTTTCCAATAGCCACAAAGAACTTTTTTTCTGCCATTTCCAGAGCTTCCAGTGGAACAACGTCACTACCCTTCTTTGTATCATTTACCGTGATCACATTATGACCTATTCTAGCAAAATCAACCATCATTCGTTATTTACCACCAGTCATCAAGGCATATATTCTCAAAATAAGGATATCAATAATGCTATGCTGGCAATAGGTGTGTGGTTTGCTAATACTCCAACAAAATCTTGCTCAGTAAGCTAATCCTCCTGATTTTCTGGCCTGCCAAGGATGGAGGTTGAAAACAACCACCCTGGTAGTATTGCGAGTCCCAAGCAAGGCATTTCACAACAAAAGGATGACAATAAGAATGAACTTTTCACTTAATTTTAAAGAAAAAATGTTCTTTAGTAAAGACTATTAGAATTATTCCCTCTTTTTCAAACTATTCCCCAGATGTAAAAATTTTCAAATTTCTCCCACTGTAGATCAATAGCTATTAAATTCCTTCACTATAAATAACAACACTGGAAACAGATTTGTAAAGCCCCATGTACATGACACTCTGTCGTTTATTGGCATTCTCAAAACAACCTAACAAGAACAGGCACCATTCCATGGTAAATCTAACTCCATTGGTTGATAAACATGATTTCCAAATGTAGTACTAGAAAACCAATAATCAACCTACTATAGCACTGCAAAAAATACTGAGCTCTGTCGAATATTTATTTAGTATTCAGAACCTCATGAACTACATCCTGCTCCTCCTACCCCATATGCAGCACAGAGATGGAACCCTCTTGTTTCTAAACTATAGGAGCAAGCTCTAGGAATGATTTTGATTAAAAAATTGTCAGTGATGAGTCCACTAAGGCAAGAGGGGGAGGAGTCAAATTATATCCTCAGTCTACTGAGAACAGATCATAAAATCAAAATCCTCATTATAATAATAGATGGTTCACGAGATGAAAAAATATTATAGAAAAACAAATTCCTATATGTTCAGTTTTGGGTTTTAGCGTCTTATGATTGAGGAGAAATGTTTATACACACACATGCATACAAATAGAAATAATGATTATACAATTCTCAAAAAGAATCTAAAATCTTGAAAATGGTGTTGTTATAAAGATTCAGATAACACTTGAAATACCTAATGACTATAAATCTAATTTGTTGGGGACCAATAGAAATGAGAATTAGGAAAGTACTACCAACTAATATCCTGGTAATGTATAAAAAAATAACCAATAATCAGCGTACCAATTTTTTCCCCGAAAAAAAAGAACCTGTTATATTCCTAATAGTAAAAAGGAAAAAAAAAACAAAAGACTACCATTTCTTAAATGCTCTGCCCAAAGCTAACAGACTCCAATTTGTGGAAGCATAATTCTTGGAATTGAAAAATATCATACACAACAGCACCTGTGCTCCTAGGCCATCGCATAAATTTGTATGTTAAAAACTAGAGCAGGACAAAGGAAAAGAAAAAAGAAGGCGAATTAACGGAGATCATCATGAGCAGAAAACGAGGGAGGAGAAATGGAGTAGCTGTAAACAAACCTGACGGAATCGAACGGAGGAATGCAGAGAAGGGGAGAAGGCGAGGCTTCTATGAGTACCGGAGCCATAACCGATGAGAGAATGGTTTCGGATCAAATCGGACTCAGAAACCTAAAGTGGGGGCAGCTGCGTCCTCTCCGGCTTGCGCCTCAAGCAAAGAGGTGCGTGCCAAAGGAAGAGAGAGAGAGTCAATGTCTTCTATGCTATAATAATTATATATATATATATAACAGTATCACGTAATATTGGAACCCTCCAGACCTCGGAGTTAAAGGATTCGCGGGTCGCTGACCCGCCGCCTTTGGTCAGTTTTTAAATTTCATGGAAAATTAGTTATGCTTTTAGTGTATATAGGAAAAAAAGTTGACAACGAAAAAGTATATATGAAAAATAAAATCATTTATGAAATGATTCTGTGATTAGAAATAAAAATGATTTAAAGTGAAAAAACTTATCATTAAATGGCAACTTTTTTATTATAAATAGAATAATATTTCTGTAATTAAAATATGTAATTTAGAGTTCATAAAATTGTGATTCACAAACTAAATCTTGACCTTATTAATGTTTTATAAACTTATATTACTTTTAATCTTCACTGCATTCTCCGCGAGTTGCCTCCCGGGCTTCTCTAAACGATCTGTGATGCGAACGCCCAAATGCACGTGCTAAAGCGTCACTGTTCGTGTTACAAATTGCGGCTCAATCGATCTCTTTCACGGAGGCGCACATTGAATCGGTGGGTTTTTTCGTTGGGGTTTAACCTTTCCATGTTTGTGCCTCCAAAGATATCAGCCAAATTTCTGGCTTTCCCCCTTGAAAATCTAAATTTGATTTTTTTTTTCAATATTTTGGAGGCGATGGTTATATATTATCTGCGCTTCTGAGTTTTGTCATTAAAGCATAGCATGAAAAATGGTTAAATCTCCTGGGACGAGGCAAGCATTTGATTATAAATTCTTGCCTATGATATATTTGATTGGATAGGCATCCTCATTCAATCCATTTTTTTAGCTGAGCAAAAGGCTGTGAAGATGATTATGCCTCTTTAAATGTCTGGTTTCAAAACTAAATCAAAAGGAATCATCATGAGAGTCGACAAGGCTATAGCAAGCCTAAAAAAACACAGCAACAACACATGAAACCAAACCAATCCTAGTAAAACAAGACTTTCCTAGTATGAATAAGATTGTTGTGTTGATTCCTGAACTCTGTGATCTCTTTTTCCCATTAGTTTTACCAAACTCTGTCCCCCTCTAATTGATGGAAGGTCTGAAAAACTCATCAAGTTTTGTTGGCATCAACTCGTTTATCAACATTTAATTGTTCGTAAAGTTTTTATTTACAAATAAGCACATATAATTCCTCTCAGCCCACAAATACTTCGCAAATCACTTTTCGGTCTCTACACGTATAATTGCAGGATTAAAAGCCATTTATGGATATAATTTGCCCATTGTGTATGTGAAAATGAATATCTCTACAAAGAAGAAGAAGAGGACAGAATATCTACTAATTTTCATTTCAACTAGTGCCTATGACAACTATCGCACTCTACCTAAGGTTTCATCACGCTTTCTGGTGGAAGATTCCGATGTGCCAGAGCCCCAATCGCGACCACAAGGCATTGTTTGGTACAAAGAATTTAGAAGGGAGGGAAGAAGAAGGAAGAAATTTTGCTCCCCTTCCCTTGTTTCACTCAATAAAATATTTAGGAGGCCTCTCCTCCCCAACTTTACCCCCTCTAAATCTAGAAAAATTTAGAAAAGAGGTATAAAATTATTATTTTATAATATTAATATATTTATAATTTTTTTAATATCCTAATATTATCTATATATTATATTTTATTAAAATATTTTATAAAATAATATAAGATAAATTTATTTATATAAAAATATTTTCTCTCATTTTTTTTTTAAACTAAATATGGTAATACAAAAATTTCTCCTCTCCCCTCCTTTAAATCTTAATCTAAACAAATTAATAATAAAATCCCTCTCATTCCCCTCCTTCTCCTTGTCTCTATTAAAATTTTTCATCTTCCCTCAAATATAACCTAAAGGAATGATCACCACATCTTATTTCATCTCAAAAAATTATCCTCCTCAGGTCACAAAACAAAAAAGAGCTAAGTTAATTTTTTAAAATAAATCAAATAAATTAATTAAATAATTAATAGACACATTTATATAGATAACAAATATATAATATAAATTTATATTAAAATATTAAAATTTATTATAATTATTTAATTTATTTAATTTTTATATTTATATAAAAAATAATTATTTCTTCTAATTAAGATAAAAAATAATATAATAATATATTTAGCTCATTTGTAATTAAATATTGTTTAACATAAGTTACTTATACTGACATAACAATAATATTTTATTTAATTTTAATTATAACAATTAGTTAATTTTTTTAGATAGATTTAAAAAATTAAATAATTATAATTAAATTAAATCAAATAATATGAATTTATATTATATGCTATTTAATCTATCTAAATTAATTAATTAATTTATATATATATGTTATAATTAATTAATTAATTTAATTTTTTAAATTTATATAAAAAAATAATTAATTTTTATAATTAAAAACTAATATGATATTCATTAATTTTGATCAAATGAATTTATTCATGTCTACCTTTAACCCTATTTTAATTTTGCTTCCGAGCACTTAACATTTCATAATAGATAACATTATCAATCATGCTGATAAAAAAATAGAACATTATATTCCTTCGATTATAAATATAGAATATAATTAAAAAATTAATTTTAATATTAAATATGATACATATTTTTTAAATTTATTAATTATTTTTTAAATTATTCATATCAATATTTTTTAATAATAATTAAGTAAGTGAATAAATAATATATTTAAGGAAGATAATTATAATATTTTAAAAAATATGTTATAATAAATAATTTAATTAAATTTTTAATCTAATTAAATTAATTAAATAAATCATAAATTTAAAATTAGAAGAGTAATAAATTATTTCATCCAATCTAAGCTAGTTAAATTTTATAAAAGATAGATAAAATTAAATAAATTAGTTAGATAAAATTTAATTATTTAAAATAAATTTATATTATATTAAAATTATTTAATTAATTTAATTTATTTTAATTTATCTAAAAATCAATTCATTTATCACGTAATATTATATTGAGTGACCGTAAGTGAACAACGCCAGTTATCATATTTTTGTTGACAGTTGGATTAAAACAATGCCAGTTATCATGTTTTGATTGGTTAGCGCAGTAAGTGTAGAATGGAATTTGATATAAAGATGCCCTGTTTCATGATTATGTAATTTAATGATTAATTTACTGGCAGTAGCGCCCAAGTGTAAGCTAACAGAGAGAGAAGGTGACGACTGACGGTTGCTGTTGAATTTCAGAATCAGAAGAGGGACACTCCTGGCCTGACCGTGAAGCTCCTCCTTCTTCAGCCCTGAAGCTCTCACCTTTCCCAGCTCTTTGGAAACCTATCCCTCTCTGGTTTTAAATGACGATTGGTTCCATCTTCAGCAAAGCTGCCAGAACTTTCCATAGCTATCCTTCTACTTCCAAGCTTCTCCTCCTCTGCAGTCTCAGGTATTGTATTCCTCCATGAATCTGTTTGTTTATTTTTCATTTGTCCAAGATTCTTCCCTTCTTTTATTTGCTCTATTGCTGTCCAATGCTCATTGTTGCTAACATTTATGAAGAGTCTGAAGGAGAGGGAATTTTCATGCTAATGTTTTTTGGGGCAATTTGATATTTTGGGTTTATAGAGTTCAAATCCTATCGTCTTCTGCAAACAAGTTGAAATGGGGGAGCTACAGCGGGTTCATATAATGAATAACGTAGAGAAATTTTGAGATCTTGTTTCTTATAGGCCTTGTTAATGGGAACAACACTGAAAAAGAACAAGAATGCTTTGTTTACAGAGGCTGAGTCTGATTTGACCTTAAACTCTTGTGTGATGAGTTTTTTTTCTGGAGCGAAATGATGTTCGTTTTCCGGGCAACATTTTGGATAATGTAGTGCATTTTTTCAAATCTGCCATATGTCTATGAAGAGGGCTTGGTTGGAAATTTGGATATTATTTGATATTTGATGCTATCACTGAACCCACTTGCTATTGATCAAACAAACTTTGTATTCTTGGTATATAGAATCTCAACAATCTGCTCTCATGTATTTCCAGTGTCTTAATATTCCTTTGTCTTCCGAGAAATTCACCCTGTTTTGTCATCTTCAATGGATTCTGATCTTCTCCGGGAAACTTATATCTGGAGCCTTATAGTATATGATTATCATTCCTATAAAGAGATTATGATACAGGTCTCTAACTAAAGCTCAAACAAGAGGGTACTTGTGTGGATATTTCAATTAACTATTCAATGTCCTTTCAGATGAAATAGTTGTAATCTATACAATGACTAGAGTTAACGAATTTTCTGTTTGATTGAGTCTCCCGGCCTGTGAAAACTGCAGTGGTGGAGGTGTGGTAGCATACTCAGAATTACAATCCGATTCTGGACCTCCAAGAATTGAACCTAATGAGTGTGGGAAAAAGAGAGTAGTGGTTCTTGGAACAGGATGGGCAGGTACCAGTTTCCTTAAGGATCTGGATGCTTCGATATACGATGTTCAGGTTGTTTCGCCTCGCAACTACTTTGCATTTACTCCCTTATTACCCAGTGTCACTTGTGGGACAGTTGAAGCAAGGAGCATTGTGGAGCCAGTTCGGAACATCCTAAAAAAGGTAGGGGAAACAGAATTAGAGCTCCAAGAGCGACTATGTATTGATGTTGTTTTATTTGACTATATTTGTTACGTATGTATGTGAAATTCTGTTGAAATCTAACAGCCCAGCTTTTTTGTCTGTGGTAATGTAATGACTTTGTTGCGTTCTAAGATTGTTGTTACTACTCTCTGGTCACTTTTGAAACTCCTTTCTAGTATATTTTCTTTAGACAATGGATATGGAAGTTCTTTTGTTTCTTCCTCCGTGCAGAGAAAAGGAGAAGTTAAATTTTGGGAGGCAGAGTGTGTCAAGATTGATGTTGCAAACAAAAAAGTTTTTTGTCAATCCAATATTGATGCCAACTTAGTGGGAAATGGCGAATTTTCTCTGGAATATGACTTTTTGGTTGTAGCAACAGGAGCGCAAGTGAATACTTTTAATACTCCAGGTGTCAAGGAGAACTGTCATTTTTTAAAGGTAAATCTCATTCAGAACTGCCAAGCTTATGAATGGTTTTCGGTTTATCAACTGATTGTTAAAATCTTTGAACAACATTATGAGAATGATTTTTTCTGAAGACTTTTGATAGTAAATTGGTATCTCAGTCGACCACTGATTAAATCTGCACTATGTCATCGTCACCACAGGAGGTGGAGGATGCTCAGAGGATCAGAACGTCTGTGATAGATTGCTTTGAGAAGGCCATTCTTCCTAGTTTAACTGAAGAAGAGCGACGGATAAATCTTCATTTTGTGATTGTTGGTGGGGGTCCAACTGGTGTGGAATTTGCTGCTGAGCTTCATGATTATGTCCATGAAGATCTATCTAAATTATACCCAATAGCTAAAGATTTGGTGAAAATAACAATGATCCAGTCGGGAGATCACATCTTGAACACGTAAGGAATGCTCTAATTGTCTCTATGATTTCTTATACTTTTGAACACTTCTTAAAATAAGTATAGGGTTTATGTTCAATTTAGGACTCTTCCTGTTCATGCATTTACTCGCTTTGCAGGAATCATTACACACTAGAAATTGCCATTATGAGAACTTGTCATGAGTTTGTATTGCTAAAGTCTGAATAACTTACTAAAAGTTCTTTTTTCTCCCCAAAACATCAGCTATGAAAGGACGCAACGCCAATGTACCTTTCTTCTTCTTCTTTTTTGTAGGTTTGATGAAAGAATCAGTACATTTGCGGAGCAGAAATTCAGCAGAGACGGTATATTGGTTCAAACAGGATGCCGAGTTACCGAAGTTACTGATAAGGAAATTAAAATGAAGATAAAATCAACAGGAGAGGTTTGCTCAATACCTCATGGATTGGTAGTCTGGTCCACTGGCATTGGGACTCTTCCAGTTGTGAGGGATTTCATGGAACAAATTAATCAGGTGTTAGTATTTTCTCCTGTGTTCATCAATAATTTTCCATTCAAACCAGTGTATACTAAATGGACTTCCCACAAAATTTTCTCTTGTATTAAAATCTGTAGTGGATTGCTTTATGTGCAGGCTAATAGAAAGGTCCTGCAGACTGATGAATGGTTACGGGTGATAGGATGTGAAGCCGTGTACGCTATTGGGGACTGTACTTCAATACATCAACGTAAAATCATGGTATTCCCTAATACTTTAACATGTTTAATTCAGCTTCAGAACTGGGTTTATTGTGTATTCCTGTAACAATCATTGGTTGAAACATGACAAAACACTAAAACTGGGTTTAGGATGACATCTCAACCATATTCAAGGCTGCGGACAAAGACAACTCTGGTACCTTAACGATTAAAGAATTCAAGGATGTGATGGATGACATCATCTTGAGATATCCCCAAGTGGAACTATATCTGAAGAGCAAGCATATGCTTGATGTGGCTGATTTGTGGAAAGATCCTCAGGGGAAAGACAGAGAGGAAGTAGATATAGAAGGGTTTAAGTCAGCCCTATGTCAAGTGGATTCACAGATGAAGAGTCTGCCAGCAACAGCACAGGTATGCATCATTTTAGCTAGGATCAAACAATTGTATCTGCGGACTTCTGTTTCCTTCAAATATAAGAATTGAGAACTAAGGCTTCTATATTTGGTATTTAGGTTGCTGCCCAACAAGGTGCATATCTAGCTAGCTGCTTTAACGGCATGGAGCATTGCACTGAGAATCCTGAAGGTCCAATAAGATTTAGAGAATCCGGACGCCATAAATATCGTCCCTTCAGGTAATCCATATAACATAAAGTACAGAATATAGCAAACGAGTAAAATCTTGTTTTCATGATATTTCCTTGCATTTGCACTACATGATCAGTGATTATGGTTGTGATGCAAAGGTACAAGCATTTAGGTCAATTTGCTCCTCTTGGTGGAGAGCAAGCAGCAGCAGAACTTCCTGGAGACTGGGTTTCAATGGGTCACAGTACTCAATGGCTTTGGTACTCTGTATATGCCAGGTAATTTATCTGCTCTAGTCTCAAGAAATTCTTCAATACGGTGGGTTTACAGATGGACGGATCAATTGTGAATACAAATAATTCCATTAATGAAATTCTCTTCAAAGTGCCTTTTTTCCTATTACTAACTTCGTTTGGTGTGCTGTAACATTCAGCAAGCAAGTGAGCTGGCGCACAAGGGTGTTGGTGTTATCTGATTGGACAAGAAGATTCATCTTTGGAAGAGATTCAAGTCGTATCTGATTCAACAACTTAAAAAAGATTCACCTTTTAAGGTGCTCTGTTTGTGTTTGTTAACCATCATATGTCATGTTGTAATCTAAGCATTTGAAAGGCAGAAGCTCAATTTCTCTTGTTTTTTTTGGCGCTCCTATCATTTTTTGCCCCCCTATTGCTCTTATGATTCTTGACTTGTGGCCCCACGTTGAAGTGATCAACATTTAATACTCCCGATCAGAAGTAGTAGTAATAACTATACTAAGACCAATACTTTATTTGCGGTTTAAAAAAAGTTTAATGATTCGGTATTTCCATTGCTTTGAATTATCGTGATTATTTTTTTCTGTTAACTGAGTTTGAACTTTGAACTGCTTTAATGACGATATAGGCAAAAAGTATCAAAGAAAAACTTTATTAGTAACAAAATTGGAAGCCCTTCATTAACAACTTAATAATAATGTTAAATACAACGCATTTTTGGGAACTAATTGGATTTTAAAATTAATCTTCCACGAAACAAGAATGCGCGCAAGGAGAGCAAAACCCGGCCCCTATGGTTCAGCTAATTATGAACGTGTTCAACTACTCCGTACACAAAGGGCACCCCTTCTCTAACCAAGCGCCACGTGTCTTCTTGTTCATCCTTTGACAAGTCAATCCACAAACAACACGCACCATCACATGCCCACTCCATATTTCACGTCACCTTTAATTCTGTTACTCTTTCCTTTTCTGCAACCCTCACTCTCCAAATTTACTACTACACTTTTTACCGCAAAACAAATAAACTGCATCTCGCAATGCGTTGGTCTTCTTTCTACCAGACAGCCTCAAGGGCTTTTCATCAGTCTCCTTCCTGGTCCAAGGTTCTTGTCGTCTGCACTGTCAGGTCTTTCATCATCCATCCTCAAAGCTGACGTTTTTATTACACATTATGTACTATGAAGTCCATTCAAATCCTCCATTGTCTTTTCAAAAATACTGGGTTTTAATTCTTTTTCCTGGTCCTAGTTGCAGTGGGGCAGGTTTAGTGGCATATGCCGATGCAGGAGTAGTTCAGAGTGAGAATGGTGGGGATAGAATCCCGAAGAAGAAGGTGGTGGTGGTGGGAACAGGATGGGCTGGGACCAGTTTTGTGAAGAATTTGAAAAACCCTTCGTATGATGTGGAAGTAGTTTCACCTCGTAACTATTTTGCATTTACGCCTTTGCTTCCAAGTGTCACCATCGGCACTGTGGAATCAAGAAGCATTGTCGAACCTATTCGCAAAATCATCAACAAGGTTCTCTCTTATATTCTCATCAACATTTATGCTTTAAATGATTCATCATTATTCACGATAATCACTTAGCATTCCGAAAGAAAAGAAGAGAAGCTTTTGATTCTGCTGTATCATATAAGTTTTTGAATACAAGTTTCAGGTCTTGATCTTATCCTAATTTGCATCTACGAATACTATTAACTTATGCTCAACAACGTTTTAATCATCTTGTGACTGAAATACTGGAATGTTGCAACAGAAGAACATAAACGTTCAATTCACACAAGCTGAATGCTTTAAGATCGATGCCAAGAATCGAAAAGTGTACTGTCGTTCTACTGAAGACAGCAAAAATGGCAAACATGAATTTTCCATTGATTATGACTACCTCGTTCTCGCCATGGGAGCCCGTTCCAACACATTTAACACCCCAGGTGTTGAAGAATATACTCACTTCTTGAAGGTATTATATTCTCATTTTCTGTGTCAGCGTATGTGTCTCGATAAACTTCGTACTTTTATTCTTTTTCTGTACACAAAATAATGTAACCTGCTGGAGTACTATGAATCTTTCTGAAGGAAGTGGAAGATGCTCAGAGAATCCGTCGGAAAGTGATAGAACTTTTCGAGAAGGCAAGCCTGCCATGTGTACCTGAAGAGGAGAAGAAGAAACTTCTGCATTTTGTGATAGTTGGTGGTGGTCCGACTGGTGTAGAGTTTGCTGCAGAGCTTCATGACCATGTTCATCAGGATTTATACAAACTATATCCTTCTGCCAAAAACTACGTAAAGATTACACTTTTGGAAGCAGGCGATCATATTCTGAACATGTACAATATATATATATCCTCAATCCTCAACCTTTTTTCCTTTTGGGATTTTTGGGTTAGTTTCTTCACTGTAGGTTTTAATCTATTGCAGGTTTGACAAGAGGATTACTGAGTTTGCTGAAGAAAAGTTCAAAAGAGATGGGATCGATGTGAAACTAGGTTCTATGGTTATAAAAGTTGCTGAGAATGAGATCAGTACAAGAGAAAGAGGAACAGATAAGGTTGCATCTTTACCTTACGGTATGGTGGTTTGGTCAACTGGTATTGGTCCTCGTCCTGAAGCTGTTCAGTTTATGAAAGATATTGGTCAGGTTTGTTTCCATGTCTTGCTTTCAATCTCTCAACTGTTAAGCTTCAAAGTCAGGAGGAGCGTAGCGAGTTTTTGCTTCTGGCTTAAATTCTCACTGCAACAGGGTAATAGGCGTGCAATTAGCACTGATGAATGGTTAAGAGTTGAAGGAGCTGACAACATCTACGCCCTCGGAGATTGTGCCACTAAAAATCAACGTAGAGTTATGGTATGCATACCTTAATCTAATCAAATACACGTCAACATCTTCTGATATTTAAGAACACCAGTTCATGGTGTGTGGGTGTGTGTAATTGAGTGTTAGTTTGATTCTTTACCTTCTGAAATGTTGGTACAAAGAATAAATTCTTAGTGGGTATCCCTTGGGCTTGCATGTTTTTGATTAGGAAGATATAGCAGTGATATTTAGCAAGGCAGACAAAGAAAACTTTGGGAAATTGGATCTGGATCAGTTTCAAGAGGTTGTTGGAGACATTACTGAGAGGTACCCACAAGTGGATATTTATCTAAGGAGGAAGCAAATGAGTAGCATAGTGGCCCTAATGAAGAACTCTCAAGACAACAATACTCTAGTGGACATTGAAACATTCAAAGCTTGTCTTTCCGAAGTAGATTCCCAGATGAAAAACCTTCCTGCAACAGCCCAGGTTCATAACAAAATATCATACACCACTCCTTGATTTTATTACATTTGTGACTTAACCTTTATTTTTTTGGGATTGTTTATAGGTAGCTGCTCAACAAGGTGAGTATCTTGCAGACTGTTTCAATCGAATGGAGCAGTGTGAGAAATATCCTGAGGGACCCCTTAGGTTTAGAGGAACAGGACGTCATCGTTTTCGTCCCTTCAGGTATTTTCATTATCTGCTTTAGCATTTTTCTTCTGTTTCATAATCTTAACCATAAGGTGGTAATACAAGGTACAAGCATTTGGGGCAATTTGCTCCGTTAGGAGGAGAACAAGCAGCAGCTCAGCTTCCGGGAGATTGGGTCTCAATCGGACATAGCACACAGTGGCTCTGGTATTCTGTATATGCAAGGTAACATAAAATCATTACAAGTTATTCCAACCTCTTTA
This sequence comes from Leucaena leucocephala, assembly GCA_037074615.1. Lineage (NCBI taxonomy): Eukaryota > Viridiplantae > Streptophyta > Magnoliopsida > Fabales > Fabaceae > Leucaena > Leucaena leucocephala. The sequence continues at coordinate 3,098,307 of CM073546.1, read as the reverse complement.
AAAAACCGTTATGACGATGTTGTTGTGGTTTCTTCAAGTGTGCTTTATGTCTTCCGTTTAATGGCTTCCTAAACTTGCAGCAAACAAGTGAGCTGGCGTACCAGGTATTTGGTGGTGGCAGATTGGGGGCGACGCGTTATATTCGGCAGGGACTCAAGTGGAATATGAATGACTTCTCACTTTTCTGGAACTAAACCTCTCCCATAACCAAGGCCCACCACAACAGAAACAGGGTTCAAATTTGGATACTTATTCATGACCAAGAAAAATTGCAGTATAGATGTTTTTCCTTTTACAATTTGTAATATTTCATACCGCTAAAATTCTCATTCAACTATGCCAACTTTATATCCCTTTCTTAGTTTATGTCAATAGTTGAAGTCATAACTTTTACCAGGAAATTTAATGTTTTCTTTCTGGGATTTTTAGTGTTTTCTAAAACATGTTCAACAATATTGCGGTGGCACTGGCTTATCTTGTATTTTTGTTCTCGGATCCTAAGAAAATAGTTGGGTCTTTCAACATCTAAAATTAAAATTTTTTAAGTTTTTAAAATAATTTAAATAATCTCAAGCCGGAGAATCCCGGTATTACTAATTCACAAGCATCTACCACCACAAACATGTTATTGAAATAGGAGAAAAGGCAATGCTATGATAATATCTCTTTAGAGCCTCTTAGGTTTAGTCAAACCACCTTTCACAGATCAGTGGCTAAGAGATGTAACTTTCTCAAAATCTAAATTCAGATAAATACAGGCTTGAGAGAAAAAAGACACCACTTTACAGGTTACACTGAATCGACCCCTTGAACCTGCTGCCGAGCTAGGTATTTTTCTCTTCTATCTTTCTGCAAAAGAAACAACTTAAGAGTGTCAGAGAGAAGAAAAATGAGAAGAGAACATCCAATTGAAGCTACGAGAAAGTGACGAGACTAAAACGAGAGAACATGAAGAAAGAAACCAACCCATTCATCTATTACTCCTTCTGCAACTATTCGTGGACCTGTCTCCTCAGGCGGCTTCTGTCGCGCCTCCAATGCAGCCTCAGCCTCAGCTAACTGTCGTTTAAGTTTATCCATGGCCTTTAAGAAACAGTATATGAGCTTACATTTTTGCAGAATGAGATAGTGAAGGTCATACATATGTTTGAGATGTATAAATCTCACCGGGCTAGGACGTTCAGGATCCAAAAATACAACCCGCAGAATTTGCTCTACTGCAACTTGATCCCTTTGTTCGTCAAACTGCATTTGAAGGATCATATGAAAACTTTATTGGCATCTGAAAACATTTGACATTAATTGCTGGATTTAAACTTGATACACATTTCCCCCCTAAGCAACCAAACTGCTCTCTGTATGCCCAATGTTCAGACAGCATGTGTGTTCTTACTATGAATTGATTAGGGATATGATTCTGAGGATAAGGTCATATTTGATAAATAGTTGCAGCTGAAGACCATGTGTATGAATAATGTGATGTCCACAATTCATACAGAATGAGTCTTTTAACTTGACCAAAATGCCTAAATAATGCTAGCAATAAAGGGTTTATGAAAATTTAGACTGAGGTAAGTTCCCTGTAAAAAGGAGGCCAATAACTACTGCAGCAAATGAGATTCAACAATAATAAACACAATTATACAGGCTCCATTCAATAGAGAAACAGGAACTTGAAGTTCAATATAAGCTCACATTGATAAGGAGACATAGACCTACAAAGATTGAAGCCATGTCCCATGGAAAGGATCAATAGTACATTACCAGTTCTGGTACATAGTCCATTTCGCCTTTCACTTTTAAGCTCATAATTTTGAACTTAACCTTGCTCTTTTGATCAATTGGCTTCTCGTTGTTCTCAGGTGGCTCAACAAACTTGAATACTGCAAATTAAGTGTCAAAATCTTAGGATGACCAACCAACTTCTGAGCATCAAATTATATTATTGCTTAATAAAAATTTAGAAGAATAATTTACCAGTGGCAATTATGCTTTCATCAGGTGCAAGAACACCACCCGGTGGGCGCATAAAACAACTCTTCGGTGCAGTTGTTTGAAACTAAGACAATTCAACATGTCAGTCACCAATAATAGCAATCCTATATTGCCATTTTTTAAATTTGAAATACAGCCAAAAGTTTCCCAATGCAGCATTGAAAGTGGGAGCCAGCAAAATTTGCAATACAACGAGTTTTCAATTGGTCATATGTATAGTATAACATGACAGGATCACCTTATTTCTGAAATATCAGTTCTGAAAATAAGAAAATAAGAACAAACAACAACTAGAAACATGCTCCTCACCTTGAAAGCCAAACGAGATTTGCTAGTGTTTTTTATTTCGATGGCGCTCCTAACTTGCTTTCCCGGTTCATCTTGAAATACAAAGTCACATTATATGAGACAGAGCATAAATCTTAGAATTAATGGGAACTTGAATCATTATCAAGCTCAACCAACTATACAACACCCTTGTTCCGGTTCGTGGTAACTAAACATTCTACTAAAACAATTCCACAAAAACTCTTAACAAAAATTAATTACATCGTGAGAGACTTACAGGGGAAGTAGAGCTTGTTGGGAGGATCAAGACGTAGCCTCTTCCTTGTAGGAAGCAGAGACTTGGCCATGGAGGAAACCGTACTGGAAGATTGATGTTGAGTCGATCTATCAGCAGACTGAATATTTATGTTTTGTTGATGATGAGCATAATGCATTGAAGAAGTAGAGGCAGCAGAAGAAGCATGGCTCTTTTGCCAAAACGGCATTCTACAGAGATTCCAAACCTTCCCATCAGAACCCATTTTCTCGCTTTCCGATGCCATTCTTCACCGGAAACCCACTCTACTCACCTGAATCTGCAACTTCCGGCAACTGGGTCTCCGAGCGGCGAACAAAAGTTCAATACTTTTGTATTTTCTTGGAGAAAGATTTGGCAGTTGTACCAGATATAGCTATATCCTTCCCATTTGTGCTGTTTCTGTCTGAGAAAGACCTTTTGACGTGATAGCCAGAGCAATTCAAAGATTGAATGTGACCTCACATTCTATTTGATTCATTACCTCTTTCTTTTGATTCTTGTCCGAGCTAGTGGTTCTTGACAGTGAAATTTACTGGAGAATATGGATCTCAATTTTGGGAATTACCCTGATTTGAATTATGAGTTTGAGGTCCGACTGTTTATGGGTTCCCGGGCTTTTTTAACAGTTGGTTTGATCCTTCATTCACTGCAATCATTTGTTGCCCCTTTTCTTTCATTAAGATTTCTCATATGGCCATATTCCAACATGCTACTGACATATAGCAGGTTAAACAGGATAAATGATTTTATTATTATATGTTATGTTGATTGATGATATTTATATATCTATTATTGGGTTAGTCTTGTAGCAAGTATATATAAGAAAAATAGTGAATTATTGCACAATTTGCAATATTTAATCTTCAACAGTAGAACAATGGATTTTTATTTGTTTTCCTGTTCGCCACTATTATTTAGGAATCTTTATCCCGTCACCCACTCTCTATTTATCTGCTTCATTTTTCAGCAATTTCAAGCGCACGGGTGCATCCCAACAACTAAAAAATAATGATTGAAGAATTATAATTAAAAGAAAAGGAATGCTTTATATATAATTTGAACAACTAAAAATAAAAGATAGAGAAACCAAATTATTGTCAATATATAGTTTAAAATTGGGGTGTAAACAGTAACAGCAATGGGGAGTTTAATGGTTGCTGGCTTGCTGCTTTGTCAAGCAAAAAAGCATTTGGATAAGAACAAAACCAAGATTCATATCATCAAATCATCTTGGCTTCAAATCTAAACCACAAAAGATTTATCTTTTTTATTTAAAAAAGAAAGTTATGTGAGTAGGTTCTAATAGGTTACTAAAACCAGTGAAGGCATGGTTTTTAACTTAAAAATTGTTATTTATAAATAATTTATTAATAAAATTATTATATTAACAAGGATTTAAATTTTTAATCTTCTATATGACACTTACTAGCTACTGACTGAACCTATTTATTTATAAAATATATAGGCAAGGCAGGTGTAGAGAGAGAGGGGGAGAGAGGGGGAGAGGGAGGGGGGGAGTGAATATAAGAAGAGTTAGATGATAGGCATGTGCCAAATTGAGATGTTCATCTTTAAATTTGTGTTTGAGGGAAAGTGTCTTTATGGAGAAGAGGGGGTGGCATATAGGCAAGATATGCTATGATGCTCTTCAGAACATAATAAGTGGATTGTGTCATTAGGATTGACCACTCACAATATCCCACTTATCCTCTCCACGTGGCCCTCCTTTTCACATTGGCATATTTTATTTATTTATTTATTTATTAATTATTTATCCTTCTATTTCTTGCCTCTTTTTAAAAGCTAAACCCATAATTTGCCATGGAATAATCAAACAGCCTTTGCGTATAAAACCTGCTTTGTTTTTAGAACCAACAAAACTTAACCCTGAGAGATTTGCCTGATATAAAAGGTAAGATCTTAATTTATTTCATCTTCAAAAAGGTAAGATCTTAATTTATTTCATCTTCAAAAACTATACATATTTTTTAAATTTTGTTATTAATTGTGTATATTAAAAAAATTAGGTGGAGATAATTTTTATTACAAATAATTAAAGGAATATTTAAAAAAAACTAACATATATATTTTTATAAACAATTAAATTAATTATTTTTTTAATATTTATAAATTAATTATTTAACTCTTATATTTAATATTAAAAGAAATGTTCTCTTCTCTACGTCTCTAATCCCATCTATAGCTAGATAAATTAATGAATTGTTCTAAACTTTAAATTTTTAATAACTCCACAAATAATTTTATAGGATAGTGGCATGCTATTTCTTCGGGTCAAAAGAGAAAAAAAACAATTAATGGTGGAACGGTTTTGAAATACTAACTCATTGAGTTTAACTTAAAAGTTTAAATAAGGTGTGGTTACTAAAGAGGGATACCATTTTTTTTTTATTAATTTTGAGTGAAATTTGAAAAACCCCGTTAATGATGCATAGGCTATATAGGAATGATTGACAAGGCTTCAACAAATATACAAGTTATTTCCAATTTTTGGGCCCCTCGTGTCCTCATCATGAGATGCAAAATGAGCATCTTATTTATAACGAAAAAGAAAGAACCTTATTATGGCTCCTTTTGAGTGAAATTAATAAAAAGTGAGCATTCATTCAAAATTAAGATAGAGAAATTGCCAGAATATAGGGTCATCCAATCCCCAATTGACATCTCAAGTGGCGAATAACTTCGTAAATACGATTTCTCTTCAGTAAATTTGATGCCTGCTCGCGAATCAATTACTAAAAACATAACAACATGATAATAATAAACTAGCACAAAGAGAGAATTAAACGAGATCTGAGAAAACTTGTTAAATCTTGGGTTTCTATTATTTACAGTTCTGTTGCAGCGTGATACTGATACAGTAATGCCAAATAATTTGTTCTCTCTGTATATTTGTTTGGATGTGGCTGTCCTTTCTTTTATAAAGAGAACCCCGATATTGGATTACCAAATCAATCGAATCAATTACGTACAACACAGCACGGCTTGTGGATCCCGCGGTTCAATCATACAAGGACCAAGGTATGAGATGAGAATCGTCCATTCTCAGCTATTGAAATAGGTAGTAATCTTTCAACTTTTGAAAATTCCAGAAGCCATCAGTTTTTATAGCATTCAATGAAGCATTAAACTCTCTTAGCTATTGTTCCTGTTCTGGTAATCTAAATGGTATTGGATGTGAACTCTGATATGAATTATTAAGTATAGGACATGATGAAGATCTTCTCTGAGAAACGCCAAGTTCATTTCCCTATCCATAAATGAGTATTTGCTCAGAACATTTAATGTTTCAATGCCAGCCGGTTCTATAGTTTCTGTTAATCATCATATTGAATCTGATATCAGAAGCTATTAGAGGAACAGGATGCCTTCATATCCTGTACGTCATCAAGAATTGTGTTTTTCTGAAGAGTAAGATTTAGTGGTTGAAATAGATCCATGGTGGGCATTAGACCAATTTCAGCATCAACACAATATTTTTCATCAAACTTGAGACCTCAATGTCAGATGTCAGTCATGTTAGCAAACCCAGAAGCTGTGTTTGTAATATAGGAATATTTGAAAAAGATCATTTTCCTGAAATAAAGGAGGTTTACTAAGTGCTGATGAAGACAAACTATATGCTATATATATATTAAGCACAAAGGCTGGCTCAAACTTCAGACCTCAAAGCAGATGGCAGCAACTCAATAATCTATGATTAGCAACATTAAAGATTCAATTTTTATGTCCTTGAACTGTAACTAAATTGACTTGAATATGCTTTGAAATCCAAGAAATTTCAGTATTAATACTAAAGTGCTGGTGAAGGCAAATATACTAGCGAAATAAACTTTTCATTAGCTAAAATATATGTACAAGCCCCAAGAACCAAAGCTGGCCAATATCACCCCAGAACTCCTAAATCTCATTTGTATTTGTTTTTGAAAGAGGGGAGTGATAAATAAAATTAATACTGCAAAATATTTTCTAGTTGGGACCCCAGCAGCTTAAGTACATGACTGTCCTTAAGGACTCCTCAGGCTGCTTTGTGGGGTCATCTTTTAGTCTGGTGGAGACCATGGCAGAAGAGGAAGAAGGAAGCTTGTTTGCTTGAGACAAAGATCTCACTTGACTTTTCAGATGTTGTTGAGCTGATCTTAAGGTATGGTTCCACCTACACACGCCTTGGTCCTTCAAGGCCTCCACAGCTCCAATACTTGCTGCAACACTCCAAGCTCTGCTTGCAGAACTCATCTTTTACTTGTTCTGTTACTAAGGTTGGTGTCACTCGATTGTGAAATCAGTGTATGTTTTGATGGAGGAAACTGAAGTGAATGTGGTTGTTTATATAGAGAAAGTGAAGCTTGAGACGGTGAAGTTGTTGCTGAAACAAGGAAAAGGACAAAGATAGAGGGAAAAACTAGGATCTGAAAGAATTGTGCAGCTGGTTTTGGAGGCAGTGGAAGCCCATGGTTTTATATTTTATTGATTGAGATTTAGAACCAAGTTCAATGCATCGTGCTCAAAGGGACCACGTCTTTATCACAAGGTTGTCACATACTGCTACTTCCTATTAAGCCAAAGTTGATGATTCCCATGAGGTTGGCTTCTGAGTTAATTACTGCTTCAACGCACAGGGGCATAGAGTTTTTGGATCGAGTGATTACATGCTTCAAGTATTATTAATATATGATTAATGATATGAATATATACAGAGCACATTGAGGCAGCTATTGGCATCGCTTTACTCATTAAACCAATTTTTTTAATTTTTATTGACTTTTTCAAATGCTCAGAAATGTTATGCAAACTGCAGCATGTTGATATAAATAGTTAAACAAAACATCACTACATTTTTCAAGTGCTCAAGTGCTATCACATTAAAATAATTGATATATTTACAAAAATGATGTCACATTTAATGTAAAGCTTTTCACTTGTGCTCCAATAGATTACCAAGTAATCCAACAAGAGTTGTGCACTAGTGGACATAATTGCTCTTTCCCAAGTTATAATTTTTCATTCTGCCGAACTTTATAAAAATAATTTCTTCCCTTAAATGGTTATTTGCTTCTCAGGATAGCATGCCTTCATTTGGCATATGTTTTTTCACAAAAAATGGGAAGCAATTATATAACAATCTAATAATCTGCAATCAACTTCAACATTCTGTTTTCCTTAGATTTCAACGATAACCCGTTTTGTTTTTTAATTATCTTCAGTTGGCATGTTTATTTTCTCTTTTAAATCAGGCTTATATCAGTGAAGAAATGCTGAGTATGGATCCTTCAGTCAAGAGGAACCACATCGGCATACCAAAGGGAAAATAGCGATGAACACGTGTGTAACCTGAAATAACATCTGACGCTTGTATTAGTGTTTGTCAAAATTTACATCATTCTGTCACCATGCAGAATCCACTAAACTAATATGGCCCCAGAAAACTCAATCATCCATTTTTGTTTGTGGGGAAGCCCGGAACTAGGAATTGATTACAAAAAAATCTCTTTTATGGCTTCCCTCTGGCTTTAATTGGGACCCCAACAGCTTAAGTACATGACTGTCCTCAGGGACTCTTCTGATTGCTTTGCCTTCTCATCTTCTAGTCTGTTGGAAATCATAGAAGAAGAAGAAGGAGAAAGCTTTTTAGCCTGAGAGACGGATCTAGCTTGGTTCTTGAGATGTTTCTGAGCTGATCTTAGAGCAGAGTTCCATCTGCAAATTCCTTAGTCCTTCAAGGCCTCCACGACTCCAACACTTGTTGCCACAATCCAAGCTCTGCTTGCTGAACTCATCTTATGATTCTTCTCAAAACACTATTTGCTTTGATTTTGGTATGACAGAAAAAGGAACTCTGTGAATAATGGAACAGTAGATAGCAGGATTTGGTTTTGATGGAGCAAACGAAGGGAAAGTGGTTAGATGAAAGAAAAAGGCCAAAACTCTGGGAAAACCAGAGGATATGAGCTAGTGGTTTTGGGATGTAGGACCATATGCTTATGTCAATTGCAAGGACGTTGTAGATTTGGATTTTGAGGTGAGGTGTCATTACTAGGCTTCACATAATGACACCCCGCACGCAGTTTGGATCTTATAAAAAACTACTATACCCCCAGTTTCCAGGGGAAAGAGTTGAAACTGCTTGCTTTTTGTGGTCCTTTGAAGAAACAAATGATTCCGGCTTAGCAAGAATATGGCGTAAAACTGGTTCGGCAAGTGGCTGGCAATTACAAAATGCATATTTTTTTCTTCTGATGGACCGCACATATATACTACTCTAATAAAGGCAATTGTTTCTTTCAATGCGCGAATGGAAATTTACGGGGGTTACTGTACAAAAATGAATTAAGGGACTTAAACTGTTACGCCCTTTTACCCACCCCCGGGGGATGCTCACTATTCTTCTTATTTGCTCACTTTATTCTTAATTCTTCACCTTTGATACGTTTTCCAAATGGCCTTCAGAAACCTTCAATCAGAAATGGTGCTTAGTCTCAGTCTTCACACAGTTCCCATATAATACACTGCTGAGTTCAACAAATAGTAGAGTGGACGCTTTCCACTTTGTTTGCAGTTCACTCCACAGTTACTCGATAGATTGACTGGCGAACTCTCTAGTTGCTCTTATAGTCTGTTTGGTGTTTTTATGTTCAAGTATCCATTTCAAAATTATACTGGTAGTTCACAATGGACAAGCAACTTCCTTTCGCGTTTTGAAAATCCATCGCACGTCCGAAACTTAGTTTTGTTATCAACATCTCGGTTCAATATTCATTGACTTAAATCCTTATTAAATTGAAGGAAGCAATGGAATGGGCATAATTCCTCCCTGCCCTTTTCTCTTGCGTTTTAATTTCTCGTAAAATTGAAGGGTTTCAGTGGGAAACTTAAATGCGACATGCAATTTCCACTAAAAGAGGAAGTTCAAGAAGGTGAAAATTGCTGAGGAGCACAAGTTAAATAGAGAAACAGAATTTCATTAACTACATGATATATATACAAGCCCCAAGGGAGGCCAAAACAATAGCCCCAGAATCATCAGCCCCCATTTTTTGTTGAAAGATATGACTGATAGTTCAATATAAAAAATATAGTTTAGTTGGGGCCCCAGCAGCTTAAGTACACGACCGTCCTTAAGGACTCCTCAGACTGCTTTGTTTGGTCATCTTTTAGTCTGGTGGAGACCATGGCAGAAGAAGAGGAGGAAGAAGAAAGCTTGTCTGCTTGAGATAGAGACCTCACTTGAGTTCTCAGATGTTGTTGAGCTGATCTTAAAGTATGGTTCCACCTACACACTCCTTGGTCCTTCAAGGCCTCCACAGCTCCAATACTTGCAGCAACACTCCAAGCTCTGCTTGCAGAACTCATCTTTTGCTTGTTCTGTAACTAAGATTGGTGTCACTCAATTGTGAAATCAGTGAATGTCTTTTATGGAGAAAAATGAAGTGAATGTGGTTGTTTATATATAGAGAGAGGGAAGCTTGAGACGTTGATGAAGTTGTTGCTGAAACAAGGAAAAGGTCGAAGATGAAGAGAAAAACCAGGGGTTGGAATAATTGTGCAGGTGGTTTTGGGGGGTTACAAGCCCATGGTTCCTTATTTTATTCGCTGAGCTTCATGATCATATTAAGTGTATCCTCTTCAATGGGACCACATATCTTTATCACGAGTTTGTCACACACTGCTATTTGCCACTTAGAATGATTCTCTCGAGGTTTCTTAATTTTTTAACCCCTCCAAGAACTGATCCTTATCTCTCTTGAGTTTATTATTGCTTGCTTCAACACAAAGGTTGGATCTAGTGATTGGAGTCTAAAACAATTAATAATGAAACCGCAATCTTCAAAAATTTTAAAATATTGGCCACCTTACAGGTACACTTACTAGCTCATTCTATTATGAATGGATGCATTGCACAATTACTTTACTAATGAAGCTGTTGAGTAAATTTTTAACAAAAAACACTACCTCAATATTAATATGTTATTTTTTTTTAATTATAAAAATTAATTAATTTTAAAAAAAATAATAAATTAAATAAATTAATTATGAATAAATATAATATTTTAATATAAATTTATATAATATACAATTTAATTTATTTAAATTAATCAATTAATTTTTATATTAATTATAATTAATTAATTAATTAATTTTTTAAATTTATTTAAAAAAATCTAGCTTAATTAGTACGATTGAATTAAAAGAGAATTTTTGCAAATGACATTGGTGAGGTGGTATTAAAAGAAATCAAATCTTCACATAATTGATAGATCTCTTAACTCCAAACTTTGAAACATTCAGCTTAGTATAGAACTTTTCACTCACACGAGTCACAATCCAACAAGAACTGTCCGGCTGGCTTCTGAAATCGTGTAGATAATTGTTCACTCCCTAGTTATTTTTGGTTAAGTAATCTGAGGCCAGAAGAATTAAGTCACTAAATTTTAATTATAACTGCAAACCATTGGATAGAAGGTCTTCATCTAAACATTCTTTTTATCAAAAAATGGGAGGCAATTACACAAGTCTGTAATCCAAGTTCAGAAAACATCAGCCATGTCCATTCTGTTATCCATCTAAAGTTTCTAGATGATCAGTTTCGTATTTTGCCCCTAGCTTCAGTTGGCAAGCTTGTTTTCTCTTTTAAATCAGGCACGCCCGTATGCATCTTTCAGATAAATGAAAATGGAGATGTACACATATTAAATGTGAAAAATTCAGACGTTTCTATTACCGTCTATCAAAATTTACATCGCAGAGGAGAATAAACGAAAGCTAATAGAACACCAGAAAACTCACCCCCCCCCCCCTTTCTGGTTGGAGGAAGCTTTAGTAGAACTAGGAATTCATTACAAGGATGTTCATTTCTGGCTTTAATTGGGACCCCAACAGCTTAAGTACATGACTGTCCTCAGGGACTCTTCTGATTGCTTTGCCTTCTCATCTTTTAGTCTGTTGGAAATCATAGCAGAAGAAGAAGGAGAAAGCTTTTTAGCCTGAGAGACGGATCTAGCTTGGCTCTTGAGATGTTGCTGAGCTGATCTTAGAGCAGAGTTCCATCTGCAAATTCCTTGGTCCTTCAAGGCCTCCACGACTCCAACACTTGTTGCCACAAGCCAAGCTCTGCTTGCTGAACTCATCTTATGATTCTTCTTAAAACACTGTTTGATTTGCTTTTGGTACGACAGAAAAGGGAACTCGGCGAGTAATGAAACACAAGATGCAAGGATTTGGTTTTGATGGAGCAAACGAGGGAACGGGTGGTTCATATATAGGGAAAGTAGTTAGATGAAAGAAAAGGCCAACGCTATGGGAAAACCAGAGGCCGTGAGCAAGTGGTTTTGGGGTGTGGAGAACAAATGCTTACGTCACGTGCATCGCTGGATTGGGACTATGAGGTGACTAAGTGCGACTTATGAAAGACAACTAGCCCGGTTTCGAGCTGACACTTAAAACTACTATAGCTCAAGGTTCCAGGAGAAGAGTGGAAACCACTTGTTATTTCGGCCGTTTTTTGAGTCCAACAATCCATCCGTTGTTTATTATTTATCTATTTTATTTAGGTCACAATCGAACGGCAAGTCGTTGTAGTATAGTGGTGAGTATTCCCGCCTGTCACGCGGGCGACCCGGGTTCGATCCTCGGCAAAGGCGGAAATGTAGCTTTTTGGCTAAAATGAAATACGCCGATTATTTTGTTGAAAGTGGAAAACGCTGATGAACACAGGTGAAAAGGGAGAAGCGAATTTTTTTTTACCAGACAATATATACAAGCACCAAGGCAGAACAAGTAACATATATAGCCCAGGAATAATCAGCCCCAATTTTGGTTGAAGGAGCTTACTTGTAAATAGAATCTGAACTACCGTCGTTATAGGTTATAACTTGTAACCCTAGCAAGTACATGACTTTCTCAAGTATATCTCAGACTGCATCGTGTTGTCATGTCTACCGGCATAAAAGAGTGGAAAGAACATGACACCAGAAAGCTCGTCCTCCTTTTTTTGCTGGTGGAACTGGGAACTATTTACAAAAATGTTGTTTTTGGGTCATGTCTTTTGCTTTTAATTGGGATCCCCGCAGCTCAAGTACATGACCGTCCTAAGGGACTCTTCAGATTGCTCTGTCTTATGGCGCTTGCATCCTTTAGAAGCCATAGCAGAAGCAGATGAAGAAGAAAGCTGCTTAGCCTGAGAGATGTACCGAGCTTGGTTCTTGAGTTGTTGTTGAACTGACCTCAGAACATAGTTCCACCTGCACACGCCTTGATCCGTCAAGCTCTCCACTACTCCAACACAGGTCGCCACAATCCATGCTCTGCTCGCTGAACTCATCTTCGTGCTTAGCATTTTCGATAACACAGAATAGCTGAACAAGTCTTTGTTGGAAATCGTGCCCTAGGGGCCAATCATTGTCTTATGAACATTATTGATTTATGAATTTATTAATTGAGTTATCATATTATTTGCATGTTTACTATGATGACCATCCTTGGATAATTCATGATATTATCCTAAATGTCCCTGGTCGATCATCTATGTGGGAGCACAGATGAAATAAGACCAGTATGACTTTGAAGATGTATAGAGATATAAATCAAAGTCATAAGCACATGTAAGAGTACAGGGTGTTGGACCGACCCGCTATGAGAGAACTGCATGGGTAACGTCATAAGCTTCTCTCATATACAAACCATGTCAATATGCCCTTTGACCTGAGATCATCATGGATTCCTACATGACAAAACGCTCAGCTTTGACCTAGTCAAAAGTCACTTTTGACCGAGTGATCATAAAGACTATGTTTGGGCTTAGTGGTTTTTCATGCGGAGGAATGTGAATGGTCAAGATGGAATTTGTCCCTCACATTCGTGGAGAGATATTACTGGGCCCCTCGATGAGTGAGTCTGAGAAATGTATGGCCATACTGTAATGGAAAGGTAGTTCCATTTCTATAGTCAGACTACTCAGGGATCGAGAAAGTAACGGTCGGGAATAGGAGGATGACATTATCCATGCCTCATCCATGACCAAAATATCGCGTGACAGAAGGGACATGATATGGTTGTATAAAAGGTTACATCGTTTATCGATCCTCATATGATTTGGGTAGTTGTTATGTCTTGCTAGAGACCGCTTGCGACTTGTGGGCTAGTATAGCAAATGGCCCACTGCCAACTTCATATGGGCCTACAGGGTCGCACACAAAATAGCCCAACACGAGCTATGATGTCCAGATTCATTGAATCTAAGACATGTCCAGCTTCAATGAAAGATCCAGGTGAATGTATATATATATTTATTTATATTTATATTCGTATATATATAAATTCGTATATATATATATATTATATATATGAGATATATGAGATTTAATTTATAAGGATAAATTAAATCCCTATCATGTTTGAATTCGAAATTCAAATTGATAGGATATCTCATATAAGAGATATTTATAAGATTTAATTTATAAGGATAAATTAAATCTCTATCACGTTTGAAATTCGAAATTCAAATTGATAGGATATCTCATATAAGAGATATTTATAAGATTTAATTTATAAGGATAAATTAAATCTCTATCACGTTTGAAATTCGAAATTCAAATTGATAGGATATCTCATATAAGAGATATTTATAAGATTTAATTTATAAGGATAAATTAAATCTCTATCACGTTTGAAATTCGAAATTTAAATTGATAGGATATCTCAAATTTGATTTATGGGAATAAATCAAATATAACTCAGTCTCATCTTTATTTAAAGTTAAATAAATAAGTAATTAAATCTGTGGGACGGATTTAATATTATTTTATTTAATTAGTTTCTTATAAAATTATACAATATATGATATTGTATCAATTCGGAATTAATATAAGATTAACTCCAAAATCCAATTAGGTCAGGGGTAAAAACGCATAGCATCCTCTATATCTGATTGGAGGAGCTACGTTTGAAAATAACACAGAACACAAAAGGCCGAACGGAATCTGCAAAAGGTTTGCAGACAAGAAACTGCTGAAATAGAGACGGAGACTTGTGAAAGCCTTGGAGGGACAGGAGACGCTAGCACGTCGTTCGTGGTTGGAACGCTGTTCGTGTGGATACCAGTAGAGGAAGCCGACCTGAGGCGTCGACTTCTTGTGATCGGAAAGAGACCACCGTCCGCGGAGAGAATCTGTGAAGGTCGCTGAGGAACACTCCGTCGATTTCTTGCGATCAGAAAGAGATCACCACCCACGTAGAGAAGCTGTGAAATTCGCTGAGCAGAACTAAGGGTAATGATTCTTTCCACTTGACTTAAACACATACGGCAGATCCTGGCAAGGAATGGAAAATTTTTAAAGTTTATTTCCGCTGCGTGTCTTCCAATTCCTTACAGTGGTATCAAAGCCATGCCGTTTTGTGTTTAAGTTAGGCTTGATTTGTGATTTATATGATATATGTTATTAGTAGCCGATCATATAATAAGCGTTGTATGTGTGACATATATGGAATCCTTGTTGTGTATGACATAAAAGGAATCTAAAAGGAAATTGAAATCGGTGGTGATGCTTTTTGATTTGATCAATCCGCATAGATGGGGTCTAAGAAAACCGAATTCGAATTTGTGATTATTTGTGAAAACCGAATTCAGATTCGTGATTATTTATGAAACAAAAACAAAAAAAAAATTTCTTCCGGGGCGCTGCCCCAGAGACCCCGCCCGCTAACCGGCTAGCGGGACAGCCGCCCGCTAACCGGCTAGCGGGACCGCCGTAGCTACCTGTTCGTAGCGCAACATAACCGTAACATATGTTACTTTGTAAATGTTTTTTGCCCTTCGATTAGATCTGAATATTGATTCTTGAATGTTTGGGTATGGTGAACAATATGGCTCTAGATTGCAAGTGTTGTAATTTTAAAAATACGGCCTGCGTGTCGTGCCTTCCTCTATATACTCTCAATGTACCTTCTCCTCTCATCTCACTCCCCTCGAATGTTAAAAGAGGTTTCTATATGTAATTTCTCTTTTCTTACTAGAGAGCTCCTCTCATTGGCTTGAGGGGACTTAGGATAGGTGAGCCATATTGTATCACGTTTGAATTATGCATCTTATGATTAGATCAGCACATGCATATTACTTGTATGAGATACGAACTGAGAAACATGCGTTTTATAAACCAGATAGTTAAATTAGGCCCTCTAAAAGAAATCTTAAGTCATAATGCTGTCAATTTATGAACACTTGTCAAAACCTTGATCGCTCAATTGTGGACTCTACCAAAGTGGGTGCTTTTGAGTTATCTTGGGGAGATAAGCAAAGAGTAATGGTGCTACTCTCATAGGTTCATTATTGTTTGACTTAATTGAGATTAACAAAACGGTTTTGGATCTCAAGGCATTAGATGGGATTAGAACATGCCAGATCATATGATGATAGGATCCCATGAATATCTAAGAGTTACATTTGATGTAATTGGTAAAGGTGTTACCTACCTAAATAACTTAATCTAAGCGTCCTGCCAAAGCGGACTTAAGTTTGAGCCAAATATGGATCTTAGCCCACTAACTATTGCATTGAGGGTTGTTTATTTAGTGGGAGATTACTAATTACATTGCATATTTTAATTGTAGAATCATGACGACTAGTAATACTGCTACATTATCGCTGCGATCTGTCCTTGAGAAGGACAAACTCAATGGGACAAACTTTCTTGACTGGTTTAGGAACTTGAGAATTGTTCTCAAGCAGGAAAGAAAGGCGCATGTCCTAGATCAACCCATTCCTGAGGAGCCAGCCGCCAATGCTCCCAGAGCTCAGAGAGATGCTTATATGAAGCATAAGGAAGACTCTGTCGATGTGGGATGCTTGATGCTAGCCACCATGGTTCCGGAGCTCCAAAGAGATCTGGAACACATGGAGGCTTATGAGATGATTGTGCATCTCAAGGAAATGTTCCAGCAACAGGCAAGGCAAGAGAGGTATGAGACCACTAAGGCCTTACATTCCTGCAAGATGGCTGAAGGTGCATCAGTCAGTGCTCATGTCTTAAAGATGAAAGGGTACATTGATCACCTTGAACGGCTTGGATTTCCCATGAGCCAGGAGTTAGCTACAGATTTGATCTTAAACTCACTCCCGGAAAGTTATGACCAGTTTGTTATGAACTACAACATGAACAACATGGAGAAATCTATTTCTGAACTGCATGGGATGCTTAAAACTGCTGAGCCGAGTCTTAAGAAGAAACCCAGTAGTGTTTTGATGGTTCAGAAAGGAAAGGGTACGAAAAAGAAAGGCAAAGGCAAGGGGAAGGGTCATGGCTCATCAGGTAAGACCAAAGAGTCAGGCAAGCCCGAAACCAAGCCTGCACCAAAGAAGGCAAAGCCTCCGAAGGAAGGAGTCTGCTTCTTCTGCAATGAACCGGGTCATTGGAAGAGGAATTGCAAACTCTACCTCGAAGATCTGAAAAAGAACAAGAAGGATAGCGGGGCTATCGCTTCAGGTATTTATGTTATAGACATTCATCTTTCTACTTCCACCTCATGGGTATTAGATACTGCATGTGGTTCTCACATTTGTACGAATGTGCAGGGACTAAAGGACAGTAGGAAGCTGAAAAGGGGTGAAGTTGACCTACGAGTTGGAAATAGAGCAAGGGTTGCTGCGTTAGCTGTAGGCACTTATGAATTAGTTCTGCCCACTGGGCTTTTGTTAGTTTTGAACAATTGCTATTATGTTCCTGCTTTAAGTAGTAACATTGTTTCACTTTCTTATTTGGATAAGGAAGGTTTCACTTCCATTGCTGGGAATAGTAGATGTTCTATTTATCGTAATGATGTTTTCTATGCTCATGGTGATTTGCATGTTGATCATTACATATTAAATTTGGAACAACCCAATCATGGAAATATCTATAACATAACCGCCAAAAGGGTCAAACCAAACGATTTGAATCCCACATACCTCTGGCACTGTCGTCTGGGCCACATAAATGAGAAACGCATTTCCAAACTCCATCAAGATGGATTTCTAAACTCATTTGATTTTGAATCATATGACACTTGCGAGTCTTGCTTGTTAGGAAAGATGACAAAGTCACCTTTCACTGGGCACAGTGAGAGGGCCACTGATTTATTGGGCCTCATACATACAGATGTGTGTGGACCGATGAACACAAATGCCAGAGGAGGTTATTCGTACTTCATAACATTCATAGATGATTTCAGCAGATATGGGTACATCTATCTAATGAAACATAAATCTGAATCTTTTGAAAAGTTCAAGATATTTCAAAATGAAGTACAAAACCAGCTTGGCAAAACAATTAAAGCCCTTCGATCTGATCGGGGTGGTGAATATTTGAGCCAAGAGTTCATAGATCATCTTAGGAATTGTGGGACACTCTCACAATTGACTCCTCCAGGGACACCACAATGGAATGGCGTTTCTGAACGGAGAAATCGAACACTATTAGATATGGTTCGATCCATGATGAGTCGAACAGATCTTCCACCCTCCTTTTGGGGCTATGCCCTAGAGACAGCTGCGTTCACACTAAATCGTGTTCCATCTAAGGCAATCGAAAAGACTCCGTATGAGATATGGACTGGGAGGACGCCTAGTTTATCTTTCCTCAAGATTTGGGGATGCGAGGTCTATGTTAAGCAACAAGCCTCAGACAAATTAGCGCCCAAATCCTCAAAATGCCTTTTTGTGGGATATCCTAAGGAAACCAAGGGATATTACGTCTACAACCCTGCTGATAACAAAGTGTTTGTTGTCAGAAATGGTACCTTTCTTGAACGAGAATTTATCTCTAAAAGAACCAGTGGGAGTAAGGTACAACTCGAAGAAGTTCGAGAGCTACAAGACACCACAGAACTGCAGATGGAAAATAGAGAAGACTCACAACAAGTTGTTGAGACTCCTCAAGTCACGCAAGGTCCACGAAAGTCTAATAGGACACGACTTCAGCCTCAGAGATATGGATTTCTGATTTCTGATAGTCGTGATGTGTTGCTCATTGAGCATAATGAGCCGACTACCTATCGAGAAGCTATAGTGGGACCAAACTCCGAAAAATGGCTTAGTGCCATGAAGTCTGAGATGCAATCCATGTACGACAATCAGGTTTGGACCTTAGTCGACCCGCCTGAAGGTGTAAAAACCGTCGGGTGCAAGTGGGTTTTCAAAGAGAAAACTGACATGGATGGCAATGTAAATGTCTTCAAGGCACGACTGGTTGCAAAAGGTTTT
This sequence comes from Leucaena leucocephala, assembly GCA_037074615.1. Classification (NCBI taxonomy): domain Eukaryota; kingdom Viridiplantae; phylum Streptophyta; class Magnoliopsida; order Fabales; family Fabaceae; genus Leucaena; species Leucaena leucocephala. The sequence continues at coordinate 3,079,480 of CM073546.1, read as the reverse complement.
ACTCAAACTCATGGTGTGGACTATGATGAGACCTTTTCCCCAGTAGCAATGGCCAAATCAATCAGAATCCTCTTTGCTATTGCAGCATATTATGACTATGAAATATGGCAGATGGACGTCAAGACAGCCTTCCTTAATGGAAAGCTCCTTGAGGACGTGTACATGACACAACCTGAAGGGTTTGTGCGTTCCGAGGACTCTGGTAAAGTGTGCAAGCTTCAAAGGTCCATTTATGGACTAAAGCAAGCCTCTCGGAGTTGGAATCATCGTTTTGATGAAGTAATCAAAGAGTTTGGATTTCTTCAAAACATTGATGAACCTTGTGTGTACAAGAAGGTTAGTGGGAGCACAGTTGTGTTTTTAGTACTCTATGTCGATGACATCCTACTTATTGGGAATGACATTCCTACCTTGCAGATTGTCAAGTCTTGGTTAGGAAAGTCTTTCTCGATGAAAGACTTGGGTGAAGCCACCTACATCCTAGGAATCAGGATCTATAGAGATAGATCTAAAAGACTTCTAGGACTCAGTCAGAGTACATACATAGACAAAATACTGCATAGGTTCAGTATGCACGAATCAAAGAGGGGTTTCATACCCATGTCTCATGGTACTCACCTCAGCAAAGATCTGTGTCCTAGTACATCTGATCAGCGAGGTCGCATGAGTAAGGTTCCATATGCCTCGGCCATAGGATCTATCATGTACGCCATGTTATGTACTCGACCGGATGTCTCGTTTGCCTTAAGTATGACTAGCAGATACCAACAGGACCCTGGTGAGGGCCATTGGACTGCTGTCAAGAATATCCTTAAGTACTTAAGAAGGACTAAGGACTTATTCTTGGTCTATGGTGGATTGGATGATGAGCTCTGTGTAACTGGTTACACAGATGCGAGTTTCCAAACTGACCAGGACGACCAAAAATCGCAGTCTGGATACATATTCCTCCTCAATAATGGAGCAGTAAGCTGGAAGAGCTCTAAGCAGGGCACTGTAGCAGATTCTGCAACGGAAGCTGAGTATATAGCAGCATCTGATGCAGCTAAGGAAGCCGTTTGGATCAGGAAGTTCATCACAGAATTAGGGGTGATACCTACCATCTCAGATCCAATAACTTTGCTCTGTGACAATAGCGGTGCTATTGCACAGGCCAAAGAGCCTAGGTCACATCAAAGGACCAAGCATATACTCAGGCGATTTCATCTCATCAGAGAAATCAACGATAGAGGTGATATAAAAATATGCAAAGTAGCAGGAGAAGATAATGTTGCTGATCCTCTAACAAAGCCGCTTGTGCAGGCAAAGCATGAGCGTCATGTTAGGTCAATGGGAATTAGTCAAATTAATGATTGTACCTAGTGCAAGTGGGAGGTTGTTGGAAATCGTGCCCTAGGGGCCAATCATTGTCTTATGAACATTATTGATTTATGAATTTATTAATTGAGTTATCATATTATTTGCATGTTTACTATGATGACCATCCTTGGATAATTCATGATATTATCCTAAATGTCCCTGGTCGATCATCTATGTGGGAGCACAGATGAAATAAGACCAGTATGACTTTGAAGATGTATAGAGATATAAATCAAAGTCATAAGCACATGTAAGAGTACAGGGTGTTGGACCGACCCGCTATGAGAGAACTGCATGGGTAACGTCATAAGCTTCTCTCATATACAAACCATGTCAATATGCCCTTTGACCTGAGATCATCATGGATTCCTACATGACAAAACGCTCAGCTTTGACCTAGTCAAAAGTCACTTTTGACCGAGTGATCATAAAGACTATGTTTGGGCTTAGTGGTTTTTCATGCGGAGGAATGTGAATGGTCAAGATGGAATTTGTCCCTCACATTCGTGGAGAGATATTACTGGGCCCCTCGATGAGTGAGTCTGAGAAATGTATGGCCATACTGTAATGGAAAGGTAGTTCCATTTCTATAGTCAGACTACTCAGGGATCGAGAAAGTAACGGTCGGGAATAGGAGGATGACATTATCCATGCCTCATCCATGACCAAAATATCGCGTGACAGAAGGGACATGATATGGTTGTATAAAAGGTTACATCGTTTATCGATCCTCATATGATTTGGGTAGTTGTTATGTCTTGCTAGAGACCGCTTGCGACTTGTGGGCTAGTATAGCAAATGGCCCACTGCCAACTTCATATGGGCCTACAGGGTCGCACACAAAATAGCCCAACACGAGCTATGATGTCCAGATTCATTGAATCTAAGACATGTCCAGCTTCAATGAAAGATCCAGGTGAATGTATATATATATTTATTTATATTTATATTCGTATATATATAAATTCGTATATATATATATATTATATATATGAGATATATGAGATTTAATTTATAAGGATAAATTAAATCCCTATCATGTTTGAATTCGAAATTCAAATTGATAGGATATCTCATATAAGAGATATTTATAAGATTTAATTTATAAGGATAAATTAAATCTCTATCACGTTTGAAATTCGAAATTCAAATTGATAGGATATCTCATATAAGAGATATTTATAAGATTTAATTTATAAGGATAAATTAAATCTCTATCACGTTTGAAATTCGAAATTCAAATTGATAGGATATCTCATATAAGAGATATTTATAAGATTTAATTTATAAGGATAAATTAAATCTCTATCACGTTTGAAATTCGAAATTTAAATTGATAGGATATCTCAAATTTGATTTATGGGAATAAATCAAATATAACTCAGTCTCATCTTTATTTAAAGTTAAATAAATAAGTAATTAAATCTGTGGGACGGATTTAATATTATTTTATTTAATTAGTTTCTTATAAAATTATACAATATATGATATTGTATCAATTCGGAATTAATATAAGATTAACTCCAAAATCCAATTAGGTCAGGGGTAAAAACGCATAGCATCCTCTATATCTGATTGGAGGAGCTACGTTTGAAAATAACACAGAACACAAAAGGCCGAACGGAATCTGCAAAAGGTTTGCAGACAAGAAACTGCTGAAATAGAGACGGAGACTTGTGAAAGCCTTGGAGGGACAGGAGACGCTAGCACGTCGTTCGTGGTTGGAACGCTGTTCGTGTGGATACCAGTAGAGGAAGCCGACCTGAGGCGTCGACTTCTTGTGATCGGAAAGAGACCACCGTCCGCGGAGAGAATCTGTGAAGGTCGCTGAGGAACACTCCGTCGATTTCTTGCGATCAGAAAGAGATCACCACCCACGTAGAGAAGCTGTGAAATTCGCTGAGCAGAACTAAGGGTAATGATTCTTTCCACTTGACTTAAACACATACGGCAGATCCTGGCAAGGAATGGAAAATTTTTAAAGTTTATTTCCGCTGCGTGTCTTCCAATTCCTTACAGTCTTTAGAAGTGTAATGGTGAGAATCAATAGGTAAGATTTGTGTTTGATGTAGCGAGTGGGTTGGCGTGTGCGTGTGTATAGAAATGGGAAAGCGAGGGTAGATGGAAGAGCAAGAGGAGGCCAAAACTTGGAGAAAACCAGGCTGTGAGGTAGTGGTTTTGAGGAGTGGGACCATACACGTACGTCAAAGATAAGGACAAAATTGGCCCTGGGTTTGCTTTCTTTTGAAAAAACCAGTGAAGCCCAAATGTAGGGATTTGAAACTGCTTGTTTTATTCCGTCTTGTTTTGGGCATTAAAAAAAAAGAAAGAATATAAAATATAGTCGAAGAAGCAGGAAGACATTTTTCCATTTAAAATTTTTAATATCTCAATCGGTTCCATTCTTATCTTACACAACAAGCCAAAACAACGGTGGTTTGAATATCGATCTTCCTTTACCTCACAGAATGAGCCTTAACTAGAACAACTTCTGCTTATAATCAACTTGTGTATTTGATAATGCTTGCAAGTTAAAAATCAAAACTTCCTGTTCAGAGCGTCTGACTTTTATTCTTGTTCTGGGTTTGTTGGATCGGTTATTGAAGCATATTTGGAAGTAAGAAAAACAACATCAAGGAACGTAATTGAGATTTCCTAATGTTTCACACTGCTTCTATCATTTATCAAAAATTTACATCAGTCCTTGCAACTTTCACAACGGACAAACAATTTTATGTTTAAGAGGAAAAAAAGGATGATGCTGTTAGGTCCTAATTAGGACCCCAGCAACTCAAATACATGACTGTCCTGAGGGACTCTTCTGATTGCTTTGCCTTGTCGTCCTTAAGTCTTTTGGAAACCATTGCAGAAGAAGAAGAAAGCTTCTTAGCCTGAGAGATGGACCTAGTTTGATTCTTGAGATGTTGTTGAACGGATCTTAAAGCATGGTTCCACCTACACACGCCTTGGTCCTTCAAGGCCTCCACAACTCCAACGCTTGTTGCTACAACCCATGCTCTGCTTGCTGAACTCATGTTTCTATTCTTCTAAACAAACCACAAAGCGTATCAAATATCAGGATTTATGTTTGTGGAGAAGTGCAGCAGGGATATGTGGTTCTTATATACAAATGAAGTCCAGTGCTGAAGAAAAGGCCAAACATGTGGAAAACCAGGGGTTGTACGAGAATTCCGGGGGCAGTTAAGCCTCTGGTATATTAAAATAATATTTTTTTGGGGTACATATTAAAGTAATATTTGCTTTATCTTTATCGGTTTATCCTCTTCCTCTTTTATATTTGAGCACGTGTCAGGGACACCAAATTGCTTAGAGAAGAGAAATCTCCACGGACTCTGGCTTTGAACACAATTGGCTAATCTTTACTATATTTAATTAATTAAATTAATTAATATAATATATTTTATTTAAAATATTTTAATTATTTTTTAACTTATTATATTGTCAAGAAAATGTTAATAGAGTTAATTTAAAAAATAATAATAATTCCACCTTAGCAGCAATTTACATATGATAGTAAATAAATAGGTAAATTATTATCTCTAATGCTCATATATATATATATATATATATATATATATATTAAGATTTGAACAAAATATCTTTGATCAGTGAGTTTGAGAAAACATTATTTTAACCTAGGGCTTCTCTGATTCGTTTTGTTTCTTATTTCAACAAACAGAAATCTAGAATTAGGTACAAAAATTTTAGAAAAAGTGGTGTTAATTAGTTTCACCATCTTTTTTATCGTAAAATCCAAAGGCTATATATACCAGGAGTAGTTGCGACTAGTTATTAGTTCCTTGTATCAATTTCAGATGCTATTTCCAGAAAATGGTATTTACACCAATCTTGTAAACTGGGGGCATATGAATCAATCTCTCCGAGGCTATATTTTTTCTTGAAGCTACCATTTTTATTGATATCCAGAGTCAGAAGATAGCACAGTTAAGTTTACACGTCTTCTCTAACAAAAACACATATTCATATATGCAATTATCACAATCAAAACTCAGAGGTAGTTTGTTAGCTCTGTCATATAAATTTTCCTTCTTCTGGATGTTAGGATCCCAGCCAGCAGCTCAAGAACATGATCGTTCTTAGAGACTCCTAAGTTGTTCATCTTCTCATTAGTATTTCTCATCAGCTTCTTTGAAATGACTGAAGAAGCCTGATGACCTTATCATGTTGTTCCATTTGCACTACCCTTGATCCTTCATTGCCTCCATTACTCCTACACTGGTTGCCACAACCCATCCTCCTCTTGCACCACACATTCTCTGTGATTGAAATTGAAAATAGCTTAGTGATAAAGAAAATGGATGGGTTCACTACTTGTATAGATCTTGCAGAGAAAGTGTCATCAAAGGCAATGGATTTCATGTATAGTGGGGGCCATATCTCAGCTGCCAAATGGACCCAAAAGCGTTAGTGATTTCATTGGAGGATTCTTATGCGGCACATTGTTTTGTGAGAATCCCATGGTTTGTTATTTCAGACCCGTAGTTTGGGAAATGAAACCATTGTTTATATTGAAGTAGGTAAGGTGGTGGGGACAAAGGAACAGCCATATTAAGTTTCTTATTGGTAAAGAGATGGCTAAAGTCAAGTGTTACTATCAATATCTACTCATCTCTTTTTTACCTCAAGTATATTCAGGGAAAAAGTAAATATAAACGACTTTAAAAGTTGCAATCTGACCAATTATTGCTCAGTTCATTCTAAATGTCATGAAAAGTCATTGCTGAGCTTCATTTAATCAAATACCTGAGCTTAGTATAACCAGAAGAGCCACATTTATTATCCTTCAGTCTCCATAAAAAAATGTCATATATAAAGAAGGGATTGCTTGTATATGGACTCGCACTTCTCAGAGTTCGCCCATGAATAAGAGGGAAGCCATTTCTGTTTCAATTAATTTGAAGCCATGACTGAGTTTGCCTCGAAGGACTTGGCGCCTGTGATTGCAACGCAGAGACGGGACTACGACAAGTTCTTTCAGGTCAGGCGTCTTAATGGAGAAAAAGACGAAGTGAAGATGGAGGGATCAAATGAGAAATACAAGTTGAAGAAATTAGAGAGAGCTGAAAAGCTTATGCATGTTATATTGTGGGGACCCAGATAAAAAATAACTATATAATGAATAATTAATGATGTAGCAGTTTCAGCTCCAGATGTTTATGTTTTTATTTGTACCACAGTTTCTGTAATCTCAGTATCTCACTTTGTCATATATATATGTGTGTGTCTTTTGTTTCGTTTCCCATCTAAGCAAACATCACACACCACTTTCATACGTAGTTATTTAATGCTAGACAGAAAAATCCTAATAGTTCCTTCATATAAATTGTTTCAAATTTCTTGCTTGAACAGAAAGTTTCCAGAGATTCCAGAGCCTGATAAACTAATTATTCATTCAAATTAAAGTGATTCTTTTCATTAATCATATTTTATTTATACATGATTCTAGAAGAAGGGCTTATAACATAGAGGGTCTTTATTAAGTTTAAACTGGAGATTACAAACTCTAAGTTAGTTAACTGTTGCTGAGTATTTCTAGATCACACAAATACAAATAGTAGTAAGAAGAAAAGATGATACTTGCCGATTGACACAAAAATAGTAAGAGAGAATTTAGGAGTTAGGACCCCAGCAGCTCAAATACATAACAGTCCTGAGGGTTTCTTCTGCTTGTTTGAACCTTGCAGCATCAGTGATATTACTGGTTTTTGCAGCCTGATGATCAACATTAACACTACTCTGCGTCTTTTGCCTTGAGCAGTACCCTTTCTGAGAACGAGTCATGTGTTGTTTACTTGGATCCTTGATTCCTTCCATTTCCAGAAGAGCTCTTGTAGGTTTGATCACACCATCTCCATCAACCTCCAAATATATATAAGTAGTTCAAAGTTAAATAAATATACAAGCGGCCACCTGTTACGCTTGATTGTCTGCTTGGCGTCTAGCTCTAAATATCACAGTGAACAGTGAGTAACGAGGACAAGAGATTCTGTAATCTGCAGCAAAGATGAAGAGGTGTTACATAATTTAAAAGCAGCTTTGCATAGTTTATCTTCAATTATATTAATCCATAAGCAGCTTCGTTTGGGAGCTCTGCAGATTGTTGTACTGTTGGTTGAGTGTTGCTTTACAGTGAAGAAGGAATTGTTAAATATGTAAAAGGGGGGATGATTGGTGAAGCACTGGATGAGAAGGAATATACACATGTGAGCACATGTATATGGGATAAGATCGCCAAGTATCATAAAGATGAAGCGTTTTCTCTCTTATCTCTCTGTACACCTAAAAGGCACTAGGCTAGTAGCACTCAACTGAGCTACTAATTATGGGGAGATAATCACATCGTTGTTTGAAAACTTTGTAGGAATATTGGTATGTTTTGTATTGTTTGCATTTGATTCTTCGTTATTTCTTCAAATGTATTAAGCATTTTCTACATATTCAAAAGAAAAAAGTTCAACTACTATTACTGTTAACTTTTGATAGCTATATGTATGTGTATATACATATATATAGATAGATAGATAAAACATCGCCCCGTGGAGCTGCCTAAAAAATGACTAGGATTGAAGCTTTCATCCGCTCTTCTTAAAATCTTTATAACTCGAGCACCGATTTCTTTAGCAAACTGCAGCCCCTCCATATGACCATGAGGGTTCCACCACTTTTTGTTAGATTAAGATATCCTCTTATTAAATACAATTCTATTTGAGGATTTAATCTCAAACTCAAGCATGTTGAGTTTGAGATTAAAATCCAATGAAGAATAAAGTATCAAGTGTACAATACAAATCCTACCAATACGTCGAAGTCTTCAAATGCATCAAACGCCCTAAATACAAAATCATCAATCCTCAACATACTTAAACCCTAAGGCCTAGAAGTAAAGTTAAACTAACAAAATGATGATAGAAACGAGATGTAAACACCCTCCTATAAAGCTCCAATCTCAATATTTATCCATTGTCTTTGGAGAAGAGGTGCTCGACTACATCTAACCACCATTATCACTGTACTAAGCTCCAATGATGAAAAAACAGCTGCTACACACTCTCTCGACACTTCTATTAGGTACTAAATTTAAAAATTTCTTTTTCTCAATAAAAATTTAAATATTAATTAATAATTAATCATGTTATGAGGACGAGCTCTTCTTACTAAGTCAAACTCGCTTGGTAGAAACACTTGAATAATGCCAAGTCAAAGCAAGAAATGGAATTGGAACAAAAAGCTCAAGGCACATATCCAAGTTGCTTTTCCTTTCCCCCCATATACTACAAAAAGGTTGCGCTTCATACCTATTGACTTTAAAGGAATTCTTGTAACCTTTTTCACTAAAAGATGAATTTAAATACATTCTTGAATAATAAAAAAAGGGACTCTTGGTCAATTTTTCACAAGGGTACAAGCCATGTGGAGTGTCGACCTGGAAATGGAGGCCGATGCCGAACCATACAAAGGGAGGAGAGAGCAAAAATCAGACACAAAATCTAACACTCCAAGCAACAACTTTACTTGAACCCCGACGACAAGAACTCAACCTCGCCACCGCATTCCACGTGTCATTATTCTATCCGCCCTTTCGAAAACTCACAAAAATTTCAGTTTTACACTCTGGATAAGCTTATCCCTCCCAAACAAACGCTGCTCCTTTCTCTTTGACTTTTCTCTTCTTCCCTATCGAAACCACCATGTCCCAACTTCTCTGACTCTGATTACACCACCTCGCTCTCTCCCATTGCTATTGTCCCCTTCAATGGCCGCTGTTACCTCTTTGTCCTTCTCCGCATTAACCCAATGCTCTGAAAGAAAGCCAGCTTTCGCTTCCTCTCGCTTCCTCGGATTCAATTCGGAGGCATTACGGTTTCGGACGAATATTTCTTACCATTATGCTGCTATTGGAGCTTCCCATTCCGCTTCTAAGATGATTATTCAATGCATGTCGTCTGCGACAGGTTGGTATCCATTTGCTTCTGTCCTTAGTTCTGATTATCGAGAAAGATTGGGGGAGGGGGAGGGGGAGAGGTACGAACTTCCTGTTATTGCTTTAATTTTTTTTTTAAGAATTTTAAAAGTTCAAATTTATCATCAAGTGGTCCTTGACTAGGTATGAGAGCTGTAGCTTTATCACCAAGTGGTAAAGGGTTCGGTCTGATTGTTCCTATTTCCACATTTTTCCTAATTATTCATTATGTTTCAACACAAAGTATGTTGAGTTTGTGTTTTGTCGAAATTTCAAGTCTATAGTGCAATTGTGTGAGGAGCATATATGCTTTTGTATTTGTTTGCTAATAGATCCACATTTGTTTCCTTCATCTTTCTAGAGACTCATGCTGCAATGGGGGCAGAAGCAATAAAAATGAAAAATAAACCTCTTCATTTTTAACGGGCTGTGTATCTCTTTTATATGCAGATGTTCCCACGGTAACTGGGACAAAATCTAATTTCCTCAAGGCATATAAACGACCGATCCCTAGTATCTACAACACTGTGCTGCAGGAACTCATTGTTCAGCAGCATTTAATGAGATACAAGAGATCATACCGTTATGACCCTGTATTTGCACTTGGTTTTGTCACTGTGTATGATCAACTCATGGACGGGTATCCTAGCGATGAAGATCGAGATGCCATCTTCCAAGCATATATCAGGGCATTGAAGGAAGAGCCAGAACAATATAGGTTAGAAGATAGAGCACTTGTTTCTTTCAATAATTAATTGGTCTAATTATTTTGTTTAAATTTCAAGACACGAGGGCTCTAACCATATTTTTATGGCTTATATTCTTAACTGCGAATCTCAATGATTAAAGAATGAAATGTCTGTTTCACATCAGTTAATCATTGCCTTAGTGTGATATATGGGCATTAAACATGAATTGAGACACAATAACATTGAGGCAGAAAGTTGCAAATTGTAGCTTTGTCCTGCAACATGATTTCAATATCAGCTTTACATATTTCCGCCTGCCCATCTCAATTCACACTAACTGCATAGACTTCTTATTGAAGAGGAAGATAGTACAATTGAATGACTTCCTTTTTTGACTAATAAATTCTGATGGACTCTTTTGAAGTCTTTTTTTTATTTAGTTATTGCTTTTTAGAGATAGAAAACCAAATTAACTATTCAAGTGCCACTTCTCTCATTGGAAATTGTGTCAGGCAAAAGTTTGAAACCATCATGTTGATTTATATGTCTGCAATGTTTTCTTAAGCTACTTTATCAGTTTGTTGAGTCTCTAAAATATCCAAAGGAAGGTCTTTTAGCAAAAATGGAAGTAGCATTATCCTTCAACATTTTCATTGTATTGTGGGAATTTGAATAAATTGCATTGAGAATTCTTTATCATAGATGATCTTATACATGAGTCTGTACAGAATAGATGCAAAGAAGTTGGAAGAGTGGGCCAGGTCTCAGAACCCAAATTCCCTAGTTGAGTTTTCTTCCAGAGAAGGAGAGGTGGAGGGAATATTGAAGGATATTGCAGAAAGAGCAGGTGGAAAGGGGGATTTCAGTTATAGTCGTTTCTTTGCAGTAGGCCTATTTCGACTTCTTGAGTTGGCAAATGCAACAGAACCGGGCGTTTTGGACAAGGTAATGGTTACCCATTTTGCAGTAGGCCTTGAAACTCTTTCTTCAAGCCTCATTTGCATAGCTAACACCTTCGTCTTCCTTTATGTAGATGGAAATTTAATTCCTTCGTTTGATTGAACTAATATGATAGTATGTCAATATAACTCGTGAAGGAGAATACTCCATTCTTTCACAGTAGAGTTTTCTGGAACTAAGCATTATATGCCCTAAAACCGCAGATGTATTAACAATGTTGAGAGTCGATATTTCACCCCGGCATTGCAGAGAATGGCTCTCAAATCTCATTATCAAGATTGTAAAACTAGCTCTTAAATGCGGCCATAACTGTTTTATATGATCGTTTGCTCATCTAATCCCTCGTGTCATCCCAACAGCTTTGCGCTGCATTGAACATCAACAAAAGAAGCGTTGATCGGGATTTGGATGTGTACCGTAATCTGCTTTCCAAGTTGGTTCAGGCAAAAGAATTGCTAAGGGAATATATTGACAGGTAAGAACCAGATTTCTGGATGCCAGTCATTTGACTCTCTCCAACCTCAAACCCAACCAAACCACCCACCCACCCAAACCCCCCACCCCCCGCACCGCATACTTGATGGATTTATAATACTGAAATTCCTTTTTAATGAGGCCTATTTGACTCTGAGGTTGTAACTCTACATCTTGCTCTTGTACATACAATTTTGATTGACATGTTTTTGTAGCAAGGTTTTGACTTTTTTGAAATATATTGGTTCAGGGAGAAGAAGAAAAGAGAAGAAAGGACTGAAACTCAAAAGGCTAATGAGGCCATTTCAAAATTTTTGGGACAAAGTATCAACTTTCCTGCCTCTAGACACTAATGAAACGATCTCGCCGTGACGATTGCGCATCGTTGGTTTCATTTTTCTTGGTTCTTGAATAATCAGTTACGCTCTGTAATCAGCTTGGCCCTACACATTGTATTTAACGTATGAGCTCTTACGGTGATCCAGCTGAACCCTCACTCTCTCAACATGATCATATCATCCTGTCTTGTACTTTTTTCCTCAGTGGCAGATATATTTTCAATAGCTATGCAAGCTTGAGGCACATATATTCTTTTATAATTGAAATTTTTCTCGTCAGTTCATCAATTTCTGCAGATGTTTGGTGATTTCTCATGCTTCAGCAAGTTAACTATAGTTCTACATAACTATCCGGAGTTTGACTTTAATGTTTTCTACTGCTATAATATTGCAAACGCTTCAGCCGCTAACTGAAAATGAGAACAATTCTCACCCAAAAAGAAAAGAAAATAATCAAATTTACTAATATCAGTAGCCACATAAGTGATTATCACAAGGAAATAATTGATTGTTTACAGGGAGAATATATATATATATATATATACATATATATATATATATATATCCATAATTCTAGCCCAAAATACTGAGAAACCTTGAACCCTTCCAGGTTTTCTATTCAAATGCCCAAATAAATTGAACCCTAATTTCCAAATTAAAGACAGCAATCAGCAATGTCAAATTGAAACGTTTATTATAGAGGTTGCTGCATCAACAATCCAATATCCTATCGGGGTAAGAAATGTCAAGCTTGCCGAATATGTAGAAACACCATATATTGCTTTAGTGGCGAAAGATCTAACTAATATGAGAAAGATCAACCTCATCTAGGATTTTAAATGTATCTGCTGCGCCAAACTTCCGAAACTCTTCAGCTGTAGAGTCTTCATCTTCACTATCATCTTCCTCCACATCATCATAGTGTGTTGTTGATGCATCATGCACACTTTTAGACCTGCAATCATGAGTGGCAAGCATGTTGACCTGGCCAAGATGAGATATCTCTACCACAACAGTATCATCGTCAACTGGGAGAGGTTGCTTCCATGGCTCTCCATCAATCCTCATGTATGTATGATCTGCTGCTCCTTTGTGAAACTCAAAGCGGATTCTGTGTGCCTGATGACAAGAGAGAGACATACATACGAGTGCCATGTTAATTGAATTAAAAGTTCAACTAAATCCTCTTTTTCTTTTGGTAGTCTTGGCAGTTTCGGAAGAAAACTAGTCTCCAACATTTGCTTATTCCACACGTACCTGACCAAGACGCCTTCCATGTCCATTGGGAGCAAGCAAAGCGAGCCCATGCCAGGCATCTCTAAAACCAACAATTTCTAGAAGACCATCATCTACAAAAGGTGGTGTCAAACCTCTCTGTGCTCCAACAAGAGACCTTATTTATTATTTAAAGTTTATTTAAAAAAAATAAAACAATAAACTGTATGAAAATATTAGTTATCTCCTGGAACTTGAGCTCAACCCAAGGGAATAAAGATATTTAACTAGATAATAATTGTTCAGAATTAGCGGATGAAATTAACCTCATTTCGCTTCTTTCCGTTTGGCATGCCCCAAGGATTCAGTCCACCAGAAAAGCTAGGCAAGTTAAGACATATAATCGACCTGATGCTGTATATTAAATCAATAGAATTAATAAAGCATGTTAGATGTTATTTAATAAGTTCTCAATGGCCCTTTTATTTTAGAAATCCAGACACAAGAATATGGCCTATATCAGACACTAATCATCCAGTAATCACCAAAAGCAAAATGTGATTCGGAAAAACATGAATTTTTATGATAAAAACAGGAGAAACTGTTGCGAACATGTAGAACCTAGATTAGAGTACTAAACCTTTGGCAAGTGAAAAATGCAGGGATCAATCGTCGACCCACTACTTAGAACTTTATATGGCATACACTTATGTATGTAGGTAAAAATATTCACCTGGAAGGTATGGTCAGGTCTTGCCAGCCACCATGATCATGTGCTTTCATGATTTTCACTTTTAACACGTGTGCTATGTTCCTGCAATAGAAGATCAAATTATTTGATCAAATGCAGAGTGCCAATTTAACAAATTATCACTTTGTAGATTTGAAAAGTCCAATTCATGTAGGACAGGTTAAAATAGAGCATGTTCACGAATTTTTTAATTAGACTTATACTCCTCTAGTCCTAAAAACATATGATCTAATTAGTAAGTTGAACTTAGTCTAAAATATAAGAAATATTTTCCAAATTTACCACCTTTTCCCAAATGACACCCTATTGATACTTTCTCAACAATATTGAAATAAGAGAAGGAGGGAGTGAGTTAAGGAAGATGATTAGAGTGCTTTAGGCAAATTTAACTAACTTCTTTAATCTAATCAAATTAGTTAAATATACCCTATATTTAAGACTAAAGAGTACTAAATTATTTCTGAATCTATTGAAGTGGTGTGAGACGCACTTGAAAATACATCACATTTAAGTGTGACAAGTAGATCAAGACAACCTAAAACTTATAAAGAAAGAGCATGCAAATGATTGTCTAATCTAGGGAAGATCTACATGAACTAACCTGGAAGGTGGCTGGAAAAGGGGAGCCATAAACCATCCTTGTGTGCATCCAAGCTTAGCATATGTACTCTGACATGTAGATTGGAATCATCACTACAAAATAGGTAACTAGACGTGGATGGATATATATATCTCCATATCTAAAACTAGAGTCATTGCCTTCCATCCAGGACTGACGAAATTGAGCAAGTGTAGGCATTAATCTACCATTTATTGTATATGCATTTACTCAAATTACTGCAATAGTAACAGAGGGCTTGATTACCTGATTAATTAGCTGATTTTTGAACTTTTCTGGATGCATCTTTCGTTCAGAATGAAATGCATAAGATATTTGAGCATCCATTCCTACAGTCAGCAGTCATAAAATTTTTATCAACAAAAATTATGTCGAAAATCAGAAAATTTTAATTGGTAGACAGTAACAGTATATAACTATGACATTTTTCAGATCATGTAAAAGGGAAGTTTCAATTGCTAAAATTTATTCATACTGCGTTATGCAAGCTACATGGTTGTCCACCAAAATTGCATAACCTAGAAGAGATCAAAGGGGAAAAGGAGAAAATTTAACACTGTCCAGAATATTCCATGTCAGTTAGTTAATTCAAATAAACAAAAACTATAATTTTTCAAGTTAGGTTCAGGTATAGAAGAATCCAGGAAGATCAATTCTTACCTATGCTGAAGTAGTTCCAAAATCCCCCACGGAAAGTGTGGCAACCTTCCTGAGAAGAAGAAACAATCGTGCAAGGAAGTATAGAAAGCAAGGAAAGATGAATTTCTTTTTTCAAAATTTGAAAACATTAAAACAAACAAATTATGAACTACTATCACCCCATTGTTTTCGTTAATTTAAAAATCCATACGTCAAAACAAGAAGAAAAACATATGTGGAGCCTGAACCAATGAGAAAGATACTGGGTTAGTATTGAAAAACCGGAGCCATCTTCACGCCAGTGCTATTCATCCTGTTGTGAGCTGGCTGGGAGACAAGAAACTCATATTTAAAGTGCAGACTCCCTGCTCCTCTATTGGCTTGAGTGTTGGGATTAGGTTCTCCTCTGAAACAGAGTCTGAGGAAGATTTCATTGTAATTGTGTGCAGTATCACACTAGCAATTTGGAATTATGGCCTTTCGTAGTTCAAAACAAATTTTTCCACCAATAAATGGTAATTGGAGTTAACACTCAACATGATCCAGTCATTGTTCAAAACGGTTACCGCCCTAAATACATTTGTCAAATCCAAGCCAAATCATAACACGTGATGTATAAAGCCAATGGTTTCTCATTTAAATGCCTGAAGATGCACCACGAACCAGATTGGAGATCGCAAAATAGTGAATTATAGAATAACTTACCATATTTAATTCATCTTCCTCAGATACACGATGGAATGCATGTAAAGAATGCGGCAGCTCAAGAGGCGCTATGGGATTACAGGGACCTTCTTTTGGAATCCTCATCCTCATGAGAATGTGCCAGCTGATGTGTTATTAAAACAACAAGCAGCCCTTCAAAATTCATATTTTTGCTAAGGGTTTAAGGACTTGGGAAGATAACAAGGGGCAAATTAAAAGCTGAAAACAAGGAAGAAGTTCTATGACTAAACTTGAGAAACAGCCTGCATGGCCATAAGGAGCCAAAATATGAATTCAAATACGTAAATCACAGTGTCTGATATTAAATATAGCAAACATAATGTTTCGAGGTTAACAATGTCTGAACAGATCACTAAAAAGATCCTATTATAGTGGTTTCACTAAAAAGACCCTATTATAGTGGTTTCAACAAAATGAAAATTCAATGATCAAACCACTAAGGAATTATAAACTTCAATTTGGATTTATTAAAACTCTGCAATTCAACAAGAACTGGCATTGCAGAATCATGTCTCCACTTCAATTATATAGCCTGAATACTATAAGATTTGTTTTCTGAATTATTTGGATATTAGAATTATTTTCTGCATAGCAGGAAAAAAATAACATTGTTGCCAAAGACTAGTATGTAAACCATCTACATAGAAGCTATGAAATTAACAATGACATGAACGAATAGGATCAAAATTTACTTGTCTATTTTCATTTCTTTAGCTTCCATAACTTGCTTTAAGAATGACTCAACCGAGTGTTGATCTGTTCCTGGGTTCTTCTTCCCCTGTAAAGAAGTCCAATACATGTGTCATTCTTCTATTCATGTTAAATAGTTACTTCTCTTTACTAAGATCAACAGCAAAACTAATGGGTCTACCGGTCTAATTTACTTTATTCTATAAATTCTTATTTATCAACAGGGCTAACTGAAAATTTCCCTACCTTCTATTAGAAAATAAAGGCATAACAGAATCCACAACATTAAAACTATAAAGGCAAAATATGTGGCCTTTCATGAGCATCCAAGCAAAAAGATACAGGCAGAGGGAGTATCCCTTGCTGTGCTGCGATGCCCCCAAAGAAGGGTTCCCCTTTTCACTTTTTTCTTTTGAGTTTTATTCTTTACTTTAACTCTGCTGTGCGACACCGCAGCACAGTGTCCAATTCAAAAGCCCTTATACAGTTAGAACTTCCAATTTTAAAATCATAGTTCTTGAACTATTAAATCGCTTCTGGTGTCAGGATGTTTTAACAAGAGATTCCAAGTTCCATGAAAAAGCACCCGCAAAGAGAAATGCAATCTCATACCCAACCAAATGCAAAAGGAAGATTATTCCCTGTGCCCAAGGGAACTGTGGCTATCCATGGAGGATGAGATAATTTGAGATCACAAACAACACCAAGTAGCCAGCCTGCAGTTCCATCTCCCCCTGCAACCTAAAAACATGGTACATATCAGAAATTCATAAGAGGGTATGCATTTAAAATCAATAAATTACGACAATTCAAAAGGGAAATTGAGCTTGTCAGAAAATTTTCCGTTAAAACATCAAGTATAACTCAACTCACAATTAATTTCAACCTCTCCATAGTACTTATAGCAAACTGATCATCCCGCAGCTTGAGGTTTTCAAAGTTAGCATAGATTCTACGCAGCACCTTATCAGGAGCTTCTTCCCCCAAATCAAAAACCTGAAAAATGTTCCTTTGCATGCTTGAGATTGAATAATTTCAATTGCGGACTTCATTTCTACAACGTCCAATGTGTATAATCATGGACTTGAAGATTCTAGAAATAATCAACATAAGAACAGTAACGCCTTTTTTTCTCATTTTTCTTTTGGTTGTCTTTACCTGTTTTTCATTGAGAAGAGAACAATACGTTTTAAAAAGTTCCCCTCCCAGCTGACCACCACTCTTGGGGTTAATAAAAACTAGCACTGGGCATGAAGGTGCATCATCATTGATCTCACCCTTTGATGAATCTGGTACAAGTACGTAGCTAGGGATCCGAAAGTTCTTCAAGAAGTTGGGCTCAGACTGGTGACAAGCCATTGTTTGTATGCGGCTGCACAACTGTATCGTGTTCACAACTTCAGGGGTTAACAAATTGGACAAATTGCAAGTTTGCCTACAAACTTTTAACTCTTAATCATCAAGATCCAAGATTAAATATTAAATTATGATAATCCATTTTGATGATTGACTGAATCACACCCAATACACTTGCCTGTTTCAAAGCCCAAGCACGCCTCCAATTTATCTTTTATCGATGAATATAACTTTCTACACAACTTTTTTTCTTCCAAAAGTTAAATTACACAAATGAATTTACTGTTCTAATAAGAATAAAATCACAATGTCATATTAGAACTTAACATCAACTTTGCTGTTCTTGTGGTCATATTCAAAATAAAATCACAGTTTCATTTTGTACAAAAGATTAATTTGACAAAAAACTAAATTGGGAGAGAGAATTCTATAATATAATAATACAAGGATAACAAAAAGAACTACTACTTCATGTCATTTTTATAATAAGTAACATTCTCTCATATAGAAATAAGCTTATATATAAGCAACAATTTAAGTTTATTTAAAAATTTAATGCATTTTTTTATCTTTACCACCAATTAATTATATATCTATTTCATATTTTTTTTACTCATTTTCTCGCACTTACCGGAGGAAGTCGGGTCACCCGTCCCCTTGACATAGACACAAACTAATCCTTCTCTCACAACTTCTGGACAGGATTTCACTCCAATGGCAATAAGATTTTAGTATCCTTTTTCTTAACCATTGTCTCTCCTACCCATCATCCCCATAAATAAGAGTATATTTAAAAAAAATGTTACATTTCTAACATATTTATTACTTTTAATTAATTTTAACTAACATTTTAATACACGTAATTTAAGTGTTGCTTGTAAAAAAGATCTATTATATACTTCCAAATGATCCATATGATATTTTATTATGGCAGTCTTATATCGAAGTTATAGGAGCTTTTTTTCTTTACCTTATGAGGTTACAGGAACTTTAAGGTCATATTAAATAAACTTATTTTACTGTTACGATGGATCATATATCACAAGAGGTTTATTATCAGCTTTATTTTTGTCATTATAAAATTTTCATATATCATAAAATATTCTTGGAAAAATGATCATTGTATCTAATTCGATCGCAACATAAAAACGAGAAATCAGAGTCGGGAATAAAGCAAAACTAGAAACACCAGTTCAACTATAATATATCAACCTGACAGATGAGGACATGTAGGAGACAGATACTCGAAAGGAGAGTAGAAAATGCAAATAAAACTCAAATTATGCAAATTCGATCACGAGAGGTTTGTGTCAATCAAACGGTTTCGTAATCTTACCTGAAGAGCAAATTCGTCCGGGACCTGAGTCTTCTATTGCAGAATTGAGTTGGTAAAATTCAGACGATGATTCATGGACTTGGAGTAAAAGGGGAGTGAGAAATCTGGGGAATATCAAGGGATCTTGGTAGGTCCGTGGGAATCCGAATCCGAGTGAAGAGACGAGCACAAGAAGAATCCGAGTGCGGAACGTGAGATCGTTTTGCTGTGTTCCGTTCCGTGAACTGTGGATAGGGATTTATGGATCAAGTCAGTTGATAAGGAAGCGAATCGTAGAAAAAAGATTTTGACCAAAAAGACAAAGGAATCAAGGCAAAGGAAGAATACCACAGCCACAAAATTGACACCTAAGACGTAGGGTCCATTAAAAAGTAGGCTCACATGTGCATTTAAGATGATCTGGGCATTCCAACTCATGACTGGCCAGTGACAGCATTTTGTTTTTTCCTTCCAGGGTTCGAATTGGCGCCTTTGGAAATGTCGCGCATGTTTGTATTCGTCTAAAACTAAAATTTTAAGAGTTTTAAATTTAAATTTTAAAAAAAATAAAATAAATTATTATATTTATATAAAAAAATTCTACACTAAATTATATTTTAAAATTATAATTTTAGATAAATTACTAAGAATAACTTTTAAAATTTTAAAAGAATTTATAGATTATCTAATAACTATTTTATCTCTATTTTTTTTACTCTCTATCATCTCTCTTCTTTTCTCTTCTCCTCTTTCTTCTCCTTTATTGTCAGTAATTGTCGCTGGAGCTTGCCAACTGCTGGAGCTCCTTGTCATCTCTCTGTAACATCTTCTATCACTAGAGCTTGTCAGTTGTCTTCTCTTTTGTTAGTGGCTATCACTGAAGTTCATTTTCTTCCTCCATTGTCAGTATCGTCATCAAGCATCTTCAATCCTTCCGTCATCATCGTCATTGTAAAGAACAATGGAAGAAGAGGAAAGAAAGAAGTAGATGTACGAGTAATAAGAGTGATGATATTTTTTAATTTATCTTATATTATTTTTGATAATTTGTTAATTATAAAAATTCTTTTAGTATTAATTATTTAAATATTTATTTATTTAAAACCATATTTTTTTATAAACTCTTCAAAAGTCATTTTCTAAAAGTAGTTTAAACTTTTTTTTTCTTTCTATAAACCTGTTTTTAAAAACCTATATAAACTGATAGCCACGGACTTATAATTTAGGCTCTCAAAACTTAAAAACGCCAAATTAAAGTCGAGGCTTTTCTATTGATATTAAGAAAATCAATAAACAAAAATTCCTGTAAATAATATTATTTATAAAAAGACAATTTATTGCAAATTAAGTAAAACGATCTTAACCTGCAAATGAAATCCATCTATAATTCCTCTCAAATGGAATTTTCATATGAACATTAATTTGGTTAACTGTAAATATTATATATTTTTTGCAATGTTAATATTTTTTTTAGAAAATTACTTAGAGGTCCTATAGAAGAAATTAATTATCTTAAAATATAATAACAATTGAACTACATATACTGATAAATTACACAGTAAAGAATGACAATTTTCTAAAAATGTTTCTTTTCTGAGAACTTCTTCTCTATAACATTAATTAAAACCTAAATTGATTAAAGTCGTTTATACAAGATATGCTAGCTAACAGATTCTATACTAATTTTAGAATTTACAATTGTACCTAAGAGCTGAGACCTTTGTACCCTTGTGAGTATTTTTAGCTTAATTAACATTTACACACTGTACTTCATCTGATTTTTATGGTATGCATTGAATTATAACTCAAATGTTAGTTACATGTAGCTCTGCCTACACGATACACCTGAAGTTTGTTTTTGCTGTGCCCATTCATCCCGTCACAGCCGTCTCTTGAAACTTGTCTAATTATCATTTACGAGTTTTAGATACCAAGGGACCGAAATAGCTTTTATTCAACGTTGTACTCATATACCAGAACGTGACAATGTCGTCTCGAACACACGCTTCTCTTATTAATTAATTTCTGTGTTACAATTATTTCTTCTGCGAAGATCATTGTATTAATTCATCTATAGCACAGAAACCTGGAGAGAAACATTTGGTTCTTGTTCTCGCTTGGGTCATCGATCACCTGCATACACAATAATCCCTAACTTACCCCTCCACAAGCTACATCATGCGAGCCTTTGATAACTATGCCAGAAACTCCGGAGAGAATGGCTCTGTCACCCTGGTGCCATACAACAACGTCGCCCCTTACAAGAACATGCACGAGTCCATCTGCTGTTAGAAAATAAATATCTCAAAAGTAATACAATCAATCCATATTGTATCATACTCAAATATAAACACATATGAGATGCAGCGGAAGACTTAAAGTTACCTCTTGCCATTAGCTTTATTGATCTGAGGAGAACTAAGATTCCAATAGAATACCTTCAAAGGCGAGCTGAAAATAGGGTTTCGCTCTGGACTCAGAAAAGAGATCTCACACTCAATAAATTGTTAATTTTCACCATCAGAAAATTAACTTTAAATAAACTGAGTCAATAACCCTCCTTGGACTGGGCTCAATGACTACGGGCCACACTCAGAAATATTTATTAATTATCCTAATTAATATCTAAATACGTTATAATAATAAATATCCAACATTCTCCCACTTGGCCCGTATACTCAATGCTATCACCCTGTCTAGGTAAACTGATGTCGCGCTACAAGAATCAAGGCGATAAGTTCCCTTTTATCGGGTATTACCTTCCATGTATTACATGTAGCACCATCACATAATGGGTTTTACAATATACATGAACTCAATGTTCATAGGTTCCTGTCTCAATGTTTATCAATTTCAATAACACAAAATGTATACAATCACAAATTGAAATGATAAACCACAAAATATAATTTCATTGCTCATACCTCCACTAATTAAAAGTAGGACGAAGTCCCATATGAGGTACATGTGTGACAAAGATGTTCGGCTTCAACCCTTTCGTCAAAGGATCAGCCAACATGTCCAATGTACTGATTCGCTCAACTGAAACTTGGCCATCTTGAACCCTCTCTCTCAAGCAAAGGAACTTAAGTTCAACAAACTTGCTGCGACTTTTATTCCTTTTATTGTTCGCTATGGCCACCGCAGCTGTGTTATCACAGTACATTCTGATTGGCTTGGAGACTGAATCCACAATCTTAAGCCCAGCAATGAAATTTCTTATCCAAATAGCTTGTGAACTTGCTTCAAAACACACAATGTACTCAGCATCACCGGTAGAAGGAGCTGTTTGAGTTTGCTTAGCGCTTCTCCACGATATAGCTCCTTCTGCCAATAGGAAGATGTAACCAGATGTAGACTTGTTCGAGTCTACGCATCCCCCAAGATCTGAATCTGAGTATCCAATCACGTCCAAACTGTCTGTTCTCCTGTATGTGAGCATGTAGTGTTTAGTGCCTTGTAGGTACCTAAACACCTTCTTTGCAGCTGTCCAATGTGCTTTCCCAGGATTACTTTGGTATCTTCCCAACATACCCACAGCAAAAGCGATGTCAGGTCTTGTATAAACCTGCGCATACATCAAGCTTCCTACCGCTGAGGCATATGGGACCCTTTCCATCTGTTTCCTATCAAGCTTGGTTTCAGGACATTGACTTAGACTAAACTTGTCTCCTTTTTCAATAGGAGCCACGTTAGATGAACAGTTTTGCATTCTGAATAGCTCAAGAATTTTGACAACGTAAGCCTCTTGAGATAAGCCTACAAGACGTTGGGTTCTATCTCTATGGATCTTTATACCAATGACATAAGAAGCCTTACCCATGTCTTTCATGTCAAAGCTCTTGAACAGAAACTGTTTCACCTCACGTAATAGTCCCAGATCATTGGTAGCAAGTAGTATGTCATCCACATACAAAATCAAGAATATGATTTTACTCCCACTAGCTTTGTGGTATATACAATCATCCATGATGTTCTCAACGAAACCAAATGACGTGATCAATTCATGGAACTTCAAGTACCACTGCCGTGAAGCCTGTTTCAAACCATATATCGATTTCTTCAGCTTACACACCAATTGATCTTTACCTTCTGCAACAAAATCCTCAGGCTGTTTCATATAGACTTCTTCCTGCAGTTCACCATTGAGGAAAGCAGTCTTAACATCCATCTGGTGCAACTCCAGATCAAAATGGACAACCAATGCCATGATGATACGGAATGAATCTTTCTTAGATACAGGTGAAAATGTTTCACTGTAATCGATTCCTTCCACTTGAGTGAATCCCTTTGCAACCAACCTAACCTTGTATCTATCGATGTTGCCTTGTGAGTCTCTCTTAGTTTTGTAAACCCATTTGCAGCCAATGGCCTTAGACCCACTAGGCAACTCTACAAGTTCCCAAACATGGTTGTTTGCTATGGAATTCATTTCATCAATCATTGCATCATGCCACAACTTGGAGTTCACACTCCTCACAGCCTGATTAAATGACAAAGGATCATTCTCAACACTTATATCATAGTCAATCTCAGCAGAATACACTACATAGTCATCAGGTAATGCCGGTCTTCTCTCTCTAGTTAACCTCCTCAATTCAACCTCTTGGGTTAAATCAGGTTGCTGAATAATGACATCCTCTATCACATCTTGTGGTGGTTCCACTTGTGTGATAGGTTGACTATCAAGTATGTGTCCGTCTTGTTCAGCACCGTCAACTTGAGCCACAGGGTCTACATCACGTTCAATGTCAATCCCAACAGTGGGATAAACATTGACTATTGACATCCCCTCATGAATAATATTAGTGGTTCGCTCTATGTGATCATCTGATAGACAATCACTCCCACTAATCACATCATTCTCAAGAAACTTGGCATTCATAGACTCTACAAACCTTGTAGAAGGTGGAGGACAATAAAACTTATAACCCTTAGACCTCTCCGCATAGCCTACAAAGTAAGCTCTGATGGTCTTAGGATCCAACTTCTTCTCCTGTGGATTATACACTCTTACTTCAGCAGGACAACCCCATACCTTGAAATGATTTAAACCGGGTTTCCATCCTTTCCAGATTTCAAAGGGTGTCTTAGACACTGCCTTTGTTGGAACCCTGTTCAATATGTATGTGGCTGTCTTGAGTGCTTCCTTCCACAGAGAAGACGGTAGTTTGGAGCTACTCATCATGCTCCTAACCATGTCCAGCAAAGTCCTATTTCTTCTCTTAGCTACACCATTCATGTCAGGTGATCCAGGCATAGTGTATTGAGCCATTATACCTTGCTCTCAAAGAAATTCAGCAAATGGACCTGCTGCTTGTCCTTCACTAGTGTATCTGTCATAATACTCACCACCACGGTTTGATCTCACAATCTTGATTGGTTTCCCAATCTGTTTTTCTACTTCTACTTTATAATCCTTGAAAGCATCTGATGCTTCACTTTTATTATAAAGCATGTAGATATACATGTATCGTGAGTGATCATCAATAAAGGTGATGAAGTAGTTTTGACCATGTGCAGTCAAATCAGGGCAACAAATATCCGTGTGTACAATTTCTAGCAATTCAGAACTTCTTCTAGCCCCCTTATGTGACTTATTGGTCTGCTTTCCCCTTATGCAGTCCACACAAGAATCAAACTCCGAATGGTTTAAAGACAGAAGAATTCCTTCTTTATTTAACTTTTTGATTCTGTCAAC
Organism: Leucaena leucocephala; assembly: GCA_037074615.1. Lineage (NCBI taxonomy): Eukaryota > Viridiplantae > Streptophyta > Magnoliopsida > Fabales > Fabaceae > Leucaena > Leucaena leucocephala. The sequence continues at coordinate 3,054,646 of CM073546.1, read as the reverse complement.
GGAGATATGACCCAATCTCCTATGCCACAGGCTATAAGAATTCTCATCGATGACACTTCTCTTAGTACCATGCGTAACCGAAAGAGATTGAGGAGAATTAGAAACAATTTTAAACAAGCCATCAATCATAACCAAATTCGCAATCAAAACTGAATTCTTTGTCAAAGTCATACGTTTCTTAGAAAAAACTAGATGATAATCAAATGGAATGAGCTTTGACATAGAAATCAAATTCCTCTTGTAAGAGGGAACATAGAAAATATCATAGAGTTCCAAAACATTTTGATTTGAAAGATGAATGCGAAAGGTTCCAACGGCTTTCACAGGATCTCCTCTCCCACTGCCTGAAAGGACAATTTCCTCATTTGGATGTGGAGACCTGCTTGACAAAAAGCCCTGCATGGTAGTCGAAATATGAATCATCAAACCAGTGTCAATCCACCAAGTGTCATCATTAACGCTAAAAAAGTTAGACTCAAAAGTAACACACGATGAAAGCATACCTTTCATTTTCATAATATGTCGCCTCACACTGCCAATACCTGTAAGCCTCACAGCACATAGTTCAGACATGATGGCACCACCCATATGCTCGTCTGTTAACTTGAATTGCTTGTCTAAGGCTTCCAGGTATCCCTTAGCTGTGTCGCATTTAGGGACTGCTGCCCTAATACTCCTAGAGATCCTTTATCTTATAAGCAGAAGAGATGAGCGGTTACTCCGCTCCCACATATTATATCTTTCCTTTGCCTCTCTGTTATCAGAGGCATCATTAGGTCTCAAAGGTTTATCAAACCTCAAGGCATAATCTAAGTCCAATAAACCAAGCTGCAACAAGACATCGTCTCTCCAGTCAGCATAGTTAATGCTGTCATCTAAGACTGTTTTGTCACTAACATCATACATAATCCTGGGAGCAGCAATTGGATCTGCAAAATGAGAACAGACAAACACACAAATAAGCTCACATTAATAATTTGAAGCAATCACAAGTCACTGTGCCATATATGCATGATTAGCTCGAATATAGCATGCAAGCAGTATAAATACGTATCACTAATGTCTACCTGTGGGCAAAGACATTAGCATAACCAGGTATTTATCTCAAATGGTAGAATTAGAACGCATTCATAATTTCCCAATGCCTGTGGGCTAATTAGAAAATAACGAGGCCATTCTATCCCACCCTAATTAAATGTACAATTATGAGATATCTACCTGTGAGCAAAGATAAATCATAGCTATACATTTAATTACAAATGATATTTCCAATCCAGATGTGATTAATAAATGCATGCAACATATTCAATAAACAAGGATGTTGTGGCTACTCCTCAAAGAACTGCACGCTAACCACAAATATAATTCGCGTGCATTGAAAATCCAAATATGCACAATTTAATTGAGAAATTAATTCTCCCCTAATTAAATGTACAATCATGATATATCTACCTGTGGGTAAAGATAAATCATAAGTATACATTTAATTATTATTGATATTTCAAATCCATATGTGATTAATTAATGCGCGCAACACAAACAAATAAGGATGCTGTGGCTACTCCTCACAAAACTGCATGCTTATCACAAATATCAATAACATGCATATAAATCCAAATATGCACAACAAAATGGAGCATTTAATAAATTAATATTAAAATTCTCCCACTATTTCATGCACCCAGAAATGTCTAACAAATTAATTTCAACTCAAAAGGTTTTTACAAAAATTAAACCGTTAATTTAATTGCCAAGGGAGAAATTAAAAATAAAATAAGCAATTAAATAACATAAAAATTAAAATTCATAAATTCCTTTTTCCCAAAATTAAAGTAATAAAGAAATTAATTTAGACATTTATAATGCATGAAATAGTAATTTTGATTTTCAAAAAAATCAAATTAATTGGCCAAAAATAATTTTCTGGAAATCAAACCAAGTGGTCCATACACAAAAGTCCAAAAAATAAGGCCCAAAATAATTTCCAGAAACCAAAACTCAAATTCAGGCCCAAAAATCATTTTCTGGAAAAAAAAAATTGTTTGGCCCAGAAAATAGTCCAAAACGCAAGGCCCAGTATGTTTCCAAAAAAAAATGTACAGTGGCCCAAAATGCGACGACCCAGGAGGAAGGAAAAAAAATTAATAAAAAATCAAAACCTCCTGCAGGCCAATGGCTCCTGGCCCAGAATGAAGCCCTCCTTTTTTTTTTGTTAAAACAACAGCCCAGTAACGTCGGCCCAGAAAGGGGATTTAAAAGAAAATCACTGTGCAGCCCAAAACTGCTGTCAAGGGCCAGAGTGCACAAATTTTCCCCTTTTTTTTTTTTGAAATAAAACAGCAGCAGCCCACGCTGAAGAAAATGAAACGGTGTATTTTTAGCCAAGGCCAAAATGCACCGTTTCGATCATGGTCCCTGCTGAGTCGGGTTAACCTAACCCGACTCAGCGACCCGGTGTTCGCTCAACACGCAGCCGTGAAGCTTCAGCAACAGAACAGCGACATCGGCGCTTCTATTCCATGGTTGTCGCCGGCTATTTGGGGTCCTTTTGCAACGATGATCATGAACAGAAGGCATGACAACTCTCACGGCGTCTATTTCTCCGGCCAGCGCACGGTGAAACATTCAGCAACTCGGTGTCGCAACCTCTCTTCAGCACCCAGTTTCTGGCAGTTTCACGGCCACGCGACAACACCTGTTCTTTCCTATCTCCAGCGAGTTTCATGGCGGCACCCGCGGCGGCTCTCGCCATGCACAGTCGCGCTCGTGACTCTCTCTCGCCGTCACGCTCGCGCCATCGCTCTCTGCAATTGCTACAATTTCTCGCGATGTTCCTCCCATCGCTCTCGCCGTCGGTGGTTCTCTCGGCAATCACCGTGGAACACAGTGAAAAAAGGTTAAAAGAATAAAATTAAAATAAAATATGATATTTAGATATCTCATATTCATCGCATATTGATATTTATGAGAACAAAATGATCAATAAAGAAGGCAAGGTGATCTCAAACAAAGCTCTGATACCACATGTTAGAAAATAAACATCTCAAAAGTAATACAATCAATCCAGATTATATCATACTCAAATATAAACACATATGAGCTGCAGCGAAAGACTTAAAGTTACCTCTTGCTATTAGCTTTATTGATCTAAGGAGAACTAAGATTCCAATAGAATACCTTCAAAGGCGAGCTGAAAATAGGGTTTCGCTCTGGACTCAAAAAAGAGATCTCACACTCAATGAATTGTTAATTTTCACCATCAGAAAATTAACCTTAAATAAACTGAGTCAATAACCCTCTTTAGACTGGGTTCAATGACTACGAGCCACACTCAAAAATATTTATTAATTATCATAATTAATATCTAAATACGTTATAATAATAATAAATATCTAACATCTGCAACTTCGCCCAAGATCGATTATTGCCTCTTATCATCATCCCTTTTCACCAGAACGATCCAACCCACGTGGAGGACTGGAAGCCACCATCCGTAAAGTCAACATGAAGTTCCTGGCTCACGCGAGGTGCACGGTGGGGATACTCCTGGACAGACACTCCCATCTGAGAGTGAGCGGCGCCTCCGATCTCATGTCACTCCACATCGGAATATTCTTCATGGGAGGCCCTGATGATCGAGAAGCACTGGCACTGGGCAGGAGGATGGCGGAGCGACAGAACTCGAGCCTTGAGGTTTTCAGGTTTGTTGTGGAAAACCAGGAGAAGAATGATGAGTGGGAGGAAGAGTACGAGGAGGATCAAAGAATGGACGAGAGCTTGATAGATGAATTCAGGGCGATGAAGTTAGGAAGAGGGGAAGTGGAGTACCAAGAGATAAATGTGGAGGAGGGATCAGAGGTGTTCGAGAGGATTCGGAGCCTGGGAGGGAACTACGACCTAGTGATGGCGGGAAGGAAACATACGGTGTCGGTGGAGATACAAGGTTTGGGGACGAGGAAGTATTATCCAACTTGTTGGATAACAATTTAGGAAAAAATATTAACAGTGAACATATAATTAATTTTTAACAGTTAGGATGTTTTACAACGAAAAGTATACCTGACTATAGCTAGATAAGGAAGAAGAATAGAGAGTGATCGAGCTGTAATTAAACTACGCGTGTGTGGAAATTTAATAGAAAATGAACTTTTTTATAAATTATAAATAGTATTTTCTTCAATTTATTATTTATAAGCCACGTAAACATTCTAGTTGGGACTATATATAGAGACAGTGATGGTGGAGTCCAACTTGGGTTCCAATTGAAAGGATTCAAATGAAGAATTTCGCGTCCATCTTGGGAGGGCAACTGAGAACTGCAACAAATCAATTATAAAAATGTTAAAAGCATAGAAAACTGTACCAAATAATTAAAAATTACAGTTTAATTTAGATTTTTATTCATATATATTTTATACCGCATAAAAATTTTTATCAAAGAATTTTAAGATCATAAATATAAATTGTGTTGAAGAAAATAGAGTTTAAATTAAAATATCATATTTCTTTTTTAAAAAATACAATTAATTTAAGATTATATTTATTTAATTTAATATCTTTCAAAATAATTTCTTTTTAGATTATGTGTGTGTTTGAAAAGTATCTAAGCAATAATTTTAAAAAAAAAATTGCTTAAACTTTAGTTTGAGAAAAATTTAAAATAAACAATCATATTTATTCAAGAGAATTTTTGAATAAAATCATAGTTTAAAACTAAAATTTTAGATAAACTACTGAAATTAGCTTCTAAAATAATAAAATAGTTTAAAAATTACTTAATTACTATTTTATTAGTATTTTTCTTATATCATCTTTCTTCTCTCCTTTTTTCTTCATACTATCTCCTCTCTCATCTCTCCCCTCTCTCTTTTTTCTTCTCCATCTATTTTTCCTCTCTTCTCTCCTATTTTTAATAAAATTAGATTATTTCTTATAATTTTTCAATTACAAAAGAACTTATAGTAATAGCTATACAAACACATATTTATTCATAACTATTTTTTTATAAAAAAATTTTAAAAATATTTTTTTAAAAGTTATCAAAAAAAAATTCATAAAATTTTTTATAAACTATTTTTTAAAAATATTTTTTTAAAAACTATCTAATTTTTTTTTATAAACTCTCAAATCCTATATAATACCAAGTTTGAAAAACACTAGTCAAAACCGCCAGAAAGCTGACAAGGAAGGGTAGAGCTTCCTAAACACGGAAATTGGATAGAAATTCAAGCATAGCGATCCGAGCCAAACCAAAACCAACCAATACTTCTTTTATTGTATTTTACTTTCTTGCCCCTCCCCACTTTCGCAGAAGAAGCCCTCCAATTAAATTAGTCTAAAACGAGATACTTTGGATGATATCAGATATCTTCATGATTGTTAAAAAATATATATAATTTAAGGAATGCTATAAAAATGATGAGTCTTTTGAACTTTTGGTTTGTCTTCTATTTTTTTCACCACGACAAATTAAATTTGTTTGCAGAATTTATAATTACAGAGACCAATTCAGAGTGCGATAGATTAGATATTATGATCCGCTTCCACATCAAAAAGTAATCGACATTCATTAATCCGTTTTATAAATTGCTTCAAACAAAAAGAGCCGTGACGGAAGAGAAGTGATGAAACTGCCAGTAAAATTCCCTTTTTTTTCCCAGAAATTCTGGATTCCATTAAACAAATGGTTGTAGGAAACTTGAACTTGCTTTCCACAAAGAACTTAATATTCTTATTAACATGCAATGAGATCGTGCCGCCTGAGAATTTAATCACTTATGGAGCCAATTAACATGCTAAAATAGCATATGTGGAGATTTAAGTGCTTGATAAGGCAGCTTCTTCCATTTATTCATGTCTAAAACTTCATCGCATTTGACCTCAATTCATTTAAAAGCAAGCAAGCACAATTCAATTCAACAACTCGCAATTACATCGAAGAGTCCCGTGAATACGCTTCTCACGTACTGTTATTCCACAGTTTGAACTTTGAACTTGGACTCCCCCAAGTCACGCTTAGAACGAGACTGCTATAAATACTTTAATATCGTACTACACCGTATCGCTTTCTATGTTATAACCATTATTAATATTCCATTCTCCATTAATCATCACATTGAGATCGTTCCAATGGAACATGCAGGCACTTATAATAAGCTTCTGGAGCAAAGTAAGGTTGGTCCTGCCATACCACCAGATAGAACCACTCTTCCCCTAACGTTCTTAGATTTCTCTTTTGCAGGTCCTATCTACGTCAGACGCCAATTCTTCTACCACTTTCCTCACACTACTCATCATTTCATTCGCACTACGCTTCCCTCTCTCAAGCACTCTCTCTCCATTGCTCTCCAGCATTTCTTCCCTCTCGCCGGAAACCTTCTCTGTCCTCCGCCCCCTCAAAAGCCTTTTATCCACTGCACCGGGGGCCACTCCGTCACCTTAACTGTGGTTGAGTCTGCTTCTGATGATTTCAATCATTATTCAGGTAACTGCCCAAAAAACCTCAAAGACTTAGACTGTTTGGTTCCAAAGTTATCGTGGAGTACATTGGATGAAGACATCGATGGCGCTGACCCCACATTCGTGTTCCCAATCGTAGCTTTGCAAGTCACTGTTTTTCCTCATGTTGGCCTCTGTATTGCCATCACGTATTGCCACGTCATGGATGACAATTGTTGCAGCCACTTCATGAAAACGTGGGCTTCCATTTGTAGATCCGGTGGTGGAGATATAACTTTTCTGGAGAAGTCACCGCCGACGTATGACAGGGAAGTGGTCAAAGACCCTAGGAGCCTTGAAGCCGTTTTCTTGAGAGACTATTTTAAGGAAAGGTCAACGTGGAAGGACAGTCTCGCGGGTAAAACTTACAAGCATTTTGTCAATAATGATGAGGACCATTTCAAGGCAACGATTGTGTTTGGCAGAGAAGAAATCGAAGTGCTTAGAAAGTGGGCAATGTATCAGTGGAAGAAAAACGATGAATGGAAGGCGCCGAAATATCTGTCAAAATTTGTGGTGACATGCGGTTTTGTGTGGACAAGCTTGGTTAAGACGAGATATGGGGATGAGAATGAGGAAGAGAAAGATGAATACTTTCGTTTTGCAGCAGATTGCAGAAACCGACTGGAGTATCCATTACAAGAGAACTACTTTGGAAACTGCATAACACGATGCTATGCAACACTGAAAAGAGAAGAGCTGAAAGGAGAAGAAGGGTTTTTGAAGGCGGTGAAGGCTATTGAAAGGGCAATAGAAGATATGAAGAGGGAACCCTTCAGAGATGCAGAAAAGTGGAAGGAAAACTTTCAGAAAATGTTCGTGTTGGGAAGTACCGTGTTGGTGACGGGGTCGCCGAAATTCAGCGTTTATGAGACGGACTTTGGATTTGGGAGCCCTAAAAAGGTTGAAATGGCACATTCATTTAAGTGCATGTCTCTCGCTGAGAGTGGAATTGAAGAAGGTGGACTTGAGGTCGGCTTGGTTTTCAGGAGGGATGAATATGAAGATTTCGTGTCTGTCGTTGAAAAAGGGCTACAAACTTTCAAATATTAATTGGGTATCATCACGCCATAATTGAAGATTAATTTCGTCCGTATTAATAAAGTTTGATGCGTAGTTTTTGTCAAATGACGAAACCCTCAAAATCATGTTTTAATAAGAGAATTTTAATGAGAAACTATACGAGTTTCTGGTTTTTAAACCTATCATGGGCCTCGCCATGTGATAGTTGGTTGTCCACTTGTAGAATTAGTAAGAAAGTGCCACTGGGAATCCCGCAATTTTTGTTGTTAGGCAGAGTTATTTTTTTTATTATTAAGATAATTATATTTAAAACACTAATAAATATTAAATATAAATATATCTCTTAAACATGATTTAAAATTTAGTTTGATATTTTGTGAACTCGTTGGTAGAGTCCGGCAATTAAAATTCCGATAGATACGTGAAAAGGTTAAATTAAAAAAAAATCCTTTTTATCATTGAAAAAATTGTAATTATATAGAAGTGGGCTAAAGTTTGTATTTAATGGACCAAAATGTTTGGGCTGGAGATGATGGAAAAAACCAAGGGTGAATGCCTATCTAAAGAAAATAAAGATTCAAACATTCACATGCAAATGGTAAGACTTACAGCTGTAATTTATATTAAGAAAGTCAAATCAAGTTGCTAATAAACTTACAAAAGAGGGTTTTTTGAGATCTACTATTGATGATACATATCCTTCTCAATTGAGATAGTTAGTAACTTCTGAATAATTAGCATTACTTTTTTTATTAGTTTAATTTATTAGCTTTTAACCTTTGGCCCTCTCTAGTATAAAAAAAATAAAAATATATATTAAAAAAGTTAAAATTAATCTAATAGAAGAGATTAATTATTTATAATATAGTGGTAGTGTATTAAATATGATTATGAAGGATACCTAGGCTTAAAAAAACAAGATAGGTATTGAAGGGGTTGTGAAGGATTTTGTGGTCTCTCTTTATGAAAACATTTTCTCTTCCCTTTGTGGCTATTCTGTTTCTCCTCTTCTGCTGCTTCTTGCCTTTTTCCTTGCTGCTATTTATTTGCTGCGTTGTTTTTTATAAAGTGGCGTGTGGAATGTAAATGAAAGCGCTGACTTTGATTATCATTAATAGAGTATTTGCAGTAGAATAGTTGGATCCACAACAAAAGGATATGATGGCGAAAAGTTTAAAAAACTGATATCATGCCAAATTTGATTATCGGTTCACAATGAAAGCAATGAAATTTTCCCATTGAGTAGGGTTCGTCATACAAAAATATTTTTCCTGATTGATATTTAAAATTAATATCTTGAATTAGTTTTTATTACTGGTGTACAGGGTACCATTAAGCTGATCTATATGGGTTTATATCTATAAAATATACTATTTTTATATTTAAATTATAAAAATAATGTAGATTTTTTTTTAATAATTTATTATTTGGAAGCTACATGCATGAACATGGCAGAGCATTGAACTTCATATCTCTTTGTATTCAACATTATTACATTATTCTCAACCTGTACTATTTGAATGTTATAATTTTCATAAACACAAAAGTTTAAATCTCATTCTCAATATAAATACTTTGTTGACAAATTATTTAATTATAAATAATAAGTGTTTGGAATAGTTTAAACCAATATTTTAAAAGGGTTTTTAGCCCAAATCTTAGTGTTGAGAAATTTCAAAATAAAAATCATATTTATCCAAAAAGTTTTTAGTTCAAAATAAGGTTTTTGATAAGTTACTGAAATTATTTTCTAAAATAGTAAAAAAATTTATAAATTACCCAATTATTATTTTATCCTTACTTTTTTTACACTCTCTCCCCCTCCTCTCCACCTCTCTCCTCTATCTTCTGTCATCTCTCTTTTTTACCCTATTATCTTTCTCTTATTTTTAATAAAATCATACTCTTTCTAATAATTTTTCAATTACAAAAGTCCTTCTAGTAATAACTATACAAATACTCATTTATTCAGAATCACTTTTTTCCCTTAAACTCTTCTCCAAAAATATTTTTTTAAAAGTTATTCAGAAACTATTTTTTCATAAGTATTTTTTTTTTGAACTCTTATTAAACCATGCCCATACTCTTATAAATGTTTTCGTTTTAACTGAGACTGATCTTGATCCTTCCTTACAACCAAATTCATCTAAAATATTTATAAAATTACAAAAAAGAAATCATGCACTGAGATTTGTCCTACCCAATGCCCATGCTAGAAGCCTTGCTAGCTGAATGCTTCCCGGAAGTTTCCAAGCTAAAGGCCACGTTGCGTTGAATTAGTCTAATTAACAATATACTGGACATATGACGTTCATCAAATAAAATATTTAATTTACACCACTCCTATTAATTATATAATTCCACTCCACTAACTAATACGTTGTTTCGTGTGTTTTATTTATTTATATATATATATATATATATATATATTCTTGATTTTTTGTCATTTTTTAAACATATTGTTAAAGTATTTTGCATCCTGCGGTTTGTCTCCCATTACTATTGTTTCATTGACTTGATACTTATGCATGACATATTAAATTTGTGCAGATAATTACGAAGACCAATTCAAAGGGACATATATGTATGTCTCTAGATTCCATCTTTATCCAATTTCACCCCAAGAGAAAACGACGTCATATCAATCGGTTTAATAGAAATTTTGAATCCGATATAACAACGACTGTAGAGAGCTTCAAGGTGCTTTCGCAAAACATGGCGACAAGATAATTTCCTTCCATTTAGTTCTGAAACTTCTTTACACTTTCTCGCTCCATGCCAGTTGCAATCCGTCTATAGGATCGAAATCAATGCAAAATTTACGGCCTACTTTAATAATTATTTACTTAATATATATATATATAATATGTGTGTTCCCTTCGTTTTTTATTTTTGATTTTTTTTTAAAAAAACAATGGGCTAGTTTAATAATTATTTACTCAATATATATATAATACGTGACATAACCCTTATCTTCCTGATAAATTGTATTGCCTCTTGATCGATAATATAAGATACAGTTTGTAATAAAGATTATCTTACAAATTAAATTTTATATTAAGAACATGAAAAGAAGAGTATTTGATATGCATATAAACTTACTTATTCATATATCCTTTCTTTTTTTACGTTACGGAACAGTTTCTGTCAATAACCAAATTTGATTAAATTGAAAAGATGGTTTTATATGTGACGAAATATTGAAACAAGAGGTAAAACATCGGGCGCTTTCAAAGAAAGTGAGCACAAAATACAACATATAACACAACAAATTAATTAGCATTCAACTAGTAATTAATATATTGGAGACGCTTCTTTATCATGTCATTGACTTGGACCCCGTCAACCAAACTTATTAGAAGAACGACACTCACACCCCTATAAATAGTTTCATTTCACAAGAACGCTTTCCAAGTTATAGCCAATATTCCATTATCCTGCTCATCAGATTGATCGCTCCAATGGAACATGAACTCTCTTATAAGCTTCTGGAGCAAAGTAAGGTTGGTCCTGCAATACCACCAGATAGAATCACTCTTCCCCTCACATTCCTAGATATTTCTCTTGTAGGTCCTATCTACGTCCGACGCCAATTCTTCTACCACTTTCCTCACCCCACTCATCATTTCATCCGCACTACGCTTCCCTCTCTCAAACACTCTCTCTCCATCGCTCTCCAGCATTTCTTCCCTCTCGCCGGAAACCTCCTCTGTCCGCCGCCCCCTCATCGCCCATTTATCCACTGCGCCGGTGGTCACTCCGTCACCTTAACCGTTGTCGAGTCTGCTTCTGATGGTTTCAACCGTTATTCTGCTAACTACTACCCCAGAAATCTCAGAGACTTAGACAGCTTGGTTCCTGAGCTATCATGGACTACAGGGGACGAAGACGTCGATGGCGCTGACCCCACGTTCGTGTTCCCAATAGTGGCCTTGCAAGTCACTGTTTTTCCTAACTCTGGCCTTTGTATCGCCATCACGTATTGCCACGTGATGGATGGTAGTTGCTGCAGCCATTTCATGAAAACGTGGGCTTCCATTTGTAGATCCCATGGTGAAGATATGACTTTTCTGGAGAAATCGCTGCCGTCGTATGACAGGGATGTGATCAGAGACCCGAGGGGCCTTGAAGCCGTTTTCTTCAGAGATTATTTTAAGGAAAGGTCAACGTGGAAGGATAGTCTCGTGGGTAAAACTTCTAAGAATATCCTCAGTGAAGATGATGAACTTTACAAGGCAACGATCGTGTTTGGCAGAGAAGAAATCGAAGTGCTGAGAAACTGGGCAGTTAATCAGTGGGGGGCAAACGAATCCAAAGCACCGAAATATCTATCAAAGTTTGTGGTGACATGCGGTTTTGTGTGGACAAGCTTGGTTAAGACGAGACATAGCGATGACAGTGAAGAAGACAAAGATGAGTACTTTCATTTTGCAGCAGATTGCAGAAACCACCTCGAGTATCCAGTACAAAAGAACTACTTCGGCAACGGCATAACGCGATGTTATGCATCGCTGAAGAGAAAAGAGGTGAAAGGAGAAGAAGGGTTTTTGAAGGCGGTGAAGGCGATTGGAAGGGCAATAGAAGAAATGAAGAAAGAACCTTTCAGAGATGCAGAAAAGTGGAAGGAAAACTTTCAGAAAATGTTCGTGTTAGGAAGTACGGTGCTGGTTACTGGGTCGCCGAAATTCACCGTCTATGAGACTGATTTTGGATTTGGGAGACCTAAAAAGGTTGAAATGGTACATTGCTTTAAGGGCATGTCTCTTGCTGAGAGTGGAATTGAAGAAGACGGACTTGAGGTTGGCTTGGTGTTCAGGAGTAGTGATGAATATGAACATTTCCTGTCTGTCGTTGAACGAGGACTCCAAACTTTGAAATCTTAGAGATTTCGTATGTACTAGTATGGTTGATGTATTGATCCAAGTTTGAGAACGTAAGATAGGAAGTGGAGAGAAGCCAAATACTGGTGAATCCGAAGGTTTCTGTCTGAATTAATAGTACTAATATATCTCTAGTATACTTCTAGGCGGTCCATATTATGGTTGCATTGTCTTTAGTTGAGAATTACAACAAAAATTCAGTGCCAAGGAAGAAAAAAGAGATGGGAAACAACAAAGAGATAACGATATAACACATGGGTTAAGATATTATTGTATATTGAAATGTGGGAAAATATTATTTTTTGTTATTTGTTTAAAGGATAAGATATTATTGTATTTCAATTGAGCTATATTTTTCCCTGAGATTATATTAACCATGCATTTTCTCAATTCTCAACTTCTATTTCTCAATTGAGTGAAAAAATATTTGTAAAGGATTTGAATTTGAAAAATAAAACAAAGGTTAACCAAAAAATTACTTGCCTATACAATTTGATTTGTTATTTATCAGCCATAGATTTGGGATTCGCTAATATTAATTAGAGAAATAACCTCGTTCCTGACGAGTGCCGACTACAGGTTCTCATCGATAAATTGTTCAAAGTACAGCAAACAGAGCTAGTTGTGTGTGTGGATTAAAGGAAGCTTATCATTGTTTGATAAAATTCATTTGTTGGCCAAAAAAATAATAAAATAACCATTACCCTTACACACTCAAGGTAAAGATCCTTCTTCTCCTTATTCTTCTTGTTTTTTTTCCCTTTTGGGCACCATGGACTACTCCCTCTCTAGAAATGGGCCGGCCCTCTATCTATTTCAAGTTGCTTGTCCATTGATCAAGCAATTATTTTTTTTGTTACAAAGAGACGGCTAAAGCCCAAATAAAATGATTTATACCAATAAAAAATTTAATCCTAAACACTCAGAAGCTACTAAACTATTCAAATGTAATAGATAAGAGTTAATTATAGAAGATTTAAAAAGTCCTTCCTTTATAAAAGTATTAACAAGTTATTTTGCCCTTGTAATCAACCAATTATTGAACGATGCATTAATTATTTAGACAACTTATTCCTTTAGTAATCAGTATCATTATTGCATCCAAAAAAAAGTATCATTATCATTAGTCCTCTTAAATCTTAATGCCCCGTCTAGTTGCCCACTTGGAAAAAGAGAAGGAGATAAACTTCTTTTAAATAATATTTATAATTATATTATTATTGTTGCTGTTGTTATTCCTTTTATTCAATATTTTTTTTGATATTTTTTATATACAAAAACACGAGACATAAATTTGATGTTTGTTTCATTTCTATTTCTAGTTTGATCATATGTCGTACCAAATCACCCGAAACTTTTAATAAAACAATTAGTAATTCCTTCAAATAATGATAACAACCTTGAAGAAGATATATTGTTCTCAAATATCAATTAAAATTCTAAATAAATAAATTGTAAAATAAAACCTATATTAACTTTCACAAATTAAATTAATAAGTGATAAATCCAAGAGTATTGACTCAAGTGGCCCCCACGCATCTCTTAAGGAAGAGTTTAGAGTTCAAACTGTTCAATAGTATAGGAAGTGTAAAAGTGTGTGGGTCCCTTTCTCATACTTAATTAGGATAGGGACATAAAAAATAATAAGCGGCAAATTAAGGTTGAACTATGGAATTGGATTGATTTTTGGGCATTTGAGCAAATGTGCATTTCAGACTCGCAGCTTTGCAATTTTGCACATTTGGGGCAAATACGAAAAAAGCAATTATGGTTGGAGATTTGCACATTGCAGGAGGTGTAGGAAGCGGAAATGTGGTGGACGGAACACCCGGAACATCGACGTTGGCGCAGCCAAATGGAGGGGATCATCTACGGTTAGTTCAGCCAAGCATCACGTACACCCCACAATAATGCGACCACGTGTCGTATACCACGTTATTCGTAAATTGCGATTTGCGGCTCAACCACCGTCGACAGCAGCTGGACATACCTGTTTGTCGTTTACTATGAAACGAAGAATTCAGTTCGTATTCTAAGTAACTATATATTATATTTAATTTCAAAACTTCTGACGTGATATTATTAGACGTATGGCTGTCCCCATTTTATAATATGAACTCAATATGCACCAGAGTATGTGCTTTCAATGATTATCATATATGCATGCATGAATTATTGAATATTTGCACTTTACATTATCAAACACGCACCCCCTAAATATGCTAACTAATTAATAAAAATTAGATAATAGATTATTAAACAAAAATTTTAAAAGAGTTTATTTATATATTCAAAGTTGGTTGGAGTGTTGGACACCATACATAACAAGATTTTTATTTGTTTAATCCCCAAACATGTATACTCTAGTCAACTTTTCATTAGAGATGGCTCACTGTTTATGTTATGTCACACACGCCACCAACTGTTTCTCTCTTTGCCAAGTAATAACCAAATCCGGATGCTAATTCAGCCCAAATACTTATAAGCTTTAATAACTAATCAACATATTCATATATAGATATGGTGACGCACTGTATTATACTAACCTAAAAGCTTTCAAATCCCTAGAAAGTTATATATTATACTCATCCTAATTTTTAATATAAAAATTAATTGATTAATTTTAATAAATTAATCTCAAAATAATTTTATATTATATACACTTTAATCTATTTAAATTAGTCAATTAATGGGAGAGAGTAATTAAATAACTAGAGGAGACAAGGCCAACTAATTATAATCAACATATTCTAGATGGTTTGTTGGGTTGTGTGTGAGAGTGGAAGAAGGAGGAAATCAGAGCGAGGAAGCGATAAAGATGGTTTGACATGGGTATGAGAAGTTCTTTTTCTGCAGACTGTAATGGGAGTAAAGCAATAGTTTTAGTTTGAATTTGACCTTATATTTCAAGGGGGTTTGAATATTTTTGAGATAAATGCTAATTAAGCGGAGGAAGCAAATCACCTCCATGGCTTCCTGCGAACGACAGTTGTCGAGGGAAGAGTGAGTTGACTTCGCTGTTGGAAGAAAGGAACAACACGTGTCATAAAGCTCCTTCCAAAGGAGCCCAACCACAAGAGTTGGCCACTTGTTGGTAGACATGTGTTAAAGCGATGACACGTAACCTTCTCTCCCTGCTTTTTTATAGTAATAATGCAATCTGCTTCCCAAATCCATCCATAGAAAGCAACCATCTTTTTATTTTATTAAGCAAGGCTCGAATTTAGACCCATTACATATCGTTGTGGCTTGGTGCGTCATTATATATATTTTTCTTTTAATTATCGGAATAAAAAATAGAGTAAGAAATCAAAGAGTTAGACAGAAGGGGAAAACAAAAGGATATAGCGAGCGATATATATGCAAGAGACGAGAAGACCGGTTGTGATAATTAAGACAAACGTTTATTATGAATCAGTTTTCTCGTTATATTACCGTTCCATCATTGGCATATTCTCCATTGGTATCTTGATTTTTGGATTTTAAATTTTTGTAGATACCTATATATATATAATGAGAAAAAGATATAGGGAAATGGTGGTGAGGAAAAGAACTAACATTTTGTATGCGTGGTGTGTTTATATATAAAGTTTGAAAAATAAGATGTATTCTCTTAAAGACAGTTATGATATAGATATGAAGCTATTGAAGTAACAACAAAGATAGGATAATAGTAGTAGGTATTTTAAGATGAGGGAGTTGGAAAGGGATAAAAAAAGGAGGAAAAGAGAGGTGAATAAATTACTTGACGAAACTGCAAACCATATATCATTTGTCTCAAAATGTCCGATAAAAGGACCTATCTACCTTACCGTCCAGTCCATCGTTCTTATAGTCATCTCTCTCTCTCTCTAGTCTCTCCCCCTGAAGTCAATATCATTATTATCATCTCCCTTTCTCACTCCCACGCTCATTACTTATTCCTTTTAGTTTGATCATGCAAAAAAGGGAGAGCCCCAGGAGATAATTTCTTAGAAACGATAACTGAATTCAATGCTTATAAATTTTTGAAATGTTTAACACTTCACGGCAAACAAAATGCAATTATGTATAAGTTTGACCAGATCCAAGCTTAGAAACTTAATTATTTACAAAGATGTTTAAACGATTTTCACAACAACAATAACTAATAAGAAGCTGAGCATAACGTTTTATAAAAAAAAAAAAAAAAGCGTTTCGAGTAAGAAACAGTAAACCCTCGAAATTTTCAACACAAGATATAGGTTAACATTAATATGTTGTACATATAAAGAGTTGAGGATGGAGAAATTGTAAATAAAGAATTTGTCACGGTTCAATTCTACCATTAAGCTTACGTCCAGTTTCGAAACAATCATTTGAGATGTCTTTACTATAATTCACAAGTTAGATTAGGGCACTTGTAAGTTACCAAAACCTTTAATCTTCACACACACACACACACACATATTTTCAATAGATGCTTACTCCTGATAATCTATCCAAGCAATATCTCACCCTTAATTTCTAAGGAATATATACATCATCCTTATAATATAGAGAATAATGCGAATGGAGATTTTTTTTACTAAAAAAATACTCACTCTAAAAGCAAGATATAAGTACATAGAAACTCTAATACTTAAATGACTAAGATATGATATATTTTGGCTCATGATGAATTATTTTACGTAAATGAAGGATAGAAAGATTAAAGGTTTTCACCATTAATTGCTCCAATTTGTATTCCCACCTGCATTTGTTTTACCAATATATGAAAATTAAGAAAAACTAATATTAGACCTTATAGTTTTAATTTTATTAAAACTTAGTTATTAAATTATATCAACTTAGTTGAATTTAGTTCTTATTTATATATTTAATTCGATTAAAACACAGTCTAATAGAATGTTAGGATCTAATAGGAAAAAAATAAAATTTAGTTTTTATTAGAATTATTCTTTAAAAATTATAAAGATTAGTATTTTAAATAATTAAAATTTTAGATGTTGAATAGTACTAAATCAATATTAAGGGATTATATTTTAATTGGATTAGAATTATAAGTATGGAATTATATAAAGTGAAAAAATTTTAATTCAATTAGAAGTATATGAAATAAATGATTAATTTTTTATATTTGACCTTTTAATTGTTACGATAGGGTTAACTTGTGAAATTTGACATTTTAATTGTTACGAGAGGTCAAAAGGTTAAACATAATACTTTAGTGTATATTTCAACTATATTGAAGAAATGTATGTAGTGGAAAATGCTTGGTGGGGAGGTGACAAAATACGGTGTGAGTATGGCAGGTGTCATAAGGCCGGCGCCAAATCCTTTGACTTCAAAACACGCTACCCACCTCCTTATAAAACCAGACGCCGAGATGCTCATTCCAACAAAACTTCACTTTTCCATTCTCAGAACAGAACACACACCACATAGCCACTTTACTACCCACCCCATCTCTGTTCCACAATGGGAAGAGCACCTTGCTGCGACAAAAATGGCCTCAAGAAAGGTCCCTGGACCCCTGAAGAAGACGCCAAGCTCATTCATTACATTCAAACTCATGGCCCTGGCAATTGGCGCACCCTCCCCAAGAATGCTGGTATGCTTCTTCTTCCTCTGTTCTGTTTTCTTTCACTCTTTAATCGAAACAGACCTTAATCCACACGTACATGTTTACAGGTATTGAAAGATGTGGCAAGAGTTGCCGACTTCGATGGACTAATTACCTCAGGCCCGACATCAAGAGAGGAAGGTTCTCCTTCGAAGAAGAAGAGATCATTATCCAGCTGCACAGCATAATGGGAAACAAGTACGTTCCTTTAACCTCATCTTCTTCATGATGATTTTTTCGATTGTGTGAGGTTTTAGCATCGTTCTTATGAGTCTCTGTTATGTTTGGTTTTGATTATTATTAGGTGGTCGGCTATAGCGGCGAGATTGCCTGGAAGAACCGACAATGAAATAAAGAACTACTGGAACACCCACATACGAAAGAGGCTTCTTCGAATGGGAATCGACCCTGTTACTCACGCCCCACGCCTCGATCTTCTCGACATATCCTCCATTCTTGAGTCGGTGTTAGGAATGGGGAACACGTCGCTCTTGAATCTGCAGGGCTTGGTGGGAGCTCAGGCCTTGATGAACCCTGAATTGTTAAAGATGGCCACCACTCTGTTATCGTTGAAGAACGAAAACCCAGAACTGGTTTCACACAATCTTCAACAAATGATCCAACCTGCGGGCAATTCTCAAGTTCAAGCACAAGCCCCAATCGATCCCGCACTAGCACAGTTCAGTAGCCAGTTTCGGTTGCCAATGGAAACAACCAACAACGTGGAAGGATTCTCAGGGGATTTGACGACAATGGGATTTTCAGATTCCCAAGTTCAGTCCTGTATGGCTGGGAACATTGATCTGTGGCAACAAAACCAAGCAGAATTTCTGGGAGATCCTACTTTCCTGCAAAACATGGGTTATGACTCTGTTTTGTCGACGCCGTCATCGAGTACAACCCCATTGAACTCATCATCGACGCATGTGAACAATAGCATTGGGGAAGAGGGGAGAGAGAGCTATTGCAGCGACTTGTTCAAGTTCGAAATTCCAGAGAATTTAGATCTTAGTTACTTGCTGTAAATATATTTCTTTGTAATAATCTGATAGTGGGTTGCTCTCTGCAATTTACTAGCTTGCTGATATGATTGTTGGATCTTCTTTCCCCAGTTGTCGATATTTGTTGATAGCAGGATTTTTTTTTGGGTATCATATACGGGTTTAATCTTCTTTCTTCTTGTTCTTGGATTTTTATAACGGCACATGTTTTGATTCCTGCTATGCCTTTAAGTTTCTTCAGTAAACTCGCTCCGGCAGAAGAGAAAGGGAAAAATAAAAACACGTTACTTCATTTAACTCAGACTCTCAAAGTAGATGTCTGGGATTTCAGGTCCAGATAGATGATAAACAGATAAATGTGTATTGTAATATACTCTGCTTTAATTAGATGTTCTGTTCTTCATTATTTTGTACTGAAAAGAGTCAAAATGGACACAGTTCAATGATAGAACTTGACATTAATATAATGTAAAGTATATTGGCTTTAAATTATAATTTTTTTTATGGTTTTACTTAGTGCCGTCAAAGTTAACTAAAAAAAAATCTAATAGAATAATTGAATATAAGTATTGAACAAGTCATATAACAATGAGTGAATGCGTCATTTAAATCATTAAAAAGATAAAGTTAATTTCAAGATGTATCATATGGAGTAAAGACGTCATATCGGTTTTAAAAGTTCAAATTTTTTAAGTACTTATCCAAATCACAATTCACAAGTGGCTAGAAGATTCACATTTTCTATTTTTCTTTCGTTTTTTTTTTCCAAATGTACTGCAAAACACGCATTCGAAATCTTCAATGGCTCAACTTCAAAGCTCTCTCTAATAAAGGCTTCAGAATAGTTGGCTCAGGGTCACCTTGCGGCTTTCTTCAATAAGTCAAACCGTACACTACGAGGGTGCTCAGTTGCCGGTCGGCAGGCAAATTATTCAGAGAGCTTATAATGAGAATGATTAAATACCTACTTCTATCTCTTAAATGAGCTGCGACTTTCCAAATCTTCAACCATGATAACATCATTTTCTCTAATGTAACTGTGCCTTAAATAATATTTAAAAAGTCATGTTTTTCAATGCTACAGTGTTTGAATCAATTTAGATGCTGCACTTAGCCGTGGTGGTCATCTTCTTCATCCCATGTACTGCTACTGCTGCTGCTGCTGCTTCGCTCTTTGTTGTTTCCCTTCTGTCCACACATAAGAGCGACACACAAAGCAATGGGGCTGTCATTACTCAAGTTTGATTTCGAAAGCCATTGGTCAAACTCGTGACTTTATTATTCAAACCCCAAAAAGGGATCTTTTGTCTTCACATGCGCCCTTTTTGTGCTTTATGAGGAAGCATTCAATTTCCAGAAAGCAAAGGATAGCCCCGTAAAAGATAAAACACGTGCCTTCCGTGGTTTTTCCCCCTTTCGGCGAACGTGGGAAAACAAAACAACCTTTTTGCGCGTTCATCATTATTCGGACCTTTCTATTTTTACGTAACCGACGAAGTTGTTGACTTTTCACATTTACACTCCTCTAATTTTGAGACGACAGGGCCAGCCTCTCTATTCATATCTTAAATCTTATCCTAGTGAATTATTTTGAGGGCAAATTTCTGTGAGATATTAAATAAAAAATTTAATTACTAAATAAATAAATTAAATTTATTATTAATTTATATACTAAAATTTATTATTGTAAGCTCTTTAATATTATTGAAATTTTTTATTTAAAAAATTATTATAATTTTTTAAATTTTTATTATTTACAGTTAATCTATATCTTTTATTATTTTTATCATTAATTATAAGAGTTAGTTTACTTTTTAAATAGATTAAAAAAATTAATTAATTATAATTAATATAAGAGTTAATTGATTAATTTAAATAGACTGAGAAGTATATAATATAAATTTATTTTAAAATATTAATTTTTATTATAATTAATTTATTTAATTAATTTATATATATTTTAACTTTTTGAAGAGGTGTACTCGTTCCCCATCCACGATAGGGGATTCTCACATCTTTTAGAGGACAGAAAATCAGAAATCCCAGAAAAGGTATAGCTTTTGGATAAGTGTTGGAAGAGATTAATGCGTGCTCCACGGAAAGTGGAGGCAATATCATCATCATATCGTATTAAGAATGAAATGAATACTCGCTGTGTTTCAAAACAATTATTTACAACGTTGAATTGTTGTGGGGCAACGTAACAGTCAAAAAGTGCGGACTTGTTTTGTTTGCTGGAGGCAGGGAAGAAGGGCGTAAAGGAAGCCACATATCCAGAAACTGGGATAGGACACGTGGCCTGACCTGAACCTCTCGTTCACTTTTCTTTTTACTTACTCTAGCTGGGAGCTGATTGTCGAAAGTTGAAAACTTGGAAGCAAACTGAGATATGCTACACTACGCCCATGATTAATTCTGAAACGCGTATATATATATATATATATATATATATATATATATATACTATTACGCAATGAATACGACAGGGTGACATCATCTTCAAGATTCCTTCAGGAATCAGTTCGTGTTATCTTTCAACAATATTAGCTCCCAGTTAGGTTTGAAATTGCCCTCAACTTCCCTCATAAGCTTAACCTATATGCCTGTCTCACTAAGATACGCAAACACTGCAAAACTCACATCATAGTCTTAATCGTCATACTTAATCTTGATGTCGTCTTTCTATATATATATATGTATATATATTCATTATATCTGCTTAGTCTTGTTCCTTTATTGAGCCCTTCTCTGCCGCCGACAGGGGAAAAATAAGGGAAGAAGCCTCTTTTGTAATGAAGTTGTCGTTTGAAAGCTCGTGCATGGTCCAAGTTGGCCTTGTCGTCGCATGCCAACTTTTTCCTCTACGTAAGTTTAAATCTTCTTGTTCAAGCATCAATAAAGCGGAACCATGTAGAACGTGGGAATGAAGAGCCTTTTAACACGTTAAAACACTTCCATCTCAGAGATAGACGACGTTGTTGACGCGTATGAATATGGAATCATGCTTACTTCTTTCTTCGTAGCCCTCGAGAATATATTGCTTTGAGTTAATTAGACTCCTTCATATCTCGTAAGTAAAGCCACTCTCTTTCTCTGCTTTTTTTTTCATAAGAAATTTTTTGGAAGGCGGTGAAGACACACTCTCTTTTCTTTTCCGAAATGGAATCTCCCATTCAACTTCAGCTTCTGTATTTTCCACGATATGGTCTGGGTTTAAGAATGGTCCCAATTTTAGAGGCCCACCATGGGGTCAATGGCTCTTTGGACAACGGACTCTAAAATGTTGGCCCAAATAATAAGTCATTGACCCAATTGACCTGGAGTGCACATAGCCTAATATTATATGTGTGTGTGTGTGTGACAAAAAACCCATCATTCAGCTAGCTAATCAACGTACAATTATTTAAAATATGATTAATTTTTAAAGAATATCAATTTATTATGATTTCAACCGTGATACTTGTAAAAATATTATAACTCATCAATGCTTAAGTTTATATTTGAGGATAATTAATGGTTCGTCCAATTTAACATTGATATCGTTTAAGAAAAATAGATACTCTACTCTATTTTTAGATTATAGATGAGTCTAATATATTTTAAAAAGATTATATACAAAAATATATATGACAAAAAGTTTGAAGAAATTTTTCACCCGAAGAAATAAAAAAAGGTTAGACCAACAATCACAATTTATAGTGATACTGTGGCAAATTAATGTTCAAATTCTCCCTAAATAATATACTTATATTTAGTGTTTAATAGTGTTTTAAATAAAATTATCTCTAGTATAATGTAATGATAGTTATATGTAAGAAAAACAATTCCAGTTGTAGTGCACAAAAAAAATAACACTAAAAACACTTGTTATTCATCCTATATAAATATAAAAATAAAAGGGGAGGGGGGATGGTGGTTTACTTTTAGTCCCTGTTTGATTTGCAGATGCTAAATAGTTTGTTAGATATGTCTGTTCTTGATATTCGAGGGTTGGCACCACTAATTTACCACACACGCGCCCACTATAAGGGGGAAATAGGGTGAGATGGGTTCCGAAAGAGGGCGAGTCATATGAAATCATAGGACAAGATAAAAAGACATGAGTAGTGCTGTCCGGGTTGGGTTTACATTCCCTATTTAAAAGGGTTCCTTCCACTCCCACCGACGTACCAGCCTCTCATTACCTTTTTCTAAGAACTTCTAGATATAAAAAGGATACTTTTGATAAGCAACATCGAATTTGCTATCACCTGTTGGAATGATAATTTGTTACTAGACTATAACTTCATTCCGAATAACTCATCGTCTAATAATAAAACGACCGGGCGGCTTTCTATCTTTTACACATAATTTAATTCAACAAACATGATCTGTTAGCATATTTGTCATTCTTTACACTCCTAACAAAATCGTATTTAACCCCTGAAACCACCTCTCCGTCCAACTTGGCCGAGATCGATCGGCTTTAAGAAGCTAGGAGGAGGAGGAGGAGGAGCCAAAACCAAAACCAGGCACGGTAAGGCTGGATTCTTTAGACTATGATTGCACCTTTTTGGCTTTCCAACTTTTTATTGTTTATATATAAAGAGCTCAATTACCAACGACGTCACTAGCCCTAATAACCTAACCATCCTCGTTTGAAAACCTAATCCTAAAACAGTGATTAGACTTGAGGGTAAGGTAAAGCTGGAAGGAGGGGTCGGCGAAGGGCACATTATTTGAAGGTGGGGGCCCAAAAGAGAAACAGCATTATTGGGGGTAGCGAAAGAAAGAGCTGTTGGAAGCTTTTTTCCCAAGTACCCTTTTTTTTCTTGTTTGACGCTCTCCATTTGTCCTTCAACAACCTCCTTTCACCTCTTAGACGTATATATGTGGTTGAATCCAAACCCACACATGGTATTGCCTTGTCTTGTTGTAAAAGTAGAATATTTATACGATGCATCCAAATGAACCCTGTATGTTCTTGGATGCTTGTAATAGGTTTCTTGTCCCTGGCTTCAAAATGGTCACCATTCTCTGTTTGTTTAACGTTTTGAGCTTAAACAAATGGAGACTCAGTCCCACTCAGGTTTTTTTACGACTTACGAGATCTTTGAAGGAAGGGAGCACAAAGGAGAAAACCTCTGCCAGGAAGAGGCTGGCAACTGCATAAAGTCAGATGATTACAGCATCCAAAGCATAACCCATCCATATATCAATATATCTATGAAAAAGTTTATATTTGAAATAGAGTAGAATGAATGAATTCGAAAATAGATGAGATATGTTTTTAATGGAAGCATGGATACCAAGATTGATTGATAAAGTAGAAAAGCGAGACTCCAATCCCACTAAATAAACCTCTAATGAGGAATGAGCATTTTTAAAAATTCTAATGGCGCACACATCCACGCATTTCCACAAAAGAAGCAAACAAATAAGATCACAAGGATAATGAACATTAGAACAAAGCAACGTCACAAGCTGCCAATTTCTGAGACACCCTTCTCTCTCTCTCTCTCTCTCTTTGTTTGTGCACCAAAAGGAATCTCTACCCTCAATCCACTAATTCGTTATCAGGTCCACATGTTTAAAAATATAAATAAAGTGAATTAAAAGAGATCAAACTAGAGCAGCTACATTATTTTATCTACAAAGCCTATCACAGCTTTTATACTCCCTTTTGAACCTCGTTATTTTCCCAGAGTTACTTTGCGTACTTTTTTTTTTTAACGTGCGTCACAATCCCCAAATAAAAAAGATGCATTTTATTGAACTATCATTATCCAACAATTCAAAGAGGGATTCAGCTTGCTGGGCGATTATGCCAGAACATTTCTGTTTTTGTCTCGTATGGATTGTGATTTACCCCATTCCTCACCCCCCACGACTTCCTTGGCAACACTTGACGACTTTAGCTTTGTTTAAAGCTCCTTTTATCCCCCATTAGTATTCCATTCTAATCAATCCCTTTATGATTATCATCCCCTAATAAAATAAAATAAAAATTGTAACCCTTTTGATTTCACTTCCTCCTCCCGCTTTTGAATATCTTACAAAATATTTTCTCACTTTCCACCTTTTCTATAAAAAAAGCCCTCCATTAGGATAAAAAGCCCTGCTTCTTGACCCCTCCTTCTTTCTCCACTATCCCTAAATTATTTCCACCTTTCTTGTTCCCTCACTTTTTCTCCATTCCCAGACAAACCCTCCACCCTACTCACTCACTCACTCTCTTCTTACTATATCTCTCCCCCAGTCAACACCTTTGCTTTTAAAAATTAAAAGCTATGCAACCATTCATCTCCGTTCTCGTCTCAATCTTCTTCGCCTCTACATTACCCATTTCCTTCGCCAGTCTTCTCGCCGAACCGGTGACCGTTCCCGCTTTCCCTGTCCAGACCCAGACCCCCACATGCCGCCTCGACCTCTCCAAGGAGTTATTCGGCGGCGTCAGCAACGCTTGCGGCAAGAACCTCGACCGCAGCCGATGTTGTCCCGTTCTAGCCGCCTGGCTTTTTGCAGCTCATTCTCAGTCGGCGCTAGAGGTTCTGGCTCCGGCTCCGGCATCCGGTGGTGACCTTCTTCCAATGATGCCGGATGACTCCCAGAAGTGCGTGAACTCGCTCCAAGACTCGCTCATGAGTCGCAACATTCGGATTCCACAACCCAACGCCACCTGCGATGCCGTCCTCTGCTTCTGCGGCATTCGGCTCCACCAGATCACCTCCCTCAGCTGCCCCGTCGCTTTTAACGTTACCGGAGCCCACAACGGCAGTTCCTCGGGGACCCACATGGCTACCCCAACTGCCGCCGTGAAGAATTTAGAGAAGAATTGTCGCAACTCTTCCTATGCCGGTTGCACCAAATGCCTCAATGCCCTTCAAAAGGTACACTTTCCCCCCGAAAATTATAATTTACAAATCAACACCAACACTCTCTTGATATCTTCGAATGAAACTGTAACTTGTTAGATAACTTTTACGTGTTGAAGTTGGTAAAGATTTGCTCTTTACGTGACAGCTAGAAGGGAACAAGAACGGGACGAGGAACGGAGGGGGAGACAGAGCGAGCAAGATGTTCAACCGGGACTGCCAGCTGATGGGGCTGACGTGGCTCCTGGCGAGAAACAAGACGGTGTACATACCGACGGTATCGGCTGTGTTGAGGGCAATCATGTACAGTGCGCACCCACACGAGGCCAAGTGTAGTCCGGACCAGGAGAACATGCCGTTGGCCGTTGATTCGCTGCAGTTCGAGAAGGGCAAGGCGCCATCATCACCGTTGAATCTGAGGGTCACGCTTCTTCTGATGTTGGTCATTCTCATGTCTCCTTTGGTTTAGGCGAACAGTTGGCAGGGATACTCTCTCTATGCAGCGCTGCGCACTGTTTCTTGGTGGGATATGTCGGGGTCACGTGAACGTACGACAGCACCGATTTGGATGGAGTTCTCGTCGTTTTGTTCTACTGTACATTTCTCTTCTCTTCCAGATAGATGTGTCTGGAAATGTGGCCCGAGCATTTCTTAGCTCTGCTACCGCCCATTTTGCTAATTCTTTTGCCTTAAATATAAATATATAAGATCATTATTCCTACTCAGTGTCTCTTTCTATATTATATTTTCTACTTTAATTAATTATATCTTGAGAGTGATGGTGCCTCATAAGTGTCATGATCCCTGCTTGTTATTAATGGATAGAAATTAAGAATTGAAATAAGAGGGATTGGTTTCAACAGAATAAAGCGAGTTATTCATTGATTAGCGATAAGTAATTTAAATTAATTTATATCTTGAATTTAAATGGTGGCTATAATTTGTGGAACAACTTCCAAGAATTGAGCAATGAGTATGTTGGTCAAGTTACCATAGAACGTGTGAATCGTCGTAAGAAAAAAAATTATGTGAACCAAAGTACTCGATATTGATGGGATTGAAAATTTTCAAATAAAATTTTAAAAAACAATTATCTAAATTTTAATACGATAAAATTTTAAAATAAATAATTATATTTATTTAAAAAAATTAGATTAAACTATAATTTTAAATAAATTATTAAAATTAATTTTTAAAATAATTAAAAAATTTATGAACTATTTAATTATTTTTTTATTTTTATTTTTTTATATCACCTCTTATTTCTTTTTTTTTCTATCTCCTCTTTCTTATCATTTCTCTATATTCTCCCTTCTCCATTTTTTTTTATCTCTTTTTATTTTCTCTCCTCTTTCTCTTTCATCTTTTCTTTTTTCTTATATTTTTAATAAAATTATATTTTTTTAACAATATAAATTTATATGATAATAATTATTTAAACATTCATTTATTTATAATAAGTTTTTTATAATTTTTTTTCACAGATTATTTTTTAAAAATTATTTAATTTTTTTTCATATATTATGTTTTAAACTCTTGTTACAAACATATCATGTAACTATACTTATAAAAGTAACATGGGAGAAAAAAGTCAATGAGAGTAATGGGAACTGGGAAGTATGAACAGACGAAAGTCAATGTTAAAGAAAATGCGATTGCTTTTTTTTAATATAAAAAGTTTTAAAAAGGATCAAATTCACTCATAATTTTAAAATAAAATAAAATATTTTTTCATTTTAAACAATAACAAGAGGGCGGTTGCTGAAAGTTCAGGGGAGACAATTGGGGATGAATGTCAGTCGTCTAATTGGGCCTAAAACTAGGCACATCTAATCTTTTATTATATACTATTAATCACTCCTATTTTTGGGGTAATTTAATTAGTAGGAGTTTTTTTTTTAATCTAATCTAATCAAGGTGTAATCCTATGGAGGTAAAGAGTGTAAATGCTTTTCACCTTCTAACAATTACGTCTTTTTTTAATTTAATCAGTATTTCATTCTTAATCGTTTTCGCTTTATTCAGGACTTACTATGATAATTAACAAGCACCATCAGTTTGAAGTTTGAACACAATACTCGTTGAATTTTAGCTTGATCATCACCCTAACGCCCTTTTTTGCGAGGACTAAATGAAGTGTTCTTAATCTGTAGTGATGTTTTGCTTGAAAAATATTTGGAACTCCAGTTACAAGACGGGAAGAATGACATTTAGAGACCATTTCATGAAGTTAATTAGATTTAGAAACGACTAATTCATGAAATTACCGAGATGAGTGAAGACGGCTAACTTGAGAAAAAAAGAAATGAATATGATGAGGAAACGAGTTCCTTTTAATCATACGCCCACTCCAATTGAAAAATGTTTCTGTTTTTTATGAAGTATCAGTTATATCTATCTTATGAATCCATATGGAGGGTCCAAAAAATATTAAAAGACTAAAATATAATAAAATCATATATAAATTATGTAGACGACTTCATTTTGACAACAGCTTCTTGTTGTTACATTATATATATATATATATATATATATATATATATATATCTATGAACTGAGATCTGTTTCCTACCCATTCTAACAGTAACTTACTTGATAATGTATAAATATAACACTACAAATGAAACCAGACACAATACCAATAAGTTCCCTACACAGTGAGATAACCATTGGATGGCCCCAACACAGATGTCAGCATTGTCATGGAGCCCTGATCACCATATTTTGCAGTAAAATAAAATGCTGGCACTATTAAGAAACGACCTACACTTGTCATCATCAGCATCTTCCTTACTCCAACTTCAGCACTTTTATTATTGGAACGTATCTTCCTATCAGATCCCACACGTTATCCATCCCTATAGATCAGAACTAGGGCATACCTGAAACAGTGTCAACTTGTGTCACTATTTATATATGTATATCAGGCAAAACTAGGAACAGCTCTTGTTGTTAATTATATAATGAGCATATATATATATATATATATATACCAGGTTCCCAGACCACGCCATCCAGTATCTTCAGACAAGAATCCGGGAAAGATAGAGTGTTAACAGATATATGAGGAATATATCAACCGCGTAATCCATGTTTTCCATCAATAGTTTTTTTTTCCCTTTCCTCACCGTAAGGCTCCCAAATTCGTCGACCTGCAGAAACAGATCAGTGAAGAAATACATGGTTCAAGATGAGAAAGAGATTCATTAATTAAGAAGGACACTGACTTGTTTTTGATGTAATGCCTGGATGCATCCGGCTGCAAGATCCGCTGAAACGGTTTTGGAACCTTCTGATGCTGCTCTTGAACCGTAGTACTTCACAATTGGTAGCTTAGGAAAGCCAAACGCATAGAGAACAACACAATGTAACTCTAACAATGCTGATATTGCAAAGAATAAAACTGCAGCAACATAACATTTGTATATAGTTAATATAACTACTTAATATGATCGTTTAAAAAAAGGCCTTTGGCTTCTGAGAGATATTAAGGAGTTGAACGCACTGGCACCTTTCGAATTCTCAAAAGCTGCCTTAGTAATCAACCTCAAAGCAGGGATGTTAGAAAACCTGATGCCGCCAAACCAGCAAAGAAAGACTGCAACATAAGAGAAACAACGAATCATAAAATTAAACAAATTGCAAATGATGAAATGAACACACACACACACACACACACACAGAGGATCATGTCAGAGTCTTTTGACATGTTTTTATATAACGAACCGATGATGCTGACCTGCATGAAGTTGTGGTGCATGTAAGAAAGGTCTCCGACCATTCCACCTTGTACATGCGCATCTGCAACTACAAATGCTCCACGCAAATGCCAGTGGAGTTTCCGAGGCCTCCTTTACCAGACATTGCTAAATCCGACTATGTCAAATTAAAAAGGAAAGCAAAAGTCAAAACCACCAACGCAGATGAATCAGACATTGCAAACAAATGAAGACAGCTTACGATTAACACCGCCAGACAACTTATGAAAAATAGAGTGTATCCAAATAGGTTCCGTTTTCTAGTATTTATTGTTGCCTCGTAATATGTGAGTATTGCGAGTGTTGTGATTGCAAATGGTTGATATACAAGTGTAAGCACCCGAGAGGAGTGGTAGTTCTGCACAAGACCAAGATATAAGAAAGCTATTTGATGACAACATGCAAAATGCAGTTCATTCAAAGAATGGTAACATCTGCATTACCCCTATGACAGAAAGGAGGATAGAGTAATTGAATTATACACTTGAGAAAGCTTTAGTTGAAAGTAATTAATTACCGGAAACAGGTAGACCTAATAATCTTCTATTGTAAGCATACTGTTCCATGAGAAAAGACAGCCAATGCCAAGAAGCCAGCAAAACACAATTGCAGTATTTTTTTTTCCCCTGAAAATGTCATTCAATTCATTGTGCTTGAAAAAGAATATATATATTCACTTTGTGTTATTCATTCTGAAGCAGTAATCATATATCTGAATTCTGATGTAAGACCTCAAGACGTGTTGGTGTTATATCGTTGACCATGACTACCGTGGATGCTCCTCTTCAATCTAGTTCCGCAATCCGCAAGAATCTAGCAGAATCTCCATGCAGTGAAACCCCGGTAAGAAAAATTAAAAATTGAGATACTTAGCTTTAATTTCCAAACTTATCAAGCCAGCACCAATTTTAACAAAAGAAGGGAGAAAGAAACCTTGCCAAGAGTTTCCTCTGTATACATAATGGTACCTCAGCGACGAGAGTTTTGAAGAGGTTGTAGGAGGATCTTAATTTCTTTGTGTCCCTACGTGACGATGAATCTGAAGTGAGACCTGTATTTTCAGAGTGCTCGATTGTCCTTCAGCTTAAGAGAGTTCCAAGAGTGCTTTTCTTGTTTGACGGAATGAGTGCTAATTAAGACTAGTGTTTGTCACAGTTTACTTCATTTTTTTTTAGGTTTAATACATTGTAAACACATTTTGCGGTATGCACAGAACTCTGGCGAATATATTGTTAATTTAGTTAAATATATACAAATTAAAACTGGAGCAGTTTCTATTTTTAGTCCAAGTCATTTGTTTTATGATGCTTACATTTGTATTTTCATTATGGCGAGAGTTGAATATCTGCAGACTACCCTGTGAAAAAATGTTGATTAGTGAACATGAAGGAGTTCAGTGAGGACAGACAGAGAAAACCATTCTTGATATATTTTGATTGGATTCATAAGGAAATAATAGAACAAGTGTAACAATATTATAAGGAAAGAAGCAATAGAAAAATTCATAAATCAGAGAACTGGAAGCCGTGATTTTTGTTGTCAATGATGAAGCAGAGCACATGATTATATATTGCATAGGGTGATAGGTGCTTCCCACGTAGCCACAGGTTAAGATTATATTCTTTACACTGTAGAGCAATCCTTTGAGCCTTTTTTTTTGTTTTAATAAAAAAAATTAGATAAATTTAATATTGATCCCTATTAAAATTAAGATACAACTCTAAGATTTAGAGAATATTTTTATAAGGTACTCATGAAATCGCCTATCAAATGAATATTCACAATAGTAATAGAAATTGAACTCATATCTTTATAGTATATCAACTCATTTTTTATTATCTTTATTAACTCGTATTGACATTTGAGCTTTTGTTATTTACTTTCATTCTGGCTAATGCTAAACTATTTTAGAACAAAGTATACACCTTGCAACAAATCAAGGGATTATATCTAATAGAAGATATTAGTAATTTATAATATAGCAAATAAAAATTGAATATTTATTAAGAGATATACTTATATTTAATAGTTAACAATATATCGAATAGGTACTTCTAATAAGATGATATTTATACTTACAAAAAATACATCACTTTACTTCTGTTCTTAAACTAATTTTAAGAGCTAATTAGTGAAAACAGACTCAAAGCATCCTTAAAGCGCTTTTTTATAATCAAACAAATAAATTTATAATGAAATTAAAAAAAAAAGTTGAACAACTATTAAATTTACAACGATTGAGAGTATATTTGATATAAGAATGGGGGAAAAGGAAAATCTGCAAGGTTTGTTATATAGTTATGAATATTATTTAATAAGTTTTAAATCATTTTAATACTTCTTGCAAAATTAAGAATACAAATATTTCTTTTTATTCTTATTTTATTTTGTCTTCATTCCATAAATAATAATAAAAAATAATCCTATAAAATATGGAAATAAATCTCTGTAAGGTTTTATTTGGTTTAACTTAAAGAATATTATGTTAGATTAATTTAAAGGAGAATAAGGAAGATTGTATGTATAAATATTAAAAAAAAATTAAAAATTAATAAATATATTATTATTTTTCTTTTATTTTTTTTACCCCCCAAAAATCCCTTACTAAAGCCTTAAATGTGTGATAATGTGTGATGTAAATTCGAAGTCCTGAAAAACAACGGCATCCCGTTGCCGAATCGAAGCATATAATGATGTTTGCTGCATTGGAGTGCACCACCTCTCTCTCTCTCTCTCTCTCTCTATATATATATTCACTAATCATTTTCATTCATTCTGAGGTTCGGTTCATAAAAAGTACAATAAATTAATAATTCCAAGCGCGCACTGGTCTCTTCCTCGTGTTCAAATCCTACACTTCTCCAACACTCATCTGTCTCATCTTGTGTACGGCATTTTTACTGCACACGAAAAGGGCGGACCACTCAACGCACCGTTTTAGTAAAGGAAGACACCGTCTCGGCCGTCCGTCACATTTTAATCTTACCCGTTCATTCATTCATTTATTTATTTATTTATTCCCTTTATCAAACCCTTAATTAATGGGCCCAAACTCAATTTTACGGTCCTTTCCCTCGGTTTCCCTATCCCTACCCCCTCATGTGCTCTCCTTCTCTGTTGGCCATCCTTGTCGTTTTGCTTTTCTCTTTTCACTGGTTCTGATCTTACTTCTGTAATAGCCTCAGGATTGACGTAATGTTTCTGCCCTTTCAGTTTTAATCCAATATTGGTTTTTATAATTATAATTCTTCATTATTTCTACCAGATGAATGGTCAAATATCGAGCTACGGTTGAACAATGATAAACACATCAATGAAACCTTGTGAGCTTCTCAATCTAGTGCTTACACATCAATGAAACCTTGTGAGCTTCTCAATCTAGTGCTTGAAGTAGCTTGATATAAATCAACTAAGAAACCTGCATAAATGGGTAGAAAGAAAGGCTGATATATACTCTACAGGAGATAGAGTGAACTAGTTCTAGAAAGTCCAAGTGTTAATGTTGCCTGAAGTCCACCGTCTCTTAAGATCGGGCTTGTATCCTAAACTTTCAGCCGCTGTCTTGAACTCATCCATCTCAGAGCTTAACACTTGGAACTCCATCAATATACACTTGCATTAGGACTGAGTTTTTTCACCTCTTCAGCTTCCTTGAATTACAATTAATAAACTTTTGCAGGTTTTGAAGTGCATGGTAGCGAGGATATCGTTGAAAAGATTTTGTTTGCAATATTACTGAATAAGTTTTGTGATACATGCTGTAATCTGTGTAGTTTGACGAACATTGGTGTAATTTATCGTACATAGACCTTGTAGTTTTTATTTGCTAAATATTGATCTACAATGGTTGCAGGTAGAGGATCGAAGGAAAACATTGACTATCGTAGTCATTGGACTCTCTGTGAGATGGATTGTAAACACTGAACTTCATAGTATTGTCATATTGAAAAGCCGAAAAGACAAAGCCCCTTGTTGGAAAGAACAACCAGAAATTTTTCGCATGACTCAAATTTCTCAACAAATAATTAATACAGTGTGTTTAGTTGCTCATCACCACTAAAACTATAATTGTTAAAAATAGGCTAGACATGTGGGCTTGGCCCGCCAACTCACCCCTAGGTGGCGGGCTTGGGCTACCTTTTGCTAGCCCGCCATAATGCGAGATGCACTAGCTCTCCACTTTTAGCCTATGGGTTATGGCAGGATGGTCCATTTTAACCAAGGTTGCCCCTCAAAAAGAGCAAGTCAAATTAGAAGCCAATGAGCCCGCCCTGAGAGGCGCACCTCTAAACAAATACTTGTTGCCTTTCTCTTGCTTCAAGGAGAGCCATGAAAAAGAGAGCTAAGGGAGCTACTCAACGACTATATTCTTCCCGTAATTAGGGACATATATATAATATATGTGCCAGAGAGATAGAGCAAGCTTCAAGGAACTCCAAAGAATGGGAACGTTCTTCAATGGCATTTCGAAGTGATCGGTCTATCAAACACATGCTAACCCTAATGTCCCAAAAGCTTTTAATTACAACCTATCTCCATCATCATAACCTCAGTTTACTTAACCTATCCTGCTCTTTCCAAGAGATTGATGATTATGGTATCATTGGAATCCTATGGATCACTCTAGTTGCATTAGAAAAGAGAGAGAGAGAGAGAGAGAAAATAAGATCCCAATTTGAAAAATGTTCCAATTAACAATGTAGCAAGTCAACGCATTAATTAATTTAATAATCAATAATAATTTGTCAATTGATATTTACTAGACCTCCTCCTGTCTTGCTATATATGAGTAGGGTGGTCATGAGTCACGACTGGAGTAATTATATCTCGAACTAGTTTTTTTTATATGTATTGTTTGGGTATCATGTAATAATGATAATAATAGAGAAAATTTATTTACACATTCTTTCAGTTTATCAAATGAAAAATAGCTCGGGGACGTGCTTAATTAATTGGACAGATTTGAAATTATATAGCATCCCCTGTATATATCCTATAACTATCAGATTGGGACTCTCGATATTCCTATTTCCGTGTACTTTATATTTGAGTGGATAGTAATTATGACTTGTATAAGTGGTCTCTGTAAAACAGAAGAATGAGGTTAAGGCATTAAAAAGAACAAAACATGAACTGCGTAATGGCACGATTTCCCCCCAAAAGCCAGTCAATTATTGTTATCATACTAATCGTAATTAAACTGCAGTCAATGTTCTTAACATTAACAACGACGTAGAGAAAAAGGGCCGGAACAATAGGACTTTGTTTTTCTTTTTAAACTCGTCTGTTTTCATATCTTTGTCTAAGACCCAAAAGTTACTACCACCCCCGGAGAGGAAAAGGAAGAAGTATATGTAAGTTACCTAATGGCATATGCATACAAGCCAAATTCTATATATTAGTGTGTGTGTGTGTGCTTTTGACTAATACAGTTAATCATGATTCTTAACAGCGACAATGTCTTTTATTTATGATATGTAAACCACGCATTATTTTCCCCCTAAACTGAAGGGCCAAAAATCACCGAGAGGTTACATTCTCAATTCCCTAATTATGAATTTAAGTCCCTTTCTTCATGATCGCGCGCGCATACACACATATTTCAATATAGGTTCATTTGCTATTATGCTTAAAAACTAGTAATGAGGTTTTGTCATTCTGATCTTGTATCATTAGAACACCCTTTAAATAAAAGAACCTGACTCCATATGCATGTGGGTTTCTGGTTTCCGTCCCCAGCCAAAAGTGACATGTCACAGTAATCAATAAATGGGCAAATCTAGGCGCTTTCCATGAGAACCCTAGACTGTGTTCCATTTATTTAAAATATTGGGTTTCACAATGACTTGACATACTATATATATATATATATATATATATATATATATATATATATATATATATGAGCGTTATTGTTTTCCTCCTGGGGTTTTACCTAAAAGTTAAGTTGTCAAAGGTGCATTGTATATGTCTCTTCTCCCTACAGACAGCTACTATTATTTTGATAGTATAGTAGGTGTGGATGTTATATATATATATATATATATATATTCTGCAGGATCTGATCATAGACATCATATAAAAGACAAGAATATGTTTAAGTGCATCCAAAATGAATATGTGTGCGCGATGCTTAGTTGGAATTAACAATTAGTGGTGCCCAAAGGAACGGTGGGAGATAGTGATATTAAAGAATGGTGGAAGACCTATTTTTACAAATTGTTTAATGATGAGGGAGGAGAGTCAAGTTTTGAGCTAGAGGATTTAACAGGAGAAGTTGAACCAAATTTAGCTTTTTACCGTAGGATCCGTGTTGGCGAGGTTAAAGAAGCGCTTAAGAAAATGAAAAATAGTAAAGCTGTTGGACCTGATGGTATTCCTATTGAAGTTTGGAAGTGTTTAGGTGAAACGGCAGTGGTGTGGCTTGCTAAACTTTTTAATGTGATCTTTAAGCTCTAAGAAAATGCCGGATGACTGAAGGAAAAGTACTTTAGTTCCTATTTACAAAAACAAATGGGATATCTAAAATTGTGCAAACTACAGAGGGATAAAGTTTATGAGTCATACTATGAAGTTGTGGGAAAAGGTAATTAAACACAGATTGAGATTAGAGACTGATATTACTGAGAATCAGTGTGGTTTCATGCCGGGTAGATCTATAATAGAGGCGATTTATTTATTAAGGGGGTTAATGGAAAGGTACCGGACTAAAAGAAGAGACTTGCATATGGTCTTCATTGATTTAGAAAAAGCATATGATCGAGTGCCAAGGGAGGTGCTTTGGAAAGCTTTGGAAAAGAAAGGTGTACGCATGACATATATCAAGGCAATAAAAGATATGTATGAGGGGGTAACAACTACTGTAAGAACGTCTGGGGGCGAAACAAAGGATTTTTCCATAAGGATTGGTCTACATCAGGGATCATCCTTGAGTCCTTATTTATTTAATCTAGTAGTGGATATTCTAACTAAGCCTATTCAAGAGTAAATCCCTAAGTGCATGCTTTTTGCGGACGATATAGTTCTGGTGGCGGAATCAAGAGAATAAATTAATTTTAAACTTGAGTTATGGAGAAGTACTTTAAAGTCGAAGGGTTTTCATCTGAGTAGAAGTAAGACTGAATATATGCATTGTAATTTTGATAAGAGGTAAGTTAGAAGTAACTTGGAGGTCAAATTGGGAGATCAAGTTATTCCACAAATAGATAAGTTCAAATATTTGGGATCAATTATATAGAAGGACGGTGAAATTTTGGGAGATGTTCATCATAGAATTCAGGCCGGGTGGTTTAAATGGAGAAAGGCTACTGGGATTATATGTGATCGAAAAGTACCAGATAAAGTAAAAGGAAAGTTTTATCGCACTGCTATAAGACCAGCAATGCTTTATAGAAGTGAATGCTGGGCTTTAAAAGGACAGCACGAGTATAAAGTTGGGGTAGTTGAGATGAGGATGTTGAGATGGATGTGTGGGCATACAAGAAAAGATAAGATTCGTAATGAACATATACGGGGAAGAGTTAGAGTGGCACCTATTGAAGAGAAAATGGTAGAAAACTGTTTTAGGTGGTTTGGACACGTACAAAGAAGGCCAAGGGATGCGCCAATGAAGAGGGTGTATCAAACAGTATGGACACCGGTTAAAAGGACTAGAGGAAGGTCAAAGAGAACGCTCAAAGAGGTCATTGAGCGGGATCTCCTGGTTAATAACCTATCCAAGGATTTAGTTTTTGATAGAGCATAATGGCGTCGTATGATTCATGTAGTCGACCCTATTTAATGGGATAAGGCTTGTTGTTGGTGGTGGTGGTGCACAAAGGGACATGTACGACGTCGTATCTCTGGACAAAGTGGGTGAAGAGTGTACCAAGACGGTCCCATGCATTTATTTGGTTAAAATTAAATTGACGTGGTTAGTCATCATCAAAATTTATTCAACGAAGGTACTGGTATGGCCAATTTAATTTGACGTGAGAGCATTTGCAAACCGATACACAATACATTACCTGAGCTCTCTTAATGCTTGCCGGAGGTTTGTCGTCCTTTCTAGCATGTTCGTGGTTTTAACTTCTCAACGTGCTAATTAATGAGCGATTTTTTTTTAGGCTTCTTGACGTAATTTTTGTGATGTAAGCTAATGATGTAAAATTGTAGATATGCTCATGGAAGAGAGATGAATCTAAAGGGCATTGGAAGCTAACTTCACCAAAAGCAATACTATTAGCTATTACTCCTTTCAATTTTTAATATAAAAAATAATTTGTCAGGAAATATATTATATATCAGTTAAATGTTACGAGCATGACTAGGCCAGCATATTATGAAGACACGATTACTAATTAATGGATACCAAAGAAGGTATTACGACT
Organism: Leucaena leucocephala; assembly: GCA_037074615.1. Lineage (NCBI taxonomy): Eukaryota > Viridiplantae > Streptophyta > Magnoliopsida > Fabales > Fabaceae > Leucaena > Leucaena leucocephala. Next base: position 3,016,679 of record CM073546.1, on the reverse strand, counting down.
AACAGTAAAAGGATTTACCCAAATGTGAGATATATTTACTTAATGCAAAAGGTGAAATCGTTCCTGCATGGAACGATTTCGTGACCTTTCCAAACTTATAACATCTCTCTCCCTTTTTGGTTTTTTTCCTCCCCCCTCTCTCACTATTTTAGATGAATGTCAACGCATTTTGTTTCATGTATGTAAAAAGCAGAATTTTTTTTTTACTTCTCACCTCATAGGATTTGGATAAATTCTTTTACTGTTAGTAGCGTATGGGTAAATTTGTGTAATCATTTGGCATAGTTCCCTTTAATTTGAAAATGTACATTTAGTTATTATGAAGAAATTAAATTTGAGTCATTCCCTAAATAATTTTCAGAGATTTTTTTAAGAGTTAATCTTACTTACATGAAAACTATGGGTCCACAATATACATACAAGAATCTGTGGAAAAAAAATAAGTCATAAATGAACAAAACAGAAGTAATAGACCGCATAATAAAATTCAACTTGGTAGAGATGCTTAGTTAGCTTCCAGATGCTTGAGTAAATAAAGTGGTGGAAGGACTAAAGGGTTTATTTGTGTTGGGTGAGTTATGGATGCATGCTTTGGTTAGAAGGGAATATTGAATTTATTGCATATTAAAAGTGTTGATGGTGGTAGTCTCATTGTAGGGGGATCCAATGGTGGCTAAGAGTGCAAGCTGTCAAACTGGTAAGGAAGAAGAAAAAGGATGAATTGTGAATTCTGATGTTTGGAGGCATTTAATTGAGCAGAGAAGGGACTCGTTTATTTACATTGTTTGGTGTGATACAAGCTGCATTTCAAACTTGTCACTTTCCCTTTTTCTTTGACTATTTATGTGCGTAGCCCCCACCCACTCTCATATTCTAATATATATGGCTCGTGGTCCAATCCATACTCTGCGTACACGTCTATATATATATATATATATATATATATATATAACACATGCACCCACGCCATAGTTTCTCCATTCACCAGGCATCTCTTGCCTTGGTAAAAAATATTTCCGTGGTCAGTACGTGGTCATCATTTAACAAGTGTATGAAATGTATACTATGTTAAAAATGTTATAGATGCGCATATTCTAATTGAAAAATATCTTATACATTGAAAACCTAGCTAATTTGACACTAATAAGTCAAATTAGAGTATTGTTGGGCTCTTTTCTAGCTAACTCTTGCAATGCAATTTTTGTTTTAAACCGCAAAATTCAAGCTTTGATCTTGGTTAAAAGAGATCAAGTTCGTTTCACTCAACCTAACTACAAAACAGTTAATTAACATTAACCAACTGTGTAATTGGGATAGGTAGATATTGTAAGAAGCAACAGATGGAAGATGGAGTAATAAAGGGGAGGAGAAATTGATAAAACTTTTGAAAACATTGGTATAAAATGATTGAGAATGAGATGGAGTAAAATGAAAAAGATAAAAGGAAATGAGAAATGCGACAAGTCAAAGAGAAAGGAAAAGAGCTATCCCACCAATGCAGAGGTGCCATTTGCAGATCTTCATCCTTCTCACGCCACGCCTCCATCTTCCCCTCACTCTTCCCTATATTTCCCACTCGCACTCTGCAACCCCTTCTCATCAATGCTCTCTCTCTGTCTCTCTCTACCAAATTTATTTCCAAATTTCTTTACCAATGTCCTCTCGTCTTCCTCTTCCTTCTCATCTCTACCATTAGTTTCCCACTGCTTCCTCCATGGAGTTTGACCTCGAAAACCCTTTGCAAAACTTTCATCATGACCCTCCCTCTTCTCTCTTTCTCATTGAATCTGATCACATCCTATACCAAACCTACTTCCACACTCTCAAGTCACGAGATTTTGACATCGCTGTTAGAAGAGAGCTCATTTGTCTAATCTCCCAGGTACAAAATCTAAGCTCTGATTCTTTTTGTTCTGCTTCATAATACATGTTCATGTAATCTCAACTTGGGCTATTTTCCCTGCCTTCAGTTTTCCTCCACATTTGATCCTCTCTTGTCGTACCTAGCTGTTAACTATGCGGATCGCTTCCTTGCCAACCAAGGCATTTCGGTAAGGAAATCAATTGCATTATCACTTCCTTTAATGATCTCCTCATTCATGTTACAAGAAGCTTCTTCCTCTGGCTTCTGGATTCGAATCTCTCAAGTTCTAACTCAAATTTAGTTTTTTTTTAACAGCAACCCAAGCCATGGTTCCTCAGGCTCCTTGCAGTCTCTTGCCTCTCTCTAGCCGCCAAGATGATGAGAACGGAGTTTTCTGGCTCTGATATACAGGTGAAAACGTTAAGCCTGACATTAATATCCTTCATGGCCAAATGAATGGTGTTTTAACTAGGCCTTTCTGAAACAGGTTGAGGGAGGTTTAATCTTTGAGACGCGAACAGTTGGAAGAATGGAGGCGCTTATCTTAGGAGCTCTACAATGGCGAATGCGTTCCATCACCCCCTTCTCTTTCATTCCCTTCTTCATTGCTTTGTGCAGACTTAAAGACCAGTCACTAAGGCAGGTTCTGAAAGATCGAGCCACTGAAATTATAATCACGTCACAAAGAGGTATGAATCAAATCAAATACTGGGATGATCTCGTCTGAATCAGATTGAGTTTTTATTATTTCTCATCTTCATCTGTTTAATTCGCAGAGATAAGTCTCTTGGAATTTAAGCCTTCTGTAGTTGCTGCATCGGCTCTTCTCTCTGCGTCTCACGATTTGCTACCTTCCGAGTATCCCTGCTTCTTAAAAGCATTATCCGACTGTGCATATGTAAATAAAGTACCTATCTTGCCCCTCATTTGATCATCTTTTCTTTTTCTGTTTCAGTACTGGTTAGTATAAGAACATAGAATTAACAGTGGGTATTATGATTTTAACGCAGGAAAGTATTTTGAAGTGCAATAATGTGATACGAGACATAACAATGGAGGGGAATGAGCCTGCGTTCAATTTGGTTTCAAGTTCGGAGACACCTATTAATGTGTTAAACCATCATTTTCTGAGCTCAGAAAGCGAAAAAACCAACTCAACCACTATTGCTGTCTCTACTCTGATACAAGAGCAGGACATTAAGAGAAGGAAAATGGCTGGTTACGGTAATAGTCACACGCACCAGATTTCTCAAATCGAGCAATGCTGATCTGAAACAGAGGAATCTTAATCTTCGTCATGTCTATCCATCGAGGACCACTTTCTTGAAGCAGATAAGAAGAAAGAGTGATTAGAGTACACTAGATGAAACTTGATGGACAATCCAACTTTGACAGGGTCCCTGGTACGAGTTGATAAATCTGCAGGCTGGAAAAAACAGATGAGGGAAGAGAAGGCGAACGTAAATTGTGTTTTTCTAGGGGCCAAACAAAAGACAAAGCATAACTTTAAATTCGAGAGTTGAGTTTTTTTGTGTCTCTGTTTTGTAGTACCAAGTGTTGTTGTTTGTATTGTGTCTTTTTAGCCTCTGGCAGAGGAATAATAATAACAGCAATAGCGTTCGCCCAAGAAAAAATTAACAGTAATAATAGCAAAGGAACAATTTTCTCGGGGAAGAAGAAAATGAGACTTTTTAATTCAATAAATCACCAGTATTGTTGTTATTATTACCATCGTATTCATATTAGAATTATTTATTTGGTGTGTTTCTTGAGGAAGTGGGAATCTGGATTTAGTGATTTACCATTATGACCAAGGTCTTTGTGGATCAGAGATTCGCGATAAACATGTGGTGGCAAAAGCGGTTGTCAATTAATTGGACAGGTAAGAAGAGTGTCTCTAATCTCTATTTCTCTGTTTCGGCCTCTGTCTCAATCTCTGTCTCTGTCTGTCCTTGTCCTTCCTCTCTTCTCCTTGACAGTTCTAAGTAGTATTAGTTTGAGCTTTTGATATGTTAGTTAATAAAAAGATTCTTGAGCTTTTTATTAACGAGAAGGCATATCTCTAATCCAACTGATAATATAATATCATAAGAACAAGCAGTGGATGGTCTCCCTAGTGAAATTACCTTGTAAAAGATATTTGGTCGAACGATGAAAGAGCACTTGGTATTGCAAAAGATAATGTATAGTGCAATATTATGTCATTCTTTTTTAAAAGCTAAAATTAAAATTTAATTTTTAAATAATTAAATATAATGTAACAAACTATAAATAAGATTTATTTTAAAATATTAAGAATTAAATATGAATAAAATATTTTTAATTTAATAATTAAATTATAGAGAATGAATATAATGAAAATACAAATAATTACAATAACTATTCAATTCAATAATATAATCAGCTTCAATATACTTGAAAATAATAAATTAAAAATTATAATTAAATTTTTAATTTTTAATTTAATAGCTTGAAATTGTTATAAATTTTTTTTTATGAGTCTTAATTTGCTGCACCGTATGACTGCTGCTGTGTGGTGATAGCCGATGGGATGGAGAGGCGACGGTGGAGGGAGTTGCTGATGAGGATTGGAGATGACGACTGTGAAGGCGAGGAGTGGAGACTTGGGTGACGACGGCTTTTTCTCGTGCTGGAGATGGAGGCCGAGAATGGAATGAACGTGGGATGGTATCTCGATGATGAGGGAATGGTGTCGGCTTCAGTGGGGGGAATGGCTTGGAGGAGGTGTGATGAATGATGATGGTGATGGCAGCTTGGGTCTTCAGGCGCGTGGTGTTGGAGAATGAATGGCGTTCGCGGGGGTTTGAATGGAAGATGGAGATGATGGTGAATAGTGAGGGCAGAGGATGGGCTCTATGATGTCGCGGCTGTGTGCTCCCACACTCCCACGTCCTATGCGTGTACCTCCTGGAATATAAGCTAAAGAGGGGAATGAAAAACTCAATGGGCCAAATCCTAAAATTTGGCTCATGGCTGATCATGTGCAATTTTTGGAATTATGCTCCTTTATAAATTTTGTTTTTTTTAAATATAAACCATAATAATAAAATAGTTTTTATTCTAAAAATAATTATTTTAAGAAAATAATAAAAGTATGATAATTATGCCATTATTAAATACTAATTTACTGTAAGGTACAATAATTCACATAATGCATAAATAAAATAATTAAAGGTTAAAATAATAATAAAAATTTATTAAAATAATATGAATATATATATAGAGATTTATCATAAAGTTTTTTTTTTTGTGTGGAGATCTCTGGTTTGAGTAGGTGCAAGACGATGGCAACTTCACGAAGGGAATGGAGACCACCAAACAAGATTAGTTTGAATAGAGAATAATATAAGAATAGACGTAGGCTTAGGGGGGGACATGAGATCTTGAGAGTTCCATACATGGAGGAGGTTATATCAGAGTTCATTTTCCATATTAGTGAAATCGCTGCTATAAAATAATTGTGCAGCTTCTTACAGAGGAGTTAAGTAATGATCAGTAGTGCCATGAATGCCATATGAATGGAGTGTGATGTAATGTTAAAGAGCATAATTAATAAAGGAGGATATTCCCACTCTTCTGGGATTAGAGGAGCAGGGTAAGACAATCAGTGGTTACACTAATAAACTTGTTTTGGGTCAAAGTGTACTTCTAACTCTTTCCGGAAGCCCGGTCCGCTTTATCATGTCCTTTTTATGCGGTTAGTTTGTTGTGTCAAAAGTTTATTTCCAATTAGCTTTATTTGATTCAGGGGAGAATAAGTTAGGTTAATATAAGGGAGGAAAGAAAAAGATATGGGAGGTTAATGAATGATTTTTTTATTTTGTTCAGAAGGGGAGGGGAGGGGGTTGATTAAAAGTTGACAAAAATACCCTTATCTCTTTATTTAAATTTATTTATTCTTTATTTATAATATTTATATCAAAATTAATATTTTTTAATTTATAAATCTTAAATTTTTTTATCTCATTTATATATATAATAAAAATAAAAAAAATAAAAAAATGTTAAAATTTTAACATTATTCTTTATTAATTTTATAAATTTTATATATTTTAATATAATATATAAATAATTTATTATACTTATTAAATTTTATTATAATTTATTATAATTATTATGCAATTAAAGAAAAAATTAGATGTGAAAAAATAAAAAAAAAGTTGAAGGGTATAATTGGAATATTAAAAAAAGCTTAGGGGCATTTTAGTCAAAAGATGGTAAAATTTTCTCTCCCCTCCAAAAACCCTCACTTTTGGAGGGGAGGTGAGAGATGGGAGGGGATCACAAAAAGACAAAAAATCTTCCCTTCCCTCCCCTCCATTTTTCCCAACCAAACACATTTTTCTCTCCCCCCCTCCCCTCCAAAATCCCCCAACCAAATAAACCCTTACGTAATTGTAATCCATTCATAAATAATATCCCCATCGTGGCAAAGAGATAAAATATGCTATTATTTAAAGTATATTTAATCTTTAGAGAATATCATATTATTATAGTTCTAGTAATAATATTTAAGGAGATATTTTAATTTCTAAGTGTGTAGATTTATACCTCAAAGTAATAGATGACTCGTCCTACTCGACATTAGTATTGCTTGAAAGGAATAGAGACTTCGCCCTATCCTTTAATCGAGGATGAGTATAATCTATTTTAAAAAAAATTACCAAAAAAATCGTAAGTAATATAAACCAATAAGAGTTGACATAGATAATAAATAACGAGTTTGTGTCTCATAAAGGCATGAGTTCGATTCCTACTACCCTCGTGAGGGTTTATTTAGTATACAATCTCGTAAGTTTTTTATAAATATTTTTTAAGCCTTAGAGTTATACCTTAACCCTAATAAAGAGTCAATATCCAATCCACCTAATTTTTTTATACTAAAAAAATATAATAAACTCTAATGGAGTTGGATATAACCAACTGTTAGTATCTTACAATATAATAAATTAAAGTTTAAATTAGTATTAGAGATTAAATATATTTATATTTAATATTTAATAATATTTTAAATAAAATTATCTCTAATAAAAAATTATGTGTGCTTGGAACAAAAATAAAAAACCCTAATCATTGTCCAAGTTAAACTTGAGTAGCAAAATAAAGCTTCCATTAGGATGATGCTATGAGCTCTGAATTCTGTGTTAACTTTTTGGAACTTAACTAACTTCATCCCGAAGCAAACACAGGCCCACTCTAGGGCCATGTATAATAGCATCATGCTTTATTTAAATTACTTTCATGTCCTAAAGGTGGAACGTATCTGGGGTGAGGTTTTGGGTCATAAATGTAAGAAATTAATTTAATTTACTTTTTCTATTTATTATTTTTCATTAAATATATTGACTTAACTTATTAATTGAGTAGTTTAAAGAGATTATATCATTAAAATTAAATAATTTATTTAATTTATTCAAATTAACTAATTATAAAAATGTTCAACTAATCAATCTAACTCAATTAGTGACTTTTATTGAGAAAAAATTACTTTTTTAAAAAAATAACAAATTTAACTATTTTTAATTTACTTAAAACAGATAGTTGGAGCTTATAAAAAATAATAGAGGAGTAGATCTCTAGCTCCCAGTTTCTATTAATAATAAAAAGAATAAAAAGCAAATCCAGGAATCCCTAAACAACATAAACCTAAACCTTCAAGATCAATCTAGAAAATTAGTGTAACAAACAATCTCAGAAAAATCTCCAAACATTATAAATCACGAGGGAATTGAAATATTAAATGTGATAAATATGCAGTATATTCAAAAGCCTTCGTTTACCGGAGTGGAGGGTGGAGGAGCCTCCCTATGTTGACTATCATGAATTGGCCGGTCTCAGAAAGGAGGCTTCAATTTAATTGCCTGGAAACTCCTTATTGGAAGTTATCACTTATTATCACCTTCCTTTGTTATATATGTCTTTTGGAATATGACTCTCTAATTTACATCTCATCAATCGTCACTCCCACACGGCTTCCCTTAACCAGCAATAACACTTGTAATCTCTTCTCTTCATTGCCTTTCATTTTCTCTCCGATTCATGAACCAAGTAAATGAACCGCTGGGTCCCAAACTTTTTCTTTTATTTCCCCCACACATCAAGTTCTTCCTTTTCTATAGTTCTTTGATTTCCCTCTTTTTTTCCTTAACGGCTTCAAAACAAACCGACAATCAAAGTACAATTACTAAATTGCTCTTTCCGTTTTTCTTCCTCATCCACCAAAGGACAACGTGTGAATAAAAATTTTCAATTCACACAGATCGAGGTTCTTATTTTGATGTATTTCTCTAGAGATTTTTAAGGACTAGATATCAATATATTATCAGCGAGTTGTTAACATCAAATATTCATTATAAGTGATTCTTTAATTAGCCAATGCTTGATACATATGTAAATTTTTTTAAAAAAATACCCGTTGTAAATTATTCTTTTAGCCTAATAAAGGCATGGCAATTGCAAAATTCAAAAGGTTTGTTGTGTGAATATGCTATTAGCAAGTTAAGAATATTCGAAAAAATCACCTTTTTGAAGGAATTCTTTTAGTTTATAAAATGCAATACCAATATATTATAAGTGAGTTGTCAACAAAAGAAGACCCATTCAAAAATAAACACCAATATTCTCTCACATGAGCTCAAGCAGCCCTACACTTTTGCTTATACAAGTCAATTTACAGATATTCAGCTAATAATATAATATGATCACTTAAGTTATCGAATGGGCTCAAATAATTGTGTCCCAAATGGATTATAACGATAAAATCAATCCATTTTTATTAAAAAAATTAAATCACAATTTATTGTGCAAAATATTTTGGAGAAAACTTAAATCAAGTTTTTTCGTTCATTTTGTCAAATTATCCAATTTTACTTTATCATATGTCTTATTTTTTAATATTTTTTATTTATCTTAAACCTATATAAAAAACTAATGCAGATATCAAAATGTAATTAGAGAACTTAATATATAAATATAAGGAATTTAATGTAAGCGTAGTCTAGAAATTAAGGTTGTAATATTTCCTATTATGCTCAATAGAGGATCACACATGTCGATCTTAAGTTTGCTGATAAATGTTTAAATCAGAGACAGAGACATATCTTAACCAACTTAATTAGGGAAGAAACAAGATTATGGAGAGGCCTAGCTACTTGCTAGAGCAAGGCGCAGTCACACACACGCACACATTATTAGTAAGATAATAATCATCGATGTGCTGATGAATTGAAATTTCAAATTTGGGAGGAATTAAAAGGAATTTAGGTTATTTTTTGACAATTCTCCAATAACCGTCAATAGCTAGCCATCTTTAGGTTGACCAAACATCTGCGTGCCATATTTAATTTCAATACATTAATCATTACTCTTATAAATGTAATTGAGAGGGAAATCTATTAAAGAAGGAAAAGGAGCATAATCATGAACACATATATGCATTTTATTAAAGGCAATAAAACCAACAACTTAACCCCCTCCAAAAGCAGTTCCAGGCACAAGAGTGAGCTACACCTATTGATTGAAGAGAACGGAGAAGAAAGAAATGTCATTTAGATCTAAATAACCGATATATCTAATTAAATCAAGATTCCTTCTTAATTATTCCTCTATCTTCAATAAAATTCCCCCATCCTAAAATTCACGATGAAACCCCTTAAATTATTGAATCCCATAAAAAAACATAAGGAAGAATTACCATTTGCTTATAAATCCTTTTTAGGTTATCTTCTTGCATCACTTGGCGCAAAAAGTCAGCATTATCCAAGAGCTATGAAGAATATTCAACCATTTCTGCTTCTTCATTTGCTGCATACTTTAGACTATAATTGTCAACCTGGTCACGTTTTATTTTCTGGTAGAAATGGTTGGCTTCAAAATTTGCCTCCAAAGGAAAAGGTTGAAGATGAATTGTATCATGGGTGGTGAGCTTTCTGAGATATCACTGGAGGAAGAAGCAGCAAAACCAAGAAGAGGGTTTGCAGGTTCGAAAGACTTTGTTGTTTCTCCTTCTCAAGTACCACTTGTCTTCGTTTTGAACTCAAGATTTTTCCTCATGATGGAACTCCAAAGTCTCCTTAACCGGAGACAGATGTTATTTATGTTAGATATATATTAGGTATATACATATGAAACCATGTTTAAAGTACTTGATGAACTTTGAAGTCAACTGATTCTTTTACATATAATTTAAGACTGCAATTTTTCCTTCGTAACTCTTTTCATCCCAATAATGGAATCACAATATCAGGAATTTTAAGAAAACAAATTAAAGCTCTATCATCCAGCTTAAATTTTCGCGCTTTAAGAAAGCATTTTCAAGTGAAAATCAAAACGTCTTCATCCTTTAACTTTTCCCAAGTTTTCCTGGCCATATTGAGGGGAATGCAAAGGAGCCATAAGGATACATATAGCTAGCGTCGAAGTTCATGCTTGTGTAAAAATCATTGATGGATAAAACAAAAACCCGAATAGATCCGGAAGAGCATATGCCAGAGGTAACATATGCTTACTTATTTCCATTCTGCTCATATAATTTGATGATGAGTTTGTCTTCTTCTTGGGTGTAATTTCCACGCTTCAAACCCGGGCGAAGGTAATTTAGCCATCGAAGTCTGCAACTCTTTCCACACCTCGATAAACCTGTAAGTAATTGCAGCCGAAACTCCATCAATTAAGATCCATCCCAACTTGTATTTCTTTAATTAGGTTGAAACAAACAAGATCAAGCGTGTGTGCGTACCTGCGCATTTGGTGAGTTGACGCCAGTTACCGGCCGGGGCCGTGTCTCTCAACATATGCTCTTAACCTTTCATCTTCTTCCTTACTCCACACACCTCTCTTTATTCCATTATTGTCATAGTGAGCGCCTCTCATCATCACCTATATAAATTATTAAAACTTATTTGGTTATCTCAGATCAACCTGATTTCAAATATTGAAACCTACGCACTTAGAAGGCGACACAAACTTGTGTGTGCCTATATATATATATATATATATATATATATATATTTGAGAACCTCTCAGCTCCACTCAATAATACTGAAGCCCTATCTAGCAACAAGATTCTCAACACGCTGAAAGAAAGATCAAATATGAGTATATATGTGTGGTTCATGGAAAATTCCCCGGCCCTAACAAATAATAAAATGTGGGCGTATAAGTTTGAATGAGAAGAATCATTCTCACCCTCACCTTTACTTTTGGTGGTTCTTTTTCCTGTGTCGGCTATTACGAGTGCAAAGTGTTGTGAGAAATGAATCAGGATTGGTCACGTGCGAAATAACGTTTTTAAGTCGTTCCGAAAAGAAATTAATCCTGCTGAGTTGGACCATGCCTTTAATAAAAAAACTCGGTTCTACAAAACTTTTTGACTTGGTAGACGTTTAATCATCAACTTTGTCTCCATTCACAGGGTCCTTCGGAGTCGTCGCTGACTCCTTCCTCTGTGTAATTACTAATTAGGGTAGACGTCAGATGGACGAGATAGTTAGCTAGGATTAAGTTTCAGATAACCGCGTGGGGATAATTAAATATGCATGAGAAAAATCAACGAAAAATTTCACTCTTTGGCTAATTGTTTTCAGTTTGCAAAATAAAAGAATATATCTATATATATAAAGATTTTTAGAACAACTTAGTAAACCGATCTTCTGGAAGAATGAAATTTGGGGAAAAAATTCAAAATTTCATAAATCGTATCATTCTTGTTCGGTTTTTTGGCCTGAATAAATTGTATCATTCCTCATCTAAATATCTAACCCCTCCCCCCACCCACGGCCAAAAAAAAAAACACTAACAGATATTCGTTTGCTCAGACTTCCTTTTTCATAATTTATTGTATTTGACATATCCAAATCTTAGATATACATGCGAACCCTAGACATGAAATTAGTTTCAGCCTTTCAATTTAAATATGTCATAATTGAAAAAAGGAAAAATGTCTCTCCTCTCTGTTCTATTCAAAGACTTGGTATAAGCTAGCTCATTCTATGCATCGTTTGAATAATATGCTAGTTCACATGACTTTAGCAAATGGAGGAAATATATTATATATGAGACCATCGTTGGACTTGATTAGGTGATTTAGTGAACGAGAAATAGAAACCAAAATGAAATGAAATCTGATTTGTTTGTAGATTATTGTGTCTCTGATTCGTGGAATATGTATGCATTTTTTTTCCTCTATGCTTATTTGGATCAGAACAAGCAAATTGCATAACTTACGAAACTAGAAACCAGTTTATTGAGAATGCATAGTCTGGCTAGTAACTATACCTACAGGCACATTTGGTACATGTCATTAATATTAATACAAATGGTATTTTAATTTTATTGTTTTAGTTATACCTAATAAAGAGATAAAAATATTTAGTTTTGAGAAAATTAGGGAAAAGTCCCTGTTAAAAATTGTTTTAGTGAGAAAAACTAAATCAAATTACCAGTATTCTTGTATAGAAAATTTACAGAGTATTCTGTTTATAAAAATTTATTAGTTTTTTTTTAAAAAAAAAAGTTAAGGAAAATTTTTCCCAATTTTCCCTTTATGTTTAACATCTGATTAGACACAATTCATTTGTTTCATTTATATACTTACATGCATACACCTGTCACGGAGTGCTTGTTGAAGGTATAATTTCAGTCTGTTGCGTGGGTTGGGAATTTGGGCTTAAGGTTTTTAACTGTTTCCTCAACATGCCCGCTTTAAAAAAAGCAGTATATTTTGTCACCCAAGGGGGGAAAATATAGGTTTTGTTGGGCAAGTCTTATCCAAAATATGCTTATCCAACAAAAACTAAACTATTATAAAGTCCATTTAACTAATTTAAATAAATTAATTAATTATAATAATTGTGTGTTAATTTTTTTAAAATATCCCATTTAAACTATATTTGTTATATAATCTTTTAATATGTACAATTATATATAAATATATTGAGGGAAAAGTATAATTTTAGAAGAAAAAATAGGTTGTAGTTTTATATTTAGGAATAAATTTAATTTCTATATAGCTATTATAATTAAGAATGGAGGGAATATGTCTCAAATTAAAAAGAAAATTTAAGAAGAAGAAGAAAAACAGATCCAAAGGGATGATGATGAACACAGAATTTGAGAGACTATCCTTATCTCTCTCGAATTTCCCTGCATCCTCATCCGCCGGAAACTTAGATCTCTGCGGTGGGCCATTACTGCCATGTACCCCATTCTGGGTCACATTGATTATGATTATTAGTTATTAGATTAATCAATCCTTAATAATACCGATTATGTGGCTTTTGAGTAAGCAATTTAATTTATTATTTCCATTAACTTATATTTAACCGGGACCCTTGAAAATTAAAAGATTAATATAAAACTTAATAAAGTTAGGATACTAAAATGATATGCACATCTTTGACCTTAATATTTATTTTAAAAATTATTAGACGTGATTTAGGGACCATGGGATTTGAGTTTACCCGTGGTGAAATTAAAGAAACTTGACTTTTGATCCAAAAAAGGAAAAAGAAGACTCTCATTGATCGTTGCCTAAATGCTCGTCGGCCGCATGACATTTTGGAAAAACGGAGAAAACTGGTCGCCGACTGAAATTCAAAACTCGCACATAAGACACCAATTAATGTCCAGTTGTTCATTAAAGGCTGAGGATCATTTTATGCCATTTTTCCAGACGCGAAAATGGAAAGGGGGAAAAACACAGAGAGAGAGAGAGAGAGAGAGAGAGAGGGAACCCCAGTCTGTTTTGTATTTTCTCACTAAATATTTTCAGAATGACAAATTAGAAATACGAGTGCACCGTTATGTATATGAAAATATATTCTGATATAAATGGTTCAGTCCAAAAATCGCCACTACATTTCTGTTTTATACATTGGTGCAAGTCCACAAACTTCAAGAATCCGAACCACAAACAATATGATGGAATGAGTTGGCTACTTGGCATGGCCACACACATTTACATATTAGTAGGATGATTATCAGTGTGCAGACGAAATTGCAAATTTGGCGTTGCAGGAAATAAAAAGGAATTTGTTGCTCTTTTGACATTCCTATATATAGCTAGCCATCTTCACCTTGGACCCGCAATATATATCTGCATGCCATGTTTAATTTTAACGCATTAATTATTTGCCTTATATATCCTTCGTAGGATCTTCAGGAAATTCTTGCATCACTTGGCACAAAAACTCAGCGTTCTCAAAGAGGTAAGAGGAATATTCGTCCACGTCTGCATAGTTAACACTATAATAGTAGTCATCCTGGTCATATGTATTTTCTGTGACAAATGGTTGGCTCCAAAATTCTCCGAATTCTTCAAATATTTCCCATGCAGCATCAGCAACGCTTTCTCCTCCGAAGGAAAAGGTTGAAGATGAAGTGTAGCTGGGTAGTGAGTTTTCTGAGATATTGCTGGAGGAAGCAGCATCTAAACCAGGCAAAGGGCTTTCAGGTTCAAAATACTTTCTAGTTTCTCCCCCACAAGTAACACTAGGTTTCATTTTTAACTCAGATTTTCCTCCGTGATTGCACTCCAACTGCTTCTTTAGGTGGCTATGCCAATGGTTCTTAATCTCGTTGTCACTTCTCCCTGGTAATCTTTCGGCAATCAAAGACCATCTGAGACCATAAATATCAGATATATATATTAGGTATGAAACAATCTTGAATGATTTTAATTAAAAACTGCATTGTTTCCTTCATAACGCTTTTCATCCCAATCAATAATTTTAGGAAAACACAAAATTCGATCATCTAACAATTTTCACGCTTTAAGAAAGCCTTTTCAGGTGAAAATGAAAAACTCTTGGTCCTTTAACCTTTACTCTTCCCAGTTATCGTAGCTATACTAAGGGAATTATAAAGTGTCTTAATGCCTATGTCCAACCTAATGAAACTTCCCAGATTTGCAAATACAAGTTACGGGGAAAAAATGATTGGTGTGAGAAGGAAAGCATGCTTACTTATTTCCATATTGTTCATGTAATTTGATGATGAGTTCCTCTTCTTCTTGGGTATAATTTCCACGCTTTACATCCGGCCGCAGGTAATTTAGCCATCGAAGTCTGCAACTCTTTCCGCACCTTGATAAACCTTAAAATGCAGATGAAACTCCATCAAGATCCATCCCAACTTGTGCTTCTTTATTTAGAAACTAAAGTTAGATGTATATATAACAACACATCGAAGTGAGGATTACAGGAAGAGATCATGCATGGCCATAACCGAGTCATGATCAAAATCTGGTTTTAGCTTAGTTAACAAGTTCAAGTGTGTGTGTGTGTGTGTGTGTACCTGCGTGTTTGGGGAGTTGGCGCCAATTACTGTGGCCGTGTCTCTCAACATATGCTCTTAACCTTTCATCTTCTTCTTTACTCCACGCACCTCTCTTTACTCCATTCTTGTCGTAGTAAGGACCTCTCATCATCACCTGTATATATTACTAAACTTGTTTGGTTCCCTCAGACAAGTCTTCAAATATGGGAGCATATGCACTTATAGAAGCCAGCAGACACACTTGTATATATAGAGGAACCTAGCTCGGATCCTCTCAATAATACTGGTGGGATTACAAGTTTCATGGAAAGTTCCCCCAGCAATAATAAAATAATATTAAATATGGGTTTTTGAGTTTGAACGAGAAGAATATTCTGGCCTTTTCTTTTGGTATGAGGAGTGCAAAGTGTTGTGAGAGGAATGGATCAGTATTGGTCGCTTGACAAATAAAGTGAAGTCAAGAGAGAGAGTCCCCACTTGAAACTGTTGGCTTTTGAGTCGTTCCTTATCTTTAATTAAAAAGATCCTCAATTACATACAATTAGACATTTTGAAACTATATCTTGTATTAAACCTTTTTGACTGCGTTTTCCAATTCCAAAACTTTGCTCATTTTATATCCACACTATCCTTTAGGGTTGTCACTGATCGATGACTCCTTCCTTTTAGGAATTAGGGTTGACTTCAAGTTGACGAAGTAGTTAGGATTTGGGGTGTTTTCAGGAATCCGAGTGGGAATAATTAAATAATGTGTTAAAGGGCATTTTTGCCCTAGAAGTTTTATGAGAGACAATGTCATCCTAAAATTTTTTCTTTGGGCAATGTTGCTCCGTTATTATCCAATATTAAGTTTGACTATCAATTAGCATATGGCATGTTAACATGACATCCACATAATATTTTACTGTTGATTAATATGCAAATTTATTTTAAAAATTTTCACTCAGGAGCAGTGTGTATTAAAAAATATTTTTATATTTAATATTATCCCGATATTTATCCAAGTTTAATTTGATTATTAATTTAACTAAATATACTAAACTAATTAGCTCACGTGCTATCCACTTCATGTTTTTCGAGGTTAAATATATAAATAAGAAAAATTTAAAACTATGCATTCCTCCAAGTCCCATCTTTAACAAAGTATCACTATCAGGGACATCATATTTTATTTTAGGAAAAAAAACTAGTCAGTATACATATAATCTACTTTATGTTTTTTTCAAGTCATATTTATAAATAAAAAAATTTAAAAATGCAACCCTTAAAACTTTATCGTTATCAAAGTATTACTCTTAGCATACCATACCCTAGTAACTTCTCAAAAATAATATATATTATTTTTAAAATAAAATATAGTTTTTTGAGAGTAATACTTTGTTAACGACGGGCTTTGAGGAATATATTTTTTAAAGTTTTCGTTATTTATAAATTTAACCTCAAAAAATGAAGTGGATTGTAAGTGGGTTAATCAGTTTAGTATATTTAATCAAATTAACAGTTAAATTAAATCTAGATAAGGGTTGGGCCAATATTGAATCCAAAAAAAAAACTTTCAGGTACCTAGTGCTCTCAAGTGAAAATTTTTGAAGCAAATTTACACTTTAACTAATAGTAAAAAATGACATAGATACCACATCAGTATATTAGCTAACTCACAATTAAGCTTAACTTTAGCTAATGGTAAAGGCAAAAATGCTACTTTTTTAAACTTTCAGGGTGATATTACTCAAAACAAAATTTTAGGATGACATTGTCCCTCATAAAACTTTCATGGTGTATTAACTCATCGTGGAATACTTCTAGGACAAAAATACATTTTTAACCCTTAAATAATAAATATGCATGTGCATATGATGAGAGAAATCTAGATGAGCAATTACACTTTTGTTAATCGTTAACAGTTTGCCCAATAAAATTACGTATAAAATATTTTATAACTAAAAGCATTATAAATAGGTCTTCTGAAAAAAAAAACTACTACTTTTTTTTGTGTTAATTAGAAAAATACCTATTTGCGTTGGTTATTTTAGGCTTTTTACATTGATTTACGAATCGAGCTGGATGCTTAGAAAAAAAAATGGATGAAATAGTGTCCATGTGATTTTTGTATTTTAATCATTTTGAAAATTTTATTTAAATTCAAGAATTAATATGTTTGGAGTGAAAATTAAAGAAGGCAAGAAGCAAGAAAAAAACTTGATTTCAATTTTTTTTTTTTAAAAAATAACTTTCCAATGACTTCCTTATATTATTCAGTCAAATATCTAATCACAAAAAAATAGTTAATTAAATAAAGAATGAATAAAGAATAGGCCATGCATACACACTTGAACAGACATTGTTTTGTTCAGACCTGCTTTTTCATAAATTATTGTATTTGACATATTCAAAGCCTTGGATATACATGCGCACTGGAAATTATGTTTTGAATGATCAAATATAGTTTCACACAACTTTAGGCAATGGAGGAAATTGAGGAGGAAAGAAGCCTGTGGACTTTAATTAGCATCCTCCCTGCTGTTTCGTGGATTGTGAAATACACAAACCAAAATGGAATCATTTGTGCTTTCCTTTTATGCTTTGCTCATGTGCCTACCCTCCTGTCGTCATAGAAAAAGGAGTTTCATCAAAATTATAAATTTAGTGGTTTAATTTCCAACAAGTGCAGAATCAAGAGCACTTAATAAAGCATAATCCCCGGTCATAGAGGCATTTCCCTTCTTCAAGAAAAACACACACACAAAGGCTATCTTAATTTTGTTATTTGTAATTATTTTTTTGTCCTGCCAAATAAATAAATAACATTTTAAATATAAGAGTTAAATAATTAATTTATAAATATTAATTAAATTAATTAAAATAGTTATTTCATATTTGAAAAGTGTGTGTTAGTTTTCTAAAAATATAACTTTAATTATTTACATTAAAATTACCCTCATTTGTGGAAATTAATCCCATTTAATATTGATAGTTTGATAGAAACATTATACTTTTAGAGAGATAAAGTGGATAAGAATATTGTATTTAAAACTAAAATAAATTTTTAAATTAGATTTTATATGTATGATCAGAATAGGTATTTATTTTTCACATCCACTTAAACACTATCAATATTTTTTAATGGCAAAAGTGTATATCTAATAATCTAACTTCATATAAGATTTTGATATATATATATATATATCCTAATTTTATAAAATATATTTTTAACTCTTTAATTATATCACTATTAGTCTCAAATGATGAAGTTTTGTGATAATTGTTATTATTTCTTAAAATTAAACTTAATATTATATTTGAAAGTATTCTGTCCACATTTAAAATTTCAATATCATCATTTTTTGTCAACTATATTAGGATAAGAAAATTGAAAAAACATTGTGTAAAATTAAAAGATTAGAATGAAATATTATGTAAAATTAAAAGATTGAAAACACACTTTTGTTTTTTTGTTAATTAATACACCCCCACATGTGCACGTGTGAAAGTAGCTCTAGTTTTTTTTCTTGTAGTGTCTAGACAGTAGATAGCTACAGACTAATGAATCTTTCCATGGTTTACAGATTTTGATCCAAGCCATAATGCGAGAAGATCCATTGGACTCCATTTGTGTTTGTTTAATTTTCCATCTGTGCTATTGGGCTCGTGGGCCTAAAGTTTTGAACCATCACCTTCAAAATCTCCTTTTTAAAGAGTATATTCGATCTTTGAAAAATATTATTTTATTATGATTCTAGTCATAGTATTTAGGAATGTATCCTAACTCTTACGTGCCTAGGCTTATGTCTGAGAAAAATACATGACTCGCCCTGATTGATATTGGTATCATATAGGAGGAAGGGAGACTTCGCCCTACCCTTAGATCATATATGAGCCCAACTATTTTTCAAAAAATTTTGTACTAAAAAAACCATTGTCTATAGGTTTAGCTAGTGAAAAGATAAAACTTACGACCATTTGAAGCGTATTAAATCCATGAGAGATACTATTTGGTTAGATTTCAGTCGAGATGCTTAAGGAGTCATTTTAATTCATATGTACCTAGGTT
Organism: Leucaena leucocephala; assembly: GCA_037074615.1. Lineage (NCBI taxonomy): Eukaryota > Viridiplantae > Streptophyta > Magnoliopsida > Fabales > Fabaceae > Leucaena > Leucaena leucocephala. Next base: position 2,997,468 of record CM073546.1, on the reverse strand, counting down.
TACCCTTAAAAGTAATTAACGACTTACCCTACTTGATATTAATATTATCTAAGAGGAATTGAAACTTTGTCCTACCTTTAGATAATAGGTAAGACTAACCCCCATCTAAAAAATTTTATACTACAAAAAAAATCACCTTTTGAAGATTTGTTTAATTGGAAGGCAATCCTTGCCGTTCTTTTCATGTACGAACTGTTTGGTATGGGCTTTCGGAGCAAAGTTAGGCCTTTTCTTTATTTTAAAGAAAGGGAGCCACTTTCCTCTTTTTGTTTGCCTACAAATACAATTATTTCATATAAAAATAAGATAAACAAACAAAATTTAGTACAATTAATATATAATTATATCCCTTAAATATAATATTATGAGTTGAAAATAAGCTATAAGTATAAAAAAATATTTTATTAGGAGAGGCAAAACCCACTTTAATAATCTCTATACATAAAAAAATTTATTTTTAAGCTATTTGTTAAAAGATACTATAATTTCTAACAAAGAAAAAAAAAGATGAGTTGCTTTTCTCCCCATATTTGGTGATATAAATTTTAATGGAAGGGACCCTACATTCTAAAAGCGAAGGTTCTTGAAGGAGAGACTCTTAATGGAAATATTTTTATATAATATAAATATTTGTTGATCTGGCTTAAAATCTCATCCCCTCCTCACACACACATATAAGAATCTAATCGTAGGAGTGGTTTAACAAAAATAATAAATATAAGAGATTGAGGGGTTTACAGTCTTATATTTAGTTATTTATGACCATAACAAATGTTCCAACTAACTTCTATTATAGAATAGGAGAGACTATAAAACTTAGAAATAGAAAACTGATAAACTATCCTCCATCTTTCTTCTCCATCTCTATTATAGAGTCCATTACTCCCACACCTTCATTAGGTTCATTACAATTATTACACTTGTTCCAGGGATATGGGATTTGCTGTTTATCTTCATGAAAATGAACAACAACAAAAAACAGAATTCTCGTAATTTATTGTCCCCCCAAATGGTTGACCAACGACATTTTGGGAAAACAGAGAACAGGTCACCTAGTGAAATTCTACACTAGCCCAAATACTAATGTGGTTATTCATCCGCGGCTGATAATCCTTTCACGCTGCTCATCAGCACAAGACAAAATGCAAAAGGACAAACAAACTCCAATATTCTGTTCTGCATTATCCCACTAAATATCTTCACAATGACGGCCTAGAAAAACAACACTGCACCATCATATGAATATATGTCTCCGGCGGCGGCACTCCCGCCTCCTACATTTTGATAGCAATATTCACTGTAAATATCTTCAGATATAAACGGTTCAGTCCAAAAATCGCCGCTATATGCTTGGAATTTGTTGACTTCCCACGAAGCCACGCTATTATATTCCTCTGGCGAATTCTTGGTGGTGGATTCTGTATCAATAGAAGGCATGGAAGCAGAGTGGTCTTGCTCGGCCGGGGTGGTCGACGACGTGGTTTCCGTCCAGTCCAGTGATGAGCTTTCAAATATATTATTCAACTCATTCACAACTTTCACAACATCATATTCTAATTGCTCAGTCGTATTACTGTGACGATCTGACTTCTTTCCTTTCACCTCAGAATCACTCCTTCCTCTGTCCCTCGGTCGCCTCTTCAGTTGGCTGTGCCAATGATTCTTTATATGGTTGTCTGTTCTTCCAGGCAACTTCTCTGCAATCAGCGACCACCTGTAACATTCCAGTCACAATCGTGAAAAACTCGAATTTCCCCGAATCTTACGTGTGGAAAATCAAAGTACTGAATTAGATTTCATACTTATTTCCATGTTGTTCGTGTAGTTTGAGGATCATTTCCTCCTCTTGTGGAGTATAGTTCCCGCGTTTCAGATTTGGTCGCAGGTAGTTCATCCACCGAAGCCTGCAGCTCTTTCCGCATCTTGCTAAGCCTGTAATTACACACGATATTATATATATAAGTCTTACACAAACACACGTTATATTGAGAATAAAATAAGATCAAGTACCTGCAAACTTAGGGAGTTGGCGCCAATTAGGATGGCCATGGTTCTGAATATAAGATATCAGCTTCTGGTCTTCTTCTTCACTCCATGCACCTTTCTTAACTCCATTTGCGTCGAAGAAGGGACCTCTCACCATCTTCTGTTCTATATATCACAGTGGTACTTTGTTATAGGTTGGTACTAAAGCTATATATGTTATTCTGATCCCAATCTAGTTTTTGATCCCTCCCTCCATATCAGCCCCAAGATCAATATATATATATATATATATAAAAATTGGACCAGTCTGATCACATATGAATAGTGTTATCCTATTCCGGCTTAAAACGTGTAAATGCATGACCCCACAACTAACTTCACATATCACTGTTCATTATCAAGGCCAAAGTTGACAAGAAATAATTTCTTGTTAACCTTTTTGCTTCGATAATAGTAAATTTTGTTACATAAAAGATCTATATGACCCTGGGAGGAGTGAGAAAAGTAAAAAGGATAATAATTTCATCCGGATATCAAGAGATTAATTCCTTCTACATCATCAATTCGTTTTAAGTATGGTAACCTAATTTAGTCCGAGTGCGGGCTGATTACAATTTTGAAATAAAGAAAATTATTAAACACAAAAATGAAGTTGTTGCGAGCTCATTTGACAATGCAATGAAGCTGCTTTTACGTGATTTAATGTTATATATAATTATATATGGTGAGTTTTATTAGGAAAAAATGGTACATAGTCCTTTTCTTTTATGTTTTGATTATGTTTTTTACTAAGGAACTGTAAAGTACCACGCAAAACTGGTTAAAGACGTCTCCGTCATATTTAATTGGCATCTTTGACGAAAGCAAATGTTTCCGAATATAAAATTATTTCTTTATGGTATTTGCGATTTATATTGATGTAAAAAGAATTCCCATTAAACAGTACGGTAATCAATGCTCCTCTAGTATTTACTATAATACATCAACTAACAATTATTTTTTATTCTTCTTATAAAATATTTATTTAATATTAAAAGATATTAATTATTATTTTTTATACATACCTATATTTAATAAGAATAACATTAAAAAAATAAAAATTAATATAATAATAAGATTTAATATAATTAATGAAAATAATATTAGAAATTATTTAAAATTTAGGATAAATTTAATATTTTTAAATTATTTTTCTTAGTATGTGAAAGTTAATTAAAAATGTTATATAATAAAAATAAAAGGGGTATAATTTATTGTTTTTAAAATATAATTGGGCGGAGAATCAATGGGACCAACTTTGGATTTTAAAATATACATATCAAATGGGCAAGTTACACGCTAGATCCGGGCATTTTTTTACAATCTTTGGCATATTTTTGGACTTTGATTAGTAATTTAATTTTTAAAGAGCTTCAATAATTGCAAATATTTTGGAGTCCTTCCTTATAAACGCGCTCTCTCAATGGATAACAGTTTAATTTGAAGAAAAAGAAAATTAATTTTAAAGGATAATTAAAATTACTCTAGATGTTGAAATTCTGCATGTGATGGTTTATAACTGTTTCAGATACTTTGATTCAGAAATAAGCAATTGTGTGTCTGTGTGTGTTTGTGTCGGCGAATATAAAATAACTGAGAATTTGTTCTTGGCATCTTTCAATTTTCATCACGGCTAAGGGCAAACGTGGAACAACAGTCCTTTTCAATTATTTTATTTTTCCACGACAATTGTATGCTGAGCGTGATGAACTTCGATGACGCTTCCTCAATGCGACAAAAATAAGGTTAGCCACGTCGACGTCAGGTGATGACGTCCTCGATTTCCATAATTTTAATTATTAATTTCTCATCATTCCACAGTTGAATTAAATAATATGACTCGTGCTGACTAAGTGTTTGGCATTTAAAAATTACTTTTCGACCAAATTTTAATTTTAAAAAATTTTAAATAAAAAACCATATTTATTCAGAAATAATTTTAGTCAAAACTATAATTTTAAATAAGTCATTGAAACTAACTTTTAGAATAGTAAAAGAGCTTATGGACTATCCAATTACTATATTACCCATATTTTTTCTTACATCATCTCTCCTCTCTCCTCTCTACGCTCTCTTCTCTCTCATCTCACTTCTCCTCTCTCCTCTTTACACTTTATCCTCTTTATTCTCTATCCTCTCTCCTCTTTCTTACTTTTAATCAAATCATATCCTTTTTAATAATTTACTAATATAAAAAGTAATTATACTATTAATTATCTAAACATCTTTATTTTTAAAATCTATTTTTCCTAAAATCTATTTTTCTTGTAATCTATTAACTAAAAACTAATATAAATAGGCCCTAAAAAACCTCACTCATAGGCCATATATAGCATTGATTCCTCAAGTCGCTACTACTACACATAGTTTTATTTAAAAAAAAAGAAGTAATAATATCAATTTTTTTATTAAAATTAAAGTATAATTTTAGAATTTAAAAAATATTTATAAAAAATTTATGAGAACGTATACTAAATAAATTATCATAGTAATAATGAGAATCAAACTCATGTCTGTCTTTATAGAATACGAGCCTATTTTTTATTATATGTATTAACTCTTATTGATTACATATAGTTTTATTACTTCAGCAATTTATTCATTTGTATCTTCCTTTTTAATACAAACGCTATATGTACATTGCGATCTTAAAAAACAAAGTCCTTTTTTCCTAGCAAATATTCGTTCCTTAAAAAATTCTTACAAGATCCACAAATCTAGTAAGAGTAAGAAATTGATTGCTTGGATTAAATACTAGTTTTTGCTACACAATGTGAGTCATTTAATTTGATGGAATTAATTAAATTAAAATTTGGAACTGTAATATATAATATTTGGCAACACACGAGACACTCGCAAGTCGCAAGAATCCATTGTTAAAAAGTCAGCCTACGTGGCTTGATATCTGATTAGACACGAACAAACGAACTTATCTTTAGTGCCTGTTTAGGTATAATAGTTATAAAATTAATTGAGTAAAATCTTCGTTTAAAAAAATTTCACACAAATAATCATTTTTATCCAAAATTGATTTTAGCTAAAATTATAGTTTGAAACCATAGTTTTGAATAATCTACTGAAAATAGCTTTTGGAACAGTGAAAGAGCTTATGGACTATCTAATTACTATTTTACCCCTATTTTTCTTATACCCTCTCTCCTCTCTCCTCTTCATCCAATCTCCTCTTTTCTCTCTCTTCTCTACACTCTCTCCTCTCTCCTATTTTTTCTCTACCCTCTCTCCTATTTAGAGCCTGTTTGGCAAATTGCCAAATGGCTCAAAACCTAGGTTTGGAGAAATTTTAAGCCAAACAGTTATATTTGTTCAAACGGGCTTTTGGACTAAACTATGATTTAAAACCAAGGTTTCAGATAAGCTGGTCAGAGTAGCTTATGGAATAGTAAACTACTTATGAACTAACCAATTACTATATTACCCTTACTTTTTCTTACACTATCTCTCCTCTCTCATACTTTTTCTTATACACTCTCTCTTTTCTTGCTTCCACCCTCTCTCCTCTTTTCTCTCATATCTCATCTCTCCTCATTTAATACTCATACCCTTTTTCGTAATTTACCCATAATAAAAGCACTTCTGAAAATAACTATCCAAACACTCATTTATTCAAAACCATTTTTTTCATAATCTCTTTTCCAAAACCACTTTTCTATAAGCCCGTTTCTAAAATCTTATCGAAACACACACTTATTCTCAACCCTCTCTCATCTCTCATATTTTAATCAAATCATACCTTTTTTGATAATTTATCAATATAAAAAGTAATTCTACTACTAATTATCCAAACATCTCTATTCCCAAAATCTATTCTTCTCAAAATCTATTATCCCCAAAATCTATTCTTTCCAAAATCTATTTTCTAAAAACTAATCTAAACATGCCCTTAATCATATGAACGTAGACTTGGAATGAAGGATACTTCAGCGAAATGAGGTATAGATATGTGAAACTGTTAAAGCTTAAATGATTTACATGTGGTAATTAATTCCTGTGGGCTATGGACAATCGGTTTGATGGTATCAGGTAATAGGAGAGAGAGTCCTGGGTTTATTAAACTAATCAGAGATTAGGGTCAACTCATATATTAATTAATCATAGCGGCCTTCGCCGCCTCTGGCGTGTAGAGATCGTATTCATTTGCTTATTCATTCCTTCTGATTACATTGCTCCACTAAAACAATTTTCTCGCATGTGAAGAAAACCCTAACCAAAATATGAGAGCAAAGGCTTTCTCTCACAAAATTTCCGAAAGAAATACACGCCAGATTTTAGCAGGAAAAAGTTTCTCACAGAATGGAAAAAATTCTAGGGTAATATTTTGTGAACTCTCATCTATGGGTTCTGTCTGCATGAATTATCCTTATCCACAGACAAAATTCACTGGACAAACAGAGTACTTACAACTTCTTTGTAATATAGAAAATAATATTCACGACGGAATTGTAAGATTCAACCTGCACAAAAGAATTTTATTTCAACCACGTACTCGTACAGAACATATGTATATATTTCAATAATCGAGTTTGTTGGTTCTGTAATAAAAACATCTTTCGAGTTTCCATTCTCTCATAATCTAGAGAGCAGGGTGATCATCAAATAATTAGAAGAGCTGTTCCGCTATATTTAAAATTATTCAAAAGATTACTAACAAGAGATTAGGTGGAGCTAAGTTTTCATGGCGTGGCACTATTAGAAGAGTCGTTCATATTTAGTATTTAATAGTACTTTAAATATGATTATCTTTAATAGGATGATATATGTGCTTAAAAAAAAATTATTCAACAGATTGAAGGGCTGCTGCATTTAAACTTAAAACTTTAAATTCCTTCATCCCACATGGAGCAAGGTTCTATCCTGTTTCAATACTTATATAAGATACTGTGAATCACTCATGCTTAAAAATCTCTCCAAATCGATGTAAAAAGTCTTGCCTGCAATAGTGTCATCTTCTTCCATTGTATTTTGTTTGACATAAAATGGATATAAGACTACTGTTAATCTATAACATGAATAAGTATATTAGTAAATTATAAATAAAAATAATTAAATAAATTAAGATTTATAATATGAATATTATCTTACTATATAAAGACAAAGGGAGCAATAAGAGAAGACAACACCCCTTCTGGTTAAAACGCTCGAAGTTTTTTGCGGTTTGACTTAATTACTAGAAATTTTGACTCTTTTAATAGTTTTTACCGATCCTTAGAAAGTAACCAATGCCAAACACCTTTTTTTTAGTGCTAAGGTATTTAAATTTAAGTTCTAAATATAACTGAGATTCCTATTTACAACTACTTGAATTGCTATTTGCAATTATTTCTAAGAAATTTTATTGAGACCTAACTATTATTAATTCAATATCTCGGGACTTAATTGTTATAATTCCTTTCGTTAAGCTTCAACATAGTAATGGGGAGCCATTCAATTCAGCCACTAGCTCTATAGGGTTATCTAATCTCTCTATTATGAATACAAATCTAAACAGAATTTAATACAGAAATACTCAAATCCAAAGGGAAGTCATTCCAAAAGACTGACTTATTATAAGAGATAACCTCTTAAACTTATAAATTCCAAATTGCATGTGTGAAAAATCAAAGTGCTGAATAAGATTTCATACTTATTTCCATGTTGTTAGTCTAGTGTGAGGATGATTTCCTCCTCTCGTGGAGTTTCCACGTTTCAGATTGTCGCAGGTAGTTCATCCCATCGAAGCCTGCAGCTCTTTCCGCATCTGACCAAGTCTGTGATCTCACAAACACAAACGTCTTACACAAACACACGTTATATTCAGAATGAAATAAGATCAAAGGTGGTGATGAAGTACCTGCTAACTTAGGGAGTTGGCGCCAATTATTAGGATAGACATGGGTCTGAATATAAGATATGAGATTCTGCATGGTCTTCTTCTTCACTCCATGTACCTTTCTTAACTCAATTTGCGTGGAAGGAACCTTTTACCGTATGTAATAGCACAAGTCTTTAAGAAAACTATATTTCAAAAGTTAAGTTAAAGAGTTCAAAAACTTACAAGGGCTCTTTAATTTATAAAGTCACCCTTCCAATATAGGACTAACCTTATACCTATTAGAACCTTTGGTAGCTAATAGCTCTTTTTTATTAGTTGACTCTCAATAAAAATACCATTGTAATGAGTATAAACTATTGGGAGAATCACACTCCAAATGCTAATTGATGAAGCTAGAAAGTTTAAGGTCTTATAAGGCCCTTCATTTAATTAATTTTATGGAGTTAATTAAATTAACATGTGGAACTGTAATAATTGGTAACACACGAGATACTCGCAAGCATGCATTTGATGGAACTATCCTTAATCATAGGAAGGTAGACTTGAAATGAAGGATACTTCAGTTTTCAGCGAAACGAGTGCATGATATAAATATGTGAAACTATTAAAGCTTAAATGATTTACAAATTACACTTGATAATTAATTTCAGTATAAGGGACAATTAATCAGAGACTAATAAACCCATATTTTTATATATTTACTCATATCATTTTAATAGTATTTTATTATTTTAATTATTAATTTTATTATCTGCATATTAATTGGATTAATGCGCCTTGTATTTTTATAATTTTTTCAAAATAATTATTTTTATAATTACATATATTGTATTATTATAATTTATATTTAAATATTTAGGAGGAACTAAAATTTATAAATTACAGCGAAAATTATAAATTTAAAAGTGCATCTGAGTACCAATGGGTCAAACTTTGCTAGTTTGCCCATTAAGATTTGTTTTTGCCGTCACCTTAACACTCCGTCGTCACGCCCATCTCACCCCACGACTCCGCTCATCATCCCACGCCGTCAACATCCATTCATCCACCTCCACCAACATCATCTCCATCTCACACCCATCACGCACGGCCTCCACCATACCCATGTCACCCCATCGTCCACGGCAGCTCATCGGCCCAGTGGCAGGACGCGCACAGAGAAAGGGAAGACGGCAGAACAGAGGGAAGACGGCACAAACGAGAGACGTGAGCGAGAACAGAGACGGCAGCACGTTCGACGATAGCGGCGAGGGAGAACAGCGTCGCGCACACGGACAGACCAGACCAGAACAGAACAGCAGCTCAGCGACCGCGAAGACGGCAGAACGGACGTGAACAGAGCGACTGCACAAATATTATTCACGGGAAAAATTCACAAAAATAAACTAGAGTTACAACTTTTTGTAATATAGAGAATAATATTTACGACGAAATTGTAAAATTCAACCTGGATTAAAGAATTTGTTCCAATCACTCATACAGAACATATATTTGAATAATTGAGTTTGTTGGTTCTGTAATAAAACACCTTTTGATTCTCTCATATCTGGAGCAGGGTGATCATCAAAGTACTTTGGAATCTTGTCATGAGTTCTATATGAGAAGATTACTTTAAAGTAGGGACCTTATAAAGCTTTAGGTTATTCAACTCCAACAGTTTGTAAGGCTTTTGCATTTAAACTTAAAACTTTAATTTAATTCCTTCGTCCCACATGGAGCAAGGTTCTCCATCCTCCTTCAAGAAGAAAATAGTACATGAGATAATTAAGATACCAGTAGAAACAACAAGAGATCACATACAGTAAGTCAAATTCAAATTTAAAAAGTCCAAATTCTAAAATACCGATTAATTGTCTATTGTTACTCAAGATGTTTATTGCAGGACAAACACCATAAGCTATAATTCAGCAAGCATTAAGAATAACTAATCTTCATTTATATGGTTTATCTTAATCCTTAACGTAACTAAAACAACAGTTATTTACAAGGAAGAGTTTGTAAATCAAGGTTTAGAATACTGACCTGCAAAATAACCTAGGGTCTTCCTCTTCTACTGTATCATGTGTCTGGCATGCATCAACTTATAAACATCCTAACTTGGCTATCATCTCTGTTAACAGATTTAACAGAATACTCTGATCGCCAGAATTAACAGTCTTATATCCATTTATATTAAGCAAAACATACATGATTAACTCAAGAAGACGACACTACTGCAAGTAGAACTTTCTATGTTTGTGGCTGGTTGTGAAGGATTTCTACGTCGCCAATGGTTTAAATTCAGGCAAAAACAAAAAATCTCGGACATAAATAAAAAATTATATTTTGAACTTAATCACGTACCAATAATCATCTGCCACAAGCTTAAAGTTAACCATTCGTAATATAATATTTATTGCAAAAATCTGTCTCGTCACACACAAATCTGGAAATCATGAAAGATGCTCGTCAAATTTAGGTAGCTTGGTCGGTTATCCAGCATCAATGATTGAGTGTATATATGTTGGAAATCGTGCCCTAGGGGCCAATCATTGTCTTATGAACATTATTGATTTATGAATTTATTAATTGAGTTATCATATTATTTGCATGTTTACTATGATGACCATCCTTGGATAATTCATGATATTATCCTAAATGTCCCTGGTCGATCATCTATGGGGGAGCACAGATGAAATAAGACCAGTATGACTTTGAAGATGTATAGAGATATAAATCAAAGTTATAAGCACATGTAAGAGTACAAGGTGCTGGACCGACCCGCTATGAGAGAACTGCATGGGTAACGTCATAAGCTTCTCTCATATACAAACCATGTCAATACGCCCTTTGACCTGAGATCATCATGGATTCCTACATGACAAAACGCTCAGCTTTGACCTAGTCAAAAGTCACTTTTGACCGAGTGATCATAAAGACTATGTTTGGCCTTAGTGGTTTTTCATGCGGAGGAATGTGAATGGTCAAGATGGAATTTGTCCCTCACATTCGTAGAGAGATATTACTGGGCCCCTCGATGAGTGAGTCTGAGAAATGTATGGCCATAATGTAATGGAAAGGTAGTTCCATTTCTATAGTCAGACTACTCAGGGATCGAGAAAGTAACGGTCAGGAATAAGAGGATGACATTATCCATGCCTCATCCATGACCAAAATATCGCGTAACAGAAGGGACATGATATGGTTGTATAAAATGTTACATCGTTTATCGATCCTCATATGATTTGGGTAGTCGTTATGTCTTGCTAGAGACCGCTTGTGACTTGTGGGCTAGTATAGCAAATGGCCCACTGCCAACTTCATATGGGCCTACAGGGTCGCACACAAAATAGCCCAACACGAGCTATGATGTCCAGATTCATTGAATCTAAGACATGTCCATATTCAATGAATGATCCATGATAGATGTATATATATTTATTTATATTTATATTCGTATATATATATATATATATATATAAATTCGTATATATACATTATATGTATATATGAGATTTAATTTATAAGGATAAATTAAATCTCTATCACGTTTGAAATTCGAAATTCAAATTGATAGGATATCTCAAATTTGATTTATGAGAATAAATCAAATATAGTTCAGTCTCATCTTTATTTAAAATTAAATAAATGGATAATGAAATCTGTGGGACAGATTTGATATTATTTATTTAATTAGTTTCTTATAAAATTATACAATATATGATATTGTATTAATTTTAGAATTAATATAAGATTAACTCCAAAATCCAATTCGGTTGACAGAGAAAAACGCATAGCATCCTATATATCTGATTTTAGGAGCTGCGTTTTGCACAGAGAAACATATAGAACATAGAAAGGCCGAAGGGGACTCTGCAAAAGGTTTGCAGATAAGAAACTGCCGAAATAGAGACGGAGAGGACGAACTCTTGAGAAAGCCCTGGAGGGACAAGAGACGCTAGCACGTCGTTTGTGGTTGGAATGCTGTTCGTGTGGATACCAGTAGAGGAAGCCGACCTGAGTCGTCGACTTCTTGTGATCAGAAAGGGAGCACGAGCCGCAGAGAGAAGCTGTGAACGTCGTGACCGAAAGCTGTGGAAGTCGCTGAGGCACACTAAGGGTAATACTTCTTCCCACTTGACTTAAACATATACGGTAGATCCTGGCAAGGAATGGAAAAATTTTTAAATTAATTTCCGCTGCGTGTCTTCCAATTCCTTACAATATATAGACAAAATAAGTTAAATAAGTCAAAAAATAGAGTAAGCAATAGCCGCAGTATTGAAGAAATAAACGAATAGATTAGTATCTTTTTTGTATTAATCGTCATAACATTGAGAGCTTGGGACACAATCAGGAAATGAAGCCCCACCACCTTTTCTAATTTCTGTTTTCTTTGTTTCAAGGTGATACACTGTAGTGATGAGAGGACACTGTTTCTTCTTCATGAAAGAGCGAATTCATTATATTAGCTTTAATTTATTGGATACACATACAAATCATTATCAACCATACTACACAATAGAAATATGTGGAGTCTTCAATTAACCATAATACATAGCACTCTCCTAACTAGCTAGCTTCTCTTACGCATTACAATTTACAAAATAAGCCTTACACACAACAATACATGAATAGGGAAATACATACGATTGGGTAGGTTTCACCGTGAACTATATATAAATTAAAATGTCTTAGTCAAAATAAGCCAATATATTCGTCGTACAAACCATTGTGTCCCGAAAGATGTGCATCGTATTCATATCCCGGGGACAAGGGTAACAATGCTTCGTCACTACGGACGACGTAGGAAACGTCAACCATGTACGGCTCTGTCAAAAAATTTTCACTCATAGTCTCAACGAACGCATCCAAATATTCTTCATTACTGAGGAAAGCAACAGTATCGGTACTGGAAGGCACTTGGAAGGCACTTGAGATTTGGGACTCGCCTGCTACTGAATCACATTGTGAAGAAGGAGCTGTGATTGTGCTGATAGTGACTGATGAGTCGCTGATCTCTTGTCTGGATGTTTCAAATGGAATTTGATCCTTTGACTCGAAGGCTTTATTATCTTCTGCATGCGCAACTGAGTTTTCTTGAACCCTCTTCTTCAGATTGGTGTGCCAGTGGTTTTTTATTTCGTTATCAGTTCTTCCCGGTAAACAAGTAGCAATCTTTGACCACCTACGTACAATTTGTTGATGCAACAGCTTGTTAAGACTATACTTAGCACTAGCTAGATTAAATTTTTAATGTTAAGATATTTAAAATTATATTTGACAAGCTGCCTAAATGTTTTAGACCATTCTGACATAAAAAAATCCCATCCTTGTGAATTTTTTCTGCTTTGAAAACGTTAAAAATGAACCTACGGTTCTAGAAATAGTTAGGCCTTGTTGAGAATGATCGTATAAACTTTTAAGTAGCAATGAGTGGTGACTAGTGATATTTCAAAGGGTGACTGTCATGATTCATGAAAGATTTCGTGAAATAGAATCTATGACAAGGAATTGAGTTTTTTATTCCTAGCTAGCTAGAAGAAAATAGGAAACTTGCTATGAATCTCTGAAGGATATTTGAGACAAAAATCTACATAAATCCTCACAAAAAAAATCTGGCGACAGATCTGCAAAAAAAAAATTGTAATCAAGAAACTTGTGCCTGTCAGACTGTCACATTAAATTTGTAGCAGATTTATCACAAAATGGGTCTCAAGTTCCATCGTAAATTCATCCCAAATTCCCTTCTTCTAGTAGATTCTGTCACATAAAACCGAAAGAATTACGGCTATTTAGATAAAATTTAAAAAAATTATAAAAAAAAAATTAGATAACTTTTAAAAAAATATAAAAAAAATAATTTTGAATAAACAGTTATTTTAATAGTTATTTTCATAAATACTTTTATTATTGATAAATTATAAAAAAATAGTATGATTATTAAATATATGAAAGATGAGAGATGGTGTAAAAAATAGAGAAAATAGTGTAAGAAAAAATAAGGGTAATATAATAATTAGTTAATCCATAAACTATTTTAATATTCTATAAGCTACTCTAACTAATTTATCTAAAATTTTAGTTTTAAATCATAATTTGATCTAAAAACTCTTTTAAATAAATATAACTGTTTATTTTAAAAAAATTTAAAATTTAAATTTTGTCTAAATCTAAATTTAAAATATAAACTGGTTTCAAACACACACCTCAACGGCAAAGACATGGGGTTAAAGGTCTTAAAATTTTTATTAGTGCTATTTAAAAGTTTATAGTAATCACAATTCGGTACTAATCATGTTGATGAGAACACATTACAAATCTACACACGACAAAGTGAGTGAAACCAGGTCATCTCTTTATTTCATAGGCATGATGTCATCCATGTATATAAAAATAGATATCAAGGTTTTTTAAAATTTTCTTAATGTTAACTCTATATAATTTCGATATTTTGCATGTTTTGCCTAAGGATTTTTATCTTATCTTTAATATAAAATTTTATTTATTTTTGTCCACCACATTATTTTTTTTCTAGAACACCCCTATTCAATATTTTACCATCGATCCTTAATATATAAATTAATTTAAAAGCTATATTTAATCATAAATATAAGATTTTAATTCATTTTATTTTAGTATTTATCAATTTTTTAAAATTAATTTATTTAAATTATAGTTATATTTATTATAATTAATTTATTTATTTAATTTTTTAATATTATTAAATTAATCAATTCACTCTTATATTATATAATAATTGATGGAGCATTATTTTTTTATAATCTAAATGACTAAAAGTCGTCAGTACTCAATAGTCTAATTAAACAAAGAGTGTTTTAAAGAAATTATTACAAATTTTTATTGACACGTCAATATCTTGACTTAATTATTTTCATAATCCGTGTAAATTAGATCAAACAACGTAACTCTTTATAACTAGGACCCGGTTGGAGTACCTATTACCCAGTTTTTGTTGAAGTCTGATGATAGTGTCGTCTTCTTGGGGAGAGTAATTCCCTCTTTTGATGTCTGGTCTTAGATAGTTCATCCACCGAAGCCTGCAACTCTTTCCACACCTTGCCAGTCCTGAAAACCTAGTCTTAGTATCGAAATTCGGCTAATCCCAAGAACAACAAATGAAGATCAAATTCAAAGCTAATAAATTAGCGATGTTCAAATAATTAATATAGTTACCAGCAAACTGGGGGAGTCGTCGCCAATTCCAACAGCCATACCTCGTAACATAAGCGACCAACTTCATGTCTTCTTCTGGCGTCCATGTTCCTTTCCTGATGCCATTTTGGTTGCAGTATGGGATTCTCACCATTTCTCTCTCTATGCGTGTACAAGTTTAACTAGGGATTGGTTTGTGTATGTGCCAATTGTGTTTCTTTTTAAAGTGCTCACTAATAACAATGTGTGTGATTATGGGCTATTTTGAATAGGATTTTGAAAATGGATTTATAAAAAAAAAAGATTTTTTGGCAGCTTATAGAAAAGGCCTTTTAGAGAAGAGTTTATGAAAAAGGTAATTTTAAATAAATGAGTGTTTGGATAGTTATTTCTAGAAGTACTTTTATTATTGATAAATTACGAAAAATAGTATGAGTATTAAATGAAGAGAGATAAAAGATGAGAGGAGAGAGGAGAAATGATGTAAAAAATAAAATAGATAGTGTGTAAGAAAAAGTATGAGAAATGATATAAGAAACAGTAGGGGTAATATAATAATTAGTTAGTTCATAAGTTCTTTTACTGTTCCATAAGCTACTCTGATCAATTTATCTAAAATCTTAATTTTAAATTATAATTTAATCTAAAAATAGTTTGAATAAATATAACTATTTATTTTAAAAAAATTTAAAATTTAAATTTTGAAACACACTCTATATAGGAAACAACACGGAGAGAGAGAGAGAGAGGGGACAAAGAGTCGGTGTACGTACGTTAAACTGTTTTGACGACTACGTACGACGCATGTGCCGTCACACAGCTAAAACGTGTCGCACACTATTTATTCGATACTTTTTCCTTTGAAATCACATCCATAAACAATGGGATAGAACAAAAAGAATCTTTCAACTAGATGAATTATTGTGGGTTATGAATGAAGTCAAATTTAAGTTCTCTCTCACTCGTTGAATACATATATATAAAATATCAGCAGAGTGTCACAATTAACAGCGTCGAGTTGGGCTATAAATTTAGTTTTTGATGTAACATAAATATCAGAGTAAGATGGGGTCGTGCTCATGGGGAGGTTGCACTTTTACTAATTATAATAATTAATAATTAAGAAAAATTAGATGAGATGAATTAATACATGAGAGTAAAATGAAAATAATAGTAACTAAGAGTTATAAACTCAACCACTTAAAGTGTTAGAGTTCAAGATTCACCCTATGGGTTACTAGTTTCTATCTTTAAATTGATTTTTTAATTTATTATAGTGACAATTATTTTTAAAATATTATAATATTCTCCTAAATTATTATTCTTCATTTAATTAGAGTTAAATTTGTTCCTACGAATACCCAAACAATTAATTAAACTATGAAGTTATAGTTTTAAATCACTATTAATATCTATAATTATCTCTAACATAAATAATCATATATATTTCTCTTGATCTAAGTCATATTTTTACCTCCCAATCCCTCAAAATTACTTATAAATTAAATTAAATGATAGTCAGTCATAAAATCTATATGAAAAAAACAAAAAATAGATATAATAAAAGGAAACAAAATATGTTTAAGAAAAATATGTGAAAGGGTTAAAGCATAATAATATAAACTAGCTTCTTAGGCTACATCTCTATCTTAATTGGAGAATTTAAAAACTCATAATAAAATAAACTATAAATAATAGTGTTCTAAAATTTTTAAACATAACAAAAAATTACAAGGAATTAAGAAGATTAAGAAACTCTAAAACTTTTTAAAATATACACCTATTTAATTAAAAAAATATAGACTTGTCAAAAAGAAATGAAAAAAAAAAAACGAGCAACGATCGGACTAGTTAGTGCCTGGTATGAATGATCAAAGTTAACAACATTGAAGTCCTCTCCTTATTAAATAACCAAAAAGCTAGCTGGCTAGTTTCACAGGGTGTATTTCAAGGATAACAAGATGTGCCCCAAGTCACGTTCATCAAATTATGTACTATCTCCTTGTGGGGCAGTAATTGATTAATTGAAAGGATCGCTTCATCAGTTATGTACTATTATCAAGGATTCCGTATCATTTTTTAATTGCTCACTCTGCCATGAATGTCATGATTAATGACAGTTAAGTTTAGTCTCTGGTTTAAAAAAAACAAATAAATTGTAAATATCGATTTTAACAACTGAAATTCAAGAGTCCCGAATTGAACTCTCGATTTACAATTGAAATTCTTATACACAACTGTTTCTGATTAATCAATATTCACTAATTATTTTTCAGGGAGCTAACTGTTATTAATTCTGATTAATCAATGTTGTGGAGCCATTCCACCCATTAATTAACATCTTCATTATTGAAGTACGTGCCCAAGATCTCTTCACAAATGACGCTCTCCTCCATTGAAATTAAATATCAAAATACCCATCTTCCTTTGTACTCACACCCCAACCATAAAGGAAAAACAAAGAAAAAGCTGGAAAACTAGCTACTTCTATAATTAGGGAACGTGCTTCTTCTTAATTTATAATTATCAGATATTGGAAATTGAAACTAAAATGTATACAACTTGTAAATAGCAATTGATCCAATTGTTTAAGTATGTAATTCATACTTTGTGATGACATAAATTAATTTAAATCTTATTATCAGTAGATAATCTATAAGTATATTTATAGATTATTTTTTATAAGTATATTTAATTTTATTCCTAATGATCTCTTGAAATTTATTCATGTAAACTTTTGTGTACATGCAATCATGTACACAGTAAAATACCTCTGATTAAGAAGTTATTTATACATCCGATGCCAATTAGTAAAGAAAATAACGATACAATGAAATATTTACGAGTGCTAATAATTATATTCTATATATATATGCATCTCAATGAAGCATGGCAGCTAGCAGTCTTCTATTTAATTAACTGGTCTTAGAATTTCTTTTTCTTTTTCTTGTTTGTGTTGGATATCGTTTGAGCAGTTATTATTATACGATCGATATCTAAGATTAATTGTTATCCAACATATGGTCTGGATTTCAAATAGAAAGAAATCAAGCTGCTCACTTGAATTATTGAATCATCATATGGGTCGGTTGCAAGTCGGCACTTGCAATTGGCTTTTTCTAAATGTTCCATTAAACTAGTGTTAACAAAATTAAACTAGTGCCTAAAAAAGAGCCTGCTTAATACTGTTAATAAAAGTTTAATATCATTTAAAAAAAAAGATACATCTCAGATGACTTAAGATACTAGGCTATGATATCAGCAAAGAATACTCTTAATTAAGAAAACAAAGGAGAAACAACTACCAGTACTCGTATTTTGAAATTAACCAACAGGAATTATATTGGAATAAATGGTTAAAACTTAATGATTTAAGGTTGAGTAGTTGTCGTATAAAAGGGCAATTGACAATTAAATGTAGGGTTTGAGGTCCCCCGCCCCCTTGTTACCATCGTGTTCGTGTTCGTGTGTAGGGGCACACGAAAGAGGAGAGTGACGCAGATATTTTTTATATGTATATAAATAAGTGATGCAGATGCCGCAGAATCGCAGATATTTTAAGTATGGGAAATATCTTCATTTAACGTACATAGGATTAATGATGTAACCCATTACTAGATCCGAAACTGAATCTTGAGTGTGAGTCTAATAAAAAATATATGTTAAAAAAGATAGATATGAGCCCCAAAATCAAATTGATTAATTGTTAGGATATTTATTTAGAAGGCCAACTTGATAGAGTGGGACTGAAGGATACCTATCTAAATATTGGAAGGAGACTCTAATTATCATTTTAAATTTGTTAATTTAATATTTTTTGTTATTAAAATTAGCAATATTTATTTTAAAAGATTAAAATTATATTTTTTAAATTTAAGAGATTAAAATAAAAAAATTTTAAATCTAAAAGACTAAACATATAATTTAACAAAAATAAATAGATAAAAATATACTTTTAATCTTTGAACTTCACGTCAAATTTTATTTTAATTCTATGATTTTAAAAAATATTTTTTTAAATTTTATAACCCTGATATTATTAAGTGTTAATAAAATTTGCTTATGTTAACATTTTAAACATTGACAAAAAATTAAAAAAATATTATTTAAATTTTAAATTAAGAATTACTAACAAATATTTATTGTTACTTACTTTATAAAAATAGTTAATAGTTTATAAAATATAATAAATAAGCTGATTTAAAATTTTAAAATTTAAATAATATTTTTTTTATATTTTTTCTATTCTTAAATATTGATATGTTAAATTTAATTTTTAAAAATAATAATTAATATAAAAAATTATCATTTGAAAATAATAGAATTAAAAGATTAAAAAATAGTATTTTATAAAATGGTGTGATGAAATTAAATTCGTGATATAAAATTAAATGAGTTTTAAAATGCAAAGTTAAAAAAACAAAAGTTTGTTGGGACGGATCAGATTTACAGTATACAAAGATAGAAATGGATGATATGTCTCATCACACTGGGGACGTGGGTTAGGGACGTAGGGTGGGGGAGTCCAAACAATTTTGATGGCAACATTTGTTGAAAAAATGGTGGAAGGCCAATTTCATGGACATTTGTTAATTGTGGCAGGCACTTAGCCGCAATATTGGAATATTAAAATGAGTTTGCATGCGTCATAAGGTCATATGGCGGCCATCCTACTCCGATGTGGGTCTCACAAGGAGGTCCCACTTACCCCACTCCATTTTCTTTATTGTTTCTTGACAACGCCATTCGCTAGGGCCCCAGTCCCCACTGACATTTTTATAGATCAATGATTTTTTCCCACTTATTCAAATGATAAGTTGTTTTCTGTGCTGAAAATTGAGAAAGCTATGTTGTGTGAAAGGAAAAAAATCAAAATTTTAAAAAGTTTTTTGATTTAAATTTAAATTTAAAATATTTTAAAATAAATAGATATATTTATCTAAAATAATTTTTAAATTATAATTTAAAATTAATATTTTAAATAAATTATTGAGATTAACTTTTAGAATAACAAAAGAGTTTATAGATTATTCAATTACTATTTTATTTTTATTTTTTTCTTATACCCCTCTTATATTTTATCTCTCATCTCTCTTCCTCACTCTCTCTCATTTTTTTTCTCTATTTTTTATCCCTTTCTCATATATCCTATTTTTAATAAAATTATATACTTTATATTAATTTTTCAATTACAAAAATTCTCTTTATAATAACTAATAAAATATTTATTTATTTAAAATTATTTTTTTCTATAAATTCATATCTAAAAATTCTTTTTAAAATCTGTCTAAAAGCTTTATTTTTTCTTTATCATAGTGCATGTTTAATTAACTATAAAATTTAAATTTTAAAAAAAATTTTACTCAAATTTTAATTTAATTTTTTTTAAAATAAACAGTCATATTTAATTAAAATAATTTTTAAACTAAATTATAATTTAAAAGGGCTATTTTAGATGAATTACTTAAAATAACTTTTTAAACAGAAAATAAATTTATAAATTATAAAATTATTATTTTACCCATATTTTTTATATCACACTCTTTTTTTTTTCCCCCTCTTTTTCTCTTCTTCCTGACTTCCATGTTGCCCTCCGCTGTCCTCCAACTTGGGTCACCTCCACCATCGTTAGAATTGGGTCGCCTCCACCGCGTCAAAATTGGGTCGCAAGAATTGGGTTACTTCCATGCTGTGTTGCCCCAAGAGGAGGTAGTCCTGAGAATACAAATTTAATTTTTTTAAAAAATACTCTCTTGTTGTGAAAGATAAAAATTATTTATATTCTAAATTTTAAAAAAATAAAAAAAAATCTTTACCTAAATAAAAAATAACCACGTTGCTTTCTTGTGTATGGCTAAAGTTAAGCCCATGATATTGTTAGAGGCGGCTTAGGACTGTGTTGGCGTAATTTGTATTTAAAAAAATGTGTCTAACTTTTCAAATAATTAGTATGCTCAAATGTCTCCCGTTGTAATTTGGCAAAAAATAAAAAAAAATCATTAATTAATATATATAAACTGCGGATAATATTTCTCACTTTAACGTCGTACAAGTTCCCCCGTATGAGGTGGCGGGAGAAGCCCCCATTTGTCGTACAATTACATATTGCTTGACCGCCTCATCCATTTCAAACATTTATAAAGCCACGCACGCAATTAATTGCCCAATTATTCTTATTTTTATACCAAAAAAGAGTGAGTTAGATGGCCAAGATGAAAACAAACCTCATAATAAGAAAACATACGACTGCGCAGTTACTATTATTTATCAATAAAATTTTTATATGGCTAGTGGCTTAGAATATGTGCCCTTATAAAATGCGAATTAAATTCTTGTAAATTGGATATAAACTTTTGTTGATCCCGTACTGTGCATCGTTTGAAGTTTCCCTAACTTCCTCACATAAATTTTGTCCGGAAAGAAACATGGATATGAGAAAAACTTGAAAATGGTGCTTCCTGGATTACATGAACTTGGAACTAAGATCCAGGCACTCTGTTTGATGTGAAAGTGAAAGTAGGACAACACGATTACAATTTAGAAAGAAAGACCAGCAGATCTATATTTAGTATTTACTTTGATCTTTTCTTCTTCTTCTTTTATAATAACAATATACACCTTTCAATCTCGAGTACCGTATATATGAGTTAATTAAGAGAGATATTTTAATTTAAAATATAAAATTTTAATCTTATTTATCCCTTACATCTCTCTTATGTCCTTTTAAAATTATCTCTATTAATTATAATATTATAAATAATTAAAAATATCAATTATTTTTAAAAATAACTAATTTAACTATTTTTAATCTATATAGATTAATTATCTAATTTTTATATTTAAGATAGATATATTAATAAAATATACGTGATATTGATATATGTGGATTAATAGTGATGAAAAGAGGCCCTTAATTAAGTAATTTAATTATCCAAAAATCTTAATAATAATTAAGAAATAATTAACAAGAAGTTTAGAGTATTTGAGACACATTAGTCATTAAATCATTTCTATAGAATTTCATAATAATTTACTAATAAAAATGCCTATCCATAAAACATCGCATAACATGGAGATATTTAAATTAAGACGGTAAATTGTCGATCAAAATATGAATTTAAAAGACTAATTAAAATATGAATGATTTAGATATTTAATATAAAATCTAAATATTTTAGAATAAATTAAACAATACTATACAAATTTGAAATATATTAATCATTATTTGCGTGAACTTTTTCATTTTAATTTGTCTGAACAAATTTTATTAAACCATTGAGAATTATTTGTTTGTTTTGAAATTCTTTTAGAAAATAACTTCGAGATTCTGTGCATTTCGGCCTTTGGGTTCAAATATGTATGTTACATTCTTTAAGCTAGATTGTGAGTTTCATATTCACTAAAAAAAAAATGATTGTAAGTTTCATATACTGTACGAAATCTAAAATTGGGTATACTGTTAATAATTATGCAAAAATATGGATAAACAGTTGGGGACTTGGGGTATAATAAAACTCGAAGGAAACATGCAAATTATACAATAATCCATAGCATTTCCATATTTTCCCGATCCCCACAACACATAATATCATTATTACCATTTCAGAAAAATAAGTACATAAAGATTAAATCTTTATAAAAACAAATGAATTACTGATGAAGAAACGAGGACAAAGAGAGATGGACAGGATATTCCACTAAAAAGTTTTGCCCCTTTCAACAAAAGACGCTTTGCGAATCAGACATTTTGTCCTTGGAAGAAATAGGGAAGACAAAGTTTATCATCATCAATTTGACGGTTCATCTCAGAACTTTTGATCTCACTTAACTTGGCTTGAGAAATAAAGATTTAGCCCAAGTCTCAGGCTCTGCATGACTAAATATAGCCCATAAGTAGGAAAATGGTCCTTCCTAATAGGAAGTGTTGGCTTTCCTAATAAAGGGAAATAGTCATAGAAGATGGGATTATTGTGATTCTAACATAAACGAAAGAAAGCATAACATTCCAGCTAGCTGTCATCAAACAGTAGGAGGGATCTTGGAATTGGAGGCAAATTCATATCCAAAAATCCCTCAAGAATTGGAACTATCTGACACATGGATGGCCTGTTTGACTCTTCATCATGTACGCACCATGAAGCAAGTTTTATTATCCTAGTCAGCTCCTCAACGTCTGCATTCCGCTCTAACGTAGGATCCAAAACGTCGAGAACATCACCTCCTCGGATTACTACATTTGCAGCCCACGTAGGAAAGAACTTCACTCGGCCAGATGGCTCTGAGTTTCTTCTTCCTGACACCAATTCGAATAACATCATTCCATAACTGTAAACATCAACTTTTGGTGAGATAGTCACACCAGAAATCCACTCTGGGGCAAGATAACCTCTTGTCCCTCTCATGTTTGTGACAATTCTGTTGATTTCCATTCCAACTAGCTTTGTAAGGCCAAAGTCTGCAACTTTTGGGCAAAAATCAGAATCTAATAGAATGTTTTCTGGCTTTATGTCACAGTGTATGATGTAGTCTCTACTCTTCTCGTGGAGGTAATTAAGTCCTCTCGCTGTTCCTATAGCGATTTGGTACCTCAATTTCCATTCTAATTTCTTGGAGTTCTCTTCTTGAAACAGATGGGCATCCAATGAGCCATTTGGCATGTAATCATAAACCAGAAGCTTTCTGTTGCCTTCAGAGCAGAACCCAAGAAGACGAACAAGATTAACATGTTGGACTGTACCTATGGTACTGACTTCTGAGCGAAATTGTTTCACGCCTTGGCTTATGCTTTCAAGCTTCTTCACTGCTATGACACTGGAATCAGGCAAGGTGCCTCTGAAAACAGAACCAAATTCTCCTCCTCCTAGTTTTTCGGAGAAATTCTTGGTTGCATTTTGTAAATCTCTGTACCCATATGCCATCAATGAACCCTCGACCGATTTTCCTTTTGCAAAAATTCTTCTCCTTCTTCTGATTATCACAAACAGCAGAATGGCCAGGAGAGCCCCTAAACCACCTACAATTCCTGCCACAGTACCAATAATTTCTCCACAATGCCTAAATGCCATCGATGAACCCACCAACGACCTTCCTAATCCAACTCCTCTCTTTTTCCTTCTCATCATCACAAAGAGACAAATTGCTACGAGAACCCCTATACCCCCAACCAAGCCTACCACAATACCAATAATGTTTTGCTTTTTGTGTTTAGCATCTGAAAACTCAGAAGCTGCAACTTTTAGAAATAATGTTTTCTCATTATTCTCATCATCAGAAAGTTGCTGCAGACTTATTAAATCTCCTTGCCAAATTGAGCACCCATCACTGTCATAAGCATAAGCGGAGCAGTAGCAATTATTCAAGCAGGTGGACTCGCATTCCCCAGCATTCCCTACTTCTACAGATTGTGCATGATTAGGTAAGGTCACGTTTGGCATTGCCAAAAACCCGTCTTTCTCCCTATTTGATGAACTTGGATTCTCACATTGTAACTTGGCTTTCCTCTCACACCCACCCGAGTAATCCTGCAGATCCCATTCAGTCTGTGACTTTGGCTTAAAGCCAGTCAAACAAGAACAAAACGGCAGGGAATTCTCATTACAGCTCCCAAACGCTCCACAGATAGCATAAACCTCACATTGTCGTCTTGGCTGAGACCAGAACAAATTCCACTGCTGGCTGCTTTCAAGCCATGAGAGTTGCTGGATTTGCCCCGAGATTGACATCACCAAATGGGATAAAATTGAAGTGTTATACATGGAGTAAGTGAAATAGCTCTCATTCTCGTTTGAAACAAAGGTGAAATTATACAAGAAATTCGCCCTCATTTCAGGGACCAAGCTGAAAATTTGTCCATTCCAAGGACCACTAGTCCAATACTGTTCAGACTTGTTCCAAAGAATTAAGTACGAGGTGGTTCCCTTCGGGTCAAGTTCCAGAGAGAAGAGACCCGTCGCAGGATCTTCATTGTTCCTCCAGGAAGTGAGATATTGAGGCTGTTTTGTCTTCTGGTTGAGTTTAATTTTACCACCAGGAAGAAACGTGTTGGTCGGGTTATCAATACTCTGCCATAAGTTTTCTGAAGATTCTAGCTTGTCTCTTAGGACAAGATTCCCAGAATCCAGGAGTATAGCTACAGCAGAATATGAGGTGGTGGAAGTCAAGTTTGTCGACCAAACTGGGATTTGGGACTCGTTGAGGAGAACCAAATTACCGTTGGATACAATTAACTTGGCTGAATTTTTATTGGAGACAGGGACGTCTCTGTTTGCGACCCAAACAACGGTCTGTTGAGAGACCTTTTTATACCAGATGCCTATGTAGTAGTTGGAAGAATTACCTGGCTTGAAGAAACCCAATTCGAAGACACGACCTGATGAGATGATAGTTTGATCCCCGGAAAGAGTTTGATTTGCAGAGATGGTATCAGTTGCGAGAGAAGGTATGCTGCCAAAAGAGAAACAGAGGACAAGAACAGAGAGAAAACGCCATGGGTTCTTCATTGCATGGGGGAAAATTGTAATTTACAAACAAGATTAGTTTGCCCAAAATAAAAATGTTCACTTTGCATTAGATGTGCTTATCAGCGATTTTAGAGAAGGCTTGGCCATTGATGCGTCTGAGGCTGCCTGAAGTCATGGTCTGATAGAGCCATGGGGCGAGAAGCAAACCACACACGTAATTTTCTGGCTGACATATTTGAATTTTTGCATGTGGTCATTGTGTTGACTTTGACTTTGACTTTCATTCGTATAACGAATAAGTTTTTTTGAAAGAAAAGAGAAAAAATATCTGACGAAAAGAGAAAGGGAAATTTGGCAGAAGCAGATGCGGATTAGTGTTTAGGTAATAGATTTTAAGAAGAATAAATTTTAAAGAATAAAATTTAGAAAAATAGATTTTAAAGATAATAGATTTTAAAAATAGAAATGTTTAGATGATTAGTAGTAAAATTATTTTTTATATTAATAAATTATTAAAAAAGATATAATTTAATTAAAATATGAGAGATAAGAGATAATAGAGAATAAATAGGAGAGAGAAAAGAGGGTAGAGAATAAATATGAGTAAAATAGTAATTAGATAGTCCATAAACTCTTTTACAGTTTTAAAAATTATTTTCAGTAGTTTATTCAAAATTATAGTTTTAAACTATGATTTTAGTTAAAATTAATTTTAGATAAATATAATTATTTATTTTAAATTTTTTAAATTAAAATTTTATTCAAAATTAATTTTTTAATCTAACTCCTAAACAGGCACCATATCAAAGATTATGACTGGTGCGGGAAGACTGAAGAGTGGCAGTAGCGACAAAGAGAACAAACAAACAATCTTTGTGAACAATAATAACAACGGCCAATATAATGCACATTTTTTTTTTCTCCCTGAAGTATGACATGATTGTACTTTTCATTAATAAAAAACAATTGACAGAAATATATTAAATTGCAGCATATTTGTTCCTTTTATTTTGATTCGCTCGGGCTCTATGAAATTAACCATCACTATTCACTGGTCTGGTATGTATGCTTTTGCCTTTTCTGCTTAATACACGATTGGTTGGACATGTTTACGGTCAAAGCTGGTTTGAGTTCAAAGTTCAAACTTATAAAGCTTTTGATATTCGCAAGATTGACAATGGGCTTCTTTTATAGGCCCATTTGAAACTCAATTATTTCCTATATTTTGGATGTATTTTAATCTCTTCTTATTAAAGTGGAGGTGAAATACCTATCATCCGTAACTTTATTAATGAAGGGATAAGATATATAATTATTTAAAATATATTTATTTTTTAGAAAGTACTATTTTATTATATGCCACATTTGGGAATGTAACCTAACTCTTAAGTGCGTAAGTTTACATTTAAGAGTAATTAATAGATCACTCTACCCAATATTAGTATCGTCTAGAAGAAATTGAGACTTTTCTTTACCCTTAGATAGTAGGTGATCCCAACTCCTTTTCAAAAATTTTTGTACAAAAAAAATAAAGTGGAGGTAAAATACCAATCGTCTGTGAGTTCCGCTAGTAAAGGGGTGAGGCATACAATCATTTAGAGCGTGTTCGATCCCTGTGAAGTATCACTTTTTTATAATTCTAGTCGTGGTATTTAGGGAAACATCCTAACTCCTAGGTATTTAGATTTATGCTTGAGGGTAATTGTCAACTCGTCTTGTCGGATATTAGTATTGCTTAGGTAGAGATTTCGCCTTGCTCTTTGATCGTGGGTGAGTCCAATCCCTTTCTAAATTTTTTTATAAAAAAAATAAAAAATAAAGTGGAGATGAATTAAATAGCATTCCATCTGTCTTATACTTTTCTTCATTCATAAAGATGATTTTCAATATTTTTAATTTATGTGCTTGTTATTTTTCTTTTGAAAAAATCACTAACACAATAATTAAGAAACATACACTGACAATTTTTTTTTTTATAAAAAATGACATTAGTTTTATAACCGCTCATTTGTTTTAAGAATTCTTTGTTTATTACGTTCCCTCTTTGAATTTCACGGTGATTTTCTCAAAATAATACCTTAAGGAATCTCTCTGTTTGTACATTTGTAGAGCACGAACTATACTTTTTGCTTCCTCGAATGTTAGAAATCTGATCCCCTGCGTAGTTGTGTTGCATTTATATTGGTTCATTTGAATTTATATGTCTTTACGCAGTTCTTCTTTCTAATAAGGAAAGGTTACTCATGTAAATCTCATATTACAAAATTAAATGCAGCTATATGTTTTAAGACGCATTGTCTTTTTTATGTTCTTCTCAATAGGCCATATGGCATAGTAGTATATGTTACACATTCAACAAGAAAATTACTATCGCGTACTGAGAGAGAAATAGTTTAGGAAGTGGAAACCAGTCCTTTTGTCTTTATTAATTAACCCTTTAATTTGCTTTAGCCAACAATTAGCTAACCTCTAATATTTGCGGGATTTTATTCTGCAGCATGTCTTAAAATAAAGACAAGGTCGTACTTCATAATGATAATTAAAATTGGAGATGAAAAATCCGAAGATTTGATTATCAATTGCCAAACTTTAGTCATAATTTTGTGTTTATCAATTGTTCTACGTATCTATACTATACCCTACTAACCGTATATACCCACAATAATAATTAATTACTTATAAAATAATTAAAAGGTTTGCGTAGTATATATAAGATCCTCTACAACTACTCCCATCAGATGACATGTTCCCGCCGTTGTATTTTTTGTTCTCTTTTTAAAGGCAATATTTCGATTCGGCAAGCAAATGAACGCCACAAAAAACTTGGGAAATGCAGTTATATATGGATATCAAGCACAGTGATGCATGAATGACAAATTGTACATTTAATTAAATACGAAAGGGATTGAGAGGTCTTTTAATGGTCCAAGAGGAGCCATCTAACGTGGTCACTGGTCGAATTAAATTAAAATGTCTTGTAATTATGGATTTTGAGGGGTTAGATAGGTAGTTGAGCCACAATTCAATGTGACAGTTTAATTATCGTACCATACACACATTTGAATTCGTTTAATGGTGCTTTAATGTTAGCATTGCCACAATTCCATATCGTGTGTTCCATCGCACGCGGTTTCGCCTTAAATTATTGTGACTCGTGTGAATATATCAATATACAATGACCCTGTTAAACTGATATGACTTTTCCTTCCAATGCGTCTAAATCAAGTTCTAGAAGAAGCCACGAAGATTGGGAAAAAGTTTCAAAGCAGAAGATTCTAAGAATACCACTTCCTCCTGTTTTAACACTGAAACTAGATAAGTAATTTAAAAAAAATAAAAAAAATTAAATAAATTAATTAGTTATTTATAATAAATATATATTACTCCTCAAGAATTTGATTTAAGTTTTGTCTTTTCCAGGAACCGCCACTATACCAGTCGATGGCCTTCAAACCCTAGAGAGAGAAACTTTACCTGATCTCTATAACAGATCTTCGCCTCATCAAGCTTCTGAAGATTTTCCAGCCTCTTCTTGGCACTGGAGCTCAGTTAGTTGTATTTTTGTTTTGGATCATCAATCGTTCCCTTGTGTTTTGATCGTTTACTCCACCCCTTCCTTAGTTTCTTCTTCCACCTACTTAATCACCCATCCTCCGATCTGAGCCTCCGTTGTTCTTGCTATCGACTTCCACCGTCTTTCTCTAACCCATCGCCTTTCTGCCGCCTTATTCCTCTTCTCTATTATCCCAACTTTCTCTCTTCTTTTTCAAACTCTACAAATCTAACTTAGTTAAATCCACCTTTATAGGGTTTTGAAAGAACTGATTTACTGATTATACAGTAATCCAAAATTCTTCTCCTTTTAGGATTATGGTGTTATGTTTAAACTTTTCTGTGCAGGATGCAATGAATCAAAACATGAGTGTACTTACGTAAAAGCTAGATTAAATAATAATTAATGTGCTTTATTTTTAAAGTGTCACATTTCTAATGTAGATCACGACGAAGTAGAATTGTATGGCATTATGAAATGAACTGAGTACAATTTTATGCGAAACATATATATATATATATATATCAGTTGTAAATTACTTTAAATTATCATACAGCAGTGTAGAAGCCGTCCATGTTCCAAACTCTGGCTTAGTTTTGGACTGAGTATTATGGTGTTGACACGGTGCCTGTTTGGAATAGTTTTTTTTTTTTTGTTCTTAGCTGATTTTTAGCAAGAAAAAAGTTATTTTTAATTAGTATTGAGTATTTGATATGCTTTTTTTTTTCTATCTTAATTCTAGATAATAAGTAACTTTAAAAATAAAGCTAGAGAGAAGAAAATGGCTACAATATGATAAAAAATTATTTTTTAATACATCACTCAGACAAATTCATTTTATAAAACTCAATTGGAAGGAAAATCGATCTAAATATAATTCAAATTAGTTTTACTCTAACTTTAATTTATAAAAGTTAGATAAAATAAAAGAAACTTTTTGGCGACGTTATCTAAAACAGAGCCTTGGTTGGTCTTTTTATTTATAATGTAACCATCAACATTATTTTCTGGCCTACGATAGAAGAAGGAATTACGCGTAATCAGATAACATTAATTTTCTCATTGGTGAAACAAAGCCAGAAAGTAGCAAGGACTCAAGAGCGATATATAAGGAAGTAAGAAACAGACAATTTTTTTGTTGGTAATAACGACGGTGAATTTGGTCCCAAAATTTTTCTCAAAATAAAATTTGGTCCAAAACAAAAAGAAGAAAAGGGGGAAAAGATGAGCAACGACGACGGTCAACATAAATGTTACCACTGTCAACTAGTGGACCACGTAACCACGTGCCACCTCATATTATTGAAGTCTTTTCCTTTTTCTTGTAAATATGGTTGATTGATTTTATTTTTAATAATATACTGCCAACTCATTTCTAAAAATTCCATTGCGCTTTTGACAATATTTTTAAATTTTATGGCATTATTTCTACCAATTTTCATATGAATATCTTAATTGGTTATATCTGAGTATTATTAATTTCAATTGGGGTAATTTTCTTATATTTATATAAGTTTAAAACCAAAATATAGTATTTAAGAAATTCAAACCCCTTTTGATTAATACCTCTTCATTATTGACAATAAATGTTTGGGACATATAAATTTAGTAATTACTCTTCTAATTCTTAATATAACACAATTTAATTAATTTAATTTAATTAAATAAATTAATTAATACAGTATGTTTTTAAAAAAAGCATTTTATTATTTTCTTTAATCACATCATTCATTCTCTTATTTAATTATTATAAATAATTTTAAAAAAATTGATAAATATAAAAAAAAATATATCTAATATTTATTATTAAGATTAACTCATAAGTAAAAATATATTATTTTTTTTTAAAAAATAAAGAATAAAAATTACTCAAGAGTACATATCAATAATGCATGTAAACTAAGATTTAGTTACAGCAAGTGGAGACATAGAAGTATGACGCATTTATTAAATGTATGGCAATTTTTATTTGTTGATATGAAATGGAATGGATGTAAAAAATTGTTGGGCGAACACATGGCAACTAATTGTTCTCAACCCCACCAACCAACTAATAATTCAATTCGGGATCCTTAAGCTGTATCTCTATCTTATCCACAAAAATATAAAAAAGAAGAAAAAGGATAAAGAAAAAAAGAAAGAAAACACTGTCTTTCTCACAAGTAGTAGCAATTGATATCGAAGAGTTATGCATCTTGCCGTGTCTCAAAAGTTGCTCTTCTTTTTTTTTTAAAAAAAAGAAGTAATATTTTTAATATTATTCAATATTAAGCATTAAACGCCCGAATTTCTGTTAGAACTTAGAAGTTTTATTATTATTATTATTAATTTTAGAATAAAATATATATATAGAAACCATACTTATCAGTATGTAGTAGCTATAGGAGAATACTCATCCCAGTCCTTTTTACAGTGTTGCTTTCCAAATGTTTATTTAATGAAGTTAAATAATTTAAAATAATTTTTTAATATGTAGACAGCGAATGGTGATAGATACTCTTGCAATTATAATTACAAAAAGGAATAAAGGAGCTTAAATATAGATATTTTTTTTATTAGATATAATTTTATCTAAGATATTATTAGATATTAAATATAAATATTTTTTTAATAAAAAATTTAAATTTTAGTTTCTCATCTTATTATGATAAATTAACCCATTTTATTAAACCTTACATCATTAATTGAAATTTGGCTAATGGTAACAATTATCTAGAGTTTGTAGGTAGCGTTTTTGGAGATTATTTTTTTCTGTTAAAAAGACAAAGATATGGAACAGGTGTAGCAAAAATATAAAAGATAAAAATGAAACAAAGTATAATATAATACTTGTGTGTGTGAAGAAAAAGTTAGTAGAGGAAAAGGCAGGGGAGTTCCGGGTGAAGGCGACAAACGTAGCATCCAAACGTTATATAAATACAAATGCCCCCTTCCTCTTCATACGGACTTGCTTGCCGGCCTTTTCCAACCACCGTCCTTCCTTCTTCCTCTCTCCCCCCATGGCTACCTCTTCCAAGACCAACAAATTCTTCCTCTGTTTTCGCCCCGTTGTCATGCTTGATTCTTCTGTTCCATCCGATCCCTCCCACAACCGTGAAATCCATAACCCACACAATTCCCTGCCTCCCAAACGCAAGCTTTCTCGCGTCATCAAAGCCATGGTCTTTGAAACCATACTGGTTAGTAACTTTGCTTTCTTACTCTGTTATCTACAGGAAAAAAACTAACAAATGAATGAATCTTTATCTGATTAATCTTTGTTTGGCTTACAGAATCGAAGAGCTTGCCGTAAAAAACGATCCCGCCGAGATTCTTCTGAATCAGACGGCAGTTATTCGACGACATACACAGAGGATACTTCATCAACCGGCGATGACAGATCCATATGGAGCCAAACGTCGGTGGATATCAGTAGTATTCAAGAAATAAACCCCGATCAGTCTCAGTTTTCAGTGTCTTCATCAGACTCAAAGTTTAAAAGCAAGTCCAAATCTTGCCCCGCCGAAGCAAAACCCAGAAGAGGAAGCCATCGACACGGATCGGAGAAGAAGCGAAACAAATTAGACTGCTCCGGAATATATATGCTTCTGTTAAGCTTAATTCTTACGGTGTTCTGGGGTAAGATTCTGGGCATTATGTTGACATCAATCTGTCTATACTCATACTCTGTTCTCAAGAAAAGATACCTGAGGCAGAAAACAGAGAGGAAAGACGGCAAGAACAGGAATCACAATAAAGAGCACTAAATTGGATACGAAAGCTGTGAGTTGTGGTGGTGGAAGGTTCATGAGAGGCATAGATTTGTTTGGTTGTGTTGGTTTTCTAGCAGCCGGCGAAGGGAGGGATCACATCAGGGAGTAACAACCCAGAAGCATAGGTTCCATCTTTGAAGATTCAGATTCTAACATATATCTAACAATTAGAATTAACACAGTGTAGTTAATGAAATTCCACTATATGTA
This sequence comes from Leucaena leucocephala, assembly GCA_037074615.1. NCBI lineage: Eukaryota > Viridiplantae > Streptophyta > Magnoliopsida > Fabales > Fabaceae > Leucaena > Leucaena leucocephala. The sequence continues at coordinate 2,964,483 of CM073546.1, read as the reverse complement.
AAGTTTGGTTGTTGCCTGTTTAATTAATTTGTTGGAAATTTTCGCCTGCAATTTAATGAGCACGTCGATCGTTTTTGAGCTCCCAGTCTTACAAATCCAATGCAGCTTTTGTTTAATGACTTTTAAAAGGTGGCACAATTTATTTATATCAATTGGAGATAAAATATACCAAAAGTTTCTCAAAATTCTATAAATAAGTACTAATAATAATTTATACTTCACCATTATCTATAATTTAAAAATAATTACATTGTTTTTAAATTGTAATTTGTATTATCTTCTCTATTTACCATCTTAATTAAAAGTTTGTTAATTTATACTAATTTAAATGTGAAAAATGTGAGAAAATTGTGAAATTAATAAAGTACCATGTGAAAAAATATTAAATGAGTGAGATAAACTAAGTCACAATATATTTAAAATTTTATATTTAAGATGAAAATATATTTTTTAATTAAATCTTATATTTAAAAACAAAAGAATGACCTGTATTCATTGGCAAGGATCTTTGATGTTATTCATATTTTTAAAATTATTAATTAGGATTGAGGGGGTAAGAGTTAAGTGTGCTTGACTGTTCTATTTGATGGATGGTACAGGTATTGACAACAATGGCCGGAGAGTAAATGCATTAGCTGAAGGATTTAATGATACTTAAATTTATGCCAGGAAGATCGAAAGTGATAAAGTTAGAGTGCCTTGAGCAAATTGAATTATTAATTGGAGAATGGCAATTAATTAAGTAGGAGCATTTGCTCTCCTCCCTTGAATTGTTAGGACTTTAGCAATAAAGGAGCACTAGTGGTTGGTTTATGGGTTGGCTAATTGATAATAAATGGGAATGGAGGAGGAGGAGGAGGAGGAGGCTGTTGAGTAATTTTGGAGAAATAAGGAAGAGGGAGGGTGTAATTAATTAAAATGGGCGTAGTTAGCCTGCTTTTGACATTACCTACACTGCTAGCCCTCCTTCTATTGCTTTTCTATGGGCAATGTCACTAATGCCCCCCAAAAAGTTGCTCCTTTTCAAAAAGACTGACTTTTTTATTTTTATTTTTATTTTTTTTGCCTTTTCAAAAAAGCTTTGTTTTCTTCCCAAAAAGTTGACCTCTTTATCATCCAATCTGTTTCAAGGTTCTTTCTCAAGTCTGTTCTCAGTATGTATGACACAAAACTTAACATAGATTTAATTACATTTTTTCTTAAAACGTGTTAATTTAAGAGTACTTGTTCCTATAGTAAGAAAGTAATAGAAAATTAGGAATTGAACGCACATATCCTAAGGCCATGTTTGATACGTAGCATTGAGAAGATTGGCATTGGCATTGAGATTGAACATTTTAATATGTTTAGTATGATGGACTAAGTAATATTTAGGATTGCTCAATGCCACTTAGATGGGATTGTCCAATACCACCATCCCCCTAATATTGTTCAATTCTACTCCCAACCCTATTCCCTATCCATCAAAATGAAAGTCAATATATTAAACATGACCTAAAGTCACACATGATTCCCAAAAGGAAAAGAGGGGAACAAAAAATCACAAGATGCTCATGTTTGGAGTTTGGACGAAATATCTCATGAATGAACACACTTAGAATTAAAACATCTTAGGAGCACCCCATTATTCCCTCTTCTTTTCACATATATGCTTCACTAATTAATTTCTACATTATGTGTATGCGTGTGTATGATCTCGTTTTTAATATTATATATACACACACACAGATCTTTAAAATCTGATTACTATTTATTAATATAAAGTTATTCTAATAGTATGAGATCTTGTTGGATCCTTCTAGGTTTCAATCCTGTTAAGAGGGATAATTTTTAACTCCAAAACAGAATATACTAATAATAGGATTTAGAAATTAAATTAGTATAAGAAGATCTAGCTATTATTTTTATATTTGCTAAGCACTCAGATGTTGATAGTTGACACTTAATCTTTATATAAATATACGGTATATAAAATTCCCAAAAAATCCTAAGGCAATGAATTATATATGCCACTTATTTTAAGATGGAGAACTAAAAGAACAAATCTCAAAAAGAAGAGGGGACTGTTATATATATACCATGTCGATGGCCCATGAGCTGTTGTTTTGACAGCTGTGGAGTGGGATATAAATTAATAAAACATTAAAATGATTGGGAACAAGATTTCCAAATGTTGTCGATCGAATCCCTTTTCTTAGGGCAAGAGGTTTGTGGCCTTCTAGATCCCCCTCACTCGTACCACTTAACTTGTTGCTTAATAATTTTGCTGCTGAACGTTTAATAAAGTGTTGGGTGGGGGTCCTTCAGTAAAGTTAATTCGGTGTGGCGGCTCTCAACCAATCAAGAAGCGAAGAGAGAATTATGAAGACAAGAAAGAAAGAAATAAATATAATTAATGTTGATGGATGCACTTTTGATATTGGCCATTTTTTAAGAATAAAGCATATCAACAAAGACAAACAAAATCATGTGGATCGTATTGGATTCAAAATAAGTAGTATCAATAAGGCAAGGAGGGGCATGAGCGTCTACCTCACTTCATTATTGAATTAATCATTGTTACTAAAGAATGATTATATTAATTGACCAATACATGCACCGTAAATACACACACACACACACATGATGACAACTGTTAATTAAGAATCTTGTTAACCTTAAAGTTAATTTTACTTCACTAAGTCTAGGTTGATTGTTAATGATTTAAAAATTGTTTATAAATTTAGTAAATTAATTTAACAACCAAAGGGAATATATAATAACCAATCGTGATGTAAAACTTATTGATTTAAACATTTGTATTCTGTGCAAACAGATAAGGCAGAGATGAGAGGGTTCATTTAAGAGATTAGATAACTTGTTTTAAGAGATTAATAAGTATAAATTAAACATGTTTACAGAGAAACTAACAGATATGCAGATCAACTAACTCGGCTAACATTTAATACGTAACAAGAGAGTATTATATGGTGTACCTTTTTAAGGGAAGTATACCTTTTGATTAAGCAAGATTTAGAGGAACTAGTAACTCCTCCTACAATAGCATGCTAATGTATTGTGTATAGCCTCTTTTTATCACCAAAAAAAAAACATTTGTATGAAATATGCGCATAAGAGACCTGTAAAATGTGAAGGTATACCTTAGAATTAATAATTACACACAGTAATTTGTATGAGAGGGGTTGTTGCTAAGGGCCAAAAGTGGTCATCTCAAGAGGAGAACCCTTCGAATGGAAAGAGAGAGATTAGGTGAAGAGGTCAAGAAATTAGAAATGCAAGGGAAGAACAAAGAAGCGTTGCTTTTGAGATATTAATCAAACAGTTATTGCCACAATAATAGTAATAATAAAAACTAAGGATGGGGTGAAAACAAGGCCTTGTACACAAAAAGAATAAAAATGCAAGTGAAGAAAGTAAAGGATTAATTGAATATATGTTTATAGGAGGGAGTTCTAATTTTAAAAGAAGATCCTTCCATATATGGACGGAGACTTTGCCCCTTTTCGTGTTGCTTTTATTTAAAACGGTGTGCCTTCTTTTCTTTCTTACGGAACTTAATTACATGTATTAATCTGTCGCTTTTAATTCATTCTACAGAAAAACCCACAGGCATCAGATCAATACAATGATATAACTCTATAGGCATGGTTGTATTAACTTTTAAAAAATATATTATAAGAAGAATAGATTTTGGAGAATAGATTATAAGAAGAATATATTTTAAAAATAGAAATATTTAGATGATTAGTAATATAATTATTTTTTATATTAATAAATTATTAAAAAGAGTATGATTTGATTAAAAGTAGGAGATATAGTAGAGAAGAAATAGGAGATATGAGAGGGTGTAGAGAAGAGAGATGAAAGAGAAAAGAGAGTGGAGAAGAGATATGAGGGAGGAGACATGAGATAGGGTATAAGAAAAAATAGTAATAAGATAATAATTGGATAGTCTATAAGTTCTTTCACTGTTCTAAAAAATAATTTCAGTAACTTATTTAAAACTATAATTTTATAGTTTTAGCTAAAATTATTTTTAGATAAATATAACTATTTATTTAAATTTTTTTAATTTAAAGTTTTATTAAAAAAAACTTTTTAAATCGTAGTGCAAAACACACACTGTATAATCAAAGCCTAATTTACGGGTTATTTTAAGCTTTTAAGACATTTGAGACTCGACACAATGACTACAAACCCCCAGGTTTCCATGCACATTTTCTATATTCTTTCATGTCCTCTCGTGAATCTTCATTATTGTTATTGGAGTCTCGCTTAGATATTTATTTTACACATGAATATGAGATGCTTCGTTTTTGGACTTTGGTTTTGGAACAAAATTAAAGGTTTGTAGGCCCGCCAGTATTTCATAAACACCTCACCTTTTTCCCACTTTGCTTCTCTCTTTTGGAGAAGAGAATTCCTTTCTTTTAGTTGAACAGGATGGGACACTTCTGCACAACAAAAGCCGACATATTCTTGCCCACTAATTATATAAAAAATATTTTTTAATAAAAAAATTAGATATAAAATTATACTAAATTAAAAATATTAAAAATAAAAATATACTATAAATAAGATTAGGATATTAAATATATATAAAAAATAAGATCATAATATTATGTACTATATAACTCTTTAAAATATTATCAATTTAATTATTATTTTTTATAGTAGATATTTTAAGTTTATCTAAAAAAAATTATTATTTGATATTTTGAAACTGTTAATTAAGTTTGTACAGGGGTTTTTAAATGTTATAATATATACATTTTATTGCAATATAAATTTGTTAACATATTTCTTAATCTGCTCATATAACCTTTACATTAAAGTTAACTAAGTAGTGGCTCCTAACAAGCCAACGAAAAAAAAAAAGTGGGAGGGGGATCTTCATATTGATAGGTAAATGGCGGTTTGGTTTAATTTTTGGAGAAGAGTTATAGATAATATATTATAGAAAATAATTTTTAAAGAATAATTTTTGAACAAAAAGTAATTCTAAAAATAATAAGTGTTTAGATATTTATTATTATAATAATTTTTTTTAATAAGTAAATTATTAGAAAGAGCATAGGGTAAAATAATAGAGAAAAAAGATAAAAATAAAATATTTATTATATAATTTAAAAATACTTTTTTTATTAAAAAAATAGTCTCACAAATTTATTTAAAACTATAGTTTTAACCTATAAACTATAGTTTAATCTAAAAATTATTTTTGATATTTAATAGTTATTTATTTAATTTTTTTATTTAAACTATAGTTTAATCTAAAAATATTTTTTAAACTTATGATTTTAGAAAAATCAAACAGACAAATAATATAGACAAGTTATAAAGTATATATAGAAGCAGAAAGCGAAAGACAAAAACCTTATTTCATTATCAGTAAATCAATTAGCGAACCAAAGATGAGTTAGGTGGCTTTTATTAGACTAAAACCATATAAAAAATGGAACACCAAAAATGAGGCCAAATAATGTGATTAATTTTACCATTATAAAGTTAATTTAACGGTGTAAAACTCTATTAAATTTTTTTAGATTTTGAGTTATATGATTTAATAAATAATATAAAAATATTATTAATCTATTTTTTTTAAAAAAAAATATATGAAGTACAGCTTTTACAAGTTACAACACATTAGAATTTAGAATGGAGACGTGGACGTGACGGCGTTAGTTGTGAACCAAAGGTTTGTTAAAAGAGTTCCGTAAATTAAAATGATTTTGTAAATTAAAGAAGCGTTGCTTTTAGGATATTTATTAAATAGATCCCACTACAAGGTCGATTAAAGCATACACCATAAAAGAACAACGTCTTTGTCTTTGTTGTTGATTTACACAAAAACTAACAAAAGAATTGCAAAGCCAAAGAACTGAATCCATGAGAAGAAAGAGGCTATTGAAGAGCAGAGGGCTCACCCCTTCTCTTGGGTTGTTTAAGAAAGTAAGCTATGCCATTTGATCACACCATATTTTCCTTCATAGCACACAGAAACTTCAGTTATTCATATTAACTAATATAGCATTCACAAACTCCAAAATCACATCTTGTTACTGTATTACCCATATTAGATTACATAAACAGGGAAAAAAGGCCATAGCAGATCAGATTATTCTGACTCAAATATACAATACAAGCATCTTGACGTCGTAACGAGATACAACCAAACATCATAATGAAATTCATTGGCTTACAAAGAAAGCACAGCTTATAATCCTACTAATTTTCTCTCGAGGACTTGGAGCTTGTCGATGAGATGTTGCTTTTGGCTTGACCAGATACTGCTGAGGTGTTGCTTCTTGTCTGTGAACTCTGGTTGGAGCTTGAATCAGTGAAGAAAACTATGTTCTCCTGGTTATCAACAAACACTTGAAGGGATCTTGGAATTGGAGGCAAATTCACATCCAAAACACCCTCAAGTATTTGAACTATCTGACCCATGGATGGCCTGTGACTCTCTTCATCTTGTACGCACCATGAAGCTAGTTTTATTATCCTAGTCAGCTCCTCTATGTCTGCATTCCGCTCCAATGCAGGATCCAAAAGGTCAAGAACATCGCCTCCTTGGATTACTACATTTGCAGCCCATGTAGGAAAGAACTTCACTTGGCCATCTTCAGATGCCTCAGAATTCCTCCTACCTGACACAAATTCAAAAAGCATCATTCCGTAGCTGTAAACATCAGCTTTTGCTGTGATAGCCACACCAGAAATCCACTCTGGGGCAAGATAACCTCTTGTCCCTCTCATGGTTGTGAGAACTCTGCTGAAATCCCTTCCAACTAGCTTTGCCAGGCCAAAGTCTGCAACTTTTGGGCAAAAATCAGAATCTAAAAGGATGTTTTCTGGCTTTATGTCACAGTGTATGATGCAGTCTCTGCACTTCTCGTGGAGATAAGTTAGTCCCCTCGCTATTCCTAGGGCAATTTGGTACCTCAATTTCCATTCTAATCTCTTGGAGTTCTTTTCTTGAAACAGATGGGCATTCAATGAGCCATTTGGCATGTAATCATAAACCAGAAGCTTTCTGTTGCCTTCAGAGCAGAACCCACGAAGACGAACAAGATTAACATGTTGAACTGTGCCTATGGTACTGACTTCTGATCGAAACTGTTTCTCACCCTGGCTTATGCTTTCAAGCTTCTTCACTGCTACGACACTGGAATCCGACAATGTGCCTTTGAAAACAGAACCAAAACCTCCTCCTCCTAGTTTTTCAGAGAAATTCTTCGTCGCATTTTGTAAATCTCTGTATCCGAATGCCATCAATGAACCCTCCACCGATTTTCCTTTTCCAACAATTCTTCTCCTTCTTCTGATTATCACAAACAGCAGAATGGCCAGGAGAACCCCTAAACCCCCTACAGTGCCCACCACAATACCAATAATTTCTCCAGTTTTCCGTTTAGTATCAGAAAACTCAGAAGCTGCAAGTTTTAGATATAAAGTTTCTCCATTACTATCATCTTGAGAAAGTTGCTGCAGACTTAATAAATCTCCATTCCAAACAGAACAAGCGTTAGCGTCATAAGCATAAGCAGCGCAAGAGCAATTGTTCAAGCACGTGGATTCGCATTCATCAGCATTCCCTACACCTACAGATTGTGAATGTTTAGGTAAGGCCACGTTTGGCATGGCCAAAAATCTATCTTTCTCTCTGTTAGACGATCTTGGATTCTCACATTGCAACTTGGTTTTCCTCACGCAACCACTTGAGTGATCCTGCAGATCCCAATCAGTTTGTGACTTTGGCTCGAAACCAGTCAAGCAAGTACAAAACGGCTGGGAATTCTCATTGCAGCTCCCAAATGAGCCACAAATAGCATAAACCTCACACTGTCGTCTTGGCTGAGACCAAAACAAATTCCACTGCCGGCTACTTTCTAGCCATGAGAGTTGCTGGATCTGTCCCGAGATTGACATCACGAAACGAGATATAACAGAAGAGTTATACATGGAGTAAGTGAAATAGCTCTCGTTCTCGTTTGAAACAAAGGTGAAATTGTACAAGAAATTCGCTCTCATTTCGGGGACCAAGCTGAAAATTTGGCCATTCCAAGGGCCACTTGTCCAATACTGTTCAGACTTGTTCCAAAGAATTAAGTACGAGGTGGTTCCCTTCGGGTCAAGCTCCAGAGAGAAGAGACCCGTCGCAGGATCTGCATTGTTCTTCCAGGAAGTAAGATATTGAGGCTTTTTTGTCTTATTGTCGAGTTTAATTTTACCTCCAGGAAGCCACGTGTCGGTCGGGTTATCAAAACTCTGCCACAAGTTTTCTGAAGATTCCGGTTTGTCTCTTAGGACGAGATTCCCAGAATCCAGGAGGACGGCAACCACAGACTTCGAGGTGGTGGAAGTCAAATTTGTCGACCAAACTGGGATTTGGGACTCGTTGAGGAGAACCAAATTACCGTTGGATACAATTAACTTGGCTGAATTTTTATTAGAGACAGGGACGTCTCTGTTCGCGACCCAAACAAAGGTCGGTTGAGAGACCTTTTTATACCAGATGCCTATGTAGTAGTTTGAAGAATTACCTGGCTTGAAGAAACCCAATTCGAAGACACCACCTGATGAGACGATAGTTTGATCCCCGGAAAGAGTTTGATTTGCAGAGATGGTATCAGCAGCTTGAGAAGGTATGCTGGGAAAAGAGGAACAGAGGAGAAGAACAGAGAGAAAGCACAATAGGTGGTTCTCCATGTTTTCCACGGCTTCACAAAAGGAAATGAAATGAGACAGAAGCGAGATAATTTATTGTCGGGGAAGAGGGTATGACCTGGTCGTGTTGGAAACAAGAATTTATCTTGACTGTTATGCCCCTGTGGCCATCAACAGCAAGATTTGTGAGTAGAGGCTGTGCTGTGCGGATAAAATTGTCTCCGAGTTGTCAACTTCTCGTCATTAAGACTAAAAGCCTTCAAGGGCAAGCCATTCCCATATCGTTCTTGGGCATTTAATGAATGTCTTGGCCACTGACGGATATCATTTGCTTCTGAACAGTGTTCTCTTTGGGTGGTTTTATTGGTAATTTTATAGAAGGCTCTGCCATGGCAGCAGGATCTGTGTTTTGAAGTCATGGCGTGTGAAACATAGCGGTGAAGGGTCAAACCGCACTTTCTTGGTATGGGTAAATTTCAAGGCGACGTAATTGACTTTTGTATGCGGGGCTGGCTGCGGCATACTAGTGGCAAATTATTTTATGCTTGCCAGTTAGTTTTATACAAGTGTCCACTCAAATTCATATCTTTGTTGTATATATATTTTCACATGTGTATGCATTCTAGTGATGATCCCAAATACAAGAAATACAACCTGAATCGGTTTCCCTTATCCTGATGGAATAAATAAGAAGATGAGTAATGGTGAACAAGTTGGAAGAAAAGACCAGGTGATGTGAATGTTTTCTTGAGGGAAAACACACTGCGATCACTATCACCGCAAAACTTTGTAGCTGATGTGCATTCATGTGAGTGGGGACATAGATAGGGATTGGATTTTCAAAGACCGTGTATCATCTGATATTTGACTTTTCAAGCCTAGGTTTGTTCTGAACCTCATGGTTTGATTTCTCTGCCATGAAAGGCCCTGCAGATTTACCGCAGTTAATTTAGCAGGCAAGTCAAACCACAAGAACATGAATGCGAACCGTCCTAAACATGTTCATCATTCATAACATTATTAAATTAGCACAGCTGTTATGTAATCAATTATACATTTAAATTTATACCCTCCCAGTTCCAGCTCATTTTTAAGTTGCATATATTTGAATTCTTGTCAAACCTCTTTTGTAAAACCAGATATATCAATGTATACAATAACACCCAACATTAAGACATAATCCATGAAACTTCACTACGCTATTTTACACGTGAATCCACAGTCTCAGTCGTTGAAATTATTCTACTAATGCAAATATAGCATCAACAAATTCCCTCCCCCATATCTGTCGTTGACTATATTTTTCACCAAACTCAGTTACATAAAACAAAGGCGCTTTGGGTCTGTCCCTTCCAATTGATAAAAGCAGCTTAGAATTTCACCCTCAATATATCTGTTAAAAAGACAACATGCATAGCGGGAAAAATTATAGGCGCGGATCGCCTCAAGACATACAATGATTTGGATTCCCTATATGGTGTCCAAATTCATAAAATGTTCAAGTACAGTGAAACAGAAATCATGCTAGTAAAAGGGTAATATTGCAAATTTACATGCATGTATTGCAAATACTTTTACAGTAAGAACATAAAAAGGAAAATGTCGAGTGCAAGGGACATTATCGGTAACCGAAATAGCGCCTTGAATTACTAATTCATAGCCGCCATTTTCTTCCTCTCTTTTTTTCCTTCCTTTCTTTCAGGTCCACAAGGCCCACTTTCATCTGGGCGAAAAGATCTCAACTTGGCTCAATATCTCTCAAATTACGGTTGGGTCTTTTCGGCCTTCCTTAGTGATGGGTGAACCTATGCTGACACAAGGCAAGTGGCCCAAATTGAGATCATCTTTGAATCTCCCCTCAAGTCTGGGAATCGGGGACGCAGAGCCGAACCGATTCCAGAAATTACAGCCATGGCTTCGAAGCTGCTTTTGCTGAGAAGGCTCTCGTGGTCTGTGAAGCTGTCACTAGCATTCCCATCTTCAAATTCTTCCTCTTTGGTTTATGGGTCCCGGATTCTTCCTTTAAAGGCGTCGCAAATTCTGGGTTTTTTGGAGAATATTTATCAGCCTCCTTCTTCTACTCCTTCTAGAAGCTTTTGCTCTCGCAGTTTGAAGGTAGAAGGCCCCGCTGCTATTGATTACCGGTATGTAGTCTCCTTTTGTTACTTGGTTCATATTTTCCCATGGAAAGCTCCCCTCCCCAGAGATAATAATGTTCTATTTGATCCTCAAAACCAAAGAAAAGGGGTAAAAAGTAGTTTCACAAAAAATCTCAAATTCATCAGAATTATCTGTTGACTTGGTTCATTTGCAGTCCTTAACTGCATCAATCATTATGGTTAAGTTGCTTGGTTAAATTTCAGTACTGAATTACATATGCCATTGCAGTTGTTATTGAATGGGTTTACCTTTTCTTATTTTATGCAAAAAGTCGTATAATTTACTAACATCATAGCGTTTGTGGCATTGTTCCAATTAGAAATTGGCAAGAATAGTTTGGTAATGATTGATGTGAATGCAGTTCTATACTGCAGGAGGATGAATTCCACAGACTGGCAGATACTACAATACATGACCTACAAGAGAAACTAGAGGTATTTCTGGCCCTTGTTTAATCAGAGCATTGACATCCACTACGGATTTTTTAGTTGATTTATCCTAACATCTTGTATGATACTTATGTCTTTGGAAAATGATCTGTAACTTTGACGGAAACATGATAGAAAAATTAATTTTATATTTTTCAGAATCTTAATCTTAGGTACTTATCATCTGATTTTGCCTTGTTGATTGATAGGTTTATGGAGATTCTATTGAAGCTGATGGATTTGATATAGACTATGGGGTGAGGACAATTGTCTGGGACTATTAGTAAATGAAAATTGATAATGAAATATTTATTGAAAGGACAAAAAAACTTTTTAGATATTTAAATTACAAATTGATGTCAGACGAATCAAATTGTCAAATTTATAACTTGATAACCGAAACTTAATTTGATTATTTGGTATTCTAAAATCATAGTTCTTAAAAGGTTTTTTTTATTAAAAGTTTTTGGAATTGGTCCTTTAAATATTTCCCCTATTAGTTTTGAGAAGCAAATTTCTTTTATGGAGTGTTTATTATGTGTTTTAATATGTCGTTGCATTTGGCAGAATGATGTCTTGACTGTAAAGCTGGGGGACCAGGGAACCTATGTATTAAACAAACAAACACCAAACAGACAAATATGGCTGTCTTCTCCCATCAGGTATTTATTTGTGTCCATCGGTTGTCTTCCATTCAGAATGTTCTATACATGGTCACTCTTTTGTCTTGAAATCTTTTAGTCGTTTCTCGCACAGGAATATTTGTACTATAGATTGCATGCAAATTAGTTCATTTTATCAAGTAAGAACCATGCTAGCTGTGTGCGCTTTACATGCTGAGCTGTTCTATTATGCCTGCATACCAACATTTCCTGGATAAATGCCAGATTTTGGTAAAAGATCGTTAGAAGGTTCACATAAATTATAATGTGTAGGTTGTAGCAATATGGATAGTTGTTGCCTTTCAAGTTAAAGCCCTCTGCCAAGTAATTAATTGGTTTAAAATCTCCTCTCTGCGTTTTGGAAATTCCTGACATATAGGATTTGAAAGTTAAGATTTCTGTGAGGCTTTTGTGAAAGAACCCATTTACTCATGTTGGTTTTTACTTGAGGATAATTTTTTAACGTTTTCATATTCAAACTATGAGCAGGGAGGAGATTTGATGTTTATAGTGTCATATAATTTTGAAGAGATAGCTAGAGTACCCTGTATGGGGAGATTTGAATACTTCATCCTTCCAAGAACATGCATAGACAATCCTATTCATGACCTTTTGTAAGAGTATCTTACAATCATCTTGTGTCCTTTTCTTTTCTGAGGATTACTTAAGCACAGCACCAGTTTAGCTCTTTCTGATTTGTGATTGATTATAGTGATTTATATCATCTAGTTACTTTGGAGGCCTCTCTGTTATTCCAAAGTCTTCAGGTTTTATGTCTGCACCAATTGTGTGATGAAATATATTCTAATCATTTTAGCTTTTACTGTGCATGTTTCATTATCTCTTGGACGCCTTTCCAATGGATTTTATCTTTGTTTGCAGTGGTCCAGCTAGGTTTGATTGGGATGAAGAAGCTAAAGCTTGGATTTATAGGCGGAACAAAGCAAACTTGTACAAAGTTCTAGAAGATGAATTGGGGCAATTGTGTGGCAAACCCTTAGTTCTTTACTAAGCTGTTGGGAAAGGTTCCCTACAATCTTGGAGCTTCATTTACGAAAAAGAAATCTGTAATGATGAATTTTGATGTCTGTGTACTTTTAGGCTCTCTTTTGCCTTCACATCTTTTTATTTCACAGTATCAATAACACTGATTTGTAGAAGTCGATTGTACTATCTAAATAATAATCTCCACAAGAAATTCAGGTGCAACTATGCTGTCATCATTAGAATGTTTTGAGGAATTGTAGTTGCAATGGTGGTGAACATACCATTGCATTAAGTTTAAATATTCAGATTATCATCTAACGGTTAAATTAATTGAGTTGCTGCGGCAAAGTGAAAATGAATTGATTTGCATGATATCCTTTGATTAAATTAAGTTCATCAAATCAGCACAATTACATTCCCTTCAGGTAAACCAGACCAGAACTGTTATCATCTAACGTAGGGTCGGGTTGATCAAAGCTACAAAACCCGAGATATAATCTAGCTGGAAACTTGGCAATCAGATCCAAAAATGGGTGTTGGGTGAAATATCCACTCTCTATAAGATGTACAGCATCTGAAGTGAGTAAAAACGGTAACTTTGCTCCATTCCCACATATCTCTGTGCAAAATTCAACCCTGTACTCCATTTTGCAGCAGGATGCAGATACCTATTCACCATGGCAGTCCCTTATTACGACCTCTCCATAATCTGACAAATTTCTTATTTTCGGGGGAAGCCGTTTAATACGGTTCCATTACCCTCTTGTTTTTTGAGCTCTCCTTGCAGTAGTTTGAACTTTCTGGTGAGGAAGGTTTGAATTCTGAAGTCAACTGTCTATTTCTATGGGTTCACAAAATGAATATAAAGCTGGTTCTTAAAAAGATTTCTGTAAGATTCAAATGTTAGACATAGAAGATGAGGTCAAAATCATGCTTCAACTTTATATGGTCCAGTTACTAATGTCTCATTATCGTGGAGACAAGCTTTGCCAGTTTTTACAGCTACTACTTCATTGAGTTTGTAAATGTGGGAGTTAAGACGACATCTTCGTCCATCCATGTGGTATTGTTTGGTTGTTAGTTTTCAATCACGCATTATGGCAATCATGCTTTCGTTTCACAACATTGATCCAATAATTGAGACATAATATGTCGTGGCTTTGATTGTGCGAATATATAGAAAGGAGGCTTTCAAGCTCAGAAGAAAGCGAATTTGAAGTTTGGGAAGGGAGGGAAATTCGTTGAGCGTGGAAGAAACATATGCCATAAAGAACCATCCTTGGCAGTAGCCAGCAGAGCATAGGAAGTAGAAGCTCCGTGGATGGAGTGCAAATTCTTATACATTTACGTTATAATAAAAAATATTCTTGAACTCTGTCAAAATCAAATCCTCCCTTCTAGCGATCTTAATACAAAAGTATATACCATGGCCCAAAGAACACCAAAAGTAGATTCCTTTATGGACAAGCAGTAAAGTTATGTTGAGAGAAGGAATTACCAATCGTTATTATACGGTCTAAGTTAACTCGCCGTCTGAGAGTCATATTGAATATAATTATATGGATATTCATAATTAACTTAAAATAATTGGAATATATCTAAAGATTCGAAACAGGCCACCGACGAGAAGGAATAGCTAGGAAACGAGACTTGGGGAGTTTTTGTTAATGAAGTCATTGTTGGGGTGATTAATGATGAGAAGCGGCCCACAGCTTTCAGGAAAGAAAACACGTCAATAATTGAACATTGTACGATAAACAATAATTGAAAAGGAAGCTTTGGAGCTCAGAGTGAGGCCGACGATGAATCATGAAGAAGATTAAAAGGGTGGGAATTGAGGCGAAGAGTAATGGTTCAAAGCGGAATAACAGGGACATGGTCACATGTCGGAGGTTTGAAGCCGTCCAAAACTGAAAGGCGAACAAGAATTCATAAAAAAGAAGGGGAAAACACAAAAACAGGATAATAAAGTCGTTGTGTAGGAGGAATACAAGTGCAGAGTGAGGGAATTCTGTTGTCATTTTCAGGGCATTGAGGGAGTGAAGGGAAAAGCATATGGAAGCATGGTCACCACATGGGCTGTGCATAATACCTATAGCCTGCTATACTTTGTCCAGTCCGCAAAAAAAATATCCTATCTAACCCAATTTTTATTGGGTAGGGCCGGGCATCAGGTTACAAAATACAGCCCATGCATTTTTCGGGCTGGGTATCGGGCATAGGGGCTGCCCTACCCTACCCATGAGTACTCATTCTTTTATTTTTTTTTTATTTTTTCTCTATCTTAGAAAGGAGAATATGATAGCTACTGGTGACTATAAGGTAATTTTAGAAATATAAGTAGGTAAGTTGTATCTTTTAATATTTATAAATATACTAATTTTTTCTTTTTTCTTTTTAACTTTGTTAATTATCATATGATTACATTATAAATTATAATTATTTATTTTATTTTTTTAGATGCTTTATCTTTGTCAATATTAAGGAGATTGATACAAAGTTATAATTACAAACTATTTAGATTTCAACGCTTATTTTTTATATGCAATAGATCTCAAAATTTTAATTATTATCTTTGTTCTCTTATTCTTAGTGAATTATATATATTATTTAACTCTTAAAGACACATGAATATGATATTATTTTAGAAGTTTATAATTACAGATTTTTTTCACAACATGAGCATGATATCACGATTTGGGCATGCCCAGCCCGCTCATGCCCTGCCCAAAATTATTAGGACTTTTACCGGGTAGGGCTGGGCACCGGGTTGCAAAATGCAGCCCATGCATTTTTTAGACAGGACATCGGGCAGGGGGCCGTTCTGCCCAACCCTGCCCATGCACACCCCTACCACACAAACCACATAGCAAGTCATTCATCCTCGCCTTTACGCTCCCTAACAATTCTGCACCACATGAACCACTCAGCCCCACTACCACCCTGCTTTTCATTCTCTCCTTTCCTGTTTATTCCATGCAATTGCCATTTTCCTTTGATTTTGATTATGCGTGACTTCATGAAAACTACCCATTCTAAAACGTGGTAACCCTCACCGCTTGTTCCATAACCCAGCATACCTGTTTTGTCATTGTGCCAATATAACTCAGTCATCATCAATCTTATTGCAGGAATAGACTCTAGTATTTTGATTATTTAGAGTACAGAGCTTACAACCTCCTCAATAAAAAGGGTTATGGGGGTGTCATTTAAGTTTGAAGCTTTTAGCATCGATCTTATTCCTTTAAAATGTTGGTTTAATATTTGACGTTTTCAAAAAATAAAGACGTAAACAGGATTCTCCTTTCAAAGAAAGAACAAACAATCTTTTAATGTGAAATTATGTATTTCTTCATGGAGCCATCCCTTCTAGTTTGTCGTCCATATAATGGGATCGTTGGTGGGGAGTAATTTTCAAAGCTGAAGAGCTGGCCCCACTTCAATAATATGCGGGGCCCACTCATTATTTATCCTCATAAGGAGGGATATAAAGATCGCGCCAACATGAGCATATCTATATCTTTATCTAGATCAATCCGTACTATTATAAAATCAATATCTATAGCGTGTAGGATATGCCTATTGCCTACCCTGTGCATTTGCTGAAATTTAACCTTGTATCATTAGCAATAGCCGTAGCTTAAGGGGCCACGTCGCGACATTCATTAAAGGCAAACTTCATTGATTGTGGATAAAAAGCCGACAAAGAGAGATTTATTTCTAACCCTCACAATTTAACCGCTCAATCACAGATCAATAAATCCTGCCAGGATCTAAATTTCAACTGAATTGTTACATTACCGTCACGAGTTAAAGCGTACCCTTATTTGGTTAAAGTCTGAAATAACTCAATAAGCAATAATGTTTATTATATAGTAAACACAAACAAATTCATAGGTAATAATAAAAAATAAATAACATAGAAATAATTACATGCTCGATATTCCATATCTTTTATCAAATCAAAATATAATAATCAGAAAATTTATCTAAAAATATTTCCAGATTACAAAAATTTAAATTTTTTAATTTTTAAAAAATGAAAACTCACAAAACTTAAATTAAAATATTTTTTTAAAAAATATAATATAATATATATTATTTTAGATAATTTATCACTAACTAAAATTTAAATATATTGAATTATTATATTTTAATTAAATATAATTTAAATAATATGTTATCTTGAAGTGGAGCATGCAAGTAACTGTAGTCCCAAAAAATCTGGTCAGTGCCACTCCACGACAAATTTTATTTTGGAAAGCATGAAAATAAGATGTCTGATACTCTGATCAATAGTACAATCACTTAATCCATAATCAACAACTAATAAAATAATAATATATAATAGTACGAATTCAATTTGGCTCGCGTCTCCAGGACAATCCCCTTCCAATATCAAATCAACCTTACACTGCTTCTGGGCCGTTAATCTCTTCAGCGATCTGTGCTTAGACGCCGAATGAGACGCCGGCCCACCTTCTAGAGTTTCACGGCGGCGTCCACCGCGGTCACCGCCATCCTCCTCTCCAGCCTCGTTAACTCCGTCGTCTCACCCGCCATCCGTTTGACGCTGACCGTCCTGACCAAAGTCATGTATTGTTTCCAGAAGCCATAACAATCAATTTCAAAACTCAAAATGGAGAGAAATCTATAAATATTACGGAGATACCAAGATTACCAGATACAAACCAAAAACTTCAGTCAAAATAAGAAATAAACATGAGAAGAACCTGTGAATTATGATTGGATGCATTTGCACGCCTTCGTTTCAAGGAAGCTGTTGCTCCTAATGCAGATGCATTTCTATTGCCGTTATTAGACTCCTCGCTGCTTGAAGAACTTGCCGGCGGTGGGGGCGTCCTGGAGGACCAAGGGACTATTTGATGATCTGCCTCCACATCACCGCCTCCCTCATCGCCATCGGCGTTATCGTCGTTGTTTTCGCCTAGCATGTCCTCGTCGTCATCGTCTTCCGAGTTTATTTCGTTGTCATTGCCACCTTCGCTTTCCTCGCCGTCGTCACCGCTTAAGTTCACCCCTCCGTCACAGTTCCGGCAAACCGAAACGGTGTTTCCGAGGACGGCACCGGAGGCTTTCCATGGCGTTGGAGACTGGCACGCATGACATAGAAGGGTCCTGGAATGCCGGGCAACCAAGAAATTAGCTCCGTGAACCTTGGCATCGCAGTGCCAACATAAACTAGCCCGGTCCGATTCACAGTAGGTTCTTGCCGGAGTCCTGCACAGCTCGCAGTTCTTCATCTTCTAGTCGGGGTCAAGACTCAAAACTGGGCCGGTCTGCTCTTATTATTCTACTCTATTTCTAGATGATTTCTTCATCTCATTTCTTTTTTTATACGAACATTCTCCGTTCCGCCGATAGATGATCGGCGAAAAGAAGAGAAAGGAGAAGATTTTCGTGTGGGGCCCCAACTATAACCTCTCACAGATTTTGCTGCAATATTTTCTCTGACCTTCTTACAAATTCAAGTCATCAAATGAAAGGACTCCTTCAATAAAGATTATTGTGTCTTTTAAACTCTTTAAATATAATAACGAACTACAGTGGAGCTGTGCATTTGGCCCCAAACTTATTCAACATACTTCCTATAAATCTTAGTATCGATAATAAATTCAATGAATTGAATATTTAAATTTTAAAAACGCTTACCTAAATAAGTAGCTAATTAAAGGATGACGTGCGTGTATATAAACGAACGGTGGTTGAGCATTATTTTTTTGTTTTCAGATACAATGTTAACCTTTTCACTTATGGTATGAACTATTTTGATCATTTTTAAAATATAAATTAACATATTTATTAGTCATATCAATACTTTTTGTGAAAACAATTTCTTAAATTTAATTTGTATATAAAAATCCTTCTAAAATCTCATGTTTCATTAATAAAGTATATTGCTAGTGATATAAATATGTTATTGAAAATTATTTGCTTGTATGACGAGGAATTAATCATGTTTGGAAAATTCGATATATATTATTATAATGGCACATTGTTTAAGAGTGATGTGGAATTGGATGAAAAAACCCATTATAAAATTATATTTTCAGAGAATAATTAAGAAAAAGGAGGAGGAAACTGAAGAGGCATGGGTGGGTGTTATAATTGCGATTTGACAGAGGAGGGTCCGGAGGGTATAGCTGCGGGCGGCGGGGGCAGTCACCATAACAAGGAAAGGCAGTAGGGGAGTGAATTTTGTGGCGGATAGTGATGCCACGTGTGTGCTCCTCAAGTAACCTAATAATTTCTGTGGTCTATGTATGCCCTCCCACATATTACCTCTATTCTGCTCATAGCCCAGGATATTTCTGCCGCCTACGTGGCAAACTCTGCAACTTCCAGATTCCGATTTGCTTACGTGTCTCCCTCTCATTCACCATTGCCAGCTGGTGGCTTTCACGCGATTTTGGCCTTTCTACTTCTCACCCCCTCCTCGCTTCCCTCAAATCCCCCGTGTGTGCTTCCCACGCCATCCTCCTGCAAGTGATACCTGCGATCAACTCCTGAAAGACGCCGCTGGAGTTAGACCACTGACCACCGAATGAAATTTGAATTCCTTTTCATTTCTATATATATTCAAAAAATCAACCATTTGGTTCATAAAGTTTGGAGTGTTTTCTAATTCTCTTGTTTAGGCGAGAATTTTTCATAGAAGGACAATTTCACAAGAAACTCTCAATCCTTCAAAATAATTTCAGATTTCTGTCCTTCAGTGTATTTTTCATTAACTTGAACTCTTCCTACGAAATACAACTTTGTAATCAGCTCACTATCAAGTGATAGAAATGGATATAATATTATTTGCATCTATAGAATACCATCACCGTGGCCTTCACATGAACAAATGCACATGATGATGCGAAGGGGTAAACTTATACAATATGAATATTTTTTTTCCCTTCTAAAAACATTTAGTCACATGATCCTTTCCTAGAGCATCAGAACGACTCCAAGCAATTATCTCTTCCTCTCTTTTTTCTACTTACTTGCTTCTATTTCTCTTCTTCAGATCAGGCAATGCGACTTAAAATTATTTTTAAAACACCTTGAGCTTGAGGCTTTAACTTGAAATATAAAGTTATACTTCTTCTTTTTTTATATATTTCAAATTTTTGTTTTAATAGGTGAGCTATTGGTCCCAATTCAACTTGGGTCCATCAGTAAAAAGAGAAATTTGTAATAAGATTAATAAAACTTTTGTGTTCCTTTTATTGCGACGAGTTTTTTTTTAAAAAAAACACACAGTTATCATTATAAAATTCACAAAAATATAACAAAAAAAAAAGTTATAATAACAAATTGAAGAAACCTTACACCCACAGATTTGCATCTCAAGCAGCAGGATTCAAAATTACAACATTCAAGTATGCATCTTGAGCAGGATTCAAAACTACAAAAGTAACTACCATTCAACCTATAGTTTATGGATTCAACTGAGAAAGAAGTGAAAAAATGAGACTATTTAAAGCATGCTCAGTCTCTAAAAAATATTACTTATTTATTATTGTTCCAATCACGGAGTTTAAGGGGGTATTATAGTTTCTAAGTACCTAAATTTATGTTTGAGGGTAAAAAATAGAATATTAGTATCGTCTAAAAGGAATGGAGACTCTATCCTACTTTTAAATTATAGGTGAGTTCAACTCTTTTAAAAAAAGATTATCGTACAAAAAAAAAACTACCATCACAATTCACAAATGAAGATGAAATATGTTGGTATTTGAGATATTGTGAATGCAGGTGTTTACACCAAAAAACAAAGTGGGACAAGCCCAACAGAGAGGAGAAGCATGCACTTGAGGCCCATATCTGCCAGGGGACGAACCAGAAGAATATCACACGATTAATCTAACGGCCTAAGAATACTTGGTCTATCAGCACGTGAAAAGCAATGTGGAGGGAGGTTGTAAAATGCAAATTAGTGGACGGTTAAGCTGTTCCATGTCATGAAACATCTTGAATTTTTGGGGACATGTCTAAGAGCGTTAATATGGATGAGATAGTAGAATAAATGAATAACATATTTATGTTTAAATTTGAAACTAATATCTGTGTCAATTATTTTTTTAAAAGAAAAACTATTTAAAAAAAGAAGTAGAAGATGAACTTTGTTTAAATTACTCTGGGCCTCAAAATGAAGCTGATTGATGATATTTTTTTTCGGCTTGACCCAATAGGAGATGAATTACTGTTCACACATTCCCTATCAACTAGGCAACTACCCACTAGCTCGTGGACAAGAAACATGCTCGCAGAGCTCAACCACATGAAGAACAATGAGACGACTTCCTTGACTTGCATGCTAGTAATGCTCTCTCATGCCTGTAGCTTGCTTCGATCGTAGCCAGAAGAAGCATCACAATGATATTAATCCTCTCTTTTCTCTCACGCCTTCACATGATACCTGTTGCTCTGCTTTGTTCTCTTTTACTCTGTCTTCCTACGCCCTGCTTAGCCAGCGATACTCTGAAGATCGGTGAAAGCTTTACTGACAGGGAAGATGGCCTTGTGTCAACAGGAAAGATGTTTGAACTGGGTTTCTTTTCCCCTGCTGGAAGCCAAAACAGATACCTAGGAATATGGTATCATCAGATAGAACGAACAGTTGTCTGGGTTGCTAACAGAGACCACCCCATTCCTGATTCTACTGGAATTTTTCAAATTTCGCAAGATGGTAATCTCACAGTGTCAGGTACAGATGGAAATCCTTATTGGTCTTACAGACCTGAACACGTATCTTCTCTCGAAAACCTGACGGTGACGCTTATGGATTCTGGCAACTTAATTCTAGGAGACGCCCAATTACAGAGGACCTACTGGCAAAGCTTCCAACACCCTACGGACACATTTTTGCTGGGCATGAAAATGGATGAACATATAGTCTTAAATTCTTGGAGAGCTTCTGGTGATCCCAGGAGTGGGAAATATACGTTTGCAGGTGGAAAAATAGGGGATATCAACTATACAATCTACGTCAACCAGAGCCAAGTTTACTGGGCAGGTGAAACACTCCAAGATTTCTCGGAAGGAAAAATACTTTTTCTGTTGACGAACTCCACCCAAAGGTCTTCTACTTTTAAAAACAGAAACATGTCAACAATTTCACCTCCTTCTTTTGTGTTTGCAAGGCTAGTGATGAATTATACAGGGCAGATACAGCTTTGGAGCTGGGTTGAGGTCGGAGGATGGATTCCCGCATGGAATGAGCCAGATAATAATTGCAAGAAACATAACTTCTGTGGGAACTTCGGCAGTTGCAATATTAAAAGTTCGCCACCCTGTAGATGTTTGCCTGGATTCACTCCTAAGTCGCTGGGGGAGAATCAGATTCCGTCATCTGAATCTGGAGGGTGTTTCAGAAAAAAGACGTCATGCGGGCAAAACACGACAACATTCATAGACTTGAAGAAGGTGAAAGTGAGAAAACCAGACAAAAAAGTCTACGCAGCGAACGAAACAGAGTGCCGATCTAAGTGCCTGAATGGGTGCCCCACTTGCACCGCTTATTCATATGATGCATCAACAGATATCTATAATAGGGTGTTCTCACCATGTTCTATATGGACTTCTGATTTACCTACAATTCAAGAAGAGAATGATCTGGGCTTTAATCTTTCAGTCCTGGTAAATAAACCAGATATAGGTACTTCATATATTTTCACCATCTCATATCTCCTGATAAGATGCCTGCTTTACTTAATCAACACTGTCTTAGATTGTCTAACATGAAACTGGTACAGAACCAACTTCAAGAACGTGCAAACCTTGCGGTGCATTCACAATTCCTTATCCGCTGAGCACTGAACCAAGTTGTGGTGATCCCATGTACTTCAATTTCAAATGCTACTCGCCAACCGGGCAGGTTAGTTTCGCTGTAGGAGAAGAGAGTTATATAGTTACTAATATTGATCCAGGCAAGAGATCGTTCTCTATTCAAATCAATGGTTCGGAGGATTGTTCTGCAAGCAATCTCGGGCATCAGCTTCGTCCGCCATTTAGTGCGACTCAACAATGCAATGATGGTGACGAAGTAAAACCACTAGAGATTAATTGGTCTCCCCCACGTGAACCTCCCTGTAATAACTCCATAGACTGCGAGGACTGGTCTCATTCAACTTGCAAAGCAACTATAGATGGAAATGGAAGATGCCTCTGCGATAAAAAATATCAATGGGATGGCCTCAATTTAAGCTGTACGCAAGGTAAAGGTGTTAAGACATTGATTTATTTTTACCCCTAAAGTTTTCATGTTAGAGAGACGGTAGGTCTAAACCTGAAGCTGTCCAAGTTATATGAATGCTAACTTGGATAGGAATTAACTAGTGAGGGAGAATTAACATTGGGAGTAGGAGATTGATCAGAAGGATCATATTGTTGAAACAATATGAGGCGATATTCAATTGTCTTGTGGAAAATTGATACTTGAATTCTTTACAGACTGATTAGAATAACATTCTCTGTTGTTATTAGATTGAAATTCTTTCATTTTTTTAATTATATCCACAACTTATTATTACTATCAGCATCATCATTAGAGCCGACAAATAGAGTAAACTTGATTCTACAATTTCAATGGTGTTCCTCAATCTCATGTATAGAAGCTAACACATTTCCTTTGTCAATAGGGCCTCCAAGAAACAGCTCTAAAGTTTTGATATTAGCGGTGACATTTTCAAGCTTGATTTTCTTGGCCTGCATTATAACTTCTGCTTACATCTGGAGAAGAAAAGTAGCCTTTAAGCAAGGTAATATATTTTTTGCTTACAAACTTCTAAGCATTATTCAGCATGATCTGACGCTTAAGATTCTAGTTGAACATCCTAAATTTCATCACGTTATAGTGCCAGTGTTCATGTACTATGTTTATGTTTGCATCTATTATGCGTGTTCAGAAAAGGCACAAAATCAAAGAATGAGACAGAGCCTACAAGACAGTGAGAGATACATCAAAGAATTCATGGACGCCGAGAGGTTAGGGGAAAATGACAGTGAAGGAATAGAGGTTCCTTATTTGGATTTGAATATCATCCTATTAGCCACAGATAACTTCTCAGATGCTAACAAGCTTGGACGTGGGGGTTATGGACCAGTCTACAAGGTGATTGATTCAGTTCCACTTTCTTGATTGGTTTCTGAACGTTACGGACATGCTATATGGAGAATTTTTGTTACAGGGCAAGCTTCAAGGAGGTCAAGATATTGCTGTGAAGAGGCTTTCAAGTGTTTCTTCACAAGGACTCAGGGAATTCAAGAATGAAGTTTTGCTGATATCCAAACTTCAACATCGAAACCTTGTTAGACTTAAGGGCTATTGCATTACAGGAGAAGAAAAAATATTGCTTTATGAATACATGCCAAACAAGAGCTTAGACACATTCTTATTCGGTAAGTCACAAAGTGCTTGATGATCAATACTTTCAAACATGACAAAGGTTTGATGCAATTAATGTAAAAGGAAATGTTGATGCAGATTGTACACAAAGAGTGATTTTGGATTGGCCAATGCGTTTTGACATAATTCTAGGAGTTGCTAGAGGGATGTTATATCTTCATCAAGACTCTAGATTGAGGGTGATTCATAGAGATTTGAAAACTAGTAATATTCTTTTGGACGAGGAGATGCAGCCAAAAATTTCAGATTTTGGGCTCGCAAAAATATTTGGAGCCAAGGAAATTGAGGCTAACACTGAGAGAGTAGTTGGGACTTAGTAAGTTTGATGTATCTATCTTATTGAATATTGACCTTGATCTATATTTACAAGAAACATTATAGTCTTGATTCCTTTTATTTTGCAGTGGATATCTAGCCCCAGAGTATGCATTGGATGGATTTTTCTCTATTAAATCAGATGTTTTTAGCTTTGGTGTTGTAATGCTTGAAATTATCAGTGGAAAGAAGAACACGGGATTCTTTCAATCCAAACAAACTTCTAGCCTTCTGGGTTATGTATGTTTCATCTTGTCCCTCCCCTGGCTTAATGTTCTTTAGCATTATGGTGATTCCATGTTTATATGAATGAATATGCATGTAGGCATGGAGGCTATGGGCAGAGAATAACTTGATGGATTTAATGGATCGAAGTTTGAATGAAAGCTGCAACGCAAATCAGTTCATAAAGTGTGCACAAGTGAGTCTTCTGTGCGTACAAGATGAACCAGGAGAGAGGCCCAGCATGTCGCAAGTAATGATAATGCTTGAAAGTGAGACTGCAAGCCTCCCAACTCCAAAGCAACCAACATTTTTTATGAGCAGTTGCAGGGGCATTTATAGCTCTGCTTCTTCTTCAAGTAAACCTGAAGGAATTCTTCCAACTGATACTACCTATCAAGAAGGTCGGTAGTTCACGATGAGTTCGTTGCATACTGGATTGGATCCTAATGGAAAACCAAAAACAAACTCTTCATTGAATTTCTAGTACGCTTGTTTGAAAGGCCACTCATACTCTCTTGTAGGAGTCCGCTTTTTGAGTATGTGGATATTTATTTATGGCTTATCATTTTCTTAGGGTGTGTTTGGATTAGCTTTTAGAGAATAAATTTTGGAAAGAATAGATTCTGAAGAATATATTTTGGGAAAAAAGTGATTTTAAAAATTGGAGATATTTGGATTATTAGTAGCAGAATCACTTTTTTATGATAATTACATAAAGAATAAATTTAATTTTAAGTTTTTTTTATTTAAATAATTACAAAATAATACATATACATATGTATTTGAGTAAGATAAAAATTTACAATATTTATCCTAATTTTAATTTTTTTCTCACTGAAAATTTTATTAGAGTTAAACAATCTAGATGACTGTCAAAAAATATGGAAGATGGTAATTTTTATTGACAAATTTATCTTTTCCTCAAAATTTTAAAATAAAAAATTAAAATTTTAGATTTTAAATAATATTTATTTTTACTTTTTTTTTAATAAAATTTAAATTATTAATAAAAATGCACTGTGTAGTAGCATTTAATGGAGTGCTGAAATTATGAGAAAGAGAAATAAGGGACTATATGATGACGGAGGCAGAGAGCATTTAAAATCTACAGAAATTATGAGAGAGAAATCACTGTGACCGCGATGAGCCTGTTATGAAAAAAGCTGCAGCGTGATAAATTTTTTTAAAATCATGGTTTGAAGACTCAAACCATGGTTTACGATGCACAATCAATTTTAAAAAAAACACATTGTTTGGTATTTATTTCTTGAATCCATAGTTTGGATGATAATCTATTCCTAAATGTGATACCCAAACACACACTTGATAGAAAAGAAAAATGTATATCCAAAGTTTATTAATAACTCTGGCATGTTTTTATTCTTAATTATTTTTTAGAAAAAATTATAAAAAAAAGAAAGAAAAAAAACAGAGGAGAAGGGAAAATTCATTGCGCGTGTGGGTGTGAGATTCTCATTTCAAATTCCATAAAAAAATTATTAGGATCAGATGGTATTTTAGGTATTTTCACTTTTCATTTTCTTTATGTTCTACGTTTTACACAGACCAAATAACCTTTTTATAATCAAACATCTCTACCGGTTTTTTAATTAAAAAATGTACCAGTCATCTTTTTCAAACATCTTTTTGTTTTAATTTCTTCCCTTTTAGTTATTTCCCATAAATTACATTCTATAAACGAAATAGATCCTAAAAAAGTAACAGTATAACTTTAAGATAGTGAAGAGGCTATCACGATCACTTGAGAAGAACCAAAATTAGGATATAATGACAACAAAACACTTGTCATTAATAGTATTAATAATTGGAGGTTTGGCCACAAATATCCTTGAGTCTGATACAAGGGAAGTCGCATAAGGAAACAGAAAGAAAAGGTCACGAGAGAGGAGAAGAAAACCATTAGTATTGAATAAACCTTTGAAGAATCTCTCGAGGACAGTGAATCGTGGTAGGTGTATTACCGATTGCTCTCGTACAACAGTAAACAAAAATATCTACGTTATAATTTTCACATTGCTTTTGGGTAAAACCGAGTAACCGACATTGAAATCCTTATAATGGCATTTTTTTTTACATAAACTAGGTAGCGTACTTGTTCTGAAATAGATCTGTTTTAAGCATACACCTGAGATTGATATCACATTGAGATATTTCATGTATGGCTAAGGCTAGACAACCGATGTTGGCACATAATGTAAAATCTCAAGAGGTATCTGGGTTGTCTTTGATGAAAATGTATACATGTCATAATGGCATATGTATATCAATAATCTAGGAGAGCAAATATAAATATAGTATCTACGATCAATGAAGCCCTTAATGAGTTATTGATGATTGATGAGGTTAATCTGATGAAGACAGATAAAGAGAAGAGGAAAAATAAAAGCCATGAGCCGAATGAGCGACGACCTTTGCTTCTCCCTCTCCAACTACCCACTAGCTCCTCCGCCCTCCGTTTCAAATCGGATTTTCTGACTTAAATACGTATTAAAAAAGTGCCTGTCCACATCTCTCTATGCTCTCTCATGCGTGTAGCTTGCTTCGATCGTAGCCAGAAGAATTCAGTGAGAATCATCCCCTGTTGTCTCTTACGTCTTACGTCTTGACATGATAATGATAGCTATTGTTCTGTTTTATGCTTTTTTACTGTCTCTTCCTCCGCCCTGCTTAGCTAGCGATACTTTGAAGATCGGTGAAAGCGTTTCTGACAGGGAAGATGCCAGTGCCAACCTTGTGACGACCGGACAGCGCTTCGAACTGGGTTTCTTTTCACCTGCGATAAGCCAAAACAGATACCTAGGAATATGTTATCATGGGAAAGAACCACTGACACTTGTCTGGGTCCTCATTCAACTACTGGAACCTTTCAAATTTCGCAAGATGGAAATCTCACAGTTTTAGATACAGACGGAAAGCCTTACTGGTCGTACACACCTGAACGTGTATCATCTCTCGCGGACATGACAGTGAAGCTTATGGAATCTGGCAACTTAACTCTTGGAGGTGATCAATTACAGGCGACCTACTGGCAAAGCTTCCAACACTAAAAGGACACATTTTTGCCGGGCATGAAAACGGATGGAGATTATTCTTGAATTCTTGGAGAGCTCCTAATGATCCCGGGAGTGGGAAATACAAGTTTGCAGGTGGAAAAACAGGGGATACCAACTATACAATCTACGTCAACCAGAACCAAGTTCATAAACTAACAAAAGATTATTCTTGAATTCTGGGAGAGCTCTCTGTCTCCAAAAGATGCTTGATTTCATAAATTGTCACTTGTGTAGCATCAAATGCCAGGACCTGTGAACCTTGCGGCACAACAATAGTTCCATATCCACTAAGCACTGGGCCAAATTCTGGAGATCCCCTTCAAGTTAAACTGTAACAATTCAACAGGCGAGGTCAACTTCGGCGATGCCTGGACTTGGAACAAATCGTGGAGATAAAATAAATCCAGATGATCGGAAGTTGATTATCCAAATTCAAGGTCCACACATATGTGATGATTATAAAGAGAAGCAAAGAGTTCACCTTGATTCCCCATTTAAGGTAACCAACTGGTGATTGACTCATCTGGCTTTACAGTTTAATTTTCGCTGATGGCTTATGGAGATATTCTTTTTCTTTAGGGTATATTACCATGCCAACAGTATATTGCAGTAAAGAGGCTTTCAAATCTTTCATCACGAGGCTTAAAGGAATTCAAGAATGAGGTTGTTTTGATATCCAAACTACAACATCGAAACCTTGTCAGACTTCGGGGCTATTGCATAACTGGAGATGAAAAAATCTTAATTTATGAGTACTTGCCAAACAAGAGCTTGGACAGATTCTTGTTCGGTCAGTTTTCAGATGCATTAAATTTTATTTGTGATTGGATTTGGTGTTGCTTTAGGATCTCATAGGATTTGGAGCTCATCTAAGTATAAGCATTCTACTTATCTTTAATATAAACCATGTAAATTTGATTTAGACTGTTTTAATGATATATTTGATTGAATTTTTATATTTTTTGTTTTGAAAGAAATAAAATAGAAAGGCAAACATGATCTTCTAACAGTTAACTTAATAAAAAATTAAACCAAATCTTTATTGTATGAGAAAGATGAGCATGGCTCTCATCTCCCTAAAGGAGCACTGAATCCAAATTCTTTTAGTACTTTGTATGCATCACGTAAGCCTGATGGACTTGAGGAAAATGTTGCTACAGATCCTCCTCAAAAGTCTGATTTTAGATTGGAAGAAGTGGTTCAACATAATTCTTGAGTTACTTGAGGGATGTTATATCTTCATTAAGATTATAGATTAAAAATAATTTATAAAAACTTAAAAACAAATAACATTCAAAGAGTTAGAATTAAATATTTTAGATTTTAGTTTGCCTAAAATATTCAAAAATAAAGAAATTGTAGCCAACGTGAAGAGAATAGTTAGAACTTAGTAAGTCAAAAATAACTATTTAGTTATAATGAAAACCATCCTTAACTTCATTAATAAGAAAGAAAGTAAACTTTTTAAACTTATATTTCATAGTGACCATATAGCTCCAGGGTATATGCATTAGATGGATTACTTTCAATCAAAGCAGATGTTTTCAGTTGCGGCGTGGTGGTACTCGAAATTATGAGCGGAGAGAAGAATAAAGGATTCTTTCAATTATCCAAGCATGCTTCCAGCCTAATGGGTTATGTAAGTTTCATCGTGTTCCTCTATTAGCTTATTGTTCTTGTGCATTATGGTTATTCCCTGTCTATTTGAATGTGAATATGCAAGCATGGAGGCTATTGACTGAGAATAAGCTGTTGGATTTAATGGATCCATCTTTGAGTGAAAGCTGCGATGCAAATCAATTCATTACGTGTGCGCAAGTCAGTTTGTTGTGCATACAAGATGGACCAGAAGACAGGCCGACAATGTCACAGGTATTTGTAATGCTTGAATGCTACTCTCCAAGCCTCCCAACTCCGAAGCAACCAACCTTTTTCGCGAACAGCGTGAAGGGCCTTCCTAGCTCTGCTTCTTCTTCCATTAAACCTGAAGGAATTCTGCCAGCTGTTAGTTAGTACCTATCAAGAAGGTCGATAGTGGCTGATAAGAAATCATATGAAAGGAATGGACCAATATTCTTGTATTGTCCTGTTGCTGATGTATCCACAAGAGGTTCTATCAAATGTCGGATGAGGCTGCATGGAAGGAAAATACTCTTTCAATGGCGGGACGAAATACTTTAGCAAAGTCAGTGATTAGTTCCATTCCTTTGTATCCAATGCAGGTTTCAAGAATACCTACTAAGGTATGTTATGAAGTGAAGAAATTGCAGAGAGATTTTATTTGGGGAAGAGTCATTTACAACATGCATATCATCCAATTGGTTGGAAACAGTTGACTGAGCTCAAACTATACGGGGAACTTGGTTTTAAGAGGTTAGTCTCTTTTAATCATGCATGTGGTGCGAAAATTGCTTGGAATCTACTATCGGGTTCAAAAAGGTTGTGGGCTGAGGTTTTGTTACATAAGTATATGTTGAGGAATGAAGACAATCTACTTGATTCTTCTAAAGATGATTCTGACTTATGGAAATTTGTATCCCAACAAAAGGAGGTGATTGCAAAAGGTATGAAATGGAACATCAGAGATGGACTTATGGTGAAGTTCTTCACTGATTTCTGGTTATTTTCGGATAAAAAAATAAAAGATCTGTGCATTAGGGCACTTACAAGGGAGGAAGAAGAGAGATGTGTAGCTGATTGGGTCATGTATGGCAATTGGGATTTTCAAAAGTTGGCAAGCATTGTCACAAGCAGTGTTTTCCAACGTTTAATCTCAGTTTTACCACCTATGATCGAAGCCGGTTCTAACATTATGTCTTGGAATGCTACTTCGAATGGTTTGTTCTCCATCAAAAGTACATACTATTTATTGAAAGAAAATGTTGACAGCCATTACAATTCCTTATATAGAGATATTTGGAAATGGCAGGGGGTTGAACGTATTAGAGTATTTATGTGGATGGCCTTTAACAATAGACTTCCCACTAATGTCTGCAGGAGTAAGTGGTCATCAACTTCTGCATCTTGCCCAGTTTGTAACGATAGAGAAGAGAATATTCTACATGTTTTGAGAGATTGTGATTATGCAAAGATTCTGTGAAAGAAATTACTTCTCCCTAGGTATTTTGCCTCTTTTTTTGCTGCTTCTCTTAAAGATTGGTTTGCCTTAAATCTTAAGAGAGAGCTAGGCACTGTGGGTAGTAAATGGAACATTATTTGGGGAGTCACAATTTGGAAGCTTTGGCTTTGGAGGAATTATGTGGTTTTTAATATGGGTGAAGGGAAGCCTACATAACCATAACATGTTATATTACAAATTTGGTCTCATTATGTTCACCCTATTAGAGACCATGTAAATCAAGCAACATCATCTCATGGTTCCTCATAGTGGACTCCTCCACCACAAAATTGGTTAAAGATTAATGTTGACGGTGCAATGTCAGCCTCATGTAGTATTGCGAGTTGTGGGGGTCTAATAAGGGATTATACAGGCAATTGGATGATAGGATTTTCCTATTTCATTGGATCATGTAGTGCATTAGAAGCGGAACAGTGGACTATCTTTAAAGGTCTCACAATTGCTTGGGATTATGGTTATAGGAGGCTGATCCTCGAGTCAGATTCTAAAGTACTTGTGGACATGTTGAAAAATGAGAATAATAATCAATTTGAAAACTTAATCATTGTTCAGATCAAACAACTGATTAGCAGGTCATGGGAGGTACAATTAACATACATCTCAAGAGAGAGGAACAAGATAGCAGATGCTTTGGTAAGAGAATGACTCTCCAAATCTTCGATACATACCACTTGCCCTTTTCATTTGAGGAATCAATTAGATTATGAGAGATTGAGATTAAATTCCCCACTTGTGTAATTATTTTATTTGGGCTATTGCCTCACTTTTATCAAAAAAAAAAAAAGGCTGGAGAGGACAGGAAATAAGGTGGTGGGCGTGGGCCTATGAAACGCTGCATTGTCCTGTCGCTGACGTATTTATTAGGTGTGCCCATGTTCGATTCTTGTAGGCCTACCATTTCTCTTCCCAATCAGAGAGCCCATTATTTGAATGAATCTGTTATTACTTTTTTACCTCACATAACAGTATCGAATAACTTCAAAACTCTTGTAACGTATTTAATTTTTTTAAAAAAATATTATTTTATAATAGTTACAAGACATTTAAAAATATATCATAATTTTTTAATACCTAAATTTATAGTTAAAGGTAATAAACAGTTTACCCTGCCCAATATTAATATAATTTAAAAGGAAGGGAAACTTTGACATAACTTTAGATTATAAGTGAATATAATTTTTTTTTTTAAAATTCTTGTATAACCTTAGATTAGATTATTGAAATATCTATCAATTTCTGTATAGGATTTGCCCAGGTTCACCTTCCAAAGTAAGTGCTTTCTGATTGTTTCTCAATCTTGGGATTGCCGTCTGAAATACAATTTTTCCCTCGATAAATAACTATATATATATCAATTACTTATTCTACAATTCATTATTTAAATTTTTTTATACAAATTCATTATTTAAATTTTGATTTTTGCACAATCCCCTATTCAGTATTCACCTGTTACATTTTTAGGGTATTCAAGGTTTTGGGTCTGGGCTTCATTCAAACGAAATACAAACATATACTTGGGCCTTAAGCCCATCTCTCACCAAAAAAAAGCACAAATATTGCCTTTATTATCCCAGGGAGGATTTTTTTTCCCAAAATGACTTTCACTTCCCTGGAAACCACCAGATAAGTTATCATCACCTAGGTTTGTTAGGATGTGCAAGTATGAGTAGATTTGAGTCGATATGTGAAATCTCATATTAGATATAAAGTCTTAGTAAGTAATGATCCCTTAGATCCTTAATACAATTTATACTATCTAATAAATCTTATATTAAATACACGAACGAAGTAGTATACAATAAAATAGAATAGTTCATAATTTTAAGTGAAGATGCTACATATTTCTTTCTAATTGCCCATTTGTTTTCTTCCTTGCTTCCATTGGGTTAGTGATGTCTTTTCAGCAGTGATCCATTTGGAAAATCGAGGCCATCGATAGATTACGGTAAAAACCAAAAAAATGCGCGTATTTTCAAGGGATTGCGACAACCATTTTCCATGGTGCATGGAACGCGTAGGAGTCAAATGGGCACTGGCTTCGAGTTCATCACATACCATAAAAAACTCCAAAGTTACAGCAATAAAAAGTCTCAATTCAGCCTTCTGAAGCATTAGGAGAGACAGAAAGGTAGGCCTTGATTTTATTGCGTTGAAATGTGACAGAATCCTATTTTTATACGCTTCTTCTGTTTTCCCCAGAATTGGAAAACATAATATGCAGATGTAGATTGAAAGATGGGTCAAATATTGGGAAGAGCTCAACGACTTCGACAATTTACTGTCTGGTTGTTCACCACTGCAATCTGTGACTAATAATGCAGCATTATCTGGTAGCGGTCTCTTACTAATTTTATCCTTTGCCTCCAATCCTCAACATATAAAATATTGACAGCAAATTTGCCTAACTTCAGGTTCATTTGGTTCGAACTCTTTGGTGCTTCTAAAATGCTCAAGCTAAGTGGCTGTCACAACCATTTCGGTCCTCCTTTTGCTACCCAGTGTCCTCTAAAAATGGAACTTTTTCAGATTTTATGATGACTCAGTTCCTGGGTTGAATTTTTATATCATACATTAAAATTGCCATGCGGTTTTGAAGATTCTTTTTACCAAGCTTCAGCTAGCAGAAAATCCTCAGGGTAACAGTGTTTGTATGGATTCAATATCCAAAGATTTATGGATCATAGTTGGCCAGACATGCATAATCTAAACAAGTTTATGATAATAAACAGAAGTTTGTAAGGATACTAACAAGACAAAAATGTCGTGAAATGTCAAAAGCAATTCCCAGGGTGGTGTCTTTGCTCGAGACCTGAGCTGTGTCGGCTGGGCAAGTGAAATAGGAATGATCTCGTGACAATTGCACTGTGATTGTCAAGTAACGAGGCTGGCTACTAAACGTTAAACATCTGGGTACGATTTGGGATCTCTGCTTAAAGTGCTTCTAGATCTCACAACCATAACACATCCAAATCCAAGACGTTATCTTTCATTTTTGGCACATTTTGTCCTATGCTACTTTTTATTGGTGCGGTGCTACTTTTATTGGTTCATGTTCATGACAGAAGATTACAAGTCAACCCATGTGGGTGTCAACAGAGACAAGCGGGGTAGTGAAAACTGGCCTGCATTTGATTTTACTTTTGAACAGAACAAAATTTACTTCAGTTTATTATCAAATTGTGGTTATATCTTTCAAACTTTAGAGAAATCGTTATTGGGAGGAACTTGTATAAAAACTCTGATTTAATTGGTTGAGAGACCCTATAGGGTAAGACGAGAGTAGCAAGAGATCTCTCATCATTGCTCCAAATAGTAAACTACTTGACACCCACAATTTAAAATTGGATGAAAATCTAATTGAACATAAGATGCTTCATTATAATATTAAGAGTGAACTATGCATGGATGAATAGTATTCTTTTTATCAGACTGTTTTCCTTGACTGTTGCCCAAAAATTCATTCCAAAATGTTTATACGAGTTTGAAGTCTTATGCCTGCCATGCTCCGAGCTCCGAGCTCCGAGCTCCGAGCTCTCTTTTTAAAGAACATGAAGGAACATTGATCCTAAAATAGCTCAGCCTTGTCCAAGTATGTGTTCAGTGTCACCAAATCCCAACAAGGTCAGCCAACTTAATACTCATATATTACTGCATAGGAGTAACAACATGTTTGGATAAACATTTATAGTTAGCCTCCCATATTTGGCACAGAAATCGATGCAACCTTTTGTGAGGGAGAATTGGTAGCTTTTGCTGAAGGTATTTTTGAAATGTAATCCAGACATGTCCACAGTGGGGTGTTTGTGCGGTCGTTTGCGGTGGGGGAGGGGGGCGGTGTGGGGTTTAAAGACATGTAGGCCCCACTGCCCCAACATTTGAAGTATAATAATATATTTCTCTAATTTTAAATATAATATATATTTAATTAATTTAATTATATTAAAAAAATTATAGAAGTTAGTTAATATAGTATTATTTTTTAAAATATTATAGGTATTTGTTTTAATCCCTCACACTTTATTTTACTTAATTATTGTTGGGATAAATATCAATAAGAATAATTTTAAAAAAAATAGATAAGATAAGTATGAAAAATAGATCTTATATTTATGATAAAAATTAATTTTTTAATTAGGTCATATATTTAGGATAAAAATATTATTTCAGGTAGTTAGAAAGAGCTAACACGAGTTTACATGGTTTTTTTTAAAAAATAAACCTTATTATTTGTTAATGAATATATATATATATATATATATTAGAAATGAATCATATCTAAATATATTTGAAACATATATAGATATTGATTAAAAAATAGCTTGAAATGTTTTTGATAGATTTAGTTAAAAATAGCTTGAATATGATTCTAAAAATGTTATTGATTTTATGATTAGTATGAATATTGATAAATGTCATTTACTAGTGACACAGATATAGAAACTTTTATAACTATCATAAGACATTGAACTTCAATTTATCTCTAGAGATCTAATAAGTTTGCGAATATTCTGATAAAAGAGGGTTGAAGACTATAGAAATATTATATTACTATCATTCATATTTGGAGTCTATTGTTCTTTTTTAATGTTTAGGATCTAATTCCATTTTAAATTAGTTTTTTACAAGTGAAGGTTAGATCCAAATTATAAAAATCTTAACTATAGAAAAATAATTTCTAAACACTCTTTAGACACTGAAACCTCCAAACTAGTAGGGCAAATTCCTAAAAAAGATGATATGAATAATGTTTGGTTAGCCAATAGATCAGCAATCTAGTTGTACTTTTTTAGAATTTATATAATTTAAATATTCCATTCACGTATTAAAAAGGAGCAGATATGTACTATCAAGAGACTGCATATATTGTTACTATTATAAGTAGAATGACATTAACTATATTTTTTATATCGGCCTATAGAATAATTCTTTTAAGACCCATCTTTCACGCTAATGAAAGACCATTGAATTAGTTATTTATTTGTTTCGGGCATTAAACCTTCATTTATACCAAAAAAAAGGAAAGCTAGAACCGACAATTTGGGCGGATCCAAATTTGGGCTGGACTGGTTCTAATAGATTCGAACATAAAAAAAAGCCTATATAGCCAAGCCTGGCCCCAACAATTTGAACTTTTGGGCATACTTTTAGCTGGCTTGAAATTAAGAAAATGGATGATTTTTTTAAGTCAGGCCTAAATTACCGACTGTAAATTAAGTTTATTTAAGTTTTTGCAAGTTTATTCATTGGGATTGGATGACTGCTTTCTTTCCTCTCATGACCCATTTTTAAAGGAAGGCAATTAGGCAGGCTGGTTTTGGTCTGTCTGCGTCATGAAGAGCCATGCACACAGCACAGTAACCACACTTTTCAAGGCTATTCATGGACAATGATGTAATTATTGCATCATATATGCAGTAAGCCAAGAGGCATATGATGCTTTGATTAAAGATAACACCGCTCAATATTTTTAAAATCTCAAACAGGATAAACAACAAAGTAAGCCAAGGGGACCCATATAAAGAAAGATAAAATTGACAAAATGGAGTGATGTTGACATCACTACTCAGCTTTCCTTTTCCCATCAATTATTTAACTTTGCTCTTTGGCCACGAATTACTATAGCATGGCACTAGCAGATACAACAACGACAGATTTCTGCCTCCCTCCGACCGGTTAGCTCACAAGGAACCAAACCATATTTGGCCTCAAATGACTTTGTGCTCTATGATAATGCAATGATCCTGCTAGCAAAAGCTTGAAGCTTCTTATAACTTGTTTGGGTTTACTTCCAATAAGCACGTTTATCCAAACCGATATCAAACTTTTCTTCCATACTTACCTGTTAAAATTGTAAAATCATGATGGAAAAGTTATATTTAAGTTTTAAATAGTCAATCCAAACGAGTTCTTATTTTCCACTTAAAACAATTACATACAACGTGGTTTAATTTTGGACACTTATTTCGTATGGCCCTAAATATGACAGTTTGTTGAACTACCTCTAAATAATTATGCAGATCATGTATATTTCATTCAAATGCATCATTTCACCTAGTGTAGTTTGGACAGCAATCCAATTATGCGTCAACTGCTCGACCAATAAAATCCTAAAGCATACTATTAGTCCACTAAGAAAACTTCACTAAAGTAACATTCTTACTTATGACATGCATAAAGTGGGTATCCAGAGACAGGAAGGTTCCTTATTTCAATTAGTAGGTTAGCCCTATGAAAATTGGATGATCAGCCATCCCTATACATAGTACTTGAGAAAGGAAAATTTAGACTTTTGCAGTCTGTCCTATGAGGAACACAAGGAAGATAATGCTCAACCGGTCTGCAAATCACATGCTGCCAGTATTCTTTTTGCATGCATTGTTTTTCACTTGTATGCATAGCTCTGCTAGGGATGCCATAAGCATTAACACTTTCTTAAGTGATAGGGAAGGGGATGTTCTTATATCCGCCGGAGAAAGATTTGAACTTGGATTCTTTACCCCTAATGGAAGCTCTGGTAGTGGAAGATATGTGGGAATATGGTACTACAAGTCAAATCCACTTACAGTTGTGTGGGTTGCTAACAGAGACAATCCACTTTCTGGTGCTGGGGGTGTTATTGCCATATCTGAGGTTGGCAATCTCAGAGTTTTGGATGGAAGTGGGAAATCTTACTGGGGTACAAATCTTGAGATGCCATCTTCAGCGCACAGGACGGTTAAGCTAATGGATAGTGGAAATCTTATTATAAGCGATGAAGAACAAGGAAGTCACTCAGTGAAAATTGTCTGGCAGAGTTTTGCAAATCCAACTGATACATTTCTCCCAGAAATGAAAATGGATGAAAATTTGGTGCTAACTTCTTGGAGAAGTCATGATGATCCGGCGCCAGGGAACTTCTCATTTCGGCAAGATCAAGGAGAGAACCAATATATCATATGGAAAAGATCTATCAGGTATTGGAAAAGCAGTGCGAAAGGTACATTTTTTGGGTCAGGTGACATATCTTCTGTAATATCTTACTTATTGTCGAATTTCACCCAGAGAATATCTCCAAATAACTCTGTACCCTTTCTTACTTCATCTCTGTATGCCGACACAAGGCTGGTTATGACATACTCTGGTCAGCTTCAGTATTTGAAGATGGATTCACATAAAGTTTGGTACCTGATTTGGGCAGAGCCACGAGATAGATGCAGCGTGTATAATGCTTGTGGTAACTTTGGCAGCTGCAATAGTAAGTACGATTTTATGTGCAAATGTTTACCTGGGTTCACGCCTAACTCTCCGGAAAGTTGGGATTCCGGCGACTTCTCAGGTGGATGCAGAAGGAAAACAAATGTGTGCAGAGAGAACGCTGAGAGTGACACGTTTTTGAGTTTAAAAATGATGAAAGTAGGAAGCCCGGATGCTCAATTTAATGCTAAGAATGAAGTGGAATGCAAGTTAGAATGCCTTAACAATTGCCAGTGCTATGCATATTCATATCAAGATCCTAAAATCACAAGGCGGGCTGCTAGTGGTGACGCAGTGTGCTGGATTTGGACTGAAGACTTGAACAATCTTCAAGAGGAGTATGAGAATGGATGT
The DNA here is from genome assembly GCA_037074615.1 of Leucaena leucocephala. Classification (NCBI taxonomy): domain Eukaryota; kingdom Viridiplantae; phylum Streptophyta; class Magnoliopsida; order Fabales; family Fabaceae; genus Leucaena; species Leucaena leucocephala. The sequence goes on along the minus strand of CM073546.1, from coordinate 2,925,820 downwards.
GATCTCAATGTACGCGTGGCATATTATGATATAGGTATAATTTTTCTTTTTCTCCCTCTTAAATTCTCTGATGTGTAACTGACTCTTAATTTGACAGTTCATAGAAAAGAAAGTTCATATTCCTTTTCTTCAAGCTTCATTCAATCTCCTTTTGCAGCATCCAATTGCAGGACCTGTAGGACTTGTGGCACAAACTTCATTCCATATCCACTTAGCACAGGACCACGTTGTGGCGATCCCATGTACTTCAGTTTTCACTGTAACTTCACTACAGGAGAACTTAACTTTGAAACTCCTGGGGGAACTTATCAAGTGATAAGCATAACACCTGAAACGCAAAAATTCATGATCCACAGCAGAGACATAGTTGATTGTAAGGGTCAAAGTTTGACGGACAAGCTTTTGCGTTTAAACCAGTCATCTCCATTTCATCTCACTGGCAGGTGCAATGCTGACCCAGGCACCCGTAATCCAATTGCTCCTGCGAAACTTGGTGGGGAAATAGAAATGAGCTGGGATCCACCATTGGAGCCACTTTGTCGTTTTCTTTCAGACTGTAAGGACTGGCCAAATTCAATTTGCAATACTTCCAGAGATGGGCAAAAGAGATGTCTTTGCAAAACAAATTTTCTTTGGGGTGGCTTGAGTTTAAATTGTACCATTGGTAAGGACTTGATGAATTAGTGAATGGCTTTACTTAGAATAAGTTTTCGTGTTATGAATTCATCACTATGAAATAAAAATGGTTTTCTGTGTTTCTGTTAGTAAGCAGTGCCTTTTTCAACTTTTGCAGATGGCAGCCGTAGCAATCAAACAGGCAGGCGTTTGTCTGTTCCTTTGATTATTGCAGTCACTTTCACTATTGTGATTGTGTTAATTCTTCTATCAAGTACCGTTGCCTATGTTTACTTTTGGAGGAGAAGGCTGATCAAGACAAAAGGTAAATTCATTTCCTCCGAATCTCTAGGAGGAAGTTGTTATGTGGGGAAAATAGTAAGTACTAGTGTTATGATGGTTACAAGTTCTTAGTGTAAGTTGAAGATCGAGGGACCTATATATGCACTCATCGATATACTTGTACGATAAGATTGTGTCATTCCTTTACTATTAAAATTCTCCATATTTAAGGTTAATTCAACAACAGTTCTCTGTGACTCAATATACATTTCATCTGTTTAACTTCAGAAATTATGGGGTATGTTAAGAAAAATTCAGCGAGGAGCCTGTATGACAGTGGATATGTCAAAGATTTGATTGAATCGGGAAGGTTCAAAGAAGATGATGGGCATTCCATAGATATCCCACATTTTCATTTGGAAAGCATACTTGATGCTACCAATAAGTTTTCAAACGCAAACAAGCTTGGACAAGGAGGATTTGGTCCTGTCTATAAGGTAATGAAAAATTTCTCAATACCTTTGATTTTCATATTTAACGTATTGCTGACGGGAAAGGACCCTGTTTGATAAACTGTCAGGGAAAGTTTCCAGGAGGACAAGAGATAGCAGTAAAGAGACTCTCGAGTTGCTCTGGGCAAGGTTTAGAAGAATTCAAAAATGAAGTGGTATTGATTGCCAAGCTTCAACATCGAAACTTGGTTAGGCTTCTCGGTTATTGTGTTGAAGGAGATGAAAAAATGTTAGTGTATGAATATATGCCGAATAGGAGTCTAGATTCTTTCATATTTGGTAAGATTATTTCACACATTCTGTTTTTTTGGATAAACGTACATTTCATATTTGGAAATTCTTGTTGGACAAGCACTAACATGCCATGCTCCCAATTGTACTGTAATATCCAAGACTTGAAGTCATCTGTCGTATTAGATTGGGGCAAGCGTTTCAAGATTATTTTGGGGATTGCTCGAGGGCTTCTTTACCTTCATCAAGACTCAAGGCTAAGAATCATTCATAGAGACTTGAAAACAAGCAACATTCTACTAGATGAAGAGATGAACCCTAAAATCTCAGATTTTGGCTTAGCTAGGATCTTTGGAGGAAAAGAAACTGCAACGAACACAAACAGAGTGGTTGGAACTTAGTGAGTTCATGAAACTACATAATTTTTTGCCATTTTAGTATGTTGTAGCAATACTTCCTTCTACTTTACAAATGGAAGCAGCCATCAGCTGAATTTGCTCAACTAATCCACTTCCTTCTTTTTTATATACAGTGGCTATATGTCTCCAGAATATGCTCTAGACGGATTTTTTTCAGTCAAGTCTGATGTGTTTAGCTTCGGTGTGGTGGTGCTTGAGATTCTTAGTGGAAAAAGGAACATGGGATTTTACCAGGCAGATCATGAATTGAGTCTTTTAGGCTATGTGAGTATACAAAGTTTTCATATGCTCTGTTTCCCACCCTATTTTCTCCGACGGTTATGCAATGCCATAATTGGAACTGGTGCTACCACCAAGTATGCAATTAGAATGAGACGCATTGAATAAATGTTAGGTCCCACTCAAACAAATGCTGAAATTCTATAACCTGTCACATGATTGGTTAGTGATGATATAACCCTTCTGTCAGATGCTGCATGCAATATTTCCCTGTGATCTTGAGCCATCATCCCATCATAACTGCAACATCAAAGCCTCTGCATGCAAATAAAGAATCATTATGAAGCATGTGTCAGCTCCAACTGTTTATTTTTTCAGTCGTCTCTACCTCTATACCTGCAATATTAAAGCAAATGGGGTGTTGATGAAGAGAAAACCAAAAAGTATTATATATATTTTTGGCCTCACAATAGAGATATTATATAATTTTACTTTTGTTGATGATAAAATATAAAATCCTCTGTTCAATCGATACTATTAGATTGCTGATTTTCCTAGTTCTTGTAAGTTGAAACACATAAAACTTTTTCCCCCTTTCCTATCCTTTTTGTTGCAGGAATCTTGTTTTCTCTTCTCTTTTGCTTGGTTATTTTGTTAGTTAAAGTTGAAACACTTCAAAATCGTGGTGCAATTCAGAAGATTGAACTTAGCTGAAGTCATTCTGAGCAAGCTAACTCACTCTAATTGAATTCTCAGTTGTGGCACCATAGAAGGATTCTTCTCAAACAGAATCTGCATACTTAATAACAAATTTCAATCTATACTTGAATTTCAGGCGTGGCATTTATGGAAAGTAGAGAGAGCACTGGATTTTATGGATCAGACACTATCTAAGACGTGTAAGACAGATGAATATTTGAAGTGTGTAAATGTTGGGCTGTTGTGCGTACAAGAAGATCCAAATGATCGTCCCACCATGTCCAGTGTAGTTTTCATGGTTGGAAGTGATTCCAGTACTCTTCCAACTCCCAAGCAGCCAGCTTTTGTTCTTAGAAGATGCCCTTCTAGCAGAGCTTCTACTACCAGTAAACTGGAATCTTGTTCTCATAATGAATTGACTGTCACTTTAGAAAACGGTAGGTAATGAATCTTGTTTCCAGAATCCTGCAAGGTTGTGTTTGAAGCACTTATTGCTTCTGATTGTTTTCAATGGAATCTCGTATTGATGTTGATAATCTTCCAAATGTAATCCAACGAAGAGATTTGATGACTGAAGAAAATGAACATAATTTGACCAGAGGTCTCATTGTTGGAATTTTCAATTTTACTTCTCAGATGATTTCTTCTTTATTCATGTGCAACTTCCATGTTAGTGACGCCCTTGTGTTCCAGCTATATATGATCAATATATAGAGAGAGAGGACTTGTGATTCTAATTTCTACAGAAAATGTATCGTTTTTTCTCGCCCTTTACTGCCATTTGTCTGTAATTAGGATGGCTTTGACCAAGCAGAATGAGGTAATCACTGATGAATTTCCTGTATGAATTAAATTGGGAACCCTATGAATTGTCATGACGCTGACGTGCATGTGATGAAAGGTCGTCTCAACTAGTTTGTCCCACAAGGTTTTGACCCATTTCATGTCTTTGCTTTCAAAGCTGTAATTACCTTGGCTTCTTCTCCTTCGTCCGCAGTTTTGACCTTGTAAAATGGTGAGACGACGGTGCTATTGGTCAACCATTTATGGGATTTTGCAGTAATCGATTAAAATATCATTTGTATAAAAAAAATTAAAATATCACTGTAGTATCTTGGACTAGGATGATTAATGTTGTCAAAATAATTACTCAGCTAATTAAAATCCTAATTAAATTAATCGCTTCATGTGGCAAACGTTTAAGAGTGTGACAGACATTAAAAGAACCAAGGCTGCAAAGATAAATCCTCATGTAGACATTATTTATTATTATTATTATTCTGCACATAGAAGAAAATATTGTTAAGTCGGCCTCTCAAGGAGTGTAGCAGGCTCTTTGATATTAAAATCCATTATACATTAAAGTCCAGAACAAGCATACACAAACATAAAGGGATAAGACTATTACATGACCACTAATGAAAGATAATATGGATAATTTACCTCATTAAAAAATAAGTTGACCTTACTATTTAACGTACGCCAACACATGAAGTTTAAATATCTACACAGTAGTACAGGACACCCCTTTGTTAAGTTGTTGAAATGCTGAAACAAGCATTTATAAAAGATGGAAGTGAGATCTGTCGGGCATTGTCACTTATGAAGGGTGAGCTTCATTCAGAGTGTCCTTTTATTCAAGAAGATAAAGTACCATTTAAACGCGTTGGTCTACTATTGTTATCCAGATGCCACACAGAGTTATTATTTAAGAATTGAGAGTACAAGATTTGGCTGCCAGTTGTATCCTGCATCTCCCACATGTGGAAGGACAGGGCATCTTCTTGTCTACGCTCAAGAGAAACCCCTTCTCAAATTTGACACCCATGTGCGTGAGTGTGTGTGTGTGTGTGTGTGTATAAATCCTCTAACTTATGTATAGAAAGGATTTATTTGCAGCAATTGTGGATATTTAGTGGGGAAGGGGCTAATAATAGACAAGTCTTCCCTAATTGTGTAACAGTCCTTCATCTTCTTTTAGGGTGTGAAATTATGATAGGTGTAGGGGAAGGCGAATGCCTTGACATTTGGGGATGCAATGTGGAAGCATTGTGTTCATATTGCGGAAGTCACATTCTTGTTCTTAATTATCCCCACTACCAAGGAAGGTGGGAAGAAAACCAGGGAGGCCATTGTGAGAGATTGGAAAGTAAGCCAAAAATGGTAGGGACGTGTCTTAACTTAGAATTTGAAGGTTAAATTTATCGGTCATTCTATTTTATTACATTATATATTATTATTTTCAATTTTTAATATAAAAATTAATTTTAAATTTTAATTTAATTTTAAATATAAGATTTTAATCTATTTTATATTTAATATTTTTTAATAATAATTTTTATTTTTTCTATATTATTTATATATAATATAATATTATATATAAATATTTTAGGGTTAAGGAGCGGAGGGAGTATTTATTAAATAAACTTTACTCCATGTGGGATTTTGTACACGAAACTCAAGAAAAAACCTATATTGTTCAATAAGTAGTTGAGGGGAAAGTTGTTGGGTGTTTCCAGTAGAGAAGAACTTTACCGTTTCCCTCCTAACAAAGCATATGACAATTCTTTATAACTACTTCCTTCCTTTGGTCCGCGGTTAGGGTTCACACTTCACATACATTTCTGTACCAATCCTCATTTCCCCTCACGGAAACACAATTCGATTAAGTAATTTTAACCTTAGTGCCCTTTTACTCTCTTTCTTATTATTTTTCCATTTGATCAGTTTAAAGACAGATAATATTATCCTTTTCTTTACAAATCAACTAAAATACATTATTCATTATTCATGAATAGAGCATATCGTTAAAAAAAATTATTACATATAGATTAAGACGTCAAATTTAGTAATATGTGGATAAATAGGTTAAATTCAGTATTCAAGTTAACAAATTAAATTTGTTGTCAATGAATTATAAGTTAGAAAATAAAATTTCAATTATAAAAGTTAAAAAGAAAACAATAAGACCAGCCAAACCATTCTTTGACTATTGAAAAAAAAAAAAACTTTGACAACACTTTGTTGGGTCTTAATAGCTGAAAGTCAACTGTGACAGACACGGGGTATACATGGTATGCAACCTCCATAGAACTTCTCAATTTTTCAATCTATTCTTTTTTTAAATTTAAATCTTATTACTCATATAAAAAATTTATTAATAAATAATTTATAAAAATATCTATAAATAATTTTTTAAATTTAAAAATATAATTTAATTTAAGTAAACCTAACTAATTCCTCTAATTTTTTTTATATAAATAAAAAAAATAAATTAAATACACATCCATAAATATCACACCACTTCATTTCATGAAAGTCTTTTTTTGAATTATTCCTATATTTTAATATTCTGAACTTATTTATTGTTATAAGTGATAAAATTTCCTTAATTGAAAAGGAAAACATTTCCGTGAGCTTTTATAGGAAGGCTGACAAAGTTCTCGGAAGGAGGGAGGCAATTGCCACCATCATGTGTGGCGAATACGAATCAAAAGACTGTCATTAACTAATAAATAAATCTGCGTTCATGAACAGAGACATCACCTACTTTTCTCTCCTTCCTTAGACCCCTTCTTCTTCTCATCCTATATCTTGTTCTATATATATATATATATATATATCACTCACCACCTTCCTGGCCTTCATCAAACTCACGCAGATTTCTGCAGATTATCGGTATACCACCTTGCAGAGAGCGTCATCGTCAATGGCGGGGAAGATTGGGTTTGAAGACTTGCTGCCTGTGATGGCGAATAAACTTGGAGGAGAGGGTCTGATAAAGGAGCTGTGTAATGGGTTTGAGTTGCTGATGGACAAAGAGAAAGGGGTCATCACTTTGGATAGCTTGAGGAGAAACTCTGCTCTTCTGGGTCTGCAGGACTTGAAGGAGGATGAGCTCGTGAGCATGATGAAGGAAGGCGATCTCGACGGCGACGGTGCTCTCTCTCAGATGGAGTTCTGCGTTCTCATGTTCAGACTAAGCCCTGATTTGATGGATCAATCTTGGGTTTTGCTCCAAGATGAACTCGATCATCTAGCTTCCAGATGATTCTTCATACATTGTTTCTCTTGTTTCTTAGTCTCATTTACATTGTTACCAGAGTTTTGTCTCATCATTGTGATTTGTGAATTATGATATAAAAATATGGTTTATACTCCCATCTTCAACTTATTGACCGCTATTCACATTTGAGTCCTTGTACTCTTCTTAGCTATTGTTGATCTTTTATGTTCATGATGATCTGTTAATAAAGAAAAAAAATACTAATTAAGTGACATTTTTTAATTAAAAACCAAGTGACTCACATGTTAATTTTTTAAATTCATATTTTTTTCAATTTATTATAAAATTTGATTTAAGGGACTTGAAATTTGTGGTGATAAAATTAAAAGTTGCTTCATTCAGGGTATGAACAGAACACAGCTGTAGAACAACAGGTCATGAATCTTGCGCACGATTTGAAGCATAAATCTTATAGCGAATGAAGTTCAAGCTTGGAACTTTCCTAGAAACACTATCCGTTCAGTTCAAAATAGTTCTTAGCCGACAAGTCAAATCGCATGTAAACTCTTTGTTTTTTAATATTGTTTATCAAAAAGGAAAAATGAAGTTCAACTTCAACTCATCCCATTGCAGACAGACAGATTAGATTTTATATGCGTCAAACAGATATTTCATTAGAATCATGGCGGTGAAAAGAAAATACATTGTAAATTATTTCAAAAGTTAAATAAATTTAGGGAAAGTCCTATTATTTTATTCTTCAAATATTTATGTTGATCAATTTGGATTCAGTAGCTTAAAATTCTTCTGCACATGGTATACTTTCAAAGTGCTGACGGCCATTTGAAAAGGTTTTAGATTAGCCACCTTCTTCTTTCTTGGGTACAATAAACAAACCCTAAAGTTCTAGTCCAAGTTGTGCCCGAAATACCCATTCTTCCGACCACGAGGTCCAAAATAATTATATATACACGCACATATATTTGTATTTATATATATATATTGGTTTACACCAGATGTATTTATATATATATTGTTAAATTTTAATTTATTATAATTATAATATCTCCATGCTGTATTTGTCTTATTTTTTTAAAAAAAAAATGATTTGACTTTGACATGGCATTGCCTGCTTCAGAACCTTCTGAAACTAGCCTTCGTTCCTATCGCTTTTCATGACCTTAGAATCGAGGGTAAGAGTGAAGAGAGAGCGATAAGGACATGAGATGCGGACAATGGATCGACAAGTACAGTTTTTTTCTTAGGAAGCTGTCATGGGCTTGCATAGCCGTTGCTTCCTTCACCCTTCTCCTTCTCTTCCTCCAAACCCCTGAAACCTGTGTTCCTCCCGACGCATCCCCCAAACCTTACCTCCGATTCCCCAAATCTTCCTGCGATTTCTCCCCTCGTGTCTACGTTCCCATCGACAAGAAGAACAAACGTCTCTGGTCCTCCAGAGAATGGCTAAAGAAGGTCGATTCCTATGCTAAATTCTTCAATTCCATTCAAGATCTGGGTCTTCTCCAGAAGAATTCCAGAGCTCTCTGTGTTTCCGCCGGAGCCGGACACGAGGTCATGGCTCTGACCAATATGGGTGTGCTCGACGTTACCGGAGTCGAACTGATCGCATCGCCGCCACTGGTGAGTCGGGCTGATCCGCATAACTTGCCCTTCTTTAACGATTCGTTTGATTTCGCTTTCAGTGCCCATTTTTCCGAGGCATTGTTTCCGTTACGATTTGCGTCGGAGATGGAAAGGACAGTTGAGGCCGGGGGTATATGTGTGCTTGTTATGGAGGAATGTGGGGATGATGAGGTGAAGGACATTGCGGGATTGTTTAGGAATTCAAGATTTATTAGCTCTAATAATGTTACTCTGATCGGATCAAAATGGACAATAATTATTATGAAAACAAGAAATTCTCAATGACAGTTGGTTAAATTTTTAATTTTAATTCTCAAGTACTCTAGATTTCATTTGTTGGCTATACCTCTGTAAATTCAATGATGCTTCAAAGTGGTGCTAACTAAAAGCGATTGTATATTGTATGTACTCTACCCTGGCCTACAACTAGATCTTGATGGCTTGTTATGTTAGATCGGGTTGAATATCTAATTTACTTTGTCTGTTGTTGGGACTTGTAAGATCTCAGCTTTTTCCTTATTGGATCTTGGGTGTCTGTCGTGGCTGACGGCTGGAGATGTATTTTGTGTTATGGTTGTAACTGAAATGTTTTAGCTTTATTGGTTGAATTGAAAAGATGTAATTATACTAAATTAGTTCAGAGCTATATGTTATATCAGGATTCAGGGATCATAACTATGCAGATTAGAGACACCGAGATGAGGAACCACAGCTCGAGGGTGGTTCATAAGTGCCATAACTTATTTTTCTCAAAACTGATCTTGTAAATTGACCTCTGATTTTTGTCATGCTTGAACATGTGAATTTCCAAGATGATTTCTTATATGTCGGGGAGTAGCTAATGTTTAGTGGCACTTTTTCTTTCTATCATTTTATTTCCAACACAGCGATGGCCTGGGTCTTGTGGATCATCTTCATAATAATGAGGTAATGTGCCATCTGCTGGGCTCAGTGCGTGTGATAAAATAAGAAAATGTAACTGATTTAAAAACCTTTCTGATTTGTACCCAAAAAAAAAAACCTTTTTGATGAATTATAATAAGTTCGGAAGAAATTAAAGCAGATATTGGTATTTGTCTTTCTAGGAAAATAAAGGGTAAAACTAACAGTTGTTAAATAAGGACGAAATGGTGGTTAGCAAGTGCGGAATCATCTCCATTAAGCAACTTAACTATGCTGTTTTCACTTGAATCTGGATATTTCCATAACAGCTGATCTCATGTCATCTCGAATCAATCTTCGTTCGGGAGATCGAATCTCCTGTTTTTGTACTTGAGACATTCTCTTACTATTTTTTTGTCCTTTTAACAAAGTAATGATTCAATTTATTTACTCTCACTAATGTTGGCGCTAGTTGATATAGTAAGTTCATGGTTTGATATTTTAAGATATGCCACCTCTAAAGTATTATCAAGTTTCCAACTTTAACCAAACGTTGTGCAGTTTTGGACCCCACTGATTTGAAATAATCAGATGGGCCATCCTATTAACGCAGAAATTCCTATTCTTAGTCTTCCAAATTAGTGGTAATTTTTAATTTTTAATTACTTTGGGCTGTTTTGGTTCCGAAAGCAAGTATATTACATGAAAATATAAACTCCCCCCTTAAAATATTTACTCGTTCTTAAAATTAGCATCCTTCAAGTTGTTTGACCCAGTTGTCCTCAGAGCAAACTAATTATAATTCCATCTCCTTCAGTTTGGATCAAGAACTTCAGAGCAGATGTGAGTTTTACAGGTATACAGTTTTTTCGAGGCCGACCACTTTGAGCATTCTTAAAGGATTCATTAAATTAGAAGTGGACGGCTCGGTGCTAGAGAATCGAAGCAGTGGCTGGGGAGGAGTTATCAGAAACATGGAATGCCAATGGATGTGGGATTTTAGCTGCAAACTGACAAGAGTTCCCCCTACAATTGCGGAGTTCCTGGGTTTTATCCAAGGACTTTATCTATATTGGTCAAAAGGATATAAGAAGATCTGTCTTGTTTCTGATTGTATAGAGGCTATTAATTTAGTTCCTAGGGGAAGTGACGATAACCATCCTTTTATAACATAGTGTAGGAAGCTAGGTTTCTTTTTTGTAGAGATTGGCATGTTCTTGTTAGTTATACGGCTAGAGCTGATATCTCAACTGCTGATCAACTTGCAAAATTTTCTCGTAGGATTGTAGGTAGTGCTAGGGTCTTTGATCGACCTCCTTCTAGTATACACCAAGATGTAGGATGATGAAAGGCTATTGTTTGTTTTTAGACCTTTACATGTAAATTTCTCTATTTGAGTAATGATATCCAGTTTATACTTCAAAAAAAAAAAAAAAAAAGCATCGTGACTGACAATGAAAAGTTCCTTGTAAAAATGAAGAATTCACGCCCAAGTTAATATGCTCTAGAAACGTCCTTCGCCGTAGCCAATGAAATTGAAGCTTAATGCTTAATCATGACTAAAAGCTTTACGGTTTGATTCTCTTATTCTTCAAGTCTTGTGACAGTTTTATGACAAGAACGAATAAAACGAAACAAAAAGATTAAAATAAAAATACTCGACGGAGAACACAAGCTTGCAGTGTTGCAGAAAATCACAGACGAGTCTTCAACAAGTTTTAGCATATTCGCCACATCCCTCCTTTTTGGTTTGTTTAGGAAGTAAAGGACAAAGGAGTGATCCAAACAAAACAAAAGGAATCGGAGAGAAACTGAGAGCCCCAATCTGATTTTGATATTCACAATATACTGATAAATATCCATCACAGTCGCACTTACATTGTAACTGCAATCTTAAATCTTTCCGTTTCACTTTTCTAGATGAAATGGAAAAGACTCGTAAAGGACGATTCAGTAATTAGGATCCCTCTTCCTAGTGACTCGAATGTAGCAAAAAACAGCAGCAAAAATAGCAGTAACAAGACCACCTATGATCACACCACCACCCGCCACAGACCTGTCACCGGAATGATGATTCCCAAGCCTCCTATACCCGGGAGCTTCCGCCACTTCATACTCTGACAAAACCCTACTCCCAGAAACTAGCTGATCCGCCACTTCATGACCATTCTTCTCATGCGGATGAACCTGTGTCTGGGTTTCGAGCTCTGCCATGGATTGAAGTACCAAGATAGGAGCCAGCAGAAGAAAAACCAAAGCAAGCTTGGCCATTCTGAACAAAACTGCAATATATCCGATGCAGCAAGTTGGGGTGTTTAAGGTTTTAGAGGAAGACTCGGCGTTAAGAAAACAGAGGCTGATATTCTAATGAGTTTAGGCAACAGGGGTCGAAGGACTCTATAAATAGAAGGGCAATGGAGAGAAGTGGGATCCTTTTTTTTTTATTATTATTATTTTCGGTGGTTTTGAACGTGTGGCTCGAAACGCAAAGTGAGTGGCATATGGATGGGTCCCAACCATAAAGGATGCATTCTACAGCAGAGAAGAGGGGAAGTTTGGTTTTGGGATTTTATTAAGGTTGCTGCCTGTGCCAGTCTTACAATTCAGTTCAAGCTGGTCCTTACGATTCAGTTTTGGGACAGCTCACTTAATGTCGTTTCGTTTGAACCTCAGAATTAAAGCCAGAACAGTGAATAACAAATTACAAGGCATCAGTTTTATTAATTAGTTGTTAGTTCAACATCAGCAAGATCTCTGGTTACAAGTCTGTCTAACTCTGAAGTCCAAATTCTGAAACATGATCTCATAAAGGGAAGTGTTTGGATTGGAATAAGATTATGGGATTATGAAGATGTAATAATAATCCTAATAAGGAGGAGTGAAAGAGAAAGGGACAGTTGGCAGTGGGAAATTTGGGGATATAGATAGCTGGGAAATAGCAGGTGCATTGATCTCCTATCGCTTTCAGCAATTGCGACATGTGAGCCCAGATTGTTGATATGGACATGTATTGGCATTCATTAATAGTGGTAATCTTAGCGTGCTAAGCTAAGCTGCTCCTAATTAATAATTATGCTAAAGAAGGGAAAAGATTAAGCTGGCTGTCAGAGTTTTATATGAACGGAGGGGGTAACAGGTCGGTGGGCGGTACTTAATAATAAAAGGGAAAAAGCAATGGCTGCAAAACACATAGCTTGAGATATGCAATCTGCTTTTCATGGGAAATTTCCTGGGAAACGGCAAATCTGTAATGGGAGATATGTATTGTTAGCAGGATATCTTAATGTTGAAGATGTCCCAACAGAACATCTTTGCTTTTGTGCTCGAATCTCGATTAACAGCTATTTCCCCAACACGTCACTTGACTTCTTGTATATTTAGGGTGGAGACTACAAGATTTCGATTAGGAGTTGCAAATTATTATTGATTGAAAGGTCATTGACAAGGTGAAAAGGTGATTTTGTTTATGAAACGAGTGTTGTCTTTTTAGATAATGCTATCAAATACAGCGTGGGGTCATTTATTTATTTAACAAACAAAACATGGGATGGTGGACGGAGTAGGTCGGTAGTCAAGGTTAAGGGTTTATCTAGTGTGCGCGACAGCCATCACATACTTCAGCATTGGTATAAAAATAGGTTGAGTTAGGCTTTAGCTTTAATAGGTTAAATATATTAAATGATAATTTAGCTTAAGTTTAGTTTATATTCTATTATAAACTATTTTTTTTATCTAAACATAGTTTATACATATGCCTAGTCTAAACTTATTTTAAAAGCTTAATTTTTTTAATTATACTGTAGGCCACCTAACAGATCTTCATAATATACCCCCTAACAAGCCTGTTAAAATAAAATATAAAAATAAAATTCATAATAACACGTGTTAGTTTAATAGTTTGACTCTTGTATTGTATTCAATAGGTACTGGATTCAATACCTACTTATTACACTTTAATATTAAATATATTTTGAATAACAGATTCAAACCACCTAACAGGCTTAAAAGACTTCTTAAAAGCTTTATCCTAGCCTCTTAAAAAAATAGGTTTTTAAACATGTCTGAGCCTATATATTTTTTTTAAAGAAATCAGGCTAAATACAAGTCAAGCCGGAGACCCATAATAGATCACATGGCCTATTTCTATCCCTACTTTAACATATCAATAGGGGGTCATTATGTGCAAATATATTCATAAAGTATTATCCCCATATTCGTTAACACTAAAGTTAGGAATGCGGGCTAAGTTTAACCGGCCCGCTTCCATGCTGGTTGGTATAATACCAACCCGAGACCGCCATGGCGAGTTGGCGGGCCATTTTTTTTAATTATTTATATATATCTTTTTTTTAAAATATATTTTTATATATATTTTTAAAAAATATAATTTATATATATCAATATTAATTTGATTCAAAGCATGATCTGAAATTGTTAAAATATTTATTTATTTAACTTTAACACTATTCGTATATAAATCTATCACAAGTAAAATAATAAAATAATATATATATAAAGAAATGACTCAATAAGATAAATTTAGTATAATATAAATTTTAATTTGGTTAAAACTCTAAAATTAATAAAATATAATATAAATAATAAAAATTAAAAAATTTGAAAAAAAAATAGGCTAACCCGGCGGGCGCGGGTGTGGGTCAAAAAGAACCATACTAAAATAGGTTGTCAAATTGGCAATCCAACAGTCATAAAATGACGGATTGAGCCCGCATTGTTAACACTAAGTTTTTTTTAGATACAAAATTACTCACAAAATTTGTAAAATTATACAAAAATATCACATTTATCAAGTTAACAACGATGACCATTGAATTTTCTTTAATACAAACGTAATAGATATTAGGTTATTTTAATGGTTATAGTATTTTTATATTATTTTAAAAATTTTATATATACTTCTGTACTAATAGACATATAAGAAAATACTTCATTAGTATATTTTTACCTGCTGCTTCCTCTCCAACATTTTACATTCATTTGATTTCTTCTACTCCCTCCACCCACTTGTTTGGTACATATATACGGTGTACATGTAGCGCAATCTTATTAATTAATCAAGCTTACTTCCAATATGAACAAGTTTTTGACCCCTCCGTTCAATCTCCTTGTGGTTCCCTCCACGAATAAAAGCAGCGGTGCTTTTTCTTCCCATTAGATGCGACATGTCCATCAGTTGTTGCGTTGATTCTCGCCACTTGTTTGAATCATATTGCAGAAGCACACACCCAACAATTAGTTGCTCTGTGTTTCCCTTATCTTCCATGGGTTGTTCATCTGAGTCTCTCAGCCCCAATTATTCATATATCATCCTTTCAATCCCAATCATTATTCCTGTCATCAACAGCACAGGATGCTTTATCAGCAATTCATAAGGGCATGCCTCTTGATTGATATGAATTGAAGATGGAGGCACGAGTTGGCCTTTTCATTCACCAAAATCCATTTGACAGTGTTCATGTCGCAGGCCTCTTTACATGTGGCTCACCAGGTGTTTGAAACCCCGTCTCCTATTATTGGGCTTGAAAAGGCCCACTTTCAGGTTCTAACGTGGAGTTTGGATCATACATAGAACCAGACCACCCAGTTAAATTAATAAAAAAATGAGACATATAACTATTTAAAATATACTCCATCTTTAGATAATATCACTTTATTATAATTCTAGTTGTGACACTTGGGGAGGTATCCTAGTTCGTATATGTCTAAATTTATATCTTAAGATAATAGACGACTCACCCTGCCCAATATTAATATCGTCTAGAAATAAGGGAGATTTCGCTCTACTTTTATATCATGAGTAAGCTCAATCTCTTTTTAAAAATTTTATAATAAAAAAATTATTTGTTTAGTTCCACTAAAAAACAAACAGTTTCAATTGAGGATATATATTATATTCTAATGATGTTTTCGGTTCAAATTATAAAGTTTAACCTAAGTGCCCGCTTGGTTCAAAGAATTATAAGAAATATAATGTTGTTACAAATATTCTTGCACATATAGATGTCCATAAAACTTATATTTCTTGGGATTCCTCTTAGGATTCCTTATTCTCTTTATGCCATAAACCTATAACTTCCTCAATGAATTACTTGAGAGGGGTTTCTTATGGTTAATGACATTTTATTCCTCTTTAATCTTTTGTAACCTTATGTTTAGTCTTTAATGGGTGAGGCCTATAAATAGTGGCTATGTAAAAGGCATTTGTACAAGTGAATATACAAGCATATGAGAAATTCTCTCATGTCCTTCTATTTCTCTCATATCTAAATCTTGTTTTGTTATTCTTTCTACTCTCTCACTTTCTTATTTTTATAACACGTTATCAGCATCTGACAACCTTGCAGATTTGTTTACCAAGACACTACCAACTAAATCATTTGAGAAGTTAGTGTATGGTATTGGAATGCGCAGATTCAAAGACATAAATTGACAACGTCATCAGGGGGAGTAAACACGTACTTAATGTACTCTTCATTTTAAGGATTTTATTTTTCATTGGGTTTTCCTAGTAAGGTTTTAATGAGGCATAATATCTGTCATGGACATCCAAGGGGGAGTGTTATAAATATTCTTGCACATGTGGATGTCCATAAAACTTATACCTCTTAGGATTCCTCTAAAGATTCCTTATTCTCTTTATGCCATAAACATATAACTTCCTCAATGAATGACTTGAGAGGGATTTCTTATGGTTAATGACATTTTATTCCTCTTTAATCTTTTGTAACCTTATGTTTAGTCTTTAATGGGTGTGGCCTATAAATAGTGGCTATGTAGAAGGCATTTGTACAAGTGAATATACAAGCATATGAGAAATTCTCTAATGTCCTTCTATTTCTCTCATCTCTAAATATTGTTTTGTTATTCTTTCTACTCTATCATTTTCTTATTTTTATAACAAATGTAATGAACTGATGATTATATGGCATTTATTTGGTATGTATATGTTATTTTTAAAAAATAAAAATAAAAATGAAATTAAATGATCTTTTTAATTCTGCAATGATTGACCCTTGTCAATTAATTATATGGCAATACGATGATTAAGTACTTACTGTATTGATAAGGATGTTTGTGGTCTGACTAATCCCACTATAATCAAGTTGGATTAGTTCAAACAAAGTATTTTAATTAAAGTTAAGTTAGGTGCAATGTAATGTTGATTCCAATATAAATAATGAATCTAGCCCAATCATGCTTCTCCTTAAAAAATTATATGAAATTTTTAATTTTTGTACAAATAAAATTATATTTTATAAAGACGATCTTTTAAATGTCAGCAGGCAACATCCACATATAGATATATATATATATATATATCAATATGAATTGCAATATTTTAGGCCCCCTACCCCCTTTCGAAAGCGCGCCTAATAATGGCAACCTACCTGAAACTCTCCCAATAGTGCTCATCAACTTTCATAATGTCCTATGCTCATAATAATGAGCGACTGCGGGACCCACGACTATACATTAAATCCGAGTCACAGGTATTTTTCAGGATGTTGATACGTGCCAAAAATTTGGCCATCAAACTATGGATGTTGGGGGTCTATCCTCGGAGCCTTTTCAGTTTTTTTTTATTATCTATTCAATTTATTAAAATTTAAATTTAATTATATTTAAATTTAACTTATATTATACATTTAATTATAATAGATAAATTTCTGAATAAAAATTTTCTATATACATTAAAATTTAAATTTTAAATATTATTTAAATAATACTAAATTATTTGATGAAACTTTTCAATTTTACAAGTGCCGTGTTGTAATCTTTACATCAACATTAAGTTCATGGTTGTGGCCGACACAAAAGGAGTGATATAGATAATAAAATAATTTTATATTTAATATTGATTTTAGTTACTTCAAAAATTAAACTAAATATTGGATATATCTCAAGTTAATTTTTTTAAAGAACTAAGAATAAAATTAAATTTCTAAATAACTAAATAAAATATAATTTAAGTTAAAAAATAGGATTTAAATTTATTGATTAATAACTAAATATAATAAATTAAAAAATAAATTTAAATAAAATATTTTTAATATTTTTAATTTAAATAATTAATTAATAAAAAGTAAATGGAATAATAATGCAAGTGATTAACAATAATAAAAATAATATTTCAATTCAATAACGCA
This sequence comes from Leucaena leucocephala, assembly GCA_037074615.1. Lineage (NCBI taxonomy): Eukaryota > Viridiplantae > Streptophyta > Magnoliopsida > Fabales > Fabaceae > Leucaena > Leucaena leucocephala. The sequence goes on along the minus strand of CM073546.1, from coordinate 2,908,143 downwards.
GGTAATCATAATTTTAATAGATATGAGAGTTATAAACAATAAATCAAAAATTATAATTAAACTTTTAATTCAATAATTGAGCCATTTTAAATTGTCACAAAATATTTTTTAAAGTTATAATTTATCAACTGCCACTAGAATAATAAAATAAGATTAAAAATATTAAAAATTAATACTCAATTATAACTCATTAATTTATAAAAATAATATTAAAACTAGTAAGAGATATAATGATATAATAATTCAAGTTACCTTAAAAAATTATTAAATATTCACTATAATCTTAATATTAAATCTTGATATAAAACAAAGTAATAAAATTAAAATTGATTAAAAAATAATATTAATTACTAAATAATAATATAATTACAATAATCTTTAATAATTAATAATTATAAAATTATTTTAAAATCTATAAATTATAATATAATTGATAGGTAAAAATTATATTAATTTAAATTCTCTTTTAAAATTTTAAACTCATACCTTTTTTATTAAATTAAAGAGTTAGGATATTCTATCCACTTCTAACAATGAAAATCAATGCCCTCATTAAGCTTTCACGGCACGCATGATTAGATGGGGAAGAGGAGATTGTGCTGTCGCTGTGCTTGTATGCCCTCCATGTGCTTTCGTCTTTGTGTTTTCTCGGCAACGTGTGTGCGTCTTCAAAATGGCTTCTGCGTCTCTTGTGTCAGCCTGTGATAAATATTTAATGGCTTTTCGCGGCGCCCGACGCTTCCTTTCTCTGCGTCTTCTTTTGGTGTTCTACGTCTCCCCTCTTAATTGTTGAAGGAGACAACTTAAAAAGTAATCTAATAGGTTGAGGGTATCTTTGAAAACCATTCCAAAAATAATTTTTAATAATTTAAAACAATTTTAAAATAAATAAATATTTTTATTCAAATAAAATTTTAAATTAAATCATAATTTTAAACTAAAATTTCAAATAAACTGGTTAGAGCAACTTATAAAATAATAAAATAACGTATGAACTAATCAATTATTATATTACCTTTATTTTTTCTTACATATTCTCTCATACTTTTTCTCACATTCTCTCTCCTCTCTCCTACTTTTTTTCTATTTTTTTTCTTACACACTCTCTCATCTTTTCTCTTATCTCTCCCCATTTAATACTTATACCCTTTTTGGTCATTTATCAATCATAAAACCCCTTATACAAATAACTATCCAAACACTCATTTATCCAAAGTTATTTTTTTTTATAAATTCTTCTAAAAAAGCTATTTTTCATAAACTGTCTATAAATCTATTTTTTTATAAGCTAATTTAAATTTTTTTTAAATACACAGCCTATTAAGTTTTTATATATAATTTATAAATTGATAATTTTTTATTATCATTTATAAATTTTAATTTATTTTAAATTTTTAAAATATAAAATTATAATAATATAATACTTTTATTCTAAAATAATTATTTTAAATAAATAATATAAAATATAATAATTATATTTTTATTAAATATTAATTTAATATAAGATATACTAATTTAAATAATATAATTAAGGATTGAAATAATAACAAAACTCCTTTAAAAGGATATGAATATAGAGAGGGGGGGGTTTATAAGACAACTTCTCTACAAATAGACCAAGTACATTTCACTGCTCCTGAATGATGCCGACCTTCAGTAGGGGAGGGGAGGGGGTACAATTACTCCTTCTTTCCTTCTAGACATATAACTTAAATAGGGGTATATATAGATAAATTAAATAGAATAATCTCTTTATTTAGTATCTTATCTAAAATAAATATAAGTTGTATTTTTTAATTTAATATTTATTTTATATAATAAAAATTTAAATTATTTTGGACTAAATATAGATGATTTTATATATTCAAATTATAAAGTCATACTCTTACTTTAAAAAAATATTAAATTATAAATTTTTTAAAATAATAACATATTTATATATTTTTAAAAGTTAAATATGTATAATCAATTAAGAATAAAAAAAATAAAAAAATAATTAAAATTTTAAAATCTATTATATATACAAAAAACTTTAAAAAATATAAATAGTTTAATTGTAACTGTTTATCAATCTCTCCAAAACTGATATGGATTAAACATTTATAAAAGATATGACAGTTAACAAAATAAAAAAAAATAAAAAAAAATCAATTTAAAAACTTAGAATGAAATGAACCCTATAAACCATATTTTGTTTATTTAATGTGATATACTATAATTTACATATTAATCCCTGTCTTAATATTAGCCTTGACAAAAATTCTCCATTTTTTATTGAGCTATTTTTTATCAGATTGGGTAAAATATTTTTTTTTACAAGCTCAAGTGAGTTTATTAGGCTATATATTTCTTACATACCCCTAAACTTAAGTAGTGAGTTAATATTAGTATTAAATATAAAATATATTTTTAAATTTACTAACTCTTTTTAAATTATTTTATAAATATATTATTAATAATGATCAAGTAAGAGAATAAGTAAAGAAATTAAGGAAGATAATTAGAGTATTTTAAAAAAATATATTATAATAACTGACTTATTTAATCTAAATAAATTAGTAAAATATATAGCCACAATAAGATTATATTGATATGATATTTAATATATGATATATTTAATAAATTTAATTATATTAAAGAAGTTGGCTGAGTTAATTATTATATAATATTTTTTTAAAATATCCTAATCATACTTTTTAATTATATCTCTCAATATCTTATTTGATTATTATTGATTAAATATTAATATGGTTAATTTAATTTTTTTTATAAATATAAAAAATATATTTTATATTTAAAATTAATATTAAATTTTTAATTATATTAAATATGAGAGGATTATTACTCTATTTTATATCAATTGAATTAGAAGAAAATTGTTTTAATAGTAACCAACCAACAAAGTCACAAATTAACTAAAGAAGTTATTGAATTACTGATCACATAACGTACCATTCCCACACAAATTTAAAAATAAATAAAAATGTTTGAATTTAATATTTAGGCTATTTCTCGGCTAAACAAGTTTATTTTATTTCTTCTATTTTTGCCGACAGACGCTGACAAATATGATTTCAATCACTTATGTAGTAGTGCCAACAAAAGAATATGTTATTTATAATACTTTTTTAATTTTTATATGATATATTTAATTATATTAAAATATTTAATTAAATTAATTATTATAATATATTTTTTTTATAAAATATTAGTTATTTTTTAATTCTCTTTATTTTTTAATTAATTATTATCAAAAGAGTATAAAAAAGAATAATTTTATAAAAATATTAATAAATATAAAAATAATTTTTATATTAAAATTAATAATCAACTTATAAATTAAATCATATATCAAATTTTTATACTTATAAGAAATTAGACCCTTGTCCTTATCCATGCCATGGAAAATTTAACATGAGATGAGGTTCTGAGTGCCTAAAAGGTGATAATGAGGTTCTGAGTGCCTAAAAGGTGATACGTGTCATCCGTATATTTACTATATCCGAATTCTTCCCTATATTATTTTAAACTATTTTTTTTATATGATATAATTTTTAAAAGGATAAAAATGGAATCAAATCTTAAATTAATATTAAAAATATAATTAATATTTTAAAATATTTAAGGGTATAATTAATATTTTAAATTAATTTTAATAATATAATTAATATCTTAAAATATTTAAACTGTTAAAATTAACATCCTAACGCAGGTACAAGATGACGATCTGATGTCTGTTGTTAAAGGAATTTCGCACATTTATATTGTGCATTGCAGGATATGTAATTCGTGAAAACTGAAAAGCACGTGGTCATCAACTTGCGATCTGTCTAATTCAATCATTTTAGATCTCCGAACCTGCCCCTATGTGAAAACGCTGCACAAGTGAAAGAGCACCCCTCATTCCTAACTCAATCTTAAGATTAAATCCACTGTACCTAGTTATTAATTCGTCGACGATTATCTATAGGGAAAGAAATCAAACATATGAGTAATTCATCATATTATTATAATACAAATGAAATTGACCTTTGACTTCGTGCCCCAAAGCTCATACACCACGCGCCCATTGTTACCTACTCTATTGCAAAGAATATTTTTCATAGGATAAGCCGATAAGGCGTGAAAAAACTTGAGTTTGTTGTTATGTTAAGATATTTTATACAGCTGCTATACGTGGAGGTTCCTTTGCCGTTCAAGTTCCGCACCCTCTTTTCATTCTATGTAGTCACTTTTACTAGTCAGTCCCGTGTAATTGGAAACTAAGTACAACCTGCGTGCAAATAAAACGTGACTAATTAATTACTACAATATTATTTAAGTTAAATAAAGAATCATGCACATATTATTACTTTATTCGCACTAGAGCTAGAGACTGCAAGTTCGGGAACGCGCTATATATATAATAAGCCCCGCATTGTAAAGGAAACGCAAGCAATTAACATTCGCACTTGAAAGAAGCATTAGTGTTCACCAGCAAACAAGCTACAAGTATGGTCTTAGCCAGTACCTTGTTGCCCAATCCCTCCTTCATCTCTCTTTGTTCTAGAACACACAACAAACCAGGAGAGCCTCTTTCCTTTCACAGAACTGTTTATAATCACAATAACCTCCGATGCTTGGCCACCCAACAATATTCCCTCTCCCACCCTCCTTCCACTCCAAGAAACTCCGCCAATTACCAGCCTACCCTCTGGACTTATGACTTCCTCCAGTCCCTCGATAATGGTTATACGGTAATTTACTCCCTTCATTTCTTGCTTCATGAATTCTCAACAAACAGAGTATTAAGAATACTTACCTTGTTATAGCATGACAAGTACGAGGCCAGAGAAAGGAAGCTGCTCCAGGATGTGAGGAGCATGATCGTGAATGAAAATAGTGAGCCATTGGCAAAACTAGAGCTCATTGACGACATCCAACGCTTAGGCCTTGCCTACCGCTTTGACAATGAGATCAAAGACGCTCTTCATGGTTATGTCCCTTTGGAAGAATCGCATCCTCAAAAAAAACAGTACAGAAGCCTCCATGAGGCCGCTTTAAGCTTCAGGCTCCTCAGAGATCATGGCTATCATGTCTCACCAGGTACCTTCCCACTTGGTATATAGTGACGTTACTATGCATATGGCTCTCCTTATGGGGTTCCTTTATAATCACCTCTCTCGCAGAACCTAAATTAAATGATGTGTGATATTGGGACGCAGATATATTTGAGAGTTTCAAGGACCAAAACGGTAATTTTGAGGCATGCCTCAGCAAGGATGCCAAAGGGATGTTGAGTCTGTACGAGGCCACATTTCTGGGATACGAAGGAGAGGACATTCTGGAGGAGGCCAAGGCCTTCGCCACCATTCATCTCAGAGACATGAACCAACATTTAAGCAACGATCATCCGTTTGGACAAGCCATCAGTCACGCGCTCGACCTTCCAGTACATCGCAGGACACGAAGGCTAGAAGCAAGATGGTACATAGATGCATATGGTAAGAGGGAAGACGCCAACTTTGTCCTTCTTGAAGCTGCTATATTGGATTTTAACATAGTGCAGTCAACACTCCAAAGGGATCTCCAAGAAGTGTCAAGGTTTATAAACATTTAATTAGTATCGATCAGATTGTAGGAAATCAAAAGAGACATTTGGCTTCATGTGAATATGATTGATTATAGGTGGTGGAAGGAGATGGGACTAGCTTCAAAGTTGAGCTTCAGCAGGGACAGGTTAATGGAGTGCTTCTTTTGGAGCGTGGGAATGGCGTCTGAACCTCAATACAGTGAGCTTCGAAAAGCATTAACCAAAGTCACTTGTTTCATCACCACGGTAGACGACGTCTACGATGTTTATGGCACTCTGGATGAACTTGAGCTTTTTACCGCCGCTGTCGAAAGGTATGCTTTCTCCTATATTTGAATTGATTTATTTCCGTTGAAAGAGCCATACATACTCAGGCACGAATTGAACGGAAGCTATTATTCCAATTAATTCTTTTTATTTTTATTCTTTTTCAGTTGGGATATCAATGCAATACATGTACTGCCAGAGTATATGAAAGTTTGTTTCCTAGCTCTCTACAACACTGTCAATGAAATGACTTATGTGGCACTGAAAGAGCAAGGACACAATATCCTACCCTACCTCACCAAAGCAGTAAGTGCTCAACAAAAACGACTTCACTCACTGCAAACATATCGTATGTCAAATATATACTATTTTAGTGTAAAACTAATAATTTCTGTTTTATTAAAGTGGGCAGACATGTTGAAAGCATTCCTGCAAGAAGCCAGATGGTCCAATGACAAACACATACCCTCATTTGATTCCTACTTCAGAAATGCATGGATGTCAGTTTCAGGAGTAGTAATCCTCACCCATGTCTATTTCTTCCTCAATCACAATTTCTCAGAGGAGCCACTTCAATCCTTTGACCCACACCATGACCTCTTGCGTTGCCCTTCCATTATTTTTCGACTCTGCAACGATTTGGGCACATCGAAGGTGCTTGATCAATCTCAATCCTATGTTGTCATTTTGGTTCCACGTACTCTCTTCTCGAAACGCTCTGATGAGAACCTTGTTTTAATCATTATTAATGTTTTTGCAGGCGGAGTTAGAGAGAGGTGAAGCAGCAAGCTCGATAGTATGTTACATGCGCCAAAGTGGGGCCACTGAGGAGAATAGCCACAAATACGTACGTAGTCTGGTGGATGAGACTTGGAAGAAGATGAACCAAGCGAGAGAAATGGAGTCTAAATTTTCAAAAGCTTTTGTCGAAACTGCAATGAACCTCGCGAGAATTTCCCATTGCACCTACCAGTATGGAGATGGGCATGGAGCCCCGGATTCCTCATCCAAGAACCGGATTCGGTCGTTAATTGTCGAACCCATTAAGATTAGAGGCTGATATATGCCCCAGAATTAATAGGCCTACTATTACTTAATCATCTTTATAACTGAGGAATTACATTGCCTATGTATGTTTTATTTATACATGGGAAATGGATTTAAAAATGGAAATAAAAACTTATTATTTTATAGGTAACAAGGTGACTGTCTTGTACATCCAAGGGCCAACATTTATTATTTTTATGAATTTTATAATGCTTTAATAGCTTTTTTTTTCAACCCTTGGATTTTATGTATGGCTAAGATGTTATTGTTATTATGGAGAGAGAATTGACGGATGCTAGCGGGACCCAAGTCATTATCCATCACATCCTTCTTTTTCTTTATCTTTTTGTATTTTAAAGGGACCCCAATTTTTTTTTTCCAAAGTAAATCAGCTTCTATTAATGTTTGGTCTTACGATTTTGAATCCTAATACTTTTTGAATGTTTAACAAAATTAAACTCAGATTGTTAAAGAGAAGTCATACCTTGTAATAATAGTATTTTTATTTTTTTTAACTCTTGACCAAGTCTCATCATACCAATTGAAGGACTCATTTTGAATTTTGATAGAAATTAAAACATCCATCGTGCCTGCCTAATTTCTAAGTCACTTTTCTTTTTTGCCTTGTACGTTTTCTTACCTTGAATTATTAGGTCTGTTATCTTATTCCTATTTAGTTTCATTAATGTATTATGGTTTCACTGGATAAACAAAACTTAACATATATTCAGAACCATGAAGCATGTGGATTCATTATTATACGAGCAAAGAATCACGTGGAAAATCAGGTACTTAAACGCATTAAAGGAATCTTATGGCAATGAAGGCCGAAAAGGACAGCGTACCCACTTGCTCTTGCTCTACTCATCTCAATTATAGTATATGTATAGTATGTGTTTAGATAAGATTTTAAAAGTGAGTTTATAAAAAAAAAGGGTTTTGGACAACTCATAGAAAATAACTTTTAAAGAAGAGTTTATAAAAAAAATAAGTGTTTGGATAGATGTTTATAAAAGTACTTTTATTATTAGTAAATTATGAAAAAAAATATGAATATTAAATGATGAAAGATAATAAGAAAAAAGATAGATGGTATAAGAAAAAGTAGTATAGATGAGAGATGATGTAAAAAGAGTAGGAGATAGGGTATAAGAAAAAATATAGATAATATAGTAATTAGTTAGTTCATAAGCTCTTTTACTGTTCTATAAGTTACTCTGACTAACTTATATAAAATTTTAGTTTTAAACTATAATTTAGTCTAAAAATTCTGTCTGAAGAAATAGAATTATTTGTTTTAAAAAATTTTTAAATTTAAGTTTTATCAAAAAAAAATTTTAAAACTGTACTTTCCATTTTTACCAAACATGCTCATTCTTCTCGAGATCAGTCACAATCAATGAGATGAAATTTGCCCCGAAAATTAAGGTTGTCTGGGAAAACTGAAAATTCTTCTTTGCATATTTCATCACATTGCTTGGGATAATGATATATATATATATATATATATATATATATATAACACAATGTTATCATTTACAATCATACTGTTTTACATTATATTTTCTTTAAAATTATGAGTATATCTATATAATGATTTGAATTTGTCCATTCTCAATATTATTGATCCCTACCACTCTCCTGATGTTGCTTATTTTTCATGCAATTAAGGGCATATTTTCTCTCGTCCCATGCCGTCAGATATAGTAAATAATGTGCATGTTGCAGTTGCAGTTGCAGAGGCAGAGTTAGAGAGCCGTTGGGCTGGAGAATGTGCTGACACGAACCAATACAAGTTTAGTTTCGTTGGAAGAAGATGAATAAACAGCTATCAAAACCTGCCGTGATTATGTGTGTGTTTGAAAACTTTTTAAAATTATATTTTAAATTTAGGTTTAGATAAAATTTAATATTAGAAAATTTTAAAATAAATAGTTATATTTTTTTAAAATGGTCTTTTGATTAAACTATGGTTTAGAAGTAATATTTCAAATAAGTTAGTCAAAGTAACTTATAAAATAGTAAAAGAGTTTATAGACTAACTCATTACTATACTACTCCTAATTTTTCTTACAATATCTCTCTTATCTCTTCTACACCCTATCTCCACTCTCCTATCTTTTTTACACCATCTCCTATCTCTCATCTTTCTTATACACTATCTCTCCTCTTTCCTATATTTAATAATCATACATTTTTTCATAATTTATCAATAATAAAAGTATTTCTAAAAATAATTATATAAATAATTATTTATTCAAAATCACTTTTTCTTATAAACTCTTATCTAAAAATATTTTTCTAAAAGCTACCAAAAATCCTTTTTTTTCATAAGCAATTTTTCTAAAATCTGATCCAAACGGGCCCTATATCCCCCATATATTATAGAGATACTTTTCTGAAAGTTTTTATGTAATTAATAAAACATTTATTACAGAGAGATATTTTCTAGCTAATTATCAGATAAGGTATCTGCCGTATATACATAAATACCAGGCCAATCTTATATTAGAAAGTCTAATCTATTAGGTTTTGATTATTTTTCAGCTCTCACGTTGCTCTCTCTTTTAGGTAAAAATTAGGCAATATATCCTAGGGGATATCATAGTGACTAATCCCCCGAAATATAACGATTAATGAAGTACATTTTTCTTTTTTTAGTAATTTTTTTTCTATATGCACATCTTCATTCAAACTTAAAATAACATATTTAAAGAACTAATCATTTACTAACTGTGTCAAAAAAATTTTTATTATAAAAATTTTTAGAAAAAAGTTAGGTTTAACCAGTATTTAAGGGTAGGGTGAAATTTTATTTTCTTTTAAATAATATTAATATTAAATAAAATAAATTATATATTATTTTTAAATATAAACTGAGTCAAACTTTGTTAGGAGCTCTTACTTGCCCTGATGCTCTCTCATGTATCGCTTTACTTGGATAATAGGCCCTCATGCCGTCATGCGTACTATTTGGGCCTTGGGAGTAGCAGAATCCATAAATTTAAGCCTCTCGACCTCAGTATAAGTTCGGCCCATTTAAGCGAATATTGGGTTGGACCCTGTGCTCTGGCCCAATTGTCTAGTCCAATTACTAACGCTTGTATATTTATTATTAGCCTTTCTTTTTTAAAACTATACAGTACACTGTTTAGCTCAAAGAATGGTATTACATATTTATTGTAGAGTTAATGAAACTTCCATCATTTCAATCTTTGTGGGGTGGGCTGTGAGTTTTGTGTTATTGTCTATAGGGTTATCTTTATTATATGACGTGATAACCATGTGAAAAAAATAAATTAATAAATTTTTTGTTTAGTGATCTCTCTCATTTTTTCTATTTAGTTGTATGATCACATATTTATCTTAATAATTTTATCTTTATTATCTCAATTTTATACCTATATTATCCCTTTAAAGTTCATCATCCACTACTATAATAGCTGAAATATTAAAGTAAAAAAATAGTTATATATTATTATATAACAATAAATTATGAAACACGACTTACTAGTTTAATAAGTTTTTTAGTATTTTATGTTAAAAGATAAAACATTAATTATAAATTTGCATACATCAATGTCGAAATCTGAAAGTTAAGTATGAAATTCATTCATTCATTTATGTGTGTGAGAGAGAACTAAACCAGTTTTTTTTTCTTAAAAAAAAAGATCTATATAAAGCCAGCTGAAATATTGATATCCCAAATCAAGCCTTTAAATTTAACAAATCTCTAATATGTAATTTTCCCTTTTTTTAATCTTTAATGTTAAAAAATAGAACGATCATACTTATTTTCTCATAATGTAAATTCTAATGAAATGTGTAAAAAAAGAAGAAAAAGAGCCATGGGAAGAATAAAAAGATTACCAGAAATCCGAAAGTGGAAAAGGGGCTTACTGTTCTGTTATGTAATTTTATATTTTTATAATCCGATGGGGAGTGACCAGAGAGAGAGGGAAGATTTTGTGGGCCATCAGTAGTTTGGAGAGGGCGTGAACAGCAAAGCCTGCGCATAATCATCTACACCATACACACTTTTGTTATCTCCATGCTCATAAATGACCTGAGCAGTTCTTGCTACGTTATGTGAAGCCTTCACCATTGACAAAGGCAAAGACTTCAACGCCATTGTTATGCTGTTTAATTCCCCAAACAGCTTCCCTATTCGCTCTCTTACGTATTTTCTTGCTTTGTCTTCCTCTAAATGATGATTCTCTCTCATGTAGCACTGAATACTGCCTGCATTGTCTCCTCTTTCTTGTTAATAATAATCAATGGAGATCCTACTTAGGTGTGTCGATTACAGATGAAAAAGGATAATTAAAAAAAGGCACACGTACGGTGATAACCAGAAATTATTTGACAAGCAGATCAACCTTCTGATGGCTTCAGTGAAACGAAGAAGCTCATCCAAGAAGCCATAAGAGTCAAAGATATCATCCACAGCCTGTAATATGCAAATGGTTTTGGCGAGTTGAATTCGGCAATCAGAATAATATGGCTCTGGAAATATCCCCACTGTCCATAGGAAGCACTCTGCTGATCTCTCTCTCCCAAAACCAAGTTTTATCAACAAGTCCCAATTCTTTCAACCACCTAAAAAACAGTCAAATAGAAACTTTTGTCCATATGATGTTAGATATTTATTATTTATTATGACCTATTTAGATATTAATTAGGATAATTAATAAATATTTTTGAGTGTGGCCTGTAGTCATTGGGCCCAGTCCAGGAGGGTTATTGACTCAGTTTATTTAAGGTTAATTTCCTGATGGTGGAAAAGAACAATCCATTTTGAGTGTGAGATCTCATTCTCTGAGTCCAGAGCGAAACCTATTTTCTGCTCGCTTCTGAAGGTTCCCCACTGGTGACGGCTAATAACAAGTTGCCATCACTGTGCCTAATCACCAGTTGGAAGAACCTGTTGTTTATCTGACAGTGTTCTCTTTTGACAGGTATCCTATTGTGATTCCAGTTCTCCTCAGATCAATCAAGTTAATGGCAAGAGGTAACTTTAAGTCTTCCGCTGTATCTCATATAAGTTTATATTTGAGTATGATATAATCTGGACTGATTATAGTACTTTAGAGATGTTTATTTTCTAACATGTGGCATCAGAGCCTTGTTTAAGATCACCTCTACCTTGCTTATTGATCTTTTGTATACATGAGATGAATATGGGATATCCAGAATTTATTTTCTTTTATTCCATTAACCATTTTCTTTCCACCTCTGTTCTGGACGGCGGAGAGAGAGATCACTGTGTCCGTCGCTGGAAAGAGAGAGTCCTGCGGTGGCGAGAGACACTCCACCGTGAAGGCATCTCTGTGACCGGTGAGAGTGACAGCGATGGCGAGCGATCATGGCGAGAGTGGAATCGTTGCCGAGGGAGCCGTCGGAAACCAAAGGCGACAAAACCACCGCGAGACAGCCGTCGCGAGCACGGCCAGAAACTGGGTGAGGATCGCCGTGACTCACCGACTGATGGAGAGAGGGAGCAGCCGTCGCTGTTCTGTTGCAGATGGCCGCGGCGGCCATGGCGACGCTGTTCTGTCGCAGAACGTCGCGGCCATTCGTCTCCCGCAATCTCGGGTCGTGGCTGTGAGTCGGGTTAGGTCAACCCGACTCACGCAAAGGTGACCCGAGTGTGTTTTTTTTTTAAAAAAAAATATATTTCAGCATTTTGGGCAAGAGGAATTTTCTTTTCTGGTTTCGTTCTGGGCTTTTGCATCTAGGTTTAAAAAAAAAAACAAGAAGAGGAGGGCGCTGGGCCAGAACACATTTTGAGCTCTAATATTTTTTTTTCCTGGAAACAAACTGGGCCTTGCGTTTTGGGCTGATTTTGGGCCAATATTTTTTCTCTCTCCCAGAAAATGTTTTTGGGCCTGATTTTTGGGTTTTGGTTTCTGGAAATTATTTTAGGCCCTATTTTTGGACTTTTGTGTATGGGCCACTTGGTTTTATTTCTAGAAAATTATTTTTGGCCAATTAATTTGTTTTTTCAGAAAATCTTTTAATTACTATTTTATGCACTGTAAATGTTTAAAATTAATTTCTTTATTATTTTAATTTTGGGAAAAGGTATTTACAAATTTTAATTTTTATGTTATTTAATTGCCTATTTTGTTTTTAATTTCTCCCTTGGCAATTAAATTAACGGTTTAATTTTGTAAAAATCTTTTGAGTTGAAATTAATTGTTAGACATTTTTGGGTGTATGAAATAGTGGGAGAATTTTAATATTAATTTATTAAATGATCCATTTTATTGTGCATATTTGGATTTATATGCACGTTATTGATATTTGTGATGAGCATGCAATTTTGTGAGGAGTAGCCACAGCATCCTCATTTGTTTGTGTTGCGTGCATTAATTAATCACATATGGATTTAAAATATCAATAATAATTAAATGTATAGTTATGATTTATCTTTACTCACAGGTAGATATATCATGATTGTACATTTAATTAAGGGAGAATTAATTTCTCCATTAAATTGTGCATATTTGGATTTTCAATGCACTTGAATGATATTTGTGATTAGCGTGCAGTTCTTTGAGGAGTAGCCACAACATCCTTGTTTATTGAACTTGTTGTATGCATTCATTAATCACATCTGGATTGAAAATATCATTTGTAATTAAATGTATAGCTGTGATTTATCTTTGCCCACAGGTAGATATCTCACAATTGTACATTTAATTAGGGTGGGATAGAATGGCCTCGTTGTTTTCTAATTAGCCCACAGGCATTGGGAAATTACGAATACGTTCTAATTCTACCATCTGAGATAAATACCTGGTTATGCTAATGTCTTTGCCCACAGGTAGACATTAGTAATACGTATTTATATTGCTTGCATGCTACATTTGAGCTAAGCATGCATACATGGCATAGTGACTTGTGATTGCTTCAAATTACTAATGTGAGCTTATTTGTGTATTTGTCTGTTCTCATTTTGCAGATCCAATTGCTGCTCCCAGGATTATGTATGATGTTAGTGACAAAACAGTTTTAGATGGCAGCATTAACTATGTTGACTGGAGAGACGATGTTTTATTGTAGTTTGGTTTATTGGACTTAGATTATGCCTTGAGGTTTGATAAACCTCTGAGACTTGATGATGCCTCCAATGATAGAAAGGCAAAGGAAAGGTATAATATGTGGGAGCGGAGTAACCGCTCATCTCTTCTGCTTATAAGACAAAGGATCTCTAGGAGTATTAGGGCAGCAGTCCCTAAATGCAACACAGCTAAGGGATACCTGGAAGCCTTAGACAAGCATTTCAAGCTTACAGACGAGCAGATGGGTGGTGCCATCATGTCTGAACTATGTGCTGTGAAGCTTACAGGTATTGGCAGTGTGGGGCAACATATCATAGAAATGAAAGGTATGCTTTCATCGTGTGTTACTTTTGAGTCTAACCTTTCTAGCGTTAATGATGACACTTGGTGGATTGACACTGGTTCGATGATCCACATTTCGACTACCATGCAGGGCTTTCTGTCAAGCAGGTCTCCACATCCCAATGAGGAAACTGTCCTTTCAGACAGTGGGAGAGGAGATCCTGTGAAAGCCGTTGGAACCTTTCGCATTCATCTTTCAAATCAAAATGTTTTGAAACTCTATGATGTTTTCTATGTTCCCTCTTACAAGAGGAATTTGATTTCTATGTCAAAGCTCATTCCATTTGATTATCATCTAGTTCTTTCTAAGAAACGTATGATTTTGACAAAGAATTCAGTTTTGATTGCGAATTTAGTTATGATTGATGGTTTGTTTAAAATTATTTCTGATTCGCCTCAATCTCTTTCTGTTACGCATGGTACTAAGAGAAGTGTCATCGATGAGAATTCTTATAGCCTGTGGCATAGGAGATTGGGTCATATCTCCGTTGACAGAATCAAAAGGTTAAATAAAGAAGAAATTCTTTCATCTTTAAACCATTCGGAGTTTGATTCTTGTGTGGACTGCATAAGGGGAAAGCAGACCAATAAGTCACATAAGGGGGCTAAAAGAAGTTCTGAGTTGCTAGAAATTGTACACACGGATATTTGTTGCCCTGATTTGACTGCGCATGGTCAGAAGTACTTTATCACCTTTATTGATGATCACTCACGATTCATGTATGTCTACATGCTTTATAATAAAAGTGAGGCACTAGATGCTTTCAAGGATTATAAAGTGGAAGTAGAAAAACAGATTGGGAAACCAATCAAGATTGTGAGATCCGATCATGGTGGTGAGTATTACGGTAGATACACTAGTGAAGGATAAGCAGCAGGTCCATTTGCTGAATTTCTTCGAGAGCAAGGTATAGTGGCTCAATACACTATGCCTGGATCACCTGACATGAATGGTGTAGCTGAGAGAAGAAATAGGACTTTGCTGGACATGGTTAGGAACATGATGAGTAGCTCCAAACTGCCATCTTCTCTGTGGAAGGAAGCACTCAAGACAGCCACATACATATTGAACAGGGTTCCAACAAAGGCAGTGTCCAAGACATCCTTTGAAATCTAGAAAGGATGGAAACCCAGTTTAAATCATTTCAAGGTATGGGGTTGTCCTGCGGAAGTAAGAGTGTATAATCCACAGGAGAAGAAGTTGGATCCTAAGACCATCAGAGCTTACTTTGTAGGCTATGCGGAGAGGTCTAAGGGTTATAAGTTTTATTGTCCTCCACCTTCTACAAGGTTTGTAGAGTCTAGGAATGCCAAGTTTATTGAGAATGATGTGATTAGTGGGAGTGATTATCCATCAGATGATCACATAGAGCGAACCACTAATATCATTCATGAGGGGATATCAATAGTCAATGTTTATCCCACTGTTGGGATTGACATTGAACGTGATGTAGACCCTGTGGCTCAAGTTGACGGTACTGAACAAGACGGACATATACTTGATGGTCAACCTATCACACAAGTGGAACTACCACAAGATGTGATAGAGGATGTCATTGTTCAGCAACCTGATTTAACCCAAGAGGTTGAATTGAGGAGGTCAACTAGAGAGAGAAGACCGGCATTACCTGATGACTATGTAGTGTATTCTGCTGAGGTTGACTGTGATGTAAGTGTTGAGAATGATCCTTTGTCGTTTACTCAGGCTGTGAGGAGTGTGAACTCCAAGTTGTGGCATGATGCTATGATTGATGAAATGAATTCCATGGCAAACAACCATATTTGGGAACTTGTAGAGTTGCCTAGTGGGTCTAAGGCCATTGGCTGTAAATGGGTTTACAAAACCAAGAGAGACTCACAAGGTAACATCGATAGGTACAAGGCTAGGTTAGTTGCAAAGAGATTCACTCAAGTGGAAGGAATCGATTACAGTGAAACATTTTCACCTGTATCTAAGAAAGATTCATTCCGAATCATCATGGCGTTGGTTGCCCATTTTGATCTGGAGTTGCACCAGATGGATGTTAAGACTGCTTTCCTCAATGGTAAACTGGAGGAAAAAGTCTACATGAAACAGCCTGAGGGTTTTGTTACAGAAGGTAAAGATCAATTGGTGTGCAAGCTGAAGAAATCAATATATGGTTTGAAACAGGCTTCACGGCAGTGGTACTTGAAGTTCCATGAAGTGATCACGTCATTTGGTTTCGTTGAGAACATCATGGATGATTGTATATACCATAAGGCTAGTGGGAGTAAAATCATATTCTTAATTTTGTATGTGGATGACATACTACTTGCTACCAATGATCTAGGACTACTGCGTGAGGTAAAACAGTTTCTGTTCAAGAGTTTTGACATGAAAGACATGGGTGAGGCTTCTTATGTCATTGGCATAAAGATCCATAGAGATAGAACCCAATGCCTTGTAGGTTTATCTCAAGAGGCTTACGTTGTCAAAATTCTTGAACGATTCAGGATGCAGAACTGTTCATCTAACGTGGCTCCTATTGAAAAAGGAGACAAGTTTAGTCTAAGTCAATGTCCTGAAATCGAGCTTGATAAGAAACAGATGGAAAGGGTCCCATATGCCTCAGCGGTAGGAAGCTTGATGTATGCGCAGGTTTGTACAAGACCTGACATCGCTTTTGCTGTGGGTATGTTGGGAAGATACCAAAGTAATCCTGAGGAAGCACATTGGACAGCTGCAAAGAAGGTGTTTAGGTACCTACAAGGCACTAAACACTACATGCTCACATACAGGAGAACAGACAGTTTGGACGTGATTGGATACTCAGATTCAGATCTTGGAGGATGCGTAGACTCGAACAAGTCTACATCTGGTTACATCTTCCTATTGGCAGAAGGAGCTATATTATGGAGAAGCGCTAAGCAAACTCAAACGGCTCCTTCTACCGGTGATGCTGAGTATATCGCGTGTTTTGAAACAAGTTCACAAGCTATTTGGATAAGGAATTTCATTGCTGGGCTTAAGATTGTGGATTCAGTCTCCAAGCCAATCAGAATGTACTGTGATAACACAGCTGCGGTGGCCATAGCGAAAAATAAAAGGAATAAAAGTCGCAGCAAGTTTGTTGAACTTAAGTTCCTTTGCTTGAGAGAGAGGGTTCAAGATGGCCAAGTTTCAGTTGAACGTATCAGTACATTGGACATGTTGGTTGATCCTTTGACGAAAGGATTGAAGCCGAATATCTTTGTCACACACGTACCTCATATGGGACTTCGTCCTACTTTTGATTAGTGGAGGTATGAGCAATGAAATTATATTTTGTGGTTTATCATTTCAATTTGTGATTGTATACATTTGTGTTATTGAATTGATAAACATTGAGACAGGAACCTATGAACATTGAGTTCATATATATTGTGATACCCATTATGTGATGGTGCTACATGTAATACTTGGAAGGTAATACCCGAAAAAAGGGGACTTATCACCTTGATTCTTGTAGCGCGACATCAGTTTACCTAGACAGGGCGATGACATTGAGTATACGGGCCAAGTGGGAGAATGTTAGATATTTATTATTTATTATGACCTATTTAGATATTAATTAGGATAATTAATAAATATTTTTGAGTGTGATCCGTAGTCATTGGGCCCAGTCCAGGAGGATTATTGACTCAGTTTATTTAAGGTTAATTTCCTAATGGTGGAAAAGAACAATCCATTTTGAGTGTGAGATCTCATTCTCTGAGTCCAGAGCGAAACCTATTTTCTGCTCGCTTCTGAAGGTTCCCCACTGGTGACGGCTAATAACAAGTTGCCATCACTGTGCCTAATCACCAGTTGGAAGAACCTGTTGTTTATCTGACAGTGTTCTCTTTTGACAGGTATCCTATTGTGATTCCAGTTCTCCTCAGATCAATCAAGTTAATGGCAAGAGGTAACTTTAAGTCTTCCGCTGCATCTCATATAAGTTTATATTTGAGTATGATATAATCTGGACTGATTATAGTACTTTAGAGATATTTATTTTCTAACATATGAAGCATTTGATATGATTAAAAACGTCTGAAAGGGTGAGATATATATGTGTCATCTGCATATCTCTGTTAATTCTTTCTGGTACAGCGATTGAACCATGTCGAAGTCTAACTTGGCCAAAGACAAAAGAGCTTGCATGAGGTCCCTACATTTTTCATATTCATGAATGTAGTCTCTGGCTTCCAGCCTGGCTATTCTGAGGTGCCTTGGAAGCGTTAAGCCTCTCTCAACATGGCGTCCTTCTGCAGGGCTCAGCTGTGGTAAGGATCGACGAAGATGGAGCTTTGTAAAGTGCATGGCCTCCTTTAATATATCTTCACCCTCTTCTCCCAAGTATGATGCCTCGTACAAGCTCAACAAACCCCAAGTGTCCCTGTGATTGATTCCTTGAATCTCCCCCTTTCATCCATAAATTTCTTGAAAACATCTATTGCGCACGTCAACACTCAATTAATTAGTTCAATACAGAAGAAAGCGTTACCTCCATAATTAAGTTTCTCATGCTTCAGAGTTCCAGCTTCCTGAAAGAAACTATTTTTCCTTTCTCTAGCTACCCTAGTTTTAGTAGCTTTTCTGTGTCCAATTTTATTTCTGAAGAAAAAAAACGGAAAACAAATTATATAAACTCAACCTGATGACGATGAACTAGTGAAGATGGCGTTAGGCCCGAGGAGACGAAAGCGAAGAGCAGTGCAAAGAGATCGTCACCAGCGTCCCAACTACACAAACCTCTCTGTATTGGATCAAAGTCTTGTTCGAAATGGTGCGAAACTCCCAGAAGTTGTACTGTGTCTATCATCTTCAAGGTTTGCGTTGGATCTGTCATGTTCAGCAACGTCTCTTGGATTCTTGTTACCAACTCTTCCGAGCTCTGTGTGCATTCATCAGTTTCAACAGCTACAAACTAACATCATCACAAAAAGGCGTATTATATATATATAATAAAGAAACGGAAGCAGAATATGGAAATAAAAACTTGAAATCTGAGATGTACCTTGTCATGAAATGCAACGGAGTTAGTGAAAGTGGGTGATGTATGGTTGGACGCTTATAGCCGGGGAATGAAAGGCAAGGTGGTTGATACGTTCATGGTCAACTAAGTGAAGTAAACAGTCTCACGTGTGATGCTTGAAGTGTGCCTGAGAATTTAACTCCAGCTAAAGCAGTCATTATTCACTGTATTAGTTGTAGACATGGCTCTCACCACTCCACACTAGTGGTTGTTGAACAGACAGAAATAGAGTTTGGAAAGGGTTACTCAGCTTTCTGATCACAGATTATGGTGCCTCTGTTTATATAGACTCTCACTCTACTTTCACATTTCATCACGGTTGCCTGGGATAAAGATAACTACACATTCTTATCATTCACAATCATATTTTTTCTGTTATATTAATGAATATATATATCATGATTTGAATTTGCCCATCTTCTCTTATCCCATACCGTCAGCCATACTAATTAATAATATCTTGCTGTTGCAGTTGCGGCAGAGTTAAAGACCAGACGTTGAGCGGACACTGTGCTGACACGAAGCTATCGAACCTTGACACCATTCCTTAGGCCCAAAAATTCAAAACTGTCAGAAGTGGGATTTGAACCCACGCCCTCTCACGAGGACCAGAACTTGAGTCTGGCGCCTTAGACCACTCGGCCATCCTGACTTGATGGTTTTTAATTCAATTAAAAATATATATATTTTATATCAAACAGTGTTTAAAATATTGCATAGTATAATATATTATATATAGATTATAATGACCCCGGGATTCGACAGATTCGGGAAGCCATTCCTCATTTGCTCTTCGTTTTCTAGCATTTATCGCCTTGCCCCTCGCCCAAGCATATTTTATTTATTGACAGTATTTTTTATCATTTTAAATATTAGCTCAAGTATGCGTTACATCCTCGTTTTGATATGCATATAAATTTTATTTAAAAAAACTGGCGTGCTTTTAGGCACTACATTGAATATTAAAGGTAGATTTGCCATTTAATGCATAGTAGTTTTGTCACATAAAATCAAAAGTTGACGAAAATAAAAAATTGTATATCTCAATATATGTATCGTGAGTATTTTTGGGTCTTCGTACAGTGTAAAATCCCTATACTAGTTTACTAAAGTTATTTTTTTGGTAAGCAATTAATGTTTATATTTTTTTATTAAGTATATATATTACTCTATTGGATATAATATTTATCAATATATTATCGAATATTAAATATTAATGTTTATCTTAACAAAAATTTAAATTTAAATTTATTATATTATAAATAATTAGTTTAGTTTCTTTCGCTCAATTTACCTATCCTGAGTAAGTCAAATTTATGTGTATACATATTGCTACACACATGCATTCTTTTATTGAAAGTAACCCTATTAAAAATACTATTATATACTAAATGTGAGTATCTATTCTAACAAAAATTTAAATCTTAATTGATCATATTATGAAAAATTAGATATTTCTATTAGACCTAACTTTTGTTGGTTAAAGCTTATATATATATTTGTTACCAAAAAAAATTTAAGTAAATTTGACACTAATTTCTCATTAAGGCTAAGGTATAACTCCAACATTTAGAGAATATTTACAGAAGACTTATAAGATCACTTATTAAAGGAGTTCCTATAAAAGTAATAATAATCAAATTCACTTTCTTATAAAATACAAACTCGTCTTTACCATATTTATCAATTCTTATTTCCGCTTATATTTAATCTCAAATAAGATTATGTTTGGGAGAACTTTGAATAATGGGCCTAATGGCTGCCCAAACCGAGCCCGAAAATCGGGTCCTCCTATTTTAAGATCCAGTAGAAAGATCCATTAGCAATTTGTGTGTCTGTCAAAATCCAGAAAAAGCCCTAAAGTATTGAAGATAAATATGGACAACGTAATAGAGGAATACAGATTTTATTATTATTAAAAAATTAATAAATATTAAAAGTGCTATGGAAGTACTGTAAGTAAGATATTAAATATGAACAACGTAATGTGTAAGGGAGAAAAAACTGATTGTTTGTGGTTTCCTTTGTTTTATTTTTCGAAGTTCACTTATTATATTTATTGTGATTATTGTCAAAGTATCTTATTTTTCCCCAAAACAACAAACGTATTGTCTCCCACGTGCAGAGTTGGGTAGGAAGCAGGAACTGCAACCGCAAAATTTAATAATACTTGCAATATAATGATTTGAAAGTAGAAGGGTGCACGTGAGGCTGCTTGATTCACTGGTGAAATGCATTTTCTTCTACATCCAAGTCATCTGCATATCGAAAGAGTTGGACCAGAATACTAATAGCAGGATTATATTATAAATAAATAAATTAGAATAATGTCTCATCAATGTATTCCGATCGCTGAGACCTCGAAAACAGCAAGATGAGTGGCGTCTAAGGAAAAGATATATTTGCTTTGAACTCTCAATGTTTAACTATAGTTTGTCTGTTATTCTCCTTTGGATTTTAAACATTTTCTTTTTTATAACGATTGAATAAATGGAAGTCGTATTAACTACGGCATATATTGAAGGATATAACTCTTTAATTGAAGGAAACAACCAAGATGCTTTGACAAGCTATCTCCATTGCTTGCGGAATTGGAAATGAAGGTGTACGAAGAGATGATAAGGATGTTTTGCTCAGAGACAGGGTCAGGAACAATATATTCGGAGATCTCTACGTTATACTGTTACATAGCCATTCCACGTCAATGAGACATAAATCAATACTTGTTTGACTTGTAGGAAATAGAGTATTAATGCGCAAGTACCTTTCTATTTACTGTCAGTCAACTTCAAGTTATTTCTCAATGAAACCGTTAGGTGAGTCAGGAAAGAAATACCCAAGAAAGGGAAGACTCAGATATAATATAGTTTCAATTTTTTAAGAAAAAAAATGTTGAAAAATCTTACATTATAAAAATTATTGTACAAAGATACTTATAAATCTAGATCCTGAGTCCATGCTACTCTTTTTCAAATATTATACATGATTAATTAATCATATATGATCCTACTCAATTAATATTCATCGCCCCACAGAAACATGTGTTGTCTCTTTAATTAGCTTATTATGCATGGAACTATGTATACACTCAGCTTAATATCATCTCTTGATTTGCTGTACAGTGAACTTAATCAAGTTGAGTCACACAGGATATGAAACTGAACTCATTCCTTTGCTGTACACTAGACGCAAGTTACAGAGGAAAAATCTCAATCTATATATCATGAGAATTGTTCTGTCATGAACAGAGTTTGGGCAATGATCTTGGATAACCATGGCCTGCTACTCTTGATTTCATGATCTTTGTCATCTGGTTTTGCAATTTCCTACGGAGGTTCTCCAATTCTGTTACCCTCCATCGCATTCCTTGCAAGTTTGCGGAGAATTTCTTGTCTTGGGCTGATGAAACATCAAATTTTGTAGTATACAGTAGCATGGCCTGTTCCTTGATTCTGTGTCTCGTTCTTCTCCTACTACCAGTGTCACTGGAACTACGTGGCGAAATGGTGATTGAAGCTGCATTAATGGGAGATCTAAGAATCAAGTTTTTGAGCTTTGATTGTTGAACAATAAGAGCCTTCCCTGCAGATTTTGAAGGGAATTTTCTGTTCTGAGATAGATGCAGGCATGCCTCAGCTGAAAGCTTCTCATAATTTAAAGAGCCGCATATCTTCAACCTTTCTTCCTCTATCAAATCCCCATGCACCTATAGTAAACACGTTTAAGAAGGTTTCAATTCAGAAGAAGATTCAATTGATAAAATTAAAATGACACAGTAAAAAACCCAGAGATTGGCTTAACTGAAAATGTCATCACAAACATGAATGAATCCTTAATATACCAATTCAGGAGGAGAATAAATGATATAGCAACCAACTAACCTGCAGATACATGTCCATTGCATGATACAGATCATCATAGGAGTCTCTTGCAGAATCTGGTAATGCTCTGGCAAGAGCCAAGAACTTGGATGGTTTTAAATAAGGATCAGGGGCTATTTCGGCAATATACAAATCTATGAAGCTGGCAACTTTCTTAATCCGAGAAGGAGCAACCGGACAGGTTCCTTGATGACGCAGGAATGCTTTCAAGAATCTCAGAACAAGATTCACGTCGTATAAGTAGTTTATTCCATAAGGAGATGGAACAAGCAAATTGTCCAACGTTGCTTGATCCAACTGGGCGCCAATCATATTCTCCAACTTGTTCTTGCTAAATTTGCTTATGTTCAAGCTGAGAGTGATTCGGAGAAACCCAAATAAAGTCTTGCAAGGAAGAACACTTGGGTCCATACTGTAATGCATGTCTATGACCATTTCTATGATCTTCCTCTTCTCATCAGTTGTGGAAGAAGAAAACTTTGCCTTCTGGTAATACATCAGAAACCTACTGATTATAACATGGTCCAGTTTACGCCAAAGCATAGATTTTACCAGCATTTGAACCAGCAAGGGACTGAGAAACAGGAGATCTTCAAACCACCATGTTGAACGAGAAAAGACAGTTTTTGTACTTTCTGTGCTTTTGGATTCGCTGTAACATATATCCCCAGAAATGTCAGAGGAACAAGAAGATGGAGATGGGCTTGCTTCGCTGGCCGAAACCAGCCTGCCAACTATGGATTCCAAGCATTTCTCAAGCATCATAGTAGAACAACCTGCCACTAGTGTGAAATCTTGGCACTGTTTCAAGGCTGTTAAAAGGTCAGACCAAGCGTCATAGTAGCCAATCTCTTGGAGTGATTTTTCTGTTTGCTCCAACAAATTAGGACTCTTTCCAGCAACAACGGACTCTTTCATTTCCATGAATTTTGCAGCAGAGTGTGCCAGGAACAGATTGAAAGGGGTTATCTCATATTTTCCATAGTTGTAACAAAATCTTAATACAAGCTCAAAACCTGATGCCCCTCCTGGAAAGTCATGGAATGTTACTTTAAGCTTTCTATTTGGACCGCTATTTTCCCCAAATAATTTAATGAATTTGCCAGAATAGTCAGCAACAATATTCTGCAAAAACCCATTTAAAAGTAGAAACAGAGTTAGATGACAAAGGATATTCTTTCATCAGAGAAAAGATCCACAATTTTCTTCTATCTACACACATGAAACGGAGAATTTAGCATCAAACTAACCCAGCAGAGAGGGAAAAGAAAAGGGGCAAAAAAAAAATTAAGGGAAACAGTGAATGGACGGACCAGTGAGACAGGGGTTGTTATGAACAATAAACTGTGCATTAGAGGGAGACAGAAGGATCTGCATCTACTAATAATCTAGCATGGAAGTTTATATAAGAGAATTAAATGACCTCGAAAGCAACCTTGAGTCACTCGCAAAAGGAGTGAATAAAACAAATGAAGGTGGGAACATTAAAATCCAGCATTTAATGCGGTATAACAAGCGCAGAACCAGAAACCTAATAAGAACAAGGAAAGAAAGAAGAAAAAAAAAGGCGTTTTTGAGCTTGTGGTTTGTAAAATTGGAGATGATAATTAAGTAATTATTGCCCCACTTCACTGTCATGTAGGTGCATATTAATGATGGGCGGAAAGTTACAATTTGTATCATTAAGTTACTAACGAAATGATAACGGAAAAAAGAAGAGAGAAACCACAGAAGAATGCATGGATAAAAATCATTGAACAATATCAAAAATTCAAAAAATGAAAATCATTAAACAATAATCGCTTCTGGCTTTAACAGCAGCAACATGTAGCATATACAAGCAGAAACCATCAAGCAGAACAATGAAAACATGAAGTTTCTGGGTTCTGACTAGACCTTAGATCCTAAACACAGGCGAAATCAAGATATGAAACACAGGAAATGCTTACTTTGTTAACCAGGAAGGTCTCTTGTCCATTTATATCAACTTCGAGATCACAGCAATGTTCCATGGCACTTAAGCAAGAACGAAAACCCAAACGAACCCACCTCAAATCAAGAATACTGAATTCTACTGAAACTTTTTCGGGAGTTGCGTAAGAAATAGAAAGCGGAAGAAGAAGCCAAAGAATGGGGAGGGAACAGAGGAGGCAAACACTACAAGCAAGAGCAGATTCTGAGAGGAAGAAGACAAAGAGGAAGGAGAGGGCGAAGCTAGAGAGAGACGAAGAGAGAGAGAGAGAGAGCCAGAAAATGGGGTAGTTGTAGTTGAGTCGTGGATTGGTGAGGTGATACGGTTCGAGCAAGAGACACAAAGACAAAGCAGAGAGTGAAAGAGAAGCAACAAGAAAGCATATAAAATCAGACAAAGGCATATTATATGAATATATGTATGGACGGACTCTAAGTCAGAGAAAGATCACCGCAGCAGCGTATAAACGAGTATTCCCCTTGTCTGCATTTTATGTTTTATAAAAAAATAATCAAATAGTAAAATTCTCCAAAGAAAGAAGAAATTTTCATAAGAAAATCATGAATTTCAACTTTAAGGATTTGGTCCCTTGTGATCATGTGTGTTTGAAGGTGAAGTACGGATTGGTGGTGTATTTCTATTGGGGTAACTTGTTTCACGTGAACAAGTTGAAGATATGATGACGGCGTCAACATATAATTAACTAATTAAGTACTATGAGGTTTGTTTTACTTATGTGGCGATGATTAATCAATTCTATCACCATCACGTAGTTGTGAAGAGTTATGATCATTAGTTCTAGGAAAACGAATACCAGTGTCGTTGTTTGTGGGGAACGTTATGAAGGATATGAACTTCGATTACTACACAAACTGCTTCTCAACATTCACATAGGCTGGTAAACTAGGATATGAAATATAAACTATTTATTAATTTTCATTAAAAATATGCGGTTCCCATTTAGTGTTGCGCACAAAACCCGCGACCCAATATACCCATCTGAACTTGCAATAAAAATGTCATACCCAGCCCGATAAATATAGAATATAGCTGGGCATCGGGCTGTAAAATACAACCCATATATTTTTTGGGTTAGGCACCAGGCATGGGGGCTATCCTGCCTGCCCATGAGCACCCATTCTTTTTTTTTTCTCTATCTTAGAAGGGAGAATATGATAGCTACTGGTGACTAGAAGGTTATTTTAAAATATGGGTAGTTAAGTAAGTAAGTTGTATATTTTAATATTTATAATTATACTAATTTTTTTTAACTTTGTTAATTATCATATGATTACATTATAAATTATAATTGTTTATTTTATTTTTTTAGATGCTTTATCTTTATTAATATTGGGGAGATTGATACAAAGTTATAAGTACAAACTACTTAAATTTCAACGTTTATTTTTTATATATAATGGATTTCAAGATTTTAATTATTATCTTTGTTTCCTTATTCTTAGTGAATTATTGATATTATTTAACTCTTGAAGACACATGAATATGATATTATTTTAGAAGTTTATAATTGTAGATTTTTTTTCACAACATGAGCATGGTATCACGATTTAAGCATATCTAATATAAAATTATTAGAATTTTTACTTAACATCAGACTACAAAATATAGCCCATCCACGTCCCTATTCCCATTAACCACAAATCCGCAAATCGGCGATGAAGGCCAATTAGGAACTATTAATTGTGATTAATAACTAAATTATGAGGGTTTCCTCGCAGCCGACCTTAGCTCAGTTGGTAGAGCGGAGGACTGTAGTGGGTAACACCTCAGAGATCCTTAGGTCGCTGGTTCGAATCCGGCAGGTCGGAATTTTTTTGATCCGTTTCCTTTTTTATTTTGAAATTGTTAGCTTTGTAAGCCCACTCTGATTTGTCCCCAGTAACACAAATTGGGTATGGCCATGAATATGACCTCTCATGAAGAAGTGATGTTCTGGATTGGGTGGTTTTTTTACCCTTCTTTTGTCTGTACTTCGTGCCAAAAAAAATAAGATTTAGATCGCAAACTGTTAATTTAAATTGTTCTTCAGGCTAAGTATCACTCTTCTTTAAATTTTGATAGTTTGAAAAAAATAAAAACATTTATTTGGTTAATGTCACATATCAGACCATACAAAATTGAGCCAAAAAATATACTTGAAATACTAAATTCAAAGGTTTATTTTCAGATCAACAAATTGACAAACAGAGTAATCTTTTCAAATGAATTAAATTATTAATTTACCATCAAAAGTTAGAGTGAAATCGCTTGTTTCATTCTCTGATATATATATATATATATATATATATATATCGACTAGCGCATTACATGCGAGGGCCTAGTATCCTTACCTTGTTTTTGCTTATGCAGATGCTGTAACTGGTATAGATTGAAAGAAGAAAACAACAAATAGTAAGACAGACATTCTTATAGAGTAACCGAGCGAGCCTCTTACACTGAGTTGGAAGGCAGAAAACAAAAGCTGCATCAGAAGGGGAATTATTAATTAATAGAGCATGGCTGAGAGACACACAGTTTTGACTCTCGTACAAAGACAATCAGCACTTTCATCTTGTTTTATGCCTATCATGTGATCCAACAGCCTCCATCAGCTTCATTACAGTTGTTACCAGACCATCGTTCGAGAATTACACTTCAAATGAAACCTCTTTTTCAATTTCCTTCTTTGTCTCTTTGCTGCTCATTTTGCGGCCTTTTCACACACAGACTTCAACTTTAGTTGCTTTCGCCTCTCTGCCTCTCCCAGCTGGACCACTGAACCAAAACTCAAATTCTTCTCAATCTAGGCCCATTACTAGTAGGCTTAAGGACTCCAAAACCTCTCATGGTATTTATCAATATTCAAAAAAAAAAATTCGTATCACTTCAGTACTTTGAAGTTGTCTCGGTTTTGTTTCAACATAATTGAAACAAAATTATGTGTGTAAATACTAGAATGATACGAAATTTCTATTGAGTGACCAGTGAATTGATAGGGAGGGACCGAATGATGAGGTTTTAAGTCCATGTTATAAAGACAGCTCAGCCCACACCCATATGATCGTTTAACTCACTGGGGACCCAAGCTGTGGCGAAGACAGAGTTATGGCCTTTCCATGTGAGAACCAACATGTTTTCTTCTATCTTCATACCCCATCCACTTGCATGCTCATCGAGCAAACCCTTAACTTCTCTCACAGTTTCTTCACAGAATGGAACGTTGAAGAAACCTCCATTTTTCATCATTTGTGACATTTTTGCGCCGCTCTCTACTCTCTCTATTCTCTGAACCCCCTCGAAGCTAATGATGTTCTCAATTTTCTGTCCTATGTCGGACTCGTACTCTACCCTCTGGTTGCTGTCTTTAGGCAAAAAAGTTTCAAAAGCATCAAAGGGTATCCACAAATAGTTGAAACAAGTTGTGATTCTTGACGGGAGACTTGGTACACTAAGATCACAATCCTCGTCAACCAACAGTACTATTCCAGGGTTAAGACTTTTAATTAGACTTATGAAAGTTTCCCTAGGGGATGCATCTTTGAAACTTCCCTTTCTTTCATCAGATAAGTAACGTAGCCAATTTTGACAATTTACCACCAAAGCTTCGTCTTCCCTAAGATTTAACGCACTGGGATTCAAGTGACTTAAAAGTGACTCAAAGGGAAAGCTTGATGATGAATCATTAATATTGCTTAATTCATAAGATGTGCTCCTCCCAATCACATTGAATTCAAAAGGGACATCCCTGAACTTAGCAAAATTCCCCAAACGCAGCCCAACTTCTTCTGTTGAAATATTGACCAAAGGAGGGACAGGTGGCCGACAAGAAGGCACTGTGATTTTAACCTCAGGACGGCCTTCTGGCCTTTTGGCCAAAGCATCTATAAGAGTAGGCCACTGCATACAATGGGTAATGCTAAAATCTACTATGTGCACTCTTTGGAACCCATGAATTGCCTTAAAAATAGCACTATTGGAAGCACAAAACCCAAACCTATGCCAAGGGATAATATCAACGTACCCTGCAAGCTCTGTCACGGATATCAACCTTCTCTGGATAGTACTGCTTCTTCCGTTGAAGTTTATAGGGCAGACTCGTGAAGCCCTAGAGATTAAGGCTCTGAGGAACCAGGAAGTGAGCCTTTGGTTGGTGTCGCCAACCGGAGAAGCGACATTATTGAGCACCCACATGACTTGTTGAGCTAAAGTTACATCGTTACTCTCTAAAGCGCTGGCACAATGGAGTAAGAGCTTCTCTATACAAGCTCCATCGAGGCTTCCGAGACACCCTTTGAGTTCTCCTGAGAGGTCAGGATTACTGTGGTGTGCGTTGAAGAGAGTTAGGTATTGGAGGGAAATGGAAGTAGTGCTTCCTTTTAACTCAGTTTTCATGGTTCTGGCTAGGTTTTAGGTTTCTGAAGAGGAAAGACTCGACCAAAAGAGCTTGTTAATGTTTATGATTTTTCCAGGGCGTTCATGGAAGAGATCTGATGAGGGCCCATATAGGGAAAAGAGAAGATATGGAGTGAAGAGATCAGGATATTGTTTTTGTGTGCTTTTCAACACGCGTCTAGAGGAGAAAGGTGCAGAGGATTGAAAAGCTAGGGCTTTATCTTCTGAATTTTTCGAGGCTTGAAGCCATGTAAATGCTTCCAACTTCAGAGCAAAACCCTTTGGATGTGGAAATGCAGTAGAGAGAGAGAGAGAGGGAGGGAGGAGGAGGAGGAGTGTGAGCTATGACTTGTGAAGCCATATGTGTGTGTATATATATATATAGCAGAGAAAATGTTGTAATATGATATATATCTAGATATAGTAATGGAGACAAAGCTTGAGAGAGAGAATACAGTAAATAAACCTCGAGCTTTTTTTACATACACTTCTCAATCCACTTACGTATAATTGGAGTCATAAATAAATATATATATATATATATATATGTATGTATGTATCTATGTATATATGGGTGTGTGTATATTACGATAAAAGTCTTCATAATTGTAGTAAATTTTAAAGTTAAGTGACTTTTGGGATCATTAAAATGCTCGTATACTCCAATATTTTATCTTATTTTCATCTAACATTTAATTAACTAGTAGTTTATTTACTTATATATTGATCGTTACTTATCTATCATGTGGATTAGACTTGGAAACTAATAATTAATACTCAACCCATCATTTTATTAGTTAGCATAATTAGATATGGATGGAGAAGATATCGTAAACTACACATATTTTTTACTTATACACACTTATCATTCTATTAAAAGCAATCTTATTAAGCATTAAAGTCTAAATATGATATCTCTTCCTTAATCTTGATTCATCAAATTATGAAAGATTGGTCCCTTTCATTAAATCTAATACATTGGTAATAAACTACATCTTGTTGTAAAACTAGTAATAAAATTAGGAGGAGAGAAAAGATTAAGATAAAAAAAATGAGAGAAGTATCTTCTATTTTTTACTTATATTACAATAAAAATAGCATGCCCTATTTATAGGCATGGGAAGTTAAAGAGGAAGAGTATAATGATTAATGGAGGAATAATGAACTGGTAAAAGTTGAAGAAGAAGATTATAGTGATTAATAGAATTAACATGCATATTTTAATATTCATAACACATCTATTTCTTTTCTTTTTTTTTCTTTTTCTTAACAAAACTACACATATTTCTAGGCTAAAGGATTATTGTTGAAGTGTCTTATATACGTGGCTCACTATAAAGTTTATATTTTAATTATTATGGCATTTTAATAATTTATTAACTAAATTAATGTAGTGATATGTGGAGAATCAAATAGAGATTTTATTTATTTGTCAAAGGTAATAATATATTTTTCGTTTAAATTATTCAAGCGTATATTCTCAAAGTGTGGGAAACTTCAATTTGAATAATATCGTGTTCCTGTGGTTAAGTACTATGGTTTGTACAATGATTTCGTTTTTCTTTTTGGAATTAGGTATGTAACAGAAGAATTTCTATGTACGTCTTCTCAAAAGCAACACAAGAAGTTCTTTTTTGAAGCTGCATTAGATAAAACTCTTTTAGATGCTACATGGCCCTTTGAAACAAGTCGTTGGATTGATCAAAAGATCGTAAAGGTAATTTGGCTTCTTCTTAATTAAATTGATTTTTAATTATTTTGATTAATATGATGCAAACTATAGATTAAAAACACAGGGTGGCAAATAAGTTAAAGAAGGTGTGCTATAGCCGTCCCACTCTTGTCGAATTCGCTCTCAGGAAATAACTATTTAAATCAATATCCCAAGTATGTTCAGTCTTAACAAGTCTCCATCCTCCTGTTGCATTCATTCCCCTGCCCTCAAATAATGCACGTATTTAATATAATTTATTCATTCTTATTATAAAATAACACAGATTTATTTGGTTGTTGCTGCCTGTGATGCCAAAACTAAAAACAAATCTGACCTCTTCATATAAACATATTATTTGGTCACTAACTATTGCAATGTTTCCCTTCTTAATTATTCTCCTTCTCCTTTGTCCGCTTTGTTTTTTTGAAAATCAAGATACGATATTGTAATATTAAGTTGATCACATTTGGATATGGCTATCTTATAAATTGTAATTAAGTTCTTTGTTTTTTTAGACTTTCCATTTGACTACATTTACGTGGAGGATCTTCTGTTTGTATGCGTGACTGATAATAATACTTGGTTATATGTATGTGGTGATTTTACAATCAATGAGTCTGGTAAAGCGCGCTCGATCATGCTAGCTAGCTTTATCAGTTTGATTAAAATGAAAAAAGAAAAGAGTCGAATAATATTTAAAAAGGCACACGAGGGTAGATAATGCGAATTTATGGTCTTTATCTCTGGTTGAACGCAAGTATGCTCAGTGAAGAAAGTACAAGAAGATGAGGATGAAGGCAACTTCACGTCCGATTTGAAGGATCATGCCAGGCATCATTTCATACTGGAAAGGCTCTGTACAGAAGGACATGTCTCTTTCGCTTCACCCACTCCGATCAAAAATGTTAAATGATTTTGACTGTACATGCTCCCTTTTTACTCACCTACAGCCGTAAAAGGAAAAAGTATATTTACGTACGTTTTTTGGCTTCTACAAAGAGACTTTTATGACACGCGCATAGTAATGAGTAGCAAACTTGGCATGATAATTAAATCAATTTCATATTATATACCATTAATCATCTCCATAAAAACAATAATTTTTTGTTTAATTATGAGTTAATTGGTTAACAGGAACATATTTATGAGGAAGAGCGAGAGTATTTTCATAGAGACAGGGACAGGGGCACATACAACACTCATCATATGCAACTAAATTGGCATAACACAGACAATAAGTAGACCTTTGTAATCATCAAAGCATAAACCCCCTTCCTCTTCTTCACTTTGATGCCATAACACAAAATTTGGTGTTTTATGTGAACTACTTCAAAACAAGCTCGTTCACGATTCATCCTTATGGCTTTCGTGATCAAATTCATGAAATTGTATGTAGCAAATATTGGGAGTTCCCATTCTAATCTTTATATATATATATATATATGTATATGTAACACCTTAGTTACAGAGGGTTTACTATTAAATTTAAAGTACTCCCCGCCTCCCTTTTTGCCACCTTCGAGTTTGTAATTAAATTCACGATGTTACCCATATTATGGGCTTTGGCGTTGGACCAATGCATAAAAACCCCGTGTTCATGCACCTCCCTTCAAGGGCTTGCGAGGCTCATCCCAGTAACTGGACCTTTACAGTATTTAAGAGATTAATCTCTCACTAAATAGGTAGGGGATACTCTAATTATACTATTTTTTTATCAGATTACTAATAGAATTAGGTATAATAGAAAGGGTTAGTCATTCACATTGTGATAAATCAATATTTAATTTTTTATTAAAAAATAATTATATTTAATATTTAATAATATATCGAAAAGAATTGTATCTTTGTAAAGAACAAAAAAGACAAGAAAAGTTTCAACCTAGGGAAATGAAAAATAGAAATGGTGTAATCTCTTTGGTATTATCACCCCTAGGCAAACTAACTATGCCGAATCCATTGAAAATGACTGACCCAAAAAAATTGAATGATGGTCAAGGTTCTTGATGGATTCGGTTTCTCTCAATTTTGTCCTCTTTGGTCAATTTTTAAATAGTTCAAATTTAACATAATATTGTTTTAGTCATATTTTTAACAATTTTATTATTTATGTATTACTATCTATACTTTATAATCTTATTAAATTATAAAATTTAATTAATAAAATTTAATTTTTTTAATTTTAATAAAACATATTAACAATATCTTATAAATAGTCTTGTAACTCAAATTTACTCTTAATCATGCTTAAGGGTATAATCCTAACCCTACCACTTGATTCAGGGAATAAATGAGGTAACTATTAGGTTATACCCGTGAGGCTTACTCCTTCTATTTTTTATAATAAGAGTTAGTTAATTTTTTTAATAGATTAATAAAATAAAAAAAATGAGTTGATTATAACTAAATTTAATTTATTAATATTTATATTTTATTCTCTTTAATTTATCAAAATTATTCACCTAATTTTTATATTAATTATAATTAATTGATTTATTTAATTTATTTAATCTATATAAAAAATTAATTAATTTTTATATTAAAAAATGTATATAGTACCAAATAAAGACAACACCGATGGCAATATTATTATTATTATTATTATTAGGCTGAAATATAGTAGTGACCTTGCGCTCTCTTTCCAATGTAAAGTTTTCATGGACCTTTGTTTTGTGGCTCATTTAACTGTAGGCATATATGCAGCATTAATTATTTTACTCTTAATTTAACATAATTTGCAAGAAAAGATGTTGGCTGGAAAGTGGGAAATCTGATCTAATAATGTGCAGCAAGGTCTCGTCCTAACATGAGCATATGCTTTTTGCTGCTATGCTTCATGTGGTACAAGCGACATCTGTACTGACAAATATGAGCAAACGAAGAATCAGTTTTAAGAGTTTTTCAACGAATGTCGATTCCAGACATTCAAGTTTCATAGTGTCACTTCTGTACACAAGAAGCTGGCAGAGTAGGTTTGATAGATAAATATTTTATATTTAAATGGATATAGATTTTGGATATATTATGACTGGCTTTCATTTATGGATGATCTTGATGAAGCAGGAGAAGAAGAGAGAATCTAGATCTAGTGAAATAGACACAAGTATTTAGGCTAAAGATAGTTCTAGATATTTATGGTAACTTATAACTATAACTTCAAGATTTAATTATTTGTTTGGGGATTATGATAATGAATTTAATTCTAATTAAATAAAGACTAATAACTTAAGAGAATATTATGATATTTTAAGAATAATTGTCATTTTAATAAATTAAAAAGTCAAATCAATGATAGAAACTAGCACCTTATATTCATTTATTAATTCACCTCGTTCTCGCTAATTATTAATTATTCGAATTAGTAAAAGCATAATCTCCCTATAGGTACGACCTTATATTACTTTGAGATTTATACTACATGGAACCGTACACTTGCGGGCGAACAAGGTTCTGACTTCTGAATCGTGTGAACTGTGAAGATTCTCAATTCTCTATGTTGAAGTTTGTGAGAGGCATGTTTTAGGATTTTATTTTATTTGTTTCATCAAAGGGAGAGATAGAAGAATTGCCTCACCTTGAAGACATCGATCGATGCTGTCCCCTGTCACTCGTGCAATTTTGAGCATCTCTCCACATGAACGTTGTTGAGCCTAAAGCACATAATCATGAGCTTCAACCCTTTTCATATCTTCCTGCATTTAGCTTGCAGCACCCACAGAACTCTGAACGAATTACTCTTGCTTTCCTTGTTCATGGCTTCATAGTTCACGTGCCCCTTTTTGCATATTATGAAGCAGGAGTAAATAATTAAATTTTATTCATATTCTGCTTTCCCTTCTTGAAAGCTGGGGGTATATATTCCTTAGCATTTATTTATCATTGCATGCCCAAAAAAGAAAGGTTTGTTATGAGATGCAGTTTCATTTCACTTCCACAGTACATTTTATAAAGCAAGTTATTGATATAGCATGCTTAAAGAAGGAATGACTTACCAATAGTCACGCTATTCTATGAGCTGGTTTGTACCCTGCTTTGCTTCCTCACTATCCTAAAATTCCAACATCGATAAAAAAGCAGAGAGAAGACACAAAAGCAAATAAAAGTTGAGACTAATGACGAAAGAGACTTTCACTCTCTCTTTTTTCCATTTAACCCATCTCCTACCACTTTCGTTCTGTGCTCTTTATATATAGCCCCTCCACCATCTGTTTTCTCACTCTTTCTCATCCTCAAACTCACCAGCAAACACATTTCTGTTTCTTTATTCTCATAAATGGCAAATCCAGGAGGATTTTTCCTGTGTGTCTTGATCGTGATCATGGATATCGCTGCTGGAATTCTTGGTATCGAGGCCGAGATTGCACAAAATAAGGTATGCATATATGGATATATATGGTTTGGCTAATTAGCTTAAGAATTATATTAGACAGTTGAATGTTCGTGTGGTTTTTTGAACAAACAGGTTAAGCACGTGAGGTTGTGGATATTTGAGTGCAGGAACCCGAGTCATCAAGCTTTCATGTTGGGTTTAGGTGCTGCTCTGCTTTTGGGGTTAGCTCATGTGATAGTCAGTTTGATGAATGGCTGTAACTATGTCTGTTCTCAAGAAGAGCTTCAAAAGGCTCCCCCAAATAGGCAACTCTCTGTTGCTTCCCTCATCTTAACTTGGTATTCTCTCTCAAACTTGGATATATTCTTTATAGTACAATAATAATACAATGTAAAATATGTTATCTTCAATACTATTTGTTAATGTACTATTGTTTTTAAAAAAAACTATTGCCACGTTACAATAATTTATTCACTTTTATAAGTGTAGTCAAGTGTCTTGAAAACAAACAGATTATGTGGTAGTGGGGGATGACTAAACTGTGATTTGGTTTTGTAAATGATGATGAATCAGGGTGGTGCTAGCCGTTGGATTATCGATGTTGGCGATAGGGACGATGTCAAACAACAAGAAAGATGGGTCGTGTGGGCTGTCGCATCATCATTTTCTGTCCATTGGTGGCATTTTATGTTTTGTTCATGCCTTCCTCTCTGTTGCTTATTACGTTTCTGCCACTGCCTCCTTTGTTTAGTCCCTAAAGCCAACCAAGCAGTTTTCTCAATGCCATATCATGGATTGAGTCTCTTTTTCCTTCCATGTTAAGTTTTGAAACTTTGTAGTGGCTTCAATCAGAAGCGCCTTTTTTAGATCCTTTTCCCCCTTTATGTTCTTTAGAATTTACAAGTAACATCCTTACCTACTTTATGTTCTTTATAAATTATTTTCTTAAACATTAAGTTGGCTTTGTAATCTCGCTTTATCTTGACATAATTCTGTTGTAATATCTCTTGCATAGTTCTTAATGGTTTAAACGAATCAAGGGAAATTTTGTCTATCACCATTAATATCCTTTCGCAATGCAAAGAGCAAAGGCCGCCATGAACATTGATCATCATCTACAATCCCTACTCTTGCTTTTCAATTCACAAGGCAAACTTAGGCAGATGATTCTCGACTCGTAAAACTGGGTTGTATAATTACTTGTTTATCCCCTTTGCGTGCTCTGGGAAAATACATATTCCAGAAAAAGAGTGATAACTATCCAATGAGGCAATTATTAATTCAGAAATTCCATCCTCTTAAGCCAGTGTCAAAAGGCAATGCATCCCCTGTCCTGTACCAAATCCATGGACATAAAGTTGAGTTGCTTGCAATCTAGTTGCAGCCATTTGGGTATAACATTGAATTCCCCGTACCCCTCGTTTTTTTGCCGATCACTTGAAGACATCAAGTTTAACACACCTTGAACAAGCCAAGCATTATGCAGAGAACGACGTTTAGAAAGGGATAACGGAGGAAATTCCCAATTGATTTGCCCATTATTCTATCAATATGCTTTTCCGTGACTGTCTTGAGCCCTCCCTCTTAACAATCCCAATCTCAATTTTCAATCCTCTCAATAGCTTGTTCATGATTGTGTGTTTAATTTGATCAGTTGTTGATATTTTAGAGAGCGAAAAGGTGCTCTTCTTTTTCTCTCAAGTGAAATCTGAAATGGGCACGTGAAGTTTAGGCAACTAATATAAAATGGAAATTCATGTCACTTCTTGTTTTTCATTAATTTCATTTGACATGTATTTTAGAAGTTTAACATCATCAATATAAAAATACTGTAATATTCATGAGTCAAACAGGTCATGACCGGCGTGTCTTGTCTCAAGCATTGTATAATGGAGGGATAAATGCGTCTAGCTAGTTTACTTGAAGTTGAAAAAAGCTCATCCCCGTGTAGCCAATGAAAACATCCGCAGTTTTCACCATTCAAGATACAAAATTCATTTCGGCCATTTTAAAGATATTCATGGCATTTCCAGAAATTTGAACATGATATTCGTTTGATCAACGTACATAAAAAGCAGATTGGAAGTTAAAAAAAAAACCCAAGCGATTGACTAAAACTCCATATTTTCCCGTAAAAGTCCTATGACGGCAAAAATGTGTTTCACATAAAGATACGATTTACCTGATCATGGGTAGAACACTACATGGAAGATTTCATCGCTTCTAACATCAATTTAGAAGAGTCACGAACCAACTCGACCTTCTTCAAGTACAATTTGAATTCATCTTCCTGCACCTTCCTCCACTTGCTTTCCAATTCCCTGGCCCTCGCACTCCCTATCAACGGCAGAGCTTCCTTCATAACATTTGCAGCACCCTCCGGTATCGACAAAAGCTTCCCTTGTTCCAGCAACGCATCAAAGAATGACGAATTAGGGCTTGCTAGTTCAGCATTAATCTCAACATTCGGTAATGCTGAAGCAGAAGGCTTGGATTCGCTCTGAGTTGGTTTTCTCTTTTTCTTAGCACTATCGTCCACCCCATTTGTTACTGAAGCACCCCAAATTTTCTTGGATAGATCGAAAAGCCTTGAGTCGTGTAGCTTACCGAGAACAGGGGCTTCACCATTTTTACCCTTTTCTGCATTGCTTTGGTATTTCTGCTTCAACCTCTTGATTTTTGTCTTTAATTGGTCCTTAGACACATCGACGTGAAGATTTTCCTTAATAAATCCATGAAACACCTCCAGATCAGCCCACGGGTCAACCCCTTTCTGGGATTGGTACTCGATCATGCCCTTCAAAATCGCAACCTCGTCGTCTTCACTCCAAAGGCGTGGAACACCGGATCCCCTTTTCGAATCTTCATCTTGACCATTAGATACCTTATTCTTCTTTGACTCTTTCCTTTCAATATCATCGCTTTGCTTGGAGCGCTTCACGCCGCCGCTGACAGTTTTTGCTGGCGACATGTGCAACTTACGGCTAGATGAATTTTTCTGGGGTTGTACGGAATCTTTCATTGGTTTCGATGCAATAGGTTTGATGGTGAAGGCGGAAGCGGATGGCGAGGGCCGTGAATCGTCGGACTCCGTTTCCGACCCGGATTCATCGCCAGAATCTGACGAAGATTGGTCTTGTGAAGCTTTTACAGATTTGGTGACGGGGGTTTCGTCAGACTTGGGCTTCTTATTCTGATGGTTATCTTCATCTTGTTCGTCTTCCTGTCCTTCGGAATCACCGTTTTCTTCGTCTTCTTCGGCAGCGTCGTCCTCGGTTTCTTCATCTTCTTCCGAAGAAGAAGCAGGTGGTGGGTCTTCGAGGAGACGTTTTGGAGCCATAACGACGGGGCCAACAGAAGTGCTGCTGCGATAATGGAACCAAAGAAAAAGGGATCGCAACGCTGCAAACGTCGTAGGGTTTTGAAGTGTTAAAGCTGAATCTTCGGTTTTCACTTTCAAGTTTTACCCCTCGTCCAGTTTTCAACTATTGGAAAAAACCCTATCCCAAAGATGATCTCCAGCCCAAGTCCACTTGGCTTTTTGTTTTTGGGTCCTCGAAAGAGCAGACTAAACTTGTGTCAGTGATACCCTAAAACAGAATATTTTCAGGGGGCTTAAAATTTAAACATTTTCATTTCAATATTTTCAATTTCAATCCATAGTTGAGATTTTTTTTAACCTTTTGTTTTGAAGGAAAGGCCTGAGACATTGAATAATTAATTCAGCTGGAGAATTTTCTAAAAGTTGCAAATAAATTATAGGTAACATGAATCTTTTTTGAAAAATTAAAAATTCAAATACTAGTAGCATACAAAAACATAAAGAGAATTGGTAGAAATATAAATAATAATTAGAAAACAGATAACTGGACAAAAGCTGGATCATTTTAGCGGCAAACTTCTCAGAACAGGTTATGCTTAAGTAGTGGTTAGTACTAAAAAATCTCAATTCTGATATTAATTAAAATTATTATTGAGCTTATGAGTTGAGATATCCTTTGGCTTCATCATTTTAGAGATGGCAAATTTGGAAGTTCAATAAAACACTATAAGCAACTCCAAATATGAGTACACTGACTCTTTATTCAATAGTTTGATAACACAGTACATGAAGTAGAAATATGCAAAAAAAAAAAACTTCTTATTCATAATTCAAACAGCAGATAGCTCTCCAAGTGCTATATTGTGGCATTATTTCTGGGGTTGAACACCTCATATTTTATTCATATACTGGATATAGGGGTAAAAGTGCTGGTCTTTTGGCAAATCAACCATCAACTTTCATATCTGTTTCTTGATCCCATGGGAATGGCGGCATTGGCTTGGTTGCTTCAAGAAGAGCTTCAATAGGAATCTTTGGTTTTGATGGCTTCAATGGAGTTAAGTGGGGACCATACTTTTGAGGGTCTTCGATGTAATGCTGAAATTTTGAGGAACAGAGTTAGAACGCAATGTCAAAACCATTGTCATAATATTGTACGTACGAAAAACTGCTTACCAGATCGGCATGCATTTTTGCAACAAATTTTTTGAATGTTTCGAAATTTGATTCTTCCAGAAGATCATCTGATAGACGCAAGTATGTGACTCCATGCATTTTCAGTTTTGGGGGGCCACTTTTGTTGACCCCGTTGGGTCTAGCATTCAGCAAGATTTGGTTGTAAGCTGTTGCGTCATACCTTGAAAGTGCATTTTCTCCAGCAACTCCAACGCCTTCCCTCCAACCTCCACTCAAGACCTGCTCAAAGATTTACTTTTTGCAGTTCAAGCCTTGCCATTTGAATATGTAGATTGGGTATTAAACTGAAGAAAACTTGTGATGCATTATTACCTGTTGAACAAGTTCCTCAGGTCCACTTTTGGCATCAGAGCTTTGTTCTGAATCCCTCATCTCAAGACACGTGAAGTTCAAAACAGCATGATGACGAGACAGCATTCGCGCTATTGGACGATACCCATCTCTATCATCTAGGTTGTAGTATCCAGCAGTGAGCTCAGCAGCATGACTTGGAGCTTTGTACCACCAGTGTATTCCCGAGACCTGTTTGTTTGTCAAGTTTAAAACTTCTGATCTACATGAATACATATAAATGGAAGCCAAGAGTGTCAAAATCTGATGCATCATGAATATATTTGTATACTTTTATTGCTAATGTGACTTTACAGCCAAGAAAAGCTTTGTTGGCTTCATCAAGGATCTGATCAGCATGTTCCAGCAATCTGTTTGAGTACCAAGTCAAGAAAAACTTCCCTTTCTCAGTGAGGTATGTGCCATCTGATTTAAAGAAGCCACTAGATTCTGGGACATCATTGTACTCCCCTGCATCATCTGGCAGTTCCCATTCACGATGCCCCGCGGATTCTGCTGCCTTCTTGAAAAGTGCTTTCAGGTATTTGTCATAGCACTGCATATATACGATTTTATAAGTACTACATGCCATCAACTTAGTCCTAGTGAAATTTTCTAGGGTAACAAACTTACCTGAAATTCTCCAATACCAGGAAAAAGCCATCCTTGGCTTTGTGGATAAGAGGGATATCTGAGCTCCCCTGCTGGTCCAAGCCCAACTTCAATGTCTATGATGACTCCAGATTCCAAAAAATGGGACATGTTTTGTCTGAAACTCTTCATGAAGTCACTGTATATCTGTATAAAGCAGATTGAACTACGTGAACAATGAGATTTTAACATTGTATTCAGAGTTACTGGGGAGAAGAAAGATGAGATCATCACCTGAACGGCGGTTCGTCCATGGAAGAAAGGCTGGTTGTCAACACCATTAGAGAGATATTCTTTGTCCCTAGTGCCAGAGCGATTAGTGTAGAAGATATCAGGGTTTGATTCTCCGATGTCAAGAACCCACTGAGGAATAGGGATGTTTACAACATCTCCAACGTTGCCTCCACATTGATGAAACGACATGATGGCTTGCAGTTTCAAGCCACATTCATGGACTACTTGAAACAAGCTCCGATATGCATTCCAATCATACTGCTTAGGTCCCTTCTGCTCTATGATCCCCCACCACACATCAACCATAACCCCATCAACACCAGCTGCATGCAGCTCCTGAAGCTGTTTCTTCAGCCCTTCTGGGTCTTCGAACACATTCTCAACTGTAACAACTCCTAGCTAAAAGAATGGAGCAAATTAGAGTTAGGGCAAAAGAAGAAGAAGAAGAAGAAGAAGAAGAAATCAGTTTACAAGTTTGTGTGACTACTTACTGGGAGCATGACGTAAATTGGAACATAGTTTGTGGTTGGAACGGAAGACTCGGTTGCTGCCATTTTCTTGTTTTCTGAGTGAACTAAAAGCGGAGATACTTAGCTTGCTTGCTTGAAGTAAGCAACCAAAGGGAACCTTTTATAGAAAAGAAAGAGCATCCATTGCCAAGACATGTCCAATAATATAATATATAAAGTTGCAAATTTCTTTTATTTAATCATATTCATTAACCCCATGTTTTTCTAATGGTGGTTATGACATATAATTTGATTAAATTGTGTTTCTACATTTATGTTCACATTCAATTAGAGAAAATATGAGCTGAAAAAGATGATAGGTCAAACAAAAATACAGTTATAATGATGCAATAAAAAACTATAACTACTAATCTGAAGATTTTTAGTTTCTCTCGATTTTGAATCAGATCCGTAATTTTTTTTTTGTTGGGTTGTTAAACCTTCTACCATTACATCCGTTAGAAAATTTCAGACTCATCGAGCTGGCAATGCTTTCTAATGACAAAATTTAACTTTGTTAGTCATAATCTAACAGTAGGGACTAACGGTCTCATGAGAAAAAAGTAAAGGATCCAAGGAAAGAACTCTAGGGACTTTGATTAAAATTGATAGAAACTATAACATCATCCAGATTGATATTCCCATATAATAAAGACTATGGTATGATTATATCACCCATTCCTTTAGCTATTTGTGATTTTATTTGGAAGAACAAGGCGACGAAATGGGGAAAGTAGGCATGAAGCAGGTTGACAACGACATAGCCAATGGACGGGATCAAATCCTATCTAATCTACCATTGCCAACAGTGAGTGGTCATCATCATAATTCATAAAGTAGCCTCCATCTGTCCGGCATGTAGCATGGCTCTTAGCATGATTTATGAAGGTCGTGCCCATTGTGTCAGAGCTCTTCAATAATATCTCATTTATGAGTCCCTACCACGCCAATCATTGAACCTGCCTTCTATTGCTTAATCAAATTGACCCTCAACATTCCCCTATAGGTATATGTTACTACTATTTTTTATTGTGTCTAAATTTCTACAAGTTTTTGCAGATCACTGAAGTTAATGGCTAGCTTATTGAACCAACCACTTGAACGATTTGCTTCACTGAAAAATCGTTTTCTTATTTACTTCATACTGCCTTCCGTTCTTTCCATCGGTGTCATTTTTGGGTTTAGATTGAATATTGAGAAGATCTGAGATATTAGATCAATAAATACACCAATATTATGCAGGATGGACCGCTCATTTATCTATACTTTCTTTGAAATTTAATTAATTTTCCTCCAATACATCATTTACTAATGTTAAGATGTGATTGAACCGTTCAAATTGTCATCGGTATACAAGTCTCTCATTTATTTCCACCACAATAAAAATCTCTCAAGAGACACCTCCACAGAATTTCTCTATCTTGCCCGTCTGTCTCGAGTAATTATGCTTCATGTGCTCGTGTTCAGTGTATTGATTGTTTATGAATATATATTTCACAAAAATGCAGGTCAAATTCCATTCTTGGTTAATTAAAAACAGTACCATATAATCACGCGACTTTGTTGTTTAATATTAGATATATATAAAAGAAAGATGAATGAGTCAGAGAAGTGTGGCCAAGAGGAGATAGCAAGGAGCACCCAATTGAGTCGAAGAATAATAGAAAGTAATAAGGCGTTTAGGAATCCAGAAATGATTAATCCCACTGGTGTAGTGAAGAAGGCTGTTATATGGATCTATACTAATGCCTTTTAAGAATGTGAAGAGATGAAGTGTGGGCGTGTGATCAGCTTTGGATAAATTTTTAAAAAATAGTTTATAGAAAAAATAAGTTTTTGGATAACTTTTTAAAAATGTCTTTTGAAAAAAAATTTATAGAAAAAAAATAATTTTAAATAAATGAATATTTAGATAATTATTATTAGAAATATTTTTATAATTGATAAATTGTTAAAAAAGGTATAAAATAAAAAAAATATCCA
The DNA here is from genome assembly GCA_037074615.1 of Leucaena leucocephala. Taxonomy (NCBI): domain Eukaryota; kingdom Viridiplantae; phylum Streptophyta; class Magnoliopsida; order Fabales; family Fabaceae; genus Leucaena; species Leucaena leucocephala. The sequence goes on along the minus strand of CM073546.1, from coordinate 2,864,318 downwards.
TAAACTCTATTCACACACTATTCACACTAATCGCATGTCTTCTTCACTCTTCTTCCTCATTGAACGCAGGCAGCTAGACGGAGATAAAGCAAAAGCACCAGCAATAGGGAGAAGAGAGGACTGATGGACGGAAGGGAGGAGCAATGACGGTAGAGGCTACAACAACATTGATAGAGAAGAAGAAAAGTATAAGAGAAAGAAGATAAGAGAAATATGATTTCATAAATCTTTCTAATGTTTGTTTTGTATAGTTTTAAAGCTATATTATTTAAGTAATCCTCAAGCATAGGTTTTTAAAAGGCTTCTAGTTTAAACCTTGGTTTGAAGAAATTTCAAAACAGTCATATTTATCTAAAAGAGTTTTTGGACTAAATCATAGTTTAAAACGATAGTTTTGAATAAACTCCTAGAAATAACTTCTAAAACAGTAGAAGAACTTATTAGCTACTTAATTACTATTTTACCCATACTTTTTTATTCTCTTCCTTCTCTTATCCCTCTTCTGCTTTTCTTCTTCTCCATCAATGTTGCTATGGCCTCTGTTGTCATCACTCCTCCCAACGCCTCCACTGTTGTCACTCCTCCCCTCCATCTGTCAGTCCTCTCTCCTCCCCACCACTAGTGCTTTCACTTGGTCTCCTTTGGGCCACATATGTTTACCGAGCAAGAAAAGGGAAGAAGACGAGGAAGAAAAGGGAAGAAGTGTGGCAATAGTGAACAGTGCGCACATAGTGAGTATGAACAATGAGTGTACAGTTATTGTGAACAATGATGAGACATGAGCTCATGGATAATTTTAACTTTTTTTATCTTATACCCTTCTAGTAATTTATCAATCACAAAAATATTTCTAGTAATAATCATTCAAATACTTATTTATTCAAAATAACTTTTTGCTATAAGCTCTTATTTAAAAACTTTTCTAAAAACTGTCCAAAAATTATTTTTTTTCTATAAATTATTTTCTAAAAACCTATCCCAATATAGATTATAAATATATTTCATTTATTATTTTCTATCCCAATATAGATTATAAATATATTTCATTTATTATTTTCAGCTTAGATTGAATATTGACAAGATCTTAGCTACTAGATCAACAAATACACCGCCAACGCTCATATCTGTTTGCTCATCCCAGGCAAATGGCTTCACTGGTTTGGTTGCTTCAAGAAGGACCTCCATTGGAATTCTTGGCTTTGACCGCTCCACTGGGACTGTGAAATGATTGTATTGTTCAGCATCCGGACTGTAGTCCTGCATTTTATGATTACCTTAGTTCAGAAACCACGAAAGATCATCATCATCTTCTGCAATTAAATAGCTTCTGCGAAAACCTATTACCTGATCAGCATGCATCTTTCGCACAAAGATTTTGAATATATAAAACTTTGGTCTTTGCAGTAACTCATCCGACAGACGCAAGTATGTCACCCCATACAGCCTTCGTTTTGGAGGGCCCCATTTATCAACTCCATTGGGCCTAGCATTCAGAAGAATTTGATCGTAACCTTCTTTGTCATACCTTGAAAGTGCATTTTCTCCAGCAACTTCCAGTCCTTCTATCCAACCTCCACTCAGGACCTGTATGTATGCATACCCAATTTAGTCTGGCATTGAAACGACCTTCAACAATAGAATATTCGACATGACTGCAAAGTTATTAGGCAGATTGTTACAGGCTACAACCAAGTTATATAAAAAATACTTCCTTGTTTACTAGAATAAAATCTATCACTGTTTATTGTCATATTATATATGCTTAAATTCTGATTTCACCTACATATCATCCTTGTTTTATCACAGACTGACTTGAACTTGCTGAATGCTGATTAGGTATGAGATTTAGATTAGAAATTGGAGTAAATTACCTGCTGAACAAGTTCCTGGGGGCCACAGTTTGCTTCAAAGGTTCTTCGTTCGGAGTTCCTCATCTCAAGACATGTAAAATTCAATATAGCATTGTGTCGAGAAAGCATCCTTGCTATAGGACGGTATCCATCTCTGTCATTTAGATTGTAATATCCTGTAGTCAGTTCAGCAGCATGATTTTCTGTTTTGTACCACCAGTGGATTCCAGCCACCTGTTTCCATAATATGCTATCAGATGAATGGAGCAGAAAAAGGAAATGTTAATGAGATATATGTTACAGGATTTACTTTTGCAGCTAACTTGACTTTGCAGCCTATGAACGCTTTATTTGCTTCATCTAAGATCTCATCACCGTGGTTCAGCAGCTTGCTGGAATACCATGTCAGAAAAAACTTCCCTTCCTCTGTGAGGTAAGTCCCATTTGATCTGAAAAATTCTGCAGATTCCGGTTCGTCATTACATTCCCCTGCATTATCTGGTAGCTCCCATTCAGGATGACCAGCTTTTGAAGCAGCCTCTTTGAAATCAGCTCTGAGATATTTGTCATAGCACTGCAGTATCAAGATGCATATAATTTCTTCAGTGCTACAATACACTTTCATGGCCTTATCTATAAGCTGCTATCACAGTAAAAATCACGCTCACCTGAAATTCTCCTATACCAGGAAACTTCCATCCCTGACTTTCTGCATAAGAGGGGTATCTGAGTTCTCCCGCAGGACCAAGTCCTACTTCAATGTCAATCATGAGTTCAGATTCTAAAAAATCCGCCATATTCTCTCTGAAGCTCTTCATGTAGTCACTATATATCTGCATTAGACAACTAATTTTAGCATCTACAACCATACAAGTTAACAATCCAAAACTGAACTTGCGATCATCAATTTTTCCCACCCTCATCCGTAAGACTCTGAGAAATTATGCCACACAAAGCAAAGGCAGACTCTACAGAAAACATGACACATAAGATATTCCTTGTTGGTATGACTCTGATTTCCAAAAGGCTAACCTCAATGGCTGTCCTTCCGTGAAATAGAGTCTTGTCATCCACACCAAGACTAAGATATTCCTTATTCCTGTTCCCTGTGCGATTGGTATAAAAGATGTCAGGGTCTGATTCTCCAAATTCAAGTACCCATTTAGGGAGAGGGATGAAAACAGAATCCCCTACATTCCCTCCACATTGGTGAAATGACATAATGGCTTGTAGCTTCAATGCACAATCTTTAACCAGTTGAAACAAGCTCCTATAAGCAGACCAATCATACTGCTTAGGTCCTTTGGATTCTACGATACCCCACCACACATCAACCATAACCCCATCAACTTCTGCTGCACGTAGCTCTTTGAGCTGTTTCTTGAGCTTATCTCTTTCTTCTAAGGTATTATCAGTGGTAACAACCCCAAGCTGGAAGGAGAAATCAGAGTCCAAAGAGAATACAAGAAACAGATTAATGCAAGCCAATTGATTGTAGTTGTACTGAACTTGATATCCAGAGACAGAGACCATGCTCATGACTTACTGGGAGCATAACGAATACTGGCACATAATTTGCAAGCATCGGATTGTTGAGAGAGGAAGTACTAGGAGCCTGCATACGTTTAGCAGAATTACAGAATCAGAGAGGATGAAATAGACCTTCAATATCGAGCCTGCGTCATTTTTACGTGAGAAGAAGTTTGGTTTTCCAGTCTGGCTTTTACTCTTCGGAATCAAAATGATAGTATGCTCCCTCTTGATCTCTTGAGCCAGAATATATTAGAGCTAATAATTTGGGGTAAAAACAAATTAATGGATAGAAAACAATAGATAAAACGGTTGCCTTATTTGGGGACAAAAAAGAAAAGAATCTATACATTAGATATATGGGAAAAAAACTATTTTCAATAGAATTATAAAGGCGAACCACTAATCATTTACTACAGGTCTGCTTAGTCATTTTATATATTATGAAATTATGGTGATTCGCCAGAATTTAATTTGTCTTATCCATATATATAGGCCACATTGGATACTGACAAATTAAATTCTTTGAAGGCGAAATAATTTAGAATTAGTTATGAATGAAATGAAGGGATTGCGCCTTTACTTTTAAACATCAGATGAGATAAACACTGAAAAAGGGTTGGGAGAAAGGAGGAACTAAATTTTCGACTCCCTGGTGATGCAAGATAATGCAAGACAACCTGATTTGTCTAAAGCTTATTTCTCGCAGAAAAACAAATGTAAAATTGTATGAAAGAAAATAATGTGGATGAAAAATAGCCCACGTTCACTTCTCTCCAGAGACTTGAATCTTGTCTCAATCAGAAGGATTCACGGCTGAAAAGAAAGAAAGAGGGATATAAATGATAACTAAGACGATAAATGTGGTCATTATTGTATCATTGTTATGATTTTTATATTGACTAGAAAAGAAAGGATGTGGATGCCTAAAAATGTATCACGTGCAAGGATGAGTAGGACGAACCAAGTCTCTGCTAGTCATTCTCGGCCACAGCTTAATGATACTGTATTATTACTGCCTTATGAGAAGTAGAATTGCTGGGTTATGCTTACCTCTGATTCTGTGATTGTTGCTTTGGGAGCCATGGTTTCAAATCTGGAAACTCGTTGGAAACCCAATGTGGGGCCACCTTTAGAACTGCTGGGACTCGTAATTCTTGTTGCCTCCACGCGTTTCATTGCCCTGGAGTGGAAATACCTAGCTTGAACTCCAATTCTTCTGCCCAATCCACCATCCGCTGAGAGCGGGACGCTTTCCATGGTGATTTGGGCTTGTACCACCAATGTCGTCCTCGTCGAAGATCAGAGAAGGCGATTTGCTTCTTTTAGGTCGAGAGTGTCCTTCGTTGCGATTTCTAGTATGAGAATGGGGAGTGACTGAGTCTGACTCGGTAGACGAGAGACGAAATGTGAATCAAGAAGGTGGGCATGGGAAGTACGTCTAAGAATCAACACACAAGCCGTGGATGTTGGTTCTTTTTTCCAGCTTCTTGGACCGTTCTTTGAAATCTTCTCTCTGCGTCTTTGTTTTTTTTCCCCTGCACGTGCTTCTTATATAAATCATCGCTATGCGGGTTTCTTGCGCATTTGTGTGGCTATGGAATTATGTGGATTTCCAATGCGGTGAAACCATTTGGCGGGTCTCCGAATGCCGCCAAACTGAATTGAGCATGTGATGATTTGTATTATGGGCAACGAACTAAATGGTAGAATGAGCAATTTTGACCCCAAGCATCGACCTTATGAGACTTGGCGGGGTAAAAGAATTTTCTTTAGTATTTCATTATATTTTTCTAAAAAAACTAAATTAAAAGAAGTAACGTGTATGGTATATGGGTTCTGTGGTACTAACTTTAGGAGAGCCTTGCTATCGTATGATCTCACCTCCCTCTATTTATATTAGGGAATTAATTGGTGTATTTTAAAAAAACAACCAAAGTAATTTTTTTTATAAGCACAGATGCTTTTACATTAGAAATAATTATATGCAAAATATTATTAGCTATTAAATATAAATAACTTATTTAGCCAAACTTTAAATTTTAATTAACTATGTTGCGATAGATCATTTCTTTTTGCTAATCCCAACCCATTGATAAAAACAGAACAGTATGATGTTTGGGACTTGGACAAGAAGTTGGGGTGGGCCGAAACATTGTTGACTAATGGCCCAGTACAGTGTATAGGATTGTTAGGGCCCGTTAATAAACAGGCCGAAGATAAGTTTTTCCCACTTGACATCTCGAAAGCCCAGTCTATTTTGAAAACAGGCAGGTTAATATATCTGAATTTAATTCGTTATTTAAAATTGGGGTGAAATTCAACATTTAATTTATTTAATATTTGATGTCCTGAGGTGAAAATTGAAATTATTTTCTTGTTCAGAGTTAATTTTTTCCATCTTCTTGAAATTGTAAAATTGTATTTTTTTTCAATAAAAATAAAGTAAAGTTTTCTATTGATTTTTTTAAAACAAAATATCAAGTGTAACTTTATTTCAATTTAAAGTGACAATGATACCATAATCAATTAAATCTTGTTTTTATAATTTCCGGGTAAAATACTATTTTAAAATATAAATATACGGAAATTCACTCCAATTATGATGCAGACACCATCAAGGGACAACTTTCGTATTCTGCGGCGTAAGTGAAATAAGCTTTTTGCCTCTCACAGATTTAGGAATTAGATTGAAATAAGGATAAAGGATTTAAATTTAAAATTAAAAATAAGGATGAGATATCAAAGCTACAGACGATGACGACATAAATTTGTCACCACTTTTTTAGTCTGAACTCCGACCTAACAACAATAAAAAGAAATGGTTGGTTGAACTTTAGCCTGAAGCCGTTGGCAAAGAAAAACTTAACTTACAGTTTAGAGAGGGTGGGCTAGATTTAACAGAGTTTTATGTAGGTCGTCTCTTTGGCGATTCGTGATTAGACAATACAAATGACCGAAAATTTGTATAAAAAAAACAAAAAAGACCGAAAATAAAAACCAAAGCCACATTACCATACTAGGCTTGTGCCCCGTGACCAGAGAACTTTCTTTTTAAGTAAAAAGGTTAGGCTACATTCCCTGTGTAACATGAATTATTAATATTGAACTCTCTTTTATATATATATATATATAATTATGTAATTCATTGGAATGTCTGATTTAGTACTTAACTATTAATTCAAAAAGAAAACCAACTTACTTGGGGAAACTAACCTCTAAATAGCCATTGATGTCGAATTGGCCTTCACGTGCTCCCAATAGCAGCCAGCCTAAACTACCACTCATTCTCTCTACGCTAGGGGTGAGTAATGGGTGGATTGGGCTAGTTCGATGGTCAATCTATGCCTCGTCTATTTATTTTTTTATGGGTTAGACTGAACCCATTTAGGTTCTAATGGGCATGGGTAGCCCATTTATAAAAAATAAAAATATTTTTTTATTTAAATTCATTTAAAGTTTTAATAATAATAAAAATAAAATAACAATATTACACACATGATATGATTGTTCATCCTAAAATTAAAAATTAAAATATCATAATAATAGTTACAAATTTATAACCACACAATCTACAATAATTATATAATATAATCATTTATAATATTAATTATTCAATTGGATTATAATTATACATAATTTATATTATATTTATTTGTGATTGTTGTAGATATAATTATCTATACCTCTACAAAATAAATTTAAAAAAGTATATTAGTATATAATAAAAATAAATTTAAATAAATATAATATAATAGGTCAGCCCACAGTCCGCCTATATAATTTACTGTTTAAGCCTATTTAAGTCCATTCGTTATGAGTCTATTTTAGACGGGTTTAAACAGTAATAGATTATAGGTGGACCCACATACTCCCCTACCCCTAAGCATACGAGTGCCTGATTTCTCTCCCTCCCTCTTCACTTCTCCCCAAAACGCCATGAGGAAAATACGAAAAAGAACAAGCAAGACCCACCACCTCTGCCATCTTCTCTCCTGATCCTTAACCGGATATACCAGCTACACAGACTACTAGTACGAAACAATCTCTCTCTTTCTTCACAAACCTCCTCCCTACCCCCCCATCCTGCTTTCTCAGACTATACAGTTATGTGTTACGTGGGCAAAGCCACAAAGATCTTCATCTTCATTGTCACCGTCCTCGTCGTTCTCGGTCTCGTCTTGGGATTTGGCCTCCTCCGCCGCTCCCACCATAAAAATGTCAAGTGCTCCGGCGATTCCTGCTTTTCCCCTCCCGCAACCACCTTCCCCGCCCCATATTATGCCTCTCCCACTCCCAACTTTGGCTCTGGCTCCGCCCCGCCCACTCCTCCGACTCCGATTCCGCCTGATTCGAACCCTAGTCCACCCTCCCCACCGGCGCCGATCACGAATCCCAGCCCACCTACGCCACCGGCACCGATAACGAACCCAAGTCCGCCCCCGCCTGACTCCAACCCCAATCCTCCTCCGGCGCCTTTATTCCAGTCGCCGAGTCCGCCGCCACCTTCTTCTCCGAGTGGGGCATCACCCCCTTTGAGCCCGCCCAGCTCGACGCAACCAACCCTAGGTCCTGCGCACGCCTAGCTGCATTTTGTGAAATTGAGTAAGGGTCCAGAATTTTCTTGCTGGGATATAGGTTTTGTTCAATTCAAGAGCTTTGCATAGGAAAATGTGGGTTAATTGATTGGTATTTATTTGGTCTATGCGGTTTTTACGATCAGAGCAAACATTCGTATGCCTGGATTATTGATTGATTCACATTCTGTTTAGGAGCGATCTATGTTCATTTTCTTTTATCATTTTTCTCTGATTAATGACAATATGAATGGCGAGAGTGAGGAATCTTCCACAGCTGGCCCCAACCTTCGGTAATTGCTCAGTTTACTGCCCCTTGTTTCTTGTTCAATCCTTTTCGTGATCACTGTTAATTCTATAATTTTCATTATTATGAATTGTGAACTTGACATTTAGGTGAAGTAAATTAAACTCCTGAAGTTTTTTTTTTCCACAAAAAAAATCATTAACTTTACAATGTATGGGCAAAGGGAATCTGATCTAATGGATCGGCACAGTGCAGTTTTGTTTTTTATCCTCTATTCTCTACTTTTTGTAAGTATAGTTGTTCGTTAGTCTTTAGATTCCATCAGAGGCTGCAACTTTTTTTAGGGAGTTGTAGCTTTCTTTCTTCTTCTTTTAAAATAAAAATAAGGTTTGTTAATAATGATAATAATAATTTAAATACATGGGTTAAATATAGTAACAATTTACTGAACTTATGAATAAAAAGAGATCGAAGGGTCAGAAACAAAATGAGGAGCTGCATATAGATACACTAAAATGAAAAAGAGTAAATGCCAAATGAAATAAAAGAATAAAAAAATTGAAAAGAAACGTAGTTAGAGATTTGAAGCATTTATTTTTTTGGTCAAAGATTCCGTTATTGGCATACAAAGAAAACTAATTTACTAGCATAAACCAGCAACACCAATATTTATGCTATGGGGGTATTAGCATCTTCTGCAAGCTGGAGGTCATGCCATTTACTATTAATTACTAACAATTAATAATAATTATCGATAATAATAAAGTCTTGTAGTCTTCGTCATCATTATAATTAATTATTAGACTCACATAGCAGTGAAATGATTCGGATCCCATCACTGAACCAATGGCAGTTTTTTTTTTTTTTTACTAAAATGGCAGTTATGTATGTAGGAAGAATTTGTCCTCATCATCAATAAAATTTTTTTTTGGTTGCCCACACCATTAGAATTTTGCCTCGACTATATTTGGATCAAACCCTCATCGCACATCTGGTTATAGTGGGTGAGTCTCCTGACAAAATTTTTTTACATACGCTAAAACTCAAACTCAAGATCTTATTTAAGTGATATTGAGTCACTTAACACTCGAACTAACTCTTATTGGTATCATCAATAAAACTTAATTACTATAGAATATACTGCAAGGTGGTATGTTCTGGTACAAAACTCCCTTCACCAGGAGAAATTACTAAATTATTAATTAAATTTACGCCTAATATTAATTAATTATTTGCCTAACCTAATATTGATATCTTTTAAGAGAAATTGAGATTTTGTCATACTTTTATATTATAGGTGAATACAGCCTCCTCCCACAAAATTCTTTATAAAAAAAAGAATGTGAATGACAGTGACAAACAAAATTAAGTTACATCAACATTTTATTTATCATAAATCAAACAAATGAACAAACTTTATTCGATAACACACACACACAAACAGGAATAAATGTTTTTGGAGATCGATAACTTTGCTCGTCATCTTAAATCCACCCGACATGAAGTTCTACACTTTGAAAAAAGGGTAAGTCTCATAGCAGACATTGCAGCTTCCGCGTACAACTATTGCACGATCTTTACCAGCACAACAATCAGAAATTTTAGCGATTGCATCATCCAGACACTTCTTGCAATCGTCTTTTGAAAGATCTCTGGTGCACTGAGTCAACCCATACACTGTCATATTCTTCGATTCTTCAACCTTTAACTCTCCCGCTGCATATATCTTAGGGTTCGCATGAGCTTCCTCAGCAAGTCGGCTCAACAAATCCTTCATCTTGTAGCTGAAAGCTTCAGGATCACTCACTTTTAGAAAGTTCGAAGAGTGGAACGTGTGTGAATCATCAATTCAGCCGAAGAAATCTTGGTCCGAATACTTGAACAAGCAGTGGTCGTACCAGATTGTGGCACCTTTTCTGTAGGAGCATCGTTTGAGGAGCTCGCTGGTTGCTTCAAAGACACAAGTTTTGAAGTCCGAGGGAGAGGCATCGCCACGGCAAAGATAGAGACCGAATTAAGAAAAGTGACGAGAATTTTCAAGTTTGAGTCGAAGGGCGTGTTGTAGGTGAAGTTTTGAGTGTTTGAACAGAAAGAGGAGAGGGGGCTGGCTCCAAAACATGTTTGGGAAAGAAGAGCCAAGGTTAGGAGGAGGACGCTTGAAGAAGACATTGGTAATGAGTATGATGATCGATAGTCGATGATGTTTTTGACTTGAGTGAGGGAATGATAATTAGGTTGATAATGAGCTTATTTACAGAGAGAAGATCTCTTTTTTGTTTGTTCTCTGGGAAATATAATATAGAAAGGTTAAACTGCAGGCAGCTGACATATTCTTTTGACCAGTTTTTCATGACAGTGTGAATACTCGAAAGCGAGTTGCGAGTTATGTGCTTTATTAATTTATGTCTTTGATTATTTCATTAGTTGGTGATGTTCTGACTTCATCAAGCTTGGCAGGCAAAAATATGTTTAGTACCTATTCATCAATTACGGCTTCGAATCTAGTGTTTTTTTTTTTTTTGTTTAACATGTACTGATTCAATGTTTCTACATTTACGCGTGTGGGTATATTTTTAAAATGTATAAAGATTTATTAAATAAATTTATCGTTACCCGGATCATATAAGCTAGTGAATTCTATATACATTTTTCTCTTAAAAAGACGATTAATCATTAAATAAGTGTAAAATTAATCAAGTTATTTTATAAGAAAATACAATTATTTTCTCTAGATATAATTCTTTATCAGAAGATACAACAATGATCAAGAAAAATTTAGAGTGTGTTGTATATATTTTCGAATTAATTATTCGCACACTTTTGCACCACTGATCATCTACACCTTGTACACAGCTATTTGTAAATAAGCGCGTGATAAATTTATGTTTAGTATATATATATATATATATATATATATATTTCTTGTTAGATCAAGAGAGTGGCTTATATTCATATAGTAATTACATAAACAGCATAACCAAATAAAAAAAAAATCTAACCTGCTAATTCTCAAGTGACTATAATCAAGGTTTGAACCTAAAGAAATTCATTTTGTGTCTTTACATGATTAAATCGTTATAATAAATTTAAAACTTCATAACTTTTTTATCTATAGTAAAGTGATCATTTTATTGATATTTTAAAAAAAAAAAGTGTCAAAAGTTATAGGTTGCATTTGCCGGGAGTTGAACCTGGGGCTATTGCTTGGAAGGCAATTATCCTAACCGTTCGACTACAAACGCAGCGGTCCAAACTCCAAATTCTCTTAAACCCAATTAATCATGGCCTACTTCAGCCAATGAATGATATCCATTCAAATTCTTGTGTGGAAAATTAATTAGCTAGTCGAAGACTAGAGGATCTACATTCCTTGGCATGCCATCATTTGTTTAATCATTCATCATCAAATCTGTTCTATACTGCTGGCTGAGCTATCTGTTTCATTAGCTAACATTAATTACTATAACTATCATTAATTAGAATGTTATTGATAATAACGTGCATTAAGCTGCATTGATATTTTATTCATCGATTGGGCAAATGAACAAACTTTGTTCAACAACATGTTCATAAGAAATAATAGAGTGTCGCCACTCATCTACCAACTATAGAAAGATGCAGACCTATTTATCATGGAAAATGAGTTTTACTCGTTGAAGAATAAAGATCGCATAAACAGGGGAATAGAATGTAAACGACATATGTTAAGATATAACTTTGACATTTTATTCACCGAATCAAACAAATGAATAGTCTTTATTCAACAGCATATAATATAGTAAATGATAGCGAATAATCATGAATCCTACACGACACACACGAAGTTCTCTACCCTACTCGTTGAAGAAAGGGTAAATCTCATATTGCACGTTGCAGCTTCCGCCTAAAACTCTGCCACCTTGCTTCCCATTACAACAATTAGGAAGTTCAGCGATTGCATCAATCAGACACTTCTTGCAATCGTGGCTAGAAAGATCTCTGGTGCACTGAGTCAACCCATACACTGTAATATTCTTCAATTCTCCAAGCTTTAACTCTCCCGCTGCATACATCTTAGGATTGGCGTGAGCTTCCTCAGCAAGTCGGGTCAATAACTCCTTCGTCTTGTAGTTGAAAGCTTCAGGATCACTCACGTTTTGCACGTTCAACATGTAGAACCTGTTTGTGTTGTCAATGCGGGCAAAGAAATCTTGGTCCGAATACTTGAACAAGCAGTTGTCATACCAGATTATAGCACCTTTGTTATAGGAGCATCGTTTGAGGAGCTCACTGGTTGCTTCAGAGACACAAGTTTTGCAGTCTGAGGAAGAGACATCGCCACGGCAAAGAGAGAGACCGTAGGCTTGTTGGTTATGGTACTGGCCAAACGAGGCTTGACTGAAACCAGTAAGAGGGGTTTTGGAGTTAAGAACTGCGATGAGCGTTTTCAAGCTTGAATCAAACGGAGTGTTGGAGGTGAAGTTTTGAGGGTTTGAACAGACGTAGGAAAGAAAGTTATTGGCTCCGAAAGATGTTTGGAGAAGAAGAGCCAAGGTCAGGAGGAGGACGGTTGATGAAGACATATTAGATGGAGGCAATGATGATTCTGATCGATGATGTTTTTGAGTGAGGGATGATCAATATGTTGATAAAGAGCTTATTTATAGAGAATCTTTTATTTATGTTTTTTGAGGAAGACAAGTTATTAAGCATGGACGTTGACATATTCTATTGACTATGCTGAGTCTCCTATCCAGTTTCACAAGACAATGTCAAAAGTTATAAGTTCTCCGTTGGCCTGATCTCTTGGATTATTTTATTTCGTGGGCGTTCTCCGTATTTCATCAAATAAAAGATGATGAACTCGTTCAGATTTTCTTGGATGTGAATGTGTCATTTCTTTTGCTCAAGGGAATTTCCTTTTCTTTGAATTTGTAAAGCATTTCGATATATTTTAGCTAGGGGGGTCACATGAGCTAGTTGCAATGCTCAGCAAGGTCCTCATGGCTGCACTAAGATTTGCTCTGTTGAGATTGAAAATTTGCAGCTAATAATTTTTAAATAAAAAATATTTAAAAAGAATGACAATTAGGAAATTATTATAATAAAAGTAAAAAAAAATTAATCTAAACTATTGAAATCAGATCTAAACAGTACGCATGATTCATGTAGCAATGGCGTGATGCTTCTTTACAGGGGACAGAACTTAGATGCATCCATGTCAGAATGGCATTAATTGGGCCCAAGGACTTTGTCTGGGCCTGGCTCGATCATGAGCTGTTTAAGGTCCCATTTGATAAGGCTCTTTTTAATGGAAAATAAATAATTTAAAAATGGAATAGAAACACTTTCCAGTAATTTACTTGATAAGATAAAAATGGAAAAAGAATGACAAAAATATCTCTTAAAATATAAAAGAAATGGGCAACTCATGTATAATTGAGGGCACGATTGGCGATCGGAATTCTAATATTTAACCATCCTATTTCACCCATGGGCCCCACATCACATGAAAACATGCTTGCTTTATTAGCTTTTTTTTTTTTTTTATGTTGGAATTTGGAAATGAGTTTTTATTATTATTATCAAACTTTTGGAAAAGAGCTATCAAGCATACAAAACAAAGTGGCTTATTTTCCGTTCCCAACGGGTTTGGAAGGAAACATCACATTAGGAAAATGAACAAATTCGTAATATCCATCATTTAAGTCCAGCGATATATATATGGATTAACCACCTTCGATTTTCTCACGCAAAGATAAATTTGGAACATTTTTTAGACAATCAGAAGAAAAATACAAGACGCAGCAAACTGGCGCATATCTCAATGACTCAGTCTCTGTTTTTCAGAATATGCAACCAAATACTCAACATCACCAAGTGCTCGTCACTCATCCTCACCATCCAGATCTTAACAATTGAAGCATAACCCTGAACGCTTTGTTTCGTCCTCAAAACTGCCGACACAAACTTCTGCCGACCCATTATTCAAACTGCCGACATTACATTATGATTCTGCCCATGATTCTCACTGAGACGAGATCTAAGGGTGCATGTTGCTGCTCAGTTCTTAAGTTATTGACTTTATTAATCTATAACTTGACAAAAAAGAATGCTAATTAACCTTCAAAACTACAACTTTCCCTTGCGTTTACATCCTAGTATCCTCAGTATAATAGTATATTGCCTGGTTTGCTAGTAAATCTGCTAGCTTCTATTGGAATTCTGGATTCTTGATGAGACTCTACCAGCATATGTGGGCATTCCCTCGTACATTTAATCATGTCCTTCAAGTATTTCTTCTTCTTCCCGTTTGTATCAACAAAATGCTTTATATTGTTCTTCTATCAATGCAAGTAAATCAATTCTTCCTCTTTGCATTCTCTGATTGCAAGTTCCATCGAGTCACGAGCCGTAGATGGCAAGACATCACAGCACTGCCTTCTCGGAGCCTGCAACTGAATACAAAAGAAACAGAACAAAACAGAGCTATTATATTAATCGCCCGTTCAAGTCATCCTAAAAAATACTGAAGCAGAATCTAGTGGTCATGCTATACCTGTTTTATGTTAAGGTCTAGCTTATTTGTAACCACTTTGATCGCTTCCAGTTTCCTTGGCGAGGCGGAATCATATGAGCAGTTCTTGTAATGCTTAGTGTAATTACTTATGATCACATCATCGCCTGAAGATAAACTATCCAGATAAAAAATGGTGGGTCGTTTACACGGATCCGGGTGAGGATCTTTTTTGTTAAAAGTGAATGCTCCTGCAAAAGCATTTCCCTTCTTCCACTGCCTGAATGTTTGTTGCACGCTCAGAGCTTCAGGCAAGAACAAATGATTTGGGAATACCTGAACAGCATAGCCCCATGACACTGAGATTGTCCATGAAAACCACCTGTCATAACAAACTGTTTGTTGCAGAATCCTTTGAGAATCCACATTAGCAGCCTCAAATAAACGTCGTAAAGCTTGCGTTCTTGTCATGTTGGGAAAGATAGGATCTGTATAATCCATGTGATGGAGCGATAACAAGGGTGTCACAGGGTGTGCAGCCAATAGACCAAACATATTTCCGTTCAAATCAACCTGGGGATTCAGTAATCAGTAAGCAAATTTCTCATAATTTGTGAAACAACGTATGCAATTTTAAATGTTACCTGGTGAAAACCAGGTTCATGGGTTAATCCAACGCCGAGCTCGGCCAAGCAAGAGTACACCCTACTGTCACTTCCATATAGATGAGGATATCTTTCTATGCATGAATCGAAGACCTTAGCTAAAACCTTTGCTAGAGAGGAACTTATGGCAAAACCTGCTCCACCAAAAGCCATTCCAAAGCCAAAGAATCGGTTCTGCTCGTAGCTCTCAGAGTGGGCGCCAATGTAGTACCAAAGGTCGTGGTCATATTTGGAGAGAATCTTCAACAAATTCTCTGGAAAGAAAACTGTGTCATCATCCCCAAAAACATACCATCTTACATCAGAATGATTCAGAGCAACAGTCTCTGCAACAACACGTGCCACACGGATTGCCGACCGGGATCCGCCTCGGTAGGTGTAACGGAATCTTGAAGTATCCTCGGAAACGCAGAGAGAAGGAAGAGAAGAAGAACTGGCATTATTTTTAGCCTGTTGTTCAGCTGAAAGGTTTTCCACAAACACACATCCCCTCATCTGATTGGGTTTCCACCAGAGTTTCACATACTCCTTTCGCTTAGGCCATGATTTCATGCTTGAAGCAATTCCAAACACAACATGATCAAGTGACGTCTGCGTAGCCACATCTTGTGAAGAAGAATGCACATGTACAACCCTAGAAGTACGAACAGCTAGCAATGATACGAGAAGATAAACGACCCCAAAAGAAGAGCAGATCAATATGAGGCTAATGAAAGACTGGATTTTGCTGGATTTTTTCAGATTCTGCATATTCACAATGCTGCAGGGCGCAATTGGTTGTGCTGTGTGAGAAAAAGTTCAGACGAGTTTGAGCTTTATAATTATAGAAAGTGCCGCCGTGATCCACGGCGTAAGAGAGCAGTTAACTTTGACGTTCTTGGTCAGTTACTTCTCCATGTGTATACAGAGGTTAGGTCGCTTCCCACACCCTGACGAATCAGAAAAGAACGGTTGGTGACTTGGGTGAGTTTCATTAGATACATTATGGTCAATCGACAGGAACTGAAATGGGTACGGGTGAGAAGAAAACAGCAGAGGACGGCCACCTGTCAAGAAAAGGTCAATGCTTTTGACAATGACAATAAAAAAAAATATACAAATAGTATTCAAGACGGCTGCTCTGTTGAAACTTCAAAATTTCCCATTGAAAAATAAATATCGGGATTTCCACAACCAAACTCAGAATGGGTACTTCAATTATCTGTGAGCAAGTGTCTCCTGAGATCTTTCGGCCGTCGTCGATGCCGCACTTGACGAAGGAGAAGGAGAAAAATCTGATCTTTTTAAATTAATTTCGAATGGGTACAGCTTAATTCTGGGCGATAATTCGCGTGCAAATAAGTTAATAACTTGTCAAGAGGCGTGTCAAGAACTTACTTTTTGGGTATGCCCGGCATAGCACGCAAAGTGAAAGAGACTCAAAGCTTCCCCTTTTGATCTCTAACAAAGTTCCTGGAGAAGCTTCATACTAGGTCGGAGATATCGTGAATCCGTGACACATGAAGACGGATAAAAATAAATGTGTAATACCGAGTAACGTTTACTTCTTTATAGCCTGAGTTTAATGTAACGCTAATCTAACTTCTTAATTATCAAGATCTAGATCAAATTGAGTGATCCAACAAGCCATCTTTATGTACTGCGTAAACGCTATTTTCACGCCACCGCCTGATACATTACTTTAACGGCTCCCGTAATTAAAGATAAGGTGGGGGAAAACCATTTCTCTCGAATACCCACATTGGACAAAAAAGCTAACTGCTGAACTGAATTAATGCGTTAAACTCTTTCTTTGCCATAGTTCCAGGTCATGCATGGTACACGTTCTTTACAGATAAATAACACGAGTTTGCATACAGCCGTATATATAGTCAGTTTTGGTACATAGTCCTTAATAATAAATTCAAAGTCCCGTAAAAATCTAAAAACGGTCCTCAGTTGAGTGGCTTAACACGTAAAACTCAAAACTAAGTGTAGCTTCTTTGCAAGTATCAAAAGAGGAGAGAGAAGTATGTTATAGAATAAAGGGCTGCAGCAGGATAAAGCATTTGGAAAGCTTATTGTAGTGAGCCAAGCAGTAAACAGGTCAGGTAACTGTGGCAATTTGTGAGAGGTTTATTACTTGTGGGGCAGAAGGACTTCACCATAATCTGTCGCCTTAACCATAATCTGATCTTCGTCTTCAAGCAAATGGTCTTCTACAGCCAGGACAAGGAAAATGGACATCAGAAAATGTCTCCCCTTATGTTATAAAATGACTAACCTCCCACATTAAGAATAAAATTACAGCCGCATATTGTGCAAGGAAAAAACAAATTTTGGCTAAAAAGTAAATTGCAGGGTAAGGTTCTGTGGGTAATTTTTTAAACTTCAGATGTAATTTAGTCAAATCTCAGGAGATCAACATATTTTACTCAAAAGGATATTTATCATCTACAAGCAACGACTCTTTTTAATTTCCAAGGTATCAACAAGAATCAACCTTGTAACAGGTTCACTTCAAGAAGGTCAGATGCCTCCAGACTCACAGGTCGCAAAATATCTGGAGCCTAAGCATAGCAACTCCCGAAAGAATGCTAGTATTTCATGGATATCAGTTCGTTAGTTCCACACTGTTTAATATGAACGATCATTGATTCCCCAGAAGTTGGCAACACATTACAGCACTGTCGACGAGGTGCCTTTATCTGTAACAAAACACAATATGCAAGTGAAAACAGTAATCAAAATAACCAGAATTAGAATGTAGACAGGGCAAGCAAATAATGTAGTGAATCTCAAACCGGGCACCTTTGAGAAACATTACCTGCTCAATACCAAGCTCTAACTTCCTTGCGAAAACTCCAATCTGTTTCAGTTGCTTCATAGGGTTGGATTCAAGACAGTGGCCAACAACATGTTTGGTGTAGTTGGTCCAAATGCCCTTTCTAGTAGTTGTAACACTTTTCAGGAAAAATACACGGGGTCTTCGACATGGATCTTTTGGATAGTCTCTCAGGTTAAACATAAAGTGAGCATCAGCAATTCTACCCCTATTCCATGGCGTAAAAGTTCTCTGCACTGAAAGAATGTCTGGCAGAAATTCATTGCCTTGAAAAACCTGGATTGCAAATCCCCATGAAACTGAGAAAGTCAATGAGTTTGATCGGTCATAGCAGACAGCTTGTTGCAAGATCCTATGAGGATCAACATTTGCAGCTGCAAAAAGGTGCTCCACAGCTTGTGTGTTATTCATAAGAGGAAAGAGCGGCTCCACTATATCCAAGTGATGAAGTGACAATAAAGGAGATAATGGATGTGCTGCCAACAGCCCTAACAAAGACCCCCTCAAGTCTACCTGGTGTAGAAGTGAATGTTTAGAAAGTCATTTCCATAAAGTTCATCAGTTAAATTGCATAACTTGTAGCGAATTTAGTGAAGTGAAGCAAAGCTAGATGGATGAAATCTGGAAAAAATAAGTTAGATCCCAACAACAACCTCGGGCACATGCCAAAAATATTTGACATATGTGATAGAGAAGAAAACAGAAAAGAAATCTTAAAACCAACCAAAATGCTCGCAGAACTCAAATGTGCTCGAGAGATAACATGTCAGTGCGTGCATCACATAAGAAAATTTAAATAATAAAAAACAATGAAGGAATAATAGTTAGGATAGCTGTGCAGAAACTTCAACACAAATAAAAAAAAAATAATTGAATTGAATGGAATCTCATAGCTAGTTAACCATAGAACAACTAGGGGAGAGGGAAACAGCCCATTATGTGCAAAGTCTCCTTTTGGTCCTCCCCTCCAGAAGTAATCCATCAGAAATTGGCTCCATTAAACGCATTTTATATTTTGTTCCAAATTCATCCCTTCAACGGTGGGAAAAATGATAGTAAAGAATCGTCTAAGGAGTAAATATTCTATAGACTTTGGAATAACTAGCTGATTTTTAACAGGGGATAAATGAGAGGTTGGAAATACTTTTCTAACCTTTCTTGTTCGGTTAGACTCTAGATTATATGTCACTAGTCAGCAGTTATTTCCAGTTTGGTTAAGGTATCTCAACTTGTATATACTATTGTACTTACACTCTGCAAGATGCAAGTTTTGTCATTTTCCCAATGTGATTATTTTAAAGTCATCAGTGGAGTCCCAACGTGGGTTTTAACATGGGAAGAAGAGCAGTATCACACAAATAATAGCGAGTGAAAGAAGCAATCAATTTTCACCTGATGGAACCCAGGTTCGTGAGTTAACCCAATGCCGAGCTCTGATACACAAGAATAAATCCTCGCATCGCTTCCATATAAATGCGCATACCTCCTCAAACACGAGTCCAAAACCCTAGCTAAGACCTTGGCAAGAGAATGGCTAATGGCGAAACCTCCCCCACCAAATGCCATCTCGAAAGAGTTCTTCACATTCTGCTCATAGCTCTCTGAATTGCTCCCTATGTAGAACCACCTATCATGATCATATTTCGACAGAGTTTTCACCAAATTGTCCACAAAAAACACCGTGTCATCATCACCAAACACATACCACCTCACATCTGGTTCATTCTGATCAACCACTTCCTTAACCACGCGCGCAACCCGAATCGCCGATCGAAGCCCTCTTTTGAAAGTATAAGGGAACTTCGAGGTATCAGCGGAGACCACAACCGGCGGCATATCTGGTAAGAAAGAAGACTCATTAGCGACGGGAGCATCCAGGAAAGCAAATGCTCGAGTGGAATTGGGGGAAAACCAGAGGCGGACATAGGATCTCCTTTTGGGCCAGGACAGAGACGACGAAGCGACAGCGAAGACGATGTGGCGGCGCGTGGTCTGCGAGACAGTGTCGCGTGAGATTAAAATTGGGGTAGGGGCAAAGGAGTGCCGGCGGTAGAGGAAGAGGGAGAGGGAGAGGTTGAGAAGGAGGGAGAGGATCAAGAGGAAGGATTTGAAGGTGAGAGGGAGTAGGTTTGAAGCTCTGAGGAAGTAGGAGGGCATTGTGGCTAACGGAATCCTCCTCGCAAGGCTGGGGATGGTGGTGGAGAGTGGCGCGGTGGCTTCTTTTTTCTTTCGGCGGAACATCAACAAAGAGACACTCGGCGACAGAAACAGCCGTTATTCGGTGTTCTCGTCCTAGTCGATATAACGATGCCGTAATTAATACCTTGTTCTCGGCCAAGAAGACAAAAAGCGGGCGGTTTAAGAGTATCTCTTTTTTTCTTTCAGGGTCATTCTGTAATATTGTCCCCGTAATTACCAACGATTTATTAAGGATTTAGGACTAGGAGTTCTTGTTTTAGTTGTTTTCTTGGGGTCATATCTGACACTAGAAAATGGTCGATTAGTTGTGTTGTGTGCCACCTGTTTAATATTGTCTACTGAGTACTATTGAATACCTTCTCTTTTCGTCTCCACTGTTTAAATACTTTAGCCCATAAAATAAAAGGTATAATTAAGTATGTTAGATCTTTTTTTACTTTATCAATATCGTCTTAATTTATTTCACTAATTAGAGTCATATATTGTCAATGAAGTCAATGAAGATGACAGTACATTGTCTCGGAAACTTCTAAACTATTTTTGTCAAAAGTGTTTAGTTTTAAAAAAATAATAATTTAAAAAAAATAAATCAACTTATGATATAAAACTAAGATTTTAAATAAACTATTAAAATTAATTTTTTTAATAGTAAATGAGTCTATAGATTACTCAATTAATATTTTATTCTTATTTTTTAAAGCCTCTCTCCTCTCTCTTATATTTTCTCTACCATATTTCCTCTCTCATTTATTTTATTTTTAATAAAATTATACTCTTTCTAATAATTTTTTAATTATAAAAGTATTTTTCGTAATAATTATTTAAATACTCATTTATTGATAACCATTTTTTTTCATATGAGCTTCTCCAAAAACACTTTTTTTAAATTTGTCTAAATTTTTTTTATAAATTATTTTTTAAACTCTTATTTAAATAGTCCTATAATTATAAAACTAGTCGGTGTTGTGTTGAAATTTTAAAACAACAAATAAAAAATAAAGTTTACTTCTAATTTAATAGTGAGAAAGAAAATGAGAGCTTAATTACATAAGTTATCAGATAATTTTACATGCCATGATTTAATATAAATCCTGATGAGATTATTTTTTAACTCTATGCAATATAAAAGACTTATCTTAATTTAAAATAAGTACATAATCTATATGTAACATTTAGAAAATGCAAAATAAATTGCAATGTTCTGATTACTTATTGGTATTAATTTCCAAGCAAAATAACCAAGTTCTACAATCAACTTATTGTTTTTTTAATAATGATGATAGACATGTTTGGTCTTTTATTTTAAAAACAGATTTAAAAAAAATATAAATTTATTTGATAACTTATTTTCACTTAAATATTTTATAAAATAAACAAAATTAAAAATTGTTTTTTAAAAATAGAAAACTAAGAACAAGTTTTAAATATTTTTTTTATATTTTATATTTTAGTTTTAGAAAGTGATCCAATATTTAAAATGTTTTACTGTCACATGTTGCTATTGTTGATAACGAACACCATTGACCACTAGCAACAATCGCCTGATTATGGCGGCAACCACTATTGTCAGTCGATGTCTCCCTCGGCGACCAATACTATTATCCTTCATCACTTGATGACGGCCCATTACAACTACTATCACCATCGCCCCATGTCAACCATTGTCGCTGTTTGACATCACCTAACAAGGGCCTATGACATTCACATCGCTTTCATTGTTGTCATCATTGTAAGCGACCACCATCGCAATTTGCCGTCACCTAATAATGGATAACGATCATTGTTGCTACCGCTGACAACTACTATCGCTATTCGTTGTCACCTGATGAAGGTGATGACCAATATAATTGATCGAGGATGATCGTCGTCACCGTTAAACAATGAAAACCACCACAATGATTTTTGACTTAGGGCTATCACTATTGCTGATAGTCGACTACAATCCACACAATGGATGTCAATTGTCGACTGGGGACAATCGCAAGCGGCGACGACCAATGATAATTACAATCATCCGCTTGTTGACTATCGTTTATCATTTTTAATTGTTGTCACCCATTAAAAATAATAATTCTAAACAGGTTTTTATGTTTTTTTCAAGTATTTTTTTTAAAATTATTTAAACAGATTTTTTTATTTTTTTTCAAAACTTTTTTTAAAAAAAACTGTTATAAAACTGTTTTTGAGAACAAAAAAAGAAAAAGAAAATAAGAAACAAACAGGCCTAATTTTCTATCAACTTAAATTGGGCCACCACTAAGCCGAACGACAAACGGGGCCTATTTTACTCGTTTCTATTTTCGCGCCACCTGCGCCGAGAGTGTGACCCGCTAAGCCCGCACCTGCCTCCTCACAGGACGAAGACAGTTATCCCTTAGAAAAGTCTCCAAATTGTGAATCTTAAGATTGAGAGCTAAATCTAGTAGATACGTACATTTTAACACTTTTAATGCTACAAAAAGTCATATCATAAAGAAATTATGGTATAATAATGGTTAGGGAACTACTTCGTTTATTTTACTTATATTATATATTTTTTTAATACATATATTATAACTTTATTACCCAGCATGAATTATACAAACACATGTCATTTTATTAAATATCCATGTGCCCGGACAAGAAATGAACACATCATTCGCTCACTCTCATTCGTCTCCCCCCCCCCCCCCTTTCAATTAATGAACATTCAATTCAGTTAGATATTCTTAGCCCAAATATTGCCCCATGCTAAGCAAATTGTGGATTCCTTTTTTCTCTGGTATACATTCTTATTTTGGGAATTAATTAATAATTGAATTTCAGTTGATCTCCCCAACAGAAAATCCGCATCTCCCCACAACCATACATACCATTGAGTGTGGGGGTGTCAAATTTGAACGGTTATAATCCCACTGACAAAACCCCTTCTTCCAGCAATCACCAAAAGCACCAAACGCCTCCTACACGTATTAATCTTGTGTATTCGCCAAACACTCCTGTTCTTCGTACGTGGCAATTCATAGGCTCACCTCAAGTCTCAACCATACACGTGGACACTCACCACACCACCTCAAAGAACAATTTGTGGACAAGGACATCTTCTTTCTTGGGTCCAACCTTGCAGAACAAGACTGGTCCCAAAAGTGCCTCCAAAAACTTTTTACCAGTCCCTTTTTACCATTTAAGTGAAATTGGATTCCCTCCATAATATTTCAGTTTATATGGCCTTACGCGCAACAACGAACCAGATGGACTTTGGTGGGTCACTAGTTTAAAGCTGATTGTTCTGAACCATACATTTACCCTTTCTTCTTCGGCAACCCCGATTGGCTTGCTAACCACTCAACGTCCACATAATAAATTATATATTATGTGACTCCTTATTTTATTTTCATCACGAGTTGTAGTTTATTTACCAGAATGGCCCTCTTCGATGGATTCGAAAAGCACAAAGGGGCTGAGATAAAACACTCATTGCTTTCGTGACGTAGTGGCATTCACGTCCTTGTCCTTTCGCATATGTCCACCGAACCGAACCTGCGTGATGATTCATTGTTCCTCGTCCTCCCCATTTCCTATATAAACACTCTCTTCAGCTACCTTTTTCCTTCAAGAAATTACCGTAAGCTTATAAACATATCGCCACCATCATCTTCTTCTTCTTCTCACAATGTGCAAGGGTGCAGGAGAGGAAAAGCATGGTGGTTTCTGCCGGCGTAGCCACCTCCGGCCACCTGAAGACGACACGTCGCATGGCGAAACCAGAGGTTCAATACCGTGTGAGCTATGTGGGTTAAGGGCTTCGCTGTATTGTCTGGCTGATAAGGCGTATCTCTGTAGAAAATGTGACAAATGGGTTCATAAAGCAAATTTCTTGGCCTTTAGGCACGTAAGGTGCTTTCTCTGCAATATGTGCCAGAATCTTTCCCGACGATATCTTATTGGAGCCTCCGTCCAACTTATTGTTCAGACCAACAATATCGGAAGTTCGAAGGGCAACAACGACAGAAAGTGTTCCAGCTGACAGACGAAGATAACCAGTGTTCCTTTTTCATATTTGTTGATATGCTCGAGGACTAATCATGACTTTCTCAATATCAAGTTCCAGAGAAAGAATTTTTTAGATGTAACTAGGTTCTGCCGGAAGGAAGAATTTCTTCTCCTTCTTCTAGTCTTCTACCATGCAATCGATTAAAATTCAATGTCTGTAACTCTCTATTATGTTCATTTTGCTTCAACGTTTAAACTAATGACAGAACAGAGACTCGCAATTCTCAGTTAATCTGTCTTTTCTTTCCTTCTTTCTTTCTTTATTTTCTTTTTTTTTTCCTCATATAGGAGATAATTCAGAGAAAAAGTTGAGAAATCAAAATTTTCATATTTCATTTATGAAAATTAAAAATTATAAAACACTCTTGAAACAGGTAGGTAGGATAAGAGATGATGTCCGCTTTGACTCTCTCTGTATATGTATATTGATTGATGGAACACACACACACACACAAATGCGTCGTAATCTTGCTGTGACAAAACTATCAAGTACTCAATTTGATTCCTGATAACGTCGGGCAACAGTTGCATGGGTCCCTTAATTTTATACTTACGTACAATACTACGAAACGAAGGTGTTGTACGGGCGAAAGTGGAAAGACAAGTATGATCAAGCACTTTAATATATATATAGACGGTAAAAAATTTACGTTACCATTGCTTTGTTGGCAGTAGAGAAACATCTTCTAGAAATAGAGAGTTTAGTTATTTATCTGTACGTTCACTTTAATTAATTGCAGATTTTCTATTCAAATATTTAATGATCAAACCAATCTTTCCATGGTGAAAAAAGAAACAAATTTCCCTTGATGACGGGCCCAGTGTTTACACCATTATTGAAAGACAAAGATATGGTTCCGACGGAAAAAAAATATAAAGCAATGCCTAACATATTGATCATTGAGGCAGTGCACAAGCTTGCCAACCACCACTTTTCCTTTTATTCTGGACTTGGATGGTGTTTGTGTAGGACACAGGTCTCAAAATTGGGGACGAACCGATGTGTACAATTCCGCTGGAATCAGGAAAGACTAAACAGACTGGTAACTAATGGAGAAGAAAATCAATTTGTTATAAAGGAAGTGAAAATGCTTTCAAGAAACATTACCTTGAAAATAAGCATGAAAAACGTAAATAATGTAAATGTCAGATGCCAGTTACCTCTTACGCTTCCTATTTTATGCAAAATCTGGGTACAAACACAACCCCTGCTTCTGCATGTAATTTCCAAATGCAGCTCCTTTGTGCAGGATTCTATAACCTGTTAAAAGCTCTAAGAGATCTGTAATAATCAGCCCTCAATTAAGCAGGCGAAGTTTTGAATTGCAATCTAGCCGCATTAATTTTCTATCACACATTCATAAGACTAGCAAATATGCTATTAAAACAAAACAGTGTATTTACATCTTCGGTGACAACCTTACCAGTCAAAATCACATAGCAAGAGAGAAGACGGTGATTGCTGGCAATATGCTTAGAAGTTCCCAGTGACTTGAGGATCATAATCATATGCTTCGCCAGCTTTCACAAATCTACCTTTCACCCGTTTTCTAGTATCAGCTCTTGCCTTGCGAGATGCATATCTTATTTGTTTACCAAACCTGGACACAATCAATGTGCCAACTCCATTAGGATCGTGTGCCAGCATAAAGAAAAAGCTTTCCAAAAATGGTAGCTGAAACGATGGTTCTATGCACATCTTGTGACTACCTTGTCAATCTAAGTATATTTGCAATAGTCTCCATGAATGTCAATACATAGGACCAACATAATGCTTTTGAATAATAAACATACAAAGAGTAAAAGGCACGTACGTCCTGGTTTTCTTTTTCTCGTTGTATCTCCTTTTAGCTCTGTCCCTTTCTTGTGGCCCAAAATTTGGTTCCCACTGGCTAACACCGGTCAGGAATGCTGGGGATAGTCCACAATCTTGATAATCAGGGGTACTATTTTCCCCACTAATGCTTGATAATGAAACTGACATGCTTTGAGGAACTGGACCATGAGGATATCCTAGATTGACGTTTTGGTTGCAGCTCAGCTTCATGGGTATAGGATTTGCGTTGCTGTTAATGCTGTGACCCACGTTAACTGACCCGCTAGGCCTGGATGATTGGAAGGCTACATACTCCTGTTGAACTGATGAAGATGCCTAAAATAATCATTTGGTTCTAAATTAATTGTGCTTCACCAGCATATAATGAGGAATAATAATAACAACAACAACTAGGGAATGAAAATTAAATCAGCGGGATAACCTCTAAGGCATTCTCAATAAGATCATTAGGTTCTGGCACTGATATGTTCTTTTCCAGTAATAAATAGTCAATTTCTCCATTCTCAAGATGGTATCTGGTGGCTTCTTGAGTGCAATCCAGTATTTCATCGTCACTTTCAAAGCTTAATGAAAGTTCTTCTATGTTGACACCTCCACAGAGATCATCACCACTAGCAGTCCCAAGATCCTTTAAATTAGGATATCCCTGCAGCTCATGACTTAGTTTCTCTTTTTAGGGAAGGAAGGGACCACACATTGTGGCTTCATGGGTGGATACATATATTGTATATGTCAATCAACTATCCAACATCTTTGTAAATAAATTACTTAGATCCTAGTAACCAAAACAAACCAACAAAAGGTCATACCTTTGCCAGATCTGAGTCAAGAGGAAATGAAAATGGTTGATCTCTGTACCATGACAAGAAATTTGTGTTTGGCAGTATGATCTTAGAAGATTGTCCCATCCAAGGATCATATTTGACACATGGTTTTATTTCATTCTCCTTACCAGTCACCAAATCAGAAGAGGCATCATTATCTGGTTGCTTCAAACACATGCTGGAGCAGCTGTCATTTCCAGGCAATGTGGTAAATGATCGAGAACCAGTAACACCAAGACCACCTGAAGGAGGAGCATCGAGAACAAAGGACCATATTTTTGAGAAGTCGGCCGAAGAGGGACAACCAATGTAAGAACTCAATGCCTGACACTTATGGTCCAGTTGTGAACAGCCATTTTGGTTCCAGTCACAAGATTGACACACAGACATTTCATCATACATGCAGCGGACAATTGCTGGCTGGGAATTGCACTTATCACATAAGAGTGAACGAGGATGACGGCGTGACAAAGCATTCGCAGAGTGTACACGGCCATCGCAATTCAAGCAGAGACGAGCAGAATCTGACTTACAGTACACCACTGCTCTTACAACCCCACAAAGATCACATAGAGGTTCCATAACTCACTGATATCTAGTGGCGGGAGTTCAGCTTATCCTCCAAGCTCGGCGCTTCTTGCCCTTGACAGATCCAAACAACATCATAAAACACCCATTTAGAACACCCAAAACACAAAATCTAGCAGAATAACCCTTAATTCACTGATGCATTCTAATATTACCCAATGAAAGCAGAAAAATGTGAGTTTTATACGTACTAATTCAGAGATATATACTGAACTCCCTCCCTAGACGAAACAGCTTGCACACAATCAGAAAAAACTAAGAAACAGATAATCCATCGGTGATTGGCAAGAAAATGAAATGCAGACTCTAAGATAAAAAAAATATTTTAGAGCAGGGCAAGTAATGTGTTGTTTTTCCTGGAGATTGCAAAGCGAAAGAACCAGGTTGGTTTGGTGTTGGACCGAGAGAGCTAACGTAGTAGGGTGGTGGTGTTATTATATATGACCACACGGATATCCAGATTTTGTGGGGAGCCTGCCAAGTGGCAAAGCATATGCTTAAAAAATTATATGCTGGTTGAGTGACGTGGCATAAAGTATCCAATAATTGTTGCAAGAGAGATCGCTGAGCTGACGTGGCAAATTTCATGCAAGGGTATAGGGGAAAAATGTTGTGCCAGAAAATTTGGGGTGGTCATCCTTCAGATTCGGACCTTAGCGATGCCAGCAACAGAAACAAGGGATCCAGTTTCAGTGCTCCGCATATTAAAATCTGAATCGTTGAAATCTAATCTGGATAATTCATATATTTTTTGACTTTCATCTTTAAAAAGATCATTTTAATACATAAAGAATCTAAAATAAAGATAATCTTTTAATTGTTTGTTTGTCTTAAAAAATGTTATTTTTTCCCTTAAAAATCATCAATTCAAAATTTTAAATTTAAACTGTTGAACTTTTATTTGGATAGTGTAGATCTCGCCGTAACTATACGTACGTGATGCGCAGTACTGTAATGACTATTGAGTAGCTATAAAAACCTGCAAGTAAAATGTGCTAAATGTGGTGAGCCTTGTAGTTCGGACATGTGCAAGGGATGACTGAATTTGGACGATTCAATATATTAATTAAGATAGTTTTCCGCTTAGTCACTCCATTTTAAATTAAATGTTGCTTTAAAGTTTTCATTTTATTTAACAGTGATAAATTCTATAATATTCTGACACAGGAATATTCTATTTAAATATAATTATTCTATTCAATATTGATTATTTAACAGCATTCTTAATATGATGGGATAGCTGTTTTCTTCTTCTTCTTCTTCTTTTTTTTTAAAAAAAACTGAAAGAATGTATCTTTACTCGCATGTTAATGAGATAAAATCGTCGTTTTCAAAAATTACGTTTTTTTTTTCATTTTTACCAATTGTTTTTAAAATCAAGTTGAGCCAACTTCTTGCATATTTCGGTCAAGGGAAAAAAAAATTGTTGCATATTTATAGCATATTCCGTTAACTTATTTAATGGTATTAAATTCTATGATATTTTTGACTGTGTTTTAAAAATTAAATGGCAAACGTGAAACTTAATAAAATTAAATGACTAGAGTAAATTTGTTTCAAAATTAGAAAATCAAATATATACTTTTTCTCTTCGTTTCTTTTTCTCTTCGTTTTTTTAAGTTTTAAAATTAAAACTCTGATATCTTCGTTTGCTTTATACAGTTAACTATTAGTTATAAATAAGCTGTGTCCCTGCTTTATTAACATTAAAAGGATGACAAATCAACCTCAAAAGTCGACATTTTGTCAAAGATTTAAATATTATTATTGATGATTAATAGAATAAAATAATTTAATGTTTTGAGTTTTTGAATTGTTCTATTGATTTGACAATTTATTTAAGGTCGTGATTGTGGATTTGTTTCTTTTGTGTGTGTGTTTTAAGAAATCTAAACCATCGAATAATACGCTAAACTTTTCTATGATTGAATGGAGGTAATGTAAATTATTTTGATTTTCTTAATGGAGTTTATCCCTGATCAGCCTACACTTCAGTAAGCTGGGCTAAGAGAGATTCATATCACTAAAAATAATTTTAAAATATACTTATATTCTAAAAAAATTTAATATAGTATTTGATTTTTTTTTGATCCAAGATATCAAAACAAAATATTAGAATATAATTATATTGAAGAAGATATTAAAAATATATAATATTAAATATAACTCTAATACTATATTAATTTTTTAAAATTATAAATATATACTAGAGTTTCTTGTAATCTAAAAAATTTAACAAATATGGTTGGAATGTAGCATGTATTGGAAAACCATTTCCAAGTTCCGTCTCCATAAGGGAGGGGAAAAACTTCCTCAGAAATTTGGGATTTGCTTGGTAAAATGGGAAATTTGAAACTTACTACACAAATAGATGAATAGGAGATCAACAAGTTTCGTGTCACTTCGCTCTCCACTGTAATTTTCGCTTTTCATTTTCTTCAAAGCTGAACGGAAACATTGGAAAACACGTTTGAGTGCGAAAGCTTACATGTCTTCGCATCTTGATACCCGTCCAATCCCAAACCAGCCCTACAATACAAATTCTTAAATTTGCCGCATAGGTCCTTTGGCAATTCAAATATTACGCGTTTTTCTCGACTTTGTTTTCACTCAAACAAGCCATCAACCTTCTCCGCCATGGGATGCAGATCCAGCCAACCTCATAAGTCCTGATCTCACCTTACTCACAAATTATCCGACAATAGTTTCCTATCTGCTGTTTTTCTCACGCATTCTCTTCTGATTAGGTTCGCTATTTGCTATTTTGATGATCTCTTCACCATTTTATTTTGTTTTCGTCGTCTGCATGCTGCAATTTTCCATGTTTTCATGGTGAATTCCATATTTGATCTCTTGCAGTTTGTGGGAATTCTCGAATCTGGGTCGTGTCATGCAACTTGTGAAATTCATACTTAGTTTTCAGCGATTTCTAATTGGCTAGGTGATTATTCTGTCAGTCATTGTTATCGTACACATCAATAGCTGCAGTTCTTGAACCGTGGTTGTAATAGCTTTTATAAAATCACCGTTATATGTTCGTAGCAGAAGTTTTGTTGCGCTTTGTTTTATTAAACGGTGGAATATTTTTAATTATGGTCGTCTAAGATAGTTTCCACCAGTACATTGTGACTGATTCATTATGATTATCCTAAACAGACGGATGGTTGAGTGTTTCCGCATTTCGTTTTGTCAAAATTATCCGAGAAGATCTTTATATAAATTTGCTTATGCGAATACGTTACTCAAGGGGTGGGGGAGACTGAATATTGTGAAACTTGCAGGATCTGTCAATTCGCCTGGGTGCTGGGGAAAACCCAATTGATTTAAAATAGATCTGTATAAACTTTATGTCTGAAACTACTTGTTATTTTCACCGAAAAAAAAAAACTACTTATTAGTTGGTAAGAATCAAGTCAATATTATACTTGAAATTGGATCTAGACCCCACAACCTCTTTTCTACAAAATCAGTGTATTTATCTAATATTATTTCTGTCCTTTCAACTATTGGACCTTGCCAGGTTTTTGGTACTGTGGAAGAGCTACCCCTGCAACTGCATCTTTGTTTTCTGTTTTCATCTATGGTTGGAGGTCTTGTGATTCCTACCAACAGTCCGCACTTACGGAAGTCTGGAAGCCGAACTGTTGTCTCTGATCTTGGTAACTTGGTTTATTTGTCCACGAATAATTAGCTCTGTTACAATTTGAATTTTTTTCCTATATGCATATTCACTCTATACTTCTTATGCCTGTGTCATTCTCAGCTGAAAATGAAGCAGAAAATGGTGTTGATGAAGGTTTATTGCATTCAATAGAGTTGAATGATTTGAGGGGTGTCACAATACCAATGACAATGAATGCTTCTGCAATAATGCCCTCGCCTATTTTGTTGTGGAGATTCAAGGTTTATTTATTTATTTTTTTATGCAATGGTAGCTTTTCTCTATGTACTTTTTTTTAGACCCAATAAGATGCAATTTTTTTTGAATGAACATGGGATCAACATTACATTCTTGTAGAGTTACTTTTATCTTAATTCTCCTAGAAAGGAAATGATGCAGTTAGTTGACAAATTTTGTTTGAGCTGACTCAATTGTCAAATTCATTTTAATGGAGTCGTGTATGTACATTACTTTAATCAGGAGTTGTAATTTAACTTTAGGCCAACTGTGTTTCCTTTGACTTCTTCTTTTCCTCCTTTTTCTTTAAAATTCTGGCCATTCTACTTCTTCAGAATCTAATTCAGGTGCATGTCTAGGTACTAATGTTCCTCGTCTGGGGCTTCATCTGCTGTAAGGTCAATCTCTTTGCAACACTTATTAATAGAACTATGGGATGCATAAATGACATTAAGACAAGACTTATCATATTGCCACTGCCTTATGTTGGTTATGTGTCAAAATTTCAGATTGGATGGGATTCTGTGATGAGAATGAGTGCAGACAAGCGGGATTTATTCCTGTACGAAGCATTTTTGTATTACAATCCTCTTCTACTTGTGGTTGGCTCTCTCTCTCTCTCTTTTCAAGTTCCACTGTCTGTGTCCAATTGTTATTATGTTTGCATCTCTGGTTTAAAGTTAAAGTTGCTAAATTTGATTGTCTTTATATTCTTTATCTATCATTTTATTCATTTTTACTTTTATATTTCAGACTTTGATGGTCTGGCTCTGGGGAATCAACTTATGGTTTTTTGCGCAAGCTGGTGTCAATTATGCAAAAATATTTGATCTTGATCAGAACCATCTCTCTCACAGGGAAATATGGAAGGTAAAAAGTATTTTTCTTTTGAATGAGCTTTCATCACCCTTTTTTCTTGTCGTAGATATTGATGCCCTGGACATAAGGTACTTTTATTTGTTTTCATGAATTTGTACTCAGCTTTCTCTTCCCTTCCCCCCCGTTTTTCCCTTCTCTTTTTAATTACTTACTCTTGAATGCTTGACTGACCTTTTGGACTTATATGTTGATGATTGCAGTGTGCCATGTGGATGACAATTGTTGTTCCAACCAGTATGACAGCATATCTTTATCTTTATTCTCATGGAGAAGTCTCATACGCTGCATCACAACCAGTGTAATAGATGCATCCACCCTTATTGGTTGTTGATTGTCACTTTTTTATTCTAGTATACTACTTTTCATTTATTATCTCTAGATAATCGCATTTTGATGTTTCTTTGTATAGTTACACTTTTTCATTAACAAACTAATTATTGTTGATGGTTAAATTGTTTTAGAATTTAGTATGCTTGTTTGTGGAACGCCACAATGTCTGCGGTCATGAATGTTTTTTCTGTCATTGCCATAAGGCTGCAGAGATGTCCTGCATCTAGTTTGTTGGAGCATGATTTTCTTGATATATCAAGTTTTCCCACTGGGATAGGTGCTTCTATTAAAAGTAATGTTTTTCCCTATAAATATTCTGCATGCATTTTACTTGTTCCGTCATATCGATATTATATATTAGTGTCCTGAAGAGGGCATTCAATTGTTGAACATTGCATCATTGAAGTTGTCTGGCATCAAAATGAATGAGATGTTTAAAGTACATAGGCCTGTATCTACTTTTTACATTTCATGTGAGAAATGTACAGTTAGTCTCTTCAGAGTTAATGTTGACGCAGAAAATAAGTGCAGTAATCACAGAATCCCCCCCCTCCCCCCAAAAAAACCATTTTATTAATTTTCCTTTGATTAACAAGTATATGCTTCAATGTTTGTCTGCCCATTTTCAGCTTCTTGTGATTGTTTTGAATTGACTCGCACTCTCCTGCAGGTGCTTTTGTATACTGCTGTTGTAATGATTCTGATATTCCCATTTGATATCTTTTATCTTTCATCCCGCTATTACTTTTTGAGGACACTCTGGCGAATTATGTTACCATTACAGGTAAGTTTCTTAAATTTGGATATTTTCTTTTTATATATTCCTTCATGCACTATCTTGAAATTACTGATACTGAAAGGTGAATGTTGCTATAAATTGTTGGTCTAGTTTTCCTAGAGTTTTTGGTCATGGGAGGTCTTGATATCTAGGTATTAGGGTCCTTGATCATAGATTGTGTCTTTTTCTTGTTATTGTTCTGTTTTCTTAGTGTCCTTTTTGTAACTAGGATATCCCTCCATCAAATGTGAAGGCATATTAATGAACTATAGAGATAAAAAGTAAAAATAAAATAAAATGAAAGAAGAGAGTTGGTGAATGTTTATATAACTTCTGCCCCCTGACAGCAATCAAAGAAACATGCAATGTAGATGCCCAAATACATGCTGGTCTAAGCTTAATGAAGTGATAAGTATAGCTGGCTGGACTTTGCATAACAAATTAGTCATAATTAAGACCTAGTTTTCGCATCTTTTTGGGGATGGTGCGCCATCAAGCAAAGAAACTTGTAGTGTACACACGACATATGCTCTTGTGGTGTTATACCTTTTAAAGGGGATTCAGGTTGAAATTATTTGATATCTTTCATTGAAGATACTTGGGAATTATTTCAGTTCGACCTTATTTTACCCCCGCTTCATTCCATTCCTCATTAATTGATGTCTTGGATATTTTTTTGATTGGTGACAAGGTTTAAATATGATCTGATGTTTATCCCTTTTCTTTCTTTTGCTAAAACAGGGTATATCATTCTGTGATTTTTTCTTGGCTGATATTTTAACTTCCATGGCAAAGGTTTGTATCCTCTTCTATTTTAATAAAATATGCATTTCCTCTTTCAAGCTAATCTTTTTGATAAGTCATTGGACTATACTCACATGGTTGTTTATACTTTATAACACACCACAAACTTCTCTAAGTACAAATATTAGCATTCATTTAGGTATGTGTATCATTAAGGGTGGGGTACAGAGGATATGCTGAATCCATAGACTTTATAATTCACATGTTTTGTTTATCTGAATGTTGACTTCCCTTAATCCCCTATGCTCTTTTGTTTGATTATGTTCATCAATTTTTTGCAGGTCTTTTCAGATTTGGAGCGATCAGTTTGTCGAATGGTCCATCGACAGGTTTGATTCCAATAAACTGAAATTGATAAATTGCATTGTCTTAAATTTATCTTGTTCTAGTTTGAAGAAGATACTCCAGTTACACTACAAGGGAATGATTTTAAAATCTTTGAAGGTTGCCACAATTGCTTGGTTAGAAGCTGATTCTGTTTGTGGCAGTCACTCTATTGCAATCCCTTTGGCTCTTGTTTTACCATACCTTTTCCGTCTGAACCAATGTCTCCGACAGTACAAGGATACTGGGGAGAAAACTGCACTTCTTAATGGTAAGAAGTCTTGCTCTTACTGTTTCCTTTCTAAAAATTTGTATTATTTACAGAAGTATTTGAAAGTTTTATAAATATGATGTTTATTTTAGCTTGAGTTTTTGGGTCTCTTTCTATTTATTTAATTAATATTTTGTCAAATCCATATTATGCAGAGTTTGAGAATCTAGTGCATGTTCTATCAATTCTTTGCATCTTGCTTCCAAGTGGTTCAGGACTTGCATTTCTGGATCAACTTATCATGTTTTTTATAGGATAGCTGTGCTGCATTGTGTCAATTCTAACTTAGATTGCTTATGGTTTCAGCCTTAAAATATTCCACTGCAGTGCCAGTGATTTTTCTTTCTGCCCTCAAGTATCACGTCTTCCCTGATAATTGGACAAACTTATATAGGCCTCTCTGGCTTCTTTCGAGTGTTGTGAACTCATTATACTCTTTCTATTGGGATGTGACTCGAGATTGGGACTTAAGGTATGCCCAATGTTTGTCCTCCCATTATTCTTTAGTATCTTTTGAATTTAGCTTTTAACTGCGGAAAAATAGATGGCTTAAAACTACACTTCTTATATATGTAGTGTAATATTCTATTTTATTTTTTATACAACATTGTCTGGTGACATGCTGACAAACGGCCCTTTTTTAATTCTCAGTTCCTTCACTCGGATATTCAAATTCAGCAAACCACATCCATTGTCCAATAGTTTGCATGGAAGGAGATGGGTAAGGACTGTTAAAGAAGTGTGGCCATAAAGTTTAGAAGTATTATTTTTCATTTATTAAAAATAAATAAATTAATTAAAGACTCGTGTTTTAGCAGAGGCCAATCAACTTATGGTTAAAGCAACCTCTTCTAAAACACCAACACCAACACCCACACCCACACACCCCTCCTTTAACTAATATTTACATTGGGTTTTATATGCTAAAGAAAAGATTGTTCCTCGATATCCTGTAGTTGTTAACATATGCATGGGCGTGCAGGTTTACGTTTGGGTGATTGGAAGTAATCTAATTCTGCGTTGTACATGGACATACAAGCTGTCTGCCCATCTCCGCCACAACCATCTCACCGTGTTCACAATTGCCTCCTTGGAGATTTTCCGCCGCTTCCAATGGGTCTTTTTCCGTGTAGAGAATGAGCTGAATAAAATGAATAGCAAGTCTCATATTCAGCTTCCAACGAGTGACATGTCAAATGGGGAAGAAAAATTTCTTCTTTCCCATAATGATCACAGTGTATAGGCAACTGAACAGCATGATGCCTTGGCAGAGCATTCTTTGATATGTTATCAATATTTTGGGGTTAGTGCCTCTCTCTTTTCCATCATGTCATTAAAGGTTATTCCTGCTTACAAAATATCATTCTTTGTTCACAACTATGAACGTGTATTCGTTTATTGAAGGTGCTTAATTTAGTGATGCGTGGCTCCGTTGTGTACCTATTTCTCTTAGTCGGTATCTGCTTGGCAGGCTTTCTGGGTAATCTAAGTAGACAAGGTGCATCTATAGACTACACCACTTAAGTCGTCCAGAAGAATTTTTACACATTCCTAGAGTCTCCTGTCATATGTTATCTGTATCCAATAAAACAATTTTAAATTAAATCATTATTTTTAAAGAATACATTACATAAAAATTTCCTGAACTTTTAATATTTAAACTTAATAGTGAATCGTCTTAATTTTTTAAGTTTTTATGGATAATTTCCAATCATTAATTATATGCCTCATTAAATTTTATTTTTGTGTACATATAACTACTACAAACTTAAAGTACAATAAGCATTTAATTTAAAATCTATTTGTAAAGACCGGTTTGGACACATAGATAATAAGATTGATTGTCGATAATTTGAAATTATATTTATAAAAGGAAAAAGTTTAACAAATTCAATAGGCATTCACGTTAAAAAAATCAATAGGTAAATGTAGCCGATTCAAAATTAAAATAGGTCACATACTCTTAATCCTAAATTCAGAAAATTTACCATTTACCAATCAATAAAAATATACATATAATCAAATTTGTTGAATAAATTATAATGGGAGAATTGTAAAATTAAGTAGAAGATAATTAATTATAAAAAAATCTCTTAAAAACATTAAACGATAATAGTCTCGAGAGATATAAAATAATATTTTTAAATTATAAAATGACATAATTATTATTATAGTAAAACATAAATTTTGTTATTTATATAAAGAATATAGCAGTGAAAATTATATTATTTTATAATTAAAAAATATTACCCTTAATCTTTTAAGATTATTAAGTTATTTGATATTTTAAGAGACTTTTATGCAATTAATTGTCCAAACTTTAGTGCAATTCTCCTAATTATAATCTCAAAATGAAAAATTATAAATTTAAAATCTAGAATTAATTTTCCGAGGGGGAAGTACGCATAACTAGGTAAGTGGGAATTTTATTTTCACTTTTTTCTAATTAACCCTCTTCATATGGAGACATCGAAAGCTCTTAAGGTGTGCTTGAATTAATTTTTGAAAAATAAATTTAAAAAAAAAGATTTTAAAGAATACATTTTAAAAAAAATAGATTATAGGAAAAATAGATTATGGGAAGAATAAATTTTAAAAATAAAAATATTTAGATGATTAGTAGTATAATCGCTTTTTATATTAATAAATTATTAAAGAGGATATGATTTGATTAAAGTATAAGAGATGAGAGAGTGTAGAGAAGAGAGAGGAAAGAGGAGATAGTATAAAAAAAAGAGAGGAGAGAGGAGGAAGAATATAAAAAAAATAAAAACAAAATAATAATTAGATAGTCTGTAAACTCCTTTACTGTTATAAAATTTATTTTTAATAGTTTATTTAACATTATAATTTTAAATTAAGATTTTAATTAAAATTAATTTTAAATAAAAATTATTATTTATTTTAAATTTTTTTAAATTAAGATTTTGTCTAAAATTAATTTTCAAACGCTGAATCGAAAAACGCACTTCATGTGGTATCTTTGAGGCACGGACGCTAGACAGAATTTCTTTCTCTCTTTCGAACAGGGATGGCGGTGAATGGCCTGCGAGTCTGAGCAATCCTGTTAAAAGCCATCGTTCTGGAACTGAGAAATCCTCTTTAGGCGGAGGTGAACCATGGTTGACACCTCGAAAGAAGAGCTGTTTCAGCTCATCAAACGATTGAGAGATTTTATCACGGTCAAGATGTCCAGTTTCATAACAATCTTCTTACAAAACCCGGTATTTTTGCTCTCTACAAGCAATTAATTTTTGTCTTATTCATTTATTTCTCGGTCATGTTGGCGGATCTGATATCCCTTCTGTGAGCAAAAGAATGTTCGGCTCTTCCATTTTCTTTTCGGAATCATGGTTGGTTCAATGCATTTATTCAATTTCTTCTTTTCTCTCTTCCGCCCTTCTGTTTGTGTTTCGTTTTCTTTGCTGCCTTTCCAAGTTGTAGTTGATTGTGGTAGCACTTAATTTTTATTTTCAGTAATTATCAACTCAAATTTTAGAAGAATTGTGATTGACAAAAGGAACATGATTAGTCAGAAAAAAGGATATGGAGAACTGCGAAAACGGACGCTTAAAAGGCTCAAAGTGTGCTCTTTTACTCGATATAAGGGGGAGCGGTAACCGAGAAATGAAAACTGCTTCACTCTCTGAATATAGTGATGCTTAATGTTAGGAAAATATTTTTATGACCATATGCGTCTACTAAACCCTTGTTTAAGCAACTTCATTTTGACGTAATTATGAATCTTATCTACTTCTTCTGATCAGACTTTAGTCTAGTCCCATGAATGACCTATCTAAATATTGACCGTTAATTGACTATCTGAAGAGTGAGTTATAATTGGCCTTCGGACTTTAGTTAATTGGCTGGTTCATTTGTCAAGCACATAACTTTCTAGGCTGGTTTGGCATATAAAGCATTAATTAACAAGTCTATAATTGTCTTAGGGCACCCTTTCAGACTTCGATCTTACTAAGTCTGATGCGTAGGTCATCTCTATGATTTTATTGCAAATTTGCAATGGTAAATGAGTAAAGTTAAAAGCAAAATGTATAATGTTTGAGCTTTAAAGGTGACGTGAGTAGAATATAATAGAATGAGCTAGTGTCTTAATCTTTTTTGTGATTCTGCTATTTTATGATGTTACATCAATGATCTTGGTGGTACTAGTCAAGAAGGTGGCGCTGTCATCAATTTTCTTTTCCTTCTTTTACTAAATATAAGCTAACAAAAGTAATCTGAAATGTCTAATCAAAACACTGGGAACAAGAGAAAAGGCTGATGGGGATGCATATTATTCAGATATGTGGCAGAGACATAGTTAATAATTAATTCATTAAGCCTGAGGTTCAAAGGATAATCTCTGTCCAATATGGTGTACGGGCCCATAAGCTTCAGGCAATTCAAAACTCTGAAAGCTCTAGATCAATTCCATACACTGTGAAAATCAACAATTTGCTTTTACTCGTCCTCTCAAAAATTGGCTAAATGGCTAGATAGACTTAAAGGTTATCAATTTGTTATTTTATCTTGACAAATTTCCTAGGCATTTCCATTTTTTTGAGTAAGTCTTGGACCACCCAAATCTTGTTTCTATAGTCACAGCTGTGATTTTAAAGCAAAATCTAAGTTTCTTGTATCATGATACAGTATCGTTTTAGGGCTTTAGTATTTTTTTTTATGTGCCTCTGTGAGTGTAACTTTTTTTGGGCGGTTGTGGGTTTTGGGAAAGAGAGCACATATATTTTTCATGAAGTTCTTAGTTTCTAGCTAGTCATATCATCACTTTTGTTAAAAGGGCAAACTTTCATTATGTTCAACTTGTTATCAGGATTCACGCTCTATTGGAGCAGTTGCTGGTCTTGCTCTTGCAATTTTCTTCACCTGGAGGATGCTGAGATCACCCAGTGGATCTCAACGAAGGCAAAGAAAACGGCCAGACACTAGGCCTAGTAATTCTGGAGTTATTGCACCTTCTAATGCTCCAGTAATTCCTTCTGGAGTTTGTTCAACTTCAGATGATGCCAGTGCACAAAATGTTGTAGATGAGTTCTTTCAGCCTGTCAAGGTTATAGCAATTGCCATTGCTCACTGCTTCAGACAGTGCTTAAGTCTTTTGATATCAATGCTTAAGCATCCTGAATTGCTTTGGATACTGTGGGCAATTTTTAACTTGTTTTTTCCTACCTTTTCCAGCCAACATTGGGGCAAATAGTTAGGCAGAAGTTAAGTGAAGGAAGGAAGGTAATTAAACACATATGCTCTGCTGCTTTTTTGTGTTAATCAAGTTTATTTCATGCTTTATGAATTCTTGTTGCTGCGGTTTATGTGAATCTATCATGAATCCCAATCTTACCGAACTCAAGTAAACTAAATGGCCATGTCTGCAGGTTACTTGTCGACTTCTTGGAGTGATCCTTGAAGAAAATAGTCCAGAGGAGCTTCAGGTGGTGAAATTCTCTATTATATATTGTATATATATTAACAAATTAAACTGAAGAAATATATCCATGTGGCTTGTGATGTTCTTGGCAGAAACAAGCAACAGTAAGGTCCTCTGTGCTGGAAGTGTTGTTGGAGATAACGAAATTTTGTGATCTATATCTCATGGAAAGAGTTTTGGATGATGAAAGTGAGGTGTGTGCAGCCATTTTCTGCCAAACGTCCCCCCCCCCCCTTGCAGCAAATAATATATTATTAGAATCATTTGTTCCCCATTTCTGTCTGAATCATTCATGACATTTTCTTAACTTTGACCAGCTTATTTCCCCCCAAGCAGCGAATGCTAGTAGCTTAGTACTATGTTGTAATGGCTGTTTCCCTTTAGCTTGTTAAATCCAACCTTATTTTGTGGCGGCTAACTCTATGTGCAAACTTAAATTGATTTCAGGCAATCTTATAATGCTTCTATGCTGCTACTCTGTTTCCATATACCAAGCTATTAAAATGTTTGTTCTTTATGCATGGTTTGATTCTGCAGAAAAGAGTTCTTGTGGCATTGGAGGATGCTGGGGTTTTCACTTCCGCGGGTTTGGTCAAGGATAAGGTATGTGAATATGCACCAAACAAAAAAGTACCAAATATATTTATCGATAGAACTTAATTTTCTTCTTGACGGGGCTTCCAGTGAACCTGTAGAATGTGCAACATGCGTTCTAATAGATTTGTTTGAGGATTTCCTTTTATATGCAGGAATTTCATGGGTTATGTTGCCCCTTGCTATAGCTGCCCATTTGTCTCTCGTCCTTTATAACTTTTTATCCACTCTTACCTCTGGTTCCTATATGCAGGTCCTCTTCTGTAGCACAGAGAATGGAAGGTCATCATTTGTTCGGCAGTTGGAACCAGATTGGCACATTGATACAAATCCTGAAGTTATAACTCAGTTAGCAGTATGTCTATTATTTATGTGAACTTTTTTTGCAGTGGTCAATCACAATTTCTGATGGATATATATAAAATCATGCTTGCATCTTTTAATAGTTGACAAATTATGATGCAGAGGTTTATCAAGTATCAGCTTCACGTCTCTCCCGTCAGAATCGAACAGACTGCCCCAAATGTGTTCAATGCCTCATCCCTGGAACACTTCTTTGGATCTATATGAGACTTGAACCCCTAAAACACGAATGTCTTCTGTGTACCTGCATCGTGAATTCCATAGTCACCACACAAGTCTAGTTTGTCTGGAAATCTTTGAGCACTTGGTAATTTTTCTTCAAGCTTAATGGGTGCTCAGCTTAGGTGATCAGATGAATGGACTGCTGTGTAGACGATGCTTCTAAAGAGGATTCTGTTTTTGCTTTTAATCTATTGGCTTTGAAATTTGTGCATGAGATTGGATCCCATACAGACATATTTTTTCCCCTATCGAATGTTTCACATCTGTGTTTGATCAGTGATCGTGGAAAATGGTATCATTGTGGACAAAGTGCTGATTGTCCTATCTATAGTTGGGCTATGGCAAAGTTGCTTTGATGCAGGATA
Organism: Leucaena leucocephala; assembly: GCA_037074615.1. NCBI lineage: Eukaryota > Viridiplantae > Streptophyta > Magnoliopsida > Fabales > Fabaceae > Leucaena > Leucaena leucocephala. The sequence continues at coordinate 2,822,378 of CM073546.1, read as the reverse complement.
AAGGCGCTAGGGATAATTATGTTTCATTTTTGTTATTTCTTTTAATATATATTCATAGGATTACTTCTAGAGATTTTTTTAGGTTATTTTCGACTTGCAAGCATTGCAAATATGATACAGTTGATGGCTAATAGTTATGGAATTTTTTATACTTTATATTTATTTTCTCTTTTCAAGTAAACAATTTCTTGTTGGCTTTTGTAACGTTTATTTTTCTTCCATTCATTCTTGTTTTTCCTTTTCTTTGCAATTTTCCTTGCATTCCCATGATTGCTATAAAATTGTTATCGATGGAATGACATGGAGTGTGGACCGGTATTGGTTCATTGGAGATTCCTGGGCGGAGAGAAACAGTGAGAATATTACATATTTGGAGCATTTAATTAAAATAAAATAAATACAGACGGTGTAAATTTAATTTTATAAAGCGAGAAATGTTATTGATGTCGATAAAAAAAATTAAATTAGACAGAATAAAACCATTCATTCATTATTGTTGTGAGATTCATAAAATTATTCCGCATGTAATTATGTTTTCCCTTAATTTTAATTTAATACTTGTATTTTTTTAACTTAATTAAATTTTTTAATTTTATACTGTTAACACGGTTAATCTCATATTTTAAGAAACAGCCAGAAGGTTCAATGGAGGATTTATTAAAGATCTAATTAAGCTAGAAAAACTTTTAGAGAAGAAAGTTAAGCTATAAAAAGGCATAGGTACCAAATTCCATTTTTGTTATGACAAAATCATTATTTAAAAGGGATGAACTTATTCAATTTTTATTTAAACATGTAATAATAAAATCATGGATAATATTATATTATGTGAGTGTAGTGTATAATCGGAATACCGCATTCATAGGGGCGCCAGAGCAGTGGCGGGGAAGTGGCCTGACGCCATGTCGTTACTGGGGAGCAACGGTGCCTAGCCCTTATGACCATTTTAACGACGAAACGCTTCGGTAGATTCGGTGTTTATGACTCGCCCGTTCACTCGTATTCAACTCGCCCGAGTCGCGCCGTTGATTCTGCCACGCCAGTGCAGAGGCAGAACCACTTGTGCCGTCCCTTTTCCCATCTCCACGCGCTTCCTTCATTTCTCTACCGCATCAAACCCCAAAGCCCCTGCTCCTACTGCTTCCATTTCTGGTCGCTGCAGAATCGAGACTCTCCTGACGTTGATGGATTCCCAACCGCCGAAATTTGATTCACCCGCTGCTGAAGGCGAAGAATTTGTTCACATTCAAGAACCTACTTTCGAGAGCTTGTCTGACAGCATGGTTCGAATCGACGCGCCGACAGACGCCACTGCGTCGCCTAGTCGTGATGCTTCGGGTTCGGAGGATCGGAAAGTGCTTCCCGAGGAGCTCTCAAGAAACGTTGTGGTTCTGACGTGCGAGTCGTCTGCCGAGGGTGCTGTTTGTGACGTTTATTTGGTTGGCACAGCTCACGTTTCTCAGGTATTATTTGACCAAATCATTTATTTGTATTTGATTTGAGACTAAATTTGATGGAGGCGATAAATGCTTTGGGATCTTGAGTTTGGTTTTTCATTTTTGGCGTTGGCAATATGATCATTTGGAAGGAAATTCATTTTTTTTTAAAAAAAAATTCATTCAGTTCTGAATCTTCAAAGCCTGGCAGCGCCTTTCTATCCATTCATTATATGTATAATTACAATTAAGTCATTCTCTGATTTTCTTCTAGTTCATCAGATAGCTTTTCTCTATTTTGTTGGTGGAATGTATGAAGTTGAGAAATTCATATCCTTATCTTCTCATTATTATGTTAGTCTTAATTCTAATTCGCACTGATTTCTTATTGAAGTAACGAAAAATTGCTGCTAATCCTGTGAGTGTTTACTACAAAGTCTCTGTTCATAACAGCAAATGTTTTTCCGTAGAATCTGTGATTGAAGTTGTCACAACCGTAGAAGGAAATTCATGGGCAATTGCTAGACAATGAATCTTTCGTGACGATGGACAAAATATGCTTGCTTATGTTATATTCCTTCAGAATATCGAACAAATGGTTAAAGCTTAGTTTTTGCCGTACAAAATTTGTCGGATGCAGTGTTATACAAACAGCGTCAAACTTGGAATTTGTGTGTAAGGTAATAAAATATATAGCAGTGAGAGCTTGGGATGTATGCTGAACTATGCCTGTTTCTTTTCAGGAATCATGCAGAGAAGTTCAAGCAATAATCGATTTTCTGAAACCACAGGTGCTTCCCTTTTGAACTCACTTAGACTTGATTAATAGATGGATCATGCTGCAGGTTAGCTACCTGCTTTCAAATTCATGAAATCCCTCCAGCTTCTATGCTTTTCATGATGAAAGTATATGCCTTGCTTTTCTTGGCCGCAGGTTGTCTTTTTGGAATTGTGTTCAAGTCGTGTGTCAGTGCTTACCCCTCAAAACCTTAAGGTATGAACACTTCCCTTGGGTCTTGTAATGATTTCACTTTCTGTGGACAAGATTCTTTCTTTTCTACTGTTTCGTTCCCATGTGTAAACAAGATTAGTAGTATTCCATTTAAAATTTAAAATATAAAAATATAAAAATTAATTGGGACAGAGACGAACAGCAACTCTCGTCATAATTCTTAACGGTTTCTCATATGTACAGTTCAGCATAATTTACTTAATTTTAAAGCCTATGTGGCTCTATTGCTGAACATTAGCCGCAGCCAATATTATATACCATATGCTCAGGTTCTATTTCATCTATCAATCTATTTAATTATTTATTTCCTCCTTCCAGGTACCCACCATGAGAGAAATGGTTGTAATGTTGAAGAAAAAACATAACATTTTTGGAGTACTTTACAGCTGGTTCCTTGCCAAGGCATGATTCTATTTTATGATCATATTAAATGCTGCTAAAAATTCAAATCTGTTGCTGTAATCCTCATATACCTTGCCTTTTCTGTATAAAATTTCTAACAGGTTGCTAGTAAGCTGGAGGTTTTTCCTGGTTCTGAGTTTCGGGTAGCATATGAAGAAGCAATTAAGTACGGTGGCAGGGTGATACTTGGTGATCGTCCTGTACAGGTTGGGTGAGATTTTTTTTTTCCTCGAGAGATTTCTGAATTGTAGCAAGTAACAAGTTTCAGTGGACATACATATAACCATTTGCAAGCTTAGGTTGTGATATGTAAAATATAAATAAATAATTTAAGTAGTTTTATTATTTTATTAGAATTAATATTATATATTCTACGATTAGGATTAGATATCATAATATATATGTTATGATATAGTAGGATTGGATATTATAATATATATCATGATTAGATATTATGATATATTAGGATTAGATATTATACATATATCATGATTAGATATTATGATATATTAGTATTAGATATTTAATTAGGATTAGGATTACCTACCACTTATAAATAAGGGTAATCATCAGTCTTAGGGGGATATGCTTTGATTATGATGTGAACCCTTGGTATTCAGTATAGTTTCAGTTTCTCTTCTATTCTCTTTCTATTATTCTCTATTTCCCCTTTTATTTCTACAATTACGTAACAGTGGTATCAGAGCGGTCGTTCCTCGACTATTCACAAGAATCAATAACAGAATGAGCATGGATATAGAACCTTGTCTTCAGAATATAGCGAATAATCTTGACAGGATGAGCATGAATATAGAGCGGCGTTTTCAGAATATGGTAAGGCATCTTGATAGGATGAGTTTCCTTCTACAGAAAATTCAGCCGGTAAAGAAAGATGTGGCAGAGTCACAAAAAATATTGCAAAAGGAAAATGACATTTATGGTGATCAAGAAGAGTACCCGGTAGTTTAAGAAGATGAGTTTTCCCTTTCAGCACCTATTGATGAGCAAAAAGATATGTAAGAAAGTCCCAATAACCCTAACCAAACTCAAGATTCTAATGCGTTGTAGATAGCAATTCAGGAAGAGTTGACAATTCAGTCTATCATTCTCCAAGATGCAAGAAGTTTAGCATGTTCAAAGGAGATCAATTTTCGGAGCACAACTGATAGTTTACAGGAACCTTCACACATAACATGTAAAAAGAAAGTGATGAAACAAAAGTTTAGAGCTGATGGATCATTAAGTCTCAACTGTTGTGAGGGGTTTAAGAGTGCACTTTGCAACATGTCTTCAAACTTGGCACTGATAATGCTGACGATTTCAAATCTCTTAGTCCAGATTTGGTTCAAAGGAAAATTGATTAAAATGCTTCTTGGCTCTAGTTCAGTATCGTTCTTGGTACTTGACCCTTGGGGACAACGGTCTTTTGGGGAGGGAGTATTGATATGTAAAATATAAATAAATAATTTAAGTAGTTTTATTATTTTATTAGAATTAGTATTATATATTCTACGATTAGGATTAGATATCATAATATATATATTATGATATAGTAGGATTAGATATTATAATATATATCATGATTAGATATTATGATATATTAGGATTAGATATTATAACATATATCATGATTAGATATTATGATATATTAGTATTAGATATTTAATTAGGATTAGGATTACCCACCACTTATAAATAAGGGTAATCATCAGTCTTAGGGGGATATGCTTTGATTATGATGTGAACCCTTAGTATTCAGTATAGTTTTAGTTTCTCTTCTATTCTCCTATTATTCTCTATTTCCCCTTTTATTTCTACAATTACGTAACAGGTTGGATGAGATATGTTTTTTCCTCGAGAGATTTCTGAATTGTAGCAAGTAACAAGTGTCAGTGGACATACATATAACCATTTGCAAGCTTACTGTTAATACCTAGAAGGAAAAATATAACTTTTGGTTGTTGAACACTCTGCTTCAGATTTGAGTTACTTGAACCCTCTGTCCCCTGTAAAGCTCAGGAACATGCCCAATTTTTGCTAGCTTACTGTTAATGTCTACAGGGAAAAATATAACTTTCGGTTGTTGAACTTTTTCTCAATTATTGATTCCGTCTCTAAAATTTGACTTGGAATGACTCGGTCTCTTAGTTTTAGTATGGAATTAAATGTTATATTTTTTGAGAGAGAGTTATATTTTTTCTATGTATAAGAATTTTACTGTTTTCATCGAATGTTAATTTTCAGTCTCTAGATTTTCTTGTGTTTTTTTAACTAGATTGCATTGCCGTTATGCTTCATTATTTTCCTTTAAGGACTGATTTAATTTATCTTGAATTATGATGTCAATTGAAACAGATTACCATATGGAGAACATGGAGAAAGATGCCACTTTGGCATAAGACTAAATTGTTGTACTCTTTACTTTTTCAAGCTATTTTTTTACCCAGCCCTGACGATCTTAATAAAATGGTAAATTTCATAATCCTCTTATATCTTTGATGAGTATAAAGTAAAAAAAATCTTGTCTTATACCCTAACATGGGATCTTGGATTTTCTATCTTCAGCTGAAGGAAATGGATGACGTTGACGTGCTAACTCTTGTCATTCAAGAGATGAGCAAGGAGTTTCCAACTCTAATGGAGACCGTTGTACATGAACGGGATCAGTAAGTTGTCCTGCACACTTGCACCTTCGTTTTGTTTAGTCCAAATTGTACGGAAAATGTTTCTATGTTATATGACCTAGGTGACGAGGGCATTCTGGTTGTTTTAATAAGATAGCTTGTTTGGAAATTCAATGTGCACTCAGATCCTCTCATACAAGGGAGTAAATTGGCACGGACATTTCAGTAGAAAGAAATGAGGGGGTGGTTGAAAAAAGAGGAGGCACCCATACACCTTCCCAGCTTTTTCTGTCATTAACTTTCTAACCCCATAACGCATGCATCTAACCCAGAAAGATAGAGGCTTTATTGCTTGAAATAAGTGAATATGTTGCAGCTTAAATAAAAACCGTCTGCTTTCTAGTCATGTTTAAGATTTTTCTGAACTGTCCTAATTCATTAAGAGTTTACCACCAACCCTGTCTTGCCCGTTGTCTGGCATCTTTATACTAACATGTCAATGTCCTAGTAACCTAAACAATTTTGTAGGTTTCCCTTGGTTTAAATAAGAATCTGCCCTTACTTTGTGATATAGGCTGTAGAGTTCCATCGATGGACTATACTTCTCATTCTAATTTATTTTACCCCTTAAATATCAGATACATGTCCTCCTCATTATTGAAGGTGGCGCGAGAGAATAGCTCAGTTGTTGCTGTTGTTGGAAAGGGGCATCTACAAGGAATAAAGAAGCATTGGAAGCAACCTATTATGGTTCGTGAATTGAATAATCATTTTGTTTTCCCCCACTGTAGTCCTGACTAATGGTTATTTTATATGCACTTGAAACGTGATATATTCAAGTTTACGTGTGCTTAGATTTAAAAAAAAAAAATCTTGGTTCAGTTCTTATCTATTCAAAGAACAGGTCTCCCCCCCTCTTTTTCCGACTGCTTTCTTCTGCAATATCTTAAACTTTTCAAATTCAAAGTTTAGTATCACTATTTTCTGTGATTCAGCATCAAATTTTCTAACGTCAATTTCACCTTTTATTATTTTACCAGGTGAAGGATCTCATGACAATTCCATCGTCAAAACCAAGTCTCTCAGCAGTAAAAATCATTTCTTCCATAGGTGTTGCCGCCGCTGGGGGAGCCATAATAGCAGGCATCTATTTTACGACCAGGAAATAACTGAGGAATGATGAACTTGGTATCTGTATTTCGTCCAGGCGTCCAGCTACACATGTTCATGTCTATCTGGCACGGAAGCATTTCTGAGGTCCATAGTTTCATCGATATTTCTGGGCCCCATCTTGGGTGGGGTGATAAACCTAAGTTTTTTTTTTAAGGTTAAGTGAAGATAATCTTCGATTGGTTATATATAGATTACAGCTATAATATTGTAAATGAATCACATACTAAATGCTTAAATTGTTCTTTTTTCCTGAAATTTATTAAATTACTTTATTTACGATTTCATTTATTAGATGTTTTGAAAAAAGATATAAATTTGGCATTCGTTGTTTAACATGATACAAAATAATTAAAATATTCAATATTTCAATAACTATGTAAAAAAAATTAACTTTCTAGCACTTGCCGCGATGGGTGCCAAAAGGGGCGGGGGTGTGGAGAAGAGGGCGTGGGGCGCGCAGGGAGTGAAAGAAAGAAATGCTTGTCAAGGGAATTTATATATTTTTAAAAAATATAAAATTTAGAAAACAAATTAATTGATTAATTTATAAAGAACCAAGTCAACACTTGTCATAATAATAAATAATAAAATAATAATATTTTTACTATTTTACTTTTATAAAATATATTAAATTTAATTAATTTTTTAAAATAAAATATTTACCATAAGTCGTTTACGGATTTACCAAACTCAGATATTTATTATGATCTTAATATTCATATAATGATCTATTTCAAAACTGAAGTTATGTAATTATTTTTATTGTATAAGCGAAAACCAAACGAGCATGCATTTGATCATTTGCTTGCTTCTTGTCTTGCTTCTTCGCCAAGTTGGCTTCATGAGTACACAAATGGATTTGCATTTGAAAGAAAATACCAAACTGAACTTAAAAGATAGGGCTTCAGTGTGTCGATCAGATCATTGATAGAAATCTCTGATTGAAATCCGCTAAGATAATTAAATCATCATCATAAGCCCCATTTTTTATATCCTAATTCTGCAGCATATCATTCAGGAATCAGGATAACAGCCCACCAATAACAGAGCATGTTCTTTGTGTGTATGTCGAACATTTCACGGTCGAGGAGAAAACGATTCGCTGGCTTTTCTTAATGTGTGTTAAGACAGCCAAGGGTTTTGTCAATCATGGAATTCATATCAGACACAGAGACACTAGTCGATAGAGTAGCCTCATCACCACACAAATAAGAATCTATAAAACAATCGAAACAACAGAAAACGAATCTAACCAATAGCCGATGCACAATTCGTCGAAAATTCAGGGTCGGGATATTATATACGGCTCAAGAAGTAACAATTCTCCGCAGACATTGGAGAGGGAACGAAACAATTATGAGAAGTGCAGAAATGTCCTTGACTATATAAAGTAGAAGTTTCTGGCGTTTTTCCTACGTGGGCTTTCGTCCAAAAGTCCATGATATTTGGTCCGTATTGGGCTGGATCTGACTCGTAACGTCTACACCCATATTTTTCAAGCTTTCATGGCCCAACAAGCTCTGTTAAGATAAATAAAACTTGTTTTAATGATTCTTATGTCTCAGAAAAATTAGTCTCTAGCTATCAGTTGGAGAATACCTCTTAAACTCTATCAATTTTTTTTTTAAGTTTAACTATTTAGCTAGGAGAGTTAAGTCTAGTGAAGGAGATTATTTTTTATAAGATATAAATTAAAGTTTGAATTTATACTAATAACTGTACGCCGGTATTATGCAGTACTCTTCAAGTCTCTTTGTTGTAAAATTCCGATTAGAAAAGTGTATATAAAATTTATTTTTTATCTTCATGAATTTTTTCTTCACTCTAGAATAATTTTGCAACGCTTCTAACAGACTTTGAACGCATTTTATTGTGCCGCAGGAATGACAACAAAGAATTATGTCTCAATCGTGCCTTTTATTAACATCAAGAACTTATGTCCTTTAGAAACAGATATAGCATTTATGCCCACAACATACAACCGACCACAGGGGTCAAACAAATAATAAGACATAACTGAGACGGAACATACATTACCAAACCCCAGAAATTAATAGAATAAAAATAAAATTACCAATAATACAAAATGCACCCCAATGGACAAAAACTGGTCATCACTTAGTTGTTTACAAGGGCGCAGTGCTTCCTGATCTGCCCTTGTGTCCCCGTCTTGACATTGATTTGGATCATCTTCTCCATAGACTTGGCGAATTCAGCGAAGAAGTTCTCCATTGAACCCTTAAGCAGTTGGTTGACGATAGATTTTGTAACTGGGTTGTTCAACAACGCAGAATCTGATTCGAAGAGACCCCTTCTCTTAACCACGTGGCCATAATAGCTAAGATCAAATGTCTTGCGGCTTCCAGGGTCCATCTCAACAAGTGTGGTGTTATCAGTGCTGGTCTTGCACTTGAACTTCTTGAGATTCTCTGCATATTCACTGTCCAGAGATGGGTCTTGGTCACCTCTTCCGGTGAAGTTGAACAGACGGTTTGAGAATGATGGGCAATGGGAGACACCAATTGTGTGTGCACCTGAAAAAAAGGTTAAAATTTTCATGGTTAGAAGAGCTGAAATTTACTTCTGCGCCTACGGTAACATAATATGCTCGGTGAGTGTTTGTCATAATACCTGAGAGAATAACCAAGTCTTTCGAATCAAGTCCCACGGCGGCAAAGATTCCTTGGAGGGTGGTGATGTTTTGGAATGGAGCTGGAATGCCGAATAAAGCTTCTGTAGTGTTAGAGACAGTCCCATCCCTTCTACCTGTAGGAACTCTCCAGAAGGGACCACCCTGCAAAATGGAAGAAAGAAACAAGCAAAATGAGTCATTTATGTTCTTGAAGAAAACAGCGTAGTGAAAAGATAAGGATGTAGCAGAGTTTAGACTTACAGTGGCGACAATGGCGTCTCTGGAAGTCAGAGCTAGAACATCAGCACAAGAGACGACACCGGGACATTCAGCTTCAACTAGGCTCTTGATCTTGTCAATGAAGTCAAATCCTCTGAGGGTAAGATTTGGTGGAGAATCCCTCTCAGCTTGCCCGGTTGTTGAGTTCAGAAGCACTGATGCATCACAACCCTGAAATGCTAAGTCTTAGTTCCTCAGTTACACAGAATATTATCCAGCAACAATTTCTGTTCTTGAATATCAGTGCTTCATAGCTATATACTAAAATACTGAGTTAAAAAATGAACGTGAAATGAAAAGGACAGTGTTTGAAAGCATACCCTGATAAAGCAATCATGGAACTGCATTCTAACGAGAGCAGCTGCCAATGAAGGAGCATTGCTGATATGCTCATGAACATACTTGTAGACGACTGCCTCGGCTTTTGGGCATGTCTTGGCATAGAAGTTTAGCTGCAATTGAGCCTGAGTTGATCCAATGATTGCTATGAAACACAGAATCAAAGCCCTTAAGAAACTCTGGCTTGCCATTCTTGTGCTGTTTGCAATGCTCTTGCTTGCCAGAGTCCCTATCTAGAGGTATGTATATATAGTGAGTTACTTCTTCAAAGATGTAATTCATCTCTGGGGATGATTCATGCTAGTGGTTATAGATTTATAATTGACTAGCTGTGCCAAATCATAGAGACCTTCTTAGCCAACCAACATGTGCAATAAGGTATTACTTTCATGTTACTTTATTATTCTTTTTTCATTCAATAATGTTATCAGTATAACAAAAAATGGTTAGTTAGGCATGTCCTTGTACTTCCATGGAATTGAAGCAAGCTCCAAACAGAGAGTTTTTGAATACTTCAATTCATATCAATTTACCTGTTACTACAAACTTTTTATCCGGGGACTACGACATCTGATGGCATATATGTAGAATTAACCTTTGGAAGCAAGCAAAAGGTAGGCTTAAATAATGTGTTAAGATTTTGAATTAAAAGATCCAATAAAAAATCCGGGGGCTCACAAATAGCTCTAAGGGGCAATATACAGCAAACAATTGACTTACACCTGCTCCAATGGCTTAAAATATTGAAATACCGTTGAGCTGTCTGAAATATGTTTAAAATTATATTAGCAGACGCTACATGTTGTCATCTAAGCACATGTTTGTTAAGAGATGGTAACGTGATGGATGAATTGAAGGGTGAACAAGCTAGTTTGAATATTAGAATATTATAGAAAAATATTGGTTTCTGTACTTCTGTTTCCACTTTGTTAAAGATCTGCTTTAAGCATTGGTTTCTGTTATTGTTTTTCTTCTCCCTGTATTCAGCAAGATCTTGAGATTAAGGGATAAGGTTTGTGTTGATTTTATGGATCAAGGGTTTAACCATTTGTATTTTTGTACCCTGTTCATCTTGCAAAAGTGTCGGCTAGTACTTTTGTAGACAAGCTATTAGAGGGAGTAGAAGAGCATTACAAAGTACATGCTAATCTGGAACTGCTGATTTTTTTTATTTTTTTTTATTTTGCCGTAAGGGTTTAGGTTAAGGCTCTTACCACCTTAACCAATATATTACCAATTTACTTTTACTAATTGAGCCATCTTATATTAGTGTCTTTAGATCAATAGTGCCTTGTTTGGATAAAGTTTGTAATAGAAAGAATTATGCCTAAGGATTAAATTGAAAAATCTTTTATTTCTAAAACAAGGTAAAATACTCATTGTTTTACTTGTAAATTTTTTAATTTAATCATTTAGCATAATTCTCCTTTTGTAAAATGTGAGCTTAGCTTGAATCCAACGTAGAACAGATAAGTGAAATTATGATTGATTTGGTTTTACATGTGGCTTTAGAGGAAGACTTGCTTTGCCTCAACCATGATCTTTGGAAAAGGAAAAAAAAATACGAGTTTAGAGAAAATAAACAAGTCATAACTGCATTGACCCTAAAGTGAGCAAAAAACTCAAATTACCTACCCCTTTATTTATCCATTCTTTGGATTTAATCAAAAGCAAACCATCCTTTTATCCTCATTTTAAGAACACAATGCTACTATATATATTGTTTGTAGTTGTACCCTCCCAATCCCAAATGTTGAAAGAATGGAATTGCTGAGGCCTAAAGATAAGGAATATATAGAAAAGGTAACAATAATTATATGAGGATTATATGCCAACATGCAAGGGATGTATTCTTGAAGAGGATATATAAATAATTGTATAATAGTAGATGATTAGGGCAAATATAATGGAGAGAATCATGGAGGGCATTGCGCTGGCCAAACATGAATGGGATAAGCTCGAGTTTTTATGTGGGGGGATAATGAACCACACACAACGTTAATTCTATGCACATCGTCCCATCCAAAACGTCAAGTGACTTTACAAGGATGTTGGAGTCACCATGTCCAATTCATTGATGCTGCTGCGTTCATGAAGCTTCTTTAATATCGTCCTCAACGATTCCTGACATTTAACGTAAAGGTTTTGATCCTAACTGGCTTCCATGTGTTCCATGTTAACCAATTATATCCGTGTATTGATTTCCTACGCTAAGAACAAGTAAGACTATAAAATCAAAGGAATCTTTAACTTTGGCGAGAAGCTATGAATAGAAGAAAAAATGTTACTCCTACTTCATACTGGAACATAACTCGCATACAGTTCTATAAGTATGATCTATACGTTTTTGTGAATTTAAAAACATGTCTTGATCCTGCTGGCCCTAAGATCTAACTCGTTTAAATTTTTTGGGTATTTTAGAAAAAGAACCTTCATATAATAATTCTTTCTTTACACAATTACTAGTAGTGAATTGTCCTAGTCGCAAGATAATTGCATAAACAGAAGGTGATAGAGGTTCAATTCCTCACACCACATGATTGGTTTAGGCTCCTTCTCATTCAAAAAAAGTAGTTCTTTTTTATATTGAATTTTCGTTAATATCTCTAACATGTTGGCACCTCTTTTGATAAGATTAGATGTGTCTCCCATTTTTATGAAGAGGTAAATTGAAAGGCAGAGGTATTAATTATGTTAATTAGAAGGTGTTCTGATTAGCTTGCAAATTAGTCTTTTTCGTTGGGCAAAATAAAACAGAGAGAGATTGGCTTGTAATTCAATTTTTAAATCGAAGTCAATGTTTTATTTGTCATTTTTCTACCTATAAATTAAATAAGTGCCATATGGCAGCGGGCAATGAGAATAATAGCAGTTTTTTATTTATTTTCATAAGAAATATTTATATATTCTAAGAATATCATGCCATATAAATTCTAACTAATTAAAATATGATAATTTATCTAAAAAAATTATGATTACTTTTATTTTTAAAAATAAATATTTTAATTTTAAAAAAAATAAAATACAACGTGACTTGCTTGACATCACGTCTTCACCCAGGAAATTGCCAAATTGCATCTTTGTACGGACTTTAAGGTGCAGAGCACAGAGAGATTAATCTAACGTAAGGGGGTACTATAGTAATTTTGTTGCTTAGCTTCTCGATCAGTAATTAATTAAATTAACTCCCAGAACGATGTAGAGATTCTTATTCCATGCAGTGGTAAATGGAAACGGTCAGATTTTGGTCTGCAATTTTAATTCTAATTAAAGATTTGGATAACACGCCTATCCACACACACACTCCTATATATTTCTGTGTATCAACAGACTCTATTCGCCCGTTACTATGGAATCTTTAATTAAAATATAAGAAATTACTCAGTAACTTCTCTGCAAATCAGTTTTTTTTTTTAATTTAGAGGTACATGCACTGACATCGATCACTCACTTAGAGAAAATTTTTATGCCCATAAGCTATAACAATTCTTCTAAAAATATTTTGTATATTTATACACACCTTTGAGATTGACAATCTCAATTTTACCGTTATGATTTTTTTTAAGCTGAAAAAAATGTCCTGTACCTCAATGGGGGTGGGTCTCTAGGCCATTAAGAATGATTTTGACAGAGAGAGAGAGAGTTTGGAGATTAAGTTTGAGATGTCACATGGATGAATTCTGAAAAATTCCAGCGACACTACAACAATTCAACCTCTTGAAGGATTAATGAACTAATCTGGGGGCGAACCCATTTAATTTGGATTACTCTAATTAATACCAAAGCCACCATGTTCAATAATGGACAAAGTTGAGAGGGAGTTGGAAATGATCCTCGTGCTTTTGGATGTAACCTGATGAAGGCGATTCTTAATTGAAAAAGAAAAAAAAAACTGTTTGTTGGCTAGGTGGAAAGTCGATCTTGGGCCCCAAGTATGTCCTTTCAGTTGAAGCATCCAGCATCATTAATATTAATTAAGTGGATTAGACAATCCCACAAGAACTTAGTTAAGAAAAATCAATCTGTATAATTATTCTCTTTGCCTGGACTCTAATATCTACTTCAATTAACAACCGTATTGTTATAGGGCGTGGTTGTTGCTCCGTCATGCTCTGAAAAATCAGCTTTAGCTGTTTCCTTCTTCTTTTTCAATCACATTGCCAGTCAAACACTCCGTGCATTTAATCATTAATTCATCATCTGTGCATCCTTTATTCCTAGCATCTGTCTTTTCTAATCACAAAATATTAACTATTGTCATACTCAATTTAATTTAAAATATATTTAAATTAACCCAATTTAATATTTTTAATTTATTTATCTATAAATTATAATCAATAATCTCATTTTGATCTTAAGAAAATTGAGCCCCACTTTAATGAGATTATCAATTAATTATTATGATAGGATTCAAAATATTTTAAAAATCCAGATGGGAGCTCAAAATTTTTTTAATATCAAATTTTAAACTTTTAAACATAATAAAATTTAAATAATTAATCAATTATAATATATTTTTCACTCTTTATTTTTTTAAAATCCTGTTTTGGTTGAAGGCTTCACTTTTTTTATGTTTGGTTATATATATATATATTCAGTTAGTTTCATCACGCTCATTTTGTTAATTGGAGTCTTCACTCTTCACATAGATATATGGTAGTTGAAAGATTATATTTTAATTAAGTACGTTTTATTTATTAAAAACATATAGATTATAAGGCAACGACAATTAATATTTATCATATACTTAAAGAAGTTTAGCCCGCAGGCACACGCATATGTATTTATAATATTTATCATATACTTAAAAAAGTTTAGCACGCGTATATTTATAATATCATATTTATTTATAATTAATTAACTTAAATTTTCAATCTCTTAAACAATTGGCTTTCATAGAGGTTACATACAAACTAATGATATTATTGTATCCACCTTTTAATGTCGGTTATATAACCGCCGTTAAAACTAGTCTTTATAAAAAAAAAAAATCAGATCTAATTACAGAGAGTGCGAAAGAAAATTGAAGATACAAAGAATTAAATTGTTAGCCCTGTAAATGTCTTAATTTTATTAATTATTTTATTTTCCCATCATTATATAGTATAGATTATCACTTTTCCATTTCATTTTTTCAAAGGATACTTGGATACTTGATATTATTAACTATTTTTCACTTCACTCTTCATTTCTCATATTCCGTACAATATTATACAAAAATCTAAAAAAATCCTAAAGATGGTCCCTATATCCATTTAATTGATACCGCTCAAACTAATTAAGTACCAGCTTTGAGAACTTAGATGATAATTTCCAATCATTTTTTTTAAAATTAAAATACATATATATACATATATATATATATATATATATATATATATATATATATATATATGAAGATGCGGTTAGGTGAAGTGGATATATATACAGCAAACGCAAGACCCGGCTGCTGAAGTCGAAAAGGAATATATAACATTTGGAAGATTTCAAATCCAGTTTTAATTTTAATTATAATTATATGATCACCAACTTTTGGAAGAACTTCACTACAAAATTTTTATGAATTTGAATTAGTCAAGATTCGTATAAATTGGAACCCATTAACAGGTGGGACTCAATCACATGCTACATAGTGTTTGAGAAGACTCTTCCTTCAAAATAATCTAGCTCACGTACGTACAATATCTCGAGTTGTACGTATATATATATATATATATATATATCTTGTATTTGAAAAATAACATGAGATTGAAGTCTGGCGATATTATTAATTATCAATAAAAATATTGTTGTGTTTAATATTGTTCTTAAGATCTGTTTTACCTATTCCAATTGGCCATGAATTTGCTGTCATTCAGCTCTAGGACTCATTGACTATGAATGTGCTTGAATATAATAATTGTTATTATTATATAAAATCTCACAAGAAAATCACATGGTTCTGTGATATTGACAAACTCCTTTTTATTCCACGCTATATATATATACACACACACACAGTAATAAAATACAAAAGCAAAATATAGTTTCAGGTATTAAGATGATTTGTTTTTTTAGATTTATCCACCGACACTACCCCTTACTACATCCAAATAATTATCGTGGTTACATACTCACCTAAGACTCAAACACGAATTCACTAATTAAGTTAAAACAACCTATAACTAGTCAATATTAAGATGAATTTTTAAGCGCTTATAGTCATTAGGGTCTGGGTGATGCGAAAGTACACTCTTAATAACGTGTTGATTTTAAGTTTTAATATTGCTCTTGAGATCTGTCTGTCTGTGTTCTGATCCAATTTCATTAATTCCCATTGGCCATGAATATATGTTGTCATTCAACAGCTTATGCATTAAAATCCATGAGACACTGACACCATGAATGTGCTTCAATCGCATTCTTATTATATAAAGTCCCAAGAAAATTAATAGATCACATGGTTTTGTGATTGTCAAACCCCATTTTCATTTCTAACAATACAGGAAAAAATGGCACATTCTATACCCATTCTTTAATTAATTAAATTCAAAACTCATATATAAAAATTAACTAATACAATTAAAAGAACAAAAAAATTATTCTGACTCCTACAAAGGTACTCTTTTAACTTGATCTCTGAGATAATATATTTCCTTAATTAATTTGGTATATATTATTTTTTTCCCTATAAAGTTACACATGTTCTTTTTATAATTAGCTGAGAAGAACATCCGGCAATGTGAAGCAAACATGGCAATTGCTATTAGATTCATCATCTACGGGGTTGAAGAAGAGGTAAATGTGGGACCCATCATGGACCCCACAATCATTGAGTGAAACCCTTTCTTCCTCATCCCCATCGTTGCGATTCATCAGAGGGCAACGATCGGTATCAGGAATGAGGATCAGGCGGTCACAAGGGATCTTCTGGTGGGCCCCGATCTCCTTCTTTAAGTCGGCCACGGTGGCATCATTGTTCACCTGCACGTAGAAAAGTGTTCCTGTTAAACTCTCCACCGCCACTTTCATGGAGTCCGTCTTAATAAATTATAGTCACACAGATCAATCTGCAGCAGGCTCTGATCCATTTTTGCACTGTAATTTGTTAAGTTAATTAATAATGGATCAACAATAATGGGGTTCCAAGAAGGGAAGGGAGGAAATTAGGGCGTTTAGCTGCATTATCGGGAGTTAGTTTTGTGTTAACGAACGAGAGCCAGATTAAAGAGTGTCCATGAAGGGATTTTGTATCCATTAAAAAGTAAGAGATTGAAGAGTCAACCCGTGGATTAGAACCAAGATTAGTTGATACAGTGGGATATATAGGAATATAATAATTAGAAAAGTTTTATTTGGTTAGGAGAGTGATTGGATTAATGTATGATCTCTTTTTTACCTGTTCATCTTTGGAGCATTTTACGCGTCAACGGGGTGGAAAAATGATCTGTATCATAATCAGTGCCGAGTTCCATGCTTGATGAATCATAATTAGATAACACAATCCTATTTAAAGCAACTCTAGATCGATGCAATATAGTTAATGTGATTCCATTTTACTATTGGTTTCATTTCATTCTCATTTTTAGTAATTAGATGAGGGTTTTTTGCAAGTTGATGTTAAACAGGAGGAACATTTTTCGAGGGAAAATATCATATGCTTAAAAATGTCAAAAAACTTGAGTCAACCCAAAGGAAGAATGATCATGGATTGATCCTTGACTTTGTCATGACATGTCCGTCCTTAGGGAGGCTTATTCTATTTGTGAATGTGCGTATTCTCTTCCCATTTTTTTTATCTTTTTTAAAATAAAATTTTATTGGCATATGCTTTGCATTGTTTAGCACCATCTTTTCTATCACAAACCCATCTCTGTAGTAACTAACATATTTATGAAATTCCACAAATTTGAGTTCATTATGATTAAAGCTTTTGTACCAAGTTCTTCTATGTAGTATCACTCGAATCTCATTCTTTTTAAAAAGAATGTCAAACATTCTAGTTGGCTCCTACAGTATAGTACCACACATTCACTTCTTAAACTGTCGTTTCATTTATTCAGTCAATATCTGTATATATTTGTATAATGAAAAATGTATGTACTTTTTAAATTCATGTAATGACCCACCATTGAGTATAGCCTATGGTGAAATCAATATCTTGTGGTGCTGCTCTTGCTACTATTTTTATAATAATCGTCATGATTAAAACATGTAAAAAAGAACAATAACTTCAAATAGTATAATATCATCTCTCCATTAAGGGCAAGAAAAAAAAATACTCCATTTAAACTTAAATATAAAAGCTAGCGAGTTGAGGGAGGGAGAGAGTTATTTTAATATTAAATATAAAATTTTAATTCATTTTATCTTTTAACTTTATAAGTTTTTATTTTAAATTATTACTCTTATTTTACATACTAAAATAAAGCTCTTGTCTATGGGATAAATACATATTTTATAAATAATTAATTTAATTAATTTTTAAATTTTAATAAATTAGACGTTCTTATAATTAGAATTAGAGAGGGTAACTAATTTAAAGTAAACTTTAAGAAAATATATGTGTGCACATATGCATATATATATATATATATATATATATATGCGTCCAGAGGAATAATTGATTAATAATGAAGATGATGTTTAGGAACTTGTATCATTGAATGGAATCGTGATATTAAATTAACACAGAAATTAATAAAATTGAAACCAATTTCATAATTTAGAGAAGGAACAAGGCATTTGCTCAATAAATTAAGGGTTTACTTTTAAATTACATTCGGTATATATATATATATATATGGGAGATATTTCATTGAAGATATATACTCTCTGTTAATAAAAAAAAAAATATCAATTCAATTCTAGGAAGACCGAGCCGGATGCAAAACAATGAGATTGACTCTCTCTTTCACACAATACCAAAGACATGCATGCTATATGAAACTTAGTTATAGTCCAGATGACTCGGTGTTTGGCTCTTCATTTCTAAAGCCTTTTTTTTTGTTACACAAATTTCTGGAGAGAGCTTACACTCATCTACAATCCAAATTTTAAGGGTAGAAAGAAGTTTCATCTACTCCTTGATGATATTAATATTAGATAAAATGAGTCGTCAATTACCTTTATGTGTAAACCTAAGTATATAAGAGCTATGATGTCTCCTTAAAGGACATGACTAGAATTATAATAAAATAATATTTTTCAATAATTAAATATACTCTAAATAATTATATGTGTCATCCTTTTTCTAGCGAAATTCTTCATTTTTGTTTTAGTTACCCACCCGATTCACCCGAGCTTTGCTCCGACTACATTCGGATTCGACCTGCGTCACACACCTGGTTATGGTGGGTGAGTCTCATAACATAGATTTTTTGCATACATTAAAGCTTAAATTTGAGATCTCACTTAAGCGATACCAAATCACTTACCATTCAGAATCACCTTAAAGCTGTAGAAGCACCTCCACGGCGTAGTGTAGAATGTTATTGGGCCAATGATTAATTAGAATTCAATTTAGATAGGTGATTGGGATTTTGTGTTTTGTGAGAAGGTAGGCCCAAGGCCCAAACATGATTAAAATAAATATATCACTAAATGAGAGGTTGCCGACTTTAGTGGCTCCAGCGAATAAAATCCTAAACCGCTTATTTTCTAAGCGGCGTTGTTCTTTTGCTCTGTCTTCTGCGTTTTTCCTGTCGGAGCTAATTTCACCTTAATTTTTCTCCGGTATGTCGTATGCTTATCGTTCCTGTTCTTGTTTTGAATTATTTTCTCTTCCTTTGGGTTGCTTGCGTGCCTGTTCTCCGTATTCGCGTGTATCTGATGCTTGTTTCTATACGGGATTCTCTCCCTCTATTGTCTTTGTTACGATTTTTTTGTTGTAATTGGGTATTTTTTTTTTCTTTTTTAGTTTTTTAAAACCTCGTTTGGCAATTTGAGGTGTATGGTTGTTGATACACACACACACACACACACACACATATATATATATGTGTGTGTGTGTGTATATCAAAGGCAAGGTTTACGACTTACGATTTGCTTAAAAAAGTATAGGTATATCATATTCGCGATAGCGGTAATCTTTTGGTTATTATTAGTTTTATATAAAAGTTTGCTGGTCATAATTCTTTGTATTTGTTAGAAGTGGCAAGTCTGGTGATGGGGTAGCAAGGATTGTTACAAACTTCTGTTATCCTGTGTATACTGTCCATGTTTCATAGGATATTGTTCTTAGATCAAGAGATCATCAATCGTGATGAAGATTTTTTTTTTTTTGGGTGGGGGGGGGGTGTTTAGGGGAAGGAGGGGTGGTTATGATATGAGTGCTTTCCCTGATCACTTTTAGTCCTTACTTCTTATAATCAGAAGAAGTCTGTTGGTGAGAACCTACCGAGGGCGAAGTTCATGTCTGAATTCGATGCACAGACTCCAACTGCTTATGGTAGGCTTTTAGTCTAATCCCTCTTGAATTTAAACATATCTGTGATATCTTACAATTTAAACATTTCAATTCAATTGCTGACATGAATGGGTTATGGGGCAGATCCCTTTGCCGATGCAAATGCTGAAGACTCTGGTGCTGGGACAAAAGAGTATGTTCATGTGCGTGTGCAACAACGCAATGGAAGGAAAAGCCTGACAACTGTTCAAGGGTTGAAGAAAGAGTACAGCTATAGCAAGATACTGAAGGACCTGAAGAAAGAGTTCTGCTGTAATGGTACTGTTGTCCAAGATCCTGAATTAGGCCAGGTTTGTTCTTCTGATTTGCTATGGAATGTTATAGAACCTTCTACCTTAATAAGCTCATAACAAACAAAAACCAGAAATTGACTACAAACAATGATGATACTATTACTGAATAACAAAGTGGCTTACAAAGGAAATAATGCTTTAAGCCAATCCCATTTCCCTCATACACCCATGTACAGAAATTACAATGAAAGAACAGTTACAGAACAACACAAAATACACACCACAGAACGGCAACACAGAATCCTTTTCTACATTGATTTCCTCCTATAAGGCTTAGTAAACTCAGCTGCCCTATCAGAATGCCTGTGGGTAGTAGTTTTGGAAATCTTTTCCTAGTTTGCACTCTATGCATCAAACAATGAGCTGCAGACAATTACTTTATGGAAAAGAGGTGCGTATGTTGTGTTTTGATTTGAGTTACATGATAGCAACACGTAAAAGAACTGTATTTAAGTCTTGCCCGCATGATCTCCCTATAAACTATAATCCTCAAGTGAAGGAAATAAATGGGATATTCTTCACCTTCCATAAGGCCAGGGTTGTTTAATTAGCAAGCCTAAGCCTCATCTCTATGCATGCAGGTCATACAACTTCAGGGAGATCAAAGGAAGAACGTTTCCACATTCCTTGTGCAGGTAAATAAATATGCTCATTGCATTGGTTTAGCTGCTAAGAACACCGTAGGCAGAGTTATAATTACATGAATTCTTCTGTACTTTGACAAGCAGGCTGGCATAGTAAAGAAGGAGCAGATCAAGATTCATGGTTTCTAAGGACTAAGAAGCAGCGGATGATTCAGTTTTATGTTATATAGCCTGCGTACTACACTCCATAGCAGCAGTTGATGATAAATCCTAAAGTTTATATAATCTTCGTTGTTTTTGAACCTTCTCGGATCGTTATTTACTTTTCATGTGATAGAACTATATGGTTGTTACCAAGACGATCTTTGCAATAAATTTGTCATTATGTCTCCGCGTGTGCCGTGGTTTATTTTCGTTTCTGTTTCTTTTGCTCCGGAAATCCTCGACAGAAGAGGAATCTGGTTCGTCACTCTTGAAACAATGGAAGAGGAATGTGATGATCGGTAGAGGAAGATGGTAAAAACATCAGGTTATTGATAGTTTGCATGATGGATTCTGTTACATACTTTAAAAATTATTACTTGAAATTTTAAATTTAATTTTATTATGCAATTAAATTGTGTTTAGATATTTTTTAAAATAATGTTCCGTAGAAGGGTCGTTATAAAAAAATTGAAGTTATATTTGTAAAAATGTTGAACAGTAACTAGAAATATATTCTAGTACGGGAATAGAAGGAAAGAGATTAGCCAAGAGTATCTTAGTTATATGCTTATATTTACGTTATTTCTAATTTATTGGATATCAAGATAAATTTAACTTTAGCACTAAAGTTTAATGCTGTAGGCCTTAGATTCTTTCTCCAGAAGTAGGAGGAGATTATTATCTGCTAGTGGTTCGTATGTCGTTTTCTCTTGTGCACCGCCTTGCCAGTTAAATCCAAATTTTGTCCGAGCGCGTGACTGTGATGTGAAGCATATAGCTCCAGAAAGATAATCATTGAATTGTGTTAGCTTAAAGCGTTCATTTGGAATGGGGGATTTTGGTGGAGCGGGAGAGAGGGAGGGATTAACACACCTGAAGGAATGAAACGTCAATTCCTTTTTGTCCGCAATAACCTACTTCTTCTGCCATCAAAACTACTCTTTCTATTTATTATGCGTTCGGTTGCTTCGTTATTTTATTTGAACTTCTTCATAACATAATCTGATTTACCAAAAGTCATCTGTTGAAACTCGTTTAGATTAACTAATTAACAAGTACACGCAAGCTAGACTCTAGATACAATACTAATCGTTGTTTAATTTTTCTCTCATTGCTGCCCTGTACTATTTCAATATCCTATAAACGTTGATCAAGTCTCTCTGGTTTGCTAGCTTTAAGGTTTTTGGCCTTTTTCTCAATGATTTCATTAGACAGCATAATCCCCGGCTACCCACTAAATTCAACAGCCACCCCCCGTTATTAGTTAAAACATTAATCCCAACTCAGAAAAATTTCAACTTCATTTACCCTTTTGAACCTTCTTTTCCGGCAACTACTATTTCACTTCATTTTTTTTAATATATTATACCTAAGGGAAATCCCTGGGAGAAAGGCCTTTACTTTTGGCCAGAGCAGAGCAATGTGTGATTGTGTGTGACTGGACCAAAAAACAAATAAAGATTTGGAATCTCTTACAATCTCAATTCCCAACCAAACATTTAAGTGCCCAACTACCTATCAAAGTTGGACTAAAATTCGCTTCAACTACCAGTCTTCTCTCTATGTTCGCCTTTGTCCAAGGAATTTACTTTCTCCTATTAATACTCGAAAGCTTGTTAATGATTGACAACATCAACAAACTTCAAGCACAGTTCCTTCCCCGCATCTCCTCTTACACAGAACAAACACTGAAACCATACCCCCATATTATTTGAGCTTCTTTATTACAGTGGCTGATATGGATCGCGCTTCTGATGATGTTTCCGCAGATTCTACAGGTATCTCTTTTATAATAATCCATGTCTGCTTCCTTTAACCGAGTTGCTTGGTTGACCCTCTGCTATTTGAAGCCTGCTTGTTCTGCAGATTTCTAACTTCTCTTGTCCTTCTTTATTGGGTTTACCTTGTGTATGATTAGAAAAATAGGGACCAAGTCATGGTGTTTCACTTAAAAAATGGCACATTCCATGTAGATTTAAGGAAGTGACTGTTCTTTTCTGTTTTCTTGGGGTGTTTCTTTGCAGAGCAAACCGGTCAAGCTTCCAAGGGTGAGTTTTCTGAAGATGAGGAAACCCTTATAACCAGGATGTACAATCTGGTCGGGGAGAGGTGAATATGCTTTCCTTTACTGATAATCTCTTTCTTATATTATCCCAATATTTTCGTTCAAGATTTAAATAAGCTTAAGGTGTAGTTTTCTTTTTTCTTAGGTGGTCTTTGATTGCTGGAAGAATCCCTGGAAGAACAGCAGAAGAAATAGAGAAGTACTGGACTTCAAGATGCTCAACCAGTGAATAAGCATCAGAAAATGATATCACCAAGTTTCATTCACTCCTAGAACAAAGAGATTTTTTGGGGGCTTTATAAGTTGGAGAAGCTATATATTATGGTATGTGCAAAGATGAACTTATTAAACGGTACTGGTATGTTTTCACTGTAACCAAAAGGGGCAAATGCCTCTGTAAGATGATTCTTCTTTCTTCATCATGAATTGCTATTTTGAAGTGCTAGCCACCTGCGTGTACCTTCTTATAGAACATGCTTTAGTGAGCCTTCTGGATCTTTGTTGCTTCTTTGTTTTGAATTGCTATATACTAGCATTCTGGGTTGGGACAGATTATTTTCCTTCAAAATGAGCAAGATTGGTGAAAGTTTTTCTGATTAATTAAATAGTAAAAAGATGCCTTATTAAGTAACTTGACAAACCAAACTGGGAATTTGGAGGTTTGAAATCTGTAACTATGTTATCTCCTCACCTTTTTCTAACCAACCAAAATTGGGCAACATACATTATGTTAAGTAGCCTGCACCTTCTCTGCCAACTAAGAAGCATAAGCACTGACACATACTGTACACAACATTTACTTGACATAACATTTAATTATCCATTCTTAATACAGGGAATTAACAAGCTTAGGCCTCTGTTTCATATCAAGATATAAACAGGACGTTCTAAATAATCCCTGAGCTTGTGAACGAGATAAGATAATTCTAAGTAAAATGGGAAAAGGACAAATAGCCACAGCTCTTGAATATTCAATGCAATAGTGGGAGTTGTTTTCCTCAATGTTCAGTGAGAGCTATTAATGTTTAAGCTTCTTTGAACTTTAGTTTGCCTTTCATAGAATCTCAATCTTTCTTTTCTTGAAGCACCATGAAGCAGTGTAAGAGAAAATGTTCATCAAAATAAGCCTTTTGATTCACTCTCTGTTGTGAGGTAAAAGTTAAAACATTGTCTTTGACGATGACAAGACGATCGTGCATTCACTTTTCAGTTTCTTCCTTTTGTGTTGTTGCTCTATCCTGTCTTCACGTATTAAGGAAAGGCAATTTTTGATTTTCTTACTGTAACTCGTGCTTTTATCTCCCATTCCCGTCACGTTTTTGTAAAAGTAAAAGTAAGTTTGTGCAAAAGTTAATTCCTTGACTTCTCTGTCCTAACTAGAGATCATTTTGGGCTTAATTGGTTTCTTCTAAAGCATGGAGAATTTTGCCCATGTGAGTATTTTGGTTCTTCTTAAAAACCATTGGTCAGGTTTCATCTTTGAAATCAATTATTTTTAAAGAAACTAACGGGTTAGATCTAAAAGAAGTGATTAATTTCTTATAATATAGTGAATTAAGGTTCCAATTTCTATTTAAGGAGGTGATCATATTTAGTGTTTGACAATAGATCTAGATTGAATAGGATTGTTTTTAATAAGAGGATAACTATGCTTAAAAGAAAAGAAAAAAACTTTCTTTTGTTACAAAAAAAACAGAGAAGTCTTTGAAGACGCTTGTGATGATGGGCCTGGATCTAGGTAGCTTGAAATGCTACTTTTTTGTGAAAGTCTCGTGAGGCCCAATAAAGAATTTCTTAGGCCCAAGGTAATTTAAGATTTATTCAAGCCTTTTGACCGTAGGGGAAATCAATCTTATGGCTGACTCTGACACAGCACACAGCGGGGACTGCATATACTATAAATATAGAGGAACGAGAGAAGAATGATTCAACACACATTTCTCTCTAACTAGTTAAATATATTAGGATGATTAATCGTTGGGAATTTTGGTGAGGTGAAAACAAAAAGGACATGTGAGGAACATGGGTGTCTCGAAGTTGTCAAAACGTAGTGTTTTCGACATTATCTGCAGTGAACAAGTGATTATCACAAAAAATGTTGAAAATACCAAGATAAAAGCAACCTCCCACTATTCCTATATCGGATATCCTCAAGCTTTGTATTTATCTTTGTATCCAACCACACTCACATTCCTAGTCTCCCCCTGTGACGTACGCATGCAATCCCATCTTGTTTTAAATTATTTTCTTCCCTGCCACAAGTGCTCATGTTCATCACGTACGTTAGGAGTTATCAGCCACACAATTAACCACGCTTACTTTAATCTATAAATGCCTCATCCATGTATTTTATAAAGATAAGAATGAAGAAGCCCAGTCAAGATAAAAAAACAGAATCAGTTAAGATGCCGTGAATGACATAATTATTAATAACAAACGATGACAAGGGAAGGGAAGGGAAGGGATATAGGACGCCATCAGCCCATCACCATACGTTTGCCTCAAAATACAACTCTCAAGTTGAAGTTTCAATCTTAATTTCCCCGTGTAAAGATGGCAGTAAAATATTTTATTATCATGCGGGAACCACACAGTGGAAACTTCTTGCCAATTTTTTGTTGGTTCTTTGTTATCCCCTGCCTGTCATCTCTGCTTCCATTTTCCATATAAATTGAGCACCTTGCAACAGCTTTTTCCTCCATGAACTTCTCTTATTCCCTCACCCAAAGCAAGAAAGAAAAGACAAGTTTATATCCACGGCTGCATCTTTCTCTGAGCCATCCTAGGTAAGCACTACCGTTTTCAGTTGTTCTTCAGTCTTATTATGACAGTTAAGTTATTCATCTTCATGACCTAGCTTCAACATAAATTTTATTATGCGTTATGTACGTAGTGTTTTAATTTATTAAAGCTAGTTATATGATCGAAGAGATAATGCAGGAGGAAGCAAGGTTTGAAGCTGAAGTAGCAGAGGTGCAAGCATGGTGGAACTCGTTGCGTTTCAGGCTAACCTGGAGACCGTATTCGGCGAGGGACGTCGTGGCACTGCGAGGCAAACTCAGGCAAACCTACGGGTCCAACGAGATGGCCAAGAGGCTATGGCGAACCCTCAAAACCCACCAAGCCAATGTCAAAGCCTCAAGAACCTTCGGTGCACTCGACCCTGTTCAGGTCACCCAAATGGCTCCCCACTGGGATCCCATCTACGTCTCCGGCTGGCAATGCTCCTCCACCGCCTCTGCCACCAACGAACCCGGCCCTGACCTCGCCGATTACCCTTACGACACCTACCCAACGAGGTTACGTTAATATATCAGTCCTATTATCTAATGTCACTCAAAGTGAAACATAACAATCATAACAACGTACATGAGTTGAATAAATTATGATCTACATTTCAGGTTGAACCCCTATTCTTCGCCCACCAATTCCATGACCGGAAACAGAGAGAAGAAAGAATGAGAATTAGCAGAGAAGAGAGAGCCAGAACCCCTTACGTTGATTACTTGAAATCCATCATAGCTGACTACGATACTGGTTTGGGTGGCACTACAGCCACCGTCAAGCTCTGCAAGCTTTTTGTTGAAAGTGGTGCTGCTGGTGTCCACATCGAAGATCAATCCTCTCTGACCAAAAAATGTGGTCACATGGCCGGAAAAGTTCTAGTAGCCATTAGTGAACACATCAACAGGCTCGTGGCTGCAAGGCTGCAATTTGATGTAATGGGAGTGGAAACAGTACTCGTGGCTGGAACTGATGCAGAAGCAGCTACACTGATTCAGTATAATATAGACACAAGGGACCATCAGTTTATTCTGGACGTGAGAAACCCTAGCCTGAGAGGAAAAAGCTTGGCAACTCTTATGGCAGAGAACGTGACTGCGGTGAAAAACGGAGCTGAGCTTCAGGCTATTGAAGACCATTGGCTATCAATAGCAAAGTTGAAAACTTTTTCTGAGGCAGTTGAGGATGCAATTAAGAACATGAACATAGGGGAAGAAGATAAGAGAAGAAGGTTGAATGGATGGATGAAATATTCGAGTTATGAGAAGTGTTTGTCCAATGAGGAAGGAAGAGAGATTGCTGAGAGATTGGACGTGAGAAACCCGTTCTGGGATTGGGACTTGCCAAGAACAAGAGAAGGGTTTACAGATTCAAGGGGTCTGTTAAAGCAGCAATTGTACGTGGATGGTCTTTTGCTCCACATGCAGATTTGTTATGGATGGAAACCAAACGCCCTAATTTCGTTGAGTGTACTCAATTTGCTGAAGGGGTTAAGTCTAAACACCCAGAGATGATTCTGGGTTATAATCTTTCTCCATCATTTAACTGGGATGCTTCTGGTATGAGTGAAGAACAAATGATTGGGTTCATACCCAGAATTGCAAAGTTGGGGTATGTGTGCCAGTTCATAACAGTGGGTGGTTTACACTCAAACGCACTAACTACTTATTTGCAAGGGATTTTGCAAACAGGGGAACGCTGGATTATGTGGAGAAGATTCAGAGAGAGGAGAGGAATAATGGGGTTGATAGACTTGCTCATCACAAATGGGCAGGGGATAATTATTATGATAAGTATCTCAAGACTGTTCAGGGAGGTGTGGCTTCAACTGCTGCAATGGGCAAAGGCAAGTCATGAAGGAATATACTATATATATATGACCTCTTTCGTGTTTGCTTCTTTTGGAATAAAGATTGAAACTTTATGATGATTTTTGTTGTTTGATGTTGTGTTTGCAGGATTGACTGCAGAGCAATTCAAGCAAACATGGACTAGGCCTGGAACTGTGGATATGGGTGGAGGGGGTACTGTGGTCGTCGCCAAGGCCAGAATGTAGAATCAAGCCAATAATTCGAAGTGATTTTAGTGACGATTGAGATATGCCAACCATTTAAAATATATTAAATTTTTAGGAATACTATGTTAGTTTAAATAGTAACACTTTAGACTTTGATATTTAAATTTATGTCTCAAAGTAATTGATAGTTCATCCCATTTAATATTAATATCATTTAAAAGAAAGAAAAACTTTACTCCATCCTTAAATTATAGATGAGTCTAATTATTTTTTAAATATTTTTATATA
The DNA here is from genome assembly GCA_037074615.1 of Leucaena leucocephala. Taxonomy (NCBI): domain Eukaryota; kingdom Viridiplantae; phylum Streptophyta; class Magnoliopsida; order Fabales; family Fabaceae; genus Leucaena; species Leucaena leucocephala. The sequence goes on along the minus strand of CM073546.1, from coordinate 2,793,799 downwards.
AAAAAGCCAATAATTTGAGTATTTTAAGGATTGGAATAATTGTGAAGGAATAATAATTGTTTGAGTCATTTTGTTATTGTTTCTATTTCTAAATCGCACATTGAAATTGTCGAATTTTTGTTGGAGAAAGAAGAAATTTATCTATGTTGTTTGATTTGGTTAAACCTGGTATATGCTTGAAATAATTCCCTTAAAGCATATTTTATTTTATACTCCTCTCACTCTATTTATAAGATACTTTTAATATATTTTATATAAATAATTGTTTTTAAAAATTTTATTAACTCCGTTTTAAAATTCAATAATTTTATAAATTTATCTCTCTTTAATATATATTATATCCTATTAAAATAATTAAATAAAAAATAAAATTGTACAATCAAATAAATAATTTCTCTTTCTGTTTTATAAATAGAAATAAAATTTTCTCTCTATATACTTTATCAATAAAATATGAGGAGTATTCCATTCAGATCAAGCATGTTATGGAAGTTGAAGAAACTATTTAATGGTTCATTATGAATCGGTCTTAACTGCGCCTAATTTTTTCAATGATAAGACCAATACTTAATTTTTCATTTTTTATCAAATATAAAATTAAATTTTGTATTAAATATATAAAATTAAGTGAGGAAGTGTATTTTCACTTTTCAGAGCTAATATTGATCTTTTTTATTATAAATGTCAAAGCTAAAACCATTGGTTTAGTTGCGTTGAAGCTATATTTGCCCATTATTTGCCACGTAAGCTAACGCACCCTATCTGTCTCCTTCCGCGCGAGTAAGATCCTCGCTGTCTCGCAGTGTCTCTTTCCCTCTCCTCCTGCACACCGAACACCGTCAATCAGATGAGAAATTCGCGCTTGATTAGCCGAAATGGATTTGTAGGTCGTCGGAGTCGGGGATCCAAAGAAATCTCTTCTCCGATGAATAAAATTTCCGAGGTACAAACTTTACCTTCTTTCTTCTTCAAGCTATCTCTTCCATTAGCGAAGATCTCTTTTTATTTTCCTTTTCGATCTGTTATACGTTTAGTATTTAGTCTACTTTAATTCGTGTCAGACCATCCTCACTTAAATCTGATGAATCTAAGCGGATCTTATTTATATGCTATTTGTTTATTGAGGAAATAAAAAAGGAAGAATGACTGTAAAAATTTATTCTGTTTTTCCGTTTCCTTCTTCGCCTTGTATGTTAGTTCAGTTTTGCTGATCTGATGAAGAAGCAAAAGCTTGAATATTACTGAACTAACTTAGTAACAAGTTCTTGCAGACTTAGATTTCGATCTCGGTCGCCTGAAAATGAATGCTGAGATTCCCAAGTTTTTCCTCTTTTCTTTGCTTTTATTTTTTGTCAGATTCTGAGAGATATATTTATATTGCACACTTTGATTGTCATTAATGGGTGTTCTGGATATATATGCTTACTAGTGATAGGATTCAGATTAATGTAAATTCAAACTATTCATATTAGTGATATGATCTTATGAAGTTGTTTGCCTGCTTAAAGTTTCGTCTGCTTGACGCGTCTTTTCCTGTACTTATACTGCTATGCGGTTTTTCCTCCTTAATGCTGTTCATCGAATTTCATATTCTGCAACGTAATTGCTGCCACTGTAATTTTCCAACCGAAAATTTATCATTTCGGTAATGATAACTCCAACTGTAATTAAAAAAAAAACAAATGAATCAAGTGAATTAAATTAACCTGTGTTCGGTGCAAAAAACTTAAATGAACCTTAACGAGATGAGAATAACAACAACAATAAGCCTTATCCCATTAAATGGGGTCGGGTACATGGATCATATGACGCCATTATGCTCTATCGAAAACTAAATCCTTGGATAGATTATTGACCAGGAGATCCTGTTCAATGACCTCTTTGAGCGTTTTCTTTAGCCTTCTTCTACCTCTTTTAACCGGTGTCCATACTATTTGATCCACTCTTTTCATTGACGTATCTCTTGGCCTTCTTTGTACCTGATGAAAATAGATCATAATAATTAATGATTGGGGGGATATGTCAGAACTCTAATGTATTTGATGCTTTTGTTTTGATTTCTTTTTCTCTGTCTTTGGCTGAACTCTTTCTTAGCAAAAATTCCCTTGTGATTGCGGATAAGTCATACTGACCATACGTGAAAATTTTCTAGGAAAATAACATCCACTGAACCCTATTTGCCAAATAAATTTTCTTAAGTTCTTAAAATTGCTTTATCTTTTCCAGCTAAGGATCTTTTAGTTCGCCGCTTTCAAATCACTTAATTTCCTTGTTTTCTTTTTACATCATCGGTTTAACTCTGGAAAAAAAATCCAAGTGTCTGGTATCATTCACCAAAAGGATGATGGATTAATGTGTTTTCTGCTTACTAATTACCATATGGTATAGTGCTACCTCAAACCTTACTAATTTTTGTTAGTATAGTAATGCAGGCTGTTTTTTTTTTTTTCAATTCACTTGTTATTTGTGCCATTTTTCCTTGCAAAATTGGCATTTCGAACCTTTAGAAACCCAAAAATAATTCATAGCTCAAAACTTCCCTGGCCCCCTCTACGCATCATCTAAATTATTGAAACGTGAGATTAAGATATCTGTGCAGGTAAACCTGGTGTAAATCAAGAAGCTTTTTCTCGATTTGCTTCACAGCATGGTGTCGCTCCTTAATTTCTTCCACTGTATTTAACACCTCTGACATCCCAAATTTTATGAATTAAAAAAGACTAGGAACCAAATATATCAAACATTTAGTGAATTAAACAAGACTAGCAGAATTTTCACACCACTGCACATTATGTCAAATAATGCAAAATTTTATATCAATAAGAAAGCCCCAATCAAGGCTATGAATAAAATAAGACTAGGAACCAACACCCACAAAATAGTAGGTATAAAGCATATGGTCCCATGTTTCCAAAAGTCCAACTTCGTAGCTTTCCAGCATAACCCGTAAATCTCAATGAGGATTTATGTCTTTGGATTGGAACTAAGGGGTCTTTGGATTGGTATTAAGGGGATGGCTTCACTGTCTAAAATGAAGGCGTTTTCCACCAAAAAATCAATCTATTAACACCACTTGTCAATCACGGAGGTGCAACTTATGATTACACCCCCTAACAACCCATAATAAATGTCCCATTAGAATTTAGAACTACTTCTCAATAAATAATAAAGCCGCCAAAGATTTTCATAAAACACCATCCGAATAAACTAGATGGAAAGAAAGCCAGTGAGAAAGATGGAATGATCCCTTGTTTATGTTTCAAATAAAAACGGAATGTAAGAGAACTGTCTAAATCTATTCATATCTAACATCACAAACCAAGTACCTGTCCTCGTCCTGTTTCTAGCATAGCCTTCTGAAAGATTTGCTCACTGCTTCCTGTTTCTATTAGGTTGTCAATTGTCTAAGACAGTCACTAAACTTGATCAATTACAACAAAATTTATGTTTGGTATAGTTCAAATCACAAATTTATGCTTCAGGCTTACCTCATCATCTGGTCTAGTTCCCGTGACTGTTTAATCAAATCATACGATCACAACTCGAAAGACCCGAGAACAAGAAAAACTAAATAGATAAGTAAATAAAAGAACAATTATACTATCATATAATTACAAGATTAATTATGTCATAAGGTAGAATATTTAAACCTGTAATAACTCTTCTCTCCACCACCTCACGATATGCATCTTGTATTCTTTGTCTAAGAGTCTGAAACATGATAAATCCATGAGAAGATATAGTTGAAATTTGGATGGCCAGCTATTAATGGGAACAGGCTAACATACCGGAAACTCTGTCATTAGATCCTTAAACCTTTTTGTCAAGGAACTGTCATTTCAAGGCAAAATATTTGAGCTTTCTAGTTTGCTTTATGAAGTACAACAATAAATTTAACAACACCAGTTCCCTTCTCGCAACCAGGCTTTTGTCTGTTGGCTAGATTCTGCATACAGAGAGTACATACTTATTCAAAGTTCCTTAAATTGTCATACCTCTGGAATCTAACAACAGAATAATTGCCCAGTATCTCAGTACATCTTTGTTTATAGCTTCTATTTTTGCTTTGACCGTACGTGCAATCTTTCCAACTTCATCAATATCTTTTTCCATCCTCTTCTTGATAGCTGAAAACAATTTTAAAACTTTGTTGGGGTCATCAAGAAAAAAAAAATTCAAAATCCAATAGTGATGTATTGTTAAACAGTAATAATTATATCTCCTCTCATAGTTGCCAAGGAAACTGTTAGAAATCTAAAATAACTGGCTGGTTGCCACAACAAGTAGGTACATATTCAGTTCTGATGTTAACAAAAAGAAATGGCACTGTAATATACCTTTCATAGCTGAAGCTTTGTGACAGATTTGGACTCCTCATTAGCTTCCTGTAAAATGCCGGCTTACTAACATGTAAAGTTATCGTCAGAGGAAGCACCAAAGAACATCTATTCTAGAAATTCCAAAATGACAGCTAAATTTCAAATTTCAACTAATACTGAATGTGACCAGGCGAAAGTGCCCTTACACCATGAGCCATCAACAGTATGTTATACTAGTACTGTTGACCTTTGGTAAGAATCTAGCCACTAGCAGAAGTAGAAATTCTCCCCAAATCCTTGATAAAAAAATCGTATGAGCCAAATTCAATGAGTTTTATGATCTTTGTTCTTATTTACAAAATCATGGAACTTACATAAAGTATCAGCAAAAAAGAAGATTTGATTTACAGATCATAACCATTGAGATCTAGCTGCCAGTAAAAATAAGGAATATGACGAAGAGAAAAATACATGCCTTAGGAGACCAGACAGCTCATCAACCTGTTTATCAGCCTCTGCAATCTATAACCAAAATAAACAAATATTAGTGAAAGTAGATATTCAACAGAAATATTAACAAACTCGTTCATGAAAAAGAAGACAAGATAAGGGAATTGAAAGTTTGATCAGTTCGATTCATCCCCCCAAGACTCACATTAGTTTTAATTAAATCAGAAAAGAAATTTGTCAAAAGCCAAATAGGCAAATTAACATCTTGAATCGGGAAAAGCTTAAATAGCATGAAAATTGTGCACCCGCTTAAAAACATCCATTCCCATATCAGAGCTGTTTCTTGGACCCTGCGTTCCCATCTCAATATCACTTTGTCGAGAAGGCTGACCATTACTGTCGCCAACAAATGAATCCTACTAGAAAGGAATTTAAATGGGACAAAATTATCTTTAAACTTTGAGGTGGAAGCTCAACATAATGCTTAACTTCACACAAAAATAAAAATTATAACAGAAGAAAGAGCCAAAACTACTTTCAGAATTCATCCCAGAAACCAAAAAATTACATCAACTTCCTCTTAGTTCCTTCCTTTTGGGGTCCAATTCAGTCAGCAATGCTAAAATAGCAAACATAATCAATCATATGAATGGACTTTGTTATTAGTTGGCCCATCTTTGATCTTCAGAGTCATGAGTGCCCTTCAGAGGCTCCAACAGTTTATTCTTTCGGCATTTGCTTTATTGGCCATTAAAATGTATGAAAACTGTTAAAAAAAATTATTTATAAGTAAGTCTCACAAAACTGTTAAAATAATCTCAAATTCCAAATAAAAAAATAATTTATAAGTAAGTTTCACAAAACTGTTAAAAAAAATCTCAAATTCCATAAGATCTGGTTGTAATTAATTCCCCTATGAAATGATACAAATGTCATTGAACTCGCCTCTCTATGGTCGGCATTAACTGGTGTTGATGGCTTCTCTATGGTTGTTGACTCGGTCGCTCCACGTTAGTCATAGGAGTGAGTCCAAGGATATTTTGTCATCTTTTAGGAAAAATTACTTATAATCAAATTTTGTAAGACTTGAGAGAATTTTCACAAATTCTTAGTGTGGACTTATAAATAAGCCAATTAATTAAAACCTATTCATAATTTTTTTTAAAAAAAATCAAACTTTTCTTTCAGCTTGATACAGATTTAACTAACCTAATAAGGTTGGAAGGAATAAAAAGCATACTCTTAAAAGGAAAAAAAAAACTAAAAGATGGAATCCCTAAAAAAGAGGCATAATATGAAAATGACTTGGGTTTGCTTGCTCTTTCATTCTTACTATTTAAGAATGAATTTTACAATTTGGCAAAATAAAAAAATAATTACAAATTGGATGATAAACTCCGACGCCTAGTGGGGGATTGCTTTTGCGGTAACAGCGCCACAAAATTCCGGCCGAATCAACACCCCGCTGCTATTTTATTTTCTACTTCGCCAAATACATCCACATAGACATAGTTTTAACTCAAAATTATTCATAAAAAATTGCTCATGCATCCTCGAACAAGAAAATTAAATATAAATAGGTTCATCAAATTTTATTTAATACTAATAAATTTCAAGAAATTTATTATTTTGACTTATAAACTTGGTGAGATGGTAGAGAAAGTTTTTAGAACACGTCCTCTCAAGTCAGTTCCTTTCATATTCTTTTTATATTGTAGTTTTCTTCCATTTTCCATCCAACTTCTTTTATAATTTATTTTTTAATATTATCTATATCATATTCATCCCGAATTCGCTGATCTTCACAATTCCTCTTCATCTCTCTTTCTTCTTATGTTCTTCATTTTCTTTATATTTGAGCATTTGCTTCCGAAAATTAAAATTGCTGTAAAGAAACTTAACAGTAGCATTATATTGAGACGTTTTTCTATATATATATATATATATATATATATATATAGTTCCTTAACATGTGTTGGCTGTTTTCAGTGATTTGAAGAAATCCACAAATGGGTCGATTGAGCCTAAAAAACAAGCAAGTTGATGAAACTGATCCTCTCCATTTATGTATTTATCTATTCGGGGACAAGATGAAATTAAAAAAAAAACAAATTGTGGCAGTACATATAAATATATAATTGGTCTTCTCTATTATTTATTTTTCTCTCTTGTATTTCTTATCAATGTATTTTTTATCAAGTATTGTTGAGGACATGGGTCCTACAAGTCTATGTGCAGTTAGACTTTAGATCATGGAAAAGAAGATCACAGAGAAACAAAAATACAAATAATTTTCTTAAAAAATATTTCCTGACTCTAATTTTGTCTTTGCCTTAATTAGTTGGTTATGCTTTAATTTTGTATCATCGCATATATAATATAATGAGGATTACTGTCAAGGAAACGCGTATCCCATATGGTCATCAACTTCAATACCCATAATAAAGACATTAATATGTTCTATTAATGTTAATTTATCTTCCACGTCTTATGATGATCAAGCCAATCCGAACAGGAAATTTTCAACTTTGCACTCTAAATCAGTTACATATTTATAGCAACTTTCATGAATCACGATCTCATTATATCCTTATTACAAGGAATCATAATTCAGAGAGAATCAATTCAGTTTTTATCCCACTCATTATATATTATTCACTCATAGATATCTCAAATTACCACCAGAATCAAAAACCATGAAGACCACGAAGAGAGGTCTCAAAATCTGCCTTGCTGTATTCTTGTTCTTCTTGATCCTTCTTGCCACTGTGATTATTACACTAATCTTCACCGTCTTCAAACCCAAGAACCCTGAAATTACTGTTAAACCCATGGGTTTTCCACTTCCTGCTGGTATATCAGGCAATGTGACCGTGAACATGGAGGTTACGATAGTGAATCGGAACTATGGAAGTTTCAGTTACGAGACTTCCACTAGTTATGTGAACTTTCAGGACGTGGTTGTGGCTGAAGTTCCACTGGAAAGTAAAATGATTCCGGCTAGAACGACGGTGAATTTGACAACTTCTGCAGAGTTTATGATCGGAAAGTTGATGAAAGATCCCGAGTTTTGGAAGCAAGTTATAGAAGCAAACGGAACGGCGGTTCTGAGATCGGTGGCGACTCTTCCTGGGAAAGCGACGATGCTCAAGATTTTCAAGAAGAAAGCGACGGTTTATAACACTTGTGACATCTCTATTCATATTGCTTCATTGGGGATTGATTCTAAGTGTGTCTCCAAAATCAAGCTGTGATTGTTCGCCGTTTCTTGCTCATGTGTGTGGATAATTAATTAGTAAGACGGATTTGGTCAAGGAAGGTTGAAATAGGCGGGTAGAAACTTTTCTTGCTTTCTTCAATTTTCTTTTTGTTTGATTTTTAGTTTAAGAGTTTGTAATTATACATAACACCAAAATTTCAAAAAGGAAAAGAATTTAATTTTTAATGTCAAGCTTCTATCAATATATTTACACACAGTTGAAGCATGGATATGGAGTAGTCAAAAACGGCTTGTGAATAAAAAATATCATCAACTGCATCAAAGTATCATTTTTTTTGGCACCTTTACACAGATAGACAATTATGAATGGCTAATGATACAATTTGGATTAACAAATGCTCCCATACATTCCAGTCACTCATGAACGAGGTTTTTTTCAACCATTCTTGCGAACATTTGTTCTAGTGTTCTTCAACGATATATATTATTTTATAGTGTTGATTAGACAAAATATTTGCATCACGTGGAACAGGGAGGGTACTAAATAACTAACTAAATTAAATGTTCGTGCCTGGAACAGGTTTTTATTCGCCAAGTTGAGCATCAATTATATGCCAAACTAACTAAATCAAATGTTCGATGAAAAGGTTCAAGCTGCGCTTCTAATTATATTATTGGGACAAACTGAATGGATTTTGGGGCTTCATTCATCAGGAGGAGGAATTGAGGCTGGTTTATCTCAAGATGTGCAAAGGGATGAAGTGTTGCAGCTATTGAAAAGTAATTTGGCAAGTGCTCAAGGGAGAACGAAGATCATGGCTTAAGAGCAGTGGAAGAAGCAATATCTGATTCAAGGAACAGTATATATCGCCTATTTGACATTGACAAAAGAAGTTCAAGCTCAATACAGCTTTACTTATTAATTTACGGCGACTTATCATATGAGGATCTTCTTTTAACATGTGGAAAACAAAATCACATTAAAAATATGCATGGGCTGACAAAAATTAGGAGCCATAAATGAATCTTTGTGTACATTACACCGAATAAAGATACCGAGCTTCTTTCCAATCTACAAACCAGTTATAGTTTATAGTTAATAAGTGCATAAGGATCCAATACAATTAATTAAGTCGGACACTTAATATTAAATTATGCATGCAGATAAGATTTTATAGTTAGTTTCGGTGGGAGAATTTCATTTATATGTCGGGAGGTGTATGAAATCAAAGGGCCACAGCCCCAAGCATGACCTCAAAAGATTTAAGAGAGAGAGAGAGAGAGATTATAGAAGACAAGTATTAAAGAGGTCACGAGTGAGAGCAGGGTTGGTGGTGCCTTCGGATTTAGACAGACAAGAACATCATTCCAGAATCAAAACACAACTTTGGTCACCTATATGTGTGTGTGTGTGTCCCTTTCCATGATTTCTAAATTCTAAGTTACGAGGTAATGTCTAATTTTTGTTATTCTGAAGTCTCGTTTTAAATTGATTATATATACTTAAGCCATGGCGTATGTTGTGAGTGACTGAGTGTCGATGGTCAAGGAGGACATTCTACCAATTAAGTGTTACACACCTTTGGTTTCCCAATTTGGTGTTGGTCCATCAATAAACTTTATTAATATAATATTTATCATCATTAATATTTTTTATTGCTCATGACTCTTTATATATGTGCTAGTATTTAGGTGTATGTATATATAGCTAACCATATTATCTTCAATGACTAAGCTAAGGTTGTATCATTTATATTGCAAAAAAAAACTCATAATATATGATATGTCTGGTATTAAATAATTAATTAATTAAATTATTTGATCTTAAAACATGGGGCAAGAAATTGAAAGTTAGTTATCGCCAAACTCAAACAAAGATGAACTAACAGAATTTTGTCAAACAAACATGACTCAAAATAAAATAAAATTTTGTTATCAATTTTGAAGATGAACCTAAAATTTATTGTTATGTGATTTAAAAATTATAAGTTTGAATTTTAAAAATAACATTTTTATTTGCAGGAGGCTGAGTCCATCCGTCTTTCTTCAAAATCTATTTAGCATGAATCTTCTGTACTGAATCATTCTTAAATGGTAAGTTTGATTAAAAAAGAAAGAAAGAGAGAACCATAATATTATAATATTGTCAAAGATAATGTATATCAAAGTGTGAAAGTGATAGGGAGAAAGGGCGAAATATATATATGTCAAGAAACGAGAGAAGATAGTAGATTTTCAAAAACTTTGCTTGCATTCACAATCAATCGCGGGTCTAAATAAACAATAATGACATGGGGTGCTTATAATTCCTTGTCACGGGATCAATCAATACAAATAGACCTCATCTATAATAAAATAATTCAGCAAAGCAACACAAACTAAAGTTTGTAATTTGACTCTCGACAAAAGAATGGGGGTAGCTACCTAGCTTTTGAGTGTCAAAGGTTGGCACATGGTGGTTACTTATTGTTCTATTCCTTCTCTGCATGCCGGCCCCACGGTGTTTGACTACTTAATTCACCTCTTCGTTTTCCACCTGCCTTCACACGCTCCACACACAACGTACACACACAAACACACGTCTGTGTGTGTCTGTGTGTGTGACATATCACTCGTAGTATATCTAAATCTTAATATAAAAATTAATTTATTTATTTATATAAATTAAAAAAATTAACTAAATTAATTATAATTAATATATTATTAATTTGAGTAAATTATAGAGTATATACTATAAATTTGTCTTGAATGTTAGATTTAGTTATAATTAACTAATTTATTTAGCTTCTTTACTCTATCTAAATTAATCAACTAGATCTTATATTAAAAACTGGATTCTATGAGCTAGTTAATTTTTTTATATAGATTAGATAAAATAAATAAATTAATTAATTATAGGTGATGTAAGAGTTAGTTGATTAATTTGGGTTTATTGATAAATATATAATATGAATTTATATTAAGAAGTTAATTTTAATCATAATTAACTTATTTATTTAAATTTTTTAATCTATATAAAAGAATTAATTAATTTTTATAATTAGAATAAGAGGAAGTATAGTTTGCCCAATATAGTATATGCCAATATAATAAAATAGAAGAAGGAGAACAGGGGAGCGATGTGATAGAGATAAGAGAAGATCAATGACTACTACCATTATTACTCTATTTTAATATCTCTCTTTTAGAGGAAGATGAGACACACGTCAACTTAATTTCTCTGTTTCCTTCTGATTAAATTAAGTATAATGATATGATAGAAATAGTGTTGGAGAACAATGATATCATTGATTTATCTAAACAGGGTATTATCCAATAACACGAGATCGATGTTGATTCGACAGTAAATATGGCCTTTTTATTATATATTTAGCAATCTATATAGCCAAACTGTCCAACCTCCAGCCACTAATCAGTTGATTAATTAGTAATTAACTTAAAATATAGCTGATAACTAATTAAAATTAGACACATTTATACCGTATAATCCAAATTAAATTTTGCTTCGTGCTATTATGACTGTTGCATCATACATATATAGGATGCTTTTGCTTTATCTCTTAAATATACCTAGTTTCCAGAATATGATGAGTAAAAAAAAGTGAAATTTTATGTGTCTAGATAAGAATTATCCTAGGAAGAAACATTACATACACGACAAAACTAAAGAAAAATTTCTTGAAGTTCCATGGTTGAAATTATCCAGTTTTTTTTATCGCAATTGTTAATTAATAAGTGTAAAAATGAGGTACGCGTTTAACAAAACTGAGCTAAGATTTTCAGTAAAGTAAGGTGAGGTCGGTCGATTCCACTTGTGATCAAGGAGTTAATTAGACCGTTGATCTACCAATACAAAACACAAATCGCATCATTATTATTAATGGGTGTTAACCTTTTGATTGATTATATTACCTAACCCATGATGTTAACTAATATATAGCCAGGTGCATGGGTTCACATTAATTGATATCTATTGATGGGGTTCCATTTATATGATCACAGTAGACAACTATATTTTAACTTCTTTTTTTATATTGATTAAGAATTATCAACTAATCCAACTTTATGGATTAGCAAAAAATTGGATCATGCCGGGGAATATTTAGATCTTTCTTTTATTTAATGTTTGATTAACCATAATAACATTCCACCATGTCTTAGATACAAATTAAATATAAAACAAAGATTCAGGCAGTTGATATTAGTCTGTCTGGTTCCACCAATATGAACGAAATTTTCAAAATCGAGACTAATTTAGTATTTATTTGTATTAGATTTTTGCAATGTTCTCGATCTTTCTAACGATTCTCCCCAAGAGTATGGATTGTGTATTTGTGTGTGTGTTTATTGTCCTGCAAAGTTATTGGATATTTTCTACACCACTTGTGGTATTTATTAGGCACGTGAGACAATTTTATTCACTAAATTACTGGGTTATGCTCCTTAATTAATATCATAAAAAGTAATTCATATAACAGACAAGATTATAAGGTTATCAATATGTATATATTACATGCCACTAGATAGTAACTACGCACCATTAACATATGAAAGAAATTGGGGAAAATGATATTTGGGTCTCTTATCAGTAAATTATTGACACTTTCATCTTTGAACATATATATATCATTGTTTAAATATTTAATTCACATCCATGATAATAAATATTAACAAATTTCCCTTTAAGTACGAACCATTGATAATTCTCTTACAAATTATAATTCCTCTAGTTTTAAATATAGGAATTAATTAAAAAATTTATTTTTATTCTAAATATAATATTTTACTTCACTCTATTTATTAAATTTATAATTCTCTTTCCCCATACTATCTTGAATTGCAGGTATAAAAGGGTTTTCATAAAAAATGATAGTAATTCTGAATACAGATAATTAAACGAGATTTTTAAAAAATTAATATATATTTTTTATAAATAACTAATATAATTAATTTGTCGAGAATAAAGGTAAAGTGAGTATCCAAATGTCATTCTTTCAAACTTTGACTTATGCATGAAGAACTGAAAGTGAAAGAAGTTTATATGGAATGAAATTTCAACTTCAATTAAGGAGGAAATAATTAATCAAGAATCTTCATATATAAAAGTGTACTTCCTACATGTAAAAGGATCCTGTAAATTAATAATGAATAAGAAGAATTAATAAATAGTTGCTTGAAGAAGACGTACGTATTGAAGAAAGAATAGAGAGAGAGAGAGAGAGAGAGAGAGGTGAAAGACAACATTTTTCTGGTGGAATTTTCAAGTGAGAATGTCCTTAAGGCGTCTGTGCGCTTCTGTTTTAAATTAATGCTTCAGCACATGGAGGGGTCTTCTGTTGCAGCCGTTTCTTAATATTTTCTTAATTAAAATGAATGGCCTGCAGGAGGTAGGAGAAGAATTAATAATATTTAAACCTATCAATCTACTTTTCCTCTTTGTTAAATAAATGTTCCATATTATATCCCATTAAATTCAATTCTTCCCACAGTACAACCAAACGTTCATCTTGTTATTATTCTCTGTTTGAATAAGCTCTAACCAAATTAAATATTAACCCGTGTGTATATTAGATTGCTTAATTAAAGATTAGCATGTGCTATTACAGAAAATAACATATTTGCCTCTTCAACTCAGCCAATATTCAGCTACGTACTAATTATTGACAAAATTAAATTCTCCCATAGAAAGACACGTTGATATCAGACCTTATTCAAGACTTTGTTATCAAATACTAATGGATCATTATTAGCTTCTAATCGATGTTGATTATAATAACCTAAAACTAATTTTGTCTGTTTCATAGTTTAGACATATGAAATCTGTCTCGTTCGCTGGTTTCGATCACTGCTGTATATATATACAAATAATATAAACGTATAAAATTAATTAAATGCCATATTAATTAACCTTTGAACTAGAAATATTAGGTGCCATGTTACTAAATAAGGCCATCGCATTTCTGACACTTCCTACAAACAAAATAAGTTATGAAATAATAGAGACCTCGCTATTATAGTGTACTAATAATACATTCTTTAAGTTTTGTAATTACCTACGCCAAACTTAAACAGCTCTCTTCTCGATCGCCTTTAACAATCAAAGACACCACAGCCATTGTATTCTGTATACAGCTCCATGATTTTAATTTCACAAGAAGAATATCAACAATTTTATGATCATTCAACCAAAATAATTAACCAACATGGACAAGGGAAACAAACTGAGCCCTCTTTTGTTGAGTTCTGTGTAGTTCATCCTGTTCGTTCCTTTGGTATTCTTCTCATCTTTACTCTGAACTTCATCTCTTTTCGAAGATGAAATATGCTCTGATGTAAACCCCTTACCCTACAGAATCACCACCAACATGTATACATCGTTTATAAACCAGAAAAATTAACTTGTTACTAAAATAGATGAGAAAATAATCAAATATCAGTCGTTATCTTCAACCGATTAATTAAATTTCTGGAAGAACTTCACATGCTGAAATATTAATGATCTAAGGTTACCTTAGAATCAGCACATGTATCATGATCATCAGCTTTCTTTCTGGAAATCATGTCAGTTGGATTCAAATCTCCATCCTAAAACCAGAAGGTAATATATATATATATATATATCATAACAGATGATGGTGAAGAGGAAATAAAAGTAGCTGAATATATAGCATAATCTATCTATATGTACCTTGGGACTATTGAGAGGCGAAGTAGCAGTGTCCTCCAAAGGGTCATCTTCTAAAATCTGATTGGCTCGTGATTTCTTGAGTCTGAGCTTCATATCAGGAAGATTTGGGGGAACCCCAAAATCATTTGAAGAGAGTGAGGAAAGAAGAAGATGATGGTTGTGGTGGTGTGAGAATTTGCATGCAGCACAAGAAGCAGCATCTGAGACCAGAGAAGAAGAGCCATCACCGTCACACAAACTGAAACAAGAAGAATTTGTATTTGATGAGAAATCTTCAAAGTACGAAGTCCATCCACTTTCTTCCTCCTCCTCATGATCAGTACAGTCTATTAGGTCTTTCTTAGACGAAGATGCAGGTTTGGCCATGGAGGATGATGAGTTCAGAGAGAGAGAGAGAGATGGATCAGGAGAAGGGTTTAGGGTAGAAGAAAGAGGGAGGGATTTATAAATAGGAAAAAATGAGGAGGAAATTAAAGGGAACAGCATGATGTAGAATCTTGAGGGTGGGCCAGGGGATGTTGAGAGGAAGTTAAATCAACAGTTGAAGCTGCAACAGAAAACCAAGGCTATGCCTAGAGAGAGAGAGAGAGGACGTGCAAACTACAAACAAAACATAGACATGGAGGGGGTTGACCTTTTTGGATTGATAGGTAGAGGTGGACAGGCCACTTGGCCTGCGGCCTGCGCTACATTTGGCTTAATTTATTTTAAAAAAATACACATGTTCAAGGGTTTTTTAAAGCCTTATGTATTTAATAGATTAAGCTTAAGTTCTTTGAGAAGAGCTCATTACGCCTATTAAGAGGTCTGATTTATTTTAAATTAATTAAAATAATATTATACAAAATTATTTTATAACATTTTAACATTTCCTAATTTCCAAATCCCTAACTCATTCTCTCAGCCTCTCAGTCGCATCTCATCTCTCTCACTGAGTCACTCATCGCTCTTCCTCCTTCACTCACTTGCACGCGTCGCTCCTCCTCCCGTCGTCATTCTTCATCTCCTCGCCGCTACAGCGGCCCAGCAAGTTCCTCCTCCTCCTCCTCTTCTCCTTGTTATTCTTTAATCAATGGATTAAGAAAGACCTAAGAAGCTCCATAGATTAAGAACAAAGAGGGTGAGAAAGACTGAGATCCTCCTCCTCCTCCTCCTCCTCTTCTTCTTTTTCTTTAATCAATGGATTAAGAAAGGCCTGAGAAGCTCCATAGATTAAGAACAAAGAGGGTGAGAAAGCTTGAGATCTGTCACAAAAAACAGATGTTGTGTTTTTACATAAATATTCTTTGATCTTTTGTTATATCCTTCTTCGTGAAGCTCCTTTCAGTAGAGGTTTTTTTCCCGATACACTTGATTATTGACGTCTGTAATTTCTTATTTTTTCTTCATTTGTTGCCTTTGCTTTGTTTGATAGTGAAATGCGATCGGAGGGCTTGTAGATGGTGGGTCTCAAGTTGATTTTTTGTGTTGCTTGTGTGTGTTTGTTGTTTTGGCAACACTCCTGATTCTTTCTTTCTTTCTTTTTTTCCTCTTTCCTTTTCCATTTTCCTTTTTGAGTTAGATTTGTTGCTGGAATTTGACCTGTAATATTAGTATGAGTTGAATAATATAATATAATAAATTTTGAAAATATAAGCCTCTTAACAGCCATATCAAGCCCTTATATAGTTCAGAATTGGAAGCTATTTTCCCTCATCGGATATACTCATTTCCACTACATACAGTTCAGTATGTTTCTTTTGGAGTTTGAAAAATTGGGTTTGGTTTTAATTGATTTATAAAATTAAACATGACAAAATCAATTGTAAACAAAAAAATTACAAAGTATATGGTGATCTCATAAGTTATTATTACTTGCATTTCAATTCAGCTTTTTCATTATGTTTTTTGAAAATTTATCCAAATACTTTATTTTCAGAAAATCGTTTCTTCCAAAAAACATGCTCATAAATTAATTTTATGATCTATTTTGCCCAATGTTAATCCAAATATGAAGCATGTGGGAGTGGCTTATAAGGAACGTGGTTAGGAGTTTCATAATTGATTTCTATTAAATGTGATTATTTGAATAATTTGTTAAGAAACCATGAATCTGACCTTTAAACCCCAAATAGATTTAAAAATGATTTTACAGTGTATCCAAATAGGCGCACATAATCAGTTGGAGATTATATTTAGATTAGGATTTTTAATACAATAATTTATCGCAAAACTTACTTTTTTTGTTAACATATAATAAGGATATGCTCTCTTTCTTTTAAAAGTAAAACATGGTGAATATATAGTTTAGTTAAGAGGTTACCTTTTTTATAATAATTGTAGATCTATTATTATATTACTAAAAAATTAAAACCCTTTTGTATTTTGATAAAAATTGTTATCGCAAATATCCATATGCACGAAAGCGTGGTATCATTCGATTGTATTTTACCCATCGACTGATGTAATTTTGAGTATGATAGGAATACCCGTTATCTTGTGTACTTTCTATTTTGTGAATACGATATATGACATCTGTTAAATGTAATAATCCCGTACAATGGGCTACAGGATACGCCCAAGTATTCGGTGTGCCCAATCTCATATGTTTGGGCCTTTTGGGGTCTAAGCTTTGTTAAGGCCATTAATTGATCACTTGGGCCATGCTGCCCAAGAACAAAGACTAACCAAAAACTCTTTTACCAGAAATTAGCAAATGAACTAATAAACGCGACACAGTTAATAGATGATTATATTCTTTAAATATAATATATCTTAGGTTTGAGTCAGGCCATATGCATATAAAATATTTTATAAGGAGAGATAAAACTTATTTCAATAATTTCTATACTCCAAAAAGATTATTTTCCAACTATTCACTAGAAAATACCACTTGTACTCTATAAAAAAGAATTAGCACAAGGAGGGTCTGTATATGAGATGTGCATTTGGTGCCCATATTTATATTTACGAGTAAAAATATATCCCATATTCAATTTCATCAATCATGACCATCTCAACTGTACTTTAGAAAAGTGTCACTCAACATATAATTTTTTGTATTCTCAAGGCATCATAATATAACTACCTCAGTACTTCTTATGCAACATTTAATGGCTTTCAAACTTTTGAATCAACTGTGCATGCTTATTAAATTGTGCTTAAAACATCTAAATATAAATGGAAAACTGCTGGGGGGGGAATCTTCCATTCAAATTTTTATTACCTAAAACTATATGAAATTTGTTTAAGGACTAACGAGTATAACTCTTTAACTGTGTGTATAAGTATCTTTAACTATTTGCAAATATATTATGTTTTTACCTTTGGAATAGAATGTGTTTAAGTTAATCAGTTTTACTGGATGCAGCTTTTTTTTAAGTTGTCTATAACATATTTTTAACTATATAAAAAAATCTTAGAATAAACTAATATAGTTAAATTTAAGGGATAAAAATAATAAAATTGCAAATAGCATGAATTACATAGGGCTTACCTATCAAGGGTACGCGCTAATCACATTTTTATAGGAATTAAAAGCATCGGAGACATTATTTAATTACCCTTTTATGACGTTAGTTGAAAGAAGAGGAACTAATAAAATCCATATAACGACCCAAACTGCCCTGGCAATATTCTTAGACAGTAGCATTATATATCTTCCTTCTCAACTAAAAGCGTGTGCAATGATCCCATGAGAATGAATAAAAACATTGAGAAATTAATTATAGATGAATATTCTAAACATGAACATGAAGATACATATATAATAATGATTATTATTCCTTTTTTTATCTTTCTTTTTGTTGATATGATAAAAGAAAAAAAATTGAATTCCAAAAACATTGTAGAGTAGTAGTTAGTTCTCATCAAGGATATATGTTGATGTTGGGACGCCTACCAACTCCGATACTGAAGTAAGAAGGGGATTTAAATTTCATAATAAATAATCTACCAATAAGACATATATTCAATAAACAAGGCATTTAAAGAACTGTGTCAAATCATTAATGGAAGTTCGTGCAATTAATTTCTTATGCCAAGAATCCTCCATTGATCCAGCTTTCAATATCAATATTCCATGTATAAATGTACTAAAGCGGTGTCAAGTTATTACTCGTACAGAAAAAAGTAACTAAATTTTGGGAATTTTATAAAGAGTGATATAAATGAAACATTAGTTAATGATAAGGCGTACTCAAACCTAGCAATATATAAATAAAATCTATGATCTTTTTCAAAGTTTAATAATGCTGAGGATAAAGCCCAAAACATAAATTAAAGTTTGAAGAGCTATACTAATTAATTAAGTCCACCTACAAAAAAAGTACAACCCCCAAACAATGGTAGGGCACTACTATGTCCCCGACAATTTGATCAATTGCCCATTGAAAGCATCTTAGGCATCTCTTGACCCAAAATGCATCCCTCTAATTAATTAAACATATTCATAACCTTTACATATATATATATATATATATACACATATACCCTTTTGGAAATTAATTCAACTAAGCAATGGGTTGCAAAAAACAAAAACAAAAAAGAGAAAGGATCAAATAGACAACGATACAGAAATTGGAGAGCCAATTCTACACGCACACCAAGTTTTCTTATCCCAGACTATACAATGTAGGACTTAACCTTTTGTTTTGAATATTCTCAAACACTCAACACTTTTAATAGTTTTCGTTATCTCCATCACTAATTAATTTGATATTGTTAGAATGCCCAATTATCTCCAATCAAATAGACAACGATTAAAACAACACATGATTTATTTATGTGATTACACGAAGAACACGTCAACAAGTTGACAATTGTTTTTGGGGGCATTAATGTGTATGATGGATGAGTAGGCATGAACTTGTTTTTACCTAGTCCTGATCAAATTGACCGAAGTGCACGAGCCATGCCCTCCAATAAGAAATAGTAAATTAAAAAAAAAAAGTAGAGACTAGGAGTATTGAAAAAGGAAGAAGAGTAATTAATTAAGGAGGGGTGACTTTGAAATTTGATAGATTTCCTCAACAATAAAGTAGAGATTAAGTTTGACCTTTTCGGGAGAGTATATGTATTTAATGGTACCAAGAAAGCATTGCCTCTGCGTGGACCGGCCGAATCCTTCAATTGCGCCGGTGCTGCACTTATGTCTCTCTATTTATGTTTTGTCACTTTCTTTATTTTCAATCCAAGTCAACCTAGATTAGTTTCTTCAACAATGATTAAAAAATTTACAGTCCCTTGTGTTGTGTCACATGTGTATGTGAATCTCTCTCTTACTATCCATACCCCTTTCACGTTAACACACACACAAACACACGTGCGCGTGTGTAAAAAATACTCATGTTCAAAGATAGATAATGTTGTAGAATTATAGATGAGGTTGCGAGAGGATGAAAAGAAGAAATAGATAAATGAATATATAAGAAATACTCATATTATTTCTCACACACTTTACTATTATACATGTAATTAATGACACTATTATTTTTGTTGGACAGTTATCACTAACATGATCCTAATATATATAATCTTAATTTTCATGAGAGAAAGAGAATGTGTATGCTCCTTTTTACCCAACGTAAACGACACATAAGTGCTAGATTTGAATGTAATTTTTGACTTTTTTCCTTTAATAATATTGGAACACTTATTATAATGTTTTTTTTAAAAAAAAAACGATTCGCTTCTACTTGACTCAATCTAGGTTCATTAAATCCCTTTCATTTTTTTTAGAAAAAAAGTATTGTTGAATCAATGTATACCTTCATAACACTACTATCATTTATAGAAAAACATCAAAATATTACCACTCAATTCTTATATATAAATTATTTATAGAAGAATAATTTATCCCTAAATATAAGTAATTTATAGGATAATTAGTGATTATTTTTTATTTTTTTTACATTGATTGAATATAAAAATCTTGTAGAATAATTAATTGTATTTTTTTCAATATCATTTTTTTAATAAGGATAAACATATAAAATTTTATCAATTTAATATATCTTTAGACATACAATAATATAGTAAAAGTGACTCGGATAAAGGAAGGTGGTATTTTGGCGGTGAAAGATTGAGAGTTTTGACTTTTTAATATCCTAATATTTTATGCATGTTGAAAAATTATGAATCGGGGAACAATATGCTTGAATGACAAAACCCTCAACCTATATCAGAAGCTAAGTTATGTAGTGGTAGTAAGTAGGAGTACTTTTGTATAAGAACACTTGTATGGCTCTGACCGTGCCAAGACCCAATGGGATGGCATTCCATCTTTCAAGAACTGGGCAAGAGAGACCTTTTCCAGATTTGACCTGATCAATTAAATGGGGAAGAGAAGAAGAAGACTGGTTTATCATCATCATGCATGTAGGAGGAGGTAGGGTTTAGTCATCCATATACGTCTTGAAGTCAATGATAACAATAATGGATATGGGATCCACTTGCCTTTGCCTTCAACCTCATGACAGCTACGAGTCTAAGACTACTCCCATACTCTAACATGGATTCCCTCTTCCTTCTTCCTCTGTCTCTTTTGCCACCACTTTCCCTCTCACTTATTCTTATTTTCTTTAATGTATCATTTATGAACCCTCCAACTACCCACAAACAAAAGGGTTTGAAATTTGGAGCCAAAGTTCTGGATATATATACTCCCTCCTACCCTTTAATTATATAAATTACTTTCAACCACTTCATTGTTAAAATTAAGAAAAAACAATTAATCCTCTAAATGACTTACTAGTATATTAGGAACAATGATTTTTTTTTAAAAAAACGTTTTATAATAAGGATAATGTGAGTATAGTTAATCAAATTATTGGTTCACAAATTTTAGTTTAGGTCATTTTTATAAGGCACATTTAGGAGGGATGATTGATCCTTTTCAAAAGTCACTAGATGAAGGAGTATTTATTAGTACATTTTAATAATTTTTCTCCTACTATATAAAAAAACATTTTCAAACAAATTTTTATTGGTTTTATTATTTTATTTTCATGGATTTAAAAATAAAATAATTAGAAAGAGTTAGTGCTTTAGTAATCTCTCTTCAATTTCAGTAAGGTACTAAGAAGTGTTTTATTAAAAAGATTAGAAAAAATATTTAGTAGTTAATATATAGTGAAATATAAGAATATATGTGTGTGTGTGTACTATTGGTCGTATACTACTACTAATAAATTTTAATCTCTGCTGTTAGGGGACGAAACGAATTAGAAGTAGGGGCATTAAAAGGCAGATATATCAATTATGGTGAAATTAAAGCTCAAAACCATGGGTCACGAGAGTTTTAATTGAGAGGGGCAAAAGAATATTAGTAGTATAAATATATATATATATATATATATATATATATATATATGATGAGAGATATTATTGGGAGATGGAATAAATTAAATAAAAGGTAGAATTAATGAGGAATTATTGGTCACAGGAAGTGAACAATCTAAATAAAAAAAGTGCAGTGAAGAAAGGGAAATTGTGAATGCATGGCATGATAGGGACATGTATGTGGTTTAAATATTTCCACAACTACCTTCATCTCACATCTTCTCTTTCTTTCTACCTTGCTGTCCATTACACAAAGCACACACTGGATAGCCTCAATTTTAAAAACTCCTTTCTGTAGTTCTTGTATTGGGTTAATTTATATTCAATTATCCTTTTCTTATCCTAAATTAATCTGTTGCTCATCTAACATCTTAAAATATTTTTCTATTAACATTAAATATCTTAAAGTATTTTTGTTTTAATAATTTTTTATTCATCCAATATTTGAAGGTATTTTTTATTAGCATTCAGTATCATAAATTTATTATAATATTTTAAAGTAATAGTTTAAGAGATAAATCGTGAGTAACTACTTTTAATGATAAACTGAGAAACATTAATAAAAAAATGTTTTTTTAAGTTTTAATCACAATTACACTTACAGTTTAGAAGTTGAAAATGCAGAAATGTAATTAACCCCCCTCCCCCACCTAAAAAAATCAATTTTCCTTAATTCCACCCCGGTCCAACCCTCATAACAATAATAAAAAAAAAATCACAAAACGACAACTATGTGGTCGCGTTTCAGTCATAAGGCCCACTGTTGGGGAATTCCTTCGGCCATACTTAGAGGGGTTAATATGTCATAATGACATAATAATTTCATAAAGGTCCCATTTGGAGTGTAATGTGCTTGGTTGTCAATCTCAATGTTCCTTGGAAAACTACTTGTGTCTTTGACATTTCCCCCCACCGAAATAAAAACCTTCTTTATATGTATGTGCTAATATTTATAGATTTTAACAAATAATCCAATCAAGATAATACATTTTCTTACCATAATAACAAATCTAATTTATCAAATTTTAGATTCTAAACACTGATCAATTGTTTCGTAACAAATAAGAGCATCGTAAAATGTTTGCGATAAATTTGTAATGGATTTGCAAAATTTTCATGAAAATTTTTACGACATATAGCTTTTGCGATATATTTGTCATGAAAAATTGCATTAACCTTAATCTTAAACTTTAGATGTCCATACAAACATAAATTACTATGAGACGAGATTATTAGTTAATTTGCCATAGGTGGTTATATTATTAGCGCGCGTGTGTGCGTATGCGTTGACATTTTGCCAAAAAATGACCGCTAGTAAAAATTATTTTGACCACAGGTCTATCTCCTAGTCTAATTAATATTCAAATAATAAAGCACTTTATCTGCAGTGATTAGGATTCGATATGGACCACCAAACGCAGCGTTTGAATTTGGAAAGCCAGCTAAGGCTATAGAGATATCACCTTCGTTGTCCACTTAATGCTCTTGCACGCCATAGCCTCCTTTCACGCCTTTCAATGAATGCCATTGAATCACAAGTTCCTACCTCATTGACTCCAATCAATATAGAAGGTGGTAAAATTCGCTAGTGATATCCTTACCTTTAACAATATTTTTCAATAGGCATTTGATTGTTAGTATCCCTATTTTTTTTAGATTTTATTACCATATACCCAATTAATTGACTACTTTTAACAATATTATTTTACCTAACTATATATATAAGTCTATTTTGACTAAAAATTTTAATTTTTAATATAAATTTACTTATTAATGAATGTCTTACAATTTTACTCCTATTAAAAAATAGAGAGAGAGAAAAATGAGGTAAAAAAAATGTAGAGTAATACTCATTTTTAAGTAAAATCAAAATTTTAAAAAAATAAATTTAACACATATTAAATGATTTAATTTAACCAATATTTATTGGTATGTGAGAATTAATTAAGGTGAACTTATATATTAAAGTGTGAATTTTAAACATAAATTACTTTTAATTAATTTATATAATATATCTATCTAATTTTAAATTTAAAACTTTATTTATATTATAAATTTACACTATAGATAAGTTTTTATATTTATAATTAGAACGAATATACTTTATTTGTCTTTTTTTCAAAAGGGTTTTTTAGAATCTCTTTTTGTCTTAAAATATAAGGAATTGAATCACATTTTTTTTAACAATCAGACCACTTTATACCCCTAACCCTTTGAAAATTGTAGGAAGTGCTATAGTAGTTTGGAAACAAGTTTTTATTATTAGTTGAATAGAGGCAAGAATGAAAAGTGTGGTAAAATTTTATATATTTTATTAAATTGCTAACTGCTTTTTATTAATATACACGCACACATAAAACAATTGAAAAACCTTAATATAAGAAATGGAGGGAGTAATAAGAAAATGAGACAGATAATATTTTGGTTAGAACGAATGTAGGGATGGAAAATTGAATAGAGGAGATGGCGTAAGACAGACATGAGCGTGGTAATTATGGGGCATTGACATGCACAGATGTTGCGTACGTGGCTCATACGTGTCCATAAATAAAGAGGGACCATAATTCCGTAATTCTACATTTCAATAAAAGAGAATCAAAAGATCATGGTCGTCTATGTATGTTTGTGATTTGCGTAATTTCAATATGAAATATAAACTTACAAATATAATAAAGTAGTGCACACGTTTTTTTTCTCGTATTAATTAATTAGGAAGCGTCCATTTTCTGAAAACAGAAACGTTGTCTTCTCTCAAAACTCAAAAGAGACTTGATGAACATGTTTAATTGTTGACAAGGTTGAAGGAGAGGATCATGAATCAGAGATGGGAACTGTGCGTGACGGGCAGGTGTCATGTTTTCCTGGGATTCCTATTCAATCCCTCCTTATTTTACGTTCTCTACATTTATTGTGCCAAAGCCCTATTATTATTTCCTTTATCTCTGTTAATTCTACCATTTTCTTTCCTTCTTTTTGCTCCTTTCTTTCCTTTCCCTGTCTTTGTTTATGCGTATTTATATTAATTTTTAGCATACATATTAACAATTAAGAAATACAAATACAACCATCAATATATTAGATTTCCTTTTAATGTTTCAGATACACTTTTAATTTATTTATTTAATCTATTACTTTCATAATTATCTCTCTTACTCCATAGCTAAAGTTAGTAATATAATTGTTAAAAAGAATAACAATATATTAATAAAATAAGAGAGGAAATAATTGGCAGCGATATTATATATTGAGAGATATACACATGAATCATGATTTAATACCATATCATTGTCAATAAGGATCAAAATTGTTGGTTCCATTTATTGTGCAATGCATGACACTATATATATGCGTGTGTGTGTGTGTGTGATATTAAAATTATTTATATGTAAATAATTGAACTTTTTTTTCCTGAGTATTATAAAATTTTAAAAATAAAATTGATTAATGATGCTATTGAGATATTATTAATTAGAATACTAATACCCCAATAATTTATACGGTGGAATGATCTAAATATGATCGTTAGACTTAAAGTGATATATTTATAATTGAATCATATTGTACAGTATTTTAAGAATAAAGTTGATGATTGATTAATAATTCCTACATATTCCATTGTAATAGATTTGTATATGCAGTACTTTATTCTCTTTCTTTGTTTTTAAGAAGAATGCCTCAATCATTAGATAATAAGGCACATAATTACCAACTCGTATTTAGACTAATTAGTTAGAGGTTGATCTAGCTTAACCAATGGTTTTGACTTTGTAATTTGGGTACGTAGCAAACGTATGTGACAGGGTAGCCGCATGAAAGGGTTATTCAATTCTTAATCTAGATTAGTCGGTAGCAGTTGTTGTGTTTGAAAGATGGTATGTCTTGGAATACCGAAGGAGAAATACAAAAAAGAACTATGGCACAAAATTAATTAATATTTACATTATGGGACCACGAAAATTAAACTTGCAGCATTCTCTCATTTAATTATATGGGGTCATTTTACTTTCAACTGATGACAATGGATAATCAAACGTATTATCAAGACTTATTTTCTTAGGCAGTTGTAGTCATCCATGATATATAATGCAAAAAACGCACGAAATATATTTACGTCATATATATATGGTCATAATTATAGGGCATATTTAGATAAGAGTTTAAAAAATTATTTATAAAAAAGAGAACTTTTAGAAAAATAGTTTTTGGAGAAAAATTTATAAAAAAAAATAGTTATGAATAAATGAGTGTTTAGATAGTTATTACCAGAAGTACTTTTATAATTAAAAAATTATAATAAGGGGCATGATTTTATTAAAAATAGGAGAGAGAAGAGAGGGTAGAAAAGAGAGATGAGAATTAAAGGATAAATAATATAAGAAAAAATTAAGATAAAATAATAATTAGATAGTTTATAATTTTTTTTACTATTTTAGAAATTAGGTTCAGTAATTTATCTAAAATTTTAGTTTAAAACTATAGTTTTATTCAAAAGTCTTTTAGGATAAATAATATTTATTTATTTTAAAAAATTTAAATTAAAGTTGAGACTAAAAGCCTATTTAAAATTTTAGTTCTATGTTTTTCCAAATACACTCACAATCAAACGTATTAACGTGCCACCTACAACAACAACGTAACTCATCACCGTCATCATATAAGAAAGAGAGTGAGGGAGAGGGATCGATGATGTATATAACTTTTTTATTTAATAAACGTGGGAGGGCATATTGCATGTATGCGATTAAAACGATGACAAAACGTCAAACGAAAACTTAATTTTATTATTTCTTGATGATATTTATAAAGTAGTGAGAAAATAAAAAGTTTAGTCATATTTATAAGATAGAGAAATTTTTTTACATGAATATACAATTTTATCCCTTTATTTATTACTGTATTAACTTTATTTTTATAAGTATAATGTATATTAAATAATGATAAAATTATAAAATTATTGAATTTTAAAGTGAAGTTAATAAAATTTAAGCTTTTTTAATTTATATAAAACACGTTAGAATTCGATTAAATAAGTATAATATTATTTTTTGGTACACATCGAACTAACTTTCTCATCGTCACGCATTCAAAATAACTTTAATAGATTTATGTTGGTTCCAAAATGTGAAACCTTGCGTCAGGCCTATAGTAAATATATGTTCTTCCATCGTTCCCACTCACTACCGCCACTTATACTTGTAGATATATGTCTTATCATTAGAGTAAATTAAATTAAATCCAGTTTGTTTTCCATATATGAGACACTATAATAATTAAACTTAACATTGAGAATATATATTCAATGACTTTATTTAGGTGGGTTCAATTGAATTTTTAATAAAATAAAAACGTCATAGATGATATACCTTTAATCTCCATGCGCGAATTAATCGATATCTCATCAATTAATAGGACACATGGGGTTTATAATTAAAGCGATCATATGAATAATAATTATTAAGATTGATATATTTGCTCACGCGTTGACAAATTTTATAGCATTATTCTTTTTGGAGGGATTAATTAGGATGTCAAAATATCCAATACATTTTAGGAAAGCATACAAAGTTACTGGCGAATTGTAATTTTGGAAGTAATACCATAAGGAAGATATATTTAGATTTCATGTCAGCGGTAATGAAGATATCTTTATCCCGTAATTTTAGTTAAATCCTTTTACTATAAAGCATTAAGACATACAGTTCTCAATATAAGATTCTTTTAACAGATAATAAAAAAAAAACAATACTTTAAATGTTCATTTGTGATTACTATGTAGTATATGGACATAGACATGCCTCAAATAAATAAGGATACTACGAGAAAGAAATAATTAATGTGAGAGACAAGAAAATATTATAACTTATATTTAAAATAAAATTTAAATTATGAAATAAACCTTAGGATGCGAAAAGATTATTACAGTAGTAGAAGTAATGTGGATAGGTAAATTGAATATGGCAAGGAAACAAAGAAAAAAACTTAAGAGTTGGTTTGGTAGCCGTCATTCGTTCCAAAAATATGCTCTCTCTCTCTCTCAAGAGCAATTACACCTCCTACGCTCACTATTAAATGCATTTGCACCCTCTCACTACTCTCTGCAATAACTCCCCCTCCTCCCTCCCTTCCTCTCTATCCCCCCCCCCCTCTTTTTCAATTCTCCCCTCTTGTTGTTCTTCATCATCATCATCATCTTCTTCTTCTTCTATCTACCACTCTCTGGCAGGTGAAATATCTTTGCTCAACCCCGCACTAACTTTTGAATCAGCTTCTCATTCTCTTCTAAGATCGTCATCTTTCTTTTCCCCTCTCCTTTTTTTCTTTTGTAATTGTAATTCTGACATTTTAAGCCGGTTGCTCTTTTATGGAAGCAGAAAGTTTAGGGCTACAGGCTGAAAGGAACGAGGATAGCTTCTCCTGATAGATAAGAGAAGTAGAAGAAAGTCTCTGAGTCAGATTCTTCCAGATCTTCGTGGAGCGAATATATATGTATATATTTATTCTTAATCTGATTTGGGTTGATTATGTATCAGAAAATCGTGAAGAAGATTTCCATTTGATTTCTTTCTTGCCTTTTTGTGTTATTATATTATATCATTTCTTTCGGTTCAGGTAACCGTAATCCGTTTTTTTTTTTCAGCGGTCAAGTTGATTTCTCGGACTGCGTTTGTCACACTTTTGCTGAAATTTCTTGCAGAGACTAAAGCGTTACTGTCAGAAATATAATAAAGAGGGGGTTCAGAAGTCAAGCGTTGTTACTGAGGTCTGAGAGAACTGAAAGGAGCTAGCTAGTTATTAGGGCTTCTGGGTGAGAAATATGCCTGCCGGGATTATGATTCCGGCGAGAAACATGCCCTCCAAGATCGGAAGGAACAACAACGTTGGTGCTGCGTTTGGATCATCCTCAGGCCTTTCTCTTGGTCAGGTCGGCTTTTCACCGATAATTTATTACACTTTTCTGATAATTTTGTTTACACTCAGACACTAACTTCATCGCTGCGTACGTCTGGATTATATAATCAGAACTCCAGAAGCCGCACTGTTTTCTTATTGCGAAATTTGGTCTCTACGAAGCGAATTGTACCATGAAAATCCTTTTCGATTCTCGGAAATCACGCTCTATATATTTCTCTTTATCTTTTCGTTGTTTGAGGTTACCCACTTCTTATGATTGGGTTTATTCCCCCACTAATCTTTTCGATTCTGCCCAAATTTTATCAAATAAAAAATGTCTGTTGTTAAGTAAATAGGCATCTACGTCGGCTTAAAAGAGTTTTTCTTGTTCGCTTGTTGTCTGTCTTTGAGTGAACTATTTTTTTCTCTCGTATTGTTTGTGTTAGATTGAAAAACAATAAGCCTTGGGAATCTTAAAAGATCTGTTAGAAATGTTCCAGCAGCCAAACATGATGGAAGGTCAGCTCCTCTCAGCACTGCACATGGCTCCAAACACATCGGAGAGCGACATTCCTCAAATCGGCCGAGACGACGATTTCGACACCGCCACCAAGTCCGGCAGCGAAAATCAGGAAAATGGCGCCTCCGGTGACGACCAAGACCAACGCCCCAAGAAGAAGCGTTACCACCGCCACACCCAGAACCAGATCCAGGAAATGGAAGCGTAAGATTAAGCTTCCTCTTCAATAAATTAAACGACTACTGTATTTCAGTTCTATAATTCAATGTTAATTATTCATACCCTATTTTACTTTTTTCGCAGTTTCTTCAAAGAGTGCCCTCATCCCGATGACAAGCAAAGGAAGGAGCTGAGTCGTGAATTAGGGTTAGAGCCATTGCAGGTGAAGTTCTGGTTCCAAAACAAGCGCACCCAGATGAAGGTACTTAATCATTAATAAAGAATTATATATTTTGTTTTGGTTTTTGTCTTTATCAAGTTGCTCGCAAAGGCTGAATCATTGTGATGATTTGCAGAACCAACATGAGCGGCATGAGAACTCACACCTTAGAGCCGAAAACGAAAAGCTTCGGGCAGACAACATGAGGTACAGAGAAGCTCTAAGCAATGCCTCTTGTCCTAACTGTGGTGGACCAACCGCTATAGGAGAAATGTCCTTCGATGAACATCATTTGAGACTCGAAAATGCCCGCCTTAGAGAAGAGGTACAATAATTTCTTGCCATATAAAGTAGAACTTCTTCGCCCCCAACTTTTCCACTGTTTACAAACCACTCGACTAAAGTTAATTTCACAAGTAAATCATACAAAATTCATATTCCTTTTACTATTTTCTTTCAAAATTCCGTGGGAACGTTTTGCTAATTTAGATATTATTGTCAACTACCAAAATTTTACCTTAATTAATCAGTGGCCATAATGGGTAAGAAATAAGATGAAAGATTATTATTATTATTATTATTATTATTATTGCACGTATTTTAATTAGTTAAAGAAATTGGGGAATAAAGATTCATAAGAGAAATAATAATCGTTGGACAAAAACTTAATGGTGAAAGTGGCTTTATATCTGATGATTCTGGGAATGGTTGCGTTGGTGATCAGGTTGATAGAATTTCAGCAATTGCGGCCAAGTACGTAGGGAAGCCAGTGGTGAACTATCCGCTACTTTCTCCATCTTCGGTTCCACCTCGTCCTTCAGAGCTTGGGGTTGGTGGTGGTTATGGTGGACAGGCGGGGATTGGTGGCGGCGCTGGTGGGGACATGTATGGAGGAGCCGGAGATCTCTTGAGGTCGATAAGTGGACTGACGGAAGCTGATAAGCCGATGATCATAGAGCTTGCAGTTGCGGCGATGGAAGAACTGGTGAGAATGGCTCAGATGGGGGAGCCTCTTTGGATGACAACCCTCGATGGCTCCACCACTGTGCTGAATGAAGACGAGTACATGAGATCTTTTCCTCGAGGAATTGTCCCTAAACCCACCGGCTTGAAATGCGAAGCTTCTAGAGAAACTGCAGTCGTCATCATGAATCACATCAACCTCGTCGAGATTCTCATGGATGTGGTATGCCTTTTAATTTAATCTTTCTCAGCCCCAATCACTTGTGATTAATGTGGTCTAATAGCTTAAATTTTCTTTAATTTGTTCAGAACCAGTGGTCGACAGTGTTCTCTGGGATAGTGTCGAGAGCAATGACTATGGAAGTACTATCAACGGGGGTAGCTGGGAACTACAACGGTGCCTTGCAAGTAGTAAGCCCGATACTTATTGCCACACTATAAATTTGTAAAAATTGTGGCAACTTCCTTAAATTAAACGAACCCTTAGATGAACAATAAATAAATAAATAAATAAATACTGAACTAAACGTAAGAGTATACAAGTGGGAGAAAATAGCTCGAAAACTAAAGAGCTCCGTATGCTTATTCTAATACTAGCACCCAGAACTACCTTTTTATAGGTGACTATTGCATGATCTCTTTTGAGATTAAGCGATGTTTCGATGTGGGACACACAACCCACACCACAAGTACAAGAATACTAAATATAATGAATATGTCAAAAGCAAACACGGTACATATGTAGTTAACGACGGAAAGGTTTGCTGATTTTGAAATATTGGATATCATTGTGCAGATGACAGCAGAGTTGCAAGTGCCTTCACCTCTAGTGCCAACTCGAGAGAGTTATTTCGTGAGGTATTGCAAGCAGCACAGTGACGGGACATGGGCTATAGTGGACGTGTCTCTGGACCATCTCAGCACTGCTCCTGTCAAATGTAGAAGACGACCTTCTGGTTGCCTAATCCAAGAAATGCCCAATGGTTATTCCAAGGTTACATACATAATTTATATATGTGTGTGTGCGTGTGTAGACACATTGAAATGTGTCGGATTATCATCTCTTTTCTCAAGAGCTTGCTGTTTTGTTATTAGGTGACGTGGATCGAACATGTCGAAGTGGATGATAGAGGAGTACATAATCTATACAAGCAGCTTGTTAGTTCTGGCCAGGCATTTGGTGCAAAACGATGGGTTGCCACCTTAGATCGACAGTGCGAAAGGCTTGCCAGTGCCATGGCTTCCAACATTCCCACCGGTGATGTTGGAGGTATTTATATATATATCATCAACCTTAATTTGTTGAGGTGACAATTCACATAAATAATGAATCCTTTTCATTGTCTGATTAGTGATAACAAACCAAGACGGAAGGAGGAGTATGTTGAAGCTGGCGGAGAGAATGGTGATAAGCTTCTGCGCCGGAGTGAGCGCTTCCACTGCTCACACATGGACAACACTCTCTGGAACCGGGGCCGACGATGTTCGAGTCATGACCCGAAAGAGCGTTGACGACCCTGGAAGACCTCCCGGCATTGTTCTCAGCGCTGCAACCTCTTTTTGGCTTCCTGTTCCGCCCAAGCGAGTCTTTGATTTCCTCCGTGATGAAAACTCCAGAAGCGAGGTACGCATACGTTTGCTACAAATATACTTCAACTCTTCCATTTTAGGGATGAATTCATTCTGAAAAACTTGATATATATTCTCAGTGGGATATTCTTTCCAACGGTGGTGTGGTCCAAGAAATGGCACACATAGCTAACGGACGAGATACAGGGAACTGCGTGTCCCTGCTCCGCGTGGATGTAAGATCGTTGATCGGTCTCCTTTTATAAAAAAAAAAAACGTATTTTTCTGTAAGTGAGCGAACCCTTACATGATTATATATATGAACTGAATTTGTAGAGTGCAAATTCGAGCCAAAGCAATATGTTGATACTGCAAGAGAGCTGCACAGACACAACGAGTTCGTTCGTGATATATGCTCCGGTGGATATAGTAGCCATGAATGTGGTTTTGAATGGAGGGGATCCTGATTACGTGGCACTTCTTCCTTCGGGTTTTGCAATCTTGCCCGACGGTACCGCTGCTCATGGAGGAGGGGGCATTGCTGAAACAAGCCACGGTGGATCCCTGTTGACCGTTGCTTTTCAAATCTTGGTTGATTCCGTGCCCACTGCTAAGCTCTCACTTGGATCTGTCGCAACTGTCAATAACCTCATTGCATGCACTGTGGAGCGAATTAAGGCTTCTTTATCTTGTGAAGCTGCTTGATTGATTATCAACAATATAATACTTCTCTGCAACTAATTAATAAAGCCTGGTAAGCTCTTCGTGTTTTTTGTGTCATTCACCCTGTATATATATTTTGTCTTCTCGAAGACATCGTCACTGAATCTTGCTGTTGCTGCATGTCTATGTGGTTTTGTTGTGTTATGTTGACTCATGCAGTTTAGAAGAAGGTAGGTTGAGAAAAGAAGAAAAGGGTGGGGGTGAAGTCAAGAACGCACCTTGCATGATTCCTTCTAGAACCCTTAAAAACGAAGAGTGCTCAGAGGATTAAGGTTCGGGAATTGACTTAACTCTGCTTAAATTCCAAAAGACTGCAGGCATAGATATAATTAATTAGTTTTTTTTTGGGTGAGTAGGTTTTCATCAATTAACTTCAATGTTGACGCTTCTATTACTTCAATTGTTATTATATGCGTGTTCTAGAAATACTAGTTGATAATTCACACCGTTTGTCTCTTTTCAAGGGGTTTGAAAATGGAGGAACCTTTTCTGCCATGTCTTATTCACCCAATTTGTTTCTTATTATGATTTCTCTACAAATTAAGCAGCAGAAGTTGGTTCTACAGTAATTAATACTATTAATTAAGCTTTGCCAAGAAAGTTTTCCCGTTATGGCCTGTGGGCAATTAGCTTCAACCGAATATCATGTGAGGAAAAATCATTGACTCCTTAATTAATACCCATCAAATTGCAGAGCTAGAGCTTAATTCTCTTTTTTCTTTTTTCTTTTTTATAATATTAACCAAGTCTTATTACTCTAGATATCCTAGTTTTGGGGTCAGACTTTAAAAGATTTAATGAGACTTACACCACTGAATTATTATAGCTTAATTTTGTAGCTTCATATGGAAGGCAATCATTTTGAATTTGATGTTAAAAAGTTCATCTATTTAATTGAACTATCCAACACACAACTTACTGAGAGCAGGGAAGCTGCATGTCTGGTAGATGGAAACGAAGGTTGTTTGAGTTCAAACATAATCACCGAACAACGTTTGGGGACAAGATAACCAAAATCTGATAGTCCCTTTTTTTCTGCAACACTGCCATATCAAATCTCAGATGAACACCGAATAAGAGACCAAACATTCATTATGGCCAACAAAATCATGCAAAATGCAAGATCCTGAAGCAAGACCAAAATTCATAACACTCACACCTGCAAATTCTGTTGCCTATCATTTCTGATCAAATGTCAACCTGAAACACACGCAAAAAGCTTACCAAATCGTGTAAACAGAGAAGCAAACAAGTCTCTCACACTAATCTTTTGATAATAACTACTAGTAATTGCTTTGTTCTGCGTTTTCTTCTTGATTTTGATCTCCCAAAACAAGCGATGGAAAGCAGAAGAACTGGGATCTTGGAGACCCCATGAAAATGGATTTTTTTTAAATTTTGAAAATTGTACCTTATTTACCTATTATAAATAATTAATATTAGAATTTAATATAATTAATAAGAATAACGGTAGAAAGTATTTGAATTTTCTCATAATCAAGTAATTTAACCAATTTTTAATTTATTTTGTTAGCACGCATGATGATATAGTTAAAGTACTGTCAGCCCTAAATAAAAAGTGTGCCCAATCCATCCCTTCTCTGTGTCATGTCCATGAAAGTAACATAACAACGTGACAGCAATGACATATGAAATGTGTTCCTTTCTGTCACTTATTTATTTCCATAAAATGATTCCAATCTTGAGAAGCAAATCTCTGCGATCTGACACATCACAATTGGAGCTGATGGGCGCCACTTGCCTCAATCATTTTCAATATAAGACAAGTTTAAGTTGATGGAAATATATTTCCTTTCTCGTCTGGTGCAAGATGAAATTTAAAAAAAAACAGACAGGAAATACTTTATTAAACAACTCCAAACAACCTAATATTCCACAAGTCAACAAAACAGAACAAAAGAAGCGCCGTGACATAATTAACCTAACACACAATGCTTTCACCTAAAACAAATTGTGTTGCTCCTTTTCAAATCCATGGAAGAGAAAGAAAGAGGCGCAGTTACAAGAGAGATCAATTCCTTCAACTTCAAACTCGCTTTTTGGTGGACATTCTAGGGTTCTAGCCAGATATGGAATTTAACAGCAAACCTCGCAGAGTAGCTAACACTCCTAAACCCATGACAGGGACGTACAGTGTCAATAGCTTAGCAGAAGCCCTTCTTGAACCCACCATTTCTGATAGTATAGCAACCTGAAACGCACAGTTTTTACAAGAACAATCAGAAAATGAGAACAAAGAAAAACCAGATCTTGCACAGCACAGATGCATTAACACTAAAAATAACTGCTACTCATACCATTGCAGAAGACAAAGCAACACCGTAGATCAAGCAAGTGGTTTTGAACCAGGGCTTGGCAGTCAAAATGGCGTAAAGATTGAGAAGAATGAGTGGAAATTGAAAGACGAACTCATAGCAAACAAGTCCATTGAAGAAATGGGGCTGGTCTATCATCAGATAGTGATCATACTCTTGGATGTACCAGTTCTTGAGATGGACAAGGAAATGAGGGTAGAGAGTTTGAGGAAGAAGGATTTGAGCGTATATGAGCGGACATGCCAGTGCTATTACGAGCATGTAAGAGAACAGAATCAAATCTACCACTTTTACCACAGAACCCATTTTCCAAATGCCTCTCTGACAAACCCTGTTCCTCTATCTCCTAGCTTTCTAAGAAAATGGAAGGCGTCTCCTTTCTCTAAAAGACTCCGTCTTTATGTTATAGATCTAGAGATCAAGTAGACTGACGAGTTCAGTCATCTGATACGGTACAATTCTTGTGTGGTAACATGTACTTTTTACTCATATCTCTCAACATGTAGCTTGATAGTGAATACCAAACCAAACTCTAAGTTAGACTTGCAGATATTTCACACCTAATTCTTGAGTGAAAACATGCGAATACCAGAGAATTGGATATGAAAGAGGATATGAACTCAGATCTTTGATTATGAATAACAGGGGTACATTATATTGCAAAGCATAAGAGTATGTAACTATCTGAAGTGGACTAAAGCTAAGCTCTTTGATTCTTTGACTATAACAAATTATATAACAAACCCATGACATTGACAGCGAGCACACTTACTACTCTAATAATGAAGCTTGTAGTTTTACAATTATGCCATTCTCGCAAGCTAATAATGGTCTTTCTACCCTTTGAAGCATATTTTTATATATTAACGATGTATTTAATTAATTTTATTATATTAAAAAAATTATTTAAATTTGTATATTTTTTTAAAAATATCTTAATAATTATCTTTAACTATTTAATTATTATTAAAATAATATAATAAAAAAATTTTAAAAAAAATAATAAATATAAAACATATATTTTATTTTTAAGATTAACATCTTCTCACATCTAAAAAAGTATTATTTTTTGAGTTGGGATGCTATGTATATTGTATGGTTTTCTTTGCTCTCTTCCTGTTTATTCCAATAGTCGCATTAGCTTATGCTATGGGAATTATATCAAGAAGTGTATCAGAAGAGGATATCAGGTCTCTTCCCAAGTATTGGTTTGCTTAATCTGCTGTGGTGGCTCATAGCTTGGAATTATGTAAAGGAGTGTTAAACCTTTGTTGAACCATTTCCGTTTGGATTTCACAATGATTTTGAGGGAGAGAGAAAAATAAGAGAAGTGGGTGAATTATATGGAAGGGAAGCACATGAAGAGCAGCTTTCTTCAGGGGGTCATGGGACATGGCATTTCTGACAGAATAGCAACCTCAAACAAGCAAAAAAAAAAAACATTTTACCAGAAGATGAAACCAGTGAAGCCACAAATCTGGGCACAAATTTGCTTCTTTTAATGAATCGATGAACAATTGGATCCCAATTTTGTCTCGGCCAAGAATCACAGGAGGAGGAAGGAAGAGAGTGTGGGATCGCCTACAGCCAAGACAATGACTTCAAGCTCGCTTTTTGGAGGACATTTGAGGGTTCTTTCAAACGTTGGAATGGGAAAGCAAACCTCGCAGAGTTGTTAAGACTCCTAAACCCATGAAACGGCAGTACAACAACAGTAGCTTAGCAGTTGCCCTTCCGGAACCCACCATTTCCGATAATGTAGCAACCTGAAATCAAAACATGAAACCACGTAATAACCAGATCTTCTTGTACGCTACGTACCAACACTTTGAAGAACAATTAATTAATTATACATACAATGGAAGTAGACACAGAGAAGCCGTAGATCAAGCAAGTTGTGTTGAACCAGGGCTTGGAATTCAAAATGGCGTAAAGATTGAGAAGAGCAAGTAGCCATTGGAAGATTAACTCGAAGATGAGTCCGACGAAGAAACGGGGCTTGTCTATCACGAGATAGTCGCCATACTGATACTCGTAGGCACACCAGTTTTTGAGTTGGACGAGAAAAGTCTGGGAAGTAAGTGTGACGTATGCAGGTTTGAGCATCTAGAAGTGGAGCTGCCTGAGCTATTACCAGCAAGAAGAGGAAGATAACGAAGTCGATCCCTTTTACCGCACAACCATTTCCCAGAAAAAGAAGGCAACTCAACTCTGTTCTCCAGTCTTCGATCGTATTTGGTAAATGCAGCTTCCACTGGGAACAATGGGGTCTCTGAAAGGAAACTGTGAAGGGACACGTGGCATTTCATGTTATGACTAGTTGTTGCTTCCGTGGCATTACACCATTGGAAGATGATTGCCATCAGAAGGGAGAGAGGAAGGGAATCCCTCTCTCCTGTATCATGTGGGCCAGATATGAAGCCGCTAATTTTATTGTTTCAGATATGATTTTGCCAGAAGATCTTCTGAGGGGCCAGAGCGTAACTCATCAAGAAGCTTTAAACCATTGTTTTGTTTAGCTATTTCCCTTTTTTTCTCCGGCTTTTACAATAATTTTGAGAGAGCAAAAAAAGAGTTCCGTAAGTTACTAAATTGACCTGTGAGGGCTGCATAAACTCATCAAATTTAATTTAGATAGTCCATTAGACCTTTCAGTTTGATTCGTTTTTTTTATCTATTTTTTTAAAACAATTATTTTAATAATCTCGTTTGGATTGTGTGAGAGGCATTTGAAAATTCGGAGCATTATATGAGGCATGCCCCAAACTCGTTTGGATTGCGTGTTCTCACATTTACTCTTATATCATCCATAAATATACTTTTGTTTTTACAATTTAACATAAATTACTTTTGAAATTAGAAAACCCCTCCGTGGCACCAGCATCTGGCTAGTTACTTTGAAATTAGAGGATACTTCGGTATTCCCAGAGTATCAGCTCATCCATGCTCTCTGCCCAATCAGATAGTTTTAATCTCATGTGTCAGCCACTTATTTTTCATTATTTTATTACCTTAAAAATTAAAAAT
The DNA here is from genome assembly GCA_037074615.1 of Leucaena leucocephala. Lineage (NCBI taxonomy): Eukaryota > Viridiplantae > Streptophyta > Magnoliopsida > Fabales > Fabaceae > Leucaena > Leucaena leucocephala. Next base: position 2,755,394 of record CM073546.1, on the reverse strand, counting down.
GTCTTAAGGTTTGGTAAATTACTTAGGCTGCCCCTCTCAGACTCTTCCCTCCTCTCTATTCATCGACGGCCTTTCTTCTCTCTTCAAGAACCAACGTTGAAGAGCGTCCTCAATATCTCCCTATATTCTTCTCAAATATTGATGACGTTGGTGACCTGCAACTCAAAGTAACACCTTGGTTTATGCATAAAGCCTGAATTTTTAGTCCGAATCTGCAAGTGAATGAGTCGACCATCAAGGGGTACCCGAAGCCTTCTATTACAGCTTTGCTTTTGGGATCATTCATCAACGTCTACACTTCAATTAGTCTCACCATCAGTATCCACAGTTTGAAATAGCCTAATTTTACGAACATCTTCAGTACGGTCTAATTGCAAAGTCCCAGACCTAACAGAGAGAAGGGAGGGGGAAAGAGGGGCAGCCTGAGTTATTTACCAAGCCCTAGTTATGTTTAATTTTTAAAATAATAAAATAATGGAAAATAAGCGGCTGACTCGTGAGAGTAAAACTATCTGGCTTGGAACATTCTGATTGGGTAGAGCATGGATGAGCTGTTACTCTAGGAGTACCTAAGTATTTCTCTTGAAATTAATGATCTCAGATCAGAATAATTATCTGCCTTTACACTGAAAATGTCCTCCGCTTTTAGTTCCCACATACATTATTTACCCATCCATGCCTAAGCCGTGCCCAGTGTCCATATAAATGTACTGTCTGCATCGTCGACTATTTTTAATTGTTTGCACTGCTCGTGAGTTTGGGCTATTGCAGTGAAGAATCTGCAGAGCCATATGCGTATGTGCAGTGAGGATTCTGCAGAGAGACGGATAAATTCAGAAAACAGAATTCGCAATTGGTGGCTTTCTTGTGGTCCATAAATGTCAACTTCTGCTAACATATGAAGATAAACTCTCAGAAACTTAACGAGAAACCAAGGAAGTTGGAAACACGTATGCCATGCTTCTTGTTTAGTTAGTCCATATTCTGCGTTATCAATTGTTTCTCTGCTATGTTAGATTTCGCGAAGAAATCTCAAATCCGTGTGACTCTGTTAGGATTTGTTTTATTTGATTCCCTACCAGAGCTGTAAAACTTGTATAATTGATAAAGGAGAGAGACTTGCCTTATTTCTGGTCTACTTCATGCAAAGCTAAACAACTCAATGCCGCGAGAGAGATGCCTCGGCTAGCTTCTCGTGGCCGGTTGGCTTTGACGACTTGAGCAGAAAATACATACAGAGATTGAACCACATTTATGTGTACGGACTAGAAATCTATGATGGGCTCGCCAACTGTGAGATTTCGTTCCAGCGTCCATGGCAGGTCGAAGAGTTTGGCTGTGATGAACTTGAAGATCTTGTTCACGTTGATGTTGTAGGCAGCACTTGAAAAGAAGAGTGTTGCATTCATGGCCTTTGCGTATCTTCTTGCCTGTACAATTCAAAATAACATCATGAGAATTCACCAGTTTTTGCTTTGGACTTTGGAGATTCTTTACTGTCTAAATGAAGCATTAACACCAAAAGAAGCGTGTTTTCGAAGCATCATCTTTAAAGAAAGCAATCAAAATGGATACACCATGTTTAATACAGCTCAACCAGATTCCTTTCTTCATTCAAGTCTGCAAAAGAAAATATTTACCTCACTGGCGATGGTCCATTGCAAATCCATGGGAAGTTGAATGAAATCATCAAACTTGGTTCCTATCATCACTGGAATCGCAGTCTACAAAAGCAAACACATATCGTTAAAAATAAATTAATAAGAGTTCTTCAACCATACTTCCAACTCATATATTTTACCTGATTCCATTTCCTGGCTTCTTGGTACCACCCAATCACACTATTTCAAACAACCCAATCACATTGAAACAATTTTAGCCTAAAATGAGGTTGACGAAACACGATTGATAATAATCAATTAGTCAAAGTTCAAAAACAAGGTACCTGTTTAACGTACATCGGCTTGTTAGATCAAACATGTACAAGATTGCCACGGAGTCCTTACAAGCCAATGGAATCTGGTCCTGCGACCTTCCACCACCTACATAAGTATCAATTAAAAATAATATTTCAGTGATTCCTTTTTGTTTTTCTCACAATTTATGCCAAAGTTAGCAGTCACCATAGTTCTTGCTTTTCTCTACCTTCTACTTCCCAGATACAGTACGATATACGTGCCCCTTCCACGACTAAAGTTTTATCAATCTGATTCAGTCCCTTCTTCTCCTGGCTTCCCTGTTCATGTCCATTCCCTATATATTTCGCCTTCAAACGACAGAATAAAAATTAATTACAAGAACTATGAATTGGAGGTGCAACAACAAAGGTGTTTGAGTAATACTGTTGCTAGTTTTCGTACTCTTAAATATTGTTTATTCAAAGGAAAACGGAAAGAGACTAACCAGAAAACTGGTCTTCCCTGTTTGGCAGTCCCCCAGGAGGCTGATCTTGAGAGCAACCAAATCGGAGTCCGAATCAGGCTTGTGAAATTGAGATAGCGAGCCCTGGCCCGATTCATCATGAATAGCCTCACCGGAAGAGGAAGACGTCAGCGACGGCGGAGAATGCTCGGCGAAATGTGATAGCATGAGGTACTTGGAAGGCTTGCTTCCGGAACAGAGCAAGAAGTGGTGGAGAAGGCGGAGAATGCGTCGCCGGAGACCGGAAATGCGGTGTTCAACCCGATTACAAAGGGTGATTTTCCGGCAAAGCTTAGCCATAATTTTGGGTTTCAAGGGATGGCCTCAAGTACAGGTGAGAAAACAGATTTTTTTTCAAGCCTGTTTTCGGCCATAGGGAAAAGTAAAGCCGAGCTTGAGACGTCCTGATATGCTGGAAACGTGGGGTAGTTTGGGAATTTCAGGATCCCATTCCATCCATTTAATTTTGAAATTGAAATAAATGACTTCGGTTACAACGACCTTTTTTAGTTTTTGCTATCGAAGTCACTACTTTAACGGGAAACGTAGACCGGTTAATTCGAGCAACCTCCAAATATTGGATTTTTGTGTGTCACTCAAACCAGGCCATGCTACATCCTACATACTTTTCTGTTCCATAAAAAGCCTCTACATAAAAAACAATACCCCATCTAGTTTCCACTAAAAAAATAAAAATGGATAGGATCCACAAGCGAATAAATAAATATAATTTTTTTTTTGGTTAATGCTCAGAGTACGTGTGATTTATATACCAAACGGAGTCTGAAAAGTCATTTGGTCGTTGAGGGAGGTTGAAAGGGATGGGGTCATGAACCATGCCAGGTGGCACGATTTCATGGGAGTGTCCTAATCGGGTCAATAATTTCTTGACACCTACCCGATTTGCTTTTCCTTGTATCGTCCTGCAAAAGACAATTCAGAATCCCTGTTCCTACGTCTTTTGCCTTTTTGTCTGAGAGATTGAAAAGAGATACTTAGTTTGCGTTTCAGAGAATGTGGACACGATGGACACGTGTTCCCATCATAACTTCCAGCACATGTATTCTTGATATTTATCCTCAACTCACTCTCCTCCACAAATATTTCCAGCATTTTTACCATCTGATGAGTTCACTCTAGAGGGAAATTGCATATGTAGCTCATCTTTATTATTATCTGTATTTCTTGAGATGAGGTTACCATTGTCAATATAATATCTAGAGTGGTACACATGAAGGAATTAAAGCTCTCGACCAGCTGCGGCTGACACATAAGGCCCAAATTAAAACCCAAGATCACCAAAATATTTTATTTAGGTCAAGATAAGATTGTGGAAGCATGACCCTGAAATTTTCTATTCAAAACTGATTGAAAATGAGATGTATCCAATCTTGAGCTTAGGCACACAGATTTGAAGGTGGGCTTCTCCGTCCCATTCTCCTAGGTCAGTCTCTATGAACCACGTGTCAATCAAGCCGCCCCCCTTTTTAATCAATCTCACTTCACCCCCATAAAAGACCAAACTTGGAGATATGAAGATGTTGATTATGGTGATAGTGTTTCTTTTTCTCTTCTTTAATCCTTAGTGCATTTTTACATTCTCACAGCAGGGTTTCATGCTGAATCAAGAAAAAATATACAATATAAGGAAGGATCCCGGCAACAAAAAACTGTACAAACGAAACTTAGCTGTTTGAATGATTGGAGATCCCGTCTAAGGTCTGGCTGCGCCGTCGTTTCTTATTCTTGTCCCTCAATATCTCCTTTATTTCGGCTTCCTTTTTATCTACAAAATCAATCCAGTTCTTGAAGCTAGTGGAGGATCTTATTGTCCTTCTAGCACTGGCAGGTTCAACATGCTGCTCTTCAGCTTCCTCATCACTGTTTGGGATAAATTTCATATATTGACAGAACACCCTGATAGAGAATATAACTAGAGCAAGAAAACATGCAATCCCACATATCAAAAACAGGCCCCAGAAGCTGCTGAGAGCGAGCTGGTTTGAGTCAATGTCGTTGACTTTTGCAGAACAGGTGAATTTTGAGAGCCATTTGTCGTGGATCTTTTGCAAGTCGCCGTTCTCCGATAGTTGAAGAATGGCAGTTGACAAGTCCACAGCAAGGGGAGAGTCCCTTTGGAATGCCTATCATCAAAGACAAACCGAGAAAACAATGTCCAAACTTGTTCAGAATGTTTCCTAGTATTCTTTCATATGTTTTCTTGTGGCCAAATTAGAAGAACCAGCATAAATTTTTAATATCAAACAATGCTGATGGTTAAAATTTTCAGGAATATCAACTATAAATATGAAGATGAAGATACTTACAAATCCCCATCCACTTTTAGTGAACTCCTGGCCTACAGTTCTGAATTTACAATTAGTGTTAGCCATTAATATCTCAATATAGGGAAGCTCCTCGACGATTGCCACCACCCCTCCACCGTTTGGTCCACGTTGAAGGGCATCGATGTAATCCTGCTGGTTTTTCAAAGTCACCATCCTAGATTCGGCTATATTCAGCTCATTTATCAGATACTTTCGCGCAAATGACCCATCTTGAATTCCAATAGGTTGATTACTTGAAATCAAGCTGCCAATTCCTTCAATCTGAGTTGATAGTTGCTGTACCGTGAGGATCGATGTCAAGCTAGCAGTGTAGCTTGAATTGATGATTAACACCACAAAAAGCCATATCAGTAACACCAACCTCCCCAAAGTGCTCACAGTGTTTTGTCCTGCATTGGGCCAAATACAATAAGATGTCAGAGTTTTTACCAAGGACCTGACAGAATAAAGATTAAGGTACGAGATACGTACTATGTGAGAAAAACATTGTTGATAAGCTAAACCTGCAAAATGGAAACTTATTATGTTAAAACTTAAGGCATACAGCTCAAACATTTGACTCCTTAGGAGTAGCCAGGTCCATAAGAGACATATATCATCCTCTAATAGACTCAAATTAAAAAGGCTATTCGTAGATTGAACATACTAACCAAAAAATGGTCATAAGTTGTTTCCTTGGAGAACCACGGAACTCGGGATTGAGCCGGTGCTCAAGAATCCATACCACAGCTCCCACGAAGAGAAAGAAGGCACCAGTGACGCACCACATTTGTGCATTGAATGGCTTGAGAAATGACCAAGGGCTTGACTTCTCCTCCTTAACAGCAACGACTACAACCAACCCTGATTCCATGAAAGGTTGAGTAAAATCCACAATCCTTGTTCTGTTTGTGACAATTGTAACATCTCCAACAGCTGCATCGAAATTCTGAAAAATAAAAGTTAAACATAACTACTAGATTTTGAACCAAGCAGTCAATTAGTAAATTCATACCAGTCAATTTCCAAACCGTGTTAGACCAAATACTATCATTCCTATTCTAGGAAAGAAAACTAATAAATTAAAATCAAAACTTAAATTTGGACTAGACTTAAACATAGTTCCTTGTATCTCTAAAAATCATACACTTATCATGCTTTTATGGGGAAACCATATAGCAAAGAAATATAAACTCACATTTTGTGCAACTGCATCCGTGAGGGCATTGTAGTTGGGATTTCTAAGACCATCTCCATACAATATATATTGTCGTGGGACAGGATATGGCAGCAGGTTTATGGCTGCTTCAAAGACATCAATGCAATAACCTCTTACTCCTGGGGGGTCCTTGTTTCTGGAAACAAACTCTTGATAGCTTACTCGGTTTGGTACTGCTATTCGCAGTGGCTTTCCATTGTTGGGAAACACCCATCCCCGAGGTATTACCGTAGTCTCTCCCGGCCATATCACACCGTAAAGATGCTGATTGCTAGTTGAAATGTTAGGTGGTTTTGTATATAAAATTTCAGGTGTTACAACTGACAGGCCAGAGTAATTAGACCAATAACCGATTCTACGGCTAGATCCACCAATGTTTAGAATATCATACGCTGGATGGATTAAATTCTTGTCCCCATCAAACTGAATTTGACCACTCAGACCAGTGAAGTTCATTGCCAGAACTTTCTGGAGAAACTGTGGGCCACCATCAAAAGTACGAAGTGATGCTAAATGCAACGTGCTTCCATTTGTGTCATGCAATCTAGGGTCACTACTGAAAGATACATTTCCACCTTCATTAAGAAACGCATCAAGAGCACGTGCTGCTAACCAAACCGAATCATATGCATATAATGCATAGGAATTAAAGGTCTCAGTGTCCCTATCTTTACTGTTTTTCAGCTTAGAGATAAACCTTTTCTTGAGATCATTTTCAGGAGTATGATGGCGAAAGGCGATAACCCCTTGTAAGGCATTCATTGTTTCAGGATCAGCTGGTTCTGATGCATCTAGAACTGAAGGAAGCCAATCTGTTGCAATCCAAACATAACCACTGCCCATCATACCAATTTTGTTCGCGATAGAAAAAATGGACAAACCAGTATCAGGGTTAACATGGAGAATATAGACCCTTGATTCCATTAAGTTGACCTCATTTAACAAGTCACTGATATTACTTGCAGAGGCTCCAGCAGTAAAGGCAGCCTTATAAGAGATCTTGGCACGCTTCTTCGCAAGCGCATCACCTAGAGCTGAAACTCCACCTCTTCCATTATCGTCATCTACAAAGACGGCAATCACCTCCTTCCAACCAAAGTGGTCAACCAAGTCCGCGATCGCGTTCATCTGAAAATAGTCATTCTGGGTAGTGCGGACAAAATAAGGGTACTGCAGAGAAGCAAGAGTAGGGTCTGTGGCCCCAAATGAGAGAAGAGGCACATGGAGTTCATTAACAACATGAGAGATGACATGAGCTATTCCAGATGACTGCGGACCAATGGCAGCAACCACATCATTCTCCATCAACTGCAGAGCTACATGATCAGGAAAGTCTATCAAGCTCGTTTACTTCTCTTTCCACACAAATACATAAATGAGATGAAATGATGAGATATAAATATAACACAGACACATTCATCACTCAGATTTCATCCCATGAAACATGTTAGAAATTAAAGACTGTCTAAAATGTCAGCAATGGTTTCAAACCAGACCAATATTCAGGTTATTATCCTTCTATCCACTAAAATAACGAAACAATCAGGGTAAGACTTAATGGTTTATGAATGCTCTGCTTTATTTCAAACTCAGTAAAGTTAGGCAGAAATGAAAAAAAAAAAAAGAATTATCAGACATTCCACATGCCAGACTGACGGAGAAAAAATGAACTTGAATATATTTGCAGACTGAAACTCTAATTATATTTAGAACTCAAACTCTAATTATATTAAGAAAATAAGCAGCGCAGCTCAAACTTCTTAGTTAAGATAATCTCCTCCAAAATCTTTTTCTCTTGTAATTATAATTACAGTGTGTGTGTGTGTGTGTGTGTGTGTGTGTGTGTTTATATTAAGGCTTCAGTTGATCGAAGAAAAGCAGCATCTTGCTACTAAATCCGAGTTATGGCTAATACCTTCCACTGTGCCAAGAAACCCGCTGCAGTTTGTATCATGTAAAACAACTTCCATTTTAGTACCAGGAAGAATGCTTGTATCATTATTAACATCATCGACGGCAGCTAAAATTGCACGTTTAGCTGATTTTCCAATGACCGAATCGAAAGTAAACAGTGCTCCGATTCTCACGATGCTTGGCCACGGAGGAACTATAGTCTTATTTGTAATGGTATTTCCGGTTCTAGCCACCACTTCTGTGGCAATCCACAGGAAGAAAAACAGAAGGAATAATAACCTCGTCATAGCCATTAGGCCTAACCTTGCAATCAAGAGGGCGGCCGCTTTGGGAGAAGCACGAAAATCCTCAGAGAGCAAAGCACCTGCCAAGTTCGAACAACTTCAGGAGCACAGAGATGAACGACGAAAAAACAAATCCCAGCAGAAAGAGGAGAAATACAGCAAAACAGTACCCTGTTCGGTATCAACTAAAAACCAAGGACTCCCAAGATCCAAAATAACTTCTTCATGTAGAAAGCATACCCCCCATAAACTAGATTCGGAAGCAAACAAGAACAATCCATTGTATGAGAAACTTGAAATATCGAGTTAGAACCCAGTTCCTCGAATTAGCAATCTATGGTATGAAGATTTCCGTACGTTTGCTTTCAATATTCTCGTTAGGCTGCCAGACCAGCGAATCAAGCTCAGAAATTCCAAAGAGGTAACTTTGAGCTATATAAACAAGTTGGGGAAGACCCACATGGCTAGTTTAATCATTTAATAATGCATAGGAAACCAAGAGAGACCTCAAGAAGAAGCCAAGAGAAGTAGAGTATCCAAGATTACCTCAAAACCAAACACTGAGAAAAAAGCCACCAATATGCATGTGATTGATGGCCTGAGCAACTCAGAGGATGAGCCGAAAAGCGAAGTTACACCATCAAAAGCTCAAGAAAAGAATCCTATTGCTTTCTAGCATCCCGCCAACTAAACAGAGCTTTTCGGCGCGAGCGAGATGCATACTGATGTTTTGGATAGAAAGATTCGAGAACTGGTTTTTTCTCTCTCTCTTTTTAATATTCTTTTGGCCAGTGACTTCGAGATTAGATAAACTCGAGGATATGTTATAAATGACGACGAGGATGTGTGTTATGAACAGAATAATGGACTGGTTAGTGACGGAAATGGAAATGGGGCTAAAGGGAGGCGGGGGGGAAGAGACGGAGACATGTCATGGTGGGTTGATTGGGAAGAGATCAGACCCCACTTCACTGGACTCATTCAATTCTTCTCCAATGAGAAGGAGAGGCTCTCTCTGCATCTGTAGAATTTTCCCGTTAGAACTATATAATCAGTCTATATTTATTCGTTGCAAGTTGGTCCTGCGTTTAGGGGGCAACATGTGGGATTCAATTCCCCAGCGCCTTCCCAGTTTTTTTTTTTTTTTAAATATGTATATATATATATTTTAAAATATCTTGCTTGAAATATCTTTGAATTAATTTACACACATATATATATCACACAAAATTTGAATAAGATATACTCTAATTATAAAATTGAATGAAATTAAATACGAGTGATTTGTTATTCCATGAAAAAATAATGTATATTTTAAAATTTAAGAAATGTGAAATTGACTTTGATTTCTAAAGAACCAGATGAATATAACTCGTTGACTTTATAATATGAAATGGAACCCTAAATTCAAACCTTCACTATGGTAAGGTTTTGGTGTGGTTTGTTGTAAACTTGTAAATGGATAGGTTTTTGTGAGTGTTTTATTTATTGCTTCACCTATTAGTGCAGGTAATATTGTTCCTATATTAATAAAAATATATTTTCTTTTTGTTTGGGAAAAAAAACTTCACTGTAGGAGTTGAGGAGAAACATATTTTGATCTCCACTTCAAAGTCTTGATGCTATGGTATTTCCGGTAAACTCAAGGTATCATATGAAAGAGATAACTTAATTAACTATGTTCCCTGATATTTCTGGTATAGTTTATGCTCAAGTAAAAGACAACATATATCTTTTGTTTGTTTAAGCAGATCAATTAGTGTGATTTAAATTGTTTAAATCTTTTGAACTGGAATTTAAATTGTTTAGATGGAGGATGTAAATAATATTTTAATTTGCATCAAATAAAAAGGAAATTATATATATAAATAAAATACTAATAATTTAGAAACATATGGATTTGACCAGTTAAAAGTTAAAACTAGAAGACTATTGTTTAATGTTTTTGTTTATTTCTTGAAACAAAAAATAAATAAATAATAAGAATTAAAATTTACAAGCATCTATCATATCAACTTGTAAGTCTTGTTTAATATTAATACGAGTAACTCGCTTTGCACCGCACTGGCATGCAGATTCTAAGGAATATTTGAATTAGTTTTTAGATAATAAATTTAAAAAAAATTAAAGAATAGATTTTAAAAAAATTAAAATTAAAAATATTTTAATAATTAGGTGTAGAATCATTTTTTATATTGATAAATTATTAAAAAATATATGATTTTATTAAAAGTAAGAAAGAGGAGAGAGAGTATAGAAGAAAGAGGAAAGATAAGATATGAGAGAGCGTAGAGAAGATATAAGATAGGGTGAAGAAGATAAATGAGATAGAAGAGAGAGTATAAAAAAAAGTAGAGGTAAAATAATAATTAGATAGTTCATAAGCTCTTTTATTATTCTAAAAGTTAATTTTAGTAGTTTATTTAAAATTATAATTTTCAATTATAATTTTGACTAAAATCACTTCTAAACAAATATAATTATTTATTTAATTTTTTTAAATTAAAAATTTTACCTAAAAATTTTTTTTAAGACTTTGGACTAACAAAGATGCCATGACACCATGTCGAATATGACTTTAAAAATATTTATATATTTTAATTTGTAAGGTGGGGCCGTCCCCCAACCACAGTAAGCTCTTTCTCGACAAAATAATTAATAGGCAAAAGGATGATTCCATTTTTAAGTACTGAGATGCCAAAAATTTTACAAAAGGTTTAGGAAGAACAAATGTTAGCAGACAGAAATATCCTCCCCCTTTTCTTCACTACATCCATATCTGCCTCTGTTGTCAAAGCAGCCATCGTCATCATCGTGACCGTTCATTTGCTGGCAATGAAATGCTATCTGACTCGACTATTATATTTTGTAGCTATTGAACACTACGAATTATGTTTTTTTTAATAACAATTAATGTGTTGATTTTAGTAGCACATATTTCGTAGCACAACTCACTTGAGAATACGAACTTATTTAACTGAAAATTTGTATTAATATATATGCACATACACATCTCAGCAACAAAGCACAGCTAGTCTTCCGCCTTTCTTTGCTTTTTCTTTAGCATAAACTGAAATTTTAAAAGAATTATTTGCCTAAGCTTTAGACAAATTTTAAAATAATATAACTATATTTATTTAAAAAAATTTTAAGATCAAATTATAATATTAGATAAGTTATTAAAAATTGAAGAAGATAATTAAACCCATCATATATCTTGTCTTGGCCCTTCTAGATATTGATTTTCTGCATTACTGTTTGATGTATTCATGTTTTGTTTAACTGTGTTCATGATAAATTAGTTCCTAAGTAGGTATTTCATCAATCCGAGAGATCTTACTTGCTATCATATTTCAGCAATTTGAAGACTGTGTTCCTGGGTGAGAGAAATAATATCAGTGTTTCCCATATTCCTGCTTCTCAAGTTACTTTACCGAGGAAGACTATAACATGCAAGGAGTCTCGAATTGGGAAGCAACCAATTGAAGTGCCATCAAATGTCACAATCACATTAGAAGGGCAGGATTTAAAAGTAAAGGGCCCTCTGGGAGAACTTGCATTGACATACCCTCGAGAAGTAATACTTGAGAAGATGGAATCTGGAACTATAAAGGTTAAAAAGGCAGTGGAAACTAGAAGGGCCAATCAAATGCATGGGCTTTTCAGGTACTTATCCTCCTGACCCTTGTTGTAGTAAGAACATTTTGTTGTTGTTGAACCATAAATACATTCTAATTGTCTTAGTGTTTTTGTTTCTGAACATCTAAACTCTTCTCTTGGCACACTTGTTAGAACTTAGAACAGAGATTTCGCTTGATATTTGGTTCAAATTTTTTAAATTGTTTGTGGCACGTGATAGATACAAATTTTAAACCTGTGAATAATTTACTTGTTACTTTCTTCTGATGATAAGACTTTTGGAGCTAGATGATGCTAGTCAATATTTAGCCATTGCCTATATTTATGTAAGTTGGATAATCAGATAAGTTGGGGAGGCGGCCATTGTAAACAAATTACTAAAGGAAAAGGTAGAAATATTACAATTTGTATTGGACATGAGATATTGTTCACTGAAAACTTCCATTGCAAGGGTCCCATATCTCTCGTGGTGTGTGCATATGTGCCAACAATTTTAATCTCTTTGCAACTTCTTGGGCTGGTAGTGGCATCACCATAAATGCCAATTCTTGAACCTTTGTTATCACAGTTGTTGCTTCATAATTTAGGATGCTGTCTATTTTGCATGATTGATCTCGAGACAGTGTCCCAAAGCAGGGTTGCGCCTGAATCTATGAGAACCATATGAATTAATTGTTATTATTTTCCCGAGGTGCACTATCATTGGCTTTCTCTTAAATTTTGGGATGCTATTGGCTTAAATCATTGCCATATCATAGTTTGGCTTAATGCCATCATATTGATCTGATTGTGCTACATATAAAAATTTTCTTGTATAAGCAAATTACTGGAATCCAACTTTGTAGACTCGACCATTCTGTCACATTTCAGTCCCATATAAATTTCTAAGTTTTTATCAGATTAGATTCCAAAATTCTGTATATGCATCCATCTGGCTCTTGACTGACTGGGAATATAATATGCTTAGGACTCTTACAGACAATCTGGTGGTTGGTGTATCTAAAGGTTTTGAAAAGAAGCTTCAACTGGTTGGTGTTGGTTATCGTGCCACATTAGAAGGGAAAGATTTGATTTTGAATCTCGGATTTTCTCATCCAGTCAAGATGGCGATCCCCGAAGGCCTCAAGGTGAAGGTGGAAGATAACACCAGAATTACATTGAGCGGATATGACAAGTCTGAGATTGGCGAGTTTGCTGCCTCAATAAGGAGATGGAGACCCCCAGAACCATACAAAGGTAAGGGTATCAAATATGCCGATGAAGTTGTAAGAAGAAAGGAAGGAAAAGCAGGAAAGAAAAAGTAACAGCGGTGGCTTCACTTTCTTGTTTGTGTTTATCTCCGAGAGTTCCTCACTGGTCAGTACTTAACATACTAAATATGCCAGTTTCTTCAATTTCATGTTTTTTAGCTAGAATCCCTCAATTTTTTTATGGATAGTCATGATCTTAAAGCATCTGTATCATTGTAGAGTGATTACATACTAAAGATGGCATGCATTGTAAATGACGTTGTTCAATTTCTGACATGATATTGGTCATTCCAAGTATCATTTATAAAGTATTTCCGAAACTCGTGATAGCTTTTGCGCATAACCATGGAATTGGGGCAATTTTTGTGCTTTTCTGACACCCAAAACGCATTACCGTGTGGATTTTTGCTGACAATTGGCATGATTCCCCACTATTATTTTGATATTAATTTATTTGAGAAACAGCAGAAGACAACACCAAGATCTTTTCTCCTTCTTCTTTAGTGAAAAAGGGGATAACGCTGAACCACTAAACTGATGAACAATGCATAAACAAAGAAAGCTAGGCTATAGGAATATTACAAGTCCTGAGACATTTTAATTCCATTTAACGGCCCAGCAGGCATGTATAGGACATGAAGACCTTCATGAAGGGTGAAGAACAAGATCTGTTTATTAGCAAAACAGGAAGTTGCAATGAATTTCAAAGCAGAGCCCTGTGGTGAAATATTTTAATACACCAGTGAAGGAGGAAAACTTGACTTGTTTGCTGAAGCGAAATAGTGAAAAATATTGTACATGATGACGTGACTTGCTCCCAGATATTTGTGTTTTAATTGACGAACCCACGTTGTGAAATTGAAGTCAAAGAAGGTGTTCTCAGTCCTCAAGGGGGAATGAATCTTTCTTATCTTCCCACTTGTTCAACCTCTTACCTGCTTCTTCAACCTACAATTATATTTCTTCCTATTAATTAGACAGAAGCAAAAAGCCTGTTTCAAGCCGTCGGGGAAGCGATTGATAAAAAGACGGGGTTGTTTTACCTCTTTATTCCAATCGGTTCGAAATGTGACCCACGTCAAAATAATTGTTTGCATGAGCATTCCACCTAGCATCCCCAACCATAGTCCCTGCACAAACAACAACAAATAAGTGAAGCTAACACCTGAATATATATATATATATATATATATATATTTCCTTCATCGGAGTTTTCTGCATTAATAATTAACAAGAGAACAAACCTTAGCACCAAGTTTAAAGTAGAAGCCGAGGAGTGAGCCCAGTGGAATGCCAACTCCATAATAAGAGCCTACGTTCACGTAAGCAACAAAAGCCTGCCACCCACACCCAACAGCCACCCCTTCATGCACGCATATAATGTAACTAGTTAGGAAATTTGCGAAGTATGAGATTTGTACGGGAGAGTTAGTTAATTATTTTACCGGACAAGACTGGTTGAATGCCGTTCAGGACGATGGCGAGAGCAAGGAGAGGACAGAGATCAGAAACAGCGGCGGCAACAACCTCGCCGTCGGTGAAGAGATAACTAATCACATCCCTTAAAGCCATCACCACAATTGCTGCTATTACAGATATCACGAAAGATATAAGCGTCACCGCCACCACTGAAAACGCTGCTGATTTTGGATTCCTTGCTCCCAACTCGTTGCTCACTCTCACACTGCGCAAAACCCACTTCAATTCATAGCATTAATCACCAACAGAAGTACATTGCAAATAACATCTACACATAAAGTATAGTTTACTTAGTTTATAGTTTGTAGTAGAAGTATCGTAGTAGTAGTAAACTATTTTTGACAGTACGTATTACAGAAGTATATGAGGCAGAAACTAACCTTGCGGCGGCGTTGAATCCGACAGAGATCATGAACACCCATCCGGATATAGTGGTACTGCATATATAAATTATGAAGTCACTAATTAATAAATGAAATAAATAATAAATGTGAGGTTATGTTTTTTAAGGTTTATTCCATCTAAATTAAGGACCCGAATCTGGTGGGTCCATGGCTGCGCACAAAAAGACATCCTTTCCCGTTCAATATATAGGACCAGACAATAGCCATCGAATCTCAACGACGATATGTCAAAGCCATCCTCTTTCATGAAGCCGACTTGACCCGAGATGGCGGAGTCGGCTGATACGATGCATTTTTTTTAAAAAAATTATAATATAAAAGAAATCAGATTTGATCTATCTAAAGACAAGTTAATTGTAAAAAAATAAAAAGAGGGTTGATCTATAACGGGTAAAGAGACAAACTCACTGGGGGAATTAATCATTTCAGCGATTGAGAACCCTGAAGAGTGAATATGGCAACAGTCTGACGAGTAGACGACACTATTTAACCAAATCATTCTGACATGTCTATCTTTTAGATCTGGGCCATGCTCAGATTTTGCTTTCCAATTCCAATTTTATCACTATGTTTTACTTTTCAAGAAACAAGATCCTCACACAAATATATCCCATTTTTATAATTATATAATTACATAATAGCACCATATGTGTCCCTCTCTGTGTGTGTGAAATGACGTACACCACATGAACACATCTTTTACTAATCAAATCTTTCCTGGTCATGCTCATACACAAATCTTTAAATTTGTGGATATCAAATTAAACTAACTGAGATCTATTCTATCAAAAATACAGAAGATTCCTTCAATACGTAAAATTTTAAAGTATAAGAAAGCGTTAAAGTTAATATTGTTTGTTCGTAATTAAAGGTGTACTGCAATTAATTAGTTTCTGTTTACCTACCAAAAAAGGTGTGATTAATCATGAGAAAACAGGATCATCACTCACCATATGGAAAGAGAATCGAGAGCCAATTCTGGTTGATCCAGCAAACCGGCAAGCAGAACCAGAATCTGAAAGTACCACGTTTCCAAACTCAACATAATGGCGGACGCCGCCGATAACTTGAAGAACTCCGGCAGCCCTGTGAACGCCTGCACCGTGAAACCCTGCCATGTCTTCTTGCACTTTTCGCTCTTCACGATATACACAAACTGACCTATCACCACGATCCACCACGACAAGCTCAGAACCAACGACGCTCCCAATAATCCAAGACCAAGTTTGTAGACGAAGACCCAGCTCAACACCAAATGAATCACCAGCGTCGCCGACGATATGTACGCACTTGGGGCCACTATGCTCTGAGCTTGCAGAAACTTCTGGATTGGGAAATTGACGGCGTAGGCGAAGATTTGAGGGATGAGACCGTACACGAACAGTGCAGCCGCCGATGCTATTTTCGGAGACTCTCCCAGAAATAACAAAACAGGTTTAGAGAATACATATAAGATGGTAAGAAGAATCCCCGTTAGTGTTAGCAGAATCGTTGATCTCTGCAAGTATACTCCTAACATTTCGTACTTGTTCGCGCCAAATGCTTGCCCACATAGGGTCTCCACCGCGCTGCCCATACCCAACTGTTCATCAAATATCACCAGTTTTAAATCATATCATGTTAGAAATTTATATTTGGGGTTTCGCTAAACAAGTGAGAGAAGGAGGTACCATGAGGCCATAGGCGAAGACTTGGATGCCGTTGTTGCCGAGGGAGGCAGCGGCGAGCTCGAGTTGACCGAGGTGGCCGGAGAATATCTGGGTGGACATGGACATGATGTAGTTGATCATATACACGATGACGGCGGGAGCAGCCAGGAAAAACAGAAGCTTCATCTCGATCCATGTGGCGGCTCGGACGCGGTGGAGTAGAGGTAGGGTAGTGTCTGAGAGGATGCTCTCGAGCTCGCCGTTTGATGATTCGTGCATGGAGATTAGAGAGCGAGTCAAAGAAGGTGGTGGTGGTAACAATGGCTGGTGAGTGTCGTTTTGCAGAGAAGCCATTGTTGGTGAAAGCTTTGCCTTCTTCTGAAACTGAAAGAGCTCAGGAACAGATGAAGGGCTTAGAAATTGGGATGCGTCGGAAACGGGAGAGAAGAATCTATATATTTCTGCCTCCCACGAGCTAAGTTAACTAATTCGAGGATGTTTGGTAAGTACGTTATTTACGAAACATGAGCCCAATTTTCTTAAACATATATAATTATATTTAAATTATTTCTTGAGTAATCTAATCGAACATGGATAGTTTTAAAAAATTAATATAAATACGAGAGATATATATTGGAGATGAATCTGATATCTACGTAGGCCTCCCATGAGGTCTTGTATTTGTATGAAATGAGTAAATTAGTTATTTATAAAATATATGCCTAATTTTTTTTAAATATATAATTTAGATTATTTATGTATTTGATTTTGATATGGTAGTTTAAAAAAATAATAAATACAAGAGTTAAAATAAGTTAATTAGTATTTTATATTTATGATCAAAATATACATTTAATATTAGAGGGATTATATTATTTCCATATTTATATTTTATAATATATAATATAGAGAAATTGAGAAAGAAATATTATATAAATTATATGTTTATCTCTCTCTCTCTATATATATATTCTATTTTAGTGTGAATACCTAGCATTTGTATCCGTTTCCTTTCTTCTTCAATTTATGCATTCAAGGGATATGTTATTATCACTTTCCGAATGAACTAATTCCAATATATATATTGAATTGAAGCCTTTTTTCCACTAACATGTGCTTAAAATATGATTTTTGAAACACATTTCTTAAATTATGCTAGGCATGTTAAAAGTTAATAGAAACTATATATTGTACTTAAAAAAAATTGACTCAGGGATATATATATATATATATATATATATATAATTATATATGTACGCACTATGCTCTGAGCTTGCAGAAACTTCTGGATTTGGAAGTTGATGTCGTAAGTACAGATTTGAGGGATGAGACCGTACACGAACAGTGCAGCCGCCGATGCTATTATCGGAGACTCTCCCAGAAATAACAAAACAGGTTTCGAGAATACATATAAGATGGTAAGAAGAATCCCCGTTAGTGTTAGCAGAATCGTTGATCTCTGCAAGTATACTCCTGACATTTCTTACTTGTTCGCGCCACATGCTTGCCCACATAGCGTCTCCACCGCGCTGCCCATGCCCAACTGTTCATCAAATATCACCAGTTTTAATCATCATGTTAAAAATTTATAATATCATTGCAGCTCATCGATCGTCTTCGAGTATTAATTATGGTGTTTCGTTAAACAGATGAGAGAAGGGGGTACGTACCATGAGGCCATAGGCGAACTCTTGGATGCCGATGTTGCCGAGGGAGGCGGCGGCTAGCTCGACTTGACCGAGGTGGCTGAAGAATATCTGGGTGGACGTGGACATGATGTAGTTGATATCATACACACGATGAAAGCGGGAGCCGCCAGGAAAAATAGAAGCTTCAGATCGATCCATGTGGAGGCTCGGAAGCGGCGGAGCAGAGGTAATAGGGTGGTGTCTGAGAGGATGCTCTCGAGCTCGCCGTTTGATGATTAGTGCTGGGAGCTTAGAGAGCGAGTCAAAGGAGGTGGTGGTGGCAACAATGGCCGATGAGCATCGTTTTGCAGGAAGCTATTATGTTGTTGGTAGAACTTTTCCCTTCTTCTGAAGCTGAAAGAGCTCACCAACAGATGAAAGGCTTAGGAATTAGGATGCATCAGAAACGGGAGAGAAGGATCTATGCATCTCGGCCTCCCCCTAGCTAAGTTAACTAATTTGAGGATGTTTGGTAAATAAGTTACTTACAAAATATGAGCCTACTTCTCTTAATATATACTCCTCTTGATCACGTAGAGATAATGTTTATATTGGTTATATTTAAAGAGTAGAAAGAGAAATTTTGTATATGATTATATAATTTCACTTTTTATTTATATTGACTTTGTTTTTATTTGATATAATATATATTAAATATAGGTAAAGTTAAAAAGTTATTAAATTTTATAATAAAATTAATAAAATTTAAAGTGTAAAAAATATGCAAAAAAATTGACTTATAAATATGATTATAGAAATATAATTACATTTAAAGTATTTCTTGCATGACTATTCATATATGGATAGTTTTAAAAAAAATTAATAAATACAAGATATAATAAAGAGCATATATCTTATATTTAGATTAAAATAAATCTTTCAATTAATTTTTACATTTAGCATTATTAGCCAAGGAGAAGAATCTGAATATCTATGTAGGCCTCCCATGAACACGAGGTCTTGTGTTTTTATTGAATGAGTAAATTAGTTATTTATAAAATATATAGTTGTATTTAGAATATTCTCTGTATTTGATTATTTGTTTGAGGGAGTATTTTGACATGATATCTTGAAAAAAATTAAATAGAAGAAATAAAATAAAGATTATATTTATATCAAATTTTTTATATCCATATATTAAGTTCTCTAAATATACTTTATCATGTGTTATTTGTACGTGTAGATTTAAGTTAAATGAAGGTCTTTAAAAAAAAACACATAATAAGGTGAGAGATTGGAGAACTTAATGAAATAGATGTAAAGAATTTGATCTATACTTTTTTTATAAAATAAATTAATATTTTATATTTATAATAAAAAAATTTCTAATCATCTCTTACATTTATATTATTTGTATATTTATACTTTATAATATAAAATATAGAGAAATTAAATCGAGAAAGAAATATTATATAAGTTATATATATGAATATTCGCACACTTAGTGCTGGTCCCCTAGCTAGCTAGCCTAGTTGAGAATATATATATATATATATATATATATATATATATATATATTCTATTTTAGTGTAAACACCTAGCATTTTTATCCATTTTCTTTATTCTTTACGCGGGATATGTTGTTATCACTTTCCGAAGGAACTAATTCCATAAAATCAAAAGTATATCTTTTGATCAAGTGATACGATTACGATCGCGCAGAATAAAATTTTGTGCAAAGTGATTAACCAAAAGAAAAAAACGTAGAAGGTAAGAAAGGAATTCTGATCACAGGTGTTCATTCTTCATAACTAGGCAGCCATTGTTATTGCTTGTCTGGCGAGCCATTTGGAACAGAAATAATGGAGAAAGAGAAAAGTTGATCGGCGTGGATATTTAAATTCAACATAAGAAGAATAATATTTTCATCCAATACCCAACCAAGCCTCCATATAATAAAATACCAGTTCATGTGCTTATTTAACAGTAATTTATTAACTTAAATTTAACTTTTAAATGGTCTGGCAAATTGAAATTTACAGGAAGGCGAATACAAATGGAGTTTGGCAACTCATTTTTGACGATTCCTCATATTCAGCTAAAGGGAGCATATATCCTATGTATAACAATATTTTGAATAAAATTATTTTTAATAAAAGAATATCTAAATTAAAAGTTTAGCTATGAGATATTTGTTATGCATGGACTAAGTAAGGTAACTATTAGACCATAACTACATAGTCAATGTCTATTCTCTATTTTTTTTATATACAATAATATCTATTCTTACTAACAAGTATTGGTTCAAATGGTAAATGACTCGATATCGTTTAAATGAAGTTTTGAGTTTGAGTCTTGACTTATATAAAAAGTTCCTATTGGGAGACTCACTCACTATAGTCAGGTGCATAATATAAATCAGAT
Source organism: Leucaena leucocephala (assembly GCA_037074615.1). NCBI lineage: Eukaryota > Viridiplantae > Streptophyta > Magnoliopsida > Fabales > Fabaceae > Leucaena > Leucaena leucocephala. The sequence continues at coordinate 2,734,756 of CM073546.1, read as the reverse complement.
TTAGATATAGTCAAGATAAAATTTTGATAAAATGGGCAGGATAAAAAAAATTTATTCTTCTAATTCAATAATAAAGGGAGACAACTTATATTCTCGTAAGATCCGGCCCAAATGATAAACTTGGGCCTTCAATATGAATCACGAATCGAAATATTGAATGAGGCGTTCCATTATTTGTATTTTTTTTCCCGGGACAATGACATTAACGTTGGATCGAAAGAAAGAAGCCCACAGTGAATGGGAGTTGACACATAATAAATAATAAATTTATATCTTATAATTATATAAATTTAATTATCTCTATCATTGTGAGGATTTATTTAGTTTAGGAGCCATAAGACTGACTCTAATCTTAACAGAAAATTAATACTAAATCTATTTAAACTTTATTTATAATAAAGAAAGAAAGAAAGAAAGAAGTCCAGAATCATTAGGAGTGAAATTCAGCAGGTGATAAAAAAAAAAAATTACAGACTACGGATGGTTTTTGGATCGTTTAGCTTAGCTTGGGTGGTAAGGATAGAGTGAAATTTCGACATAAATCAAGAGTTTAGTCCTTCGTTATATATTTTTTAAAAAAAGGGGGAAAAAGTTTGGGTGATGAAATTCTGCCCTATGAAACTGACGAAGTTTGTTGCCAAGGAATAGCATTTTTATGTTTATTTTTTTATATCTGTAAGCCAAAAAAAAAGTCTCCGTTTTGGTTTGGACCATTTCGCCAGAATGTAATAGTTTGTGGTTGTAATGATTAGACGAGCATTCTTCAAATTAATTAATTGCAATAAAGGGAGATTGAAAGGATGCGGTTAATAAAAAAAATAATAAAAATGTTGAATTATTAATTTGTAAGAATAGATGGCATGTGAAGCAATGCCCAATTTCCACACGGTATGGCCCCTGCCCCCAAAATATTATATATATATATATATATATATATATATAATAATGTAATTATTTTAAATTTGGTGCCTTATATATATTGCCATTCACATAACACGGTCCTACACTTCAATTTTTCTTCTGCCCTTATTTAATGACCTCATTCATTGCGTAACTAACTCTTTTGTTTGACTTGGATAAAATATTTGACACATAGATTATATATATATATATATATATATATATATATATCTTCAGCTGTGATCAAATTGAATTTTGATCAGTCTGCCGAGAATCAAGTCACAGATGTTCACTAGACGATTGATCATACCAATTAATAGAAACAAACTTTTGGGGTCGATGGAGTAATTGATTTGATCTAATTCATTATAAGTTGTAACATACACACACACGTCTCTTTCTGTTTCCTTTGACATGCTACGAAACCTCGATATAAAGGAGTTGACCACTTTAAGTGAACAGCACTCAACCTTTGAAGAGGCTGCATTCAAACAATGTGTGGGAGTGTAAAGAACAAGCTTCGGTTTTCTCCTATAGCTACGTACAACGCAATTCAAGATAACGATAAAAAAAGCTACAAGAGCTAGCGTTACCTGGAATTAATTCTGCATCAGTCAAAAAGCAACGCCACACACTTAACCAAATCAAGAGATTATTGACTTGCATAGCATTAACGACAAGAAGGGGACAATAAGAGAGTGATAAAACGGTTTCATCGAATCAAGGCATGGATTTGCCATGCATGAACCGCATTTTGAGCAGTGATTAGAGGCCCTTATTATCTTTAGTTTCGGGCAATTAATCAAACATGCTTACTCGGACTATTCCCATATTTATTATATATTACTCTTTTGACAATGACACAGTAATTTCCAAATGCAACTTTCTCAACTAATAAAGCTTCTTCATTAACTTCCATGCAAATTAAACGGGTATAACTTATTTGTCTTTCTCTGTTTGTTTGCATTATATAGAAAATAAGAATACTGGCTATCGATTAAACTAGCAAAAAATGATCAGAGACAATATTTAAAAAAAACTACACCTTTTTTAAAACTATTTATCAGTTTTTAATGGATGATTTAATTAAAATATTTATCTTGATATTAAATATAAGACACATTTTTTATATTTATCAATTTTTTTTTAAATTATCTATATTGATACTCCCTAAATAAAAATCAAGTAAAAGAGGGAATGAGTTAAAAAAAATGATTATGATATTCTAAACAAAATATTTTATATTAACTAATTTTTTTAATATAATTAAATTAATTAAATATATTATATTTAAAAGACCATGATAACTATATATTTAGTTGTTAGCTTATTCATTAATGCTAACATCTATAGTAGACAGATGCTGCAGCTTCCATAAAAGAAAATGGGCTTCATTAATTATGGCTTTAAAATCAGCTTAATGGGAAAGCTAAGGGACGGCTATGTATATAAAGTAGTAAAATAATTAAAAACAGTGAAGACTAACAAACAAAAAGGGGTATCAAATTAAAAGGCTCGAGGCAGATTGAATCTCGCTTTGTGTATTTGAAATAAACCCGGCGCAACTACAGGATAATCCATGTGCTTCTTCTGTATTTAAGCGTCGAACGTTTCTCCTTCTCTTGTTCACTTCATCCCACCATCATTCATTTCTTCATCACTCACACATAATAATGGGAAACTGCTTGATCATCAGAAACAACCAGAAGATATCAGCACAAGATTATGATGATGACAACTACGACGAGCAACCCCGTGAATCAGAAGTTAAGCAAAAGAAGATTACATCTGGTTCATCATTCGAGTCTGAAGAAAACATGAAGAAGAAGAGGATAAAGAAGGTGACGTTTGAATTACAGAAAGAAGAAGAAAGAAGAGAAGAGACTTGCAGAAGAAGTGGATCAGTGAGGATAAGATTGGTGGTGACTCAGGAAGAGTTGAAGAAAATATTGAGCCATGAGAGCGATACTAAGCACACTAAGCTTGAGCAATTACTGAGTTCTGTGAAATTGGGAGGAGGCAGAATTTGTCAAGTTACCGGAGAAGATGACGGAGCCTGGAATGCTTGGAGGCCAACTTTAGAAAGCATACCGGAGGATATCAGTCAATGAAAAACTAGTGTGTTATGAGTTATAACTTAGTCACCAAACTGACTCAATTGTAAACAATGACAATTTTCTTGTTTTCTTTTCGTTTTGATGTAGGAGAATTCATATACGTATTGAGCTCCTTTTCAATGAAGTAGCTTCAACTTTTGAATGGTAGACAAATGTAAAAGTAGCCTTTGTGGATTTCGGTATGTAGGGTTCATGGTTTCCGTGTTCTTTTCAAGAATGAACTGTCCTTTTTGTCTGGGAAACCAAATTTCTGATATTTTAAAAACCAGCGTCGCTTGTCTTCATGAACAAATAAAATCATCCAATCAAGATAGCTGATTTCGGATTTCTGATTTGTTTCTATGAGTGTCTCTTCTCTGTGAATATAATAATTGAAAGAAGAGTTATCCTAAAGGACATGGAGCCTCTAATGCCCCACCTTTCTTTTTTTTTTTTTACAAAAAAAAAATTATAGTGGGTCAATACCGGTCTTCCACTAAGTTAAGATATAGCTTTAGAGTTTAGAGAATATTTATAGGAGACTTACAAGATTATTTATTAAAGAAATTCTTACAATAGTAATAAAAATTGAACTCATATCTTTATAAAATATAAATATATTTTTTATTATTTATACTAACTCTCATTAGCTAATGCCTATTTTTTTTTGTACAAAAATTTTTAAAAAGGGGTTGGGCTCACCCACGATTCAAGGGCATGGCGAAGTCTCTCTTCCTCTTAGGCGATACCAATGTCAGGCAGGGCGAGCCGTCTATTACCCTCAGGCGTAAACCTAAGCACCTAAGAATTAGGATGCCTCCCCAAGTGCCGCGACTAGAACCACAACAAAGTGGTACTCCCCAGGGTTCGAACACACTCCAAATAGTAGTATGTCTCACCCCTTCGCCAGCTGAATCCACGGACAATGGGTATTAGCTAATGCCTATTGATGCCACTGTAATGTTAAAAAATAAACAGAGAATATTAAAGTATCTATATGTTGAGCCCACGAAGGCCCATGACCATTAGCAACCCATCTTAGTGGGCATTGTTAGGCACCCTTTGGTGTCATTACTAGGGCTGGCAATGCGGGTTAGCTCGCCCGATACGGGCTAACCCGCAGCGGGTTGAGTTTAAAACGGGTTTTTCTAAAGAGGCCTGCCTATATGCGGGTTGAAATTAATCTAACCCGCGGGCTCAACCCAAATTCTCAACTCTAGAATTACCACTGCATCCTGCATCACATAGTAAGACATGAAACGATAATATTATTAGAGATATTGAATGACTGATTTAAAAAATAAGCTGAGCTCTTATAGGGTAATTGAAACAAAGCAGTGGGCTATATATAAATAATTTTAACTAACTTGAGATCTATGATTAAAGAAAATTATTTTTTAATCTAATTTAAAAAATATTATTTCAGAATATTGATAATTGCAGCCTACCAGTGATCTAAATATAGAGATTCCTACACTTATTATGGGATATCAAACTATAATATATCTCTAGAGTTTAAAATAAGATTATATGTGCTCTAGTTAAACAATGATTGAATTCTTGAAGACATTATATATTTATTTTTTATATTTAGAATCTATAGTGCTCATTGAGCATTTGGTAGATATGTATAGTATCATTTAGTTCAGGCATTTAGCCCTCATATATATTCAAAAAAAATACTAAATTTATTTATATATTCATTTAACTAGAGCCTCCCCTGAAAAATGTACTAGTCATCCCTCTGTTTCACGAAATTATAGAAACATATTTTCTATTTTAAAAATGTATATAAACTTCCTTTAAAAAGTTGGGCATTAAGTTTCACATACATATAAATATGAGTAGTACTCCAATTTGGTTATTCCATCGTAATTTAAAGAAGTGAAATAAAATAACAGTAGATACAATCCAATTTGTACATATTAAATTTAATTAATTTAAAGATTAAAAATAATAAAAAAAATCAACAACAATCTTTTAAGTAAAGTAAAAAAATTTGAACCGTGTGAGGGAATTTTTTTAAATAAATATAATAAAGATATCTTAAATAACTGACATAAAGTTTGTTAGTTTAGTTATATAAGGCCACTAGATTTTTTTTCACCACGATCGTCTCCGCGCTCGACCGATGGCAGACTCAGGTTAACGTTGCCGAGGGTGCCCCTTGCTTCTCCGGGAGGAACTACGGTTCACTGCTCCCGCAAAGGAAGAAACTCGTGGCCGCCAAGTATGTTTTGCTAGTCACCGCCGCTCCTTCCAATCTAAACCTGAATCCGCCCGATCTTATCACCGATTCGTTTAATAATGACGTTACCGCTAATTAGTTGCGGTTGTTCCTTCTGTTCAAAAACTGAGCCAATTCTTTTGTTGAAGAATGCAGAGAGAATTGGCTCAGTTTTTGAACTGAAATGAATAATAAAATTACAAAAGTCCCAATTTTGTGCATTGATGTCCGTTTCCATGCGATTATTAGCAAAACAGGAAGTTGCAATGAATTTCAAAGCAGAGCCCTGTGGTGAAATATTTTAATACACCAGTGAAGGAGGAAAACTTGACTTGTTTGCTGAAGCGATATAGTGAAAAATATTGTACATGATGACGTGACGTGCTCCCAGATATTTGTGTTTTAATTGACGAACCCACGTTGTGAAATTGAAGTCAAAGAAGGTGTTCTCAGTCCTCAAGGGGGAATGAATCTTTCTTGTCTTCCCACTTGTTCAACCTCTTACCTGCTTCTTCAACCTACAATTATATTTCTTCCTATTAATTAGACAGAAGCAAAAAGCCTGTTTCAAGCCGTCGGGGAAGCGATTGATAAAAAGACGGGGTTGTTTCACCTCTTTATTCCAATCGGTTCGAAATGTGACCCACGTCAAAATAATTGTTTGCATGAGTATTCCACCTAGCATCCCCAACCATAGTTCCTGCACAAACAACAACAAATAAGTGAAGCTAACACCTGAATATATATATATATATATATATATATATTTCCTTCATCGGAGTTTTCTGCATTAATAATTAACAAGAGAACAAACCTTAGCACCAAGTTTAAAGTAGAAGCCGAGGAGTGAGCCCAGTGGAATGCCAACTCCATAATAAGAGCCTACGTTCACGTAAGCAACAAAAGCCTGCCACCCACACCCAACAGCCACCCCTTCATGCACGCATATAATGTAACTAGTTAGTAAATTTGCCAAGCATGAGATTTGTGTGGGAGAGTTAGTTAATTATTTTACCGGACAAGACTGGTTGAATGCCGTTCAGGACGATGGCGAGAGCAAGGAGAGGACAGAGATCAGAAACAGCGGCGGCAACAACCTCGCCGTCGGTGAAGAGATAACTAATCACATCCCTTAAAGCCATCACCACAATTGCTGCTATTACAGATATCACGAAAGATATAAGCGTCACCACCACCACTGAAAACGCTGCTGATTTTGGATTCCTTGCTCCCAACTCGTTGCTCACTCTCACACTGCACAAAACCCACTTCAATTCATAGCATCAATCACCAACATAAGTACATTCCAAATAACATCTACACATAAAGTATAGTTTACTTAGTTTATAGTTTGTAGTAGAAGTATCGTAGTAGTAGTAAACTATTTTTGACAGTACGTATTACAGAAGTATATGAGGCAGAAACTAACCTTGCGGAGGCGTTGAATCCGACAGAGATCATGAACACCCATCCGGATATAGTGGTACTGCATATATAAATTATGAAGTCACTAATTAATAAATGAAATAAATAATAAATGTGAGGTTATGTTTTTTAAGGTTTATTCCATCTAAATTAAGGACCCGAATCTGGTGGGTCCATGGCTGCGCACAAAAAGACATCCTTTCCCGTTCAATATATAGGACCAGACAATAGACATCGAATCTCAACAACGATATGTCAAAGCCATCCTCTTTCATGAAGCCGACTTGACCCGAGATGGCGGAGTCGGCTGATACGATGCATTTTTTTAAAAAAAATTATAATATAAAAGAAATCAGATTTGATCTATCTAAAGACAAGTTAATTGTAAAAAAATAAAAAGAGGGTTGTTCTATAACGGGTAAAGAGACAAACTCACTGGGGGAATTAATCATTTCAGCGATTGAGAACCCTGAAGAGTGAATATGGCAACAGTCTGACGAGTAGATGACACTATTTAACCAAATCATTCTGACATGTCTATCTTTTAGATCTGGGCAATGCTCAGATTTTGCTTTCCAATCCCAATTTTATCACCATGTTTTACTTTTCAAGAAACAAGATCCTCACACAAATATATCCCATTTTTATAATTATATAATTACATAATAGCACCATATGTGTCCCTCTCTCTGTGTGTGAACTGACGTACACCACATGAACACATCTTTTACTAATATAGTCCTTATAGTCCCTAATTGGCCAAAAGAATTCGAAAAACGGAAAATTGTCCTTATGCCTATCCATAAGAACTTATTTGTGAAAGAAAAAGGGAAATAAAAAAATGAGGCTAAACTATCTTCCATTTATTGATATAACTTGTCTTGAAGAATTTTCAATTTTCAAATCATAATAATACCTAGATCATTAACAAATACTAACAACAATGGCCTCATCCTACGAAGTGAGATTGCCCACTTGAATCGCAGGACACCATTGGAATTAATATCAATCACAGTCCAAACTTCATCCAAATATTGTGGCTTTATTTAACATATTTTCTATTGTTTCCTTCATTCAACTTAATCAACTCAATCCATAATCTCAACTACTTTGGGGGTGAGGGGATCAAAGTCCTTTAAAAGTTATATTTTAATGTTAAGTAAATAAAAATCATGAAAGCAGCTGATGTGACTATACGACTGAACCCGTCATTGAAAAGGTTTGTTTCAAAAAATTCATTACAAGAGATGACCTAAATAAGATATTTTTATTAAGATATGCACATAGGATGCCAAAAATTATAAATGCACGATTCAAACTCTGCTCTAGAGACTGTAATCTGCTGTACACTACAGATAAATCAATAAAAAGTTTAGGCTTTACATTTATAAACATATAAGATAGCTACAGCTTTGGCTTGGACAACCAATGAATTCATTCAATAAAGGAAAATCGTGCATGATCAAGGTCAAACCTGATATAATTTATTTGTCGCAACACCACAATAAGTTTCAAGTAGATAAGCGAGTGATTTCTGTGGCTTTGACAGCACCTCGCATGCCTGCATTACAGGAACGCAAATATAGAATAAAAGGTACCAATCCATGGGAAAATGCGACCTTTTCTTGTCACAATCAAGCTTACAAAGTCATTTCTACAAGGCACATAGCATCTAAAACAGAATAGAATAATATCAACAGAACTTGATTATGTCACCTTTGATGAATCAAATAGATTAACAACGTAGATATGAAAATCTCTCTGTAGCCAAACAACATCATTGTCAGCTCAATGAAACACCAATCCACAAATTTTCACATGATTAAACACAAACATATAAATCAACTTTAGGATATTCCCAATGAATAACAAAATCTGATATATGCTAGTAACCACTTTATTTCAAATATTTAAGCTATTAGGTGAAGGCAGTGGATTGGTTTTATTATAATCTCCCACACGCACGCACAAACAATTATCATAACTTATCACCAAAATAAGTGTAAATTCATCTTTCACGAAACTCAATTATTAAAGTAGATAATATTTTCATCAAAAGAGGGAGCAAGGTAAAACTATATACAGATAATTTCATGCAGATACAATTTAATACATTTTGCTCCTAAAAAAAATACAACTGAACACATGTTTCCCACTTCTATATAGTTAAACATTCCAGACATGTGACAGAAATAACTGACATACTTTACAAATTAAAAGATTTGCAAAAACCGGGCAAAGAATGACCATGAAATCATGCAGGGCAATTGTGTCAATCAAATAATCCTCCTGCTGAGTAGAAATCTTCTTGATATCAAAAGAATGTATAACTATCAAAGATTGATCCCAAAAAAGTTAACTCATAAATAGATATCAGATAAGAGAACTTAAGACAAGCATAAATTGACCTGAATTAATGCTGTAAAGCCGAGAAAAGATCGCAAAGTTTGTTGTCCTGTGTCCGCAGCAAAGAGTCTCTCTTTATTTAATACATTGAACAGGTCCTTCAATTGCAACTCTGTATCAATCCAAACATATGTATCTTCTTCAGTTCCTCAATCCCAGTACTGAATTCTAATTGAGGCTGAGGGTCTTTAAGTAATGCTGTAATCTCTGCCTCAAAAGGATGGAAATTTGAAGGCCTCTCTGTGAAAACAACAGTAAACTTAGCTTGATCAGAATATTCGTTCACCAAGTAACCACATTCTGCGGTCAAAATCGAAATTCCCGTCTCGTTATTTGCGCAGATAAATGCACGATTATGAACACTCGTTGCTGCGACCAACTCCATGTCTTTAAAATCGTCGTCTAAATGCTACTAATAACATAAAATGTAATCTTTTCGGGATCATGTTTTAGCAGAATTATTGAAATGAAACTGTTAAGTACTCCTTTTTTTTGTCAATAATTTCCCACAGCTTTACCATATTCTAACGTTAATGCAGTGATTCCTTGTTTGCTTGACCGGACCAAGCTATTTCAAAAATTTCATAATAGTTCAACTGGTAAAAAAAGTCTATTCCCTTCCATCCAGAAATGCTACTTCAAAGATTTGGAAGCATACCAAAATAAGAAAAAATAAGTTAAAAAATAATGTCTCCCGTACAATTTCTAACTGGGCATCAGGATTAAAGACAATTTTTTTAATGAATAAACATAAATTTTATCTATAACTCCTTCAGTTTCTCCGGTACCAAATAAAGTGACGCCATTGTACATAAAAAGAGTAAGAAATGTACCATCGCTAAAGCTAGAGTTGTTGAGCTTCAAGTGCTTGAACACAGTGTACGAGTTATCGGTTAATACTCGTTTAAAAGCATACTGTGGCTTTGGGTCGGCATGTAAGTAACACAATCTCGGGGGATACTTCTTCTTATGCAGACTCCGATACCGAGCAGTAAAGTAGATTGACACAACCGCCAAAGAAGCGATCGCAAATGCCGCTCGCATCATGCATCCGCATTCCCTATTATTTTTCTTTTCTTCTTCTTCGGCTTCTTTGCCCCGGCTCTGACCAGCTCCGGTTTGTTCAGACACACTATCGAAAGCGGTAACGGTTCCCCGCAGCCGCGTCTAATTCATGCGCTCATGTTGTGGGCTTACGTGGAGAAGTAAAATGTTGGCATCTATTCAGGCCCAAAGTCCGAGGCTCTATTAGTTGAAGATAATTGGGCTGGGGTGATGGCCCAAATTGTATACCAAACCATTAAAATTGTATACCACTTACAACTGAAGAGGAGAACACTAGAGTGGTATACTGGAGTGATTCGAGGTTTGGAATTTCTTGAGACTTGCTAATCTTCTATATGAGCAGATGCTATTCGGAGATTAGTCAACCTACTAATACATATATAGCTCCATTTATAAATATATTTAAAAATAAAAAAGTGTTGAACGCATTCATATTTTTCATGTAAATAACGTTTAATAATTACTTAGTAAATAATAATTAGAAAAAATAAGTAGGCTTCAACCATTACAATGTGTTAATATTATAATAATAACATATAATATATTTTACATATTCTTCAAGATTGTAACTATGCTAGACAGCTTTGGAGTATATTGATTAATCTAAGATATTTTTCTATCTTTAAAACTTTCTTACGAGACTGGTTTATCTTAAATTTGAAGAGGGAGTTGGGGTGTGATGATGGCATTGTTAATTGGAGATCAATTTGGAAAGTTGCAATTTAAAGTCTATAGAAATGGAGGAATCAACATATTTTTTATACAGACTTCTTAAAACCTCTAGATTCTTTCATGATTATTTTGAGATCATGGGAGAGTTTTATACAGGTTCAAGAAAAAAATTTAATAAGTAATTTTATTATTGTAATTTCATCTAGTTGACAACCTCTATCTTTAAGATGGGTCAAAATGAATGTTAATGGAACTTATATGGTAGGCCTAAATAATGTAGGATGTGATGGATTTATAAGATATCAATGGGTAAAATGGGTTGCTAAATTTACAAGTTACTTGGGCTTGGAAACTGAGATGTGGGTAATGTATAAAGGCTTTAATATAGTCTGGGTTATAAGATTTAAAAAAATTATTATCAAATATAATTCAAAAAATGTAGTTGATATGCTGTCTTACGAGATGGTTAATAGATGTAATATATTAGTAGTACAAATATAGAGACTTATTCAACATTCATGGGATCTGAAGCTCTAATACATTATAAGAGATCATAACAAGATAACATATACTTTAGCTAAAAAAAAATTTGACTATTGTAATAATATTATATTCGTGTCCTCTATATTTGGAGTCCCTAATTTTTATTGATGGTTTGAGATATAATCTATTTTTGAGGTAGACTTATTGACATTAGGCACTTAGCCCTCACTTGTACTAAAAATGTTAAAATAGTCAATGGCTTCATAACTTAGTAGCATAGAAGCTCTATAATAAATGGGATGTTATGAGTTTGATCTCGCTTGTAATAAATTATTGTTACATACAATGATTTGAGGAAAAAATAAAAAAAGAATGTGTAAAGAAGACAATTTCATTGATCAAGTGAGCTATTAGACAGGAATCACATGGGATATGTTGAAATATGAAATTAGGCTGAAGCAAGAAACCAGAACATTATTACTGTTCAATTTTTTCTTGCGGACAATGAATGAAGTGTGTGTTTTGAGTAAAATTAATCCAAAAGGTTTTGTGGATTGAGGATGCCACTTTCAACGAGGGAGAGTGGCGTTAGGAGGAGCCTTTTACGAGACGAGTCAAGAAAAATAAAAGCCTTTTGAGCCTTTCGAGCCCTTGGAGAAGAAGCAAGAGAAAGTTCAAAGCGCTTTGAGAGAATTGAGACATTCTTTGACACTTCGGTTTATATAAAAACAGAGACGTGAAATTACGTTCCCATGAGCCCAAAGCAATCTCCTGAAAATTGCACTCTACTTTCCTGCCAGTGACATGTAAATGACATTCCCTTTCAACTCACTTCATCATTATTTACTTCATTTGAACCTCTCTTCTCTGTCCTTACTGCCCATCACTTCCACCATGCGTACAGTTAATTTAACTTCAGAAAATTTGTTAAAACAATTCCCATTTACAAAATTTATCTCTAGTAAGTAACTAAGCAATTACGTCCGAGCAAGGCTAATTTTTCTTCTATTTATTGGGTTGTAGATAGATTGTACACATAAGAGTTATACTTGTTAAATACATACTCATCTTATTATGAATATATAATTTAATTAGTAAATTTTATTTTAATCATAAATATATAATTTATTTTTTATATTTATCTATTTTTTTAAAATTATTCTTATTGATACTCTTTTTAATAATGATCAAATAAGAAACAGAAGAAATTGATTAAGAAAGATGATTAGAGTATTAAAAAAATATTATATCAATAAATTTAGCCAATTTCTTTAATTTAATTAAATTGGTAAAATATATCTTATATTAAATATTGGAAGAGTATTGTATTTGGGTGTTTAAACTAATTGTAGGTACTTTTGGACAATAAACTTTGTAATGGAAGAATTTTCATCATTTTTTATTTTAATCTACTTGTTTATAATTAATTTAAATAATCCAGACTGATGTCGCTTGTCGTTAGCACTCAAATTAATTACTAGTTTTAACCCTATGTGTATAGGAGCTAACCCTAGGTCGATCTCAAGGTGGAGTCAATGCGTAGCTTGATTATGATTAATGAAAGTGATTAAGGAATAAATATGGGTAGAGAAGAATATTCAGTTTAATTAAAGCGATGATTGCAAGAAAGTAAAAGAGTTAAATGATACGATTACCAGTAAGTCGGACGTTCCCAAGGATTGATGCGTGGCTATCATCGTTCAATAATATATTAGAGTTATAACAATTATATATACTAAGTCCCTAACATGCAAAATCCCAGACAATCGTCATGGTCATAATCATAAAATCCACAATTATACCTAGATCTAGCATACAATTGTATCAAGAATGATTAATGAAGATCCACTTAGCATGTGATAAATTAAACAATAAATGATTTGTTCCTCTAACATAGATATTCAATCGAAAATCCTATAACTAATCATGTGAATCCAGCATGAATAATTATAAGAGGAAACTAAGGATATTAAATAAAGAATATCAAATCATAAATTGAAATAATATCACAAGGGTTTGATCACAAAGGTGTCTCAATCGAAACCCTAGGTCCAACATATACAAATCTCAAAACCTAAATCTAGGAAATCATAAATTTGTATAAAGGAAAAGGTCAAAACATAGAATTGTTCAACTCCTAACTCTAAAGCACAGAAACTCAAGCCACTACATCTCTCCTCAAGAACTTAGAAGGAAAATGATGGAATTGTGGAAGAGATGAAGAAGATGATTGTGATGGTGGTGATTGGTGTGTTGAATGGAGAAGCCTTGGGGTCCTTTATATAGCCTTTGGGAGTGAATCCTGTTTGATGTAAGTCTCTTCACTGATTGGCTCTTCAAAAGATAATTATAATCTCTATTTATCTTCAATATCCTTTCAAGCTGTCATCTTTTCCAATATCTCCAGAGATAATATTTTTAAACTCAAATATCCTATAAACAATTCAAATAAAAAGTAATAGGATAAAAGAGATAAAATAATTAACAGGAAAAGATAACATATTTATCATTATCCTTTAATTAGATTCAAATGTTAGATATTGATAAATTATCTTTGAATCAATTCAAATGATATATGATATAATATAAGGAATAAGAGATAAGATATAATTAATATTTATCCTCTCGCTTTGAATCTTGACTTGTGATTGGCTCCTCTTTTCTTGTAATTTGAATTAAATTTCCCTTGAAGATTCAATCTGTGAGATATGTTCCCTGTATCTAGATAAAAATATCTTCGTGCATACCAGTGTGATAATAAAATTAGTAAAAATACACGAAAATGGCATTTTTAATTATTTAATTCATATAGTCAACTAAGGCACAAAATACCCATAATTATTATAATAATATCTATTAATCATGATAAATCCCTTGAAATAGATAGAAAATAATATGATAAAATAGGGATTCATCACAGACATACTTACATATCTCTTAAAAGAGGGCGATCGATGAATTGAAGATGACATTTCAAAGTTAAGCTCTTCATTAATCTCCCTTGCGGTATTTTGCATGAAAGTAGAGAGAGGGTTGTGTAGAAATAATAACCGGAAAAAGGTGTTAGGATAGTGACACGGTGATGATTAAATTCCCCCCATTGGTCATTAAATGAGTAGCTGGGTTTGTTGTTGAACTAGATATATTAATGTAACCTTTTTGGGTTTGGTCCAAATGAACGCGATGAAGCAGACTAACATGGGTTTCTTTACTGATTGGTATAATTAACTTACAAGAGAAAAAGTTTGGTGCTAATAATTTCATTAAACAAAATCATATACAGAGGCCCCGGCCCCACCTGAGCACTCAACCATGTCTATTAAAGTTGGTTGGATCCTAGTGCAAATGTAACAAGTCGTGGCACACACAAACATAATCTCTCACCACACCAACCACCTACCACACACACACACACACAGATCTTAAGCACATTTATTTATATATATATATATATATATATAGCTATAGCTATTATATATCCCACATAACTCCTATGGTGACCATAGAGTACTCCATGTAATCTAAATTTGGTTCTGGAAGGAGGGAAGTACAGCCTTTTGATTTGATTTGAGAAATATGACCAATCACGCTCTTATGATTGGCTCGTTTATGTTGCCGATAAAAGTGTCGTTATTATTCCACAGTGCAAAAAAAAATAGAGAGAGAGAGAGAGAGCAATTAATCCCCTTATTAAAGTGGAAGCTTTTGGTTTATATATACCCTTATGTGTGTAGAGAGTAATATTTAATCAATTCTTATAGAAAAAATTAGAGGAAATATTTTTTTTTATATTAAGCTTTGAAATTTCTAAATCTCTACAAACTAGGGGCCACTCTAGTAATAATAATAAACCTTAATCGTAAATAAAATTTCTAATATATTATATCCGTTGAGGACACACACATATATAGATAGATACGCATGGGACTTACTTGTCCTTCGAGTGTGAGCCGATGGACAAGTGGATACATTAAACTATCCCCATTGATCATCGTCAACCCCTCATGAGGTGATTATTGAGAATTGAGAAGCAAGGAACCCTCGAACATGGAAGATGTATGTCACAGTTGACTTTTGGAAAGGAATACAAGTTTTTTTGTTTGATGTGGGCATAAAGTCTACTATTAATTTTAATATAAAATTTAAAGACGTACCCTAACATTGTTTCCTGGCCAGCGGGGAAGGCGCCAACTTATAAGCAGCCACCCACAAGTAATTCTCCCTAACCTGCTGTTGTCTTAATTTTATTCTATTTCATGAGATTTATAAGTTTAGTCATACATGTGAGAAGTGAATGTTGTCAAAAGGAGTTTAACTACAATTTTAGAGACATACAAACATTTTTTTAGAAACTCCAGTCAATTCAAATAATATATTTTAGAGAGACGACAAACAATCTTTTTTAGAAAAACGAGTTTAACTAATTTTCATATTATTTATAAATCAATTATTTATAATTATAATTCATCTATATATATAATTTGAGTACTGGGACAAGTAACATGGCACACATGCTACGTTAGCTATATAACAAATACGTGAGTGGAGTGAATAACACGTTAGGAATTAATTAACGTATGGTATTAGTGTTTATCAGATTTAATTAGTTTGATAATATGAGGAATCAATCCAATTAATTTGTGTGTACGTAGAGAGATATTCTTGGAGTGGGGTCACAACAGTGGGGATCGGAGGCACGACGAGCTGGAATGGTCGAGGCAGCGTTTACTCGCACATGTAGCAGCCTGCTGCTCAAATTCTAAGCGACATGTAAAGTTAACTCCTTCTTTTCTCTATAATCAACAGTTTTTGATATATAGAGACATGTCACGTGTCAGTGTATTTTATAAAGTTTGATGAGATGGATTAATTATCCTAATATTCGTTGTTTATGAATAATAATAAAGTAGTTTGTAAAACACAGACACACGTGCCCTACCCCCTGTCACTGTTAACGTGCTCCCATGCTTTCCTCCACGTGCATGTCTTCTCCTTTGGATCATCATGTCATCCATCAATTACTACTACTCCCTCCTTTTCTATTCTAATGCTCTTCGTTTTCTTTTTCAAAATTCATTCAATCAATTACCATCTTCTCTGGGAAAAAAAAAAAAAAGACCCCGTTTAATAATAAAAAATATCAACGATAATGCAGAGACGAAGGCGGGGATGTTTCCACTGTATGGAGGAGTGGCAGTGGGTGGGGGCGGGGGAACATGAGACGGAATCATGACACGTGTCAATAACCATTGTGATGTGGGACCCTATTGCTCAGCGTTTGGACCCCATCCATGTGAGTAGGAACCCCCATAAATCTCACATGTTCAATGTCTCAGCAGTGCTGCCCCGTCCAACTGAATTCCTCCACGTTGCACCCTGCTCCCTTCCCTCACGTGCTCTCCCTTCCCCCACTGTTTCTTCTAATTGCTTCTCTCAAACTTCAAACCATATAATTATTATAAACTAAAATACAGATTCGATTTCGTTGGAGTTAAAACTGGGCCACCGTCCATACTTGCACAATAATGGAAGATGAGTTTACGATGCTCGTTCAATGAAATGAAGTCCAATTACTTGGCTATTGCAAATTTTGCAAAATATAATACTTGAAAGGGAGAATATATATATAGATAGATAGGTAGATATATTTTCTCAGAAACGGACGTTGAAGTATAATAGTAATATATATATATATATATTTTATACTAAGGAGGACCATGATCTGATTTACTATACATGCTTGCGTAGATCTTTGTTGAAAAAGAGATCTCTGGTCTCCACGTTGGACTTTTGATAACGTGTTTTCCAATATTCACGAGTGCAACAACTTTGAGACTTACGTCTCATCCGCTCTTCTAATTTCTGTACGATTTCTCATAAGATGCTCCGAATACAAAATAATAAAAGTTAATTAATTTTTTGATATATTAATAAAATCAAATTAATTAATTATAAATAATATAATAATTAATTAATTAATTTTAATAAATTAATAAGTATATAATATAAATTTATTTTAAAGAGTTAGATTTATTCATAAGTAATTAATTAATTTTATTTAATATATTTAAAAAAATTAAATATATCTTATATTAAAAATATGGACGAATAATTCTCGAGAAAATAAATTCAAAAGGTAGCAAATTAGAGGTAATTAGAATTAAAATGCCTTAAATCATCAAGTTAAAAGTCTAATAGTAAAGTCAACAGCCTTCATATAGTGTATGTTTGGTTTTGAGCGAGTCCGTCAAAATTCGTTTTTGAAGAATATATTTACAAAACCGACCGAAATTTGATAAAAAGTAGCTATTGGGTCAAAATTTATTCTTTGGTATATTAAATAATACTATCTCATATTTTTATTATAAAATTTATTTAATTAATTTAAGTAGATTAAAAAAATTAATAACTTTATTACTTATAATGATAATAATTTAATTTTTTTAAAATATCATAGTTAATCTTATACATTTAACAACCCTTAATAAAAAATATTTTAATATAAATATATTGTATTTAAAATTAAAATAAATTATATATTTAATTTTTATATTTAGAGCACGAGGGAGTATAAATTTGCACCTGCTGAATCATAAAAATAATATATATATATATATATATATATATATAATGGATGGTTTGATGCGCAGTTAAGAAAGAATTTCATATGGTAATTAATGCAAGTCCTAAAAGAGATTAAAGTTTCCATAACTCATAAATAACATGGTTATATTCCTTACATTTGTCTTGTATTTTTTTTTGGAATGATGGATAATGATGTTTTTGCCTGGCATCATTTAGTGAACGATGCATGACTAGGGATTAAAAAATGGAGACAAATGTAAGGGTAATCATACGAGTGTAATGTGTCGGTGATCCTATGATCGTCAAGCGTTAACAGTCAAACGCGTATTGGAAGGTTGACTCACTCCATAATCCCCCCCCCCCTTATATATATATATATATATATATATATATATATATATATATATGTATGTATGTATGTAGTGGCCACTGCATTAGTAGAGAGGACAACTGATCGCTACATTAATTCTTTGGGACTCAAATGATAAATTATTAATTACAGGATATATATATATATGATTCGTATGGATCTTTCTAGCGAGCCATTTGATCCACTTTTCGATCCCCAAAATATTCACACAAAAAAGGGAAAAATTCTTATAAAAAAAAAAGGGAAAAATTCACAGGTCGCTCATATTCTTTTACGCATAAAGCCATATTCATTTACACGTAAAAGATAAATAAATCTCACGTATAATTTAAAAAAATAGTGAATTTTTTGTCTGAAAACATTTTGATGTAAGAAAGATTTTGTGTCTCCACCAGTTACGAATTTTTTGTTTTAAATTAGGCAAATGTTGATCATCGATAACAAGAAGAAAAGACTCGTAGAAATTTAGAAATAATGCCATGTCATAGTGGAGAAAATGACATGTTGGTGAATATGTAATACTCCCATAATAAAAATTATTTAATTAATTTATAAAAATTAAAAAAATTAATTATTTTTTATTACTATGTAAAAAGTGTGCATCATTATTTTTAAAATATTCGTCTTTTAAATATGAGAGAAAAAAAGGACAGTAAAAATTGTAAAATTAACAAAAATAATGTGAAAAAAATTATATAAGGAGAACAACATGAATCAAAGCTTTGGAACCAAATCAAAGGGATAAACTAATATATTCTATATTTAGCAAATGAGGGAGTAAAAAAAATTGGCCAATCAATTAACGTAACAAAACAATTTTGGGAAACGATAAAACGGGGCGGTTAGCAAGTCTCCTCACTTCTGCTAAACGTCCCTTACCTGCGAAGAGAGAGAGAGCAAGGCAAAGCGAAGCAAAGCATAAAAGAAAGGAACCAGCCATCAATTAAAAAACAAATCACTCTCTCTGTTCTGATTCTTTCTCTGTTACACCCCTCAATTCTACTTCTTCTTCCTCCTCTTCCTCTTCTCCTTCGTTCTGCTCTTCTATTCATTCGATTTGGTTGTATTGCTCATGGAATTTGCCTGTTGAGGAGAGCCAAGTTGGAAGAAACTTTGCAAGAAAAATGACTTGGAAAGCCAGAGGAGAGCTCCCTTCTAAAAGAGTCATATCGCAAAAATGGACACTTTTCCTCTGTCTGGCAAGCTTCTGTGCTGGGATGTTCTTCACAAACAGGTCCCTATTATATCTATATTGTATCTTCTCCCCATTCCCCCCCCCCCTATGCTTTTCTCAATAAAGATAGTTTCTTCCGGGTCCCTAACTTATCTATATCGTATCTTCTCCCCATTCCCCCCCCCCCCCCGATGCTTTTCTCAAGAAAGATAGTTTCTTCCGGGTCCCTAACTTATTTATGGCTTTGTATGCATACTGAGAGCACTGAATGACTTCAAATTGTGTTGCCAGATTTTCATTATTCATTCCGGTTTTCAAGAGATTAATTTATTTACTTACTTGCAGGGCTTTCTGAATTCTGAAGATCTTGTTTTCTTTTCCATGTTCCAATAAATCCCGATTTAGTTTTCGATACTCACAAATGGATTTTAATACTTCCCATAATTTTACCAAAGCTCATGGCAAAAATGGGATAGATCTGAATTCATTTGGAATGATCTAAAACACGTCAATTTTTACTTTGAGTCAATTCTGCCCAAGAACTGCTTTGCTCTTTCTCTAACAGACAATTTTCTGACGGTTTAATTGGTTTGGTTTGCAATACTCATGTTGACAAATCTATCCTCAACTTTAATTACTGTTTTCAGAGGTTAAAAATTAATTACTATTTATGTTCAATTACTGTACACCTCTTCTCAACCATCCTCCATTCCCTGAATTTTAAATCCTGCAAATATGGACTTTCTAATTTTTCTGGTTCCTAGTGTGTTTATGTCATAATGAGCATAAGATGGTTATATGGAATCGGTTTAACTGGGAGAAAAAAAATAAAGATTCCAGACGAAATTCTGATTTGATTATCAAGTGAGAAGTATTTATGCTTCATTTTATTAGATAAAGACTGGTTTGCGGAGTTGTTCTGGTACTTTTCTGATGAAATATATTAAATGATTAACATAGGATGTGGACTATTCCTGAACCTAAAGGACTTGCTCGACTAACGCCGATGGAAGCTCAAAAATTGAATGTAGTTTCAGAGGGTTGCCATTCAAGAATTGTAAGCACAGCTATTCTTTTTGTTACTTATTCACACCCAGTCATCATATGTATATTATCTAAAGTACCTATGTTTTATTTTTGTTTCTGTTATCCTTCCTCTAGCTGCATGAGAAGGAAGTGAAGAGAGAATCTAAGGACATTTTTGGAGAAGTTTCCAAGACTCATAATGCCATACAGTAAGTTGGAAGTTATTACCCTCATAATGCTATTATTATTAGGCTGATTTTCAATCATTCTAAGTGCAAACTCCTGGGTTGGTATTGAATATAGAACTTTGGACAAGACCATATCAAATTTAGAGATGGAATTAGCGGCTTCAAGGGCAACTCAGGAATCTTTACGCCGTGGTGCTCCCGTGTCAGAAGGTTCCGAGACGGTTCAACCATCTGGGAAGGGAAGAAGGTACTTAATGGTTGTAGGAATTAATACTGCTTTTAGCAGCCGGAAAAGAAGAGACTCAATTCGTGCAACTTGGATGCCACAAGGTTCATGAACTTATCTTTTCGCCCATATTTTATTAGTTTTTTTTTAATATTAATCTGCTCCTGTTTTTTACTGTGATTTCTGATGTTTGGTTCTTATGCCAATCTGGACAATAGGTGAGAAAAGGAAGAAGCTGGAGGAAGAGAAGGGCATTATCATCCGTTTTGTCATTGGCCATAGGTAACCATTGCATCTCTTTATGCTTTGATCGCATAATTTCCATTTGATTTCCTTCAAAAGCTCTGGGGAAGGCTTAATCCCCCTATTTCAAATTAATAGTCAATGGCTAATGAATTGTGCAATTCAAATCTTTTGTTAAAGGATCGTCACTAGTTTATCTATATCTTTAACGATTATACTCAGAAAGTTCAATTTATTTGTATACAAATAATTACACTATTAGTTTTAGATATTCTTGAATGAATCATAAGTTTGACACGTTTCTTCTCCTTTGTCAAGTGCTACATCAGGGGGCATCCTGGACAGAGCTATTGAAGCCGAGGACCAAAAGCATGGAGACTTCCTGAAGCTGGTAATTACTTTATTATGATCCTTTTTGTGTGATCACTTTATAAGATGACATGGTCAGTCTTAGAACAGAAAAGAGGAAAAAATTATCAGGTTCTCAAACTTTCATGCTCTGTTGCTGCAGGATCATGTCGAAGGATACCTAGAATTGTCAGCCAAGACAAAGACATACTTTACTACTGCTGTTAACTTGTGGGATGCTGATTTCTATGTTAAAGTTGATGATGATGTTCATGTCAATATTGGTATGTAAAGTTTTTCAAGCATTTTATAATCTCTGGCTTTATACCTAAAAAAACTGGACATAGGTTTCAGTTTACTTGTTAAGTATCGTAATGTTTTTTCTGGGTGTCCTTTTGAATCTGTTTCAGCAACATTGGGAGAAACTCTAGTTAGACACCGATCAAAACCTCGTATATACATAGGATGCATGAAATCTGGACCTGTCCTTAATCAAAAGTGAGACTTCTCTCTTGTCTTCACTTTGTTTATCTAGAGATAGAATTTGCCTTTAGCTTATTACCTGCCTAATCCGTTCCCCAGAGGGGTAAGGTACCATGAACCTGAATACTGGAAGTTTGGCGAGGCTGGAAACAAGTACTTCCGTCATGCCACAGGGCAATTGTATGCCATTTCCAAAGACTTGGCTTCATATATTTCAATAAACCAGTAAGTCCTACTACCGCTCTCTCCCGAGAAACTAAGCAGAGAAAAGCAAAATTGATTATTTGAAATTAAATTTCAGAAGAAGGTATTAGTTTGTTTCTACACGTATATCATTTTTAAATCATACAGGGACGCCAACTATTTCATGTTCAAGTTTTTGATGGTTTTTATATGTTGATGATTGTCTCAGGCACGTTCTTCACAAGTACGCAAACGAGGATGTCTCACTTGGAGCTTGGTTCATAGGGCTTGATGTGGAGCATATAGATGATAGAAGACTTTGCTGTGGCACTCCACCTGGTGAAGATTTCTCCTGATATATGAATTACTATCATCCGCAAATCTCATGTTTGTCCAACAAAAATGAACTCTTGAGTTGTGGTTGCTGTTGCAGATTGTGAATGGAAGGCTCAAGCAGGCAACGTTTGTGTTGCTTCATTTGATTGGAGCTGTAGTGGCATTTGCAGGTCTGCCGAAAGGATCAAAGAAGTCCATCGGCGATGTGGAGAAGGCGAGAAGGCCTTATGGAGTGCCTCTTTCTAGGCGAGACACGACTTGGAACTCTTCTGAACTCCGGAAGATAGATTATCAGAATAGCAATCTATTAGACTTGCAGGATTTTCTCTCTTCTTTTCCGTTTTTTGATACCTTATATATTTTTCTGAGTATATAAAGAAATATCATATTCCATAAGAGAGAGGGAGCGAGTTTGTGTGGGGTTGTTCCATGGACCTTCATGATTTTACTTGAAGAGATTGACAATGGTAGCAGCCAGAATGAATGAGGAAGCAGCAAGAGATAGGGACGACGACGAGTACTTGCGCATTCTTTAATGCTTGAAGGGGCCAATCTGTGTATGTTAATAGATCCCCATGGCTGTCATCAAGCTCCTAACAAATAAATGTAGATATCTTCTGAATTTGGTTTCTTGTTTTTCAAGGTTGGAAGTTCTTGTATCACTCTCAATAACCTCTTCTATATTTACGAAGCCTGCTTCCTCAATCCTTTTACTTTCTTTCTTTATTTCTTGGGGGGAAAAACAGGGATGTATCTGAATTTTCTTTGAAACCAAGATTCTCAACAACAATTTAGAATATTTATGGAAGTTAGCAAGAAAAGTGAAGGCAAGAAATTAAGAAATTTAAAGAAGAGAATTACTGTAAAGTTCTAAATAATAGATTTAATTATTTAAAAAATTTAATGATAACTAAAGAGTTATCACTGATAAGATTTATTATTGGAATTAGAAATAAATTTATGTTACTTGAAACTCTTTGATGATTAAATCTATTTTTTAGGGTTTTATAATAATTTTGAATAAAGAAGGGGGAAATATAAGAGATGGATACAGGGTGGGAATGATACTCTCTATCCTAATTTCTCATTTTCTCTCATTATCCAATCTCTATGGATGGATTATGAGAGAAAGAGATAATCGATGCTGATTTCCGTAATCCAATCTCACTGTGAAAATCGAAGATTTACTATTATTAAAAAAATTAAATTTTTAGTGCTGTAAAATAATTTGTAAGACGTCTACAATGTAAAATTTTAAATTTATTATCGAAATAATTTTGTTACATTTGTTTTAAACTATTTTTTTAATACATAATTTTAAAAATATTTAAAATATCAGAATACCAGACACTAATGTCGCATACGATTTAAGTGGAGAAATAAAAATATCAGAAGATGAGAATTGTAAAATAAAAATATGGATAATATACATAGAAAATACATAAAAACTATTCATATCAAATATGAATGTTTAAACGATCTGATAGGAGGAGTTTCAAATACATAACAACAATAACGATTGGATTGTAGAAAAGAGATAGACCTAACTATATGAACAGATTAAGAACCCTAATATATTTAAAATTTCCTCAAATAATTGGGAGGAGAATCGTCATTTGAGCCCACCCAATGACCACATGCATGAATAAAAAAATAGGGCAAAAGAGAGTCTCTCAGAATTGGAAATGAGTAAGAAGGAACTGCTTCTTCCATTGATGAGTTCTTCTGCTTCACAATTTACTTACGGCAACGCTGTTTCTAAGCTGCAACCTTCCAACAAATCAAACTCATAGCATTGTTTTAGAAAGAAATATATAATGAGTAATAAGCATCATGCCTTCATGTATGCTTTAAGCAACTCCATTTCTGAAAAAGAAAAAGAGAACCTTCATCTCATTGTAAAGTATAAATATACCAAACAGACAAGTTTCGAAGAGCTCAGATTTTGCATATCTCGTGCGGGGCTGCAACCTTACCATATTTGAGATTTGCTTCAGATTTGAACTATATAATATCTATACTTAGTTCACATGTATCATTCAAAGCCAACGATAGCAAAATATGGTTAGCTGATTCCTGTTATATGGTCAGTGACAACAAGATTCTTTCCGTTTCCTCTCACTCACCTGAGTGCCACAGTTGTAATATACAGTATACTTTGCTTTGTGGTACTATCATATTTGAACCAGAAACACTCCTTTACTTCACAGATACATACAAATCAAGTTCTTCTTTCACCTCACTTTATGAAAACAAACAAACAAAATCAGGCCATGTCTTTGCGTTCAGACACTGTCAATTTCTTAATATACATAAGCAGGCAGAAGGAAAAAAAACCACTGCAGAAACAAAAGGTTGGAGGCTACCTTTTGAAACTTTTTAAATACATAGGAGGGGTTAGTAGAAGTGGCACGTGATATTGACACGGCTCAATCAAAAAACAGGGTCCAAGCCATATCTGAGCCTTGCTTTCTTATTGAACCGCACCAATATCTCGCTGAACCGGGTCCCCTTAACCACCCCCGACCCCGGCTCGGTCACTGCTGCCGCCATGTTTGCCTCTCAATCATTAACCAGAGAAGCACGAAACAGTTGAAACAAACAGAGCATGCTATCTTTGGTGTTAAAGGAGAGGAATGTGCAGTTATAAAGATAGTAAGGGGCGAGAGGAGAGAGAGGTGCGCATTGAAGAAGTGGCATTAAATTTTACAACAACCGAGCAAGTAAGGAAGTTGGGAATATTAATTTAAGGAGGGGGAGGGTACCGGAATCGTGACGAGTGTCAGAGGAGACAAATCTGGGGATTTTAATGAGGCAGCATTTATGGATTATGGGGTAGGGGGAAGAGGGGATGTTGGCTCTGTTCAAATTTCAATCTGCATTTAATGCACAGAACAGCCAGTGAGAAGGAGTAGGAAGAAGGGGAAAAAAAGGAACAGAGAGGGACTTTGCTTTTTGTGGGACTGTTTTAGTCATCGGCATGATTCCCCCATCCTCTCACGAGGCACTTCTTAGTTTCAGATATTCCATTACTTGGTGCCATTGATGCATCTCTTAAACCCTGTTTTTCCTTTCACACATGGCTTTCTGTCTGCATTAACTAGTGTACTTGGGAGCCGTACTCAAAAGCTATTGTAAGAGCCAAGGCGTCATGTTTCGAAACGTTTGTTCATTTTAAGCTTCTTTTGCTGGTTTTTAATTCGCCAATATCAAATGCATGGAACATCAAGATTAAAGTCATAGTCATGTTCGTGGGAAAGAGAAAGAAATAAAGAGTGATGATGATGGAGAAGCCTGGTTTTTGTGGAATGGAGATTGATTGATGGGCTAAATTAAGAAGAAGAGGGGGAAATGAATAAAGGAAAGAGAGAAACGTGGGGAAGGAGAAAGGGACATGGAGTTATGGGAAGTGGGAGATAATGGGGGAAAAGGGGTAAAGAGAAATTAGTGTGTTGTTTTGATGCGAACAAAGAGAGGGGAGGCAGGCAGGCGGGCAATGCATGTGAGATTGACTACTCTCATTTATTACTCCTCATGCGTATTCATCCTCCTCTCCTTCCTCACAGTTCAATTCAAATAGTATAAATATTATATTTTGAACAATAAATTACTATACTACTCATGTTTCTAACCGCTTTTGACTTTCAAATTTTGTATGATTTCATATTAATTAATTTTATTTTTTAAGTTTGAAAAAATGATTCCTTTTTGAGCCGTCAAGGGAAAAAATTCGCTGCCATTAAGTTAAAACTAATACCCTATTAAAAGATATGTCATATGTCTACATTTAATCTCTGTATCTCAAATATAATTGTTTTTAATAAAATAATATATATATTAAGTAAAAAAGTTAAAATTAATATAAATATTTTGAAACACAGACATCAAACCAAAACTGGCAACATGTTCGTTGAAAAAAAAAATTACTAGCCCTAGAAACCATTGTCTGCATTAGTTTTTTTGAGAGTGATTTTAAGCAAGTAAATAAGAGGGGTTTAATGTAAAAGTGTTTCTTTTTCTTTTGGTGGTAAAAAGTGTTCCTGAAATTATAGTTTGGATATGCCATAGCTTCTTCTTCTAGTGTTTTTTTTTTTAGTGGAAAATAGGCTCTAGGTTAATAGGTTGTATGGACTTCTTTTGTCAAAGGTTGATGATGGACTTGTGAAATGGGCTCCTATGAATTGGGTCAGCAGTTGTTGGGCGGATTGGGCCTTCAAACTTGATAAACTACTTTTTGGATTATACAAATTTTCTTCTTATTTTCTCCTTTTTCGGCGGAATTAAAATTAAACGGCAAGCAACCCATGAAGGAAATAGATCATCAAGAAAGAAAAAGTACAAAGGAAATGGACTAACGGAGTTCTTTTTGGTCCTGCCGCCCCCAATTATGAAGAAGACAGAATAGTAATTCCCAAAAGTTACTATAATCCATTTTCATCCTTCGGTGTATTTGGATTAGCTTTTGGAGAATAGATTATAGGGAGAATAGATTCTGGGAGAATAGATTCTGGAAAGAATAGATTTTAGGAAGAATAGATTATGGAGAATAGATTTTGGGAAGAATAGATTATGAGAAGAATATATTTTGCAAATAGAGATGTTTGGATGATTAATAGTAGAATCACTTTTTATATTAATAAATTACTAAAAAGGGTATGATTTGATTAAAGTATGAGAGAGGAGAGAGAGAGGAGAGAGGAGAGAGGAGAGAGAGAGGAGAGAGGAGAGAGAGGAGAGAGAGGAGAGAGGAGAGAGGAGAGAGTATATAAGAAAAAAGTAGGGGTAAAATAGTAATTAGATAATCTATAAGTGTGTGTTTGGGAAAGCGTTTGGGAATGGATTTTGGGGCAAAACCTCGGTTTGAAAAAATTTCACACAAACATCAATTTTTGTCCAGAATTGATTTTGGGCCAAAACCTCGGTTTGTAAAATTTTTTGCCAAACAGCCATTTTCCTCCAAAATTGATTTTGGGCAAAACCTCGGTTTGAAACCATGGTTTTGAAGAAGCTATTTTTCAATAGATTTTGGAACTGGAAAAGAGCTTATAGATTATCTAATTACTATTTTATCCCTACTTTTTTCTTATACTCTCTCTCCTCTCTCCCCTCTCTCTCCTCTCTCCTCTCTCTCTCCTCTCTCTCCTCTCTCTCTCCTCTCTCCTCTCTCTCCTCTCTCTCCTCTCTCTCTCCTCTCTCATACTTTAATCAAATCATACCCTTTTTAGTAATTTATTAATATAAAAAGTGATTCTACTATTAATCATCCAAACATCTCTATTTGCAAAATCTATTATTCTCATAATCTATTCTTCCTAAAATCTATTCTCCATAATCTATTCTTCCTAGAATCTATTCTTTCCAGAATCTATTCTCCCAGAATCTATTCCCCAGAATCTATTTTCCCCAGAATCTATTCTCCAAAAGCTAATCCAAACACACCCTAAGCTCTTTTCCAGTTCCAAAATCTATTGAAAAATAGCTTCTTCAAAACCATGGTTTCAAACCGAGGTTTTGCCCAAAATCAATTTTGGAGTAAAATGGCTGTTTGGCAAAAAATTTTACAAACCGAGGTTTTGGCCCAAAATCAATTCTGAACAAAAATTGATGTTTGTGTGAAATTTTTTTAAACTGAAGTTTTACCCCAAAATCCATTCCCAAACGCTTTCCCAAACACACGCCTTATCTTCAATTATTTCCATTTTAATATTGTCCGTCGTGCAAATCTACGTTATCACCTGTTGCCGCTGGTGAATAAAAAAATGGAAATGATTTTAATTGTGATTTTTAGATTTCTAACTTTTGAGATTTTAAATTTTTCTTTTTGGCAAAACAAAACTTATATATAAATAAATAAAATTTTAATTAATTTCTAAATGTAAAAAGGGTATTTCCCCTGAGGGCCCGGGGAGATTTCGTTCGTCCTGCATACGCGGCGCCCGTTTTGAGGATCTTGAACTCTCTATTTATCTATCTTCTCCACGCTCGCAGGTACGAATTTCCTTTCATTCTTCCCCAATTGTAAAGTTGTTTTCTCTCTTTCCTTCCTGGCGAATTTTGTTCCGATGGATCATTTAGCGTATAGTTAACCCTAATTACTGATTAGGTATTTTCCTGTTTTCTGCTACAGAATTGTTGCCATGGCTAAGAGTTCATTCAAGATGGAACACCCCCTTGGTTTGTTTTCCTCTTCGTTTTGATTTTCTGATTGTTTTATTTTCCTGTAAGTTTATCGTATACCACGTGCGACAAGTAACTTTTGGCTTGAGGTTCTCCCCCCGTTGGCTAGGGCTTCGGGGTTTTATGCAATCAGAATAATTTGAAGTGTGCTTAGTAATTTCTTTCTGGGGGTTTCATGAAGTATGTGTTCTTCTGATTGAAAAAAGAAAAAAAATTGGATTGGAAGTTTTACTCTATTAAGTGCAGACTTCTTATGCCCCCCAACTTAATTTTGGTGAAACAATGATCTAAGGAATGATGCATAGTCGCAACCGGTCATGATATGTTGTACTTTTCGATTATCAATTTTATGAAGTGCTGTTAACATGTCTTAACGATGAACGCACCCAAGTGCTCATGAATTTGAATTCTTACCCCTTATTTCCATCTTATATCATCTGATATATTCAAGTATTGCTTGCCAGAAAGGAGGCAGGCGGAAGCTGCTCGCATCAGAGAAAAGTATCCTGATAGAATACCGGTAAGATTTGCTTTCACCGAATTTGCACCTTTCACCCATTATCTCATTGTTTGCTTATTTTGGTGTAGGTGATCGTTGAAAGGGCTGAAAAGAGTGACGTTCCTGAAATTGATAAGAAAAAGTTAGATTCTCTCTCTGTTTTTTTCCTTTTAACTTAATTTAGGCATAGTTTAAGAATCTCCAATTTATTTCTAGTGTTATTGTTTTCTGTGCTTGCCTTGCAGGAAAGTATTGGTATGTTTCATCTATTTAAGATTTTGAATGTCTTTATATATTTAGATGTGAGGATATTGACACCCATCTGCTCATCAACACTTACTCTTACTTTGACTTGAGCCATTTTAATCGTGTTTCTTTGAATTCAGATGGAATGGTTTTGATTTGTGCTGCTGAATTGTTATATTGCTTTGTCTGTTTATGGCATTGAACAAATTAATAGAAGTTATTGAACTTGCAAATATGTGTATATTTGGGGTTGAGCTGGGATGAAAGTGAGACCGACAAGTTCTTGATGGAGGCTGGGGTCCGCATTCTCTGTTATTTTCAGTAGTATAGTGGCAGAGTTGTAAAATTTTGAGGTTGAATCAGCATCTCTTCCCCCATTGTTCCCCAACATTGAAGAATAAAGGTTTGTCAAAATTCTTTTAAGATATGAGGAAGATCAATAACAAGAGTGGATCTGGGACAGGGGAATGCTTTTTTCTTTTTGTTGACAAAGGCATATCTTAACTTGCTCTTACGTTTTCTTGTTATGATAATAGTACCTCCTGATGCCTTGACCCCTTTGAGTTTTGAGAGGTATTTGAACGTTTCAAGTATTTTGCGTCTGTACCCACTAATATGATAAAAGAAACCCTTTCCTTTCTTTTGATTTTTGCCTCCTTTAAGACATGATATTAACAATAGTTGCTGCTGGACGAATTTAGGTATCTGGTTCCTGCTGATCTGACTGTTGGACAGTTTGTGTATGTTGTGAGAAAGAGAATCAAGCTGAGTCCTGAGAAGGCCATCTTTATCTTCGTCAAGAACATTTTACCTCCGACTGGTGAGATTAAAGGGGACTTTCCAGTTTATTGTGTTGTAGGTGGAATTTCCAGTTTACAGTTTATATGATTTGTGGTGGAATTTGTGAATTGAGCGGTGGGTTTGTGTTGATGCAGCTGCGATGATGTCTGCAATTTACGAGGAAAATAAGGATGAAGATGGGTTCCTGTACATGACTTACAGCGGGGAGAACTCGTTCGGGATGATGGAATAATACCCTAACAGCAACCATGTGTATACCGACTTCCAGAAGGAATAATAGCTAGCTTTAGTTGTAAATTATCTGGTTTGAATTATTTCAGTGGAAGTTGTGATTATATTTAGGAGTACCGAAACTTGAGAACTCTGTTCCATTCCTAATCATAAACAGATGATATTTGTACAGTCCAATTGGGTTTGATCTCTGATCATGGGACTTTCAAACGTCAATGAAGTATCTCATGGTATGAGTCTGGTCCTTCAGAAGTAATCCTTATGACGCTCACTATCTGCTTTTGATTATATTATGTGCGTTTGGATAGTTTGTAAACCTTAATTTTAAAATAGTTTTTGAATTAAATTTGTATTTAGGGAAATTTTAAAATAAATAATTATATTTATTTAAAAAGATCTATAGATCAAATTAGGGTTTCATCTCTGATCATGGGACTTCCAAACGTCAATGCAGTATCTCATGGTATGAGTCTGGTCCTTCAGAAGTAATCCTTATGACGCTCACTATCTGCTTTTGATTATATTATGTGCGTTTGGATAGTTTGTAAACTTTAGTTTTAAAATAATTTTTGAATTAAATTTTTATTCAAAATTTTTTTAAAATAAATAATTATATTTATTTAAAAAAATTTATAGATTAAATTATAGTTTAAAATTATAATTTTAAGTAAATTCTTAAGAATAATTTTTAAAATAAAAAAATTACAAATTATTCAGTTATTATTTTATATTTATTTTTTCTCTCTTCTAATTGGATTATATAAATATAAAATGATATAGGGCAGCTCAATAAATATAAGGCAAGGTTGGACATCAGGCTGCAAAAGACAACTCATGTATTTTTCAGGTTAGGCACTAGGTATAGGGGCTACCTTGCCCATGAGCACCCATTCTTTTATTTTTTTATTTTTTCTCTATCTTAGAAGGGAGAATATGATAGCTACTAGTGACTATAAGGTAATTTTAGAAATATAAGTAGTTAAGTAGGTAAATTGTATCTTTTAATATTTATAACTATACTAATTTTTTCTTCTTTTTTTAACTATGTTAATTATCATATGATTACATTATAAATTATAATTATTTATTTTATTTTTTTAGATACTTTATCTTTGTCAATATTGAAGAGATTGATGTAAAATTATAATTACAAACTACTTAGATTTCAACATTTATTTTTTATATGCAATGGATCTCAAGATTTTAATTATTATCTTTATTCTCTTATTCTTAGTGAATTATATATATTATTTAACTCTTGAAGACACATGAATATGATATTATTTTATAAGTTCATAATTGTAGATTTTTTTCACAACATGAGCATGACATCACGATTTGGGTATGCCCAACCTGCCATACCCAGCCCACTCATACCCAACCCAAAATTATTAGGACTTTTATCGGGTAGGGCAGGATATCGGGCTATAAAATATAGCTCATACAATTTTTGGATAGGGCATTGGACAGAGGGTTGTCCTACCCAACCCTATGCACACCCCTATCTCCAACTGAAGTATGTCTTCTTCAATTGTCCTTTGTCTATAATCCCTAGTTGTCGCTTCTGCGTCCTCCGTCCTTTGTCGTTGTCACTGTTCGCCTCACTCTATAAGTTCTTGCTAGAGGATGTCTAAAAGCTGTTTATCATCACCGCAAGACACTGATGCTGAAGCTAATGACACGGGAAGATGAGAGATGAAAAATGAGATATGAGAGATGAGAGAGAGAAGATGAAGATGTTAGATGTTGATGCTGTTGAAGACGTCGGAGGTCGGCCGGAGAAGATGAGACGATGAAGACGCTCATGAGAAGATGAAGACGCAGTGAAAAGACGGGCACTGATGATACAAGACTTTGCAGATCTTGAATTATTTGTCTATATCCTATATCTTTATATTATTATGATATTTTTTTATAATAATTATTTAAATATTTATTTATAATATTTTTTCTATAAATTTCTTTTTAAAAATATTTTTTTAAAAGCTATTTAAATTTTTTTTATAATTTTTTTTAAAAATCTATCTACACATTCCCGATAAAAAAAAAATTAGGAATATGCTTTCTTCTTTTGCTTTATAGTACCTGCTAGCTAGGCAAGTAGGATATTGTGTTGGTAAAATAAACTCTTCAATATTTA
Source organism: Leucaena leucocephala (assembly GCA_037074615.1). NCBI lineage: Eukaryota > Viridiplantae > Streptophyta > Magnoliopsida > Fabales > Fabaceae > Leucaena > Leucaena leucocephala. The sequence continues at coordinate 2,702,226 of CM073546.1, read as the reverse complement.
ATATAAAACTTTGTTAAACAATTAATTTTAATTAAATATAAGATATATTTTTTATTTTTATCACATATTTTTTAAATTATTATTATTAAAATTTCTTTAACAATAATTCAATATATCTAATATATTAGAGGAGTACTTAATATGTTTTTACCAAAAATAAACAAATAATGGTCATATCTTACTATCTTAGGCATCCTATGCAATACGGATACTCCATATTAGTGTTACATAGGCTGAGATGCCGTAATGGAAAAGGAAGAATAAGGAACGAGGTAATTTTCTCCATATTATTCTTGAAAATGGGCTATATTGCTGTTGATTTTCAATTTTAAAATAATATAAAAATATTTTTAAAAAATAAAAGGAGGTATTTACGAACTTTTTTAAAAAATATTTTAAAAATTCATCTGGAACTTTTTTATACAGGAACACCATTTCAAAATTCAAACAGAAGGGCAAGAATCCGTACTTGTATTTACGTAGTAGAGAAAATGCAAGCCCAGATCCGTTGAAATGAAAATTGTCTTAGGAGGTCTAGATCTTCAAGCAGCGAAGCCAGTTGTGTTGGAAGAATCTAAATCTCTTCGAATGACAAAGAGATAATAGAAACCTACGTAATGGGGAGTTGTTTGCAGTCTTAATAATGGAAGGAGCCGTTTGCTTACACAGTAGTATGATTTGAATATTGAATCATATGGAAAAGTTAAATAACGGCTGGAATAGCTCAGTTGGTTAGAGCGTGTGGCTGTTAACCACAAGGTCGGAGGTTCAAGCGCTCCTTCTAGCGTTAACTAAACATTTTTCATCTTCCTTTAGAATTTTCTTATTCTCTGCTGGGGTACTGGACTTGTTTTTTACCTCAGAAAAGAAGATATCATTCCTCAGATATTTTCCATTTCTATAATATAAAGGTGTGAGCTGCTGAAAAAGTATTTTGTTTAATGAATTAGTGTTGACAATATTTGGAATCGAAATATTTCTTTTAGGCTAAAATGATAAATGTGGAGGGATTGCAGAGATTATGCTAGTAAAATCAGGTTTTGTAAAAGGAAAGAAATATATGAGTGCCGTTCATCAGGTCAAAAAAACAAGGAAAGAAAAATCTCAAAGATTACATATTCATGACGAAGATATAGAGCTATAAGAATGTTCAACGTAATAACGCCAATTGGGATCATCACGTCATAGGTTTGAAAAGAAAAATCTTAAAGAAGTCGGATTTTTTCTCCCTTGGAATGAAGATTACGATTTGGGAAGATGCATGGTTTGATGATTTATAAAGACCAACCCACAGTCTCTGAAATCTCGATCACTTCTTCTTCATACAGCAGAAGAAAGAAGAAGAAGAAATGGGAGATCATGTTTGGAAAGCAGAGAATGTCACGTGGCAGCGTATTTCTCGGAGGGTGTTCCGACATCAGAACATCTGAAACTCAGAAGTGCAAAAGTATCAGTGGGTGGAGATTCTATCCCCAACAGCCACGTGGCAATTGAGTTTATGTTTCTGTTAGTGGAGCCTTACCAGAGCGCCACCTTCACCGGAACCCACGATGGCCTTTTCTTTCCCCAGCATCCCCTTAACCAGGCACGCATTAATTATTTACACATTTTAAATTCAATAATAGCATTCATTCTATTTTGCATTTTGAAGAACAAGATTTCAGAATTGATATTCATGGCGTGCATGTTGGCTTGTTGGATGAAAACGTTTGGGATAGAAAGGTGATAGGATCAAAGGACAGTGAGTACGAGGAAGGAGACATATAGTTCTGAATCCATCTTCTCCGATTGCTGAGTACTGTGTCACATCGTCTCATCTTCTTCGGAAAATTGATCCCTCCAAAGGGATTGCGTTGCCGGACTATCTCAAGTCTCTAGGAGTACCGGGGTTTGCGGCGGGGGAGGGTGGGGAGAGCCAAAGGCAGGATCCAATGTGTTCATATCAGCAGCCTGCAGTGCCGTCGGAACCTGCGCCGGCCAGTTGGCTAAACTCCGAGGCTGTCGGGTCATCGGAAGCACCGGCTCCGATCATAAGGTATACTATTACGTACTCTGATCATTAACCATTTTGAATCATTGAGGAAATGTAACGATTGGTATTCGATCAGGTGAAGCTGATCAAAGAGAAATTTGGCTATGATGATGGATTCAATTTCCATAAGGAATCGGATTTTGATGCTTCCTTAACCAAGTATTCGATCTTCTCTCTTTTCTCTCAATTTTTCCACCAAGTTAAGGATTCTATTGATTATTACTACATGTAACAACAAAATGATCTGCATGTACTTTCCTGAGGGTATTGATTTTTACTTTGACAACGTTGGAGGTGAGATGCTTGAAGCGGTTCTGAACCACGTGAAAAAGTACGCCAAAATATCACTGTGCGGGATGATTTCAGAAATTAATAAGGTTTGGAGAGAAAGAAAAGGCATAAGGAATCTATTGAATATGGAACCGAGAGCTTTTTGGACAGCTTGGCTTCCTTATTCTCAAGCTTTAATGTTGGCAAAGTCATCATTCAACTCCAGAAATAGTCCATTTCCTAATACCATAATATTATTCCAATTTCTAGACCAACAAACACTCTTCATCTTCATGCTTGTGTTTCTCAAATGGGATATATTTGATATATGCTTAATAGGAACTATATTAATAAATCTGAACTTTCCCCGTATTTTGTTCTTGAGTATATCCTACTTGACGTTTCACACCTTGTTCGTTGTTATATTATATTACACAAATTGCTATTGCTTTTTTATACTTGCATATATACCTACATCCGTTTTTTACTACACACACATACAGACATATTCTTTGTATGTGTGTGTGTGTGTGTGTGTGTGTGTGTGTGTGTGTGTGTGTGTGTGTTTAAGTTCCAGTTCTGTCCAGTGAGAAATGAATATAAACAAATTAACAAAAGTAGAAGGTTCAGAGGATAAAGGTGGTTGTTATTGGAGAAAGGGCTACTGGTTTGACTTGTACTTTGCTGTTTCTGGCTTCATGCATATCACTAGATGAAGAGCCTTGCATGGGGCTAATTCGTTTTGCTTAGTGATTGTGTTGGGCTAGAGAGAGAGAGGTCACAAGATTTAAGTACAGTTTCTGAGGTTTCAGATTTAGTGCAGTATCTGTAGACTCAAGTATGAAAAACACTGTTTCATTCATGCCCTCTATGAGCTAGCCAGATCAACGTAATCAGTAATATTCTCCAACAAATCCATATGGTATCAGACCAACTCCCATGGTAATAATTAAACCTTAGTAACACTGACTATGTATATGTACCTGCCGATGGAAGAGTCTATATGATTGTGTCTCTCGATGTTTTAATGATATATATTTATAAATTACATAACTTCTCACTACGGTCTGTCATAATCTTTCAATGATTCATATTATTCACAAGTCATAAACTCATAATATATGTAGAAAAATATGATTGGGCAATATCTAAAACTACTACCTCTGGAATACAAACAATTTATATCCCGGCTTCTCTAATCTCTCCCTCAGTTTTGATAAAAGAAACGCATTTTAATTTGTTTCATACAATGAACATGACGAATATGACAAATAGTATGCTTTGATTATAACCAATGTTAAGTCTTTTTATTGCCAATATTCGACTGTTTAGAAATTGAGTTCATTCTAAGGTATTTTCAGTCTTTTAGAATTTGTCGTATTCAATAATTTCTACTTTGTTTTATTTTTTTACTAAATCATAATGTCTACATAATATTATTTATTTTCCCCTCAATTTTATGAAAATCTAAGAATAAAAAGCTTAACTAATATCTTCATTCCACACACCTCTTAGCCAACTTATAGCAGTATGGAAAATCAAAGCTCTAAAACTCCACTCATTGATATATTATTTGTTTCATTACAGGCTCATTTTGTCTCTCTCACTCTCTCTCTCTCTCTATATATATATATTTCATACACAAGCTCTACAAATCTACAAACGGAAAGCACTTAAAGGGAGGAGGTGAGGAAGATTTGTTGCCTCTATCAACCTCAATTCTAAATACAGCCTCTAACTCCAATCCTATCTATATATATAACCCAACCTACTCAACAATATCTTCTCATTCATTCTCATCTTCAACCATCACACGCATGTACACTACTCTCCCTAAGCTTCTATATTCTAACACAACACACCCTTCTTCTTTTTTCCTGTTTAATTTTTCCAATATTATCTTGTACTGTATACATGCTGTCATCTCCATTTCAGTTCCATGTTTTGGGATTATTTAGCATTTACTAGGCAAGTCGTTGGACCAGCAGGTTCCGAGGGTCCAAGCAAGTTGCTGATCGGGTTGGCCCAGTGAAACTTCTTGTTGATTTTCGGCTTCCAATGCTTTTCTTTCTCCTCTTCGATACCACTCAGGCACTGGCATTTCTGATGGAAAATTGTTCAGCAAGCTAAACAAATCATCGTCCATCGAACTCATCTCCAATGGATCATTATCCCTAACAGATGATGATGATGCTTTCTTCTCTGTGTAATCAAACAAGTTTCCATTAAAATCGATCACCGTATCCAAGCATGCATATTGCAGAGTTAATGAAACAATAATGAATTATATATATATATATACCTGTTGATAATTGAGAAGAGCTTAAATCGTCCCTCTGGAATTGCTCCAATTGCTCAGTGCCTTTGTCTTCATCTGCAATGCGCTTCCTCTTCAAGCATAACTTCCTTCCTGCAGAAGAATCGTTACTTTTCCACTTGCGTTTGTCACTGCGAGAAAGGGCTTGAGACTCCATTAATACAGCATCCAAGAGCCCACTGTTTACTTCAGTTGATGATGTTGACAATGTTGCAACCTCATGGTAGTCAAGACCAGGACCATTAATGGTGGAACCTCCCATCAAGCCATGAAACCCACCAGTACTGTAGGATGAAGAAGGAGGTGTTTCCGATTGGGTCGAAGAGATCTCCGTCATCGCACCACCGGAATAATTAAACCCATTGGGAGAAAGAGAGGATAGTAATGGCAGGCCCATGTTTTGAGGGTGTTGATGATAGCTTATGTCATAAGTTGTATCAGAATCAGAATTGTTTTGCTGGCCATTGAGCTTATGGCGTTTGTTGTAAGGAGAAGATAGGAGAGAAGAAAATGAAAAAGAAGGAGAATGGTGAGGTGGTGGTGGTGGTGGTGGTGCTTGGTATTGCTGGTTTTGGTGAAGATGATGATGTGGAGAAGCTTCTTCTTGAAGTTCTGGAGGATACAAAGGCAAACCAGCTCTCTGGTATCTTTTCATTCTCGTGTTCCAGAAATTCTTTATTTCATTATCAGTTCTCCCTGGTAACTGAAAAAACACAAAAAACAATTTATAAAGCAAAAAAATGAGAACTTCATGAGGTGGTGGGGCCCCAGAAGAGAATGTGTAAGAAGGGTGAGGTCAGCTGTGGACGAAATTAATTGAATATGATAATAAGAACACAAAAAACGGAAAAGAAACTCAGTTTAAAGTTCAAAACGTAAGCAAAATTAGATCATTTTTTGGTTTTATTAAGTGGGTGGATTTGTGAGTGAAGTTAAGAGCGGCTTCTCTAATAAGTCTCCTTCGTCATCAGAACTCAGAAGCGTTCCTCATAAAGAAGAACGAAATAGACAGAATAGGAACAGAAATGGCTTTTCCTTCAGCCGCCACAGATCTAAAAAAAACGGGGGTAAAATAACCAAAGCTGGAAAAATAGCTTAGAACTATAAAACGTCAGCATCGGACACACACAAACGTGGAATAATGAGGCAATCAAGAACTGCACAAAAAAACATGCGCATGAAAATTAAGTAGTGGTTTAATTACCAGGGAGGCCATGCGAGCCCATTTGTTTCCGAGGTGGGCGTGAAGCTCGACGATGAGCTGTTCTTCTTCCTGAGAGAAAGCACCTTTCTTGAGATTAGGCCTGAGATGGTTGGCCCATCGGAGCCTGCAACTTTTGCCACACCTCGTCAACCCACAGTTCTTCTGCACGGAATTCCAATTCCCCTCGCCGTACTTGTTCACGTACTCTATTAAAATCGCGTCCTCCGCCGCCGTCCATGGCCCCTTCTTCATGTTCTGCTTCGCCTCTGCGTTCGCCGTGTCCACCACCTCGTCCTCAACCTCGTCTCTAAAGTAGTCTTCACTGTAGATCATATTCCTCGGCATATTTCAAAAACCAGTGAATTCGTTTTCTATCTCTTGTTGTCGTATGCGATGACGAAGGATATAGTTTGATTAATTGAGACTACTTTCTCTCCTCTCCCAAGTCGAGAATAAGGAGAAGAGAGGAGAGATTGAAAAGAAGGGGAAGAGGAAGAGGAAGAAGAAGACGACAGGGATTGAGAAAAACAGAGAGAGAGAGAGAGAGGTTATTGTGGGGGGTTTTGTTTTGTAGTGAAGAATGAAGAACAGAGAGAGATGGAGATTGCAGAGAGAAATGGGGTATGAGGAAGAGAGAGGGGGGGAGAGTGGAGCCAAAGGGAATGGTTTAGGAGAGAAGAAGGAGGGAATGAATATAAAGGAAGGAGAAGAGAGAGGTGGAGCTAGCATTTCGGGCCGGGTTTCATGCTGAGTGCTTCGTCTCCGTAGAAGCGTTTGTCATCTTCCACCTTTCTTCTCCTTCATTTTTCATGCAACCCCCTCCTTCTTTCCCCAATTAAATTTTCTTTTTTCTCTGTTTTTTCCTTCTTATTTTTCTCTCTCCTTATTTTTATATAATAATGTGATGAGTGCTTTCATTGAGCATTTCTTATCTTCTTGCTATTTTTTTTATATAATCCTATGTATTGATGGTTTTAATTAATAATAAATATTTAAAAATATTACGTAATTTCTGGTAACGACTGATGACCGCAACCAGTCGCATTAGTATATTCCCGAGCTAGCATTAATATATATATGTGTGTGTAAAAAATATATGCTTGGTTCATATATTTAAAACAGCTCCGAGGGATAAAGACAATTCACATCGCAGATTGAAGAAATTTAGTACATAAATTGAAGAAACACGTTATTATAGTTTTGATGGAAGAAACGCATTTCGTTCATACATTGAACGTGATCGATACATGTGACAAAAAATCATGCTTTTAGTCGACTTTTAAGTCTTTTTAATGTTAATCAGTTGTTGCTTATAAATTTAGTTCATTCTTATGTTGTTTTAAGGTTTGTGGTATATATATCCATTAATTTCTATTTTATGTTCTCTTTTCTGCTAAACCATAATGTTTAATGGTAATTATAACTTGTATCCTAATTTCACTGTTGAACCTTTGAAGAGTAATTTCTTTACATCTTAAGTTAGTTTGATATTTCGATGTGTGTGATATCATAAAAAGTACAGATTCAAGTTGTTATTGTCAACTTGCTTCAGGCAACTTTCTTAAACCAGATTGCTCTCTCTGAGTTACTAGGAGGAATGAGTTAATTGAACCACACACGTACGTGATCAGGTCCCTAAACATGTATGCGTGATGTTATCTATATGGTATGTTACGTTAAAAGAAATACAATTTACAACATGCATGGAAATCGTAGAGAACATATCATTCTTGCAGATACGTACATTGCAATGCATGTGATATTGGATATCGTATTGATGTTTTTAATGATAAAAAATTATAAATTACATCACTTCACATTACGACTAAATATTCCAACAGGTCATCTCGTTTATAAATTATAATCTCATGATACAAGGGAAAAACATGTCGGCCGGGTTGGTATCTAAGACGGTTCTATGAAGTATAGACAATTTATATCTCGTGCGTATTCCCTCTCTAATTTTTAATAGAAGAAATTAATGCATTTTGTTCATATAATATACGTGACAAATATGACAAAAGTCGCGCTTTTAGTATAACCAATTTTAATTTTTTTTTAACCATTAGTTGTTACTTAATTTGGTTTATTTTGATTTCTAAGGTTGTTTCATGGCTTGTCCTATTCATTAATATTTACTTTATGTTTTATTTTATACTAAAACATAATGTCTACATATTATTTACAACTAGCATCGTAATTTCACTGTTCTAACCTTAAAAGGAATTTTTTTATTATTCTTAAATTAATTCTCTAGCTCAAATCGAAGGAAGAATTACGTTCGTGTGATAATAATTAGTACAACAATCCTTTGCATCAAGTGATCTTATTATTCATTGATTTGTAAGTACAACAGGCACATCTCTAAATAAATCTACGTTACATTGATTTGTAAGTAATTAAAATTGCATTCATTCGTTGCTTGTGGGATCCATGCGATAGAAAAAATTGAGTGTCAATTACAACTTTGAGTTAAAACAATCTATCTTTGTCGTGACAATTTTTAATTCATTTTTTTTGTCGCAATGCATTCATTTTAATTTATTAGTAATATGGTTATGGAAACTTCTTAATGTCTCTCCTTAATTACATGAATGGAACATGTACACATTTACTACATTAATTATATATAATATACCTCTCCATAAAAATTGGATTGCTCTCTTTATTTTGTCTCTGACTTACTGTGATGGATGAGCTCACTGAAACACCCACACCAGTCGTCTCAACATATATATGTGCATATTTTTATCTATTGGACATATTTTTTTTTAATACGATCGAGTTTCAAGCTATCAATTTGATGACTTGAAATTTTTCATCAAGAAATAAAAATGACTTGAAATTTTGGGTTAAAACACAATGTGAAATTTATTTGTTTTATATGTGCACACATGCTTTCAAACTTAAGCACCAAAATTCGAACTTGAATCCGTGTCAACATAGAAAATATCTTTAAAAAAAATACCTCTTATCATATATAACAATGCTTAAATATAATTTAGTTAGATAGCTATACAAAAAGTATTTTTAAAATATAACAATGAAGGCCCACCAAATAAAGGTGTCTCCTTAGCAACTAATAAAGTTTTCGTGCATAAGAACATGTATTATTCTATTAGAAATAGTCTTAATTGAAATATTATTAAATACTAAATATAAATGGATTCAAAATTTGATTCACCATATTATAAAATATTAATATTTTTTTATATAATTTTTTTAAAAAGGGGTTGGGTTCACCCACGGTCTAAGGGCAGGACGAAGTTTCATTTCTTCCTAGGCGATATCAATGTCAGCAGGGCAAACCATTTATTATCCTCATTCGTAAACCTAGACACTTAAAAATTATAATATTTCCTCAAATATCGTGATAAAAATTATAATAAAATGATATTTTATAAGGATTTATAATTTTTATTATAACTAACTAACGCTGGCGGGAAATCAAGAGGTTATCCGCTGTTAAATTTCCAACATTTGCTGTTAGAGGGGCCTGATCTTTCTCGGATGGCTCCAACTAAAAATTGGGCTTTTGGGCTGAAATAGAAAACTGCAAGATTTAATCTTTATGCTCCTCTGGCCCATAAATCCTCAAGGACAACTGTCACAGTTTTCCCCCAATATTCTCCTGTTTTAAAAATATTCAAACCTTGTATCAAAAAAATATATATATTCAAACCGAATGAATATTTTTAAAGAGAAAATGGAAACTAAAGCACTTTTTAGATGATCTTATCGATTCAACTAACTTTTTTTCTTTTTTACTCCAAGAGAGGCAGTCAAAAGTAGGATAGAATGAAGTATACTTTTTACTTGACGAAGTTATAATTCATTTTAAGATAAGCTAACACAGTTATAAATGCGTTTATAAAAAAAAGTCTTTCTAGATCTACGATATTGGACACGTGTTCTTCTACAATATAGCACTTGGTAACTCCAAAGTGTCTAGGATTCAATTTCTTACTAGTTTAATTTTCTTTACTTTTGAGTTATAGCACTCTCATATAACAAAAAAAAAGCATTATAAAGTTATTTTGTGTGGACGAAAGAGTGTGAGAGTTAAGTAAGATGATTAGAATATTTTAAAAAGAACATGTTATATTAATTAACTTATATAATATTATTATATAATTAAATTAATTAAATATATCATATATTTAGAATTAAAAGGGTACCATACATTATAACACACACACTCTCTCTATGATTAAGTTAGAATCAATACAAAGCATGAAGCCTATAGAGAGCTTAATTATATACATGTGTACAACTCACCAACAATTCGACTCAACTTCAAGTTGAAGTATATAGTTGTATGTGTTTCAAAGGTTAGTTTGCTTAAGTTGTTCCTTATGTGAATTTGCTTCAAGTCAAGTCTGAAAGATCCAAAATTTTATCATAGTCATTAATTTCGAAGATAAGTTATTTGACTACGTGAAAGGGTGTACATTGGTGTACACATAAACATCTCAGGTAATATTATTACTTGTCACACACGTAAATCCAATGAAAAAAGGAGCACGTCTTTTGTTGTAAAAGGCGAATAAGACGGCTTAAATAAAGGTTAAAGGGGGTGGGTTTGCAAAAAAGTGGTCTTTCTATAACGGACGGAAGAAGCAGTTAGCTGAATTTTAGTTTAATATAATAATACTAATAAATTGATAATAATTAAAGTGGTTTGGACGAATTGCACGTACATGAATCGGAATTAGTGAGAAAAAAAATAATGAGAAGAGGGTTATAAGTGGGAAAGCAAAAGGCAGAAAGCACAAGTCAGAAGGTATGGGTTTGTCGAAAATCCAAACGTATCGACCAAGTGGGGCAGCTGACATCGATGTTGTTGTGGATGAAGACGAAACGTCATAAGCAGAGTAGGATTATCATCAAATCATCAACCTGTCAACACCCTCGTCAATATAACTTTTGCTTCCATCTTCTTCACCCCTCCTTCACAATATTAGAAAAAAAAAAAAGAATTCATATTGTTATTATTACATACCATATATGGCCTGTAGGGTTTTCTTGAGAAAGATGCAACAATGGATCTATATCATGACGTTGTTCTCACGTCACTAGTGATGCATGCATTCGGAGATGCCCCAAGTTTCAAGTTTATACTCTTTGTTAACCATCACAATCCTTTCACTGTGCCTCGTCAACTCCGGACTTGTTGCATACATTATTCTTTTGATAAGGTCAAAATATTTATGAAAATTACTCTCATTGTAAACAGTGCAACTCCTTCTGATTTTTTGTACAAAAATATTTATTGATTTTTCAAACGAGTATAAAGTTAAAAGAGTGAAGAGAAAGAAATTTATAAGTCTCTAATACAATGATAATAACTCATATGATATATTACATATAACAGACAACTAAATGATGAAATTAAATGATAACTTAAAGATTTTACCATGTTAACGAGAGAGATAGACATCAAAAATATAAAGAAATGTTAAAAAATGATATTCGTATAAGTTTATAGTGGTTAGACAAATGAATAAAATTATAAAGTTGTGAAAAATTGAAAGTCAAATTATAATCGAGTTAATTTTTTTAATTTTCAGGAGACTTTTAACCGTAGTTTTTAAAAAAACACCATTAAAAATACTTAGCATAACAACTTTCTAAAAAAAATGCCATAATAAATAGTTAATATGGCATTAAAAAATGTTGTGATGACTTAGATACTTTTAATTAGGGGTGTCTTACTCTGTCTTGTTATAGGTGTCATAACCTAGTCCAGATGATTTTAGGACGAGTCCATCCTGTCTTAAAAAGGACAAGGACGAAAAATCATCGGGACGGATCTCAACTTGACCCTTTGGACTCCCGTCCCGTCCTAACCCCAATTAGATAAGAGAATGTAATATTTTTTTAATAAAAAAATATATTATATTATTTTATCTTTTCCACTTTATCCACTCGTGCTCGCTCAAAGTCACAGGTCTTGTCAATCGCCACTCTCATACATATATTTTCATTTACAAATATTTTTATACATATATTTTTATTCTTCTTTACTATTATGTTTTCCTTTATCTTGGTAAGTTATCATTTTATATTAGAGAGAAATGTTAGTATTTAGAAGAAGTTATTGTGTTATTTTATATAGAATAATTTACTGAGATAATTTTATTATAATATTTTTTTAAAAAAAATTAAGATCGAAAATTCTCGTCTCAGTCTGAGACAAGACGGGACACATGACAGAGTTATTCCAGTTCTGACTTGTCCAATGAGCATCCCTACTTTTAATAACAATTTTTACATAAACCAACGACTTTATAAAAAGACAGTTAATTTTAAAAGAAAACTTGCTTATGAAAATGTTAATACTTTTTTTATAGTGTTTTTTTAATATAACTGCTGTGAAATATTACTAGGGATTTTTTCCTAGTGTGTACGTGGATTAATAGTGAACATAATTTAATTTGTGGGTGGGAAAAATATAAAAGGGGAGACAAATGAATGCAAGCGAAAGGGGAAAGAGAGACCCCCCCCCTCCCCCAAAACCTCTATGTGGAGAAAGGGCAGACAATCCATTAATTCTGCCTTATGTCCCTTCCCTTTCCTTCCCATCTCTCTCAATCCCCCACCCCTCCACAAGCTTCATATTATACATAATTTATATTAATATTTTATTTATTTTATCAAAGGCACTATTAATATTATTGTTTATGAATTTTTCTTATATTTCACTCTTGTACTCTTCAACAATATTTATTTGTTCAGATGCACATAATTTCCTTTATTTTAGCATATGATATAATATTAGTGACGTAATAAATTAACTAGCAAAAACACTGATTAACTTGGCTCATATTGAACAAAAACAAATAATGCATGTGAAGAAATAGTAGATATTTAGGGTTATGTATATATCATATGCCCCCTGTATAAGTTGTTATGTATCTGTGGCTGCTAATTAATAAGCTGGTGGTTGATGCATTAAATTAAAAGGATCAAACGGGGACTTATGGTGGTTTAAATTGAGGGTGGACCTATTTCTTTCTGTCCCTTTCTGATCTGAATCGTTTATGCCTTCGATTCTTTCTGCTTTGTGTAAAGTAGATAATACGTACAATTCAATAATGCTTAGTGCAATCTCTGATAATGGCCGACCTGATACTCCGTTTTTACCTACTCCTGCTCACGCTCTAATAATATTATTCAGTTTATAATTTCCCATCACACACACGCACATATATATAATTGTAATATATATATATATATATTTGTTTCTATCCTACTAATAATCATCAAGACCAGAAACCAGAAGTTTTGAATTGGCGTTATAATGATTAGGTCGGACTCAATGATTACTTTTTCTATTGATCTATTCATGTTAGTTAGCTATATATAAATATATATATCTTGCAACGCAAATCAATTTAGAGATAAATGGAAGGAAGAAAGAGACAACGTTACCTATTTATATCCAGGTATGGGGGGAAAAGTTAGCGAGCAAAAACCAGAAGACGGATTTTACAAGTTAGATCATTCAAATGTATCAATCCAATTAACCTATCATTGACGTACAACACATCATCTCTCCTTTGTATATATACTCAAATAATAAATTCCCTTTAATATGTGTGGTTTAGTTTCACCCCCTAATAATTCCAATTTCTCCATGCATATTTTCCATTTTCTTTTCTTGGTTACACACACACATATATATTAATTAATTATATAAGAACTGCAATAGCATATATATACTTACCCAGATAATCAAACCCTATCATTTAATGTAGAGTGGTTGAATAAAAAAAATACTTATGATGCTTTGTATATAAAACCTGGTAATTTATATATATATATGGCATATGTAGTTCAGTCAACTAAATTAATTGAACTGCACATAATGGCTGCAAATCGATCTAAATATGACCTTATATTCAAGAGGAGAGTATTTGATTAAGTGTGTGTGTGTGTGTGTGTGTGTTGGCTGCAGAAATATAACAGATCAAAGGAAACGTAAATACATGTTTGCGGTAGGCGGCCGGAGAAAGACAGCCGCCGGAGACGCAAGATATATTATGCACAAGCAATAATAGAAAAAGGAGGGAAGTGAAAAGGCATATATATTAAGACAAAGAAGAATTAATAGAGGCATGATGGGAAAGGAAGGCATACCAGGTGGAGTACGTATATAGGTGTAGGAAGGATATGAAAAGAAGTGCGAAATGAGATATTGACGCGGCTCAATTAAACTACATGGTTACTTCTCATCTCTTAACCACGTCTTCAAATTGAGCTGCGCCAATACCTTTTGTTTGTGATTACACCACTTTCCATCTCCCACTTTGCTTCTCCATATCGATCCCTAATTCTGCTCTGCTTCGAAGCGCAGTCGATCGATCGGTTCGCCGCCGAAAAGATGATGAAGATGAGCCGCACGGAGAAAGGTTGACGATATATATATATATATATATGCGGATGCTTTATACAGAGAGAAGAGAAAACCCTAGATTATAAGCTGAGGATGGGATGGATCTTCGAAGCTTGAAGAGAAACCCTGAGGTTGCAACCTGAAATGCTGCTTGTGGGGAAGCAAAGCGGTTTAAATCATAAAAAGCTTCTCATTTGTGCTTATCTGTTGACCCCTGTTCAATTTTCCATCTTCCACGAAAGCCACCTCGCCCTTCACATCTAGGGACTAGGGACCCCACTATTCCTCAGCATTTATGGCCCTTGTTTTGGGCCAAACCCACCCTTTTCACTCCACTCTACATATACAGTTATTGCTAACTTATGAAAGCCACCGGTATTCATAAAATCTAATAATCCTTAGTTTTTTTTTTCTTTTTATATAAAAAAATTAAATAAATTAGTCTTGACATTCATTAGAGCTACGATGTGCTTTCAGACTTAATAAATATTTATAAAAATATTTATATATTATTCACTAATAATAGAATTTTTAAATTAATAACAAAATTTAAACTTATAATTTTATATATTATGGGTCAATACTTTATTAATTAAATTATTTTTTGTTGGAATTAGTCTTTAGTTAGATTGTCATAGGTTTGTTGAGAATGTGTTGGTCATCCTAATAAGAAGGCCTACTTAATCACCCAGCTCATGAAGGGTTAGTTACAGCTTCACTGGTTTAGGGAATCGTAAACATAAATTTGTACCATCAGATGAACCATTTTGTAATTTATTTAATGTGACGGCCGGAAAAAACTAAACATCACTAGGTTTTTCTTTAATTTTCCCCCATTTCTTTTGGGTCTGAAGGGTTCTCTGTATTTAACTAATTATATATATACATACATATCAATCACATACTTGTATATATGATTAATTAGTGGAGTCCACCTTCTAATCCTGATGTGCTTCTCTCTATGAAATGGTCTTAATTGCCCCCAGCCCTGCAAATAGGAACTAAAGTGAATTGGAATTTCATCTCCATAGTGCATATAGATTCCAACCTTTTGGTGGGTAGACAACCTGTCAATACCATACCCTCTTTTATATATACATGAAATATTGACTTTTTTTCAAAAGAAATTGGTTTTTGAAAAATGATGTGCCCATATATATATTAATTGAATAGGGAGATTTTTCACCTACCACTCTGGACCACTGACCATGAATGACAATGCCTTTTAACAGTTGGAGAATATACTATGTGTGTGTGTGTGTGTGTGTGTGTGTGTGTGTGTGTGTGTGAGGTCTATGAATTTATGATATATTCCTGGAGATGCCTTATGATTTCTTTTCTACAGTTTCTTCTGTTTTGGTGTTATATTGAAAGTCACACGTACTCTAATTCATTAGTAATATTCATGAGTTCCAACAAGAGGACCACTTTATTTCTTCAAAATAGAAAATTCATGCTTAATGATAAATCTGTAAGTCATTTTTTTCCAGTTGGAATATGTATATGCGCGCGCGCGCCATGGACTTCTCAAAATATGGAGACTGTCAACTTTGTTCGTACCCTTTTGCGAACAAATCTTTGGGTTTTGGGGGTGGTAGGGGCACCTACTCGTCACCTAACTCTTTGAAGTTAGAAATTATCCTTTTCTGTGTTTAAATATATGTGTGCGTGAGAGTCACCGATCGATCCTACCCAGAAAATTAAGAGGATCTCCACAGCCACATGTCAATGGCTACCTCTTTCAAACGTTTGACAAAAAGTTTTGTAACTGTAGTTTTTATGACAACGAAACATGATTGGCCATTATATTGAGCATAATATCTAAATTAAGATTTGTCGGTTAAATGTTTCTTATTAATTTTTCTAATAAATACATGAGACCGTTTTATTTCTAAGTAGGCCCTACATTATGATCTGTACTAGAGTTTATTTTTCAATACTCCCTTTTGCTATTGATAATAAGACATACTCTTCCTCATTGTTCTTATTATAAGATCTTCTGTCTCTAAGATATTAATTTTTCCCTAAATTTCTCTTTTTTTGATATTCCCTAATTAATTAAATAATCTCTCTAATCCATTAATTTATTTGTTGTGAATTTTTAAACTTTTAAAAACATTAACTAATTTTAACTAAATTACTCAACTATATTGAAAGGTATCAACTCAAATTTGCCTAGGTAGCAAGGATTATTATTCCTTGAACAAGTAGTTGAAGTTTTGACTCTCGACTCTTATGTATAAAGTAATTTTTTTTTGTATTTAAATTTTTAAAAAATAATTAGGTTCACTCATGATTAAAATGTAAGTTAAAGCTTCAATTTCTCTTAAGCAATATTAATATTAACTAATATGAAACTGTCAATTACTTTTAGACGTTAACTTAAATACCTATAAGTTAAAATATCTCTCTAAATATCTTAATTATAATCATAATAAAATAGTATTTTCTATAATTAAATATACTCTAAATAATTATATATATATATATTTTCTTTTTACTATATAAATTTATGGACCATGGGTGTATATAAAGTAAACCTAGTTAGAAGAGGTCTGTCTTTTACTTTATGCATCCTAAAGAGATTAATTGCTACTGTCCATATGGTATAAAAAATTGTCTTTATAATAGAATGAGATAAATATTTATATATATATTCTGACAACTTGTTCTTTTTTTTTCCATTAGAATTTGTCTACCATGTAGTTGTGCCTTTATAATCAAGTGGAGAATAAGACAGTACAAGATAATGAAATATAACGTATAAGAACAATATATAACAATCTCAACAACTAATTGCCACTCCACTAATAATTGCATAATATATGTGTGATGCCATTTTTTGCTTAAACCCGCATTACCATCGCTCTAGCAACCTTAATTGAGAGACGTGTTTGTAAATTAAATTAACTCTGGGCATAAAACAGACGTTAATTGAATATTCATAATTCAACTGAGAGATTGAGATTCTTATTACAAAAAATAACGAAATATATCATATTCAAGCTAGCTAGGAAGCACTAAGAGTTTTTGAGAAACCATGTGTTCTTTCATCAAACAATATGAATCATAAATTCCATAGAGATTAGAGATCTCATATAAGTGTACTTACATATTTTATAAAGAGTGGGATACGTCATTGATGAGTGGTACTAGGATATGGAATTGATCTGCATATATAGAAAGAGCATGTAAAATATTACATAGAAGTTAATGGATATTTTATATATATAATGCCCTATATGCACCCTATGGCTTTATTTACAGTATTTTATTCATTTTCTTTGAATTTTATTAATTCCCGATTACCAACACCTTTTCACCTTGGAAAGTCCAATTTAGAGTTGAGAGCAATTAAACAGTAGCTATTGTCTAGAAAACACGTGCTTGTTCAATATATCTGATTCTTAATTATCATCTAGGACAAAAGTGTTTTTGGAAAGTTGTCAAATAGGGATAGAATATACCTTAAAATTATAGTTATAGATAAATTTTAGAATTAGTTTTTTTTATTAGATAAAAATATTTTTAAAAACTATTTTATTTTTATATATTTTTTTATTATTTCACCTCATATAATTTTATAATAATTTACTTATAAAAAATTATTATAATAATTATTATCTAAATATTTTTTTAAATTATTTTTTTCATAAATTATTTTTTAAAAAACTAAACCAAACACCCATAACCAAACAAGTGAGTGGCAGTTCATTCTTCAATATCGCTTTTCCAAGTACGTTTGACTTTAAGGATGGCAAGTTCAATTTGAATTTAATTTGGTCATTTTTGCTCAGCTATATACGAGGTTAATTAATTTCATTATGTGCTTATTTAGATTTATATAAAATTTAAATTAAAAAATTAGCTAAAATTTTAGTTTAATTTTTTTAAATAAATAGTTTTTTAAAAAGATTTCTGATATAAATTATGATTTAAAATTAAAATTTTATATAAATTATTAAAAATAATTTTTTAAACAGTAAAAGAGTTCATAGATTATCTAACTACTATTTTATCTTTATTTTTTTATAACATATATTTTCTTACTATCTCTTATATCTATTTTTTACCTTATCTCCTCTCTCTTATCAATCTTTTATATTTTATCATATTTTTAATAAAATTATATATTTTCTAGTAATTTGTCAATAATAAAAATTCTTTTAGTAATAACTATTTAAATACTCATTACTATAAACCTTGGCTAACCTGTCATTTTTTTAAAATATTTTTTAAAAAATATTTTTAAAATTTTAAAATATTAATAAAAATTTTAATATTATATTAGTATAATAAAAAATTGTTAATGTTATATTTTTAAAAATTTATATTTTTTTATAAAAATTTTTTAAATTTTATAACTATAAATCTTAATAAATATTAACATAATATTAATTAATTATAATATATTAATAAATAAGTAATTATTTTTATTAATATTCGATAATAAAAATATTTAAAATAATATTTAAATAAAATAAATAATAATATTAATTAAAAAAATAGACCGATTGATTAGCCTATTTAAAAATAGGCTAAGCCGCCAATTAAATGAGTTAAGGGAACATATTGTATAACTCAACCATTTTAAGATAAAACGTATGTCAAGTTTATTTTACCAACCTTACCTTATATAAGTAGTAGCATGTACTACGGCTAAGAATTTTTAGCTGAACTACGATTCTATGTTGCCTTGCTGGGCCAGGCAAAATGTCACTTTTGCCCTTCTTGAAGAATGATCCATCCAAATATTATGAACTTTTTTGTTTTAGGATATTGTTAAGAAATCTTAGAAATTAGTTGTTACAAAAAAGTTATTTGGATAAAAAAATAATGTTTAGCATGACTTTTGGCTTGGGGCAACTGATTTTCTGCCTAAAAGTTACTTTAAACATAAAGTAATTTTCTTTGATTTCTAATTTTTGGGATTTTTTCATTTTTCTTTATGTCTAAATTTTTTAAAATTGATTTTTTAATATATCATTAAAATAAATTTCTATCAAACTAATTTTTTATAAAAAATTATTTAAATATAAATTACATTGTACTACTTAATTTTTAACATTATTTCAATTTATAAAAATCAGTTAAAATAAAAATATTTTTTAATAATATTTATTCAAACAAACTCTATATTCTTAGATAAGGGAGGGAGTATTTATTTTTTGTTATAAAAAAATTTAGATAAATTTAACATCAGTCTACTACTAAAATTAAGATATAATAATTTTAAAATTTAGAGAGTATTTATAAAAAATTTATGAGATCATCTATTTAAAAAAATCTTATAATATATATAGTAAAAATTAAATTTATATTTTTATAGAATATAAGTATATATTTTTTATTATAGGGGAGTATATTGTTTCCCGTGAATCCTCCATTCCCTACGAAATGTTGGAACCCAGTCGAAGCCTAAGGGGTATATTTGGTTAGGGGATTTTAGAGGGAAAAGGAAAAGTGTGTTTTGGTTGAAAAAAATAGAGAAGAGGGGAGGGGAGATTTTTTATTTTTTTGTGATCCCTTCCCTTCCCTCGCCTCCCCTCTAAAAGTGGGGGTTTTTGGAGGGGAGAGAAAATTTTTCACTTTTATGACCAAATTGCCTTTGATATTTATTTAATATTTCAATTGTACCCTTAAACTTTTTTTTTATTTTTCTCACACCTAATTTTTTTAATTTTTAAAATTTAATAAACATAATAAATTATTTATATATTATATTAAAATATATAATAATTATATAATTAATAAGAAATAATATTAAAATTTTATTATATTTTTTAATTTTATTATATATATAAATGAGATAAAAAATTTTAAGATTTATAAATTAAAAAAATAATAATTTTGATATGAATATTATAAATAAAAAGTAAATAAATTTAAATAAAGAGATAAGGGTATATTTGTCAGTTTTTAATTAACTCCTCTTCCCTCCTCTTCTGAACCAAATAAAATACATCATTAATTAATTTTCTCTATCTTTTCTTACCCTCTTTTAAATTAACTTAATCTATCATTCTCTTAATTAAACCAAACAAAACCTAAAGCAGAGGCATGTTTAGGGGTCTTGTGTCCCCCAACTCTCTCTCTGGCGGTAAGCTCCAAAAGGTCCACGTCCTTGCAAGTTACAGTACAATCCATTCTCGTAGGGCAATGCTTTTAGTTGGGCCTTTACATTATTCACGACGTGCGTTGTTTTTTTTATTGTCAATTTTTTTTATATCTATCCCTAGTAGATTTAACTAATAATAGTATCATTTTATTATGATTCCAATCGCAATATTTAAAGAAATATTCTAATTTTTAGATACTTAGGTTTATACCTGAGGATAATAGACGACTCGCCCTATCTAACATTGGTATCGCCTAAGAGAAAGGGAGATTTCGCCCTGCCCTTGGATTATGGTGAGCCCAACCCCTTTCCAAAAATTTCTCTTGTAAGCCAAAAAAAAAAACACTAGCAATAGGATACTAATGGGAATTAATCTAAGTGATAAATGACTCAGTATCGCTTAAGTAAGGTATTGAGTTTAAGTTTTATTGTATGCAGAAAATCCTCTTTAGGAAGCCCATCTACCATAGTTAGGTGCATGACATAAGTCAGATCCAGATGTAGTTGGGGCAAAGCTCCGGTGAATCGGGTGGGCAACAACAAAAATTAACAATAGGATAAAATATATGATTATTTGAAATATATTTGATTTTTAAAGAATAATATTTTATTATAGTTTCAATCACAATATTTAGAGATGTATTATAATTATTAAATGTCTAGATTTGCATTCGAGGTTAATTGAAGGCTCTTCTTACTTGATATTAGTATCTTCTAAAAAGAATGGAGATTTCACTAATACTTAAGTGAACTCAATCTCTTTTTAAAAATTTTTATAAAATAATTTTTTAGTACTATTTTTTTTATATCAATTCTTTGCTAATTCTTCTTACTTCCAATTTGATCCTTTCCCAACAAAATTGCCTTGGGCGCCCATTTTTTTGGACCCATCTTTCATTATTTACTATTGGTAAAAGGGTTGGCACCATCTACCAACTAAAAAAAAGGAGAATGAATCCAATTGTTAATAACATCGTGAATCAATGAGTTAAAATTATCAAAAGAGATTAATCTTTTATAAAATTAATATTTAAATCTCTATTGATAGAGATATTTATATTAAATACATGATGATATCTAGAATTGTCTATAGAATAATATCTATGCCTAAAAAAATAATAACATTAAGAAAATCACATGATAAATCTTTTGTTTTTATGAAATTTAGATACCCTTTTTTTTATGATTTTTGTTGCATTCTTCCTCCTCTCGCCTCACTGAAAATACCAAACAAACACATTCATGGTGTGTTTAATTAATATAAATAACACGAAACAAACACATTTCATTAATATACAAAATCCACCCAAATTAATGTGTGATTCTCTCCTATTATTATTTATTCTATCTCCCTCCCCTCTCCACTAGCAAACACGCATAAGCAACCTAGCTTCGAACAATAAGCAGCCAAGTTGACTGATGCAAAGCAGCGGCTGATGTGGCAACAAGTATTCTCGTGAAGGCACCGTCTTGGTCGTCTCAGGACATTACTGCTCTGCGAATCTCAGAATATGACTTTTGTGCCAGTCGGAATTTTTCCACATGAATATTACTGCCCCTTGGATGGACGTCGACGATTAACCGGCACAGCTCGTCAGTTCGGTACTATCGTATAGGATATAGCAAAAGATTTTGTTATCAATCTTTTTTTGGCTTCCCCTAATTGCAAGGGGACAAAAAGGGTCTTCCACTAATACTTTCAGTTTCGACTCACTCATGTTGCTCTCTATGGCTGCGAAATCTTACCTTATACCTGGCTCAACAAATTCTCAAGTTGGTTGGCATAATTTATTGACTAAACATTCTGGAATTGCATTGAAGTGGTGGAGCAGGCAGAGAAGGGCCCGCGAATGGGGAAATAAGGTGATTGTACGGATGGCTGATCAGACAAGCCATGACGTGTCCAAGGGATTGTCGAAGGATTTAATCTCGCTTCCAAGTGGGTTAACTCGTCTTTTTATCATTTTCTTTTGTTGTGATACGATCTAGGCGTCAATGACTTATATCAGTGCTGTTACTAATCCATGGTTGTATATATCTGAACTAATGATCGACCTGCCATTGTCCGTGCATGGCATGTTCTTCTAGTGGACTGACTAATTTATGCATTAATGGAATATGAACTTGATTAAATCTTCTCGGTGAAAGAGTATATAATATAATTTTTTTCCTTCCTGTTCTATTTAGCACTTGTTTTATATCCAAAGTAGGCTGATGAGTTGCAGGAAGAAGGCTTCGTTAGCAATGTGGTTTAGAAATTATGGAACAGACAACTATTTTTTATGTTAGATTTAGAGATTTTTTCCTCAGAGAATCACAATTCATGAGCGTGGTACTTTTCCATTTTGCTAATATAATTATGGAACTTGTTTATTGACTATTACTTATAGATACTCTTTCTTGATGAAATGATTTCCTCGTTTCCCATTATGGTCACTTGCTTGAATTCTGTGAGACATTATTAAAAAATATTTTTGGTTACCTTGAAAAGAAGTTCATCAACTCATTTTTTAGCAGTCCTGTACTATTTTGTTGTCATCTTATTAAATTATCAATTTTTGGAGTGTGTTTCATTTATGTATTCTGTCATGAGTTTTAATTTCAGATTTCATGCTTTGCTCATTTATTTTCAACACTTAATTGCAGAACCATTGTCTGTATCTGATATTTTGGCTGCTGCTGATAATGGTGCAGAAGTTCGAATATCATTCAAGGTATGATGTTTGTGATGATAGCTATTGTATTTAATGTGCTGCTTGTTATTCCTTGTTGCTTGGATGAACTAGGGGGTACCAGGCTCATACAGTGAGGATGCAGCACTTAAAGCCTACCCTAATTGTGAGACAGTTCCATGCGGTGATTTTGAAGCTGCTTTTAAGGTTTGATTTAAGCTCAATCTTTAACTCTCTCTGATATCCAGTAACAGAAACTGTATAAATTTAAATGTTCTTTGTCAATCAACACACTTTCTGTTTCTTAAAGTAATTAAGGACGTCAATGTCTTTTTGATAACCTTCTTGAGTAGTTTGTGTTATCATCCTGACCTTTTCTACCCAACAATCTTTAATAGAAAATTTGTTTAGCAGGCTGTTGAATTATGGATTGCCGACGAAGTTATCATTCCCATTGAAAATACTTCAGGGGGAAGCCTCCATCGAAACTATGATTTACTTCTTCGCCATAGGCTGCACATCATTGGTGAGGTGCAGCTGGCTATTAATTTCTGCCTTCTTGCTATGCCTGGAGTCAGAGCAGATTACTTAGAACGTGTTTTAAGCCATCCCCAGGTCAGGCTAATTATGGTTCTTTTCTATGCATTTTCTGATACGTGGTTCTTTCAAATATTCTGGGGCAGAAGATGTGGACTATTTATTTGTAAGGCACAAAACTCTGTACTAGTTGCAAGATAGCTGTGAAGAACTGTGATTCTTGTTTGCAGGCACTTGATCTTAGTGATGCCTTCCTTACTAAATTAAATGTTACTAGAAAAAGTGTTGATGATACTGCAAGTGCTGCTGAGGTAGTTCCTCCATATATCTTATTTGATTCTTGAGTTTCTGAACATTTCAATGACAAATTTTCTCTCTCCCCTCTCTCTCTTCTCAATGCTTTCTTGACATCAGTATGTAGCTTCAAATGGCCTGAACAAAGCTGGTGTGATTGCAAGTCGTCGAGCTGCAGAAATCTATGGGCTTAATGTACTTGCAGAAAGAATCCAAGTAAAATCCCTTACCAGAGGCAAAATATCTTTAATTGACATGTTCTCATTATCTTTTGCCTGATTGCCGGCAATTATCCATTTGTTTATTAGTCAATGCATCTATTATTCTGATGCTTGATGATTATAAAAAAAAACCTTTGAACGTTAAAAAACTCATTGAAATTAGAAGGATCGCAATATAAATGCTTGACTTAGTTAATGTGCGCTGGTCCGAATGACGATAGTTAAAATAGTTCCTATCTGATGATCTCATACTTCTAATATTGAAGAAGCAATATAAATATATCCATGATTATGGTTTCTAGATGAGATCAATCACCTGTTCTATAGACTTATAAAGCATTTTTGGTTAGGCAATTCTTAAGATATCCTTGTTATCCATTAACACAAATTCTTACACGACAAAAAGAAAATTAATGCAAATAAAAAGTGCTCGTTTGTTAACTCTGCTTCTTGAACAGGATGATCCTGAAATTATCAGTCGTTATCTAATTCTTGCAAGGGATCCAATAATTCCAAGAGCTGATAAGCGTTTAAGGTAAATATTCCTTTAACCTGTCACTGTGATTTTGTATATTCTTACAAAATCCCTGGAATCAAACATCATCTATTAATTTCAGACAAGTATAGTGTTTAGTTTGGACGAGGGTCCTGGGGTGTTGTTTAAGGCATTGGCGGTGTTTGCATTAAGGGACATCAATTTGAGTAAGTTAATCTTTCGAAAAAATCTTTCTTTCTTTCTCTTTTTCTCCTTCATTGCATTACATGTTTTCACAAGGTTTAATGAATATGTGACTGATGAACTCAGATTGAAAGTCGACCACAAAGAAATCGACCGTTAAGAGTGGTTGATGACTCCAACACTGGAACTGCCAAGTGAGTAATATTTTTGAGTTACTGTATCTAGCACATCATTTTGTTTCATATTTATTTCCTGCTTCTCCCTAGTTTTCCATTGCTAATTCAAACATTTTGACAGCATGTGATGTTTTCTGATTCAGGTATTTTGATTACCTTTTCTATATTGATTTTGAGGCGTCTATGGCTGAGCCCCGGGCACAAACTGCTCTAGCACATCTGCAGGTTTGGTAGTTGATATTCCCTTTCTCTGACCAAAATTGACTTTTAAGTTATGCTTTTTTGTTTTTAATCTCTAATTAGACTTTCCTTGTGGAAAAGCTGAGTGAGAAACGCTGATTAATTCTCTGTTCTTTTGATTTGGATGTTCTAGAGTAATCCTCCCATATCTGTAAATTGGAGCATGCTAACACTAAGTAAAAAAATGTGGACAACCATAACTTTTGTCTTGTCTGATACCATGCATTCATTCATACAAATAATATGGTTAAAAAACAAAAGTCACACAAAAATAATTGTCGATCCTTCAATTTGCTTGTCGTGACTACTAAGTGTCATATTTTGAAAAACATTCCTGCAGGAATTCACCACATTCATTCGAGTTCTGGGCTGCTATCCGAGGGATGCAACCATATAGCAAGATTATCTAGTTGAAGAACTTTCCATTGACGCTGTCATATGCTTAAGCCTAAGTGAAAGAGGGTCTTTGGAGGAAACTTGGTGGCCAGATTGTAAGATGTCAATGGTTGATCAGTCTTATTAAAGATATCATGAGATGCAACTGAATTTTGATAAAATCTGAAGATGATCAGAGGTACAAGAAATCAAGAGGCTCTGATGTGCATCGTTTTCTTCTTTTTTGTATATAAGCAGCAACTAAAGGGGGGGGGGGTTCGAATTTCAAGTTATTAGTTCATGCTAAACAACCACAAATAAAAAACATAAAATGGGGATGAAAACACACCTGATGCATAGTTTCATACTCCGGTTACCATACTCAATAAGATCAGCATTTTTATTTTGATTGTTTCTTAAAATCAACTTAACTTCTTTTCTTATCCTGTTACAAATGAGATCATAATCTTATCTAATAGCCTAACATTCGTCGATAAAAATTAAACAAATTTTAGGTTCCATCTATTAAATCTTATTTGGTCCGATCATATTGAATTGATTTTGTTGAACAAACACATAAATTACGTCTAACCATAAAAGTTTAGTCTCGCATCGAGTTAATTTCCAAGTCGGGATAGATATTGAATTCAATTTATATACTGATTTTTTTAATTGATTATGAGTTATTCTTGATAACATACGATTACTTTTTTGTCAAAAATTATGCTTACAATTGGGAAAACAAACTCAGCCAAACAAAATCCTCTACAAAGCCACCAAGTTGACAATAAACTCGAATCTCACGAAGAACTATTTGAGATTTAAGTCTTGCTTAGTTCAATTATGCAACGTGTTGAAAAGTTATTTTTTTTTAGGAAGTTAATATATAAATTACTTAGTTGATTTTGTATTTTTCAGGAGTTACAACTATTTTTTTTAAAAAAATAAGGAAATTATTTGCCTAACTGTTTCAAAAAGGAAACGTAAAAACGACCAGTCACCAACTAACAATGCAATGTCGACATCGACAATCCACAGGATAATAAAGAAAGCAAATTACGAGAGCTCTTTGCATAATGAAAGGAAACATTACCAAAGATGAATCAATCCACGTAAAATGATGAAAGTGATGCTACACTTCTGTTTTTTTCTAAGAAAAAGGTTTGAGCCGTGCTGTATAATACGAAACCTTTTATACCTGGGGAGATCCGGAAATCATGTTCTATAATATTCCTGTGCGTACGTTGACGTGTCCAGATTCAATGAATGTGGTAACTTTTGGCCTTTCTTTCTTTCTTGTTTTTTTTTTGTCAATTCAACTTTTGGCCTTTCGGCTATTCGTAATTCCCCAACTAAGCATGATTATTATTATGCCCTAAGCTTTACCTGTGACAGAGGGAAAGAGTAGCAAGAGACGGACCCCTTGCTTCATGGAAACTTGTCTTCTTCTTCTTCTGCTCCTTCTCCCACTTCATCTTGAACCTCTGTGATCAATAGCGCGTATTGGTATCCCTCTGCTTAGTTCTGATTTCTGGGTAATTGCTTCCTTCGTACATGTATGAAACCCAGTAAAAAAAGCCTTCCTTTTCCATGATTTCTTTCGATCTGGTACAAAGTAAAGATTTTTTTTAATACTCACATTCCTTGCTTTGTGTTTGCTTCTTGTTCATGTTATGCTCTGATGAAACTGTGATTCCAAAGTAATGATCAATGAGCTTGTTTTGAATTTGATCTGTTTATGTCGATCATTTAGGACTTTATGCATCAATCACTAGCCCAATCGCTTAAGATTAGAGATTACCGATCAATCTGATTGTGATCAAACAAGAGAGTCAATATGATCTTTCAGGTGCTTTTATGTGAATTAAGGGTTTATTGAATTGGTTTATGGAAAGCTCTTTCTCTTCTATCTTTTCTTTCCTATCCTATTTTTTTCCATTTGTTAAGTGGGTAATATGATAAACTAGACTTTTTTCCATCCAGATTTGGTTGGTAACAAGGGGGTTTCTTAATTCAAAATCTATGTCGGAATTAACCAAGATATAGCCTCAAAAATTCTTGGAAGATCATTGGTTAGTGGTGGATTTTGTGTACGGGAAGAGCATTGACTGAAATGTTATTTTCATAAAAATCTTGGAAGTTTGATTAATTATTATTTTTTAATGAGATTAATTATCATTAATTTAGCCTGTGGGATCACATTCTGCAAACTGAGCTGTATATAAATAATACCAAGGCCTCTATGAATGGTTGGTCTTTCGTACAACTTAATTAATAGCTAAAGTTGTCCTAAACCATCAAGTGTGCCCTGACTAGAAAATATTTTAAAACTTGTCGTGCCCACTATGAAATGGAATATTTTAGTCTACACATTGAAAATGAGGTTTGGTTCTTAATGGTAATCTACATATTTGCCTTGGCATGACTTACTAGTGGCTTTTCTGTTATTATTTATTAGTTTTTTTTTAACTGTTTCTTAAGCTCTTCCGTAGAATAAAGATACGTAGAGGTATTTTTTTAAGCAGTCAATGTCACCCATGCTAAGCTGTAAATTTACTCAATATAAATGTAAAACCACTGTTACTGACGTTGCCCCTCAATTAAGTATAGGAATTCACATATGGGTTCGTTGCAGTGAAGACGAAGATGCAACTCTGATCAGAAAATGGTGCCATGGGGGGCTTTAAATTTCCATAGTGGCTCTTCCTGCAAGCAATGGATGAGGATTTCTGCAGGTCCTTCTTTGGTATCATGAGATGGAGTTTAAGTGTTTGTGGAAGAATCTCAAGAATGAAGAACACATTTAAGAAAATCATACGCAAGGACAGCTAGTTTTTCCTATTGTTCAAGTTTATCTTCAACACCGTTCTCAATCAGAAAAGTTTATGTTGAGCAAGATCAGAGTTGATACAAGTAATAAGAACCTGACTGGTCAGAACATGGGAGATTCCTCTTGCACAAGACTTTTGTTTCCCATATATGATTTGGGGCCACTGAATATTACTGCGAGAAATGAGATTTACTGACGGCATTTACAGAAACTCTTCAATGATAATAATGGTGATGGTGAAAGCAATTTTGCAACCTCTTGTGGAGAAGCAGGGTCACAAGCCCATAGCAGAATCTAAAGTAACTCAGTAGCATACCTATGATGTCTGCTTCATAGAGATCATACGTTCTCTACTTATAAGAGAGTTCCCCTTGACAACTTCAAAACCTGTAGTCAAACTAGGTTTTACTTTTAGCGTTGAGTCGGAGAGTTTTTTTACTTCATTTCAAACTATAGTATTGCTCATGAGTTTTTCCTCCTTTCACTTTAAAGCAGAATGTAATAAATTCAAGTTTCTGTGATTGAACTGCATGAGCTTAATTGCACGGTTCACGTAATGAGTAAATTTGCTTAATTTGCATAATTTCCGAATCAAGATCAGAGGATTCAACAAAGGAAGCTCAAATCGAATAATGGAATGTCCCTACAGCGCAATGACACACGATTACAGAAACAGTCCCAAACTACGTAAGAATTTACGAGCACAAAAACTTGAAAACTACTAGTTTATCCAAATTGTGCCATTCAAGCTTTCTTCTGCTTGACTGGTGACATAAAGAGAAATCGATAGACGGAAGCAGCAAGAGTAGCCCCAATGAAAGGACATATCCAATAAACATAAAACTGCTCCCAAGTGTTGTGGCTATTGTTGATGTAAGCCCATCCGAATGCATTAGCTGGGTTCATGGAAGGTCCTGTGTACGCAGAACCAGGAATAACCAGAGACACCGTGGCCACAGAAAGCAAATACAACTTCAAGAAAGGGTTCTTAGGACCTTTGAGCATAACAAGAAGAATAGCCAAGTTGAGGCCAAAAGTCAGCACGCCCTCTGCAATAGCCCCAGTATGCAAATCCACCTTCAAGTTAGGAACTTTAAGCAAGGATTTGAACTGGGTGGGAATTAGGTGCAGAATAGCATGAGCTCCGGCGACCCCACCTGCTGCCTGAGCAGGAAACCGGACAGCCATGGAGGTCAGAGAGGA
Source organism: Leucaena leucocephala (assembly GCA_037074615.1). Lineage (NCBI taxonomy): Eukaryota > Viridiplantae > Streptophyta > Magnoliopsida > Fabales > Fabaceae > Leucaena > Leucaena leucocephala. Next base: position 2,672,660 of record CM073546.1, on the reverse strand, counting down.
GTCGGGTCGGAGCCCGGCCGCATAAAAGGAGACGGTGGTGGAGGGATTGAAACTAGCACCGCCGAGGAATCTGCCGATGAGACTGATAGTGAAGACGAGAATGGTGTTGATGACAGTGGTGATGAAGAGGCCAGCGAGTGAAGAAGGGTGGAGGCTAAGGAAGGAGGCGACTTCGGAAGAGAGGATTCTGAGAGTTGAGATGCTGAAAACCCAGATTGAGGTTAGAATGGCGTCTCCAATGGCTGACTTTACCAACCCCATTATTCTTCTTCAGATTCGAAGACCCTCGCCCTCTCTTCTCTCTCCTATGGCAGTGGCTAGGAAATGAAGCGGAAACCTGAACTTCCAGAGAAAAAGAGGAGAAGGATCTATGGTGAGGGAGCAGAGCTCTTTCTTTTTGTAAGATAACAGAGATTCAGAGCAGTGAAGACCAACCAAGTATATTTACATGCTATGGAGAGACTTTTTTTAAAAAAAAAAATTGAAAAAAAAATTAGATAATTTTTTTAAAGAAAATATTATAAAAAATTATAAATAAATAAAAATTTAAATAATTATTAACAAATTAACCTTTATATTTAATAAATTATTTTTAAAAAGTATAATTAAAAAAATAATTCTCTCTTATTTTTTTATTTTTATTTTTTAGTAACAAGTAAATATTATCTCATATTCTTTATGATAATATTTACTTTAATTGTTAAAAGACTATTTTTGTCACTTATAATTTATAGATTTAATTAATAAAAATATTAGATATATAACTATTTAAAGTGTATTTGATATTTAGAGAATATTACTTTTTATGATTTTAGTCACGACTCTTAGGGAGATATCATAGTTATTGATATTTAAATTTATTTTTTAGAATAATAAATAATTTATTTTAAACGTCACTTTAACAAAATAAAAATTTTATCTTATTATTAAATAATGGATAAAATTATTTTTTTTTAGTTTTGTAAAAAAAAAAAAGAAGAAGAAAAAGACTATCACTACGAGAAGAAGAAGCAACACGACTTGAGAAGGCCTAACGGCAACACTACTCAACGACCTAGATGCCCAATATATCCACGGAGCTTTGCAGTGGAAGAATAAAAAAATAAGATGAAAGAATAGCTCGATACAACGAGACCTTTTCCCCTCTCAACTACACAACAACTATGGCGAAGAAAAAAGAGAACGTATAAAAAATAAGTATAAAATAATAAATAAATAATTTATAAATTCTTTTAAACTAAAATATTTTTAAAAATTGTGATGTGATTTGGGTTACCTATCAACATTCCTATGAGAGACGATGCGCACGTTCGCCTTTGGTAATTAGGCATAGTATACGATGTTTTTCTAGATTTTCAGGTAAAAAGGAGTTTCGCGCCATCCAGTAGAAAGAAAGAAGGAATTGCAAGAAGGGGAGTATACCACGTGGGCAAGAACTGCTGGTTGAGTCTCTCTCCCCTCATCCTTTCCACCTAACTCCTCCGACCACCAGTCTCCGTCCTCGTGCTTATTCACTCCCTCACCTTCAATTCTTATCCTATTTTCATTCATGTTGCCATTTATAAATCTCGTTCTGGACCTATAGTTATCGCTTTTTGCCCCAACTATGACGCTTCCGCTAAGTCACATTTAAATTTACCATGGGCCTGTTTGAAAACAAAGTTTAGTTTAAAATTTTAGTTTAAAAATTTTTTAAAATAAATAATTATATTTATTTAAATAAATTTTTAGATTAAATTATAGTTTAAAATTAAAATTTTAGATAAATTGATCAGAGCAGTTTATAGAACAGTAAAATGGTTTATAAACTAACCAATTACTATATTACCCCTATTTTTTCTTATACCCTCTCTCATACTTTTTCTTACACACTCTCTCATATCTTCTACTTTTTCTCTCTTTTCTTTCTTACACTCTCTCTCCTCTCTCCTCTTTCCTCCCATCTCTTATCTCTCCTCATTTAATACTCATACCATTTTTCGTAATTTATCAATCATAAAATCCCTTATATAAATAACTATCCAAACACTCATTTATTCAAAATCATTTTTTTCCATAATCTCTTCTAGAAAAATCCTTTTCCATAAGCTATCTATAAGCTCATTTTTTTCATAAACTTATTTAATTTTTTTTTCCAAACACACTATATCGTATTCAACATCTATTGATTATTTTATTTAGTTAATAGATAATTTTAATTATTTTATTAAATATTTAATATAAAAGTTAGTTAATTTTATAAGAGATTAAAAAAATTAATTAATTAATTATAATTAAATATAATTTTTATAAAAAAATTTATATTATATAATATTTAATCTTTTTAAATTATATTAAGTACCTGTTAGTACATCTTAAAAGATAAAAAAATATCAAACTTTAAATAAAAATAATATAATTAAGATCCCACCTAATAAGTTATAATAAAACCTTTTTTTTAGAAGTAGTTTGTAATAGGAGCGACGTTCGTATATCAAATTTAAGCTGTGACCTGTTCGTAGTGGCCTATAATCGCTGTCCCCTCGCTCAAGCCAGTGGCTTTCTTTTCAAAGACGCAGAAGAGTGTCTCTTCTCTGGTTGTCTTTGGTACTCCTCGCCTTCTCTCAGTATCGGTCAGGATCCTTTCTCTAGCTTTCTTCCCCTACTCTTAGCACCTCCATTTTTTGGCTGGACATATCATGGTAGGTTGAAACATCTCAAGAAAATGACAGAGGAACAAGGAAAGGATGATAACAAAAAACTTTCTTTGGAAGAAGGTGGGAGGCTCCTCTCAGAGAGATACCAAGAAAAGTGGAGGACAAGCAAACGGAGAGCTAAAGCCCTCTTGGGTGCCATTGAGAATGGGGTAAGTGATTTATTAGCTAAATAATACATTTTACTAACCCTATTTTCATTCATGAGGGAGGTTACCATCTATCGTGTCACATTTGACTGCTCAATACAGCATGTCAACTTCCTACCAAAGGATATCGCTTCTACGGCCTATGTATGAACAGAAAAACTGGTGTAGTAAATTGATTGACTCGGGCATGTACCAGATCCGGAAAGTCTACCGTACTTCTCTATGGGATCGGGTTTAAAGTATGCTCTTACCATTATGCTACCTAACTTCAGCTATCATATATCAGAAGATGATGCAATCAAATTATCGGAGAGGGCCATAACTCGGGCAACCATTAACAATTGGCACACAGATATAAAAAACTGAGCGAAAAAACTTGGGTCATAGCTTGTGTTTAAATTTGATGAACATAGATATAAAAAAATGAGAACAAAAAAAGTTGATTTGAGGGGAAAAAGTCTTGATTACAATGAAGGTCGCTCAAAGTGGCTCAAAAAGTATTGTAAGAGGATTAAACAGATTGTAAAAGAGAGGATCAAGCGGATAGAGCAAGAGGTCGGAGGAGAGCTACAGGCTGACATGATCATGCAGATATCGCAGGAGATTAGAGGAGAACTAGAGTATGACCAGATAGCGCAAGAGGTTTGTAACTTCTTTTAAAAGACTTAATACATCACTGCTCAGCCTGCTTATACTCATCATTAACTGAAAACGTAAAAGAGTTTAAAAAGAATAGTCAAGTTTGTAAGATTTGAAATCATGGCCTAAAAGATCATAATCAAATCTGTAAGATTTAAAATCATCCAATAGTCCTCACATACAGCTTTATTTGTAAATCTTATCAAACAAGGTCAAACCACCACATTAGAAATGTCACCTGATAATAGAAGCTAATTAAAAAAAAAAAACAAGAGCTTATATCTTGGAATAGATTGATGGTAAATGAAAAAGAACAGATTAAACAGCTAAACTTTATCATGCATATGCACGCTGTTAAATTGAGAATATGTTTTTGGTGATAAAATACAACATCTTATTTGAGCTACTCTTTTGAAAATAGTAAGTATTAACGGTTGGGTTTCGACAATTTCACATAGTGTGCATATATTTGACAGACATTTCTCAATCTATATTCACCATTGATCCTCGAGGCTCATAATTGTAAATCATATTATTCTTAGTTGCTGGCTATATGTCTGTGAGCATATAATGTGTTATAAGCTTGTTAAAGATGCAAGAACGAGAATCATCTGATGATGATACTTGAAAGATGAATGTGAGTGCATCAAATCTCGAAATATATGTTACATGTTCAAGTTGGTGGTAGCTTGTACTTCCTCAAATGTTTGTTGTTGGATCTGCGTATAAGTATATTAACTTGTCATGTTCTTTGTGCAAACTACCTCGTTAACAAAGAAGACTGATTACTCAATGAAGACATGATTCTCTTACAAAGCTCCATCCTAAAGTGCAATGCTTGGTTAATGGCAGACATATAATGCAGTAACTCCATTTTCCTTTGTTTCCTTGTAATATAGTAACTTTAAAGTTTTATACTTGCCTGTCAATTTTACACACACATAGAGGGATCTAAAACTTGTCACGTTCTTTAGTGCTTCGCTATTTTTAGACTGAGCATGCACATGTGTGCTGGTAAGTGGTAATACCAAACACAAAGACTTGGGTTTTCTTCATGCGCTACATGAACAAAACCCGCCACAAACCACAAAGCCTACAGTAAGGGAAGTGTACTGAATTAGAAAACAAAAAGATCGCTTTACCAAAAAAAAAACAAAGAAAACAAAAAGATCGGAGGAGCACGTGACCATAATTTATTACATGTCATGTTTTTTCAATTAATACTAGTGACTTGGGAACAAGTAGTAGTTTTGTTATCTCCTACAATATTAATGTCTGCATAAAATTTAAAAAAAAAAAATCTGCTTCGGTCAAGTAGGCTCTGGTTTCTGGTACTCGCCATGAATGCACACAAGACTCTGGTTATCCTCGCCCCAATTTAATAGAGTTACCTGTTTTTAGTGGTCTAGCAAAAAGCCAGAAACAATAATCATTTACCAACTTAAACACTCAATTCAATGTTCTCAAAAACTGTTCTCATACAAAAAAAAAATGTTCTCAAAAACTACCCAAACAGCCACTAGTACCCTGTTCATTGTTCAAAAGTCACAAGCAGGGGTGTTCTGATAATATTATTCGTTGTTTTACAAGCAAACAATGTGAATGCTAAACATTCTCTCAGACACAAAAACAACGTAGAGGTTTTATAGAAGAGCGCAAGCGCACATGATGTTGTTCAATAATTTATGAGTGCCTGATTCGAGTCAGGCTCTCTTTATCCATTAAAGACGTAGCTGTTCCTGATATTATTATAGAAAAATGGAGGAAGAGGACAAAAAAGTTAATTCTTCAATGTGACTATAAGCTACCAATGATTAATTAATTTGAGCGTATAGGATGCTATCTACTAATCATCAACTGCTTTGCTATTTTTATATTAATCTTTCTGAATCAGCGCCCACTTTCCAGACAAACCGAGGACACGGCATTTATTTACCATTTTTCTCGCTCTAAGATTTTGGGGACCAAATTAAATTACATTACAGATTTTTCTCAAAAGATAAACATCCCTAGCTGTGAGTTGTGATAGAATCAAGAAGAAGGGACGCGGTTTGAAGTGACGACGCTCTTTTCAAGACCCTGAAGCTGTACAGGCACGGCTCAGAGAACCATCTGGCTGCTTCATTACCACACTGTTTAAGAATCCTCTGCTTCTTCTCTCTCCTCCACCGACATTATTATCTCATCCGTGTAAAGCTTCACAGCTAAAAAGCGAGCACTAAAGCAGACAAACGAAAGGAGAAGAAGCAAAGTTGGGGAACCATCTATCCTCTTTGCGGAAAGAAGCATCAGGGATTAATTAAAAAAAACGAAAAGATTTGAACTTAGCTTGTTTTCTCGACATTTCCCCATAGTCACATTTTGCTCAGAAGGGGAAGGAGAAACAGAGGAAAGAGTAGAATGGGCGTGTTTAGGAGATTGGCTTGTCTCTTTCTGTTAGTTTTGCTGGTTACATGCGCAAATGGAGATGACCCTTACAGGTTCTACTCTTGGAATGTCACTTACGGAGACATTTATCCTCTTGGAGTTAAACAGCAGGTGCATTTTTCCCTTCATTTTTCTGGTTCTTTTTATTTTTTTAGTTCGTGGCACTATTCGTCATCATGTTTAGTGAATCTTGGGCGTGTGAAATGGCAGGGGATACTGATTAACGGCCAGTTCCCAGGTCCCCAGATCGAATCAGCCACCAATGACAACTTGATTATCAATGTTTACAACAGCTTGGATGAACCTTTTCTCATTTCCTGGTTAGTCCTTGTTTCTGTCTCCTCGATCACTTTTTTCTTCCAGTCTTTTTATACTGTGTTCTTTTCAAACATGATAAGAGTTTTCAGTTTTCCTAAGTTAAATAGCAGACGATGTCCCTTTCATGGGAAAAACACGTGTTGGTTTAGTTATTTCTGTAGATCTGGCAGCCATAATGTGAAGATGATGGTATTTGGTGTAGGAATGGAGTGCAGCAGAGGAGGAACTCATGGCAAGATGGAGTTTATGGGACTAACTGTCCAATCCCACCAGGAAAGAACTTCACTTACGTCCTTCAAGTGAAAGATCAGATTGGTAGTTACTTCTACTTCCCTTCTCTCGCATTCCACAAGGCTGCCGGAGGCTACGGTGGCTTCAAAATTGCTAGCCGCTCTGTCATCCCTGTTCCTTTCCCTCCTCCAGCCGGAGATTTCACCATCTTGGCCGGAGACTGGTACAAGAGAAATCACACTGTAAGTACCATTAATAGTCTTTTACTGTTGAAGGAATCCAATCTTTAACATTGATGATTATTTGATGTTTCTTTTTTGCAGGATTTGAAGGCTATTTTAGACGGTGGAAGTGAACTTCCATTCCCTGATGGGCTCATCATCAATGGCCGTGGTTCTAATGGTTACACATTCACAGTTGATCAAGGTCTGGAAAAAAATTCATTTTTTTGTGTTCATGTGCCAATGAAGCTATAATGGGACATTGAATGTTATGTGTTTGGTGGGTGTTCAGGCAAGACTTACAGATTCAGGATATCAAATGTGGGGCTGACAACATCCATCAACTTCAGAATCCAAGGGCACAAAATGCTCCTGGTTGAGGTGGAAGGAACCCATACTCTGCAAAACACTTATAGTTCTCTTGACATCCATCTTGGCCAGACTTACTCTGTTTTGGTCACTGCAGATCAACCACCACAAGACTATTATATTGTTGTCTCCACAAGATTCACCTCTCAAGTTCTTTCTACAACCTCCATTCTCCATTACAGTAACTCTGCTTCCTCTGTCTCTGGCCCTCCCCCTGGTGGCCCAACCACTCAGATTGATTGGTCTTTAGAACAAGCTCGATCTCTCCGGCGTAATCTGACCGCAAGTGGACCGAGGCCTAATCCTCAAGGATCATACCATTATGGTATGATAAACACAACACGTACGATTAGGCTTGAAAATTCTGCTCCGATCATCAATGGGAAACAGAGATATGCTGTAAATAGTGTGTCCTTTATTCCTGCCGATACACCTCTCAAGCTTGCTGATTACTTCAAGATCTCAGGGGTTTTCTCCCTCGGAAGCATCCCTGACAACCCCACTGGTTCCGGTGGCTACCTTCAAACTTCTGTTATGGCCGCCGATTTCCGTGGCTTCGCCGAGATTGTTTTAGAGAATCGTGAAGAAACCCTGCAATCTTGGCACATTGATGGCCACAACTTCTTCATCGTAGGGTGAGTACATGGATTTTTTGGCCATTCATTTGAGTTCCTTACGGCAACATTCATGAGTTGGAATTTCACAGGATGGATGGAGGACAATGGTCAGCTGGAAGTAGGTCGAGTTACAACCTAAGAGACACGATTTCTCGCTGCACTGTTCAGGTGCATGAATAATCCATAAACCTTATTCTTTCGTTTATCCTGGAATGGCACTTGAGAAGTAGTATTTTGCAGGTGTATCCCAAGTCATGGGCGGCAATATACATTGCACTGGACAACGTGGGGATGTGGAATGTGAGGTCAGAGAACTGGGCTCGTCAATACTTGGGGCAACAATTCTATCTTCGTGTGTATTCGCCTGCAAATTCATGGAGAGATGAATACCCAGTTCCAAGTAATGCTCTCCGATGTGGTCGTGCTATAGGCCATTAGCATTCGAGCTCTCTCTACGATAAGAACCAGTTAGCAGTTGTTTTATTCAAGGCTCAACTCGAGCCATTGTCTTCTTCTAAATCATTGTTTTCTAATTTCGTTGTAAACCTTCACGGTATTCATTTTTTAATTTATAGGGGTCTTGTTTGTCTAAGATAAGGAAATAGACGGTTGAGCATTTGAGCCTCATTTACCATATATAATATAAAATGGTCTGAAGTAAGGTTCATGTCATTATTGTTACTAATTTTCCACCCCATGGATTCTTTATGTTTATTATTGTCCAGACATAAAAGTTATGGAAATACCATTGATATGATATATATTTTCATTTCAATCTTAATTATAAATTTTTAAACGTGACTTACTAATGCATTATCGAAATTATATAAATAATATGGCAGAATAATAAGATTTATTAAATGAATTATTTGCTGTCATATGGAAAACAATCAAATTAAATTAACCTCCCCCAATGGGTTTTACGGTTTTGCCTTCCGCGATTCAGCTTTCTATCGTTCATAGGTAATCTATCAAATTTAAATTTTAAAAACATTTTTAATCTAAACTTTAATTGAAAAAATTTTTAAAATAAAAAATTATATTTATTTTAAAAAATAAATTAAATTATAGTTTAAAATAAAAATTTTAAATAAATTATTAAAACTAATTTTTAAAATAATAAGAGTTTATAAATTATTAAATTATTATTTTATTTTTATACCCTATCTTCTATTATCTATTTTTTTATCTTTTTTTTCTTTTATTTCTCATCTTTTTTATTTTTAATAAAATTAGATTTTTTATAATAATTTTTTAATTATAAAAATATTTTTGATAATAATTATTTAAATATTTATTTAAAATTATGTTTTTACAATTTTTTTAAAATTATCTAATTTTTTTTATAATATAGAGGACGGTCAATGATTTGAGAAGTAATAGATTACTCAACACAGCCCCCTGTTTTCTCAGGAGCGATCTGGACCATATGATTCGAAGATTATGGGTCCTCTTTTGTTCAGCTTCGTCGGATCCACTGGCATGTGTCATTTTGTTAAGTGAGCAACTGAGTATCTACTCCGTTCGGTTAATCGCACGATGGAGATTGTGCATAAGAGTTGATCATAAATCCACCAGATTAATTCCTTCTATGTCGGGATGAATCTTGCCAGAGAAACTAATGTATTTAAACATTTCTATATGCAAGTTGCATTTTCAGTGCGAGCCTCGTACGGACGGATCACGATGCGATTACCCACGCATTATTGCGTGACTGTCCTTCTTGATCGCAATGTTTATTATAGAGATCAAGCGGCTGACAGATGAAACGCCATCAAGCTTTCCTTCGTAAGTCTCCAAGAGGAATGGTGTAGAGTACTCCACGTAGTATATCTATCGTGGTCGCTACCGCAGACAACCAGAACAACGTTGGACTGCTTTTCAGGCGCCTTCACCCGCTGAGTGTGATTGAGGCCTCTTCCCGCCGTTTCGTTTGAAGAGTCACCATCAGTCGCTACCATTTGTGTTTTCTGAACGGCTCTTTCTAATCGAACCTCGTCATTTTCGCAAACCCTAATCCGTCTCAGTTAGCTGCATCCATGGAGCTACGTTCTCGTAGGCGACTTCCTTCTCCTAATATTGATGGTAAACATTCCATCGAGCGATTGTATCAATTTCTTTTTCTTCTTTATTATTCTTTTGTAATTTCACGCCTCTGCTGTAGGTTTTTGATTTTGTTTTATGAGAACATGATAGGTTCCAGAGGATTGAATTTGAATTTCTTGCTTCTTCTTAATTTTTTTTTTTCACTTTTCCCTCTAGTGCTTCATTTCCTGTGTCGTTGGGCTCCTATTTGCACGAGTGACTATTTTGGGGAATATGATTTTTAAAAAGAGATGAAAGGAGCACAATAACTTATTATTTCCTTGTTGAATAACTTTGTTGTGGTCAACTGTTTTGTGTTCCGTGCCCGTCTTTTCTTCTCGATTACTGTCAGGAAATTTCTAGTGTTAAGCCAGTTTGGATAGTGGGTTTAATGTTGCTGAGTGGGGTTAATTTCTAAAGAGGTAGCATTTTGAAGTTTTTGTGCTCTGGCCCCTCACCCATGTGCTAGAAGCCCCAGCAGCCTGGTCAGCGCTGGGTGATCCTTATTTCAAATAGAACGCCGAATTCACAATCTTTTCCTCCTTGTTTGTTTTGATGGTCATGTATAATGTAGTAACAATAAATGAACAACCAACCAATGATGTCTCGGAAGAGGCTAAAACTGCTAGCCATTGTGGCAATAATGCAAATGAAGTCTCTTCAGGTTCACATTCCAGTTTTGAAGGTACATTGCTTTTCTTGCTCGGTCTTTAACTTACTGATTGTTTCCTTCCGAATCTTGGATGGCTGTTGACAGCGTGATTCTATTTTTAAGTTTTAGCCATTTAAATGTAAACCTTCAAATAAAACCTCTTTATTTTCTTCACTGGTGTAGTGTAGAAATCTTTATACTGCTAATGTACTAGTGTATTTCATCCTCATGACATGCCTGTTGATGAGAAATAATTTCATATAGATGAAGCTTTGAACTCCTCTCCTGACTTAAATGGAGAACCTACTTCAAGCTTTTGCCCTTCAGATGAGGTAGAAGACAACTCTGATTCATCCAATGGCTGGACTACTCCGCTTAGAAAGAGAAGAGGAAGGAAAAGGAGAAAACTCAGCTCTAAAAATGGAGAGTCCAGTCAGGACATGGGAGAGTTGGAGGATGGAGACAATGATGGCTCCCCAAGAGTTCAGCAGCAACCAATTGACCATGATTTGGTTAGCCTGAGGAAGAAGAAAAAAAGAAAAAGAGGAAAAAAAGATCCAATGCCAGTGTTGTTGTGGAAGGTATGGGAAGAGCAGAATGAGAGATGGATCGATGAGAATTTATCAGAAGATGTTGACTTGGATCATCAGAATGAAGTAATGAATGAAACTGCTGAGGCTTCCTCTGACCTTACTATGCCGTTACTAAGATACCAAAAGGAATGGCTAGCATGGGCTTTGAAACAGGAGAATTCTGAAATTAGGGGGGGTATTCTTGCAGACGAAATGGGGATGGGAAAGACTATTCAAGCAATTGCGCTTGCCCTTGTCCAACGTGAAATCTGGCAAATGGTTTGTGAACCAGATGAAACATCCTCTTTACCAGGTTCATCTACAGTTTTGCCTAGGATCAAAGGAACGCTTATTATTTGTCCTGTGGTTGCTGTCACCCAGTGGGTTAGTGAGATTGATAGGTTTACTCTAAAAGGAAGCACCAAGGTTCTAATTTATCATGGGGTCAATAGAGGGAAGTGTAGGGAAAAGTTCTCAGATTATGATTTTGTAATAACTACATACTCTACTGTCGAAGCAGAGTACAGAAAGTATATGATGCCTCCTAAGGAGAAGTGCCCATATTGTGGCAAATCTTTTAGCCACACGAAGTTATCTGTTCACCAGAGATATTATTGTGGGCCTGGTGCTGAGAGAACAGAAAAGCAATCGAAGCAATTCAAGAAAAAGAAAAGAGAAGTTAATATAAAGAAGAAAATTCAGATGAACAGTGGACCAGATAATTCAGACGCCACACACAAGGGGAAGTCCCTTTTACATATTGTAAAGTGGCAGCGGATCATTTTGGATGAGGTCAGTGGTGATCATTATTTTGGCATTTAACTGGTTCTGTTTCATGAAATAAAATTAGTTGTTTACACACTTAAACTGTTCTCTACTACACTCGTTTCTCTAAGAAAGTTGGAGTATGGTTTTTTCTTATTTGACTGTGCCGATTCTTTTTCTTTTATCTTGACAAGAAAGGGAAATGGGTTATAACTTAAAACTGAGGGCATTACTAATGTATTTCTATAGTTCATACTAAGATTAATGTCAATATTGCGTTATGACATCACAATAAGTTATTTAGTTTGATAAATACTTAAAAGTCATTGACTTTTGTACTTTTCAATTTATATAATAGGCACACTATATTAAATCTAGACAATGTAACACTGCAAAAGCAATTCTTGCTCTAGAGTCTTCCTATAGATGGGCGTTAAGTGGAACTCCCCTTCAGAATCGTGTGGGAGAGCTGTATTCTCTGGTCAGTTTACCGTCTTTTATTTTTTTTCCCATAATGTGAAAGCTTATGTTAAGATAATTTATTTACTATGCTGTTAATACAGATACGTTTCCTGCAAATAGTTCCTTATTCCTATTACTTGTGCAAGGACTGTGATTGCAGGGTTCTTGATCATAGGTATGTGTGAACTTTCTGCTGGAAACCTGATTTATTTATTCATTTTGGTTTTGTTTTTCTACCCTCTTGACTTATTAATTGAGGAACTGAATTGTCAGCTTCCTTTTCTATTCTTGTATTATTTTACCTCTTAGATGAGGGACTCCATATGTCGTCTATTCTTTAATTCCATACATTCTGGATTAAAGCAAGCTGCTCTTTTCTTTAGAGGTTTTCACAAAATTATCATCATTCTTCTCTTTACTTCTGTGAAAGGCTCTATCAGGCTCTGTTGGTTGAGTATGCAAAGGCGAGCATGCCTAAGTGCACATGTGTTTTTATATGCATATATATCTTACAACTGTATTTTTAAGATGTTAACTTTTTGCTTCTGAGTTGTGCTCATGATGCTTTTATGCAGTTCTGGGGAATGTTCATATTGCCAGCACAGTTCTGTCAGGCATTTCTGTTGGTGGAATAAAGTAAGTTTTGTAGTTTATTTTCCTTTTTTGTATTTGTTCAAGGCAAGAAAAACAGATCCTTGCTGTTTCATACAAATTACTACTGACATATTCTTTGTTTTTGGATATTGATAAGTATGTGGCCACGCCTATTCAATTATATGGAAACATTGATACTGGAAAGAGAGCAATGATATTGCTTAAACACAAGGTTTTAAAAAGTATAATATTAAGGCGTACTAAAGTTGGCCGGGCTGCTGATCTCGCACTTCCACCTAGAATTGTAAGTTATTATTTACAATGTGACTAAGTTTCCAATTTGGGATATTGAAAAGGTATATATTGATCTCTTACATTAATTCCTTGCAGGTTTCATTGAGAAAGGATAGCTTGGATATAAAAGAGCAAGACTATTATGAATCATTATACAATGAGAGTCAGGCACAGTTTAATACGTATGTCGCATATTTTGCTTACTATAGAAATAGAATGAAGAAAATGTGAAGCAGATTCTTTGATTGTAATAACTAAAGTTTAATTTTTATTTTTTTACAAGGTGTTAATCCCCAAGATATGCATGAAATGTATTTTTAATGTTGATTCTTTGATACATTGCCTTTCTGTTTTCTATCTAAGTCATCGATGTGATTCTCCTTTGCAGATATGTGGAATCAAATACTTTGACGAATAATTATGCTCATATATTTGACCTCCTCACCAGACTTCGGCAGGTGTGTGCTTAACTTTGACACTTATACCTCTCATGATGCAACCCCCTCGATTTTCTCCTCTCTCTCTCATCCCTCCCCACATTTTAAACTTGTTAAATGAAGAATTATGTACTTTATTATTAGAGGCCTATGGATTTGTATGGAACCTTTGGATATCCTTGACCTTGAATTTCCCTTTTTTGATCATATCCCTAAATTGTCTTGTTACTTGATGATGTAATTTGTTTTTTACTCTAATGATAATATGGAACTTTATTTTGCTGTAAGACTTTAGTGCAAAGAACGAGCGACATGTCTCTGAAGATATGACAAACTATGTGACTGTCTAGGACTGAGACTGCTATAAATCATGTACAATTTTTAAAATTGAGTTTTTTTTTTAAATATTTAATTTTGTATTTCCTTAAGTATGATTAATAGTTTGTATAAGAATAGTAGGGTATTCTATCGGCATGGCTTCATATATTTTTTTATTTAGAAGAATAGGGTTTCCATACTCTTCATTCTAGTCTGGATTTGTCTTGTGAGAACTGGGAGGTAAGTTATTTTAGTACTTGTTGAGTAGTGAGCAGATTTCCATTTCTGTTCTTCGTTTTTCCTCCTTTACATAAGATCTTTCTGCTTGTGCCTACAAAGCAGTTTCACAAATCACAAGTTATGAAGGAAACTTGGAGTTCATTATTTTGGTCTTGGGTTGAGATTAAGAATTGAAGTATATGAGATCTAATTTTCTGTAGTTCCTCAGTAGCTTGCTAGTAGAGCAGTCTGCTGTTAACTGACTCATATCTCTTGCTTCAATTATAGGCTGTTGATCATCCTTATCTTGTGGTATATTCTCAAGCTGCATCATTAAAAGCTGGGCTTGAGGTTAGCAATGACAATGTTGAACAAGCATGTGGCCTTTGTCATGACCCAGTAGACGATCCTGTGGTTAGCTCATAGTTCCCTTTCCTTTTCATCATCTGTCTGTTGCTTCTTTACAGCAAAATCGATGCGCTATTTTATTCTTTGACTACCTTTTTCCTTTTGTTTCAGGTTACCTCATGTGAACACGTCTTTTGTAAGGCATGCTTGATAGACTTCTCTGCCTCCTTGGGGCGAGTGTCATGCCCTTCGTGCTCCAAATTACTGACTGTTGATTTAACTTCAAATAAGGATGTCGGGGGTCAGTCTAGAAAAACAACCATAAAAGGTTTCAGATCCTCAAGCATTTTAAATAGAATTCAGCTTGGGAACTTTCAAACAAGTACTAAAATAGAGGCATTGGTATGTATCATAAATGAGTTACATGATATATTTATTAATTTTTTTGGGCTTCCTATCTTTTAGAAAGTATGAGTTTATTCCAAGCATGTTTTGTGGTTGAAGCGTATTTTTAATTTTATTTTGTTTATTGTTTGATGAGGTATGGCATTTATAGGCTGTAATAAGATGGGTTACACAAGTATGTTTTGTTTTTCAACTGCGCATTGGAAAAGATAGAGGATGAATTGAATTTATGCATCTTGAAAGTTCATGTTTGCATAGGTCATAAAAGATGAATGGATAATGTTATGCCGTAGTAACATTGATTAGTTTTTGAGAAAGGAGTACGAGCGCACATCACAATGAGCCAACCAGATCTTTTCAAGTCATGGCCTTTATGACATTGAGCCAACAAGATATCTGCAGTACTGTTTTAGATGTGTTTGATTTATACAATTCTTTCTTCTTGGAATGATAGTTGTGATAGTTGTTTCTTTCTCACGTTGACTAATTTGGAGAGTGAGAATTGTATACAGGTAGGTTGAATAATTGATCATAGTATTTCCCAAAGATGGAAATGCTTGGACAAATTAACCTGTATAAGCCTTTTACAATCCTTATACCCTTGTGCCTCACCAAGTTGAAATGCTGTAGAGAGAAGAAATTCGATTCATGGTAGAAAGGGATGGCTCTGCAAAAGGGATTGTTTTTAGCCAGTTCACTTCATTCTTGGATCTCATAAACTACTCCCTGCTCAAGGTAATTTCACTTATGCTTTTCTATATTATTAATAATGCATGTAAAATTCGTTACAATGATCATATGATGTCTGAATTGCAGTCTGGTGTGTCTTGCGTTCAACTGAATGGAAGCATGTCATTAGCTGCCCGGGATGCAGCCATTAAGAGATTTACTGATGATCCAGAATGCAAAATTTTTCTCATGAGCTTGAAAGCTGGTGGCGTTGCCCTCAATTTGACCGTTGCATCACATGTGAATAATCTTCTTTACACGTTGCGTTTTGTTTAAAGTTCATCAATTTACGGATTCAACTGTGAAATTGATCAAATATGTGGATAATCGTTTGCTTTTAAACAATCCCTCTTCTATCTTTTCACATGGATTTGGCATAGGTTTTCATTATGGACCCTTGGTGGAACCCTGCCGTGGAGCGTCAAGCTCAAGATAGAATTCACCGAATAGGGCAATATAAACCAATCAGGTGCTTATTTTTGCACTCTACCACTCGTTAAGCTTGGAGTAGGCATTAGGCAACGAAAAAATATAATTTTGTTTTGTTTGCATGGTCAGAGTTGTCAGGTTTGTGATCGAGAACACTATTGAGGAGAGGATTTTGAAGCTGCAAAAAAAGAAGGAGCTAATATTTGAAGGGTAAGTGGATCTATGGATGTTTAAGTTGGGTTGAAAGGTGCTGGGTTTTTTACCATGTCAATATATGCCTATTTTTGTCCCTTGCCTCAATAGGACTGTCGGTGGCTCTGCCGAGGCTCTGGGCAAACTCACGGAGGCAGACATGAGATTTCTGTTCGTTACCTGATCACTGTAAATTCCCGCTTTGGAACACTTTTTTTGGCAATGGAGAGAACTGTCCTTATTCCCAGATTCGAGAGTCCAAGTGTTGATAATTAGAAAACCTGATGTCAATAGTCTTAAAATGGAATTGACTACATGGTGACAGAAAAATCATTATCAGCGAGAAGATTATAAGCTTTGTAAATTTTAGTAGTAATTTTAATGTTAATGTTTTTTTAATATAAAAATTTATGAAAAAAGGTTAGGTTGACTCATATCTAAATGTAGAGTGGAGTTTCTTTTCTTTTTAAATGATATCAATATATGTTAATTACCTTTAAGTATAAATATAGGTACTCAGAAATTAAGATATCTTTTTAAATGTTGCGATTATAATTATAATAAAGTGATATATTTTAGATATTAAATACGTTTTAAATAGTTATATGTATATATAGAAGATAACCAACTCAAATAAAATGGACTTTTTCTGAGCGCAAACCATTTAGGCTAAACCCATTTGACTTTGGGTTGATCAATTCAACATTTTTAGTACTAAACACGATATTAATCAAATGCCTAGTATAGCAATATTTATAAGTATTGGAAAGTATTTAGGTTTTTTTGATTATGAGGGAGAAACCAAAAGTGATTTTTCATTAAATTATTGATAGTCACCTCTAAATTCCAGGCATAGAAAACTAGTATTTTAACAGTTGTTGCAAGGTGAATTACTTTAACTAAATTTGTATTAAGTATAATTCCATTGTATTCTATACAAGTCTCTAAATTGCTTGTAATTGTATGTCATGAAATTGAGAGATTACAAGTGAATTTTATCTGGGTGCATTGTGAGAATACTCATGATTATCATCCTATTAGGTGAGATAAAATTGTCCAACCTAAAGCCTATAGGGGACTTGACTTCAAAAGATTGAGTTTAGTTAACAAAGTGTGTGGGGAAAAGATGGCTTGGGATCTGGTTTAAAGTTCAAAAGGTCTGTGAGTTAATGTTTTATTGTACAAAATATATGTTTGCATAATGAGAAGTATCTGTGGGGAAGCTTGGAAAAGTGATTATGTATTTTGGAAATTTATTTCACAAAAAATAAAGAGATTGTAGAGAAAAGGATGAGGTGGCATATTAGAGATGATAAGTTAATTTCCTTAATGACAATTGGTTATTCTATGATAAAAGTATTAAAGATTTTTGTGCGACCTATTGCTATAAAAAAAAATAGTACAATTGTTGATTAGGTAGTTGATAGATTTTGGGACTTCATAAGGATGACTGATTTGATACTAGTCCATGTTTTCCATAAGTTACTAATTGTGCTACCATCAATGCAGGATCCAAGTCCAAATGTACTAATGCAACTAATGATGGAAGATTTATAGTAAAGAGTACTTATTACATGCTAAATAGTCTATCATATAGTTATTTAAATACGATGTTTAAGGAAATACATAGATGGGAAATTATAGAGTATATTAGAATATTTATGTGGATTATATTTAATAATTATTTGCCCACAAATATTTGGAGAAACAGCTAGTTGGCCTCATCAGCTTTGTGAAAACATTGCAATCAAGGTGTTAAAGATACACCACATATTCTACGGAATTGAATACGCTAGGAAACTTTGGTGTTAATATATTAATCCCAATCATTATAGTCAGTTCTTCTTAGCAAATTTGAGAAACTTATTTGCTATGAAACTCAAGAATAATATGGGTTTCTCTGATTTAGAGGATTGGAAGCTGATGTGAAGTGTATGGATTTGACATTTATGGAAATAGAGGAATAAAATAATGTTTGAACTAGATTTTGTAAAACTTTAATAGCCACTATTAATATTGAAATGAGTCTGGCAAAATTGTGTGCCAACAGGAACATTTTGTACAAAGTGTGATAAATTTATCTGTTTAGAGATGGAAAGTGACACCGAGTGAGGTGTTTCAAAGTAAATATTGATGGACTCTTACAAAGTTTTAAAGTAAGGCTAATTATGGAGGTGTCATTTGGAATTATGTTGAAAATTGAATTGTAGGATTTATGCATTATATTGGCCCTAATAGTATCGTAGGAGTTGAATAATGTGCAATCTTCAAGAGTCTATTTTTTGTATAGGAAATGAGTCTTAAGAAAATCATACTAAAATCATATGTAAAGAATATTCTTGATGCTATTTTATAAATAGATAATAATCATGTTTGAAGTCTTCTAATAGTGCATATCCACTAATTCTTAAAGTATATATGGGATATTCGGATTATATATATATTCTAAGAAAGATTAATCAAATGGTTAATGTATTGGTTAAATAAGGATTATCTATGCCATTTTGGGTGTTTGTCCCCTATATTTAGATGTCTTAGTGACTAAAGAGGGCTTAGAAATTGTTTCCGATAGTTAATATCTATATGTAAGTTAAGAACATCCTTGTATAACAAAAAATTCAACATTTTTTAAGGGAAGTATAACGCATTTGTTAAGGAAAGAATAAGGCTCGCTACACTTTCCAATAAACTTGATTCCTATATTACGGATAACGATTGGCGAATGAAGGATTCATATTATTATTGTAAAATGGGATGGAGGGATGAGTTGTCTCGTAAATGTGGTAGATATGTTTATATGATTTCTTGGATGTGGTGACTATGGAGGATTAACATTTTTAAAAAAGTTAAAATTAAATTATGTAGATTATGTCATATTTTTATAATTTTTAATATAAAATTTATTTTATAATATAAGTTATACTATAAAATATATCTTATATTAATAATAGGAAGAGAATGTGGATTTAAAGTTAATGATATGTTAGATTTATATTTTTAAAAATTATTAAAATTTATGAACCAAGCCAGTATTAAAAAAACACCAAATTCAAACTCATTTTATATAAATTTAGACCATTGATCTTTAAAAAAATTATTATTTGTCATACCTATGATGAATTGTACAAGGTTGGTATTGCTGTTGTTAAAACTCTCTCTCTCTCTCTCTCTTGTTGATCAATTTTTTTATGGTGAATTTTAATTTAATTAGTGGCGTAGACTTTTTGTGTCAAAGAAAATCTCAAAATCCACACATAAATAATTAAAGAATGAATAAACTTCTAGAAACCCAAACGGGTGAGATCGGAGGGAGGGAGGAAGGAGGGTAGGTTCATGCGGCGCTTTCATATTTAAATGACTTTTAAAGAGGCCATCGCCTAACCGGCAACGTCTCCGTTCATCGAAAAGCTTGTGCCTGTCTACGTGTTTCCTTTTCATTGGGCCACGGCACACACGGATCCCACATCCTTAAAACCTTCATACGCGCACTCGCACACGCTCTTAACTGCCACGACCACTGTGTTCTAAGTCGCCGATTTCTCCTTAAAGCCCGGCCAAAAAATCTCCTGCGCATTTCTTCCACTATCGTCCCTATTCTCCTTCCTCTTCCCTTGAAAAGCAATTTTAGGTTTTGCTTACACCACCATAACAAGATGATTCAGCTACTCTACAGTGTGATTTTTGGTCAAATGCTTCTAATTCTTACCCTTCTTTTCAAGACCCCGTTCAGGAAGCTTCTGATTATTACTTTGGATCGGGTCAAGCGAGGTCGGGGCCCCGTCGTCGTCTCCACTGTCGGTGCTACATTGCTCATCGTCCTTGCTTCCAGCCTTTATAGCATGGTCAAGATCCAGCGACGAATCCTTGAGGGCGGACTCGTTAATCCCACCGATGAGGTTCTTATGTCCAAGCACATGCTTGAAGCATCTCTAATGGGTAATTTCCTACCGCCGCATCTCATTTTGTTTCTCACGACATTTATTTTCGGTAGAATTGTTGATTTTTGTTTGAAGTTTCTTCGTTCTCGATTGCGGTGATCAAAACCTACCTTGAGCTATACCACTGCCCTTTGCTTAATTCGATCCTTTACTTGTTTGATAAGCAGTCTGAATGATTGGAATCTGATGGTTATGATTACTGGAAAGTGGAATTATACAAGTGTCTGCGGATTGTGCTGAATTACTCCCTCATATTAAAATATTACCCTTCCAAGAAAGGGGAAGAAGAAGCCTGGAAAACTTATTTATTGCTTGATATGTACGAAAATCTTAGTTAAGATATATGGGACTATTAACCTTGAGGTTTCTACTAGCTTATATATAATACATTGATATTATTCACAAAGAAATCGCTATACCTCATCTTATCTGGAACAAAGGTGAGTTGAAGGATGGGATTCTGGGGGTTCCCCATTTGTATATGGCAACCGGTTACGGTCTAAGATGGAGTTTCCCATTCAGTGTATCATATATGGATGTTTTGGCATGTCTGGTTTCTATCCTGTTCTGAAATTATATGCTCAATTTTGTACACGAGCTTCACTTCCTTTTGAGGTCTCATTTCACTGCCTTTTGCAGTGGACTGCATATTTCAAGTGTATGAGATATTTTCTTAGGGTGTGGGCGTTTGGAATTTGGAGTTGCCACCACTGAAATTTTCTTCAGCATGTTTACTATATTTGATTTTAAAATGTAGTTTGTGGCATACTGCAACTGTTTACCTTAGACAGGATTGAATTCTTGGTTCTAAATGCTTTCTTTTTTGGGTAAATTTTTGTCACGTTCTTTGATATATATTATTTGTTGAAATTGAGTTTTTACACGTTACGTATGCAGGATTTGTGCTTTTCCTTTCTTTGATGATAGATAGGTTGCATCATTACATAAGAGAGCTTCGATTACTCAGGAAGACCATGGAGGCTGTTAAGAAACAGAATCGAAGTTTTGAGGATGGTAAAAACAGCAGTGCTGAAGAGCATAAAGCATTGACGGCAGAAATTGCAACACTGAGGAACAAAATAAAGAATCTGGAATCTGAATGTGAGGCGGAAGGAAGCAAGGCTAAGACTTTGGAAGCTGAAGTGGAGGCTCTGAAGAAGCAATCTGAAGGGTTCCTCATGGAATATGATCGGCTCTTGGCAGACAATCAGAGTCTTAGGAGTCAATTGGAGGCGATTGACCAGAGCTCTACCTTTCTTGATAACAAAAAGGGCTTGTGATGTTAGGGTCCAAACTTCTATGAACGCAGTTTCAGTTTACCTGCTTCTGTTAAGTCGCCAAACGTTTGTGTTTTGAAACATAGAGAATGAGGTCATAGAGAGGTATAAACGAGAAATAAAGAATGGAGAGATTTTGTATCTTTATTAAACTGGCTGTAGTTAAAAGCAGTTGATATAATTATTAATGTACATGTAATTTGGCCAACTCTTAATCCATTTCTTTTGATGTTGAGATGTTTGCTGAAGGAATACATATGCCCTTTCATTAACGTTAAAGTTGATACCAGAACGTAACCCTAACCCGTCGGTGCCCCTCGCTTCTGTCTTTTGCTTATGCGATGGAATATTTTTTTAATAGATAACATAAATGCTTGCATGCATCCACACGTACATATATATTTATCAAATTTGTCACAGATTAAACATTTCTTTATAAATATATATATTTATATTTTTCTCTCTCTGTTTTCTTTCTTTTTTGGTCAAATTTTTTTTTGCTTTAACCATCATCCCTGTCTCTCTCAGAGTCACTTCCATTAAATGCATGCATGGCAAACAGTCCCTTATTGACCCGCTAATATAGCAGGCAACCATCATGTTCATCGATAACCATTCGGATACTTGTCCTTTTCATTGCTTTATATTTGAGTTCACATCTCTGCGATTTGGTTTTCCCTTTCTTGTCTGATTTCATTTTTACCTCCAACCATCAACAATTGAATCTTGGTGATCGCCACGACAAAATAACAGAAACAGCACAGTACTTTAAGAAAGACTTATATGTAATTTTAAGTATTTGTTATTAAATTATACAGAAAAAGATGGCCAAAAAGCCAAGTGAACAGATCAAAATGGCAACAGAAGAATCAATCCTTTTTCGGCTCAACATTCTACCAAGTCCCTTTTCTGGCCTATGGATTCCAATTTCACGCTCATGCCAAGATTTTTTTGGTTGGCCATTAATGTCTTGACTATAATTGTACTTAATTGACATAAGTAGGGTCAAGTATCCAAGAGGTTAATTCTAATACGACTGTGCTCTAACTAATTAAGTAGGCAATTTCGTTTGCCATTTGAAATGAGAATGGGACCGTAAACCGACCTTGGTGATTTTTTAAGAGAAGAACGCTAATCTGTCTTAGTCTTTGCACACTATGGATTCGTCTGAAAAGAAAACTATTCATGTAACATATGTAGAATCTGAATAGTCCCGTACAAATATGTAGTGTCATGCAGCAACAAATGGGGCCCTGAACCCACTATCTGACACAAAAAATTTTGACTTGCAAATTATCCACTCACCACAACTTTTTGATGAACTCCCTACTTCTGCTCTGAAAAGAGATAGCTTCTCCAATCAGTGTGCTTCAATATTTTTGCAGACAAAAGTTTAGATAAGTTAGATAAGTCAGGTAAGCATTAAGGTGTTATGGGGAGTGGTTCTTAAGTTCAAGGGATCTCTCATGCAATATGTCAGTTTTTTAGGATGGACTAACCCTTTGGACTTATACTGGTAATTTTGACACTTCTATTAAAAGACCAACGTTCCTGGGGAACTTTTTCTATGGAGGATTTGGCAAGTAGTGAAGTGAAATATCGAAGTGAGTCACTAAAAACGCCAACTTTTAAATAAGAGTGTATTGTTAAAAAGCTCCTCCACTTAACAAACTAATCTTTTTAGACGAACTTTCAATTTACATTTATATTTATGCTCGTAGCATAAAGTTCAGTAAGCATTTATTTAAAGAGATGCTTAGATTGCTTCATAACAAGGCCTTCAAGTCTCGATTCAAACATATATCGTTATAAAGTATGAAACACGTCTTTATGAAGTGTACCAAACCTTCCCTGTGTACTCCTTTGACTTTTGAGAGAGAGAACATATATATATTATTTTAAGTTTACATTTCTATTAAAATAACTTAAACTAATTTAATTGGATTTTCCTTATTATTATATACCTTCCCTCAATCAACGTGAGACTTTTTCATATATTCTAATACAGTGTGCTTTTAGGAAAAGAAATTAGATAAGTTTGATGGTAATTTACAATTAGGGTTAGAGAATCTTTAAGTCTAAATAAGCATTGAAAGATATGCTTATATTCACATTAGGAATTCAAACATATACCCTTATAAAGAATGAAGCACATTTTTATGAAGTGTACTTCGACTTTTTAGCTAAAAGTAATCTAGTGTATTCGTGCCTACAGCTTGATCCATTTCAACATTTCAACTCCAACTTGGGATAGTAACCATTACAGAGGCAAGCGTGGTTTCAAATCGTGAATGTTACTTGAAGATTCATCTGTATCGTATGCGTCATCAACTTTTGCAGGCGAGAAAGCGATGTGCATGGAAGTGGATGTTACACGTGGGGGCACAAATCAACGTACGTAGTGATGCTTCTTAGAAAAATCACAAACACGGAGAGATTTGTCCAACCTATTTTCATCATATATACTCGAATGCAGCCAAGAAAACCTTCATTTAATATAGAAATTAATAATAGACGCCTCTCAATTATGAATGCGCGTTAGGAAATAAAAGAAAACCAGGGCAATGTGTATCAAACAGTTAATTTGACGCCCGCAAGACAAAACATGAGTTCTATCAGTAATTTTCATTGAGATCTTTCAGAAAACGATAAAAAGGAAAGAAGCTTTAGAAGTTTATCCAAAAGGGCTCCGAGGAAGATCATCAAGTATATAGCTGTAGAGTATCCTGACTTATAGACGTACAGAACAGAATAGTTTGCATCATGCTTGAAACAAAGTCCAAAAGAGCAGCCGAGTCAGCCTCCCCCAATATTCATTTTTTAAATCATTATTTTATGAATTATAACTACTGTCTCCCACCCTCCACACCCTAGAAGGACAAAAAATTCTCTGCAACTTGCGCTGGTTTTTGCCTATAAATTTCCCGGAAACTGGCCCAGAATGATCATCTAGCAACCAAAATGGCTGAGTCTCAGAAAGATTCACAACAACCTCAAACGGTAATCTCGATCGACGTTCCAATAACCAGCAAAACCAAATCTTCCTTATCCTTAGTTCTTACTAATTTTCATGCAGGATACTTCAGAATCAGCTTGTCTCTCTCTAGCCAAACCTTGTTATGGAAGATCCTCAAAGAACCAATCCAAGACGCTCACGCTCTCAGACGTGTATTCTCGTTAATGCCCTCCACGGCTTTCACTCTCCTTTGGTCACTCTCGCTTCTCACACTCATGGCTCTCTCTCTTCTCTACCTTCTCAGATGCTTCTTCCACTTCGACATGGTGAGGGAGGAATTCCTGAACCGTATCGGAGTGAATTACCTTTTTGTCCCCTGGATTTCCTGCCTTCTGTTGCTGGAATCATCGCCGTTTCTTCCCAGAACCGCAATCTGTCACCAGGTACTATGGTGTGTGTTGGTGGTGCCGGTGTTGGCGCTGGATTTGAAGATATACGGCCAGTATTTGACCAAGGGGAAGAGGCATCTGGCGGTTGTGGGGAATCCGACGGGCCAGCTGTCGGTGATAGGGAACCTGGTGGGGGCGCAGGCAGCGGCGCGTGTGGGTTGGAGGGAGAGTGCGATGGGGATGTTTGGAGTTGGGATGGCACATTACGTGGTACTGTTTGTGACGTTGTATCAGAGGTTGCCGGGGGAACATGGCGGAGGCGTTCCGGCGACGCTGAGGCCGGTGCTGTTCTTGTTCTTTGCGGCTCCGAGTGTGGCCAGCTGGGCTTGGGGCTCCATTATTGGCCACTTCGATACTGCTTCCAAGATGCTATTTTTCCTCTCCCTGTTCCTCTTCATGTCGCTGGCAACGAGGCCGTTGATATTCAAGAAGGCGATGAGGAAGTTCAACGTGGCATGGTGGGCATATTCGTTTCCTCTGACGGCTCTGGCATTGGCTTCGGCGCAGTACGCGGAGGAGGGGAAAGGCGCGATGGCTCATGCGCTGATGTTGATTCTGTCATGCATATCAGTGGTGGTGTCTCTGTTCTTAATGGTTGTCACTGTTCTTCATACCAACTTACCCTTCCTGTAGCAATCACGATCAATTCCACTTAGTTGTGCTGCTATGTGGAATTACTGTAACGTGCATGATCTAACATTTTTCTATTCTTGTAATTGTGTATATATGACATTCTCTCATGTTGTAACTTCCCCTTGAGAAAATTGGGCTTTCCTTATAGAGTTAGCTTTATGTTCCCTTTCTTCTTTCAGCAGCAACTGTTACTCTTTCTTCTTTCAGCAGCAACTGTTCCTCTTCCTAGCATTAATAGCTAGTTCAAGAGTTATTTTTAATTTTAAATATAAAAATTTATTATATTTATTGATTTTTTACAAATCAATTTACTTAGATATATAATATGATATTATATTATGATATTTTAGAGAAATTTTGTCACATTTATGATAATTAACTTATTTATTTATATTATTTAATCTAACTAAATAAATTAAGTAATATTAAAGAGTATAAATAGTATGATATAAGCAAAATTAAAAGTATTACTCCTTTAGTTTTTAATAT
Source organism: Leucaena leucocephala (assembly GCA_037074615.1). Lineage (NCBI taxonomy): Eukaryota > Viridiplantae > Streptophyta > Magnoliopsida > Fabales > Fabaceae > Leucaena > Leucaena leucocephala. Next base: position 2,646,753 of record CM073546.1, on the reverse strand, counting down.
ATGACTTAATTCATAAGTTAATTTTAGTCTTAAACATAAGATATATTTTTTATGTTTATTTTTTTTAAATTACACCTATTGATACTCTCTCAATAATAGTCAAATAAGAGAGAGAGAAGGAAAGTGATTAAAATATTTTAAAAAATATATTATATTAACTTATTTAATTAATTTTTTTAATTTAATCAAGTTATTTAAATTGTATAATGAATGAAGGAGCTATTATTTATTTTACTTTTTATTCACATAAGTTTTTATTTATATTTCTAAATCCTATGGAATATGAGTCTTACTAAATAAAAGAATTTTCACCCATTTTTTGGTAAAAAAAATATAGAGTTTATGTGAGTTGATCTAAGGTTTATCAGAATTAGGACATGCTTCTAAATTAATAAATATACTCAGATCATCTACTAATAATGAGATATTTATATAAATAGTAAAGTTTAAACTCATTTTATAAATTATATTTTATGAGTTAAATTTTATATACCAACTCTTGTCGGTGGCTCATAACCGGATATAACTCCGTTGAACTTTAAACTCGTTAAAACTAAACAAGAAGTCGCAAACCCACGCGAAAGAACAGTGCAAAGAAGAAGAGATGAGTGGGCGAAAAAGAATAGAATATAAAGCCATGACATACTCATCGTTCATAAATTTAGTTAACAAAGAAATAAAATATATAATTATTTAAAATATATTTAATTTTTAAAAAATATTATTTTATTATAATTTTAAGTATTATTTAAGGATATAAGTGTTTAACTCAATTATTTTTTTTATTTTTATATAAAAAAATTAAATCACTATATTTTTTATTCTAGCACATACTCCCACACGACAGGCACCAAAAGTTGAGTAGAGGAATCGTACTCCTTTCCTTCCTAAATATAACATTAGTTACAAAATTAATTTATAAGTATTAACTAAATTAACTAAGGTAGTGACTTATATAACGAATATGTCTTAATTTTTTTAAAATATAATATTTTATCATTATTTTATTATTTTAAAAACAATTTTAACATATATAATTAATAGTAATAATTTAAAAAAATATATATAAATTTAATAGATAATATCAAATCTCTCACCTAACTCTTAGATAATTTAAAACAAGAAGGAGTATTGGTTATCATAAGAGAATATTGCCTGCAGCATACTCAAGCTATTTTAATAAGGTTATTTTTATTTATTTATTTCAATCCGAGGTGTTTGTATGTAGTTATTTTGGAATATTTTTGGATGTAGTTAGTTGGCCTCTATTTGAAGGTGTATTTGGAACCTTTTTGCAGCTTTCTGTTATTTTGTACGTTAAGGTTCATAATATGGTCGGTGCAATTTTCTACTATTTAGCTTCTGACATGGGTGTGCCTTTGTATTCAACCATTATTTTCAATGTGTCTCCTTTTGGTACCTGCTTTGAAGGTGGTCTTGTATGCATGTATTCACCTATTGTGGAGGTCATGCCGCTTAATTAAGGGTCAAACTGTCATTATGGAAGCTTCTCTGCATTTTGGATATCAGTGAAAGTACTCTCTTCCAACATACACACCACCAAATTTATAAATCTTGAGCTAAGGGTCCTAACATAAAAGAGTAAAGTTATATAAATTAATAGTTCTAATAGAGTAAAATAGTTTTCTTAAAAAGTTTTTTTTATAAATAAATTTTTGTAAAAGATTTGGATCATCTATTATATAAGAGTAAGATAAAAAAATTTTTATTTTTAAATAATATTAATATTAAGTAGAACGAATTATCTATTACTCTGTTAAAAAGTAATAGACAGCAGGTGAAGTTTTCTTGAAGAGTTATATCTTGCACGCCCAGGATTCTCTTTGGGCCGTAATGACCTAAATTTATGCAGAACCCAAAAGTGAAGACCACAAAATCAGCCCAAACAAACCATTACACGAGAATTTTGATCTGTACATTTTCCAACATGCGTTTTGATTCTCTTGCAGTATTTTACTTTAGGCCTTGGATGAAAATGGCCAATTTCTCATCCTTCCGAGAAAAAAAGGTGGCTATTTTGATATAGTCTGGATCAAAATGAAAAAGAACAAAGAAAAGAGAAGGGCATAACTTTTGAACCATTTTCATGGCTCCTACCAATTCTGGTTCCTGCGGTTCAAAGTCCCTCTCTTTTCACTCCCTTTTTGTATTGCATTAACCTTTCTGTGGCTCCTCATATTGGGACCCAATTTACAAATAATCTTCAGATATTTCCTGTGGACATCCTTAAAAGAATCCCTTATATTCTGAGGCCCAAACAGCATAGATAGATGCTTCCACAAAACTATAATAATAATAATAATATTCGCCTACATTAGTATAATTTTAAAAGAAGAAAGATTTCACTTTATCATTGAATTATGTATAATCCTAAGCCTTTTCAAAAAAAATTTATACAAAAAAATAATATTAAAAAAATCCTTCTCAAGAAAAAAATTGGTGGACAGACTCTTGACACAGTGAAAGTGCCTCTACAAAATGGAATTTTTCTAAATGCCTTCATTGACCAAGTGTCTTTATAACCTGCTCCTTACTTTCACAATATTAAGATTTGATTAAGTATTTGCATTGACTTTACTTTGAACTTTCAACTTGGGTAATGTAATCTCATACCCATCCATTGGGTTTTGACCGGACTTTTGTCTTCAAGCTAAATATGCAAGAAAAATCAATCAGAATAGGTGCTTCAATAATATTGCGTTGCATTTAAAACTGGGACCTTTATTTTTATTATTATTGGTGTGGTTATTTGAGTTGATTTTGGAGTTCTGAGAATTTAGATCCTATACCCTCCATAATAGACACATGAACTTAAAGAAGAAGCTAATGAGAAAGGGACAAAGCAGAGCCACCAAAGAGAAAAAAGTGAGGGACATTGCAGCAAATGTGGGTGGCCACCATGGTTCCCTTAGGTTCATAGAAATCGATCCATTCAACTAAAGACAGCTCGGGAGGTTTTTAACATTGAATTAACCTCTTGCGACATGTCTACCTCTTTGTCTGGTTCCTGCTCTTAGCATTTACTACTACTCTTCCTGCCACCCAAATGTGTAAAGCTCGAGAATTTGTTGTGTAAAGGAATAGAGAGAGAGAGAGAGAGAGAGAAAATTGAATCTTTGAATAAATTAATCATGAGAAAACTGACATGGAAGGCTCTAACACCCTATTCACAGTGCCTCTCTCAAAATTGTAATGAGTACTAATCATATCACTAATTTCGCTAAATTCGTAATTTCCTGTGAAACACCCCGTAATTCTACTTCTACCGTTGCTTTTCACCGACTCTTCTGAACCATCGTCGCTGGTGGAAGCTGATGCTTCGTCGTTTCCTCTGATTGTGATCCAATTATCATCATGTGTCCATCTGGGTTCTGATGAGAACTCAGCTAACCTTCTGATTCTATAGGCGGCAGAAATTTCTAACCTCTTACGGGTCAAATTTCCGTGAGTTTCCGCTTCTTCCATGGAATTCCAAAACCCCTGCTCAAGTACGCATGTAGGTGAACTCGAATTGAGGTTTTGAATTTCCTTGTCGATGGATTTCGAATTGAATTCCGTGACGAATGGGTGTTTTAACAGTTGAGTAGCCGTCCATCTCTCTGTTCGATTCCTCCTCAAGCACTTGTCTAAGAAATCCTTTGCTTCCTCCGGTAGAAACGCTGGAATCTCAGGCGTCTGGCCCGAATATGAGATCCGGTGAAGAACCGAGAAAGGGTCCGCCATGTTCGGCCACGGCGAAACCCCAAAAGCCATTTCGATCACTGTGCACCCGAGTGCCCAAATATCACCAGCACACCCCTGTTCTTCCCCACGCGCCACCTCCGGCGCCATAAACATCGGCGTGCCGCTGATCGGCGCTGCCGTGTCGTCATCAACCAGCTTGGCACACCCAAAATCCGAAATCTTCGCTCCATCTTCACCAATCAATATATTGGTGCTCTTAATGTCACAATGTACCAACCCGTTGGAATGCAAATACTCCAGCCCCTGCAAAATCCGCCACGTGTAGAACCCCACCACCCCCAAGTCAAGACGGCCACTGTGCCGTTGAACCGCCTGAAGAACAGTACCAAAGGGCATGTACTCCATGAAGAGATTGTAAAAGAGCTTGTTATTCTCTCTAGTAACATCACAACCTTTATAGGCAACAATATAAGGAGAAGAAATCGTAGAAAGAATACTCTGTTCTCTCTGTAAGAACAGAGAGCGAGAGAGCTCCGATGACTTGACGGCGAAGACGAGGTCGGAGGAGGAAGCCAGAGAGACGGTGGCGGAGGAGCCGCGGCCTAAGGTATGGCCTCTGCTCCAATCCATAGTGTGAAAGAAAAAGGCTTGTGAATGATTTATGGTGAAGAGTGAAAGAGTCGAAGGGGTAGCATGTGTATATATATTTGTGTTAAGAGGGAAAACAGAGGGCACAGTGAAAGATGATGGAGGGTGTTATTTTTAAAAGGGGTTGGTTACAATGGTTGGCGCTCTCACTTTCTCTCACAAGCTTTTTTGGAGCCAACTTTCTCTCTCTAGGGGGAGAGTTGCTTTAAGGGAGTCCTCCACGTGTCAACATTTGGTAGGCGTTTTGGGCATCAGGTTAACCCAGTCGGCCATGGCTTGCTATTTGCCACGTGGTACTTGTTTCGTGTTCCTTAATCCCAAGCTGGTCCTGCTTGCATTTTATTGTTGAAATTTAGTTATATGCAAATAAGGCGCGCATATTTCTTTTTTGCCGATATAATTAAACAACATATATTTGTTTTTATTCGTTGTATTTAAGTTAGATGCATATTATTCTTGAATATTTGAGTTCTCTATTGTGACATGTAAGTATGATATAATGAAATCTCCCTTCGTATCTATTTATGAGAAATAATTTGTAGTTATTTTTAAAGTTAATTATAATTTATTTCAGTAATTTATATTTTGAAAATTAAAATAAAAGAAAGAGAAAATTTACCTTGTTGTTCGGTAGGTTTCGTGAAACCACACTACGAAACTTCCACCACAGATCACCAGAACTTCTCTCTCTCTCCTTAAGGAAACTTAATGTTTCTCAAGTGTGCTTTGATCTGTACATCAAGCCTCTTATTCTTTAAATCGCAAGCTCACGTTTTTTTCCTTTTAAAAAAGATTCAGATTTCGAATCAAATTGACACAACATCTTGAAAGAAAAAAGATAAGATATATATATTACAAAAATTGAAAATATCTATCAATTGTTGTATGAGATAATATTGATTAATTTAAATAACTAATTATTAACTTTAAATATAAGATGTTTAGTCTAGATTTTGAGACTTGGTGTAGAAAAAAGAGTTATAAATATCACATATCAATAGTTATATATTAAAAATAGGGTGAATATAATTTTTTTAGGATAATTTAAACAATATTCTCTAATCAATATTTAGAGACTAATCTTTTAAAAATATAAAAATTATTAAAATAACTTTTATCTATCAAAATAAAAAAAAAAATATACACGAACTAGTGATAAAAGGCCCACATTATATCTGTCATCTGAATATTCAAATGCCCACAAGGGAATAAATTAATATATATATATATATACTGTACAATATTTAATTGATAATGAAGCAACCCTTTTCACGCACTTGATTGAAGGAGTTGAAGAGAAATACGTAGATTTGAAGAAGGAGGTGTAAGATGGGAGGTTGGAGGTGTGGATGAGGTAGCTGAAATGGACAATCAAATTAGTAAAACAAAATTCCAGGGCTTTTGTTTCGCAGTTGGCTCCAAACTTTGAAATTAAATTTGGGATATGGAGCACCGTCATCGTATGGATGGATGAGGTCATGATTGTGCGTGGGTTGAACCAACCACTGATATAACAGGACAGGTTAAAATTTAGTATCTTAATTTCTTCATTCCTTTTAATGAATGCCATGCTAAGACTTCAACCTTGTAATTAATTAGTGACATGAACACACGCTCGAGTTTGACAAATGAGAAGTCTAGTCTTGTAGGAGAAATAATAAAGGGTCAAATCCGTGGGTGCAGAAAGTTTCGACTCCCGTTGTTGCGTTTGGGCATCTATGGATGTTTCCATTAATTTGCTCTTCCCTCCCTCCAATTTGAAACACGCCCCCCTGAAGCCCTTTTGGTTGACGTTGACTCCACCCCCATATACTAGTCTCCAACTTTTCCAAGTTTCCTTCTTCTATCATCAATACTTCACTCATCTTTAACATAAAAAATTAATTATTCTATTTAAAATATTAAATAAATTAATTAATTATCATCGAGCACAACTCTTAATAATAATTTCATATTATATATTCTTTAATATATTTAAATTAATTAATTAATTTCTATATTAATTATAAATAATTTTATTAATATATTTAAAAAAATTAACTAATTCTTATATTTAAAATTGAGTACTATATAATCCTCCCAACTACCCTATATTTGGAAGAGAGCCTTTTGTTTTATTTATCTACAAAAACTTAAACTAGTTGAGTAATAAAGGTTTATTATAATCATAATATACCTTTAAACTCAAGTGAGCAGTGTCAAGTGGATTAGCTTTATCAATAGGGACAGGGGAATTTAGTAGAATGAACTCATTTTTTATAATATAATAAAAATTAGAATAATTTAATATGTTTTTGTACATAAAAGTATTATTATTCGAGTTTAATTTTTTCCTAATCAATAAAAATTTTAAATAAGAAAATTAAAATCATAGATGAAATAAAATTAGGAACTTATTATGCAAGAGTTAGCGAATGGGATTGAAAAGGTAGAGAAATTTTGAGGTTAGGATGACGAATGGGCCACGTAGGAGTGGGTGAAAAATGGGAATACAAAAGGTATCGAATGGCCATTAGGATATACCTTATATATTATTCCATTTCCATGGGCAACTACTTCTAGAGACAGGGCCATTTGATGTCCTCAAGGGAAGTCATCACACTATAGTTTGACAAATAAGGGCGCCCATCTCTTTTTCCTTTTGGGGGGGTTTTAAAAAGCGTTTCTTTTTGTTTTCAAAATTTGTTGGTTGTCATGTCATGTGTGGCGCACGAGATCATCGGACCGATCGTGATTCCTCCTTCTTAAATCGCTCTTCCCCAATCAAAATCAGCCTCCCATTTGTGTCATTTCAACAAGAATTCCTTGTCATATTGACAGAGACCTCGTTCTTCACCATAAATGAATGTAATCCACTTAATAATTATTGCTGATGCCCCACCATTCCATTTAATTATCGTCATCATCGAGTGAAAGGGCATAACAGAGGCATTCCCATTATAGTTCACCACATATTTTCATTACTCGATTTCATTTATATATATATATAACTTCATAAGATTGTGTAGGAGAGTGAAGGAGTGGTTGGACAAAGGCCACACTCTTCAACTTAACGAAATCTATGATTGCGTAATGTGTTAGCTTTGATGGTTTGGAAACATAGGCGCCCAATATCTTAGGCGTGAAATCAACGTTAACCAACCCCTCTCTCCCTCATCTACCTCCATAATCATACTCTCTAATTCAATCTACATTTCTCATTAATTAATTATATTAATCACACGCATATCACAAATTGAAAAATAAAAAAAAAAGGTTGGGTTGGTGTGAAACAGAAGCTAACACGATCGACCAATTAAAAAGCATATCATTAAAGAGACCTTATAACTCATGCTCTCCAAAAAGCCCAAGGAACAAAAATAACAGGACAGTAGTTGATGGTTAGGAAGGAAGGAAGGAAGGAAGGAAGGTGACTGGTGAGTGGGCTACGTTACACGTCACAGCACCATTCAACCAATGAGATTGCGTGCGGTTACTCGCTAACCACGTTGATCCCCTCCAATTAGTGCGGTTAATTACAGCCGGGAATATATAGTTGGGGGGCTTGGCTCAGAGGGGAAGGTATAAAATGTGGTTAATGATGGGAGGGGCCTAGGTCACACGCAACTCACGTGGTCCTCTCGCTTCTGCGGAAGACGAAGTCCAGGAGGTAACGCGTGTGAACTGAGAGCGTCCATGTTAGAAGGTTTCCATGTGTTTGGTGTCAACGTAACTGTATAATCTTAGTTCACACGTGGAAACCAAACACATGTTAGAAAGTGTAAATGTAATTAATCTTAGTTCACATGTGTAACCAAACACATGTGAAATTGACTATAGGATAGGTGTCAATTAATTGAAGAGTAAATGTAAATGGGTAATGAAGTGGGAGGAAATCTTCTGAAATTAAAGAAGGGGGCGGTGGCTGGCGGGTCAGGGAAAAAGGAGCAAGTTTAATTGGAACTTGGAAGGGGCATGCCATTATCTCTCTTTTACAACTTCACATCTTCAATTTTTATTTTTATTTTTTAAAAAAATACCAATGTCCTATACAATTATAAATATTCATTACACGCATAATCATATATCTTAAGATCCTGATAGCTTCATCTTCAAATATATTAAAGGATTTCAATGTTTTAACATTTCCTTAATGCAAATATCTGTCAACAGTATGACTGCTAATTAATTAATATATGTACTAATTCCTATGAACAATTATCCAAAACAGAGCACTAGTTATATTTGGTTGTTTTGGAACTTGTGGGACGCTCCTTAAATTGCGAAACTCTAGGTCCCTCTCTTACTCAGCCACGTAAAAGGGATGTACAATGACTAACCCAATTCAATCCAAAACACGTGTCCTTACTCCTTTTCAAACCCCCACCCCTTCCCTCTTTTCACGTCTTCCATCAGTATCATCATCATCACTCCTATCTTTATATCTTAAATTAATTATCACATTCATTCATTCTCTCATCCATATCTAAGTTGCCGCATTTCAAATTATGACAACAACCCTTCAAATGACAATCTAACTTTAACTACGAAAGGTGTTGATCCCTTACGAATCAAATCCGAATCCCTATAAAGAGATATCTATTTAGTACTTATCAGTATCTTAAAGAACATTAATGCATGTTCTTATAGAAATACAAACCAACTTTAGGAGTGGTATGCTATGAGTAGTGGCGTCCATGGCACTAGAGTTGAATCGTGCGTGATGTTTGGTTCACCACATAACATGGAATGAATGAGATCGACAAAAACACTGGCTCAGTTTCATCCTCTGATACAACTTTCGGCATATATTGCGATTTCTGTTATGCTCTTCTCTTTAATTTTGATCCCTCCAATAGTGAAACATGATTCTGCATCGCAGAAAACAACATTGTCCTTGTCCTCCACCGCCATAAATTATTTGCTATGCCTAATCTGACAAAATGTCAACGTTGGCCTCACTCTATTCACCCTCTGTTTGTGTGTGTTTGTGAGGCCCACAAAAAACACTTATTTTCAACTTGCAATGCTGACGCAAAAGTAGAAACTCTTGGTGCAGCCATTGGAGAATATGGGAGTCTACAACATAAGACAACATTTAAGTGCTTATTGTACGTTCAAATATTGAAGCTTATATTTCACATTAGTTGAGGTATTATCCTATTGTACATTTTAAAACCACATATCATCATAGGCCTACTACGCTGATTCAGCAAATCCAACTCTGTTATTCCCATAGTCAAACACTGTGTGGTACCGACCCATGAAAATATCCCCAAGAATCCTGCATTTCATAATCAACATTTCAAAGTCGTTGAGAAACATCTTCGTTTTTATTGATAATGTTTTTGAAAAAAGTCAACTCAGTGAAACTTAACCGAAAACAATGTCAAAAAGAAGCTAAAAGCTAAGAAGTAACGGTAGTTACCAAAGAGGCCCTCGAGGAGGAGCTATATCCAGGGCTGTAAATCCACTGATGCATTGTGCTGCTTCTCCATCTCCCACTTTCAGAACATACTGATTCATGAAAACGTCTCATTAGTGATAGCAGAAACTACGCTATATGCAAAATGCTAGGGTTTGGAAGTCAACGTACCTGGTCGGGTGAGAGGTCAAAAGCTTTCCCTCCAATGGTGAATGAAATGTTTGGCATGGAGGATAAGCTTCCACATTCAACTGTTGATTCCCCATTTGGATTAGGTAGACGATCACAGAGCTGCACATGAGAGATTGAGGGCTTGATCGAGCTTTTGCTGAAAGAAAGTTTATTTTCTGGGAGAGACATGAAATTAAGGATGTTTTAAAACTTAACCTCATTGACGTAGTCAAGAATCTGGTCCTCTGTCCCGTTTAGTTTCATCCTATTTTTAATCCATGCCACTGCCATCTCACAGAAAGTGCATCCAGTATCCTCAACACTTTCATATGCCTTCTCTGTATTATTCTCTACCACGCTCTTTATGCCCATGCTGCACAAAGATGATCAAAGTGATTCAAAGTTACAGAGGAAGAACCATATTAATGAATCCTTCAAACTCAAAAGCTTAAACTTTTAGTGAACTTTTAATATAATATCTATAAGTTGTTAATGGAGTCATTTGTCATAGCAATATGGTTGGTTGATTCTGACCTTATGCCGTGAGTCCCATCAAAAGTACAGAAACCAATTTGAGAGCAAACTTCTTGTGGGAGAGCCTGGAAAGGAAGAAAACACAAGATAGATTCACAAAACATAGCTTGTGTGTGATTTTTTATCAGCAAACATAAGAAATGCAAACAGATCATGATACCTCATTTATGAGCATATCAAGTATGGTTTTTCCATACTGGTTAACCAGTGCCTTGCATTCTTGGCTTACTAATCCAGCTGCTCCAATTGCATGATTGATCTGAGCAATTACAGTCTGGAAATACAAGATATGAAGTTTTTGTACTTACTAAAAACTGATGCAGTAACCAAAAACTTATATGAAACCACTATTTATTCCTGAAAGTTGATTGAAAACTGTACACTGTAAGAAACAAAATAGCTTCCACAGGAACTTTAAACGAGACTAACATAGTTGCATTCATTAGAATGGCACTAGGGCAATTATGATATATATATATATATATATATATCTGATTTTGTTCTGTTTCAAAACAATGAAAGGACTCTTTTCATACCGTTGGGCCTGCAAATAAAGAGGTTCCAGAATCTGCAATTGCTGAGCAACCAGCTTCACATACTCCTGAAAAGCGAGAAATATGCATCTTATTGAATAGTCTCTATTCTCAAGAATACAAGAGACTAGTGTTCAGAGTCATAAATACCAGTTGTTTCACCACCGATTAGGACATCTCCCATTTCAAACTGCATTGAAGGGGAAACAGTAAGGTGGAAGAAAAGATGAAATCTGAAAGATGTAATTTATTTGAAAAAGAAAAAGTTGAAGTTTCAAAAGGAAGAACCTGCCAATATCCTTTCTGGGAGACTGGAACATATGTGTGTTCGCCTTTGTAATGATCTGAATCTACCCCTCCAAATACAATCTCGCCTCCTTCTTTCCCATCAACCTTGCGGTTCAACCAGAATGAAAAAACCGGTTCTTTCAAAAGTTGTTGATCAAGCATGTTGTACCTATAATTACCAGATATCACAAAAAGCAGAGTTTCAATCAATATATAATAGGCATGCAAGTCTATTATATGTGGGACTCGTTGAAAACTATGTTTCACAAGCTTACATTTCTATTTATGATTAACTTTGTCTATAAACCTTTTGTTAACAGAATCTACCAGCCTACTTACCATACAGGAACAGCATTACCGACAGATATTTCTTGAAATCCGAGGCCTATAATGCCATCAAACTTGGCAGCCAAGAATGTGATGCTAGGCTCTCTGGTTGCCTCAATAAAATCCTAAATAGAAGAAAATGTTGCAAAGACAGACTCAATAAATGAACTTGATGACAACAAAAGTTCCCATTCAGTGACATTTTACCTGGTTTTTAACAACCAAATCACCGAGTCTAACATTATCCTGGCTAAAGAAACCTGAAATAGCTCCTGTACCATAATGGATCTCAGCAGATGTCCCTGCACCAAAAATTAAAAGAAGAGACACATTTCAATATATTGTCTAATAGTTCTTTTCTTTTCTTGACGAATCTGATGGTAAGAGGGTTTAGTTAATGGATTTCTTCGGTCGCGTTCAAGCACACCCCAATTGATGGATATCAAAGAAATAAATTTCAATATGTGTTCTAGTTAGAAATAAACCATAATGATAAGGGGGAAGAAATGGAGGAACCAGAAGGTGATTTTTAGCTGGCAATTCAAGAGAAATGAGCTATAAGCTTGTACCATTCTTGTTGTAAGAGATGGAGAGGCTTGACTTGTATCTCGAGTGCAAATAACAAGCAACCTGCACTTAGACAGAATCATTTGCTTTTCTTATGCCTATCCATTTGAAACAAACGCTTCAACATGAAAAATGTAAATAATGAAAGAAAGATTGAGAAACTTACTGAAAAATAACATTTAGAGGAAGGCACCCAGAGATTGGAACTGCCAGTGTCGAATATCACAGTAAACTTCTGAGAAGGAGTTCCAACACCAATCTCACCAAAATACTGAGCATTTATATAGTTCTTTAACCCAATAATACTCGTGTCATCAGAATTCCTATATCTTCCACTGGAATGATATCTTTTAGTTACTTTAAATAAATCTCCTTCCCTAGATTCACCTAGTCCGGTAAGCAGATTGCTTTGATCCAATCTATTCTTTTTTAATCCAATTCTGATTAACCCATTACTGGGTGCAGAGAGAACCACTGGTTGAAGAAGTAAAAAGAGGAGAGCAACCAAAGAACTGTATTTTGAAGCCATTTTTGAGTTCTGTAGAATTGAAAATGCATATGAGAATACAACCTCAGCAAAGAACAGAACTTTAAATGCTGACATAAAAAAGAAATTTCAACCAGCACGAGAGGACAAAAACATGGAGAATGAGTTGGCCCAAAAAATGGAGAATGGAAAGGAAAGAAAAGAATGATGAAGTTCTTGAGTTACCCACCTGAGAATCACATAGAGAGAACTGAAGCAGAAGACAGAAAAAGAGAGTAATAAGGAAACTTGTCTGGTATTCCCAAGTCTTACCTACGATATCAGCTACCAGTCGAACGCTTACGGCTTATCTGCCATTCTTGTTAGTCAAAGAGAATCTACAGCCAGGCGCCAAACGCAAATTCAGAATCATTGTTTTTTTTTTTTTTTACATCAATTTTTTGAAAAAGGTTTGGGGGAACACAATTTATGGGCGAGATAAAATTATTATTTTATTATTTTTATATGTAAATTTAAAATATTTAAAATTTAAAATATTTTTTAATTATTATGATTAGAACTATAATAAATAATATTTTTTAAAAATTAAATATATTTTTAATAGTTATATGTATTGTAGAATCATTGTTGTTCTATTTTATTTTTTTACCATCTTGGGCCTATTACTGTAGTTTTGGGAGTTAAATAACATGTTTAGGCTTTATTCCTCCTAGCCCATAGAGTGTGAATCAGGTCCGTTTTATATGTTTAAAAATTGAAATGTTTATTGTATTATTATCACTTAATAGTAATTATATTTATTTCTTATTCAAAAATATGTTTTATTTATAGAAATATTTTTTCCATTATATTTAATTGTATATGAGATATTAGAATTTGGAAATTTATTCCCTCTAATGTCTGAGGAAAAAAATTCTCAAATTGAAAAGTTATATGTTTAGACAAAGAGCCAGTGTTTGTCTTTCATATGAGCATGGCTATCTTTTGTTCAAAAGCAACGTTTTGTGAGAAGTAATCATTTTCCAGTCTCATAGACATATTTCAACCCTGCAAAAACACACTAACCAAATTTAATTTGTTAATAGATACTAGCTTCTCCTTATTGTTGCCTTTTACTTACCTATTTTAAGGAAACATAATATCAACCAAAATCAATGCATTAATACAGTTTAAATTCTATATGAGAAGTAACTAAATGGAATTGGTGGGTTCAAAAATTTGATTTCCTGTCATATACGTGTAATTACTTTCTTCTCCTACTACCAACGGGATTTAGTCTAAATGATAAGTGACTCAGTATTATTTAAGTGAGGTATCGAATTTAAACCTTAGCATATACAGAAAATCCTTGTTAGAAAACTCACTCATCATAGCCAAATGGACGGTATGACAAATCCAAATATAATCGGAGCAAAGTTCCAGTGAACTAGATAGACAACAAAAAAAAACAAAAAACTTTCTTCTCCTATTTTATCGTGTTTTTTTCATTCTACCCTCTTTCTCATAAAATTTTACAAACATCCTACCCAACAAGCCGACAATCTTCCACCAATTTTATATATTATATTTAAAAAAAATGCAGAATTAAACAATGAGTTACTACTTGCTAGTCTAAAATCTAAATCACATTCAAATTTTATTTCGATTCTACTACAGATTACTATAAAAGATTTAATCTAAGCTGATAATATCAATATAGTAATAATAATAATAATCGAAAAGAATTAACTCAAGTTTTCGAGCTTGACTAAAAAAGAAGAAAAGAGATCAAATCAATCTAGTCTAGCTAGTCACCTATATCTAGTTCCCTGCAAAATTTGAATCATTGTTATTGCCACTTGCTGTAAGACTGCGAATATTGTCACCGTTAACATTCTTTGGTAGAGCAGAAATAGAAGAAGTAATGGCCGCTGTTAAAGCTCTTGTGAAGTTAGGGTTAGCTGCTATAATAGCACTCAATGGCAAGGGGTCATTATTATTCATCTGAAGCCCTGAAAAACTTGATTGATTGTTGCTATAAAGCGCTTGAGCCAAAACTTGAGTTAAAACGTGAGAGGCATTATTATTTGACAAAGGCACTTGAAATTGGGTAGAAGGTTGTGCTTGTGCTGTTGGAGGATTAGTCAAGTCCAACGTAATAGTTGGAAATGGGGCTGAGGCCGAGAGAGTTGCAATGTTACTTGAAGAACAAGGAAGCAACGTCGTCCTTGTCAAGAAGCTTCCATTCATTAGGCCATCGTTGCTTGACATTGATCCTGAAAGCGACGTCCTTACTGCAGCCGCTGTCATTTGTGCCATCGCCATTGCTGTCGGAGGTAATGCGTGGTTATGATTCCCCTCATATGTCGTTACCAAGATTGATCGATCCTCTGCACACCTTTGCACCTATAATTTTGTCACCAGGATTCATTTATATTTCTGGACAAAATACTAAAAATATATGTTTTCTTGTTATTTACAGTATATAGACCTTTCTAAGTATACTTGATGAAGTCATATTAATATAGTGTTCTATCTTCTTTTTTTTTAAAAAAAATCTGAATTCAAATTAGATTAGAGTTTCAAGAACTAAATTATAAAACGCTGAATGCATAGTCAATGCCTCAATGGGACTCATATATAGATAAAAGACTATCAATTTTTAAGATAAGATGTAACAAATTTCTTATAATTACCCTCTAAATCTTGAGTTTAATTCTTAAAAAAATACTTATACTGATAAAAATAACGTGATGAATCCTAAAATTAAGATACATGATAATAATAGAAAAGATCCACTTGTTCCAATTTGATTGAAAATGTTTGAATAATTCTATACACTTGTTTTGTTTTGATTAAAAAAATGCTGAAATCAAATTTGCCCCCGTTTTGTTTATTTTATATTTTAAAAAAACTGAGTTGAGCACTTGCAATAGCATAATCAAGGGTAGATTAAAAGAATCCGGATAGACAAATACCTGTTTCTTAACTGGACAACTTGTACCCATGGTGCAACGATAATAAGCTCTGGGGCATGGATTCCCTTTGGCCATCTTCTGCCCATATTTTCTCCATTGACATCCATCGGTAATCTGATCATCACATTATTCAATCAGCTTATTAATTTCATAAGAAAGAAATTAGGAAATTCATGGTAAAATTAATCCATATGACACACCATTGGTGCTTCTGAAAAAGCTTTAATTGCAACTCTTGCCTTCTTCATAATGGCATCCACCTGATCATCAACGTTTTTGGGAGGACTATACGTTTGATTAATCCTGTCTGCTTCTTGTTCAATTTTAGTTTCTTTGTTAATTTCCTTCTTCTCCGAACCAATTTTGGCGCTACATTCCACTTCTAAGGGTGATCTTGATCCATCACTGCTTCTCCTCGCACAGGAAGAAAGCGAAGGCTCAACGTTATTAGCCTGATCACCTTCATTGATTGAAGCTAACCCGATATCTATGAATTTCCTTGGCACTAAGTTTCCTCTATTACCCTCAGTTTTCTTCTTTTCTTCTGGGCTTGCATCATTAAACACGTTGTTTTCATGTTTCTCAGCGTACTCACCACCCTTGCGAGACTCGATAGAGTTTATCTGCATCTTGAGAGCATTGTAATCGGTGTTAACCTCGTTTAGCATGTCTTTCAGCTTATTATGATTCTCTCCCATCATCATCATCTCCTCTAACTCAGCTCGAACAACAGCAATCTCAGTCTGAAATATACACATAAATGCATTCAATGCCAGAACCAGAATCACCCAACACAAAAGGTCATTCAGTTCACGGTCACATCTAGATTTCTCACCCGAATCTTGGCTAGTTTCTCTCTAAAATTAGAATACATGGCAAGCTCATCGTCCACAGCGTATTCGTCGGTGTTTGTGGTCAAGAGATTCAGACCAGTCTATATAACAGAAAAAGAAACAAAACCAGGCTGAATATGAAACACAGAGAGATATAACTTATAACGAAGGATATATATGTGAAGATGAGGAGAGAATTAAGAACTCACGTTTACTTTGAAATGAAGATGATGAGAAGGGGTGGAGGAATCGGCGTTGGAAGGGGCAGGCCTGAGATTGTTGTTGTTGGAGAAGAAGTCCATCTCAAAGAAAGGGATTGAAGAGTCCATGTGAGGTTGAATGGCGTCTTTAAGAACAATGGGATTATTGGAGAGGAAGAAGCTGCTAGAAGCTGGATCTGAATCAATGGAGAGTCCACTCCCTCTGGCCATATGTTTCTATAGGGGAGAGAGAGAAAAGTGAAGTCTTGAAAAAGTTTCCCAAAAGACTCGCCATTAAAAGTGGAGGAGCAAGTCTCATCAAGTGTTGGTGATGGAGATCTTGTTTGTGCCTTTCGCGTTGAACCGTCAAACCTTCCCCATATCTCTCTTACGTACATCCTTTTTTCTTTTAATTCAATTTCAATTTCAATACCTAGTCTTCCACTTTTTTTTTTTATTGCATCTCCATTGAAAGTTTAGTCCAGTAATGTTTTAAAAATGGAGAGATTCTAGACAATAAAACATATTTTTTTAATTAAAAAGTTCCCAGATCAATGCTTTACGCGTGTCTTAAATGAGCTAATCCTATTCATTTTAAATTATGAGAAATATTTTTTTAGGTAATTAATTTTCTCTTAATTACCAATTTAGTCTTTTAACTCTAACTTAAAACAACTTACCTCTTGTAATTTATTCAGGTAAGGAATTATAAAAAACGAATTGTTCTAAGTCAAAAGAATTATAAGAATTGACTTGTTCTAAGTCAAGAGATTATGGAGACTACGTGTCTACGTCCAAGTATTTTAAATCTCAATTAACTACCTATTAAAGTCAACCCTCCTGATCTCCCCATTTATTAACCCGTTTTTTCCTAATATCTAGTCTCCAATATCACCAAATCTTTATCTCCATCCACACATTTTACACCTATTTTTATATCCCTATTTTCTAGCTATGTTATTAGCTGTAAAAAACTCCAACATATGGCTTAAATTTAACTGCATTTTTCTTATTTTGTTTTATACATATTTGAGGGTAAAACGCCTTAATCGCCACGAACAATTCATTTACTATTAGAATTATAATTATAATTTAAATTAAATAAATGAATACTGATTATGCAGAGGGTTGATGTGGTGGGCACACGCACATATTGACACAATATCACCAACCCTCTTTCAATTATTGGAATTATTATATGATTATTAGTTGTAACTAATTTGATGATTATTTTATTTTGCAAATGGAGTTGTTTATACTTTTGTTTTTATGAAATTTAAAAGGGAAGTAAAACGTGATTTATATGCATTAATATATGTAGTTTTTTTGTATAAAAAAATTTAGTTAGATTCAGCACTAATCTCCTATCAAGGTTAGGACATAGTCTTAGGGTTCAGAAAGTATTTATAGGGAACTTATAAGATCGCCTAAAAAAAACTCCCAAGTCGACAGTGATAATCGAATACGTATCCTTATAAAGTATGAACACGTTTCTTACTATATGTGTCAACTATAATTATTATTATTATTAATAATATATATAGTTACTTACTATAAGAGATATCTTACAGACTTTCTGCTAAGTAAATTGAAATGCCCAGGATACATGTTCACTTTTATTCCCAAATGAACCAGTTAAGGTGCAAATTTTAACATTTCCCACTACTCTTTTTTATTAAAATATTGGGCTCCTTCTAGAAGGATTCATTAATTTATAATATAAATTATTTAGAGAATAATTAATAATTACTTTTTAATTTGGTCCCTATTGCAAAATATAAAAAGATAATTTAATTTAATGTAGAGATAGAGGAGAAAGGTGAGAGAGGTTTGATGGAAAAATTCATTTTCATTTTTTAACCCAGATTTTTAATAGGGTAAAGTTGGGATTTTTTTCTAATCGAAGACATATTTAATGAGTCAATTACTTTTTTTAGTTTTGGTGTGGTGATTAAAAATGATTTACCACCTAATGAAATACTCGGCGTATAGGTTGGAAAGAACAAACTAAAGAAAACCCTAATTTATTTATCAGGGTATTTAAAGAATGGCATGCTCTTCAACCACTCTCCTTAGTCGATTTCTTTGACCCCTTTTCTTTGTTATTTTCATTTCCCATATGAGAAATTACTTTCTTCTCATACTGTATCATTTTTATTTCTTTTTTTTTTTAATTCTATCTGTCCTGATTTTCGAACATCCTGCACAATATCTAAACAATCTTTCACCAATTTTCATCTACTCAACACTTAACTCTTTTTACAAGGTATTTGCTAGTTGTAAGAAATATTAAATATTTTTTATATATGCTTATATTTAATAAGCGTAAATAGTAGAAATGAATATGATATTAGAATTAGTGTAGTTAATAAGGATAATATTAAAAATTATTTAAATTTTATGATGGATGTAATACTTTTAACTATTTATTGGTATGTGTGAAAAGGGATTACAACATTAAGAAAATACACAACTAAACAATGATTAGTCTTAATTATATTCAAATCTTAATTAATTACATTTTTTATCATACTACAAATAACCAAAAAAAATATAGGTTGATAATGTTAAAATCACAACAGTAGAAAAGAATCAACTCAAGTTTCTGAGCTTGACTAAAGAAAAAGAAATGAAATGAATCTAAGCTAGTTTGGCTAAAGAAAAGAAAAACAATCAATCTAGCTAGTCTAGTCACTATCTAGTTTCCTGAGAAATTTGAACCATTGTTATTGCCACTTGCAACATTGCCATTATTGTCACTGTTAACGTTCTTTGGCAGGGCAGAACTCATAATAGAAGTAATAGCCGCCGTTAAAGCTGCTGTGAAGTTAGGGTTAGCTGCAATGGCAGCACTAAACGGCGAAGGGTCTTTGTTGCTCATTTGAAGCCCTGAAAAAATTGATTGATTGCTGCTACAAAGTGCCTGAGGCAAAACTTGACTGAAACCATGAGAGGCATTATTATTTGAGAAAGGCATCTGAAATTGGGTAGAAGGTTGAGTTGTTGGAGGAATAGTTAAGTCCAACGTAACAGTTGGAAATGGAGCAGTGGCTGAGAGAGTTGCTATCATGTTACTTGAAGAACAAGGAAGCAATGCCGTCCTTGTCAAGAAGCTTCCATTCATTAGACCATCATTGCTTGACATTGATCCTGAAAGCAACATCTTTGCTGCTGCTGATGTTGTTTGTGCCATTGTCATTGCTGCTGGAGGCAATGCGTGGCTATGATTTCCTTCATACGTTGTTACTAAAATTGTTCGATCCTCTGCACACCTTTGAACCTATGATTTTATCCCCAAGATTCATTTACATGTATAGACAAAAATATTAAAAATACATGGTTTGTTTTTATTTACTATATTTAAACCTTTATACTAATACTTGACCAATTCAAGTGAATAAAAATAGTGTTCTATCTGATCTTTTATGAATAAAATCTGAATTCAAGTGAAATGACAGTTTATAATTAAATTATACATAAAATGTACACTCAATGAGACTCATACACTAAAAACTGTCTTAACATGTAGCAAATTTCTTATAATTATGAAGTACCAATACCAAGTAATAATTATAGAAAGAGACGATCTACTTGTTGTAATTTGATTGAAAATTTTGGAATAATCATGTACATTTGTTTTGTTTTAATTTATCGGATTTATTTCCAAAGAAATGCTGAAATCAAATTTGCCCCCATTTAGTTTATTTCAAAATTTTAGGCCCCATTAATTCATTTTTGAATCCATCCTAGGATTTTGAAAAATTGAGTGGAGTTTCAATAGCATAATCAAGGTACAATTAAAAGAATTTGGATGGATGGATAGTTAGATATATACATACCTGTTTTCTAACAGGACAGCCTGGAGACATAGTGCAACGATAATAAGCTCGAGGGCATGGATTCCCTTTAGCCATCTTCTGTCCATATTTTCTCCATTGACATCCATCAGTAATCTGATCATCACATTATTTATTTAATCAGCATATTAAATTCACAAGAGAAAAATTAGCAAGTTCATAGTAAAATTAATCCAGACATAGTACTTATATGACACACCATAGGTGCCTCTGATCGAGCTCTAACTGAAACTCTTGCCTTCTTCATAATTTCTTCTACTTGATCATCAACATGTTCTGGAGGAGGATTATACTTTTGAACTTTGTTAGCTTCATGTGCAATTTCAGTTTCTTTGTTGAATTCATTCTTATCGGAACCAATTCTGGCTCTGCATTCCACTCCCGAGGGTGATCTTGATCTGTCCCCGCTTCTCTTTATGGACGAAGAAGGCGAAGTCTGATCGCTATTAGCCTGATCACCTTCATTGATTGAAGCTAATCCGAGATCTATAAATTGCCTTGACACTAATGTTCCTCTTTTACTCTCAGTTTGTTTGTTTTCTTCTGGACTTACATCAAGCGTTTTGTTTTCAGGTTTCTCAGCGTCCTCATCACCGCCCTTGCGAGACTCGATAAAGTCTATATGCATCTTCAGGGCATTGTAATCGGTGTTAGCCTTATCTAGCATGCCTTTCAGCTTATGATTCTCTCCTATCATCGCCTCTAGCTCAGCTTGAACAACAGCAATCTCAGTCTGAAACTGTAAATGACAACCCCAAAACATACACATACGTGAATGATATAATATTCAATCCCAGAAAGAAACAAAAAGAACCACCCAACACGAAAAGTCATTCAGTTCACTGTTACATCTGGATTTCTCACCTCAATCTTGGGTCGTTTGTCTCGAAAATTAGAATCTATGGCAAGCTCATCGTCCCCAAGGGATTGATCGGTGTTAGTAGTCAAGAGATTCAGACCAGTCTATATAACAGAGCAAAAAAAAAAAAACCAAAACCAGAGTGAATATGAAACAGAGAGTTACAACGAAGGATATAGATCAAGATGATGTGAGAGAATGAAGAACTGACGTTTACTTTGAATTCAAGAGGATGAGGAGGGGTAGAGGAATCGGCGTTGGAAGATGCAGGCTTGAGATTGTTGCTGTAAGAGAAGAAGTCCATCTCAGGGAAAGGGATTGAAGAGTCCATGGGAGGTTGAAGAGCGTAGTCTTCGAGGGGGAAAGAGTTGAGAACAATGGGATTGAAGGGGAAGAAGCTGCTCAAAGCTGGATCTGAATCAATGGAGAGTCCACCCTCTCTGGCCATAAATCTCTATAGAGAGAGAGAGAAAGGGGAAACAGATCGACGTAGACTAGAGAGAGAAGTGAAGTCTTGAAAAATTTTGCAATGGACTCGGCATGAAAAATGGAGGAGCAAGTCTCATCAAGTGTTCCAATACGCTCAGGTGATGATGGCGATCTTTCTTGTGCTTTTTGCGTTGAACCGTCAAACCTTCCCCGTATCTCTCTTACATCCTTTTTGTTTTTTAATTCCATTTCAATTTCAATACCTAGTCTTCCATTTTGTTTTAATGCATTTCCATTGAAAGTTTGGTCAAAATAATAATTTTAAATTGGAGAGATTCTAAACAATAAGATCTAATATTTTTTAATTGATAATTCCATAAATCAATGCAACACGCGTGTCTTAAATTAAATAATATAAATTTTTAAATAATTGGAGAAAATATAATAATTTTAAGATCCTAAATTTTCTCTCAATTATCAATTCAATTTTTCAACTCTAGCTCAAAACAACTCATCCTTTCTAAATTATTTCTAGTCAAAAAAATTATAATAATTGACTTATTCTAAGTCAAGGAATTGTAGAGATTATGTTAATTAATTAAATTAATAATTGAGAAAAATTCAGCAACTAAAAATTACACTATTTATTTAATTATTGGTTTTTTTATATTGGGACGAGACGTGCATGTTGCAAGAACCTTGTCAAGGAGATGGAAGGGGTGTTAGTGTGAAATAGTTAAATTAAATGAGAATTGGAGGAGGAGGAGATTGACGCGCTCCAATAAACAAACAGTTAACAAGAGTGGGAAAAGCGAAGGGTAGGGGGAAGGCGCGTGAGCGGAAGTCAACTATTTCGAAGGGAGTGGGGCCCAGAACACCCTGTAATCTTGACTTTGGACACGTAAGAAGGGGGAATTCGATTCGGGTTGATCCGATCGCATAAGAATCGCATCAAGACTAAAATGTCGTTATATGCTTAATTTACTTGGTTTGCGGTAATTAATTGTGTCCAAGTATTTTAAGCCTCACTAACTAGCCGTCACATTCAACCCTCTCTCCGTTCATTTTTCCTAATATCTAGTCTCCACTATCGTATCTTTATCTCCTCCATCCACACGTTTTACAACTATTTTTATGTACCTGTTTTCTAGCTGTAAATTACAAAAATATGGCTTACAACTAACTCCTCTTTTTTTATTTTCTTATTTTCAACCTTAAGCATATTGTTCATATTAAAAAAAAAAAGATTGACAAGTAAATATCGATCATGATGCATATATAAGGAGGATTGATCAGGTATTCACGATAACACCGATCTCAATCGTCTTTCAAATATTAAGATTATCATATTATTATTAGTTCTAACTAATTTGATGATTATTTTGTTTTAGCGTTCATAGTTTTTTTTATTAGATGTTTCATATATGTCAGACATATCATACACAATGATTACATAAATAATACAAACGAGACAAATTTAAAATAAGCGCAGATCAATTTATCTATATATATTATCTATTGGGTGGGAGTTGGGAAGCTGCAAACGTTTCATACCATTTGTTTCATTGTGTTGTCATGGAATTGAACCTTAAAACCTCGTGCGCACTTAAAGAATAGAATCAAAGACAACTGATCTTTATCTCTACATCAATTAAACACGAAAACTTCACAAGAATGAGTGTTTACACTCCTTATTAAAACTGATGCAAATATGAATGGTTAATATTTTCTGGTGTGAGCAGCTGGTTTATTACTGAGCATGCACTTTTTTATGGAGTGAGCGTGCATCAGGCATGTTTCCTTGGAAGTGATGTCTTCTTAATGGGACATGTGAATACATGCGGCAGCTTCAGCATACAGTGCCTTGTGGGGGAAGGCAAATGGATAGAGACATCATGTGAATCATAAACTCATAAAACATTATTACTATATGCATCAACATGTGACTTGCTACTTATTGAATAGCTTTTATGCTATTAAGTTATAAGACTATAGGGGGTTATTTTGTCGTATTACTCTGTCTTCTTACGAAATGAAAGCCATGGGCTTCCAAATTCACACCCTTGCCACCTAACTTGAATGACCATCATGCACCTTTTAATTCATATTCAAAGTTCATCCAAGTCTTGGTTTTTTTTAGGCTACGGAGCCGTAATAAGTGATTCAACAGCCGCAATTTTAGTCGCTTTTCTCAAAATGGTCGGCACGGCAATCAGATTGAAGTTGTTGCACCAGAATTCAGTATTCGTGGACTACACTACTCAGGCAACCGATATCATCATAACTTTTGAGACTCGTGGCAGATATTGCTGACCATGTCAAACATAAATATTGATTAGTAAGTACCTCAGACAGCCATTTTACAAGCCAAACGTACACAAAGTTTCTTCTAATTTTTCCCCGTCCTTACAATATATATATATATTATGCATATTTGCACGATTAATTGAATGCATCAATAGGAGTGTGTATGTCTTATGACACGCGTAATAATTATCAGCAATTTTTGAGTTAGAGTACTCAGGATTCATTATAATTTTCCCACATTTAACTAATTGATTAAGTTATTAGAATTTACATCTTCCTTGTGTTTTGATATCTTAAAATTCAAATATGAAATGATCATTTAATTTTTTTTGTTAAAAAAATTAAGAAAAAAAGTTAAACTCACCCAAAATCTAAGAGTAGGGCATTCTTCCTAAACAATACAAATATCAAACAGAAAGAATTGTCTATTAACCTCAAGCCTAAATCTAAATATCCAAGAGTTAGATATCTCCTCAAACGTCGCGATTAAAATTACAATAAACTGATAGTCTCTAAAAATTAAATACATTTTAAATAATCTCATATCTCATTCTTTCATCAGGTAAAAAATAACCATTAAATTCTCTCTCCTAAAACAGACTCTAACGGTCTCACCTTCTCACCAAGAACTTCGGAAAAATCTCTCCTCTAAGGTTATATTTGAACGGTAGGATGAAATCATTTATCAGAAAAATGGGAAAAGCCAAGAAGACTTCGACAAAAAGCATACGCACTATTTCAATATAGAATATCGGACTGATATTTCTTTTACAAAAGTGTCATTTTAATATTTAATTAAAATAAAAATAGTCCAAATATTTTATAACAAAAATATAATTGACAATATATTTCTTTGCTTTTAGTAGAAAGCACCCTTCCGAAACAACGCCAACCCGTCTCCCTACTTGAACAAAGTTATTCAAGCACATCAAGACCACGAAGTCTTCACCTTCGTTTATGCCAAAGATGGCAACAGTGTGGTCACTTTTGCGCCGGAAGCCCCAAAAATGGTTCTAAATTAACGCAATAATCCGCATCATGTAGGCAAAACCATCAGAGATCAAACCGTAACTAGGAGTAGGATGTTAAGACCCACTAGGGAACAGATTATGAGACAGTGTACTTCCAGCGGAAAGGTAAATACTTTTATATGATGCTTGTAAATTTCTACAAATTTTCTACAGAACTAACTTGTGAGTGCCTGTAATAAAACAAAATGGTGGGTTAGCTTTGTATTTGCAAGTTTACTTCTCTGATGATATTTATTATTGCAAGTCTTGACGCACACCCAAGCCATGCAGAGAGAACAAGAACTAAGCACAACGCAATAGGCACTAGCCAAAGCTACATATTAACATAACCAACTGACCCACGGGCTGTTTGGAAATATTCTGAAGTGACATTTCTCACAGACGCTTCCATGCTTTGGGAAACAAGGCAAGGATAACAAACAAGCAAACTAGCAAGTGTTAAGAGATAAAATATAGCATATGGCAGCCATATTCAGCCCATTTAGTTAGACAAATAACGAGTCATCCAGGACTGGAAGCGAGACCAAGCCAGCTGAACTGCGGCTTCATCTTCATCTGGCATTCCCATGCCCTTCCTCCTCTGGATTCCTTCTGGAGATCTGTTCATGAATGCATGTGCGTTACCAGGATACAAGTGTACCTCGTATGGAACTCCAGAAGCCTTCAGTTTCTCCTCCAAGGCCTTGGCAGCCTGACACAGCAAATGATGTCAGAAGACAGCACAAGTGGCTTAGATGGTTCATAGTTTTCTATTCCCTTGATCCTCAATTCTGAATTTCCCCATTAACCATATTTCTATATACCATCCTATATTTTATAGGATGACAATGATCTCTAACTAGCATTAGGTAAGCTAAAGCTACGGATGACAAAACTCGCCAAAACAGAAGTAGTATTTAACCGAGGACAAAGATAATCCCATACCGTGACATCTGCAAAGCCGACAAAATTATCCAGCTCCCCAAAGTGAGCCTGAACAGGAGCCTTGGCTTGGGAAGGGTCTGCAAGCTCTGAGGAAGGGACTCCATAGAAAGCTACAACAGCATCGACCTCTTGAACCAAAACAGAACTTGCAATAGAGAGAGCACCACCCATGCAAAATCCAGTAACGCCAGCCTGTAGCAATGATTTTACATTTTGTTTAACAAAAGGTCCAGCTTCGATTTAAGCAGTATGTTAATTTAAAGTTTGAACTATAAAAATGAAAGTAAACACTAAACAGCATTGATCAAATCATAATTTTAAGAAAAAAAGACAAACTAACGATGTGCTCAGTATTTGAAAATTTGAGCATCTCAACAGTCAGATTTAAGACTTATGACAGGTCTGCTCCCTACCCATAATTATTTAAGCCAGTAATTTTTTTTAGAAAAAAGAAGCTTACAATCAATTTCTGTATAATGATGTCAATACGTTATTCTGATCACTAAATTATTTTTTAAATTAACAAAGAAAAGAACGAGGCTTCCAAAGATCACAAGTGCTCACAAGTGCTAACTGGTTAGAGGTTCAGCATTGCCGACTTGTTGGATTTAAATGTAGGGAAACATAGATTTGGGATAGAGACATTGCAGTCTGCAGCATTAAAAAGGCCTTATTCTTAGAAACTTCACATTTTTAAGCAATATTTACACACTACAGCAGCTACCTATTCACCACTGCACAAGTCATGTCATAAGTAAGACCCAGAATAATCTGCTTTTGAATCTCATGCCAAGCCTACTGTATGGACAGATGAAAACCCGAAACTTCTGAAACTATGGAATCCACACGACAGTAAAAGCATTAAGAAGTGACCAATTCTTAAGAACTGAAAATAAAAAGGTTAATAAAACTTTTATATTTACAGTAACAGTGGTGTCATAGATGGTCCAAGACAGGACATTTTTAAATAAATATCTGGACAACACATGAACAGTGGCAAACCTTCCTTGAACCATTGGCTTTAAGCCAGTTAATTGAAGCACGGATATCCTTTACAGCACCTTGCCAATCAAGACCATCCATCAAGTGCTGTGCTTCTGCAACATCCAGACCAACTTTTCCTCTGTAAAGACTGAAAAAGAAGGAAAAAACCCACCATAAGTCAATCCAAATGCAACCTACAATATGAAGCGACGCATAATGAAATTTTAAATCTTTAGTAAGTGCCAACAGCTTACTCTGGAATAAGAGCTTTGAATCCAGGACCAAGCTGAGAAATCTTCGCAGCATGGTTCTTAATTTCATAGTCCACACCCCACCATTCTTGGAGTACAACAATTCCAGGAGCATCTTCTTTGCCAACAACATATGCATCGAATGTCTGATCATGGAAGCCAAAAAAAAAAAAGAAACAAAGAAAGAAAATGAAGTTCTACGGCATGTAAAATGACATAATAAATTATGATAGCATAACACGATAAAACTTTAGGTACACCATGATGACAAGAGTAAAAAATGAGTTTGATCTAAAGCACAACAGACTGCATTACAGCTAAAAAGGATAAATAAAATGTGGGCATGAGGTCTTAATAGCGTAGCATATGAGATATGACCATCAGTTCCTACTCTGTTAGTTACTTGATCAGCCCGTGTTGTTAAACAAAAACTATAGGTAAATATCGCAGTTTCCAAACAGAGAACACCCTTGACACCAGATGAATGGCATCATTCAGTCTTCTAATTGGGATTACAAACGACTTCCTCGCTGTTCAATGGAGCAAAAGGAAGAATTTCATAATAGTATTTCTCATTCAATGTTGATCCACAAACAACCATAGACGGAATGTGAATAACGTTTTGTTTGAATGTAAGCATACTAATGAGAGGGTGTCAACAAAGGTCCAAGATAATATCTTTGATGAGTATTCACCATTACCTTCACTAAGTCATGAAAAGTTAGAAGCTTTCAAAGCAGAAGTTCATAACATCCTCCAATAAAATCAAACTGTGCGCGTCATCTTGGCTGGTTAACGCAAAATAATGTATTTTGACCACTAAAAGAAAGCACCGCAATGTAGTACTAAAAGCCCAGAGTCACCAAGTCCAATTTTTATTGATAAGATAAATTCCCAATTAACAGCAGCACCCATACTCAAGAATAAAAAAACATGACAACAAAATTTATCCATAGGCACAAGTCAAACCCTGAAACGACAAGTTTGGCTGAGATATAAGTCGGATGATAATTTCCGAAATCTACTAAGTAAAAACCGTAAATAAGTCCAAGTCGTGAATGAAACACTCGACAAACACGCAGATGCAACAAATAAACGGAAATAAAAACGAAATCAGGAAGCAAATGAGTGAAAGAGCAAGAAAGACGAAAGGAAGGAGGGGTACTCACAGTGTCATCCCTCTGAATCTGGATTTTCTTGAAATTAGAAGATACAGAATCCGCCATGGAACGGAATGAGAAGCGGGAACAGACGAGGGGAATGGAGCGTGAAACGGAGAAAGGAGGAGGAGACTTGCGAGGGATTGCGAGGAGGAATCTGGAAGCAGAGGATGCCAGAACAGTGAACATTCCTCGCTGGGGTTTCACTTCACTGCATTCCCCGCCCCCTGGAAAATGCCAGAATTAAATGGGAGGATTATAACGAAATTAATAAGTTAATAAAACTAATCTTTAAATTGGTATAGGATGAAGCCAAGTGACGGCGTCGTTTTGTAGCTGTCTCGGGGCAAGGATTGATAATAGTAACATGCAGGGAAATTGGCCAGAAGAACCCAATAATAAATATAATTGTTAAAACAGACCTAAAATTTGTATAATTATTAATAGGTCTTTATTAAAAATCTCTATATAAAAGTAGTTAACGGTCCTCCTTTTGACACGTCAGCACTCGGTCACCCTCCAGAAAGTCCTACTTTAATTACCTACTTTAATGTATTAATAGATAGGTTACCCACATCTGTTGATCCAACTATGAAAGTATTAAGTGTGTCAAGCTACAAAATATTGTCTCACATACTAAAAATAATTTCTTAAGTTTTTAAGCACAAACAC
Organism: Leucaena leucocephala; assembly: GCA_037074615.1. Taxonomy (NCBI): domain Eukaryota; kingdom Viridiplantae; phylum Streptophyta; class Magnoliopsida; order Fabales; family Fabaceae; genus Leucaena; species Leucaena leucocephala. The sequence continues at coordinate 2,617,625 of CM073546.1, read as the reverse complement.
ATAATAAAAATAATTCTAAATGCTCTTAGAATAAGAGATATTGGCTCTATATGGTATTTTAAATTGTAATAAATTCATCATTAATTTGATGCATAAATATAAAAATAAATTGAATAGCAAGCCAAGATATAATAATGTAATTTATTAAAAAAAGAATTAAAAAGGGTCTGAGAGTAAGCATCACCATGAGCCATATCCATAAATTAGGTGAGGACCAATGGAAAGTGAACATGTGTTATCCAAAAAAAATGTTTGGAGATATTAATTTTAGATGAGTCTGGAAATTTGACAAATAAAACACACGTAACATTGTGTAAAAGGTCTTTTATAATTTGGTAATTTCATATTAAGGACAATTAGTTTTAATGTCTTAAGGGACTATTACAAAATATGATTCATACAGCTTGACGTGATACCTCAGCCCACACGCATGATTAACCTTCTGATTTTAATCTAATATTATTCATGGTAATATTGTGTATATCATATAATCATATGAGCTACCCACATAAATCTAGACATGTGAATATAAAGTTGTACAAATTAGTTGTTTATTGGGTTGAACTTAAGCATCCCGAGAGGTCTGCATTAAGCACGGGCATTATAACATAAATAATTTAAATAAAAAATAATTATACTATTTTAAAAAATTATATCCTATTAACTCATTTAAATAATTTTATTAATTAAATTAAATTTATTAAATATATTCTATATTAATTATCATCATTTAGCCTGTTTGGAACCTTCAAATATAAATTTTAAAAGGAATTTATAATCTAAATGTCAGTTTAAAATTTTTTAAAATAAATAGTCTTATTTATTTAAAAGGATTTCTAGATCAAACTATAGTTTCAGATAAACGGATTAAAGTAGTTTTTGAAACAGTAAAAGAACTTATTGACTACTTAATTACTATTTTATCCTTACTTTTTTTACACTATATCTCATTTATTTGTTGACTATCTCTCATCTCTTATCTATTTTTTGAATTACATCCCTTCTATATTTTTTACTATCTCTCTTCTCTACCCTCCCTCTCATTTTCTCTCTAATACTTTTAATAAAATTATACTATTTTCAATTATAATTTTTTTTAATAATAACTATAGAAATATTTATTTATATATAATTATTTTTTTTATATATTTTTTTAAAATTACCTTTTTTTTTTTATAATGCCCTCTTTTAAAACAAAACATTATCCAAAAACACATAATTGTAACATATATCAGCCAACCAAAGCCTATCGGTCTCTGCCATTTCAGCCGACCAAAAAGCCCTCATATTCCTCTGATAAGAGAGCACGGCAATGGCGACCCCTGGCCATGAGTCTCTTCTTCCCCCTTACGGTCAAATTTGGGTCAACCCTGGTTCCACAAAAATGCTCACTGATACACTCATTCTGCTGCGCCTCCTACTGCTTCTCGCTTCCAGAGTCGTCTCCTTCATCCTCCACAACTTCACTTTCCCTTGCTTCCTCACTTTCTTCTGCGAATCATGTTTCACTCTTACTTGGCTTCTCTGCTTATGCTCCAGATGGACCCCCACCACTGTCACCACCTCCCCACCGTCTTCTCCAACGGTACTATCTCTGACTCTGCTTATGATGCCTTCTTTCATTCACTACATAAACTTGTGTCCTCTATTTATTTGAATAGGGTGTCGGAAATGGAGCTTCCGGCGGTGGATATGTTTTGACGACGGCGGGCCCGGTTCTTGAACCCCCCATCATCACTGCCAACACTGTCTTGTCTCTTCTGGGGCTGGATTATCCGTGTCACAAACTAGCTTGCTATGTTTCTGACGATGGCTGTTCCTCTCTCAGCTTCTATGCTCTCGTCGAAGCCTGCAAATTCGCCGAGCTCTGGGTACCTTTCTGTGAAAAGCACGATGTTAAAGGGAGAGCTCCTTTCACATAGTTCTCCGATGATAACACACCCAGGGGCGCCGAGTCACCGAAGTTCAAACAAGGCTGAGAATGAAGGTTAGTGGCTTAAGGGCAAGTTAACCAAAAAGTAAAAATTGAATATTATTACTATTTGTTAAAAAAATGTCGCCTCAAATCTGTCTCTCCATCTGCACCAAGCAGCATATAAGTTCAATATCTTATTACAGAGATTATCGGAATCTTGGCTACAGCCAGAGCCCAGAGGGCGAGATAAGAATTGGGGTGTGAGGATAAGGACGAAGGGAAAAAGAAATAATAAAAATAATAGGCGTTATTTTCGCGAACCAATATCAATCTCAATTAAATTTATTAAATTTTGTTTAATATATAGAAAATATATTTAATGAGAATTTTGTAAAAAATTATACTGTTGCTAATTTTCAATAGTAAAAGGGCACAAATACGTCCACAATGATAGCTGTTTAGAAAGGATTTTTAAAAAATATATATAAAAAAATAATTTTTTCATAATTTTTAGAAAAAAAAAATTTATAGAAGAATTTATAAAAAATAATTTTAAATAGATAAGTGTTTGAATATTTATTTTTAGAAATATTTTTATTGTTGATAAATTATGAAAAAAATGTATAATTATTAAATATATGAGAAATGAGAGATAAGAGATGAAAAATGAAAAAATGTATAGAAGACAGATGAAATAAGAGAAATGGTGTAGAAAATAAAGAAGAGATGAGAGATAATATAGAAAAAATGAGAAAGAAAATAGGGTATAGAAGAGAGAGGAAAGATAATATAAAAAAGTATAGGTAATATAGTAATTAGTTAGTATATAATTTTTTTTATTAATTTATAAATTATTCTGATTAACTTATTAATTTATCTAAAATTTTAATTTTAAATTATAATTTAATCTAAAAAAATTTTAAATTGATATAATTATTTGTTTTAAGTTTTGCAGATTTTGTTTGTTTGTGGGGGAAGCGGAGCAGGATGAGTATGAGGATGTTGGGCGGCGAATCGAACATGGGCCGGGTCTGCTTGACGGAGAATTAGCAGATTTCTACAATACAGAGACGATTGGAGAAATCATCCCACCACAATCAAGGTAAGGGAGTTAGCTTTTGTGTTGTTTATATTTTGCTTCTGATATAAAGAATAATCACGTTTGCGCATGGCTATTTTCAAATGCCGTACGTTTTTTAGTTTTAAGCCCTAAACCACGTTAAGCTGTAAGAGCAATTATATTGAGACTTGCTTATGTTATGTGTTTGAATTCTGGCTATTGCAGCGTTAATAAGTATGCAGGTACCAAATAAGCCTTTTATACCCTCATGTGCCCGTGTGCCTCGTGACTCTTGCTTTCCTCATGCATGCTTCTCTTGAAAATATATCAAATTATTAATACTACGGTATATAATATAAGTATTTTTTTTTTAAATTTACATGCGCAGTAAATATCCCAAAGCAATGCTTGTAAATTAAATTAGTCCGGACTCCATTGCAGCCAACAACTTCAATCCAAGCACACACTTATCACTCTTGAATTTGTAGGTGATATGGGAGAACAGGAAAATAAGTTCAGATGGGTTGCCACACTTGATATACGTACATATCGAGAGAGAAGCGCCCAAAGTCTCCGCATCACTACAAGGATGGTGCTAAGAATGTGCTGGTATATATGTATATTACCATTTTGTCCAACATCTCACTTATCAAGGAGCTTACCTGCCATTAGGTCATATGACCATTGGCATCTATTGTGGATTTATTCACTAATAACACATTCATTGAGCAGGCAAGAGTCTCAGGCTTGATGACCAATGCTCCGTTCGCTTTGAACCTTGATTGCGACATGTCTGTGATTTTTGTTGGATCACAAGGGACAACAACAAGGTGCTTTTATTCAATGTCCCCATCAATTTTGTGGCGCCTTAATGGACGACCCTTTTGGAAACCAGCTGGTGGTTTTATTCACGGTGCGTCCAACTTCATTCAAATATCAAATCTACATGCCAAAATTATTAGTCTTGTTTCTCAACTTTACAAATTTTCTTAATTATTATTCCTTAGATTAAAGAAATTATTAAAATTAGTTAATTATCTTCCTAAATGCATGAATGTTGAAACATGTATGAATATTTACAGGTGGGTTGGATGTATGGATCAACGACAGAGGATGTGCTTACTGGTTTGAATATCCATACGAAGGGTTGAAGATCAGAATTTTGTACCCCAGACCCAATGTCATTTTCGGGATTTGCCCAAGAAGGTGGGCCGGGTTCACCGACACAACAAAAAAGATGGGGTACAGGTCCCCCCTTGAAATCTTTTTCACCAAGCACCGTCCAATTCTGGGTACAGTTTTTGGTAAGCTACAATTTAGAGAGGCCAAGGCGTACTTGTGGATCAACACGTGCGCTGCTCGCAGTGTTCCTGAATTTGCTATGCTGTTCTTCCTGTTTATTGCATCATTACCAACTCCACTTTCTTCCCCAAGGTATCATCGTGCTTCTGTGAAAGCTTGCACTTCAAATGAGTTTATGTTCTTGTTAATTTGTTGAAATGAATATCAGGGACAAGGCAAGTGGATTCATGTTGCACTGTTTGTTGTTTACAACATAAACACTTTATCAGAGTACATTGCAACTGGATTATCACTGAGAGCATGGTGGAATAACCAAAGAAAGTCGAGAATAATAGCCATGACTGCTTGGCCTTTTACTGTTTTGAGCGTGATACTGAAGCTCCTGGGAATATCCGACAGAGTGTTTGAAGTGACACAGAAAGAACAATCCAGTTCTAATGATGATGAAGATGCCAGTGGATTCCCGTCCAACACTTCTCCAATGTTCATACCAGGCACCGCCATTTTGCTTTTGCAGCTGACAGCATTGGCCATGAAGCTATTAGGGTTGCACCCAGCACCGGCACAGGGTGGGGATGGGTCTGGCGAAGGTGAGCTCTTCTTTGTGTCATATATCATACTGTGTTATAGGCAATTTTTGAAAGGACTATTTGAGAAAGGAAAATATGGGATTCCCTTATCCACAGTGTGCAAATCAGCAGTATTGTCTTTCCTTTTCGTGCACCTTTGTAGAAGTTGCCATTAGCGGTTCATGATGCTTCTGGTCTTGAATTTTCTAATATTCTAATCCTTGTAGTTGTGTGTATTTTTTTGTCTTTACTTGTTTTCTTGGGGACAGGAACCTTGTTATATATATCTCAGTGTAAAATAATTTGGTGGTTTCCCCCCATTATGTAATATTGTTATGATGTTTTCTCTCACCGTGGGAGGTTACCTTTGTCGATCAGCTGACAGAGAAAACTGAGGACACAGTAGGCAAGTGGGAGCCCACTGAAAAAAAAGAATAAAGAATATGTGAAGCATAGTTGGAGAATATTCGGGCTGTGATAATAACAAGTGATTTTTTTTTTCTTCGAATCAATAAAATAGAAAAGAATATGTGGAATATGATGTTCAGTTGCCGAGTTGATCCCATGAAAGGATAAATCAAGTAAATGAGACAGTAAAACCAAAATGAAATTGTTGCGAAGTCACTAGAATTCAAATGAATGTCAATTACGTATGGGTGTCTCGGAATCTCAGGGAAATTCTATTAGAATACGATGCCATTTTCTCTCTGTCCATTTTTCATGGCCGTCACTGCAGCCTCTCAAGAAATATTATGAAGACTTCAATTATTGAGATTCTGATTTGAATATGGGCAGAAAAATACAAACAACTTCATGAACCAGACAAGAAACTCCACCACTTACACTGGACAACGACTCTCCCTATATATCTCTGTCCCTTTCCAGAGCTAAGGTATCGTCTTGAAAATTGAGATTTCTATCTTGTAAGGAGAAGCCGCCTTATCTGCAATATATATAAACAAGTACTTGCATAGCTTTGGCTGTAACAAATGGTAGAGCGGCGCACAACATTAGAATCCTCAATGGAGGACCGACTTTACGAAAGGATTAGTCTGAAACGACCGTTTCAAAGAGTAATGGATAGCTTCATCTTGCTCCTCCTGCTCTTTCTTCTTGGCCATAGGGTCATCTTCCTCACCAAGCACTTCAATTTGCCTTGCTTTTTGGCCTTGTTATGCGAATCATGGTTCACCTACACTTGGTTTGTTATTCTCAGCACCAAATGGTCTCCTGCACGAGTCGTAACCTTCCTTCATTCTCTTCCTCGCCGGTACACTATTCTACTTGCACCTTATTGAACATTATATGAATAAGTGATTGCTATTTCATCATGCGTCTGTGTTTTTTAAGAACAGGGTGGCAGAGTTTCCGGCGGTGGACCTGTTGGTGACAACGGCGGACCCAGTGCTGGAACCACCTATCATCACGGTGAACACGGTGTTGTCTCTGTTAGCACTGGATTACCCAGCTCACAAGCTAGCTTGTTACGTTTCCGATGATGGGTGTGCCCCTATTACTTTCTTTGCACTCGTCGAAGCCTCTCGGTTTGCTAAGCTGTGGGTTCCTTTCTGTAAGAAATACAACGTCCAACTCAGAGCCCCTCTTAGGTTTTTTTCTGATGATGAGTCCACTGGTGTCAATAACCAAACCTCCAAAAACTTCACACAAGATTGTTTAAGAATGAAGGTATAGTGCTAACGTACGATAGTTGAAGTACAGTCCCATATTTAGGTCAATGGTACATATACATATTGGAACTAATGGTTTCGCTTGTTGGATTTTGCAGGAAGAGTATGGAAAACTGAGTCAAAAAATTGAAGATGCAAGCAAGAAATCACGGCATCAATGCAAGCTTGAGGGAGAATATGCAGTTTTCTCAAACACAGAACGGATAAATCATGGGGCAATAATTAAGGTATCTAAACATATATCATGTCATGTGGCTCATGAATGTCTTATTCTTGTTCACCTTTAAAACACTTTTTTCATGAGCCGTAGGTTATATTGGAGAGTGGTAAAGAAACCCGATCTGATGGGTTGCCCCACTTAATCTACATCTCAAGAGAGAAAAGACCGGAGCATCCACATAATTACAAAGCCGGTGCCATGAATGTTTTGGTAACACTTTTTATTGTCACGAAGTACAAGTTACAAAATAAATCGTTAAAATTAGAATTCTCTGTAGTATTAAAATATTACGGTGATGATATGGTATGATATAATATAGCGTTTTAGTGAAAAGTGCTATTAAATTTTGTCGACTGTTATTATTATGTGCAGACGAGAGTATCTGGGTTGATGAGCAATGCTCAATATATGCTGAATGTAGATTGTGACATGATGGTGAACAATCCAAAGATTGTTCAGCATGCCATGTGCATATTGTTGGATCCCAAGGGTCACAAAGAAGTTGCATTCGTCCAATGTTTTCAGCAATTCTATGATGGAATAAAAGATGACCCTTTCGGAAACCAGTGGGTTGCTGCTTTTGAGGTGCCTTTAAATTCAACTAAAGGAAAAAAGCGTCCATCAAAATTAGCTAGCAAGTGCTAGAATTGATGAAGAGGTTTATTAGAAAGAAGCTCATAATTGTTTCTTGTTTTGTGAAATTGCAGTACATAATAGTGGGATGTGCAGGGCTACAAGGGCCTTATTACTGTGGAACAAATTGCTTCCACAGAAGAGGAGTTATCTACGGCCTTTCTCCTGAAGACATGGAAACTGGCTATCAAAGTCGTATCGTACACATAACAAGTTTATCTTCTTCTTCATGATCTCCCAGACAAGTTTTAAACTCTTCAATATTTTGCAGAAAAATTGTCAGAGAAGGAATTGGAGCAAAAATTCGGAAGTTGCGAGGAATTTGGCACCTTGGCAGTACAAGCTTTGGAAGGGAATACTTATTCTGGAACTATTGTTTCTCCTTCCAAATTCCTCGCGGCTGCACACCATCTTGCAAGTTGTGGCTATGAATATGGCACTGCTTGGGGTAATCAGGTACACGCTTCATAAAATATGCCTAAATACCCTTCACACTAGCTTATACCAACGAAGCCACTTGTTAGTCAGTAGTCACGTTTAAATTGAAAAAACAGATTGAATTACAAAAAAGTTGTACTTGTTTACCTGAGACAACTTTTACACTAAATACTGAATTTGTTTTCCCTGAAATAGATGTTGAAACTTGAACATACTTGTGTTGTCATGGTGAATTTAATCAGGTGGGGTGGTTATATGGATCATTGGCAGAGGATGTGCTCACAGGGTTGAGCATCCATAGAAGAGGTTGGAGATCAGAGTGTTGCACACCCGACCCGATTGCTTTCACGGGTTGTGCTCCTGGAGGGTCCATATCCACAATGACCCAACAAAAGAGATGGGCTTCAGGCTTGCTTGTTGACTTATTGGGCCCCCAAAACCCCGTTATAGGCTTCCTCTTTGGTAAGATCCAATTTAGGCAACTCTTGGCGTATATGTGGATCACGAATTGGGCCCTTCGATCTGTACCTGAATTATGTTATGCTCTTTTACCTCCATACTGCCTCATAACCAACTCCGCTTTTTTGCCCAAGGTCAGCTTCCCAGTTCCCACACTCAACCAAAAACAACAACCATCATTACTTACTACCCCTTACAGTATTAATTATAAGAATTACTTAATTTCTTTAATTCATCTAAAAACTTTATTATTGGAAGCGGAGGTATTGCCTATTAGTCTGGCTTAAGCAATAGTTCATGGATTTTTCAGGGAGCTTGGGCATGTATTCCAGTTTCGCTGTTGTTGATTTACAATGCATACACTCTGATAGAGTACAAGGCAATTGGGCAACCGGGTCGAGCATGGTGGAACAACCAGAGAATGGGAAGAATAACAACGATGACGGCGTGGTTTCTGGGGTTTGTAAGCGCCGTGATGACGATGTTTGGGATTTCTGAGACAGCGTTTGAGATAACACAAAAGGAGCCCCCAAGCACCAGTGGTTGCGATTCGAATAGTGATGCTGGTAGGTTCAGCTTCGACGAGTCTCCAGTGTTCGTGATGGGAACCACCATGTTGATGATTCAACTAACAGCCTTGGGCATGAAAACATGGAAGGATGAGAGTGGAAATTACGGAGAGTTATTTTGTTGTGCGTACGTGGTGGTGTGTTATTGGCCTTTTCTGAAAGGACTTCTGTTTGGAACAGGAGAACGTGGAATCCCCTCATCCACAATTCTCAAGTCGGCAACTTTGGCATTGCTCTTTCTGCTCTTGTCCACGGCCGCCGCCGCCGCCGCCACTTGATGTCTTGGATCCTATTTACATCTATGATCTTTTGATCTTTCACATAATTCTGTATTTGAATAAGATTTAAAAATTCTGTATTTGAATAAGATTTAAAAATTAAGTTATAAAAAAAATAATTTTTAAATAACTTGTAAAAAAGAATTTAAAAAAAAATTTATAGAAAAAAAATAATTTTAATTAAATGAGTATTTAAATAGTTATTTTTAGAAATACTTTTATTATTGATAAATTACGAAAAATAGCATGAATATTAAATGATAAGAGATAAGATATAAAAAAAGATGAGAGAGAGTAAAAAAAAAGAGAAAAGATATGAGAAAAAGTAAGAGAGATGAGATATAGTGTAAAAAAATGTAAGAAAGATGGTGTAAAAAAAGTAAAGATAATATAATAATTAATTAGTTCATAAATTTTTTTATTGTTTCATAAACTACTCTCATCAGTTTATTTGAAATTTCAATTTTAAATTATAATTTAGTCTAAAAACTCGTTTGAATAAATATGACTATTTATTTTAAATTTATTTTAAATTTAAATTTTATGACTTTTAAAATTATAGTTTTAAAGCTAATCAAACATGACCTCAATCTCTTACCAAGTAAATTGAGGGAGAAGATACAATAAAGTAAATTTAGTAAAGTTGTTATTTATTACTACATTCTTAATCCTTATGCTGTTAATATGGGACAGATTTTGAAAAAAAAATACAAATTAATTGAACAATAAACTAATAATTAGTGAACTTTAAAGATAATAGTGAAAGCTTACTAAAATTTTAGGCAAAATTAAAATACTAACTTACTCAAGTCTATTTCATTTAGTAATGAACTAATTAGATTATAAAATAGGATAATTGAGCTTTGAATCTCGTCCTTGTTACAAAAAGATCTGAGTAGAGGTATCCTAATAGTAACTAGTAATAAATTTAGAAAAAAACGTTAGACACTACCGTCAAATTTAATTAATTAATTTATTTAATTTTTTAATATATTTCAAAATTTAATTAATTCTTATAATTATCGCAGATCAAATTTGATAGACAAGAACCATTTGGTGACTATGGGCCTTGAAGGATTTTATGGTCCTAATGACCAAAAACCCTACCGTCAACGCTGAGGAGTGGGCAAATACTTCAAGGGCAGAACCAGCGCTCACTATTGGTGGACTTGATTAATTAAGTCAACCATGCTGACGTTTCTCTTTGTGCAGTGTTCTAGAAGTAGCATTGCTACCATCAATTAATGTTGTTAGCTTTTTTCTGAAAGGACTGTTTGGAAAAGGAGAATATGGAATTCCTCGTATTCAATTTTGGATCTCATATGCACTAATGCAATGTAATGGAATTTTAATCAGTATGAATCCATATATTTCGTATGTTTGGTCATGAAGATTCATACGGTGAGGGGCAGAACAAAAGGGTTCACGATTATGAAACTAGGGAAATATGTGGGAAATTTTTGGCATAATAACCCCAAAAGAAATGATGAGGCAAGATATTAATTTGTGGCGAATGGAAGAGTAATTACACTTGCTTGCTGTAAATGTCAGATAATTAAGGGATTAATTTTACTGGATTAAAAGAACAAGTGGAATTGCCTTTGCCTCTCTCTTTTGTTACGTTTCCGATGATGATGGGTGTTCCCCTGTTACTTTCTTTGTACTTGTCGAAGCCTCTCGATTCACTAAGCTGTGGGTACCTTTCTGTAAGAAATACAACGTCCAACTCAGAGCTCCTCTTAGGTTCTTTTCTGATGTACTCACAGGTGCCAATTGCCAGAACTCTCCAGAATTCACACAAGATTGTCTAAGAATGAAGGTACAGTGCTAAAATGATACTAAACAGAAATACAGAGAATGGTGAACCTCAGGTCTCTATCCATTAAGTGTTAGAAAAATAATGAATAATGGTTTTGTGTGTTGGGTTTTGGAGGAAGAGTATGAAAAACTAAGCTGTAAAATTGAAGATATGAGCAGGAAACCAGAGAAAATTAAGCTTGAGGGAGAGTTTGCAGCTTTCATGAACGCAGAGCAAAGAAATCACCAGGCCATAGTTAAGGCATCTAAACCTATATATCATGCAGTAAAGCATATATACAAGAATCATTTTCACTTCTCTTTCCATTTTATTTCATGAGTCGATCGGTAGGTTATAGGGAGAACAAGGAAGGCCAATCTGATGGATTGCCAAAATCTATGTATCAAGAGAGAAGAGAACACATCATCCTCATCAACACAAAGCTGGTGCCTCGAATGTTTTGGTAACATCCTCATCATCATCTGTCTCATCCTCAAATTTGGATTTCTCATGATGAAACGAAGTATAATATGAAGATTGCTATTATTTTAATGTGTAGACAAGAGTTTCAGGGTTGATGAAAAATGCTTCCTACATGCTGAACATAGACTGTGACATGATGGTGAACAATCCAAAGATTGTTGAGCATGCCATGTGCATATTCTTGGATCACAAGGGTCACAAAGAAATCGCATTTGTTCACCACATATCTTAATGTGATTTGCCTACAATCGAAATTATCTTATTCGAAGTTCTACCAATTCTGGGAAAGACAAAACATATTTGAGTAGCTGTAATGTTATTTCTCCTTCCACATGTCTGGAGCCTGCGATTCATGTTTCTGGTTGTGAATAGGAATATGGCACTGCTTGGGGTAAACAGGTCAGCTTCAAGTTCACCAATGAAGGCTCATAACATAAGGAAAATTACTTAAAAGTCCTATATAAAAGAATTAATTACCTTAAAGTTTAATGACAACTGAAAAATTATTATTCCTTATAACGTGATTTGTTATTACATACTGCTTAATTATTATTAAAATGTAGGTAATTAATTCTTTTCTATAGGACATATGAACTAATTCTCCCTATACTATGATCATATACCCCATCTTGATTTATTATTATAGTTAAAAAATTGTTGCTTGGAAGTCTAGGTTGGATGATTATATGGATCATTGGCAGAGGGACCAACAACTTGGACTGTGTAAAAGAGGTGGGAGGACACTTGAGCCAATTTTTTTTTATTATATTAAAAATTTAGATAAATTCGACACTAATTCTTCACTAAGACTATGACACTATGAGTTTTTATAGGTAACTTACAAGATTATCTATTAAAAGAATACTCATGAAGACAGTGGAAATCAAACTCGTATCTTTATAGAATATAGATCCATTCTTTACTATTTGTCCAAACTCTCGCTGGCTGTTTGATTTTTTTTTATACACTGAGCCAATTTTTTTTTTGGTACAAAATTTTTTGAAAAGGGGTTGGCCTCACCCACGATCCAAGGGCAGGGCGAAGTCTCCCTTCTTTTTAGGCTATACCAATATCGGGCAGGGCGAGCCGTCTATTACCCTCAGGCGTAAACCTAAGCACCCAAGAGCTAGGATGCCTCCCCAAGCGCTGCGAATGGAACCACAACAAAGTAGTACTCCCCAGGGTTCGAACACACTCCAAATGGTAGTATGTCTCACCCCTTCATCAGTTGAACCTACGGACGATAGGTTACACTGAGCCAATTGCTTTCATGGGCAGGTCACCTGGAGGTTTGAAATCCTCAATGGTCCAACAAAAGAGATGGGCTTCAGGCCTACTTATGGTCTTGTTGGGCCCCAAAATCCTTATTTGGGCTTTCTCTTCCGTAAACTCCAATTTAGGCAATGCTTGGCCTATTTATGGCTCCTTCACTGGGGCTTATATGCCTTCCCTGCAATACTCTATGCTGCTTTGCCTGCATAACAAATTCCACTTTCTTACCCAAGGTCAACTTCCCAGTTTATAAGCATTGTTCTGTGAGGATAAATAAACAGACTTATATGAAGTTGTGCATGTGAATATTGAATTTTCAGGAACCTTGGCTATGGATTTTTGTTTCGGTTTTCATGATATACAATGTCTATGGTATGATAGAATACTTGGCAATCGGGTTATCAATACGAGTATGGTGGAACAATCGCAGAATGAGAAAAATAATGGCCATAAATGCTTGGTTTATGGGTTCTCGTGGGGTTTCTGACACGGTGTTTGAGATAACACAGAAGGAGACAACAAGTTCTGGTTCTGATACAAACGTAGGAAGATTCATCTTTGACAAGTCTCCAATATTTTTGCCAGGAACCACTATGTTACTGGTTCAACTCAGGGCTTTGGCGATGAAATTATTGAGGTTGGAGGCATCAGGGAAGAGTAAGAATGGGAGTGGGGTTGGGGAGGTGTTATGCAGAGTGTGTATTTGGGGGTGTGCTTGTGACCCTTCCTGAGAGGGCTATTTGGAAAAGCACAATATTGGATTCCCACGTCTACTATTATCAAGTCAGCAGTTATGGCTTTTCTGTTCGTGCACTGTTCTAGAAGAGGCAGCATTGCCAAAATTAGTTGATGAAGCTAGTTGATGTCTGCTTCATGAACAATCTCTTGTATTCTACTTCCTTATTGTATAACAGGTGTTTTGAGACCATGATACCCAATTGAGTCCAAGAAGAGGGGACGGGAACAATGCTTAAATGTATTATAAATAACTTGCGAAAATTCATGCAATGCATCATGCGCTTTTTTTCTAGTTTGCATTATTTTGTGTTTTATTCAGCAACCAGTTATAGCAAGGTTAAAACCTTAAACATGATGTCCCAAAATCAAAACCAACACAAATGACATTGATTCTCCGGTCAGCAACATGTTATCCCTTCCAATAATTCAAATCAATATAAATATATATATATATATATATATATACTCCTTTTTATCAGAGCTAATTAATTTTTTTATAAATTAAAAAATTAATTAATTATAATTAATATAAAATTAGTTAAATAATTTAGATATATTGAATAATATATAATATAAATTTATTTTAAAGATTAGATTTAGTTATAATAAACTAATTTATTTAATTTTTTAATCTAATAAAAAAGTTAATTAATTGTTATATTAAGTAGAAAATAAAATATATAATTAACACAATTTATTTTCAATGAGTTGTTGATAAATCTTAGGAAATTAACTAATAAATTTGACAGATAATTATCAATAAATTAATTTAAAAAAATAATAGAAAATAATTCTAAAAGATGATAAATATTAAAGCAAGACATCATATTATATTGATAATATTTGATTTATTATTAGTAATATTTAATTTGTTGTGGATTAAATAATTGCTTAACATTTATAATTTTCAAAAAAAAAATTCTGTAATTCCCCTATTAATTTAGTTACCTAATTTAGTATTTGAGAAATAATTTTAAAGAAAAATGAGATAAATATAAAAGTCACCGTCTCTTAATGGCATTTGTACCAGAGATAAAAAAATATGTCGGCTGGGTAAAAAGAAGACCCAAGTCCGAGACGGGTTTAATTCCACTACGTGTAAATTAACTAGTGGGGTAGAGTTAGAATATGGAAATAAATTGAGGGAGATCCTGCCAGAAGAAACTGAAGAGGAGGCAAGTAGCATCTCGGCTCTTGACAACTTGACGCGGCTACCTGTAATAGCAGTGGTTTCAGTTCAATTTTCGCACTCTGAACTATTACTTTCTTCTTCTTCTTCCATCTCAAAGAGGAGGGGAGTGTGTGAAACAGAGAGATGGCTATGAATCAATCACGGTTATCTTGTAGTCCGGTTCTGTTGAAGGTGGGTTTGGGGGTGATGGCTCTGTGCATCGCCAGCTACATTCTGTGTCCTCCTCTGTACTGGCATTTCATGGAAGGTGTTGCTGCACTGAAGCACTCCTCTTCTACTTGTGCGCCCTGCGTCTGCGATTGCTCTTCTGAACCGGTCCTCTCCATCCCCCAAGGTAATTTTATTCTATGGTGTATTTTCCTGGCTTTCTTGGTTCTGGATCTGGTCAGATCACTTGTGGATATGGGGTTCTGTTTCTTGCTGTTGTTAATTTTGAATCCTAGCCTTATTAATTACCCCTTGACGGTTGAATTTTACTTAATGTTTGGTTTCCTTCTTGTGTATCTGCTCTTGTAACTTTCTCATCTGCTCGATAAACCATCTTGAGACGGAATTGAAGATCTCTTACATTGGCACACCTTGGTAATTCCATTCTGTACTGTTTTGATCAAATTCAGAAGTCTTAAAAAGAAAAAAGAGAGAGAGACTTTATGAGATCTAGCGTAAGGGGACTTCTGAAATTATGGGCATCAAGTTGCCTTATTTTTATGCGTGCTTCAATTGATGGAAATTTCTTTGACTCGGGTAGATCTAGTTGCACAAGCAGTTTAAACTTTCACTTTGGGACTACAATTGGAATAATCATTTTGGGTCGTCTGAACTATCGTGCCTCTCCTTTAGCTTAAGCTTCTACTGTCTTGTGCTCTTTGCCTCACTTCTTTTAAGTGTCCAAAACGATTACCAACTAGTTCCTTTCCCAATTGTAATTACTTTGAAATATTAGCCTAAAAACCCCGACCTCTCATTGTTCATTACTGATTCGTTGCTTCTCAGTAATAGAGTTGCAGATCAACTTTTTTGGTGCTATTATTAACTTTTTTGGTGCTATTAACGCAATTTGTGCTATCTTGTTCCGCTGCTAATTTAACTTGTACTTATTTCTTTCCCATTTTCTGTTAATTGTGCAGGGCTTGGCAATGCTTCATTTGGAGGTTGGTTTTTTTTTTCCTATATAAATTCCACTTAAGTTTCTCAGATTGATTCAGTGTACAATGTGCATAAACAACTCATTTGGTACTATTGAAACATTTCTTTTTGACACACATGCATGATGAAAGGAGCACAAGTGGCATAGTTCCTCTCACTTTATGATGTAGGATAGTATGTTATCTCTTCAGTTGGGCTTGGACCATCTTTAAGGATCACAAATCTCCAATTTTTTTCCTGATGGTTTTCCTTTTAAAACAAAATTACGAACCATTGTGCTTCATTTATTGATCACACCGTGCCTGTAGCCCAGTAGCTCTCTTCGTCAATCAGGTACTCACGTAAGCAGCTAAACAATATTTTGGTGCTAAACGAGTGACCCAAAAGTTTCTCTGTAAGATGTAAATCATCTAATGTGAAAAAAACAAGAAGGGATCAGAGTAGTAAGGATTTCTATATCATTTGAACTTACGCTAGACTTGCTCATGTTACATATTGCTTCACAATTGAGTTTGATCTGATGCACATTGTATACAGAAATTTTAGGCTTTAGCAATTTACTGATTAACGTCTCTCCTGAAATTCGAGTCAAAAGATCAAGCATTCCCAATTTTGGTTTTATTGGTATTTTCTAAATCCAAACCCTTTACCCATTTCTTTGTTTCCCGTTTTTGCTTGATTGGAAACGTGCAGATTGTGCAAAGCATGATCCAGAGGTGAATGGAGACACTGAAAAGAACTTTGCGGAGTTGTTGTCAGAAGAGCTAAAATTACGAGAAACTGAAGCTCTGGAAACTCACCGACGTGCTGACATGGCTCTGCTTGAGGCTAAGAAAATTACGTCTCAGTATCAAAAGGAAGCAGACAAGTGCAATTCAGGGATGGAGACATGCGAGGATGCCAGGGAGAAAGCAGAGGCAGCATTAGCGGCACAAAAGAAGTTGACAGTGTTGTGGGAACTGAGGGCTCGTCAGAAAGGATGGAAAGAAGGGGTTTCCAAGTCTAATGCCCAGTCTCAGGGAAAAGTGCAGACTTCTTAGAAACATTGCATGGTCTTAGTGGAATTGTTGTTGCATACTAGCTTCTTTTGATACAAGATTACGTTATAAGCGTTAACAGTTACAAATCATAGTAGATTCCACGCACAAGCAAGGTTCTTGTAAATATCAAGTGTAAAAAGCTTGTGCTGATGATTTTGGGTTACTTCTGCTCCTCTGAATGTTGTGAGCTGGAAAATGTTAAAAAGGTTGGGATGAAAGTATACTACGTCCTAAGTTTTACTTATAAGTTATAAATTGTTATTTATCAAGTTCCCTAGGATATGGATTCAAACAACGGTGTACTCATTCATTCAAAAATAGGAAACGATGGCATATATTTCTCGTGATTTTTAACTTTCCAGTTGTATTCAACTAAATGCTTTGCCTGGTCATGTGATCCTGTCAGCTCCATGAGTCAAGCACAGCATGGACCATTAGCTAGCTTTCAACGTCAATACTGAATTATCATTTAATCACTCAATCCCCTTATCAAAGCTTTATTTAACAAAAAACAAAACCAAGTTTATTTCATATTAAGTGGGTAATGTACAGGAATGAAGCTTGAGCAACTGAGCCTTCCTCTTCCATGCAAGGACGTCTTCTACCTTCAGTCCTTTTATGATTTCATCTCATTTTCTTATAATTTGAAGTTGCAAATATTATAGCCGATGCAATAATTACCAATCACATGATTTTGATTGGTTTGTGTCCAAGAAGGATCACCACGCACCGACAAATCCTGACCCGTCATCATTTGGCCTTTTGACGGCCGTGATTGAAGTTGCATTCCCCTTTATGGAATCGTATCTGCGAAACATGTGGGCCAAAATCAAGGACGCAGTGAGAGTTACCACATCTTTAGCAGCACACTGTTTGTTGGACTCGGTAGCCGACCCGGATTGAGGCCCGTTCGACCAATACAAGTAGTCTAACAACTGTACGCCCCCTTCTGTGAACCGGTCGGGTTTGAAGGTCTCCGGGTCATCGAACACAGCTGGGTCCCGCATTACCAGCTTCTGGTACCCACAGAGCAGCTCGCCCTTCTTGATCTCAAACGCCGAGTCATGCGAGGCCAGCCGGAAATCCTTCCTGGCTCGGCCGTATTGCAGCGGCACCGGCGGGTTTAGCCGGAGAGTTTCGTATACTACAGATTGTATGAGATGCATCTCTTTGACCGAGTCTAGGCTCAGGGTGGACCCTCCCTTCTCCCTCGCTTCGGTCCTCAGCTTCTCTTGTAACCCAGTTTCGTCGGTTGCTACTGTGTCTATCAAACCGGGTAGGAAAACCGAAAACCCACCAAACGCGTTGAAACCCAGCACGAACAGCAAGTTGTGAATCGCTTCGTCTTGACTCAACCCGAACTCGACCTCACCCCTTTGTATCACTTCTTTACCTGTTTCTCGTACTCCATAAACACACCATCAGCATAGGACAATCAATCAAAGCATACCCTCGTTTGGTTCAGAATTAAAGTTGATGAAAACTTTGAACTATAGAATTCAAGTTGAAAACGGTGTTCTGGATATTTGATGTGAAGTTACCTTCTTTTTTAACGAATTGGTAGAGTTTATCGTAGTCTCCGCTAACAAGGAAGAAAGGGTAGGTAAAAGAGTGAAGGAAAATCTCCTCTAGAGGTTGAAGAACGCCGATAGGTACGGTGGGGAGGATCTGGAGCGCGAGCCATCGGTCCAGCATTGCGTAACCGGACTTGGCGATATCGGGGTCGCGTGAAGCATCGGCGCCGGCTAGCACCTTGCAGAGGAAAGCAAAAAGGCATCGCTGAAGCGGGAAGATGTAACCAGCGGAGCTGGATTTAGAGAGCGTTGCTTCAATTTCGTCCCACAACACATCAAGATTGGACGAGAGTTCCGTTGCCCATACGCCGGAGCTCCGTTTCAGGATATCAATTATGAACTTCTTCACCTGCACAGAATACATCTCAGACCGAGATCATCGTATGTGGCACCATATCATTGGCTGTTTGCTAAGTAAAACTTACTCAGTAAATAATTACCTTAACCGTCTCTGATCAAATTTATTTTCAAAAAATAATCCCACGCACGATTTCATCAGAAGAAATAACGAGTACGTCACTGTCCACGGGAAATGTCGATGCTCCATCAAGAGCGGAACACCCACCATTAATTATCCAGATTCCTTGCACACTAAAGTCATGTTCATTTATTTTATTAACATTATCGACCTTTTTTCAGTTGAAATTTGAAAATCATTTATGTTGTAAAAATAAAATCTAGGCTAGGCTGAGGATAATTGACATGAGATATCCGTTTGAATAATTGTTTTCGTGGTCCCCATCAACCAAACACGTTGGTCCAGACTGACATATGAGTACTTTCCATTTAATAGTTGTCACCTGTCACGTAGTGTCTTTACTCGAACCAAAGCACTATGGTACTACCAGTCTAGCCCCTCGCGTCCATTAAAAATTCGTTAATTACATTGGATTAACGAAAACGACTACTGTTCTTAAGGCCATAGTGTTGTGACCATTTTACCCCTTTCTACATTCTAAACTCTGATGTCTGATCCTTACCAGCGCCACACGCTCTTTATTGTTCAGTAATCGAGCCTAATAAGCTAGAAATTTTCTGTACGTTGTTAGAATTTGTTGTTTTATGAGCAGTTGATCGATTGAACGTTCTCTGAAGTAAAATTCTGCAAGTTGTATACCACAGAAGGAAAATTTGGGAAAGAGGAGGGGGAAATATGAGGCGAACCTTGGGGTGTTGAGGCTCGGTAGTGTCCTGATAAACGCCGACCCTCATGTTGCCGGTGAAGGCGACGCTGGGCATGAAATCTCCGACGAGGACGTTCTTCTTGTCGATGAGGTCGACGTCGAAGAGGTGGGCGAAGGATTTGCAGTCCAGCAAAGCGACGACGTTTGGGTTGACGTTGGTAAAGAACGGGAAGGAAGGAGGGACATTGGTACGGAACACGGTGCTCTTGTACTTTTCGATCCGCTTCCGGAAGAAGGCCTCCGGCTTCTGTAACCAGTAGTAGTCTAAACGGTCGGCGAAAGGGCCGAGCAACGGCCAGCCATAACTTCCGGGAACTGGCCGCACCGGCAAGTCGATCGATGAGGGCGGCGACGGAGCAACCACCGACGGCGATGACGGGGGTAATGACATGGTTGGGGACATGCCCATGTGGAAGGAAGGCATGTTGTTGCGTTGGAGCTTAAGTGTTGCAGGGTAGAGTCTGGAAGGAGCTTGGGAGAATGAGATTATCGAATGAGATATGAGAAATCAGGGGTTCTACCAAAAAACGAATTTTCATACGGAAATGAGAAGATTTTTTTTTTTTTAAAGTTTAAACTCACCTCTAACACTAAATCTTCTTCCTCCCATCAATATCAACTAAAATAAAATGTCTATTATTTAGACATAAATTTAAATTTTTAAAAATGAGAATGTTTTTTTTAAATATTATAAATATAAGTATAATAAAATAATATTTTATAAAAATTGAACCATTTTTTTTTAGTATAAAATTTTTTAGAAAGGGGTTAGGCTCATTCACAATCCAAGGGTAGGGTGAAGTCTCCCTTCTTCTTAGGCGATATTAATGTCGAGCAGGGAGAACCGTCTATTACCCTTAGACGTAAACCTAAGCACCCAAGAGTTAGGATGTCTCCCTAAATGTCATAACTGGAATCATAATAAAATGATATTTTTTAAGATTTAAATATATTTTAAATAATAATATATCCTATCTTTTTATCAGTTGAACCCAGTACGATCGGTAAATTAAACCATTTTAGATGTTTCGCATGTCTGACTTCGCCACGGACCATGGGTGGAAATTGCTTGAGCGCTCATGTGATAAGAAAACGCCGAAAGTTGGGCTGTGAGTAGCTTAATTCGGCCCAACAACAAAAATGGCTCAAAATATATTCTCAAGAACTCAATCATGGTATTAATGGAATTTAATCCAATAGGAATGAGTAGTCCCTTACCATGTAAACGTTAACAAATGCTGGATGGTACCTCGATGAAGGAAAGATAATATTATGCTCATAGAATCTATGAACAAGGCCTACATTTCAATACAAAAGTTTTCCAAACAAGCAAATGAACCTTTTAGGACCACGTTATGTAAATTTCTCATTGCTTTGCGGGGACCATGATTTGGAAACCCAAACCAAACAGCCTGCGTCAGCCTTGAAACCGAATGACCAGACATTTGATCTATATCTTAGATAATCTGTTAAGTCGATCAAAAATAGACTTGGTTTGAATTGAGGGTAACAAGTTGTAACCCGAGGAATTCGCCAAGTCGAGGGAATTATCAAGGTTACTTTTCTTAACTTGCATAAACATAAGACAACATCATTTTTGTACTTATTAAGAAAAATGGCTAAACTTCGCGAGATTAGTCTTCTAAAAAGCGATATATTAGGAACTTAGACTTGATGTTCTACCTTTTTAATTAGACTAATTTTTAATTTTATCTAAGTTATATATATTTTTTAAATCATCACCTTTCTAACCCCTCAAGTTGATAATGGTCTAAACTACTAACCCTTAACCTGTTACTTGGATCAATTCAACGACCAGTTGAAGTTGAATTTTTAGTGCTTGATGGCAGATTGCCCCATAAGAGAACTCAGAACATAGGTCCGTCTATGATATCCGTCTGGGGGGCAGGGGCCATCGTGAACCAATCCCCCTTGAAATCAAGCCATGGAAGAGTACGACCAATAAACTTCGGCCGACAAACGCGAGTGGGGCCGACGCTACACGACTAACGTCTGCACGTCCGTCCAGTCTGCAGGAGGAAGCTGCCGCACGCAGGTCCGTTAATATCTCTAGATCCCAGCGTCGCTTTGAAATCTTCCTCCAGGATGGAGGAGAAGTATTCTTGTTGACTTTTATTTGGAGATTTGTATAAAACTTCAATATAAATCTCTATTTACAGTCCTTCAATCATTAAATTCTAATACATGCGTGAATTATATTGTATTTATACTAACATTATAATGTATATTTTCTTGAAGTTAATGAATCTTGATATATTTGACACGTATGAATATTTCTGTATTTAATAATATTTCTATGCCATTTGTTAGGTGACGAGTGCATTGAACTGTCGAATTTTTCCTTCGTTCAACGTTCTTGATCATGCCTTCCACCTATCCCGCACACACCTACCACCATAGTCACGTTCGTTCTTTCTCATTCTCAACAGCAGCCTCCTTCGTTCACAACTCTATCAATTCTTAATTCCCATCATCTTCCCCACTTCATTCTCAGCAAGAGTTTTTCTGGAAAGATCTCACAAAACACAGCAATGGCTGCACATAGCGTAGAGATTCCTCGAGTCAAACTTGGAAGCCAGGGCCTCGAGGTATAATCCCTAACCCCACTTTGAATTCTTCAACAATGCTTGCTTTGCTTGCGAATCAATCACTCTTCAATTTGTGTTTTCTTATTATCTCTTCTTTTCCAATACTTCAATGTTGTTCCTCTGTTGGCAACGCTGCTTTGTGTGTCTGATGAACGAGCACGGCCCTTCTCTGTTCAGGTTTCCAAGTTGGGATTTGGCTGTATGGGCCTTACTGGAGTCTATAACGCTCCCGTTCCTGATGAGGTTGGAGTATCAATTATAAGGGATGCTTTCAGCAAAGGGATCACATTCTTTGATACATCCGATGTTTATGGACCTCACACTAATGAAGTTTTGGTAGGAAAGGTAAATGAGGATCTATCTTTATAATGTGTCATGTTGCATTACCTATCTTTAACAAGACTATCCTCACCATTTCAACAAGTTTCAACTAGGGAAGGAAACTGTGCCATTTGGAACAAATGACCTTCAATATATTACGGTAGAAAACCATTGCTTTGTTGTTTCATGAAATAATGGCTTCATTGCCTGAAACTCTTAGGCGCTAAAGGAACTGCCGAGAGAAAAAGTTCAGGTGGCCACAAAATTTGGGATTGTCAAAATTGAAGCTGGAAATGTCATTGTAAAAGGGACCCCAGAATATGTTCGGTCCTGATGTGAGAGTAGCCTTCAGCGCCTTGGTGTGGAATACATCGATCTCTATTATCAACACCGTGTTGATACAACAGTTCCTATTGAAGTCACAGTAAGTGGCATATGAGATCTGAATCTTTGTTCTTTGCCCTTCGATAAGCCTCTGTGCATTATGAAGGAATGAAGGATCTTTATTTTGGGTTTATTTTCAATGGCCAGATGGGAGAGCTGAAGAAGTTGGTGGAAGAGGGGAAAATAAAGTACATAGGATTATCTGAAGCTAGCCCTGACACCATTAGAAGGGCTCATGCAGTTCATCCAATCGCAGCAGTGCAATTGGAATGGTCCCTCTGGACTCGTGAAATTGAACAAGAAATTGTTCCACTTTGCAAGTAAGTTCTCGTGTTAACAAGAACCATCAATAAACACATTTCTGTTTGAGAAACTTATGCCTATGAAAAAGGGTTAATTGTTTTGTTGACTTACTGTATTTCTGCATCACTTATGAATAAACCTTCCGGGAACTTAGAATTGGAATAGTGCCATACAGCCCCATTGGGCGTGGATTTTTTGGAGGCAAGGCAGTGATAGAAAGCGTACCTGCACAAAGTTTTCTGGTATAGGATAATAGTTGGGCTATGACCTCCATTTTCTCTTCTGTTTTCGTCAAACCGGGGATCACAAAAACCTCATTTATCTGGTCTGTGTTTTCTTGTGTTAGTCAATGCAGCCCAGGTTGAAAGGGGAAAACTTTGAGAAGAATAAGAACATATATTTTAAAGTAGAGAAATTGGCTCAGAAGCATGGATGTACTCCATCACAAATTGCCCTTGCATGGATTCTTCATCAAGGAGATGATGTGGTTCCAATCCCCGGTCAGTGATTATTTCCCATTCTCACACCTTATTGATTTCACTGTATTCTCATGCCTTATAGCAAAATGCTAAACTGCCCAGGAAACTAGTATTTGTAGAAAGACGTTTCTTGCTACCTAACATGGTTTTGAATAAATGGTTCTGGCCAGGAAATAGCATTCTTATTGAATCTCTCGTATTGTAGGAACAACCAAAACTAAAAATCTGGACACTAATATTGGTTCGTTGAAAGTGAAGTTGAGCAAAGATGTTTTGAAGGAGATTTCAGAAGCAGTACCAGAGAGTGAGATAGCAGGGGATAGAACAACCGATGCTTTTGTTAACTGTTCATGGAAGTTCGCTAATACCCCACCCATGACACAACATTATTAGCGACATTGTGTACTGCTTATTTAGTGTGCACAAGACTGGTCTTTTTTTCCTTACTCTTTGAGTTTCCCAATAATATCACATCATTTGACTTATATTTAATTCTTATTGTTCATGACATGGTTGATTTAACTTTTAAATGATGAATGTTATCTTACCATTTTTTTTTACCATTTTGACTTTTTTATTAATTATTTTTCACTGTAGATAAACCAATTAAAGTCAATTAATTTGACTGAAAAACGAAAAAATTGGCAACGAACTCAATTAATTTATTTTGTAAAACCAACCAAAAAAAAAAACTCCTTATGGACAAATCAGATTTTGTCGGCAAACAATAATTATCTTTAATTGAATTTTTTTGGGTATTTTTCTGGACTGATTGAGACCAATTATTAACTGTCCACATCGTTCCCCTTTAAACTATCGCCTGAGAGGTTTAAAATACTTATATTGAATCATTGAAAACCAATGCCTAAATTAAAATTTCCTCCCCTATTTAATTTCTTTTCAAAATATGCTCCTAATTAAATAGAGGTATTTTTATTTATCAAAGGGAGGAGAGCAAATCATTTAAGAACCTATTATATTTAAAGACAAACTTTAAAACACCAGGATAATATAAACTAACTACGAAAAAAGCCAGCACTTGTACACTAGGATAATATAAACTAACTACGATGCACTTGTTCTCTCTCTTGGTTATTCTCTCCAAGCCAATCCATATCCAACAAATATGAACCCACCACTAAAACCTAGTGACATTACTCAAGCTTTTAATGATTTGACTTTTGATTCATGAATGAGAGAGGATTTGAAATGAATGATTCATGAAAGTAATTTATAAGGTTGTTTCAGTCTAAATATTCCACATAGCCTCGTTCGTTCTTTCTCACACAAACACAGCAATGGCTGCACAGAGCGTAGAGATTCCTCAAGTAAAGCTTGGAAGCCAGGGTCTCAAGGTATAATTCCTAACCCCACTTTGAACTCTTCAACAATATTTTGCTTTACTTGCGAATTTTTGTGTTTTCTTATCTCTTCATTCCAGTAGTTCAATCTTGTTCCTCTGTGAGCAACTCTGCTTTGTGCGTATGATGATTGATTGAACACGACCTTTCTCTGTTCAGGTTTCCAAGTTAGGATTTGGATGTATGGGGCTTACTGGAGTGTATAACGCTCCTGTCCCTGATGAGGTTGGAATTTCAATGATCAAGGATGCTTTCAGCAAAGGGATCACATTCTTTGACACATCAGATGCTTACGGACCCCACACCAATGAGGTTTTGTTCGGAAAGGTAAATAAAGATCTATCATTCTTTGATTCCTATGCTTTGTTGTTTCATGAACTTACAGCTTTATTTTAACTGAAACTCTTTAGGCGTTGAAGGAACTACCCAGAGAAAAGGTTCAGGTTGCCACAAAATTTGGGATTGTCAAATTTGAAGCTGACAGTCTCATAGTAAAAGGGACCCCAGAATATGTTCGTTCCTGTTGTGAGAATAGCCTTCAGCGTCTTGGCGTGGAATACATTGATCTCTATTATCAGCATCGTGTTGACACAACAATTCCCATTGAAGTCACGGTAAGTGGCATGTAAGATCTGAATCTTTCTTCATTGTCCATTGAAATGACTTAAGCTCATTATGAAGAATTTGTTGTTTGGGATTTTGAAAATGATCAGATGGGAGAACTGAAGAAGTTAGTGGAAGAGGGAAAAATAAAGTACATAGGATTGTCTGAAGCTAGCCCTGACACCCTTAGAAGGGCTCATGCAGTTCATCCAATCACAGCAGTGCAATTGGAGTGGTCGCTTTGGACCCGTGAAATTGAAGAAGAAATTGTTCCACTTTGCAAGTAAAACTTTGTGCTAATTATAACAATTATAATTAAATAAAAAAAATTCTGCTTGAGAAACTGATGCATATATAAAATGTCTGTCTACTTGTCCATCCTTGAGTATAGTTTATAGTTGTGAAATTGGGTTTATTCGTTTGCTAACTTATCTTATAATTTTTTATCATTCATGAATTTTCCTTATGATATCACGTTCAGGGAACTTGGGATAGGGATAGTACCATACAGTCCCCTTGGGCGTGGATTTTTTGGTGGCAAGGCTGTCATAGAAAGCTTACCTGCTGAAAGTGTTCTTCTGGTATAGATTAGTGGCCGTAAGCTTTCATTGTTTCTATTCTGTTTTCATTAAACCTGACATCAAAAAAGCCTTAATTATTCATATTGGCCTATGTTTTCTTCTGTCAGTTCATGGAGCCCAGGTTGAATGGAGAAAACCTTGACAAGAATAAGAACATATATTTTAAGATAGAGAAGTTGGCACAGAAGCATAGATGCACACCATCACAACTAGCTCTTGCATGGATTCTTCATCAAGGAGATGATGTCGTACCCATCCCTGGTCAGTAATTTCCCATTCTGACACCTCCATGACTTACGGTATTTTTATGGCTTATTTATGAATAAATATCATTAAAATGGTCGGTACTTCCTAGTGTGATGAGTCTCTTATATCGTAGGAACGACAAAAACCAAAAATCTTGATACTAATGTGGGTTCGATTAAAGTGAAGTTGAGCAAGGATGATTTGAAGGAGATTTCAGACGCAGTGCCAATTAGTGAGGTTGCAGGGGATCGCACAGTTGAAACTTTTCTCCGTTGTTCTTGGAAGTTTGCTAATACCCCTCCCTACAATACCTAGACCGACAGCCTTGTCTATGGGTTTCGGTTTGCAGATGCTATCTACTGAAACTACCAACATACTGCTCAACGGGAGTGGCGTCACGTAGCTGTTCTTTATTCTCTTTGTCGTTTTGCTTCTTTGCTTTCTAGTTGTTTCTCTTCGTACTCTGTTTTCCCATTCCATCTTATCAAAAAGGAAAAAAGTTACCAACTCCATTCCCATTTATCAATCACATTTATAAAAGCGTTTTATATTTCTATTCATACATCATTTTGTATAGCCTAAAAACCAATTAATATTTTTAACTAATTTTTTTGATTAATGAATTAGAAGTACAAACGAGAGGAGCATTTACATTATAATTATTATATGCTTTATATATAAAACATAACGTCCCGTGAGTCGCCTAGATTACACGGCTCAATGTAATGTCCAAGGAATAATGCATGCACAGAGCAAATCTAGACAACGGATGCGACGGATGCTGAATACTGATACTTAAAATGATTCAAAAGGGAAAAATATTGATGGGACAAAAAATAACGGCATGGAAAATTTGCAGCCCCAAATACGACAGAAAAAGTACAAGTACAATACATTTTTTTAATAGAATAAGATGCATCGGTAGTTAGTATACATTTCCTTCACTCATTGACGTCTTTTTTTTTTCTTCCTGGTTTTGGGCAAACCACTCGGTGAGGGTTAGTTTAAATTCCATGCATCTTTCTTTTTTTTATTTGACAAAATCTCATACATCTTCAAGTGTCAAATATGCACCCAACAACTCCTGACACCGCGAATTCACAAGATTTGTTTTTGTTAGACTCGATGCTTCCTGGGACTTTGTCTCACCATTAGAATCGGCACCTGAAGATTAAAGTATATTTATAAGATGTCTCAGTGTCTAAATACAACCAAGATGACCATTGACTAATTCACTTAGGAATAGTCACAACATTTTGTCGCTGCCAATTAAAGATATACCCAAGAAATAACAACGCTAAATATGTAAATATCAGGACCTCGACGTGACAATTATGGTCCATATGAGGAGCAAAAGTGTTCAAATATGGCTCATGAAGTTCTCCACAGAAATTAAAGGAAAAATAACTGTCTTTTCAATTAATGAAGAAAACAACTGAACAGGCAAGCGATTTACAATAAAACCACAACCATAAGCTCAATTTGAAATATACGAGGGAGCAATGAGTAGTTGAGATCACTCACCAAATGTTACTTCTAGAACTCCAATGCGTGAACAAGTCCCTAAACTATTCCACTTCTAGCTGCAGCTACACGAGGAAGGCATATGGAAAGATCATCCAAATTCGGGCTGCTCTGAATGCTTAGCCCATTCTCATTTGCCAAATGCAATAGGCATATGAAACACAAATGAGGAGAGATGTCACTAATAGTGGCAGTAGCTTTACAATCGTCAGGAAAGTTGGCCAGTATTTCCCTGAAAGATACCACGTCCTTCTGCTCCTTTGGAAGGAAAAAGGAGGCGAAAAACAAATCAAAGCAAAAATTAGGATTCATCCTCAAACGAAAAAAAATGTTGATTATCTCGTAAGAGTCTGAGAACAGAGCTATTAAGGCCGAAAAATAGAGCCCTAGCGAAGCTACAGATTCTCGTAGCACATTTATACAGAAAATGAACAAGAATGTTGAAATAAACACGGTATTTCATGAAGAAAGCATAATGCAAAAAGCATTTTATGCTAGTCTGTAGCAGGGGAATGCTGGAAAGAAACAGAAACGAAGAGTGGGTCAAAGCTAAGAAAAATCGAAAAGCAATCTTAGCATACCTGAAGAGGCAGCTGTTCGTTTTCTTGAATATGATCCCAAAGAGTGTTTTTCAGAGCGTGGACATCAACTTGTTTCGAAGTTTTGTCATACTCAACTTCGATTTTATTGACCTGTATATTTGGATTTAAGAGGACCAAAGCTTAAACGATAATTCCCAACACAATTGTCAGTTGAACAGAAATTTAATGATACAGATTATCATTGAAAATAGTATATTTCTTTGCCATGATCGATGCCTAAAATAGTCTCATGTCAAGAGCAGTGTGTGTGCAACCCAACCTGACGAGGCTGAGAAACAAGTGTGGTAGAGTCCTCAGGGTCGCTATGAACGTCCCCATAGTCACCGCCACAAATACTTCCATCTTCGTATGAAGGGAACGAATCGTAAGCATTGCATTGTTCATCAGCTCCCTCCGCAAATACACCTGAGTTTGAAATACAGATGGCAAGACTATGAATTGTTATATATACTAACTTGCTAAAACAATTAGGACATATTGTACTAAAAATAAAGATATATTTGAATCGCAGTGGCACAATAATTTACCTGAGAATTTTTTCACTCTCCTCCCAAGGCACTAAAGAGAGGGAAAACCATTAGAGAAACGGGTAAATATCATTCCAGAGACAACTAGGTAAAAATTTTTGCACTAAAAACAATACCTTCATATTAGGAAGAATAAATAACTTGACAAGATTCTCTGGCTGATAGTGGCAGTCCTCCGGAAGTTTTGTGTTGCAAAGCGGTCTATTTTCAGGGAGCAGTAATGATTTGGGATTCTTTGGAGGAAAAAAGATATCTGCCATTTCTCTATCAAGAAAATTTGCGAAATCCAAATCAACTTCTGCCTGTCTCTTACTTCTGGACAGCTTAGGTTTTAGGGTTGACCCAGCCTCTGACTCATGATTAACCTCGGCACCTGCAAAATAAGATTATAGACCAACAATCATTCTGAACGCCCATACACATAATTATTATGTCTAACTTGTCCCCTGAATTCTACCTTTGGCTTTTCTGTACTTCCAATGATCAGGGCCTGCCCATGCATTGTGCTTTGAACTAAAACCCAGACTTAAGAATAAGTAGTCATCGACATTTTCAAATTTGTCCTCAATATCAGGATCTTGAGGAGGTAATGATTCATTTTCCTACAAAAAATAAACATTTTATCAGAACAACTCATTAATAATGTTAGCAAAGCATTATTTTATCAAAGATCACCGACGATAAGCATAAATTTCCTATAAAATTAGCACACAAACAAACCTGATCATAACTAGGGAAGCTTGCATTAGCATCATTTGAGCCTAGATCATCAACTGTTTGGTCATCATGGTCATCAATCCAAGACGTGCAGTTTCCATAATCTTCTCTGTCAATCTCAATTTCACACTCATTGGATTCACCAAACTCTTCTGGTGCCTTCCGACAAGAAATTTGAAAATCTGATGGCCTTCTATTATTGTCATCAAATTGATTTACTATAGTCCTGAGAGTTGGAGAAATTTCATCCTTCATGCGCATGTTCAATACCATCTGCTCGACACATTCTATATAATGACAAGTAAAACACAATTATCGAATATGAATTGAATGATTATATTATTAAAAGACAACGATACGGCCAAATCAAAAGCAACACACCTTTGGCAAAAGAAAGATCAATCGTATCTGAAATATCATCTTCATTCTCATTTGTCATGCACTTTCCAGGAACTTCCTGTGAATCAAAGAGGACTCTACATTTACCATATACACTAAGATTATTCATTAAAAGACCCTTCGCTCCACCTTCGTCAAATTGTGCTGATGTCTGGTGATAGAGTGGATCCACGGCAAATGCAGCTGAAAAGACGTATATATTTTCAGCACTATTAATTCCAAAACTCAAACAAGTAACAAGAGATAAAATTAGACTTGATATCACCATCAAACTTCTTCACATTAAGAACCTCAAAAGACGATTCCAGTGTTGACAAAGGTGATAACTGCATGAATAAAAAACTGTTACGACTTACAACTAAGCATATAGTTTAGTTAAGCAGGTGTGTCCAGAGATTCAAAGACCATTGACCTTTGTGTCCATCTGTTTTTTGCTACCTTCTTGTCCTTTTTCAACATTATCGTTCTCCAGAGCAGTATCTGACATGACAAGCATTAGAATTAGTAAACAGCAAATAATTGTATAACCAAAAGTTATATACAACAGATTTTCAAAACATTCACAAGATACCATATCCACAATATGACCAATGGTGTATTATTAAAGACGTTATATAGGATTTCTGTCTTGGAGAATAGACATTGTATAGATGTTTGCATGAAATTTTTGAAATAAAAAATTTAACTAGATAAACCTTCATCTAAGTTTGACACGCACCTCAAATGACAGGAGCATGTCCATGCTTTTTGTTCTTGTTTGAACTTATTAAATTCAATGAAAATTGGTCACCATTATCTTATCAAGTTGCCCGTAATATTATAGGCACTAATTCTTTTGCAGAAAATGATTTTGAACATTAAGTTGTTTAAAAGTAGAATGTAGATATTAAAACTGAGTCTATATCAGAACAGAAATTATTAGGCTCAACATGTTAACTACGGTAACCTTGTTCAGTTTCTTGGCCTGCTCTATTCATTCCGCCAAGGACTTTATAAGCTTCAGAATGCACTGAATCCACCCTTAATGCATAAATCTTGACTCCAGCTTCAAGTGTACAACTTGCCTGCCAAAAAAAAATTGATAGAATATCTTGATCATAGATGCATAATTTTGCTAATCTTTCACGCCTGAGTTCCCTTCTGTTCAATCGTAAATGAAGAATTCAATTCGACATAATTTAGTGGAGTATGCCGCGGCATGCGTATAACTATTAATTCATAAAAAATAATTAAAATTTCCAATCGAAGATCTCTAAGTCTTTGGAACGATCAGTGTCTGAAAATCGGACTAAACATTTAATATTTTGATGTACTTCTGTACCCAAAATATGTCCAGATCAAGTGATAATTAAGAATCGCGCTTCGTGACTTCCTTCATCAACATAACGTACCTTTTGGAAATTCGTCTCCACATCATTTTCTTCTTCAACTTTAATGATGTCAGTAAGGTGATCAATCAAATTCAGCTCCCATGTATTTTTCTGATTAATTTTCTGCACCAAAAAATCCAATATTAAAAAACCTCAACATAATTGGAGTCGAATCATAAGCTCAAGGGACAAGAACTATCACTCCAGCTTTATTTTGAGTGCAAAAATGGCCTAAAACTATCAGTGTGCATATAGATTGCCAATGGCATGGATTTACGAGCGCACTCAATCTCATGTATCAAAATAAACTCTACATCTCTATTGAGTTCTAGACTATAAGCTTCCTGACAAGAATAAAACGATAAAAAAATGCAAGTTCTTGGTAACAACAAAAGGGTTCAAATCACTATAAAAAATTACTACCAAATTACATTTTCACTGGCAAGCTTAATGCAGTTCTGTAGCAAATCGAATATCTGCTGCTTGTTGAGACAGGGATCAGAATTATCATCCAAAGATTGTGACTGTAATTTTGCAGCCACGGCCTTGCGGCGGATGGCAGCAGCGCGGGCAGCGCGGGCCTGAGCGCGTTCGAGCTGGTCGTCGTTGGAGCCCAAGAAAAAAGGACTTGTAGGAGATTGGATGCGAGCAGACATAGGGAGCCTCTGCTTCTGACCAATCGTGGGATTAGGACTTAGGGTTTCCGCCATGGAAGATGGATCAACAAATCTACAACAATTCAATTCAAGTGGAGATGGTTTCAGTGGAGTGTTTCGGGGAGTTGAATTCTGAGCAGAACTTTTGGGTTGGGGCTCTCCCGTTCGGTTTAGTTCTGGGAGTTCGATTTAAGATTCATAATGCAACCGTGGAGTTTCCGCCATACTAGTAATTTGAATTGGTGGAGCCAGACTCCTTGCCAAAAAATTAAAAATAAATATATACTATGTCGTAACGAGAAGTTAGCATAGCGAGGGTGGGAAAAGTATAGGCCTATTGGGCTGCATAAATACGTCATGGCCCAAATCTGAGTAGAAAATGGCGACATTGGCAACCATGATTGAATAAAATAGAAATCACATTGTTCAAATGAGATGGGAGTTAAGAGTAATAGATTTATATATTATAAGAATATGAGTTCAATTTTTATTATTGTTATGAGAGTTTATTTAATAGATAATCTCATAAATCTCTTATAAGTATTTTTTAAATTTTAGGGCTGTACCTAACTTTAGTGAGAGACAGATGTCCCCCTACTTAAATTTTTTTTTGTATAAGAAAATATTCAAAAACAATGATTGGGTAAAAACCATTGTTTTAATGTATAGTGCAAACATGAAATCCACAACTTGAAAAAAAAAATGTTACTTCCCATATTTGAAAAATAATAAAAGCCTAATCTTTTGATTGTAAAATAGATAGCAATATTCTTGTGCAACATGAGTGTTAATTTTTCTTTTATAAAATATACATGTAAATCAGCCAGTAAGAGTATTTTATTTTTTAGATAGATCTAACGTATTCATTGCCAATAGCAATCCCCTCTTATCGTAAACTTTTTAGAAGAATTTTAGTGTTAGTCATGGGATTTTTTTCGTACACATTATTAAGGATCAATAACCCTAAATAGATACTTAAAAAAACCCAATTAAATACTATATGTACTAAGCTCATGGCCAGTAAAAGTATTAATTATATAGTCGTGTATATAGCATCATAGAATATTATTCTTACGACATTCAAATTTGAATGCACAATACTTTGAAAAAGATATAACAAAAAAGAAGCATAAGAATCATATGGCAGGTGAATATTAATTTATTTAGTAACAATTGTAATTTAAAACAATATTGAGGTTTTGTTTTACTCTCACATTAACATTCTACAAGAAAGCCTAAAATCTATTAGGAGTTGCTTATGCGCCAAAGATGACATTAACCCATAAATGTAAAGTAGCATTCAACAATCAACAATCAGTTTCGAAGCTGAAAAACCGATTATCCACAAAGACAATTATAACAAATGTATGGACTAATCTTTCTGCACGGTTCAAGTAAATGAAGTAACCTAGCTTGTTTCATACCAATAAATCCTTCAATCTCAGGATGTTTAGATTTTAATCACTTAAAGAATGACTACGCTCAGTTAAATTAAGCTATAGTAATAAACACGTCGATTGATGTGTACAAATGGCAATATCAAGCAAACAAGGAGCAGTATCCCCCCAACACCCAGGTTGAACCATCCACCCTCTTTTACAAGCGTGCAACAACAACAGTAGGCCTTCTTTGCTCTTTCGATGACATTCTCTTTTCATAACGCCACGCAGCAGCAACACTTTCTGGCATGGTAGAAGTATTGTTTAAATAGCATCCTAATTGGAGGTCCTCATCAAGATCGCTATAAAGCAGCCTAATAAAGCACCAGCAACAACCTGTACGCCAAAAAAATTGCCATAAACCAGAATATCCAATTAAACAAATATTTAGACACAGCCAGACAGGAATACTGAATATCCAGCAAAAAACACGACAAACCTGAAGAGGAGTATGACCAAGTGAATCACGCAGTGGTCTGACATTGGACAAAGGATGTTCTGGTGGTAGCTCACATACAATTTGATTCAGCAACTGTCGTGGACACAAACATTAAAATGACAGAAAGCATATGGAATAAGCATTCATTATATAAGGTGTGTTGGAAGAAGATAAGTAACAAAGGCAGATATTAAACAAAAGAAAATCAACAAAGTTAACATTAAGTAAAGAATCTTACTTCCGCCTGCCGACCTGCATGAAGTCTAACTCCTGTTGCATCATACATTACCTATAAAGTTCTCACAAAAATTAATGATCCCCACTTCACTGGAAGAAGCACGTAGTAATCCAACTAGAAAGCAAGGAAGTGAGATCATCAAAGAGACAAGGATACTCTCCCAGGGATTAAATTACTCGTACAAAAAGAGGAAATAATAATTATATAGGACATGGATGATTTATTAGGAAATGGTTGTGATATGTAAATGTAATAAATAAGAGAAACTGATTCCTCTGTTCTTTCTCTCTTCTATCTATCTCTCTCCCTTCTCTCTCACTTCTTCTGTTTCTCTCCCTTTCCCCCTCTCCCTCTCTCTTTCCTATCTTTCTTACACATCAGGTTACTTATGTATTTTCGTCAAAGCTATTAAGCCTGGAGAAGGAAATAATCAGAATGCTATCGTATATGCCAGTGTTTACTGCATAACATCACAATAAAAAAAACTTTTTACTATTAAAATAACAGATCCAAACTTTCACGGTCTGTAAACTATGTATACGAGAAGCATAGTAAGTTGATCTCAAACTCAGATACATTGTATTATTTATTACTCATCATTAGATCTATCATGAAGATCATAAATATGGTAAGGTTTCGTGAATATCTCATGATTTATCAGAGAATTTGAGGTTCCCAAAAGAGATCCACGCACATCAAATAAAAGAGTATTCATTCAGGGTGTAGTTATAATTTTCTCTATTTACTCCCTAGACTCACAGAAGGTCATTGTTAAACTTAATTCTTCACAAAAGAAAGACTTGTGGCTTCTCATCAACACTACAACTTATGTTGACCGAATACATAAGAATCTGGAAAGAGCTGAATGAGTAAAGCTTATACCAAACTGAAATGCAAAACCGCATAATAACTAATATAAAAGTATACAAATGAAGGCAAAAATGTTAAAAATTCATAAGTTAGGCTAATGAGAGAAAAGGGCAGTATATTTGATCATAAATGTACCTACCACACATGCCAAGACTACAGCAACTGCAAAAGCAGGTGACCCTGTTCCCTCTTGGAGACCTATAGCCACTGCTAGAGCTGACACAGTAGCAGAATGTGATGAAGGCATTCCACCTGAATCAAGCATCCTTTTAGAATCCCATCTCCTTTCCTTATACCTGAGTATCTAGGAGAAAAATTTGGAAAACTTGAGCTCATCTTACTTAGGATTGTTGGAACAAAATTATTCAAGAGCCTAATGTGCAAGTGCATTATTAGGTATCAAGAACCTCAAGTTTTATCACACTTGTGAAGTCCAACTTAACATGTCAACAAACACATGCATAAGTCATACAGAATATAAAACTAAAGAGTTGGCTTCACATATAAAACAAGAAAGAGTTTAAATCATGAAACCAATCGATAAAATTTTATCAAAATCTCAACATTATGTGAAGAGGTTCTAACTAAACAAGTGCCTAAATTCTTTGAAGGATGAAACACAGAAGTTGATTCAAATTTCAGCTAACATCTAAGAAAGAAGAAAAAAAAGCAGCAGCTCCACGGTCTTCCATAATAAAAATATTAAGAGGTGTAAATTAGGGCTTAAGGTCTCCCTTTCATGCTCTATTTTCTTAATAAAAATGATCACACAATACGGCCAATGCAAACAACATATCCTAGATATTCTGAATACTAAATCTAATCATCATTCATCAATCCTTCCTGGAAGGGAAACGCAAAACTACTTGGAGTAGTAATGTAAAAACACTAAAAGCATACCCTGAATCTGCCTAGAAAATTTCCATTTCACTATTCCTTGGATCAATAGAAATTAGAAGGTATAGGAGAAAATATTCATTCCCACTGGACCAAGTGACCAATAATAGACGCTAAATTTTAAACCTCTAGATCTAACATAAATTATCAACAGCAGCACTATTCTTCGAATATAAACCTATAGACCTAAAATTGCCGCATTCTATGACGATCCTGCTCGTCAAACTTAAATAGAGCTCAAGGAGTTACAAACCCCTCTGGCTTCTGTGTAATAGATGAGGAAGTAAACGATTTTCTGTGGCAGTAGGAAAAATACTGAGCTGCAAATCAGTATGTGGAAAACTGAGTGCGGTAAAGATCATAAACTAAATCCACCGGTGAATAAAGCAATGAAACAAATAAAAAATAAATAAAATGGAAGCATACCCAAAAAAATAAGATCTACATAAACCTTGAAAAATTAAAAAAGAAAGAAGGGGCGTAAGCACAGACCAGGTGGTGAAGATTTTCAGAAGTTGGGCGAGCGCAAACGCAAGAAACGCTGAGAGAAGGGGCAGATTAGATGGGAGCAGAGATGTAGGAGTTGCGACAGATGACGTCGATTGGGTAGCCGCATTGACATCCGCCATTGTCATCACTTCATCCATGGAACAGAGAAATGACTGCGAAAAACACCAATTGGTTACCAAAATCGCAAGCTCCTTCTATCTCCGGCGACAGACTAAGTGGCGTGAGAGAGATGGCTCTGAGTTCGATAAGCAGATGGGATGGGTTTCAGCAGGTGCACATAGATTAAATATTTGGCGATCCAGAAGGAGGAAGTAGTCTGTCAATCGCGACGTTCCTCCTACGGATGATATCGGCGATTGGCCCAGTGACGCATAAATTCCAAACGATGGCCTAAAACAAAAACATTTCACGGATTAATTTAATTTACAATTTACAAGATGAGACAAAAATTAAAGCATTAATTTTATGGTTACAAAAAAAGTTGGCTCACAATGATGTAAGAATGATTATACAATATATTTTTTTAATAATTTTTTGTAGAGGCGCTTTATTTTAGCTCATGAAAAATAAAAACCCTTATAGAATGATTTTTCTATCAAAATATATAATGAAGATTGAAACTAGGCTTTTATAAAAACAAGGCAAATAATGGTATTTCTAATAAGGATTGAGCGTTAAAATGTCAAAGTGCCTGATTGTTGTCCCAATAAGTTGAGTCCCTTAACCGTGATTATAATTAAGTACGTAAAGAAGTTTCAAAATCTTCCAAGAAGTTGCGAGAGACCTGGGAAAACTTTTGAGCAGGCAAAGACAAGATAATTCTCCCTCCTTTTTGTATGATTGATACAGGAGAAAGGCATCTATCAGAGTTTTTTTATTAAAAAAAATAAAAGAATTAAATGGGGAGGGGGGGAAGAGAGAAGTCATCTCGCCAATAGATTCCTTAGCCAAATCATAAAGCCATGTCTGCAATTCTTAAAATGCGAAACAAACTAGAGATGTTCATACAAGAAACCGCGTCCTTCACTCTCATTTTTGCCCCACGCGTCTTTTTAATCTGTTTTTTTCATCACTTGCACAATAGACTTGGATAAAAGTGAAGAGCCAAAAGAATCGTATTGATACTTAGAGATTCATATAGTTATTATAGGGGAAAAAAAACTTTGAAATGAGTTGAAGTTGAAAATACCATGTTATCTTCGATTGGAATTATCATCAGTTACAAAACCAGCTTCTTCAAATTGGTGGAATTTTCGTCTGTGTCAGAAGAATCTCCTTCAATCATCAGTAACCGCCCAAATACTCACAGGTGTACGTTTCATTACGTCTAGATGTGTGCAAATATAGAAGACAACCTCGAAGGAAAGGTTAAGTATCTAAAGAGGTGAGGACTCACGGGAAAAACCAGAAGAGACATGTTATGCAAGAAACCTTGAACAAATTTATAGTAATTTTTTTCAAGGGCTTTAGAAGTTTGCCACCGTACAAGGAAAGGAAGATAATGTGTGTAGACACAAAAACATCAACATTAAAGCCTTCTAATACAGAAAGTACTGCATTACTACCATGCATGGCTGAGTTCATAAAATGCATCCTTCAATTTTCACTGGGGGGCAAACTAAATCGAAGTGTGCTTCAGCTGAGTTCAACAATATCTTATTTTCCCCAGTCTCGCTCTTGGAGAAAAGGAGATGGGACAGCCCCTGGATTTTGGACCTCTAGGAGGATCAGTTCCATGTATGCAGGACTGGATTTAACCACGGACATATATATATATATATATATATGTGTGTGTGTGTGTGCGTCTTCCATGGAACACCAACCTGCGCAACGCTGTTTCCATGTAACTATGGTCCTAGGAAAGCCTTTAGCCCTGGGGACCAGCATATCCATATTGTGTGGAATATACCATCATAATTTTAATTATAAAAGTTAATTATTTTTTTTAACAATTAATGAAACCAAATTAAATTAAATCTTGGAAGATAAATTTATATTATATACTTATCAATCTATTTAAATTAGTTAATTAAGTTGTATATTAGTTATAATTGATTGATTTACTTTTATATAAATTTATCTAAAAAAATTAACTATATTTTATAATTATAAATAAAAATAGTATAAGATAAAATAAATTAATATCTTATAATTTAGGATCACAACTAATTTTTAAGTAAAAAATAACTTCAAGGGGAGGAATGATAAAGCCTATGCTTAGAAATGGAGGAAACCAATTAGTTGAATTGAAGCCAAACAAAGGTAGCAAAATTACCGGCATGCTCCGCGGAGATAACCAGAAGAAGAACCCACCGGCATACACAGACGGAGCGCCCTTGGCCATATATTAAGCTTCAAAAATAGAATAATATTATTTTTTGTGGTAAAACCAATAATAATTTTTATTATTATAAAGTTATAATAATAATATATACCATGAGTGACCAAACATGAAAGTTAAGTTAAATGATCAAGAAGAATTTTAGACAGAGACAAATGTTCTGTGCATGGGATGGGCAGACGGCCTGCCTTGCCATCCTAGCTCCGTTAACTTTAATTTATTAGTTTATTTATTTTTTCATTACTTCGAAAAGAACAAAATCTGCTATAAACGCAGCTTTGATAATTCCCTTTCTATCCTGTTAGTTGGAGAAAATAGAAGATGCCACAATAGAAGCCAGCAAAGAAGCCCCCGGGCTCGGACCCCAATAAATAAAAAGAGTTCCCTCTGCAACATGATCTCTCGACCACGTAGGCTCCTTTGTTCTATTTGACAAACGCGTCTGCAAGTGCAAGCTCTATCAGAAAATAAAAATAAAGTCATGGTTTTCTCCGTATAATTTTGCTTGTTTATAACTTTCCCTAAATTTTACCTTACATAACACAGTTTCTATATTTTTCTACCATTTATAATTCAATTTTTATAATTTAATTATTTAAAAAAACTATATTTTTATAAAATTTATAAATTAAAATTTTAAATATTTAAAACTTCGAAAGACTCAATAAGTTAAATATCAAT
Organism: Leucaena leucocephala; assembly: GCA_037074615.1. NCBI lineage: Eukaryota > Viridiplantae > Streptophyta > Magnoliopsida > Fabales > Fabaceae > Leucaena > Leucaena leucocephala. The sequence continues at coordinate 2,577,970 of CM073546.1, read as the reverse complement.
AAGTAAATCAATTTTAACTTAATTAAAATTATATAAATTGAACTTAACAAAGTCAAAAATTAAATAATAAGTCTTATTTAATTATATTATAATCATTAGAAAAATAAATTCCCCGTTTAATTGCACCTTATTATTTTCCTTCAAGATATCGGTTTTTGGCAAGTATTTTTCTCAGATCATAATCCTCCGTCAATCAGAACAGAAGAAGAAAATTAAAATGTCTTCCAATACTTCAGGTCATTCTTCCAGTGTTCACCCTCCGCGATCTGTGGTGGAGGACTGTCGTGGCGTACTTCAAGTTTACAGGGACGGTTCCATCGTACGCTCTCCAAAGTCAAGCTTCAACGTTCCCGTCCACAACGACGGCTCTGTTCTGTGGAAAGATGTCATTTTTTACTCTACCTATGACCTTCAGCTTCGTCTCTATAAGCCCGCTGATTCGTCCTCCTCCTCCAAGCTTCCCATTTTCTACTATATCCACGGTGGTGGCTTCTGCATCGTCTCCTTTACCTGGCCTAACTTTCACAACTACTGCCTCCGCCTCTCTTCGGAACTCTGGGCCGTCGTCATCTCGCCGGACTATCGTCTGGCTCCGGAGAACCGACTCCCAGCCGTTATAGATGACGCATTCGCGTCGGTCAGGTGGCTCCAGGCTCAAGCCAAGAGCGAGGACTCGGATCCGTGGCTGAGAGAAGGGGCCGATTTCAACTGAGTGTTCATTTCAGGCGACTCCACCGGTAGAAACATTGCTCACCATCTGGCGGTTGGACTGGGCGGTGCTTCGCCCGAGTTGGCGCCGGTTCGGGTCAGAGGTTACATCCTTCTGGCACCCTTCTTTAGTGGCACCGCCAGAACCCAATTGGAGGCTGAAGGTCCAAAAGACGCATTCCTCAATTTAGAACTCATCGACAGGTTCGTGGATTATAGTTTTCTCATTGTGTAAAAACTTTATATAAGACATTCAAATCCCCAACGGCACAAAAAGCCAATTGCTCAGTTTCTGTGTGTCTGTTTTTTGCATAATGAATCAGATTTTGAAGGCTTTCTGTTCCAATTGGAGCTGACAGGGATCATCCCCTTGTGAATCTATTTGGGCCATTGAGCAAGAACTTTGAAGGCGTTGATCTTGATCCAATACTATTGGCAGTTGGAGGAAGTGATTTGCTGAGAGATAGGTGTAAGGATTATGCAGATAGGCTTAAGAGTTGGGGGAAGAAGATAGAGTATGAAGAATTTGGAAGGAAAGCAACATGGATTCTTCACTGTTTATCCTAATTGAGAAGATGCAAAGAAGTTGATGCTAATCACCAAACAATTCGTACAGAAATGTTCATTCTGAATCCGTATGATCCAGACAAATTCGCAGCTCTTGAATTTCCTGCCAAAACTCTTCCATAAGGTTCTTACCACAAATGAACTAGAGAAACCAGTTTATTAACTAGCTGAGTTGCAAAACAAGAACAGCGCCATGTTTCAGTTAAAAAATTTCACTTAGAACCTTTTCCGAGTCACCTCTTTGTTTAGATGAGGCAAGATCAACTATATATCTTTAATATAAGATCTCTTTTATAATATAATTTATATCTAATAATTTTTACATTAAAAATTTGAGAAATTTTTACTTATATCCTTTATATGTACGTGTTATCTAGGTATTGAGGGGACACGTCACAAAGAAGTGAATTCATGAGATGTTTTCTAATTTGCAAATGCTTGAGTAATGACTGCATCCAAAAGTCTGTTGGTATGGACGTTACGATGGTCAAAAATCAAATTGAGAATGAGAGGCCTAGAGCTTGAAGTACACATTTAGAGTCATGTTATGATTCTGGATAGAATCATCTTCCGGGCATCGAAGGTTATTGATGAAGGTGAGTAAAATGCCCACAATTTAATGAATTTGTCAATAATCTAATATTATTTTATCTATTTAAATTTGTTTAAAATAGACTCTTAATGGGCGAGTATGTTCACCCTATAACCAATATATATATATATATATATATATTTTATTAATTTATTATATTATATTTATTTAAATTTATTTTTATTATATATTAATATATTTTTTAAATTTATTTTATAGAAGTTAAGGTAGCTCCTTTTATAACTATCACAAATGAATATAATGTAGATGATGTATAATCATAATCTAATTAAATAATAAAGATTATCATTGATTATATTATATAAGTATTGTGGACTGTGTAATTATAAATTTATAATTATTATTATAATATTTTATTTTCTGATTTTATGATAAACAATCATGTCATATATATTATTATTGTTTTATTCTCATGATTATTAGAACTTTAAATATATTTAAATAAAAAAATATTTTTATATTTGATAAATAAGATGTCTATACTTATTGAAACTTAAACAGGTTTAGCATAACCCATATAATACGATTTAAACGGGTTAAGGTATATGCATGAGCTAATCTGTACCAAAAAAAAAATGAATAAGATACGACGGATTAATCTACCCTACCTATTGCTCAGCCCTATTATTCATACCTTTTAATTTTATCCAATTGGCAATGTCGTTGATCCTTTTCAATTTTATCCGATTGTCAATATCATTGACGAGATCCTACTGCTTTCATAAACTTGTTTTATGTTTACGTTATGTCGCCGTAATTTAAGATTTTATCTTTTTCATGGTAGCAAAATAAAAAGAAAATTAATATTTTATCTTTTTATTATTCATTTAAATTATTTATTTCTTTGTTTTTTTTAAAAAGCAACCTTTATATCCTACCAAACATAAATGAGGATGGAAAGAAAAACCAAATCAAGCCCGGGGATTTTATTCTTTCACTAAGCCGACGGCAGCCAGAACAAGTAGTGTTGAGAGGATTGTTTCCTCTTTCTTTCTCTTTGGAGATTTCTATGGAATATTTCACTCTGTTGGTTTGGACGTGCTAAAGAAGAAACGCTGGAGCATTTTGTTAATTTCATACCCTTATGTTCAAGTTCTTTGGTCTAGTTGCTTCTCCATCAGATTCAATGTCCTTTGCATTCAATCCTTTACAATTTGGCTTAAGACTTCGCTGAGAGCACTTCATGATGAAGGGCATTCACACTCATCAGTCATCGTCCAAGGAATCATCATCACCTTATTAAAGAAGGACGAACAGGAAAATCTTCCGTCATATTCTTATTTGCAAAGACGGGTCCCCTATTAGGCATCTCAAACGGGAAAAGATATACAACAGCTGTAGGGTCCATAGTTAATAAGATATATATTTTTTAAAATATTTTAATTAGTTTTTAACTCTTTTATATATCTCTTTTATTTAATTATTATTAAAAAAATATTAATAAAATAATTTTAAAAAATAAATTTTATATTTATGACTAATATTAACTATTTAATTATATCTTATATTTATTTTGTAACAATATTTATATCTTAATATTACTTTGATTTTCATTAAAAAGAAAGAAAGGATTATTTTTTATTTTTTATAAAAATATTATCAAAATATTAAATTATAAAAATAAGTCATGAAATTAAAATGGTTAAAACTTAGTCTGAATAATTTAAAACCGTAATAACAAATATTTTATAAAAGATAAATCTACCACTTGGGATGCTAATTTTCCATATATGAATAATTCAAGCAAAAAACTTCTCCTTTGCCCTAAATAAATCTTCACGTTCGCCAGCCGAGAAAGCATTAGGAACTGTAACTCCAACAATATAAAGAAGGGCGTTAAAGGACAATTTTGGCTTAAATAATATTTTTAAACTGTTATTTAAGTTTAATTTAATTATTAATTTAATTAAATATATTAAACTAACAAATTCATTTATTATTTATCTTACTTTTTTAAGATTAAATTTATAAATAAATAAAATAAAAAATATTTTTTTTAAATTTCTCATTAATAAAATATTATTCTCATGAGATTATATTTTATTTTAAAAATAATATATATTATTTTTTAAATAATTATTAAAATATAGTCTATTGAAAGCAATATTTTAATAATAATAGATTTTATAGAAATATTTTTTTATTTATAAATATGATTTTAAAAAAATAAAATAAATAATACGTGTACTAATTAATTTATTATATTTGGTCTAACTCAATTTAGATAATGATGAGGGAATATTAAATAATTTTTTTTGAATACCCAACATTTATAAATACAAATTTATAAAATAAAATTATACTTTAACTTATAATAAAATATTATATTAATTATATATGATATATTATATTAATATATTAATAAATTAATAGTCCAATTTATTTTTAATAAATAAGTGGAGAACTTCCGGACGATATTACTGAGAAAAAAAATTGCAAACAAATAGGGCACGTGTAGAAACTTTTAGGGCAGAGAAGAAGGGCAGGATGGTAACTTCAACGCAACACACGGCATATTCGACTTTTCCTCGGTAAATGGCAACTTCCTCTCTTCGGAGTCCAACCTCCTTCAGGTTTGGTGGGCGGGCGGTAATTGTGAATCTGACCTCAGCTTGGTCTCCTCTCCTTGTTTATCATTTTATAAGATTGTTCAGTTCCAATTCCATTATCCAAACGACCCCGAGAATTCTCTCACATCTTCTCTCTCTCCATATCCAGAATAATAGGAAAAAATTGGCGATAATTGTTCTGCTCTTGATCTGTTGGATTGATTATTTTTATTGACTGGATTGGGCAGCGAAAATGTACAACGGTATGATGGATCCTGAGATGATCAGAATCGCTCAGGAGCAGATGAGTCGTATGTCACCCGCCGAGTTTGCTCGGATCCAACAACAGGTCATCTTCTTTCCACCGTTGATTTCTTGTTTTTAGTAGCTATCTTTCTGAAATTGTCGTAACTGTAAATGTAATTCCATTCACCCCGTTTCGTTTGAATCCTGGATACGAAGTGAGACCGATCCATTGCGAATTTGATGCCCTTCGATGGGGAATCGATTTGCCTTAGTAATATATCCTTTTGGAAAAAGGGCAAAATACGAGGTTAGTTATTGGGGACGGAGCAGAAGAGGAGTTGTTCCTAAGGAGTATTTCTTATAAATTCGTAGTTGTAAAGATGCGTATGGTATATGACTAAAGAATGATGATAGAAGTTTAGCTTGTTTTTTTATCTTTAGCCTTTGTTAAGTGATAATGTCTTGTGTACCCTGAATTTTGAACGTTAGATAGAACAGGTGTTTGTCTTGAGTCGCTTGACATAAAATATCCTTTTTTGGAGCTTGACTTCATGACACATTATGTCATTTAAACCAATTTTCAAACGGAGAGAAATTTGGTATTTGATGCCCACGAACTGTTTCCTTAGTCTTTCAAGATGTTGCTGTCATGAATTAAATCCTGCAAAGTATAACTCATCCTCTGTCGTTTTATGCTCATCATTTAAAAATGGAATTTCAGATGATGTCTAATCCAGAGTTAATGAGGATGGCCTCAGAAAGCATGAAGAACATGAGGCCTGAAGACTTCAAACTTGCTGCCGAGCAGTTAAAGCATACTCGTCCTGAACAGATGGCTGAGATTGGTGAGAAAATGGCAAATGCAACACCTGAAGAAATTGCAGCTATGCGTGCCCGTGCTGATGCGCAGATTAAATATGAATTAAGTGGAGCTGAGATGTTGAAGAAGCAGGTGTGTAGCATTAGTCTTTAGGAATAATTGATCAATATTATCTTTGTTAAGTATTAATTGGCAGTCAGAGATTTATTTTTAAAGCCACGAAGTATGTGTCACTTGAGAATTGAGATTAATCCAAGTTGAAAGAGAAAGACAAGACTGAAAGCCGGACTAAGTTCCAAAAATTTCGTTCTGTTCTTCTCAATTGAAGATTGTTATGATCATAAGTTAGGCCGCCCTGAAGGCCAAAATTCAGCCTCGCAATTTCTTTTTGCTCAAAGAAAGCTTCATAAATAAAATTATATTTTATCCTAGTTTAGTTCCAAAGTAATGTCCGAGCAGAAAATCCAGTGCATCATTACATAATACTAGGGTCGGAAATGGCATTCCATCTGTTGCGCTTACAGTTTCTCAGTTCTTCTGAAAACAAGTTGGTGTGATTCCATGAACTAGGTACCTTTCTGGACTAAAATTAAATTTTGCAGGGCAACGAACTCCATAATCAAGGAAAATTCCATGAAGCGATGCAGAAGTATTGTCTTGTAAGTGCTCTTTTGTGACTTTTAATTGTCTTCCTGATTCCCCCTTTTTCTCTCCCCCTCTGTTTCTGCATGAGATCCTTCATGTCATGCATCTGTTAGTTTTAAAGGCCTGATTTCTTCCTTTCAATTTATCTTCTAGGCCAAGCAAAACGTTAGAGAAATTCCATCCTCCCAAAGTAGAAAGCTTCTTTTAGCATGCTCGCTCAACTTGATGTCTTGTTACCTGAAGACAGGGCAGTATGATGAATGCGTAAAAGAAGGTTCTGAGGTAACTATAATTTCATTCTTTTATGATTGCAAAATACGTTCTTACTTGTTAACTATAACTTCAATAACCAGGTATAATATTTAAGTAGCAGTGATATGGGGATAATAGCCTGCAAGATGATAAAAAATGATAGTAAAGAAACTAACATTGTGATTATAACATGTAAGAAAATTTCCCTTTTTTTTTGTGCATATGTAACTTGACAAAGGGTGTACTCTATTATATTATAATTATAATTATCACAATTAGGTTTTTATAATTGGTAATTTTACATGAATGCATTACTGTGCTTAACTACTCACTACTGTAGGTTTTGTCGTATGACCCAAAAAATCTTAAAGCTCTTTATCGAAGAGGTCAAGCATATAAGGAACTTGGTATGCTAAAGGTGTGCTTCCACTCCTTATATTAGGATTTGTTTAGACTTTTGAAGGCATTTGTTGTTCTAATATACTTATTTTATTTGCTGATATTCATATCTTTAATTCTTTTAGGATTCTGTTAATGATTTGAGCATGGCATATGAAGTTTGCCCAGATGATGATACAGTTGCAAAGCTCTTAAGGTTCAATGCTGCTCTCTTCCACGTACATGCAGTTTTCTTCTAATGAAATGTTCTTTGACCTCCTATATGATACGTGCTACTATTTATATATTTATAGTCTTTGTGATTGAAGAGCCTATGAGTATAAGTGATTTTCATTAGATATTCCTATAATTAAAATGTAAGCAACGGATGGTCGTTTTCAATTCCATTACAAGGATAGGATGAATTTGACCCGCCGTTTTATTGCATTGAATGTTTACATCAGGGAGACCAAGGAAATGTTGGCAGAGGGTGGTGGCGAGCATGCACCTAGGGGTAAGTCCCCCCCCCCCAAAAAAAAAGGAGTATTTTTTCCATTTACTTTGTCCCAATCCCCTTAATGAGAGATTTTATTTTGTTATAGGATTGGTAATTGAAGAAATAACTGAAGAAGACCAGAATGTTCCAGCACAAAACGTTGGAAGCTCATATGTGGAGCAACCAGTGGCTCAGCCAAATACTTCCAACGAGTCTTCTAAGAGTTCCAGTACAGTCATCAATGAGAATTTAAAATCAAATATGGAGGGTTTAAATGCACTGAAAAATGATCCTGAATCTATCAGGCAAGTTAGCATTTTTGTGAGCAATACCGAGCCCCTTTTTCTAAATATCCATCCTCCATTTGGGTTAACAGAGCTATAATTTTTTCATTAGCTATTGTCAAACTGATCTATGATGAACCCTAATATTTCGATATGTATTCTTTACAACCTATGAGCTGGCCCCAATTTACATGGAGGAAATCAATTGAATAATTTATTTGCTGCCTTTTGCAGTCAATTGTTTTTTTTTTTTGTAGAGAGGATGGGCTACTTGAACTACTTGTTTGAAGCTTGCTGCTTTGTGAAAGTCTGGTTAGATTGTGAAGTGACATTTAGCTTTCCAAAACACTTTCTCGATGTGAATGTTGGGAATTCTTGAAACCTTACCTCTCAAGGAACCTTGTAATAGATTGTCTATTGGACCTACTTTGGTCCCTTTCTCTTCTAGCAATCATTTCTGGGCCCAACATTCGTTTTATGATTGTGGTTGGCATTGATTTGTGAGGAAAATTTGGACTTGTGTGCTTGTTTTTCATATTTTGGTATTTGATACTTTCTAATTATGCAAGATTTCATGCTATCCTGACATGAAGTATTCATCAATTCCCTTGTTCCCCCATCCTATATATTTTTCTTGCTGTTAATTGGTGTCTGTGAAATCATTTGAACTTTATTTTTGTTTTCTATAGATCATTCCAAAATTTCATTTCAAATGCCGACCCTGCCACTCTCGCTTCTTTGAATGCCGGACAATCCAAAGATGTGTCTCCTGATATGATTAGAACTGCCTCAAACATGATTGGCAAAATGTCACCACAGGAACTTCAAAAAATGCTTGACATGGCTTCCTCGTATCAGGGGGACAACCCATTTTTAAGAGGATCCCCTGATTCTACTATCAACCCTGGATCAATTCCTCCAAATGTGACTCCTGACATGTTTAAAGCAGCTTCTGATATGATAAGTACAATGCCACCAGAGGATCTTCAGAAGATGTTTGAAATGGCTTCCTCATTGTCTGGGAAAGCATCTAGTTCATCATCTGCAGCTGTAGACAAGAATGTGAGAAATGCTTCTCAGTCAAACATCTCCTCCTCGAATGCTAGTGGAAGTAATGCTTTTGCTGAATCAAGTTCTTCTCATGATTCGTTTTTAAATATGAGAAATGCTGCTCAGTCAAACTTCCCATCCTCAAGTACTGATTTGCAAGAACAGATGAGAAACCAGATGAAAGATCCAGCTATGCTACAGGTATGAACAATTTTTTTTTTCTTATTGAGATCACATGGAATAGGTACGATGCAGTTGAACTATTGTTCTCGAGCCCTCTAATTCTCACGTGTAATAATAAGACAATTTGATTAATTGTGCCTGCACTTTGTTTTTTTAATGTGCCTTGTTTTTAGCTTCGTCTTCCTTAGCTTGAGGCTTATTATTTATTCAGTAGTTATGTCTTTTGCTGTCAAATAATACAGCGGGGTATAAATTTTGTATTTCATTCCATTTCTTCATTAAATGTCTACTTGCTTTATATATGAATTCCTATTAATTTTTAGTTGCTATATTGTCTTGGCAGATGTTTACATCAATGATTAAAAATATGAGCCCAGAAATGATGGCAAACATGGGCGAACAGTTTGGTGTTAAGCTTTCAAAAGAAGATGCAGCAAAAGCTCAGCAAGCCATGTCATCCTTCTCACCAGAGGCCTTGGATAGAATGGTAATTTGTCTTCCGAAGTTTACTTTAGCGTCCATATATTGTATTCCATTTGTAAAATTGTGGAGATGAATAAGATTAGCTGGAGGCAACAATACTAAGACAACGCCTAAAAGAACGTTTTATTGAAAATACCTGTTGTTAATTTGTCAGTCAAGGCTGTTCTGTTCTTGAAATAGAAAATTATAAGGTAGCGTAAATGATCTGACCGAGCTGAGAGCGGGTGTATAAATTGTTTGTAACTAAACTGCCCCAATGCAGCTTCATTAGTCATGAGAACTTTTAGTTGTTTCATGCAATTTAAAACGTCGCTATGTGTGTTCTGACACATGTATTACGAAGATAAATCCTTTAACTTTTTGGTTGCAGATGCGATGGGCTGATCGGATTCAAAGAGGAGTTGAAGGTGCGAAGAAGACAAAGAATTGGCTACTAGGAAAACCTGGTATGATATCGGCAATTGTCATGCTCATTTTAGCAGTAATTCTTCACCGGCTGGGTTTCATTGGTGGCTAGAACAAGAGACGTACATTATAGGACGTCCCGATTTAGGATTCCAAGTGTTGCCTTCAAGTACAGTTGATATGAGTTTATCAGTTTTTTTTTGGGAGTAGAAAAGGAGGGAGGGTACAAAAGGGGAAGGCGGAGAAGGGGTTTTCTGGTAGGAACAGCAAGGAAGAGGGAAGGTGTTGACTGCGTAGTTAATTGTATTTACCGGATGCCTTTGCTAGCAATCTTTTGATTTGGTTTTGACTAAGATTGGGGTAGACGATGAAATTGGCAAAAATGTCATCTCATCGGGGGAGTGACTCTTCTTTTACTTTCTCTTTTTTTTTTTTCTTGTAAAATGTTAACGCCGGATGCACTTAGCTTTGTGACCCTACTATTGAATCAATTTCATAGCAATATTGTACCCAAAAAAAAAAAATCATGGCAATAAACTAATTAGGCATCCGGATCATCTGCAGTGCATTGTTTTATTGCAGACGATCCCAACACAATCCATAACAAGGCCAAGTGTTATATATATATAGAATATAAGAAAAAGTATAACTCATAAAAAATATATGAAATTACATTATTATAAAACATTAAGGTGCCAAATTTTATTGTTAAAATTGCAACTTAGCTTTGATAAAAAAAAAAAACAGAAACTTAGCCTATATGAAGATGGCTGATAATTAGAAGCAGCATCGGGGGTTCATAGTTCATAGAACAAACAAGTGGGGCCCATTCTTGTGCCTTCGAGACGACCTGCTCAATAATTAGCAATCGTCTTTGGCTGATACACGGTTCCCCTCAGATATTGGCCTCACATCACCTTGTCTCATCTCACGCCTTCGCTCACTAGGAGCCTTCCACGCTCATGCTTGTAAGCGTGTGCACAATCTTTTTCTTTCAGATTTTCAATCATTTACTTAGCACACCGCCGGCTGATATATATGTATGTCTAATTGTAATAATATTTTCGCGGTTAAAGTTTATTAAAATAAATAAATAATGGAGTACTCATATTTTTGGGGCAGTATATAGGAGGATAACTACTTGCGAAAGAATGGGCAAAAAGAATTATCTAGAACACCAGGTCTCTGAGAATCCCGATAACGTGCCTGTTTGGTTTTGGGAAAAAAACTATAATTTAAAAAATCTTTTTAAATTAAATTATAATTTAAACTACAAATAAAATAAATAGTATTTAAATATCTAAAATATTTTTTAGAATAAATTATAATTTTATATAAATTTATAAAAATAATTTTTAAATAAAGATAAAAAATTTTAAATATCAAATAATTATTTTATTCTCATTTTTTCAACCCACTCTATATTCTCCCTTCTCTTTTCTTTTCTTTTCTGACTCTTATCTTCTCTTCTATTTCACCGAAGACAACCATTTCTAACGGAGGTTTCAAGACGGTGACGGCAGTTTTTTTGGGTTGCAGAAGTTCCGACAAAGAGGAATGATGACGCCAAAAGAGTATCCGATGGGTGAAGAGGACCACTTCTATATTTTGATCTTCATCATATCTACAAGCTTCTTCGATTTCCGTAGCTATCAGTATCAAACTCGACAACAAAGGTATTCTAGTTGCAAAGGCTTTCACAGAGGTGAAGGATAAAGAGGTGATGATAGAGGGGAACAATTTGATGGTGGTAGGTATGGGAAAGAGTCTCTAAAATTCTGTAACAAACTATCTCGCCGCTAGAGATGAAAAAGAAGACATAGCCATATGTGAAAAGATGATATATATGTCTGTTGGTGGACCTATCAAATTAAAAATACTCCATATCTCATATTTTTATAATAATTTATTAATAATAAAAAGTCGATAAAAATTATAAAAATATTTATTTTTTAATAATATTTTTTTTAAAAGAATCTTATTTAGTAAAGTTTTTTTAATTATTTTTAAACTATTTGTTTTTATAAACTTCTTTTTTCAGAAATTGAACTAAACGCCCAAACAGGTACAGAAAGAGAGACTACATAGGGGGAGAGAACTGTTCTGTTGGGAACTAATAAATCTATATATACACACGCACACAAAATGGAATAGTAATCGGGAGTTGTTCTCTGCAACCTCCACTTCTGTGAATCCTGGGTCACTCTCTTTGGATTTTGTTATCTCCCTAACAACCCACTCGTCAACCCCGTTCTATCCAGAAATCGCCACTTTCTCGATCGTTATTTTTTGGATCCCGCCATTTCTTCTTCACCCCTTTCCCTTTTCTTCCTTTTTCTCTCTTGCTCTTTTCGTCTCTGATTTCTCATACACCCCCCCCCCCTTTTTCCATCTTCCGGGAAAAGATATCATTAATTTTCTGGGAGAATTGTATCCTCTTTCTATCTTTTCTCCCTTCTTGATGGAGTTTACGTAGGCGTCAATCGCCTCTGCGCCAAACCCTTTTACTGATATTGTATTTTGTCGATAATTTTAATAGCATTGCCTGATTGTCCTTCCTTTCTCAATCGGTTCATCCGTTTTAATTTTGTTTTTGTTCCGTTGTTGTTTTTATATTTGTCTTGAATTAAAGAGAGAGCGGTGATAAAACCTTGATGACTCGGCAATTGGTGCCGCAATCACAGCCAGTGGCGCCACGACGGAAGCGTCGGGCGGGAGAGATAGCCGGTGGGACGGCGGCGGAGTGCGCCGCGGTGTGTTGCTGTTGTCCGTGCGCGGTGGTCAACGTATTGGTATTGGCGGTGTACAGGCTTCCCGCGGGGCTGTGCAAGAAGGCGATTCGCCGGAGAAAGCGGCAGCGTTTGCAGAAGATGAAAAACAAGATGTACTTGCAACAACAGTGTTCCAACAATGGCAACGCGATTATCACGCTGGAGCAATGCCTATCGGAGGAGATGAAGACCGCCTACGGCATCGCTGACCCGGCGGAGAAGGTGGAAGGAGGATCAGAGGCCGATGAGTTGGAGAAGGAGATGTGGGCCCGGTTCCATGGGACCGGATTCTGGAGGAGCTCTTCTCGGCGGCTAGAACCGTAACTGCAAAACAAAACGGGTGGTTGTAACCATGTGAGCAGGGCACCAAGTGGCTCCGGTAATCCGATTGGTCCTTCGTGAGGTACCTTACACGTGTTAGCATCTTCTTGAATGTTGAGCCGCAGGGAATTGTAAACTGCATTTGAATTCTGAATCCTGAGGATAAAACACCTGAAGTACATGATAACCACGTGGGTATGCAATTGCGAGAATTATATTTCTTTAGGAATGTTTCCTGCATGTTAATTTCCAAAACTCAAAGGCCATTTGCCAAGAAAAAAAAAATCCTTGAAACCATGGGCAACGGAGTAGTTTCACTGTTTCAGAGATGGAGATGTTTATGATCAATAGGTTGAGATTTCATAATTAGCTAAATTCATATTGCAAGCTAAAGGTCATCCTATGAGGTGACATCTTTTGTTGTAGTGAAAAACTATGCGATTTTTCTTAGAAAATATTTGGTTTTGGGATTATGGAGGGAAGTTCTACTTTCAATTAGGATATTGAGAAGTGCTTTAACTCATATTGCCACTTGGGTACGGCAACTAATTGTGGTTGTTCAACTAATTAGTCTTAATGGCGATCTGATTCTATGCCCCCCCCCCCCCCCCCATGACTTTCGTAGGCCGAATAATTCGTATATTCATCATTCCACTGAGAACGGGTCCTCAATTTAGCATTTCAACTTTCCAACCCCCCCCCCCCCCTCCTTTTCTTTCCCTTAAACGCGTTCTCACACAAATGTTACCCTAATAGGGATAGTATTTTAGAAATAGTTTTATATAAAAAAAAGAGTTTTAAACAGTTTATAAAAAAAGAATTTTAAAAAATAATTTATAAAAAAAATAGTTTTGAATAAATAAGTGTTTAAATAGTTATTTCTATAAATATTTTTATTATTGGTAAATTAAAAAAAATAATATGAGTATTAAATGAGAAGAAATGAGAGAGGGTGTAAGAAAAAATAGGAGAGATAATATATAGTATAAGAAAAAGTAGAAGAGATGAGAGATAGTGTAAAAAAAATATGGGTAATATAATAATTGGTTAATTCATAAACTCTTTTACTATTCTATAAATTACTCTTATCAACTTATCTGGTGAAATTTTATTTTTAAACTATAGTTTAATCAACTTATCTGGTGAATAAATATAACTGTTTGTTTTAAAAAAAAAAATTAAATTTTGCTCAAAAAAAATTATAAAATCACGGTTTATATAGGTTTTAAATATGTCCATAATTTTAAATAAATTTCTATTATTTTAAATTAACTCTAGAAAGAGATTCATACGCCCAAATGATTTGGGGTGTATCAGTCTGCAGTTTGCTAAAATAGTAGAATCATATGGTTGGTGATTACTGCAGTATTTTTGCATCTCGATTATTATGCAACGAGAAGAGATTGCTTTTCCATCAAACAGTCGGACCTTTTCCCTTGGATATTATAATCTGGTAAGGTCGCAATGTGGAAAAACTCAAAATGTTAAAGATTTAAAGTTGTAGTTTTGGGATAAATCAAATCAAGATGTCATCATGAGAAAGTAATTTTAATTTACTTTATAAGAAGAGAAGAATTCTTAAATATTTAAGGTAAAGAGTAAAGACAAGATATTGATTCTTATTTGATGCTCATATCCTTCATACATACATAGGAGGCCTTGTCATAGGCATGAGATGTGATCGTGAAACTGGACTTCATGACGAAGACTGTTGTACTTCCTCGTCAAACTGGGTCTCTTTCCCCTTCCTGTCCTTGAACTCTGATTTAAGTAATTACCATATGATTGATCATTAATGATGCCCTTGAGCCCTAATGGATTTTGCCTTCCAAGCCCAATCCCTTCATGATATTGATTTCGGTTTTTTTTTTTCACCTTAAAATAGATATGGGTAATATTTGGTCTACTTATCTTAAATAACCTAAAAACACTTATAAAAATTAATATAAAAAATAAAAAATAGATTTATATCTTATAAAAACATGAATTTAATTCATATTATCTTTATAAGAATTCTTTTAGTAGATAATTTCATAAATTATTTATAAATTATCTCTAAATTTTAAAGTTATACTCTATCATTAATGGGGATTAGTGCTAAATTTATTTAAATTTTTTTATATAAATAAAAAAAAAACCTATCCACTGCCCACTACACTATAATGACGACCTTGCATGCTACCTAGGACTCAGTTTAGGTTTTGGGGTTGGAAGGTTTTGCTAATTGTATTTAAAAAAATATTATAATTTTAAATATTTAAATTTATTTTTAAAAGTAATTGACAATTTATTTTATTTGATATTAGTATCATCTAAGAGTAAGAGAGATTTCTTCTTATTCTTATATCGCAAGTGGGTTTAATTATTTTTAAAATTTTTATTTATTAAAAAAAGTTGTGCTGTTAATGAGTTCGCAATAACTCTGGTTCCCGACATGATTAGTTTGAGTTTTGATTACGTTGGATTTTTTTTTTATAAATTGACTTTATATTATTTTTTAATATTATTTTTTAATTTAATTAAATTAATTAAATATATTATATATTAAAAAAAATGTCATTTAATCATATACCTTCCAATGTCAAAAATATGAAAATCATATTTTTATAGCACACAGCTCCTTTCACCAAAGGAGCACGAAGAATACCCACTAGGTCATGCATCAGAATTCAGATTAACCGCAAACGAAGCCAATATAACATGTTATAACTAGTGGGTATTCTTCGTGCCCCTTGCGTCACTTCTGAAAAGGGTCATGTGTTATAGGGATATGATTTTCATGCTTTTGACATACTCATGTTGATGAAGCTATTTAATAAATTTAATTATATTAAAAATTTTAATTAATATAATATTTTTTATTAAAGTATTTTAATTATTTTTATAAAAATTTATTTTTATTTTTACTTAATTATTATTAAATAAATATTAATGAGAATAACTTAAAAAAATTGATAATTATAAAAATATATGTTATATTTAATATTAAAATTAACTTTTCAAATTAACCTCAAAATACGGTAAATTATTAATTAACTCTTTAATACTTAATGCTGAAATATTGTTACTTGTTTTTTTTTAAATGAAAATATCTAGAATTTAGAAGTTCCATTGGACGGGAACTAATTCCAAACAAAATTAAGTAGGGTGAAAGAATCACCATTTGTAAAATATTCTTGGACAAAACAGGCATCAAACTTAAAACTTATATATATATATATGTGATGACGCTGCCAAATAAGCAATTAATATACAATTAGTGCCACCGACGAGATTCAAGGTTGAGAGAGCAGAGAGAGGTAGGAATTTATGAAATGACAAAACAAGAAAAATAGATGAAAATAAGCTCACGAAGCAGGCGAAACGTTGCACGCTTTCTAGAAGCTGATCTCATTGGACATTACTCGATTCTTGATTTGTAAGTCATTTTCACCCCATATATTACTCTTCTTGGATGGATT
This sequence comes from Leucaena leucocephala, assembly GCA_037074615.1. Classification (NCBI taxonomy): domain Eukaryota; kingdom Viridiplantae; phylum Streptophyta; class Magnoliopsida; order Fabales; family Fabaceae; genus Leucaena; species Leucaena leucocephala. The sequence continues at coordinate 2,561,738 of CM073546.1, read as the reverse complement.
CCCTCACGAGTTTGAAGTATATTGAAAGTTGAATTCTTGGAATGTCTTGTCTGCTACGCAAAAAATAAGCACATGGTATGAGAGAAGCCCAGCTCGGTTTAGTGACTGGTATTTTTTATTTAATAAATATTTAAAAAAAAATAAAAAAAAATGTTGGTCTTTGCTTACGTATTACGTGAAAAGCTCGGAGTTTCAATAAGATATTTATTTGTTTGGGTGTCGCCATAATGAAATGGAAGGAATGGAGCTCTTCACTTTATTATCACATTTACTTCTCCACACGCACGTGAATCCCAACCTCTTTATACTTAATTAAACCTTCTCCTTTAACTAAAGCCTTCCCCCAAATAAAACCTTTAAAATATTCCATTCAAGAAAGTAAACAAATATATATTGAGGCAACTAGTATTGCGCCTTTATCTCCTTAATTACACCATGTCGTTGGCATTTTATCGTGTTCATTCATTTTATTGAAATAACCGTAAATTATAAAGTTTAATCTCCATTTTTTTAAAATATAAATATCCTTTTATTAAAAAAAATAATACTATTTAAGAAGCACATTGGGCAGTGAAATGGCGAACCACATTGGGCAGAACCCTGCTTGATTCCGAACCGAACACCCTACTGTTGGCCCAAAAACATTTAAAAATGGAAGAGAGAACATCCCTCCGTGTCTGACCGGTTGCGCATTTCAACGAATACGAACTTGCCACGTGGTAATATTAGCTGGCGTAGCAACCGACACCCTTTTACTAACTCACCGCGAATATGCAATACCAAGAAGCACAGGACCAGTTAATTAACTGATTAACAATTAGTGAAACAATCTCTGCCAAATCATTCGTTTTCAAGTCCCATTCTTGTTTACGCTCACTGTAACTAATCTGGTCCTTAGGGACCATCTTCTACCCCCACCCGACATTAAACAAAATGTACTACCAGCAATGAACTGAGACTTGTATTGCTCAGAGCCCAAGGTAGCCTTCTCTCTCGGGTCTCTGATTCCGGCGTATTCTCTCCGGTCGCCATGGATCGTCGCATCCATGGCGTCACAACGCTCCGCATCTCTCTTCTCCTCCTTCTTTCCGGCTTCCCCTTTCTCTCATTCTCGGATTCCCCAAATCCCAGATTGTCGGTCGCTTCTTCCTCCGGTCAAATAAACTCCAACTCAGTTCTGGTGGCTCTTCTGGACTCGCATTACACGGAACTTGCCGAGATGGTCGAGAAGGCCATGCTTTTGCAGACTCTCGAAGACACTGTCGGTGCCAACAACATCACCATCTTCGCACCCAGAAACGAAGCTCTCGAGCGCGATCTCGACCCTGAGTTCAAGCGCTTCCTTCTCGAACCCGGTAATCTCAAGTCTCTTCAGTCCTTGCTCATGTTTCATATCATTCCCACTCGGATTGGATCGCAGGCGTTGCCCACTCCAACCGGGTCAGCCCGTCACGAGACGCTCTTTAAGTCCGAGTTCATTCACCTTGCCAATAATGGCACCGGGGAATGGACAGTGGATCGCGCCAAGATCATCCACCCCGACGTAGTCTCCCGACCCGATGGAGTGATCCACGGGATTGAGCGCCTCCTGGTCCCTCGTTCCGTCCAAGATGACTTCAACCGCCGGCGGAGTCTTCAGTCCATTACGGCGGTGAAGCCCGAGGGAGCACCGGAGGTTGACCCGAGGACTCATCGCCTCAAGAAGCCTGCTCCTCCGGTTAAACCAGGTTCGCCGCCGGTTTTGCCCATTTACGACGCCATGGCTCCGGGACCCTCTCTGGCGCCCGCCCCAGCTCCCGGTCCCGGTGGACCACACCATCATTTCAACGGCGAAGCCCAGGTCAAGGATTTCATCCAGACACTGCTTCATTACGGTGGGTACAATGAAATGGCCGACATTTTGGTGAATCTGACATCCTTGGCAACTGAAATGGGTCGGTTAGTGTCTGAGGGTTATGTCCTAACTGTGTTAGCTCCGAACGATGAAGCCATGGCTAAACTAACCACGGACCAGCTGAGCGAACCGGGTGCTCCGGAGCAGATAATGTACTACCATCTAATACCTGAATATCAAACCGAAGAGAGTATGTACAATTCAGTTCGAAGGTTTGGTAAGGTCCGGTACGATACTCTCCGGTTACCGCATAAGGTGGTAGCTCAGGAGGCAGACGGGTCAGTCAAATTCGGGCAGGGAGACGGGTCGGCTTATTTGTTCGACCCCGACATATACACCGACGGTCGTATCTCGGTTCAGGGTATCGACGGGGTTTTGTTCCCACCAGAGGAGGAGGAGAAACCGGTGGCCCGGACGGTTCAACCCGCCAAAGTCGTGGTCAAGCATAGAAGAGGTACTTTTCTTTTCCTCTACTCTTACTTTGCTGAATTGTTTATTGGCTGGAAAAGTGGATACTGATAATGATGTGAGTGTGAGTGATCGGCTTTGTTTTCTTGCGTTTTCTTTACGAGGGCTTTACTCAAGTCTTAAGCCATAAGCAATACGGTGAAACTCATGAATAGATATTATTAGGGGGCGACAACTTCGAAGGACAACGTTGTAATTAATGCTGATGTTTGACCCAATATACCTTTGAACAACCAGATGTGTTTAGATGAAAAATTTCATGTGATAATGGTTGCAATTGCAAGCTAGCCGTTAAAAGATATTAGTAGTGTCAATTAGTCAACCTAATCCAACATGATATAACGTTGTCTGCATTTATCTGCTTGGCCCTTCTACTAGGAATTTACTTATGTTTGGTGCAAAGGACAAACTGAAACAGAACTTACTGAATTGTATTTGACCAAGTGAGATTTTTTATTTAGATATCTATAGATAGATCTAATATATCTTTCTTAGAATATAGTTCAGATTGAGGGGAATAAATGCGAAGGAAGAAAATAAGTTTGATTATACCTAAATCAAAGGATGAATATTTACTCTAATTTAGCAAATTTGTGCATATATGCTTTGAAAATAAGCCAGCAAAGTTAGGATTAGCAATTAGGTAAAAGGAGTCTTATCTTCATTGTATATGCTATGTGGACTATGCCTGATGCTAAAAAATAGAGATGGTGTCTAATGTGGAATGCGAAAAGATGCCATTCTTGAAAAGAAAATAGATAGGACTTAGCATAGAAAAATCGGATTAAAGTGATTCCGAAATTCGAATTCAGGTAAAAAGTAAGATTGTAAGGTCTTGAAGCATAAGAGAATGAATATGATACTGAAATCACTGAATTCGAATAACTATGGAGAACAACATTTTGTAAACTGACTTGTGGTCATTTTTATTTGTCTTATCCTCATGTATGTCTTTAATCTCAAGAAAAGTATAAAATGACAGGAAAATTGCTGGAAGCTGCATGCCGGATGCTTGGAACCTTTGGACAGGATTCTATATTCACCACTTGCCATTGAAGAACCAGTCCTTTGGCTGGCAACATACGTATTCACAATTATGTGAGATTTCAACTTACATTATCTCATGTTTTGTATATGATATACTCTTTCAGATTCTAAATATAAGAGTTAGTTAATTAATTTAAATAGATTAAAAAAGTTAAATAATTAATTTAAATAGATTAAAAAAGTTAAATGAATCAGTTAATCATAGTAAATGCGATAGAATCTCCTCAGAGAATCCTATATAATATTAGATTATATATCAGTTTATAATATAGGTAAATTAGTTTGACAAAAAATGATAAATATTAGATATAAAATGAATTAAAATATTTATATTTATGATCAAATCTAACTCTAACTAACTTTTGTATTAAGAACTGGAAGTAGTACTCAAGAGATAGGAAAGTTAACCCTATCTGCAGTCATACGTTTTTTGTTCCTCTAACACATATTGCATGACTGTAGAAGATTTTTGTGTTATACGTAATGGCTGACTGGTTGAGCATATATTGGATGCAGATTGGTAGAAGTCCCGAAGATGTAAAAAACTCGGTGAATATGGAGGTAGCTTTGCTTGAATAAAGAGTAGAAGCCGTGGTTTTGCCCTTATTTTGTTTTGTAAACTTTTGTTTGTGGAATGCTGTTATTAGGCTAAAGAACAAAAGTTTCTGAAGCCTTGTCATGCAATGCAAGATAGTGCATATTAAATGTATGTAGATTTATGGGGGTAATTTCATTCATATCATAGAGGGGTTGTGTTGGTGGGATCCAAAAGGGTTTTTGTGTAACACAAGGCAGGGATACGTGTCCATTCAGAGTGGGAAATACAATAAAAAAGTCAATTCTTTTGTGTAATAATAAGACCCCCTTCCCAAGCAAAGCAGCTAAGAAGCCCTTTCTCTTCGTTTGTTTTGAGAACTCATCATTTGTTCGCATGACAAGCTACCTCCACCGAAGGCCGAACTGCTTTCTCACTGTAGTAGCCAAGAAGGTTTTCCATCTGCGTGGGATTATTATTATTTTTATTTTTGGGAAGAAATATTGGTTGATCCAATCCTATTACGTTTTCTGCGCTTCTGCCAAATTATCAGTAATTAGAATCAGTGAAATTGTCTATGAAAAAAATCTTTGAAATAGAGGTGTAGAGAGAACGCAAACTGCCCACTGCTCAAGTTTTACGTAATATTTAGTGTCAACAATTTTCTTTTAATATCACAAGTGGTTGCCTTGTAGATAAGCTCTCTAGGCTACAAAGCTATTAGTTTAATAAAAATCATTTACACTTTTTGGCTTAATTTGTTTTATATTTTTATTTCTTAATTTAATTTTGATTTATACTTCATTTCTGAAGTTACATGCCACTATAAGGACAATAATAAATTAAAGAGTAATTTATTTAGTTATATTGATATATATATATATATATACACACACGTATTATTTTTCTTATTAAATTTGATATTGTAAGTTAATCTAGATTCAAGAATTGTTAAATCATGGATTATGTAGGTTTTCGGATGTAGACACAACTATAATTTTAAAAAAATTTAGTTTAAAATTATGGTTTAAAAAAAATTTAAACAAACAACATAAAATTTAGTTTAAAATTATGGTTTAAAAAAAATTTAAACAAACAACATAAACGTCTATAAATATTTATAGACTAAACTAAATTATAATTTTAAATAAAAAAATTATAAATTAATTTATTATTATTTTATTTCTATTGTCTTTGATACTCTCTGCCTTCTCTCTCTAGTATTTCTTCTCCATGTTGCCTCCTTTGACATCATCTAGATCTGGAGTGAGCAGATGCTGACAAAGGAGGATGAGAAAGAAGAGGAGGGGGATGAAACTGGACAGACATCGCTTCAAATTCTTGTCGATTTAAGTGTCTCCATTATCATTTGTCTCCTATATGTGTCATCATTGCTCACTAGCGGTCACTTTAAAAAAAAATTATGAAGAATAGAGATGATGGAGGTTCTCGATAGAAGTTTCTTATTTTTCTATTTTATATTCTTTTTAATAATTTATTAATTATAAAAATTATTTTAATAATAATTATTTAAATATTCATAATCACTTTTTTTTCCATAAATTCTTTTTTAAAAAAATTTATGTAAAATCATTTTTTCTCTGTAAACTTCTTTCCAAAAACCAATCCAACTAAACCTAATATTGATTTCTTCAACTTTCTGCTAGTGCTTTAACTTGGAAGCAGCCCATATTTCAATGCTTTTATGGCAAGATATGACAAAATCAGGAATCATATACGACATAAAACAGGAATCTCTCTAGTATTGCACAAAGAAATTCAACAAGACTCTTTGTTCATTCCCTTGTTCCATGATATTCACATTGCTTTCTCACCTCTTTCTTTTTGCCCCACCTCTACCTCTTGAAGCTTGACCACCCTTCTCGGCCCATGCAGAAGCACCTTTACCTCTTCCAGCTGGTGTTTCTGCACTTGAATTTCCTGTTCCCTTCAAATCCAATTGTACCCGCATGGCTACATTGCAGAAGAAATCATCATCACTCGATCAACAGTAATTGCGCGAAATATATATTACCACAAAACTAATGGGACATTATGATATACCCTTTGAATTTAAACTTTGAAGTTCTGACTGCAGCTTCTCCCCAGTGGTGGTACCTTCTAATGAAGGGTGCAAAAAAGTTAGTTGCCATAAATTAGACCAGCTAATAACAATAATCAGAAACGCAGACAAAACTTACTTGACTCCTCTGTGTCCGAGGAATTCTCTTCTTCACTCTCTCCCAGGGTATCACCTTCACCCTGTTCCAGTCCTTCGTCGGATGGTTCTAGGATAGCAGCAACTCGCTTCTTAACAGCCCTTTCCTTTCCAGGAATAGTGGCTAGATCTGCAGCTCGAACCATCCGACACTTGCTTTCTTCTTTGTATGCTTTTGTCAGTGCAGATTTAACAGCAAGCGGTACGCCATCTAGTGGATTTGGATGACCCTGATGCACAAAATATCAAAAGTAAACTATTAGGAGTTGTGTAAGTTCGTAACGACGCTATTAGATAGTGTAAATCACCTTGAATTTTGATAGTTCGACAATAGAATCAAAATCCTCTTGACTGATGGAGTACATATTCATAAATTCCACAACTTTCTGAACAGCTTCATCCTGATCAATTTCACAAGGAAAGGTGCCACTCAAGTAATATTCAGATTAAATAATTCCAGGTTCACAACCTTCAGCAATAGATACACTTCCAACCTTAGGCAACACTCGCAGTGGTCCTATCAACTGTTGAAGAAGTGGTTTCTCTGCAACAAATCAATAACTCCCAAGTCCCTAAATCTACAGGACACCTATCTTCAACTATGATATCAAAGAACAGACAAATCGGATCAAATTATTCCAGATGCTTAAAATTGATAGAAGTTCCTAATATTGAAAATTAGACACTGCACACACGCAGAGTTTGAATTTGAAGGTTTGAACAGAATCTGCTTGCAAGTTGCACAAGATAGATCAGTTCCATGCTAACTCCTAAAAAAATCATAAATAAATGATTTGCATGTACTAACAAGAATGTTTAACAAGCAAATGAAACAGGTAAAACGTTAGATGGATGAGAAAACAAGCAGATAATAAACTTTAGGTATTATGGCGAATCCTTATCTACCTTCCTGGACTGGATTCACGAGAAGCAAGAATGTGAACATGCAGATCTTCCAAAATCCTAAAGTTTTTGCCCATTGTTGAGTTTTTCCCCAGCCAACCACCAAACCGATTATAATTCCGTTCTCCCTGCATATATGATGCAAATTGTGAGTACTGCATAAGAATCTAAACCTATCAGGACTCTTTCAATGAGAGACCAACATGAACAAGAAAAACGGGAGAACAAAAAATTTATGATGTGTAACAGGGAAGGCAATCAGAACAACAAACACTTCAAAACATCTTGCCTAAAATAGATCTAAAGGCCACATGAAGCCAAAGCCCTCCCTCATAGGCTACAACTGCTGTGATATTTAAACTAGTTCCCAATAAAAATACTTCAGAAACAAGTTCATAGACCCAGGCAGGCAAAAGTCAACTGCACAAACAGGTATTTAGCTCTGACAAAGGGATGAAAGTTCAAACTCATGATTTTCCTCCTCAAGTAGGTGAGAAGATATCTAAGGACATATGGAACATTAAAGAATTAGATCCAAACTTTAAGACAATCACAGAGAACAAAAATGCAAAGGAAGAAATGACATATTGCAATAGCATCCATGAGATAAACCCATTTTTTCGGTTCAAGGATTTCTCTTTGCCCATGCAACAATGAAGCACTGGAACAGACACAGAAAAAGATTGGAATGAAAAACTAGATGGAAGAGTTATGTACCATCATCTCTAACTCTAAGAAGAATAAGAACCTAATTAACAGCTGAAAAATATTTGAAGGAGAAGAAACTGACAGGGAAGTTCTGCCTATGCAAGTGCAAAAAGTGGTTAGATTTAAAATAAGGGAAAAAAAATACCTGTCCAATGTTCCACTGATGACAAAAGTCAAACTGGCCAAACAATCAGGAGCACCTTCAGGGACTTCCTGAAATACAAAAAATATTATCATCAAAGTTTAGATGTCTTTAAGAAGCCATGATATTATTATTTGATAGATCCTTGCGTACGTAATAATTATGCACCTTTTCTCCTTTGTGAGGAGGATCTTTTCTTTCACCAAATTCATAAATCCACCCCTTCCACCCCCTCTACCCCGTCCACTAGATGATTGTGCAGATGCTCCTCTTCCTCCACGCCCCTGCCACCAAGATTTAATGGGTGATACATCATCTTTAACATCTTCCTCATCATTTTTTTTTTCAAATCAGGAGACTTAAGTGGAACTCCCTTACCAGATTCACACTTCAATTTTTTGATTGGGGTGGTATCAACTGATTTCCTTTTAGCTGTGACCAAGGAAGAGTCATCATCTTCATCATCTAAAAGATTCTTTTTAGGAAGAGACTTCTGCAAGTCCTCACTGTCCTTGGAATTCTTCCTTTTAGCAGGAAGCTCCTGTGCCTCTTTTTCATCTTTTTTGTTTTTGTCAGAGGATAGATGTTTGCTAGTTTTCCTCTTCCCTGAACTATCTTGGCCTCCAACTACCTGCAGAAAGAGATCTTTCATTCCTTTCATGTTCATCATGAAGTTGACAGTAAAAAAAGTGCGCAAGGCTAATCAAAAGAAATATTAAACCATATCTAGTCATCCATTATTCCCACACCATAACAATCCTACAGGACATTTGGGGCCCTAATTTGCAGAAGTTCTGCCATGCAAGTCAGGATTCAGGCCAATCAGGAACCAAAATCAATGAATAAGCCCTACTTTTGACTAAGCCAAGTCTTGAAAGTTACAGAGTCATAACGAAAACAGAAACAAAACAAATACGGTCTTTCGTATTCCCATTGACATGCAACTTGGACATGGAAGCAAATCCTCAGCTATATTGACTTCAAAACAAGAAGCCTGCTCAATAGCAGGTCCGTACATGCCATAGAAAAGAAAGCAAGAGTTAGAATCCCATACTCATAACATTTGAACCAGTTCCCCATAACATTCCCTAAAGTTGTTAACTTAGAACCTAGAAATTATAGCTAAATAGTGACTTAGTAAACGCGTTTCAAAAAAAGCTTGATCATCCAAAATAAACATATGGGGAAAGGGCAACGAAGCTCACTGGTTTTTCCGGTTGTGGTTTAGCTGGAGAAGGCTTCACTTCGTTCGTAGGCTTCGACTCTGAAACATTGCTCTTGTTACGGGATTTCATAAACCACTTCCGTATATCCGACTGAAATATCAACAGAAAACCCCAAAACAATGTGTTAAAGAATTTCAAGAGCGCAACAAAAAACAAAGATCCGGAACAAAACATCAGGGCAAAGTACAATTTCCTTGCCAACTGTTTCAAGTACCCAACGAAAGCACGAAGCAGAGATAAACAAGAACACTAACTCACAATTTGTACGTAAAGGCGGGAGCAGTTTCAAACTTGGAAGGCTATCGTACGGTTTCGTCACTGCAGTGAAACACCGATGGCCGAGACGAGGGTTGTGGACAAGGCGGTCAAGAATAATGAGACAAGGCACTCGAACCCATACACGGGGTTCCTAAATAGAATAATGGTGCCTCGCAGACATAATGTAAACAAAATAGGCCAAAAAAAACAGAAATGAAAGGTTTCTAATCCGTATTAATCTAATTAATATAAACTGTTTAACATCAATAAAAAAATATTTTGGTAAAACAAATTATTAAAATTATTATATTACTTGCAAGTTTTACTGTATGGTGGTTGTATATTGTAGTAACTAGAGATTTTTAAAGCGAGAGAAAAAATATTATAATTGATTAATTATTTATAATTATTATGAATAAAAAAATTAAAATATTATAGAATTAATTAATATAATTATTAATCAGTTATTATTATAGAATTTAAAATATTTTAAAAATCAAAATAGTTTTATGATTATTATGAATAATTATTATAATTAAAATTTAAAATATTATATAATCAGTTATTGAGATTACTTGTTAATTATTATTATAAGATTTAAAATTTTCCAAAATTTTAAGTAAAATTACTAATCAAGATTATTAATTGTGATTTAAATAAAATAATTAAAAATATTAAGTTTAATCAATCTATAGTTATTTTTAACAGAAGTGGTATTACGTATTAATGATATTGATAGAGGAATTATAATTATGAGGGCGCTCTCACTCTCATATCTTTCAGATCTATTCTGATTTTCTTTATCAAATAGGATATCTATGTTGAATGAGATATTATACTCATAAATATACCTAAACCTTTCTTAAAACACTTCAAAACCAAGGATTTTGAATCTCAGAACTCGGATTGAATTACTTTTATTGTTGTTAGACTTTGAAAAAGAAAATTATATACAATAATAGTCAAAACTTTTTCAAGATCACAATTCACAAGCTATGATTGTTGGAGAGACTTTTATATAACCTACTTTATGAATTCACGTTGGTAAAAAGTGTACTGTGAACAATGACACAAAGGGAGAAGCTTCCCAATGAGAGTGGAGTGGCATGTCAAGTCTCAAAGCATCTTCTTGATGATTATTATGGTTGCTTACACTACAAAGACATGTATAACTATTGATTGATAACGTGAAAGAAAAATTCAGCCTCCCGTTTGCCGCTTTATTTCAGATCATAAACTGCAAGAAAAGGCATGAGAACACTTCCAATCCAGAGTTTAGCATCCTTCTCTTCCACTTCACTCACAGCTCTAACAACTTTTCCTTGACTATCCTCCAATATCTGCAGAAGCTTGCCCTCAGGGCTATACTTAACAACTAACGCATGGACCCTCAATCCTATCTGAAGTAAGTATTGAACCCTTGTTGGGATTGGAAGCTTGAGTATGAATTTTCTGACCTTTGGGTAATGACCGTTTATGTAACTGTACATATACCTTCGACAATGAAGAGCCACCCAAAAGTCTCCTTCCTCATTCACTCTCACATTGTCTGGGAATCCAGGTAGAACGGCTAACACCTCTGAGGTCCCGGCTTTATCGCCTTTTAGCCAGAACTTACGCAACCTATAAGAATGAGAAATTCAGAAGAAGAAACTTTGGGTCACTAATATGAACATGAATTTCAGTTTAGTTCTAGACTCTTTGAATCCAGTTCTATTAAAAAAATAAATAGGATCAAAACCCCACGTTGTCTAAAGTTTTTGCTCTATTGCACATTTATAGAATGAAACCATCCTTTTGAAGGGTTAATAAGGTGAGGGGGAAAATAGATTATCGAATTGATAATCACATTCATTTTCAGGGAACAAAAATGGGGATTTGTCTTAGTTCTACAACCTAAAAAATCAGGTTCACACCATTTGAAAGAAAGCTTATCGAGGTAAATAGTCTGTGCTTGAGCATGTAACTTAAATGAATCATCAAGCTCTTCTGAGTTGCCCCAATTAAAGGCCAACACCTGCAATCCCGAGATCAACTCATAGTAATTACGGAGGAGCAATCCGAGAAGAGATGTTCTCACTTCTCACACAATAAGTACTAACTGTTAACTAATAATAAACTAAAGTTAGCATCCTAACCAAAGTAGGGTGACTAATAAGTATTGACGATGAAAAAAATATTTGTAGGAGATTCCATACCTACTTACTGCACATGGACATAGATCATATATATGTAAATTTAGAAAAGATATTACAGGACCATACATATAGAGAAAACAGAAGTTGCTAAATGATAGTTTCACCTGCCAATAGCCCCTTCACTGAAGACAAAAAAGGAACCATCCTTGCTTAAGGAAATGCCATTTGGAAATTGGACGTTCCTGACAAGAACAGTGGTTTCCCCTGTGGCGGGGTTGTATTTCAAAACCCTGCCACTATTCTCGCCAGAGAATACCAGCTGAATGAAATTCCTGCAAAAAATCCATGTCATAACCAAGAATTGAAGACCGTGAAGACATTAATAAGAAGCAGTACCACAGAATTGTGAGATTAGAATTCTAAATATTTTCCACAACTGTCAACAAACTGCCTAATGGGAAATTCTTTTTGTGCTCTGAGTATCAACAAAATGACACCAGACATCAAATATTATTCCTAATGATCTCAAAAGTCTTTGTGCCACAATGTATCATCTCTTTGTAGCTTTTATTTTTGGAAAGAGAAGACAACCCCTAATTTGATACTCATCATTAGATTTATTTTAGTTATCTACTAGCTATGGCAGTCCACAACCAACTCATATTGTTCATCCCACTTAAAGAATGGTGAATGGTGGTAAGACTATGTATATCTGTCCTTTCCTAGATCCGTTTAGTAGGAATCTTATGCACTGGCCGTCCTTTTAACACACATCCTATGTAAGCATAGGGCAAGTAGAATTACAGCAGTAATAAACTATAATCAGTGCTTCATGCATCTTTTAGCTTGTTCTATTTGAAAACTTTTCTTATTTCCATAATCATGACAATCACAAAAGGCGCAGTCTCAGCAATCAGCATCTAGAAAAATGAACAATACAAGCCTACCTCCTTGGATATTTAGTGCTGCTATCTGTGAAATATAGATTTCCTTCTGCATCAACATCTACATCGTTTGTAAACTTGAGAGGCAATCCGTCAGCCTCAGTTGTAAGAGACGTGGCCAAACCACCCTCAGGCCCCACCTTCATTAGCCCAAAGTATGCATCTGCGATGTATAAATCACCTGTTCTCTTGTCAAACCTGAGTCCCAAAGGTCTTCCACAGATGTGCTCATTCTTCACATAACTAAATGGTGTAGCAGATTCTATAGGATTACATATTTCTGACCTGCATCCGAGATGTCATACTCATAAGCCATGAGAAGACTTGGACGTGTTGTGCCCATTAAAACTTGGATAAGAATAAGAAAACTACATTGTGTAAGGTCCAGTACCATGTCAAATACATTATACATCTCAACAATAGTATGGCAAAATACGGAATATAAAACGAGAAATCAAAGACAAATCGAAAGAGGTTCAAAGAATTGCTCTTAGAGATTCATTATTATGTAACTGTCTCAAACGAAGATTGGAAGCATCGGTACTAGGCTGTGAATACAGTTCTGGTAGATTTTAAATAACCAGTCCACTCATTCACCTTTCTTTCTCAATAATCTCATTTCATCACTTGATTACAACAATTATTCATTCTACAGAATCAGCGAATAATTTTCTCTTTAAGAGATAGAATTGAAAATAACAAATTATTTCTATCTGACTGCATTTTCTGATTACAGTAGTGATAAAAAGAGGTATTCTGAAGTCTAGAAATGTAATATTATTGGGACACATATTCTAGGTGGTATCATGTATCAATAACAACAAATCTCTATTTACGACATTGTTGATGAATTCAATTGTCTATCATTTGAATTCTTATTAGCACACACAAGGACCACGAACAGAAAGACCATGCTATTGTCATCAAACACAAATTTGAAAAGAAACACAAACAGTTGTAAATAATGGAAGAGAGCTACCTCATAGCTAATAACATGACAAAAGAATGCTTCAACATAGGAACCATATAGTTATTTAGGAAAAAAATAAATAAAAATTCCCGAGAAACAATAGTTTTAAAATCCATTTCCAAGGACTCAAGATTTAGCTATTGAGATGGAAGAGAGGGAGAGAGGTTCAGACCTGTTGGATGAAGTATACGCAAAATCAGTCCAAGAGTGCCCATTCCAGAACAAGATTCTCCCATCAGCGACGCCCGTGTAAGGCCCACGACCAAGAGGGTCGAAGGCAACGCTCTCAGGTCCCTGAACTTGATTCAAAAACTTAATCTCCGACTTCTGCAACAAGTTTTCTGCGTCAACGTCCGTGGGAACATCGGACCAAGCCGGCAAGTCGATTTTGTAGGCTTCGAACTCCGGGAAGCCAGCGATGGGGCTGTGCCCGAAAGGGTCTAACCCACAGTACAGAGCAAGAAGGAGGAAGAGAATGGCGAGAGCTCCAGCCAGCTTCATCGCATAGAGCTGAAAGCTTGAGTCCAGGGGTCGGCAAAAATTACAATGCAAACCACAGAAGAGACAAGATTTTCCAAATGTTGAGCCAGAGTCAATGCAGAAAAATTTTAAAGTGGGTATTGCGTTTTTTTTTTAAACGAGAATGGTAGGAGAAGAAGAGGATGACCCTCGTAGAACTTTGGACTGCAAGAGTGGTAGGTGAGCCATGTGGTTAGTATGGAATTAGAGTAGCGTTGAGGTTGAAGTGCCAACTATGTCTTGGAATTGGATGATCGGACATTTTTGTCCTCGAACTTCCCGTCCAAGTTCAAATATTTCCCATTCTTTTTCTAGTGCTCTTATATGGTCTTGTTTCTTCCGGTTCTGGTTATGTCATCCAGAGACCGTTATTTTCTTTCAGAGTCCAACTGTTGGAATCCGCGCGAAGCGGTAAGTTCATTGGCCCAAAGTAAACGAAAAAAAAAATATAAAAAGAGAATGACAAAAACAACCTCCTGAAATATGTGAATGCTAAAAGGGACCGAAATGGTCTAACTCCAACGAATGTACCCAACTAAATCCTCGATATGAATACGACGAAACGACGACGTCTCTCACAAACATTGTATTAGCCTGCAATCTCAGATATGGTGCTCATGTTTGTGGACTTAAAGCCGAAATTTTGTTGGGTGGAGATAAGCCATGCATTTCTTTCAATTTCTTGGGCCTAATTTGTAAATATAAGCTTGAGAGGGACGATAAAGATTGGGTATCCAATCCAGTGTGGTCCATACCCATGCAAAAACTGATTTTCCATACGTTGCGAATTCACATGGCCTTCTCTTTTATAGCTTCAACCCAGATTCTCTAAACATACCCAAAACTTTCCCTTGGGCTCACAATCCCAAGCTAGGAAAGCACTTTCTTTTTATTCCCTTATTCAATGCACTGTGATTAAATATAGATATATTTTTTAATAAAAAATTAAATATTAATTTATTATGTTATAAAAAATTAAACCTCATAATTTAACCTCGATGCAAACAAGCACATTTTTTATTTAAACATTTAAAAGTAAAAAATTCTTACATCTAATCCACTTTTACTCATCATCTGATCTTAACTATATGATTTTTTTAATTAATTTGATTAGATTAAGAAAACTAATTAAATTAGTTATTACAATATATTTTTTGTAAAGTTATAACCATCTTCCTTAACTTTCTTCTTCATTATCTTATTTGATTATTGTTAAAGAGTATCGATAATAATAATTTAAGAAATCATTGATAATTTAAAAAAATATATTTTATATTTATGACTGAATCAATTTTTAAGTAGGTTATATATTTAAGACTATAGGAATATTTAATTTTTTACCTGGATCATTTGTAAACATTGTTTATAATACAAATTGCACTATAAATAACATATTATATTTAAGACTGATTAGCTTTCTACACACATATGTACATATACGCCCATGCCATACGTGACTGATGACGATAATTAAATAATTGACACGTCATATAGTTAAAGTTACTTGCATATATTAGAAGATTAATAGTCCACCTTAAGAGAGCAAAAACAAAAGCCATGGCCATTAGATATGCCTTTTAATTTACTTTATTGTCCTTTCACCTACATCTAAATTAAAAATAAAAGATAAAATAAAAGGCATATATATTACATCGTTACTTTTTCTTTTTTTTATGTGGCTAAATCATTGTATAATATATTTTTTTTAATTTTATCATAATTCCACATAATGAATATATATTATTACTGTTATTCAGTATAATAGTTAGCTGACTAGTTAAATATTATATAATATATTTTTTAATTTTATTATAATTAATTAATTTATTTTATTTATTTAATTTATCAACAAAAATTAACTAATTATATTAAGGATAAGAGGGTATTTTACAATATATTCTAAACTTTATCATATCACGTGATACCATATGCGTATCTGTACAATATAGATGTTAAAAACGTGCTTTAAAGACACCCAAATGTTACCTGAGAGAAAAAAAAAGCAGGAAAGAATGAAACAAGAAGAATAATAATAAAAAAAAGAAGAAGAAAAAGCTGATTTGATTCGTTAATTTGGTTAGGGTTAGAGAAGTCCCCGACAGTTTAAATCCAACAGAAGACGACTTATCGGATTGAAAGATGCCTAACATTATGATCAACCAGTCTTTGTTTGTCTCCAAGAATCATTCTATCAAGTGTGCATCCACTGTATTATTATTTGGCTATTTAATTTATTCCCACACAAACAGACCATATACAGAAAAAATAATTTTAGTTTGGCCTACCTAACGTTTACGGCAATAACTATATTATTTGTATATTTAATTGACTAAAGAACATATGTAAAATCAATTTATATAATTCCACCTTTTTTTTGTCTCTTAATTAATAAGTATTTTCAGATGATCGAGTCTTATGAGTTTTAATTAATCAGTTGAGAAGGTCATTTCGAATATTAATTGATAGAGAAATATATTATCAAAACAGATTAACAGTTAGTTTTGTTTGGACTTTTGTTATTTGACTGTTAAAAGTTTCGTTGTGCTTCAATCAAACAACCTCAACATTAAATTTTAATTTTTTTTTTGTCTCCACACGGATAACCTTGGAGATGTATAAATAATAAAGTCACATGTTCGGATAAAAATATTATTTAAAAACAATTTACATATTCTATATTACTTCTTATCCTTTATATAGTTTATATTTGCAATTCACGCTATAAATTATATCTTATATAAAGATCAAAGGGAGTATTTGATAAAATTAATTATTTTATTCTTATAGTTTGAATTTAATTAAAACTTCATTCTTAAAATTTTACTTAATACAATTCAGTCCACTCTATATAATTTCAATCCTTTAAAATATTAGTCATTATATTTTAAAAATTATCGGTTATTTAAAAATTTAAAATTATATAAATTAAATTACATGAAATTAAAGTTCTAAAACTGAATAATAATTAACTGAGTCAAACTAATGACCAACCAAATGATTAATTTTTTCTCCATATTTTAATTTCTAGGACAAGCCGGGCAGTTGTAAAAGTTGCGATATTTAATAGTAGCATTTTTTTGCATGAATATTAATAGCATTATGTCTACCTACGTATCAGATATTTTTGTCTTCTTTTTCGCCAGATGTAATTATTTTATCAGGATTTACTCCCAATTAGTTAGCTATTTATTTTCTTTTGTAAGGTATATATGTTATCAATCAATTTTCTATATTTTGTTCATGTATACGAAGAAAGCATTCTGGCTCATTCCAATATAGAGGGGTTGCTTACTTTAAAATAATTAACAATTTAAGTGAAATTCGTATGTTCAAATCACATTTTAATTAAACTATTAAATTATGCACCTAACTTTCACTACCTTAATTAATTAATTAATTCAATGACTAATATTAAAAACTAGAGTATGCTATAATTTAACAATCTAGATCATCCATAAATAACGTTTGCATGTGCCAACATTAATTATTTGTGTGTTATATTTTAATTTATACCTAAAAAGGGTGTATGTTATTCTTGGATTGCAAGATCGTTTTCAAAGTGCTTGCGTAGAGTTTTATTATCAGTATGAAGACATTTTAATTTTAACAAATTAATATCAAAGGAAAAAGGGAAAATTTTAAGCCTACCAATAAAGAACGTCTTTCTGGGAAATACAAACATGAATATATATATTATAGTGTCTAATCAGTGATCACCTGGGAAAATACAACACAGCAAAGAGATAACCAAATACGGAAAAAAGACGAAATTAAGGAGATTATGATTTCAAATTACATTATACTTTCGCAGTCTTTTCAACGTCATGATTAGTACGTAGCAGTTACCTCTTCGCTACTCTTTGTTGACTTATATCATGCAATTAACCCATTAAAAGAAGCTTTAGAATAACTTGATTAAGACAGCTTGATTTTGTTTATTTAGTACTACTACTCTCCCCATCATCTCAAAACCAGGTTTTGATTTGATACAAGATTCTGTCCAGATAGACTTATGAAAGTTAAAAAAAAAAAAAAAAAGGTCCAGACTCCTTAGTCCCCCGTGAATTATTCTCATTCTACTAATCTAGTTAATCACGTTTCAAAATCCATAAATTTGACTACATTCATCATTAGATATTAATACCATGTAAATCAAGAAGTCGTTGTTAAATTTAAATTTTAAACCCAGTCTCTCTATTTATAAAAATAAAATTATTTATATTTATCTCTCCTTTAACCTTATTTATTATCATATCATGATTATCTGATTTTACTTATTGTTATATGATCTTTTATATTGAAAGTAGTTTTTTAACTTGTGAGATAAGACTCTTTATATTGATCTCTCTTATAATCTCAAATGTTAAGAGTATTTCACAATGTAATTTAATTATATTTGTTGTCATATAACACGGAGTCTCATTATCACTCTTCAAATTCTACCAGTTGAGAGAGAACCTTGGTGATGGAATGTTAGCTCGCTAGAGTATCACAAGAAGCAAAGATTTGAATGGCATAAATTCAAAGGATTATCGTCTCGGATCCCTATACAGGAAATTGTTGTAATAACAAGTTAGGTTATCTCTCTTTCTGTGTGAATTCCCTAATCCCTAAAACATTCCAAGCATTAATATCTCGCCCCCCTCGACCGCTACAGAGAGCTGCCAGTATGGTAAGAGAGATGGGTCACCCCCACCCACTCATTCTCATAATCATAACGCATCATTCATATCACAAGCCACCACCCACTCTCTCTCTCTCTCTCTCTCGGCTTTCTTTCCCCACTCTCTGCCCCCCTCTCTCTCACCCACACGCGCACAAATTACGCCTTTCACATTATGCAATCCACACAAGTTTTCAACTTTCCCATAATCCATCTTTTCTTCATCAATCTCAAGCCACTAGCCCCAACCCCACTTCACTAGTCCCATCCCATCCTCTTCCTTCAGATTATTGTATTGTACTCATCTCTCTCTCTGGGAATTTGTTTAATTTCTTCATTTTCTCTAAACTGTTTGATGTTTTGTTGTTTTTCTTCTTGATCTTGTTCCGCCTTTTTTTCCCTCCAGTTGTGGAATTCTACTCATCACCCTGTGATCTGCTTATAAATCTAGTTCTACTAAAGAGAGAAGCACACAGATTATTCAGTCTCCCAAATAAAAAAAAACAGAGAAAAAGACTCGAGAGAGAAAAAATGTCAATGGAAATGATGGCTGCAGCCGAACGTGTTTGTTATGTTCAATGCAACTTCTGCAACACCATTCTAGCGGTACAGCCCCTCTCATCAATTATATTTTGCTCTCTCTCTCACTCACTCTTCTTTCCTTTGTTTTAATTCAATTCCTTGTTCTTCTGATGAGCTTTTCATGATGCTGTTTCGTCCTTCATCAGCTATATTACGGCATCCGGCTAAGATTTATATAAAGGAACAAGCCATTCTGGGTAGCCATGAAAGACTAAAATTCTGTTCAGTAGAACAATTATGAATGTACATGAGAGAATGATAATTGACCTACATATATATATCGAAATGTATACCTGTTACCTCGATTCGTAGAAAAGCCAAGCCTGTGTTCTTCTGGTTAACTTTCCTTAAGAATTGCAATCCATTAATTAGAGCTTATTTTCTTTAATTTACTACTACCCATGTAATTCAGACTGAGAACTGTGATTCGTATCTTATATTTAATGACAAAGTGCAACTGGATTTTGCTCAACAAATCTCAACTACATACATACATACATACATACGGTGTAAGGTAAGAAATGCAAAATCAAACCTAAAAGAACTTTTCGATCATTCAATAAAAGAAGCTACAAGTCATGTATGGCCTAAATCTTATAGACAGCACAAAGGATTATTCTGCGAGCCCTTATGACTAGGGCTACTAAAGGGATTAGGGTTCTTCTGATATTGTAAAAACTTTCCCCCAACTTTTCTTCTTTGCAGCAGAATGGATGAATATATATATGCATATATAGACGCATAATCTCGTGTGTATGTATATAATGTATAGTATAAAGAAAGCTCAGTGCTGTTTAAGTTTTTCAGCATCTTCTTTGTTTTTTTCTGCCGTTTGTGGTTACAAGTTACAAAGAATCCGTATAGGGAGTCCATGTGATGGCTCGCAGTATGGTTTTCTCTCTCCTCAGACAATATGCCTTCCCTTTCAGTGATAAGAATTAAGGTTGGTATTTCTGTAATCGTCATGGGCTGGCAAGTAAAGCACCTTTTTTTATGATCCTAGACCTATATGCTTCCTTTAGGCACTCAACAAGGCCGTGTTTCTCTTTCTTTCCACACAAAAACCTCATCAGGAGTTTAGCTAGACATTTTTTAAAAAAAATTTACCTCTCTCTTTATCATAACATCTCTGTGAAATTACTCCTTTTGAGAAAGCACTCTCTGGGATCCCTTCTTTATCTCCCACTCTCCATAGCTACTTCATCAATGATGATGTTTCCCTCTTGTTTTCTTTTTCTTGGGTTCTCTATATATGTATCTTAATTTGAATATATAGGTGTTTCCGTTCTTGTCTAGTCCTTTTCAACTCCACTGTTTCTTTCTTTTATCATCTTGCCTTGCAGTGACAGGTAATTAAAAAGTCATAGAGAGGCATTTGTGATAGTGCTAACATTTTAAAATTTCAGGGTTAGATAAGCTCTAGCCCTCTTAGTTATTACTCATGTCAGGTCCTGATCTTATTGCTGGCCGAGAGAGATGTATTGAATTGCTCACTCTCTTAGCCCATAAAAGCAAACATGACCTCTCAGAATCATAAAAAAGAAAGCTTTTTTATCATCATCTTCTACTTCTTTCGTCGGTTTCTCTTCCGGGGCTCCTCTCACTAAACTTCGTTTCTTGTTTTTTCTTCTGTTTCCATCTTATCACTTTAATGGTTCTTGCAATCCCCTTTCTTGGACATGTGGAAGCTTCCCTGCCCCTATATTTTCAAAATTAACAGCCTGAAGCTCTCTGATCTGTGGCTATAGTCATTATTCAAAAAATGATATCTGGGGAATTTGAAGAAGCGTTTGTTAGAAATCCCAAAATTTGAGGCTAGCTACATGGGCATGATTTTATAAAGTTTAAAGTGTTTGTGTTGTTGTATATGTAGATAGTAATTCTTAGGTACACTTTGAATTGTCAAAGAATAAAAAAACTACTCTCCAACAAAATGGATATAGAAAATGATGGGATGAGACACATCCACTTTATAGTTGCTATATAATGGATCCTTTGCACTTCTTATATAACTGTGTTAGTTCTTGCATAGATATCTGAGAAACTCTCATGTTTGTGTCTTTGAGAGAGAGGGAATATTTGTGGTTTTCTAGTAGAACTGGGAATGATGCATGATTGTGTTTTTGTGTTCCAAAATGGCTATTGGCAGGTTAGTGTTCCATGCAGCAGCTTACTGACCATAGTGACGGTTAGATGTGGGCATTGTGCTAATTTGCTATCAGTCAACATGGGTTCTTCACTTCAAGCGTTTCCTCCTCATCAGACTCACCCTCAGGTTTTTCAGATTCTTTTTATGGCCCAATGGGTTGCTCAATGTTACTTCTTTTTTTAGTAGTTCTCTACAATTGATTTGCATTCCTTTTTATTGAAAAGATGTAGGAGGAGGAGGAACATGATCGATCTATATATAAGTTAATTAACTCGTGCTTCATTGAGTGAATGAATGTGGGTGTTTTCATTAACTTTTCTATCCTCTCTGTTGCTATAAAGTCACAGAAACAGCATCTGACTTTTGAAGAACCAAGCAACAAAGATCTGGGATCATCCTCAAAATGCAGCAAGTTAGCTCCATTTGAGCCTGTAGAGCATGAGCAACCTAGGATTCCTCCCATTCGCCGTGAGTCACTTTCGGATTTTTTGTTTATTGTTTTCTAAGTTTTATGCAATGAGCAGCTTTTTTTAAGTAGGATATGTTGTCTACCATGTCATTTATAAACCACACAGTTCCAACTGAATGAATGACTCAACAACAAATTAACATGCTTATCTTGTCCTTAATTAATATAGAACATATTTAATTAATTTGATTAAATTAAAAAATTAATTAAATTAATTAGTATAATATAATTTTTTTTTAAAATATTCTAATTATTTTCATTCAATCTATCATTTTCTCTTTTATTTAATTATTGTTGAGAGAGTATCAATAGGGTAATTTACAAAAAAATAGACAAATGTAAAAAATAAATTTTATATTTAGAACCAAGATCCATTTCTCAATTAGATACTATATATATATATATATATATATATATATATCTATATATCAAGGGTGACGATTGTTTACTATATTGGATCCCCTCGAGTCTTTTGCTTAGAAAACTTATTTGTGGTCCATAACTGACATGGTAGGCACTGGCCATATATCCTCTAATATTTCCTTTGAATTTTTTATTTTGCATCGAAAGGTGTATATAACTACACACCCAGAAGCTTGAAGGGCAAATTAAAGACACTAATTAAGACAAACGTCACAAACTGGCATATGTTAATAAGAAAACTGCAGAAGAAGCCAGGTTGAGCCCACTTGTCATAAAACAAATTTTCACAAGAGTGGAGAATCAATGTCTGAGTAATATCCAATTTCTGTTTTGGTACAAAGGGTATCTAAATCTGTATATGGCCCCATCTTAGGTGGTGACGTTACATAAAAAACAAATTGACCCCTCTGTAATTGATTACTGTGCCCTAGAACATATCTCATGTATATGTAAAATCAATTTATATAGTTACAGATTCCACTTACCATAAAAGCTTGCTGAGGTAAACTGATAATGATAGATAATTGTACAACGTATATATATATATATATATATATCATGTGTTTCTCTCAGTGGGGCAGAAATATATAATGTGACCTTCAAAATAAAATGTTATATAGAAGCAAAAATATAAAAGAAGCAACTAATGGGAGAGAATATAAAGGACCCTAAGGTAAACAGATGAGGCGTAATTGATCATATTCCACTGGCAGGGCAGTGATCTATTTATGGGGCCTTCAATTGTCAAAAACAATAGCTCAAAATGAATCCCTTTTCATGTAAAGGAAAAAAAAAAGTATCTATGCTGAGTTAATTAATGTGTACTATATCTATGTAGACATAATGTTAACTTGGCGTATTTAATTTTTGCTTCATTATTGCATTCTAAACTTCATGGTCTAGATATGATATATCAGTAGTTCAATAATATTGCAGCTCCTGAGAAGAGACAACGTGTTCCTTCTGCTTATAACCGGTTCATTAAGTAAGTAATTAATTTTTTTTTTATTTGAGTTAACTTCACATATATATACCACTATATTTTCATCTCGAAGAAAGAACAATTTGTAATTTTCTTACTATATATATGGTTTTGCAGGGAGGAAATCCAAAGGATTAAGGCTAGTAATCCTGATATCAGCCACAGGGAGGCTTTTAGCACAGCTGCAAAAAATGTAAGTTTATTTTTATTAGTTAACAACAAAGATGCATTCATTTTTTTAGGCTATATCATCTTCACGAATATTCTCATGTATAAATGCAAAAGGTTATCCAATTAGAAACTAATGAAACACAGAGCCAATCATCAGCCATGCATGCATGGTTAATATATATCATGCTTTGAAGTTGGCCAAAAGAAGTGTTAATTAATTAAGCACGTAGTATTAATTAAAGTTATCTAACAACTCTGGACAAAAGAAGTAGTAGTAAAATTGTTGATTTCGTCGGTATAAATGGATCAAACATAAAAGTAATACAAGTTTTCCCCTCACAATTATGGATAGATGTAAGTATATATATGGCGATTCCTTGGTTGAGGTTCTAGTGAGAGATATTAAATCATACTATCACAAGAGGCGGTAATAAGCCTAAGAAGATTCATATATTTACGTAATTCCTTATTGATTCTTTAGTATATGTTTTAAAAAAAAAATATTTCTCATGTATAGTACATATTATGTAGGGTTTAGGAGCACTGCACAACCTAAATTAATAGGACAAGGGTGACAAATTTACCAAAGTTCTAAGTTCATAATAATATAAATTTCGTGTACACACTGAAGGAGTTTCTTTACTTTTTTTGTAGTACTACAATAAGACGACCTTCTAAATATATAGATGTACATATTGCAGACTGCTGTATCTAATAGTTATCATGAAACCTCACATCCGAGTCACTGCATATAGTTTCTATGTAAACACACTCTAATTCTTTTTCTCCAATATAATCAAGGGCTTCCATAAGCTTGCACGTACGTACGATTATATAGGTCAGCTTGATGTTTGCCCTAGTTGAGTTTTCTCCATCTACATATGTGCATCACATTAAATAATCTCTCATTCGCAGCATTTATATGCATAATACATCGTCGTCTGTGCCCTTATCCTTGATGGTGATAGTCCCCAATCTCCCATGTTCATATGCTGAGAATAGTTAAATTTTACACACAAAAGCATCAATTTTCTAGAATCTTCCAGTTTGGTGACGTCCCATCATATACTTTGCTTAGTAAGCATACCAATAAGAGAGGAAAAAATAAAAAGAAATCATTATGAGGTCTAACTAAAGAATATAATAGTTACTAAAAAGTTTCTGAACAAGTTAGCAGTGTATATAATGATAAATTTTAGTATAAAAAATAACAATAAATACGCGATTGCTCATTTATTTTAATATTTTTTAGTGATAATATATTTTTTTTGAATCTCAGGGATTTCCAAAAAAAAATAGAGAGAGACTGGGAGGACTATATATATAGCTAGTTCCTGTACTGTACAACGTGCTCTTCACCATGATAATAACTTGGCGCGCACACATTTCAAGATTCACTAGAACTATATTATTATCGCTTGAACTAAATAAGGCGAGATACATACAGTTATGAAAAATCAGTTAATTATAAAAAAAAAGAATATATTTAATCCTATGTTTCTTATATATGTATGTCGTTTGTGGGTGCAGTGGGCACATTTCCCTCACATTCACTTTGGACTGAAGCTGGATGGAAACAAGCAAGGAGATAAGTTGGAGCAGGGGGAGGGAACTCAAAAGTCTAATGGATTCTACTGAGATCGATATATAAATAGAAGGCTGTGAGTCTCTGCTAGTTTTCTCTATGATTGACCTAAATCTGTGTAAAAGAAAAAAGTGAGGGTGATCAAATTTCTCTCACACTCATACACAACAACAACAACTGGATATGGGCGAGAGAGAGAGAGACTGTTCTGAAAACCTCAGCCTCACATGTGTTAATCATCATCATTGTTAACAGTTTTAGTTAATCATCATCATGTTGGTGGTTGTTATTATTATGAAATGAATATGATTGCTATTTCTATTAATTGCATAAATGTCGACGCAGTTAAGTGAACAATACGTAGATTCTAATGACGATGCAAATTGGATATTATTCTTATCTCTTTGCGCTAATTATTGTCATGATGCTGGCAGGTTTTTGAATTTTCTTGCCTAGTGCTCGTTTTATTTTATATCGGTCTCATTCTCCATATATAGATAGGACCACATGAATAGTACTTTCCATTGCTGTGCTATAGGCACCATTTGAGTCTTTCACGGTGCTTCAACCTGCAGAGGGACACTTTTTTTTTTCTTTTTCATTTAATCAAGGGTGTTACTGGGTTACTTTAGATTTGAGATTAATTTATTTTAAAACTTAAAACGTTAATATATTTTTTTAATAAGTACATTTTTTAGAATTTGAATTTGAGTTATCTTTCTTATGGGATAAAGTTGATTATCATCTCAATTAATAGTTTATTGTTACTTTTTTTTTTAAATCTTTCCTTATATAGTTGAAGAAAGAAATAGAGAAAATAAATTATGATATAAGAGATTTCTTCTCTTTGGTTCTGTAAATGATTATTATTTCTCTTTTATCTTGCTGGACCTCTTTGTTCTGTTAATGCGGTACAGGCACCTATTAAAGGAACAACATGTAATGCAGGTTTTGCATGCATGTCGTGACCTGACACAGTTACAGTTTCTTTTATTCTTCCGAGAAAAATATAACTATGAGATAAAAGTTGAGAGAGAAAACCCTAATTTTCCTAATCAAGTCTCGTTAAAGTCAAAAGACCAGTTCATAGTTTCGTAACTGCAAAGCAGCTATATCCACAGCAAGAGAAAGATCCCAACAAAGACCAAAAAACTGCATCGAAACATATTGCATTATGTGTGTATGTGCGTATCATGTCATTAGTCAAAGATAGATCATTATTTCTGTCGCATAAAAAGATTCCAAACCAAAAAAAAAAAGTCAATAGCAACAGGAAAATCAGAAAGACCCACTTATAACGGGCCATTAATTATATATAATATACATAAGCATTCGATAATCTATACGTAAACAGCTTAAATCATATGTTCACATTAAGATTAATGAATAAAAAAAAGATATTTTTATTATTAAATTTAATTGTAAATTATGTTTTTATCTTTCATGTGTGGTGGTTTTTGTTTGCAAGAATGAATGTAATAATGCGAATGAGTGAGAAAAAAAATAGTGGAATACTATTTACAACATGTTGCTACAGCAATGGTGACATGACGTATGATGGTTGACACAGTGGCGTCGCTTTTGTGGTAAAAAATAATATCTGCCTTCAATTCAGACAAACGTACCCCAGAAATAAAAATAATATTAAAGCGCGTTTATTTAATTGGAAAATAAATACACAATTCTCTCATAACAGTGACATGCATGCCTGAGCTGAGGCCCCACCCCACCCCCAGCAAATAGGGAGGATGTACCATATTTATATTAAATATTTTTATGGTGCGAACCAGCTAGTTATATTATATATAAAACTAAAATCATATTCAATTATATTAATATTATAATAATAGAGGGAGGGAGGGTTTTGTCTGATGGGATGAAGTTAAAAAGCTCAAAAGTACAGAATCTGAAACGTCAAATCAAAGACAGGTGATTTGGTAATTGGGATCCATGTGTTGCACTGCTCACCAAGTGGGTCTTGTCTCAACCTTTTATATATATCTGTCTGTCTGTCTGTATCTATATATATATAGAGAGAGAGAGATGAGTTTGAGTTGCCTTCGTCTTTTCTCGTTACAGAAAACAATAAATAATAAATGGATGTCTCTGAAGCCATTGGCACTGTCATGTCACTTGTATCTTAACGCCGTCCCCTTTCACCACCGTCGTTCAGCAAATAATAAATTGTTTTTTTAATAAAAAAAATTGAGGAATACATGTAAACTCTTCAATCTTTTGATTGAGTTAATTATAATAGAAGATGTTGATTACTCTTAACGTGTTAAACCAATATCATTGCCTGAATTCTCATTAAAAAGATATATTCATATTTAAAATTTAATAATATTTTAAATATGTTTAAAAAATAAGAGTAAATTTATAATTTATACAATAAAAAAAATAACACAGATCCCCTGAGATAGATATAGAACAAGTTGAACTATATGGTTTTAAAGTAATTTTTGTTCATATATGAATATTCTTCATATATCTAATATAAATTTATATATTAAGAAGTTGTGATATTTTTTAAGGATTGTGATTAGAATTATATTAAAATAATATTTTTTAAATATATTTTAAATTATTATATATTTTATATTTTTATCGATTAAATTTATATGTGATAATGGGTTATTTTGATATGAATATGAATATATATATTATCTTAGCTGAGTCAGGCCGGAAAAAAAATAAGAACGGAAGAGAAAAAGATAAAAGAATCTTTTTCTGTTAAACAGACAAAGGTTTGAGAATAATAATAAGAGCTGACAAACATTCATATAAAATAGGAGAAGCTAGTGTCAGTTCGGTAGTGCGTATAAAAACAACATGAATAACGAAAAAACTTGGCTGAGAAATCAAAGGACGAAACGTGAACAGCTGAACTATTTGCTAACCATGGCGGCATGGCCCTTGTAGATACCGGATTTACTTCGACAAAGATGAAAGAAGAAAGACGGTGAAGACGGTACGGAAAGATGACAAATAATTATTCTCTTTTACTATTTTTCTCCTGCTCCTTTGACCTTTGTTTTTTCCCCATATAAATAAATTTAATTACCAAGAATTAACCACAACCACACACATTCATTGAAGCACAACACTAACTGTTTGACTTTGTTTTAGTTAAAAATGTTCAGAGTTTTACAATTTGAATTTTGAATGACGGGTATCTTTCTGTGTTTTTTTTTCCTTATTTTTGTTTTAGCCTTTATTTACATATTCCTATGGATAAATGTATCGATGCAAATATTTTCTTGTTTCTACGAAATTGAAAAGGGTAACCCAACAGAAAGGAAAAGAAAATGTGATGGGAATTTTGATATATAGAATTTGATGCTATCTTAGACATAACATCGTTGGGGATAACTAAAACGTGATTGGTTTCATAGTAAGTTCATTTCCAGATATGATGCTGGGGCATATACCAAGAGCTCTGAGCTCTATCAGAATCATCAGACATTATTAACAATTTTATTCCAAAATCATGATGAAGTCCGTAAATCAAAATAAATGTCTCAGGTACCATTAATTTTTTTCATATGAAAATCAGGGTACGATTAATTAATACACCTGCTTGTAAGATTTCTTTTTTGTTTGACCTCTACCTACTCCCCTCCCCTTCTCTCTCTCTAGGTGTTTTTTTTTTAATTTTTCGTGATATTGTATTCTTTTACGAGTACTGTCTTACCGAATAATTTTGGAAACTTTTTTTTTTTAAAAAAAATTATCCAAATGTTTCTTGCAACTGAAATGGACTCGAAGATATGAAAGATGCGTAGTGGTGTTGATAATAATAAGTGGGTTCCATCTCTATTTTCAACGTTAGAGCTAGTGGGCTAAATCAGTCTACACGTTCCACTAAAAGATGACTAAACTGATTGTGACATGATTCCATTTTTCTCTACCTGTTTTGTGACTTCTTTTTGGTTTAATCATTTCAGAAACGCCAATGACCTTGTAGTCAAGTCTAATAGTATAAAAACTCCTCCATGAGTGAGATGTTATAGATTTGATCCTGTCTGTCAAGCCGTTAATGTCTACTCCTTAATAAAAAAAAAAAAAAGAGTCATTTGCAGAACAGGGTGGGCAAATGGAGCTCCGATGGTCTATTGGGATGGGTAACCATGTTGTAGGAACCACAATTGTGAGGTGAATGTGAAAGAGCAAAGAGGGTCAAAAGAGAGTGGTCCTAGAGTTAGTAAAGACTGGGCTCAGGTACCATAGTACTACAATAATCAAACAGAGGGGTCAGCCCCCACTTATCACCAATATGGAAACCAAGGTGAAGTGGTCCATTCTGCAGAGTGCTAACAAAATGCCAAATATTATACACTACTCCATAGATCCACTGCTTGTGTCTCAACTGCAAGGTGTGCAATTCTCTGTTACTTTTCTCCCTCCCCTGTTCTCTGTTTTTTCCCCCCTCTTTTAAATCCTAATAAAACAAAGAATTGCCAAGAAATATTCTCTCAGCAGTAATATTGAATTCAAGTTTCGAATTCACCCACTTTGGTCTCCATCAATTTCAGGGCTCTGCCCTTGATCTTTCTGCCATGCCAGACTTTTCTTGAACTAACAACCAACTCTATTTATGTAAGGACCCTGACACTTTGGTTAATTATTCATCCCCAAGTGAACACAAAACAATATCTCAAGTACATCAGATTCTCGCTTTCTGAAAACTAATTAACAATGCGTTTCTTTCTTGCACGAAGTATTCTTCATTTTTGGGGAAACAAGAGTGTGAAATTTTCCAGGAGATACAGAAGCTAGTTTTCACAAGTTTTTCTCCCTCGTATTTCTTCTGCCACTATTACAGATATGAATTTTTCTGGCCACTACTTGTTGCTTGAGACTGTAAAGTGGACATTGAAGACCAAAATAAAGAGAACTTTATCGTTATAACGTTTAATATATAGGCAGAATGTCCCACAAACAATGAGCTCTTACTTGAAAGAGTAATACAATGATAACAGGGTAATTTTGATGAACACAAATGACAAACTGCCATAGATTGACATTCCACAATAGAATTCAAAACCTTGGTTCACAGGCTTCTGAAAACGAAACAAAATATGCTATTCAAGAAAAAACTAACACGTAGAAGTTAGTACAACTCTCTTCCAGCCTGTGGGCAAGTAGAACGCTCACCTCTCAGCTGTGACTATGTTACACTCTTCCTCAGAACCCCACTAAGTTTTACAGTATCCCCTTCAATTCTTCCCAGCCGTAAACTCAACTAGTCTAAAACTTTGAAAAAATATGCAACACAAAAGAATGCTAACTTGTCAGGTTTACTTGTAAGACTACGGTGGCAATAATATTAATCAATAGTATCTAGCTTTAATAGGCTGTTCAAATAATTCGCTACTCTACCATTATGTTATGCATCTAAAACTCTTCTGTAGAAAAGAACATAAGCAGCTGAAGACTTTATCTTCTCTTGGCTGATGGGGTAAACATGGCTATCATCGAAGTCATACCATCGATCACCTCCGTGCTACATGAAATGCAAGATAAAGAGTATGAAAATTACTGTTGTATATAGCTTAATTTTTAACAATCTACTTCCAAAAGAAATTCCTTCCACAGTTTGAAAATGATAATAGTAACGCCAATCAAATAAAGTGAAATTTCCAGATGGCATATAATAATCCCCTATCTCAACAAGTCAATTTGTCTTCTACTATTAGAAATGTTGCCAACAGTTTAAAAGTATTTACACTAAACATATTTAGGATACCTCTGACGAAGGTAATACTCTGGATTTTCTAGGAGTTCTTGAGCATTTTAATTATATTTTGCAGGCTTCACGTTGATCTATTGGTAAAAATACTATCTGCTTAGAAAAAGAGTACTGGAAAAGAATAACAAGAACTTACATGAACAAATGCTGTATAATGACCACCTCCCATGCTTCCATAATGGTTACTGATTGCATAAAGCATGTAACGATTAGAAGTTTTGTCATGCCCATAAGCAATATAAGCTGACAAATCAAGATCATGGATGGGGAAGTCAACATATGTATCCAGCTTGTTCTTCATAAAGCGACTATATTGAAACCTTTTAAGATGAATAACCAAAATCTCAGGAAGTCTCCAAAGATCCAACTTCTTGCTAGCTTGACGATGCCCTTTACAGCCAGGGCAGAACCTAAAAATGCAGAAAACCAAACCTTATTATTAATACAGTTAGACTGGTTCACAATAGGTATTATGCTCTACACGGAATAAATTTTGATAATCATTCAAATTGGAAGACGCTGGGGTTATCTTAAAAAAGGGTCTGTCCTGAGTGTATGTGAAGTTCATATACAGAAGAAACAACAGATGACCAGAAGCGGTTGAATAAAACATTACACATATTTACAGGCAAATGTTGTTTCATAAGATGCTATTGCAGCATAGAAATAAAATAAAATTTTATTAACTTTAAGTGCTGGGAAAAATATTAATTTATGATTTATTTAATTGCACGTAAAAGTCCACATTAAGTAACTGCTGCCTATCAGTTTTTAATAGAGTACTAAAAAGTAATCAGAACTTCATGGAACAGAAGTAATGTAAAATTTTGGATTTAATCCATGTATCCAATCATCACTTGAGAAAAGCTAATTTTTGTTCTTATAAAAAAATTAAAAAAGCTAATTTTTGCCTCTTCCAGACATAAAAGATTAACAACATGCAGCTCAAGATTTAAGGTTCACTAACCACATATCTTCTGGTCCAAGTGGTTCCTCTTGCAAGAATGCTTCAAGGCATTTGTACAAAGAAACTGACTCTTGGGGCCTCTTCGCCAAAAAGCCAGGCTTGAAAACCTCAGGCAATGAACTAAAACATCGTGTGTCATATTGTTGTATCTGCTTATCTGACCAACATACAATCACATTCAACTGCCTTAACTCCTCTTTCATTGGGAATGGCTCGTCCATTAACATCTTGGAGCCTTTAAACCCCTTTTCATCTGTAAGGTAAAACTCCAGTCCTCCATCAGAAGAAGAATCTGAATTATTTTCACTTGGACCTAAACTAGGAGTTATGACCCCCTCTATTCCAGCAGCCTCTTCAGTTTTCTTAGAGGTGTCAGAGCCTCCTAAGGCATCTTCAGTTGATAATAGAAATGAATTGAGCAGCCTTAGATACAAATTGGAGAGATCAGATCCAGTCGTAATATTGCAAAACCTAGCTACAAGAGGAATTCCAAATGCCTTCCAATTTGAAGCCAATTTCCCATGGATATACTGCCTGACAATATTGGTAAACAGTGAATTTATACTAAGCCAAGGAAATGACCGGTGAAACAAAAGCCTTAAAGCATGCATGTGTATGTTTTTTCTTTTTTGTGAGCAAAGCAGGCACGTGTATGTTAACCATATTTCTTTAAAGGCTTGTGAGATTTTAGTGGTGACTAATAAGGTTAGTTGGTCTGGTTTTTTAGAAGATTGATGGGCTATTGCAATTATTTAAAACCACCACTCATTAAAGAGAGTTTGATACAGACCAGCTCGAGAAATAATATCCTAACAGTCTAATTGTATCAGACAAGAAAAGAAACTTAAAGATAAAGATCACCGATATTAATAGAAATATTGACTCACTCTTCCAACCGCTGATTTACAAAGACAACCAAAGGGTCATCCCTGGCACCCTTCATAAATCGGTAAGCAACAAGTCGGTCCTCATCTCTGATTAATGATAACAAATCAGATGGTTCTTCAAGAAAACGTATGATGCGGTTGTTGTATATCTGTAACAAAACCCTAGTTTCAGATACATAGTATTTGCACAGCATTGGTCTATACTCAATATCCATAAAGGAAAATCAGTAAAGAAGGAAAATAATTCAAAGCTGAAACAATATACCTCAGCTACTAATATGGTCTCATCAGGCCCCAAAGAACAAGCAACACTTAAAGCTCTGATCAGATCTTCAAATCTCCCATTTTTTGCGACAGAAACAGTATGTATCGATAATTGAGTAATTCCTTCTGTGCTCATAACGGTTAAAGTCATAGTCCTCATATTTGTTGAGGGTAGAGGTAATGATAAGTACATGAATGGATCAAATGTCACAGAAACCTTTCTACATGCAGGACAAACTAATGTTGATTTATATTGTCCCTGAATAGAATGATGCATGTGATCAGGTAAAATGGTAAACAAAGCCGTGATTAGGAAGAATGGAACAAACAGACTAGTTCTCCTGAACATAAAAGAAGAGAACAAATTTCAGTCTGTTTTATTGGAATTACAGTAAGTAGATACCAAATTTTGATTTGGGCTATATTTACTAAGTATTTTATCTTTCTATGGACATATTTGGTTGGAGGGAGAGAGATAAATGAGGCAGGGGGGATCATAGTGCAATATCCATCTCTGGTATTATTACTCAACAGTACATTTCTTTTTTTTTTTATTATCTTTTCTAAAGCAGGGGGCATGAGTGTC
Organism: Leucaena leucocephala; assembly: GCA_037074615.1. NCBI lineage: Eukaryota > Viridiplantae > Streptophyta > Magnoliopsida > Fabales > Fabaceae > Leucaena > Leucaena leucocephala. The sequence continues at coordinate 2,528,288 of CM073546.1, read as the reverse complement.
ATATTTTATTCACCTTTTTCATTCCATTACATCTTCTCACCACCTTGGACCAAATGTAACCTCACTTTCTGATCCCTTTCAATTAAAGAAACCAAGGGAAAGCAAAGAATAAAGTGCTGCGGTTGAAGAAAACCGCTCTTTAGAGGCTTTTAAAATATCCAACAGTTTTCCTATTATTAACTACTTTTACAATTACCAAGAATTTTGATCACTTTAAGGAAGTTTTTCTACAAGTTAACGTACATTTTCCAAAGTAAATATGACATTTAAATCATATAATTGACAAATATGGTAGTGAATAACCAATCTTATAATGTCTCATGGGAAACAAAATATCGCAGGAATAAAGACCTCATAATTACTTATAGCCAATTGCTGACACCAGAGTTATATTATTTTAAGTAATTTCCTATGTTAGACTTAAAACATTTCTCAGCAAACCCTTGACGTGGTAAAAAATATAATTCAATTGCGTAGAATGAGATGGGAACATACCTGGCACACATCAACGATGATAGAGTCATTGCGTGCCAAATGATTCTGCCAATATTCATCAGCTACCTCCTCATCTGGTCGATCATCTTCATCCTTGGCTTCTACATAAGGCTTGCATTTAACACGATTCAGATCTTCATGGAGCCCATCCAATAAAAAAGCCAAAAGCTCCTGTAGGACAAAAGATCATAACAATGGAAGGTAACGTAAGACATAAACCTGAAGTTAAAACCCTAAGAAAGAATGAAAGAAAGAACAAGATGCACTGACCTGGGAATCGTGTTGATTAAATCCACTGAACTGAGGTGTAAATCGAGCAAGCTTTGATTTGAACATTCTTGGTGCCACTGGACTTGCTCCAGGAGCCCATAACTTTCTTATTAAATCTCCAAAAGCCAAAGCTATCTCGCCCTGGCGAAGACAAAACATACCAAGAAATGAATAAAAAAGGTAAATGTGAGAGACGTGCTCAAAAATATCAATCTAAAATAATTGAAAAGGCACTAGACATACATCCATTCCCAATGGGTTATCATGATTTATTTCTCTACCATAATCTCCAAGAAAATAATCAACAATCTTTGGCGTGTGCGCCAAGCACTGGAGTGCACTATTCATGAAGCAAGTATTTCCTAGGTTTTGTAATCCGGTTAATCCCAAGGAACCAGCTTCACTAGGGCTTGAAGAGAAGGTCCAAGAATTGGCATGAGTGTGATTAGAATTCATACTGCTGGCACTTCCATTCATCTTCAGTGAAGTACCACCGGAAAAACTGGCAGTTCGTTTCATTGAATCTGACAACCCATAAACTTGCAACTCCAGCAAAATCTGTATATCATTTAGAGCCACAAATCAATAAGGAACACAAGGTGTGCAATCATAACCTATGATTCAAAGTCAAGCCATTTTCATAATTCATAGGCACAGTATTTTCCCTAGCCAAGATGCAAAAGAGTAGTGATAAAAGCAAAGATATGATAGAAATTAACATTTGAAGCATGCAAAACACAAAAGTAATTGACTTCACGAAATTATTGTTTTCTTCCTTTCACATTCAGCATAAGTTGATAAATCATAAAACTACAGTTACTAATCAATGAATTTTCATCTAAAAATCTAATCCAGGCCACATTGACATAGAAGCAGCAACCCAAAAATTAAAAAATACATTTACTAACAAAAAACCAGTGAGAGGATTTCCCCCTGCTTTTTATAGGGACAGCCTTAAGATATGATAATAAAAAAAGCATAAACAGAGAATATTGCTCCTAAAAACACTCTACTACTTACCTCCTGATCAGACTGTCTTTGACAGTCCTTTAGGACCTTAATATTGTCATTCAAAAGAAACAGGGTTGTATGACCTGAAAAGTCCCAAATGCGTAACTGCAATTACAGGTTAAAATGTTATCCCTCTCTTGCAGTTATAGATGCATTGTTATACAAAGATTTTCTTCAATAAGTGAAATTGTAGACAGAATATTTCATTACCAACTCTGAATCCATACAGAATATCTTACAGGATCTTTTGAAGAGCTCAATTGTATTGTCCTAGAAAGAATGAAGAAATGGAAGAACGTCTCAGAAATCAAAGAAATTAAAAAGGAAAACGAACACTTCAACAACGGCATCCATGATTCACCAATAATAAGTGAATATAAAATAACTCGTAAATGATCAAACTACCCAAAAATGATAACATATTTCAGTTTTATTCACTGTTTCCTCAAAATTGAAAACCGTAAACCCACCAAACACCCTGATGCACTGGATAAGATACATAATTAATTTTAGACAGTAAATGTTCCAGTAGAGATATCATCATTTCAAATCACATTTTAATGGATTACAAAAACCATGCTTACACCATAGGTTCTTCACATGTATCAATCTCCTCTAACATTTCATGAAAAACTGTGCTGCAGAATTAGACCAGGAGGCTGATCAATCCAAATGCATCTCCACTAACTACAGCACTTCTTAGAACAATGGCAGAGAGGGAGGGAAATAGACTTACCTTTTTGCTTATTCTTACTCCCAATGAGTTTGTTTCTCTCTGAACAGAAAGCCTGAGCTGTAATGGATAGACATCTGCCATATCATCTTCTGTAGCTGAAAAGGCTTTACCATCCTTCGTTGTATTTTTTGAATCAATATGCCTGATGAAATTTCAAAGCATGTAGTAGGGAATGAGTAAACAAACTTAATACTCTACATACTATAAAACTTTCATCAGTTTCATCAAGGGACATGAACCACTTCTAATCTCTAATAGACAAAAAATTAATAATGTTTTAATAAAAGAACATAAAAAAAAAGCAGAACTAGCCCATTTATTTATACAACTATACGAAATTCTATATTAAGTATGGAATATAAACACTTCAAGACAAATTATTGGCTTCAGAAATCATGCGTGTCATCTCAACTTAAAGATCCTTAATGATTAGAGCAAGCAACAAAATTTCCGTACAAAAATCTCTGACCTGATTCATTCACTGGCTCATTGAATAACTGGAAACTATTTGTTCAAAAAAAATATGATCCTGTTAATAAATACAAAGGTCTCCCTCACATATTTGGAAGAACAATAGAAATATATCATGTCATAGAAAAGAAGGAATTATTGGAACAGCTATAAAAAGGGAATGAAAGTTATGTGAAATTGTCAACTAAAAACCTCAATCAGATCAACATACATGCCATTTTTTGACTTATTAGTCAAATACTACCATGCATGTGTATGCCTTCAAATCAGATGGAAAATAACTTCAGACCCCAATTTGATCTTAAGTTTAATGGAATCATAATCAAAGATGACTTTGCCTAGGAATTCAGTGAGAGTGATATAAAGGGCGTACATCAGTTTTACACGGAATGAGAGAACTGTTAAGATGGCATAAACACAAGGCAGCAACATAAACCATAAGTTTCAAAACCTATGAGAACTTCACACAACAGATACAGAGTTAAACCAGCTATCTAAATTGCCCAAAGTTAATGGGACTCAAATTAAAGGCTCAGTCAAATACTTGCACCAGCTTACTTTCTACCTAAAACCTCACACAGCTTTAATACAACCATCTCTCTAGACACATGTGCAATCTTCAAAACAACGAGAGAGAGAGAGAGAGAGAGAGAGGTGGAGGGAATTAAGTTTAAACCACTCACCACTTCAGTGCCTGCAACCACATATCCCCAGGCACCAAAGCAAAGTCCCGCCCGGACACTCCCGCTTCCCCATCTTCACGATTCTGGGTTGAATCATCCTCTCTCCTAAGATTGAATACAAGATCCGAGTTGAAAATGTTATTGATTATCTTCATAGGACCGGCATAGGATGAACATGGAAACGCCGTATACAAGATCCCTCTCTTCCCATCCGAATCTCTAGGAACTGAATCCTGCGCATCCTCCCACCACCTACAACACGCAAGTCACCGGTAAGCCCTAAAATCACTCTATTGATACATTCAATAAATATCTGCCAATGCAGATAAAGCCAGATCGGTATAAAAGTAAAAGTAAAGCAGAAAACCAATACACTGGCTGATAGTGGATAGTGGAAAAGATAGAAAACTGATACATAGAGGCAAGCAATTAAGCCAAAGCTTGATTTCCTTTGATTGTTTTCGTTTTGCAGTTAATCATCCAATTAGAATAGCCATTCTCAAACTTGCTTTCACTTATTGGGATTTATGTGCAATTTATTGAAAAGCAAACGAGCTCCCGATGAAAACACTACAATAAGAAAGTTAAAATTAAGAAGTTGGCGAGGAAAGTCCAGAACTGAAGTGATAAAGGAGTGAATCTGGAGAGCGAAGAGACCTGTATGGAACAAAGTAGACTCGTTGGTCGTTGCCTTCAGGGCGTTGGGTGTTATCGGAGAAATCTTCGGAGGTACTGTCCATCGCAGAGAGAGAGGGATTTAGGAATTGCTCGGGAAAATGCAGGTCATTTCATGACAGAAGGAGAGAGAAAGCAGACAATGGCGGATTTGCAGAGAAACAGAGGGAGTTGTTCTATGAAGAGAATGCACGGAGGGAAAAATATATCGATAAGTAAAACTTCATTATTTATATATGGAAAAATTGGAAATTTTCAAGTTGCCCCATGAATGGAATTACGTGTATTTTCTTACCTTTTTTTTTCCTTCATGGGAATCTCATTTCTACTTCTAATTTTAATAATTAACATGTTCAAAATATAAATTTAATATATATATATATATATATATATATATATATATATATAACTGCAGTCCACATTCCTCTGATATTACTAAATATAATTATTATTCATCAACTTTTGTTCGATTGCCTATAAGTTTTTTTAAATTTGAAAATTCTATACATTTTTTAGGTTATATCTAGTTTTGTTAAAATTATGCTTATATGTTGTGCCAACATTTTTATACTTATGGAAAATCCTGCAATAATTTCATTAATAATAAAAATCTTTTTAATAATAATTATTTAAACAGTTATTTATTTAAAATTATTTTTTTATAATTTTTTTATGAACTTTTTTATAAAAATGGTCTAAAAACTATTTTTTTTCAAATCCTTTCTTAAACTTATATCCAAATAAACCTTTATTAAAGTTTAAGGTATCTATAATTTAGCCAATAAATATTAATAGTATTTTTTTTAATTTTAAGTATAAGTATTAAATATATTAAATTAAGATATAATGAAAGCTACAGGTCTTAAAGTTGCCAAACGAATAGTAAAGTGTTGTACTTTTACTGACTTGTATAATTTCTTATTAGTCCAGTTAAATTATAATTGTTGTTCTTGTGTTTTAAAAAATAAAAAATACACATAACACCTTTATCCTTATTCTAAACATAAATGGTTCAGCATAAATATTTTGTTGATAGAAAATCATTTAGATCGAAGAGAGATCTTAAATATATTTAAAAAAAAATAAGAGATACATTTTTTAATATATATTTTGATGAGCACACTGAGCCATTGATTAGGAATTGAAAAATCCAATTTGGTTTAAATTAATACATATCATACCAAAACAAATTATCAATACATATTGTTTAGCAAAATAGTTAAGTTCTCTTACTAATGATTACATCCACCTCGACTACTTGCTTTTTTATGAAACCAAATAAATTCACCACAATGAATCCTTTTTATAAATATAAACATATAATAAAAATATATTTTAAAATAAAAATAAACATACTTAATAAAATAAAATTACATTTTATTATCTATGAAAATATAAATATAATTAATGTATTAATATCATTTGTCTTCTTGCCTTCCTCTGCCTTATAAAAAAAACTTTAAATTTTTTTTTTAAAATAAGTGTTTTTTAGAAAACCCTTTAAAAAAGTGTTTTTTAAAAAATACACTTTTTTTAAAGTGTTTATAAAAAACAATTTTAAAAAAATAAAAGAGGGGCAAGTGGATATACAAGATTTTTTTTTTTTAAAATGTGGATAAGGGGTGGAGGTAATAAGGTAAGGCAAATAATACTAAGAGATAAGGAGAGAAGCAGATTCTGAGAGGATCCACTTCCCTCACATTCTAACAAAACAGAAGTATCTTAAGCGAATCGACTGCTATTAATTCGTATTAGCTTACTATTTATCTCTAAGCGTATGAAATAAGTATATAATAGATAAATATAGATTATTATCCTCATTTATATAATCTAATAAATCCCTAAAAAAATCACTTAACACATAATCCTTTCAATTTAAATAAATGCTAATTATACATTAATATATACTAAACAATTGGAGATAAAATAGTGAAAGCCCAAGGTGGTCCTTGAAAAAGGTAAAAATAGTAAAGTACTAGATGGTCTTGGGTTGAAAGTGACAACAGATTTTGGACAACAAGATTTTTTTTTAAAAAAAATAAAGAAGTCAACATTAATAACTTAAAATTACAAGCCAAATCTAACGTACAATCTTCCACTTATAATTTTTGTTTATATCATTAACTACAAGACTAATTACTGTAAAAAAAATTTAGAAAACATATCATTGTATCCTCCTCCAATAGAACATAGGACTTAGGAATCTTTTCGTTAACTTAATTGATTCAATGCTTGTTATATTTAACCTTTTACACAGCTTGAGTCATAGGTTTTCATCCAATATATACCATTATATAAATAAAAACTTTTTTAACAATTTTAAATTAATAATATTTAATTTAATATACGACATTAATTAGTCTTCCTAAAAGATCTTCCTTGATCAAGATAATGTCATACATTTTCTACGAAGGCAACAAAAAAATGTACAAAAACCAACGAGTGTAAAGTAGAAAACACATAAATCCAATGTTTCAAAGAAAAACCCCTGCGTTTCACCCAAAAGGATAACTGCATTGCATTCTAATCTACTGTAGCAGACAAAAACCGAAGAATGCTATCTCTTTCAAAAACCCAAAAATCTAGTTGTCTTTCCGATCTAGGAAAATAAATATTTTTATGTCAAATTTTACTAACACAAATTCCCCAAGGGCTATTAATACGTTTTCACAGCTTGATTTATATAGAGCTAACCAGAAATCCTAATTGCGGGAAAGAAATATTTATGATACAGTTCCATAGACACAGATCATTGAGCATCACTGATACATCTATATGAGCAGTTTAATTTGAACCTACTACAACTCAATTGTAGTGGCGGGATCCAGTGTCATAAACACGGCCACCAGGATATGATCCTCTGGGCTCAAATTCTTGAACTCTTGCACCTCCTCCAAGAAATCGATTACGCTCCACATATCGATCAAATGGATCGGCCGCATAGCCCCGTTGCATTTGCATTTCTCCAACCACCGTGGAAGCAATGGCAGAACTGTAACCTCGAGGATCACCGGGAGGCATGCCACTACTTGGGTGAGGATCTCTTGTGGTTGGCTGGTACTGGTGTTGTCTTGCTTTCGATTCTCTTTGAAGAAACTCATTTCTTCTGCTAGCATGCTGAGCTCGAAGTGCCGCCAACTTTTCTTCATACTGAGCATTGATAGCATTTAGTTTCTGAAATTAAACAATTCAAAAACAAGGTAAAAAGTTTGGCCAAAGCATAAAACATTGTAAAAGTCCTTAGGATTTGAGAAAATTGATTTAAGAGAACATCTAAAATTTGTGATCAACATGCTCTTAAAAACGTGAAGGAAAAAAATCATCTACCCAAACCTTCACCTTGCTCTCAAAAACCATTCAAATAAGCAAAAAACTGTCCAAGTGTGGTTTTTGTTTGTAATCTATGAATGCCAAAAGTTACCCATAGTTTACAGTACACAGGTGAATTTTCATGTAGAGGCCAATGAGGCAGTAGGTAGCTAGTAGCAGCCCAGAACTCAATATTATTGAATTGGTGCTAAAAGATGAACCTAACTTAAGATTCAAGAGGCATCCTAACTTTGTGCTTTAAAAGATGCAAAATGCAGTATTCCGTTTACGTGAATTTGCATAACGCCATAGTCACTACAAAATTTTTAAATATCAAGGAAACAGACCGCCAAACTATATACCAAACTAACTATCTCAAGTTCAAGACGTGAACTGAGTACATAATGTTCATCTTTTCTTCCCTGTTCTTTGAAGAGAGAAAAAAAAAAAAAAAGCTGGAGTTATGTTAAATGTCAGAACCTTGGTTGGAAGATGTATATTACATACAACTTACAAATTCTTCCCTTTAAAGGACACCAAATAAAACTTGTGAAAACATGAGCTCCCATGCTAATTCCCTGTTGCCAAGAGCTAACTGATACTTCTCATCAATGGAACAAATCAAGTGGCTTGCTGGCTCCTTCCCTCCTAAACTAGCACACTCACATTCCATCATCCATTTAATGTTGACTTACTTCTTTCTCATTACAAAGGAAATATCAAAATTCCATACAAAAGGACCTAAGTGACCTTAATCACCACCTTTCACTGTATGTGGAAAGTCTAACCAGTCAGTTAATTGGATTGATATCACCTTGTTTTTTTTAGGGAAAAAAATCCATACTGAATAAGACTGCAAAAATCACAAGCTGCTCTGATTTCCATCAGAGGTCTGATCTCTGAAGCTTTACATAGTCAAGACAACAAGAGATGAAAGACCAAAGGTATGAAAGGCAGAGAAGAATGCAGTCATTTCAAGGACATAATAAATAAATTAACAATGTTAACAAACTTGAAAAAAAAAATAGATACAAAATGTCCTAACTAACCTCTCTGTGCCTCGCGTTCTCCACATCTTCAGCATCATTCTGTTCTTTGGATAGTTCTAGAATGTCATCCAGGAACTTCTGCTCAAGACCTTCATAAGTTTGTGATAAATTATTCACCTCATATATAACATCTGTGTCCTCTTTATGGACCAGAGATCTGGGGTTTTTGCTCTGATTCTGCAAAGCCATCTTATGATCCGGCCTCTGATCCTGAAAAAAGGATCTTGAAGCATCGGCCCCTTGACCTGACAGACAACAGTTTCCTTAAGTAAGGATTTCAAAAAATAATGTCCTTGATGGATATGGACATCAGAATCTTGGCATTTCACCCGTGGAATCTAATGTTATGAAAATTCAAAAGTGAGACAGTTTCTGCAAAAAATATGGCAATGGTTGCTGAACAACAATATTATCAAAGTTTAATCAACGAACAAACAAGAATTTTTTATTTTTCCAATATATATTGCAAATTGGTCCTAACAATGTTAATTGATGTAAGTAATTTCTATAATTAGTTATGTACAGTAAGGAAAAAGATGCATGCGGGCAAGCACAACATATTAAAAAGAAAAACGCAGATCTTAGACAGATTTTGATGCTCAACAAAATCAAATGATACCAACAGCCATTCACTCTGGACAGGAGAAACTTACCTAATTGTCCCATGGGATATTGGTATGCGGTATCTCATTTAGTAACAGGATGCTTCATAATTTAACATTTTAAAAAGATAACAATAACCAAAATGGCGTTTGCTCATTATAGATACCTAATTCTCAGAGAAATGATCAGCATGTAGCAATTATTCAATTCCAATCAGTAAAAGCAAGAAGTGTCACAAAAAAAATAGGCATCGCTGTCTTAACCACATATCGTTAAATAAGTAGTCCTTCATTAATGGGTCCTGATGCAGGCCCCTGACCACAACCAGCATGAAGCATTGGTACATCTAGGAAAAACTGAGAAACGCCTGTTGACTAAAACCTATACATCCAATGATTTGGTGAATGCCCCCATCAATTCAGAACACTGCTTATTAACCTATGCACGAGCCACCATGACTATCATGACCAAATCGTTGGATATATTCACAGTGACAAAGATAAAGATAAGTAACATGCTCACTGCATCTAGAATCAATAAATTCACTCATTAAAACTTCAAATTATAAAAGCTTGTAACTAGGATATCTAGCTTTGACTTCACTGTCTGCATCAAAAAAAATTCACATGCATGCATGAAGGGGCAACAAATAACACATTTTCTACATTAACTAACATACAAGATGCCACTGAATTCATTGTATTTGATCCATCCATTTCCCATCTTTGCTGAACCTCTGGCTTGGAATTTGCATATGGATTCTCTCTCTCTGGAGTGAAGGCCTCGAGTTGTTCTTCAAAATGATTATGTTTGGTTTCCATCCTCTGATCAGCCATGTGATGCATCTGAGCAGCAACATAAGCATTGGACGATGGATCACCATACTGTCCCGGCCGTTTCATTTTAACAAATAATGAAGACTATTCCTCTATGGACCTGTCAGACACAAGAACCACAGGAGCCCAAGATTAATTATCAAACCACCGCATCAGACATCACCCAGATTGCAAGTATTTGTATGTATGTTTTGTTGTCATAAGAACTACTTCCAGGCAAGGAAATAGACATAGTCCACTGACAAATTGCATTAGAAATTTTTAAAAAAATATTCTTGCAAACTTATGAAGGTGAACACTTGATAAAAGACATCTTATAATAGGATTTTATAAAGTAGACCCTTGGAGAAATTAAACTGATATCTTTCAAAGCATAATCACATTAGATATGTCCTCAAGACTTCTAAACTGAGCATTTTACAGCCCGAAGAAATAACAGTAATTAAAAGCAAAGAAACTGCTCCATTGCATGATAAATTTTGTGAGCAAGAATACTGCCCTTTCTGAGCATATAACATAGACCCATTCACCGGAAGCTATCACATATTCCCAGTTCGTCAATTCTTATCCGATACATGTAAGCAAACCAAATTATAAGAACTAACAACCAATGAGACAAGTAATGCGAGCTAAAACCGCGACATATGTCCCAGCGAAAGCTAACCAGAACCCTGAGTGTCAGCAAAAGGCAATTTCAACAGGAGGCTCAGCGAAACTCGCCCAGAGAATCAACACTCTCTTCGGGAAATAAAACAATGAATGAGCGGAAAAATAGAAGAAATGAAAAACGAAATCAGCAGGAAAATAAGCATACTAACGTACGTCTTTGTCTGTCTTCCACTTCTCCGGTCAGAGCTGGGGCAAGGAAGGTGCCGCTGAGACCGGGCTATGACAGTCAGAACAGCGTGGGCAACTGGGCGATAAATAGCCAGGCTTTTGAATCTGGACTTTATCCATTTTTAATTAATAAGAAAAAGATCGGGCATATTGGTGGGTAAATAGCCCTTTCGATCCAAAACTTTGTGTAAGGATCTGGATCCATTCCATGGAGAATCTTAGAGGGTGTTTGGATTAGTTGTTGGGAATTAATTTTAAATAAGCATGTAAAGGAATTTAGTCTAAAAATGTTTCTAAAGCACTGAAATTATATGGTTTGAGAGTTTCCAAACAAATCTTTAGTCTAAACATCTAAAAAAATATTAAAAATATTGATGGGATTAAGTTTAATAAAAAATATTAAATTTTAACAATATAATAAATTAAAATTTAAAGATATTTTGCTTTCAAAAGGTGGCGACTTACGCTTACAAAAATATTAAGCAAATTGGATACTAGTTTGCTTCATTTATCATATTGTGATCTAAACTGCATTTTTTTAGTACAATCTAAACTGTAATTTTTTTTTATTATAAAAAAATTTAAGTTATTCAACATCAATCTCCAGGGTAAAATCTCAAAACTCATAAAGCATTTATAACGACTTCCTTAGCAACTTACTTAAACAATGAAAGTTAAGATTTCTCTTGGTGTTCAACAACAAATACACCATCCAAAAATGACATAAAAATAAATTAGAAAATAAAAACATCGCATTCAATCTAATTATTTAGTTTTTTTAGATCCAGAAAAATTTAAAAAATGATTAAACTCACTTACGATTTAAGGGTAGGATAAAATCTTCTTTACTTCTGGACGATACTAATATCACATAGGGTCATTTATTACCCTTAGATATAAATCTAGATACCTAATAACTAAAATACCTCTCTAAGCGCTATGATTAAAACTATAACAAAATGATACTTCTCAAAAATTGAATATGCTCTAAATGATCATATGTCTCACTCTTTCCCAGTAGTTTTTTTTTTTGTTACCCACCCGAATCACCGAAACTTTACCCCAACTACATCTAGATCTGATTCGCATCATACACTTAACTATAGTAGGTGAGTCTCCCAACGAAAATTTTCTGAATATACCAAAGCTCAAATTCGAGACTTTACTTAAATAATACTAAGTTACTTACCACTCATATCAACCCTTTAGTCCCCTTCTCAGTAGTTGAATACGATGATGGGTATTTGAGATAAAGATAATAAATCATTGATGTGATCGGGTTGGGTCAGGCATCAGTTGGGAGGCCTCACGCAGAGTTATAAATCTCTTGTTCACTACTTGGGCTGGGCCAGGATGGATCGGATTGGGCCAAGCAACCAATCTTTACCGTTCCATGACGCTCCCTTTCGTCTTTTCACATCATAACAATACTTATAATGACTACTTTGTCAGTTTCGCGGAAACTTCCGATAAAGGCAATCTTACAATTACAGAGTAGAAACGAAGACAAAATAAAGTGAACATGAAACTGCGTTAAGCCATGCAAATACTACTTCAGAGTTCGCAAAGCAGAGTCGCAGACCCACTGATACAATCAGATTATACGTTTGCACAATCATTTACATTGGTCTATGCGTTGTGACAGCTGACATTCACAACGCATTATAACAGAATACCCAGCAACAACAAATTTAAAGCTAAAGGAACATGGGAGACCCATGGTGGAAAGGACATTTAAACATCGGACACTGAAGACCCGAAACCAATTTTAAAGTTGAAGCTAATGCAAGATAACTGCTCTTCGTTCACATCCTCCATCGTCATCTTCAAAGTATAGGAACCCTGCAAAATTAAAAGCATTAAAACGGAGACTTGGATACAACAGAAATTGTACAAAAGGCAAATCATTCCTTTAAGTAGAAGAAATGGCTAAAACATTCATTTAACAATCAAGCATAATGTGAAAAAGACGATGGTGTGCGGGGCAGAGTGTGAGAAGCCAACAACTTGCAAACAAGAACACCCTAAACAATCTAAACATCACGAAGCATCATCTCAAACATCATGTAGGACGTTTGCCGCCATGATAATTTGGTATTTAGTATCAGATAAACTTAGCGTCACCAGATAGTGAAACAATCTAAGGCCCACCACAACTTGATAAAGTGGGGGGAAAATAAAACTATAAGAGATCCTACTCAACTATCCTTTTCCAGAAAGGGGCACAAATTTACCATTATCAACTTGCTTGACGTACACCAGTGATCTTTAACACTATAAGAGAAGAAATTAATTACTTTTCAATACCGCAACATTTACATTGTAAGAGTTTTAGCAGCTGAGATCTAAAGAAGACATAGTATACCAACTTCAATTTTGTAAATGCCTTATTAAGCATGTTCAATAACGCCAGCATGAATCGAATGGATCTTCTAGGGGCCCCAAACAGATGTCAACAAAACTTATATTAAAGAAAACATAATTAAGGGCAATTAATTTAGCCAATTAAAATCTGTCATCAAAAAAATTATATTCAAGAAAACATAATTGAGGGCAATTAATTTAGCCAATTAAAATCTGTCATCTTGCACATGAGATAAGTTGCTGTTTTTAGAATCTATCTAATTAGTATTGCAAAGAACAAGTAGTTGGTATGATGAAACTAACTGGTGGGGTAAATGAAGGCAATGTTTGGGTGTGAGCAATCACAAAGTCGCCTGCTGCAACAGGACAGGAAACTTCATCACAGAAATCGCGAGTTTCAGTATGGACATGCACACCAAAGTATGAAACTTCAATTATTAGCTTCCCACCAGAAATAGCTTCACCTGCAAGAAAGATAGACAGAAACTCCACTTGTTATTAATTGAAGCTAACAAATGATGAGAAATTAAATCACAAAAGTATCCCTCCCAACATAATGCGTCATAAAAAACAATTAAACCTGATTGTTAAAACAACCCAGAATCTTTAAGTATATTTTATATATAAAATATTCTATTTCTTTGCAAATAAAAATACAAACAAATTCAACCACGTTCCAACTATTTGTAGTTAACTTCATCTTGATAAAAGTTTAACACAGGCCATCCTCTAGTAAGGAAATAAAAATAATCCATCATGCCCCAAAAAGTGAGACGAAAGAGCATGATGGAAATTGGAAAAACACCAATGTGAAATGAAACTAAACAGAAATAGAAAGAATGGACAGAAGAGAGAGGTCACCAGTAGAAGCTGATATCTTAAAAGTAGCTGGCTTCCCTCTCACCACAGGATCAGGCAATATATCAACTCCAGCCACCTTCACAGCATAGTTTTGCTTCTTATCTGCACGGATTTTCAGTGGAAATATTCATATACAAAATATCTATCATGACCTGAGAGAAATGTAAAGTAATATGAAAATGATCGAAGTGGATAGCTAGCTATATCAACCAGCAAGAAGCTCAAAATCAACATCAAACAATCACCAAAATTTATCTTTAAAAAGATTGAAATTTATTAAACACCATTTAGACATTCAAAATTAAAGGCAAAAGGACTGCACTTCCATGCTGCTAGCAACGAAGGTAGCACAGTTTCTATAACGCCTAAATCATTCACATTCAAAAGAAAGTTGCAGTTAAAAAATTATTTTATTTTGCATTACGTTTTATCTAAAGAATTTCAAAAAACTAACCAAACGAAGAAATCCAACCGCAAATTTAAATAGAAAAATAAACTAAAATATGTAGATCACGAATGAGAATATAAACAGCAAAGAGAGTCTACTAGCAATTCAAAAGACGAAAAGTAACCAGTAGAAGAGAAGAAAACCTACTGAGTGAGAACTGAGCAGAGGTACAATTATGATCAGTGTGGTTCAGAGATTACATTTATAAGTAACACTAATCAGCAACCAGGACAAATTAAACGAGACGGTAGAAGTAATTAAAGAAACTCGCTTCGAATTCGTATCCTCAACTGACTCAGCTTGATTGAAAAGACAAGTCAAACGAGTGGTGAACAGCAAACTCACCGCAGTATTTGACCTTCCGAGCTTGAGCATGAGAAGATGAAAGCAAGAGGATTGATAAGCACAGAATAAGGTAGAGCTTAAGAGTAGACTGAATCTCCATGGACTGCTGAAGGAAAGCGGGATGACCAAGGAAATTGAAAGAGAGAAGAGAGCCTCGGTTCTGTACGGAACAACTTCCGACTAGATGTTTTCAATTCCTGAACCTCGTCACACTGCCGAACGATATACAAATCAGTGAGGCCCGGATATTTATTTAATACTTGGCTGAATTGTCATTTTGGTCCTGAATATTTATCAAAATCTCACTTTCACCCATTTCAATATTTTCCCCTAATCAAATTTCCCTTTTCTCAGCCGTCTTGAAATTATGACAAAAAAAAAATCTTGAAATTAATTCATTTACCTTCTTTGAGTCATCATCCTCCACCAAATCCAACGGAGAAAAGATTTTGTTTTTCTAGAAATAAGATGTATCCTCCAATATATAGATTAATCTTTTTAAATAATATAATTTAAATTCAAAACATTATATTTAAATCATGCAATCCTTTATTAGTTGTGTTAAACTTCCTTTAATTAGAAAATATTCTTTTATACACACTTAAAATCTCCTTCTCCAATTTATCAAGTAAAGTTTTTTTTATATAAATTTTTTAAAAAAATAATTAAATTCATTTATAATTTAAAAATAAGATGACCAATCAATTATTTTTAATTATAGATTTAAACATTTAGAATTTAAAATAATTCTTTAAATATTATAATTAAAATTATAATAAAATAATTTTTCTAAAAATCAAACACATTTTAAATATTTAGAAATAAACCTCTTTATTTGTCAAACGAATACAAGAATATTGGTACAAATATAAAATTCGATTGACATTTTTTTGGGGAAACTCTCATTAACAGCAACAATAATGCTATAACACATGAGTTGGTGCAAGCCCACTAAACTATGTCACGAAGTTTTTAATTTTTCCATATTTTATTATATGTATTTTAAGGCTCCTTTTGATAGGAGAGAAATGGGGAGGATGGGGAAAATTTTAACGTGTTTATTTTTTTAAAAAAGTAGAAAAAGAGGGTTATAAAATTTTAATGAAAAAATGAAAGATAAAAGTGTTAGAAAATTTATTAAAATTTGTTTACTTCATTTCTCTAATTTTTTAAAATCAGACTCAAAATATTTTGAATCCTAACTAAATTTGATGCGTATATATTTAAATATATATTATACTAAATTCATTGATATGCAATACATGAAAATTTTCAAAGAACCATCTTCCTCCCAATTATCTGGGGGCAACGCCTAACAATGACCAATTAAAGAGACATTAAACCTACTTCCTCACAGAAAACAAACATGCACGCATTCACCAGAGATTGTAGTGCTAGTAAAAACAAGAGCCAGAGATCTCCAATCAGAAACAAAACTATAAAATGAGCCATAAAACTGGAACACTGCGGAGAAAGACAAGTTTCACTCGCATAGATTAGAGTATTTAGGACGTCAAAGTGGATGTTATCCATTCGACAACATCTAAAATTTTCAAAACCCATAATCAAACACTACATATGTTTTCAGTTCGAATCTTTATCAGCTTTGATTCTACATTTGGCCACATTAACTCATTACTGCTGGGCGCACTGCACTCTCTGAGCACCACCATGCATATCCTCATCCTCATCATATGCTTCCTGCTGAGCTTGTTGCCTCCTCCTCATCTCCTCCTCCATGTTCACATCATGAAGTGTCGTCTCCTCGCACTCATCCAACTCCATGTCTGTCAACTGAGATGAAGGCCGAGGAGGCAGTACAGCCTCCAAAGCCTTAACTTGGTCGGGATTAAGAGAATCAGGGAATTCAACCGTGAAGTGAATATACAGCTTTCCTCTCATGAATGGCCTCTGGTACATTGGCATTCCCTCGTCATTGATAGCCTTGTACGCATCTGCATTGTCAAGTATATAGCAAAACCAAAAATACGTCATTTTAGTCTCTAGGCATAATTAGCAGTGGCAAGCCAATGCGAATCATTCACATACCTGGCTTGACAACTTCACCAGGGTTGGATTTAATGAGGAGTTGCCTTCCATCCAAGTGAGTGAGCACAAATTGGAAGCCACATAAAGCCTCGGTGAGGGATAGAGTATGCTCTATGAAAAGGTCTTCACCCTTCCTTTTGAACTTGGGATGCTCCTTCTGCTGTAGGACAAAGACTATATCCCCCGTCATTGTATCTGGCTGCAAACCCAATAAAACAATAAAGCAAATATATTAGCTTTACTCGTATTCTCCATTAGACTCTTTGTAAGAAACATCAGCCCTCAGCTTACCGCTTCATCTGCTTCACCAGGGAATGTAATCTTCTGTCCATTCTGCATTCCCTTCTCCACAATAACTTCGAGGACCTTTTTCTCCTGGACAACCTTCTCTCCCTTGCATTGTGGGCAGCGATCTCTGTCATTTATAGTTTCTCCAGTACCCTTGCATTCATTGCAAGGATGCTGCATTTGCTGAATCATAGAGGGACCGAGGTGCCTAATAGAAACCTTCATACCAGTTCCTTGACAACCAGCACACTTCATGGAAGCCCCTGATTTTGACCCCTTACTGTAGTCAATTATTAACAATTAATAATTATGTGAGATATTATATCATAAAAAAGGGGAACAAACATGCCAGCATTATATCCAAAGCAAGCAACGACACCCACCCACTGCATTTTGAGCATATCACATTTCGCGAGAGGGAGAGCTTCTTAGATGTCCCAAGGTACAGGTCCTCCAGAGAGACCTTCAGAGGGTGAACCACATCTTCACCCCGTCTCTGCCTCCGTCCCCTACTGCTACCACCTATTCACGCAAATGTCACAAGTCGGTCCAAATATTCTCCTTCCGAGACAAGATAAAGAATCATAAGCATACCCCGTCAAAAGAAATCCTTTTTACAAAACCGTACCTCCAAAAGGACTGCCGCCAAAGAAAGACGAGAAGATGTCAAATGGGTCATGGCCGCCGCCTCCACCGCCCATTCCTTCCTTAAGAGCATCTTCCCCGTATTGATCATATATCTCACGTTTTTCAGGATCGCTCAGCACTTCATAGGCTTGGGCCAACTCTTTAAACTACAGAAAAAATAAACATATCAGGCTTCAATTCATCAGCTTATACAAAATTACAACCATATCATGCTGATAATAACGAGATAAACAAATCAATATAGGTATTCCATCGTAACAAGGACACGGAGTGCGTAAATTGCATATAAATGCAGCCATAAATGGATCGTAAACCATTGATTAAATTGAACTCCATTCCCTGAGCTAACTTTGGACCAACAAGGTTTTTCCAGATTATATAAACAAGAGAACTCAACCAATCGAAATCAATCCATAAAATCTCTATTTCCTCACCCACTAATCTTTTTAGACTTCACTGTACAATTCACATATACCTGAGAACCTAGCTTAATAAGACATTCGAACGCTTAATTTCTGCTGAAAAAAGATCATTGTAAACAACCCGCTGATATAACACCCCACAGCAGAGCCATCCAGGTGAAGTCTTAAAGAGATGAAATATAAAGCCAACTCAAATTAAAAGAGAAATATTCTAACAGAAATAACCAATAACTAGATTGTAAGAACATCCCCAAACTCGGCTTGAGGAACAAAAAAGTTTACCTTCTCCGGATCGCCGCCCTTGTCGGGATGATTTTTTATAGCGGCCTTCTTGTAAGCCTTCTTCAGATCATCCTGGGAAGCGTTCTTCGAAACTCCCAGGATTTCATAGTACCTCGTGTTGTCGCTTTTCTTCGGTGCCCTCCCAAACATCTTTCCTTCTACCTTTCTACTCGCCGATTACAGAACAGATTAAACCGATCGATCGAAGGAAGTCCTCGAATGGAAACCACGGAATACACCGGGCAGTAAGGCTCAAGCGAAGAAGACTCAAGATCTGATGCCGCAGGCGAGACAACTTTTCTGCAGAAGAAGCACAATGACGAAGCAATTCTCAGCCGAGCATATATACGGAGACACGAGATTAATCTAACTTAAAAGTAGGGTTTAATAGACGGCTCAGATGGCTTTGTGAATTTAGTGGGACCGAAGAAGGGTCTAGAATTTTATAAGCCTCCTTACAAGTTTGCCTTCGAGAAATGTACACCGCTAGATGTTGGACGTTCGGCCATCACCGATTTTGTTCTAGATGCTTCTCGGCAAGCTGTAAGAAAGACCACGAGCGTTTCCTCTTTGTGTTTGTGATTAAATTATCTTTTTTATTTAGGCTATCTAGAGTTGACCAACTTAATTATCATCATAGACCCGAGAACAAAATTAATTGCTACGGCCAATTGTTAACAAAAATAATAAATAATTCATGTAGCCAAACAATAAATAACTTTGATTGATGGAAACACAAATTAATTTTTTTTCAAATTAAATATACGTTGGTGCCTAGTAAAAATATGTTTTAATTCTTTAATTTTATTTAAAATCTCCATTTAGTCTCTTAATTTTATTTTTTAAAAAAGTGAATAACTTATATTTAAAAATCAGCATACACGTCGGAGGGGGTATATGGGCTCAATCAACAAATGTTTCAATCTATTAGGTGAAACAAATTTTCCATTAAAAAAAATAAAGGACGAGGGTGGATGAACTTACCGGTTTCGTATTTAGGTCTGGTTACCGGTTCTTGGAGAAATAATCAGAAAGCTCAGTGATTATTGGATGATTAACAACTAACGAAGAGCCTCGTATTTATAGAAGAGGGAGGGAATATTTTAATATTAAAATATATCTATTAGTAGATCGCAGTTGGCCAGTCACAAGATATATCTACATATCAATTAACGAGATGATAACACGTCATATAAAATTATTAAATTAAATCGTTAAATCAAATTGTATATTCATGATATTGGATAACGAATTTAATTCATAAATATGATTTAAATTTGAATGCATTAGACTAAATAATATATTTCTTATATCAAATTAGTTGCAAATGCAAATGCAAATTCTTATTGAATTCATATTATATTTAATTTGATGCTAAAATTTATATAACCCTATAAATTTTAAATTAATTACACACATATCTCTTCTAACTTAGAAAAAATATAATTAAGAACTTAGTCTTTTATATTTTTATCCCTTGTTTTTTAGGATTAAAAAAGCGGTTAAATATAACAAAATATATGTCATATTATCGGAATTGTGGATGAGTTGGCAAATGACGTGGAATCTGTTAATATTTCATTCATGGAACAAAATATGGGTCATGTTAATATTTTAATTATTTTTTATATTAAAATTCGGAAATAATAGTAATTAAGAAAGCATCTGCTAATAAATATAATTAATAAGACAAGGAATCTTTCAATGCAAGGATAAATATCTGTACCCGTTGGCAGCTTTCTCAGAGAAGTTCACGCTTGTGGCTAGTTCCTTATATTATTATCACATATACTCAAGACATTCATAATTATTTCAACACAATGGATTCTCCTTCCATATATAAAACATAAGAACCTTTTGTAGTATTATACGCGCGACAGACCCATTGTTCCTTGTAATTAACTTCTCTCCATAAACCCCTTATCATGTCCTTTTATTATTGCCGCTGTTGTTGTTTAAAAATCATTGCCCCTCTTAACTCGAATATACAATGAGCCATATGCCTAGATTTTGCACTTGAAACCTTGGAGGAAAAATTTCCATCCATAGAAAAAAAAAAATGGCCTATTTGCTTTTAAAATGATAATTGCAAAATCTCATACTAATCACTCTGCAGTAACTTCATCAATTTACCTTGAAAATAAAAAAGCAAGCCATGCAATGAAACGCACGTTAGGAATAGGAAGGGAGCATCCATTCCAAATAGACCCTTTCTCAAATGATTTAATGCATATTAGTGTACTTTTGGTTTAACCCAATTTTTTTTTTGACATAAACAATAATTTATCTAAATACCTATTTTTATGCTATAATTGATAGTTGATAAAATTATTATCTTTCTCATTTAAAACCATAGAGTTCTAAAAATAAATTTCAGTAATTTTTACATGTATTTTGTAGATATTTTTATAAGAAAATGATAATTTTACTCCTATAATTTTTTTTATCATTTTGTAAATTTTCCTATCACCTCTTACCTTTGCCTCTTGTTAAATTATATAATATCTTAACCAATTTTACATTCCTTATTAATTATTTACATTAATCAAAAGATATAAATTAAATTTTTAATTATTTTAATAATACCTAATATAAAATATAAATCTAAAATTATACTCTTTTTTTAATAATTTATCTATAAACAAAAATTATTTTGTTAACTATTATCCAAACACTTATTTTTTTAAAATAACTTTTTATAAAAAAAATATATTATTCAAAATTACTCTATAATCAATTTTTTTCTAAAAATCTATTATACAAAAATTAAATCAAACACACATGTTTTAAACACGGTATATAATAATAACAAATTATAATATTACTTAAAATATATAACAAGAGCTATTAATTATAAATGATTATGATACAATTAATTGACAAGCCGTACGACACATGAAACTCACCCCACTCTAATAAGAAAGAGAAATAATAATTAATTTTTCGAAGTAGATTATTGATTGATTAATTTCTTTATGAAAAGCTTGATTATTATAATTTTAAAAATAAGCCAAAGTTGTGAGCTCCTTTCTCATTTCATTCGTTATTGGCCCCTTTATCAATTATCAATTTTTTTAAAAAGAGAGATTGACAAAGTTAAGCATCTTCCCTCGCAACGTAATTCCATCTTGTTCCTATCTAAAAAGCCGAAAATGATAAATATAAAATATTAATAAATTGAATTTTTTTCCCCACGAGCCAACCGACCGGTGGCGGCAGCTTCGCATGCACCGTCAAATGCCAGGCACCAAGCTAATGTGGGTTCGTTAGCGAGGTGGGGTTAACACGTCCCGTGATTGACTCTATGGCCCTCGACCCTGACAACGACACGTCATCAACAATCACAACACGACGCCGTTTTCTCGCGCTACCATATCCTCCAGCGTACGTTAGACAACACCGGTCCTGGCCTTTTGCTGGCTTTTGCATTGTCTCGCAGCGCAGGACTACAAAAGAAAAGAAAAAAACAAAAGGAGGGAGACAGAGATAGAGGAAAGAGCAGACTATAGATAGAGCTTTCTCTCCAATTCACCTCACTTGTAAAATCCTCTCTCAAAAGCTGTGAGAAGAAGCCATTTTACTGCTTTGACTGATTGATGGATCATCGCTTCAAAAGGTATCGCCCACTTTTCCCCCTCACTGATGCTTAAGCTCAGTCTTACATCATATGAATCTCAGGTAAATTGAGCTTCAGGTATTTGATCCCTTGAACTGCACTGGTTCATTGGCTCGTGCTGTATTTGAGATTGTCCTGCTTCGTCGCTCTTTTCCCCGATTTTGAACTTATCTGTCATTCATTTCCAAAACTTGGAATTCTCGGTTTTGTATAGCAGTCATATCTATTAGGTCTTTATAACAAACAGCGAGTGAATCCACGAACAGCCGAGTCAAGTGGCTATTGCGTAGCATAACTAACGAGGAGAGCTGCAGTAAAGCTCGGCTACCTCTTCTGCTATTTTAGTTCCTGTAATTTTAGTCGTTGTGGCTCTATTATTAAATTTTCTACTTAGTTAATGCATACGATTACTTGCACATGGGTTGAGAAGAAAGTTTGCTTTGTGCGTGTCTGTGCAAGTGTTTTTGGATCTTCCGACTGCTAAATGGTTCATGGACAGCGCACTGGTTCTATGTTTTCTCTACTGGGATTTGCATTTTTGGTTACATTCCTGTGCAAATCAGTCGTGGCGTTTTTATTACGTATTAATCCTTATTCATTCGATTGCGAGGTCTTATCTTCTCAATGTTTTTTTGGTATGTTAAGCAATTAATGGGCTTAAGAATTGGTCTTGGCTCCCCTGGATATTTTTCTCAGAATGACAGCTTAAAAGCTTAAGCCATAGAGTTTTTTTGTTTTGGATGTTGATATCTACTTGCAGTTGTACAAGGAATTATGAATGCCGTTGGTGCTTGAACGTTGGGATGATTAGTAAACTCAAAAGAGTGTTGAACTGTTATGGTATTCTGTATTGCTACTTGATTCCATTTTTTTTCAAAATTCTCCTGCGTTCCTTGCTCTTTTACACGAATGATTTTCTTTCTTGGTCTTGTTGAATTGAGCCAATTGGCTTCCTTCAAACCGTTTGATTGAAGATCCTAAATTGACTGCTTGAGCATCTTGCTTTCAGATTTTATTACCTGTTCAATTCAATAAAATTCATGTCCTGATGTGTTCTTTTCTGGATCCTCTTACCAGCTTCATCATTCCATTGATCATCGTTCAACGTAGTTCAACTTTTGGGTAGTTAATGATATTTAGAATAATCACTATTTCTGCATTGATTTTGCCAGGAAACTCCATTGCTAAGTTTGTGCTTGATTGAGAAATAGTGAATGATACTATGGGTGTCTCTGGGAAGTGGATTAAAGCTTTGGTTGGTCTAAAGAAATCTGAAAAGGCAGAGTCTTCAGATAAGGATGTAAATGTGAGTATGGCTTTCTGTTTCTCTTCAGCCTCTTTGCATATTTTTAGCACATATTTTTTCCAAAGTTTTATTTTTATTTTTTTCATTCACTCCTGGCAAACATTTTCTCTGTTTCATCCTTGTTTTTTGACTCACTTGTGTAGTAGTAGGGACAAGTTTTACGTATGTGTATTTATGCATGCACTATATTCATATGGGACTAAACACCTTGGTAGTTCATCTAGAAACTTCACTATTTGCAGATTGGTTGTTGACAAAGACAACTGATGTCCAGTTCCGCACAGGAGCAAAGTCATCTTCTCTTTCATCCCTGTGGAATAGTTTAGAGAATGCTTTACAATTAACAGCTATTTGAATTGTTTCCAACTTTCTCTTCATTTCGTTTAGTTGTACTTGATTTTGATATTCTAGTATGAGGTCTTATGATACATTGCATGGGATTTCCCCTGCTAGCATTTGGAGGAACTGAGTATGTTAAAATTGAAAGCACTGCATGTTACACAGTGCTCAAAAGAACTTATGTAATGTTGGGTTTTTCAATGATCAGAGGAATGGAAAAACATGGCACCGAAGGAAACAATCCATTGATGTCAACAATGAAAAACTCCAAAATGAGTTTAATCATGATGCTACTCCTTTTGGAGATACCAATATTCATTCAGTCACTGATGTCCAACATTCACCTTCCACTTCACAACAAGTACAGGATGGTTTATATGGCCATCAAATTATGAGGGAGGAATGGGCAGCAACACGCATTCAAATGGCATTCCGAGGATTTTTGGTAATTGCTCCATATTGTTTTTAGCTTAATCAATTTGTACTAAAAATCATTTGTGAATTATTTTCTTCTACCTGAAAATGATTAGAGTGCAGTATTTATGTGATAAAATTTTGTTCTTTTAACTATTCATACAGAAAGCTATGAAATTTTATCAAAGAAGAAAGAAAGAAAGCTATGAAGTAACACCGTCTTTACCAGAAACCAATATAAGAGGTCGCACGTTTACACGAGTTCTCAACAAAAGATTGCACGCAATCCTGTCGCCTAGTCAAAACAGAACTGTGTGAGAGATCTCCCATAGGCAATATTACCCTTGCAGTATTCCTTTCCATGCAGATAGAGTCTCTTATCCAATTTGATATCTGCTTCTTTTTTTGGGTCCTTGTCTAAATGGTTTTCTTCTATTTCATCTTGTTTAACTCTGTGCAAATAGGAACTCAGCGATTGTTTCTTATCTGTTTTGATAGCCCAATCTTCTGTTCTCCTTCATGTTTTGGTGCCCTTGTCTGCAAAGTTTTCCTCTATGCCACCTTCTTTATTTAACTGGGTGCCAATCCAAACTTTGTAATCTAATTTCCCTATTTGAAAATGGTACGACTAAATAGTGAACTAGGAATAGCTTTTAAATCTAAATCCGTAACTCCAACAGCTATACAATATTGTAATCAATGAGAGTATCAAGTTTTGGCTTTAGATTACTCATTACTTTTAGTATTGAAGAATCAGATGCTTTAGTACTTGACTAAATGGACTTGTTATTTGCTACGGGGATGTTATGTTCCGGAATCCATGTTTTACCTTGGCATATTTAGAGGAACGGTTTCTGAATTTGTGGGCTTCAGTTAGTATTACTGCCGGACATATTTGACTGTGCTAGAATGTTTTGTTATACATGTCAGGCCAGAAGAGCACTTCGAGCTTTGAAAGGATTGGTACGGCTTCAGGCCCTTGTAAGAGGTCATGCTGTGAGGAAACAAGCTGCCATAACTCTCCGTTGTATGCAAGCTTTGGTGAGAGTCCAGGCACGTGTTCGAGCGAGGCGTGTTCGCATAGCATTGGAAAGTCAGTCAGCACAACAGAAACTTCAGCAACAACTTGCAAATGAAGCCCGTGTTCGAGAAATAGAAGTAAGCAACAATTGTTTGTGCTATTTCTATATCCTGCTTCTTGCACAATGTCTATTCACATAATTCTGGAAACGACTGTGCTCTTGGGTCTAGTTTCATATCAATCCCATCTTTGATTAGAATGTTCTGTGAAGGTGAAAATTTCTTGAAGAAACTACCTTTATGATTTGATTACTCAGTTATTGTTGCATAATATTATAGTATAAAATTCTTTTGTAGTTTGCTTTTCAAGTGTTTGTTTAATGCTGCTTGCAACTTAACAATTAAACGTCATACATGTTTGATACAGGATGGTTGGTGTGACAGTATGGGATCTGTTGAAGAAATTCAAGCCAAATTATTGAAGAGACAGGAGGCTGCAGCTAAACGAGAGAGAGCAATGGCATATGCTCTGGCGCATCAGGTAAGTTACTGCCTCTTGTTAAGTCATGCAGGTCGGAAATGTACGTGTGAGAAATTTATCTTTAGTATCTTTCTGGGATTACATGTAAGAAATTTCTGATATTTGAGATAATGACTTTCCATCACTTCATCCTGGAACACTAATAGATATGGGAAGACAGAGCAGTAGACATACGTATATCATCACGCTAGATAGATTTATGTGTTATTATAGATGATATAACTTCATAAGATTAGTTGTCTGATGATGAAAGGTAAGAAAACCCCAGAAATAAAATGATCTCGAGACTTTTTGCCACTATAGATCCTATAATGCATACTTTAAAAGAAGAAATTTCTGATGACTCTATTTCTATGGTGTAGCTTTTCCTCTATTGATTCTATTCTATCCATTTTCCACCTTCGCCAATAGTTTTTCAACCTGAGTCTTATTATGCTATTAGATATCTTAGCTTTAACTTATTCTCTGTTGATTCGAATAGGATATGGTATAACCGTATACGCTATGCCTAGTTTTACACATTTATAGGCAGATGTTAGATTTTGAACCAAAGAATATAGAAATAAGATGGTAAGGGAGCAATATTTTGAGTCGTCATACATTTTTTTAAATGCGTCTCTTCCACCCAGAAGTTCATGAACAAAATTTCTTTTTCTTTTCAGTGGCAGGCCGCATCAAGGCAGCAGGCTGCTTCTTCTGGATTTGAACCAGATAAGAGTGGCTGGGGTTGGAATTGGCTGGAAAGATGGATGGCTGTGCGTCCTTGGGAGAATCGTTTTCTCGACATTAATACAAGGGATGGGGTAATGGTCTGTGAAAATGGAGCAGTGGAGGGTCAAAATGAAATCAGATCACAATTAAGATCTGCTAGCAAGAAATCAGTTCTGCCAAATTTTAATCCACCAAACCTTACTAGTCAGAAAACCGGGCCATCATTATCTGATGGTGATGACTCTTCTTCACCTAGTAAGTCTGCAGGTTTGCTGGAGGCACCAAAAACACAGACTAAGACAAAATCTAATGCAAATGTTGAAATTGAAGAAGCCAACTCAAGACCCGGGCTTGGTTCGAGATCTCATAGTAATCCGAAGGAGAGAGTCACACCTGCTGATAAACAGGCAAAAAAACGATTATCTCTACCTAACAATGGTGAGCACCTCCATCTGCCTTCTTCCTATACACGTGTCCAATATTCACCTTAATGCGGGTAGCTTAGATAAATAGGTTAGCAACATGCAGGTTGTTTCCCTTTGGGATGACTTCAACCAACTTTGTTTACATAAATACTCCTTTGGCCCTTAATATAAGATATTTTTTTGATTTAATTAAATTAAAAAAGTTAAATTAGTTAATATGACATATTTTTTCTAAAGTACCCTAATTATCTTCTTTAATTTCACCATCCCTCTATTATTAAATTATTATTGAAAGAGTATCAATAGGGGTAGTTTAAGAAAAAGTTGATAAATATAAAAAATAAATCTTATATTTAGAACTAAGAACAATTCCCTAATTAGGTGCTACATTAAGGACTAGAGGAATAATTTTCTTAGAATTCACCCCTTGTTAAAACATGTTGGCAAGTGTGGCACAAGACTAATTTCACTCTAACCACTTTATGCTGAATTCGGCCTTTTCTTGGTTTGGTTCTGACACGGCATCTCCTTACCTAAAGGTTCTTAAATATTACTCATGAGAAAGTAGACTGATGTTTAATGTTACCACCGACGTTATCCCTAGAAGAAACTGAGTAAATGTCTTCTGATAAGAATGATTCTATGAATATTAGTTTCTTGATTTCAGGAATGCTTGCGAAGATAAAATAAAAACCTTTAACAATCAATATGATGAACTGTCCAAATCTAAATGAAGATTGTGTTTGGTTAGAATGAGAAGTTTATAAATTTGTATGTATTAGCAGGGGGAGGCGCCAGGGCTCAAACCGCTAGAAATCCAGCCAGAACAAATGTGAAGGGAGCAATGAGCACTCAAAAAGCTCTTCGTGACAAACCTAAGCTCAATGGAAGAGGGGATGTGAATTCGGCAAAAACTTTTCCTCAAAACGCAGAAATGTAATGCTATAGAGAAATACCCCACCTGTCTCCAATTTGAGGCACCCCAGGTTGTCTGTTTGTACATAACCTCACGATCATCCATGTTTTGTGATTATTAGGGCTTGAAATCACCATGCACAAGCTCCTCCATGAAGATGCTAATTTGCGGTTGTGAGTGGAGTGGATGCTCGGGTTCGAGGATATTGGCTTGGGAGAAGTGTTTTCGAACTTGACAAATGTTTTTTGTAATTAAGCATTATTATTTATTCTTGTCGGTTGTGATAATGCGGTATTTATACTCTAATGTACAACAACCTTCATAGTGCGATTATGGGGCATCCTTTCATAATCTTCTTTTTCAGGAACATACAAGTGTTTTCATTCATGCGGGTGAAACTAGAGGAAATGAAGAATTCTTTTTCCGCCATACCTGGTTGGTAGCTTGATATGTAAATCAGAAGTCATGGTCCTGTAATCTAGTGGCATTTTCATCCTTATTGGTCTCAAATCATGGGTGCGATCTCACATCCTATCACTTCCATGAAATATATATATATATATATATATATATATATATGCTATTCTGGGGAGAGAGCTGGGAAGAGGGAAGACCGTACGAGATAAGAGATAAATAAGACATCAAGCTTGCTTTAATAGGTAAAAAAAGGAGGAATCTTTTTTAATCTCGTCCTAAAAAATTATTCCCTTCAAGATGGAAAATAGACTAAAAAAAATCATGCAGAGTGGAATGCATTTGAGGTATAAAAAGAAATATGTCAAGTCAACTCATCCCAAAACATGCAGCTGCTACAAGTTGTTATATTCTTTCCCCAAATACTCATATAGTTTATTGTTTGAAAGCGAATCTTACTTTTAAATTCCCCGTTTGAGTCGGGATTTTTCTTCTCGCCTAATTATACTTCGTAATAAAATATCTTATGTTGCAAATATTATTGTACATGTGGATGTTCATCCTACCTCTTGGGATTCTTCTTAGGATTCTTTCTTGACTTTATGCCATAAAACTATAACTTCCTCAATGAATGACTTGAGAGGGGTTTCTTGTGGTTAATGGCATTTTATTCATCTTTAATCCTTTGTAACCTTATGTTTAGTCTTTAATGGTTGTGGCCTATAAATAGTGGCTATGTAGAAGGCATTTGCACAAGTGAATATACAAGCATATGAGAAATTCTCTCTTGTCCTTCCATTTCTTTCATATCAAATTCTTGTCTTGTTATTCTTTCTACTCTTTCACTTTCTTATTTTTATAACACGTTATCAGCACGACATTGCTCTGGAAAATTTAAGGTATGAACTCCTTATCAATCCATATACTATTATGTTCAATTATGTACAAAGGATATTAGTTTTCTCTTTATCTAATTATCATATATGTTTTATTTTATTTATATTATATTACTTATTTTATTTATGTTACTTCTATTGTAATATTATTTTCTCTATATTATTTATGTTGTTTCCATTATTTTGTTTTGTTTATTTAATTGCTTATGTGTTACTGTATATATTTTATAGTTATTTATTTTATTTATTTATTTTGTTTTTATTTATACCATTTATATTTTGTTACTTTTATTGAATTTATATTTATGTTGAATATATATTGTTTATTTATTTATGTTTTTATTATCATATTTTTCTAATGAATTTTATCAGAATTCTAATTGTTATTATTATTTTAGTTCGATCCATGGCTAATTTGATGAAACTCGAGTTTACTGCTCTTGATATCTCGGGAAAAAATTATCTGTCTTGGGTTTTAGATGCTGAAATCCATTTAGATGCCAAAGGTTTAGGGAATGTTATTTTACCTAGAAATGAAGCAAGCAATCAAGACAAGGCTAAGGCCATGATTTTTCTTCGCCACCTTTACATGAAGGGCTAAAAGCTGAATACCTAACGGTGAAAGATCCGTTAGAATTATGGAGTAATTTAAAAGAACGATATGATCACCAAAAGACGGTAATATTGCCCAAAGCTCGTTATGAATGGTTGCATTTGAGGCTGCAAGATTTTAAATCTGTATCTGAATATAATTCAGCTATTTTTAAAATAAGTTCTCAACTGAAGTTGTGTGGTGAGAAAATAACAGATGAGGACTTATTAGAAAAAACTTTTTCAACCTTTCATGCTTCAAATGTTCTCTTGCAGCAGCAATACCGTGAAAAAGGTTTTAAAAGGTACTCTGAACTAATCTCATGTCTTCTTGTGGCTGAACAAAATAATGAGTTGTTAATGAAAAATCATGAGATCCGTCCCACTGGATCAGCTCCATTCCCTGAAGCGAATGTGACTGAACACACTGATTTTCATGCCCATGGTCATGGTCGTGGTCTCGGTCGCGGTCGCGGTCGTGGTCGTGGCCGTAGTAGGGGACGTGGCAATTACCGTCATCATGGTGGTGGAAATAATTATAATCCAAATACCCACCAAAAGAAGAAATATAATGAAGGGCAGAAAAAAGACAAGGGTGGTACTTCAAAAACTGTGGAAAATCTATGTTATAGATGTGGAATGAAAGGGCATTGGTCGCGTACCTGTCGTACGCCTGAGCATCTAGCAAAGCTTTATCAAACCTCCATAAAAAAGAATTCAAAGAACATGGAAGCAAATATGACTTTTCAAGATGATGATGTTGAGGCAAATTTTGCATTCAAAAATGATGATACCAATGAGCTATATGATGACCTTGATGCTATGGCACACTTAGAAGTGGCTGATTTCTTTGAAAATCATGACTAGAGAAACAAATTTAGTTTATGTTTTATCTATATTTTATCTTAATTTAGTTATGTTTTATGCTTTATTTATGTTTACTTTTATTTTCTTCTTTTAAGAGCATTATTACTAATAATATATTTTGATACATTTATTTTCTTTTGATGAAGAATATGGATGTTCCTCTCTCTTTTATTGGGCACAAGAATGAAGATATATGTCTTATAGATAGTGCTACAACACATACCATACTTAAAGATAAAAAATATTTTTCTCATTTGACAATGAATAGTGTAAGCATCAATACTATAGCGGGTAATACAAAACTAATTGAAGGCTCCGGAAGAGCAATGATAACATTACCCAAAGGGACAAATTTTGTAATTAATGATGCTTTATATTCCTCTAAGTCTCAAAGAAATTTATTAAGTTTTAAAGATATCCGCCAAAATGGGTATCATATTGAGACTATAGATGAGAAAAATATTGAATATCTATATATTACAATTGTTAGACATGGAGAAAAATGTGTTCTTGAAAAAGTACCTGCATTATCTTCTGGTTTGTACTATACAAATATTGGTATAATTGAAACAAATGCTACAGTAAACCAGAAGTTTACTGATAAAAATATATTCATTATTTGGCATGACCGGTTAGGCCATCCCGGATCAACTATGATGCGAAGGATTATTGAAAATTCACATGGACATCCATTGAAGAGCCAGGAGATTCTTCAATTTAAAGATTTTTCATGTGTTGCTTGTTCTCAAGGCAAACTAATTACAAGACCTTCATTAACAAAAGTTGGGGTAGAATCTCCTGCATTTCTAGAACGTATCCAAGGGGATATATGTGGACCTATTCATCCACCATGTGGACCATTTAGATATTTTATGGTTTTAATAGATGCATCTACAAGATGGTCACATGTGTGTTTGTTATCTACACGTAATTTAGCATTTGCTAGATTACTTGCTCAAATAATTCGATTAAGAGCACAATTTCCAGAATATGCAATTAAGACAATTCGTCTTGATAATGCGAGTGAGTTTTCATCGCAAAAGTTTAATGATTATTGCATGGCAACTGGAATAACAGTGGAAAAATCTGTTGCTCATGTCCACACTCAAAATGGTTTAGCAGAATCATTAATTAAACGCCTTCAATTGATTGCTAGACCAATACTCATGAGAACAAAACTTCCCATTTCAGCTTGGAGACATGCAATTTTACATGCATCAACAATTATACGCATCAGGCCAACAAGTTATCATAAATTCTCCCCATTACAATTGACTTTTGGTCAGGAGCCAAATATTTCTCATCTTAGAATTTTTGGATGTGCGGTATTTGTCCCAATTGCTCCACCACAACGCACAAAGATGGGACCTCAGAGAAGGTTAGGGATATATGTTGGTTATGAATCTCCTTCCATAATCAAGTATTTAGAACCGTTAACGGGAGATTTATTTACGGCACCTTTCGATGATTGTCATTTTGATGAAACAAATTTTCCAACATTAGGGGGAGATAATAAGCAGCTGGATAAAGAAATCACATGGAAAGCATTATCGTTGTCTCATTTAGATCCTCGAACACAAATATGTGAGCTTGAAGTTCAAAAAATAATTCATTTGCAAAATATTGCAAATCAACTGCCAGATGCATTTACTGACCCCAAGAGAATTATTAAATCTCATATTCCAGCTGAAAATACTCCAATTCGAATTGATGTCCCAGCAGGACAAGTAGCAAGTGCAAATGAAAGTAAACCACGTTTGAAGCGTGGTAGACCAATCAGTTCCAAAGATAAAAATCCTAAAAAGAAAAGAGTAAACAATCAAGATGGTCAAATTGAGGAGGCTGATCTTATAGGAGATACCCAGGACATAACAAATCAAAAGACCCCAGAAGAGGTCCAGGTACCTGAAAATAATGAAGAGATCTCGATAAGTTATGCCACTACGGAAAAAAGGTGGAACCGAAAAAATATAGTCGTCGACGATATTTTTTCATACAGTGTTGCTGTTGAAATAACTAATCAAAGTGAGGATCTTGAACCTAGGTCAGTTGAAGAATGTAGACATAGAAATGATTGGCCAAAATGGAAAGACGCAATTCAAGTAGAATTGAATTCACTTTCAAAACGTGAAGTTTTTGGACCTGTAGTTCAAATACCAAATGGTGTTAAACCAGTTGGGTATAGATGGGTTTTTGTGCGAAAACGAAATGAGAAAAATGAGGTTGTTAGATATAAAGCACGACTTGTGGCACAAGGTTTTTCGCAAAGATCTGGCATTGATTATGAAGAAACATATTCTCATGTGGTGGATACAATTACTTTAAGATATCTAATTAGTCTGGCAGTGCATGAAAGACTTGATATGCGTCTAATGGATGTTGTTACAGCATACTTATATGGTTCTTTAGATACTGAAATTTATATGAAAATCCCTGAAGGATTTAAATTGCCTGAATCATGTAAGAATCCTCGAGAAAATTATGCAATTCGTTTGCATAAATCCTTATACGGATTAAAATAATCTGGAAGAATGTGGTATAACCGTCTAAGTGAATATTTGTTGAAAGCAAGCTATAAAAATGACTCAATTAGCCCATGTGTTTTTATAAAAAGGAATATATCAGAATTTGTTATAATTGCTGTCTATGTGGATGACTTGAATATAATTGGAACTCCTGAAGAGCTTCAAAAAGCAATGGATTGTTTAAAGAGAGAATTTGAAATGAAAGATCTTGGAAAAACAAAGTTTTGTCTCGGTTTACAAATCGAGCACTTAACAAATGGAATTTTTCTTCATCAATCAGCTTATATTGAAAAAATATTAAAGCAATTTTATATGGATAAATCACATCCATTAACTACTCCAATGGTTGTGAGATCTCTAGTTAAAGAAAAAGATCCTTTTCGCCCTCAAGAGGAAAATGAAGAACTTCTTGGTTCAGAAGTACCATATCTTAGTGCTATAGGGGCACTAATATATCTTGCTAATTCGACACGACCTGATATTGCATTTGCTGTAAGTTTATTGGCAAGATTCAGTTCTTCTCCAACAAGAAGACATTGGAATGGAATTAAACATATATTTCGATACCTTCGAGGGACAATTGATATGGGATTATTTTATTCTAATGAATTCGGATCACAATTGATTGGTTATGCAGATGCAGGATTTTTAGCAGATCCACATAAAGGTAGATCTCAGATAGGATATTTATTTACTTGTGGAGGTACAGCTATATCTTGGCGTTCGATAAAGCAAACTTTATCAGCTACCTCATCAAATCATGCAGAAATAATTGCAGTTCATGAGGCAAGTCGAGAATGTGTTTGGCTAAGGTTAGTAATCCAACATATACAAAGAATGAGTGGCCTACTTCCAGAACAAGAGATTCCAACAGTATTATATGAAGATAATACAGCATGCATAGCTCAATTGAAAGGAGGGTATATCAAAGGAGATAGAACAAAGCATATTTCTCCAAAATTCTTTTTCACTCATGATCTTATGAAAAATGGTGATATAGATGTACAGCAAATTCGATCATGTGACAACCTTGCAGATTTGTTTACCAAGACGCTA
This sequence comes from Leucaena leucocephala, assembly GCA_037074615.1. NCBI lineage: Eukaryota > Viridiplantae > Streptophyta > Magnoliopsida > Fabales > Fabaceae > Leucaena > Leucaena leucocephala. The sequence goes on along the minus strand of CM073546.1, from coordinate 2,493,969 downwards.
CCAACTAAGCCATTTGAGAAGTTAGTGTATGGTATTGGAATGCGCAGATTCAAAGACATAAATTGACAACGTCATCAGGGGGAGTAAACAAGTACTTGATGTACTCTTCATTTTAAGGATTTTGTTTTTCACTGGGTTTTCCTGAAAAGATTTTTGATAAGGCAACCTAAATAAATATTGTGTACTCTTTTTCCTTCACTAGGTTTTTGTCCCAATGGGTTTTTCCTAGTAAGGTTTTAATGAGGCACAATATCTGTCATGGACATCCAAGGGGGAGTGTTGCAAATATTATTGTACATGTGGATGTCCATCCTATCTCTTAGGATTCTTCTTAAGATTCCTTCTTGCCTTTATGCCATAAAACTATAACTTCCTCAATGAATGACTTGAGAGGGGTTTCTTGTGGTTAATGGCATTTTATTCATCTTTAATCCTTTGTAACCTTATGTTTAGTCTTTAATGGTTGTGGCCTACAAATAGTGGCTATGTAGAAAGCATTTGCACAAGTGAATATATAAGCATATGAGAAATTCTCTCTTGTCCTTCCATTTCTTTCATATCAAATTCTTGTCTTGTTATTCTTTCTACTCTTTCACTTTCTTATTTTTATAACATCTTACGAAATATTTTGATATTTTATAAAGTAGATTAATTCTTTTCTCTCTTATAAGTTTGTTTTATAATATTATTTTGCATATTTTGAAGACTATTTCGATTCATTAATGATAACATGCTTTCAGCATCAAAACACAGCTACGGTTACATTTTCCAATTTTATATAAAAGCACCTATTACATATAGGGTGTGTTTGAAAAAGAGTTTTTAAACAATTTTAAAAAAAAGATTTTTTAAGAAAAATTGATGAGAAAAAATAGTTATAAATAAATAAGTATTTGGATAGTTATTATCAAAAAGAATTTTATAATTAAAAAATTAAATATAATTTTATTAAAAATAGAAGAGAAGTGATATGGTGTAAAAGAGAAAAAGGAAAAGTGAGGAAAGAGGGTAAAAAAATAAGATTAAAATAATAATTAGTTATTTTATAATTTTTTTATTATTCTAAAAATTAGTTTCAATAATTTATATAAAATTTTAACTTTAAATTATAATTGATTTATTTTAAAATATTTTTAAACTAAAATTTAAATATTTTTTTTAAAATATTTTTTTTTATTTACAGATATGCACTTATAGTTATATATGGAGTACAGTTATAAACACCTTGCCGTTTCTATAAACTTCCGTATTTGAGATTTTTTATGCAATCTTGAATCAGGAATGATCCTGTTTGTTTGTGTTGAGACTTGGGAGAGAGAGAATCTGGAATGATCCAAAATCCCCTTGAAAATTTAACGTGTGATCTTTTGAATTACTATTATCATAATAAAATAATTAATATCAAATTTACAGTTAACCCATTTTTTTCCTCTTCTGATGTGATGGTTATTGTTTTTTTAATAACCATCCTCCGTTTGGTATACTATTACGGCACTAACAAACGTCGTTATTTATGTCCCGGCGCATCGGGTGCTACGCCGTCACGTGTAACGGCAAACTTCCTCCTCCCTTCCCACCAACTGTACCGAGGGATTAGGCGACGCCGTCTCAATCATCTTCCCCTGTATCGCTCCATAGAGCCTCCTCTTCCTTCTCCTCTTCTTATCAGTATTCAGTACCGTGCTCGCTGACACCTGACATCAACCCACTAATATTCCTTTTCAATTTTCTCTCACTTTCCCGGGAAAAGAAAATCCACATCTTTACGAGTTCTTTACCACCGAGTTTTTCACAATTCCTGGCTCTTCTGCTGAAATTCAGTTGCGCACTTTCTTCCTGAATTTCCCGCACTTTCTTTTTCACAATTCCAGACCATGTATCCCACACTCTATCCCCACGAGTTTCTAAACCATTCTCATCGACTTCATCTCATTTTCTTTCCCCCCTGAGATTTGTTCCTAGTTCAATGTTCTCAACCCCATTTGTTCTTTCGTTCTCGCTTCTTTTGTCCCTTCCAATCCTCTTCTTCCTCCTCTCTCCTCACATCCTTCCTCCTCGACACTCCGTCCCCATTTCCCTCGACGACGAGCTCGACGATCTTGCTCTCTTCCATCGCGCCGCTGCACAATCGTCCGCGTCGTCCAATACAAAAAACCCCAACAGACACTTCCATCTTTCATCATCAAAGAATCCGAAGCTTAAGATCGCTTTCTTGTTCCTTACAAATTCTGACATCCACTTTGCTCCTCTCTGGGATCAATTCTTCAATGGCAACCCCACCGATTTGTATAACATTTATGTTCACGCAGATCCTGCCGTAAATGTCACGCGCCCCACCAGCGGCGTTTTTAAGGGGCGATTCATCCAGGCCAAGCGGACCTTCCGCGCGTCTCCGACGCTCATCTCTGCCACACGCCGGTTGCTCGCCACCGCGCTCCTCGACGATCCGGCCAATGCCTATTTTACCGTCCTCTCGCAGTACTGTATCCCTCTCCATTCTTTCAGATATGTCTATCGTTCCCTTTTTGTGTCCCCAACCTTCGATTTGACCTCCTATGAATATGATCCTGAAGCGGCTCGCTTGGGTGTACGACTGAGGTACAGGAGTTTCATCGAGATTCTCTCCAAGGAGCGTAGCCTTTGGAAACGATACATTGCCAGAGGTCGATTCGTGATGAAGCCCGAGGTGACATTTGAACAGTTTCGAGTTGGATCTCAGTTTTTCACTCTCACCCGTCGACACGCATTGTTGGTGATAAAAGATCGGGTCCTCTGGGGAAAATTCAAGTTGCCCTGTTATAGGGACGACGAGTGCTACCCAGAAGAGCATTATTTTCCTACTTTGTTATCAATGACAGATCCAGATGGTTGCACCAAATACACCCTAACGGGGGTCAATTGGATGGGTACGGTGAATGGGCACCCTTATACGTATCATCCTGCTGAAGTATCGCCGACGCTGATTCAGCAACTCCGGGTGTCAAACTACTCGGAATCTTATTTGTTTGCCCGAAAATTCACCCCTAATTGCTTGGAAAAGTTGATGGACATAGCTAAATCGGTCATATTCAAGGACTGAAATCTTACCAAGGTATGTTGATTTCTTGTTTCTGTTTTCTTTTGTTGGTGGCGTTGTTAAGTTTGCGTTGATTAAGGGATAAACAAGATGGATTTGCTAAAACGAATCTAAATTATGCGCATCAAATTGTTTATTTGAACATTTGTATATTCTGTCATGTGCTTCAGTCCATATCTTGTCTCATTATGCACGCTTCTCAGGTTAAGAGTTACACTTTACTCCTATATAAGCCAATGTCAGATTCACTTTTATAGTGGATGCGCCTGGCATTAGATATTAGATCTCAGGTTCGATGCTTGTACTTTATCCTGTTCTCCACTAACACTGGCTGGTTGGGCAATCTTGGTTCGATTTCTCTTCGTTCTCACGGCTAAAAATGGGCCATAGATTAGTTCCGGAGTCAAAAGAAAGATCCTATTTGATGTTGTGACTTGTGAGCGGCTGATTCTTCTCAAGAATAGATTACTGTTGGGGATTAGGGGCTTCTTTTTGAGATGAAGTGGAGAAGTATTTTCTCTTTTTGCTTATAAAATGTGTCATTGCTTTTGGCATTGATGCCTGCTTGGTTTATGAAAAGAGTAAAAAGGTTGATGCCTTCTTTACTTAAATGCTGGCTGTTAAAATATAGTGTGCTAGTAGTTACTTTTCTTTTTTTCTTTAGTGGTGTGCTTCTGCTCTATCTCCTAGAATTTCACACACGCTCCCACTTGCCAACCATACTAGGGTTGAATGCTGCTGAATTATTTTATCAGATTCGGCGCTTGAGCTAACCAATTCAATTCTAATTTCGTTCTCGCAGGTGAAACTGTCAAGATTTAAGAAATCTGTAATGATATTGGAATTTTTTACCGTTGGAATAGTTTGAGAGGGAGCTATATGGTTGGAAGAGGCATGAACAGCTCACAACCTATACAACCTTAAGCTGTCCAACGCGGAGAGCCGAGACAAAGTAACGCTGATTCAAGAAAGGAATCAGAAAAGCTTGTGGATATTGTTCACTGGCGCGAGCTAATACCTAAAAGGAAAAGGCAGGTACTTCAGTCATGTGTGTTCTGTTTGTGTGAAAAAACACTGATGCTCAATTTGTTGCCAACTTGCTATAAAAGATTATGTGGGTCATTTTTTTTCTTTTGTGGGATGTTTCTGTACATAAGAGTTGTGCACAACATTGATAAAGCTCTACAATTTACTTTAGGATGAAACGAATCCTGTTGCCTAAACTTGAGGGAACAGTTGCTACAAGTAGCAAAAAAAGAAAAAAGCTTCTGGCCAATTGCTTCTCCTTTCTATTTATCTGCCTTTATTTCCACTCTTCCAAGAAATTCAATGTAGATCCGAGAGACGCGTAGGACTGATGAAAGTAGATTTTGCTATGATGTTTATTTTATCTGTTTATGAGACATGTAATTATGCTAAAAGCAGATTTTTTTTATAGTAATATTTATGTATCTTTACGAGTTTTGTCGCTTCAGAAAATTTGTCGATTCCTCCCAGCCCCTCTTTCCTTTGTTTTCTTCTCTGTTCCTCTGGAAACTGCTTTTTACTATATTTATATGATTATATCCCTTTTCTCCGGTGAGGAAGGATCGGACATTTTAGTTTCATGTGGTTTAGAGGGTGACACCTAGAAACTACGGCCAAAATCACCTACAAAGAGAGAATGATGGTAGAGAAGAGACGGAAGGGGCTGCAGAACTCATGCGCATCTATATTCAATAGTCAATTGCTACTGTGGGATTTAAGGAACTAAGTAAAAATTACTGTCCCTGGAAAAATATGATAAATTTCGCATTTCCCATACTCTTGGAGCTCCTTTTGTATTTAATTAACTAATAATCTGGACTAATATATGAGAGTGATGGTGGCGGTGGGCTGCCAGCTGGTGTCTGCATAGCAAGAGGCTTCGTAGAAGTATTCAAGTAGTAATTGACCTGTATGCGCCTGTATCTTTCTCCAATCCTAATGTCATCGTTCCAAACACGGTTTGAGGAATCTCCATTTGTACATGCCGACAATAGCCCATCCTTCTTCCACTTCCACTACATACTTCAATGGCGATTTTCAAGCCTAGCAATTTCCAAGCTCACCAAAGATTATATACTGGTCTGAGTGATGGGTAATGGTGGGACAAGGGTGTTTAATATTCTCACTCACGGGGAAAGGAAAGGGTTTGAGTTAGGTAATTAAGTTGTTAACTTGCCACCATATTTGTTCTCAGCTTCTTGGATCTGCCATCCATCTTTTATACCTGCCCACCTAATGATGAACGCCTCCACTTTCTTTGATTTTTTTTGATAAAATATCCCCAAGAGCAGAGAAAAATGCATGTCCTGGTGCCCCGTCGTCTTCCGTTCGAATGAAACATTTCAACAAAATCCCGTCAAGGGTACTTGGGTGTTGTTGGTCTTCCCCTTCCCGGAAATACAAGCAAACCATTGCCTTGATTGGCACAATCGTGTTTGATTATAGTAATCTAATCCCCGCGATGCCTTTAAACGAACCGGGCCTTGAAAAGGTTGTTGTGGCACTTTTGGGCCCAAAATTAAAAGGGTATGGCTCTTCTGTTTTTAGACCTCTGCGGACCGGGTCCGGCTTAAAAGGTCCTCGTTGTCAAGTTTGATTAATTAGGAAAAATAAAAAAAAATTGAATTATAAGTATCATCATCATGATCAATATAAAAATTAGTGGAAGGAAGTCAACCTTTATCGGCTCTCTTTGTTAAAAAATAATTGCGTGGAACTCTTGCTATTATTGGTTGCTCGGTAACTTGTTCGGTTGCATGAATGAAAAGGAAAATGTTTTATTTTTCGTATTATATAATATATGTTTTAATAATGTTATATTTTTTGTCGTTATCACATAATCGTGTTTATCTTTTTTTTCAAGAAGAGTTCGAAGGTTTTTTCACATGTTATCTCTGCACTATCATTTATTTCTTATTTTATATTTAAAAATCTAATAATTTATCATATTCCCAGGCCTATTTTTTTTTTCAGAAGAAAAGGTCGGGTTATTGAGGAATGTCACCTGAAGGAGCAAAGCAGCTAAATAAAGCTAAATGAGGTGGGAGGTCCTAATTAGAAGGCATTTAATTGTGATGGGGGTTGTTTAGCTGCATGTTAATGTCTTCATCATTATAATTAATAGTGTATTTAATGTTACAACGACTTTTCCCCTTAATTTTTATTTAAAGGAAAAGAGAAAATGCAATATCCTTGAAATACTGAAAACTCAAATAACTACTCTAAATTCACAAAATGCTGTACATATAGGAATATAAGATATGCCGTGCATCAGTTATTATCCTGTGCATATATATATATATATATATAAAGTAATTGTATTGGTTGGGTTTAACAAGTGAAGAGTGAGTGTGTTTAATTTTTAAAAAATATTATCTTGTTATGATTTTAGTTATAATTTTTTCAAAAATATCTTAATTTATAAATATTTAAATTTATATTTAAAAATAATAGATAGTCTGATTTAATTAATATTAATATTTATTAAGAGAAAAAGAGATTTTATTTGTTGTATAAAAAAAATAATTGTAGATGCCAGATCGTACGATCCCGTAAATCACGTCTCTGTAACTTGTATATATTCCCACGGGAGATGAATGATTAAGCAGTCATACACATTTACACTCACATAAACCCTTTAATACAAGTCTAAATACATTCATATGAGGTTCTAGAATTTTGGGAATTTACTTTATTCCCCCTCACGAACCTCTCACCTTCATCAAGCATCGCCAACCGCAGCTCCAAGCACGGCCATGGACGCTCTAAGAATGGCAGCTCAACCTTTTGATTTTGAAAAGAATATGCAACCATTAAACCATTAAAGTTTCTTAGTAATATAATATATAAGATACTTATAAAGTTTTTTAATGTATATGAAATTATTATATCTATTAGATAAATAATAGCCTTTGTTGAATAAGTGACAAGTTATTTGGGATGTGCATTGACAAGTTTAAGGATGTGCATGTAAATGACTAATAACTTCCGCATAACCAATGTTAAAAATAAATTATGGAGTGACAAGTTTGTGTTTTTAAGTTGGGAGTTAATTGAAAATGATGATAATGCACGGTGTGTTTGGATTAGCTTTTGGAGAATAGATTCTGGGGAGAATAGATTCTGGGGAATAGATTCTGGGAGAATAGATTCTGGAAAGAATAGATTTTAGTGCCTGTTTGGCAACCACTTCTGGGAATCAATTTTGGCCAAAACCTCGGTTTGTAAAAATTTCACACAAACATCAATTTTTGTCCAGAATTGATTTTGGGCCAAAACCTCGGTTTGTAAAATTTTTTGCCAAACAGCCATTTTCGTCCAAAATTGATTTTGGGCAAAACCTCGGTTTGAAACCATGGTTTTGAAGAAGCTATTTTTCAATAGATTTTGGAACTGGAAAAGAGCTTATAGATTATCTAATTAGGGTGTGTTTGGATTAGCTTTTCGAGAATAGATTATGGGGAGAATAGATTCTGAAGAATAGATTATGGGGAGAATAGATTCTGGGAAAAAAGTGATTTTGAAAATTAGAGATGTTTGGATGAATAATAACATAATCACTTTTGCATAGGTAATTTACTAAAAAGGACATAAACTAATATCATAATTACATAAAGAATAAATTTGATTTTCAATTTTTCCATTTAAGTGATTAAAAATTAATACTATATATATGTATTTGACCAAGGTAAAAATTTACAATATTGACTTGAATTTTAATTTTCTTCCCACTGAAATAGTACTTTTTAATTTAATTTGTGTGGATAATTTAAAAAATTATATAATATTTTAATATATGTATGTACAAATGAGAAACATATAATACGATTGATTAACATAGAGATCTGATGTTGCACGATTAAGGAACAATTAAATTTCATTAGTTGGGTGTTGCAGGGGGCATAAAATAAATATAAAATGTACTACTGTTGGTCTTGTCTATAATAAATAAGTTGATCTCGTATGAAATCACGACAACGAGCCATTTCAGATGAGGAGGTTATAGATAAAGATATCCGTGAAAAGTCACACTCATCATCGCCATCATCATCTTGCAGTGGATCATCATCATCTTCGTCCTCTGACGCGAAATCTGGGTCAGTAATGGAGGTTTTTCTAATGAAATTGTGTATTGCCATCGTTGCACAAACAATCTTCACTTGTGTTTGATAGTCGTAGCTGCGCATGCGTTGTAATATTGCGAACTTATTTTTCCATACCCCAAAAGTTCTTTCTATCGTGCATCTCAAACTTGAGTGGGCATAATTGAAAACTTCATTAGGGTTCACCAATCTAGCTGACCGTCGAAAATCAGGAAGATGGTAACGCTCACGTCGGTATGGACCTAGGTATCCAATTGGTGTTGGATAACCGGCATCAACCAAATAATATTTACCTGCATGAAAGATAAGTTATTATTTTGAATATTTATATGCACATATAAAAAGAAATCAATTGAACATATTACAAACATACCTTGAGGCGGATGAGGGAAGTTCATTGAAGGAGTTGTCAAGGCATGACTGAATATACGGGCATCATGTGCAGTGCCTTCCCATCCAGCCAAGACAAAGGTAAAGCACATGTCCCAATCACAAACCGCCATTACATTTTGAGACGTGAAGCCCTTTCTACCAATATATTTCGCTTGTTCATTGGAATTGACGATGCAAGGAATATGTGTGCCATCGATCGCTCCAATCGCATTTTTGAAAAATGGCCAATATCGAGGGTCAAGTTTGATTTTGCTATGCACATTTTGAAACATTGGATCTTGGGGTTTGATGATTGAAATTGCAAGTCCACAACAAGATAATAAGACATCATGAAAGTGTCTGTGAATCGTCTCTCCTGAGTGTTGAAACCTTTCTTGCATCATCCTACTGGTCTCCCCGTGTCCAACAATATTCAAAAAAATTGCTACCTTTTCATGTATTCCAACGTTCTGACTTTGTTTAAGCCCTTGTTGCTGCAATGCAATGCAAAGGTCGAAGAACACACGTGGTTCCATTCTGAACTGTTCGTAACAACGCTTCGGATGACCGCATAATACTTCATCGACCCATTTGCTACCTGTGTGATCACTAGTGCGAATTGGTTGTTTAGACAAATATTGTGCTGTATAACTGCCAACCAATTTGCCAAGTTTTTTAATCCTCTTTAACCGTCGCTTATAAGCTTCGGGCAAGTTTTGTTTTTCGTCCCCCATACTTGTTTAACCTGTGCAGAGAGAGCTTAATTAATTCACTGAATACGGTGATCGTTATGAAATGACTATCATAAAATGCAAAGAAAATAATACGAAAATAGCGAAAATAGTCATTAATAGTCATAAATATGTCCATACATACAACACGCATGCATAAATAGTCATAACATTAATGTCTCAATCTCCATAACATAAGTGCCGTAACATTAGTAACAGTTGCTTCTTCGTTCCCATTAGTGAAGCATACATTTCCCTCATTGCAGGATCTAGCATGAGTTTTCCGCATCGTACAAACCAATCATCATCAGCGACAACTTCATCAAGTTGCCTTAGGTGTGTCATGACTTCCGTAATAGATGGTATGTTAGCAGATGCTTCATCTGCCGTTTTGTGAGCATGTTCGACCTCTGCCTTAGTTAAATCAACAATTTCACTTAGTGCATCTGCTATCCTAGTTGATGCAGGTCCTTTCTTCTTCTTTTTCATCCCTGCACTCCTCTTCCTAACCCCTAATGAGTCGCTTCTAGATATTGGCTCCTTCCCCCTCACGCTACCTTCACCACTGGTCCCTTGAGATTTAGTGAACGTCATTCGATTGATATCCCCACTTATGCCTGTTTGAGCCTCCAAAACTTCATCGCTATCTCCCGACCCTTCTTCCATATCTATATTATCATCATTGTCGTATCCTGTTGTCTGTTGTGGTGGAAGTGTCATGGATGATGGTGCCCATGCATTTGTCCCTGTGGCTGCCACATTACTGAACAGTTCATCTAACTCCGCCCCGAACAAGAGACCTTTTGTTCTAAATTTCTCATATTGTGGATTTTCCTGCACATATAACAACAATCATAAATGACAATTATATGTCATACGGGTTGAAAATAGAGCGTATCATCAAAATATCCTTGTCATACCAATTTTTTCTTTTCCCACCACTCATCTTCCGCTTGTACTGTATTCTGCTCCATATTCCAACCTATACCTGTCTCATTAATCAATTTATTCCACATCTGCCATTCTTTTCGTAGGGAGTCATACTTGTTTTTAAACTGTATTTTCTCATAGACTTTTCCAGTCCTTGCTGTGAACCCATCACAAATGTTGGCCCATGCTTTTTTTGTATACACAGTACCCTTTCTATCACCTTTGCGAAGTTGTTCAATACAGAGGTCAATAAACACCTTAGTGGTGCTGGCATCCCATGAAGCTTTACATTTATCCTTCCCCATTGAACTAAACACAAGTGAAATAATTAATTTTCACAATCTTCTAATGAACAGCATCATGGCACGCACATAACAACACTTCACACACGATTCACACATTATATATAACTGTGTATTCAGGAAACCCCAAAATTTAAAAATGTGATCTCCACAACATCAGCACAGAACACACACTCTTGCAGCACAAAATCATTTCAAACTATAAGCATATCCAAACAAACACTCCATTGAAGCATAGCAATGAACCAACACTGTTATTATTCTCCAACACTGTCATTCATTATTCTCCAACCTATAATGATCAATGTCCCCATATAACAAACAAACAACTTATGAAAGTGGAAACAAAGTGGAAACTAAAGTTGCACTGATCTCGCGGTACACAATATTTACTTTTATTCTTTTAATGCTTTCAACACAATTTAAATTATAGAAAATGTACATGATCTTTAGGTAACAAGTACAAACAAAAACACAACAGGACGAAGCAAAGATCTAAGGGAAACACACACAGACGCACACAAAAGCAGCAGTTTTGAACTATAAATCTTTGAAAAAAGAACACACACACACATAGGTAGCAGATTTGAAGCAGAAATTTGTTAAAAGAAAGTACAAGAAGCAGATTTCAAGTATATTTGAAGCAACAAATCTGTATTAAGAAGCAAAAACAGAACGAATTGAACCACAAAGGAGAAGACGAAAAAACCTGGAGAGTGAAGATGCAGAGAGGATAACTGCTAAGGAGAGCACAGCTATGCTGGAACTCTAGATGCAGGGAGGATAATTGTTGAGAGCACAGCGATGTTGGACATCTAATACAGATTTGTTGCTTCAAAGAGGAGCAGAAACGCAGCGGCGCAGAGGGAGGAACAAAAACACAAAGCGCAAAACTGTCGCTGGAGATCGAGTCCAAGCGACGACACGGCAAGGCACGGCACCGACAATGTCTTCAGATGGGTTTATGAGAGCAGATCGGGACAGCCCACACTGAAGAGGCAGGATGGAATCAGAGGCGAGCTAGGCAGGGCGGAAGAAGCAGAGCACTGAAAGCGCAGCCTGCTCGGGACGGAAGGCTTGCAGACAAGCGCATGGTGAAAGCGCAGCGGCGCTGGTTCGAAGGTGGAAGCGCAGGAGAGAAGAGGGTAGAAAAACTTCGCCTGGACAGAGGAAACACGAAGAAAGAGAAAAAGCTGCCAACGGTAACATGCTAACACTGTTGCAAAAGCTGCAGTATGATAAATTTTTTTGAAACCATGGTTTGATTCTTCAAACCATGGTTTGTGATGCAGAATCGATTTTTGAAAGTTTCACACTGTTTGGCATTCATTCAGTGAAACCATGGTTTGAAGCAAAATCTATTCCTAAACGTGGCTGCCAAACACACACTTACTATTTTACCCCTACCTTTTTCTTATACTCTCTCTCCTCTCTCCTCTCTCTCTCCCCTCTCTCCTCTCTCTCTCCTCTCTCCCCTCTCCCCTCTCCCCTCTCTCTCTCTCCTCTCTCCCCTCTCTCCTCTCTCCCCTCTCCCCTCTCCCCTCTCCCCTCTCCTCTCTCCTCTCTCTCTCCTCTCCCCTCTCTCTCTCCTCTCTCCTCTCTCTCTTCTCTCCTCTCTCCTCTCTCCCCTCTCTCTCTCCTCTCTCCTCTCTCTCCCCTCTCCCCTCTCTCCTCTCTCTCTCCTATTTATTCTCTACCCTCACTCCTCTCTCATACTTTAATCAAATCATACCCTTTTTAATAATTTATTAATATAAAAAGTGATTCTACTATTAATCATCCAAACATCTCTATTTGCAAAATCTATTATTCTCAGAATCTATTCTTCCCAGAATCTATTCTCCATAATCTATTCTTCCCAGAATCTATTCTTTCCAGAATCTATTCTCTCCAAAATCTATTCTCCAGAATCTATTCTTCCCAGAATCTATTCTCCAAAAGCTAATAGAGATTATGAGAATAGATTTTGGGAAGAATAGATTATGAGAAGAATAGATTTTGCAAATAGAGATGTTTGGATGATTAATAGTAGAATCACTTTTTATATTAATAAATTACTAAAAAGGGTATGATTTGATTAAAGTATGAGAGAGGAGAGAGAGAGGAGAGAGGAGAGAGAGAGAGGAGAGAGGAGAGAGGAGAGAGGAGAGAGAGAGAGGAGAGATAGAGGAGAGAGGCGAGAGAGGAGAGAGGATAGAGAGAGGAGAGAGAGGAGAGAGAGAGGAGAGAGGAGAGAGGGGAGAGAGGGGAGAGATAGAGAAGAGAGAGAGAGAGGCGAGAGAGGAGAGAGGAGAGAGAGGAGTGAGAGTATAAGAAAAAAATAGGGGTAAAATAGTAATTAGATAATCTATAAGTTCTTTTACAGTTCCAAAATCTATTGAAAAATAGCTTCTTCAAAACCATGGTTTCAAACCGAGGTTTTGCCCAAAATCAATTTTGGATGAAAATGGCTGTTTGGCAAAAAATTTTGTAAACCGAAGTTTTGTTCCAAAATCAATTCTGGACAAAAATTGATGTTTGTGTGAAATTTTTTCAAACCCAAATTTTGCTCCAAAATTGATTCCGAAACGCTATGCCAAACAGGCACAGAATATGATAATAACGACCTTGTTAAACCCAAAATACTCTCTATGGGATCCGCTTCTTATTTTCCTCGTATGCAGTTATTTTCCTTCCTCACCTCTTTCCGTTTACAAAGACTGAAAAAGTAGAGACTCAAGTTACTAAGCGAGAAGCTAGTAAGATAGAGTTGATAGTAAACAGTAACACTCCCCTTCGCCGATTATCACCGACCTATCACTCCTCTGCAATCTCCCACCCTGAAAAAAAAAAAAAAACAAGCCTTTTAGAATACAAACCTATCATTACCGTAGATTCCAATCAAAGCTCTTATCGGGTATACAATGGCTGCAAAAATGGCGGCACTGGTGATGCTAATCCTGTCGCTGCTGGTAGTTTGTCTCGACGCTGAGAACACCAACAGGGTCTACCACCCTTGCACCGATACCAAGGTTCAGAGATCTGATGGCTTCACTTTTGGCATTGCTTTCAGTTCCAAGGATTCGTTCTTTTACGACCAGTCCCACCAGCTCTCTCCATGTGACAGCCGTCTCGGTCTCGCCTCGTCGTCGAAGAACTCACAGCTCGCATTGTTCCGCCCAAAAGTCGATGAGATCTCCCTCCTCTCCATCAACACCTCTAATTTCTTCCCGGTATGCGTGCATTTGATTTTCCCTTCCTTTTTTCCCATCACTGGTTTCCTAATTTCTGCTTTTAGATCTCACTTTTGCATTCGATTTCATTTTGTTTCTGAAGGCGGAATTTAGAGAATGAATGAATGAATGTGATGGTTGCTACTATCTATTGTAATCCGTATAGATGTTTTAGCTATTGTTTGACATTTGCTGCTTCCCTCTTTTTGCTGTAATTAATTTATAAGAGCTCTCAGTAATGCTTTTATTTAGAAACTTTCTTATTGGAGCTTAACAGATACGTCTTCCGTTTCAAATTCTACTTTGACCTGAATCTGTTTGAACATGTTTCCCAAAGGCATTTTAAATTTTTACTGGCCTTTACTAACAGATAAATGTGAAGTAGGATAAAACAATATTCCATTCTAAAACACAACAAATCAATTTATAAGTATAGTTGTTTGCTGAAAGAGGGAAGAGAGACCATAGTTACAAGTTCTGATCTGCACTTGTGTGTACATAAGAAGACTCTAATTGATGTTCAAATTAGTAAGACTAGTGGCAAAAAGATCTATTTCCACATAATGATAAAACAGATTCCCTGCTGGCGACTGAATATTAGAGGGGGCTATGTAGACTTAGTTAACTACTATTTGTTTGTCTATGAGTATATTATACATGAACAAAATTGTCAATGTCTTCGTTTTCAAGAAAATTCTGCTAAAATGTTTCAGCCACTGGACTTTTTAGAAGCCATAGTTCTTTTGAGCAACTTCATGATTAGACTGAGATTCTGAGGACAGGGTCACTCAGAATTACTGTTCTGAAAAGATATTCTAGCATGTCTGCAAATGAGCATCTTATGTTCCCCTGAAAAGAAAAACTAGAGAAGCTAAAAACAAAAGTTGCATCTGAGCAGCTTCTCGATTATTACTGAATTGGATTTTTTTCCCATCATGGTATGTAGGATTCTTATGGTGGGTATATGGTGGCATTTGCTGGACGAAAATATGCTGCTAGGTCTCTACCTTCGTTTGTTGCAAACAGCACATACATCGTGACAAGTTTTACACTGGTAAGAATGTTAAATCATGATGGACATGACAATTTGAGATTTTGGCTTTCTCATAACCTGTTTGAACACCTTGGATTTGTCACATTAGGTGCTAGAGTTTAATAAAGGTAGGCTACAGAATTTGTACTGGAAGAGAGACGGATGTGCTGCATGCAAAGGAAAATCTAGCTTCGTTTGTCTCAATAAACAGGACTGCGCAATTAGAGCATCATCTTGTAAGAACCGAGGAGGTTCAGTGGATTGTAGTCTCGGGATACAGCTAGCGTTTTCTGGGACAGACAAGCATCTCACAGTGCTTAATTCATGGTACGAAGTAGAAAACCTGCGCCAATATTCACTTTACGGATTGTATTCAAATCTGAGGGACTCCCTGACCGGCCAGTACAACAAATTCTTTTAACCAGAATTTTTTCAATCTTTCCCTGGAGTTTGCTCGTTTGAGACAGTCTTGTAATTTCACAGTGCTGCTATTTGTGTTTAATACAGCTGATTCTTGACATATTTGTTTTTGTTATCATGAGATTTATAACCATGCCTACTGATTGTATTTGTTTTATTTTATGACTAAGGAATGTATTGATTCTAAATGGTTACATGTGTATTGGCCAAAGGGAAAGGAGTGTTCTTTTCTTGTCGCTGTATTTCTTCAAGCATTAGCAACTCTTGGCAGCTCTGGGAACTACTCTCAGATTTAAAATAACTTGCAAAAGCATCTATGTTTGTTTAATGATCATATACAATTATTCATTAATACATGAAATAACTTTTTCCCATATCTCTCGTATTTATTCTTCTTTGGAGGCATTATAGCTCTCCTTTTCCCACGATAGTGTGTGTAAATACCATTTCAAGCTAGAGCTGTCCAAATCAATTTAGCAGAATAGCCAGTTTAATTCACCAATGCATAGGGTTGGATTGAGAATTTTTTAAAAGTTCATTAGTAAAATTAAATGGACCGTGCTCCTTTAGCCCATAAGTTAATCAAATCCAACCACAAATTAGGCGGATATTCATAAATCATATAATTTTGTTTATGTCGTTCTGTAGGCGTGCTACTTTAGATGGTTGGAAGTAAATATATTGGCATTGATAATGATTTCTTTTCGTGCTACAACAATTTTTAAAAAAGTGTTACAGTCACTATAATTTAAAAGTAGAGCAAAATCTCTTTCACTCTTATTTTTATAATATTTTTTAGTCTGAATTTTTTTATAGTTCTTTTCCTTTTAATACAAAAATTTTTAAAAAAGAATTAAATTCACTCACGATCTAAAGGTTAGGTGAAGTCTCATTTCTTTCTAAATGATACCAATATTAAGTAGGGCGAGTTGTCTATTATCTTTAGGTACTTAAACACTCAGGTATTAGGATATCTTTCTAAATATCTTGACTGAAACTACAATAAAATAATACTTTTTAAAGATTAAACACGTTTCAAATGATAATATATATTACCTTTGCTAATTGAACTCACTTAAGATAAGTTATATAGTTCTCTATTTTTTTTTTATAAAAAAATTTTTAGAAAGGAGTTGGGCTCACTTATGATCTAAAGATAAAAAAATTATTTTTTTTAATAATATTAATATTAAATAAAATAAATTATTTATTATTTTTAAATATAAATTTAATTACTTAGGAGCAAGATACCTCCCAAGTCGTATAGTTCTTTATTTCTTGCCGTTGGTGTTTGTGCTGGTGGCCTCTTGTTGGGCCTCAGGTCTCTGTGCCTACCTTTTGTTTTGGAGGAACATCTGCGCTTATTTACTATAATTTATTAAAAAAAAAATTATGCCCCAAGTTTTATTTTATGTTTTAAATTAAAAAACGGTGTCCCTCCATCCTCGTCCGGAGAATAGAAGTATAGAACGGAGAAGAAAAGCTTTCCAGACGCCAGGGGGAATTTTAGGGTTTTGGACGAGAGTTTCGTGGTGAAACTTGATTGGGGCTTTCCTTCCGATTCGACTACAATGGGAAAGAATCAGAAGTCGGAGCTGGGGAGGGCTTTGGTGAAGCAGCACAACCAGATGATTCAGCAGAGTAAGGAAAAGGGTCGTTTCTACAAGAATCAGCAAAAGAAGGTTTTGGAATCGGTCACAGAGGTGACCGACATCGATGCGATCATCGAACAAGCAGACGAGGCCGAGCGTCTCTTCGTCGACAACAACCCCGCCCCTGACCTCCCCATTAGTCTGTGAGTTATTTTCTATTGAATTTGCGACAAGAGTGCGCTATTTCCTTGTTTTTTTTTTGTTCGACTTTGATTGGAATTCCCAGCTTTATAAGAATAAAATGATTTAAATGAAAGGTAACGAATTGAGTTTAAGCGCATATGCACGTATGGTACTAGCCTAACTAGTAAGCGATATTTATTGCATGGGAGTAGGGATGCAGGCTCTAGCACTAGTGAATTGACTCCTGAAGAGAGGAGAGATCTTCAGAAGAGAGAGGAGGCGCTGCATGCTGGCAGTCTCCGAGTTCCACGCAGGTATTTCTTTTAACCAAAGTATTTTTGCATTCTCCTTTGTCTGTTTCTTCTGACACTTAGTTATCCTTTAGGCCGCCATGGAGTGCGAACATGTCTGTGGAGGAGCTTGATGCCAATGAAAGACAGGCTTTCTTAACTTGGCGTCGCAGTCTAGCAAGGTTAAGTTATTGTGATTACCTGATTGATTAATCATCTTAGAAAATTTGAATCGTAATGAATTCATACTGCAGATGACCGATTTATCAGAACTCAGAAGAATGAGATATGAGGACAGTTTTTTATATAATTCCATTTACATATGTTGAATGATTATGTTTCAGACTTGAGGAAAATGAGAAGCTTGTCCTTACACCTTTTGAGAAGAATCTTGATATTTGGAGACAGCTTTGGCGAGTTGTTGAGCGTAGTGATTTGGTGAGTTGATATCCTGCATGACAATGACTTGGTTATTTGGGATAAGGCCGAAAATTCCTTTTTTGAGATTGGGGTGCTCATTCTGATGAGTAGTGATTGAAATATGTTCAATGATGATTTCCAGAAAAAAACATATTTAGTCCCAAAAGAAAACTATTCTCGTTATCTATGGACAATCAACCTTTGGATGGCCATAGGTTACTTCATTTTTTGAAGCGAATTATCTATTATTCTATTATGAATCATACTTTATTGAATGAGTATGTACTGGCAAGGTGAAGGCAAGATCCTCTTTATGAAGTCTTAAATTTCTGTTTCTTTCTGACATTTGCTGTTGATATTAATAGACTTAGTAAGATCATTTTTAATTGGTTATTATCATCTACCCAAATATTTACTTTTGTCTATCTCTGTTTTCAAGACTATGTAATTCTTTTAAAAGCAATTTATTGTATTATTATTGAATATGCAAATCTCATATATATATATATATATATATATATATATTCTTTCAACCAGCTTGTGATGGTTGTTGATTCGCGAGATCCGCTTTTTTACCGCTGTCCTGATCTTGAGGTAAGGAGACTAACCTTAAATTCCTGTGGCACATCTCATATCGTCACGTTTAAAAGAAGTCTATGAGAGCTACTCAATTCGTTAGCATTAATTCTACTCTGGCTCAGGCGTATGCAAGGGAGGTTGATGAACATAAACGGACGTTGCTGCTGGTTAACAAGGCAGATCTTTTGCCCACTCCTATCAGGTTTGGATCTCCCTTGTGAAGTTATGTGTGAACTCATTTCTTTAGTTTTCTGTGCTGCTAAGGTTCTTACCACCTCTTTTTTTTTTTTTCCCTGCAGAGAGAGATGGGCAGAGTACTTCTGGGCCCATGATATTCTCTTCATCTTCTGGTCAGCTAAAGCTGCTTCTGCAGCTCTGGAAGGCCATAAGCTTCCTTCGTCATCGGATGCTGATAATTCAAAGAAGTCCAGTAACCCAGATGCAAAAATATATGGCAGAGATGAACTCCTGGCTCGGTTACAGTCAGAAGCAGAAGATATTGTAGAGAGGAGGAGAAAATCAAGCTCCTCTGACACAGGGCCTTCTGATATTCAATCTAGTAGTGAGAATGCTTCTGGTAGTTCGTCATCAAGAAATGTCATTGTCGGATTTGTTGGTTATCCTAATGTGGGTAAAAGTTCAACTATCAATGCTTTGGTAGGCCAAAAACGGACGGGTGTCACCTCCACTCCAGGGAAGACAAAGCACTTCCAAACGTTAATAATTTCTGATAGGCTAACCCTTTGTGACTGCCCTGGGTTAGTTTTTCCATCTTTTTCAAGCTCAAGATATGATATGATTGCCTGTGGGGTGCTGCCCATTGATAGGATTACTGAACACAGAGAGGCTATCCAGGTTGTGGCCGATAAAGTCCCAAGACATGTAATTGAGGAAGTTTATAAGATCACCCTTCCAAAGCCTAAGCCATATGAACCCCAATCTAGGCCTCCGCTGGCGTCTGAACTTCTGAGAACTTATTGTGCTTCTCGTGGGTATGTTGCCTCTAGTGGACTACCTGATGAAACTAGAGCTGGCCGTCAGATACTGAAAGATTACATTGATGGAAAGTTGCCTCATTATGAAATGCCCCCTGGAATGTCGAATGAGGAACAAGCTGTGGCCAAACCCGGAGCACTCGACTCGGTTAACTTAAACAAATCAGATTCTTATGTTGAAAATTCTTCAGATGTCGAGAGTGAAGTCCCTAATCTTGAGCATGTACTGGAGGATCTCAATTCATTTGACATGGCTAATGACCTTGCTCCAAAGAAAGCTACTGTCAAGAAGTCTAATGCTTCTCACAAACATCACAAGAAGCCTCAGAGGAAAAAAGATCGTTCATGGAGAGTAGGAAATGATGATGATGATGGGATGCCAGTTGCCAGATTCTTTCAGAAACCAGTAAATACAGGTCCAATGGGAGTCTGACTAGGAAATATCCTCTGTACCTAGCCCAACTGATAATCTGTTTTCCCTGGTGTGTCTGTTTATGCTGCATTGCACATGCAGCCACTGAAGCAAGAATATGTTGTATCGTAGCAATAAGTCATCTTTCTGTTATTTGTAGTGGGATGACGAGGGATGGAAATTTAAAAAACTGGTTGGCCTGGAATACATGAGCTAGTAGAGGAATGTTATATCTTTCTGTTGTTATTATTTATTATTTTTTATTTTAAATTTTGATTTGTTTAATGGTTTATGTGCATTACATATTGTCAAACTGTCAAGTTGAGGATAAGGTCTCTTGGGTTCAAGGATAGAGGACTTTGATTTCTTCAAGTAAAATGTATTTCGATTAGTTTTAATGTATTCAAATAATTTATCATCACTTAAATTAGAAAATTACGAATATGAAAATTCTTTTATTTTTAATCAACGGATTAAGTGAGGAGGTGGATAAGAGAAAGGGACAATATATGAGGTGGCGGGCGATTGGTGATTGTGGTGGCATTTGTGTACAAGAGGATTCTACCAACACTCGTCCTTCATTTGGGATAAAGTTGTTTATAATTTTATTTATTATATATATATATATATATATATATATATTGCAATGAGTTTAAATTGTTTCGTTAAAATGTTTTTTCTTATTGTTCTAAGGCAGCTTAGAATTTTTTCTCATTTTCTTTTATGGAAATTATGCACAATATTTTGATATTCTTAATTCTTGATTTATTAGCAAATCGCTTTACTTGATTTTAGTTTTAGGTATGATTTCATCTTCAATTAGCAGCTTCTTTCTCTTCAAATATACTGTTTGTTGAATTTAAATATCTCATCAGTTCAGTTTTAATCGATTTGACTTGATCCAGTTTGATTTTAAGCATTAATACGCTGTAATTTTTTGTTGTTGTTGAATTCGTCTTTGATCTTACAGTTCAAAATGATTGGCAAAACAGCACCTATACAACTGCTTACCTAAAGTGTCTGAAAATTTAAATTCTATGTTAATCTTCTCCCAGTTTAAAAACAAAATGTTTAATCATCCATAGTGTCTTAAAATTGAATCAACTTTATTATCTTTCACCATGTACTTCATAAATGTACATATTTTTTTTTCTTGAGATGACATGTTAATATTTCTGTTATTTATTATAGCACATAATTATTTTTTTTAAAAAAATTAAAAAATTAAAAAAATTATTTTAAATTATTTGTATTTATTTTTTAAAAAATAATTTATTTAAACTATAGATTAATATATAATCTAATACTATTTAGTATATATTATAATTAAATTATTTATTTAATTTTTTAATCTCTCTAAAAATAGATAATGATTCAATCTTGCGTTGGCGTATATATCATCTCTTGATACAGTTAGTTGCTATTTTACAAGGAATATTTTCATATTCAATCAAAGTGACTCTTCATACGTAATATTTTTATTTAAATTTAAACATTTAATATTGTTTAAAATTGAATTTCTTTAATTGCCTCAAGTCTTACAAATAGTAACTAAAATCTCATCTTGTTGTTATTTCTTAAAACATACCAAAAATGCTCAGTTCCTACTTAAAATAATTTTTTTTTAGTTTAGTTCTCTTTTGTTCTCATTCCGTTCCAATGCAAATAATCTGTCAAATATTTAGCTGAAAGAAAACTATTTATCAATAAAAAAATAATAGAAAAATAATCTAAAAACATAATAAATATTAAATTAAAATATTGAGTTGATAATATTTATTTTTGTCATTTTTTATTAATTTAATACAGCGCGTGGCGCCCACTCTCGTTGTTACTCAGTTACTCATTGCTTAGCGATCCCTTTCGCTAGAGGGTGGCTAAAAGGCAAACCTCCGTATAATCAGGGACCGGGGAACACAGTTCAATATTGACGGCCATTTCCCGGTAGTTCCGGTCACTGGATCTCCGTTTTCCGCCGCAATAACTAATTATACACCCATCTGGTGCCGCCCCTCCACTTCTTTCGTAAAAATCTTAACCGTTTGATCTTGGTCAGTCTTTTTTAGAGAGAGAATACGCGCGTCCCCGAAAATTATTTTGTCAAACAAAAATTGAAAGAGAAGAAACAATACGAGAAAAGAGAACGAGACAGCGAGCAATTTCTAGATAGAGAAAGTGATTGGATTTTATTTTATTATTATTCTTAATTCTTCGTATTTTAATTTTTTTTCCTGCTCTGGGTTTGTGAGAGTGTTTTTGGCTTAGAGATTGTCTCCTTTCCGTTTTCTCCTTCCACCCCTCCTTCTATTTTTTGAGGTTCCGTTATGTGCGAGAGAGATAGAAGGGAGGAAATCTAAGGAATTTTTTGTGTTACTATTCGGCATAATTGATATAAAGTTTTATTGATGAAGATGTCGAGGATCTGAGCTAGGGTTTTCATTGGTAAATATCCAAGTTTTGATGCTGCTTATATAATCGAATGCACGGTTTGAAGGGTTTGGAATCAGGCGTGAATTAAAAATGTTGATTCCTAATGCGATGGTGTGGAAATTATAGCTCTGATCTTGGCTGAATTGCTTGAATCTTAGAGATAAAGCAATGAATGTCGATTCCTCCATGGCTCCGGAAAACGATCAGGATCCAGTTGTGCAGAACAACAACACAACTCAGTCTGCTGCGGCAATTGAAAGGGAGCAGCTTGGAGAGCAGCCGGCGTCAACTGGCGCATCTCCATCGACTACCCAGTCGCCGGGGCAGCAGCAACAGCAGCAGGTGTCTTCTCAGGTGCAGCAGTGCCCTGTTATTGGACCTAGGCTCGCGCCAACTTACTCTGTGGTTAATGCAATAATTGAAAAGAAGGAGGACGGACCAGGGCCTAGGTGTGGCCACACCTTGACTGCCGTCTCAGCTGTTGGAGAGGAAGGTACACCTGGGTACATTGGCCCAAGGCTGATTTTGTTCGGTGGTGCCACTGCACTTGAAGGGAATTCGGCAGCTTCCGGAACTCCTTCTTCGGCAGGAAGTGCCGGAATACGTATGTTTTTATTCTATAAACCATTTTTCATTGTCCGCTAACATATATCATTTCTGGGTACTGGATATGCTGTGAAAAAGAAGCTGCTTATCCTCGGTGGCTTCCTATTTTAAATTGGGGATTTTCAGTTTGAATTTAATCTAATAAATTTTGTCGCTTGCATTCTTTTTGTATATTAGAGCTGAAGTAAATTTAGCTACTATAGTGTGATCTGTGCAACGAGATGCTTCTATTTGTATGCCTATTGATTTGAAATGGGAGCAGGTTTGAGAAACGATGTGAGCGTCTAGGGTTGGGCCCAGTTGTTTGGATGTGAAGACGCCAATTGCATTGCTTAGATAAGATAATGGAATAGCGTTTTATCCAACTACTGTGTGGCTTTTAGGTCTATTCTATACTTTGGTCATTGGTCCTTTTGAACGAAAATTTGTTTCCTTTGGGGAAAGGATGAGTTAATTTTGTTGATTAGAAAAGGCCTGTAACAGTTCATCAGGATGGCTCTGTTGTATTGAATGGAAAGAAATGGATTAGAATGGAAAATGTACATTGAGAGTTCCTTGGATTGGATAGCCTATCTGAGGACTGAGAGATTACACCACCAACAACAACAAGAAGACTTATCCCACTATGTGAGAGATTAATATCAATATATTTTCATGGTAATACTATGGAATGGAATTAAAGTGAATTTAATATTTACTAAAAATCTTTCTTTCATTTTTTACTTTTGGTAGATAAAATTGGATGTTCATAAATGTCAATATCCAATAAAGCCTTTCCAATTAATATTCTTTTATACTGACTTTGGGTGGAAAAAAGTTAGTCGAGGAAAATATGTTTGTAGGTAAAATCTCATCTCGGTGTCTTCGTTCCATAATTAGAATGCATCTAGGTAATGGCCTTGGTGGTTCTGTCTGTTATTTTACACTTCTGTTCTTCCAAATGACATTGCAAATTAATGCAGCCTGTTGAAGATGACAGTGCAATCCAATTCCCACTTAGTTTTCTATGTCATCTTTCATAAGTTGACATAATATTTTGCAAAAAGTCCAAGTTAGCCTTGTAGGAATCAGTTTTATTTAATGTTTCTGATTCATTTTGGTGTTGGAGTCCATGTAACCCAAATTTTATTTTTTAGTTATTCTTGATTTTATAAACATTTGGCATAATCTGCTTATCTGCCTGTAAAGGGTGGTACGGGGTGATTAATTTTTCTCTATTTCTTTAAAACTTTGTTCTTGGTTAAGTAATTGATGGTGGTTGTATTTAAGGAAGACTTTTGTGAAGGAAAATGCTTATTTAGTAGGTGTGATGATTTTGATTGATAAAGAAGTCTTACGCTTGAATTATATCATGTTCGTGATTATTTATTTACTCTGCAGGTTTAGCTGGTGCCACGGCTGATGTCCATTGTTATGACGTCTTAACTAATAAATGGTCTAGGTAAAGCTTAGGACTTGAATAATTTTCCTTTCAACCTCTTGTATGACTTAGTATTTTTTTATATTACCTGTACTTTATTGCTTACAGAGGAGTTCTTACACAGGATAACTCCCTATGGAGAACCTCCAACCCCAAGGGCTGCTCATGTGGCAACTGCTGTGGGAACAATGGTAGTTATTCAGGTAGCATGCAGAAGACATCACTTAAGTTATCTTAGTTTCATTCAATCTAGTTTTCGTTTAAATTCCTATCTTAATTCTTTGTTGGATTTGACATTATTAATCAGGGTGGAATTGGTCCTGCTGGCTTGTCAGCAGAAGACCTTCATGTTCTTGATCTCACTCAGCAACGGCCTCGATGGCATAGGTTGGGTTTTTATCTATGTATTCATTTTAGTCGTGCTTCTATTGGCATTTATCTGATAGCTTGGGTGCTGAACTTTTGTAGAGTTGTTGTTCAAGGTCCTGGACCAGGGCCACGTTATGGACATGTGATGGCTTTGGTGGGGCAGAGATATCTAATGGCTATTGGAGGAAATGATGGTAACTACTTAAATGCAGCCCTTTCTCTGTTCTTTGCTTTAGCTGTTTATTCTTTCTTCTCTTGTTTTCTGTGTAAGTTTAATGAACGTTTAAATATTTTTGTGCTTGCTTTCCAGGAAAGAGACCTTTGGCTGATGTATGGGCCTTGGACACAGCTGCCAAGCCTTATGAATGGCGCAAGTTGGAGCCAGAAGGAGAGGGTCCACCGCCATGCATGTACTTTTCTTATCTCCATTCAAGTTAACATTTTGACACCTCTGTGAACATGGTTTTAATATGAATACAAGAAACCATGTTTATTTTGAAATCTTTGACTTCTTGAATTGGGTTTTGATGGATTTTTTTTTTGAGTGATTCCATTACTATATTATTATGTGCTATTTTAGTGAAATTTCATGGTTAGATTTGAACTCTTAGTTAAATTATGTTCTGTATTCCAAAAAGTGATTCATTATCTCCTTTTTTGAGTTTATGTAGGTATTATATTATGTTCAATTTATCTGGTTTTACAGATTTTGTTGCTGTTTAAGCTGGCTACTATTTGGCACTTTCAAGTTATGTATGACAAGCCAATCTAATGTTTAGTCGTCATGTTGACTTTTATTTTGAATAGGTATGCAACTGCAAGCGCACGCTCTGATGGGCTTCTTTTACTTTGTGGGGGGAGGGATGCCAATAGTGTGGTGAGTTACTTATCCTAAATCAGACATTTTTCTCATTTCCTTGTTTTTTTATACCCGAAAGTTTTTTCATTATACGTGATTCAATTGCCTGAGTTTGTCATTGTTATTTTTTTCCTATGCATTGTCAAACCCTCATTGCATATATGGCTTGCCTGTATAATGGGTTCTTATGTATATCTGTCTCTTGCCGAATTAATTTTCTTTGTTGTATCTTTTGCTAGATGACTAATAGATTCCGGCTTGCCAGGTAGAAACCCCTTGAATTGCAGAAACATATTTCTCCATTCATGTTAGGGTCTATTAATTTTTAATCAGTGCTTATTTTATTGATTTTGTGAATGAAGTATTCAAATAAACGATTCAGTAGTGATTGTAGTATTCCTTTGGTGATTGGCGTTGAAATCCAGACTCCACCAAGTCTCTCAAGTAGTCTAAGACATCATCTGACAATTCAGTGTTCTTCTGATAGCCGTTTTAAGTTTATATTGAGCAATTTTACATGTTTCGAATGACTTGTTCCTGTTAAATCCCCCCCCCCCCCCTTTAACAGACCTATTTTCATATTTTCAAATGGTCTCATACTAAATAGTAGATATTTATGGTTGCTTTGATTTTTTTGGGCGCTTCAATTCTTGCAGCCATTGGCAAGTGCATATGGACTGGCAAAGCATAGGGATGGCCGATGGGAATGGGCAATTGCCCCTGGTGTTTCACCATCTCCAAGATATCAGCATGCAGCTGTAGGGTTCATTTCTTTTGTTTTATTCTCTGTTTACTCGGTTGATTATATATTAAGGATCATAATTTTCTCGCTTCCATTATTTTAGGTATTTGTTAACGCAAGGCTACATGTATCTGGAGGGGCTCTTGGGGGAGGACGGATGGTAGAAGACTCGTCAAGTGTTGCAGGTACTTACTTGATCATGAACTCATGGTGTTGCTTTTCAAAATTTGTTTGTTGGAGGATGCCTGTGGGCTGTAGGGTCTGGTTGCTGGTGTTATAATCTAGTATCTATTGGTAATGCCCTTGCTCTCAAAGTTCTGGCTCCACTCTCTTGTCAATTGTGGTGGTATTTTGATGTTTAATTGGTGTTATATAAACCTTTAGTGATTTCTTTCTAACCGAATACCTCTTCTTTTCTTCTCTTCTGCCTTTTCCCCCTTCTATGTTTAATCAACATTTAGTGATGTGCCAATGGACTTTTTTTATAAAAAAAATTGGGAACATTTAATTGATGTTTCTCCTGTTTGTAGTGTTGGATACTGCTGCTGGTGTTTGGTGTGACACAAAATCTGTTGTTACTAGTCCAAGGACAGGAAGATACAGTGCTGATGCAGCTGGTGGGGATGCTTCAGTGGAGTTGACCCGGCGTTGTAGGCATGCAGCTGCTGCTGTTGGTGACCTAATTTTTATTTATGGTGGTTTGCGTGGCGGTAAGACGTAGCTATTAATTTTGTTTTGGTATTCTCTTGCTGGATTATTATTTATATTTGGTCAATGTCATGAGATAGTGATTGATTCAGTTCCTTAAGTTAATCTGCATTCAAATGACAATTTAGATGTTTACTTTGTATTGATTACCCTTATTGCTTAAAGCTCTTTTCTCGCGACTTTGTTTATATCTTGTATTTGATTTTTCAGCTAATTTTGGTTGAATTCATTTTTTATTTTTGTGTGAGCCAGTGTCTACAGTCAGAACATGAAAGTTTCTAATCAATGCTAAAATAGTTGGTAGATGGGAACTATTAAGGGATGATTCAATAAGCACGCTAGCCATAGCTTTCATGATTTTGAACACTATGGTTTGACAAATTGTTTCAAGTAAAAATCTAGTTGATTAAACTATCTAAAGCACAGCCAATCTTTTAAAAATGTGGGGATGCTACTCAATAAGGTTTGGCACTGAGCCTGCCTGATGATAGTGAGTTGTTTATCCTGCAGGAGTTTTGCTGGATGACCTACTTGTTGCTGAAGATCTTGCTGCTGCTGAAACCACAGCTGCGGCTTCTCATGCTGCTGCAGCTGCTGCAACTAATTTGCAACCAGGATGTATGCCTGGACGATATGGATTTGATGATAGATCAAGGCAAACAATGCCTGAAGCGGCTGCTGATGGTGCAGTTGTTCTGGGCAATCCCGTTGCTCCCCCTATAAATGGTGACATGTATACTGATATTAGCACTGAAAATGCCATGCTACAGGGAACTAGGTAAAATACTTGTCAATGAGATTGTATTTTAGCAATTGATTTTTATCTGTTTGGCTTTGTCATGTATTGGAAGAACTTTGAGCAGGCGAACTAGCAAAGGCGTTGAATATCTAGTTGAAGCATCAGCTGCTGAAGCTGAAGCTATCAGTGCTACGTTAGCTGCTGCTAAGGCACGGCAGGTGAATGGAGAAGTTGATTTGCCTGACAGAGATGGTGGGGCTGAGGCTACTCCAAGTGGGAAACCTATATCTTCTTTGATTAGGCCTGATTCTGCAGTATCAACTAATATTGCTCCTGGTGGAGTTAGGCTTCATCATAGAGCCGTGAGTCACATTTGTTTTCCCCAACATGCATTATATAATACGGATTTTTCATTAACTATTTTAGCACAAATTCTGATATCAGCTAGATTTTTCTTTAGGTGGTTGTTGCTGCTGAGACTGGTGGAGCATTAGGTGGGATGGTTAGACAGCTTTCCATTGATCAGTTTGAAAACGAAGGCAGGCGTGTCAGTTACGGAACTCCAGAAAATGCAACTGCAGCCAGAAAACTATTAGATCGGCAGATGTCTATTAATAGTGTCCCAAAAAAGGTATGGATTTACATACATTATTAATTATCAAGCATCATCCAATGAATAGAATAACTATGATTGATATTTAATTTATGAAATATATGCTTTCAGTTATCCATTTTTTGTTCAGGTCCAAAACATCTGATAAGTCAGGTCGTATCATAAGAATACAGTCCTGTAATGGGTTTATTAATTAATGATCCTTCCCTATCAGATGTCATGGATCTGAGCTATCACGTGTTGGAAGTTAAAGCAATGGAATGTGGACTAGGTTTATTAATATCTGATGGCTCATGTTATGTGAACTCCGTTTTCTTGTCATTGTGGACTAAATTCTACCTATTATGTTACATGATGCTTTTGAAAACTATTGGAGTAGGTATTTTCGATGACTAGAGCTGTATGTAGGCCAGGTCAGCGTGTGGATAATATATGGGCTTTATCCATGGGCCTGGGAAATAACCTTGAGTGATGGGGCTGCATTATGTTGGGCTCAAGCCTAAGTCTGTGTCCTAGTCTGACCTTCACTTGCACTACTAGCTTACATTCAGAGCCTCATTTCTTCTGTCACTCGTGCCTCTATGCTTTATCTTTGTTTTTGTATCTTATGAAGACTCACTCAACTTGTCAGGTCATAGCACACCTCTTAAAGCCTCGAGGCTGGAAACCACCAGTTCGCCGGCAATTTTTCTTAGACTGCAATGAAATTGCAGATCTTTGTGATAATGCAGAGCGGATATTTTCTAGTGAACCAAGTGTCCTACAACTTAGGGCACCCATTAAAATATTTGGTGATTTACA
Source organism: Leucaena leucocephala (assembly GCA_037074615.1). Taxonomy (NCBI): domain Eukaryota; kingdom Viridiplantae; phylum Streptophyta; class Magnoliopsida; order Fabales; family Fabaceae; genus Leucaena; species Leucaena leucocephala. The sequence goes on along the minus strand of CM073546.1, from coordinate 2,465,006 downwards.
TGGTCAATTTGGGGATCTTATGCGGCTTTTTGATGAGTATGGGGCACCATCAACTGCTGGCGACATCGCGTAAGTTTCTTTAGTAGTACCATAGATGTTTTCAAACTTGATGCGTTCCTGAGCTCTTACTAATTAGTGTATGTTTTGAAATTTACAATAAAAAATTTACATATCATGATTGTTTCATCCTCTTTCAAATATTATTTACATGGCATTGTGTTTTGAAAACTAGCAAAAGACAATCTACCTTGGCTATGGTTCTTGTCATTTCGTACTAATCATCCTTGAAGAATGTTGCTAGCCTGAGGCTATGAGAGGCTATGAAGCAAGCCTTGGTGGGGTTTTGTATCTCTTAGATTCTCTAGAAATTTTAATATTTTAGTTGACAAAAGTTCTTTTTTTTTCATTTTCTTCTACCCAAAAACATTTTCTTTTTTTATTAATGGCGCATTTTCATTGATGATTTCGTATTACATAATAGTCTATTCGGACTATTATAACAATTGCGAATTAGGCTTTCAATTATCCAAGTTGCTAATCGCTATAAATGACTATCAGATATATCGATTATCTATTCCTAGGAGATTACGTTGACAGAGGCCAACACAGCCTGGAAACTATAACCCTTCTGCTTGCCCTGAAGGTATTCTGGATATCTGGGTTCTCTTTCAGAGCTTTTCTGTTCTTTGTTAAGTTTGGAAGCCTAAGATTTATGCATACTTGTGTGCACATTGCAGGTTGAGTATCCGACCAATGTGCATTTGATACGTGGAAACCATGAAGCAGCAGATATTAATGCCCTTTTTGGTTTCCGGATTGAGTGCATTGAAAGGATGGTAAGGAATTTTATGTATTCATTGTACTGAAAAAGCTTCCAAAGCTTTTTCTTGCAATCATGTTAATCAAGAATCTGGTTCAACTTATTGATCAGGGTGAGAGAGATGGAATTTGGGCATGGCATCGTATAAACCGGTTGTTTAATTGGCTTCCTCTAGCTGCTCTGATTGAGAAAAAAATTATTTGCATGCATGGGGGTATTGGTCGTTCGATAAATCATCTGGAACAGATTGAGAACATTCAGCGTCCAATTACAATGGAAGCAGGGTCAATTGTGCTCATGGATTTGTTGTGGTTAGTGCATCTGTTTATTATCTGTATGTTTATGGTCAAATGTTCTATGTCCTTTCAGAAAATTGACAGGGTGAAATGTTTCTCCCTAGGTCTGATCCTACAGAGAATGACAGTGTGGAAGGTCTACGACCTAATGCTAGAGGTCCAGGGTTAGTTACTTTTGGGGTGAGTGTTCATTTCCTGTTACTTTGAATCATGTGCACATTCCGTGAATTAGCCAATGTCCTCCCCCCCAACAACACAAAAAAACACTTTTTGTGGGTAGGATAAATTTATGGCCACAAGTTCCTTTGTTTGAGAAATTAAAAAATCCAGTCATGGGCCTTTTGTCTTAGATTTATTAGAGATAAAATCGTAAAGTTTAAGCCACTTGTTTATTTTGCCTCGTTTTTTATAGATTTCCAAATAACTCAACAATAAAAGCTAATGTTTGACATGATTAATAGGTCACCATATTGGTACTGCTGTGTATACTAGAATTTGATAAATTAGTTTTCATGTAATAATTATTCCTTGGGTTTTGCTATTGCAGCCTGACCGTGTCATGGAATTCTGCAACAACAATGATCTTCAGCTGATTGTTCGTGCACATGAATGTGTGATGGATGGTTTTGAGCGTTTTGCCCAGGGACATCTGATAACACTTTTCTCGGCCACAAACTACTGCGGTATGTTTCTCGGCCACCCTGTCAGTACACGGCTCTTTCCACATTAGATCATTTACCGTCTTAAACTTTAGAACTTCCTTGTTCCAATAGGTACTGCCAATAATGCCGGGGCAATACTAGTCTTGGGTAGAGATCTTGTTGTGGTTCCTAAACTCATTCATCCATTGCCACCTGCAATTTCTTCACCAGAAGCATCGCCAGAACGTCATATTGAAGATACATGGATGCAGGTACAGAAAGATCTTTTGTATCTTCTTGGAAGCGGAGTATTACAATGAATTGCAACTTTACAAGTTTCATGTTGCTGCTGTTGTACTCTATTTGTTGTATGGTATTAAGTTCTGGATTTCATTATTTATATGGACAGGAGTTGAATGCTAACAGACCGCCAACACCAACGAGAGGCCGACCTCCAGTGGCAAATGATCGAGGTTCTCTTGCTTGGATATAGTGATCGATAAGATTGTCCCTAATACTTGTGCATTGCTGGCTTGTGCTATCGCCTGGTTCTCTGGTGTTCTGTATATAGCATGATGCCATTACGGGGGGGCTTTCGAACTTGTACTCAGATTCCGGCAGAAAGCTCAAAGGCTTTCATAATTTTGGCTTTCACCGTTAAATTAGCAGTCCCCGTGAGCAAGATACAAGTTCCAGATGCTGGTTGATAGTTGCAGCTAGGCTTACTTTGACAAGCTAGAAGTTGGAGTCGGGGTTGACCCACACCCCCTTGTAAATTGAGCGATAGGCGAAGTCAAGGTCACGGTTGTTTCTTATGGTTTGGTAGTTATGGCTATTTTTATCCATTTATTTTTACATATTTTTCCCTCATCCTTAGGCTATTGTTATTATTATTATTTTTATTTTCCTTTTCCCTTTCAAGAGGGCAAGAGAGGTTTTTTTTTTTTATGTAATGGGTGAGATATATAAATCAGAAATCATTTTGGGGGGGGGGGGATTGTGGGGGTCCATTGTTCATGTATCATAAAGGTACTGCTTTGTGTAATTCTCGTCCTTGCTCTGTACGATTATTGTGTGATTAACATATTCTGATGGAGGATGTGAATTTTGATAAATAGAATTTTATATTGTATGCTTTTAATGGCCGGCATTGCCAATTCATGTCTATCGTTATATCATGTCTGTAGCACACACTTTACGATTGACTACCAGCCAACGTTTCCTTTCTTGCTACTGATGATCATTTAAGTATGGCTTTCAAGCAACAGTTTTGTAACCTAATGATGCGAGAGCTATTCCACAAGTAGAAGATTGCCAGTTTGATCTTTGTTTATAATTTTATGTTCTTAGTGTCTATCCTTTTGATTCAAAAGCCAAAAGTATGGTTTCCACATGGTTCCTTTCGTCCAGGAGCCACTAACTAATAACTGCATATGACTGGGCATATCCTATCGGAGGGCTGTTTTCCATTCTGGATGCTTCTCACCACAATGATGAATATGCTTATACGTACCAATTTGACACAGCATATCTGCATGAATATAGTTGACAACATAGATGTTGTAAACTACAGATGGCTGAACATCATGGAATCACCTTATTTCATGAAATTTCTCAGTTCATGTCACAACTAGTTAGTTATTGCAAGATCAATCATATATGTTTGGCCTCTGAAAACCATACAAATACATTTATATGTTTAAAATCATATCATCCAATAAAATAATAATAAGTTTTATCTTATTATCAGTTGTGGTTGACACAAAATGAAGGGAGGGTTAAAATCATGTCATCCAGTAAATTTTTTTATGATATTATAATATCTTCTTTTTTAAATTTAAAAAAAAAGTCTTGATTTTCTATTAAAAGTTGATAATAAAAATAATAAAAATATTAACAAAATATACATACCTATATAACCTGTGTATACATTTGGCTAGCCTATTAAACATGGGAGGTGTCACCCCACGCCCACCTGAAAAGGCAGCAATAATGTATTTTTAGTTAAAGTGGATTATGATGTCACTGTCATTCCCATCATTGTTTAATCATATAATCGTAAAAGTAATTGCGATATTGCACAATACACACGCTCCCATATTTTCTTCCCTTCTAGATTAATGCAGACATTAAATTAAATCCAACACTGTAACTCCAACAAAAATATTAATAAATGCATGAATTTATCAGTAATTAATTAAGAGAGCCACAGAAATATCCTGTACAGCCTCTCTGTTCAATTGTTCATATATATATATATATATATATATATATATATAGATAATGGGGTATACGTAGCAGTCACTGTCTAGTTAAACTTAGGGCAGAAGCAAGGAGGGCAAAGCAAAAGAAATCAAGAGGGAAGATCGTCATGTTTTCAAAAAACAAGACCATAAAATCTGGACGTGACCCAATTCCTAAATCCATTGGGTCAATTCACATTAAGATTTATTTAGTTTAACTTATAGAGAAAAATAATTTAAAAATAATTGTGTAGAATGATTTTTAGAAGAAAAGTGATTATAAAAAATAAATATTTAGATAATTATTATTATAATAATTTTTTAATAGGTAAATTATTAAAAAAATATGAATTAAAATAATAGAGAAAAAAGATAAGAATAAAATAATTATTATACAATTTAAAAGTAATTTTTTTACTTAAAAACTAATCCCATAAATTTATCTAAAACTATTATTTTAAACCTAAAAAAATAATAGTCTAATATAGAAATACTTTTGGATATTTATAGCTCTTTAATTAATTTTTTTCCCAAACCAAAATAGTTTTCAGGTGGCAAAGCAAACACGGTCCACCCAAGTCAAACATGACCTCACCTCCAATTTGAATCGTGTTTTCCACTTTTTTATTTAAACAAAAATACTGAAATTTTTCCTATTAAAGTTTTTGTTGCCCAAATGTCCTAAAGCTTGTGTTTAAGGATAAGTCATATTTTCAGCTAATACAAATTTTCTTTAACTACATAATATATTTTTAATTATATATTTAAATATTTTTATATATAATTAAAAATAAATTGTCTAGACGAGTTGTATCCTCTCTTTTTTATACTAGAGAGGGTTAACACCCAAAATGTAAGAAATTAAACTAATGAGAAATTTAATCATAATTGCTTATAAGCCACTAATTGTCTCAACTGTAAAGGAAATAGCATATCTTAAAAGACCCTCTTTCGCAAGATCATCAACAACCCGGTTGGTCTCTCTTGGTATAAACTATATTTTTAAGTCCCAGTGTTTACATATAAATTCCTGAATATGCCCAACTAGCAAACTATATGTCTACCTTGTATTACTTACTCCCAACATATTAATGAGATACTATGCATGTAATTCAAGTATGACATTCATATAATATTTATGCCAAGCAGTTTGGAGGCCCCAAAAAATAGTCTATTCCTCTCACTTAGTTGCATTGCAAAAACTAATAAAATGGGAGAAACAATATATCTATCTGCCATTGTGATCTCTAGACACTCCACCACAATCAGCTCTATTGTTTGTCATGGACAAAGCCCCATCCACATTAATCTTGAACCAACCCAAAGGCGGTGGCTGCCAATACAGTTTCCTAGTAGAAAACAAATACTATGAACTATCATGCTCATTAACTTATACCTACTTCTTCCACACTTGTAAGATAACTAGCTTAAGTTGTTCAAGTTTTGTAACATCTGGATTAAAAACAATAATATTCCTCCATAACCAGAGTTTCCAGATAGTAACTCCCAATAGGAACTTCCAATTGTCTCACATATTGCCAAGTTTCCTCTTAAGGTTTAACCTAAACCAATCAAAAATAGAAGCAACAAAGAAAGCAAAATGTTGGTGTGGCAATAAAAATTTAAGCTAAATGTGTCTTGCATAAGTGCAGTCTATTAAAATATGTAATGTGTCCTTCCATGCCAAGTTACAGCTGGGACAAAGAGCAGAAGTAGAGCATCACCTGCTTCTCTAGACATTTTTTTGATAGCCTGTTATTGATAGCTATCCATATAAAGACTCTAATTCTATTTGCACCTTGCCATTTCTAAATATCTTTATAAATTGAACTGGTGGAATTTGAGCTAATTTTCTTTAAAAGATAGTAAGCACTCCTCACAATGAAATCCCCGTTTGTAGTTGTACCCCAAGACATAAAGTTAGGACCAGCCTCAATCCTTGGTGGGATCATCGTAATGAACCTTTGGAAGATATGACTTGAAACAATTTTCTATAATCTTTGAAAGTCCCAAGTTCCATCCACCACCCAGTTTACAACTGTGGTATCTGCCTTATCATTTGTTGGGGACCTAAGATAAACATCTCTTATCTTTTCATCATAAAATAATTAGAAATCTTCAAAAAATTGTATTGAGCTCCCATCTCTAAGTGTCCACTTTCTACATTTGTCAATAATAACATGCTAGTCATATATAAATTTTCATAGAGCCGAGTTCCTTTGCATAAAGTTAATAAATTCTCTTCATTTCTTAACATGTATTTCTACTATAAAACTTTTGCTCATAGACCTGTAAATCTTGAAATTAGATTCCAAGCTATATTTGGCCCAATAGCCCTATTAAATTATGACAGATGTTTAAAACCCAGTCCTCCATTCAATTTTAACTGAGTTACCTAATTCCACCAAATAGGATAAAAAGCGCGAGGACTGTGGCTCTTTCCTCAAATAAAGTTTCTTTGTAGTCGTTCAATCTCTTGACAGACTAACTCTAGGATTCTAGCCATTTCATTAGGTATAAATGAATAGAATTCAATACTGATTTTGTAAATGTAATTCTACCTACTGTAGACAAGCTATTCTCTTTCTATGATGTCAGCTTGGACTTAACTTTATCAATAGTGTACTAAAATGTTTCTGTTAGTCTCTTCCTTTTGGAAATTGAAAACCCAATATACTTACCAATCTCAATAAACATTCCCATCCTAGTAATAGTTTTAATCTCTCTTTGGGAGGTTGAGTTCACCCTAGGCAAAAAGAAAATTGATGATTTATTGTTGCTAAACCTTTCCCCGAAGCCATACAGAATTTATTCAAGCACTCAATCGTATAACTTGCTTGGTTTGCTGTTGCTTTCCCAAAAAGAAGCAAATCATCAACAAACAAAAAATGAGATACCCTAGGGCTCCTTTTAGTAACCTTAAAAGGTTTCCATTTGCCATTCGTTACCATATCACTAATTAAGTAAGATAACTTATCTATAACTAGAACAAAAAGGCAAAGGTGATATTCGGTCTCCTTGTCTTAGACCCCTCTCTCGCAAAATAATCCATCTTAATACTATTCCATAACAAATAGATACACTTCAAGGAGGAGAAAGCAATCGATTAAATTGATCTTGTATATTCAAAATGAAGTATATCATCTAAGCAAATACTACATTCTTTTATTTCTTTCGTTTTAAAATTAATGAAAATAAAAAAAAAATGGGATTCTAAATTTATTCTATCAATTATGTATGAGCTAGTATAATGCATAATAAAGTGAAACTTCTTGAGTTGAACACTTGTTTACGGGGTGAATTTTCAACAAACCGATTGATATATAAATATCATATAGAGAGGAAAAGACAAATCATCCGAAAGCCTTCGAGGTGGGAAGGTCTTCTGGTTCTGGATTCCATCTCAAATTTGTCTTCTCAAAAAGTTCAGAATTTTAGGGCAAAACTCTTCATTCATATATAGCAAGAGCAATCAGACAAAAAGCAAGATGAATTCACAAATATAAATACATATTACATTAATATCAATATATATATATATATGACACTGTTCAAGTCATTTCTTTGATCTGACAAATCAAAAGTATCATTGTCACACTCTCTCTCTCTCTCTCTATATCCTTCTCCATACCTTTTATTTGATGACTTCTCCCTGAAAGGGTGGAACTGGGTAGGGAGAAACGGATGGAGTAATTAATAATAATTTGAGCAAATGGATTTTTTGTGGATTAGCTGTGGGGCCACTTGGGGTTTTGTGATTGTGAATTGTCTAATTGTGTTATGTGACTCAGGATGTGGCAATGCAACGAGGTTCCCAGAATAGTAAGGATCTTCTAGACTCCTTGCAACTACTCCAATTGTGAACCAAGTAATCCCCATTTTTACCTTTCAGAACCAGCAATTTCTGTTGCTCTTGAGGTGTTTGATTAATTGCCTCACAGACACTACGCTTGCTACTGTTACTGTTCTTCACTGGTGATGGTGAGTTATTCTGGGGATGATTTGTGGATTTGGCTCTCCAGAAGTATTCATAAGGATTGAATGATGATACTGCTGCTGCAGAATTTGCCACCGCCGCTGTTGATGGGACCAGTCGAGCCATTCTTGGCCTCGGTGGAAGTGACGATTTCGCCGCAGGGGTGCTTTTCTCTGCCACCTTAACATCATCCGAATTCACCACCTCGTTCAACTTCTCCGACCACTTTGGGTTCCTATTCACAAACCCAATTGGCTTATTCATGGTTATTCCTAACCTATACACACTTTCAACTCTACTAGATAATATTGGTGCTTGTTCTGTCTCACTTTTGTCAATCTCTTCCTCCTCTCTTTCCTCATCGTCATCCTCTTCATGTTCACTCTCTTCTTCATCATCATCTTTCTCAAACTCCCCGAACTCTTCTTCCATCTCCTCTACGTCCACGTCGTATTCTTCTTCGTCTGGTTCTTCATCATCATCTTCATTGTGCTGGAATTCTTCTTTGGTAGCAAGGTTGTTGAAAGTGAGGAGAAGGCGACCATCTTGGCGACGAGCACAGAAGTTGTTCTCAGAAGGAACGGAGACAGCTTCGAGGACAAGCCTTCCGTTTTCGCGGCGGGACCTCATGTGAACAGAAGGTCCATCTTGACGAGTTAGAGAAGGAAGGGGAGGAGGGAAAGAACGAGGACCAGCTTTCTTGGAAGTTGCAGAGTAATTGAATTTTGGCACAACGAAATCCTCCTCTGGCTCAGCATGTTCTTGCTGGAGTGTCTCTTTCTCTGTTTCTTCTTCTTCTTCTTCTTCTTCATCCTTCTCTTCCTCTGTTTCTCCGGTCTCGGATGACGGGTATGAAGAGAACCCATCGGACCCTGTTTCCGATCCTAGGCTCTCTGTGCAAATCTCAAGGCTTTTCTCACTCAGAGAGCTTTGTGATCTTTTCACAAGTGGGTGAATATAAGGAGGAGGTAGGGATGATTTGGAGGTATCCTCGTTGGCTTTCTGGGACACAATGGAGCTCCAGATGTCAAATGCTGCGGGCTTCTCACTCTCCTTGTTTTTGTCCTTTTGGATTGCGCTCCAAATACTCTCAGCCTCCAGATCTTTCCTTTCTTCGCCATCATCTGATGATTCTGATTCAGACGACGAGGAGCACGAGTCAGCAGCAGAATGTGAGAGCTTCTGGGATGAAACAGCCTTCTTCATGGGAGAGAAGAACCCATTTTGGGAGAGCCATTTCTTAGAGGACATGTCTGCAGATAGAGTGCGTCGCAGGGAAGAAGAAGAAGCTCTGTTCCTCTCACAGTCAGAACTTAGAATAGTGACTATGCCCTGGTTCTGCACGAGCTTAGTCTCTTCCTCCATCTTCATCCCCAGAGACGAGGACATCAAACCCTGAGCAGACATCTCCAATAACTCAAATGAGAAGTACACGCTATCTGCACACAAAAAGACCAAAAGTTGATCAGAAAAACGCCAAAATAGAACAAAAAACAAGAAACCCAAGAAGCAGGAAAGCAACAAAAAAAAAAAGCTTCAAATTTTGAAGGGGTTCATTTACCTCAGAGGGAGCAACAAGCAACAAACAGAGGTCTTCTGAGAGACCACTGTGAGTGCGAGTTGCAGAGGAAAGGAAGAAGGAAGGTGATGATGAAGCTGATGAGGTTGTTGGGAATGGCTGTGGATGATGATGGCCATGGAAGGAAGGGAATGGGGGTATTTGTAGGTGGAGAGAAAGGCTTATAGAACCGTGTTCAGTGGGTCCCTGAACTAAGCCACCATAAAAAAGACGCCATTTATATATTGTCCTGTATTTTTCCCCCCTCATCGCCAAAGGTGCGATGACAGTTAAAACTTGAGGAAAACAGGGGCCTAGATTTCAAGTGCGTGAGCCCTCATGTCGGTTCACATGAGCCCTCTCTTTTCAAATTCTCGTCTCTGTTCATACCATTCAATTATACTCTCAATTGACACTCATATTTGAAAGAATTTGGACAACACAACACTGTAATATGTTAGATTTTTATCCAACACATTCAACCTTTTTGTTTCAAGTAAAGATCTGTGTTATACCCATCAAAAATTACGCCTAATATTGACAAAATTTACGTGATCAATACTAAACAAGTAAAACTATCGATAGCCGTTGATTCTAGTGAAATATTTTAGTTGTTTAAATATAATATAAGTTTGTGTGAATGTAAAAAATATGTTTATAGGAAAGCTACTCTTAATTAGATTTGATAATATTATAATATAATCTAATCTAAAAAAAAGTGTTATAATGATAAAAAATTATGTCTAATATTGGACAAAATTTGGGGTGGCTCATACTAAACAAGTAAAACTAGCACACGCTTTTGTTCATTGATGATTGGTTAACGTAGCATGCAAGAACACTTTCACTAAGTTGGCCGCCTCTTTGTCTTTTCAGCTTTAATTTGTAGTAAATTGGGAAACTTTTAGAGATATTAAAAGCAGAGCTAATGATCTTCTTGTTTAGTGACATGAGCATGTCGTTAGATTGATAATGGAAGGGAAAAAACATATAAAAAAGAGTGACAGGTAGAGGAAGCACGAGAGAGAGAGACCATGACAAGCTTGGTAAGGTCATAGGCACCATAAAATTACTAAAAGGGAGAAGAATGATGGCAATACTCCATCCAACTCCAAATGGCAAGTATTTCTAAGTATGTGTTTGGTAACTATAGTTTTAAAAAAAATAAAATAAATAATTATATTTATTTAAAAATATTTTTAAATTAAATTATTATTTAAAATTATATTAAGTATAGTTTTTAAAATATTAAAAAAAATATAAATTATTTAATTATTATTTTATTTCTATTTTTCTCATTCTCCCTCCTCTCTCTTCTTCTTGAGTCTTCTTCACTTCCACCATATGGCCATGGCGGAGGGGCTGTCGCAAAGGGGGCTACCATGAATCTGACGGATTCGTGAATGAAGGGAGTTTGAAGGATTGGAATCGGTGGTAAACGAGAAGGGTGTAGACGAAGACAATAATTTGTATTGGTGTATATGAGTTAATCTAACCACAACCTCTCAAGGGTAAAGAGAAGACCAAACTGATGTTTTCTCGGGGCAATCTCCCTGTTTTTGTCATCCAATCTCTGAGATTGTGTTTCTACGACAGTTTTGGGTGTGAATCTGATGGCCATTGTTCATCACAATCTGTACTTGAAGTTCTTTAATTTGAAGAAAAAGATGTAGATGAAGAAAAATAGGGATTACTCTGACGAAGTATTCTCTGCTCCATCGATCCTTCCCTTTCCCCAAAAAGAGAAATTTACTCACCAGATATGCGGCCTTCAATACTTTAGGGTTCTTCGCTGCTCTTCACAAATCGCTTTTCTACCCGCTGATTTTTTTTTATTTTATAATTTTTTTTCAATAAATTACTAATTATAAAAATTATTTTAAAAATATCTATTTAAATATTTATTTATCTATAATTATTTTTTCCATAAATTATTTTTATAATTTTTTTAAAAATTATTTTAATTTTTTTTTAAAATTATATTCAAACGGACATAAGTAAAATATAAAGAGACCTTTATTTAGCTGAAAATGTATTGAGAAAGAAAGCAAAGGAATCAACTCTGCGAAAGCCAATATATGACTTCTTAAGATAAATGTATCTAACAAATTATAATTATAATCATGATTTCATTTTCTTAATTATTTTTGGAAAGTCAAATGACGGTACTTAAAAGGGTTATATCTACTTTATACTCTTCCAATAAGCTAGTTTGGTAGTTAGATTTAATATTAAATATAAGATTATAATCTCTTTTAATGAATTAGTTTATTATAATTAACTAATTTATCATATTAATTAAGAAATTTTTATATTAAAAATAAGATGAATATGTAAAATCTCCAACAAAACAAAACATGAGCCTATAAGGAGAATTGATCCCATACACATGTAGACATATACTTGCATACATACGTCTCAATGCATATAATAAAAATGAGAAAGGAATAATAAGGGAGGTGTGTGCAAACAAAAGAGCTAGCATCAGGGGGTTGATCTTTTAGGGACCCCCCACCCTTTGGATTGAGGGCTGACTTAAAGTGACCCACAGCTCTATGCGTGTTTTGAAATTATGTGTGACTGTGAATGAAAGAGTATGAAAGGCATTTATGGGGGGATGAGGCATTTTGGCCATCCCTCATACCCACCCCAAAAAGTTTATGACGTGGATCACCTCACATGCACAATAATTTCATTTCCACACTTATTATGTATGTTCCATTGATCTGTTTTTTAATTATAAGTATTTTTCATCCATAGCACTATTCACAAAAAGGTGGCTAATATCATGTACATAGATCTCTAAAAAATTTCAGTTGTCCCCACCTCAGAAATCTTATGCTTAACCCTATTTATATTTTAAAAGAATCCTGAAACATATATATATAATTTATATTATACTCGTACCCACCCCTTCAAAAGTTTCTTTCCTTGGTCAACTCTCAACCATTTCCACAATCATGTATTATTTTAATTTCATGGATATTTTCTTATTCATCACATCAACACCCTGAATTAATTATCATTTAGTCATATTTATCATTTTAATTTGATATTTATGATTTTCACTTTTTTCATATAGGAAATATACTTTTTATAACTTTTTAAATATTACACTTTATTAGTTATAGTGCCCATTTATATAGACTTTTAAAAAATAATTTATAAAAAAAATATATTTTAAGACAACTTTTGGATAAGTTCTTCAGAAGAAAAACTTAGGAAAAAATTATTATAAATAAATGAGTATTTTAATAGTTATTACTAAAAAAAAATTTGTGATTAATAAATTATAAAAAATTATATAAAATAAAAAATAATAATTAGATGACATGGTTCATCTTCTCTCTCTCATCACGTCAAATCTCTCTCGTCTTATCTTCTTCTCATCCTCTGATCATGTCTTATCTTCTTCTCATCCTCTGATCATCTCTCTCTTTCTCTCTTGTCTCATCTTCTCACTTGTAGAGCTCAGCAATGGCACAAATTTATGGAAAAGGAGAAGATGACACAGATCCATAAGTCGAAGGAGAAGACGACAAAGAACTTGCAACAAACACCAACGACAAAGGTGATGGTGAAGGCTCAATGCCTCATGATGATGGCGATAGAGAAGACCAACTTTGACGGTGATAGAGAAGACCAGTTGCAATGGCACAGAGAAGAAGACCACGCAATAGAAGAGAGGAGAGAGGAGAATGAAAAAAATAGGGATAAAATAATAATTAGATAATATATAAGATTTTTTACTGTTCTATAAGTTATTCCTATAAATTTATTTAAAATCATAATTTAATCTATAAATTCTTTTAGATAATTATAATTATTTATTTTAAAAAAATTTAAATTAAGATTTAGGCCGAAAGACTTTTTAAAAACTTAATTTGGATTGTATCCAAACACAAACATAGATTTCATTATATATATATATGTATTGAATTTTAAGTGAATAAATATAACTAGAGTAGAGTAGAGTAAACTAATCTCTTGTTATTAAAGATATTTAAACTATACGATATAATATAATAAACATTGCTAAAATAAATGAAAAAAAATTATATTATTAAGCTATCTCTTACAAGAAAAAGAGCTTAATTTTAATAATATGCGGTAGAAAGCGAGCGGTAGGCCTTGCCGTCAAACTCATCACAAGACTAGATGCGCCTTGTCTGCCTATAAACTATTAAACAATGCTAACAAAACCTCCTAGCAATGTTCCTATTTAACCTTTTTTTATTTAAAAAAAATTGTTAATACAGTCTCTTTCTTAACTATTCATTTAAACCAAATGGTCAACCTTCCATCACAAATCCACTTCCCAAGTGATAATTTTTTTTCCTTTTTATATAAATTAAGGGAAAATTTGATTCACGACGTGGCTTATTTTGTTATGCTACAACAAGGCATTCCATTGAGCTTTTTCCCAAAAGCTACTTTGGTGTATACATAATGATTTTTTTTTTATTATACCATATACTACTATATCATGCTTGAAAACTCAATAATACATTCACAAAGTATATTACATCTAAATATTATCCTTAATCTCTTGCATATCATTTGCATCTTCTTGTGGTTGTAATATTTCTTTTCCTCATCAGGCAAATGTGTGTGTGTGTGTGTGTTTTGTCTGGGACTTTTAGATTTTGTCTGGAGTTCAATTTTTTCTTCAGATCACGTCACTCAATTTTAGAAAAAAGCCATATTAAATTTATGTTTTCCATTGATGGAGAAATTCAAATTTGATAGTTGAACTTAATTTATCTGCCACTTAATTAACAAATAAACAGACATTAGTTTTTTTATTTATTTATTTGGTGATAAAGAACAGACATTAGTTAATTACAAGTTATAACGTTTGGATTGCAATAATAGAACGTTAGAGATTGAGAATAACTAAATATTGTCCCAAAAAAGGAAGGATGATCCTAAAAATTGACAGATAAAGATAGTTTTAGTACCAAATTCGGAGGAAGCAGACCTAATAATCACATCTGGTGGATTTTATTGTTTCATCATTATTATGCCCTTTTCAATCTTTCTCATTTCTATTTATATTTATTTTCCATTTATATATACGAAAACAGACCAACTAAATAATCACATTCCATTCATTAATTAGGAGGCTTGTCATGCAGTTGGTGAAACTTAAAGGTCAAGACAGTTTTTTTCCCTAAGAAAATATTTTTGTCGTGTGTGTGTGTGTGTCCAACAAAGAAGATTATTATCTACCCCAAGTTTTCATTAATCATGACATCTTTATTCTTTTAGTGACACGCACACAGAGGATGATTATATCATATTAACATATATCAATAATTCGATATTCTTACGTTGTTTTTTGGAGTGACATTTTCAAAACATAAATCTATAATTGGAAAATTAATTCTGATATCTTCGAGGCTAGCTTCATATTGCAACATCTCTTGAGCAAAGTTTGAGATTGCTAAGATTTCGTTATTTACAGTAAACAAGCCAGAGGTGATGGAACAAAGAAAATTCACTTATTGACTATTTATTTTAAAATGAGTATTACGGATGGTTAAGAAATAATTGTACCAACCTTTCTTTCTTTCATTTTTTTAATTAATATTCCCCTCTTTTTTTAAAGCGATGTGACGCTTTATCGGAGAATTTCTGCTAAATTTGGAATGTTATCAAAAAAATGCGGCTAGTGCAAAACGAATAATCAATAGTTGGATTAGTTAGATTCTTTTTTTTTAAAAAAAATTAAAAAGAGATTAGGCTTACACACCATCTAATGGTAGGATAAAGTTTCTCTTTTTGTTAAGTAATATTAATATCACCTAAAAAGAAAAAAAAATTAATTTTACCCTTAAATTATAAGTGTGAATTAAAAAAATCATATTAAGAAAAAAAATTTTATTGAATCCCAACACTAGACAAATTTCGATCGATTAGCCTATTATAAGCTGGACTATTGTTTAAAAAAATATGTATATTTATAATTGATGAACATTTTTTTTTTAAACTTAATTGATAATCTAGTCGATAGTCTCCACATTTCTTCATACATATTGTGGTCTGTATCTATCACCGAATAGAAACTTTGAGATTATTTTAAATATTTCCAAGTCAATGACTCTTTGGGTTAGCTAGTGACATATAAATCGATCAAATTATGGAATAGGGAAGAAACTCGTGTCTACTTTATTCTCCTTAAGAAAAAAAATATAATAACTAATTATAATTATATAAGAATTAAAAACGAATTTAGAGGTCTAAACATTCAATTATTAATTATATTGTTAAAATCATAATTATTAATTATATTATTAATCATCTAACTGGATGGGATCTATTCGAAGTTGACTCAACAATTGGTAAACTTTTACCTTTAAGAATCCGAATTTTGTTTTTTTTATTGGGTTCTTTGCTTACCAGTCATATTTAGACGTTTAAATTTTAAACAATATTATTATTAATGAATTGGGTTAGCTACTATCTTTGCCTGCCTAGCTAGCTAGCCTTTAATTACCTCATGTTCTTTTGGCCCTACTAATACGTACGCTATATTATATTCAATTATAAGTGATCCGATGAATTAATTAAATTTAGCAATTAAGGACAGTGGTGTAAATGGTATAATACTTTTAATTTAATTATTAGTATAATGACGATTATTATTGGTTATTTTTTAGGATTCCGTCAACCTACGACTACGTGTTTCTTCAAGTCATAAAGGTATTGGATTAGCATGCATCATTAGCGGACCTAATTTGGAAACATAGAATCTAAATTGACAATTGGAAACTTTTGACAATTATTTTTAAATTAAGCCCAGAAATATGTTATTAGTAGTGTTTGATGACCTATACATTTGCATTAACTATATATTTAGGAAAGGAACAAGTGCTTTGGTTTTGAGCACTATATGTAAATTTATTTACATGCATGACCATGAAATGAAACAAAATAAAGAGGATGTAAGAGGAAACTATAAATGAGTGTACTACTAGGAAAAAAATTATTTGTATAGTTATTTAATCAGATATAGTTTGAGCATTGTAACACCTTCAAGTCATTATTCTAAAAGCGTTTTTTACCTTCACACACATTTAAACTTGAGACTCCGTATTTAAATGGTCATAAATCTTCTTTTTAAACCCACCACTGCTGGGGTCTTTGTTTAATTAATTGATATAGTCACTCTCCTATTAATTTAACGGCTTGGTTTTGGATTTGTAAAAACGAGTGAAGTATCATATTCGATCTATCACCGTCCAAAAAGACAATGGAAGATTGCGTAAGAGTGCATTCAAGTTAATTAAATTAGTTTAATACAGATGTGAGATTCTAGCCATGGGAATGAATTTGTCCTGAGGATATACCCACATGAACAAATTAAAAAAGAATATTACTCTTCATCCTCAGAATTTCGCAATTACACATATAGTTGAGAAATTCTCTGTCAACGAATTTTTAGTCTGCAAACCAATTAAACGGCGTTAATTTACTTTCATTCCCGACAAAAAAATATTCTCTCTAGTATTCCCTTCATTATTATATGAGAAGCTTACACAACAAATTGTCTCGTACAATAATATTATTCTATATTTTTTTTTAATGTTTAGAACTTTAATATTTGATATGACAATCAATATGACAGCCCCCGACAGACACACATTTTTCAAAACGATACCAAACATGTTCCATATGCTAAAGGTTTCCAACGTTTATATATACGTATAAGTTACACAGACAGAAGAGCGCACTCTCTTTCACGTTGATTGTGATAAAAAAAATGACACTAAATTACTTCATTTTGTCATTGTTGTTATAAATACATATTAACAATTTTATAAAATTAAAATAATGATAAGCTTATCCTATTAAATAGTGGTTGGAATATAAGGTAAGAAGTAGAATTTGAACCTTAGGACTAAAACTTGAGTTTGTCACCTTAGATAAGAGGTCATACTGACTTGGATGAGTTAATTATGTATAAAGATTAAAAAATATTTCAATTTAGTTAATATTTTTTAATATTAAAATTTACTCAATAAAATTATGCGTTAGATGAAGTTGTTTAAGTAGTTAGTGTGTTTAATTTATTTTGTTTGAAAATACTAACGTGAATAATATTTAGGGAAAAAAATTAACACTTTTGAAAAAAAAAATATATTTAAAACTTTGGAGACACACAAAGATATACTTCCTCGGATCTAAAATTTTATAAGTAAAAACTTGTTCAATGGACCCACACAAACATATACTTCTATCCAAAATACGTCTTTTATAAAAAAAAAAAAAGTTTTTGTCTATAATATAAATTATTTAGAGAATTACTAATTGTCATTTTTAAATTTTACTCTTTTTCTAATTAAAAAGAAAGAGATGCGATGTGAGAAATAATACTTATTTTTTAATAAGAGTAAAATTATAGTGTTTTAATTTAAAATAAATTTAATAAGTTAACTATTATTTTTTAGTTAATTATGATAAATTGATCGAAACCTGAAGAAGAATTAAGAGTGAGTAGGATCAAGTGAGTAAAAAGTGAGTGGGAAATGCATGGAAAGGTCAGAGGTGAGAACCAATAAGAGAGAGACACATGAGAAGAAGATGAATGTGCAGCAAACAATTTTGGAAAAAAGCTGGGTCATACGGAAGGGTGAGAACCAATAGGAGGGGGACACGTTAGGAAGGTTTGAATTCAGAAAATAAAAAGAAATTGCCATAAAGAGAGAGACCAACGGTCATGGAAATTGGGGAAAGGGAAAAGGCGAAGAGACAGCACAAGGTTCTGTCCCAAATACCCCACTTGTCCACAGCCCACACACTCCTTAGTCCTTCCTTAACTTATTTCTCTTTGGTCTCATCAGAGTGTACAGGGTTAGGGCATAGTGCTATGCCCTAGATATTAAGTTTAGAGCGATATTCCTATCCCAAAGATCTTCCTTCGTGTGTTGCCAGAAAAAATAGAAACCACCATGATTTTGAGTTTTTGACCATCACCTTCTCTCTCTCTCCCTCTCTCCCTCTCTCTATTTGTACTGTAATCTAATGCCTGTAATGCGGATTTAAGTAAATCATTTTAAAATAATTCTAGGTCTAAATTTTAGTTTTTTTTAAAAAAATAAATTATTCTATTTATTTAAATAAATTTTTAGATTAAATTATAGTTTAAAATTAAAATTTTATATAAGTTATTAATAATAATTTTATATCAATAAAAAATCTATAAATTACTTAATTATTATTTTATTTGTATTTTTTCTTATACTTTCTCTCTTCATTCTTATTTCTTTTTTACTATCTTCTCTTTCTTCTATCCACTCACTTATTTTTAATAAAATTATACGTTTTCTGATAATTTATCAATTATAAAAATTTTTTTAGTAATAACTATCAAAATATTTATTTATTTAAAATTATTTTTTATAAACTCCTTTTTAAATTTTTTAAAAATTATCTAAAATTATTTTTTAAATTATTATTCAAATATGTTCCTAATATCTCGTCCATTTATCACTAAGAGTTTCTATCTAGTGTGCCTGAACCTTTAGGTTGGAATTTGTGCAATCTCAGGCAACAGCTGCAAACAATGTTTGCCTATCAATCATTTTACCAACAACGACCCCTCCTTTGGTTTTTGTATCCACGAAGCGAAAATGACGTTTTACAATTAAAATAACAATAGTAATATTTTCTAACTTCTTACTGAAAAATCTTCATTTATAGAATTTATTGTCCAACAAAAGTATCTATATCTTTTTCAGCTGTATAAAATATAACTTTAATTATATGCAAAATATTTTTTATTTTATCTTTAAAATAAGATATATACAACATATATATTTTAATTTACATAATTTTTATTTAATTGTGTATAATATATATCTAATTAAATAAATTTTCAGTACATTTAGATAATAAATATTTAAATGATAGATTTTTAGCAATTTTCTTAATCTTAAAATAGGAATTAAAAGTTCAAACGAAATGCCCCTTCGCATGAGTACATTTCTCTCCTCTATTCTTTTACTTGTTCCCTATTTCCACGAGTACATTCCTTTCCTGTTTATTCTTTTTGATGTGTGAATTTGGACTAAAAATAAAATTCAATAAAGACAACAATTTTACTTAGTCTAAATGTCGTTTTTTTTTGTACGATCTGACTTTTTCTTTGGGTTAAATGTATATAACCACATGGCTTT
Organism: Leucaena leucocephala; assembly: GCA_037074615.1. Taxonomy (NCBI): domain Eukaryota; kingdom Viridiplantae; phylum Streptophyta; class Magnoliopsida; order Fabales; family Fabaceae; genus Leucaena; species Leucaena leucocephala. Next base: position 2,445,291 of record CM073546.1, on the reverse strand, counting down.
AATTACTTTTTAAACCACAAATACTTTTTTTAAAGCTGAAAACAAATGTGTCCAATTGAATTATATTTAGTTAATGGAAAGGCGATTGCATCAAAATGGACCCCAAAAATAATACATTGGGATCATTATATACCTGCAATATTTTATTCTTCTTTTCGCTCATTTTTGATCCACATGTTATAGCTTTGACGATATTGCCTCTTTGGATCTCTCCACACACTCACATTTCCTTCTTCGCTAATCAATAATTATTTTAATTGTCCCAAAAAAAAAAAGAATTATAAAGTGTGGGCCAAGTGCATGCATGAATAAAGGAAATTTCAGAACCCTACCGAAGGAAAGGAGATGAGAGAGCGTTATAATCAATGACCAGAAAATCTCGACGAATTAATACAACAAAGGCTAGTAGCAATCGATTGGGCATATAGGCTTTTGCTTTTTATTTATAAATCAAACAAAAAGGTACAGCACTCCTGTTTCTTATCAATTATGAAACTTTGAAAAGCACAAAACCGACCAAGGACAGGAATAATTTATCGTTTCATCCATATCAAAGAACGTACACCTTTGAGCAATAGTTTATCGTTTCTTACCTCACCATGGGGAAGTAACTTTCTAAACAGAACTTAAAGTTTTACTTCCCTGATATTTTTGTCTTTCAAATCGAGAAATAATGTATTTCTTTGAAAAAGATAATTGTAACTTAGCTTCCTAAGAAATACAAAACCAAACCAAAGCAACTTACATATTAACTTTATGGGAAGTTGACTTTTTAGCAGATTGTGTAATTGAACCAAGTGATGCATGCCTAGGCAAATTAACATTAACCAGAAAATTCTTTCTAGAACATAAAAATCGTGAGTATCAGAATCGTGTGGCTTTTATTTTTGAACAAACAAAGGAGAGGGAGAGAGAACAAATTAAACGTCAGCAGAAGCTCCCCTGCTTTGCAATATACTTTGTTGAACACTAAATTCCAATAAAAACGAAAGAAGGAAAGCCACCATATGCGCTGGGAAAATGGTATGTTTGAAGCAAAAGTTTTTTTTTCAAAAAAATAATAATAAAAGGGAGATATTCTCTGCACAAGTGCTGCTTTATATTAAAAAGGCCTTTAATTTAATTTACTATAAACAAACAAATATTATATATATGTATATTATTCTCATGAGCGACAAGATTTTTGGCCATTAACACAGCGATGGGAAGATCCGTTATGGCGCCACAGTAAAAAGATAGACAATGGGAAAATGCCAGAATATGATTGCAACTATCCAGTTTCTTTCTCTCTCTTCTTTTTCATTTGCATCAAATTGAGATGATGATGGATGATTTAGAAATAGAATAAACTTAGGTATAATTTATACATTTCTCAGTGTTTATTGATTTATTTGTTAATTAAATTATGATAGATACATTAAAGAACAGTTTCAAATACCAATAATGCATGTTGCTGACGCAAAAGAATATCTACCTCACATTTTTTGGTTAAATGTCCTTCTGGTCGATCTCTTTTCTGGGGGGAAAAAATAATCGTTAGATCATTCAATTTGATATTAAAAAAAAACTTTTAAAATCAATCAAAACCTGTAGAATAGATAGAAATGGATTTTTTTCCTGTGCCAGCAATTAATTAAAACGAAAGAAAAACATGCAAAAACAAGTCTTATATATTAATTATATTCAAAATATATCAATTTAATTCCAATCTTTTCTATTACAGAAAAATCAATGAATCTTAAACCAATATGCTCACCGATTTAATGATTGGCTATATCTTTTAAATATATTCAGTATATTTTAAAATACATACTCAAGTGAATATAGAGTATGACAAAAGAGGATAATCCTCCCAATACATTAAATTAGGGTTTAAATTTTTGTTAAAAGATATATCCATGTTTAATATTTTACAGTGTTTCGAATAGGATTACGCGGACATATATCTGATGTGTATATCAATAAAAAAGAAAGATGAATATATAGAGACAAGAGAATCTAGTATGAAATGAAAGCCACCGCCCTGGTAGCAAATGAAAGAATGGCAGGTGTGGTTGGAATTGGACCCGCATGGTCAGGTGGAAGCGAGGTTAATGCTAGCTTTCTGGTGAGTCGTGGTCCAAGCCATGTTGAGCCAGACCACACCACGATGCTCATGAGCGGTGGCTATAGCTGGGTTCGTCTTTTTAATTATGGGTATGAGCCACTCTTGGGTTATTGCCAGCCAGCCTTGCAGAATCTTGGTATATTCTTAGCCTTAATCTGGACCAATCCCATCCTGAGACGTACTCTCTTCACACTGTACGTTTAAATTCAAGAGATAGATGTAGATAAATATGGAACCAACTTTAAAAAGGGTGTATTTCTGAGATAGATATATTTATTATTTATTCATTTATATATATATATAGAAAAATAACAGAGAGATGATCGAACTGCAGAATTCCACATGAGATCAGTATTATATATCCTTTCGACAACCCTATCCTCCCAGTCTGTCTCTCATTAATTAACGGTGTTTCCCCTTTAATTTATTCCCTTCACCGCCCTCCTTTATTTTCTTGTCTCTATAATTCATAGCTCCGAATTAATTCCTTCTATATTTAGCATTCATCATTGTCTCGTCCACTTTCTCTTACACTGCTAATTACGAATTAATTCTCCCCGTAACAATAATGAACTAGTTTGCTAATAGCTACCTTGCTAGCTGTCATTAAAATCCTTTCATTAACATATATTATCTTATTTAAAGTTACAAACTTTAATTTCCACCACTCTTTTTTACTGGTATTTGACTTATGCTTTCCCTCAAGTTCAATTATTTATTTACAATATGATATGATTTACTCGGAGTTTGCATATGCCGATTTACTAAGTTTTCAAATTCAATAAGCGATATGTGTAAGGAATTTCATGAACGCGGAGACTGTGAAACCATGTGTAAAGAATATTAAGATGTCACCCAATAGTTTAACATGCAAGCATGTGCAATGATACGTGAAAATCCCACTGATTAATTGAGAGAGAGAAAGAGTCCAATCCCAACCACCTGGAATTTTTGGTAACTATCATGGGAAGCACCATAATTATGCCACCATGAACGTATGGGATTGGTTTACGTACGGCAGTTCTCATTTCCCATATATAGCTTTGGAGTTTTTTATATATATATTAAAAAGGTGGCCAACATTTCGAATAAAGCCCCTTTTACAAATTAAAATGCCTTTATTTCATTGTGACGCGCATATATATGCTGTATTTTTGCTTCCTATTAAAACTAGTCTATGAAAGTAGTATATATATAAATATTAAGGGAAGGAAAACGAATAATGAATTTTAGCGGTTCAAAATTAAAATTATATATTTTTCATAGTGTGTGTGATGTGTTGAGATATATACTCCAATAATATTATAAGCTTGGTGCAATTTCCACCGAACTTATGCTTACTTGCCTAAATTGGCCATGAAAATGACTAGTTTCTCGTGGCAAAATTCTAACAAGGATCTTGGGCAACCTTTGGAAAGAAAATTAAAAAAGGAGGAGACAGAACGTGATATTAATTAGCAATTAACTTGGAATTGTTGGTATAACGCAAAAGAGATGGCGAAAGTTATGGAGTGACGGGGGGAGTAGAAAATAATAATGCTGTGCTTGCGGGGAAACAAAATAAACAATTTAAGACATATTATTAATGGTCGGATTATTGTCCCCTTAACTTTGGCCAGTCAAAATTAGTAATCGCAATGCTTTTGTCCTTCCCATTAATTATGTCTGTGGGATCTTTGATGACATTGATTTCACATGCTCCTCGGTCACATTTACTATAGCATGACATACGACAGAGTGGGCTTAGTTGCAGGATATACTCAAATTTTAGTTTATAATATAAAGGGATAAAAAAATATTACTTATATTTTAAATTTTAAATTTTATTTGTTTATTATAGTTTTTAAACTATTTAATATTTTAATAAAATAAATAATAATATATTTTGATAAGGATTTTTTATTTAGCATTTTAAAATTCAAGTGATATTTTTTGGAGATTTTCACATAAAAATTCAAGTAAAGTATTTAAAATATATATTATTTAATTAAGGGTGTTCCTAACCCACTTTGTACATGAGACTAATTATTTTTAAGGCTTATAGCACAAAGTGTTTTCACTTCTCTTAATAAGTATATTTTTTAAGATTTAAATTTATTGTTTCTCCTTATAAGGATAAAGTTATTTACCACCTCAATCAACAATCTGTTAATATATTCAAAATAAATACTCCATCTAATCTTATTTATAAGCTTTAAATTTATGAATGAGTATTGTCATCTTTACAAGCTTTATTTTGAATTTGTCTAAGTATTTACCGTATTTTTTAATTTTACTCTTAATTAATTATATGTCCATCTTATTTATTTTTCTCACTTATTTTCTCCCTTATATTTTTTCATTCATTCTCTTTCTTACTTATCATCTTTATAAATATGGGCATAGCTAAAAAAAGAAATATATTTTTTATATATCAATTATTTTTAATAATTTTTTAATTAATATTATTCAGTTATTTAAAACTTATAAATAGGACAGGAGTATAATAACAATGCATTGAAAATTTTATGAGGCCTAATTCTTCATAGAACTATTAATTCTTTAAAATTCTTGAGCTTTTTCCAAAACTTCCACGGGTTGATATTTCTTTCTAGTTCTAATAATAAGAGTTTAATTTTTTAAAAAAAATTAAAGAAGTCAAATAAATTAGTTAATTAAGATTAAATTTAACTCTTTAAGATAAATTCATATTATATAATTTTTAATCTATTAAAATTAGTCAATTAACTCTTATATTAATTATAATTAATTTATTGATTTAGTTTTTTATATTTATCTAAAAAAATAATTATTATAATAATGATAGGAAATAGTAAGGAATACAAGTATTTAATTTAGAGGACACGTTTTCCTAAGAATAATGAATCATTTTCATGACAACTCGCATTAATCTGACGGGAATCCAATCCACCCCATATTGCCATGATATGCATGAATTCAACATATATGTGAGGTGTCAGCTCATGTATAACTGGATATATATATTGGCTCTAGCATTCATAATTTATGATGTTATGTGGATAATATAATTTACTTTCTACTACAAATTAAAAGGCAGGCTAATTATACTTTGGCATATGTTCATTGTATTGTGTGTCTTTTCCCATTTTCTTGATGGACTTGAAAAGTCCAATAATTCATGTTTGTTTATTGAATCCAAAAAAAGGAAGAAAGAAAGAAAGGCCTTAATAATTACCGATTGAGTTTCCAACTTCGTCGGACCCAAAGCAAATTGCAAGATTTCAAGTTTAAATAAATTAGCCATATGTACGTCCCTGTGATGTATTATACTAAGTTTGAAAAATAAACTGCACTGCTTATGAATTTATATTAAACTATATATACAGATATTAATTCGTTGACAATAAGTTTGTTTGTTATATATATATAAAAGATATAGATAAATTTGTGCAGATACTTACCATAAAGACACGTAAAAGGAAAATGATTTAAAAGACTAAAGCTTTGTTCATATTGAAGGCATACAAGTTGTGAAAGTGACCCAGCTGTATATAAACAAATAATGGTACTACGTCATTGAAGTATACAACAAAGATATATCTTGCCATAAGTTCATTGAATATTTGGCTATATTGGAAATGGTGCTGTTTCTTAATTAGAAGAGCTATGACGTACGTGAAACAGGCCATGCCACAACTTGAGAAAGTGTGTGCGTGTGTGTATGTGTGTATAAGTCAAATAGTGAGCCAATAAGCCAAGCGGTTGTATACGGAAAAGTTACTTGTGGTTGTTGACGAAGATACGGACTTTTTTTCTTCTTTTGATTTAAAGAAACAAGTCCTGACTGTTTGAGGTTATAAATAAGATTGAGCTGATAAATTTTAATTTTTTAAAAAATTTCACGCTATTAGACTATAAAAAGATAATTAAATAACACTATTTTTATGCCGTCCTTCCATTGAAGTAAATACTAACAATATATATACACACTTGGTACTTGTACGAACCGATAAAAAGGGTTGGGGGGTCCACTGCATATTGGACAGATATTTTATGAATGTAACAAAAATAATTGATGATACTTCATACGATCAAGTGATGATATAGGTGATGATATTCAATGACCTGTTATATATAGCAAACAAACAAACGAGTTGATCCATGGCTTCCTTATTTTGCAACACGTACGTAAATTGGTATGCCTTCATTGAATCTTCTGGGCATGGCCTGTGTATAACCTGCAGGTTCTGATGCCTTCAGACTTGATACGTGGATTTCCTCTTCATATCCCACCTGAATTTCCAGTTTTGGCTCATCATATAGATCTCCTTTTCACTTTGGGCTACGTGGGGATTGCATTTACATGCTAATTCCAAATATACATAACAGCTGCAAGGAGAGAGATGAGCCATCAAACTTCAGTCCACAACACTTATTCATCCGGCCCATAGTTAATAATAATCCTTTGTAGACAGATTTTTCGGTGAGAGCCTCTCACTAAAATTACCAATGTTATTATAAATTGAATACTCCTTTAAATTTATAAACCACACTATACACTTATGTAACTGATAGGTTAAAGAGGGGGCTATGAATGGATAATGGAGGAGTGGAAGAATTTCAAATACTTGCATATGGGAAATTATTTTTCAAAGCTAACCCAGCTAGGCGTAAGTTATTATAAATGGCTATATAATAAACTATAGCTCTTTATAATTGGTAAATGACTAAAAAAAATATGAGTATTAAATGAGAAGAGATAAGAGATGAGAGGAGAGAGGGTGTAAGAAATAAAAGAGAGAAAAAGTAGGAGAGAGTGTAAGAAAAAGTAGGAGAGAATGTGTAGGAAAAAATAGGGGTAATATAGTAATTGGTTAGTTCATAAGCTCTTTTACTGTTCCATAAGCTGTTCTAACCAGCTTATCTGAAACCTTAGTTTTAAATCATGATTTAGTCTAAAAATCTGTTTGAACAAATATAACTATTTATTTTAAATTTTTCTTAAACTAAGGTCTTAGCTCAAAAGCTCTTTGGAAACCACGTTTCCGTAATTTCCAAACAGGCCCATAGCCAATTAAACATACTTAATTTTTTTTTGTATAAAAATTTTTAAAAAATGGTTAGGCTCACCCATGATTCAAAGATAGGGTAAAATTTCTATTCTTCATAAACAATACTAATATCTGATAAAACAAGCCATCAATTACTTTCTAGAGTAAACTTAGACACCCAAGAGTTAGGATGCCTCTCTAAGTGTTGTGACTAGAACTATAATAAAATAATATTTTTTAAAAATTAAATATACTTTAAATAATCACACGTCTTACTCCTTTATTAGCTGATCTCGAAGGTGATGGGTTAAACATAATTTGATTTAAGAGATAAAGATGGAGATGTGTAGGAAATTGAGAAAGAAGCCCTCAAAATTCTATAAAAGGGGTGGCAAGGCCCATTTAATTTTAATGGACCCAATAGCATCTAATTACTTCTGAATAATTTAAATATAATATTTTAAATTTAAATTATATTATAAGAGTTAAAATTTATTTTAATTATTTCTATATTTTAAGAGAATTAATCTTTAAACTATTGACTAGGGGATATCACCTATTTTTTATCAAAAAAATCTATAAAGATTTTTTTATAGCTTAATTATATTATTTTCTACTTCTTAATTTTCTCTGTGACCAGTATTTATGATTGGGGGTTTTTAAACAGCGTTTATGACTTCTATTGTTATGTGTTTCTAAACCAATTGATGAAGTACTCGTTTCTATTGTTTTATTTGACTCTCTATGGATTTGATTGCACTAATTAATGCACCGACCTGATGATCAGAAATCAGAATGTATTAAATAAAATGCATGTCGGTATACAGACATTTTCTTGCTGACAACATTAAATATAAAAGTTCTTAATAATTTTCATAGTTAATATTCAAAGTTGACAATTATTTAAAACATAATAGCCTTACAAATTAAATTCAAGCTCTGGGGTGGTTGTAATTAAAAAAAATAATAATAATGAGAGGGATCAAGAATACATATAAAATGAGATGGATGGCTTGATTCATTCAAAGGTTGACTTAGTATTCAAAGCCGAGCTAGAAAGGGCGATCGATGAGTTGGATTTATTGATCCTGAGCCACTAGTTCTCCTACTTGCCTTCTCTTACATAATATTAACTGCCATCGAGAAAAACTCAGCGCTCTGAGAAATTTGTAGAAAGTCAAAACAATGATGTGCCAGACATTTTTCAGCTATAAAATTATCCTTTTATCCTATTTATAACTCAATTTTAATATATTTTATATATATAAAAAAATAATTTTTATTAATTCTATCTTAAAATTAAATAATTTTTTAACTTTATTTCTATTTAATATATATTATACCTTATGAAAATAAAATTAACACAATAATAAATAAAATATAAAATTGTATATTCATATAAAAAATTTAATAGTATGCCTTATATACAAGACAAAAAAATTCATTATATCTTTGTCTTATAAATAGGATTAGAAGAGTATATATATATTCCTCTAATTTGTAATATAAGAGTATAAATAAATTATTTAATTATAATTAATATAAAAATTTAATTAATTAGGTAGATTGAAAAATATGTAATATAAATTAATCATGAGGAATTGAATTTATTTATAATTAGCTAATATTTTATTTAATTTATTTAAAAAATTAATTAACTCTTATATTAAAGATTGAATAATAATTTTTATGAAAAAAAAAGGAAAACGAACAATATACAATATACTATTGATATACACACACGCAGCTTATTCACAAAACAGAAACATTATTCGACCACGCAAAAAATTCATTTCAGACAACAAAATGAAGAGAATAGAGACAAGAAGAAACTATTACAAATGATGGTTTCCCTAATAGAGATGAGATTTATTCTTGCAACTATATATGCATAAGTAAAATTATAAAGTACTCCAACCTAAAGTATCATGGCACTTATACTTTGATGAATTAGAACACTTCCTGAGTCACGCATATAAAATAATTATTTTTTTTATATTTTAAATGCACATTTGTATGTACATGTTCACATATATAGTTTACTATATCTGACATAAAATAAAAATAATGTTGTATGCATAGGTATGATCATTTTTTTTGTACAAAAATTTTTGGAAAGGGGTTGGACTCATCCACGATCCAAGGGTAGAGCGAAGTCTCCCTTCCTCCTAGGCGATATCAATGTCAGATAGGATGAGCCGTCTATTACCCTCAGGCGTAAACCTAGGTATCCAAGAGTTAGGATGCCAGGGGTGTTCATAATGCCCATAGCCCGGTCCGCCCGCCCGAGCCCATAAAAAAATCGCCCGGCCCGGCCCTAAAAAAATTGCCCAAAATATATTTGGGCCGGGCCAGGCCAATTGTCAAGCCGGGCCGGGCACTGGGCAAGGTATGCTGCCTTACCCATTTGGCCCGGCCCTATATATATATTTATTATTTTTTTAAATTTTTTTTAACTTATTTTATTTGTAATTTTACACTTTTCACTTTAGCTGACAACTCTCCTTGCTCATTTTTAAAATATTAAACATAAATTTTATATTTATGTAGATACCAAAGTTGCTTTACTTGCCAAATATTCAATTTTTTGTGTTGTAATAACGCTACAAATATCCGACCTCTACATATTTTAATATATTTTTTATATATGTAATAGACTTTGAGACTTTAATTATTATCTTTTTGTTACCTTATTCTTAGTGAATTATATATATTATTTAACTCTTAAAAATATAAATATGATATTATTTTATAAGTTCATGATGGCAGATTTTTTTCTCACAATATGAGTAGAACATCACTATTTGGGCATGCCCAGCCCGCCCATGCCCAGCCCGCATATGCCCAGCCTGAATTGGTTAGGGCTTTTACCGGGTAGGGCCGGGCATCGGGCTGCAAAATGCAGCCCATGGTTTTTTCCGGCAGGGGGCTGCCCTGCCCAGCCCTACCCATGCACACCCCTAAGGATGCCTCCCCAAGCGCCGCAACTGGAACCACAACAAAGTGATACTCCCCAAGGTTCGAATACACTCTAAATGATCGCATGTCTCACTGCATAAGTATGATCTTAATTATACATACATTCGTTTTGTATGTCAGAATTCAAACATATATTGGCTTCTTAATTGAGGAAGTGAAGTGGCGAACAGAAATAATAGCCACATATGAAACAGCTTGCAAATCTGATAAAAATGTTCATTCGAAGTTTTTAATGGGAATTTTGCCTAGGTTTATAGGTCTGCTTGAAAACCCTCAAACATAGTTTCAAAAACACTTTTTACACTAAACTCCTCTCGTATATTTACATAAAATCATTTTTAAAAAGCTAATATAAAAACACATTATGTGGAATATATGTCTGATATGCATGTGATTGCGAGTTATATATTGATCGGTTCCTAATCCTAATAACAAATGTAATTGATGAGATACTATATGTAGCATCATTTTATCTATATATAAAACAAACATATGCTTACTTCCCATTGTAGTTCACTATCTAGTTTAAAATTGGTGAGAGGTTGCGTATGCACAATCATTATTCTCATTTCTGGTCTTGAATAATGGATTTGTCTGATCAAATCAAATATGATCTGATTCAGGATTTCGTTGCCAACGCATACAACAAAGAGGTGATCGTACATCCACAAGAAATTAAAGCACATGCGTTCATCAATATTAATTATTTAAATAATAAATAGTTTGCACTTTTGGCTTTCAAACAACTCACAACAAATTTATCTTCGATAATTTTCCCTTTTGCCCCATGTGTGGGTTCTCATTTCCCCATAAGATCAGATGATCCATATGTATTCTAAAAGTTGTTTCTTCATTATAGTTCATAAAAAATAATTAATTATTATCATAAAAGCAATAGCAGCAAAAGGAACAAGATGATCTGGAAGTTTTCTGTTGAAACATCACCTTTGGTGCCTGGTTAACTGATAAACTTGAATACAAGGAGAATTATTCCAAATATTGGAGTGCAATCTCAAAATCGATCTCGCTTTCTCTTTCAAACTCGGATCACAAATGGCCTGAATCACCATGCAAAGCTTCAATACGGCTCCCACCCTCAACATCTCCAATACGTCGTCGTTTGATCCCGAGTACCTCGCCATCAACCACAACACGTGAACGGCCCTATCGTCTGTCGCCGGAGACACCCTCAGAACCCTCTTCGACACCACCGCAAACCCCGCCGCGTGTGACAGGAATTGTTCCCTCCCGTCCGCACACGAACATAGCTGCGCAAGCAGGTTAAATATAAGCTCCGTTATGTTCTTCTCGTGTTTCTCTAGCTCAAGCTCGATCAATTCATATACTACTCCTGCTTCAACGATCCTCGTTCTGTTTCGACCTAAAGGACACGTTTCTATGAGAACATGCAAGGCGGATTTGATGGCTTGTTGTGAGATTGATCTGTTTTTGAGCGCCCTTGTGATTTCCCTGAAGAATTCGGGTTTCAAACTTCCTAAAAGGGTTGAATCTGCGAGTTCGATGGTGGATTTTAACACGGGCATTGCTTCGTTTATCAGATTGACGTTGGTGTCCAGGTGCAGCTGAAGAATCCAAGTCAGCGATTTGATGAAGTCGATGTTTTGGACGACCAGAGGCTTGATAATGTTGCTGTCGCAAGTACTCCAGAGAGGGCGTAGAATTCGCAGAGATTGTTCGAGAGAATTAGTGTTGTTACATAACTCGTTGGACTTTTTCGTAATAAGATGAATCATGGACTCGGCCACACCGGATTCTACCATGCACTTGAGGTTCCTTTGGTTTTCTGTGGCCAGAGAATGCAATCTCTCCAATGCGGATTGGTGCTGATGGGGAAGGTCGAGATTTCTGAGAAGTTTCTGGAGGAGGGTCTTGGAGGGAGGGGATTTAGGGGTGGGGATGCGATCGACGCCGTGAGCTGCGTTTTCCAAGCACCAAGCTTGGATGAGACGCCGGAGGGTGTGGTTGGGAGTGAGATCGGAGCCTCTGGGCAATGGCTGCTTGGTAACAGGACACTTGGGTTCTTTGGCCTTGAGCAACCATTGTTCGATACTTTCTCTGTCGTAGGTTATGCCGGTGAATGTTGTCACGGGGTCCTTCATGATCTGAAGAGAAATGGGACACGTGAAATACTGAGGAACTTCGATTTCATCCATTGATGAAGATGGCGGAGGAGGAGGAAGAAGAAGTTGAGAGGAAATGGTCTGGTTTGTTTGGTTGGGTAAGCTAAAGCGGCGCTATAATATATCAAGGTTGTATGTAACTTGGAAGGGTGGGTTTTATGTGCGTGTATTTGGATTTGGAATAAAATAATATTCCTTGTTTGCAGAGACGACTTTTTAATAATATTATGATTTTGTCAAATAGAGATGGGGCCATGGGGGATGGTCAAAGCGAGCACCAGTAATGATTTGAAAATCGTTATTAGATAGGGGGTGGGCTTTGAATATTATTGGGCCTTGCAGTGCTTAACGTGCATCACCACATGGCACGATTTTAGTGGTTGATGTTTACTCCTGATGGTCAATGCTAGGCCATGAGCTCTTGTTTTCTTCTCATTATATTTATAATAAAAGATACTCTTGTGCATCCTAGATACAAGAATTTGATAACAAATTTATATAGATTAAAAAATCTATCAATTAATTTAATTATTTATAAAAATATATATGTTAATTTTTTAAAATACGGTTTTAATTATTTACATTGAAACTATCCTCATTATTTTTTGCCAAAAAAAAAACAAATAAACTCCCTTTATTAATAGAAACCCTTTTTTAATATTGATAATTTTAAAAAAATTATAAATTTTAGGAGAAGACAGTAGATTGAGAGTGTTATGTTTAGAACAAAAATATACCCTTCAATTAGATTATACATTTAAGAGTAGACGGAGTGATATAAATTAATGTTCAAATAAAAGAATTAATGGAAAGAGAAAAGGAAATTGGGCACATATATTTGATAATGGTGGCCAAAGCACTAGTATGTCAAATGGTGGTGTGGCATAGGTGATGGTAGTTTCCAATAACCATAAAACATATTACCACATTATATATATAAATTCCTGTTTCAATGATATACTGTTTTTCTTATCGAGTTCATTTTTATTGATTTTTGTTCTGAACATAATTTGCCACATGCCCACACTTATCGTTATTAATTTTTGGGAGAGAATAGCAGGGAAAATGAAGCTGGAAGAAGAAGAGCAGACTGAAAGGAAAGGGAAGAGTAGGAGAAAGGAGAAGTTGGAAGAATAATGACAGAGGATAGAGTAGTTTCTCAGAGAGGAGTGAGTGAGAAAATAAGAGTAAATTGATATTTTTATTAATGAAGTTTTTTTACTAATATAAAATCTTCTCATAAAACTATAATTTTAAACTATAATTTAATTTAAAAATATTTATAGATAAATATGACTGTTTATTTTAAAAAAAATTAAACTTAAATTTAGATTAAAAACTTTTTTTAAAATATAGGTTCTATAGTTTTTCAAGCATGCCCTATATATCATATCATCTAAAATTAGGATTTTTTTTGCAAATCCCGGTATGGGACGTTTTTGGATTTTCATTTTAATATAATATAATATATGTCTGGCCAACAAATTATGTAATATATGTTATAATCAATTCCACTATTATAGTTTACCACAGCTGAACTAGCAAGTTACCCTACGAATTACATATGTAACTTGTTAACTAGAATAATAGCCTGAATATACCCAACACTAAATAGTAAGTCGTATAGAAAAAAATTGAAATTGACAAAGAGAATAAGTCGCCTTATTTTAGGTAAACTGTCAGCAGTTATTTTGTGAATACAAGGAGCATTTTTTGTCCCTTTCCAACTCAACGCAATAAGAAAATTTGCCTACGGTTTACTTCCGAAGTCAATTTTGACTATATTTGAAGGTCTGCAATTAAATGCGTGTTGTGAGGGTTGAATTTGAATTCAACTCTCGTATATATGTTTACCATTAGACAAAAGTATTCAATTTTTTTTTTAATCTATATATACAAAGAAGTAGGGCTTAAAGCTGGAGTACAGCATGCCACGTCATCAGTTTTTTGTTTTTTTTAGTTTTTATGGATTTAATTAATAAATTCCATTAAATAGCGCCACGAACGAGTAAAAAATTTAGCAGTTAAAATAGTGGGGTTTTTGGTTGTTAACTAACTGTGATCGTGGGAGATAATACGTTAGTACGTGTGTTGGGGATTTTCATTTTGTTTTTTTAATTTAATAAATTATATTAAATGACACAAGGCATGATCTCCATATATTGTGCCGTTATATTCCATATCTTAAAATTAGGGTAGATATGGGAAGTTATATTATTCTTTATATTTTTGGATCAAAATTGAAAATTTATATTCCATGGTGTAGATTGTATGCAAATTAAGCATTTTAATTTGCCACATTTGCTAGATAATAAATTAAAATTTTATACATTTTAATATATATGTTTATATATATATATATATATATAGCGATTACTTTATCTTTTTTGGCAATTTTTTATGATACTGCCATAAAATAAACTGAAATAAATTAAAAAAAAAATTCATAAATTTATTTTACAACTTTTTTCAGAGTTAAAGAAATTAAAAGGTATAACAGTTTAAATTTTTTCCAACATCTTTTAACTTTCTGCCCATTTTTCTATGTTGCCTTAATAATTAAAAAATATAAAATTAAAAGTAAGTTTAAATAATGTTTCAATTCAACCAATAAATTTAAATAAAAAATCATTGATTATGGTTAGGAATGATCTTTTAAACCTTTGAATAATAATATATAAGAAGTTAAGATAATCATTAATTGCATTACATTAAAATACCATGGTATATAAAATTCTTCACATTCTACATGTGTATTGGAATAAAACATGATAGTATATGGAATATGACAAGTTCTCATCTGCGCGTGGGTTCTGAACTCGGTTTCAAAAATGTTAAACTCATTTTAAAAATAGCAGGGGGAAAAAAATAAACGGAAGTAGTTATAATTAATAAGACTATATCTGTGTAATTCAAGATGGCAGTGATGATGAGGAAGATATAATTATATATAATAAACGAATGCAGGAGATTATTACCCATTTACCCTCGCATTTTGGTTAAAGATGTTATATGTATTGGAAGTTATTTAATGCATGTTCGAAACATGTCACAGATATCACATCAGAAATCCGATGAAAGTAAGAAGAGCTGAAAGTTGAAAACATTGTAAATATTGCTCCTTTTTGCCTTTTATGCTGCGAAAGAACAAAGCAAATATCTTACTAATTGATTAGTTTCATTCATGATTAATACTCTTCTAATTCTCATTTTAAGAATTAGATGAATAATTTAGATAAATTAAAAAAATATATTGATTATTTGTAATAAAGATACTCTAATTTTTCTAAAATATCATCTCAGAATTTAGAAGATTTAATAGTACTTTATACTATTAAATTAACTTTATGATTGTATTAACAGAAAACTATTTAATATGTGTAATAGATGAAAATAGTTTAAAAAATAATTATAAATTGACAGACATAATAAATTAATATTTAATATTTAGAATATAATTTCAGAGTTACTGCACCTTTTAATATATATATATATATATATATATCACATAGAAATTGAACTCAGAGGAATTTAGTAAAGTATTGTACCGTTATACTAATTTTATATTGATCAAATAAGCGTTATAAATACACGATGATTGGGGCTGATGACCATATGGTTTATTTATTTATGTGTTAATAAAATTGTTTGATCAACTAAACAGCACATGATTCAATCAGTTTATTATTTCTTAATACTCCTCAAGAAGTTATTTTTAATGAAATGCACGGCGCACTACTATGAAAGTCACCATGGCAACGAAAAAGAATGATATTGTACCAAAAGAATATATAATAATTAAAATATAAATAATGTATGTGTCGAAAACTTTGAATGAGATGGGGTTTTGAAACTCGAGAAATGTGATAAACAAATGTTTATGGTATTTAATAACAATGACCATATTATTAAATAGGAGTACCACAAGCAGTACAAATCTTTATTTACTTTCTTAATATCACTAAAATAAAGTTAATTCTCCTTACATATAATTTCTGGATTTGTTTATAATTTATATCGTTTGCAGATATGGAAACTTATAGTTCATTTTGGAAAAATCTCCTAAGAATAATATCGGTTTGTTCTCCAACATTTGGATTTTGGAGCCCTGAAAGTTGAAACGTATCCTCCATCTGGGAAAAAACTCAACTCGTAAAAATAATAAATAGTAAAAGAATAATTAGGACAAACGAAGACAGAATTTATAGGCAAAGAATGACTTGAAATAACTGACGGCATTATCAGAGAAAATCCACTTTGACTGCAAAAGTAACATTTTATGATAATACCGATTATTAAGTACTTGGACACCTCATAGTTAAATTTGTTAAATTTGTTTTCACATTACAAACATTATAATTTTAATAAAAGATAAGTTAAAAATAATTTAGAGATTATATTGGGAGATTAAGATATTTCATAAATAGATAAATTTAAATATTTATGATCAATTATATAAAAAGATAGTGAAATTTTGGAGGATGTTAATAATAGAATTTAGGCAGTATGATTTAAATGAAAAAAGCTATTTGGATTATATGTAACTGGAAAGTACCAGATAAAATAAAAAAAATTTATTATAATATTATAAGATCAATAATAATTTATGGAAATGAATGTTGAGTTTTAAAAGGATAACAAGAGTATAAAGTTAAGGTAACTGAGATGAGGATATTGAGATGGATGTGCGGGCATATAAGAAAAGATAAGATTCGTAATCAATAAATACAGGAAAAAGTTTGAGTGTCACCTATTGAATAGAAATTGGTAGAGAACCGTCTTAGGTGGTTTGAATATGTGCAAAGAAGGCTAAGGGATGCGCTAGTAAGGAAGGTGTATTAAACAGTATAAATTTTAGTTAAAAGGAGTAGAAGAAAGCTAAAGAGAATGCTCAACGAGGTCATTGAGTGGAATCTTCTAGTCAATGACCTATTAAAAGATTTAGTTTTTTATAGATACAATGGCATCGTATGATTTATATAGCTGACACTATCTAATGATATTAGTTTTTTTGTTGTTGTTTTGTTTGGGAGACTAAAAGCTAATAGATTAGAAATATACCATGATCCGATCCCCCGTTTAAGGAAGCAACATTACTTGATGAAACTCAATTTTTCAAGTCTTTCAAATTTTAGAATCACCAGAAGGAAATACCGTCGGGGTTTAAAAAGAAAACGAAGGGGGGAAATGAAGCATACCATCAAATTTCTCGTCTTTAAACAAACTGTAATTATGCGGTTCAGTTCTACCAAACAAAAATACCTATAAAATATAATCCCCCTCTACTTTTTTTTCACAGTTCAAATTTAAATGCTCGAAAATCAAACCAGTAAAGAAGAGGGAATAAAAGGAAAGAAGGAAAGGAAGAAAGGGAGAGGAGTACGCAGAAATGTGACTTTCCGTGGCTCTATGATTGAGGAGCGAAGCTCGAGACTCAAGCTCATCAGCTTTGAGAGATAAGCCTTTAGAGGAGTACAGTTTGGCTAAGTCGGTGAGAAGAGACGCCAATTGAAGCTGTGAAGTTTGTTGGGAAGAGCTTAGGGTTACGAGATTGGGAAGCAGAGATTCGAGGAGAGAGATGGCGCTTTCGGTGTCTCCTTTGGCCCGCACCGAGGTCTTCCACAGCCTCGCTCCAATTCTCCGGCCATCGCTGTGTCCATTGAAGAGGCTGTGCCTTCCACTTCTGCTGCTGCTCCTGCTACTATCACAAATGCAATTTTATTTTTTTTTATGGTTGTCTGTTAAACATATATTTACAAATTAAATTTATATATTTACAGGTTAATATTAATAAATTATGTTTACAAATGCAAACTTTTATACGGAGAAGTTGAGTTATATTGTTTAGAAGTTACACTTGTAAAATTTGTAAACCATTAATTTTTTTAAATTTATATGTATTTAATTTTTTTTATTTGAGACACATGGATATTTTTTAAAAAATTCATTCATTTAAGATAAAATTTTAATAAAAAATAAATTTGCGGGAGAGATCAAGTAAGTACAGAAGAGATGCAGATTTATAGAAAGATGGTAAAAAAAGAAAGTAAATAATTGAAGGTAAAAGGTACCCCTCTATTGTAAATTGATTTATCTTTTAGAAAATTAATTTTATTCCAATTTGAGTTAACATTTTACATTACTTTTCAATTTAGACGTGAGGGATAGTTCATAAGCCAATTTTATTTGGGTAAAATTAAAATATAAACCGCTTTAATAAAGATCTTCAAAGAATTTATGGGATTAAAGGTGTGAGAATAACTTCTCTTTTCTCTTTTGACTTCAAAATTAAAATTTTAATTCAAATACTCAAAATAAAAATAAAATTGATTTCTTTGTAAATAATGTTTAGTGTGGATGACTCATTATTTTTTGTATATACAAATCATTACCTTTTTTTTATATAATTATTTTTTTTATTATAAAATTTTTTAAAAGCAAATTAAATTTATCTATAATTAAAAAGATAGAGCAAAATATTATTTTTTTAAATAATATTAATATTAACCTCATTACTACTATATGATGTAATTTCCCAAAGTGAAACCAAAAAAAGGCCTGAACTAGTCTGAGGATCTCTTCATCTAAGGCCCAATAAGCCAGGTTCAGACGTGCATGTCCAGCCATCATAGCAGGCTCTTTATTTCCCTTTAAAACCCAATAATGACAAAATCTCCCCAAACTATATGAGGAAGGGATTGAACCAGACAAAATATATGTTCGATAACCTATAAACTCATATTTAATAAAATTATAAATTCAATTTCTATTGTTATTATGAGATCTACTTTGATAAGTAATCTCTTAAATTCTCTATAAGCGTTCTCTAAACTCTAGCATTATGCTCTAACTTTGGTAGGGGATCAATGTCAAACCTACCTAAATTTTTTTATACTAAAAAAATATGTTTAATATTTTTGTATCAAATATAAAAAAAATATGTTCAATATTAATATTAATAATCGTTATGAATTAGCTCTCAATAAATAGTGACAGCGAAAATATGTATAAAAATTCCAAACATTGAACGAAGATTTTAAAGACTTTAAACAATTGTAGGAAAATTGTAGGAGAAACAGATTTTAAAAATTAATAAAAAAAATAATATTACATATGTAGATAATGCTTATTAAACAATTTGATTTTTGTGGCATGTATTTAAGGACTTTCTCTAACATTTTTTTTTTGTGAAGCATGCTTATGCCTATATTGGAAGCAATTATATCCTATGATCGAATATTAAATGTAAGTATATCTAATAATAATGGGGATTTAAAAATTAGTTTGTCATATTATAAAAAGACTAATAATTTTCGTTAGGCCTGACCCTTTTAGTGACTTTCTCATAGAAAGTATAACAACTTTATCGAGATGATTTCGTCCTGGCCAAATAATATAAGATGCTTCATCATTTTGCCCAAGGCTCAAGATTCTCAATTATTGTTGTTGTTGTTGTTGTTGTTTTCTGCTGTACGTAAAATCATTTTCGCCCCACATCACTAGCTGTTTCATTCACTTGTCTCACAACAAATAGATGTAACAATTTCCACAAACAGTTGCCTTGTTCTACTCTCTCTTGATCTTTTCTTCATAATTGGATTTTGATTCTATGTACGTTGTCCATTTCTTCTGTAATTATCGTCATATTTGCCACCATTTTTGTCCATTTTTCTTCTTTGCTTGCACGAAAATGTCATGAACTCAGCCAATAATGTTAAAACATCATTACCCTATTGATCAACATAAACATGCACCAATCATCGACACCTGGCCCGAAATATTAGCAACTAATTAAACTGAAACAAAATATTGAGATTAAATATATGTGCAGTCTGCAGTAGACCATCAATATGCATACGATCCAGTTGAAACTTTAATATTACACGTCCGTATGAAACAAGACTTGTTTCTAAATCTGCTTAATAAGTGTTTGTATTTCTGAACTTTCCTTCCTATCAACAACGTTATCTCAAATAAATAATATTAATATTGAAAATTTTTATATATGTTTTATTCCCCCTATCTAATTTACCTTCATAATGATTTAACTTGTAGCTCATAAATCGACCTTGATCAATATACATAATAAAATCTAATACATAGTCAGTTGTATGTACGTAATGAAAGGGGAAAATGTGTGTTTTATAAGCAACAGCAAGCAGGGGATAGGGTGGGTGATGTGCACGTTGCTTTGCACAAAAATGGGGACCAAACAAACAAGTCTATATCATTTGATTGGTTATATCGTGACAGGCCATTGCATTGTTTTTTTTTTTATATAACCATTGGAGCTACTCAATATCTTGCTCTTTTCTATATTTTATTTGAATAATTGACTAATTCGGATCAAAATTTTATTACCAGGATACGTCTCTCTCTATAAATGTTTTTTAAAAAGTTAAGATTCAAACTTCAGTTCTTTCACGCTATACCACCCTTGGACATGCCATTGCATTATTTATTAGAAGGGAATTATACAGTCGGCGGGAAGGGAAGCCCTAAATAATCACAACGTGCGGTCAAGATTCCTTCTGATTAATAACTCGTATATACGAGTCTCAAATTAGAGTTCTCACACATTAAAGGATCGACCTCGTTTCATCATTATATATATATATAACCTACTTGTGCTGCCTCATCAATATAACCTAGATATATACATATACACACACACACACACACACGGTTCTATATGCAAAGGATGATATTTACAAATATTACTTTTGCATGCATGCAATAATAGGGGTATCAAACCTCAGTACAAAACTACATTCAAAAGTTTCGTACGTCAGTATAATTGTATCTTTCAGATCATATCATCCCCAACTTTACGGCCATCCAAATCCCAAAAAGAAAATGCTCCAAAACAAACAAAAGATCCGTTATTTTACTGATCCAAAAGGTAGTCCCTTCACTGCAAATTATATATCTACTATTCCTTATCCAATTTGGAATCATTCAATTATCATTAAACTTAACTAGCAGCACATATATATATATATATATATATATATATATATTCAATAACACATACATATACAGTATATCCTTCCCAAAATTATAGAATAATCCTAAGCTAACTTAACAATGAAACTGAACTATCAAGCTTCGCCTCCTACAAGATGAGTAGTATACCCAAAAGACGATATATAATACATAAGAAATGCCACTTTTTTTTGTTTGGGTTGCTAGCTAAATTCTTCTGCTAAGTTAATGCCCACAATGTGAAAATAGCCCCCGTACATACTATTTAAAAATCCAGTTATAGAGAGAAGACAGAAAAATGATGACACCCAAAATGGAATGGCCTTCCTTCCTCGGTCTCTGCCATCTAACTGATAATGGTCAGGCCAAGTGTAGAATTTCTCAGGTGACGAAATCCGGCAACAACTGAGCAGCAAAGCTCTTCCTGTTCTGAATATCAATATTCTCATAACTGCCGGCGCCGGAATGAGAAGACTGTTGCGGTGGGGGAGGTGGAGGAGCGTTGATGGCACAAAGCTCAGTCGCATTATTGGTTCCCAAATGTAGATTGTGAGAGAGAAATCCATGATGAGTGGCAGAGAGAGGAAGGTTGTCACTATGAGGGAGTCCCAAAGTGAGGGAAACACCGTTGCCATGAAACCTCGGTGCTAAATGCTGTTCAGAAACATTACTAACGTTAAACCTTCCGATGTCTTGCATTGAGAATCCTCCATAACCCTCTTCACTTAATAACGGGTTATACCCATCTTTAACGAACCGGGGCTTCATTTCCACATCCATTGAAACCATCAGAGGATTATTTGAGATGTCGAGTAGGGAAGTGGTGGTGGTTTGGTTGTTGAATGTTTGATGATGATGATCTATTTTCGATTGGAGAGCTTTATTAATGTGATCAAATGAAGATCTAATATTAACCGAACCTGATTCTTCGTGCGCTGCTGCATCATTATTATCTGAGTCCTTCATTGATTCTTTTGCTGATCTAATAGTGTTATCCTTATTGGGGTTGGACTCGGTGTTCTGCTCCTTGGTTTCTTCCAAGTACATTTCTTCTACCATTGGTTTCCACAGCCGAACTCGAGCATTTATAAACCAGTTTGATACCTGATTTCGAGAAACATACATACATACATACATATATATATAGTTAATCATTAATTATCAACATATATGTGTAAATTATAGTAAGATGCATTGTTTATAAAACATAAACAGTAAGTGCCGCTTGTCTCTATGAATTTCGTGCCTTGGGTTGATATATATATATATATATATATATATATCAAACTGTTACAGATTATGAAAGAATAGAAAAAACACACATGAGCAAATGTTTACTTACATGAAGTCTCTCCTTGTTGGGGGTATTCTGTATATTGTAAATAATTCTATATTCTAATGCATTAATTTGTGATTGTATTTGGTACGTAGCACGTACATATCTATCTATTGTAAGATAAAAAAAAAATATTCAAATTAACATCCGGAAAGGATTTTGGAGAATTGTCGTTTTTATCTTGGAATTTAAATGTCACGTGAGTCCCAATTCTTGGGAGCTTTTTATGGTAAATTTTGGAAAGGGAAAAAAGTGAGAGAGGAAAGCGAGAGTAGAGTATATTTGATGGGCCATATAGATACATCTATTACTCACGTCACTATTTTCCATAATTAAATAAAAACTTTATATGATAAAGAATTCCAAGGGACCGTAATACATATAGAATAGTACGTATTAATGGGATTTCGAATAAAAAAAATTATAAAAATAAATATACCCTTTGTGAAGAACTTTTAATTCTCATAAATAACCCAAAGATCACACGAGTTGAAGAAAGATCAATAATATGGTAGATATATATAGGGTTAATGGAGAATACCTGGCTGCGAGTAAGTCCAGTTTGTTTTGCAAGCATAACTTTATCGGAGTCCTTGGGATAACTGCAGAGACCAGAATTAATGTAAGAAAAGTTTAAGGAAACAATCTGTCACCTCAAAATAACAAACAAAAGAGAGACACATACATATAATTGTGTTTAATATGAAACTTACGGGTGAAGGAAGTGCTCAAAAAGCCAAGCACGAAGAATGGAGACAGCTCGTTCAGGCAAGCCTCTCTGAGGCCTCCAAGCGTTGTGCTGTATCATTCCCAGCTGCTGCAGAGCTCGCTGTTGCCGGAGATGGTGATCCACGTACCGTAGCCTGGAACCCTGTATCTTAGCTCCCAAGCAATCGTCTTCGCCCAGGCTCTTGCTCGTTGCTTTGATCTGCGAATACACTGCATCTTTAAGACATCGAAATTGCTTCGATATTGTCTCTAATGCCACTGCTGTGTATGACTTTGCTGCTCCATATCCTGCTGCTTGTTCAAACCAAGATATCACTATCTGCATTTGGTGCCTGTACTGCCTGTACCTTTGTTCCACCTGCAAAACGTTCACAACACAATTTTGCTTTAATTGCTTTGTGCCCAAGGATTCTTATTATTTTCTTAATTCTTGGTACTCGAGATGTTGATGTATAAACTCTTTATGAAATTATCATTCAAAGATTAAACAATTACTCTTTTAGTTTAAACCCTTCCCTTAATCATGATCAATAATGGGGATACTGCATCCATACTTATGAAATCAGACACTTGTGACCTAATGGGCCCCAAGCCAAAATATTCTCCGGCACTCAACAAATTACTTATCGTTTTCCTTTATTCATGGGGCTAAAATAAAATAAAAGCAAAAATCATGTGCCTCTCTATAGCTATGCCTTCCAATATTATTCATCGTTCGTTATATATATCTTTTTCTATATATTTCTGAGACTACAAAGCCAAACCCTACTTAAAAGTATGGTCATCTTTTTGTATTAAATATAACATGGTGGTTTTTATTATATTTAATTTGAATATTGCATATTTTATTGGATCACATTTTTCCTGTCATTATTCATGTTCTTTGATGGACCAAATCTAACAAAAGTGATGATGTAGTACCTCATCAAGCATGGAAACGAGCTTGGACTTCTTCATCTGAAGCTCTTGTCGTTGGGCGGTGCTGAGTTCAGATGCTTGCTTGCCGCCACTTGAACCATCTTCAATATTCCCAGATTCCGATTCTGATCTATTCGCTTTCGTCTTCTCTTTATCAATGCTCGCTTCGATCTCTATGGACCCCCTTTTCTCAATCTCCTTCCCCACATTCACAAATTCATCCAAAAGTTCTTGCGCCGCCTTCAAATATTTAGACCCCAAAATCACGCCTTGCATACTCGAAATTCCGTTCGAAACCGATGTCGACGACGGAGAGTTTCCCAGAATCTGCATATCATTCCCACCACCGACGTGACTCGTCGGCGATATAGCAGAAACTCGGGATTGTCCCGGCACATCGAGCTCACCAGAAAGCGACCTGTTATAAGCTGTATGCTGCGACGAAAGGCTCAGTGACAAGCCTTGCTGCTGACTAGGCCTTCTGAAACCGGCAGTAGCCGCCGTACCTGAACTGCTGGGCTCGGTTGCCGACACTGGCGCCGGCGATGACGGTGTTTGATGATCGATTATGGAACCCCACAAGTTATGAACCCGCGGCGCAGCAGTGGTGGCAGTGGCGGCGAAGCCATGGAAGGCAGCGATGTCAGAGTTTTCGGATCCGACCATGTTAGTTGGGATGACGCCAAGTAGGTGGTGGTGGTGGTGACCACGCGAAGGAGGCGGCGCGTGGAGAAGGTTGAGCGCGTTGCCAGAAGGGGAAGTGTTGGGATTGAAGAGAAGCATGTTAGGGGTTGTGGGGTGGTGAGAGGTAGTGTCAGAATAAGGTACGTAGGTTGGATTCATAAGGTAAAGCGTCTGTAAACCATCCCCAGAGGGTTGGATCTCAGAATTCCCGCCATGAAAGTAAGTGGAAGCCATATGTGTGTGTGTGTGTATTGTCTCAATCAAATTCAGGGCCTGTACTCTGTACGGAATTCACATCCCTATTCGAAGCTCCACTGGGTCTTCCTGAAAAGCAACCGATCGAAGATTTGTAATTTCTCAAAGCAAGAAACAGACAGAAAAAGCTCAGATTTCGATGGCGGAGTCGTTTAGTTACAGAGAAAACCCAAAAAAAGAAAAGCAAGTTATAGAAGAAGAGGAAATGAGAGATTAGTTAGTGTGTCCGTACCAGAAGAGACATGAAGGTGGGAGGGGAAGAAGGAATTAAGGTAAGAGGTTTGTGTCAAAAGAGTGCTTTTGTTTTCAGATTGATTGAGTTTTGGGAGATTGAGGGGACTTTAATTTGGTTGATGACTCTTCTTCTTATCATCAAGAAAGAGAGATTCAGCTTCTTCTCTGCGGTTTCTCTCTCACTCACTCTCATCTCACCCTTCGAGTGAAAATTGACTATATAAATTCCCAGATGCAGATAGAGACGAGGGTATATCTGGTATTATCGTTACCTATAGCTTCGTCCTAAATTTTAGATGGTAGCGTAGCGTCTTACCCTGATATTTATATTATCTTCTCTTTGCTGATTTTATAAAATCATATCATTTCTAACAGTAGTACCTCCTACCTAGATATTTTATTATTACAAAAAAGTAAAAAAGAAAACCATTCGCCAAAAAGAAAACTATATATAAACATTCAACCTACATCTTAAGTACTATTAAAGGAGGATGACAATTAGGTTTTAAAAGAGTGCATTAATGGTAATTAGGTTTTTGGCAATTTTTTTTTTTAAAATGAGTCTCAATTGCGAATAAAATATTTAAGTTTTAAATATAATTCTCAGTTTGCAACTGTTTGAATCCATATCTGGGAACAATTCTTGGGGACTTAACTATTCTCCCTATTATTAATCTTCATGACACCAAAACTTTTCTTAAGCGTAAGGTTGAGTTTGTAATAAATCTGAATATCTTAAATAATAGCTAGTACCATAAATATAATATGCTATCATCATTATATACATCATGATATCTAAAATTTTATGAAGTACAGGAATACTATTGAATAAAATGTGTTTTAACTAATAATTTACGTCATATATATATATAGAGATATACTACAAAAAATTGCGGTCTTACTTTTCTTTTTATATCCGTAGATATAAGAAATTTGTGTGGGGAAAAAAGTTGACCCAAAAACAAAAAAGTCTATGTGAGTTATTATCGTCGAATAAAATAACAAAAAAGCAGCCAGAAAGTGATTTTCGAGTTGGGTTAGAAGCTCTTAATTATGCTTTGATGCATCTTATCTTTCCCCTTTTTAGCGTTCGGTAGGTATATATAAAAGTACATGGCCTTGAGGACTTAAAATGTGGCCTGCACTGGAACAAATCAAACAATATAATCCGGAAGAACACAAAATAATTAAAAGATGAAAAGAATTATAAATTAAATTCGATGACAAGTTGATAGTGAAACTAAGGAGAAAAATCAGCAAAAGAGAAAAATGGAGGAGTGGGGTAGGATTTCGAAGACTTAAAAACAAGCAAAAGATAAGGAGGTTGGTCGTCTTGATTAAATTCTAGCCTATTATCATCCTTTTTCTTTTTTACTCTTTTAATTTCCTCCATAAAATTCCTCTTTCTTCTTAGTCTTTGATTTTTTTTATCTTTTCTTTTCTCTTTATTTTCGTTGTTGGATCGAAGAAGAGACATTATTATGATCTTGCCTTTAGGTGAAAAAGAAAACCAATCACAAAAATTATAGATGAATAAAACAT
This sequence comes from Leucaena leucocephala, assembly GCA_037074615.1. Classification (NCBI taxonomy): domain Eukaryota; kingdom Viridiplantae; phylum Streptophyta; class Magnoliopsida; order Fabales; family Fabaceae; genus Leucaena; species Leucaena leucocephala. Next base: position 2,418,369 of record CM073546.1, on the reverse strand, counting down.
GAATGAAAAAGGTCTTTTAACACTTCACACTGTATACCAATTCCTTATTTTCAAAGAGGATCACTAATTAAGATTAATTGCCTTTGTGGCGCACATATTAAGTCACTAATGACGTTAATATTATGCACTACACACAGACACCACTAGAGCACTAATTACAGATGTGCCACACGTATATATGAGATTATATAGCAGAAACGTATCAACTACAAAAAAATTGTCCCCACACCATGTTTGTGTCACTTCATGAACAATCACACACACCAATCAATTCTTATCCTTCGCCTGGACGAGAAAAAACAAGATTTTTTTTTTTGGCAAAAAGTGCAATTTAAAATTTAATCCTCTAACTTTACATAATATTTTAGATTAGTCCTTTAATTTTAAAAAAATATATTTTCAATCATTCAACGTTAATATTATTCACTTTAAACTATGTTTTTTTTGTTCTAATCAATCATTATCATTTTAAAAAATTAAAATTAACTTGCCACAAGAATATTTTGTCAACATTAAAAAATTTAACGTGGGTATTTTTATTAATAAATTTTAGATTTAGCTATTAATGAGGTAGGAGTATTTGCCATATAATAAATGTGTTAAAGTAATTCAAAGGCCTATATATGAACGCTGGCTTCATACATTTTTCAGAATTTAAGAAACAAAACTCTAATGTTTAGCATGAAATATTATAAGTTTTAATTCATATCAACTCGTTGATTAACGTTATATGCATTCTAATAATAGATTATAGGAATATTTTACCCTTGCTGACGTCACTATCACAGTCCAGGGGAGCCTAACGAAGTTAGCCAGCTTATCTGTTTTTTTTCAAACTTCTCAGTACGATGGTGTAATAATTAATTGAGATTAAATATATGCTAAACACGAATTAATGCAATTATTGATAAAGTGGTCGAAATAGGTTAAACATATGAGAGTGGAGGATGACTACGTAAGCTCTAATAGTTTGACAGGTGTGATTTCACTTTATTATAACATGCATGGTAATAAGTACATCTTTTAATAATTAACGGCAGATATCTAATCAAGAAGCTAATTAAGACAAGGAATCATAAATGAGCCATCATTCAAAAGTGGATTGAGCATTAGAAGAGAGTCTTGGAGAAGGCATCTGTATGCTGTGGCATATAATTTTATCTTTAGAACTTTCAAAGCTAATAATAATCACCATGATGGGCACACGGTACCTTTTGTCATTGTGCCATTCTTATAAATATGATTCACCTATCGCTCTCCATTATTCTAATTAATTTCAATTAATTTGCGCCACTCGTAAATAAAGATATTTTTAGTCTTGGCTAACATGATAACGACTGCTGATGGATGTCATATTTCTGAGTCACGATGTTGCATTTTTGTAAATATTATTATCTCTTTGATTTCATTATGATGTAATAATTCTTAAGTACAAAAATATTCTACTAGATAATAATTAGAAGATTGATTTATAAAATCATTATCATTAATGTTTATATATTCTCAGGGGAATTAATGTTGTTTATAATTAATTAGTGAAACTATAGTAATATATTAATATATTTGAAGATCGACAAAACATCATTCTGTTGTTTGATGCTTGCGTTAATAAATTGGGGTTGAAAATTTTTGGTTGATTTTTCTTAGTACTATTTTCTCTTATATCTTATTTTTTATCAATAATAATTTATACCATTTATCTACTTTTTTTAAAAAAATGAAGTCATTAAAATTTTCCCTCTCCAATAAAACAGGGTATAAATGAATTGCTGTTGATCGACGGACTTATACACGAAGAGTTTCACAATAGCCATGTATGTGTATGTATATATATATATGTGTGTGTGTGTGTGTGTGTGTGTGTGTGCACGAAATAAATAAGCTATATAACAAGGTTTATAAATTACATGTGCAAGTTCAAGTAGAAGGAAAAAAAATAAGAGGTATTGCATTTGAGTATGTATGATACAAAAAATGTTTGTAGAAGAGCTATCTCTTAATGAGTCTGATAATATTTTAATATGATATAATAGTTATATAAAAGAATTACACCTCTTAAATATAATATAATTGTGCATGAGTGACATATGTAATATAATTATTTCAAAATAGTTAATCATGATAGAAAATAGTTTAACTAAACTTTAAATAGACTTTACTATGGTTATAAAAATATTTTTCTTAAAATATAAATAAGGTAATATGATTTATGAGTATGCAAAATAAAATCTATTGTGGCAATATACAAATATTCTACACATACATTCAAGGAAGAGTGCTATACAATCAATATAGCTCTACTTAAGTCTCTATAGTTTTCCCTAAGTCCTAAGATAAGAATATACCCTGAAAAATGTTAATAACCATGGGGTGAGACAAACGTCTCAGTAACCATTAGTTCTACTTATTATACATACTAACATATGCTCATGAGGTGTTAAGTGTGACCTCACAAAATACAATATATACAAAATAACATATTATCATAATAAAAATAAATGAATAACCCACCCAAGTTTCTCCCCTCAAACCAACCGAACCGCCTTATTTCCACCGACCGAATCCATGGGCTAGTGGTAACTACCCCTGGAACAGCTAACTGATCAAGTGATATGGATAGGCCAAAATCCACAGAGCACTTGACCAGACCATGGATACATTCCCCCTCGATAAATAAGTGGGGGTGTCGCTGCCCCTCGGTAAACAGGTGGGGCATGTCCCTCGGTAAACTGGTGGGACAAAAGCCAACTCTCGAGCTCCAATAAAGGAACCACGTGGTAGATATACAACTATTTCTTCAACCATCCCCAATACATAATTCTTAAAGTAATCATATTAATCAAAATCTCAATAGTTTAATAATATCATAAAAGAGTATTTTTCTCCATATAACTTTATTCAAATTCTAATTTCAATATATAACAAGTTTAGAATCTCAACTCAGACTTTTTAAATTAAATTTTAAATCCCATAAGACTATTTTCAATAAAAATTATAAGACAAGCTTTCTCAATATAATAATATCAACATTAATATATATATATATATATATATATATTAAAATACTCACAAATATTATATTAGTATACACAACAAGTAGAAAGTGGTTACCTTGAAAGGACTGAAAGAGATGACTAAAAAGAGAAAAATCGACTCAATAATTAAGTTTGAGAAATAACTCAGGATCTTAGATCTATTTATAAAGCCATAATAATAATTTAAAGTTTAAATTCATATCTTATCTTTATTAAAATCTTATATAATATAGTAATTTAAAATTTAAACTATATTTTTAAAATAAAATTGTATATCTAAATCTGAATCAAAATTAGGATAAATTTCTAACTAATAATAACAATCAAATAATAAAATTCTAAATAAAATAAAATAGGATAATCTATATATCATATTTTATTAAAAATAATAAAAATATTAAATTATAATAATTTAATTAGATAATATTTTTCAATTATTGATAAATAATATTTTTAATTTTATTTAAATATAAAAATAAAAAATTAAGATTTTACATGATCTCCTTGTACAAACATGAGGAGGAGTGATGATAAGCTAATATATATATATATATATAACTTGTATACACATATGTATATTTGTCGCCGCCGGCCGTGACTACCATTTCTGAAGGTGATAGATCAGATACGTCAACCTGTCGCCTCAGCTGATCTTTCTCCTTCTATATATTGACAACTCGGCCCTAATTCTTTCACCTTTTATACACAAAAGTAGAATCCATGCTTATAGTTTATACGACCTAATTTCGTACAATACTCCTGACAAGTTGCAACTAATATATATATATATATATATATATATATATATATATATATATGCAGTGACAATATTTTACACGAGGAACTACTGTTCATTCTTCAATAATTATTTATTTATGTTGATTGAATATGGGAATATAATTGTGAGAAAAAAACTCAAAGTGAAATAAATTAAAATAGAAGATGGTGAAAAATGGAAAGCACTGAAATTGAAGGGACGATAGAATATTGGATGGTAGTAGTTGGGTTGGCTCATTAAATAGCTACAAAATGTGGGTCTTCACTCTTTAGTATCATGTGGCCACGTCACTTTCATATCCCCCTCTCTCCACAAGCAACTCTCTCTTCCCTCCTAATTCTCCCTAATGTCATCATCTCCTCCCCCCAACTTCCCCTCCAACAACAAATTTTAAAGTCCCTTTCCGGCACAAATTTAATTCAAAGCTAGGGAACTTGTTTACTAGTCAAGCCTATTTTTTTATATAAAGAAACCACAGAGAGAGAGAGAGAGAACGTGTGTGTGAGTAAATCAATGTATTTTTTTAATATATTTGAAGGCATGTATTATCGGTATGAGGTTACATACATAATCAAATCTGCAACCTCCCACTCACCAAGTCACAAGGTTAACCGATTGTTCATCATGGCTTTCTCCTGTTTTAGTAATTTATCTCAACATAAAATTAAAAAAAGAAATGTGTTCATTTGTATTGATCATCTTATATATAAACTATTGGCACTCAATATTATCAGGTCGTATTTAAGTACTATCATATATATATATATATATTCATGTAATTAGAGAGTAGATCCACTTTAAACAAAACATTCTTGTATTTATTATTTATAATGGGGTAAGGATCTAATCTATGTTTCCCAATATAAATAAGTATTTAAGTAATTGGCTTTTCAAATTTAGAATAAATTATAACTTCACGATGTTCAATGCAAAAGGAAAGTAATAATATAAAAATAAAATTACATTGTTTGACCTAAAATATTAAAACAAAAGGAGTGAGAAATATGTTTTCTAATAAGCTATATAACACTGGAAATTCATCCTATTACATGTAAAAGAGTCAAAATACTTAAATATATATTAAGTGGATTAGGCTCTTGTATACTGTTATTAGCCAGGTGCCAACCTTTTTGAGTGTATTTCATTCGAAATCTTGGGAACCAACAATAGCTAGGTTCTCATCAATAAATTATTAATAAGATCACTGCTAAGTTCGAGTTAAAAGGAGAGCTCCATCACATTTAACTAAAAGTCAAAATTGATGAATTGAGTATAGTAATCATATCTTGATATTAATTTGTTCAACATAAAACATAACATGGACCATACACACACACACACACACATCACGCCCAAACAACACGGCTTTGGTCGTCTACTAGGCAGCGGGGCCCTAGCCAGATTCAATTATTGAACTCCCAATGTTCTCCAAAAACGCTAAATCACCAAATAATGCCCCAAACAAAATCTTTCTTAAGCATGGAATTAAACAGTCTTCATCGATATTCCCAACTTGTTATCCCAGAGCCCACGCATGCACAGACACACACACAAACACACTGTTTAGGGACAAAAAAGAAAGAAGATAAAGGCACCTGACAAGTCCCTTAAAATTGACCCACACCGAACTGCTGCATCTATACTACATATCCTGATTATTTGAAGTTGTACTTGTACATATAACTTTTTCATGTAATCAAGTTAGCAACCACTCGATTGGCTAAAAAGGTGACCTAAGTTCAGGGAATAATATCTCTCTCTGTATGTTAAGGTGAATAACTTTTCCCCACTATTTTATGGCCAGTCACATGTATTAGGTGTGTGTATATATATATATATTGTCCCCCATATATATATGTGTGTGTGTGTGAACATTGAATTCTGATGAGAGTGAAAACACCAATTCATACATTCCACTTCACTTTTTTCCCACAGCGATCGATATATATCAGTTCCTTTTTAAAGTCAAATTGTCTTTTTAGTGAGTGTTTGTTATAATTATTTAAGTCTAAATATATATATATATATATAAACACTACTGCACAATTATTAATGGCCTTGACGTTGAAATATGTAGCTGATGGTAACTCCTCCATGTCCTTGTTTTTTAGCTATCGTCGTGAATAATAACCTCTTTTGTAATAGTCTTTGCGTGAGTGAGGTGGGAAGCTCCACGAGATTTTGATGGGCGACGATTCAGCAATCCCATGTTCAAAACTTGACCATTTGTAATAATTCATTCATTCTCATTGGAAAATGGCATGTCGGAACATCAAAAGGCACGAGCTTTAATCAATATGCACCGTAATTTATTAATCTGTTTCATACATAAAAATAAAAATATCGTTATTCTAAAAAATTTATATATACAAATATTTAAACTCATACTTTTTACTAATAAAATTTTCACTGCAGGTTGGTGGGTCTAGATGATCGACCTGCATCACACTGCTACAACTCTAGCTTGGAGTTATGGTCAACAGAAAATCGATCAATCTATCCACTAAAGAGGAATTAAAAGAAAGAATTGAAAACAGAAAAAGAAAAAATCATATATCAATTCATGAGCGAGCTAGGTAGCTAATGGCAGATTGGCAGAAAGATCTGAGTAGGTTCCTACTTTAATCAATAAATAATAAGGCTTTGTTAATTTTAGGTCAACTGTTTGCATCAAATATTAAATTAATCTCTTCCTCTCTTTTACACACACGCGCACGCTATCTCCGTTTATTTACCTCTCATAGAGACACTATGCATATAAGAAGAATCTTAACTTTTGATCCATTTTAGGTAAGGAGTCACCAGGCATCACTGCTTACTTGGATAACTTAGCAACTTACGTCAGGAACAAAAAATTAAGAATGAGAATGATAACATGATATTGTGCTATAATGATGGGCTTCTCTATCCTACTATATCGGCCAATACCTACACACACACAGAGTTTTGTGTATCAAGACATTTTTAGAACATTTAGTTTGTGAACTAATGGGTAATTAGAGTGTGTATAAGAGATCAGAGATGCATGCCCCCCAACACCCAAGTTTGACGCCTTTCAAAGAAAATATTGAGGGAATTCGTCAGTTCTTGAAAACAAAATGGTAGCCTTTTAGATGGGACGTCTCGCATGCATTGATATGCAATATATATTATACTATACATGTACCTAGCTACAACGCCAAATAACTGTTAAGGTGTGCAAACTATATAATATTATTAATGAACCTGCTTGCATGTCTTGCACACGAAAATTAATTGGGGAAATTAATTAGGAGATAATGACAGTAAGGCATCTGGTGATTATTCCTATATCAAAGGCTGGCTACTTTTTTTTTTGTCCAAAATTTTTAGAAATAGTAGGAGCTCATTTACGATTTAAGAGTAAAGTGAAATTTCATTTCCTTTTAAGTAATCTTAATGTTAGGCAGAATGAGTCGTCAATTACACTTAAATATAAATTTAATCACCCATAAGCTATGACTACTTCATATACAAGCATTGGCCTATGAAGTATAAAGTAATAGAGTCCATTTTCCCCTAATGATAATCTACATTTTTTTTAAAAAAAATGTGACATTGAATTCTATTAATTATAATATTTAAAAAAAGTATGTTATATTAATTAATATAACTAATTTTTTAAATATAACTAAATTAATTAAATATCTCATGTATTAAAGACTTTAAGAGTATATCTTAGTACAATCTAGCAAATGGTATTAATTTAAATGCATTAAATCAATTAAAAAAAGGGAATAAAGACAAAAAAAGTCCATTTGAATTTCAAAATGATAAATTGGACTTTTTAATATTGAAAATGATAGATTGGACAGGAGACCCAATCTGTTATTTATAAATTTGTATGCAAAGATTAAATTAGCCTTCATTTTGCTAATAGTATTTGTAAGTTTGATAATATAATTTATAACTTTGTCAATAGTATTTACAACTTTAACAATGATATTTGCAACTCCTATAATAGTATTTATAATTTTGACAATAGTATTTGTAATTTTGACAATGGTGTTTGTAACTTTTATAATAGTATTTGTAATTTTAACAATGGCGTTTGCAACTTTGTCAATGTTATTTGTAACTCCCATAGTGATATTTATAATTTCAACAATGATATTTGCAATTCCCACAAAGGAGAAGAAATAACTTTGCCAATGGGATTAATAACTTTGCCAATAATATTTGTAACTCTTACAATATAATTTACAACTTTATCAATGATATTTACAACTCTCGCAATGATATTTGTAACTCCTTTGCCAATAATATTTATAAGTTTGTCAATGGTATTTGTCACTTTTACAATGGAATTTAAAACTTTGCTAATGGTATTTGTAACTCCTACAATTGTATTTACAACTCCCACCATGGAGAAGAAGCAATTTTGCCAAAGGGATTAACAACTTTGCCAATAATATTTGTAACTCCTACAATGGTATTTGCAACTTCCACAATGAAGAAGAAGCAACTTTGCCAATAGGATTAATAATTTTGCTAATGTTATTTGCAATTCCCACAATAGTATTTACAACTTTACCAATGGTATTTACAAGTTTATCAATGGTATTTATAACTTCTACTAGAATTTGCTACTTTCACAATATAATTTTTAACTTTACCAATAGTATTTGTAAATACTAGTAGGAGTTATAAATACCATTGATAAACTTACAAATATCATTAGTAAAGCTGCATATACTATTATGAAAGTTACTAATAACATTGATAAAGTTGTTAATCCCGTTAGCAAAGTTGCTTCTTCTCCATTGTGAGAGTTATAAATATCATTGGCAAAGTTTCAAATCCCATTGTGAAAGTGGCAAATACTAGTGGGAGTTACAAATACAATTGATAAATTTATTGACAAAGTTACTTTTTCTCCGTTGTGAGAGTTATAAATATCATTGCGGGAATTATAAATATTATTGATAAAGTTACAAATTATATTGTAATAGTTACAAATATTATTGACAAAGTTATTAATCCCATTGACAAAGTTGTTTCTTCTCCTTTTTGGGAGTTGTAAATATCATTGTTGAAATTACAAATACCACTATAGGAGTTATAAATAATATTGACAAAGTTATAAATATCATTGTCAAAATTATAAACACCATTGTTAAAGTTATAAATACTATTATAAGAGTTGTAAATACCATTGTCATAGTTATAAATACTATTGACAAAATTATAAATCGTATTGTCAAACTTGCAAATACTATTGGCAAAGTAAAAACTAATTTAGTCTTTACACATAAATTTATAAATGACAGGTTGTGCCTCTTACTCAATCTATCATTTTTAATATTAAAAAATTTAATTTATTCTTTTAAAATTTAAATAAATTTTTTTATCTTTTTCCCTAAAAAAAAGTATACCGTTAATATTTTACAATAAAATAATTTAGAAGCAGGTACGTAAAGCTTAAACTACAGTTATGATTCAAAAGAAATCAATCAATATCCAACAAAATTGATAGATCCTGCCATGAGAACTCTGATCCAACGGCCAAGAGTGATGAAGCCGGAGGAGCCGACAATAGAGGCGCACACACAGGACAAATTCCTTAATCCTTATCCTTGTTATCACATTTGAAAGAGCGGTTTAGTTTTAGCCACGAATTTTAAACGCGCTAAAAATGATATTAGGAGCGATAAGTGGGCCCCACGCTATCCCCACGCGCCAGCTATCGCATAGTTGCCTACCCCCGCGACTTTCCAAATTGGTATTTGCACAAAAGATCAGGCCCCACATTGTACCATCGCAAACACGTGTCGCGAGATGAGTATATTCTAATTCCAAGTGGATCCCACTTTGGACACCAACACGCGTCGACATGCGAGCATGTTGGCGTAAGTGCGGACCCACCGTAAGATTCGTGGTACAGCCCCCGCGGGTCCCACGGTGACCAATCAATCGAAGCGTTTTGGCTGCTTGGCGCGTGAACCACGAGCCCCATGGGACCATCGTGTTTTTAGGTCACTGGTGCCACCAATTATCTTATTGTGGGGCCTCCAATACAAAATTAAAAAAATTCCCTTATTATTATCATTATTTTTTATTATTCTCTGTTTTTGGCCCTTTCATCTTCTCCTTTTCGATCCCATCCTTGTCCACCTGCCATTGGATGACGTGTCGCAATGAAGGGACACTTCCTCGGGCGCTTCTGTTCCTTCCTCGTATCAAAGCACTGACACATTAGTTATACTTAAATCCATCGTTCTCAGAAAATGATGCTTTATTTTATTTTATTTCACCCATTCTCAACGAAATGCCGAATAAATTAAAGGGACTAACAGGCAAATATTATTATAAGTTTAAGTTGGTTATTCAATATAGTATAAATAATTATAAAAGTTGCCACCATATAGTGGCTTTTTTTTTTGTAGCTTTACTGGTAACAAGAGCAGCAGGAGAGTGTGGGGATTTATTGAAGTGTCACCTTATACCCATTCCTCTAAAGGAGAAAATTACAAGACGAACAGATCAACAGATCAATGTAGTTGGATTTCAAAGGTGAAAAAAAAAACAGAAAGAACGAATGGAGGGAAAAAGCACATTTTCATTAAAAGAAATTATTCTTTCTAATTAGTCCCCATGATCATTGAAATCAAACTGATCATATTGGAAAATGGCCAGCAATATTGAATTTGTGGCAGTGCAAGGGATTTTAAAAAGTTTAAAGATGCTCCTAATTTATTGAAATTTAGGTTACTTGATTGTATGGGTAGGTATGGAAAAAATACTATATGCTCGTTGAAATTTTGGACAACAAGAGATAAACTAATCAGGATATTTCAGATCATCCCTATAGACTCCTATGACCTATGAGGATATATCTAGCAAGCAAACTTAGGTCGTCATCATTGTCGGAAGAATTTTCTACCAGTTTGGGTCACCTTAATTAATTATATGCGTGTATTATATCTAAGTTTATTTATAAAAAGTAGTAAAAACAAATGATAAAGAGTTTATGTACCGAGAGGTAATTATGTTTTGTACGTAATTAATGCTAAATTTAGTAATACGATTTCTTATTTCTCTTTTTATTACAACCAAAGGGCTTGTTATCATTATCTAAAAACGTACATAAATTTCACTATTATCAGAATTTGGTTGAATGATTTGCCTTGGAAAACATGATTGAAGTATATACATTCTTGAGGATGAATTTGACTTTGAGATTACCAACTGGGACGTCGATGATTTATACACTCTTCAAGTGCGTGTGTTGCTAATCTATGGCCACACAAACACAAAGACACAGATATATAGAGAGAGAGACACACACACACACTACATGTATATGTATATGTATATGATACGCTTGGTACTTTTATATTATATCTAAAACTAATTTTCTAAGATAAATATAATCATTTTTTTAAATATTAGTTTTGCATACAACAGATCAAAACCAAATGAGTGAAATTATGTCGTTTAAAGTTACAGTATATGTGTGGGAAGAGGGTGAAGGAATAGGAATGCGACCAAACTAGTTTTCTTGTGTAAGGTCATATCATATAATGTTGTTGTCTACTCCGAGGGAAGCAATGCACCTGCATATATATCTTGTGTTCAGTTTCTGCAATGATAGCCCGTAGGAGAATCATATGTAGCCGTGCAGTTTATTATTATGACTACTTAAATGCTCTCATTTCAAAATTATTGATTGGTTTAATATATTACTTTTCATATAATAACGGATGAAAGATTTGAACCAGCGAGACAAAATTAAAGGTAGGAGCTGGACTGTGAGATAATTAATAGTGAAGGATGAACCAAGTAAAGTGAAGTTATTAATTAATGAAACCCTAGACGGGAATATTTTAGCGATCGACGACCAGAAAGCTATTCAACATATATATAGATATAGATATTGTGAAGCTTGCCCGGAGGAAGAGGCGGTTTCTTAGCCTTTTGTTTTCCCCAATCAAACAGGTGCTTTGATGCAAGGAGATAATAATAATAACAATAATATCACAGTTGATATCTATATATGATGATGATGATGATGATGATGATAGAGCTCTTTTTAGTGTCGGTTTAGTGTTGTTGTGTAGTACACTAGCTAGCTAGAGATCTTGAATTGATGAACAATAGTGGTAAAATAGTGACATCTTTTGCTTGAATGCTAGTACCTTAACAGCACTCAACTTCTGAATCTGCTATCTCGTGAATTGAGAGTCAAATCAATTTGAAAATTCGATGGCTTAATGAATCAGATAGTACGTACTCTATTAACTACTCACATGTGTGTGTGTGGGCGTGCGTGCGTGCATATATAAGCACTAATATGTGAGGAGCTTCATCAATAGGTATAACAATTAGTTAGTTAGTTAGTTAGTAAGAAAAGGGAGATAGAATTAATTAAAAGGAGAGGGGCTGTATTGAAAGCAATGGGACCTAAATGTGAAGGAGAGATTGAAGGATACAAACAAGTGGCCACATCAAAATCGTTAGCAACGTCCCGTCACTGTCCAACGCAACGTGATCTCCCACAGCAGTTTTTTTTGTCTTCCCAGAACACTTTATTCTCATCAATCACCTTATAGCCTAATGGCATACAAGCAAGCTCTTTTGTAAGTGGAAAATTGTGAATTTGATCCCCAAGCCATTAGTGTTTATTCATCTAATCAGAAGAAGGATGGTATTCCTGAAATTAGTTAAACATGTGTGGGGGGTTGGATGATTTGGTCTGTTTTACAATGAGAATATTGGGGAGATGATGATGGTGTCAGGTGTGGTTGAATGGAGAAGCACAAGACATGAGAAACAAACATACCGGGGTGGGGGGTGATTTTCAGTGCTTGTCGAAGAGCCATCATTCTGGCGCCAACCCCTATGCTTCGCATTCCTTCACTCGCTGTCTTTCAATTTCATAATATATTCTCCCTTTTTTTGTAATTTATATAATTAAATGAATGTGACTACGTGAGTCATCGTAGACAGCTATATCTGAGTTCTGCAACCTTTGTCCCATTCGGAGTAGTCACCCTCACGTCTATATGTTATGTACACTCCTCAAGCTTCCTTTTATTTTTTTTTCCTTTTAAATGTAAAGGGTTCTATTGACATTTAATTTTTTCCCAATTAACCATATCTATTATTCTATTAGATATAATCATATTATATTTCTTTTAATAACAAATTTGAATATTGAATCACCACGTTGTAATAAACTAACCATAACAAAATAGTATTTCCTATAAATTACATACATTATAAATAGTCATATATCTCACATCTTCTACAAATGGGTTACTGACATTCAATTTTGTATTATTGGGGGGCTGGCATTTTAATTGGGCTAAATCTGCGACATTCCCCCTAACGAAGCTTTTTGGATTTTGGACCCATACAACAGCATTTTAGGCCTAACATCCTTCGGCCCATATGAATTGGGCCGTTCGATTTAAAAGACATTTGGGCCTTTACCTGAACTGTTGTTACGTTGCACATTTTAATTCGCATCATCATCTTCGTCTATCTAAGTAAATAAATACAGACAAGACAATCCGATGGAAACAAATAATAGAGAGAAAGATTTACGTAAAGTCATTTGTTTTGTTACTTTATCTTAGGGTACATATATTTATTTGAAATCTTAAATCTTATTTGACAATTTTACTTAACGTGTCAGAGTTTGCTGAGTTTCATAACATTTATATTGAGATTTTCTGCTTGAACTGTAAAAACTGAAAAGGATTGGGAGGGTAGAGGGGATGAATATGGTTGAAAAGGGGGATGTGTTGATGAAGATGGGAACGGGAGTGTGAAAGCCTGTTATATTAATATGGTGGGGAATGAGTAATAATAATGGTGTTGGTTGCTTACTTGGATTCACAATTACAAATAATAAAAGACGTGTTCCACTTTGACCCGTCTCTCTCTCTCTCTCCTCTTTCAGTACTTTCATTTCTCAACGTTTTCCCCCTTTCCGTTCTCCAGCGTATGTGCCTCCCACATCTTCCTCTCTCCTCCAATCATTTATCTTCCCTTTTCCTCTAATTGATTAACCAAATCTCATAAATATGAATTACTCCATCCTCTGTTCACTACAGCCAGAGCTCAATAATTAATTTATAAAAAATAAAAAACTTTTAAATTAATTGCTTATAAGAAATATTTGTTGGCTTTCTTAAAATAATTATTTTAGTGCCCAATTAGATCAATTAGTTATAGATAATTTATTGGGGGAATTATTCTGATATTTTAAATAATAGATTTGTCAATTTCTATACTAAAACTTATCATAGTCAACCCATCTATTATTATTAGAATTTTTAGATAATTAGATCTTATAACTAATACCTTATATAGTAATACCTCCAATTTATTTTGCCATGTTGGATAAATATGTACACAAATTTTATTTCATAATATGTAAAAGTAATTAAAAAAGTGACTTTGCGATAGACATTTAATAACTATGAGGCCTAACATAGTTAACACTTAGATTATTTAAATATTTAGTTAGAAATTTGATCCCTATAAATGTATATAGAGAGAATTTATGGTTAACACTAAAACCCCTTCAATAAACTTACAGTTTAAAGGGATTAATTATTACTTCGAGCGACAGATAACTAAATTTAATAATAAAAAAAAAGATACTGAATCATCTTAATTGAAAACCCATTTAATATATATAATTAATAAAAAAAATTAAAAAAATATAAATTTATAATAAAAATATATTAATATCTCATATTTATAACCAAAACATATCAGTTAGCCCTAAATCCCAAATACATTCAATTTAAAACGAGTGATTTATATCATACAAAAAATAATAATGAGGAAATCAATTTTCACTGCCCATATCAAAATGAGTGATTTAATTGTGTCCCTTTGACCTTGCGTTAATTATTGGGAAACTATGCTTATAATTTCTTCTATCGTCACAATTGTATGGGCTGATGAATCAACCACACGCAAAATTCATCTCTCAGATTATAAGTCAAACAAGCAACCATCCTTCATAAATTTAACTAACGGAAAAAAAGAAAGAATATATAACTATTTAAAATATATTTATGTATAAAAAATATTATTTTATTGTGATTCCAATCACAATAATAAAAGAATTATTTTAATTTTTGGATATCTAAGTTTTTATTTGAGAATAATAGATAGTTCGTCTTACCTAATATTGGTATCACCTAAAAAGAAAGGAGATTTCGCCCTACCTTATCGTAAGTGAATATAATATTTTTTTAAAAATTTATATGCCAAAAAAAAGTCAAAAAGCAATAATAATCTCCCCCTACAGTGAAAAAAGAAAACCTGTTCTGAATCCTAACTTTTTAAGCACATTTATGCTTTTTTTTGTGAACACAATCATGTTCCATCATTCTTCTCTCTTCATTCTTATTCCACATGCTTCCCCTCTACTTCTCAACACATCTTCACTTTTACCCCTTCTTCTTCCTCAATCTTTTATTTTAAAAAATGAGAATATAATTAAGTCCTGAGGAAACTCGACCACATACGTTTCTAATTCTAGTTTTATAAAGAACAAGAGTACGTTGCTTGGACTATGAATAAAGTTCAAGGTTGATTAAGGCCGAAAGACCAAAAGGATCAAGAAAACTAAGTCAGTTTACTGAAAGGAGTTTTATATACATGTTCACATCACATATCGTTATTCAAAAACAAAGTAAATTCTAAAGATCCAATGGGAATTAAACTTGTGGGATAAGCACGAAACTGGTACGTCTTATCGTTGACCCATGAATAATTACACGAATTAGAATAGATTTCCTTAAATCTCCCGTATCATTGCAAAGATTTCGCTTTACATAGTTTTCTTCAGAACTGTGATATCTTCCTTTTTCGAATAATTTAATCTATTTTCATGGTCAACTTAGAGGCTTTAAGATTACTCCAACTGTTTTCTGCATCATTTCTTATAATAGTAACAATTAATTTCATTCACTGTTTTTGTCTTCCTGATCTTGGTCCCATATTAATATGAGGTTGTCAGTGACAAACGGTTGGTTGTTTTTTTTTTTGGCGTATAGCAGTTAAATATAAATAAATAATGGTTAATTATAATATGAGGGGGTGCTAGATACAAATTAAATTTTATTTGAATATATTAGGATATATTTTTAATTTTATGAATAAACATATTTATTGAATGTTACTATTGATTAGTCACGTCAGAGCAAGTGTGTCCACTTATGTGCCTCAAAATATACCATATATTTATGGATGCTGGTTTATTAAAACAGCTGTCTGGTTGTAATTCTAGCATCACATTCATTCTTATCCTTTTAAACTTGCTACTGTTGTTTCTGCTTTTTTTTCCAACTCTCTAGAAATATTTCATTATAATAATTGTCATCAAGGAAAAAAATCGCTTGACTTGAAATGTAAATATATAATAGCTTCATAAATTTATTATGGCCATGGACAATATATACCTGCAAAAATTAACTGTTCTATCCATCTTTTATATATATATATAAATTATTATTGTGATGATGATGAATGAAAAGAATATATATTACTTGTGATTTAAGCAAATTTGGTCAGACTCTCAGATACATATTAAATACAAGCGACAGAAGAAGTCTTTTCTAATTTGCATTACAGAAAAAAGAAAAGAAGTGAATGACTCAACTTGTTATCTCTATATATATATACACACACAAACACACACACAAGCTTAATTAATTATTAAGTTTTTCAGTAATTAGTTTGTTCCTTTGTATAGCAGCACACACACATGTATGTATAACTTCCTGATTCAAATAAAGCGTCTGAGTTTGAATTTGATTGACGTTAAACTTAACTTATTCCAATAAGGGATTAATATTGACTAAAGTTGATTACGTATTAATAACTTAATTAGGGCAAGCCAAGTGCGGACCCCCTAATTGGAGTAAATACACTTTTTCCTTTAATTTGCCTGCGCCAACATCATGGAGTTCAAATTAAAGAGGCACTATGTAAGACAAAAACCTTAAAACTTAACCATATTTAAGACTCTACCTACAAATTGAATGTCATTGTAATTATTAACCAAAATAAAACAATCCCATCGTATATGTTTCACATTACTTTAATTTGATCTTTTTGATTACTCTCTCTTCATATATGCAAAAGTGAGAAACTTCGTATATTCATGGAGATAGAACCAAAGACGAAGAATTTCTATGGGACAGATTTTCGCTTTCACACGCTATATATATACACTTAAATTAAATTTTACATAACAGAATGCTTCTTCTTTGAACATTAATGGCATGGAAAATAATAAGAATGAAATGTTTGTTATTTTGGTGTTGAATGATGAAGAATAATTGAGATGCATGCGAAGGGACAATTTGTTGATGATGTTAAGAGAAAGAAGAACAAGGTTTTGACGAACAAGGTCATCAAAACTTGCTTTTTCTAATCTTTTTCACTACATATGTGTCATGCTTCTCCACTTGATTTTGCACCATATAATGTTGCTGGTGGTTGGTTCATCAGATGGACGTCCAACTAAAAAGCACCATCATCTCCTTCATTTGCCAACAATTGTTTCTATTAACATTTGATTCTTGTCCATGGCCGGAAGCCACATACATCTGGCTCTTGTCGATTTCACAGAATGCAATCAATTAGTTTCAGTCTTTTTGGGTTTTTATTATTTTCCATTTTAATAATTGTTTTCCCAGACTAATTAAATTCATAACAATTAGTCCCACCTTCTCTTATCAAATGAAGACTGTAAAATAACAATATGGTATATATCCTATGCATATAATTTTAATCATAAATATAAAATATATTTCATACATCTATTAATATTTTTATAAATTATCCTTATTAATATACTCTTAACAAATCATCAAGTAAAAGAAAAAATAAAATAATTAATGAAAATAACTATAATATTTTAAAAAATATATGATATATTAATTAATTTAATTATTTTTTTAATTTAATTAAATTATTTAAATATATTTTATATTAAGAATAGAAAAAATAATAAATAGTGTTAGGAGAAGGAATTGAGGCATGGAGAGAGGGACAGTAAAGAGGGAACCCGTTATCAACGGGAATGTAGGACCCTCTTTCCGTAATGATAGACACATCTCCTTTGAATTGTCCTTAGCCCACGTTTCCCATACATTCGTTCCCACCTTTTTACATTTCTTTCCATCTCTCCCTAACTTCCCCCAAAAATCTCTCTCTCACTCACTCACCCCTCTACACACCATTACTTATAACTTTTGTGTATATAGCAAATTTAATTGGGAAGAGGATACTCCTTACCCTCTGTATTGCGAGAAAAGTTAGTTTTTGGTGTGGGTAAAATTGGTGTTCAAGCGTTGCCCGTGAGAAAATATGGATTTATTCTACAAAATAAGAGAAATATGATACTGTACTTTGATAATCATATGAAGATAAAAGCCAAATCAAACTTGCATGAGAATATATACAACGAAAAACTATACTAGAACGGACGAAGTGGATGGTAAAAGGTCTCTACATCGATGATTAGGAGAGTCGTTAATGATTCTAGCATTAAGACCGTTCCAAATACGCTTGACGAGTGAGCCAATTTGCACATTTGTTTGATTTTCTGTAGGCATGACTAAGTCGTCCACACCCAGTCTAGCCCATTCTGGTATGGTTTTAGGATGGATAGATAATGAAACAGTGGAATGGGAAGAATGAGTGTAGAAGTTGAACATCATGTGAAGAAAGGAGGAAAAGGTGTGGAGTTAAGAGGGAAAACAGCCGGTTGGGGAATAAGTCGAGATTCTCATGCTTGTTTGTCCCATATATATTGGTGGTGATTGTGCCTTATCATCAAATCTTCATCGTCTTCTTCTTTAATATGTTCCTCACTTAAATCATCAGATCCTGAATTTATATTCCACCACTACCCACTAAACCCCCTTCACCAAATCTCTCCCTCATCATCAATATCTTAGTCCCAAGATCCTCCTGTCTCTCTCTCTACCACTTCAACTTCATTCCCAATTCATGTTTGACCTTTTGCTTCTACTCGTAGGGTCCTCTCTCTCTCTCTCTCCCTTTTTCTAGCTAGGTTAATTTCTTCGGTCCTCTTTTTCTTCTATTTTTTCGGGGCTTTATATTAATATCAATGTGGTCTTAGGTCGATTTTTAGGTACCAAGACAACTATATCCAAAGCATATATAAAGCAATCACTCTCTACTTTTACACGTCCCACTTTCAACTTGTTAATCGCTAATATATATAGTGTATCTATCTAGCTTTTATTCCGTCTTAACTTGGCCCCAAACAAAACTATTCCCTTCTCTCTTTAATTAATATAAATGTTAAACTAGTTAACTAATTTAGATATATTAAAAAAATTAATTAAATTAATTATGATCAAATTTAAATCTTTAAGATAAATTCATATTATCACTAATTAATTTAACGATATTTTATATTAGTTATAATTAATTAATTTATTTTATTTTTTAATCTATCTAAAAAAAATAACATGCGCATATATAAGTAATATAGGAGTACTGTTTTCCCCATTCACATACATTTTAGCATCAAGATGAATGGCCTTATGTTATGCACTATACTCCTCAAGAAACATGTCAGCACTTTGTTCAATTTTTGTATTTAATTAATATAAAAAAATACTTATATATTATAGGAATGTCATCTCATCTAAATTCTATTAAGTTAAAATATAACAATTTATTTTATTTTAATCATAGTTAACTGATGACTCAGATAAAATAAATTCATATTTTTGTTTGTTTTTAACAAAAATAAACATTTTAATTTGGTTTAGAGGATTTTTTTATTTTTTTTAAATTAAGATGTTTATTTTTTTAAAAAAATTATAACATGGATTTTATCAAATGTGTCATTAGCTGAATTATAATATTTTAAATGAACATGGTTAAGATGACATGAAACTGCTAAAATATATAAGTATTTATCTAATTTAAACATATATATCATGCCTTATTATTATCTTCAATTTTATATCTAAAGCTTTGTTTTTGTTTTGCATTATACTTCCTTTAAAATAAACAATAATTACATATTTAATAACATATATAATTTAAAGAGGACCAAAACTTAGATCAAGTTATTTATATCCATCTGATCAAATTTATAAGTAAATCTATAAACATGTATACATATTTTAACTACTGACGTTAACAAATTAGTGTAATTAGAGAATCTGACTTTGATGTAAGCAACTTCACCTAAATTTCATGCTTTAAATAAATCCCAAAATCTATACAAATCATAATTATAATCTACTCTTCATATTGTCTTTAATATATGATTTAATTTAAGAATTAATCTTAATTCTAAATATAATATATATTTTTTATATTTATCAATTTTTCTCTAAATTTTTATTATTGGCACTCTCTCAATAATAATCAAGTAAAAGTATGAGAGATAGAGTTAAAGAAAATTATTAGAGTATTTTAAAAAATGTATATCTTACTAACTAATTTAATTAATTTTATTAATATAATAAAATTAATTAATTATATTTTATATTAAGGATTGGAGGAGTACTAAATATTCTAAGATAAGTATGTACTAAAAAGAATAAGAGCAAGTGAGCAACTAACCTTAATCAACTTGATGCAGACTATACTCTGATCTTTCAAAAGATCGTGTTTCAAGCAAGAGATTTGGGTTCTATCAATTAGACTTTTGGCATATATTTAGATTTTTGGCATGTTATATATCGCATCCTAGCGAAGAATCTCAAGTCCAAAGTCTGAGGGATATGCTACCTCCATAAAACTAACAAAGACCTTTTCCTAATTATCTGTATAATTATTTATTCCCACAATTAAAAAAGAAATAAAGATACAAAAATTAATTATATAAATAAGACATTTACCTCACAAAAAAAAGGGAAGAAGAAAGACTTTGTTTGCTAATTGAGTTTTAAAAATGAAACTTTAATAGAAGTTTCTTGTGTTCTAAACGCAAACCCTTTAAGAATAGTCAAACGTAAAACTCACGACGTGATTCATGATTAGTTTTAATGTAAAGAAAGGCACTAATTAATTAATAACCCAAGTAGTTAAGCTTTACCTGACAAATACAAGAGCGAGAAAAGACTTCTGTGCTATCCTTTTCAACAAGCGATCACAGAGAAAATGACTTTAAGACGTATAAATAACAAACTGATTTTGATTAATTAGACATACGATAATCACATGATAGTAGAGCTAATTAAAGTTGTACACATGGCTATAGTTTTATTTAATGATAACAATAATAATAATGAGGTGACTACCCTAAATCCCTATACAAACACGAAGGGTCGTCAAAAATGAATGGCCTCTGAATAATTTTGAATGAGAAAATAGCCCAAAAAGGGTCAGTAAAAACAAGTCAAAAGCCTCTATAGATATGGGAAATGGTCGTTGATTGCTACACACCCTACAGCTTTGCTATGTAGAACACAGACATTAAACTTCCTACCTTTGATATATATATATATATATATATATATAATGTGTACACAGTTACACACACACTCATATAGACCAAATGTGTATACAAAGATGTTGTCCCTACAATTTCTAGGGTTTAATTTCTTCATTTTTGTCCCTCACAAACCCTATAATAATGATTCTCCATTACTATGTGTTTGGAAATTAACAAGAATCTTCCAGCTTCCTCCATCGATTTCCTGCTTTATTCCTTTTTTTATCCTTTTTCTCATTTCTTTTTAATTTTGATCATGATCCTTGACAAAGAGTACGATCGACTCCTTTAAATTGTGTAAAAATGCTTGTAAAATAAAATAGATGAGAAAAGGACAAGTAAAAGAATAGAGATATTCTTTTAGTTGCTTCATATCTAATGTCCCATTCAAAGAAGCATGCCGCTCATGTATAAATTACAAGTGCACAGAGATGATAAGTTGAAGAAGAAGCTGCATGATTGAAGAACCATTCCTGATTCATCATCGTCGATTGCTTTTATATATATGGATAATTACTGTCACTGAGAGACGATATCATGATTCTGTTTCAGAAGGGAATGATCATCATTAGATGATACTTTCATTTGAGTAAATTCTACTCTTTGTATGTTTTCAAAATGCAAACTTCTGACCAGAGAGAGAGAGAGAGAGAGCAGCTAGGCGCGGCACAGTAGTCAAAAAAGGATTTGAATTTTTATTTTGAGGGTTTAAGAAACGAGAAGGGATCACAGATATTCATGAGAATGGGAATCTCTTTTACTCATTTCCCCCAAGAAGGAGAAGAATAAACAAGAATTACTATAGCCCTAAGGTTAGGTGAAATAATAAAAAGGAAACAAGAGAAACCACGTACTACATATAAAGTAATGCACACTCTCATGTGTCCCCAACTAAGTGCTCCTTCTTTTTATGCCTTTTCCCTCTTTGTTTATTTGTCAACCCCAAAATAAAAAAGGACATTCCTCTGCCCCTACCCTTTTATCCCTATTCACCCATTTTTACCACTAACATGCTTTTACTTATATAAAAAAAATGTAAAAAACTTATATTTAAAAATTTTATGTTATAAATACTAATATGTTTTCATATAAAAAAATAGTGATACTTTAAAAATTAAATATACAAAAAATATCAATATTTAAATCATATCTTGTTGGCTAATAAAATTTTTAAACTGAATTTCCTCATAAAAAAATAACTTCATATAACGAGGGGTAGTAGCTATTTGAAGTTTCACAATTGGTAATAATTCAAAACCAAAAGAATGTTGAATGAAGCATGCATATTGCATAATGATGTTAAGAACCGCCCATAAGTACATAAATTGGGAAAAATATATATACTGATTTTGCATGATTAATAATTGATGGAAAAGTTAGAAATTAACCAAAAACAAATCTGTAACAATTCAGAAAAATAATAGGAACTATTAGAGCATATAAATAAAACAAAGATTTCGCATCGATAGCTTACTTAAGTTTAGGAGGAAATTTAGATTAACAAGTTTTCTTTATTATGCATATCTGATATACACATATTGATTTGAAAAGGAAAGGGTTTTGCTGTGTTCTATGAAGACATAAAAAACCAGTAAGAATGAGAAATGAACAAGCCTAAGAAGAAGCCATTTACGTAAATATCCTTTTTATTAATCTATGATATGCTTTGGTAGCTCCACATATGTAGGTCAGGCATATAGGTGCATCATGCCCACACTTGATTACCCCCTCAGCATTCTGCACAGTTACCCAAATAAACAAAGTTACTTCTTTTTATATGCATTCCCATTAAAAAACACACACACACACACACACACACACACACACACTCATACACGCACTACAGCTATCCCCACTTACATAATATAATTTAATTAGTCCTATTGATCTGTTATTATTTATTCTTTTTGACTAGTTTAGCATAAAAAATGTGTCCTCTTATTCTTATTACTATAAGTCTTCAGTATCTAAATCGGAAAATAAGAAAAGGCGGACTCTGAGAGAAAATATAAACCTTGAGAGTTTCATTTGACTAATTTCCGTTTAAAGGACACTGTACTGTATTTTTTTAATAATATGTATTAAATTATATTACTATATATTCAATTTTAAAATTTATAATTATCATTTTTAATATATATATCTTTTATAAAAATTAAATTATTAAAACTTATAGAAATATAACGATATTTTACATTATTAAATTAACTCTATTGTATTAAAGTGTCCAAGTGGTCTTTTTTTAAAGATAAAAAAAGCTTTAATTGCGGGCTGTTCTTATTTTAAAACAAAAAATGGAGGGGGCCTCGTTCGTTTGTTACCTTCAAGATTCAAAGAATTCCTCAAAATATGACTTACTCCTCGACGACCCTATCGTCCAATTCAAATCCTTACAACAACCTCATCTTATTCTTTTTCCTATTTCTTTCCAGAGAACTTGGGAAAGAAAATACTGAAATATATATATATTCATTTATTTTTCTTTTCTGGGAAAAATGATAATATGCTCCCAAAGTGGTCCCTGCAACAGGTGGAGAGGATGAAGCTACAGGCAGTAAGAGAGAGCAATTAGCCCGGAGCCCATGGTCCGCCCATAACTTATTACTATTTAAGCCTATTTAAACCCGTCCAAAATAGGCCCGTAATAGGCGGACTGCGGGCTAACCATTGGGCAGCCCACAGCCCGCCCATATATTTTTTTTATTAATTATTATATTATATTTATTTAAATTTATTTTTATTATATACTAATATACTTTTTTAAATTTATTTTTGTAGAGGTATGGATAATTATATCTACAACAATCACAAGTAAATATAATATAGATTATGTATAATTATAATCTAATTGAATAATTAAGATTATAAATGATTATATTATATAATCATTGTAGACTGTGTGGTTATAAATTTGTAGCTATTATTATGATATTTTAATTTTTAATTTTAGGATGAATAATCATATCATGTGTATAATATTGTTATTTTATTTTTATTATTATTAAAACTTTAAATGAATTTAAATAAAAAAATATTTTTATTTTTTATAAATGGGCTGCCTATGCCCATTAGAATCCAAACGGGTTCAGTCCAGCCCGTTTAATACGGGATTAAACGGGTTGAGGCACGAATATAGACTAGTCTGCACCTATAAAAAAATAAATAGATGGGATATAGGTTGACTATTGGGTTAATCTAATCCGCCTATTATTCACCCCTAATAGGCATATAGAAAGGAAGGAGAGAGGCCTAATTTGTAATTACAAGACTCTCTCTTTCGGTTTCACTGTTGTGTTGAGCATTCTTCGATGTCGACTTTTATTATACTGTTTTTGCTTCGATATGACCTCTTTCTCAAGCTGGCCACCTCTCTCTCTCTCTCTCTCTCTCTCTCTATTTTGTTTATTTCCCCTCTCAATAATTTTCTCATTTTCCTTTTTCTTGGGTTACTATGATCAAGTTCTTGTTTTTTTTTGGTTACATAAGGATCGTGACTTTCTTTATTACATAATCCCAAAAATTATTGATTTTGCTGTCTTTTATATCTCTCCTTTGTTTGAATTCACTAAAGTCTGTACTCTTTTCAGTATTATTGGGTTTATTATAACTTAACTATTTATTTTAAAAAAAATTAAATTTTATTTTAAAGAGTTTTTTAAACTAAGGGCACTTAAGTCTCAAAATATTTTTGTCAAATTTCAAGTCGGTAAAATGGTAACCAAAGCGTAGGACCCATGTATTAGACATACGTGTAATCTTTTTAACACTTATTTTTTTAATAAAAACTGTCGGACGTTTATATTAAAGATCATAAAATAATTATAAAAATTGCTAAAAATTTTCCCATTCAAATTCCTATCATAAAAACAAGTCTAAATTTTTTTAAGAACACAGAATCTATAAATAAGTACAAATCATATTTAATAAGTATAATTTTTTTTAGTTATATATAAATATAGTTTACTTCTAAGATATTTGTCAATAATAAAAACAAGTTACATTCCCGGAATAAGGGTTGCAATTGTTGATGTGTTACATATACTCTATTTTATAGATAAAACGTAAGACATATTCATATAAATGTGGTATCCCTTTGTTCTTAAATAAATTTTAAGTAATTATTTTGGCAATAAAATTTTTTTAAGCAATTTTTTATTTAAAAGATACCTGATATAAAGAAAGATACAGAGTAATTGAGAGATATAATAATACTTTATATTAAGGGAATAATCAAGCAGTTGCAAATGTAATAATATAATATGTCTATGATCCAAAGATTATCACCATTACAATGAACGGTAAAAACACGTTAGATTTCACCCAGCAGAGCCAAAGATTACTGCGCAAAAACATTTTGTTTGAAAAATACAGATGGAGAAGGCTGGTTTAGTGTGAAAAAAGTTGTATAATTTTGATTATCTTTAAGACTTTAATGATTAGTGCCAGCATTATTATTATTATTAATGAGTCATAATCATTGTCGGGATGAAAATAATTAAGGCACAATAAATGGGACTTTATCACGGCTTTTAAGTGTCTAAGATCTATAAAACATGCATAATTTTTCTAATGGAATGAACACCATAATGCCTTCTTCTGAAAGTGTAGTAATTTGGCCATGAACGACGCATCCATTATTTGTTTACCACTTTAATCATCGATCATGTCTCCTGAGTAATCTTATTCGATGTACAGTGTAACTCTCCAGCACATGAGCGACCCACGATCAAAACCCCCCTGCCATTCTTGTAATTATGACCAAAAAGCAGGGGTAATCATGATTCATACGTCATCTTTGATGGCAACCCGCACTACCTCATCACCACCATTCCCAACCCCACCACCTGTTCAGATTTCAGACCCACCAAACCAATACTCTCTCTCTCTCTCTCTCTCTCATACGGACTCTGTTTCAGAATTCCAGAACCCGACAAAAGCAACCTCTGCGCCTCTGAACCCAGTGGCTCCCTCTGTAATTTCCTTAAAAATCGCTCCTTTTTTCTGATGAGGCGCACTTTAGCCCTTGCATTTATTTTCTGAGAGAGAAGGGAGGGACGAGAATATCGCGCAGTTCACAGACACAGCGATCCCTGAAGTTGAAGACGACCTAACCAACCTCTCAGCGACATACCAGCTATCTCAATCTCACTCTCTTCCGTTCCCTCTCACGAGCATAACTCATAATATTCTCTTACCCTGTTTTCTTGTCTGCTTCATCTTCTATAGTTTTCCCTTCTGATTTTTTGTTTCCTTGAGCTAGAATGGAGAATATGATTGCTCTTTACAAGCTTGAAGCTCGTGGGATAGTGTAGATTCTCCCAGTCCTGCGCTTTTCTTTCTCATTCGTCCTCAGCTCGCTTTTTCAACCTCCCTCTCTCCTCTCTCTCTCCCCCTTTTACCCTCTCTTTCCACAACTTCCTCTGCTGGAGGATGGCCTGCCGGACACTGATCGTTGGAAACTTGGATCCAGAGAGAAAGAGAAGTGGCGGACTGAGGACTAAACAGGCGGGAAGAGGATCGTGCCGTGGTAGTTAGAACAGGGGGAGCCAAACTTGCCGGGAAATGCATCATCTCCGGTTTTGACCTCCACCCATTTTCTTGTTTCGTGTTGCATGCTAGTGTTAATCCATTATTAGTTCGGGAGAAAAAACTTTTTTCGTGCTTTTTTATCCCGTCGTTGAAACGATGGGGTTGTTGTTGAAAGAAGCCTTGAAGACCATGTGCGGCCGGAATCAATGGTCTTATGCTGTGTTCTGGAAGATCGGCCGCCACAATCCTAAGTAAGTGCCATGACTGGTTAATTGAAAGATATATGAAAACAAAGGCAAATACTCGGAATTAATTAGTTCGTTTTCCCTCTCATACTTATTCTTCTTTTATGTGTTTATCTGTTGTATGCTTTTTTCTTCCTTGTATTTGTTTTTTAGTTACGAGTTTGGAGAAAAGGATAAGAAAAAGGTTTTCTCTGAATTTATCTGGCTAGATTCAATGGAAATTCTGTGTTCCAAGTACTCAAATCAACAATCAACAATATTAGTAAATATTCGCAAGTGTATTTAGTATATACACTTCTAGCGCTAGTGCTTTCCTGAAAACCAAACGGGGTATCACATATAGAATTCGTATCAGATTCTATTTTGGTCTGAGAGGACTGAGGTTTATGGGATTGGTTCGTTTCCAAGGTACGATTCACTTGTTAAGGCCTTATTCGTCGCTGCCTTCTTGTAGTCCATTCTTATACTGCTCTCCCTTCGTTCATATTTTGGAACTCTATGCTTTGGTTGCTTCTGTTGTCTACGAGAATATTTATTAATAAAGATTCATGTGCATTGGGTTTGAAGACGCACTATTGGATTGATTATCTGTGGACGAATCTACTGATTCAGAACTTGTCTTCCTTAGTTGGTTCTATTCGGTCTTATTTTCTTGTACTATTAAGAAAAATGCCATCTTTTTCCTTCAACTGGGGATAGGTTAATCTGTTAATCTATCTTTCTCATGCAAAGGCTGGCCGATGCTGTTATGAAGCATCACTTTAGCTAGCGCACTGTGTAGTTATAGCAGCTCAAGTAGATGTTGAAGAAGATTCACATTTGATTTGATTTTGATTTCTGCCTACATAATATTTATGTTTGATTTACCATGGTGGTTTGACTTGGCAGGCTGTTAATATGGGAAGAATGCTATTATGAATCGTTGCCTTGTCCCTTTCCTCCAAACAATGATAGAACTGGGGCATCTAACTTGCCCTTCGGAGGTTCGGAGGGCGATAGAGTATGTTCCTTGATTAACAAAATGATGGTGAATAATTCAGTCAATATTGCTGGAGAAGGGTAGGCAAATTCTTTTTTCACCTTTTTCATGTGACATTTCCTCCCCCTCCCCCTTGGCCTGATATCATATCCTGAGTATGGAGCGCTTTTTCTGCCATCCCAAAGTATTTCAAGTGCTGTTCTTCTTTTGCTTATATTCAGGATAATTGGACGGGCAGCGTTCACGGGAAATCATCAATGGATTCTTTTGAACAATTTTACTAGAGCTGCATATCCACCAGAGGTATAAAGTCGTTGATCTAATCTTAGTGATGCTATAACAGAGCTCTGATATTGTGGAAAATGTAATTAGATGACGATGAACTTGTCAATTTATAATGAAGATCATATGGGCTTAGCCCCTTTGTGCTGAAATACTAAATAGTATCTTTTCTTTTTCCCCGGAAGGGATAGACTCGGAGCATATGTACTTATGAATTTCATTTTGATTTCGTTTGTTGGTGCCTTTTTCTTAGGTATACAATGAGGTGCATCATCAATTTTTGGCTGAAATACAGGTTTGTGGTTATCTTCATTCCCCACATTTTGCTGCAAATAAATTGTAACATACTGTTTCATAATACCATATTGTATTATCTTGCAGACCATAGTGTTTATTCCCGTGCATCCTCATGGGGTTGTTCAACTTGGTTCTTTCTTGGCTGTGAGTACTTACTTCTTTGGTTCTGTAATTTTAAGATACGTGTTGTACTTTAGAAATTGTGTCAAACTGCTTATTTAAGGTGAGAGATCAGAGGAGTTCAGCTGGGTCAAGAATGGATTCTCTGATCCTTTGCATCAGTCTAGGACATACATTATCAAACCAACCATTCTAGCGAGTCCTTACAATTTAATGAGATCATTGTTCTCATATAATCAGCTCCGTGATCTGAATATTACTCAAGTGACCTATGAATTATTTGCTTATATCTTTCTATGGTTTCCTTACACCATTTGTGCCTTCGACTAGTCAATAGCTTGACATATAAGCTGGTTGATGCTGTGGTAGATTGCCATCTGTTTTGCAATTGGACCATGTATCTGTCCGTACTTCCTAGTATGATGCAGAGATTTGGTAGTTTTTGTTTGCTCTTCCCTAGTTTTGAGCATTTTGGCAAATTCTTCATTATTCATGAAGCCCAACAAATTAGTTTCTATTGGTTTCTCTCCACTAGTCCACTGTTTCTTAACTAATATGACATGTCTGATTGCAACAGATAATGGAGGATGTTGGATTTGTGAATGATGTAAGGAGTTTAATCTTTCAATTGGGATGTGTTCCTGGTGTTCTTCTATCTGAAGATTATTCTTCAAAAGTTTCTGCTCAAGGTCTTGGTGCAACTGTTACTGTTGGGGTACCTGTGTCAGTAGATCTGCCAGTTACCTCAGATTGCAGCCCCTCTGTGGCTAGTGGCTCCAACCAACAAAGCAATTTATCTCACACTTCAAACTCCGTTGTTCACCAATCTCTACCACACAGGGAAGAGGTAAATAATGGCCAGGTTTCTGTATGGACACATCAAACCCCTAACCTGACTCAGATGTTGTCCGAGTACCATGATAATCTCTGCCAACCTAAGGCAATTCCAGTATCAAAACCAAACTTTACTGGCCTATCAGATAATAGAGTTGTGGAGGCACAAGTGATAACCTCAAATCTTAAATCATGTCCTCAACAACCTGCATTCAATGAATTGAATGAGGTTGGCCAATCAAGTCTGAGTGACTACAGCATGAAGTTTAATGAACAACAAACTTTATCTGGTAGTGGGAGTCAGAATTACGTCAATTCTCTTATAAATGCATCAAGTAATTTTAGCATGACTCAAATGAAGACAAACGGAGGCCATATGCCTGACCATAGTCAAAATTTTGTTAGTACTCCATTACTTGGAGGAATCCCGATTCATCGTGGAATGAGTAACCTGTTGAGGTCAAGTTTTATTAACACCTCTGTTTCAGAACCTCCCAAAGTTGGTGCTGCTGATTTTTCTGGAACTCATAAAGTTGGGACTGGACTTCAAAATGATGATTCAACTAAAATGGGGGCTTTTACTTTCCCTTATGTTGCAAATCAATTAGATGCTTGTGACAGGCCTCTGGAAAGCTCTGATCAGAAGAATCTTCCCTGTTATTTTAAGTGTGCTCGTGACAAGTTGGGTCGAAATGATCAAATGATAGATGGTGATTTGTTTCAGGCCCTTAAGATCCCATCTCTTCATCTTGAGGAGCATGTGCCCATGAGTGATCAAATTATGGGTTTTGGCAATGGTTCCCCCAATAATGATGTTACAACTGAATCTTTCACAAAGCAAGAAGCTTATGCTCAATCTTCATCAGGAGATGACCTATTTGATGTTTTAGGTGTGGATTTTAAAAACAAAACACTGAATGAAAACTGGAATAAGTTGCTTTCTGATGAAACAGATGGTAATGTGATAGTCCTGGATAAGAAGGCAGCATTTATGAATATGCAGAGCTTAGACGCTGATTGCTATTCAGTTAATGAGACAGTATCAGATAGTGGCATTTTCTCTGGGAGGGGCACTGATCACCTTTTGGATGCTGTGGTCTCAAGAGCTCAATCTGCTGTGAAACAGGATTCTGATGGCATGTCTTGCAGGACAACCGTGACTAGGATCAGCGGTGCCTCTGTTCCCTTTTCTTCCCACAAGCAGGTTATGTCAGATCATGCCCTTGGTGGATTGTTGAACTTTCCCAAGACTGAGGGTAAATTAAGTGCTGCAGAAACTTGTTCTCTTCGGTCTGGTTGTCACAAGGATGATGCTGGAAACTGTTCTCAAACTACTTCCATTTATGGCTCTCAACTCAGTTCATGGGTTGAGAATGTTGGCAATGTGAAGCGTGAAAACAGTGTTTCAACTGGATACTCTAAGCGACCAGATGAAGTTGGCAAATCAAATCGCAAAAGGCTTAAACCTGGGGAGAATCCAAGACCTCGACCTAAAGATCGCCAAATGATTCAAGACCGGGTGAAAGAGTTGCGGGAAATTGTGCCAAATGGCGCAAAAGTAAAGTCTTTCTTGTGCTTTCTTATCTCTGCGTTGTTTCTTATCATAATATCATTTTCAGATACTGAATTTACCATTCCCAATATAACAGTGTAGCATTGATGCGCTTCTTGAACGGACCATAAAGCACATGCTTTTCTTGCAAAGTGTAACAAAGCATGCCGACAAGCTGAAACAAACAGGGGATTCCAAGGTATAGCAAACACGCATTCTTGTCTTGTATGTTAGGCAGTTTTTCCTGCAATAAAGTTTACAGTTGTTGTGTTCATATATTTTATCATGAACAGATTGTGACAGGAGAGTTCTTTCTTTTCCTAAATATGCAGATTATCAATAAGGAAGGTGGGCTGCTTCTAAAAGATAATTTTGAAGGAGGGGCTACATGGGCATACGAGGTTGGCTCACAATCCATGGTTTGCCCTATCATAGTTGAGGATCTTAATCCGCCTCGTCAGATGTTAGTGGAGGTAGTGAATCATGCTATGTGGATTTATAACGCTCTTGGACCTTATAATTATATCTGTATCACTTAGTTGATCCGTCCACGTGATTACTGTTAACAGATGCTTTGTGAAGAACGGGGTTTCTTTCTGGAGATAGCTGACTTGATCAGGGGAATGGGTTTGACCATTTTAAAGGGGGTAATGGAAGCTCGAAATGACAAGATCTGGGCACGCTTTGCTGTGGAGGTAATACTCTAGTTAAGGGAATGTTCTTGCCATTCCAATCATAACCGGTTTGATAGTTGTCTAGATTGCAAATTATAATGATATATATGGCTTGCTGATTTTAGTGCTAGTTACTTACCCACAAGTTGTGCAGGCGAATCGGGATGTGACGAGGATGGAAATATTTATGTCACTGGTTCATCTTCTGGAACAAACAACGAAGGGTGGTGCAGCGGCATCTACACTGAACGAAAGCAACATGATGGTTTATCACTCCTTCCCACAACC
Organism: Leucaena leucocephala; assembly: GCA_037074615.1. Classification (NCBI taxonomy): domain Eukaryota; kingdom Viridiplantae; phylum Streptophyta; class Magnoliopsida; order Fabales; family Fabaceae; genus Leucaena; species Leucaena leucocephala. Next base: position 2,386,277 of record CM073546.1, on the reverse strand, counting down.
TACTCAGATACCTGCAACCGGGATACCTGGTAGTTTGCAATGAAACCTCCTGACATATAGATTCCTTGGCCTGGAAGTGTTGGGAGCGAGTCTGGTATTTTATTTGCTTGACTGACATCAATTCCAGTCCAAGACTTAACCTTGTCTAACTGTTTTACATCTCTCATATGACCTCATTGTGTAGGGGGATGTATTTAGTTAGCGAAGAACGATGCGAGATTAAATATTTAATCCTATATGTGTATCCTTAGTGTGTTTCTTCTGGTGCCTGCCAAGATTATCTTTATCCTGCTCTGGCAGTCTCCACTGATGCTATATTTTAGTGCAACTCTCAGATGACTATTTTGTACGAGTTTTCTTCTAATCTTCTTTTGTGGTTATGCGGTTGTGATTCAGATGTATAGGTAGTGTAGAATGTGAAATGAAGGGGGTATGTTGTGTTCATTGGATTAGGACTATGCACTTTTTTCTCCCCTTTTATTGGGTTGGTGATCTTGGTTTGTGCTATATTATGACCCTACATGTGTTATTATTATTTTTTAATAATATTTTAATTTTAGGGTTTGTGGCTATTCTTTCTAGTATTAGTGTTTTTTCTAAGAATTGAACTTGAAATCTAGAAGGATCTAGCGGGGTTTTATAGTACTAGATCAATTTTATATTGGTGCCCTACATGGGTCATTAATTTCAACTGTAGGTGTGGTTTGTATCATGTTGGAATCCATGCTTAGATGCTTCTCATTGTAAAGGGGCAATCTTTTTGACTCATCTCTATTTTTTATACTAGCAACTTGAAGATATAAGTAGGATTGAATATGCAAAACTTTTATTTAAAGTTTTCATAAAACTAGACTATAAAGGCATAGATTTTAAATATATGGCTATTATAAGACTAAACTAGATTATAAAGTTATTGACTCTAAATATATGGCTGTTAGGAGAAACTGGTTTATTCGTTTGTTTTTATCGTCTTCTAAAGTAATTATAAGCGTCTTATTTCGTAATGTTTTGAAAATAATAGTAGTTGAGGCTCACTCGGATAATTTGAGGTGACAGGATGCCATGTCACTGGAATTATTCAGCTAATGACTCCATAATATTTAGGAAGGGGTCTGGATTTCAACATATGATCTTCATGTTGACCCATTTCTACTTTTATGGTCGTTATACGCAGGGTGGTTGTAAACAAATGTAATGAAATTATTTAAATAGTGACGCAACATGATATTTTTGTTTTTTTTTGCCCACTTTTAGAGTTTTATTTTCTGACTATATTTGGATTATATTTATGTCTTGTATTTAGTTATAGTAGGTGAGTTTTCTAATAAGAATTTTTATTATATGTCAAGATTTGTAATTTAAAATTGTGTAAATTATATTGAATTATTTATCATTTAAATTAATTTCTGTTGGTGTGACGCTACGTGACATGTTTGACCAAAACTTCGTCCCGTTTATAACCTTACTTGCAAGTCACAACTTAACTTAAAGTATGCTATTTATTTAACTGGGCTCATCACGAAATGAGTTTGGGTGCCTATCAGATTTGGACTCTCTAGATTTAATTTTTTTTAAACTGATATTTTCTAAATAAAAACACTTTTTTTTTTAAAAAAAATGATAATTAAGAGATAATCTTTATTTTGTAAATGTTATTCATCTCAACTAGTTTCTAATAACTTTAGTATAAAATCAATGAAACCTAAGGGAGTGTTATTCTTATCGTTAGGTCTTCGAGTTGATGTGAATTTTTTTGATATAGAATAAAATCGAATAAAATGATAAGATCCATAATGTTGAGCATTAAATTTTTGAATTAAGATATAGTTTCATCCCCTCTTTTTCTTCCATTTGCGCTTTCCCCAATTTTCATTTTCAGTATTCGCTCCCTCTTCCTTAATAGTTATAGAACTTTTCAGTTCAAACATAAAAATTGGGTTAAGATTTATTCCTGAAAACTAAAAGTAATTTAATTTTTTTTTTCATATCCAAAAAACTAAGTAAATGTATAATGTTTGGGAAGAAGTATGGAGCCAATAATTACAGTGATTGTAGTATTTAATTATTTATACTTTATAGAGTATTGTGGGGTTATTTTATTCAAGAGCTTTTTGTTTTTTTGTATAAGAATTTTTGGAAAGGGGTTGGCTTACCTATGATATAAGGGGAGGGCAAAGTCTCACTTTCTCATAGGCAATATCAATATTAGGCAAGACGAGCAGTTTAATACTCTCAAATGTAAACTTAGGCACATAGAAATTAGGATGCCTCTCCAAACGACGCAACTGAAAACACAATAAAGTATTACTTCTAAAAAATCAAATACGCTATAAATAATTACATATCTCATCTATTTATCAGTTAAATATATGGCCAATGGGTTATTTTATTCAAGAGTTGTACCCATGTTTGGTCCCTTTTTCGTGTAAGCAAAGCTTTGTATACTTTTCACTCGCCCAAAAAATAAAGTTGTCTGCTCGTTGTGATACCTTTTAGGATCCCTTCTGCCAAAAGGATCCCAAGTTACCTTTCCACGTTACTTACTAAGTATCTAAACACATTTACAAAGAAGAAGAAGAAGAAAGAAAGAAGTATTTTTATTAAAATCTGATTGTGCCCAAAATTTGGCTATGCCCACACTAAAAATGGACCATAGGCTCAAGAAAATAATGGTCTAATTATTGAATTTTGGAATATATTTCTTTAATATTATATTGTCAATAATTTTTTTCAATATCTATTTAATTAATTATGTAAACTAAAGTTACGATAATATATTATTGGCCGGAAAAGAAAAGGCTTGTGAATTGTGATTATTTATATGCTTGAGGAAATATAATTTAAAAGAAGTTCATGAGACGAGGGAATCATATAGTTAAGAATTAAGTGCCTGTTTGGCAACAATTTTTAGGAATCAATTTTAGCTAAAATCTCGGTTTGAGAAAATTTCACATAAACATCAATTTTTGTCCTGAATTGATTTTGGACAAAACCATAGCTTGAAACCATGGTTTTGAATAAGGTAATAAAAATAGTTTTTGAAATAGTAAAAAAGCTTATGGACTATCCAATTACTATTTTACCCATACTTTTTCTTATACCCTCTCTCCTCTTTCATCTCTCTTCTTCATCCTATCTCCTCTTTCCTCTCTCTTCTCTACACTCTCTCCTATTTTTTTCTACCCTCTCTCCTCTCTCATATTTTAATCAAATCATACTCTTTTTGGTAATTTATCAATATAAAAAGTAATTCTACTACTAATTATCTAAATATCTCTATTCCCAAAATCTATTCTCCAGAAGCTAATCCAAACATGCCATAAGAAAACTAGGTTATTCGGTATATGATAAAGCGCTATACTCTAAAAAGGTTAATTTACAATATTTAATAGTTCAAGATTTATAGAAACGCCCCAGGAAATTTCATCTTGTTATGAAACTAAGAAAATATAATTCAGAAATGGGAATATGAGATGAGAAAGATGAACAAAACTTGAGAGCAACAGGATGATTAATAGATGTGCCCATTCACTGTGCTTTATGGTTGCCGTATTTATACTTCACCTAATCAATGTTATGCCCAGAGATCCCTCATCTTGTGGGTTTAACTAGCAAAATGTTAAGATATATAACTATTTAAAGCAAATTTAATCTTTAGAAAATACTATTTTATTGTGATTCTAGAGGCATCATACCTTTTGGGTGCCTAGATTTACGCCTGGGGGTAATTGACGACTCATATCCGATATTAGTATCACCTAAGAGGAAGAAAGACTTTATCTTACTTTTAGATCGTGGGTGAATCCGACCCATTTTTAAAAAAAATTGTACTCAAAAAAATATTATGCATAGAGTTGCCAATAAGGGCGCGAGTTCAATTCTTGCTATCATTGTGAGAGTTTCTTTAGTAGCTGATCTTATAAATCCCCTGTAAGCACTTTCTGAGTCCTGGGGCTATACTTTAGTCTTAATAGCAGACTGATACTAAACTCACCTAAACTTTTTATATCAAAGAAAAAAATATTATGCACGTAGCTTAACCATATGTTTAGGTGGGAAGAAAATTAGGGAAGAAAGAATATTAAGAAAAGTGATAAGAAAATTGGGAAGGGAGTACTAGGATGAAAAAATTCTTAAAATAGTAAAAAACTAATTTATTATTTCCTCTTTAATTTTTAACATAGGGTAAGAGTTTTTTCGTTCATACTCTGACTCTTTTTTTTACTTTTACAGTTATACATGAAGAAAAATATTTTCAAAATCCATTCCCAAAAAGCTGTATGTATTGATTCATCAAATACTATTTGAACATGAATACAGAGAGATCAGGAAGAAGATACAAGAGCCATATATATATATATATATATATATATATATATATATATATATATGTGCTTGCATAAAGATGAGCAAAGAAACAGGGATGACATGGAAGAAATTATCAGTCACGAACCCTCCAAATCTGTTAAATATTAATTTGCCAGGGATTAATTTAAACCCATTCTATTAATCTAGATTTAATTAACATCCTCACATTCAATAGTCTGTGGTCGAGTATGCTTGAGAACGCCGCATAAGCATCGTCTACGTTCCAGTTTGTTCACACTCAACTTGAAGTTTGGTTGAGCTTCAGGTTAATTAACATCCATTCATTATCATTAATTTAAACATCTAAATATACTATGTACGTGTACGTACTGGCAAGTACGCGTTCATCTGTGTTTGGCAGCATTAACCAGACAACAAATCAAACTTGAACAACAATTTCAAACATTCACTATGTATATCCTCAAAAATCAAAATAAAGCAACTTACTGTCACCCATATATATATTTGTGAAGCTTTTTGACTTTTATGCACATCGTGTGTGTGTGTGTGGGTGTGGGGGATGATATCATCTATCACTACCTCACTAGTAACCTTGCATTTTTTTTAATGTGAGTGTGTGTGGACGACATGTGAATGCAACCCATATTGATTAAAATTTTGACCTGATTCATCAGACGCCCACCTGTATCAGCTATATATATATACATAGCCATTGAACAATGGCATCAATTAAATGTGGTTTATAGGGCGATTTATTTAATGAAGAACCATGCTATGTTAATTTCTTTACATCATTAAAGTCGCATCTAAATGGAATATCCCTACCTATAGCTTCAAGTTGATTTAACCAACATCGTATAACATGAAATTTATAAAAAGCAAGCAACAGTCATAAACAATATACAGCTCATTTCATCTTCGGTCTAGTAGTTGAGGCCAACATGTTGGCAAGTGTATGTGTGTTTGATTCTTATTCTATCTTAACCTTGTCTTAAAATATGACTTTTGGGTAATCTAAAGAGGTTAATAGACAATTATGAAGTGAATTTATAATTTCACGAATTACCTCCCATTAAGCTAATTTTAGCTGTGTCCAACAACACTTCGAGTCATTTAATAATGAATTCTCTTTAATAAAAGGCAAATGGTTGTGGATTAAAAAGTGAAGCCGCACTGATAGAGGCATCGAACCGCCCACTGCTCTCTCCCTCTAGCTTGATGCAAATTGGCTTTTATATATATTATTGTCAATCGAAGTGTACGAGGCACTGCTTTTTTCATCTTTGTTTCAACAGGAGGAAGACAAGTTGACAAAAAAATGCCAACAGAAGACAACAATTAACGCTGGTACGGAATAACTTTCTATTATTTCTAATATAAAATTTGCGTATTTTTATATATACTACATTAATTAAGTGGAATATTCTTTTTCAGGTTCATGCAATATCAAAGGAAGCTACGTATACACGTATGTGTCTGAGATGTGCACTCACTTTGGTGGAGGGGGAGACAATAAGCGCAATTCACTTATCAGCCGCCAATACAACATTATAAATAAGGCACAACGTTGGACTCTGTCTCTATATATGTTATGTGTTACTACTTGCTTCTTCCAATAACTGCGAAGACAACAATGGCCTCTCCAGCTCCAGAAAATGTCACTAACTACGGTGCTTCTCATGGAACGCGATGGCTTAGGGCCTTGCCTTGTAAATCATTGCATGTGCTTCTGAGATTTGGAACGAAATCAGCCAAAATAGCGAAAGATGATCCCCGAAGAGTCACTCATTCTCTGAAAGTAGGCTTGGCACTCACCGTCGTTTCCTTGTTCTTCTTCCTCCGCCGTCTTTATGACAGTTTTGGCGACAACGCCCTCTGGGCCGTCATGACTGTCGTCGTAGTCATGGAATTTTCTGTCGGTTAGTTCTCTTTCAAACAACGACTAAGTTTCATACTCATTTAACCACAAGATATCAACAATAATCTATATATTCTATTACTAATGATGATGCAGGAGCAACTCTGGGAAAAGGCCTGAATAGAATGTTGGCGACCTTGCTAGGAGGTTTTCTTGGGGTTGCGGTTCAACAATTATCAACTTTGTCTGGGGAAAAGCAGAAGCCTATCCTAATTGCACTCTTCCTCTATATCATAGGTATATATTTCAGTTCAAAGATTATAAGAAATATGAGATACAATTAATTAATGACGATATGGTTAACTTATGATGTGTTTTGTAGGGGCGCTTATAACGTTTATGAGATTTTTTCCACAAGTGAAGGCGAGATATGATTATGGGTTAACAATATTCATATTAACATTCAGCCTTGTATCAGTATCTGGATATCGAGAAGATCAGATACTTGATCTTGCATTCAGGAGGCTTTCAACCATCATCATTGGCAGCTTTATAGCTATCATTATCTGTGTTTTGTTGTTCCCTGTTTGGAGCGGCGACGATCTTCACAATCTGCTAGCTACTAACTTGGAAAAGCTTGGCAATTTCTTGGAAGGCTTTGGAACTGATGACTTAAAACCCGAGAGTGAGAGATCCTTTTCCAAAGAATATGAAAGTGTTCTCACCTCTAAAACCAGAGAAGAAACCCTGGTAAATAATCATCTGAAACCCTAGCCATAGCTATAGCACTTGCACATCTAAAAAAAGAAAAATCTATAAATATACTAATTTAGCTCAGTCAATATAATATCTCTCTTCTTCTAGGCCAATTTTGCAAGATGGGAGCCTTGTCATGGCCAAATAAGATTCCGCCATCCATGGCAGAAATACCTGGAACTTGGCAACTTAACACGGCAATGCGCTTATAAAGCTGAAGCTCTAGATGTTTATCTCAGGTCTTTGATCAAGGTGAGTTATATATATATAGCATATTGTTATTTAATAACAAATATGAATTAATATGTCAACCTAATAATGATGAATTATCTCCCATTTTTTATGCAGACAAGTAATCAAGTTGGGCTCAAGGATTCGTGCCAATCTGCAAGCTTAGAATGTGGAAAAGCATTGAAGATGCTATCTTCATCAGTAAAATCAATGACTTGTTTACCATCAACAACAACGAAGGCTGGTATTGAAAAAGCAAAAGGTTCCATCGAATCGATTCATTCTGTTTTAAGATCAAAACCATGTTGGGAAGGCGTTGATGAGCTCAAGGAGATAGTGGCGGCTGCTGCAGTTACTTCACTACTCAAGGATATGGTGATATGCATCGAGAGAATCATCGAAGCTTTTGATGAACTTTCCAACTTAGCACATTTCAAGAGTTCTGTGAGGCTTTCCACAACCGTGACGACGCCAACTACTTCTTCAAAACCTCTACCTCTGCCTCGTGAGGGGATTATGGAGCCTGTTTTGGAATCTCGTGATGAATTAAGTTATTGGGCAGTCACAATTAACGATGGTTATTCTTCAACTTCAACGAAAGAAAAAGCCCAAGTGGTGCATCCATAGAAGCCATTATAAGGCAATGAATGAAAATGATGTGTTATTATTTTTCATGTGTATAATAATACACTGATTCTTTCATTCTACTTTTTCATGCGTAGATGTAATATATTGGAGTCTGGTATGTCTAAAGCTCTTAATTGTATCTGGATTGCCAAAATATGAGTTTGTGATATATATACAGCGATCAACCAATGCCTCCGCGTTTACGAACTAAGTATTAATAGCCCTCATTTACAAACTGAAGCTCATGAGTATATTGAAAAATGCTTAACAAAATTTATGTATTTTTTAGGTATTTAATAAAAAAAACATAATCAGATCCATTTCATCCCTGTTTAGCTGCATATTATTAAGTCACTAAAAATCTTCTAAAATAATATTTTTTTAGGATAACATATATTACTGCTCACAAAAAAAATCGGTCCATGTATTACTCGTCAAGATATTTGAATTAGTGCTCTAGAAAAAGTATATGGATGCAGTAAGAAACTAATCAGGAATAATTATTTATTGTACAAGGCATGACTAATCATGAATGCCTCTTAGAATAAAGTGATAGGGCACGCGACAACGCATCCATATTTACAAGGACGACCAGCTAGTGAGTGAACTGTTTTTGAGTTTTCTTTATATGATATATAGATTCTCTTCTGGAACCTTTGGTAGTGATTAATATAAAAATATAGAAACGCACTTTAGCTTATGTCAAAGAAATCAATTATCATCAATAATCTTACTGTTATTTACAATTATTTTAATGTAGTTGGCGAGGATAGGAGAGGTCCATGAAATCATTAGCTTACGCACTACTAACGCTCGCAACGTTTGGATCCAAAATTTGCCACAATATATATACTAGTGCTTTTAGATATAGAAAGAATCATATTGAGCCTACAGCCTACAGTTTGTGATCGATGAATTATATTCATAATACTCTGTTTTATCTTCACTTTTTAATATAAGAGTTAATTAATTTATTAAAAGATATTAAATAAATTATTTAATTATTATAACTAAATCTAACTCTTAAAATGAATCCATATTATATACTTTTTAATCTATTTAAATTGGTTAATTAATTTTTATATTAAGGATAAAAAGGAATAATTAGTTAATTAATTTATTAATCACAAATGGGACGGTGCTGTTCAAGGAAGGACTATGATCATTAGGTAAAATTCGTCTTACCCTCTAACAAAAAGGGCACCTTATATATAGTCATAAACTATGGGTATTAATTAAAGTAGCATTTAAAGAGAAGTTAGTGGCGCATTAATCACAAATGGAAACATCTCAATATTATTGCCTTTTGAATTTTCTCCCAAAGGTATATCAGTGCATAAGGATCGTACTGTATTCTCTCCTCACTTATTATGGATCGCAATCATTTTTTTTTTTAAATACTGATCCATTTGAGATAGTTGATCGGAAAAGGGTGCAAATTAAAGGTTAATTCAACTATATATGTAAGACATTAATCCTGAGGTGTCAATTACTATAGCATGACTTAATTAACTGGAGTAATGAATCTAAAGGTGTTTCATATGAAATGCTGACTGTGGCACTAATTAACTTAGGGGTGCCACCAAAAACTACTGTAATTAAAAAGGTGTTTGGGCGAGAAATTAACTTCTTTTTATAAGAACCCCGAGCGCGTATCAAGGGGCCAACATGGTGTCTTATCAAAAAGGAGACCAAAGCTGCTTATCGACAGAGCATCATCATTAACAAAGAATGTTGGTTGTTTAGTACTGTATCTAGAAGGGTTTCTTCAGATTGTATAATTAAGAATGTCGTTGTGTGACAGCTTTTTTTTATTTTTAAACAAGGCACTTTGGAGACAAACAAAGGCATGCGCCGGCCGACCTAACATCTATATTGTTCTCTCTCAGTGGAAACCCTAAAAAAGGTCTCTTATATTCTTTTTCCTACTTTCGATTCTGTGGGTCAAAAACCATTAGGTATAAGCGAATAATAAAGCATGATCTTGTTAGGTTCCGTGCAAGTACTTGAAAAATATGAAGTCAATATTGTAATTAATACTAATAATGTCGAAAGGCAATTTGATGACGGCCATCGTTTATAATATTCACCATCGTTACTTGGTGTTTACACTCTGCAAATATAAGGTCTAGGAATTTAGTCACATCACGGATTTCTATAAGGATATGATAACTATTAGATGCCAAAAAAAATTAAAATATATTAAATATAATATTATATTCATATGAACTAAAATTTAAAATATCATATTTAAATAATTAATTTTTTTACTATAATTAACGCGTATTAATATAGTGAAAACATCAATTTAATAGGTGATAGCTTAATCAAACATGTGTGTGTGATCGATAAAGTGGGTAGTTGAATTATTAATATAGAACTTCAACGCACTTGTTATTGCTAATTTATGTTTATTATTTAACCAACTACAATAATAATAATAATAATAATAATAATAAAAAAGCCCCATATATCTATCAATCCTCACTAGCAACCCCCAACACATGAGATGATAATAAGTAATAAAAGGTGAGATGGACGTATTGAATTGTAAATTTGTCGCCTGTCGTCATAAGTTCACATTGAAGTACATTTGTCGGCAATCGACTTCCTCGTTCTGTGCTTTACTTGTCTTTTTCATTAATCCCTTTCACTCTTTTATTAAACTTTTTTTTTAGTGTTTGAAATTGAACCCTCTTAATATAATTAAACTTTCATATTCTAACAAAAATTATAATGTATATCCATGCTATAGTAAGTGGAAGATTGTAATAACTTGGGTTAAAAGGATAAACCTTCATATCGGGTGTCGTTTATACTTTATAACAAAAAAGCATATTTTTAAATATTTTTATTAAAACAATTTAAAACCCCTCTCCCTATAAAAAAGGACCCACACACAAGCACAAATACCCGCGCTTACCCTTAGTATCTAAGGGAAAGGAGATATGGAGTGCCATTGAATTAACACTAAGGAAGGTACTTACATATCATATGGGCACTGGAGAACTCGGTATGTATCTGAAATGTACAGTCACTTTACGGATACATGCCACGGTAAGAGAACGAACCTGTTGCATTTTATATGTGCATCTTTTATTTATCATCAATTAACGCATTAAATATATATATTTTTTATATCATTTTTGTTAATAAAATTAAAAAAAGCACAATTTTTTTTTTTAAAAAAAATGCAACAGATGTACTTGATGATGGAGGGGCAGATGGCATGGGACCTCAATTTTGCTTTAATTTCTTAGACTGACTTGACAAAGGAAGAGCGAAATAAATTTCAGCAGCCAGCCAACACAAATTGAATGGGCCTCATGGGCATTAATTAGGGCTCTGCCAAAGGCCCAAAAATAAGCCTAAAAAAGCCACTCTCCATCATACACACAAATAATGTTTTATGTCTAAACTTTTCAATTAGGACATTGTAAGCAAGTAAGGGTAACCCATAAACGAAGCCCAACTTTCATTAGTTTACTAGATCCTACTCACAAACCCCAATTATCTTGATATCCAAATTAATATTAAAAAATGTAATCTCATAAGTCATTAGTTTAAAAGAACATCGTAATTAATCTTGCAACCACTAGACGCTAGTGAATTGTGCTATACTTTAAAAGAATTAGTTAATTTTTTTTAGATAAATTAAAATAATTAAATAAATCATTTAATTATAATTAAATTTATTTTTTAAGATAAATTTATGTTATATACTTATTAATTTATTTATATTAATTACTTAATTATAATATTAATTATAATTAATTAATTAATTTAATCATTTTAATTTATTTAAAAAATTAATTAGGTGTTATAATTAATACAATGAAAAAATGTAATAGATGGTGCTTCAAGTTGTCCGTACAAATTAGAGGTTGGTGGGTTAGCTTTTAATAGCCTCCTTCGATTCTTGTGTCGGTTCTGACTCATTCTGTTGCCATCTCATTACTCGCTTATCCAACTTTTTCATACCGTTCTATGAAGAATTGCCCAAAATTAGTAGAATTATATTTAAAATAAGATTAATTAACCTTGAAGGATAATGAATGTCTCTCTGGTTAGTTATGTTGCTACTCCTTCTTATCTTATATATAATATTTAACTTTTCTTATATACATGCATACCCTGATTGAGAATAATTATAATTAGAGTACTGTTGTAATATTAAATATAAATATTAATTTATTAAATTGTGGGGATAAGTTTCTTACGCTATACATAATCTCTATTAGTAATATGACCTCTAGAACCATTTTTTTTATGAGTAGTTTTGTTGTGGTTGGTTGGGAGGAATATGTGAAGGTTGACATGGAGAGGGAGTGGGTCATCACCGACATACCCTCCACTTCCCAGATGTGTCAATAATATATATTAACGGAAAGTGACTCCCAACATATAATTTAGGTAAAGCAAAGTTGTGGGGTTATCATTATCTTCATTTTTATCTTCCAAAACAGAAGATCCTCTCTTCTTTTACTTCCATTTTATTGTGATACGCTCCAATACCTCAACCCACTTAATGCTTTTCTAATATATATTAAAATGAGAAAACAAAAACGAAGGCTAGATTTAAGTCACCGATGGAGGAGGAGGAGGAGCCGAGGGGGCTTTCACACTCTTTTTTTTTTTTTTTTTAAAAAAGGCAGTTAATCTTTAATCATGACTTGCTTAACCTTCAAATTATCACGTTCTTTCTATAAAAGTAATTGACACCCATGGAAAAATATTAATTATTATTATTTTAATAAAGGGAATACACCATTCCATTTGACTCGCTTTAGGAGACCTACTCCAGTAAATGTCCTCCTCACGCTATTTGACCACTCAAATCGCATTCTCTGATTTCCATTACAATGCTTTTGTTTTTTCCTTTTTACATATAACAACATGAATCCACTATTCAACTAATTCATGAGCCGTTCAAGCTCATGATTAGCCTGAAATACACCAGATGAAACCCAGACAGAGAGGATAAACTCTTCTAGGCGAACCAATCTGCTGTCATGTTCGACTAACCAACGACACATGTTGAAGAGCTTATTAAGAAGAATCTAACACGAGAATAATGTTTTTAAACTTCAGTCCACGCAGGATTCCCAGAAAATATTAAAGGAGGTAGAAGGAAATGAAAACTATGAACAGATATCTATGGATAAATAGAATGAAGAAAAAGGAAAATGCGTTGAAGTTCTTACTAAAACAGGAGAAATCATAAATATCATTATATTATATATGGCATGGCAGTAACGAACAAGTCGTTAGCCCAGGAAAGAAAAAAGAAAATAACGAACAAGTGGCTCTTTAAGCGACATTCATGTCTCGTTCTTATTCTTAAACTTGGTTATTAGAATCAAGAAAGAGTCAAAGAAACAAGAAACTGGATTCCTTAGGAAAATGGCGGGAATTGGTGGAAGCATCTTTAATCCAATTTTTGTAAGAAACCGACACATCAAGCTTACTATATTTATTTCCCCAATAAGCCGCCACCGAAGCTTTTTACACGCGCTCCCTATGGTCTTCAGTGGACCCCACCCCTGCCTCATATCAAGCCCCTAATCTCAATTACTTTGCGTCCTTTCCCATTAACATCCTCATTATATTACATAGATTTCTTTATATATATATTTTAAATCATATAAATAAAACCCTAAAAAATCCACGTTAGAATTATTTGTTGTATATATAATAATTAACAACGGTAATAAATTTGATATAGAATGCGGACAAGAAAAAGTTACTATATATGCATTGATTGCCGACTCAGAGAAGAAGATTGTGGTTGAGCGCAGGCAGGTGGGCCCACTTCATTCTTATAAAGAATATGGTAACTCCACTTGTAATTTTTTAAGGAAAACGATAAAAAAAAATACTATGAGGCAAAACAAAAGGAGAAAGAACAGCAAGAGAAAGCTGCAGAAATGAAGAAGTGAGAGAGAGAGAGAGAGAGATGGACTCACTGACACTCTCTTTTAGGGTTTGCCGCTTGGATTAAAAAATTTTCAGAGTGGAAGTTGAGAGAATAATCCTCGTTTCTGTGTCCTTATCTTAACTTTGGAACATCTGTTGTCTCCGGAATTCTTCTTCATCTTGGCGAAACTCAATTTCTTTATTCTAATATCCTGGTAAGACTACGACACACACGCCAATGTTCTGCTTCTGGCTTTCTGCGGCTTCTCTTCATCTGGGTTTGATCATTGGTATCCCATAATTACTGTAGAAATAATATATTGATCAATCTGTTATTGGGCTGTGAGATTGCTTGAAAAGTTCCTTCCTTGATCATTTGGTTTGTAGTTCTTTTCCCTTCCATTGGGAATAAGCCATGGGAATTATCCCTCCGAATTTCGACATTTTTCTCATTTTTTGCCTGATTGTAGTGGTATACGGTGCCACAGACCCAAATGATCTCAAAATTGTGAATGATTTCAAAAAAGGTCTGGAAAATCCAGAGCTTCTTAAGTGGCCAGACAATGGGGATGATCCTTGTGGTCCTCCTTCATGGCCTTACGTGTTCTGTGCTGGTAACAGAGTCACACAGATTCAGGCCAAGTCTCTGGGTCTTAAAGGAACATTACCTCCGTCATTTAACCAGCTCGCAGAGCTCTACAACTTGGGTCTTCAACACAACAAGCTTAGTGGGATGCTGCCTACTTTTAGTGGATTATCCAAATTGGAATTCGCATTCTTAAATGACAATCAATTTGATGGAATCCCATCTGATTTCTTTGATGGTCTCACGAGTATTCGTGATTTAGCTTTGGCAGAAAATCCATTGAATGCGAGTACTGGGTGGTCTCTTCCTGCGAGTTTAAAAGACTCAGCACAATTAACGAATCTTTCTCTTGTGCATTGTAATTTGGTTGGACCAGTACCTGATTTTCTGGGCACATTGCCGTCTCTTTCAAATTTGTTACTTTCATACAACCGATTGTCTGGCAGTATTCCGAGCAGCTTTGGTCAGTCTACTATGCAGGTTTTGTGGTTGAATAACCAAGATGGTGGTGGGATGACTGGTCCAATTGATGTTATTGCTTCAATGACTTCTCTAACTCAGCTTTGGCTTCATGGAAATAAGTTCACTGGGACAATTCCAAAGAGTATTGGAAATCTAACTTCCTTGATGGATCTCAACCTCAATAGTAATCAACTTGTTGGTTTGATTCCTGAAGGTCTGGCCAATATGGAACTTCGGAATTTGGTGTTAAACAATAACAGGCTCATGGGTCCTATACCAAAGTTTAAGGCTATAAATGTTTCTTATGATTTCAATTTCTTTTGTCAACAGAAGCCTGGCACCGAATGTGCCCCTCAGGTTACTGCTCTGCTTGATTTTCTCAGTAATCTGAATTACCCTTCAATGCTCACATTTCAATGGTCCGGTAATGAACCGTGTACTGGACCATGGCTGGGATTGAGCTGCAATCCCAAGTCAGAGGTATCGATTATTAACTTCCCCCACCACAGGCTCAATGGTACTCTGAGCACCTCACTTGCTAAGTTAGCTTCACTCCATGAGATCAGGCTTGGAGGGAATAATTTAACTGGCCAAATTCCTAGCAGTTACACTGAATTGAAATCTTTGAAGCTGTTGGATTTGAGTGATAATAACCTTGAACCCCCATTGCCAAATTTTCATGGTGTGAAGCTTGTTCTTGATGGCAACCCTCTTTTTTCCAACCAAACGGGAAGAAGTCCCCAGCCTATCAGCAGCCCACCACCTTCAAGTTCACAATCTTCACCTCACAACCCACCTCCATCCTCTGAAAGTCCACCTTCCCCAAGTCAGAGTTCAAGCTCAAATTCATCAAGGTCGGGACAAGTACAATCACAAGATGATAAATCTAGAAGATTCAGAACACTAGCAATAGTGGCTGGAGCTTCAATTTTTGCTATTGCAGCTATTTTGGCTATTTTCCTATCCATATATTGCTCAAAGAAGAAGAAGAAGCAAACCTTATTGGATGATTCCAGTTCCACTGTGGTTCATCCTCGAGACCCATCCAATCCAGATGTGGTTAAAATTGCAGTAGCAAACAACACTGCCGGAAGCCTATCATCGAATACTGGGACAGGTTCTTTAAGAAAAGTTAGCGGTGAATCTGAAAGCTCTCACCTGATTGATGCTGGTAGTCTTGTCATCTCTGTTCAAGTTCTACGTAAGGTTACCAAGAACTTTTCTCCAGAAAATGAGCTAGGCCATGGTGGGTTTGGGACTGTCTATAAAGGTGAACTAGAAGATGGGACAAAAATAGCAGTGAAGAGAATGGAGAGCGGAGTTATGAGCAGGAAAGCTCTGCATGAGTTTCAGGCTGAAATAGCTGTTCTTTCTAAGGTTCGTCACCGACATTTAGTATCTCTGTTGGGATACTCCATTGAAGGCAATGAAAGACTTTTGGTCTATGAATATATGCCTCTGGGTGCTCTAAGCAAGCATCTTTTTCATTGGAAAAGCCTGAAATTGGAGCCTTTGACTTGGTCACAAAGGCTTGTGATAGCACTAGATGTTGCTAGAGGAATGGAATACCTCCATAGTCTCGCCCGCCAGACCTTCATCCACCGAGACCTCAAGCCTTCGAATATTCTTCTTGATGAAAATTTACGAGGAAAAGTTTCAGATTTTGGCCTGGTGAAACTTGCCCCAGATGGTGAGAAGTCTGTGGTAACTACGCTTGCTGGGACGTTTGGATATCTTGCCCCTGAATATGCAGGTATAGCTTCTTTGAACTCGTTTCAACAGGGCCGAAGTTAATTAACTGCCTATTTTACAATATGATATTCCCTTGTTTTCCTCAGCGCACAATTCCGTCTAAGCACTTTACAAAAAACATGGTATCTAATTAATAGCATCTTGACACTTTTTATTGCTCAATGTTACGTTAGCATAAGGTTTTCAAAGAATTCTAGAGGACAGAAATTTGTGTGCAGTATGATTCTTGTATCCTTGGGGCTAAAATTAGACATCAAAGCATCATACTTATTAGATTCAGATATCGCAATATCTCTACACTTTAGATCTTTCTGTATTTTGCAATTTGTAGCATCTACATTTTTCGTACTAACGAAACGTTTCTCTGAGCTTCAGTGATGGGGAAAATCACCACGAAGGTTGATGTGTTCAGCTACGGTGTTGTGTTGATGGAACTTCTGACTGGACTGATGGCTCTTGATGAGAGCCGGCCAGAGGAGAGCCGATACCTTGCTCAGTGGTTTTGGCAGATTAAATCGAGCAAAGAAAAGCTTATGGCTGCCATTGATCCTGCTTTTCAGGCAACTGAAGAGACTTATGAAAGCATCTCAATTATAACCGAACTTGCTGGACATTGCACTGCTAGGGAACCAAACCATCGACCAGATATGAGTCATGTAGTCAATGTATTGTCAGCATTAGTAGAGAAATGGGTACCGATCGATGACGAATTGGATTGTTTTACCGGCATTGACTTGGGACGACCGCTTTCCCAGATGTTGAAGGATTGGAAGGAAGCAGGAAGCAGAGATGTTAGCTATGCTAGCCCAGAAGACAGCAGAGGCAGTATACCCGCAAAGCCTGTTGGGTTTGCAGACTCCTTTTCTTCCGCGGATGCTCGGTAACTGGAGGTAACTCCATTGCAACTTGCGGGCATTGTTGCTTTCACTTCAAGTAATATCTGTTTGTGGCTGCTATAAGGTTTCGTTTGAATTTTCTCATCTTGCATACTAATAAAACAGATGTTCAAGCTAATCATAGTTTGTATTTGGAAGGAGTGTATCTCCCCCACCCCCACCCCGAAAAAAACAGGAAAAAAAAACGCTTTGTATTTATTTGTTTGAAGATACCAGATCGTTGATTTCTGGTATACAAGTTATAGGGAGTTCAGTTGGTTATTGGTTTTAAAGTTGGATTGAAAACCCCTGATGCACATGCAAAAGAAATTTTATTGCGGAAGGTAGTTTTGTTACGATTATTTTCCCCCGGCATAGATTGAATGACATCTGCGGAGATTTCCCACCCAGTTATGTTTCTATATATTCAAGTGGAGAGGATACAAAATAATTGTGAATATGCTCTCTCTCTTTCTCTTGATTCACACACATATTTATCTGAATGATTGCATAAAATAATTTGACATGATTGGCTTGAGATACTGGTGATGTAGAACATTCACAAACCGAAATGGTGGGGAAGAAGGAAACAGGCCACGAGCATTGCACATGCGATATTATAGTAACACATGATCCTATATAGTGTTGGGGTGTAAACATTGAAAATTCATATTCATTTTTCAAGATGCTCTCTGTTGGGAGTTGATTATCATATTCATATGTTGGGCATTTGTCCATTTTTAAAGACATTGAGGTCGATGATCTATGGTTCTGTGGGGACAGGGATTGATGGGTTTAAGTTTAAGAGCGTTTGGTCGAATAATAACTACACAGATTTCAGATGGTCATAAGAGTAGATAAAGCATTGGATAATACTATTGTTGAAGTTGTTTTGAAAAGATAATGTAATAATGTAGAGATATGGGAAATATGCTTTCTCGTTTCCGAAACAGATCCCCTCAAATAAGGATGTATGTTTGTGGGGCAAAAGATGGACTGTATCAAATGATTTTTATTTTCTTCCGGTCGAAAGAAAAAAAAAATCTAATTTAATTTTTCAATATAAAATTATTTAATTAATTTAGGTAACTAAAAAAATTAAATAAATTATTTAAATATGAGCTTCCTAAATAACACTAGATTATAGATTATAGATGTAAGGCTATGTATATGAATTTTTACTATTAGCTAGTATTTAACTTAATTATGGTTTTCTAATGAAAAACAAAATGAACTTAATTGTGGTTAACATTTATAGATAAGTTAAAAAATATTATAATTAATAATAATTAAAATAATAAATTACAAAATAAAAAAAATCAAATCTTTAATATTAAAGTAAAATTTTAAATTTACGATCCAATTAATTAAATTTTATAAAGGTATAATATTTTCTTTCCACGACTCGCTACACTATTCTGAGGAAACTCTGCAGCCACGATGGTTTATGCGGCCGCAACATCTCCGGCTATTCCTGCAATTCCAGCGCCAAGTGAAGTTCAGTCCACTCGCCTTAACATCAAACAACACCTCTCTCTCACTCACCCCAACAAATTCACTGATCCCACAGTTGCATGGACCTCATCTATCGCCCTTCGTTGTCGGTATAGCCAATTACGTGAAGCGGCTTCCGAGTTTGCTCGAATGAGAGAAGCTGATGTGGAACCCAATCACATCACTTTTATCACTCTTCTTTCTGCTTGCGCTGACTATCCCTCAGCTAGTATATCCTTTGGAGCTTCAATTCATGCGTATACCCGAAAACTGGGCTTGGATATGAATGACGTTATGTTGGGAACTGCGGTGATCGATATGTACGCTAAATGTGGTCGTGTAGATTTAGCTAGACTGGTATTTGATCAGTTGGGTGGCAAAAATATGGTGTCTTGGAACACGATGATTGATGGATATATGAGTAATGGTGAAATTGAGGATGCCATCGAGATGTTTGATAAAATGCTTGTTAAGAATGCCATTTCTTGGACGGCTTTAATTGGGGGATTTTTAGGAAAGATTATCATGAGGAAGCACTGGAATGCTTTCGAGAAATGCAGCTCGCTGGCGTGGCCCCTGATTATGTGACCATTATTGCTGTTCTTGCTGCATGTGCTAACCTGGGAACACTTAGTCTAGGCTTATGGGTTCATAGGCTTGTGATGAAAGAAAATTTCATGGACAACGTTAGAATTTGCAACATGTATTCCCGATGTGGATGTATAGAATTTGCTCGTCAAGTATTTGAGAAAATGCCCCAGCGAACGTCGGTTTCATGGAACTCCATAATTGTAGGATTTGCCGTTAATGGGCTTGCAGATGAGAGTCTAAATTTCTTCTATTCAATGCAGAGGAAAGGGTTCAAGCCAGATGGAGTTAGCTACACTGGAGCTCTTACAGCATGCAGCCATGCCGGGTTAATCGACAAGGGCCTCCAAATCTTCAATAACATGAAAAGAGTTCATCGAATTACCTCTACAATTGAGCATTATGGTTGCATAGTGGATCTCTATAGCCGAGCAGGGAGGTTGGAAGAGGCATTAGAAGTGATAAAGAACATGCCCATGAAGCCAAATGAAGTGGTACTAGGGTCATTGCTTGCTGCTTGTAGGACTCAAGGGGACGTTAAATTGGCTGAAAAAGTGATGAATTATCTGTTTGAATTGGACACCGGGGGGGATTCCAATTATGTGCTTCTTGCGAACATATATGCTGCAGTAGGAAAGTGGGATGGGGCAAGTAAAGTTAGAAGGACTATGATGGCTCGTGGAATACGAAAGAAACCAGGTTTTAGCTCCATTGAGATTGATTCGAGCATTCACAAATTTGTGGCTGGCTATAAATCTCATGAGGAGATGACCTCTATCGTGCCAATCTTAGAACTTCTATCCTTCGAACTGAAACAACGTGGTTATATTTCCGAATTCACTACAAAAGAATCTTATGAAGATGATTGATTCTTATATCTTACTCGTTTGCTATCACCATTCCTTGGTTGAGAATATTGTACAGATGGGATCTTTTCTACGAGTTTCTTGATTTAATAATACATCCAAAAGCAACTGCAATTCTTCACATGTTTATGTGTGGTTGATTTTCCATTTTACACCCCTTTTGAGTTTCTTAGTTTTGGCTTAAAATATTGGCAACTGGGTTAGAATAGGAGAAATAGTTCCCTTGCGTCATCCCCAGCTAGCACTACGTCATTGCTGTCACATCTTTCCAATAGAAGCTCAAGGTTTGTTATTGCATAGAGGAATCTTATATTTTTCTATGCAGGCATTACATATATTTTAAGAAGCCAAATTCCAATGTCAATCCATAATTTACGAGATTCTATTTCTGTCCAATCCATGAATGGACAGAAGCTGGAAATTGTGACATCTTGCAAAGCGACCCTGCCTCTAGTTTCAAGCCAACCGAGCACAAATGTCAAACTCAATTCGATTCGACTGCATTTACTTGGGCAACATAGGGGAGTGACAAAACTATACATGATTGCTCATCTCAAGCTAGATTAACTAAGACGGGGACATTTTAAGATATCAGCTAACCAAAAAAGAAAACAGACAGAGAGAGACTGAGAAAGACAAGCTAAGAAAGAGCCACAGAGAACAGTTCCTTCTATAAATTTAAGGGCTTTTAGGCTTATTGGGACTTCCGCCATTATGATGCAGTGGATCCGGACCCGAAGGAACCTTCCTTAACTCTGAAGTTGCAGGATTTCTAACGTAGCCAGGCAAAGCTGTTTTTTTTGCCCTCAAAGCCAGCACCTGCGGAACAAGAAGATGGATTCTATAATGTCTCAACTCAGAAACCAAATGAAGAAAGACTCTTTGCGTTCCTAGTTGTATGTTAATGATATGCTAAATAGTAAAAACAGAGACCTTCCTGTTTCCTGCAGCCTCCTTGAATCCAGCTGCATTAGCACCAAAGCATCCATGCACAGGACTGCAATCTGCTACCAGTATGCTAACATTTGATCAGTACGATGAATTGTGGAAACGAGGTTTCACCACGTGTTTTTTAAAGATGGTGAGAAAAAGAAGAGAGTGAGATGACTTACCAGAAGAAGGCTCCCTCATCAGGTTAAAGCACAGAAGAATCAGTAATATGATACAAGCGAAGATGGATTTTGACGCCATAGCAGAGAGAGTACTAGAAGTCTCAGATGGAGAGCAGAGGAAACTGAGGTTTACATGCAATTTTGTAAGTTGGTTGGATTGAGGAGAGACTAATGCTCAGATTTATAGAGGGCGTGGGTGAAATGAAAAAAGGATGAAAATATCAAATGATGGCTCATGCAGCCATTTTATGAAGAAATGATTAAAGAAACACACCAACGAACAGACTATCGCAGACCATAAAAATACCCCCAAGTGACAGCGCCGTCCTATGTGGCTGTCTTGTCGAGACAACCCCAAAGTCACCTGAAACCTGCCGATTCAAATCTCGATCTTATATATATACACACACATGATGTCATAGTTCGATTCGAACGTCAAATAGCAAACCTTGCCATCATATGTTTTCCCCTCTTCTGGGTATGATTCTCTCTAAGTCTCGGCTGCAAAGTTGTTTTCTTTATCTTACATTACTACCTGGAGTTGCAGGTTAAAGAGAACAACAAAAGTAGTCATGAGTTGCTGAGGCTTATAATGAAAAATGAACTGGTTCCCCATGGAATATTATTTTTTCTTATTTGGTTGAGAGGTTACAGATTATTGCAGAAAGGGATGGATGATGACAAGTTCGAAAGTGACTGATTGGATTGGATGTGCTTTCTTCTGGGTATCTTTGCTCTGAGTAAGATTTTGAAAGAGGGGCTAAAAGCCCAAACATAGAGCCTTCACATGCTGAGTAAGATTTTTACTCAAATGGCGGAAGATGCTTCCGCTGTTATGAGACATTTTTGAGATTTCATTAACGTCATCGATCCCCTACTTTCTTCTGGCTTTGCAGAGTCCTTGGCTTACGGGATGTTTTGATTCTAAGACTCTAGTACAGCATCTCACATAATTACAAAAGCAAATTATAATTGCTCATCATTTCTTTCCAGCTATTGTTCAATTTTGGGTACGAAGTATGTATATTAACCTTTTCCAAGCCAAAATAGCAATAATAATATATTTCTCCCATCAATAAAATATAATATATTTAATTAATTTTATTAAATTAAAAAAATAATTAAATTAATTAATATAATATTTTTTTAAAATATTATAAATATCTTTTTTAATTATATTTTTCATTCTCTTATTTAATTATTATTAATAAAAATAATTTTAAAAAATTAATAAATATGAAAATATATATTATATTTACATTCAAATTAACTTCCCAACTACGTATTTTATATTCACTTGAGGAGGAGTAATTCTTAAACCTTATTGTTCATAATATAAATTTTGCTACATCAGTGAATTTTGTATGATACCTAATATTTTCTTTTTTGTATACTATTTTCTTTTATTTATTATGTAGATATATAGGTTGTCAGAGGGAGTAGGAGTAGCCCCTGTCAGTGCAGAGGATAAGGTAATTAAGAAAATTTTCACATTGAGCACCCAAAAAGCCTAAAATTTGTACGTAAATTATAACCGAATGGCCGATTAATTTAACAAATCACGTAATGTTTTGATCAAAGAAACGTTTTAATTTTAAGAACATAATTATTTATGTTAAATAAAGTTTAATTATTTATTTGATTTAAACAGCATAGATATATAGTTTTGGCTAAAACATAGGTATTATAAATCATGTAGAAACTCCTTAGAGATCTATCCCTCGTATAATGAAACCTAAAGAAAAAATAATTCACTACCGACACCAAAGACTACAGAGCTAGGGACATACAGAAACATCCTTATTTGTATCAAGAAGAAAACAAAGAAACATCCTTATTCCCTAAACACAATAACCTGAAATTGCAGCCAAACAAGCCCACTTAATACGTAATCTCAAAATTAAGCTTCATTAATTAACATTAGGTTGGAGTCCCAAGTCCTTTCTTGTTTTGCCCACGAACAAATCTCCAGACTTGATCATGCCAGGAAACCTTCCAAGCACTGTCATGAATGGGAATTGTGCCACTCCTTGTCTCCTTCCAAGTGAAACTATGGCTACTTCTGGTTGTGCCTTGTAACTTGCCAATTTGCCCTCTTGTCCTCCTTCTATTAGCACCTTCTGGTTCTCCGCCACCACTTGAGCCTACCTTATGCATACACCCCTTGTTTTATTTCCTGTCATACATATTTTCATTCAGCATGCTCAATAAGTGCTTATGTCTATTTATTACTCTTTCTATTCCTAATTATTAGAGTTAAATAAGATTAATTTATTTTTAAATATAAAATTTTAATATATTTTATTTTTTAAAATTATGATTAAATAGAGTATTTTAGATAAACTAATATATAATTATTACAGTTAACTAATTTATTTAATTTATTTAAATTAATTAAATATATATTATAATTAATAAAGGAACTAGAATAAAAAGGAGAAGCCAACTTTTGCGGACTTGTTTGAGATAACTTTAAAAACCCTGGAGTCGATTGGGATAAAAAGAAGTTAGCTGGATAAAAAAACTAATGTTTGATATGGTTTTGGGACAACCAAACTTTTTACACTAAAGTTATTTTGAAATTGAAATAATTTTTTTTAGCTTCTGACTTTTGATTTTTTTTTATAAAAAATTGAACATTTTAAAATTAACTTTTTAATATATTATTTAAATAAGTTTTTTGTGAAATTGACTATTTTATAAAAAGATATTCGAATATATATCACAATGCACTAATTATCTTTTATCCTAATTTTATATTAAAAAAATTAATTAGAATAAAAATTATTTTTTTTGCCGAGGTTAATCCAAACAATTGTGCAAATGTTTAGGGTGATTATGGTTGGCACTTACTGGAACATCTGTGATGTCTCCCAATAAATTGGAGCAACCTCGGTCCTTTGTGTACGAGAGTCACCTTCTTCTCCGGAAAATCAACAGCAATCTATCCTGCAAGCTCAAACCCAGTAGGACCTCATCCAATAATCAGTATGGGACGCTCAGAAGTAACTTTAGATTTTCTGAAAATCGTCAAACAAAAGTTTATTATATATGGTCAAAGTCAAACTTTAGACAAATGATGAAGAACATAAACCGTAACCTTCGAACAAAGCTAAATCAACGAGCCATGTGCAAGTAGCTAGTGTATAACCCTTAGAATTACCCCGGATGACGTGCATGGATTAACATTTTCATATGAAATTAAACTATAGCTTCTTCATAGATATTGAACGGGTTTCACCGACTCATGCTATAGAAATTTGTTTTCTTATCTTATAATAAACTAATCTAATAAAACATGATATATATGCCTGGATAAAACTTACTTCAGGTCGCTCGTATCAATTAATTCAAATATATAGATAAATTTATAAATACACATTTGTATCTTAAATTTGCAAGTATAGATATGTATCTTAAAAATTAACAACGACAATATAGTAATTGAAGAACTTGGTCAAATGAATATAAATAAATTGACTTAAATTTTATCCAAATTAAATATATATGGAAAGATTATTGCGATATCCTAAGTAATAAATATATTTACTAGAAGTTTCACAACAAATAAGTAACAAATATTTGGTTATTCACTTGTTTTGTTATGGTGATTAATTATACTATCTCCTTGGACATTACAGTGATTCTCCTTGTGTGTGTGTGTGTGTGTGTGTAATCTTTTTTTCGAAGGAGGAGTGATTTTGTGAGAAGAACAGTGAAAAAGGTGACCTGCTTTGTAATGGTCGAGCCTTTCAGACCTAGTAATGGGGATAGCTGGCTGTGTGTGACCAGTGGCGATAACAAGATAGTCATAAGGAATGTGACGGCCATTGGCAGTAATGACTTGAGTTTCTGTGAAGTTGACAGCACTTGATATCACGAGGCTTCCTTTTGTGAAGTAATCTGTGTGGTTAATCACTATCCTCTCTGCAAAAGATGGCTCCGCCATTGCCCTCAAGCTTGCCCATGGAATCTCAAAATATTCCTTCCTATAAAATGACTCCATCCCCACTTTGTTAACAAATTAAAACAACTATAACTTCTTCGAAAATTTTAAAACTAGATTATATTATTAGTGCATGCCGTATATATATATGAAAGAGAGCTTACGGATCAATAAGGGTAACGTTGGCTTGATGTTGAAGGACTTTAACGAGGGTGGCACCAGCAACACCACCTCCTACGATCACCACGTTCTTCACCATTCTCACTTTATATATATACATATTCATATATATATAGAGAGAGAGGGGGGTGTTGAATCATATATAGGGCTGGGCGTCAAATAAAGTTTACGTGTATGACGAAATTATGAAGGGCAATCGTCAGGTGTGTAGAATCTGAAATATAGAAAACAAGGTCAACTAATTCATTCCCAGTATATACGCTCAGCCTACACCCAAATTTTCTCACTTGAAAATATTATTTTGTTACATGTTCCTCAGATTCTGATATATTCAGCTTCATTCAAGTTCAAGTTTAGCTGCCACCATGCATCACCTCTACTTTCTCAGTTACTAGTCAACGATATCCGCTTCATATATATATATATATATATATATATATATATATATATATATATATATATATATATATAATTTATCACAATATATTCAAAACTATTCATAAACATAAGTAATATATGATTTATTATCCAGATTTTATGTAATTCACATTGTTTTATCAACCACATGTCTAGCTTAAGGATATTATCTCAAAGCAGACACTCGTAAAAATTGCATCATATATAACAAGCTGGCAATGTACCGTTTAATAATATTAGTTGATTTAAATAGTTGTGACATTTTTCATCATTTTTACATTATTTTAAATTATTTATATATTATTTTTTATATCTATATTAAATGGTCAACGTTAATTCAATCGGCGTGACATTTTTGCACTATAGTAAGACATTGATATATACTCTTTACATCTAAAGAAAATTTTTAGGTCCGATGTGCATAGCAAAATATTTAATGGATAGATTTGAATCTTAACCTTATTTTATATACAGCTCTCATCATGAGAAATTGTACTCTTTTTAGCCTTAAATATAAAAATTAAATAAAAAATATATTTTAATTATAAATATAAAATTTTTAATTTATTTTATTTTTTAAAATTATAATTATTTTCCATAATATATTATAAATATTAAAAAAAATTATTAAGGATAATTTAAATATATATAATTAAATAGAGATATTTTAAAAAAATAAATAATTAAATATAATAAATAATTAAATTAATTTTTAATATATTTTAATTAATTAATTATATTTTATATTAAAGATATTTTATGGTATTTATTTCTGAAGAGAAGAAGTGGCAAATTAGGTGATGTCTGGAGCTGGCAGGAAGCCAGCAACGACCCAGCTGTCTCCCGCCCGAACTGCAGTTGGCATCGTTTCCAAGTCATTCTAATTAGACCCTTCACCTTCTTGCGCGCGTAAAATAAATTTTGTTGATTTCGTTTTTTATTATTTTTTTGGTTTGATTCTTCCAGAATTTAATATTTGCTCGTTCATTATCTCTGTTTCTTGGTTTTGACTATGTGGAAAAATAGACTTTTCTTATAGACACAAATTATCTTTTCTTCCTTATTGAATAATCTCTTGTCTCTTATATAATATAAGAATTCATGGGCCATTGTTGCCTTATTCTTAAAAAGAGAAAAACAAAATTAGTACAGACAAGTAAATGCTCCAACGATGATTCAATAGTGATAATGCTTTTCTTATAGCCACAAATTAGAGATATATTCAAATG
The DNA here is from genome assembly GCA_037074615.1 of Leucaena leucocephala. Lineage (NCBI taxonomy): Eukaryota > Viridiplantae > Streptophyta > Magnoliopsida > Fabales > Fabaceae > Leucaena > Leucaena leucocephala. The sequence goes on along the minus strand of CM073546.1, from coordinate 2,359,053 downwards.
ACGGAAGCTTTTTATTAATTCTTTGCCAAGAAACAATGGTGAGTACACAAAAGAATATAATATAAACTAAGCTATAGTTGTTTAGATGTTTACTATTAGAGACGAACCTGATGGCAACCGTCTAAACACACTAAACCTTAGGTTTCTTTCTACAAACAGTTAATGCTGGTTAACTGCAAAAAATAAGAGTAGAATAACTTTGTAGACCCGCCACGTACGTAGCATTCACAATCCTAAACACCTATTTGCTTTCTTGTTTTGCCCGCGAACAAATATCCAGTCTTGATCAAGCCAGGAACTCTGCCAATGATTGTGAGGCCCGGCAGTTGTGCCACCGCATCTTTCCGGCCAAGTGAAACTATAGCCAGTGACGTTTGTGGACTGTACTTCCTCATCCGATGTTCTTTTCCTCCTTCCATCATCACCCTCAAGTTGTTTGCAACTACACCAGCTTGCTTGCTTCTGTGCACAAAACCCTTGTTTGATTTCCTGTGTTGCCATACATTCCCATCAGAAAAACAGACGCATGCATGCAATTAATAGCCTTATAAGTAGCATAACCACGCAGATTTTTTGCACATTATTCCACACAAATCTTCTTCTAAAGTTGATATCGTACAGGATTCTTGAGTCTCTAGACATAACAACATTGTTGACTTTCTTATGAATGGGTGTGATTATGCATAAAACTAAAGTATCAAGAAAGTATGAAAAACGTGGTTGAGGAAAGCTTACAGGAACATCTGTAATGTCTCCAATGGCAAAAATATTGCGCCGGCCTTTGACTCTCAGATACTCATCTACCATAAGCCTTCCAAGAACATAGAATTCATCTTTTAAGTCTGTGTTCTCAAGCCAGGCAGAACCAGTCTGTTTTGCAGTGCATAAGAAATGACAATATGCCACAATGGTTTCTCCAAGTGAAGTTCGGTATACCCTGCCTCCATCTGTTACTTCTTCTATATTTGCTGTTTGCTCTAACCTCAGCTCAATTTTCTTAGACTTCAGCCGTTTTAGTGTCTTATCGGCAGCTCTTGGCCCGATGAAGTCCAGGAGCCTTAGTCCTTTGTGCACTAGAGTCACCTTTTTATCAGGAAAATCAACAACAATCTCTCCGGCAAGTTCAACACCGGTGGGACCTCCACCAATAGTTAGCAGAGTCAGTACTTCATGAATTCTAGTAGATTTTTCAATGGTTGAATGATGAGAGCTTCATTACCTGCATTGCATTGATGAAGTCTTTCAGTTCTACTTCTGGGGAAGGCCTCTGCATGGCCAGTGGCAATCACAAGATAGTCATATTCAACATGTTGGCCATCTGAAGTCAAGACTGCAGTTTCAGTTATATCGGTGGCACTGGATACTATAATGTGGCCATTGTGGAGGTAATCTTTATGGTTGATAATCGACCTCTCTGCAAATGATGGCTCAACCTTTGCCCTCAAGCTTCCCCATGGCATCTCAAAATACTCCTTCAGTCAACCACAAACAGAGAAACTTCATTCACGCATCCCCTTAAATCAGGGTTGAATCTTGAAATGGCGAGAATTTGGACAAATGAATCAAAATCGATCTTACGGATCAATGAGGATGACGTGGGCATGAGATTGGAGATATTTGGAAACGAGGGAACCGGCAACAGCTCCTCCGATGACCACCACTCTCTTTGTTTTCGCTGCGTGTTCATGCTTCTCCATGTGGGTGTATTTGGAATTGCAATATATAGATTTCTGGCAATTTATGTCGTCACAGAATCAGATAATTAAGCGACTCATTTAGATAGTTTTCCGCGTCCGTCACTGCATCATTACAGTTGAATTCACGGAGGCGCCACTTTTGGTGCTCTCCGTGCTCGAAAACTTCCGTTTTCGGTTAATCAAAATTGTTTCATTTGCTCCTAAAAATATCATACATTCGTCTGAGTATAGACCCTTTTAAGTAATTGACCAGTTCAAGGACAATGGTTTTTAACTAAAAATCTTGTGGAAGTCCGCATTAGTCATTTCTATTTTGCATTATTAAATAAGGATGAAATTTGCTTGTCTAAATCTAAATTTTGTTGGCTTTAGATGTGGATGGGTTGGTTAACCATTTTCAAGAGGCTTCCCATGTTCATGATAATTAAGAAAGTTATCACAAAAGTTTGGTGAAGAAGCTCGGCAATATTCATAACAGCATTTTTGCAGTGTTGATCCAGATTCTTCAAGGTTTCCAAATACGTAGGAACCAAGCGTTTCAATGTCCTGTCCTGGTTACTCGTAATTCAATTGAAGAACCTCACATCATACTCACTCCTGTACTTTTTATAAACAATATTTTTTTTTTTATAGAAGTGGTCCTATACTGCTTGCCTCTAGTCCTTTTTATAAGCAGTAACAATTTGGGTTTATCAAAAAATTTAATATATTTTTTCTATCTTTACTCTCAATTAATTACATGTCTTTCTAGTATATTTTTCCCATTTATTTTCTCTCTCAATCATCATCTTCATAAATAAGGTATATTTAGAAAAGCAGCTACATTTCTAATACATTTGTTATTTTTAGCTAATTTTAAACAATACTTTAAACCACGTGATATGGGATATGTGATATAGGTTGCTGTTGTTTATAAAAAAGACCGGGGAGTACTTAGGAACAATTTAGTATAGGGCTTTCTTTGAAAAGTATGACTGAGGAAATTGGGGATCTGATAGTTTAATATGTTTATCGAGAAGCTAATGAATGTGCAATACACAGAAGATTGGTTCATTAGCAATACTCATAACATTAACAATTCTATATTTTTAATGAACCGTGATTATACAGTAAAAGGTTGATTAAACATAGTTCCTATTTTTATCTATTTGTTGCTCATTCTCCTGCTCACTATGCATCAACTAGTCACACTGCTTTGGAAATACAACGGTAATGAGCAAATGGTTCTTGCTGCTTAATCTCAGTTCAATCCAGCTGCAGCAAATGGTATGGGAAGAGGTCGACCTCTGTTACCTCCTATTCCTCCTAGATCAACACAATTTGGCAGAGGTGGAGTTCGTTTTACATATACTAATAACAGGCCTACATGTCAGATTTGTCACAAAACAGGTCATACTGCTGAAAGGTGTTATTTCATATATGAAAATTATGCGTACGCATCTACTCAACCTTCTGGATCCCCTATTCAAGCTCATTATGTTAATTCTGATGGTTCTGACTACCCTCAGCCAGAGGATTACTATGGATGGCCTACTGCTTATATTACTGTAACTAATCACAATGCTAATTGTGTGTCTGATATTTCCACAGCTAATAAAAGTTCTATGAATGTTCCGAATTCTTCACAACATTCAAGTAACTCTGGATCTGGTGTGACTAACACTAGTGCAGCAAACGATTCTGCATCTGGCAATGGGTCTAGTTCCCACATGTAGCTCATGCGTTTGTGGCTTCACCATCAACCATTATAGATGATGCATGGTACTTAGACTCAGGAGCAACGCAGCATATTTCCAAGTCAGACCCTCATCTGCAAAGCATCTATCTAGTAACAGGTACAAGTGATATAATAGTTGGAGGTGGTTCTTTTCTTCCTATATCTCATGTTGGAAATATTGTGCTATCTAATCCTCACTCTCATCTACAAATGAATAAAGTATTTTGTGTTCCTAAGATTCAAAAGAATCTAGTCTCTATCACACAGGCAACAAAAGAAAATGGTGTGTCTATTGAGTTTTTCCCTCATGCATGTTTTGTTAAGAATCTACAGACAAGGCAGATCCTAATGGATGGACCTGAGGCTGCTGGCATGTACAAACTCTCAGTATTGTCTGGTCAAAAGTCCTGTTCACATCAAGATACAAAGGAAGCTGTTAGAGCTGGAAATTTATCCTTTCTTGAGAGTTCTTGCTACTATATCAGTCATTCAGATACGCTTAAGTTGTGGAATTGCAGATTGGGACATCCTAGTATGGATACTGTTAGAAAAGTTCTGTCAGCAAGCTGTTCAAATTCTGTCAATATATCACATGTACTGCATGTAAAATGTGCAAAAGTCATAAGTTGCCTTTTGAAAATTCTACAACTGTATAAAATAAACCATTGGAATTAATAGCAATGGATTTGTGGGCCCCGCTCCTCTTGCTTCAAATGGTTTATGTTATTATATGGCCTTTGTGGATGCTTACAGTAGATTCACGTGGATTTATTTGCTAAAAGTGAAATCTGATGCTCTTAGTACATTTCAAGAGTTTAAGTTGCTAGTTGAGAACAGATTCAGTGAAAAAATTAAACAAGTACAAAGTGATAATGGAGGAGAATTTATAGCTTTTACATTATTCTTGGCTAGTAATGGGATTTAAAATAGACTTACATGTCTTTATGCGTCTGAGCAGAATGGTCTGGTAAAAAGAAGACATAGGACCATCGTTGAAACAGGGCTTACATTGTTGATAAATGCTTCATTACCTCTATTTTATTAGGGAAATGCTTTTCTACCTGTTGTTTTCTTCTTGAACAGGTTGCCCATGTCAGTGTTACAGGGAATTTCTCCTTTTAAAAACCTCTATCAGATGAAACCTAATTACTCTATTCTACGAGTTTTTGGTCGTGAGTGCTTTCCATTACTTAGACCTTATAACAATCATAAATTGGAGTTCAGGTCAACTTCCTGTGTATTTTTAGGCTACTGTGTCAAGCAAAAAGGATATAAATGCTTGGCTAAAGCAACTGGTCGTGTTTACATTACAAGACATGAACAATTTCACAAAGATATTTTTCCGGGGTTTGTTCAGTTTAATGCACGAAATGCTATCAATACCTTGTCAAGTTCACCATCCTTACCTAGCTTCAAACCCCCTCAGCTCCCTAAACCAACCGCTAGCATCTCTACCTGACCTTCACCAGAAACTCATGCAACACCAACATCAGATTTGTTCCCTGTCCCAAATAGCCCTTCTGCTTCAATCTTAACATTCACTCTCCAACCCACCATTATCAACATCTTATACGTCAGCTGTTGCACCCAATCCAGTTTCAAAACCAAACACTTCCCAAAATCACCATCCTATGATCACTAGAGGCAAGACTGGTGTTTTTAAGCCAAGAGTATTTCTGGCTACTGAGGATGTTCATACACCAAAGACAATTGGAGAAGCACTTAATAACCCGAATTGGAAGAAAGCAGTACAAGATGAATATAATGCATCAATGAAATTCCAGACTTGGGCTATCAAAAGATTGTGCGATGCCATTGGTTATATAGGCTAAAAACGCATGCTGATGGGTCCATTGCACATTACAAAGATCATCTAGTAGCAAAAGGTTACTCATAAGAAAAAGGATCAGATTAAAAGGACACTTTCAGTCCTGTGGTTGAGGCTGATACAGTTCGAATTATTCTCACATTGGCTGTTACATATGGTTGGAAATAACATCAGCTTGATTTTAATAATGTATTTTTAAATGGGGATCTAACTGAAGAGGTGTTCATGGAGAAACCTCCTGGGTTCGTTCAATTCGACTCTGAAGGACAACCATTAGTATGCAAGCTTAAGAAAGCTATCTATGGATTAAAAACAAGCACCACGTGCTTGGTTCTCAAAATTAAGCATCTATCTTCAATCCATTGGCTTTTCAGCTTCAAAGGCATATTCCTATTTATTCATTCGAGAGACTAATCAAGGTATTATTTACCTCTATGTTGACGATATAGTTTTAGCTGGATCTAATGAAGCAAGTATTCAGCAATTGGCTTTTCACTGAAAGATCTGGATGAGTTGTCTTTCTTTCTTGGAATTGAGTTTCATAGAAGCTCTAATGGTATTCACCTAACTCAGAGGAAGTATATACATGAACTTTTGGCAAAAACTCAAATGCTGGATGCAAATGCCTTTAGTACTCCTATGGCTGTCAACATTGAACTACATGCTAAAGATAGCCCCGTGTTCTCTGATCCTAAGCTATATAGGAGTATTGTTGGTTCACTTCAGTACCTGTGTTATACACGACCCAGATATATCATTCACTGTCAATAAGTTGAGTCAGTTTATGCGTGAGCCGACTAAGAAACAATGGAGTTGTGTCAAGCGTTTGTTACGCTATCTAAATGGCACTAGTACCTATGGACTGCTTATTAGATCAGCATCTCAATTCACGGTCAAATGCTATGCTGATTCTAACTGGGGGAACACTACTGAAAAAGAATCTCCGGAAAAAGAGGTGCTTATTTAGCCAGAGAAGAAAAGATCCACCAGTGGCTACTGTGTGTTTCTTGGACCAAACCCCATTTCGTGGACGTCTAGAAAACAGCAAGTTGTCTCACGATCCTTTACTAAGGAAGAGTATCGCAGTTCAGCTGATTCTACAACTGAGTTGCTTCGGATCTTGTCTTTGTTAGGAGAAATGCGTGTTTCAGTGGTAAATACCCCAACTATCTGGTGTGACAATTATCGTACAGTGGCCTTAGCGGCAAATCGGTGTTGCATTCTGAAGCAAAGCATGTGGAGCTGGATGTACACTTCATTAGATAAAAGGTTACTGACAGTTGTTTATGTGCCCGCCACTCATCAAGTAGCTGATGGATTGACAAAGCCATTGGCTATGGCTATGTTTGCATATTGTCATTACAAGCTGAATGTGTTTGCTCAAGAAGAAGTTCGACGATCTGATATAGAGGATCTAGAAGAAATTTATGGAGTTTAAACTCAGAATGGGGAATATTAGTGTACACGTGTCATTGGTATTACTTCTAATTAGTTAGATGACAGTTGTAATCACGTGGCTATGTGTTATTTAGTTGAACTGATAATCACATACTTGATACTATACAGGGTAAACTTATCATTAATAAAAGATATTCCTCTCGTGCATTTTATTCATTTTCTCTTAGTATTTAGCTCTTTCTAGGGTTTGGTCTTAAAGGTTTGCTTTCATCTGTAAATATAAAATATTAATACACTCGTTCATCCAATTGATTTTTTCTTTAAATTTTTTCTATTGATTATATAATGACATCTTATAATGGGACAAAGTTTGTTGCTATTATTTCTTCTATTAGTTATATATATTAAGAGAGTTTCTATACAAAAAATTAGAATGGGTATTTTAAAAAAAAATTAGCACGCCTTTTTTACAAATAACTAACTCAACTAATTTATTTAATTTCAATAAAATAATTATCTAACATCTGATTTTGGGCAGCGTGGTCAGCGATTAGGGGATGATTGTTCTGCAACAAAAATGCAAATAGGGCTTCAGAGGAGTTAGCTGTTGTGGGCCGTGACCTTAACCCAATAAGTGTTGTTTATTTTTTTCCACATCCAATACTGTTTTTGTTTTTGGGTGACCTGTTTTTCAGGACAGTCTTACATTTTATTTTTTGGGAAAAGTCTGACAAAATATTTTACGTTTTGATCAGATTTTTTTAATTATAATAAATATAAAATACTTTTTTTTTAGGAAGACGCTATTTCTAAGTCATAAATAGTAGGCCTTGTTTTTCCTTATGCAAGTGGACAAGGTTTAATAATAGTTCGTACACAGTCGTGAGTAGGAAAAAGTTCCCACATTGGATTATTTACCAATATTCATATATGGTTTACATATATCCAAATTATAAATAATCAAAATGTATACTTTTGCCCGCCCGCCCTATAATCGAGCAGGAGGGTGTTGTCGTTGAATGGAATTAATTAACAAGGACGAATTGGAGAAGTAGGTATAGGCTTGTAAACATGGACGACAGCTTAATTACCTTTTAAGGCATGGATGACGCGACGATACAGGGAAATAACTTAATTTAATTGAAAAGTCAATTATGTGATGAGAGCCTTTTATGGAGCAGAGCAATTGGGCACATGTATGTATTTATGTATGTGTGTGTGTGTGTGTGTGAAGTTTAATACTATAAGATTAGTTGACCTCTACGTGGCTTAAACATACAGTTAATGATAATAACACGCAAAGAGAGCGGTCCCTTCCAACTTAGATTAACCACTTTAACTACCTCCTATAGGGACCTCCCCACATTTTCTGACTTCCGCATCTTAATTTACTATTTAATCGTTTTTCCTAATTTTTGTTGGTTGGTGTGTTAGCCGGTGTAGAGTAGATATTAAAAAAAGATGTCAGTAAAATAATACAGGGAAGGATATGATTCAATTATAAAAAATGCAAAGAGTGTGATTTTATTGTTTATTTATATATTATAATTTATTATTGTTAATTTTTTAATTATCAATAATTATTTTAAATAATTAACCTGTTTGTTTTATTTTTCCAAAATAATATATAGATTTAAATGCTATTTGATATGTTTAATTTTATTTAAGATATAGTTAGATAATATAAATATTTTTTTAATAAAAAATTAAATTAAATTAAATATATTATGATATTAACTATTTCCGTCAGATGCACAAGGCTCAAGCTTACGAATAAACTCGCTTAACAAGGTGCGAAGACTTTTGGAGCAAAGTAGCTGATGACGTTAGGGATGATTTATAAAAGTTGGAGTTTAAAAAATGGGGTATTTGAGAGAGATAGAAAGGCATTAATTTTGACGTAAATGAGATAGGGGGCACGTGAAGGAATCAGAGGTGTTCCCTGAAAGAGCATGTGCCCATGTTAGCCTGGGAGTACAGGGAACAATCCAGTGGTGCCGCCAACTCACTCAAGGCAAACTAATCCCACCACTCCCACTCTGCCACCGTGACATCATCTCTCATCTCTTGTCTCCACCCCAAGAAAATTAGTTATTCTTGCGAAGATTCTATCCACTCATATTTTTTAAATATTATTCTACTCAGTCATTCTCAGCAACGGAGAGGTTCTGGATCAAGCATCGCTAATTGAAATATTCTAGATTCTTATTGTTTTTTTTTTCCACAACCTCATGGTAATTAATTTCGTCCTTGTTTAATAGTAGGAATTATGCGGTTTAATTTTTTGTTCTCTCCGTTTTTGGGCTTCATCAATCGGATTCTTACATGGAGAAAGGATATCTGCAATAAAAAAAGGTAAATAAGGGCATGTTTCATTTTATTGAAATCTATAATTTTAAAAAAAATTTAAATAAAATTTAAATTAAAAAAATTTAAATAAATAATTTTATTTAAATATATTTTTAGACTTACAATACTTTAAAATTAAAATTTTAGATAAATTGGTCAGAGTAGTTTATATAACAGTAAAATAATTTATAAACTAACCAATCACTATATTACCTCTATTTTTTCTTATATCATCTCTCTTTTCTCATAGTTTTTCTTACATCATTTATCCTTTTTTTACACCATCTCTCCTCCCTTCTTATTTAATATTTATATTTTTTTTATAATTTATCAATAATAAAAATACTTCTAAAAATAATTTTTTAAATATTTATTTATTTAAAATTATTATTTTTCTATAAATTATTTTTTAGAAATTATTTTCTATAAACTACTCAATTTTTTTATAAACTCTATTTTTAAAATCTTATTTAAACACACATTCGACGGATAGGAAGTACGAGAGGATATTCACACGTCACAGAGAAAAGAAGATAGTTTCAAACTTTGTGGTGTGCATTTTCAAAGGATTAGTACCAATTAATATAATTAGTTAACGTTTCTAAAATACTGCCTCCTTTTAAAAAAATATATATATTATTAAATTGAGCTGACTCTCTTAGTTTAAAATGAATCAAATTAATGGGGCCAAGTAATATTTTTAGTTATTAAAAATATTTTCAAAATAAACATATTAATTACTCTTAACATTTTTATAAAATGATTTGGAAATTGAAGCAAATAATATTTAAAAAATTCCATGGGAAGGGAATAAATTCTAATATACTATTTATCTAATTGATGTTCTATTCCTAAATAAAAGGGAAATAAATCCCTCAAATAATTTTTAAATTAAAAGCAGAGAGAGTGAGGATTTATAAATAGAGGAGTGGAGTTGTTAGAGTAAAATAAAAGAGCACATGGAGGACAGTGCATTGAAATTAATCAAGGTGTATTAAAATAATTATCTACTTATAAATATAAAATATAATTTATAATATACTATAAATTAAGTTTTAGCGGTGTCTTACTCATATATATATATATATATATATATATATATATTTTTACCATTTTTTTTTGTTACGCCTTAAAGATGTTGATATCTTCAAAATATACTAATTAATACAGTGGGGCAATCTTTAAGTTAATGAGACACAATTATTATTATTATTAGTGGTTTATTATTCCATTGCTAAATCAGAGGCCCAGTGTTGTGTGAGGGAGTAAAATGGATGAGAAATTGAGTACCTTACTTATTGACAAAAAAAAAGAAAAAAAAGCAGGCTTGTCTCTCCTTTCTTAAAATCCAAGGTTCAGGATATCAGAGTAGAATTTCATTATTTGTTGTTTCAAAATTTTACTTATAAAAAATACCTAAACTCAAGGACTCGTATCTTCTTTATATGAAATTTATAAAGTTTCAATACATTAATATTAATTTTTTTATAATATTAATTGAATCTTATCATTAAATATCATAATTTTATAACTATTTTTTATATTATATATATTTTTTAAGAATTAAATTTAATACTTAAAAGGATATAAGGGAGTTTATCAAGCTCATTTTCTTTTGGTATAGAGTATATTTGCCAACCACATATCTCTAATAAAATATTTTCTTTTTCATTTTTTCCATTAATTTTTGGATTGGAATTAGTGAGATTAATATATATAGAAGCTAATATTTTACTGTTTAGAACAGCTAACCTGTTCATTAGTCGATAGAGCGTAATATACCTTAAATTTAAATCGAGCGATTGTTTTATCTCAAATCGATCATATTTAATGGAATAAGACTTATTGTTATTGTTGTTGATTGTTTTATCTCAACTATTTAATATTAAACACTATTAATAAATTTATATTTAAGAATTGTCCCTAAATAAAATAGAGACTTTTCTTTTAATGTCATTATTTACCCCTATAACCCATAACTTATTAAGGGACAGGTGCCTGTTTAGATATCAATGATAGAAAGTAACATCAGCAAAACTCAGTTTAAAAAAAAATTCAATTTATCAAAAATAACTAAATCAGCATTCAAATATAAATTAAACTGTAACATTAGCACCGATGCTATACACCAGCCATGACGTTGTTATTGTGCAAGACACTGCAGAACGACAAGATGACCGCAAACACCCATTACATCAGAAGAAATCGGAGTGACAGCCATTGAAGGCCAACGAAGCTGTAGATGAAGCTGCACAGATTTAAACAATATTCTATTAATGTATATTCCGCTAAACACGGAAAGGAAAAGGGAAGCAAACGAACAGGAAAACCCGAAAGCGCCCTTGATAATTGAAATACTAGTAGATATATATATCATTTGGTTAAAAAGAAAAACAAAAAAGAAAGAAAAGAAATTGATGTTTCTCCCGTGAGGGTGACATCCTCCATGTAAATGTCCCCTTATTATTATTATCTCGTCATTAATGATATGAAGGAACGGGAAAAGGGAGCAAAAATTAATTAAAAAAAAAAAAATGCCAAAAGCTCGCAAGCTGGTAGACCAGCTGCGACTGTCGGCGTATAGCCCAAGCATACCCACGAGCTCCCCTCTCTCTCGATCGAGCTCAGCTCAAGAAAGAGAGACTACTCCTTTCTTCCTAATTTAGTCCTGCTTCCAAAAAATAGATAACAAATTCTCTTAAAAAAGAAAAAAAACTCCATTGTAACTTTCCTAACGCTAATTACCCTCTCTACTTGTTGCTGCCGCCATTATTATTGTTGTTGAGTGAGGCACTGTGGGCTGAAGCCGAAGCACGAGGATCACGCGTTGCAGCCAAGAAGTGATGCACATGAGAGAAATCAGACGAGTTCTAGCTTGTAAGTGATTTGCTCGAGGAAGCAATGTAGAGCGGGTAAATCGCAGCATTGGGCACAGAACACTGGCTACGACATCTTTTTCGGCATTGTATTTTGTGATTCGGAAATGATTCCGGAGTTGCTGCTGGAGATCGGAGGAGCATTCTGTTTCTATTGAGTTATTTTTGGATGGAGAAGTGGGAGATGGTGTGAAAATCAATTGCTCGCAGTATTGGAATCTGGTTTTTTGTCTGTGTCCTTGCTTTTGAATTTTTGGTTGGAAGAACTGGGCATTTCATTGAATTGGATCGCGAACAATGGAGTCTCGGATGGATCAGTATGAGATCATGGAGCAGATCGGTCGTGGAGCTTTTGGAGCTGCTATTTTAGTCCATCACAAGGCTGAGAAAAAGAAGTAAGCGCCGCTTGGCTTTTTTCGCTCCCTTTGAAATGTAGTATATGGAAGCTCTACTCGCCGAAGAGTAGGTTCAACATTTGACAACTGAATCTACGTTTCATGGTTTGCAGATACGTGTTGAAGAAAATCAGGCTTGCGCGACAGACTGAACGATGCAGGAGATCTGCTCATCAAGAGGTGAGTTCGGCCTCTAATCCTTGCCTGCTTATTTGCCTCGTAATTGAAGTAGGCTTTTGCTTTTTTGGGCATATAACCATTGCGCCTTCTGGATATTCTAGATGGCTCTTATTGCCCGAGTCCAGCACCCTTACATCGTGGAATTTAAGGAGGCATGGGTTGAGAAGGTGAGGATACCCCTAAGTTCATTTTGAGTATGGTCGTAGTCTAAGTTTCTTGCAGTTGCTTGTTATGGTTCACAATTTGCTTCAAACTAGAAATCAATTTGTCATAACTGTTTTTGTTTTAACTAAGCGTTTTTTACTTGTAATGTAGGGATGCTATGTCTGCATTGTCACTGGATACTGTGAAGGTGGAGACATGTGAGTATCAGAAAATACCTAAAATCTTGAAGCATCTTGTTCACTCCATGGAAGTCATACGCTGAAGTACTTAAGTTGAATGTATATTTTCAAATTTTATAACAGGGCTGAATTGATGAAAAAATCAAATGGGACTCACTTTCCTGAGGAGGTATTCTGGTGCCATGGATGTATATATGACATATGTATTTGCTTTTCTTGTACCTTGAATTGGATTTCAATATTTATGGTGACTCACATTTGAAGTTGTTGTGCTTGCCCAGAAACTCCTTAAGTGGTTTGCCCAGTTACTGTTGGCAGTGGAATACTTGCATTCTAACTTTGTTTTACATCGAGACCTGAAGGTACTCTAATTCAAAGTAACTATATGTTGTGAGTTTTTTTGTGTGCTTTATTGTCAATATTGAGACTGATCAGTTTACTATCTACAGTGTTCCAACATCTTTCTTACCAAGGATCATGATGTTCGCCTAGGTGAGATAATCTGTAGTCATTGATTAAATTGAAAACAAATTTATCCTAAATTTGTCTGTAATTTTCTGGAATTTGTGTAGGGGATTTTGGGCTTGCTAAGACCTTAAAAGCAGATGATCTAGCTTCTTCGGTACGTGTGGCTTGGAAACTTATGGCTATGCTGTTTTTCAATCTTAAATATTCATTTGAAAGTTCCATAGGCTTTATAATAGACTTTGTTGCTTTTTAGTTTGATCTGTCAAGTTTCCTTGGAATTGTTGAATTCTTCAGATGTTAACACCATTAGTTAATATTAGTAGAATTACTCGTTTAGGGTTTTTCATCCTGAAATCATATAGATCGTATCTTGCGAACTCTATTGGGTGAGCCATGAACTTAAAAATGTGTTATCCCTGATGTTTAGCTAAAATAATTCTTTTTACCCCTTTTTTGGGTTGATAATTATCCACTTATTTAGTTGACTTGTGCCCGCACACCTTACCATCCAATTGTTGTTATTAAATAAGTTTTTATTTGAATTCTTAACATTACAAGGGTTTCCATATGCATATTACTAGATGTGGACTCTGAAATTGTGTTGTGCACTTCTGTGCAGGTGGTAGGAACTCCCAATTACATGTGTCCTGAATTGCTTGCAGATATTCCTTACGGATTTAAATCTGATATTTGGTCGCTAGGTATGTGATTTTTGGTGTTAAATATCGGATACTTACAGACTGGGCTTTGCGCTGGCTAAAATATTCTTTAACTGCCCAGGTTGCTGTATATATGAGATGGCTGCTCATCGCCCTGCTTTTAAAGCTTTCGTAAGATCTCTTCTGATCTTTCAATCTATAGCATCTACTATTAGTGTTGTCTTGTTTGGAAATTCAGTTAATGCACTATCTTCGACCTAAACATAATAATAATATATCTCATTTCTGCATCTTACTTGGTAAAGTGACATTTTTGGACTGTGGAAAGTATATGATATTAATTTTTTATACATGGTCCTATAAATTTTCATTATTGAATTAGATTGCTGATCAAATTTTTACCAAAGCGTTTTCAAGTCACCAGTTCCACCATGGTGGTCTATATTGGTTTTTTGTTCCAATGTCTTTGGTAGAGTTTAAAACATAAGCTTACTTTATAATCAGCTGTAATTGCTGTTTGTTTATTGGAGTGACATGGTACAGCTTGCAATTTAATTTCCTAATTTTTTTCTATTGTGCTGCTAATTAGATGCTCTGGGTGATCCATCTTTTTTAATTTCATACTTTTCATGCAATTCTTCACAATATTTATATAGATATATGCACATGTGGAGCAATTGGTGCATTTTTTTACGATGTTTTACATTGGTTTGGTATATCTTGTTTCAGGATATGGCAGGTTTGATAAGCAAGATAAATCGTTCCTCCATTGGTCCTTTGCCTCCCTGTTATTCCCCATCTTTGTAAGTTTCTATTTAATTACTTTAATGAAATTAATATTCTAGTATATTGGGTTGCTGGAAGCCAAAGATTAGCCCGCAATCTTTGAAAATGTTTTTTTTTTTCAAAAAAAGATGATAATACTAACCCCAACTTTGTTTTCCTCTAAAAATTGTGATTTTTTCCATTACTTTCATTGAATATGGAATAGTTAATAAACAACGCCATTTTAAAAGGCACGTGAAATATTGTTATTCCAAGAATAGGGTGTTCTAACTTGAGTAATTTAAACGGACCACTAACTGGATATAACTTGGTAGAGAAGTGAAGCATTCTAGGAATTTTTAACAAGACAAGAGAGCTTTGACAGAGGGGGAGGGGAGTGAGGTAACTTACTTTACTGTCCAAGGGATGAATTCTTTGGGCACTTCGCCCCTGGCGACTATGCTGGGACAGCTAATTTTTTTGGGGAAGCTAACGCTTGCCTTGCTTGAGCTGGCACACTTACTCTCACTAGCCTTTGGCCTAGAGCAAGGATAGACCTTGTCCTGGGCTTGGGGTGCTGCAAATGTGTCTTGTGCCAAAGCATAGCATGCAAAGGACATGTAAGAAGATGTTGTATTTGTTGTCCAGGGGGTGGTTTTGACGATTGTTCTTAAGTAGAGGGTGCACAAGTTCTTATCTCAACTAAGTGGTTCCTTCAGCTTAGCAGGAGGCACCGACTACTACTTATAGCAAGCTTAACAAGAGCCCCTTACTACTAGTAAGCCTAGCAAGAGGCATCTTTCTTCAATTAAGTAGAAGCATCACTTAATTGTATAGAGGCATTACTTCTTAACTAGATGCTTCATCTTACTAACTAATTAGCCTGTTAATTTAAAGTTTTTACTTAATATAAATAAATTAATATGAAAGAAAGGCCATCTAGGAACATTTTTTACTTAAATCATTTAACCTTTGCTTCTTCTCTCTCTTCCTGATTGTGTGCTCAAGTATGCATTATTATCATTACATCATTAAGTCTTGTACATGCAGGAAAACGCTGATAAAGGGCATGCTGAGGAAAAACCCTGAGCATCGACCAACAGTAAGCATCTCTGGAGAATAATTTTGTCTCTAATGTGTAAACAATTTAGTTTTGCCATCAGTACTTACACGTGAGAATCTGGCTTCATATTTTGGACAGGCATCTGAGATCTTAAAGCATCCTTATTTGCAATCTTACGTTGAACAGTATCGTCCATCTTTCGGTCCTCCAACATCCTGTTCTCCTGAAAAGCCTATTCCTGTTACCCATGATCCTCGAAGAAATATGGCTGAAAGTCAAAACAGTAGCAGTTCAAGCGGCGATAAAGATAGTTTAATGTCAAATGACAAAATCATTTCAGCAGTGGTGCAGAATTTCAATAACAGAACCACTGAGACAGATGTAACCTCCATTGATGACAACGATGGCTCTGAGCATATCCTGCCTAGCGAAGAAGATACTAGCTCCAACGCTAGCAATGCTAAAGCAGATTGCCAGGAGGTGATGAAACCATCATCTAGTGAACGTCAATCAATTGTTGAATCCAAGCCACCAAAAACAATTAAAAACATAATGATGGCGCTAAAAGAAGGAAAGGTTAGAGAAAATGGTTCTCCAATGAGAGGCAACCGCATTAAGGCTGTTGGTGCTTCGGCACAGAAAACAAACGCAGATACATTGCCTAAATTGCCCAAGTCTAATGGTGTTGCTCCTGGTATCAAGCCAAATTTAGAGTCTCCAACTTTGACATCTGCAAAGACATCCCCTGATCCTCCAAAACGAATGCCAAGGTCGCATCCTTTAAAGAATCAGGTACTTTACCACCGGAAATGATTTACTATTTATTTCCTGCTTGCTATTTTTTCATTATTTCCTCGAAAACTGTTATTCATTACTTGTATGTACATAATATATTCTGGTAGGCACTACTGATGATGGACTCTTCACCAAAAACCAAACCCAGACACGATGGGACTCCCCCATCTGGTCCTATTAAACAAGTTGAAGGAGATGGAGTCTCTGCCAAGGTGAGGCAAGGGACCCCCCCTAGTTTACTTAGACAGCCTTCATTCCGAGGAGGAATGAGGCAGGTTGGACTTGATGTACGCAATGCAGCTAATGATACAGAGAAGTTAGGTCCAAAAAAAATATTGCAGGAGCCAGACAAGAGTCTTTATAAGGTGCTCAGCGATCATATGCCACTTGCTTCTAGAGAGGTTACAGAGCCTCAGAAGGCTTCTGAAAAATGTTCCAAAGGAATGCAGGCTGATAACAGTAATTCTGTTTCATCTTCAGTGTCTATTCAAGGATATGAACTTTCTGATGATGCAACAAATTTTATTGACATGAGAGAACAGACGCATTCTATAAATGAGAGTGCAACACATATTGAAACTATACAGTCACATCCAGACAAGAGCCATTATCAGTCACCCAATGGTCATATACCATGGGTTTCTGGAGAGATTACTGAGCCTCAGAAGGCTTCTGAAAAATGTTCCAAAGGAATGCAGGCAGATAGCAGTAATTCTGTTTCATCTTCAGTGTCTATACAAGGATTTGAACTTTCTGATGATGCATCAAATTTTTTTTATATGAGAGAAGAGACGCCTTCTGATCATGGGAGTGCAACACATATTGAAACTATAAAATCACGCCCACCTGCTACCTATTTGCACTCTGAGATGGCTGAAACTATATCTAGGGAAGCCTCTGAACCCGGCTTGAATCTTCAGAATACAATTACTGATAATGAGAAAGGCATTTCCGGTTTAACTCTTGATTCCCATGCTCCAGATTCCAAGGAAATATTGGCTTCTGAAGATAGTCTCTACATCAATCAGACAAGTACTTTTGCTGCCACCTCATGTGATAATATATCTACAAGTCTCTCTGTTAAAGCCAACAAAGAAATTAAAGATCTTCAAGATACTACTAAGCAAGTGACTTCAATCCATCCTCCGAAACTTCCACTATTGAGTGCTGGAGAAAATTTTGTTTGTGAGGAAGTCGCTCCAGTAAGCAAGCCCAGTAATAGGTCTGACACAGTTAGCCGGCCAAAACCTGTGCTGGAGTCCACTGGTGATGATAAGTTCACTGTTAAGGAAAGACTGTCATCTGCGGCTGAAACTGCTCCACCAATCACCTCTACCAATGACCAAAAAGGCTCCCAAGAAGATAAAGGAACCATTTTGTATAATCCAATGATAGAAAGGCCAGCTGTTGGTAATCTTCCTCCAGCTTTTGATGATGTCATCCATGTTATACGACACAGCAGTTTCCGAGTTGGGAGTGAGCAACCAGTAAGGGAATCTGTGGAGATGGGAGTTCAAAACGTGGATGTTGGTAAATTTCTCAACGTTGTAAGGGATGATTTAGAAATGAGAACCACGGGCTCTCCTCTGACCCACAATTCTTCAAATTGCTCTGAAGCTGCGAGCTTGAAGTCAAGCATTTCCGATCAATTAGACGTGAGAAGCATGAGCACTGCTCCAGCTCTAAAACCCTCGAGTTGCTCCGATGCTCTGTGCACAGAACCAAGTGTCTCTGATCATTCCAGTATGAAGGAACAAGATGTGAAAAATCTTGTTCCTTCAGTATCAAAATCCGATTCCCCTGAGTTGACAAAATGCAACTCTTCAGTGACCGAAGAGGAAACCCCAGCAAAGGAAACTTTGGATGTTAAATCATTTAGGCAGAGAGCAGATGCTCTTGAAGGGCTCTTGGAGTTGTCTGCAGAGTTACTGCAACAAAATAGATTGGAGGAGCTTGCTGTTGTTCTAAAGCCCTTTGGGAAAGATATGGTATCCCCAAGAGAGACGGCTATTTGGTTGGCTAAGAGCATAAAGGGAATGATGAACGACGACAATGGTGGACGTTGATTATGGGTGTTATTTCATCTGCTGTAAGGTTGCGTGTCCCTGGTGTTTAAAATTGCTTGGCAAGCTATTGAGATATTTCAAGTACCCACTTAAATTTTTAAGAGATGGAACAGACTCTTTTTTTCTTCCTATCATTTTTGTAATTCTTTCAGTGTCGATGCTGTTGTAAATAGTTACCATACAAACTGATAACATCTACTCACCAAGTTACCATCAATTGTATGGATATGATGGGGGCTTTGTTAAAGTGATTAGTGAATATGTAATGATTATTCTGCACACCGTTCTTCCTTCTTCAAAACCGCATAATCCCTTGTGTCTGATCTAGAGAACGAAATTTGCATGCATTTTGTTAGCGGTTATTTATCAGTTTGTTCTTTTATAGCAAGTTTCTATAGCATAGTGTGTAAAAATATTCTGTTTAAGATTTCTCTTGTGAATAATAAAGTGAAAACAAAAGATAAAAAGCATAAATTTCAGAAATAAATGGCTAGATTGTAGTTTGTTTTCATACTTTATTAGAATGTGTTAAATCTTGGCGTAATGAGGACGCCCCCACTCTCTTCTTGGAAGCTTCGTGGCAACTTCGACCGTAATATTTCGAACTTCCATGAAATATGTTTTCGATTTTACAATTTTGCCCTAGCCTCTATTTCCAAATACGTGTTAACGTTTACAACTCCATTCTCGCTGTAGCCGTTTTCGTTTTATATTTATCTTCCTTAACAAGATTGTCTCCTACCCACCAAAAACAAGACATGGAGAATGATCTTGGTACCAGCGGAAGTAGGACAAGAAGGTCCGGTAGTTGTGTCTCAAACATCACCTTGTGTGTGGTTATGCTGTCTCTTCTTCTGATGTGCGTGATCGGCATAGCTTGGCTCGTCATGAATCCCCACGAACCGAGCATTCGAGTGGGCTCACTTTCTGTATCCCACTTCTCTGTTTCTGATTCTCAGCTCAGAGGCACCTGCGACATCGTGTTCAACATGAGCAACCCCAACAAGAAGATCGACGTGTTCCTCGACCAAGTTAGTGTTTCGATACGCCATCATGAGGTGGAGCTCGCTCGAGGTACGGTGCTGGAGAAGGAGGCGATCTCGCTGGAGAGGACGAAGGAGATGAAAGTGAAGGCTCACATGGTGATGAAGGCGGACGCAGCCAATCTGGGGAAGGAGAAGAAGGTATTCGCAGAAGTCGGGGAGGAATGGAGGAGGAGCCTGGTGAACTTCAACGTGAGAATTGAAGTGACTGTCAGATTTGAAGCTGGGAATTGGCCACCAAAGTCGCAGCTTTTGAATCTCAACTGTGGTAAGGTGGCTGTCTTCTTCTTCAGTGCCCACAAAGACGCCGGCAAGCTTGTGGGTATTGGTGGGAAGGATGATTGTCATGTGTAGGTAGATGACAGGTTTGATTCCCTTCAAATGTAAAAAGATGCACTCAGTTATGAAGAAGCATGGGCCAGATTCTGTTCAGCTGTTTGTTAGGAGACAAGTTAACGTCGATAAATAGGATCATAGTTAATGATGATCCGATGATTCCTGTCACTGTATTTATATAAGTAAATGTTCAATGTATATACTTGATGTAATATAATTAAAAAAAATTAATTAAATCAATTACCTGTAATAAATTTATATTAATTTTTTTATATAATTCTCATATTGAAGCAGTGTCATGTGTCATGTACATGATTAGTAAGTTCCATGGGTGCTTCCTATCTAAGATGTTAAAATACAAAGTGAAAAAACAAGGCGGCGGGTAGGTAGGAAGATTTATTTAAAATAATTAAGATGCTAAAAGTGTAACAAAAAAAGTAAGATATGCATATGCAAGTCCATCCCCAACAACAGCCAACAAGAGAATTAATGTGCGGATGCGATCTTAAAATTTGATTAAAGGCATAATTTAAATTAAGAGAGACGAATCAGCTAATGAATTAAATTTAGTTTCCTGCCTTGTATTGTATTCTATGCTTCTTCATTGTCTTGCTTTTGGTCTTCTCTTGAACGCGCTTTGTGTCTCCCTGCCTTCCTTCTCTCTTTCAGGACCACACATCAACAACAGCCACATATTAATATCATTGACATTGATTTTGTTTAGCGATAACATTAAAATTATTTCTCAGGTGAGTTCTCACTGGACTTATTTGGGCCCAGTAAATTAAAAGATTAAGCCCACCCTACTACTAAACCCAGAGTAGCCCACTACAAGGCACAATACAAGCCCATCATTATATTAGTGGGCCTCACATTCAGCTTGCTTAGCTTCCCTGGGTGTAGGTGTAGGTGTAAGGCCGATAATTTTCTTTAGATTTAAAGTTCAATTTCTAAATGAAGCCCCTCTATTAAAAATGATAACAACGAATCTTAAAATTAAATTAGTTAGTTCATTGAATATATGATAAAAAAATCTAGAAACAGCGTCAAATGTCAATTGATAATATATAAAAAAAATATATGCCCCCTCTATTTTTCAATATTACTTAGCAATTAGCATGCAAAACGATAAATTAAATAGCGGGGCAATTTTATATTTGGGAAAAATTATGAGAAATCAAGATAGAATGGTAAAAAAAAAAAATAAGTTGGTGGACGTAAACTATAAAACGTCCTTTGTGCCTAGAGTAATAAAAGGGATACAATATAATTATAATAAATACGGGATTTTCCCACCTTGTAGACACCGATCATGCTAATAATAATAATAATAACAACAACAACAATAACATTGCGTGAATTTTGCTGATACAATTTTGTAGTGGGGGCGTCCATCTCCGATGTTTCCAGAATATTCCTTCCCCACAATTCCCCGATTCCATTTCTCACCAAAAAAAAAAGAGGATCAAATCAAACATGGGATGGAAGTTGAGTTAACAAATGAAATTCTTATGATCAATTCTCTGCCAAGTGACAACTTGCTGTTTCATTTATATTTTCGATTCCAATTTGATGACACGTTGAGCAGAACTTTGTCGTCCCCTAAAACCAAAACCAGTAGGTTTCTTCTTTCTTTCTGTCTTTTGATTGAAAAGAGTAGGTTTCTATTTATACAATAAGACAAAACGATATCGATAAAATTGGAGTCATGAAGAGTCAATTTGGATCAGAATTTTAGACTAAAAAATTTACGATAACAGAGAAACAAGAAAGAACAACAATTATTGTTGGGAAAGAAACGTTGAAATGGCACCAATTTATTAATTTTAAAAACAAAAAAGAATTATAGAGAATCTTGTTAAAATTAAAGCCAACTCCTTAAAAAATTTAATTATAAAGATAATTATAAAGTTCTACAAGACATTTAAAATTAAATTTTTTAAATTATAAAGTTAATAAAGTATTATTAAAAATGATATCAACTATTAATTTTTATTTCTATTATTTAAATTGTTAATATCTTTTTTATTTGAGTTATTATTTTTTTCTATTATTATTTCTATTGTTTAAGTTACTTTTCAGAAACAATTATATTATTTTATAATTTTAAAAAAAATAATCATAGATTTTATAAAAAAATTTAACTGTTTAATAATTTTTTAAGATTTTTTTATAATTACATTTTTTATTTAAATATAATTTTTTTTCAAAAATTCACGAGAAAAAAGTGGGGAATGGGGGAAAAACTCGGCTAGATGAACGAAATCTAGAATACGAGCTTTATTAGCTGGGTTGATCTTCTCTGTACTCAGTTGCAATCGGCACCTTCAAAGGCTTCAATCTCTCGATTTTGTTTCTGTAGAGTGCTATGCAATATCCTTCTAGACCCGCTACCGGCTATCCGGCGCCGTCCTATTACCACCCCAACGGCGGCCAAGCACCACCTTCCGCCACCGCCTACCCCTACTCCGCTCCACCCCCATACCCACAAAACCCATACTACAACCCCAATTCTTCGCGCAATTTCTTCACTCGCTCCTTCGTCCGTTCCTTCATCACTACTCTCGTCTGCCTCTTCGTCGTCTTCGGTGCCATCGTCTTCATCGTCTGGCTGGTCCTTCGCCCTACCTTGCCTGACTTCCGCCTTGAATCTTTCTCTCTCACCAACTTCGCGGCGAACTCCCAGTCCGTGAACGGCACATGGCAAGCCGGCTTCTTGGTGAGGAACAACAACAAGAAGATGACCATCACCTACCAAGTTATTGAGTCCAGACTTTTTTACGATCCGATGTATCTCAGGGTGCAGCTTCTGCCGTTCAAGCAGGACTCTAAGACTGAAACTCCTTTGAACGCAACGTTCTCGGCTGTCAATACTCCTGTGGGGAAGAAGACCGTTGATGATATGAATGGGGATAAGGCACGCGGGTCTATTTCATTTAATGTGGAGATTCTCGCTTCCACCGTGTTTCGCTCCGGTGCGTGGAGGTTGAGGGCTCGGGTGCTCAAAGTGTCGTGTCGCCATGTTCCTATTGGCATTTCATCTAACAGTACGTCAGGAAACTTGTCAGGGGGAACCAGGGATTGCCAGGTCTGGACCTGACTGATTTGGTGCTTACAAAGTTTATTAGCGAACATTTTCGTTGAAACCGCAAAGTCGAAACATCTAATTATACTTTTGTTTCTTGTGGTCGATGGTATTTTAGTTTTCTATTAGGTAAAATAGTTGGCCAGCCTTCATTGTGCAAAATTCTCCAGAATTTTGTGTGTATGTTGGTTGATTCCGAATAGTGAGTAATTTTACTTATTCTTCGACCTATTATTTGCTTCTTATTCTCTTCGAAGTGGATCGATAATTGTCATACGCGGAAATTTGTACTTGTCAATTGGAGATTGAATGAGGAAGTACATAATCTTGATTTATTCTTTTTCTGTGGGGAAATTACTAGCCCGTTTTAGTAAATGCAAGTATATAATTAACAACTGTTTAAGTTCATGGTTTGTCTATTAATCAAGTTTACACGACTAGTTGACTACTGCAAGTCATTGACTTAATCCTATAAGGATAGGACTTGCCCGTTGCAATATATGTTGGAAGTTGGCGTGTTGTAGTCAATTTTCTTACACCAATCGTTTGCCCTTGGAGTTGCCTTAATGTACCACTATAATAAGCCTTCACTAGCCTCTCCACTTCGTGTTTCTCTGTTTAAACAGGCGATCGTTAGTTCTTGTACTCATGAAGTTGGTATGGTTGGGTCTCTGATGCAGGAGTTTTAACGTTTTTTCTTAGTTCTGTTAAATTAAACTGAAGCATGGGTGGTTGGCCATCGTCATGTTTGGATATATTAGTTCTTGACCATTCGGGATGATTTGAGGTTTCTAATGCTAAAAATGAATGCAAATGCAAATCAACCTCTGTTGCATCTTATAAATTATAGCTGGTAAACGAATTCACCCATGCGACTGTTCATTTCTGGATCTGTTTGTAAGATGTAAGTTGATGAAACTATAACAATTAAAGAGTGCAGTCAATTAGGGCAATTTAGTCTGAAAGGAAGCTAACAATGGGTTCCTAGAACCAACGTAGAGTTTTGCAATATCCCTGCTTTATATCTTGGAGAATATTACATGGACTTCAGCAAGTTCTTCTTTCGGCAATCGTTTCTGAGGACCCAACTGAATGGGTGCTATTGATTGTTTATACATCCAAGTGGCTATAGATGACTCGAGCAATGCAAATTTGATGTAATTCTATTTGTAGTTTCCCTGTTCTGTGTAATCTTGAAGATAAGTAACGTGGAAAAAGGATCATATTTCCAAAAATCCTTATAATGCGTTAGAGAATTCGTCCAAGGTGCATATAGGCTTAGGTAGATATAGGTTGTGGAAGTTCAATAATGTTGACTTATTAGAGGTTGGCCACGTCCATCAACTTCCACTGTGTTTATATCAACTTCTCTTGCATTCCAGATTATGGCACTTGACATCCGCTTTAGAGTGGGTTGAGAATAGAATTGTGAAGTAACTAACAACTATAGTTTTGGGCCTAATGGTAAGTGCTTGATCTGACAAGTGTGTTTGGGGTCTTTGTTGGGTTTGATAAACTCTTTTGTGCTGAACTATGCTGTTCAAGATGAGAGTTTTCCTTCAGGGATGATGCACATGTATTTTATCGTAAGTAGTCAGTCATGAGGCCTCTGTTGATTTGTACTATAAACAGTTAAGCAGTTCAGTACTAGCCTGGGTCATGGGGCCTGTTGCTATTTTGGAGCTTGGAGGAGGTAGGAATCAAATGTGACACCATGAAATTTGACCTTGCTATTTTGGATATTGCAACAGGATCATCATCAAATTTATAAACAAAAATTGTTAGTGTAGCTAGCAAAAACACTGGTATGCTCTCAAATCTCCATATTCTTGAGAGAACTGGGCATTGCTGCTGTCTTTTAGCATTTCTTTACCACTGTGGAGCATCGGCAACATAATAGACAAAATATTTGTGTGTATTATTTTAAAGTTTGAAAGAAGAGAAACAGGTTCTGCTATCAATTTCTTCACTATGAGTTGTTGTCTAGAATTGCAATATCATTCGCCAAACTTTGTTATTTTATCCATGACCACGGCATGATTTCTTGCAGTTGATTTAATTAATGAAATAGTTCAATGCTTAAAATAGGCTTTCATTGATTTAGTATCAGTAATATTCTCTTGAATCTCTTTGTTCTCCTTCATGATCCGGTGCTAATAATAGATTCAGATTTGTGTGTACTTACTGAATATAATATCCTTGAAGTCTTTGTAATAATCGAATATATATCTTTTCCTTGATTTGTGAATGGGTTGTGATGGGATTGGATTTGAGTGTTTTGTTTTTCTCTGGTATGGATACCATTCATGGGGACTTTCTCGCACAAAATTGCTTTTTCCATGTCTCCATTGCTGCAAACTTGCTCCTAAGCAAGTTTGAATCCTTGGCCTAGTTTTGTTGACTGAGAACTCAAGTGTCATGTTTTCTGCTCAAACATTGATTGGTTTTCATCTATTAACTGTTACTGTTGGTATTTCCTAGTTGCTTTGCTTACAGATCGAAATAACCTGCTCTTGGAAGGATTGTGGTTATGGATTGAGATCGATTCCTTTATTAGGTTGTAATTTTTGCTGAAATCTATTTCACCAATGAAGTGATGTGATCATGATGCGACTTCCTGTTTGATTGATTCCTTGCCTTTTCGTATTTGGTCGGTTCACTTTATTTCCGAATTGTCTTCTCAAAGGAAGAATATCTTGCTTCACCTTCATTTATAGGTATATACAGATCAGATGCTCAAAGTAAATTCTTCTCACACTTTGCCTCCTCCTTAAGATTAAATTTGACTTAATAGGAGCACCTTGAAAACCTTTAGAATCTCGATGCATATCCTTAGCTTGTGTAGCCTAAAATATCTTATTCTGTTCTTTTTTGACATCCTAGCTTTGGCAGGCTGGTTTTTCTACTTCTCTGTTTCTATTTTCTCTCTATTTTTCTTTGCTGATGACATGAAAACAGGGGATTTTCTTTTTTAAAAAAAATTGGATTTTTTTTTTAGGTTCTATTTGGTACAAGGGAAATGGAGAAGAGGGAAAATTTTAACGAGTTTGATTTAAGAGAAATAGACAAGTGTGATTATAAAATATTAATAGATACAAGATGTAAGTTAAAAAAGTAAAAAATTAATTAAAAGCTTTTAACTCTACTTCCCCAATTTTTTAAACCGAACTTATTAAAATTTTCCTTTCCCTTCCCTCCATTGCCTTTATGTAGCAAAGGAGCTGCACAACAGAGCAGAGAGACCTCCCACCTTTGACAGGGTTTAATGGTGAAAATGAACATAAGAACAACATGATTTGACACACATGCTTGAATTCTCACCGTGACGGTCTTTTGAGATCATTAACAATAATTTTTCTTATGAATTTCAAAGCATGCTGTGTTTTACACTGACTTGCAAGAAACAGCTGTTGTAGATTGAATCTTCTCACTATAACTTCAAGTGAGCTTAGTGCATTGAACTTTTCTTACACTTTATGAACATCAAAACTTTCTACATAAGGCACAAAGGAGAGAAAAGCTAAAACGGTGAGATACTATAACCCCAGAGTATGCAATTGTACAAAGTGAGGTACATTTATACGACAATAACAGGACTTAGAAAACGAGTGAAAGTAATGAATCAGAAAAAGTGGTAATGCATGATTTGAGAACAAAAATTCTGAAAGGCCTACCATTTGTCTATCTTGAAAGCTAAGCCGAAGGCAAAAATTTGAAACCATTTGTGTTGCTTTATCACCCCCATCTATCACCCCACTATCATCTTCATCAACCACCATTAAAATCATAAATTTATTATTATTATTAACAATATTAATCTAAATCCAAGCATGACTGAGGCTGGCAAGGGTCCCACAAGTTCGTTCCCAAGTCTTTATCTGTCTAATGATGAACAAGATTGCAAATTTTTGCGTGGTTCTTCGTTCTACCTGCAATCTCTTTCAAGCTTTAAAAAAAAAATGATCACCTTTGATTGATCTGTGATGTAATTTGGAGAAAAGAAAAAGGCTTCATGGAAGGATTGATATGTATTAGTGTAGCGTCGCTGGAAAGCGATGCTGTTGTCACTTTCTGCATGTTCTTCTAATGGTGGTTGACACTTGACTGTGACTCCATGTTTGGTATTCTTCTGTTAATTTCATCTCCTTCATTCATTGATTAGGTCCTAGTTTTGTTTGAGTGATCCAAATTTGTTTCGATTTTGAACAAGTTCCATAGTTACTCGAAGCCCCACTTATCTTCTCCGACTGATTAGACACACTTAATTATAGTGCTTTGAACAGAATAATTAAGCACTTTAAACATATTTTTTAATAAAAAAAAGTGTACTCGCTCTGCTGTTTAATATAAAATCCGGTTGATGGTGATTTAATTTCTTTAGCAAAGTCACGCATCGGCCCATGTACTTTCATTTCATAATAACATCGTTCATTCATGCGTTAGAAAAGGGAATTAGATGTGGATTAAACTTATACATACATACATACATATATATATATATATATATAATCCTCTGTGTGTCTGTGTGTGGCTTTCTATAATTTTCTGGGTTATTCGGCATTATGGGGGAAGGATAATTTGGTCATTTGGATGGGTCTATTATCAGAGAACATACAACACAGTGATGATTTGTCCCTACATGATCAAACACTTCCATGTTCATTTGTTTCTGGGGCGAAGCTACTTTTCTGAAACTTTTATGACTATTTTACCCCTCATCTCTGATTACAAAGTCATTGGATCATCTACTCATTAATGTAAGTCAATAACCTTTCACGTGGCATTTAAGTCAAGACCATTAATTAATTAATTAAGGTCCATCCGCCACACTCTGGTGCTAATTGAATACCAACTAGCGAATTTATTTGAGTAGTCTTGATGAGATCTAAGCCCACAGGCTTTTCACGTTCCGTCCAATAATGTAAGATCTTATAATTCATTGGAATAAATAAAAGATAGCATATGTTTAAGAATAATGACTTTTATTACACTATGTAGCAGTGGTTATGAAACTTTTTAATATTTTATAGTATCATGTTCCGTCCAATGGCCGGCACAGTTGCTCTTTGCTAATTAATGATGACTTTGTTCCTTCATTTGGCATCAAACAAACTTTACAAAAAGACGACCTTTTCTGGAGTTGGATTATTCAGGAATTAACTTGAGGTTGCTACACTTCCACTTTCCTGCCTGAAATTATTATTTCTTTACATGTTAGCCTAAGTTTTGTATTAAGTATGTTAATTAGATTCCTATTCTTTTGGAGTGTTATCCATGTTAACAAAAATTCACAGTGTTCCATTTAATTTGTTTATGAAATTCAATTATTAATATATAATCTATTTAATTAATTTAGTTATATTAAGAAAGTCAGTTATATTAAGATAATTTTTTTAAACACCCTAATAAATTTTATTAATTCATTTCATCGCTCTCTTACTTAATTATTATTAAGAGAGTATCAATATCAATTTATAAATAAAAAATTATATCTTATATTTATAATTAATATCAATTTATAAATTAAACCCTTATTTAGTTGATGACATGGAAGCAATGCCTCATCTTCTATAATGTTAGTGCTAAAATAGTATTAACCCATTGATATAGGTTAATGGTAGAGTGTACGTACACTATCAGGGTTTTGTAATGCAGGGTAATTTAAATTTTAGGATTGGCGGAAA
Source organism: Leucaena leucocephala (assembly GCA_037074615.1). Lineage (NCBI taxonomy): Eukaryota > Viridiplantae > Streptophyta > Magnoliopsida > Fabales > Fabaceae > Leucaena > Leucaena leucocephala. Next base: position 2,330,305 of record CM073546.1, on the reverse strand, counting down.
CAAAAAAGAATTAAAGTAATACGCTTCGACCTAAATTTATATGTGTCGATATGGCTTTGTTAGTAGGTAACGCTCCACCTAATAATATATCAGAATAGGCTATATTCTGTCAATTTAATTAAGTGTGAATGGTGGCCAATATTCAAACCCTATCAATATTGTAATTAAAAAAAAAAGTTATACTGTCGCTATTATTAATTTTTCCAATACCACATAGTGATGAGCAATTGACGTGAATAAACTTGAATTTATATATATATACCATGGTTATTTCATCTTTAATTTTTTTCCTGATCCATGAGTCATCACATTGATGCTGATGCATGAGAAGAAGTCCAGTCTTTTCCAGTGGGGAACATCTCCCACTCAACAAAATATTTCTTGCATGCATACCTTGTATTAAAATTATTTTCAATCTTTTAATGTTAATACAATTAGTTTTTATCCTTTGAAAAAGATATACTGACACGATAAAAAAATATTAAAAATATTGTTTTGCCAAATTTATAAAAAAATATACTTTGATAGAAGCGCAATAGATCATGATTAGTCATATGATGTTTGAGACTATACATCCCCGTACCCATCTTTTAATAATGACTCAGTCCAGAGTACACAGTTCCAAGAGTGCATATATGCATTACATAATATGTTCGTACGTGTGTTTTGGCTTTTCAAATATTAATTATATCTCGCAATTATGAATTTGTTAATTACTGGAAAATACTTACAATTAATTAACTTGTTACAAAAAATGTATCCTTTCCTTGGAGTTTAGTTCAGCCTTGTTTGTTTTCATCTTAGATTTATAACTACGTACGTACATATTCACTTTATCTACGTAGCTGAGATTAGTGTACGACCACATTTCCCACCACACCCTCCTCCTTTTTACCATTACTCCCCCTCTTCCATTTTTACCCTTCAAAATTTTAAAATTTGATTATGATCCATTTTAAAAGAGATTAATTATGCTAATTAACTGTTTCAACCAAACCGGCCCTTCTTCTTTCTTGTGCCTATATATAGTGCATACACTTTCTGAGCGAAACATCATCTCTAACTTGGCCACTCCACCAAAAGCATCACGCAAATTCCCAGTCCATACAAAACAACACTACTATTACATCATGTCGGTGAAGGAATGCGGCCACCACCACCACCAAGACAACCAGCTCGTCCGCCGGGTAATCGCCGGAGTTGGCGCCTTCATTATCCTCATCCTCTTCGTCATCTTCCTAATCTGGGTCATCCTCCGCCCCTCCAAACCTCACTTCATCCTCCAAGACGCCACCCTCTTCGCCTTCAACTTCTCCTCCTCGCCGGCCACCGCTGCCGGCACTGAACCTCCTGCTTTGACCCCCAACACCATCACCATGACCATGCAAGTCACGCTCTTGGCTCGCAACCCCAACGACCGAATCGGGATATACTACCAGAAGCTGACCGCGTACGCGTCGTACAGGAACCAGCAGATCTCGCTGGGCACGGTGCTGCCGGCGACGTACCAGGGACACAAGGACGTGACGGTGTGGTCGCCGTTCTTGTACGGGACGGCGGTGCCGGTGTCGCCGTACGTGTTGCAGTCTCTGACGCAGGATCAGAATGCAGGGGGCGTGCTGGTGAACGTGAAGGTGAACGGAAGGGTGAAGTGGAAGGTCAGCTCTTGGGTGTCCGGCAAGTACCATATCTACATCAACTGTCCGGCCTACATCAGGCTCGCCGGAGACGGGATCGGAGCTGAGGGCCCCGCCATCAGGTATCAGATTATGCAGAGTTGCAGCGTGGATGTTTAGTTAATTAGCAAAAAGTAATTCGCTTACTCCTTAATTATTCTAATTTGCTCGATCGCTCTTTTAAAATGTTACTATTACTTCCTTATTATTTCTGTTTTGTATGTACTTTTTTTGCTTCTAATATATTGAGAAACTAATACTGATAGTATGGGATGTTCCAAAAACAATCTTGTCGAGAGAAAAAAATTAATTATTAAAAAATTGTAAATAGCATAAATTTATTATTAATTTTTATACTTATTATTATTACTTGCGTGAAAATTATGTAGATAGGGAGATGAGAAATTAAAGTAGGAAGTATGTATGGCTAAAAATGACGTTATTTTTTTAAATGAAAGGAGACAGAAGCCATATGATGTAATGATTTTTAGTTGACAAGATTTGAATTTGGTTTCGATTTAATAATATGATTGAGTTGTTGGGTGGGCTATTAAATGATAAAAGGACTGTCATCCATGTGGACATGGAAGATCAGAATGACTTGAATTGAATTACATGGGTCCTCCATGTTAGTTGACTATAACGTCTTCTTCTCAGTTCTCTCTGGTTCTAGGGAATCAGACATTGGGTCCTTCAATTCGATCGCTTTTAGGTTGTCATTGAAATTACAAATATTTATATATGAGATGAAGTTTCATTAATTTAATTGGAGAGGAAGTGTCAATGGTCACACATCTTTTGGATCGTGTCCTCTGTTCCCACAACATAATATGATACCGATCACATTCAATTCCCCAAGCTCCCATTCAGTCGTTTCTCTCTTGTGTTCTCTCAAGTTCTATGCAATAAAAAAGTTGTCTCAGAGAAAGTGACTACTGGGAAAAGTAAATTCTCCATTCCCAGTGGAAATGGATATAGCACTGGGAAATATGGTTACGTTAGGCGTGAGAAAGAGAGTTTGTGTGGACCAAAAGATCTATAAATTAATATGATTGCCAGATACTATGCATAATTGCATGATGAGGTTGCGTGAGGAGAGAATTTCCATGGTGATTCCTTTTACTAGGAGCTTTTCATCAAAAAAGTAAGTCGCTGCATATTCTGAATTAACTGGAATATGGATTTAGCTCTGCTCCACCAACTTCCACCTTGCCTCCTTTGTGCATGGAAACGGTATTTTTTAAAACAAAAAGGTAAATGATTAACTGAATAACAAGAGAACAATGGGAACACGCTCAACACAACACACCGCCAAGATCAATTATTTATTGGTCATTAGAAGTTTTCGTATTTTCCTCTCTCGCTCTATAAACACACAAATGTATAATATTATTTTCTCATTGGCCATTGGAGGACGAGAGAGAGTTTGAGAGACTTGTTCTGTTTGGCAACATTGCAGGTCCACAATGGCTAGATGACAAAACAACTTTAGAGTGGCCCGGAGGAACAGAAATACAAATATTGGGGCACACATACACATGGTTGATATAGATCCAGTATTTGATTAAACACCCCAAGGACTTTGATTAGACTTTATGTGGGTTCAAATTTTAGATCACATCGATCATTGAAACATATTCCATCTCTAATAAATATTATTTTATTATAATTTTAATCATATCACCTAAAAATATATTTTAATTTTTTGATATACAAGTTTACATTTGAGGATAATAGACAGCTCATCTTATTTGATATTAGTATTACCTAAGAGGAAATAAGACTTCGTCCTACTCTTAAATCGTGAGTGAGTCGAACTCATTTTCAAAAAATTTTGTACCAAAAAAAATTAGGTCACATTTAGTTTAACTTATAAATCGTAGATTTTAGATAATAAATTTTAGAATAAAAGTGAGTACGAAAAAATAAATATTTAAATAATTATTACTGTAATTACTTTTTTTATAAGTAAATTACTGGAAATGGCATGTGGTAAAATGATAAAGAAGAAATATAAGGATAGAATAATCATTACACAGTTTAAAAACACTTTTCTCTACCCAGAACCTAGTTCGACAAAACTATAGTTTATTCTATAAACTCTTATGGATATTTATTGACTGTTTGTTTAATTTTTTACCCAAATTATAATTTAGTCTAAAAATACATTTTTTTAGCCATAATTTTAAAGAAAACCAAACATGCACTTAATTTTGAGTTTCATCTCACTGTGTGTGTAAAGCAACTGTAAAGGATCAATTTTATACTCTTTATGATACCTATTATTTGGTTACAACAAAAATTAGATGGGTTTGGGATTAATTTTCACTAAAGTTATGATATAGCTCTAAAATTTAAAGAGCTCTTATAAGAGTTCTATGAGATAGCGTATCTAAAGAGCCCTATAAAAAGAGTGGGAATCGAACTTGCATCTTTATGAGATACAGGTATATTTTTTATCATTTATATTCACTCCAATTTTTTCTTGGAACAAAATTTTTTGGAAAGGGGTTGGGCTTACCCACGATCCAAGGGCAGGGTGAAGTATCCCTTCCTCTTAGGCGATACCAATGTCGGGTAGGGCGAGCCGTCTATTACCCTTAGGCGTAAACCTAAGCACCCAAGAGTTAAGATACCTCCCCAAGTGCCGTGACTGAAATCATAATAAAGTGGTACTTCTCAGGGTTCAAACACACTCTAAATAATAGTATATCTTATATTGGTCCCAATAGCCTGGAAATATACTCGAATTGCATAACCAATTTACAAAGATGTCTATATTTGACAGCTTTATTGGGCCCAATAGCCTGGAAATATATGGGTTCATTGGCCCAAAAAAAGTGAGCATGGATCTATGGGCTCAACATGTGTAGATAATTTGATGAGAGTTGATACAAATAGTAAAAACTAAACTAATATTCTATAGGGACGTGGGTTCAATTCCTCTTACTATTGTGAAGACTCATTTGGTAGACGGTATCGTAAATCTTCTGTAAATGCTCTTTAAGCCCACGGACTATGTCTTAACTTTGACAGGAGACTAGTGCCGAATCTATCTAATTTTTTTTGTAAAAAAAACATTTGTAAATAATGAGATTTAAAAATATAGTTTATCTCAAAATAAACTAATCAGGTTGTGAATTCCATTACAAAATAATGCCTTTATAGGTCTACCATATTTGACATATATCTTACAAAATTAAGAAATTTAGTGGATTCAAAGTATTTAGAATTAAATTTTTCAATAAGTAATTTATTTTAAGCTCTGCTGTATAAAAAAAGTTACAAAACCAACACATTTGGTAGATTTAAATATGATGTTGTGTGTTATAACTAGGTCGTGCGCATACAAAAAATTTACTGTAAGATAGAATTTATTCTAATAGCCTTTATGTTTTGAAAGAATTAATTTATAGTTATCAGTTATAAAACAAAAAAAAAAGAATACTTCAAGTATCAATAGAATTTGAGTTTAGTAGAATAAATTAATCATTTAAAATATGATACATTAAAATTTATTTATTTTTTTAAAAAATGTCAAACATTTAGGGTTTGTTTGGTTGCGGGTTTTGGAGGGGAGGAGAGAGGAAAGTGTATTTGGTTGAAAAAAATAGAGGGGAGGGGAGGGGAGATTTTTTGTCCTTATGTGCTCCCCTTCCCTCCCTTAGTTCCCCTCCAAAAGTAGGAATTTTTGGAGGGGAGAGAAACTTTTTGTCCCTTTTAGACTAAATTACCCTCAAATTTTTTATTTTATTTTTCTCACATCTAATTTTTTCTTTAATTACATAATAATTATAATAAAATTTAATAAATATAATAAATTATTTATATATTATATTAAAATATATAATAATTATAAAATTAATAAGAAATAATATTAAAATTTTATCATATTTTTTAATTTTATTATATATATAAATGAGATAAGAAAATTTAAGATTTATAAATTAAAAAAATAATAATTTTGATATGAATATTGTAAATAAAGAGTAAATAAATTTAAATAAAGAGATAAAGGTATATTTATCAATTTTTAATTAACTCTACTCCCCTCCCCTTCTGAACCAAATAAAAAATATCATTAATTAACCTCCCCTATCTTTTTCTATTATCTCTTAAATTAACCTAATCCCCCTTCCATTCAGCTGAATCAAATAAAGCTTTAGTGTTTAACATATGTTGAATAGGATTGTTTATATTGAACAAATATATATGCTCTAACAAAAAAAAAAATGACTGCAAGGTGGAATGCTCTGGAAGGTAGACGAGGTCATGCATGTGGTCATTAGTGAGACATCCCCAATATGAGATGTTTTAATGCTTCTTAATTTCTTGATTAATCTATGCATATCAATATAATTCAACAAAAGAAAAAAACAACGGTTATCACGTGCATATGTGTCATTGTATGGTTACACCCTCTTGTGATAAGTTTGACTTGTTTTTTTTAGTTACTCATCCAGTTTATATATTTATCCCGATTATATCTAAATTTAACCCGCATCATATAACTAGTTATAATAAGTAAGTCTTCTAACAAAAATTTATTATATATGTTAAGGTTTAAATTTAAAATTTTTTAAATAATATTAAATTATTTATCAATTGAATTAATCCCTGTTGATATTTGACCTGGTTTAAACCCATTCTTGATTGATCCTCGTTCTCGGACCGAATCTGACAGGGGTTCCCCCAGTTGGTTTTCATACCATGATAGTGAAGAAGCCACTAACGTGGGCAAAGTGGATGATTTGTATGTATCCATCTTCTAACTACTCTTCTCAGAGCTGCTTGCCTGTCTCACACTTCCCCACTTCAACCATCCATTTACTAGTGGCAAGCCCAGCCCATAAGAGACCCAGCAGGCAGCCCAAAGTCTTAACCACCACTTCAAAACCTATACCATTTAACCAACAAAATTGAGCATAGCTACATATTAAAAATTTAATTAGAACATAATATAACATTGGAGTTTTTAAAACATTAGAAATATAACATTAAAATTTTTATTAATATTTTAAAATTTATTTTAAAAAATATAAAAAAATTAATAAAAAAGTGGAAGACTATCATGCTCAAATTAGTGTAAGTTACACAGCCCACCTTTTCCTAACCTAATAGTTGTGATAAATTAGCCTATTTTTTATATCTAACTTTAAGTATTTAAATTTATATTTAAAAATAATTAATAATTTATCTTATATGATATTAATACTATTTAAAAAAAATAAAAACTTCGCCTACATAACAAGTAAGCTCAGTCCATTTTTTAAGGTTTTGTAAAAAAACAAAAACAAAGTCTTCCTCCAGCGATAAGAAATTGGTGTACAATAATTAATCTGATCGTACATTATTTCAATGATTTAAGTGCTTTATTTCATTGCTTAACATCCGCACGAACAAGTTCGATGACGAATTAAAAAAGGTGACAGAAAATCATAGCCCCAATTATTTTGTCCTATGATTTCATTTTTTAAAACCCAACAACTGAGGAGGAGGAAAGCCGAAAAAAAACACAATATACAAAAACTGAGAAAGCTTGCAATGGTTGCCATTCAAAAACTTGATTAAAGAAGGGCTTATGGGCTAATTGTTCGCTGCGTATGATTGAAAGTTGGGGGGAAAGCGGGGAACACCAGGCCACGTGGGATTGGCGCCGAACAGAAGCGGTTGTGGCTGCTCATGATTAATAAATTAAAATAATAGCCTCTTTTAAGATTTTTTTTTTTTAATTTCAGAAATGAATCCTTCCCTCCACATCTATATCCGAACCAAATTCCCTCCTTCCCTTCTCTTTGTTTCGTCCCTTGGTTCTACGCTTGCCGTTCCCTCGTTTTCTTCTCTTTCTCTCTCCCGCTTTTTTATTTCTCCTTCTTCCCAAACGCCCAGATCTCTCCTCCTCTACCCTTTCCATCCAATTTCGCTCTACCTCACTCCCAATCGCCTTCTCACATACAATTCATACCCAAAACCCCTCTCGATCCACTCCCTCCCCTACCCGCCAAAACCCTCCCCACCCAACTCGATCTTTGCTCACTTTTCGTCTCTTCCTGCTGGATGTCTTCTTCCTCTCATACCCCGGACCAGATCATTCACTCCATGAAACGGCAACTCCCATTCTCGTCTATGAAGCCCTCCTTTGTTGCTCCCGCTGATTACCATCGCTTCGCTCCCGACCAACGCCGACCTGCTGACCAAGAAGCCGAAACCATCGTCGTTAAGTCACCTGTCAGTATACTTTTTCTTCTGTTTTCTGCGTTGCTCTTCGCTTTCCGTTTCTAGTTTATTTTTCACGTTTTGTTTACTTTTGTAGAGATCTGCTGGGTCACGACTTTAGTCAGTTGTCGAGTCTAAAATTTATTGACATTTGATCCAAGATTAGTTCTTGAGGTAAAACTGGACTGCAGTATAGCTTCGTTTCGCTGATGGATAAAAAAAACCCTTTTTACTAATTCTTGTTTTTTTTTAAATTTTCGGGTACTAAGTATTTGCATTTGATTTAGACATCTTGTGAAATGAAGTAATTAGAATTTTCGCTCCACTCCTTCATGTCTGTGTTCATTAGTAGTGGCGCCCTGAAATTTTGGCTATATTACATATTTGAATTGTTTGTGCCTAGTGAGAGCATAAGCCTGTCTAATAAGCATCATGAGCGATAGATAACGTTTATCGGTTTTTTCAATAAGCCTCCATTGTGAGAACTTCCTTGTCTTATCGTCGAGAAATGAAATCTTTTGAGCATTATCCTTGTTACTTGATCAGCAGCTGAGATCATGACGTGGTTTCATTACATAGGTTATTTCCGCATAGAATTGGGTTAGTTACGAGGAAACAATTCAATATATAATATGTCTTGAAGATTGTTCATGCCCAAGTAGTATTTAGTTGAATCATTTCACCCAACACGATATATACCTTTAATTTTGTCACATGCATGCATCCTGGGAATCCATCCATGTGTTCCCGTTCAACATTCACTGAAAACTAGTAGCCTAACTTTGACTTCAGTTAGATGTAATTCTTCACAGTTCTCAACTCCTCCGTACGTCATTTTAGTTCTTTAAGTTTCCCTTTTCTAATACAACTCTAACTAATTTAATTCCTGGAATATATATTATTAATCATTGTATCAGCAATTGAAGCGAAAGATTACCACAGCCAATTCTGAAGCTGATTCCGTTGATAGGATGAACCCAGGATCTAATGAAGCAGCTAATAGCGCCTTTCAGACTCCATTGTCAGGAAAAATGGGGAAGGCGGGCAAAGCATCAAAGCTTACAAGAGGCAGCAAAGCTGGACCTCAAACACCAGGATCAAATATTGGTTAGTATAATCCTCCAAACTATATGAGGTGGGAGAGGTGGGACTTACAAACATCAAGTAACGTACTCCTTCATTTCTTTGCCTGCAAACATTTTATATGTATCTGATTACTGTTTATAAATTTGCAGGTTCTCCTTCTGGCAACAGTCTTACTCCAGCTGGTCCATGTCGTTATGACAGCTCTTTAGGTAGCATAGCATTGCTCATGCCATTATTAGTTCTTAACCATTACCATCTGAGTTCTTATCATAACACATTTCATCCTCGTCCCTTTTTTATAACCACAGGTCTGTTGACAAAAAAGTTCATCAACTTGATTAAGCAAGCTGAGGATGGTATTCTTGATTTGAATAAAGCTGCGGATACATTAGAGGTAGCCACTTTTCTGCCCGGTCCAAAGATTCCATGATATAAATTGATTTAACTGAAGGTTTTCTTTGGGTATCTACAGGTGCAAAAGAGGAGAATATATGATATAACAAACGTTCTTGAAGGGATTGGTCTTATAGAAAAGAAGCTCAAAAACAGAATTCAATGGAAGTAGGGATGCTGTTTATACTTTAATAAAGTCTGACATAATATACTTAAGCTTTGAAACTGTTTTGCATGCTCAAAGTTTTATGACTGTTCAGGGGATTAGACGTGTCAAGGCCAGGGGAATCTGATGATAGTTTTTCTAGTTTGCAGGTGCGTAATGACATAATGTGCTACTTGGAATCCCCATGGGATTGATTATCTTTAGGATACTTAAATAGGTCTTCCTTTTTTTCTTTTCATATCTTTCTTTTACGATCTTTAGCTAATATGTACCAAACTCTTACCTAAATCTAGTATTACCTGAACTTATTTTTATAATGCCTTCAATTTGATATTATAGATGTGATAGACTGGGAAAGCAGGGATTTTTATTTTGTTCAAGTGGAAATACCAGGCTACCCTGAGTTAAATTTGATAAATATTTCAATCTTTTCAATGGAATACTGAGAATCTTGAAAGCTTATATGATGTCACTTGTGTCTGATCTTTTGTTGTTTCTCTTGTGTAGACAGAAATTGAAAACCTTACTTTGGAAGAGCGCCAGTTAGATGAGCAAATAAGGTTTTGTTGCCTTACCTTCCTGATACTGTTCTATTGTGTTGCTTGTTTTCCATCTGTTTAACGAGACTTCATTTCTAATTACCGTAGGGAGATGCAAGAAAGACTGAGGAAATTTAGTGAAGATGAAAACAATCAGAAGTAAGTTCCATCTAACCTTTACCCAGAGTTGGGTCATTTCTACCACAATTTAGGTTTATATTATTTGACACATTTCTTTGATGGTTTTCCACCATATAGGTGGCTTTTTGTTACGGAAGATGATATAAAGGGTTTGCCCTGCTTCCTGGTCAGCTAGTCATCTTTACTCATTAAAGACTTTTTATATGATGATTCTGTGTTTTTTATAAATATGACTAAATAAATTTGTTTTGGCGGTTAATTTAAGACATACCATTTATTTTGTCAGAATGAAACCTTAATAGCTATTAAAGCTCCACATGGCACCACTCTTGAGGTCCCTGATCCTGATGAGGTAAACTTCAGAGCTTACAAAATTTGTGTTGAAGTAATTAATTTCACGTGCATCTTTTACAATGAAACTTCTCCGTGTTCTTTCAGGCTGTTGATTATCCCCAAAGGAGATACAGGATAATCCTCAGAAGCACAATGGGCCCGATAGATGTTTACCTTGTTAGGTACGCATATTGTTTTGGTGGTTAATAATCATTTAACTCAGCTATGATTGTTATGCTGGCAAATGCCAGTGGAACAATGAGATTTCTTTGCAGTCTATAAATGGACTTGACATTAGTGTTATTAGAATGAGATAGAGAAAAAAGAGAGAATTGGTGCAAAGAGAAAAGGTAGACTTCATTCGCTTTCACTTATTCTTATCACGTACCACTCTCTCTCTCTGCACAATTAGACGATCTAAAGTCAGAACAACGATGCTTAGTGATTGGGAGAAATGATAAAGCTAAGTAACATGGGCCTTTGCTACAGAAATTAACTCGGATGCAACATAAGCGATGTATAAATAAGTGGTCGCCTCCACGAACAGTTATCCCATGGATATGATTGCATCCATGAATATTTTCAGTACTGAATTTCATGTTTAATAGCAAAAGTATTGGAGAATTGCAATATTGAAATCGCTGATCTTTCATTCTCTGTATGCCATTTCAGTCAATTTGAAGAAAAATTTGAGGAGGTCCATGGAGTGGACGCACCCCCCAATCTTCCATCCACACCAGAGTTTAACAGGCATCCAGCAACAGTGATCCCTGAGGATAGAGGGAAGGACAAAGAAATGCAGGAACAAGATGGTCATAGAGCTAGTCCTGATTTGAGTTCCTCACAGGACTTTGTTAGTGGGATCATGAAGATTGTGCCGTCAGATGTTGATGTAAGTATGACCTCAGTAGGAGATTATGTAAACTGACAGTTTCCGGAAAAGTGCGTTCTTTCTTTTCTTTGTTTGGCATAGTGGAAAAGTACATCTTATTCTTATCACAAAGCGCTAAAAGTTGTATGTGCATGATCTTATGATACCCGAAACTCAAATCATTTGTGGCATGAAGATCTTTGTACTGTTTTGTCTTCAAAAGTGTAATCCAAATTCTTAGATCTCATTGAAGGCAGTTTTTTCGCAGAGTGATGCTGATTACTGGCTTCTATCAAACGCTGATGTTAGCATAACAGACATGTGGAGAACAGAATGTATCCTCTTTTGGGACTAGTCTTCATTACACTATATGCTAGAACGGAGAGGTTTAGGGCATTTTTTTCCCTTCAAATTTTAAATCAAAGATTCTCATCTTAAATGTTTTGGAAATTTCCTTGATATATCTACAGCTGGAATTGAATGGAACGAACTGGACGCACTTAATGAAGATTATTGCATGCCTCAGGAGAGCACAGCACGACCTGAAACTCCTCCAAACACGAGTCAGGTGCCTTCTACATCTAACCCTAACGGAGGCTGAAGCTTCAAAAGCATATATCATGGATCTAATCGAAGTCGAGCTCTTTCATTACTAAGAATCTATGACATCCAGACACCCCCTTTGTGTCCTCTTCACCACACTGCAAGAGGCTGGATTGAAAATTCGATGAAGGTATTTTCTTGATGTTTTCGGTGAAGAAGCTGGCTTAAGGAACAAAGAGTGGACCACTTGGACGGCAGGTTCATTGTACAGCTGATTTACATAATTCAAGTGAACTCATGTTTTGATAGAAAACATCTAGCAGTTCTACTGAACCCATCCTTGTATATTACTCTAATTCTTAGCTTTAGAGCAACTAGCTCGTTGTGTCCTTAAGATGTTTGCCGATCCATAAAATTGCCCTCCACGGAGACAGTTCCAGACAATTATGTTCTCATGCAATGTTGTAAAGAAACCGAGCAATTGTTCATGTAATAGGACCCTTCATCTGGGATTTTTGTATTTTGTTCCCCTGTTGCTGTTAATGTTCTTTTCCTTCTCGTCCTTGCAAAACGAATCCCCCACAGGATCAAGAATCAAAGTTAAATGTTCAATGTTTCACGTATCATTATCCTTTTGCCTTTACATAGAAAAGCCACAATGTTGGAGCATACAGCTGGTGGATTTGGAGTACAACTATATAAGATAATTTTCATTACTTTGTTTAAGCGTGTAAGGGCAAATGTTTAAATGAGAACATAAGTACAAGAAGCATATGAGAGAAACAAAACAAGGTTGGATCTCAAAGCTCTTCCTTTGCAAATTACTTATCTTTGTCTACTTTCTTGCCAATCCAACCAGCAACAATAGGTGTAAGAGCCACTGTTGGCGGAAACCTGATCGGAGATGCTGCCTTATGCGCAGCATATGCCAAAGCAAAGGTTCCAACTCTCTCCCCTGTCGCATCAGTTGAGATTCCCACCTAAGAAAAAGACACTTTCATCATTAAATCTGTAGAAACTCAGACTTTAACATTGTTTAGATTGCAATCCACCCTAGGTTCAACGTTGTACCTTCTGTAACAGTGCTTGCACATCAATGCCCGCACTGATTAGTGCATAGCATAGAGTGAATGATATCAAAGACAGGGTGATAGATGTGGCCAGATATGCTCCTCCATATTTTGCTAGCAACTCCTTCGCTTCATCGCCCTTCGATTTCTTCCTTTCATAATCATCGTTTCCTCCATCTTTTGAGCTGAAAATCTGCACAAGTGAACATAAGTGTTTTTACAAGGAAAATGTTACGCAACATGCCTTCCAAGTATAACCTGAAATTTCACCCTGACCTCATCAATTGTTTTTTTTTCACCTTAAAGGCAAAAAACAAGCGACAAATTAAGGACAAAGTCTCTATTAACTGTAACTTGAAAAATCAGTCAATGGCTTAGGGTGTATCGGAATTGGATTTCTATACTCATTAATTCTGCATATAAACTAGGATAAAGCAATATGAACTCAATTGAACTTTCAAGCAAAACTAGTTATTTTCTACTTCCTGATATTTGTGTACATGAAGTTCAGGTTTCCTTAATTTCCTCGGCAACTAAACCTAATCTTGCTCTGAGGTGTGCTCACAACTGATATACCCAACGAAGACGCTTCAAAGTCCTAACTTTTGCTCTAAGCTCACTGCAAATTGCATTTACTCTTACAGAAGGTTGAAAATTTTGGAACCCTTGCATACAATCAAAGGAAAGGAGGGAATAATTGTGCATAAAGAAGAAATCAATGGAAAATTCATAGACCCACAAACTCGGAATCAAAGTTAAAAGAGCAGCATAAGTAGAGAAGAAAGGAGAACCTTCCATAGGCCAGCTTCGAGGCCATACTTCTTGGTAATCTCCTCAGCTGAAGAAGATGGCTGAGATGGCGTTTTAAGTTCATCTGTTTTCTCTTTAACAGCTCTCACTCTGAATCTATTTACATGGCATTTCCGTGAGGAAACATGATTGCGAAATATGTTCGTCCCTTTGCTCAGAAAAGAAGCAGAGGAAGAGGATGGGATTAGCAGAGTGGTCGCCATTGTTGGGCCAATCAAGAAACTTTCTACCAATTCAGAACATTGAAAGAGCGTTGGATAATCAGAAATGGTTATGAAGATACCCAGAATAATTCGTGTGAGCTAGCTCACTTGAGGCAAAGAGAGGGAGGCAGAGATAAAAAGGATAAAATTGTAATCACACATAAAAAATATCAAATATCAAATTACTTATTCATCCCAATCCCAACTTTGCCTAAATTCTGTGGGCTCCTACTCTCTCCCATCCAAATTTATATGGTCTGGGAACGAACGTGTAGCAATATCTCCACTACAATTGCTTTCTGGATTAAATAATTTACTTAATCATTCAACTTTTATATATTTTTATATCTTTCTTTTGTCATGTAGATTATACAAACGTGACTGACTATCCTTTGTAAAATGGGCGAGTTATACAGTTACCGAATTAAATGGTCTCACTCCCCACTTTTTAGAAAGGTTATACTTCTTATTTAAAAATTTAAATTTAAATCCCTTTGAAATATAGAAAAAGATTGAACGAATAAAAAGTTGCAACGAGCTTAATAATATAATATGTATGAAAGAAATTATATAAAAATTGTGCCGAGGGTAACACTATTTGAGTTAGGGATAAAATATTGAAAGTTTTGTATTTTATATTGAGTTTAATATTAATAAAATTTATTATAAACTACACTTTTAAGTTTTAAGCATTTATAAATAATATTATTTATTTTTTAGACCGTGAATGCACGGAGAAGTGTGTACACTTTTTGTATGGAAGAGAGTAGAAATATATACTATCAAAAAGAGAGAGTAGAAATATAAGAACTTTTGTGGATTTTTTTGGTTATTTGTAAATTAATTAAATTAACCATAAGCCCCTCCCAAGTATTTGTTGATATGCTTATTTTCTATATATATAAGAGAGGGCTATAGCCCAAATTAAAATTAATTATAATACAGAGAAATTTAAACTTACACACTCTAAATTTACTAAATCCTACAACGTTATTGGACGCATGTCATATGTGGCAAAATTAGATAGGCTTTTCTTTATAAGGGCATCCGCAATTGATTAACATCTCTCGATATAAATTATAATTTTAAATTTTACTGTATGAGCATAAAATCTTTAATTTACTTAACCAATAAGTTGCGTCCTTATCTTGTATTTTTCTCCTTCAATATATCAATGACATACTTGACATCTTATTCAATATTCTCCTCCGATATCTACTATCTTATGCACTCGGAAGCCCTTAAGCCCATCCCATTCCTCTACCCTAACTGCATCATAGATTCCAATAAAATGTGTATACCCAAATATCCATAAACCATTATGTCCCTAACACACCTCCACATGCATTACGCATCAAGGCCCACTTGTTATATATAAGAAAACCTAGCATTTTTAGAATTTAGAAAACTAACAACAATAACCCATTATTTCTAGATTCAGCTAGTAAAGGGATAAAATATCAATCATTTAGAGCTTATTCAATCTTTTAGGAGTATTACTTTTTATAATTTTAGTCGTAATACTTAGGAAGGTATTATAACTCTTTAGTGCCTAAGTTTGCCTATGAGAGTAATTAACAGTTCGTCTTATCTAATATTAGTATTATATAGGAAGAAATGAGATTTTACTATATCCTTAAATCGTGAGTAAGTATAACCTCTTTCCAAAAATTTTAATAAAAAAACTAACAACAATAAAAATTTATTTAAATTAATAAATAATTAGCTAAAAAATTATATAGTTATAAATTTAAATTTGGCTACCGCCATAACTTTGATGGAGGGACATGTTTCACACTCACACACCTAGATTCCAAGTTATGGCCCCATTTTAAATGAGATGACAATATAAAGTGATTGGTTAAAATTGATTTTGATAACTTAACAATGTGCGTAAAGTTACATGTCTCCGTCAATATGAGTAGCTTGTTCTGAAATGATGCATCCTTAGCATCTCCGATTTTGATTGTACCAAGTATATATATAACTCCATTTAATCAAAATTAAGTTATGCTAGAATTTCTAGAAACTTTGCAAACAAGTGACATATAGCAGAAAATTACTTGCATTTGACATGGAATCGACATTTGTCTCAGACATAAGCAATCTAAAACCTTGACCATTAATTTGACATTTTTAGAACTTTTCCACAACAGGAGCAGCATCATTGTCGATCATGATAGCCTTTAGCTGCAGAAGGAGCGCTCAGTTTCTGAATTCTGATGGCAATATCGTAGCCCCCTACTACTGAATGGAGTTGGCTTCTGAAAAGATGTATATTATATACAATCACATATGATCATTGTGTGTTAATTACACAGACTAGCTGATTAATAAAATAAAATTATGAGCAACAATAATAGTTCAATTGTACTTGTGATTAGTATGATTCAATTCATGCCTGGCGAAGAGAAGATCATGAAGATATATACACATATAAATAATGTGTTGGCTTGGAAGGCAATTCGGTGGGGTTTTACCTTTAAGTTTAGTTTCTAACAATGCGTACAAACTCACAAGTTAGTTGTGAATTAAACAACGTGAGGCTCACAAAATCAAAACTTGTAGGTAAAACACTTGTCTGTAACTTCTTCTTTTCTAGGCAAGATAAAGGAATCTGCCCTTGTACTTGATCAGATGTAATATCAGTGATAACACAGACATCATGGCAAAACCAGTAAATTACACAGAAATGAATGGTACCTGGATTCAACAATCCTCATCTCATGATGAGAGTGAGAGCTCGTATTGAGGAAGCTGCATAAATCTCCAATACTGCAAAATGCCTTCATAAATCTCCCAACCCCCCCTCCCACCAAACTTCTCAGACAGTGACTCTCATCCACTCCCACCAACACCCCCCTCCCATACCACCTCCTTTTCCTTATCTCCCTTTTTCTATCTCTCCGCTAATCACTCTCCTTCTCTCTCTCTCTCTCTCTCTTATTCTGATTCAGTGATTCCTCATGTCTTCCCACAAGAGAACTCTTCTCAGAATACTCACTGCAAATGGAAGCTGTGGCTGTGGCAAGCCCAAGACCACCGACGTCTTCGAGCCCCAGCCCAGGCACCCTAACCCAAACCCAATCGGCAGCTTCACATCTTCCACCCGCACCTCCGGCGACCGAAACTGCTCACATTCTGTCGACGATGACTACGGAGATTTCACCTTCACCACCGTGTCGGAAGCCGAGACGGAGGCTTGGAGGAGCTGGAAGAATGTGAGTAATTACATGTTGCTGAGGAAGAGTCCGATCGTGGACAGCGAGGCGGTGGAGAAGGAGTCGGAGGATCCGTACAAGGATTTCCGGCACTCGATGCTGCAGATGATATTCGAGAAGGAGATGTGCTCGGAATCTGATCTGGAGGAGCTTCTGGAAGCGTTCCTGCAGCTGAACTCGCCCAGACAGCACGACGTGATCGTGAGGGCCTTCAAGGAAATCTGCCAAGATGCGTTCCCCGCCAGTGATACCGGTAAGAAGAAGAGCAAGGGGGACTAGTTGTTATGATCACGAGAGGAGTCAGCCAGGGGCACGTGCGTAGGCCATGTGAAGGCATTCAATTCCGGCGTGGAGAGGACCTGATGCACACGTCACTGCCTCTCTGGATAATTCATGTACGTACGTGGGCTTATTCCCTCATAAGCCATGAATGCTTTTATAATTATTCATCTTCATAAACCAAATCTCTCTTCAAAACGTAATCCAATACATACAAATCCTGATTTGTTTCTTTAATTATATGAATTTGCACAGCCTCTTACTTAGTTGTCAAACTTATTGCCAGCTTAATTATATCTTGATCCATCCAAGCATATCGAGCCACTGATTCGCTTTGGTTTTGGAGGGTGGCTAAGTATAGGTCTTAATCATTTTTATTTATCAAAATCTAAATATTTCTTTCTTTGTAAGATTACACTATGTCTGTCTCTCTTAGTTTTAAGTTATAATTTTAGAGATAATACTGGTGTTAGAAGGGATAACCATAAATTTTATATAAGAATTAATTGTGCCACGATGAGTATATTAGGTAGATTTGAAACACAATTTTTTTCTTGGTAAGCAAATTTTTGAAAAGGGGTTGACTCATCCACGATTTAAGGATAGGGCGAAGTCTCCCTTCCTCCTAGACGATATTAAGCGGACAGGGTGAGCTGTTTATTACCCTCATGCATAAACTTAGGCACCCAAAAGTTAAAATATCTCTCCAAACATTACGACTAGAACTATAATAAAATGATATTCTTTATAGTTCGAACACAATTAATGAAACACAATTGCTTATTTTATGGAACTGTATTTGTGCCTGACAAAGGCCCCAAAATTAAATTTGTTCAAATGAAACAAGAGGCTTGAAACAGTGGGCCTGCAGCTTTTATTAACTGGGTTTTTCAAATATTCGACTTAAAAATTCAATATCAGCCATTATATTTATTCTGTTCTGAATTCTGATGTATGGATTTAAAGGGCAAAAGACCACGTATCTTTGCCTTTTGTTTTCTTTTTTCGCCCAACCACATCTTTGCTTTTTCAAAATAAATCTTCTTCATGCATGCATCAAAAAAAAAAAAATGACCCTCAAAAGAAAGAAAACGGTGTCAATGATCAATACCAGGATCAGTTGCCGGCGAAGAGATGTGGATCAACGTTTCCCAGGCCTGGACAAGTGCTGCTAATCCCCATGTATTTCTCGAAAAAAACAATATCGTTTTGAAAATCTGCATATCCCCGTTCATTCCCAATTTCGAATAATATTAAATAAATTGAACCAGCTTGCTTGCCTACAAACCAATTTGACCGTTCTTTTTAGGCGACGCCCACTGACCAAATTATCTGTTCGGACTTCGGAATTCCTTTTTCCACACAGAATAGAGTTTTAATATTGAACAAATAAAATAATCAACCAATTATTTTTTATATATTTTTTTAATTAACACATCACCTCTAATCCATACAAAACGCCGGCATAATTCTCCGGCGCTTCCTTTACAAAATAAATATCCCTCATTCTCTGAAAGGCGTGCCACGTCAGCAAGCTGTCTGACCCGGCTTGATGGCACTTCCCCGCCGCCCGGTTCACGTTAAGGGTCTTGGCCACCCGGTCCAACCCCCCGTACAGGCTCTCGCAGAACCTCATCATGTGCTTGATGTCGTAAACATTGTTTCCGAAAAACACCCTCAACAATCCCAAGAATTCCTCCACCCCATTCGGCAGGCTCCGTCGGGTCAGGATCTTCACCAGGTACCCGAAATCGTATGCGCTGTGAAACGTCACCCAACTCACCGACTCGTTGCAGACGAGCCCCGACGACATCATTAACTCCGCGAAACGCGCCGAGTCGACTCCGTCCTCGACGTTTCTCTGGAAGTCGATCCCCTGGCGGCCGAGTAATTCGATGGAATCAGGGGCGAAGGAGTCACGCGCCAAGTCGAAGTCGCAGAAATTGAACTCCCAGATAAATCGGTTTTCAGATCCGAGGTCGGGAAGGTTGCCATCAGCATCGGAGAGTGTGAGACCGACTTGGATGAGATTCAAGGCGTCCACGTTGGCCTTCAAGAGGCGGTAGTGATCAGACGGAAGGAGCTGGCGGAGGTGGTAAGGGACCGCGGGGTCGACCTGAGGACGGAAGATGACGCCGGGGAATTCGGTGTCCATGGAGATAAAAGGGTAGCGATCGATCAAATCACGGATGAGGCGGAATTCAGATTCGAGATTAGAGGCCCATACTTCACGGATCTGAACCTGCTTCGATTTGAGATCTTCAGTGACCATGCTGAGAAGGGAGAGGGTGAATAAAGCTGTGAATCGTCGGCTGTGGGTGGCTATGGATAGCAGAGAGAAGGAGGAGGGGTATATGTATGGGAGGGGAAAGGGGAGGAAGATGTTGCGTGGAAAGTGGGAAAAAGAGGGGGCGTGTTGCGAAGTGTTGAGTGAATAGGGGCACGACAAAAATGGGTTGTGAGTGTAGAACTGACCAAATTCAACGCGTCCAGCAATTTTGACTCAACTGGGAGAACGCATGTGCTGAGTGCAATAACGGACCCGGTCCATGATGGCTTCCTCTACTCTAATTCATTTTTATTTAGTTAATGAATGTTCAGTGTTCCCCCTCCTTTATCCATCTTTTTCTCCGCATACATTTACCCACTTAATTAATCCCTCTCTCTCTTATATATATATATATATATATATATAACAAAAATCTTTGGGAATATTCGCCTTTTTTTCTAAAGTAATAATAGCAAGGAATTATTTATTAGGATAACAGTTATCCTACGTGGATTATGGATATGTACGCTCACTCACTTTTCCCCCCATTGGAAAGAAACAGCGGCGCTCCTATTGTTCGTGGTTCGTACTTAGTACCTTCCGTTGCTAATGTGTTAATAATTCCCCGTAAACAGGATTAACGAAATAATGAAGATTGAATTAACATACACACATCCAACCCCTCCGTGTTTTAAAATTAGAAGGTGTTAATTGACTGTTACCAGAAACAGAAATGGCGTTGTTAAATGGCATCCCCCAAAGAAGGGGAAAAAAGTGTTTTAAGGGACTTGCATTTGTGGACAAAATTCAAAGGATTTATAAATTTAATTGCTTGATTTCAGTTATCATTCGTTATCATTCGTGTGTTCCTTGTATAAATAGAATACCGTCTCCCCATATTTATACCAAATTTACCTTAACAAAGTAAACTATCCTTAATCGCTATTTTTAATAAATAAGAGATGTTGTTGACCGTCGAATCTTAAATGACTAACCTGTTAGATACAAGACTCATTCATACCTATGAATAAATTAGAGCACACATTTTTATATATACAGCTTCCTGATATGAGATTAATGTGCAACAAATAAGTAGCAAACTATTATATATATGCTTAATGGCTGTATTCCAACCATATGGTATATTTTTTAAAAAAATCAATTCAAAATTACATAGATGAATGCTTCCCATATGAAATCACCAATACTCTTTTTTTTTTTAAATTAAAATAAATGTCCGTCTGCATGGTTTTAATGAGGGAAAAAATTATATGAGGAGACAGAAAAAGAGGAGGAGGGAGCAAAAATGGAAGAGGGGTATAGCATAGGTAAGCCATGATTCTGAACCAGTTGGTGAGGAGTGTGGAATTAGGCAGGCATGATTGATTACCATAATCCAGACGGCGTTCAAGTTGTTGAACCTCCAACCTCTAAGAGAGCGCCCAAATTACCTGCACCCTCCCTCTCTCTTCCAACACACACACACACAGCACCACATTCAAAGTTTCAGATCTTCTACCAACTATGATCATCGGCTTTAACAGAAGTGTTTAACTTCTTATGGCGAGCTGAACTAAAGGCTACAGCCTTATTTAAAAAAAATGTACTTGTCTAATAATTTTTAAACAAATACACAAATTTTACAAAAATAATGATGATGAATAATTTAATTAATTTGTTTAATTTTTATAAATTAATTAACCGACTGTGATATTTAAGAATAAAGGGGAAAAAATAATAATAGTAGTAACTATTAAGTACTGGTGTTGGCCTCAGTAGAAGTCAATAACTAGAAAGGTCGTCAAAATTTCAAGTTGACTGTGAGTGATGCCTCATTTTGACTTTTGAGTACAATTCATTTTAAAATAAAATAAAAAAATTGATTAAAGGGTCTCATCTTGCTTAAAATATGGGAAATAAACAACTCCCAAGTCCCACACAATAAATCAAAATACAGAAGAGTCTATTAAAACTATTAACTTACTTTGAAATCCTATATCTTTTAATCGTTGATAAAGTTAGTTTACATTCTGGTAAATTAAGAATATTTTGATAAATATACATTAAACTTATTTGTACTTAAAAACACGTGACTTCAGAATAATTTGATAATTTGAAGAGATTTTTTTATATTTTAAATTGTTGTGTGGGACCTGAGAGTATTTTAATATATATATATATATATAAATATAAAAGAAGGTGGGATGGATCTAGGATTACTTTGGTGGCCATGGCATTAATTTTTTTGTTTTTCACAAATGTGGCGAACGTGGGGATTATATATACAATTATAAACTAGAGGCTATGTTAAAAGTGATAATCGCTGTTTATCTATAGAGCGCTCATGATTATAATGTTTCATTCTGTGCACCCTCTGTAATTGTGTTTATTTGTCGTCAAATAGAGCATTTATTTATTTATTTATTTATTACCACTCTCATGGTTATTTATAGACTATAGAGATCTCAAAAATTAGAGCAGTGAAAGACCCGAGGATCACTTTCCACGCTATTACCCACCCGATAGGTTAATCATAATTTAGAGTTAATATCTGAAATCACACAAGAGATTAAAAAGAATACGCCCTTGGAATGATTCTAATGATGGTGACCATTAAACCTCTCAAAAGATATCAGTTTTTGAGCTGAGAACATCATGTTAAATATACTTCGATCAACACCTGAACCTGATGCCTCGCATCAAAGAAGTAAAATTAAGAAAGTTTCTGCTTCCTTAATAATCTCATAAACATAATATTATGGATGACAGAGTAGACGTTATTATTAGTTTTTAGGTTTGTCGGTAGTGGTGGAGGAGGTATCGTCGTTGAGGAAGTCAAGCAAGACGGTGCTCTTGCACTTGATGCTTTTAGGATCCACATATGATAACAGAACATACATGAGACACTGACGACAACCTACGAGCATCATCGCCCTTGTCTCCATCCTCTGATCATCTTTTGCCCCCCATGACACTCACGATGATGAGTTCACCGGCGACAAGTTCAGCCTCAGATCCAGACCCTGACTCCTTCCTCTTTCACAGCTCAACAAATTTTCAGCCTCCATCAATCTTCACAGACCTGAAATCTGAATGCATGTGACAGTTCATGAATTTCCCCTACATGCATGCTTCTAATATATAATATAGAGATGGGTTCATGAGAATACCTCACTATAATTGAGGGAAATCACAGGAATAATGTGAGGTTGATTCAAGATTGCAGGAGTAGAGATGTGGGATATTGGGTATGAGGGTGTTGGTGTTTAAGGCAAAGCGTCATTATATAGTGGATGATTATTATAGTGACCACTAATTAGCCTTTAATAATCAAATTAATTTGCGAGGAGTCTATAAGCAATGCAGGAGAAGCAAGTTATTACTACTATTCCTACTTCTTTGATGCTTAATTAATTAAAGTTGAGCCAATAAACAAAAGTAAATGTCTGAGGAAAAAAGAAGAACTACATGCAAATTATTTTCAAAATCATAACTAGTCATTAATTGAGGGGATAACCTTCAAAAAGTAAGAGTTGTAACAAATTGAAGCCATTCAAGGAAAAGGGAAGTGATGAACAACCTAAACTGGTGGCTTTAGAAGGTAAGTGGTAATAAGGACAGAAGAGAATAAATGATCCGTCTCATACCCAACAGAAATTGCAGTTGACACTTGACAGATCAGTGGTTTTATTCATGTATGTGATAATTACGAGTAGCTAATCTTCATACTATGTCCACCGTACACGAGATCCTTGTTCCTTCCACACCTTTGTATACCTAACCTTGCCACTTTAAGATTATCAAACATTTATGTCGCGTTTGTTCGAGAGTTACTGATATCAATTCGTTGTTGGGTTTATTTATTGTTGTTAGTTAACACCACATTTCATCTCTTATCCGATATTTGTTACTCTTGTAAACATTTCCCTCCCCAGCCAGCGTTCATTACCTTTCGTCTCTTGTTTATGCCAAGAAAGTAAAATAAAAATAAAAATTAACAGTAGAGTTGAACTCCTAACGCAATATTGGCATGTAAAAAGTGTTCTTTTAGAAAGGAAAAGACAAATACACATTGACTTAATTATGGCATGAAATTATGCATGTTTTGAAAAATGCCTGATGTTTATTGAGTCGAGTGTTTGTAGAAGGGGTAGTTAAGGTCATATTATAAAGAGAGAGAGTAGAATTAATGAATAGAAGATAGGGCATGTATTCCCACATCTTTGAAGCGCGTCTTTTGATTGGGTATATAAATAAGACAAGGATATTTATTATAATAATAATTTTATAAAATATTAAATCCGAACGTAAAGAACAAGAGGAGAGATTCTGAAAGGATCTGAATTCGTAAAAATAATTGTTTCTTCAGCCACTGCCAATTTCTGTTTTTTGCTGCGCACAGTGAGAAACGCGTTTTTTTTAAAGCAAAAGAAATCTGGCTGAATTCAACTCAACGCGAACCCCAATAGTTGAATCTGTTCATGTGTTCCCACTCAGTACAAACTGCAAACATTCAAAGATGGGTTAGAAGGAGATACGGCTACTTTCAGTTTCCATTTGAATAACGTGGGACTCATTTAATTATGATATCACTATCGCTGTTCAGATGAGGAAGCAAATCTTGCACAACCTTTTTCATTCAAACGAATAGATAAACAATTTTGCCCCAAAAAACGAGAGAGAAACTTTAAAAATTACAACTTAACAAATGGACGAGCGTTTTAGACATGCTTGCTGTCTCAGCCTAATCCTCTAGAATTTGCTGTCGCTCAAGCTCAAGAATGCGCTCAGTCAGAGGAGTCACGGTACCATTAGTTGTTCTGTTATTGCTTCTACACTGTTGCAGTTGTTCCTGGAGATGCCTTACAAGCTCATTGAGTCTCCGGATGTTCTTCTCTTGCACTAATATAATCTGCAGCAAGAAGAAACATGCATTGATTATTGGATCAAGAATGATGTGGCCCTGCAGTCAAATCCTGAGAACTAGCAGCTATATTTGCTTGGTTGCAAATTTTCGATTTTAACTTCCAAGAATTTGAAATTTGAAGTGTGGAAATTGTGAATGATATCACTTTTCATGGCATAGCTTACATATGGTTCCAGACCTCAACGGAAAATAAATGTTGCTTCCTAACAGTTTCCCATATTTTCCAACATTCAAACCTAATTAAATGTGTCCGCATCTAAGTAGAGCCTGTTCTTGGGTAAATAGACTCACTACCTTCAGCAGTCTGATCGCAAGGCATGAGCTGTGATCAATGACAAGAGATTCATATTTTTGAAACAATGATCTAAGACAAATGTACCAGGAAATTCTTACTCCTATTGGACCAATTGCATATAATAATCATTAAGAATTAGGATCCCAAGTCATGGATCTCTCTTGGTTCCAAAAAACCAAAATAAAAGGGTTATACCATTTCTTCATTAACTGGTTTGACAAATGTTAGTAGTTCATTGCATATTTCACTGTAGTTCAATAATTCAGTGTAGTATTTCCTATTTCATACCATTTAATTCCATATTAAAATATTTTAAAGCAGTGACGAGTAAACTGGTTTGACTTCAAGCTTACCTCAATCTCAACTGGTGACCAGTTATAAGCCAACTGGTAGCTTTCTTAGGCTTTTCTTACTCATTTCTAAGATTCTTTATTTTCTTGACTGACAAATTCCTAACCCCCGACTATTTTGAATTTTCTTCTTCCATAAGTAAAAGGAAACGGAAAAAGAGCCTCTTGATGGTTTCTTAGCAAACTTCATCCTTTAAATTTCATATTGGGAAACTACAGGTTATCATGTAAAGCAAATGACTAAAGCAATGGCTAGCAAATCATAAACGGGTGTGCATGTTTTCATAGAAAATAGGGATTGATCCACCTCCTGACAAGATCTGTACTGCTGCCTAAACTCGGTAATATGCAAGATCACCAAGGCTGCTGAACTCATAATATTTATTGTGAGTAGAAAATTTAAAAACTTCTGCATACAGGGGCTTCCCTAAGCGCCAAGTTTTAAATTATATCAAAAGAAATAGTAAAGAATCAGCAAATATATTGAGCCCTTGGGTCAAGAAACAAATGCGCAAAGGGGATAAAATGAGAGGGATGAAAATTAATAGATTATTAATCCATGCGCAGTATCCAGATTCAATCCCCATTTTCATTCTCTTTCAGCTCCCTCCTCATTTTGTTTTCAAAAGAAAGAATAAAGGTTTAACCAACCACCTCTCCACCACTCCAACTAAAGAAAAATTGGACAACCAATAAATGCAAAAAAACATGATCCTGCAGCCTCAATAGGAAGCAACACAATTACAAACCGAATGACATTCCAGAGTTCATGTGCTGAACAATGAAAAGGACACATCTAAGGACAGACTAAGCACAAACACTAGTATACAAAGAAATGCAGACAGACACGGGTGCAAACTGTGATTAGATGAATCAAACAATTATAAATAATTTGGAATGATTATACGTAACTAACATGAAAGATTACGCATCATTTAGGAGGAAAAACAGCTTGTAAGCATGACTCTATAAGATCTTTTGGAAAGATATAATGCAAAATTGATAGTAATAATTCAATGCAAGGGGATGGATCTGTTATAAATAAAGGAGGGGATGGATCATATCAAAAGAGAGCTTTGGCTTTATGAATAAAGGAAATACCTTCTCCTTAACTGTTTCCTCTCTTTTTGAAATCTGGCTCTGCTTTTGAGATACGCTGGGATTTGAATCGACATCAGCCACAAGCTGCTGCTTCCACTCAAACTGAGAAGTGATTATAAGTATAAGCAGCAAGAAGACAAGCAACATGGACCTCGACATGATTACCAATTACAGACAGAAAACCTGCAGATAACAGCCATTTAATAACGGCAATCAAAACGGCCATAAAGGGAACAAATGCACAATCTAAAACACCCAAGTTATGTGTTCTTCTATGCTTTTTCCCGCTTTGCAACCGCCCAAAAAATTCTAATAATTTCTGAAACCCACAAGAAATAGAAGTGTGATAGACTGATAACTTAAGTCTTCTTAACCCATCATTTTGCTCAACAACCAGAAAGAATAAACCCTAAAGGATATGTGAATTTGTAGGAATGTGACCTAACAAGAATTGAAAAACTAAATGCAGCACTGTTCAAATCGCGTCAGAAACAAATGGGGAAAAGTCTGGAGCTGGCTTTGGGAAAGAAGGCTGTCGTACCAGCGATAAAAGCAAGTTCTAACATTCACAGCAAAAGCCCCATACCAATAATTTCCGGGGGGCAGGGAGGGGGCATATCCATTGAGCACAGTAATATTTGCAATTTCGATTTCCCAACTTCGCAAAACAAAAGTCAACCAATTATATCAGGTGAGGCACATTCAGAAAAAATTCAACTTAGGGATGTCTGGTGCGCTGGATAATGAAAATATCTACCGACCAGGATCGTTTCCATTTTACGGGGAGCCCCAGAAACAGGTAAAAATGATGATCAACGAAGAACTGCCCGGTATTTTTTGTTTTGCATGACATGAAAGAAATCATATCCGTGAGAAATACTTACAGATCGATTTGGCCGAAAGAGCCCTAAATTCATTATCGAAGCAAACTCGAGCTCCTCCAAGGTGATAGCGGACCGATTCGTGACCTGCTGAGAAGTGTCAGTGTTTGTTCAATCACAAAGTAAAAAGACTTGAATTTCCTATTGAAGGCCCCTATCGGAACTATCGAATTCGAGAAAATTTAGGGATGTATTTATTTTCTAATGATTTTGTAAGCCCCCGCCAGCGACGTATATAATCTTCGAATATTATTTACTTTCTCTTTTTGACTCTGAAGAATTGGCAACCGCATACGGCGCGGTACATGGCGCAGAAAAAGATGAAATCTCATGCGGTTGAGAACACGGTTGTTCCCATAGGATGAAATGGAGACTCCTGGCTCTTCGCCACGACACCCAATCCCTTGCCGTCGGTGGCATCGACAACAGGAAATCCCCATTCCCACGTGTTTTAACGTTGGCTAAAAGTCTAAAATTTCAAGAAAAAATTCTCCATTTTCCAAAAAAATAAAATAAACTCTTTTTCCATATAAAACATTTTAAGCAAAAAAAACATATTTTATTATATTAGCATAAATAGCATATAAACTTTGGCTTTTTATTAATCAAGTGACAGGGAAGTTTGGATCTTAATTTTTATTAATTTTTTTATTATTACTATAAGAATTAATTAATTTTTTTAGATAAATTAAAAAAATTATTATGAAAAACAACTACACAGGAAAAAATTATATTATATAATTTTTAATATATTAAATTTAATTAATTAATTATTATAATTAACTGATTAATAATACTTATATTAATGATATATTAATAATACTTTTATTGACTTCTTAAGGACAATTCAGGTGTGCAGGAATTAAAAAACAAAAAACTTTAAGAACAATTTAAGCCCCTGCCGGGATAGGTAACGTGGGGTTATTCTAGTATGACGAATAGTTGAATGGATCAAAAGATGTGTGTGTGCGTGTGTATAATGAGGTTTTAGTTTCATGTTCTACTTTGGGGATTTAAAGAAACAAATGAACGAAGCTTGGAAATAGAGTAAAATTAAAAAGAATAATTATTTGAAACAGGAGATTCAAATCCAGCGCGAACGAGCAGCTAAAAACGAAAATTGTAGAATCTAAAGGGATGCATCAAAAGTAGTGAGGCCAGCCTTGAGCACACTGAAGCCGCCATCCACCACAAGATCATGACCACTCACAGACTTGGACTCATCACTTGCCAAATAAAGAGCTGCTTCGGCAATATCTTGGGCCCCAAGAGCAGTCCCCTTCAGATTTGAATAAAGCTCTGCAATTCCCTCGTCGTCTATCTTCATAAATCCTTTACTCATCGCCGTCGGAACCGCATACGGCGACACACAGTTCACTCGAATCCCATATCTCCCCAGATCCACCGCCGCGTTCCTCATCAGCCCGATCACCCCATGCTTCGAACAATTATACGCGTATGTGCCAATAACCCCCATGCTTCCGCTCACGCTCGCCGTCGAAATTATGGAGCCCCTCCGTCTGGGGATCATCACCCTCGCGGCATACTTGGTTCCCAGAAAAGAACCAACCAAGTTAACGCCGATCACTTGCTCGAAAACGCTCTTCTAGTAGTCCACTATGCTGGATGTCTTCCCGTCTATTATTCCGGCGTTGTTGAACATGATGTCTAGCTTCCCGTACTTAGAAACCACGGTGCTAATGGCGTTCTCGACGTCTTTTTCCTTGGTGACGTCGCAGTGGACGTAGGAGGAATCAGATAGCTGATTACAAACAGAGAGACCCAAATCGTCTTGGACATCGGCGATCACCAGTTTAGCTCCGTGCTTGGAGAAGAGTCTCGCGGTGCACTGGCCAATACCACTGGCGCCCCCAGTGATAATCGCCACCTGCCCTTCTAACCTGCAGAAACAAGTATGATTAGAGACTTATCTCAGCCTGTGAATTTCTAGGACTAGAACACTGTGTGTGTGTGTCTTGGAAGGTACCTTCTGGCAGCAGCTGAGAGTAAAGAGAAAGTAGACATGAGCGACCTGGGCAAGTGTTGCAGAGCTTTGGCTATGCCTAACTTGTGATTTACTGTTAGTGGTGAGGACGGAGGTAGTACTTTGTCCTTATAATTATTGCTATCAAGGTTGCGGATAAAATATGGAGCAGGTAGCACTGAATAATAATGTTATTATGTCTATTAGTCCAACGTTTTTCATGCAGTTGATATTTTAAAATAATTTTTTTAAAAGAATACAAAAAAATTAAAGTTCAGATATGATGAGCACCTAACTCATTCCCTTTGAACTCCACGGACCAATAATGCACACATCTCTCACGCAGATTCACATCACCTCTTTTCTTCTTTCTTCAAAAACCCTAGCTTCTGCCTTCTCTTTCTCCAGAGTCCAAGTTTCTTTCCTTTTTTTTCTTCCTTCCAATGATGAACCAGTACCACCACACAGGACTTCAAGCCTTGGCCTTTTTCTTGCTAGTGAGTATTTGGAGTGGTCTAGCGACTCCTTTTTGTTTTTTTTAATACTGAAGAGGGCTAATGCCCAAAAGTAAAAAATTTTAAGCTACTGAAAAGTTTAATCATAGATACTTTGAGGGTACGAATTGACATATTTGTATTGGAAACATTCCAAGCATAATAGATCTTGACAAATCTTCATTTGCAAGAATATCTGTAACTCAATTTATTTCTCATGGTATAAAGTTTTAACTCCCACCATTTATTTAGAAAGTCTATAATTTATTCAAATAATAAACTGCCTCTTCACATGATATTATTTTATCCCAATATATCAATAAGATATTTGACATCTCATTTAACGATAACTTTCTTAAATTCTCTATCCCATACAATGAAGTCCCTTAAAAACAACCCACTTTTTCTATTCAACCGCACTACAGGCTCCAATAAAATAGATAAATCTACAAATCCACTTGCGGCTGTAATCTCTTAATAGGCCTGTTTGGTTTCATTTGAAACCATAGTTTTAAAAGCCTTTTAGGCAAAACCTAAATTTGGAGAAATTTTAAAACAAATAGACATATTTGTTGAAATGGATTTTTAGATTAAACTATAGTTTAAAACTAAGGTTTCAGATAAGCTGTCCAGAGTAGTTTATGAAATAGTAAAAAATCTTATGAACTAACAGATTACTTTACTACATTTACTTTTTCTTATACTCTCTCTCATATTTTTTCTTACATCATCTCTCATTTCTCCTAATTTTTCTTATACATTCTCTTATCTCTCATACTTTTTCTTACACCCTCTTTTTTTTATTTTCTTACATCATATCTCTTCTCTCCTCTTATGTCTTATCTCTACTCATTTAATACTCATATTTTTTTATAAATTACTAATAATAAAATTATTTATAGAAATAATTATCTAGATACTAATTTATTTAAAACTATTTTTTTGTCATAAGTTATTATCTAAAAGTCATTTTTTATAAGCTATCAAAAAATTATTTTTTTATAAATTTATTTATAAAATCTTATCTAAACATATATAATAAGCCAGTCTAGCGACTGATTCATGCTTCATCTTTTGATTTCAGTTCGTGCTATAGCCTTAGCTAACCACGCGTAGCTTTTGGATTCGATATTTCAATTCTTTGGGCTGTAAATTTCTTTGTAGCCCATCCGATGGCCTATTATATTATTAGTTCGGGCTGGAGTGAAATCTTATCAACTGATAAGACACGTAACTATTTAGAGTATTTTTGATATTTAAAAAATATTATTTTATTATTATTCCAGTCACAGCATTTAGAAAGGTATCCTAACTCCTAGATATATAGGTTTATACCTGAGAATAATAGACGACTCACCATTCTCGATATTAGTATCGTTTAAGAGGAATATAAACTTTATCTTATCCTTAAATTATAGATGAACCTAACCCTTTTCAAAAGAAATTTGTATTATATATATATATATATATCATCTTTTTAATCATTAGCATTTTGGTTAACATGATCTAATTATTGTATTATTTTATTATTCTTCAACTTATCATATAGCTATAGCCAACCACACCCATGGTATGTATATTCAACTGGTAAAAGGGTGAGTCATTTGACTATTTGAAACATATTTGATCCCTGAGGAGTATCACTTTATTGTAGTTATAGTTGCGATACTTGGAGAGATATCTTAACTCATTTGTATATAGGTTTACGCTTGAGAGTAATAGAAGAATTGCCTTACCTGATATTGGTATCGCCTATAAGAAATAAAGATTTCGCCATATCTTTAGATCGTACGTGAGTTTAATTTTTTTCTATTTTTTTTTTATAAAAAGAAAAAGCCATAGCCAACCACAGGCGTTGCTTTTGGGTCCAACCATCTTATGTTTAGTATTCTTGTATGGCTTGCGGGCCTTTTTCATGGCCTCTACATTTAGCTAAAATGATGTTGCTTAGGTGCTAAACATGAATCACATGTTATATATTAAAAAATAAAATAATATAAACTATTCTCATCATTAGTATCATTTTATTGAGTCGGCCCGCAAATTAAAGGATAAAATTGAAAGAAACCGTAGCCTTTTATTTTCTGTATAGGAGTGAAAAATGTCCGACCACCGATTTTCGGGGCCAATCCATAAACTTCATTCGCTGACTAGGAGAGAGAGAAAGAACTGACGTTGGAAGCGTTGTGGAAAAAAATCTAGAAGCCTCTCGCATGGTGGCAAAGTTGGACTTTTCACAAAGCCGCTGTTTCAGCCGCCTCAAGGGTGCTAAATCTATTATTTTAATGACTGAAAATAAGATTAAAGACTTCTCGTGATCAATTACTACGCAATCAACTGTGCTTACTGGCCTGAACCATTGCGATACAGTCAGGGACAACGGAGAAGAAAACCATAGAGGCATGGCGCTTGTAACCTCTCAAACTGTCAACGATGGGCCTTTGTTCGCCGAGGTTGATATGGGCTCCGATAGCAACGCCACTGCTGTCCGAGCCACCGTCGTTCAGGCCTCTACCGTCTTCTACGATACCCCCGCCACTTTAGGTCCTGCTCCCTCCTTCTTCTGTTTTTTTCTTCAAATTGTTTGACTCCTAGAAACCCCTGTGCTCTGTTCCTTCTTTTACTGATGGATCTTTTTTCTTCTCCTTCCTCCTCCTGTTTTCTGATTAAAAATGATCGTTTGGTACTTGGAAATTGGAATTTCTCCAAGTGAATTGAATGTGTTGTGTGGTATGTACATGTCTGGAGTTATTTGCTTCCTCCTTGAACTATACTCTTGTTTCTTGAAATGTCGATGTTGGATTGCGGGTGAATGGGGATTGTTTTATAACTGATGCTTGTTCAATGTTGAAGCAGATAAGGCTGAGAGGTTGTTGGCTGAAGCTGCAAGCCATGGATCCCAGCTGGTTGTGTTTCCGGAAGCATTTGTGGGCGGCTATCCCCGTGGTTCTAACTTCGGTGTTTGTGTTGGAAATCGGACAACTAAGGGTAA
The DNA here is from genome assembly GCA_037074615.1 of Leucaena leucocephala. Taxonomy (NCBI): domain Eukaryota; kingdom Viridiplantae; phylum Streptophyta; class Magnoliopsida; order Fabales; family Fabaceae; genus Leucaena; species Leucaena leucocephala. Next base: position 2,297,465 of record CM073546.1, on the reverse strand, counting down.
AGAGGAATTCCGCAAGTATCATGCTGCAGCCATTGATGTCCCAGGTAAAGAGTTAGGATTATTTGCTGACAGTATTTGTTGGTACAACTCCTGTGAAGCTCGCGAAAGATAGTTGTCTGTCTCAGAATTAGTGTGTATGTTTTCTCCAGCTCTAATGGGATTTTACATATTCACTGCTAATGCTAATGAAGATAGTGTTGAAGTTTGGTTGATGATTATGGAACAAATTATTAAGCATCTTTAATCAGCTAATTGTTCAGTTTACAATGCCAAATAAGGAATAGAATCAATTGATTATCTTTACCTTTTTTAAGTTTGGGCATAGTTTATAAATTGAATAAATTAGTGAAACTCTAGGCATAACTTTTTACTAGCCTTTATGATGTTAACGTAGGTCCTGAAGTTGATAGATTGGCGGCAATGGCTGGGAAGTATAAGGTGTATTTGGTAATGGGTGTGATAGAGAGAGATGGCTACACATTGTATTGCACGGCTCTCTTCTTTGATTCTCAAGGTCGTTACCTTGGAAAGCACAGGAAAGTTATGCCAACCGCGATGGAAAGGGTTATCTGGGGATTTGGGGATGGATCAACCATCCCAGTTTTCGAAACCCCCTTTGGAAAAATAGGTGCTGCCATTTGCTGGGAGAACAAAATGCCTCTTTTGAGGACAGCCATGTATGCAAAAGGTAGACATTTTCTGTTAAATTCTGTTGTGTCCAACAAGTAATCTGGAATATGAAATACTCGTATCATGGGACCAAACACTATGGTGCCCAATCATAGGTGAATAAGACCGAGCGATTAAAACTTAAATGGCTTGTTTTAGGCTATTTGTTTAACATGGGAGATAATTTTGTTCAATTTAGCTAAACCTATGGAACTTGGTTTTTTAGGTGTTGAGATATATTGCGCACCTACAGCTGATGCTAGGGAGTTGTGGCAAGCATCTATGACCCATATTGCTCTAGAAGGAGGATGCTTTGTTCTGTCCGCAAACCAGTTCTGCAGAAGAAGAGATTACCCGCCTCCTCCCGAGTATGTTTTCTCAGGCACAGAAGAGGACTTAACACCGGATTCTGTTGTATGTGCTGGGGGTAGTGTTATCATATCACCTTCAGGGGCTGTTCTGGCCGGACCAAATTACGAAGGGGAGGCTCTGATCTCAGCAGATCTCGGTATGTTATGCTTGTTTTGTTTACTATTCGTAATTGATGCTTCAACTTAAACTGCATCACAATGTTTAATTAGTAGCAACCGTGTTTTAGGAGGAGATGTCATGTCTTTCAAGAAACGACGAAAGATATGATAACTATCCAATGGCCCTCTTTTCTTTTACTAAACATAACACACAAAGCATCAAAGTCCCCTTGGTTTTTTGGTCCAGACACAAAATAGGTATATAATGAAGTAGAATGTTCTGCATTGTGAAAGACATTGTAGCTGAACTTTGAGAATATTTGATTATTGTTGACTGTGTGTGGGAAGCAAGCTGAAAACGTTGATTGTGGTGAACATAGATATGGGAGAAATAGCGAGGGCAAAGTTTGATTTTGACGTGGTGGGACACTATTCAAGGCCTGAAGTGCTGAGCTTGAAGGTGAGGGACCAGCCAACAAACCCAGTTATTTTCACATCAGCATCCTCAAAAAGTGAGGACCCTCCCAAATTATGATCAATATTTTCTGAACGTCTCAATTCCGGGATGTGTACCCTTATAATAATGTCGAACGGCGGCCATAATATTAGCCTCAAGCATGTTGTTATTATTATTGTTACGTACTTTTGTATGTTTGATCAACATTCTTAATAAACTGTATTATTCCTTAAATCTTTCACGTTCAGTGCAAAATTTGCCACGTGTAAGCAAGAGGCTTAACTGTTCAAAATTTCTGTGGCATAAGATGCAGATTCTAGCGCCTCCATGTTGGATTCCCTAGAGATTCCTTTTTTGAGTGTCGCTGTGCGTCTAGTTAAGGATGTATTCTTGTATTTTTTTCCCTTTTAATATCAACCGTCCATGCAATCTGACGTTCTACATGGCGCCGTGCAATCTTAGCAGTCCGTCTCATTGGGAACATGACCGTGCGTTTCTTCTATAACTCCAATTTTTTCCGAGAAAAGTCCAATTCCCTATGGTTACCAAATGGGATACAACTCAGATCCTTGAATTACGTTTACCGTTTATTGTGACCAAATTTACGACAGAAAAAGATGTATACACAAACATACAAAGCGCAGTAGGGAAAAAACGTAACATTATTATCGGGGAAAGACGTGAAATAACTATATGGTCCTACATCACGAGAATGTGGGGTCCGTGTGGAAATCCAAACAAAAAAACGCCAAAGGCAATAGAAGAAAGAGGACGGTGTTCAAACGTTTGAATCCTTCGGGAGCATCTAATAATGCCGCTTATCTCTGTCTGTCAGCGCCAGATACTACTCCCTCCCTCACTCTCTCATTTCAATCTCAGCCATACACCTCCCAGCCGGAATCTCGTTTTTTCAGCTCTGCCACCCAACAACTCTCCATTATTTTCTTCTCTATCTAAAAAAAAAATCCTTTTCATGTCATTATTGGCCCCGAGTCTCGCCACTCTGGATTAACAAGTTCAAATACAAATGCTATTTCTCTTCCCCTTCCTGAATCTTTATTTAAACGATAAACCATAATGACCAGAAGCAAAACTGCTCTATGCTATTCTATTTAATTTAATTAATATATGCAGCGACCTTCTACATATTCAACAAAGCAAAGAGTTAATATTTTGGAACACTAGTGAAATCTATGTATTGTGCTAACTATCATCATCTCTTACCGTCCAGATTTTCTTCCTGTAGCTTCTTGAGTCAAATCTTCTCTCTCTATGACGACAGAATTATCCTCAGATTCGCCAACTGTGTCCTGCAAAACCAATGGTTGGCCATGTCGCTGAGTAGGATTATTAGCACATGATGTGCCGGCCCGGAGACCCATAATAGACCGGTAACTCTCAATTTTATCCTTGACACCATCTCGTCTATGAGCTCGTGCACACAATCCACTGGATACTTCCTGATCAAGCTCGTCAGAAATTTCCTTGATTTCTATACCAAAATCCCTCTTCTTACCACCGGTATTTCCCTTGTTGAAACTGATACTTGTCCACTGAATTTTCTCGGAGAAAGATTCCCTCCCCATACTTTCTCTGTCGAATGAAACTCCTCCTCCAGAATCGTCTTGAGCATCATTTTCATACGTATAACTCCATTTATAGCTTCTATTATCATTGTCCATGTTTAACTCAATGGAATGAAGATCACTGTCAGCAGAGTCATCTGCTTCATGCTCCACTCCATCTACAACGTCCAAATCGTCGTCCTTCTGAGCAGCTTGATATCCCCCATATGTTTTTTTCAAATAAGATTCAAGATCCTTTATTTTTTTGAACTCTGGGGACGCATCATCTTTCTCCTCATCATCCTTAGTTCTCAAAAAGAACTCAAGCTCATTTCTCAGCTTTTCGAGGACAGCATTTTTCTCCTCAAATTGATATTTAGCCTCTGAAAGTTTCATTTGGACTCTCTCCTCACGCAAAACATCAGCCAACTGAAGCATCTCTCTCTCCTTTTCCACTTCTTCCCGAACTTTAGCTGACTCCCTTTTAAGTTCTTCTACCTGTGCTCTGTCTTCTCCGATACCTTTAGCTAGTTCATCACAAATTTGCTCCAGAATCTCCTTTGCCCGTTTCTCCCTTCCGAGCTCTTTCGATGCTTTTAAGTGTGAAGCTTTTACGTTAGCCATTTCTTTGGCAATCTTTTTGTTTAACCTTTCAGTTTGCCTTCTCAGCTTCTTCTCCACCTCAAGCTCCTCCGCAACATGCGTTATCGCTTCTCGAACCTTTTCACGCTCCCTTCTTTTCCAAGCAGCCTTTTCTTCAGCAAAACGCTTCATGAGGAACTCAACATCATTCTGATTTGAGCTCTGCTCTTGAATCAGTTGATCAATCTGGTTGCAAGCCCGATCAAGTTCACTTCCCAGGGCCAAGATGACGGGTATGCTTGAAGAATGCTGCTCTTGGAGGCACATTTGATTTAACACCTTCAGAAGCTTCTTAGATGTAGATAGGCCACTTCTAGCATCCTTCAAACGGTTCTTAACTCCTGCTGCGCATTTGCCACAAGTCTTGCTTCTTGGCTGATTTGCTGCCTACAGTTTAGCATAATTCAGCTTCGTACCTCCCGACAATCAGAAAATAGAACATAAAAACAATTTTATCCCAAAAAAATCTAATAAGTTCACTGTTATTAACTCTGATATTTGATAAAATGAACAAATTAACAGAATTTCCGAGCAATACTGTAAGGCCAGATATGGAATTACATTCGTTCTCAATCAATCAGATCGCATATACTTCACCTGCAGTTACTAAATATTGTGTCAGAACAGTTCAGAGTGAAAGAAAAAACAACTATTTGAACTTAAATTACGTGAATTTTTAAGTTTGATTTTTGAATAGCTAAGGTTTTGGATGTCACAATGTGGTTGGTTGAAAACGAAGAAAGGCTATCTATCATCATGTTGATAAAAAAATGATCACTATCAGAAAATTTTGAAATTCTGAAGCCAGCTCGTCTCATGTGTCATTATTATTGTCCCCTTCCCCTCCCATATCAGTAGAGCAAAGTTAAATAACTGGACGATCATTATGAAAATTATAACCCGTTCATATGTGTCTGATATTTATTGTACCTCCTTGTAAATGGGACTGCTAAGAACATCGAACCCTCCGAAGTAGCGATCACCCGGCTGAAGTTTATTAGACACTCTTTTTTTCAACTTTTCACCTTTAGTCCCGTTCATCTGCCCCGACCAATTTTACAGCAAGAACAGGAACTCACGTTAGACGCTACAATAAACCAACATAAAGAACAGTCCTCAAATGAAAATGTGATGAGAATTCACCTCTGATATAGGACTGTCCGATGGATCTGATATATGAGGCGGCAATAACTCCGATCTCGATAAACTCATGGATTTCTCTCTGCTTCTCATCCCCTTATGTCTCCTCCCTCTTTCCATCTCCAGATCCTTCTCGATCTTCGATGAAGATACATCATTGATCTCCCACAATGCAGCAGCGAGTTTTCTTGCCGAGACAGAGAATTCATTATCTTCGCTGGTCAAGCCAGAAGGAGGAAGAGGAGGCAAAGGGTTGGGGAATTTAGCAAGGGGATCGGCGGCAGGAGAGGGGGACGACATCGAGCGAGTCTTCCACATGGGAACGGGAGTGCTTAAACCTCCTTTCTTACCAACCAAAATGGCTCTCTTGAATCGGTATTTTCGTCGGACCAAAGAAGAGGAAGAGGAAGAGGAAGAGGAACAAGCTCGTTTCCTGATCTTGTTTCGGTTGTCGGAATGGAGTGAGGGGCTAGAGGACATGGTGCAGTAAAGAGATCGAGAGCAAAATTCAAGGAGGGGGAATCCAGAATAGGCGAAATTTATGAAGGGAATGGAACATCGGGGGGAGTAAAAACGGGTGCACAGAGTTCATGGGGAGTGGCCTAGGATTCAGCAAAGAAAAGTGGGCCAAAATCAAAGCAATAGAGATAAGAGGAGCGAAGAAAGTGGGAAAGTGTCGAGAAATGGAAAGATAAGTCAGCGATGGAAAGGAAAGGAAAGGGAGAAGGAAGGAAGGAAGGAAGGAAGGAAGCAGTGGAATCTATATATGGCTGTGAGGAAGAAAGGGGAAGAGGAGGAGGAGGGTGGAGCAGAGGGAAGGAGGGAGCAAAAGACGACGCGGGACACGTGAGGGGCAGGTGCGATGATGTGGTGGCGTTGGGGTGGGGGACGTGAATGTTCACCCAAAGAAGGGCTATCTCACATTTCCTATTAAGACCCGATTTGCGAATTGATTCTTGTTAACCCTATTCCCTATTTTATTGACCCCCGGGGGATTTCTTACGTAATCTACCCCATCTCTTGTCATCATCATCATCATTATAATAACACACACAAGAACAATCAGGATAATAAAATTCATAATAAACAGCATTATTTATCAATTATATAACTCATCATTTAAATTTTGTTCTATTTCAAAAAAAAATAAAAAGAATGTTAAAGGGCAAAAATTATATTGCGCTGGCAGAGTTCACTCTTACAATTTACGTTAAATGATAAAATAAGAATACACAAAATGTATTCATGTACACACAAAAAAGAGGAGGGAATAAAAGGAATGCATGCGCCGCATAAGCGAGCCAGCTCTGGGTACATGGGTGCAATGAATGAAGGATAATCAGGGGAGCATCAGGCCACATAATTGATTCGGAAAAGATAATCCCAAGATTGAAGTGAAATTAATTACGGTGTTAGGGCAAAAAGATGCGTCCCAAAAAGCTCACTAGTACGAGATGTTAGGAATAATAATTGGATTTGGGGGCTAATCTTCGCCATCAAATCACTCCCTCCCTCCCCCTCCCTTTTCCCTCGATCATGGCCCCCCACCCACCCCCCCTTCCAATCATCGCTGCACTTTCAGACATTTTTACTGCCCAAAATCTCCATATCTGACTGAATTAAAAATCCTTGTAAAACATGAACGTTCTTGGCCTGAATATAATGCACATGAACCGTTTGCCCAGTTCAGATTGGGGCCCCGCCCATTGTATGTTGACCCTCTTCCCAAACATGCCGCGTGATTTCATGCCTGCGCTGCTTCCTCAGAGGCCAATATTCGAGAGTTCTACACTCTGTCAACTGGAGCCATTCATTATTATTTCATGCATGAATGTGTTGGACTTTGCGACTCTATTATCGTTCTTTTTTAATAACCCCCCCAATACAGTGAATTCTACATCTGCTCTCTACCACACTAGTAACTAGCATCGTGCATTTTCATAATTCAAGTTTCAAAGTGGAATTGGACGATTAATTACGAGCCTCAACTTTTCCAAGACCAAATGTCACAAGTCCCTTGAAACCGAGGCTTTTATAATTCTCCTAAGATTTGTGCATGTAACAATTGTCCTCTTATGGAGAGCCGGTCAATTGGAGATGGAGAGGCCTAACTAGAATGTTTTGACCAGTTAGAGGATGAGTGAAGTGTCGAGTGAAGTCATTAAATTCTCTAACTTTAATAGTTAATTTTTTTTAAGTGTGTTTGTTCTAAGAATTTATGCTAACAACACAAAACTCCGCCAAAAGTTAGAGCTGAATTCGGTAGGTTTTGTTTGAATCGCACGTTACAAAAATCCTTATTGATCATCAGAATCTAGCCAAGTTTTATTTCCCTCGAAACTTGCATGCCAATGCCATGTGGGTGTACATCACCGTTGTCTTCTTGTTCGTTTCTTGGAGCCAGCCTGCAGCTTTCTGCTATTACATGGGTCCAATGCATCTCTCTCCTCAGATACACATTAGCTCGTGTATTTTTTTTTTTAAAAATTTCCTTCGCCAGATAATGATGCTTAGCGTCCATTATTAGTTAGTTCGGCAAAGATAAGGCATTCCAATGAATAAATATAAGTTGTAGGAAGAAAGACAGAAGCGAAATAAATTTCATTATTGAGCCTTTCGTCATTGCCATGTTCAGGTTATTGGGTAAGCCGTGGAGGGCCTTTTTCTCTCAAATATTTTTAATGAGACAACGAAGATGACACATACACATGGCTGATTAATATAAGCCTTTGCCTACGTTGCCAAACGAAAACAAATATAAGAAAAGCTTTTGCTCGAACTAGGAGTTTCAGAAGAAGGTGACGCCTTTTTTTGTTTTCTCTTCAGGAAAAAGAGGTGTCTGTTGTCATAGGTTGTAGCAGTGGAAGGTAACATGAGTACTTCACGCTATACTGAGAGGAATGTTAAAGAGGGTCTTACAATTACAAGGAAGGAGATGCACTACGCAGGTTTTCCAAGAGAACAGAAAAAGATACATTGAATAGATTATTACAAGGTGGTGAGAGGTACAAAAGTAAAAGGAACACACAGGCCACAAAAGTGGAATATTCAAAAGTAGTCTTCAGTCCTTCCCTTGAAGCCAATTTGCCCAAAAGTGAGGCACAGGAACAGCCCCAGGTGCCACGTCACCAACCATAGCCTGTTCATAACGAAACACGAATACTTAGACCTTACTTTAGTGTACCAAAGTTTAAAAAAAAAAATTAGCTCAAATTTTGATTTAAAAAAAATTAAAATAAATAATTATATCTATCTAAAAAAATTTTAGACTAAATTAATTATGATTTAAAACTATAGATTTAGATAAGTTATTGAGATTAATTTTTAAAATATTAAATAAACTTATGAACTATCTAATTACTATTTTATCCTTATTTTTTCTTACATATTCTCTCTTCTTTTATCTCTTCTATCTATTTCACCCTCTCTCTTCTCTCTTATTTTTAATAAAATCATATTATTTGTAATAATTTTTTAATTATAAAAATCCTTCTATTAATAACTATCTAAATACTCATTTATTTAGAATTATTTTTTCTCAACTTCTACTCCAAAAATCTTTTTCTAAAAATTATTAATTTTTTTTCCATAAGTTATATTTTAAACTCTTATCTATACATATCTTTTAGCCCCAAATCACTCAGACTTTACTTTATCTTTACTGTATTTGTCGAATAAATGTTGTACACAACAAGCTAGCGTAGCTGGTCCCAGGTCAGGACATTGGACTCTGAATCCAGTAACCCGAGTTCAATTTTAACCTCATTTTTTTAAAAAAGGTTCACTTGTTTCTCACTCAAATAAAAAAGGAGGCCTTCTCATGCTCAAATGAAGGGGCTTCATGTACCAAAAAAAGTGAATGGGCTTCAGAGTATTACTGTTTTTATTCTAAAGCCCATATTTTCCGTTCTTCTAAACAGGTAACCCAACAGTTATTTCATGAGTTCTGTTTTACCACTTTCTTTATCTTAAATATAAAAATTAATTTTTAAAATTTATTAATTTTTTTAAATTAATTTTATTAATACTCTCTTAATAATAATTAAAAAAAATAGGCAGAGAGTTAAATGGAGATAATTATAGTATTTTAGAAAAATATTCTATAATAATTAATTTAACTTTCTTAGTAGAAAAATAGGCAGAAAGTTAAATGGAGATAATTATAGTATTTTAGAAAAATATTCTATAATAATTAATTTAACTTTCTTAGTATCAACTTATTTCAAGTTAGTTAAATTGATCCACTACCGGGGGAGTATTATTTCTCACATGCAAATATAAAAGGGTTGTACTCCAAGACTAAAGTATGAAATTTCTGGACTCAGGACTGTTTTCAATTCGCTTAGTTTGTTACTAGCTGAGAGATTTTCCAGAATGACGATGGACCAAGACAAGGGCAAAATTAATAAGCATGACAATTAAAACAAAAAACATAAAGAAGAAATATGGGTGAAATGAAATAATAGACTTACCAGAACTGTGAAGTGAGAGCGGGAGGGGTCGGGAAGTGAGCTAGCTCAGCTCCGATGCTCTCAAAGAAGAGCCCAGTGAGACTCTTCCCATTGATTGCGGGTATGCTCGATGGAGCTATCCACCCAATCAACCCGAACCCGATCACATTGTAATCCGTCCTCAGCCAATTCCTCTCGAAGCTTCTCATTCCCCAAACAATCCAATCCACAAATCCGCGATTTCATTCTTCAGACCCAATCTTTACTAATAATTAAACAATTTCCACGTATTGAAATCAGTAAATTACCATGTAAACCTCCCTCCTGAGGCACCCGCAACTCCCAGAGGATTCCTTGCCTTCACCGGCGTATTCAGAAACCCTGCAACCAAACAAGTCGAATCATATCCTAATACACTCAAGTTGCCGATAGCACAAGCGGCGCATTTTAAAGAGGTAACCTGAGGTGAGGCGTTGGGTGGACAACGGCGATGAGCTGACGAGTCCGACCACTGTCGATGGGGTGCCGAAGGTGGTTGCCATTTTCGCTGTGAGATTTTTTGTCGCAATTCGCGATACTTTAAAAACTCAAAATGGTTCAGGCCATCGGTGATTCGTCCAAAATCAAAGCTTGCCTTTTCCCTCGTCTAATCGGATTGCTTGGATGAGGATGCTACTCAATGAAGTTGTGCCACGTCCGGGTTTCCCTGATAAAGCGGAGCCCACTGTAAGATTATCCACTCCAGCTTCATGCTGTGCCAACTTGACATTGGGCTCTCGTTCTGAACCTGCATTTTCTCAGCTTGAGCCCGGGTATAGCCCACTGGGCCTTCACAAAACAAATCAAGTATTGTTTCTTTCTTAATTTTTTTTTACTCTTTAGAGGGTTACGTAGCTATGTATTTAATTTTAAAATTTATGATTATCTTTTTAAATATGAATATCTTTTTTATAAATTAAAGTCAATATTTAAAAAGATTTAATAGAGTTTACTCTATTAGATCAACGTATATTGGTAGTTTTGTTTATTTTCTTTTGCCTTCCCATATGAAAAACTCATTAATTCCAATTTCTAAGCCTTATGACATCACTTAAACTTGGTGGTCAACCATAATAATAAATGAACAGTGACCTTAAAAGCTACCATTTTTCCTCCTGCTTTTCCCACCCAATTGCCACTTAAACCTGCAAATCACTTTCAAATCTCAATCATTTTCGCTTATGGAAAACACTGATGCGACACTACATTATTAGTGCATCCACACCAACTCTCTAGTCCGGTAAGGAAAAAAAAATCAAAATTTAGTATTAAGTAATAATTATATGGTACTGATATGTTATGATGTACGATGAACTGCATTACTTCAACTTTTTTCTTATAAAAGAAATCTTGAAGTTGTGCGATAAATTATATTTTTCGTGGATATCTTAATTTCACTTGAATCGAATGCAGCTAAATCATCCAGTACCCCATGATAATGAGATAAAGTCATGGAATGTAAATATAAGTAAAAAAATAGGAAGATAAATTGCTACTCCCCCACATCTTTTATTTATAAATTAGAGATTTCTCTAGTATGTTGTCCAATAAATAAAAAATATATTATAACTAATTAATTATTTATTACTATTATAAAATTAAAAATTAAAAATTTAATATTTAAGATTTCCAGGCAAACAAAATCTTTTAAAAATCAAAGTATAATTATTAATTGAGATTATTAATTATGACTTATATATAAAATAATTAAAAAGACTAAATTAGATTGACCTAAATTTATTTTAAATTGAATGGATGGAGTATTATAAAATTTTAAAAGTTTAGTTAATGATTGATAATTGATGGAGATTATATCTCTGATTAATTATATATATATATTGTACTAATAACTCATCTGCTTATTCTCTCTCTTTCACCTATTATTTTTATAAATAATAACATATTTATAAAGAATAATTATTTTTTTTATATTTATTATTTTTAACTAATTTTTTAAAAAAAGTATTTTATAAATAATAATTTTTATAAATAATAGCATATTTTTTTTATTATTTATTATTTTATAAAGAAAGTATTAAGTTAAGTTGATTTAAATTTATTTTTAATTGAATTGAGTATTATAAAATTTTAAAATTTTAGTTGATAGTTGATAGTAGATGGAGATTATATCTCTAATTAATTATATATATTATATTAATTATTCATCTACTCATTCTTTCTCTTTCATCTATCATTTTTATAAATAAGAGCATATTTATAAAAAATAATTTATTTTGTATATATTTATTTTTTTAACTAATTTTCTAATTTACATAATTTAGTTATTTGAAAAACGGGGCGGGAGTAGCATGAACGGGCCACCTGAGAAGTAGTCGACGGCATTGGAACGCAGGATGGGGAGGCCGGCGTGTTGGTTTATAGTTTGAGAGTCAAGTTAACGTACGGCCAATGGGGCCCTGCTCCAAAAGTCCTTCTTGTCGTTTTATCGGATTCCTTCTGTCGTTTGACCCTTTGGTCCAATACGTACGCCTTCCCACCCCTACACGGCTCTTCTTTGCTTCATTCATGCACTCATCAATCACCCACATTGCACAGAAAAGTAGCTGATCCATCGATTAAAAGGTGCCATGAAACAATCTCTTTCTCTATGTTCATTCCTTCCCACATGTTTTGTTTCAAGTTTTACCACAACCAATTCCAAGTTAAGATAATCATGTGCAGGCATTGAAGCCCTTACCTCCTCTTCCTTTTCTGAACTCTCAATAAATATGGTTAGAGACCAAAGAATTCATTACATTACACATTTTTTACTGTATTCATTACTAATTACACTATTCATCTAACTGTTTTCTTTCTGCTACCTTACAGCTTAGAACAACATAAATCCGCAAAAGATTACAAAAACAACTATGATCCCCATAATTGAAATCATGTCCATCGCTTTCTCCATCCTCTGTTTCCTTTCTCTCCTCTGTTTCTTCATCCGCATGAACTTCTCATATCTCCCTTTTGCTTCCTCTTGGCTTACTGTTTTCCTCTCTGCATTTTCCATCGCCCTTTGAAGAATCCCCAAACTCTCCTTCCCGGTCATGTTTTTGCCCTCCATGTCCTCCACTGTCAAGCTCACTCCCCTCACGTTCATCTCCCCTCCGGCCTTCCCGCCGCACGTGACCTTTATCGTGCACTGCAACCATTCCGATGACATCTGATCACGCGCCACCGTCACCGCGTACAGTATCTCCAGGTCCCTTGTCAACCAATGCCGCTGCACCGAAACCGGCTTCCGGCTCGATAGATTCGCCGATCGCCTTCTGGTCGGGTCGATCAGGATCCAGCTCAAACTCAGGTTATCCTCCAAGTGCTTCATCCACTCCTCGTCTTTCGGTACGTATTTAACTGGAGTCGGCACAAATTCTTTAGGATCGAGCAGGTCGACCCACAAAGGCGAACAGAGGAACCAGTTCGTCTGGGTATCGGTTCGCTGGACTTTGGTGAAGATGGGCGTGTCCTTGTAGTACATATCAACGGCGGAGATTAATTCCTTTGAGGGAGAAGACGGACGGGACAAATGCTTCTTTTTGGAAGGAAGGGGTTGAAGGGAAGGGAAGGAATCGTAAAAAATGGAACGGTGACCGTCGGGGAAGGTGGAGATGACGTCGCTCAACAGTGGGTCGTCGAGAGACGGCCACGTGGCGGTGCAGATATTCTTCCAGAGATCATCTTCGGCGCAAAGTCGGCGGAATTGAGCCGATGCACATGAGGCGGAGGCGAGGGTTGGGCCGTCGAGTCGGGTGAGGATGTGAGTCTGAATGACGTCGGAGTGGATGGTGGAAATGGAAGAGCCGGCACCGTCATCTACGGCGGAAATGTCTGCCGCTGAAGGCGGATGCATCGTTACAGCAAGAATAGATTCGAATTGCTTCTTAGAAGTGAGAGAACAAAGGAAGATGTGATCAAGTCGTGACACCGAAGATGGGGTAGAATGCGAAGGGCCTTTTATAGTGCTAAATAAGGGGAAGTACTCCGGAGAAGAATTGGGAAAATAAATAAGAAAATGGAAAAGAGGGAGAGAAAAGCCACGTGGAGTAGTCAAGTCAACACTGGCTGTCAGCTTAAAACTAAACAGTATTCAGAGATGTGGACATTTTTTCCCAGTACTTTACCTTACATGGGAACCATCCTGGACCTTTCATTTAATGAGGTAACTTCCATTTCAGAATAAGCGAAAACTAAAAGTCCAACTTAGTAACGAAATAGAGATCAAATAATCAGGGGAAGTTTGACCATCGTATCTTTCTTTTAAAAGCGGTCCATGTGTAAACAAGCATGTGTTGGCTCTTAATTACTTGTTAATAATACAAGTCTGATTTTCTCTGAAGGTGTTAGCTAATCAGGAATCTTGCATTAAAAGCAGAATGTTGTGACAAAATCCGGTTGGGTGCAAGCTAATTGCTGGGCTGAGGCCGGTTGAACCAGATAAAAGACAGAGAGTTTTGGAGGCAGACTCGGCTTAATTAACATTTAATTCAAAATTAAGCTAATTCGGTTATTAAAATAATACCAATGATATTCATAAGCCGCCCTCAACTCAGAGTCATGAGGATTGAGGAAGATGACGTGTTCATTGATCTGATCCAATTACACATTGCCTAATCGTTGTTAGTTAGATGTTGTGTAGCACATCATTGTTGATTCATTTTATTGAGTATCCGGATTTTATTTCTTCTTGTTTATCCGTGGTTGATTGTGATATAAATTATATAACTCATTTTCTTTTAATTTGGTAACATTTAATATTTCCTTTTCTTATTTCATCCTTCTATATTATTGAAATTTATAAATAATTAATATTATAATTACCTTTTAACTAATGCTTTTGTTCTACGTGAGGTGATTATTAAAAAAGAGTTTTGTGGAGATTTAGAAAAGATAAAACTCTAATAATTTTTATATTTTATGAGAATTAATTTCTAACAATTGATTGAAAATATCATTTGAATTCTAACGTAAAAGTTGATAATTTGATATTCTCTTTTTCTAACTGGTCGTTAGTATGTATATTGAAACTTTTTGGCCACGTTTTTAATGCATGATGATAATTAAGTTGAATGAATTAATATGATAAATGAACACGTGGCGTGCGTGTTTATCGTTCTTTCAAATAAAACACATTTAGTAATTAAACACCAAAGAAAAGTAAATATAGCAAATTAAATTAATGACCGGAGAACTGCATGAGTGCGTGGTTGACAAACTAATAGAGCATTCCAGCATGAGATAACTGTGATCATTTACCAAATCAAATCCTCAAAATAATCAATGAGCTATATACAAATTAAAAAAAATTAATTAATTATTTATAATAAATATATATATTTTTTAAATTACATATATTATTATAATTACCTTTAAATGAAAAACATTCAATGTACCCAATCAATATAAATACTTTAAAAAAATATTATAAATTGTGCGGACAAAATATATATTAAAATCTTATATTTATAATAAAATTTAACCTCTAACTAAGTTTTATATTAAAGACTTGATAGTTTATATAATTGTCATCTTATAACAATATTTTGCTAGTAAATGAAGAAAATACTAATATTGATTTAAATTTAAATAAAGATTAATTAAAAATTATCTAAAATCTGAAGTGCGTGAACTTTATTAATTTTAAAGTATAATTTATCCTCATAATTAATAGTTTATAGTCTTCGTCACTAGACAAATCCATTTAATTGAAATTTTTGGTCATTGTCCATGGCTTCTTATGGGTGTAGTTTTGTATGATTTGGACCCAAATGCTTATAGTTTATACGGATATACGCAACATTCTTATGGTCAATAATAAGCAATTAAGCATAAGCACACATTTAATTAAAATTATAAAAATCATACTTGACCAATTAAACGCGCACACACACACACACATATGAATGTGATAGTCACTTGAAAATTAAGAGCAGTTAATGGCAATGTTGTTACAAATCAACTTGATTCTGTTGATATATTTGAGTAATTCAGCATTTTACAATTAATAAATTAGAGTTATTATTATAACTTAAATTTTGTATCAAAATAGAACTATTTAAACCATAATCATAAGCAAGTGCATAAATATACTCTTAAAAAAATAAGTAGGTATAGGAAGTCATATTAACAAGATCTATATAGTTCTAACCGCCTTTAACGACACTTCATATGTTAACTGCTTTTTCGTGTTTTGGGGTGTAATAGTTAATTAACTACGTTTGATTCTTAGTCTTACTCTTCAAACCCACGTTTGTTCTCTTCTCATCGTGGTCCCATCCCAATATCAAACACTATGTACTTACACTTGAATTTCTTAACAACTGCCTACGTCTTGATTAGGTTGTGTTTGTGGTCTAGTGTTCCCAATGGAAGAAAATTCCACTCCACATTAAATTATTATGAGTTTGTTTGCCTTCTAGAACAACCCCTCTTGTTTAATTAATATATGTTGATTCTTATTCTAGAACGATATATTTATATATGTTTGTCTTCTAAGCCATAACCATGCCAACCAACTTTTAACTAAAAATATTAAGTCCATATATATATATATATATAAATCAATTGGTAGAGAATCAACTTGTATATTAAGCTAAGAATAAAAGAAGTACTAGAATATTTGCCCCTGATATATGTACTCCTTGTTTATAGGTACTTAGAATTGCTTAGAAGATCCAGAAGCTTAGACTATAGTTCAGCTAAATAATATATATATATATATATATATATATATATATATGGGGTTTGGTGAGGACTGAGAAAATGATCCATATATGGTAAAATGAAGAAATTGAGATATAAGGTTTGTCTCCATGTGGGAAAATTGAAGTAAAAAAGATTTCATCCCACCAACTTGGCCGATCAAATTCCATGTATTATAGCTTTTTGCTTTCTGATTTGTACAACTCCGTTGGCTCGTCGGCTCAATTAATTTCGGGACTTGGCCAATCAATTTGACAAAGTTGAAGAGCGAAAATATTAATGAATGATCAAACAGAAGTAGCTAATAAAAGAACGTTCTTATATATAGTTCATAATAAAGATCAACTGTCTCCTCAGATTTGGACGGCCTTAATTTGTTGTAACGAATAATAACGATTGAGTCATTTTTTTTTTAAATGGAGTTGATTAGAAATACTAGCTTGGGGTTATGTGGTGTTTGGGATGTGGAAGTGTATATCCGGGCGTTAATTCAGTTATTTATAATGACATAGCAAAAAGGAGAAAACGACATGACGTGGCCGTCTGAAAGAAATGAATGAATGAATGGATGGATGGATGAATGGATGAAGGTGTATTCATATTGGGGTCAACATTGACTCAGAGGGCGTGTTGGACGGATGGATTGGAGGGCAGGAGTTTAATTTAGCTTCGCATTGAATATCCCACTTGGCGTCTACGTATGTGAATATTGCTATCGCTACGATATTACGTCTTCTTCGCCGCACATTCCATTTCTCATGACAATGATATAATCACCGGTCCTGCAATTAATTTCCTTATAATTTTCTTGTTCCCTAATTGGCAGCTCTCGTCCTATTTCATACTTTTTCTTCCATGAAACTACATTATATATATATATATATATATATATATATATATATAAACTCCCTTGATCCATTTTTATTAACTAAAATAAGGGTCTAAATATTAGAACAAACATGAGTAAAAAGGGTTTTACCTACTTAATTATAGAAGAGTTTAAATTCGTATGAATGTAAAAAATAATGTTGAGAGTATTACAACCCTATAATGCCATAAACTAGTGTGACATTACATGGAGAGCAAAACTTGATATATTTAGGGCTTATTTAGATTAGTTTTTGGAGAATAGATTTTAGAAAGAATATATTTTTGGAATAATAGATTTTAAAAATAGAGATGTTTGGATGATTAGTAGTATAATCACTTTTTATATTAATAAATTACTAAAAAGGGTATAATTTGATTAAAGTATAAATAAAAGAGAGGAGAGAGGGTAGAGAAAAAATAGGAGAGATGAGAGAGTGTAAAGAAAAGAGAGTAAATAGGAGATAGGGTAAAGAAGAGATATGAGAAATGAGAGAGGAGAGAGACAAAACTATGGTTTTGGTCAAAATCAATTATGGATAAAAATGATTATTTGTCTAAAATTTTCTCAAATTAAGGTTTTGTCAAAAATTAATTTTTAAAAGCTACTCCCAAACACACACTTAGTAGATAACTAGGTATTTTAAATATGATGTATTAGATTCGAGTTAGACCGTTTGTATGAAAAATATTTTGTTATGAGAGATAAAATTCATTTAATTAATCTTTATGTTTTAAGAGAAATAATTTTTAACTATTGATTAGGAGATACTACTTACTCTCTAAAGAATAGAGAGCAAAACTGAAAAAGAAAAGAAAAAAAAAATCTTTTATACTTTACTTTTAGTTTTATGTATGGACATAACCTCACTAGCCACTAACATTAAGGTTTTAGTTCTTAGTCATTGTAATTTTAGTAATTTAATCACTATCCCTATATTTTAAAATTTTAGGAAGTCATTCCTGTAATTTGAAACCATCAAGGCCGTTCAATCTCTTTACATGCAAATATGATTTGGGCATGAGAAATTAAAAGGAAAAATTATCATGCTATCCTAAATAAAGAAATTAATTACTTAAAAGTCTTAATGAAAATTGAATAAATAAGAATGAAAATTTTTAATGTAAGAATTGATAATAAATTTATGTTATTTAAATTTTTTTATTGATTAAATTTTTTTAGAACATTATAATAATTCTTTCAAATTAAAATTCTAAATCCCTCAACTGGGAAGGTAGTAGAGTTAGGTAAAACGGCAAGCCGTTTGGGGAGATTGGACAGCGACGAAAAGCGGGACAAAAAAGGTCACATACAAGATTAATGGAAAATAAAGACTTGAGTTAAAACTAATTAACTAAGGCGATCCCAAGCAATACGAAGAGCATAGAATTATCAGATACACACTGTTAATTAAACAATATTAATAAATGATTAAGAAATTATTTTTATATCTCTGTTTTATTTTTCTTCAGGCAACAGATTGGACTCGCGTGATGTGCCCCCTCCTCCGAATTAGAGAAAGAACCAACCACCCTGAAAAAGGGAACTATATAGTGTGGAAAAATATATGATCACGTGGTATTAGCCAACGTAATAGAAAAAAGTGAAGTCATTTTTTTCAAAGGGGAGAATTTTGATCAAAGTGTGGGGGCCTGTAAGCCGCCTCAATGGACGCTAACCTTAAGAAATTAATTAATAGAAGTCCTGCGTACGTACTTGTCTAATTCATTGTATTATTCCCTTCTCAATCAACACAAGTGGAAGGACATCAGGAATAGGCATTTGTTATTAGTACTGTTAACAATTCTAACTGGGTATTTTCAGTACCTTAATTTAATCAGAAGAAATTAAAGGAACATGATGGATTCATGAGCACGTACAAGGAAGAATATTACATGCCCTACCAACTCAACAACTATAACGAGAATTTGTGTTCCATTCATTTTCTTGTTTGTACAACTACTGCATGCGTGCTTTCGGGTCAAATGATCATAGCCACAAGGCACCACAAAACTTGAAGCTAGCTAAGTCAATTAACTCATAACGAATTAAGGAAAATAATAATAATAATGGAGAGGCAGACATGGGAAAATATGATCTATATTCATTGTCTCCTTCCGACAGCGACAGATGCATGATGAGCTTCTTATAAAACTAGATCTTTATGAATAACTCTGCATGTTTGATTTTATTCTCCATTGGCGTATTATTAAGAATGCATTATTATTATTATTATTTTCTGTTCCTGGTATCCATTGGTACAGAAAATTCAAATCCTCCTTACCTAACATTTTCCTTCAACTGGTTAGGAATAGAAAGAGTGGAACGTGAAGGGCTCCTAATCAAAGATATGTTCATGATAGCGACGACTCTGGAGAAATTTCCTTATTTGGAGTATTATTATTCATTGGAGAAATCTATACTCTATAATTGATCTGTTTTATTCAATGTTTCTTTGGTTCCAACCTAACGAACCAGTTCAAGCAAAACAACTAAATATGCCAACTCAATAATGACTATTGTTATAATTGCCCTCTTTTTTCCTCTTCTTCTTATCATTATAATTACGTAGACATAAAGAAAAGTGGCACGCTTTAACAAAAAAAAATTATTTCTCACAATATAATAAACTAAAATTTAAATCCCTATTAAAAAAATAACAAGCTCTATTACTTATAATATGAAGATATATATACTTAGAGAAAAAAAATAAATACTATATAATCCGTTAAACGTATATATTATTGACTATAAAGTATAATGATGTATATGTACGTAGGATGAACAAGGCCGGAGAAATCTCTCTCTGCTTATTTTGACCTTTAATCGACATTTTTACCAAATGACAAATGTAAATGCTTTATTCCATGCACTACAAATAAAAAATAATAATTAATGAAAAGCTGTATACGTCACTATTCAACTCCAACCACAAGACTTTGGATCAAAATTTACCGCTGACGGGTCTGACTACAATTAAACGCCAGTAAACAAACGCAGTCGGAACCATCATCATTGTCATGGATTTTCAGAAGGGTCGAAACGGTATCGTTTAGAGAGATGACAAGAAATTCCAGAATTTTAAGGACATGCTGTGTTGCATTGGTTATCCTTCACAGACGGTCAAATTGCGGTGCGTGGCATGAGAAACTATTTCACACATTAAGATGTACTCCTTCACAAAACAACACTCAATACCTGGTTTGACATGAACAGTTTCTATTGCATCACAGATAGTGAGCGGCAACCCCATCACTTGACTTTCCACCATGACAACGTTTGCTTTAACCAAATGAAACATGGCGCTATCAGCTACGCTTCCAGAAGTAACAATCCCTTGAAATCTCAAGTCTTGCTTTTGCCCGCTACATTGACAGAAGTTAAGAAAACTACTCTAACCACTCAATTTAACAACATATATTGGATAAAAAACTACAATTTAAATTAGATCCATGTGTTCAAAACCTCTAATTTTTTAGGGCATTCCCATTGTTATTGCCCTTCTAAAAGCACGGAAAAAATGGTCAGGTATTTAATATCATATGATAACAAGTCAACTCATCAAGAGCAAAGGGGAATGTAATTGGAAGACAAACAGAACCATAACACTTCCATTTGGTCTTCAACTCCTCATCTTGAAGCATCAGCACAACTCCAGACAATTATTAATCATCACCCCAGGTTGATGGCCCTCCCATTCCAATTTCGGATATTGGGTAAGATGGCGGCTCCACATTTCGCTTTTTAGATTTCTTGTGCTTGCCCACAGAAGGAACTGTGTCACCCACGATATTCACATCCTTTGGTACTTTTTCATTGACCTCTATTTTGCCACCATGTTCTAGATCTTCTGCATCATTGGCGTTAAAAAGATCCCCAAATGAAGCTTCTGCATCATCGATAACATCAAGTTCACTTTGTTTCACATTCTTCGATCTCTTTTGTTTCTTAACAGCATTAGCAATATCCTCCTCAAAAGCCACACCCTCTTCTCGGGGCTTGTCATTGTTTCTTGGCTTTTTCTTAACAGACTTGTTCTCTCTGTCATTATCAACAGCGTCTGTAGGAACAGCATTCTTTCCCTCTATGACAGGATTTTTATGTTTCTTATCCTTATTCTGAGCCAAATTTTCATCATCAAGGACCTTGGCATACTTCTTGGAGACATCGACAGTTTTCTTCATTTTCTTGCTTGATTTCTTTACCATGGTTTCAAAATGAGCATCGTCACCTTCATCAATCTGATGATGTTTCGCATCCTTCTTTTCTATGGTACTAGTATTTCTATCCTTTACACCTTCCGAACCTGCCAAAAAATCTCCTCCATCAACCCTGTCATTGTCCCCATTCTTGGTATGTTTATCTACTGGTTTAGCATTGAATATCTGCAATTTTGGCAATGCTTTCCTAATCTGTAATATTGTATGCATGACAGTTCATGTCAGAGAGGAAATTTTAAACTTGAATGCGAGAATAACAACAAAAGATAAAGAACAATAAAAAGGAAATTACCTTTCTTGCTATTTTATCATTTGCAGCAACAGGATTTCCGAGAAGATTGAGATTTCTCAGATTCACCAGGGATTTGAGCACCTGCCATTGTATTGAGTGAACAAGATACGTGGTAAAGACTATTCCCAATAATGATCAAAATTAGAAAATATGGAAAACTCCATATCTGCGTGTCAAACCTTTAGATCTGAGTATCTCATGATCACATTATTCCCCAAGTCCAAATTCAGAAGCTTAGGATTATAAGCTAATTCATCTGGAAGACTCTGAAAATCCAAGATTTAGCGAAATGTTCTCAGACACAAAATGAAAACTTGAGCCAAAAAAATACATGAAAAGGCCAAGTACTGAATAAACAAAACATGACTTCATAAGGGATTTTGAGGATAGTTACATGTTGTGTAGAAAGGGTAGGAAAGAGGGAGAGAGAGAAACAGAGAGAATAGAGAGAAGGGGGAGAGTCAGTATTTTTTGGGGGGGGGGGTGTCAGCGGAGTAGAGTAACCAAAACTCAAATCTTCGTTACTTATAAGCCATTTTGCAAACTAACCCGACCCATTATTTATAGACCTAAGGCCATAAAAACCCCTAACTAACTCTCCTTTATTATTATAATTACATAACATCAAACTTCAAGACACACCTTGATCTCATTGTGAGCCAGGCGGAGCTCTTTCAGCTCAACACAAGACTTGAGTGAGGAGTCAATAGTCTCAAACTGGCAATAAGAGAGAGAAAGCTGGAAAAAAAAGAAATATTGTTACCTTTCAATACAGTCCATAGGTAATCCCTAGAGAAGCTCAATATATTGGAGAGCAATTTACCTTAGTGATAGATTTCACCTTCTCGAGAGCATCACCAAGTTTACGGATAGGATTTTTGGAAAGAACTGCAGGTGAAATCAAAGTTATAGAAAGATTAATTTACATTTAAGTCACTAAAGAGTTCAATAATATGCAGAATAAGACATACCAAGAGTGTTCAAATCTTTGATCTGATCAAGTTTGCAAATGGAGACAATCTCATTATCTACCCAACCCAAAAAGAAAAGTTAGTTAAAACATGAAGCAAAATAAATTAAAAGAAATCTGCTGTTATTTAGTAGGTAATCTAGTAAAACAAGACTCACCATTCAAAATCACTGCTCTGAGGCTAACAAGAGACCTAACCTGATCCATAGACTTAAGCTTATTTTTGCCTGCATTCAATACCTGGTTGACAAATGTGAGTAGACTTTACCCTTAATTCCACATGTAACTCATTAAACTTTATAAGAAAAACTACCACATAGGCAGCTGAGTTCTCATGAAATTATTTGAGTATCCATATCAATGGACACATGAATGCGCAAGCAAACAAACAAACAAATACATGAACAGATACTTAAGAAACCTCATAACACAGGAGAACCTAGCAGCGTGTCAGCATTATCCAAACAGGCTCTAACAATATCTGTTCGATTCTAAAACTAATTTTAATTAGATAAACACCTAACGTTGCATGCGAAAACGAAAATTTTCTTAGAAAATTCATCTGAAAGTATAGTCTTGAGCTTGGACATATGGATAGCTTGTTCATACGGCTCGTTCAAAGAAACACCTTCTCCATCGCAGATAAAGCAATAATATCCGTGGTTGAGTTCAACGCCCATAAGCACATTGTCCAGCTAAGAAGTATAATAAGGAGAGCCAGGAGACTTAGTCCATGAGACTACAATCACAACTATCTCAACAAAATAAGAACTTTCATCTTAGCTCTCTATGGTCGGTTCACCGTATACTTACAGTGAGCCTAGTAAGTCCTTGAATTCCTTCTAAGCTTTCTAATTTGTTTTCCACAACCGATAACCACTTCAAATTAACGCAAGACCTCAACCCCTGTTGTAATGCGGGTGAAAACATTAGCCAGAGAGGCCCATATTTTATCTTAGAAACAATACAAAACAAAACAAGACGGGGGAAAACCTCAAGGGAAGTTAGGTTGTTGAGCTTAAGGTCAAGCTTTTCCAAGTTCTTGAAGTCAGCCAAGATTGATACCTGCGAATGTCCGATAAAAAAAGAAGAAGAAGAAGCAAAACCTTTATAACAGGTATACTCCAAAATCAAAGGGATAGAGAAATCCGAGAGAAAATAACAGATTCTTACATCGGAAAGAGCTCTGTGATTGAGGCTAAGAGTAGAAATGGAGTTGGGATCGCGAGTATTGTTTTCCTTCAATACCTGCTCGGGGTTCAGGCGAGTCATGTTTCCTACACAATCCGGGCACCGATCGCCGCCATTGTTTTAAAGCCCTTGCAAGTGAAAAACCCCACATTTTTTTCTGGGCCAATGTATTTATGGGCCGAAATCTGGGCTATAGCCCTCTCTTATATAAAAAGAACAAAATATTATCTGTGTTTAGCTGGGTTCTATTATTGTTACCAAAAAAAAAATGTGTTCTATTACCCATCATTATGATAAAAAAATCAAACATATAATTATTTAAAGCATATTTAATTTTTAAAAATTATTATTTTATTATAGTTCTAATCGTAAAAAGAGATATCTTATATTTTAAGTGTCTAGATTTACATTTGAGGGTAATTAAAAGCTTGCCCAACCTAAAATTAATATATCTTAAGAAGAAAAAAGATTTCACCACGTCCTTAGATTATAGGTGAATTCAACAGCTTTTTAAAACTTTTTATAATAAAAAAATGTTCAATTGTATCAAACAAAAACTATGTTCTTTAAGTATCTAATCAAAAATTCGATTCATAATATATAGAGAGGGTCTGATGGTCAATACTAAAACCCTTTGAAGAAGTCTACAGTACAAGTAATTATTTATTGATTCGGATACTTTGCTCTAAGAAAATTATCATTTATTTAACCTCTATTTACCTATTATCTATAGGTTCAGTTAGTAAAGGGATAAAATATATCACCATTTGAGCGTATTCACTCCCTTATGAGTACCATTTTGTTGTGGTTTCAGTCGTGATATTTGATAATGTATCTTATTCCTATATGTCTAAATTTATACTTAAAGATAATTGACAACTCATTTTACTTAATATTAGTATCACTTAATATAAAAGAAAACTTTACCCTATATTTAAATTGTAAATAAAATCAATTTTCTTCTAAAAAGAAAAAATTGTACAAAAAAAACTTTTCTTTGGCCGTCACTTTTTTTCTATATAAAAATTTTAACAAAAAAGATTTAACTTGCCTGTCACTTTTAGGTCTCATCACATGCTTGGTACGGGTAAAATTGTGGTTCGGAATACCGGCCTTCAACTTCTTTACAACCGACACTCAATTTATTCGACGTGTCAACTGTTTCCTCTCTGTTTTTTCTTATAATTATGATGTAAGAAAATTAATACTAACTGGTCAGAAGGGAGAGGGTAAATTAAATGACCTCGCACTTTATTAATAATTAACTTTCTTGTCTAAAACTTCTCTGTAACTTTCCCAAAAGCAAGTTTCGTATCCACTCCTTTACTCATTGACATTTAAGTTACATTTCGCCGGCTGATCACCTCGAGATTAAACCGAAGGGGTCAATGGAAAAATCTAGCACCAACGCCCAAAATGGAGAAAAAATTGCATTAAAGAAAACAGAAATATCTGAGCAAAATATATCACAGAATACATATAAAGTTGCCATTTAGGACTTCAGCAATCAAGAGTGACGAATAGGTGGCCAAAAAGAGTCGAGTGATGAACAGAAGACACAAAATCATGAATTCTTTTATATATATATATATATATATATATATTGCCCACTTCGTCGCCTATGTTAGAATGCAGAACGCTTAATGACAGACATTTGATGATGTTTGAGGAGTTTTATCATGAGATGTATTTTTCCTGCTGTTCTTGAAGGAGCTTGGCCGATGATTTGGCATCCAAATATAATGAGCAAACTTCCTCAAGGTCCGCCTATAAATTACACAATTCAAATCATACTCATTTAGTTGATGATAATAGTATAATAATTCATTCATTCAGAACCTATCAAGTATTAACGAAAAATCATATAATTACCTTGCAGATACTGTCTCGACCATTCATTTTGGCTACAATGCTGGCTGGGGATAAAAGCTGAACTGCGTGTCTGGCAAACCAATCTAACTTGTAAGTACCCATGGAAAATGAAGTATCACACCTAGGCCTATTCTATTGAAGTGAAGGTCAGCAGCATTCAGATCGATTTTTAGCAGAACAGCAATCTCAAGACGTACCGTAAAGATGTTCTTTGTCCAATTTCCCCAAGGTAAGCTAAACTTTCCTCATCCACAACCAGCTCCTCTACTTGAGCACGGATAGCTAAAATCTGTCTCAAATGAAAGGAGCATATACGTTAGAGTAACTCTAGATTATAACTGACTTTCAAATACTAGAGTTTTGTTCTTGAAACAGTAGCAGCCAATTTCAATGCAAAGCAACCTGTATCATTTCAGCAGGACCATAGGTTTGTGTCCGAATTATCACCAACCGATCCAAAAGGTCAACCGGTATGCCATGAGGACTAGTCATATCCGTGCCTCTGCAACAGGGCAGTTCAACATGTCAAGGTTGATAAGTTGATTGTGGAGGGATAATGAAAATGCAACCAAACCATTTCATTTCATTTCGCTTTCTCCAAATTTACCTCTAAACCAATTTTTACAAAAGCAATTGCTAGAGTTTCATACCTTACATTGCATATTCCTCTATTAGTAGCAAAGATTACTATTGGAGATAAGGAACTCTCTAAAGCACGATTCAAATATGAAAAGCACTCCATATCCAGCATGTGCACCTGCAAAAAGCATTTAGAAATCAAATTATTATTTAAAAATAGAAGTTATGCATATGTAACTAGGTGAGTGAGTGAAAAAGTCACCTCATCAATAAATAGAACTCCAGGTACAAGCTCAGCTACACCTTCATCAATATAGCGGTTGACAACCTGTCAGTAACAGAAGCACATTGTAACTCTCAGTCTTTTTATTTTTTTGGCCTGAATTGCAGCAAGTATTCTATTATTCATTGTTCTATTTTCCTATGGTTATTCTTCACACAAATGTGAACGTCACTGATTTCAAATCATTGCATACAACATCCAAAAGATTATAAAATATGTGAAGGAAATTTGAAAGTGGTTGACATTTGAGAAAGCATCTAAGAAACACGAATTGAAATTTCAACTCCACTCATACACTTGGATACCGAGAAAAATTAGTATCTGCCAAAAGTTCTGCCTGTACCTTGTTAATTTCTTGTCTCAACTTATCAGTGATTTCAGTTTTCCGGGGTTTCATCATCTGACCCATTAGAGACAGAATATCCTGACCACCCTGAGGCCGTGCATTGGCAGCATCTAGATCATGCAGTGTTACATCCTTCAATAAAAAAATGTAACTTTGATCACAATCAAGAACAAGTAATATATGTAATGATGTATAATTTGTAAGTAGCATGTGTAAGGTAGTTATATGGTAGTTGTAATAGGGGAATCGTTAGAAGCTATTTTTTGTAGTATCAGTGCACTAATCAGCTATCTCTCTCTTCTTCTCTCTCTCTACACCAGTATCCATCATGAAACCTGGCATATAGGAAAATCTAGAGCCTATAAAGTTAAAGGGGTTCTCATATAGACTAGTTACACTAAAATTGAATATATTGAGGGATATTTATTAGTGTGTACAGGTGTATTTCTTCCAACGAATTACCTGAACAATCTCCTTCTTTTTGTGAACCTCGCCCTTTGGAAGAGGGACATACTCCTCTGCTTCAAGGTCAAATTCTGTTGCAAAAGCATCACTTCTGCCCACCCTTTTTACTGCTCCACTATTTGCTTCAATGTATATAACATCCCCAACAGCCACCTGTAAGTAGAGTCAAACATTTTAAATTAAAACTTCAGATTCTCTGTGTTCTCTGGTTAATACAACCATAAAATAGCTTCCAAATAACCCTTTTAAGAGTTTATGACTTCTCTTACACATAAGAAAACAAGACAAAAAACATGAAGCCATAGAAATCGGTAGCTTCACCTTCTCCTTAATCAAGGCATCATATATGGTGGGATCCAACTTAAGTTGCTTGGTTCCTTTTACTGTTTTCAATCCAATGATGACATGACTAATGCTTTTGCCGTAGCCGCCT
The DNA here is from genome assembly GCA_037074615.1 of Leucaena leucocephala. NCBI lineage: Eukaryota > Viridiplantae > Streptophyta > Magnoliopsida > Fabales > Fabaceae > Leucaena > Leucaena leucocephala. The sequence continues at coordinate 2,269,811 of CM073546.1, read as the reverse complement.
GTTACACTCTCAGATTCTTCAGGTGAGAGCTCCGTTACCTAAAAAAAGACTAGCAATATATAACGACTTGACATAAACAATAATCTGAAGATGGCAAGAACAGACGATGATCCTGTCAACATTTTCAAAGCGGCAATCAATAATAATTAATTCACCTCTCCTTCATACACTTCCTTATTTTCCTTGATTCGCAAGCCAATAGCCCGTCGAAAATTTTCCATCAGAACCTCTGTCTTCTTGACTTCTGATGAATACACTTCTGATCCAACCATAGGGCAGAACGGAACCTACATGTGATAAAAACAAATATAATGAAGCCGACTCTCATGGGCCTTGCTACTAAGACCAATAGCAGTAAAAAGGACCGGCAAAACAAAATAGAATTCAAGAGTTAGTAACTATAATGTGTAATAGAGTATGAGCTGGGAGGGAGATTTGGAGAGAGAAGAGAGCATAGCAGAAGGTTTTAAGAACATATATCAACTGGAGTCGGCAGTAAAAATCTGAGAAAATAGTTGGGAGTTTATAAGCTCCCAGAAGCTAGAAAACCCTTGTTTTGTTTTGTGTTTTCTTTTGCATATTTTGGTTAGCTATAAGCTGAAAACGTTCATTTTGGCTGTGTTTTGAGGATTCCTACCTTTGAATATCATTATCAATAAGCGGGGGAAGTTCCCATCAGTGTTACATTTTATTTTTATCAATAAGAGGGGCAAGGGAAGCATTGATATTAGAACATTATCTTTATGAAAGAATTATGTAGCAACCTTGCTCCCAAGCTCCTGACTTATTCCAAGGGCCAGTGCAGTCTTTCCAGTTCCAGGAGGTCCTGCCAGTAAGAGTGCCCGGCCCGCCATCTTCTTCTGCCGAATCATATCAACCACAAGACCTGCTGCTTCTCTTGCCTCTGCCTGTCCCACAAAGCCGGCAGCAAAGGGTAGAGCTCTTCCATTGGCCTAGAGAGAGAGAGAGCAAGTAATTCAAAAAGCCACTAACGATATGCCTTTCCGACCAATAAAAAGCCAATATTAGTCCACTAATAATGCATTTGATGCTTCCGAAAACTCAAAGCTTCTCATTATTAGACAAAAAAGTAGGTTTCCCTCCCACAACATTACATGCGTGTATAAGAACTACCACAAAAGGGAATCTGTCATTTAAACTTTCCAATGTGCCACTGTTAACTGCTCTAAATAACCAAATTTAACGAATAATAGGAGGAGGATACAATTCTTGCTTAACCACATAAAAGCAAAGAAAAAAATCAATTTTGTAAATGATTGAACTTCTAGCAGTAATGAATTTGTAAAGATATTCAAATGTGGTAATAGTATAAAATTTAGAGAAATGGCATTTTCCAGCACTACCAATAGGAACATTAAAAAGTGAGAGGACCCTCGCCCAGGTTGCCAAACTTTGTAAAACCAAAAACAAAAAATGACAGTAACCAAGCTGTTAAAACCCACTGTCCTAGACTCTCACGAGCCCGCAGACTATATGGAAGAGTGGGGTAGTTTCCTTCGTCGGAATGTGCGTGGTCAGTATGTTAGAGAGAGAGAGAGAACCTCGAGTCCTAGGCCTTTGATATGTGTATGGGTGGCAACGCGCTGCTTCTTGGTGGTGGATTGAACCTCTTCTATCTTCATCTTCTCCATCAATAACTAACTTTAGATATTCAGCTTTGCAGAAACTTCAAGTTAGATACTGAAACGCTTTACACTGCCGTCAGTTTCTGCGACAGATGGCTGTCGTTCGCGTCGTCGCAGGTGGTTGCCGTAGAGGAAGCACGGTTTCCACCTCGGGGGGCCTGGGGTTTTCGAAAGAGGGTAGAGGAGGCGTGCACGGGTTTTGGGTCGGGGCAATATGAAATATCATCAAAGTTATTTCCGGGTTCCTTTTTGACGCAGGTCCACACGGAAGAAGCCCTTACTTTGCCGCGAGTTGGTACAAATGCAATTTAAAACTATAAACTTTTTTATATGGCAAAAAATTGAGAATTTAAAATTATATCTATGTATCTAATATTAATTTAATTCATATATGTTGTAATTTTTTAAAAAATATTAGAGAAGCAAGAGATATTGTAAAAAGTCCAATGAAACATGTGAACAAATTAAAGGAGTTATATGAAATTTATAATGGAAGTTATGAATAGTATTCTACTTGTAAATTGTTTATGTTATATATATATATATATATTGAAAATTAGATTAACCAAACCGACAGCTTGTTAAAGAAAGATGCAATGTTACTTTCAAGTGTTGTTAATTATTAGTTTTCATCTACAAGGCTTGTTATTGGAAGCTAGTATTAGGCCAATTAGAGTAAATAAATATCTTCTGTTGTGCCAACCATATTTGGGATGTTTGTCTACAAGGCTGTTGTTCTCGTGCAAGTTCATGAAGGCAGTGAAGATTTGTGATTTGTATTCCCAAGAAATGAGCGAGCTTCAAGTAGGTGCCGAATTCTATTATTTCTTGGTACCATAATTAGATTCTCTGTTCCTGCTTCTTCCAAAAGTTGAGCTCCATCCAGAACCATGCTCTGCCTACGCATTCCTCTCAACATTGTGATGGACTTCATGTTGTGTTCATTAATAACTAGAAGCATTGATCACAAGGCTTTTGATAACTTCAAGTTTCGTCTGAAATTTTACACTTAGATTCTCACATCTTTTGCTGCCTTGTTGGTCTAACATGTAAATCTCTAGGTTGTTATTGTAGCATAACCATATGATCATAGTTTTTACATACCATATAATTTCAGAGAAGGCTTTATATCTGGGCAGCTTGCCAGTCTCGTTTCATGTCGTTTTAGGCAATCACCTGGTGTATAGGTTCATTTCACTTTCTAAATTTAGCTCCACAAACATGTGATAATGTGTAAGATACTTAATGGTATGAGATTATGGGTCAATTGCTGGCCTCCTACTTATCAGAAGTTTCCACCTTACTAAGAGCCTAGTAGCCATACTATTTATTGATAAGTAAATAATGCAGAAATGATTGTTTTTAAGCCAACCAAATGCAGAAATAAATTGACATCAATATTGTACAAGTTTCAACTAACAAAATTGCATTCAACCTCATCATGAGGGAAACAATAATCCTTCTTCATTAAATATATCACATATTTAATTAATTTAATTAGATTAATAAAATTAATTTAATTAATTATTATAATATATTTTTAAAAATATTATACTTATATTCTTTAACTTATTCATTTATTTTTTTATCTGATTATATATAAATAATTTAATATAGAGTTAATAAATTTAAAAAATAAATTTTATATTTTATATGAAGATTAATTAAATTATATATTTATATTATAATGATAATTGGCTTTTACACTGATGATCCCAAACCCAACAACGTGACAAGTGACAAGAAGGCAGCAAACCCGGATTCATCTAACACTGGCTACACGCACTGAGCTTGTTTCTCCGTCGTCCATTCTCCCTCCTCGATCACTCCCCATATCTCTTTTCATTCCTTTCGTTTTTCTACTGCGACCACCTACTGTATTTAAACAATATATTTATGTAAGCCTGCCAGATCGCCACCCTCCTTCGCAGATCTCCCTAACCCTAGATCTCCATGATTATGTCTCCAAGAAAAGCTCGCGAGCGTCAACTGCTTGTGGAGTCCATGTACTCAATCATTGCACTCCTCTTCCTCCTCGTTTCTTGCGTTGAGCTCTGCGACGCCGCCACCGTAGTTGACGTCTACCGCCTGATTCAGTATGATATGTCCGGGACTCCATTCGGATCTCGACTCGCTAGCCTCAATCACCATGCCAGCTCTCTCCATTTCTCTCCCCACGCTGATCTCTCACGCACCGTGCTCGTGATACCGCTTCACGAGTTGAACATGACTTTTGTCAAAGGTTTCTTTGTTCTTCCCATTTTCATTTTCTTGCTCACTTGATTGCACATCAAGTGATTTGTGACGTAATTCCGAAGCACAAGTCAATTGTTGTTATGCTCTAGCCATATCAGTCTTTTTGTGGCCCGATAGTCACAGAAGTCTTGCTGAAACAGCAAAATGACTGTGGCGTTATCTTGAACTCCGGGTTTTCTCGATTCATATATGGTCTGAACGCGTGTTATTATCGGGCTAATGAAACGAAATAAGTTTCCATATCTCTAGGGCTAAGCTGGAATTTGGGTCTACTCTGTTTTCTTGTCAATACAAATCATTGTATGACAATTTAAAACATTTTCAGATCGATGGCAAGGAGTGGTTGTTCAAATCGTTTCACTTGATTTTAATAATCCTCACTAATGTGCGAAATAATGGATATGCCCATTCTTGATTTGCGGGAAAAAAATCCACAAGTGTTCAAATAATTAAAGGGTTGAATTAGGGTGTTCCTACTAATCTGAAGAGACAAAGGATAATTATTAGAATCCCATCATGAGATTTTAAAAGTTTTGAGTTACTTGGGTCATAATCTTTATACACGAGTGGGAGCTACAAACAATTAAGAGACTCTAGGTAATGAGCAAGTAAAGAGGCTTTCTAATGTATTGTAGTGTGACTTGAAGTGCTCATGAATACAAAGCTTCCATCAAATTTAGTCACAGTGCTCATATGACTGGGAGGCATGGAAGATATGCTGAGTTTATAAATTGTTAAATTGATAAGTTAGCTGTTCTAATTAACCTACCAATGACATCCATTCCTGTTGCAAAAGCATTAGTTAGCCACAAATTATATTATTTTATGTAGTACTGTAGTTCAATGCTTAGCTTTTAATGCCTCTATATTTGTTAAGATTATTATTTGATGAATGTCATTTGAGCTCACACATATGAGTCTACCAAATGGTAATTTCTTGTGGATACCATATGGCAGAATATATTGTTGAAAAGAAGCCACTGGGGGGCTTATTGTTTTTGCTGCCTAAGACGTTCAGTTTAGAAAATAAAGGCGGCATGAGAAGTGATCATCAAGATGATGGTAAGGAGCAGCTGAAGAATGTGTTGGCTGAACTTGAACAGATACTAATACACAACAACTTACCTGTGAGTCGATTGGTCCAGCTTCTTTTATACTATTTTTACTTCTTAATTTTTTCTATAAAATACTTCTTTGAGCCTAAATATAAGTTACTTGGAACCATCTCATCAGAAACCAAGTTAGTTTAGTTATCTCATTAAGTTGGTCTTAAATTCGAATAATTTCCATCTTTACCCCTAATTGATATTATCAATTTAAAAATCAAGTACTCTTTCTATCCTCTTTAAAGCATGTGTGGCTTTCTTTTCTTTGGAGGCTGAGAACATGGTTATCACAATTGTGTTTCCTCCCTTGCTATCACATTGCCCTTCTACCTCTTTTACTTCCTTTTTTGTGTTTTTGACTTGAGTGTAATTTTATGGAGTTGCTTGTTACAGTACCCTGTTTATTTTGCTTATGAGGATGACAACATTCATGCTGTGTTAGCTGATATAAAGAAAAATGATGCCACTGGCCAACCTGCTACTGCAACTAATGGCGGGTGCGTATAAATTTGTGAACATAGCTTCACTGTTTGAATCAAATCTTGCTAAGTTGCTTGACAGTTGCGTTGTTTACGTATCTTTTACAACTTGATTCATTGGTCTCTAAGCCTTAGATATAGCACACTGAGTTGCAGTTTTCCTTGTTTGAATCAAATCATGCAAAGTGTCTTGACAGTCAAGTCGAGTTATATGGAGTGCTGTGGCACGTTTAATTGGTCTTCATGCACTAGATATGGCATACACAATTGGTGATTGTATCATTGCTCCTATGTCTTGCTCCTTTCAATACTATCTCTTAATTCGTTGGATTATGTTTCAATTTATTGATTTTGGATTTTCTTTCTCTCTCTCTCTTGTTTCAATGCTGATGTTCTCATTTATTTCTTTGCTTCATGTGAAATTGCAGATACAAGTTTGTTGTTTCAGCTCCAGAGCCAAAGAAAGTCGCATCTCCCACAATTACAAATATTCAGGTTTTTGTTCAACCTTTTCAGTATAGGCAGTGAATTGTAATATACATGGTTGATACTCTTGATTCTGGTTTCTTATGTTTGAGTGTAGAAAGTATTTTAGACCTATAATAGTTTTAGACTCTAACACGCTTTCAGACATCTGTTAGGGAGCTTCTTTGGAATTAAAAATATATATTATTTTGATCTGGCTTGATTGTGGATAGATAATTAGAGGCATGGTATTTCCTGAAATACTACTAACTTGTATTGTGTAATATCAATGGCTTTCTATGCTAACGCCCATAATTTTATCTATTTTCCATTTTCCTCTTTTTTGGTATAATGTTTTCTGTGTGAAGATTATTTCAGCAGCCTCACTTAAGTCTACAAACATTTAACAGAACTCCCCTTTCTTTTATCTTTAATCTTGCTATTCCAAAGAATCAGAATCATTAGTTTAACCGTTGTTCTGTATCATTGGTTTTGCTGCAGGGATGGTTGGCGGGAAAGAAGACAGATGGTGATGCTAGTCAATTACCCACCATTGCTATAGTGGCATCATATGACACTTTTGGGGCTGCTCCTGTATGTATTTTTTCTTGTTGCACCTATAAGATCATTTGGCGTGTTATTTATGTATGTGTTGCAAACTGTAGGCATTGTCAGTGGGAAGTGATAGTAATGGAAGTGGTGTTGTGGCTCTTCTTGAAGTAGCTAGGTTGTTTTCTCTCCTCTATTCTAATCCAAAGACAAGAGGACATTACAATCTACTTTTTGGACTGACATCTGGTGGGCCATACGACTACAATGGAACTCGTAAGGTGATAGATTCTGTTTGTAAGTTCACTTTTTTGCTGACAGATTTTGTCACATTTTACTTGGTCTTTCCTGTTTATTGTCAAATTCATGTAACTTCGAATCTGCATGTTCCAGTGGCTTCGCAGCTTCGACCAACGCATGCGTGAAAGCATTGACTATGCTATCTGCTTGAATAGTATTGGCTCGTGGGAAAATGATTTGTGGATTCATGTGTCTAAGCCACCAGAAAATGTCTATATAAAGCAAATTTTCCAAGTTAGTAAATTGTCACAACAGAGTAGGCAACTATACAGAGATGCATTGACTTGCGATATGTGTTTTGATGGTTTTTTTGGTGGATTTTGGTGTAGGATTTTTCTAGCGTGGCAGAAGAGTTGGGTTTTAATGTTAATCCGAAGCACAAGAAAATAAATATTTCGAATCCTCGAGTAAGTGGTAAACCTTACAGATCTGTTCAACTATTATAGTTTATAATCAGTTTTTATTTTGCATATCTTCTGTATTCAATTCATTATAGAGATGCGATATTAGACTGTTATTTCAACCCCCCCCCCCCCCACCAAAAAAAAACAAATCCAATTAAACCGAACTTTTTGCATACCCTTGTCTGTTCCTTGGGGGCAGGGCGCCCTCTCTTTCTCAACCACCCCCCACCCCGCGCAGGCGGGGTGTCTTGTAAGTGTTCCTCTTTCACTTGGTTCTTGAAAGGACATGTTAATGACTCAGTTCATCTGCTGTCGCCAGTTAAAAGTTTTCTGCTTGATTTCTCATAAAAGTATTCACTATTCTGCTGCTCTTCTTTAATTTTCTTACTTATGCTGTTTTGAAGTTGGTTATCAAAGCTACTTACTCGCTGTAGGTAGCTTGGGAGCATGAACAGTTTTCTAGGCTGAGAGTTACTGCTGCCACCCTCTCTGAACTCTCCACTGCACCTGACTTGCTTGAAAGGACTGGGGGCCTTGTTGACAGCAGGTTCATCTTTTGACCTAAAAGCCAGATTATTATTATTCCTCTTGTAGCATTTTTCTGAGAGCTTGATTCTGCAGGCATTTTGTCAATGAAACAGCAATTCTCAGAAGTGTGAAGTTGATTGCTGAGAGTCTTGCGGTATGATTAACTTATTTTCACTGTATAGTGATCATAGGAACATTGTAAGAACAGATTGGCAATATTTCTTGTAATTTTTTTCTTTCTTTCATTTAATTTGAGTTAAGACCGAGGAAGTATTCTGACATTTGGCATATGTATTAATTTTATTTTTCATCTTTATGTTGAGCTTCACTGCTTCTTAACCTTTAAAGTAAATCATCTGCTTTTCTTTCTGCAGAGGCATATCTACAGACATCAAGGAAAGAACATTCAGGTATTCGCAGACAACAGTAGTTTGGCTGTAAATCCTTCTTATATTCGATCGTGGTTGAATGTGTTATCACAAACACCTCGGGTGGCACCATTTCTGCAAAAAGATGATCCTTTTGTTGCAGCACTGAAAAAGGTATTGTCGTGTGGTGTTTCATGAGGAATGTCATTTTGTTTTTAAAGAAAAAAGTTAGAGAAGGGTGCTAACTCCTCAATTCCCTTGAAACTGAGAGTTGACAATAAACCATCCTGGTTTTAGTACTTTTTTTTCTACTCACCCAATTGGTATTCTTGTTTGCAGGAATTAGAAGATCACACTGACCAGGTTGATCTGCAACGAGATGTGCTAGATGGGATGTTCACTTTCTATGATTCAACTAGGGCAATGCTAAACGTATATCAGGTAATTGAAGTTACTTTTGATTCATTGGGTTGTAAAAGTCGCCTCTTCCTTTTTTTAGTGGCTGAAGAGAACCTAAAATGAATGGATCTTTGTGGATAGATTTAAATATTTTCAATCCTCTTGCACCCTGATTGTTGTGTATGCTTCCTTTTTTTCTGGTGCTACATTTTAGGTTTTTGACCTGCCTAGCTTCCCTTCCCTCTAGTTACATAGTTTCCTAATTAAGAGAGAGGATTTTAACATCTAACAAAATGTGTAAGCTTTTATGTTTAATTTACATGTTATATAGCCTTAGCTTTAGTTTGTAGTGAGAGGGTAAAGGGAGGGTGGGTGGCCCCCTACAAGTTCTTGAAGTCAGATGTAACATAATCAAATTATTTGATTTTACAGGTCGCCAGTGTCACATTTGACCTTCTGTTGCTGTTAGTATTGGGATCATATTTAATTTTGCTCTTCAGCTTCTTGATCATCACAACAAGGGTATCTATCTTTTCTGACTTTACTTAACATGAGTTTGCAAAATTTTACATACAGCGTAGTTTGTGTACTCATTGTTGGTGGTGCTGTTAATCAGGGTCTTGATGATCTGATCAGCTTATTTCGACGGCCTCCCTCACGAAAAGTGAAAACTGCATAGTTATAATAGGCAGGATTTTGTCCAAGGTTTGGCCATATATCTGCAATTTCCAATTGAAGAACTTTAGGATGAGTCTCTTATGAATTGGTTCGGAGGTTGAGAACAGCAAGATGCTTGATTTGCGTTCTGCCACAATGATGACTCTCTGGCTAAAGTAAAATTTTGATATTTATTTTGAAAATCTCGTTTGCCGCGTTTTGGCAGAGCAAGGCATAAATGTAAGTGGGGTACACGATGAAATGGAATTTAGCAGCGTGGTATCATTTTAAAGGACTAGCTATGGTCAATGCTAGTAGTGAATAATGAGACTGGAAAGCATAGGATGGTTTTTCATGTTTTAGCCATTGTCATGTGAAACATAGGCGGACTGTTAGAATTTGTTTGAATAGCGACTAGGTTTTCATGTACCTTCGTCCTTATTCCGCAACTAGTGTCAGTGATTTTAGTTGAATCTTTTGTATGATCAAATTTGACATTCAGATTGTCGCGGATTGCTTCTCTCTGCAAGCGTTAGGTATGGGTATAACTATAAAGCATTGACTTGATGGCACTTTTAGGAGATCCGAAACTGCATTCGGCGCCGAAAATTAATTGATTTGTATTTAGGGCATGTTTGAATAAGCTTATGTAGAAGAGCTTATACAAAAATATTTTAAAAGTTTTTTTTTTGTATAAATTTTTAGGAATAAATAAGTTTTTAAATAATTATTTATAGAATAATTTTTATAATTGATAAATTATTAAAAATAGTATAAAATAAAAAATATTATTAAAGCTATTTGTCTCTTGTCCCATCATCACTGTGTAACAAAGGAGAACTCTCATCTCCTCATCTCTGGCAGTGACTTGACGACGGAGGAAAAAGACGAGATGATAGAGATAACGTTAGGGTAGGAGGCGACCAATGGAGAAGGGGATGGGGAGAGAGATGACAAGATGAGGGGACAGTAAAAAAAATGAAGGGTAAAATAGTTATTAAGTAATTTATAAGATATTTTTTTATTTTAAAAAGTATTTTTAAAAATTTATTTAAAATTATTATTTAGTTAATAAGTCTATTTAGGCAAATAAATTATTTTTTTTTTTAAATTAAATTTTTTTCTGAAATTTTAATTTTATTGCTATTTAAACATGCACTTAATCCTTAGTTATTCTAAAATAGTCTTCTTATAGCAAGCAAGAGAAACTTATTAAATTTTAAAACAAAATTAATAAAATTTAAATTTTTTTAGTCATTTTTATATAAAAAATTTAAATAAATTCAACTCTATTCTCTCGTTAAAATGAAACTCAAAAAATATTTCTAAAATCGTTGATTAAAAAATTATCATAACAACTGCAAGATACAAATCTACCCCTTTTCTTTTATATGAACTTTTAATTATGAGAAAAAAATAGTTGACTCACAATCCCCCATAAATATAAACAGGGATGAAGTGTCAATCCAGCTATACACGTGGAGCCAACTCCCTGTCTGCCCAAACAACTTGGGTCTCGTCATTTTCTTGTATGAGGCATGTATCCACTAGATTTAATGAGGCAACTTATTTTGCATCAAAATTCAACTTACGTATACATACTTTTGTAAATTTTTTAATACAATACGCCATGTCGGTCTCAAAAAAATATGGCGACATTCAGAAAACTAGCAAGACCCAGATGGCCATCAGCAGCTTGTACAAACAAATATTACAAATTGAGATACTTTACTGACATTTAAAAGTGTATAGATAATGATTAGGACCTGGCCTAAAAATAACATAGTAAATGTGAAATTCCAAAACCAACGCCTCCAGCAAGTTGACGGTTCATCCCCTCTTAAAAGTCATTATTGGTGAGCATTCAGCAGCGCTCTATAGACCATATCAATGAATTGATCGTCCTAGCAGTAGCGCACAGCAGTTAGAATACAAAAGAATGGACAAGAAAAAAGGACAACAATCTACGACCTATGTAACAGACAAGATTATGACTGACTCATACAATGTTTGCTTGTAGATGGTATTATGGGCAGAATATAAAAAAGTACCAAGCAAGCAGACTAACCTGAACAAGCACTAGAAGTGCATCTCGGACCTTTTCCCTGGTAATCACTGGACCATAGTTTGAAGGAGGAACAGAAGCAGGAGTAAGAGATGGCGGAGGATTGGGAGGTGGAAATGGTTGAAGCAGGGGAGTACCAAGTGGGCGTTGTATGCTAACAGCAGACTGAAGTGGGGGGGCTGCAGGAGTGGATGCAGGCGCAGGAGGGACCATCAGTGTTGAAGAGGAAGGGGGAGGAACAAAAAAGGAAGACGGCTTCACGAGATTTGTAGCTAGCTTGTTGTTGCTACCAGCTTCAGGAGTGTTGTGGAGGGGCATTAGAGGCGAAGTTGCTGATAGAGCAGGCATCTGCAATGTTGGTACAGCGGGTGTAGCAGCACTCGTTGGCACAGAAAGAGAAGGAACTATATGAGAAGATTGGTAAGGTTGTCCAGAGATTGGAGCACTGGTCGAATTCCCAATGGTCATAGCTGTCTGCAACATTGTAGGAGAAAAATCTTATCCTGATCAGAACTAAGTTCCAAATGTTCACTTTAGAATCAGAAACTCTGTTAACACAAGCAGAATGTTTACATATGAGAATGGCCGTATACAGTAATCGATTCCATTTTAGGTAAAATAAAAATTCTTATAAAATATCATCTCAGAAACAGATGAATAGGTCCACAGGATACATGGGTACAAATTTCAACATGAAAGTTTTTGGCAAAGCATAATATAATGGGTCTTTTTCTAGCATTATGAACTAATTTTGTTTGTACGGTACATACACTGAAGAAGTTCACAAAGGAAGGATCATCAGGAACATCAACCAGATTGGAAGTAGATGATGATGATGGCTCCAGAGGACCATCCATAACTGCCATAGTTGGAACTGCCTCCAGTTCCTCAAACTCACTGCAAGGAAATAAAAGCAGAGGCTTACTTCTCAAAGTCTTAAATAAGTAAATGTAGCCAAGTTGTCAACTGCAATGATAACCCTACGACTGACAAAAAAGTAGAGAGAGATGAAATATGAATGAATGAAATAACAGATCTTATCCACAATCAGCATCAGACCAGAACCCACCTATATCATATTGAATATGACATTCCCAAGAAACTGGATATAAATATGGTGTAATGAAAGAATTCTATGGGAAACGAATAAGGAAAATAGAACACCGTGGATTAAACCACATCAACCTTCCTTGAGGATGGATTATGAAGAGGAACAGATAGAGTAACGAACTGTAAAGGGAAGAGTATTATTACCTCTTTGTCAAAGACACCTTTGACTTTTGAGGCACCTTGGAATAGGCATTAAGGATCCTGAAATCAACTGAACACAACTGAATAATATGGTCTGGCATGAAAAGTTGTGACAACATTCAATGGATATTTTTACCAATTCCAAATAATTTGAAGCCCATGGTGACACTGGCATGAAATGCCAACAAACTATAGAACCATTTCTTCAACCTTTTTATTGAAACTAAAGTGCCTGCCAGATAGTATATGCTAGCAAAATTGCATACCCAGTAGGAATAATACCTGTTAAAAAGATTTGCGACCTCTTCACATTCACGTGCATTATAGAACCAGATGCCATTCACTTCTTGAGCAGCATTTCTATAAAGCAGATATGGAATCTGAACTTCATACTCGAAATCTTCTAGAAGATTCTCCACCAAATTTTCTGCTTATGCCAACACAATTTTATGCTAGTTCAAACATAGACAAGACTTAAAATGCAAGTTACACAAAAAGGATACGAGGAATTTCCTTTCCCCACGTCTAGCAGAAGCATGATATGTAGTTTGTTATTGAAGCAAGTTATAGAAGGCATATTTGGTGTTCATATGCTCACTACTGTGCTATACTCACAATATTGAGTGTAAGAAGCCAGCCGTAGAGATCCAATATCCAATACCTAAGCCCCAATCCTAAAATTTTAAGGAAGAAGCACACCTAATAACTACAAAAAATATTATATCATACGCAAGAAAATAGTCAATATAAAGTATACTGAATAGAAGACAATAATCTTTTTGAAAATAACTTTCATGCGCAGGAGAACTGAGCAAACATCACTGCTGCATTAACTTTCACAGTGAATCCACTGGAAGGAAGACTTGGAAGAAAACTGCAGGGTAGGTGTAGGCCATCCCCACAATCCACTTCTCTTTAAGATAAAGGTTTCATAAATTCATACTACCACTAAGACAAGTCATGAATCCGGCTGAATTGCCAATAAACCACGAAAATTTATAAATTTGGATACCCAATAATGAATAGCTGACCAACTGACTGTAGCCGACCAACTGACGGCAATAAAAACGAAAGGAGGACTCACTAACCAGTATTGCGACGATTCATCACTATAAACTGAAATCGTGGCTGAGTATTCCTGAAACAAAATAAAGCAATAAAGTTAAGCTTGATTAACATCAGCAGATAAATAGAAACCTAATAAAATCCAACATAAAAGCCCTGAGCTTCCCAAACATAAATTCATTCACAACTCATTGATCGTTGAGCCTATAAATCGTTTGATATATGGTAAGAGTAACAGACCTACTATTCAATTTATTTCACATCAAATGTATATCCTTTGCACATGGATTTCCTCACTAATACTTCAACAGATTCCTAACTAACCATCAATTCACTTATGACACCGTTGGATACAGTAATATAAAAAGAAACAAACCTCTTGACAACAAAAAGAGATCCCTCAACGTCCTTGCGGCTCTGCAAACCAGTCATACAGAAAGCAGGGAGAAAGGATAAGAAAGTAACAGAAAAAGTCCAAAACAGAAAAACGAAGGGAGGGTGAATGGCAAACCCATTGGCTGAGGTCGATGTTGAATTCGTAGAAAGTGACATGAGCCGCGGTTATGAGAATTTCTTCGACGAATGGATCGATTCGTTGCAGAACAGTGAGGTTGAGATGCTTGGTGCTCTGCTGGTCCAGATTGGGCATGACCTTGCCGTTCTGAGACATCGTGGATGGTCTCTGCAACGCAAACCCTAGAATTTGGGTCCAATGTGAACCGTGAAGAGAGTGACGGGGGAAACAGGCAGGTGAACGAGTTTGAGTTGAACGCACTCGGCTTGTCGTCGAAGGAAACCTCAGTCAATGACGAAAACAACCTTATAATTAAGGTTTGCTGTGTTTAAATACAAGAGCATGAAAAATATTTTTTCATACTTTATAAAAACAACATTGTTTTATTGATGCTTTTTCCTCCCCATTTTTAATGGTTTATTATATTGATACAAAGTAATACTACATGGTGTAATTATAGAAGTTACTAATTTTTTTTAAATAGATTAAAAAAATAAATAAATTGATTAATTATAATTAATATAATAATTAAATGATTAATTTAAATATATTAAAAAATATATAATATAAATTTATTTTGAATAATAAATTTTTATAATTAAGATAAAAATTATTAATTTTTTATTTTAATTCGTAGCGGATGGTTGCCCCCCTCCTCCCCCCCACCCCCAAAAAAAAAGTACTTATATTTCTCCGGTAACTCTTTACTGTTGTGAATAAATACGGAAGGAAACTATCTTTTGCATTTGTGCATCATTTTTGTTTCTCAAAAATCTATCTTTGCTTATACCATAAATTGAAATTTATTAACATGAATATGACATCGATAGTTATATTTGTTTCGTATCAAATAGTTCGTGAATGTAATTATTTTACTCAGCACATAGGTTATAATATTTGTTAATCAAGTCACAGAAATTAATTATTTCATTTTTGGGACTTCCTGCACTACTGAGTGCCAGATATTAAATTAAAAAAAACTTAGTACAAGATTATTATTTAATTGACTAGGAAGATAATTGACTATGTTAAGGTTCCGAGTCTCGTCTCCATAAAAGGCAGGTTATTAATGAAGCACCCTATTTTTGGAAGAAACATAAGTTCACAATATTTGATTACATTGATTTTATGTCTCCTCTCAATAAATTGAGTGCTAGTTCTGAGTTCATTCGGTGGCCTTGCCTTTTAGTTTGCTGCTGCTGCTGGTTTCCAAGAGGTAACAAACCATAGAATCCAAATCATCCCCAAACATGCTATAAGCCTCTATCGCCTGCAGGTAGCTGAATCCCATGGATAGCACCATTTGCATGCTATTGCTCAGATTTGAATCTCTCTCTTTCCCATTCTCCGTCTTGCCATCTGCTCCTGATGATCCTGCTAAACATTGCTTTATCTCAGTCTCCAGTGTTAAAAGTTTGTGTTTTTATATATTACTAAAAAAGCAAGACTTGTAGATGAACTTCGCAACTTGTATGAAGGTGATCAGGAAGCTCACTTGCTCCAGAAGATGATGGCTCCGCATTTGAAGTTGAGGATTCTCTATGGGCACGCTGCTGCTTAAATGTAACATCAGCAAGATATTTAGCCCGAGAAGCTTCTATCACCATGTGCTCAATCTCCTTTTCTGTAAGCTCAAGATCAGAGTAAAACCGTCCCTCCGCTAAAAGTGCCTGTTGAAAGAAGCAAGATAAAAAACTGCTGTCAACATAAAACTCAACAACATTTAGTTTGCACCACGTTTCAAGGTCCTCGCATTATCAATCTGTTGGTCTTGTTGAGCTTTAATTGCAGCCTTGACTTGATCTTTGTCAACATTTCATAATGCAGAAGGGGGGGTGGGGGAATGGAACATCAGCCATTAGTTAACCAAATGATGAATGTAATCAAGAGTCATTTTCCCAAGTTACATGGCCACTTCCGCGAGTTTCCTGAACCTTGGGGAGGTTTATATACCTACCAATTGTTTCAATTACCTACATTTTATCAGAGTAAAGCACAAAAGAAAGAATACAAAAGGGAGATAGTGCAAGAAACAGAATGATAGGTAAAATACACACCCCACGAAGGCAGCTAAACCCAAGTCCTGCGCCAATTGTCAGGCGTCGTGGGTCAATAAGGGAATTGTAATGATTGCCATGATGATAACTCAGTCGTATGGGTGGTGTGTCAGTGTCATAACTTCCATGAAAGATGCTGATAGGTTCTGCATTAATAATTAATGTTAACAAATCATGACAAACATTCATTAAGATCACTATTTCTAATATAAGGTTGTACCTATAGTGTAAGAGTATATGTGAATGGGACGATTATACACCTCACACATGGATTGGATCTCAACATTGTTTCCATAGACCTGCCAAGCACACAAAATACACATTAGAAAGGCTCCCCCGACAAGGACCATGTGCGTTTGATTGATAACATTACAAGAATTGCAATGTCTTCTTCGCATATGCAAATATATAAATCGATCTTTCTAGTGCTCCTGTTCTGTAATACTGAAAAGTGGTTACTACTGTCCTTTGAATTTTGCCACGTATTCATATTTTAACTCGTGAAAGAATAGAAAGATAAAATTCAATAAGTAAATGCTTACTTAGGAAGCGTTTGTTTCCTGGAAATGGGCCTTAGGGAATGGGGGGAATATGGCATTACATCACTTTGTGCATTTGGTTGCAGTAATTGTCACACTAACGAATGCCTGTTACCATAAATTAAGGAATCATCATTCCTTTAAAAAATGAGATGAAAGCCCATTCCCAAGCTAGAATCGATGGCACATTTACCAAAATATCCAGATATCACATCATCATCCATATCCTTCCTCACAGTGTCAGGTCATCCATCTCATTCCTTGCACCATCCAACCTCCACAAGTCTCCTCTAGGTGGAAGGAGAAACCATCTGTAATTATTGCAGTTAGTTCGTTCTGACATGGTTCACCCTTCCCCTGGTAGCAACAATTTTGTGTAGGCAACCATGATTCATTACTTTTCTTTCTTTCTTTTTATTTCACTGGATGTGTTTCTGTTTCTTTTTTTCTTGTACTGGATCTGGGTTTGCTGTTGAAAGAAGGGGGATTGAGGTTGAAGAACGGAGGAAGGGATGGCAGCAACCGTAGTGCGGATTGCCCAAATTTTTATCCAAACCCAATCGCTTCCCTCTTCAAGTTTCTGTAGAATTGCCCAAAGTCGTGTTCAAGCGTGCTTGTTTTCTCTTTCATATACATTTAAACAAACTCGTGCTTATTTTTTTAATATTTCTTCAATTGAAATTTATTTTCATAATTAACCATTGTAGTTTCCACTCTTTCCAACCAAATCATTAAATAGACTCAAATTTTACTGCAACTTGCAGTCTTATATTAGATACATAAGAGTTCTCCAGGCTCAAAATATATGTTAATTTCAAAACTTTATGAACGGAAAAAAACACAGCAAACTATCATCATTCTCGATCATGCACCACATGGACATTGATAGGTATCCAAACCCTTAGAGAACCCATCCCCAAAAGCTAGATGTTAAGGTGGGAGAGCCAAGAGCTTAAATACCCCATCAAACAGCCCATACTACCCGATGTGAGACTTTGCTCATACAAGGTCTCTATCAATACACCCTCCCCGGAAAGCCGACGTCCCAGCGGCTCCACACTACGGCGTTTCACTCGGCCCTTGGCCGGATCGGCGATCGCCGGTCAGCCCCTCCGCAGGTAGCCCTTTCCGTTTGGTCGACAAACGGATCTAATACCATTGATAGGTATCCAAACCCTTAGAGAGCCCATCTCCAAAAGCTAGCTGTTAAGGTGGGAGAGCCAAGAGCTTAAATACCCCATCAAACAGCCCATACTACCCGATGTAGGACTTTGCCCATACAAGATCTCTATTAGACATGCATCCTACCATTTTAGCAAGACCAGCCATCTTCTGGCCATATCAAGCACAACTGAGTGTGTTACAGTCATGTTTAGCCACACCCAGTACATGTCATTCTCTAGTTTCAATATTGCACATAATGGGCACGAGCAAAGCCACAAAATCAGAAGCAATAGCATCTTAAACTATAATTCGCCATACCTTATCTCTTCTCTTCCTCTTACAATAAGATGTGAAGCCTTCAGTAATAAATTGGGAAAAGTGGTCTCTTTCCCGCTCCTGGAGATAATTAAGAAAAAAAAATTGTTCTGAGGTTCAATAAAACCTCCATCAATGCATAAAAGCAAGAGAATAAAATATCCAGGAAGTGGTATTCATACACCGGAAAAAAAAAACATGTTGTAGAGCAAAACCACTTCGCCAATGAAGGATCCAATAAGTCATATGGTAGAAAGATCATATTTGCAATCAAATTACAACCCCAATATCTGCATAGATATATGTCAAAATGGAAGAAGGTAACAGCAATCTTTAAAACTTCTCCCAAACAAGGGTAATAGCCCCTTTCCACTCCAGTTCAAAAATAGCATAAAAATAAACGTCATAAATCCAAATCACAATATCAATACTTTAATTTTTTTTACGACCACAAAAATCATAGGCACTAATAAGCATGTCATGAAATGGATATGCAACCAAAAAGGCAGATAGAGGACGAAGATTTAGAAACAAAATAAATAAAACGTCACAATACCATATAGTCTATGCACATCTGTCGGACCAAATCATATAATTCAGAGTCCCCATACACCTGGTCTGCAACTGCACGAAAAAGACAGTTTCCATCTTCCATCATTCTTTTTACTTCATAATCTTTTGCCCTTCTGATGTCAATTTCAAATTGCCGCTCTCTCTCCTACAATATATATCCAAAAACACAAAGATCCATTTTACAACTTTACCATCATGCATGCAATTGTGCTAATGTCTATAACCAGAAGTATTTAAAAAAAGAAAAGAAAGAACTACTATAAACAGGAACGCAATGCAAATTGAATAGTTCTACATAAAAACAGAAAGCAAGTTGGATAGTTAAGTCAACCTAAATGGAAACTTCATGCTTATTCTATGATACTTGCATATATGAACCAAATTATCCACCTTATTCTGAAATAGTTTTTTCCTTAAAATTAATTCACAGATTTACAGTGAAAATCAATAGCCCGCAATGTTAAAGCATCATCTAATCACCCATTCATCTAAATCAAGTCGTCATAAAATAAAACTTATGAAAGTCGATACACAAGATTTGTTTACTAAATAAGATTTGATTAACTATCAGCTTACTAAATCATCATAAGAGGATGGAAAGCATGGATTCTGCTCGTCTGCGCTATTGTAGCCCTCATTCTCATTAAGAGACTTAGGGGAAGTAGGTCGAGACCCAGCAGGTGAAGTCCTCGCTGAAACAACAGGCCACGCAGATGCTCTTCGAGATGGTCCTATTTGGACAGCATTTGAATTTGATGACACATTTTTCCTTGAATTCAAGTTAGGTGCTGACGGTTCTGGAGGAGGAACCGGAGGAGGTGGATTTGTAGTACTGCTAGCACTGCACAAAGAATCACCGCTTGAACCCTCGTTTCCTGATGCAAGTCTTTCTGAAATTTTCAATCCACACAATCTGTTGTCATATTCTCGCGTACCAGCTATCTCCTCCTTAACAGTTTTCTGAACGTCAGCTATTTCACCACTTGGAGTGTCACTCTACTCAAAATGAAGATTTTCTGCCAAATGACGTCGTTTTTTGTCCTACCGTCACTACTCCCAGAATAATCCAAACTATCGTTGTCAACAACTAGGTCCGGTACCACCTGTCCACTGTTCTCATCTCTCACAGTCGAAGGAGCCGGGAGAACTGTTGCGGGTAGCTCTGACCGAGTTGAAGAAGAACCGGATAGAGAAGAACGACTTAGGTTTGATGAAGAATTGCCAGACGAAGCCCGCGGAACCAAAATCCGAGTCATCGTATTTAATTATTCTTGTCCACAAATAAGCTCCCGATTTTAAAGTGCCAAAACCCGGGTTTATCGCGTGTTCTTGCCTTGGGCACAGTGATGCCAATCCCTTGTCTGAACGATGCCTTCAAGCCCAGTCCCTTGCAAAACGATCTCTGCACTCCCCTAACGATTCTCATGAGACCCAGACCTCGGACCTCAAACAACAAAACCAGCTAAAGCAGTCGAATTTATCCTAAAAAAATACACCTTCACAAGCTTAATCTGCATAAAAACCATTAATTCTCGAGAAATCAATATAAAAATAAACAAAATGCCACACAAAATATTTGCAATATAAATTATATCTATAGAAAAGTTCTAAGAAATCGCCAAGGCATGTACTGACCAACACAAGAGTTAGGAAAGAAGGGGAGCCAATTATAACCAATCACAAGCAATCGATCAAAGACAATCAAGATGAAACGAAGCACTCCATTTCAAAAAGAAAACGAGGAAGAATCGAACGTGAAAAAGAACTGGAACCTCTGAAGAAGCATGAAGAAGGCCACATACCTGAGGAAGAATGATAGGCAGGGAAGACCGCAATCCTAAAATGATCTGGGAAAAAGCAGAGAGAAACTGCTGGGAAAATCAGTTAGAGCAGGAAAGAAAATGATCAAGGTTGTCGAGAACAAGGCGCGAATACAGAAAATGAGAAGGGAAGGGACAGCCACGTGACGTGGTGTCAGAGGAAAGGCCCGTCTGAACTAGAGTTTCCCGGGGCGCTGTTGACTATTGAGCATGCCTTGTGGCACGAGCGATGTCAATTTTATGGTCATAACTGCCTTTATTATTATTATTATTATTTTTTCATCGTAAGTTAGTAGCATGGCTTCAAAGAGAGCAACTATAACTTAAACTCATTAATTATTTTTCATTGTATAGTTTCTGGAGAAGATTTATAATAAATATATTTGCAAAGACCAAATTTAAAGTTTTAGATCTCGGATTAATTATACTTTTAACTTAAATGCATTTATAAATATAAGATGGAAATATATATATATATTATAAATAATTTATAAAAAGTTGCATGGTGCATAATAAGTAAATAGTTAGTGTTAGATACGACTATAAATAATGTGCTTTTTTACTCTATTTGATCCTATTTAAGATCAGAATGCATGGAAGTTTCTTATTCTTCTGGGTCCTACATCCATGAAACATGTACATGTGTAAGTATAAATGAAATATTCTACCACTTATATATTGATCATATCAGGTAGTTTTTTTTTTATTTGATGTTAGTTTATATTCAAAAGATTACGCATAGCTTAATTGGATATAAAAGATTGAGTAAGAAAGTTTACTATTTAGTGTCATTTACTTATTGAGAGGTTCCCCTTTAAACTACATTTCATAAAAGCTGGAAAATGGAAAATAAAACAAACAAAAAATGGAAAATTGGAATATATGAAACAAGTGCAAAAAAATAAAAAATAAAAATTGTTATACTGTACATGTAACGCTGCCCGGGCTAACAGGCCAAGGTAAGATTACAAAACTACCTAAAGTGTAAGATACAACAACTGCCTTCAATGCCATTCTCAAGTCCCAACCAACATGAAAACTCACAACTGAATATCTTCGCGCAACCATGAAACTTGATTTGGCATTGCCTTGTCATAAGAATCAGGACCCCGCCCAAAAAAAACAGAGAGAAAAGAACCAATCTCATCAGTAATTTTAAACAGAGGATGACGGGCAGAAAAACGAAGGAAGAGGAAAACACCGGATACTAGGATAGTTATGGGTTGCTCACAAACATTTTTATTCACCTCATCCACTGAATTGCCATACATGAAAGCTCCTCTTCCATAAATGCAAAGATCGTAGGCTTTTATAATACACAAAAATTGTTAGGGTGAAAGAATCAGAGCACGCCTTCTGTATATCCTACTTGTGCTATCAAAGAAAATTGATGCTTTGGCATATTCCCAAGAAAATTGAACTCCCCCTTATAGGGGGCCAAAAAAAGAGAGAGCATTACTTCACACTCAAATTGTATCTTCTAGGTTGCCTTCAGTTTCCAACCTCGCGAAGCAAGTGTTTCACGAACCCTTTTAGCAGCATCAGCGGTATCGTTAAGGGGTGGATAGCTCCAACTTTCTTTCATCTGAAAGATTTAGTAACCACATGAACCCAGTTAAAACTACTATAGATGATTCAAACACAAGGTAGATTCCAAAGCTTCCATCCTTCAACAATAATGTCAATATTCAATATGCCCTTGGTAGCTCCCTTGTAAGCCCCCCGAAGAAAATGTTTTGCGTTTTATAGTTAAGCCATAATGATTATAACTTACATCTTCAGACCCTGTAAATGGCCGAACTACTCCTTTCTCTCTCAATGACTTGTGGAATTCTGTGAATTTCCATCTGCATCGCTCAGCTCCCATAACATAGACAGGCTTCCTGCAAGAGCAAAATTGTCGCATTAATAAGCATTAATAAAGATATGGTACTAAAATACTTGAATCAAGGAAAGTAATTAAGAATATTTAGTAACACAGATGCTTCTTCACAGGCATACCCAGTACTGCAAGCCTCGCTTAACATAGTAACTGAATCAGCAGTGATAACAAATGCATCAGCCCAAGCTAGATGCCCCATATGGGGGTTTGGTTCTGAAAACCGTGGAAATCAATGTCAGGGTTAATTACTACGTTAAACTAATATTTACATATTTAAGTAGATCACAGTTTCAAATAAATATTCACCTTGGCCATTCCATATGTAAACTTTGGGATTATTTCCCAATTGCTTCACTATAATGTTTGACAGCTGTACAGAAGGGCAAAATTGTCAGAAATAGAGAGGTTCTCATAATTCTTCCCAGAAAATCATGGGTCTGACTATACCTTTTGTGGAGTCCTCCTTGAGAAGGATATTCTCACACTTCCACAGGAAACAAGAACATTGAGCAAAGACCTTGCTAATTGCTTTGCAAGGTCCCCACCATATCGACAGTTTCCTATATAAAATGTAGAAATCACAACATTTAATTCCTATGTTTTACACACTTCAAGTGTGACAAAAACCAAAATAAATGTAAAAAATGAGAATATTTGCTAAGGCATTCAACATAATGAGAAAAAAACTTTTAAATTATTGTATCCCAATATTTGCCCTAAAAGAATTTCAAATGAGCAAAATCATGAAGGAGAGTTCACAGCACTCCACTTACTTTAACATAAATGTTAATACCAAATAAGGTAGACTTTCACAAACAAGAAGAAAAATATATTATACTGTAACATATGCAAACTGCAAGATCACAAGTTGGGCATGCCCACTAGTAAAAGTTTTACAGAAATTACGTGTTGGTCCTCCAATATTGACCACGAGCAAGGGTCTCGGAACATGTTCAAAATCATCCCGCCATGTAATGGCGGCATTACGAAGAGCAGCAAAATCTATTTGATGTAGGGCTCCTGTTGTGAGAACCTGAATTTACATTACCACAAAATTGAAGACTCAGCAATAGACCACAGGTAGGATCAGAATAAGATTAGTCTCTTAAAAACATGAGCTATTTTATGGTTATATTATATGCGTATCATACATACCACACGACTATCAGGAGACTCCCGTGGAGTTATCCACTTTCGAATAAACCAAGGGACTTGTTTTTGCGCTTGTGGAGTCAAAGGATAATAATCATGTTTAGGTGTAATCACCATATCAAACCTATCCAAATGTGACCTTGGATGTTGTATCTGCCCAACAAAATTAAAATCAGAAATCAAACATGAAGTTTTATCCAAGGTAGAGAGCGTCAAATAAATTATCCAACCAAAGAGATTCAGATAAAACGCTTACTCAAAAATTGAATGTAATAATTCAACATTTATTGTAAAAAAAAATTGTACACAGAGGAGATTTCAAAGACAAAAAATAATTAGTTGAGCCAGGTTCCTTGGAATGCATTTATAATTCCCATTTTTGCCAATAACCTGCTGGATTTCATTCTTGAAAACTTTTAAAAGGCATTAACTCTTTCACTTTGTAATCAACGAGAACTGACAAAATCAGTTCAGGTCTCAGGTCATACTTCAAAAATAGTATAAACTAATAAAGCTGGAATGGAATTCAAACATATTGATTATTTGTACAAAACATCACTAAAAACACAATGTACATCCGGCATATATTGATACAACTTATCTAAATACTTGTTTACTATAAGATGCCACAGAAAAATTGAATGAAAAATGAATTAATTCCGCAGACCTGAACAACAAAAACATTTTCAGATGCCAAGCGTTTAATTGAGCTAGCAACAGAAATGGTGTCTCTTCCAGATGCAACCACTAGTAAGGGTCCCTCCCTGGATAAAATATCAATCATATCGATCTTTGCAAGTGGCCAAAGATTAAGAAGAAAATACAAGATGATGACCATAAGCAGAAAGAAGATACAAGTACCGGAATGATGACTACCATTATAGACATAGGAATCAGAAAAGTAAAGCAATTAGATTTTGTCCATCAAGTTAAACGAGTAAAAACATTTTTCATTTGGAATAACAAAAGGTGTGTCCAACACATGCTCCAGAAATCTTATAAAGTGTGTCTATTTCTTCTCCTAAATGAAAAGGGTAGAAGAGGGACTGCAAAATCTAAGCTGTATAAGTTAATCATCCATAAGAAATTAACTTTCAAATTAATTTAACTGCCTATGCAATGTAAATTTTTAAAAAATTAATAATTCATATAGACATCCTGTTCTCATTGAATCACAAAACTATTTTGACATCAGTAACAGCAATTGACATGACATGAGCAAAGAAGAAGACTAGATTGCCCATACTCTAAAAATCATTTTCATTTACATTTGGTTTTACAACTAAAAGAATAGAAATGGGACGTACTTCTCATAAGTTTCACGAGCCAAATTTACTATATGCTTTACATCTGCTTCTAGAATAGCTGATAAGCCAATGCCATTTTCTGAACGTAGAGGCATTAGCTTCTTTTCTTGTGATTTCGTAAGTAGTTGAGAGTAGCCGTGGATCAGCGTTATTAGATAATATATTTTTTTGTGGACAGAGACAGGAAGCCAATGAAGCCAATTGTTAATCCCTCCTTTTGGCCTGGTGACACGCTGCAATAATTCAGTCATGACTTGGTGAGCAAACAAACTTTTATGGTAGCAATTTTATATGAACATGGTGTTACTAAAGGAAGACACACATTGAGCCAGAATATGAACATTGCTGGAGAATAAGCAACAACTATACAACAAACAAACAACATGGCCCAGCATACGCGGTTGCTCATTTAGTCAGTTCCAATACGCAAGGCGCGGCTTTTAAATTTTAATATAGCATATTAATCAATGACGAAGAAAACAAAAGCAACTTTTCTCTGTATGAATAATAAATGTAAGTCATAAAGGTAGTTTAGGGGGCCATCTGATCTAAAAGGACCAAGAAGAGGTGTTTATGTAAGTCTTTTAAGTTTCTTATTGAAGAAAGATATGAAGCTTGAAAAGCATGCTAGGACTGCAGACATGGCCTTGCTATTGTGATGTCCAGTTCCTATATTTAGCTTTGTAAACATTCATCAGGAATTTCTTTAGTAGCAGCTGGTACTCTTGTTTAGGCTCCGAACTACCATCTTTATCCCCAAACCAAAGGGCTGCCTTCTCAAGTGCAAACATAGCGCTTAGAAGCTCATGAGTGCTTAAACACAAACTATTTTTTTTTCTTGTATCCTAAATTACAATTTGTTATCAACTATAAATTCTTCAGGGTATATAGAGAGGAAGAATCATAGTTTTAGAGAGAGTAACCGCCCTCTACATCAGAAGAGTCATGACATCCCAGCTTATGCTCTCCTTCAGCACTGAAAATAATATCCTATCTAGACTTTCACGATAACCACCCTATAAGATCAGAATGAACGGAGGCACACAGCAGCGTCTCAATTCCACCTACGCCCAACACGGAAGTCCAATCCCCCAATGCTATAATCAGAGAATATGATCTGTTCAAAGTAACAGTATCGAGAGGGCAAATTCAAAATTCAAGACCAGTCAAAACTATGCCCTCATAAACCGCTGATAATTACGCAATCGGCAACAATATAAGGACCCGATGCAATGTCGAGAATATAAAGTAAAAGTCCCTCGGGAAAAAAAAAACTCACATATAAGACATGCTGGTCAGATAGGCCAAGGGCGCGAACTAATCCGATGCTCTGATTCTCAGAACCAGGAAAGCCGTTTCCAATGACGACGGCGCGTCTGATAATGCTGTGAATTCCATATTCGAAAATGTCCGGGGTACCCCGGGCGGTAGGGCTAGGCGGCTCAGGTAGTTTAATTAGTCTCATCTCATTGATTTGGACGAGAACCCAGATGTTTAGCAGGAATGAGTTTTTAACTATTCAAGGGAAGGAAGAAAATTCAGTAAAGAAAAGAAAAGTGGAATCTCCTGATATCGAGAAAAAACCAGCACGTAAAGTGGCAGTTTTTTCAACATTCCCCCGGTAAGCAAACTTGGTAAGGTAAAAATTCCCGGCAAAATGGCATGGAGAGGCCCACTTGCAAGGAGGGAGGACCATGGGCTTTATTTGAAAAGGAAGCCCATCAAGTTCAATTGGGCTGTCATGAGATGCCCTATAACAACATTCGCTTTTCTCCTTGGCCAGCGTGCATAGCAAGAATTAAAGATCGCTTAATAAAAGCTAATATCTCTCATAAAGGAACAAAATTAAGATTATGATCAATGATAATTAGGGATAAAAGGAATATGCAACGGCAATAAATAAAATAAAGCGTGTGTATATATAAAGTCTAGTGAAAAACTATAATAACTTCTTTCTCTTTTTGCTTTTTTTTTGGTTGGGTATAACGCACTGCATATAATTTGTCAAAAATTTGGGGTGAATTTCACCTAGGGTTAGTTTTTAGAGAATATATTTTAGAAAGAATAAATTCTAGAGAATAGATTTTAAAAAGAGTATAAAATAGATATATTTTAATGATTAGTAGTAGAATTACTTTTTATATTGATAAATTACTAAAAAGAGTATGATTTGATTAAAGTATGAGAGGGTAGATAATAAATAGGAGAGAGGAGAGAGTGTAGAGAAGAGAGAGGAAAGGGAAGATAGGGTGAATAAGATAGAATAGAGAGGAAAGATGAGATATGATGAAGAAGAGAGATGAGAGAAGAGAGAGGAAAGAGAGTATAAAAAATAGAGATAAAATAGTAATTATATAGTCCATAAGTCTTTTTACTATTTTAAAAATTATTTTTAATAATTTATTTAAAACTATAGTTTTAGCCAAAATTAATTTTAAATAAAAATAATTGTTTATTTTAAATTTTGTCAAAGTTAAAGTTTTACCTAAAATTAATTTTTTAATCTAACTCCCAAACAGTCGTTTGGTTTGTGTCCTGACAAAAATTGCAATTTAGAAGAATTTGGGTGCATGCCCGAGAGTTCGAGATAAATGAAAATGCCTTGTAGTTTTAACCCTTTTCTCCGGGGAAGCGGAGTAAAGCAGTTAGATCAGAAACGGGATTTCAGCGGAAGAAAGGCGACACCCGTAAAAAGCAACAAGCCCAGAAGTTGAAGAGAAAGCGGCAGCACAAAACAGACTTCCACATTGCACTCACATTTTCTTGACACCTACTGAAACTAACTCTCGTTCTCCCCACAATCTTCAACCCTCCGGTAATATCACTTCTTCAATCCTAACCCAATTCTCTTTAATACCTCACCTTCCTTCAATTATGGCGTCGCAACGCCCACCTCTGCCTCCGCTCCACCGCATTACGGTTGTCCTCCACACTCTTCGCGGTTCTCAATGGCTGAACCACATCCACCGCCACCACACTCATCCCCGATGCCGCCAACATATCCGCCGGCTCTTTTGGCATATTGATCGGCTCCTAGTTTATATTCGCCGCCACAGGCTCCTCCCTTCCACGGAGTCGGTCCACCAAGCTCACAGTGGTGGCCGGCGGCGGCAGGTGGGGGACGTGGCGCACATTCGCATCCAGGAGTACGTGGAGCTGCGGTGGATGCACCAGCAGCAGCTTCAGGTGTCTCTGACCCGAATCCGCCATTACATAAGGCCGCTTCATCAGTACCTGCTGTGTCACCAACCCAGCCAGCTCACCAGCTACCACCAATGCAAGAACATCCTCCACATTTTCACAAGCCAACTCAAAGATTTGGCCCCTCACTCTGCATTAATTCTCATGAGTAAAAAATAAATGTCAATGAAAATAGCTGCTTCTTTTTTTATTTTAGTCTTAGCCAAATTCTAATTAGCTCTTTCATTGTAAAGTTACAATTATGTTTCACCACCTATATGTTATTGGCCTCTTGTTTTCATGGGGACTCTCGTAATTTTCAGTTTGGTATTCTCATGTATTCAGGGGTTAGTTATGGGTCCTAATTAGCGGAGCAAAATAGTCTCTTTGTAATTTATTACTCTTAGTAAATTAATTTCAATCTGTCCTTATCTGTGGATGTTACTTTTTCCAAAGTTGTTCATCTCGTAACAAAAGTTACATTTTTTGTATAATATATTACTTAAATAAAATGTCAGAAATTAAAATTAGAGATTTATTTTTTGAAAAATATGCTGTGTTTATACTCAACTCTTCACAACCTCAGCGGGATCAAGTAATGTAATTGAAGTTGACTTATATTTAACATGCGAATTTACAAACGTTGTCACTGTGGAAACACTTGGGGATTCAACTGTCTAGAAGACATTTAACCTTGAAATCATCAAATTACTAAGTATTATTGATAATTTGATAAATGGTACATAATTCTTTGAAGTAAATTAAGAAAACAAAGCGTGGATGTACATGTAATTTATAACCTTTGTATTAACCGATGGATTCCAAAGCGAGATTGCTCATCATTCTAGCCA
The DNA here is from genome assembly GCA_037074615.1 of Leucaena leucocephala. NCBI lineage: Eukaryota > Viridiplantae > Streptophyta > Magnoliopsida > Fabales > Fabaceae > Leucaena > Leucaena leucocephala. The sequence continues at coordinate 2,240,919 of CM073546.1, read as the reverse complement.
AAGGCAGAGGACACTTAGTGACAATATCAAACCTAGAAAGATTCGAGGCATGTCCGAACAGAGACAAGCTAAGGAAAGCTAGTTCCCTCAGAGATAACCTTGAAGAGAGAAATCCTTGCCAGTAATAAGGTTTCAAGTCAAAAACAGCATCAAAGAAGCTCCTACTTCCGTTCAAATCTAGCTTCAACAGTGTCTCCATTCCAAAACAATAAAACTCCCTTGTGAATCTTCTCTCAGTTGGCCAAAGACTATCCCAAACCTTAGCGTAAAGCTGGGACCCCCTGATCATCCTGGTCGACCCAAGGCATTGCACTATAGCCCCGGCTACAACCGGGGCTAGAGCCATGGTTCGAGCCACCATGTACCCTGTTGAAGGATGGACTACCCCAGAGATCCCGCCAAAAGCCATTACATTTTGGGGTATCCTAGGAAGAGGCCCTCCCATTGGGATCAAACACTTCTCATCTTCCAACACGTTAATCACTCTTATGCCTAAGTGTCTCAGCCTCGCCACCATCCTTCTCTTTATTTCCATGTATGATAACACTGGTCGACTCACAAGTGAAGTTTCTTCCAGAAATATCAGGTTAGAATCGAATGGCATTGCGTATAAGAAAGTTGGAAGCTTTTTATTGTTCTCTCTCAAATATGGTTCATTACCGAGATGGGAATCTCTCCAATCCATGAGGACCATCTTGTCTAAATCAAAAGGGTGTTCTTCAACTTCAGCCAAAATCCCATGAGCAATTTGATATCCTTGGTTTCTACGCTTAGTGTTGAAGTCGATAAAATCACTGTTAAATCCACTGGCATCGACAACTAAACTCGCTTTGAGCTCATTATTATCATCACACAGAATCCAAGATTCAAATTCCTGGTGTTCGATTTTCCATACCTTTGCTTTATGAAATGTAACCCCATTGGAGACACATCGTCCGATGAGTTTCTCCTTCAGTTTCTTCCGACTGACCCGACCATAAGAACGGCCTAAGTACTTGATCCTGCCATCATCAATATAAACGCAAGTCATGGGCCACGTTTTGTCCAAGCAATCATGGAGGTCCAACTCCTCAAACTCGTCAACCCAGACACCGTAGTTGTTGAGCCATAGAGAAAGTGGGTCGGGATCGACACAACAAACCTTAACACCGTAGGTTGACACTTGCTCGGCTAGGCGAATGCCGGCCGGTCCCGCACCGATGATGACGACGTCGAATTTACGAGGACGATGATCAGATGAGTGAAGCAAGGGAAGATCGAAATCTAAGGTTTGGGGTTTGTGCAGGGGTTTCAAGTGAAGAAAACTACCAAACTTACTGGTGTTACCATTGAAGGTGCTAGCTCTGATCTTTGCTGAAGACGGTGTTTTTGAGCAAAAGGTGTATAAGAAAGGGATTGATGAAGGTGGGGTTGAGTGGAAAATCTGATGAGGCGGTGGTGAAAAGAAGGTAGAAAGGGAAGACATTTTTTTCAGAGGCGGGGGATGTGAGAGAAGGCAGGAAAGGGGGAAGGAAGAAGAAGAGCATGAGACATGAAGAGAAGAAAGAGACAAGATTTACAAGAAGGAATCGTGAGGTGAACCTAATAAATGAGATGCTCGCATTGCTGAATTTGGAGCAACTTCATTAATAAGAGGAAATTGGTTTCATATTTCAGCTACGTTGGCGTGTTGCGCATAAACAAAACTGCCGAATCCCTTGAAGTATAGGGTGAGAAGAAGTTTTAATAAATACTCACTTCAGGGAATGAGATAGGGGTACGACGTTATTAAGAGTTGGAGAAAGTGTTGGGAATTAAGAATGAGCAGTTCAAAATGATCAAATTCATTGTTTAAAGTGTTTTAACTTTTCATTATCATTCATGAATCACTAAATTCAATTAGTCCAATAAATATAAATACACGATTAAGTTCATAGAGACTTGGAAACAGAGGCAAGAAGGAATCCTGGTGTGAACCTAAATGAGATGGTCTCTGTCTTTTGGTTTGGTTTAATCTTTCAGTCATGTCGGGGGGTTGCGCATTATCTAGTCTGGTGGTAGACTAAAATTTGTTTAAATTAAGGAGATGTCAGTGTCCTCATGACATGAGCAAAATACGAATCCTATGAAGTGTAGGGTGAGTCGGAGTTCCAATGACCAAATCAGCTTTCAGTTTGCTTTTTCAGATGCAGGTTTTATTGTGCGACAAATGTTTAGGTGGGGATTTAGATCATGCGAACTCTGTTGCGTAATCCAGATCTTAATACTTTATCCCGTTAAGAGACAACTAACGCACGTCACTTAAAAAGTTAATTAAAAATAAAAAATATATAAAAAAATATAATTTTTTTATCTAAAAATATCCTTGAGAGAGTATAAGTAAAAGAGGGAAGATTAACTAATAGAAAAAAGAGATTTCTTAATTACAATAATATTAATATGAATAATTAAATAGAGATAAAATAAAAATTAACAAAAAAAATTAAACACAACTTCTAAATACCTTCTATATATAGAAACGAGTCATTCTCAAAAAATGTCTCTAATAAAGAGAAATGAAGAATTTTAGAGAAAGATGAACCCGAAAATGAAATTAAAAAATTTCTTCTACTTTGAATTAAGCACATATATATTTTGATTATAAAATTTTTAGTTATATTTTAATCCGCATCCAGTTAAAAGAAAAAGCTAGTTCAAAACGCTTTCGGTTCTTAAGGAACCCGTTTTTCTTTGTAAAGAGCTGTATGTTGATAATTTCTATATCCCTTAAAACGCGGAGGATCAAGCACCAAACAAATAAACAAACGATTACGATTCTCCCTGACCTACGTTGCTAAAGCAGCTATAGCCATAGCTTATCCAAGCACACTCCACGAAATTAATGAAGAAAAATTAATTTAACCTACATGGTAAAGCAGAATGGTAAGGATCCAGAAATTTACAGCGGGATGCCACTTAATCACAGAAGAGTAACTAATCAGACTGCAGCATGTACTTGGACACTCGCCAAAAATGACAAAAGCAATATATATATATATAACTGTTTCCGGATCCTTGCAGATGGATGTCACTTTGACTCGCTCAACTCATAAATTGAACATGGTAAGCTTAAATCTTCTCCAATATATATTGGCATGAATAATCTTGATAGTTGCAAGCCTCAGAAGTATTAAACAGCAAGGGTGTGTAATCAAGATCTGCAGGACGGTAACGTGATGCCTCCACAACAAGCAGCAATTATAAAGTAGAGAAACAGAACAATCAAGAATGTCAACAATGCCCTGTCAAAGAACAAAAGCAAAATTGATTAAGGCAAAATTTGATGTAAGCCTCAGCACGTTCACTGCAAACATTGCATCCAGTAATCTAAGATGTAAATTTGGAAATTTTATATTTTTAGTACAAAGCATAGAAAAACAGATGTACTTACAAGAGTTTGGCATTTTTCATCCAAAGAGCTCTTCGGAGGCGCTTGGACTGTTTCCTAAAATGAAACGCGCTGTCTTGCATTGTTGCCGTCTTATCCACAAGAAGCTCAATCCGGTCACCTCTCTCCAATATTTTCTCAATATTTTCCACCATGATAGTGCGAATCTGAATGACACTATAAGCTCTAATGATCACCAAATAAGGCCAAAGGAATATTATCATAAATGCAAAAAGAGGATGCAAATTGTGCCAGATACAATAAATGACAAGGAAAGATGAGGAGGGTGGAAAGAGGGTGCAAAAAGCTTGGCTGGAATAACACTTGCCTCACCAACTTCGCTCCTCACTCGGTTGAGAGTATCTGCACTAGAACTACTTGAAAAAAATTCCATTTGCTGATGTAAAACCCTTGAAAACTCATCATTCATTGCATAAGCTGGTGCATAAAGGGCCACTCTGCTGTAATTCTTCATAAATCTCATTTGAATATCTTCCAAGTAAGCAAAAGGAATTCTCCCTAAGCCAAGCAGAAATGAGACACCACAAAGTTAGAAAAATAACCGTGATGAAACAACACCAAACGGCTTAAAAATGAATATCCAATCCAATTCAATGCATATCAGTGGAGAAAATTAGGCAAAGTCATATGGACGATTAAATCAAGTGGTGAATAGTAGCTCTTATGTTACTAGAATTCCAACTGTCTTACAGGGTATGACTGGTTAATAGGATTTCCTAAAAGAAAATCAGTATTCGACTGTAACAAACTCTTGCAGTGTTTGTTTCCAAGAATACTCAAAATGCTTTGATGTGTAGTTAGGAAAACTTTGGAGTGGAGTGGAGTAGTTTAGCAAATAATTGCATGAATAGATTTCTTGATTTTACCATGTATAGGTTTTCCAGAGGTATTTTGCTTTGACGCATTGTCCAGGAGGAATAATCCGTTTTTGGAATGTCTTATGCCTCATTTAGAAATTCAAGTTTGTTTAGAAAATTTTCATGGTTTCGTTAACTGCTGAAGTTTTGAACTTTCAAACAATTCGCTCTAACAATTTCCAGAGAGGAAGAGTATTTAAGTATTGAATAGAATAAATGTTCAGAGCCACGCAATGATGATCAATATTCAACTGAACAGTGGAAGAAGTTTTGAGTACCGAATGATAGAGTGATGTCCTCTTTACATTGTGAATGAGAGTAAAGAATATCTATCTATCTTTACCAAAGCTGAATTCCAGCAGCAAGGTTATTGTTTGCCTGGTTTCTGCTTAATGAATTTTGGTTTTTCTTTTAAGCACTGAAATTTTGTGCCCGTTAATTGGTTGATAATAAAAGAGGGAAAAAGGGAAAAAAATTGTACTCGTTAGAATAGAGTCTATAGACACTCCCCACTCCATCTACAGGCAGAGACATGATATAACTACAACTCGATCAGGTCAAACCCTAAATATTTTTGCCACCATAAACCTTACTTTCCTAGACTTTTGTTCAGTGCATATTACCATGCCTACAGAATAAACCACAATGATATGCCCCCTGCAGTAAACATTTTCTAATGCTCACCAATTACAATGATCCGAATAAACGAAAACACAGTCACTGCAGCAAATGTCAAGGGGGAAAATAAAACTCACTTCCAAAGGTATCATTGGCCATACAGAGGTAAGTTAGGCCATCGGATCGCAGTATGTGAAAGATATAACGATCCTGAGAGAAGCACAGCCTAGAATCGGCTTCATCCGGAAGCTTCTCCAGGATCCGGCGAGCCACAGCGCCTGTATTGCCGGTGACGGCGCTGAATTCCGCCAGTACCACCGTACCTCTCGCCACCAGAGCGTAAAGAATCGCCATCGGGAATTGACCGTCCGATAAGAGCTTTTCCTTCTTCCTTTCTAGTTTCTAGTTAGATCTTCGAGGCCGCATCCCGGGAGGAGAAGGACATGATTGGAAATTTGAATTCACTTGCGTTCATTTCCATTATTATTGTTATTATTTTATTATCGGAATTATTTTGTTTGGTGAGGACAGGATCGTAAATTAAAATTCCCATCATCATTTGCCACCGGTGAGTCCAGGAGGTCGATTACTGGCTGGTCCTATTAGCCCTGACTAATTTTTTTTTTTAGAATTTTAGTTACTTTACGTGGATAAAACAAAAAATAAACATTTTCTCAAAATAAAAAATAAACATCCGCAGTTTGATTAGGTAGAATAGGTTTGATATTTTTAATTAAGCAATTACGAGTTTTTATAAAAGATCAAAATCCTTGTAAAAGAAAAGGTTCGGTTCAAAATCGAAGCTCCTAGAAGCATAATAATATTCAAATTTATATTAGTGATCAAATTGTAGTCAACAAAAAAAAATAAAAGATAATTAAACAATAATTATAGCAACATGATGGACATTAACCAACAAAAAATTACTCTTATATATCAAGTGATCGATATAATTCAAGAGAAAACAAATATAGGAAATTTAAACAAATATAGAAAAAAACAATTTTTTTAATAAAAAAATAATGATATATGTAGTTTCAAACTGATGGTAAAATTTCATTTGAAGTTTTGTTAAAGTTAACGAAGTTGTCTGACTAATTTCAAGTTAACGCAGAATCAATTTGTTGATGCGTAATTTAAAGCATTTAATTAGATTTATTTTGTGTTTTCCTTTTTCTACGTTGAAACTTGCAAGGGTTAAAATATTCTTGACCATGCCAAATTACATCAGATCTGGTGTTCGATCCCCAACTATTTCATTAGACTGTTGTCTGCCATCTAAAACCTAAAAAAAAAAGAAATAGTATTCTAGTCATATTGCTCTATCACTCAATTATCTTTTTAAAATTTGCATCTTAATTTTATTAAGTAACGTTGTGGGAATTTAAACTTATGATTTTCCAGATAAGATGTTAATAAATTCCCATAAATACATTTTTAGAAGAAGACCCTGATTAACCTGAGAAAGAACAGAAGTGGGAACATTAGAGGCTGGCGTTGAAGAAAATTCTTGTTCATGAACGACTCACGTACGATTCTCGTTTATTTCATACCAACTATGATATTGACGGAAAATTAGTCAAATATTCTTCTGTTTTTCAATCTTTCATGTTCTCACAGCTGGCAACTAGCTATGATATTGACACGTGTTTTAAAAACAATAAGACAGATTCAATTTCCTTAATGACCCTGTTCACATTAATATAGGAAATGGATTTAAAAACTACACGATGGACTGAATTAATAAACAGCAACTGGTTTCCTAAGGCCTTCACGTCTACGTTATTTTGAGATAAACTACTAATTCTTAAATTACTGTTTCCATGAGTTTAATGATTTATCCGACTTTTAGTACCATGGAATGGATTTGCAAACTAGATGGATTGAATTAATACAAAAACTTTGGCGTACAATATATTTTACAGCAAAAACAATTTAAAAAATCCTAATCTAGGGAAGATAAGATATATAAGACGATTGCCTAACTAGATTCACAAGATCTTCATATCTACGTTATTCCCATTCCCATAGATGCTCTTGTACAATCTCATCACTCACATTATTCCGATTTGTACCGCTCGATCTCCAGCTTCTGCATGGTCTGCTCCTGAGTTTGAAGTATCCGACGAGCTTCCTCTATCCCAGAACCAGAAGCAGAAGCTCCGTCCCCTTAACCCGCCGCCTCGAATGGCCGTCTATCAAATGCTCTGAAGCTCCCCGATATCACATAAACTCGGCACAAGCTGAATTCGTGCCTCAACTGTAACAAACCCAGATGAATCTTGCATAATGAGATATATATATATATATATGGAGAAAGCTACCGTTACGTAATACAGAGAGATTGGTGACGAGAATTTATATATATATATATATACCGTGGGAATGAAGGCGGCTGCTTGGTCAGAGTTGGAGGGTTCGATGGCTCTGTATTCATGCATCTTCCACTTGGTTTTCCTTCCAGTCGGAGCTTTGCCTCTGTAAAACACCATCGTTTTCTTCACGCCGATTTCTCTGTTATTGGAAGAGTAAACGTAACTAGGAGAACCGGTGGCTTTCCAGTATCCCGAAGCAGTGGTTCTGTTGGGTCTTCCTCCTCTGGCTTCTCTTTCTTGCCTCGGCGAGAAGAAGAACCACTGCTCTGTATCTCCACGACACACCTCTCCCGCAAGCTCTGTATAAAGACACACACAAGTAAACATCAGACGCGACATGACTGTGACGCTAACCTTGTTAATGACGAAGGGTGAATTGTGGTCGTACGTGGGAGGTTCCAGGGCTCGACGTTGTGGATTTCAACAACAGGAATGACTCTGTCCATGTCGGGTCTGAGACCTTGGAGCTTGTTATGGAGGTAGAAGGAGACGAGCTCTTCTTCTGTAGGGTAGAAGCGAAAACCAGGGTAAGGCTCCTCCATTGGGTTATACGTTATAATGTTGTGTGTTTGTGTGCGTAGCAGATTTAGTTAAGATTTGCATGTTTTGGGATGAGATTATGTTGGAGTGTATATATAATACAGTCACCAAAAAAAAGCAGCGGTGGGGGCAGGGGAAGGAAATTCGAGCGTGTGGAAATTTTGGAGGGAGGGGATTGGAGGTTGATGGAAGTGGAAACTTCCACGCGGTTGTGGGAGCGAGAACGCGTCTTTGTGCCTGAGAAGTGTTTGCCTCTTCTCTATGGCCCTACGCCTATGTACTATCCAAGGAACCTTTTGAATTAGTCTTGGATTTTCTGTCACTTTCTAGTTTCATGTGTCTGTTTGTTAGTAGAGGCAATCTTGCATCCAAGATCTTTCCCCCCTGGTTTTCCCTGCGGCCACTATGGCCTAGAGACAATTGTATTAAAAGATAAATTACTAACTAATATTGATTAATGGGTAGGTAAATATTTCGCACTTGTGATTTTTGTCCCCTTAGTAGTAGGCATGCATGACATAAATCCAACTAAAACACGTAGGTATATATATTTGAGAAAATCACTGAAAGTTCCTATTGAAGAATTTTATCAAGTAGATAGAAATGTTTAAATATCAGTACTCTCTAGTATATATATATAAATTATTTAAAATAACGATATTTTTTATGAATAAAAAAGACATATAGTCATTCTGGCTAATAAATTTTTTTACCAATTATACTAAAAAAATTATCTTTGATTTTGCGTATATATTGGTTCGACCACAAAATCAATATGCTATAACAGCCTTGTCTCACTAAGAAAGAAAATCTTTAAAATGGTTTCTTCAAGACTTCAACAATCAAGGAACGTGACATCATCAATTCATCCGTTTTGCCATCTGAGCATGACTTGGGCTTCCAATACATATACTATGAATTTTTTCCTTGGCTACTAGAGAAATGAGATTAGATTTGACCCGTTAAAACTTTTTTGGCCTAGTGGATTTTATAGTCATAAATTCCAATAAAGAATAAAAGATATTGATGTTCTTGAGAGTTGAAAGGGACTAGAGTATTGCAATTTAATCACTGATAAACATAAACAAAATAGATGTAATTATTTGGATATTCAAATAGAAAAAATCATATTAAAAAAAATTATCTCGTATTTGAAGTCTCACCCATCTAAAATATTAAATAATCGCGGTATTCATATTCAATATACCTGATAACTCATAAGAGAAAAATTCATGTATATTTTTTATCAAATTTTAAAAAATCGATGTTATTATGTATTTTATATTGATGATTACATGTTAATTATTTTTGTCGAGAATAATATTATAAGTAATTAAAATATGACAGGATAATTTAAATTATATTGCAGAAAAAGGATTCCAAGGGAGAGCCCATTATATTGTTGAGAGGGTCATAAGAGTAACGCATAGGGGACTTGGTCTTTGAATCTAAATTTGGGCAACACAAAGCAATATGTCAAAGCATGTGCTTGATCCCTCGCACAAGAACATGATCTTTTTAATGAAAGATATCCATTTGACATTTGACATTTGACATATTTGTATTTTAGTAGTCCCTTCTTGTTTTACTTTCCCTAATTAAATAATTATCTTGTGAATTTTATATTAATTCACCAACAAAATCCACAAAAGTCTCCTACGTATGCTTTGTGAACTGAAGACTTCTGTACGCTATGTCATCCATTTTTGTCCCCCAGTTCAAGGACCAAATCAACTTACACACAAAGAAAACTTTTTTTTTCAATAAAAATAATAATAATGATAATAATATATTCTTGCAGTGAGGAAATCTTTGGTACACATTGCGTACCGCGGTGCCAAAAAAAGATCCTCATTTCCCAATTGGGAAGACCCCTATTTTCTCTCATAAATAAACAGTTTCAATTTTTACACCAAGATATTTAATTATGCAGAGAAAATAACGTATACAAGGAAGCCTCATATCATATCTTAATTCCAGATTTTAATTAATAAAATTTTAGGTCCTTTTAACTTATTCAATGAATTAATCATACCTGACATTCTCCCTTTCAGCTATCAAGTATGAGTTCATATATCACTAAACACACAAGCAAATTCCCTATAAGTCCCTATCAGATGGGGATCAACTCGACACAAACCAATCCTTATTAATTCAGGATTGACCCAATGTAAATGAAGCTCAAATCATATGTAGTCCTAGGTTTTTTGATACCGTCTTGTATCAAATCAAAATATTCAAATTTGAATTAATTAGAAGCAACACGAATAGATAAAATGGAAGTGACAGGATGGAGTAGGAGATATATAAATAAAGTAAGTAATACGTAATGCAATGAAATGAATGAAAAATGAAATTGAGGAAAGGGGGGAGGGGTAAATACAGGTAAATAGGGGAAGGAAAGGTTCAATGGAGAGCGAAATGTGTGGCCATTATGAGCTGACTTTCACTGCTCACCAAACTTGGCTCTACGCCGACACTCACTTCCCTCCCTTCGTCTTTCCGCGTACATCTCATGACTTGGGACTTATCTCAGGGACCCACATCGGTCCCATCATTTTTTGTCCCGGACGCAATCTTCTTCCTTATGAGTTTTGTGTTCATGACCCAGTAAATTGTTTCTTTTTTCCCTTAAGCACATATATCATACAATCCTGTTGATAAAGACACTGGATTCGAATATAATTCACTATATATATAAAATCTACTTTGTTTTCTTTGCCTTCTTTAAATGAACCTCTCAGTTCAGACTAGGCAAGGAAAGAGGGATTTTGATTGCGACATTTTTTTCCTGTGTAAAATTTGATTGTGATATTTAAGAGGCGTTTGGCTTTGGTCTAGGGGGAGGACTAAATTGCAATTGACTTCCAGTCCAGTTGGTTCATTTTCCCTTAGAAATTCGATAATCCTGTCTTCTGTCTTCTCTCATCCATCTTAGCTTTCTTCTCCGGAAGTATTTTCGGCTCAGTTGATCAAATATTATTTCTTCTATTTAGAAACAAAACAAAACAAAGACACCCTCACGTTTATTTCTTATAAAAAACCAAATGGAGTACATGCAACTTATTCTAACTAAACAGTCTGAAAAATCTGCCTAGTTCTTGTATGAAGAAGAATAACAAACGATTTCGCGGCACATGATTAGTTAAGCAATAAGATTCTACATCGGTGAGCTCCAAGGCAACGAAGATTAGATTAGCACTACGAACGTAGCTGGCACTTTTGCTTAAGTCAGTATATGTGTGTGTGTGTAATCAAGTTGAAAAAAACTACTCAAAATATTAAGAGATTGGGTAATTTTAAGAAAATTCGCGAGATTACTAGCGCCAGCTTTGTGGCTGGTATTGGCCGATATTTTTTGGTAGACAACACCTGTTGGTTATAATTAAATGCTACTGTCCTTTATTTTCCCCACATTCTGTTTGAGTAATTTCCACCATCATCAGTGACCAGGTCCTAAGGGTCTATACACACTACACGCACCATCGTACTTCACTAATCTCTTTGCCAGAAAGGTTAAGATCGACCTACACCTCACACAGTGACACTATTAATACATACCGTAATCTTTTAATTTGGACCAGAAGTATTGCAGAAGATAAAACAACATACAGGAGTATATTAAATAATGAAGCCGATCGACAACTTCATTATATAGAACAATACAACATAAGATCTCAAACGGCGTCAAGACCAAGTACATAACCATAAACGTATATAATCATCACACACACACACGTATATTGACGAGGTAATATAATTAAGGAATTCCAATGATGGGGAAGAAGGGGATGTAGTAGCTAGAAGGTGCGAGACCCCACTCCGGAGGAAGAGGAATATCGAAGGTTTTTGAGGCACCAAACTGCTTCGCAGCCTCGCAAACTGTGTTCTTAGGGCAAGACGTAAGGAACCCTAGAGGCGTGGAGATGGTGAAGGTGTTGGTCTCCGTGTCCTTCACAATTAGGGACACTTTATCTTTCTCTGAAGCATAAACCTGATTCGGTCCTCCAAGCAGTTTAGCGACACACTTCACATCAGAAGCCGTAGGGTTTTTGGGCTCGCTTATTGGAAGATCCACCTTGAAGGAGCCGTCTTCTTCTGTGGTTGCCACCGCCACTTTTCTCACATTCTCGCACTTCACTGAAACCTTCATCTCTGTAAGAACTCATGAATATGATGGAGTTAACTAACTCAATCCAGCATATATAGAGACAGACATGCAACAATAATGAGCGAATAAATTAAGATTGAGGAGAAATTAAATCACCAGAGAGATATTGGTTGGGAATATCATTGGTGCAGTCAAAGCAGGAGACTTTGGCCTTGAGTACTTGGGATGTAGAAGCTTGAGCTAATGCAAAGAGAAGAAGAGTGATCAGAGACCGATGAAACTCCATGAATGAACAGAGAGAAAGAGAACGGGATTTGAAGAGAAGAAGACAAGAAGGGAGGTTATAAATAGAAGCATGATGAGAGATGTGAGAGCATATATATCAAATGGAAGAGTCCTAGAGCCCAGTGGTTGCTATCTACTTATCGCTGTTATATACTTCACTTCCCTCTTGCACATATATATTCTTCAACTTTTTATCTATATATGTTAGGCACTCTATGAATCCAGAAAAATAAGTTAACACATGACTCGATCACATTTTTATTTAATAAGTTTGTATAATTTATTATTTTCAAGCTTATAGACTGAAGTAATTTTTTTTTTTTTACTTTTTGTTTCGAATTCTGTAAGGGGCCAGGCCGGCATATAGGAACTTTGTAAGATCAAGACCGAAACTTTTCTCCGTGAAGAAAGTAAATAACTGCAAAACTTGTTGGCTTTTAGCCTAAATTTACCCATCCTGTTGAAACATTCCCTCTTCACCCTCCAAACTCGTTCAACTTCATAACTTCAATTACCTTAATTTCTTTTTTCCTTTATTTGTTTTGGCATAAATTATATTTAATCCCAATCACATCAATCCAAATTCATCACTTGCTTCGTTAAAATATATCATGGAAGCCATTTGTGCTGGAGAATTAACTATTAATTAATTATTAATCCAAAATTAAAAAAGGCAGTATATAAATATGTGTGTGTGTCAAAGAAGATATATAATGCACATACTTATTTTTTTTTAATAATAATTAAGTAGGAGAAATATTACGGTAGAAGGAGAAATTGAACATCGCAAACTAAAGTACTCGTAAAAAGTCAAATATTTTGGGAATAACTCGGCGCATTAAAGAACCGTAAGATGTCGTTATTGATTCATGGTGATGGGGGCCTCTGCTTGAACATGAAAGAAACAACCCCCATTTAATACAATAAAGACTGTTCAATTTATGCATGCCATTCGTATTCACGTTTTATAATTTTTTTAGAGAAATTCGAAAAAATCTGGCCCTTATAAAAAGAAACGCTTTTTTATATCTATTATTATTATTATCGTACCTACATCGTCATTCTTATTCAAATCAAACATTACATGAAATATGAAAAATGAGTGTAAAGTGATTTTTGTTGGAGACTTTATGCACCTCTGCTATACATACATACATACATACATACATATATAATATAAGATATATTTAATTAATTTAATTAAATTATAAATATTAATTAATTTAGTTAAAATAATTTTTTTCCTATGACACATAGTCTCTTTATGTTGAGGGAGTTTCATAAAAATAATTTAAAAAAATTATTAAATATATAAAATATATTTTAATTAAAATTAAAATTAAAATTAAAATTAAAATTAAAATTAAAATTAAAATTAATAATAGCTTTCACAAGTGTACGGATTCGATATAGTATACTCCTCAAAGTAATCTAGTGTTGTACCTAAAGGGAGGTTATGTGCTTACTAATTCCAACAATTAACAATTAAAGAGAAGGATATGAGATTAATATATGAGAGTAAAAAAGAGAATAATAGTAAACATAAGTTAAATAAGATATAAACTCAATTACTTCAAGCATTGAGTTTTAGGATTTACCCTATAAGTTACTAATTTCTATCATTAAATTGACTCTTTAATTTATTATGATAGTACTATTTTTAAAATATTCTAATATTCACAAAAATTATTAATTCTTATTTAATTAGAGTTAAAATTGTTTTCACGACACCCAAACAACTAATTAAACTATGAGCCTATAGTTTTAAATCATTGTAAATATCTATAATTATCTTTAGGATAAAGAATCATGTCTATATATCTATATCTAGGTCTCCTCTTCACCTGCTAATTCATCAAGATTACCCATATATTAAATTAAATGGGGACTAGTAGTAAAATTCATGTGAAAAATATGAATAATAGATATAATAATAAGAAATAAAATATATTCATGAAAGATTTATAAAAAGAGTCAGAATAAAATAATAGAAATTAGCTTCTTAATTAGGAAGCATCCCTACCCCAACTAAAAAATTTAAAAAATCATAATAAAATAAATTATAAACAATATTATTCTAAAATTCCCAATCATAACAAAGGAATAACAAAAAATTAAAGAGATTAAAAAATTTTAAAATTTCCTGCTCTTAAAAAAATCTTGCTAGTGATTAGATTCCTTTTTAGAGTGACTTTAAACCCTCTATTTATAGGAATCAGATCCCTCAGTATTTTTTTTCTCAAGCATCCCTCAGTATCTTAAAATCCCATCCATCTAAATGATCTAAAAACTCATAATACGCCACGTCATACGCTCTTAACAAAATGAATCTTCGCTACGACTAACACTGCGTATTCAAACATGGGCTGTTCTCTCTTCTTTCGACTACCAACCATTAAGGTACTAAGAGGATCTGGTTCCTTTCTCTCCACTCCCCAAGTCGTCGAGTTACAAGAAAGCTTTCCATTTCATTTTCTTCTCAACTGGACTATTCTTAATTCATTCCTTCATGGCCGTGGGTTTCAGATTTTGTGGGTACCTACTTGAGCTAAAGGTCTCCCCTTTCTCGATGACCCGGCGGCGTTTGTGGTCAGTCGAAAAACCAATGCGAGCACACCCATAGCGACTATTTCCAATTAAGGAGCAGGAGGAGGAGGTGGTGGGGGAGCATGATTGATGAATTTGCAGATTTTTTTTTTTATTTTCCCTTGCTTTTTGAAATTTGGTAACTAGTTGAAGACAATTTCAGGAGCTAAAGGTTTCACCTTTCTTCTGGGTTTCATTCTTGTGTGGGTTTGCTTTTGAGGTGAAGGGGTTTTAATGGGAAAATGAACCAATTGATTGATTTTTGTGGGTGAAATTATGAGCAGTAGTATCCATACAGATACAAGGTGGAGGAGCAAGGTCCAAGGGGGAGTGTAGAGACTCTTATCTTGGTGTCTCTACTTGGCTCATTTCGTAACGTTGAAGACGCGGTGTTAGTCGTACCCATCGAAGATTCATTTTTTAAGAGCGTATGACGTGGCACATTTTGAGTTTTTGGATCATTTGAATGGACAAGATTTTAGGATACTAAAGGATGCGGAGAGAAAAAAAGAAACTGAGAGGATCTGGTTCCCCATATTTATATTTATAATATGTATTTGGATATATTTTTAGAATAAGATTTATAGAGAAAAAATTTAAGTAGTTTTTGAAAAAATATTTTTAGATAAGAGTTTATTAAAAAAATAGTTCTATATAAATGAGTATTTGAATAGTTATTATCAAAAGAAATTTTATAATTAAAAAATTATTAAAAAGAGTATAATTTTATTAAAAGTAAGAGAAATGAGAGATAATAGAAAAGAGGTAGCAGATAGTAGAAAGGATAAATGGTGAAGAAGAGTGAATAGAGAAGAGAGAAGAAAGATGATGGAGAAGAGTGAAGAAAAATGAATAAAAAAGAGAGAGTAGAAAAAAAAAAAGAGATATTGTGAAAAAGATAGAAGGAAGATGAGAGATGAGAGAAAATATAAAAAAAATAAAAATAAAATAATAGTTGAATAATTTTTAAACTCTTTTATTATTTTAAAAGTTATTCTTAATAATTTATCTAAAATTATAATTTGATCTAATAATTTTTTTATATAAATATAATTATTTATTTTAAAAAAAATTAAACTAAAATTTAGATTAAAAATTTATTTAAAATTATAATTTAATAATTTTCCAAACAAATCCATATTCTTCCGGTCGGTCTCTTTCCATACAGAGGTTATATCACAATAAATTACCGAGCGGAGCGATCAACTGTCACTGATTTCTTTTTCATCTTTGGAGAAAATTACAGCTAATGACCCCATCTTTCTTCGGTTGTTTCGTCTCTCTATCTTCTAAATTGTAGAAAATATTACGACTGAGAACCCACCTCTTCATTATCTTTTCCTTTATTTTATATTCTGCAAATAAAAGGGAGATGAATAGATTTTGTAACAAGATTCTTTTTTATCTTATAATTGATTAAGGGAAGGAAAATTTGTAAGAGATAATTAAATAGATATAAAATATTTATATATTTAATTAAATAAATCTCAAAACATATACCTATTTAATTATAAAATATAGTCTTATTAATAAACTTTTTAATTAAATTTTATATTAAGAATTATACACTATGCATAGATTATTAGTTCCACGAATAAAACTATATATATGACTAAGAAATCTTATTAATTAATTGCGGCAAATACTAAATAATAATAAAGTCTTGTTATGTAAATTTAATGAAGTCAGCAAAAGGAAAAGCAAAGGAAAAGCCACTTTTACCAGCCAGACATGGAAGTAGTAGTTCCTTTCCCTCTTGCTTCAGGTTGAGTGCATCTACCAATCACGTGTTGTTCAATTTGTATTCCACATTCCCTAAATTATTTCTTTCATTTACTTTTCTCTTTCCCTTTTTAAAAAAACGATAAAACATGTGATTTTTTTGTTATAAATATTATTATCACTTTAAAATCCTTTTATTCTAAATTGATTAGATAAAAGTATATTAAGCATATATAAGGATAAGTATCTAAGTATTCTCCTTATAAAAATAGGGATATGTATATTTGTAAAGTAAAGATAGAGTGGGGACGGACGAGGGAGGGAGGGAGGGGTAGATAGATAGGCAGCCAAAGTATTAAATGAAGTGGAGAGGTTAGATGAATAAATTTGGAGAAGGCATCCTTTAAGAACATAGCAATCCCACAAAATTTCGCTTCTTCTCTTTTTTGGTAGGCACAATAATCCTCTTTCAGATACTCGTTGGGTAACAACGTTTCCTTCTAGCATTCTCTGCTAAACTCAACTCTTTTTGGTAAATTTATATATATATTTTTTAATGTCGAACAAGCAAAACTAGACCTAACATTACTTCTACTCCAAAATCAAAGATAAATTGGCTTATTATACCACAACCGCATTTATTTTAATCAACTTCCATAGCGCAATACCAATAAAGATTAATCTAATAAAATATATTAGTTTATCATAATGTAATAAATTAAGATTTAAATTCCTACTTAGAGAAATTCTATTGAGAGTACTTTGAACTATACTACCTTCAATATAAAGATATATGTGTCTACCAAAAAACCTTACAATTTTTTTATCAAAAAAATAAAAAATCTTCCACTATATACGATATTTTGATAATACTACTAATTGTTCTTAATAAAACTAGTCGCAAGACATTTCATTTCAAAGATTAACTTTTGAATTTATTGGCTCGTCAAGTTGGGGAGATTTCCAATTTAGTTGATCATGTTTATACAATTGAAAGGACAAAGTGTTCATCAACCTATAAACATGAAGCCACTGATAAATATCGTTTCTTCAAGGTAAAGTCGGCAAACTTGCCTCTCTCACGTGTGAGCATGGGGTACGGCCAAACTTGTTCTGGCTTCTTCAGGACCAAGCCATTTTTTCAATACTACTAGTGCATTACTATCGAAAAGACAAGAATATTCCAAAATTTAGATATATTGTATATCCTCACGACATTATGGGCGCCTTTGTCTTGCTAAATGACACTATCAGACAGCTGCAACAAAGAATTATACCTCGTAATCATCCAAAAGTTGTAACCACCATCATTGATTTCTCCTCAAATTTTCCGACCTCTGCTATAAATAGATTGCTTTAATAATCAAAACAGAGTATCTGTCTCATCCTAACAACCACCATCTTTTTGTTTTCCTTTGTACTAAGCTTCAAGCTTGCATCCTCATAATCTCGAAACATGACTTCCACTAGCCTTAAAGTACTCCTCTCTCTGGCTGTCGCTGCCTTTGCCATTGTGCAGATAACAATGGCCGGTGATCCAGACATTCTCGTTGACTTTATTGCCCCCGACAATGTTGTTGGAGACTTCTTCACTTTCACTAACTTCCGTGTCCTTACAAAACCGCCACCCTCAACCTTTACAATCACGAAGGCAAGCATGAAGGACTTTCCTGCACTTAATGGACAGAGTGTCTCTTATGCTGCCCTACAATTCCCTGCTGGCAGCATTAATCCGCCACACACACACCCTCGAGCTGCTGAGCTGTTGCTTGTGGCTCAAGGTACCCTACAAGTAGGTTTTGTTGACACCACCAACAAGCTCTTCACTTCCACGCTTCAAACAGGAGACATGTTCATATTCCCAAAGGGACTTGTTCATTTTCAGCACAATGCTGATAACCAAACAGCTGCTTTGGGTCTTTCTGCTTTTGGCAGTGCTAATCCAGGCCTTGTCTCTATCCCTAATGCTTTGTTTAACTCCACCATTGATGATACTGTCTTGGCTTTGGCCTTTAAGACTGATGTTGCCACCATTCAGACTTTGAAGAAGGGCTTTTCTCCTTGATGCGATCTTATGTTTCCCGTTTTTTCATTCTTTCACTTCAGTAAGTGATTCTGCAAAAGGGTTTGTGTCTGCAAATTTGTTGTTCCATCTTTTGTTTTGTTGGTTCAGTGGATAAGTATTTCGGCACAAGGGTCTGTTCGCAATAAAATCATGTGTTACTTGAGAAGAAATGGGAAAGGTTGAACATTTCTGACAATTCTTGTAAAAAGTGTGGTCATCAATAAACACCGATTTCTGTTCTTTTAATGGAAATTATATTGGACGAATCTCATATCACCTATTCAACAATTTATTTTGCGTTTAGATACCTATTACTAATATATATGGAACTCATGATCCTTTTAAGTGAGAACTTGTAAAATGTGTCTAAAGCACAAAGAGAACTAGATATATGAGAAATTTAGAGATTGAAGTTTGTACTTCAATGTTCAAACACATTGTGCATAACAGTTTACCATTTAATCAAAAGGTTGGCACACGTTACAAAGCTCCATTTTATGAAACGCAGCAAGAAATTGTCGGGTTTGCAAATTAATTAAAATTATGGGGAAAGCCAAAGTCTTCTTCTTCTTCTTCTGTTTTTTAAATGTTAAGGAAAATAAATTATCTAAATATTATCCAAAGACGTCAACGTACAAACAGAAAAGAGAAAACTACGTTTTAAAGAACATGCAGATGATAAGCATGACTTCACATGCACATAACATATATAATAACGACACAGCTGGAGCCAGGGATTTAAGTAGCAGCAAAGCCACCATCACTGAAAACCATGTAGTCTAAAAAAAAAATTGCATCGAAAGGGGTGTTTTAGGGATAAGGGCAAAAACGACAAAAGAAAGAAAGAAAGACTAAGAATACACTCTAATAATTTAATGCTTTAATTTAATCTTAAGTTAACAAAGGTGTCTTGGTGCGAGGTTTCTTAATGTCTTGATTGTTGGTTACCTGGTTATAATAATCTCTGTCAATTTCGATCAGCGTATATCATAATATCCATCCCTATCATCGTCGCCCAAACCTCAAACGTATCGTTTTATTATTTTTTATGGGTTTCCTCTTAAAAAAAAGTACCATAAAAAAAAAATAAATAAATATATATATATGGCCAAAAATATGTATTGATTAAGATGTTTCTTCTTCTCCTACAAAAAATCTAATGAAAACATCTAAAGCAATATATATTAGCTTCGGATATCCTCAAAACCATATATATTCCAACGATGCAACATGTTAATTAGGTAATAAAGAGATTCATCAAATTACCAAAGAAGACAAAACTGATCGATAATGACTCAAGTAAATATTATATAAAGTGGACCGAACAAATTTTACTCGTAGGGAAAGGATAATCCACAAATGTTTATTTCCTTCTACAAGGAACACATGATTATCTTTCAATTCTTTCACCTTCACTATAACACTACACTGAACCAGCAAAACCAAATCACGAACCAATACTAATTTGAAGAGTCACTGTCACTTATTGAACCATAGAGAGAGAGATTCAGTCTCTACGACAGTGGATGGCATCAATCTTATTTGGGAGCAAAGCCCTTCTTTAGAGTCTGAATGGTGGCAACATCAGTCTTAAGGGCCAACGCCAAGACAGTGTTGTCAATGGTGGAGTTAAACAAAGCATTGGGGACTGAGATAAGGCCTGGATTAGCACTACCTACAACTGAAAGAGCCTTAGCCGTCTGATTATTATCAGGATTGTGTTGGAAGTGAACAAGTCCCTTTGGGAATATGAACATTTCTCCTTCTCGAAGCGTGGAAGTGAAGAAGTTGTTGGTGGTGTCCACAAACCCTACTTGTAGGTTACCTTTAGCCACAAGCAAAAGTTCAGCGGCTCGAGGGTGTGTGTGTGGCGGATTAATGCTGCCAGCAGGGAATTGTAGGGCAGCATAAGAGACTCTCTGTCCATTAAGTGCAGGAAACTCCTTCATGCTTGCCTTCGTGATCGTAAAGGTTGAGGGTGGTGGTTTTGTAAGGACACGGAAGTTAGTGAAAGTGAAGAAGTCTCCAACAACGTTGTCGGGGGCAATAAAGTCAACGAGAATGTCTGGATCACCGGCCATTGTTATCTGCACAATTGCAAGAGCAGAGACAAGCAGAAAGAGGAGTTTAAGGTTGTTGGAAAACATGTTTGGAGAGCCTGAAGATGGAAGCTTGAAGCTGTAGATGATATATATAGTTGGAAGATGAGATGGTTTGGATTATTGGTTTCAGGAGCAATCTATTTATACAAGTTTTCTGGGTTACGTTGGAGATTTTGAGGAGAATGTTGTAGATATTTTTGTGTCTATATATGATGATGAAGAGGCCGTGTCAATAAGAACAGGTTGAGAAGAATATTACGAAGTAGTTTTTGCTGTAAATAGGCATGTTTCATATTTATCCTCTGGTATTTATAAAAAGGACAAGAGGCGATACAGGAATGTTACAAAGACGCCGCCAGTATATGACAGGGACAAGTATTCCATTGTGCCAATCTTCAGGAGCTGTTTCAAGTTTATTTGATAATTATAAAAAGAAGAAGAGAACTTATTGTTGTTTCATAGTTTATACTATTTAAACCGCTGAGATTAACAAATCAAGAGAAAGACATGAAAAGGGAATTGTTGAAGCATCCCTAATGGATAAAAAGTGATGAAAGAATATATCGCAGTTTGTTCTTCTGGAGCACTACACTCCCACCGTATTGAAGTTTACCCCGATCACCAACTTTAACCTATATTATGAAGACAATAATGATCACCAACGTTAACCTAGATTATGAAGAAAATTAATGTAATGCAGCCAAATCATAAATGATTGTTAATAAAAGTTTCCCTTGTGGGTCCTACATGATTTCTTCTCATAATTCTTTATAGAACATCATTTACAAAATTTAATGAAATATTCATGATCTTTTTCAAAAAATATCTCTTTCTTTTTTTCTAGTGAAAATATGGTGAAAAAATAATTCTCATTTCTTAACTGGATTAAACAAAAGTATTTATTTTTTAAAATATATAAAAGATACATGTGCGTGCACATCCCATTTCTTTAATATATGCCAGAATCGAGCCCTTTGGCATCTGCCGCAGGCCTTAGCAGTCTTATACAACAAGTTAAGCTTACATTAATTTTCAAATAGAATCTCCATGCTTCTTCTTCTTCTATTTAATTGTCATGTATTTCAAACATAATCAAATTAAATTTACAATCCCACCTTTTAGTTTTAGTGTGTGTTTGGATAGATTTTTAAAAAATATCTTATAAAAAAAAGAGTTTCTGGATATTTTTTAGAAAATAATTTTTAGAAAAGAGTTTATAAAAGAAAAAAGGTGGTTCTGGATAAATGAGTATTTAGATAGTTATTACTAAAATGACTTTTGTAATTAAAAAATTACTAAAAATAGTATAATTTTATTAAAAGTATGAGAGAGGAGAAATGGTGAAAAAGAGAGAGGAGAAATGATATATAGTTGAAAAGATAGAAGAGAGATGAGATGAGAGATAGTAGAAAAGACATAGGAGAGAGAGTGTAAGAAAAAGTAAGGGTAAAATAGTAATTGAGTAGTCTATAAGCCCTTTTAATATTCCAAAAGCTACTCTGACTAGTTTATCTGAAATTATAATTTTAAACTATAGTTTGATCCAGAAATCTTTTTGGACAGATATAACTATTTATTTTTAAAAAAATTAAACTGAAGTTTAAATAATTTTTTTTTTTAAAATTTAGGTTTAAGAGTTTCCTAAATAGACC
The DNA here is from genome assembly GCA_037074615.1 of Leucaena leucocephala. Lineage (NCBI taxonomy): Eukaryota > Viridiplantae > Streptophyta > Magnoliopsida > Fabales > Fabaceae > Leucaena > Leucaena leucocephala. The sequence goes on along the minus strand of CM073546.1, from coordinate 2,218,579 downwards.
TTTAGTTCTGTGCCATTATAGATATAACTATTGACATTTTTTTTTGGTACAAAAATTTTTAGAAATGGGTTGGGCTCACCCACGATCCAAGGGCAAGGCGAAGTCTCCCTTCCTCTTAGGTGATACCAATGTCGGGCAGGGCGAGCCGTCTATTACCCTAAGGCATAAACCTAAACATCTAAGAGTTAGAATATCTTCCCAAATACCATAACTGGAATCACAATAAAGTGATATTTCCCATGTTCTCCTGTGGACATTTCTAAATAAATGGGTGCGTCTCATTGAAGTTTGTCTAACCCATTGCCACGGGGTCATGCTCATTGATTGGGCCGGGCTGATGGCTTATTTGTCCATGTAGCCCTTGATTTTGTGAGACCAAAAACAAGACTGCCCTCTGACATTTTTTATTTATCTTTTTACCACTTGTTTAGATTAGTTCTGGAAAATTAATTTTATGCCGTAAAAATTAAATATGTAAAAAAATTGTCTTATAAAACGTAAAAGTAATAATAAAAAGGTGATTTTTTTGTATCCAAATAGTCAGACTGCTGAGTTCCAAAATTCTTTCCCTTCCATTTTCTCTTCATTACAAAACTGCCCTCAGTTTATGAGTTGAGCTTGCAAGTTTGGAATCAAGCGTCGAAACCGCGTTTTGAAGCGACCAAGACACGCCCCCTATAATCGTATTCTGCAAGACGGCCTTTAGAAAAAATCTCTAATAACGTGGCGCCGCAACGGAACACTGAACGCTTCATATAACTAAACACTCTCGAGTAGTCTCCGTGCGTTTGGGCGGCAACATCCCGCGAACAAAATGGAGAAGGCCAGAAACGTGGTGGTTTCAGCTCTACAGTTTGCCTGCACTGACGACGTCTTAACCAATGTCGCCACCGCCGAAAGGTGGTCCTTACCCCCTTTATTAGAATCTGTTCGGATCTAAATTTGTTAGTCTCATATGCCCATGTTTGGAACTCACTTTTGTCTGATCATCTTTCCTTACAGCTCTAATCCCCACTCTGAATGTCCAGAAAGCTTAACTTGATGACACGTATAGAAAATCTTGAGCTATCCGCGATGAACGATTTCAACTTTAGCTTTTCCACGATCTCAACACCGCTCAATTTTTACAGATTGTGTCAATCTTCTTATGTTTAATATCACTGCTTTCTGCAACAGCAAAAACTATGGTCTTTCTCTATGGAATCCAAATGACAACTTTCTTAAAGGCGAACTACTTCGTAGAAGTTTGATAGTTAAACAATGATTTGAACAAAACTTGAGGAATCCATGTTAAGTTCGTGCAAAATTCTCCTGACAAATCTTGGGCCAGTTTCTTTTCTAGAATCCAATTTCTGGTTCCAGTTTAAAATTGTTTATAGTTGGGCTAGTTTCTCGAGCAAATCAGTTCAACTCATTGCGCATATAGCAATCCTGGAATATTTGCAAATGCTTTGCAATAGTTCTTGCTGCAAGCGATCTAGCATTCTGCTCCTGTTCTTCGTCCAGGAACAGGAACCTCAATTTTAAGTTTCCTGGCCGCGATGTTTAGAAACACTTCGATATTATGGGTTCTGTGACATTTAGATGCTTAAAAAAAGTACCTATAGTTCTATCTAATGGGTTGTGTCTTTCTGACGCTACTTCTTGCGGTTCTTTTTCTTTTCCATTTGATTTTCAATCACGAGGTAAAAAATTACTGTAATAATAATGACAATATATATATATATATATATATATGTATATATGGGTGTCATTTGATGCTTTTGGCTCTTCTGTGCAGGCTAGTTAGAGCTGCTCATAAAAAAGGCGCAAATATTATTCTTATTCAGGTGTGTATATCTTGAATGCGGGCTGTCTAGCTCTTGCATTCTCCCTACTTATTTTACCCTGTTATAGAAATTCTAAAACACCGCATCTTTTGTTGAATTCATATATTTTGTTTATAAGTGAAAGGTTCGTGGTTCATAATTATTTCATGAAGGGATTATCTTTGGTATGTAATCTGTCTCTTTTGTGGCTTTTATAAATGCCATTGTTCTCTTATTGGACTGGAAAAGACGAGGGAAATGTTTGCATAACATTTGCGGACCTCATAGTGTGAAATTCTATACAGTGGCAGTATAGACATTGTGGTAGACTCATTACTTTTTATGGTTATTCCATTCCTAATGGGTTGTTGATTAGTTCATCCTCATGAATGACTGTAGGAACTCTTTGAAGGTTATTACTTCTGTCAGGCACAGAGAGAGGATTACATTCAAAGAGCTAAGCCTCATGAAGCCCATCCAACAATTCTAAGGTTCACAGAAGAACTGGCTTTTGTAGTTTTGTTCTCAGTCAATGTTGGCATTCCATTTTGTCTTGAATCATATATGGTCCTTTTTTAAGCCTTTAATGGACAGGAACAAAATTTGAATTTGACTTTAATGTGAAATCATTTTGTAGTTAATCATTTTTTTCATTTCAATTCGCATGCTATAGGATGCAGAAACTTGCTAAAGAGTTAGGTGTAGTCATACCTGTTAGCTTCTTTGAGGAGGCAAACAATGCGCATTATAATTCAATAGCCATTATTGATGCTGATGGGACTGATCTTGGGGTCTATAGAAAGTCACACATCCCAGATGGACCGGGTATGAAACTTTGAGGTTGTTTGTGCATAATTTAGCATCTAAACAACTTAAATCGATAACCTTTTCTACAGGTTACCAGGAAAAATTCTATTTTAACCCAGGTGACACAGGCTTTAAGGTGGGCACCAAAGATAAACGTTATCAATATTTACTGCTTTTAGTGGCTTGTTTTTGGTTTATGGTTTCTGGGACGATCTTGTAACATTTAATGTCTTTCAAAACAGGTTTTCCAGACTAAATTTGCGAAGATTGGAGTTGGTAAGACGGTGCAATTACTTTGATCGTTCACAATTTGTTCTGCCAGATGGAACTTCGCTGAGGATACAGGAGATTGAATCTGACAATTATTATATTTTTCCTTTAATTTCCTTTAATGCCAGCTATCTGCTGGGATCAGTGGTTTCCAGAGGGAGCACGGGCAATGGTTCTTCAAGGTGCTGAGGTTTTGTTTTATCCTACGGCTATTGGGTCCGAACCTCAAGATGAAGGGCTTGACTCCCGTGATCATTGGAGGCGGGTTATGCAAGGACATGCCGGGGCCAATTTGGTAGGTTTCGTAGATCACTTGACATGCTTAACAAATATTTCTTTGACATGTACATCAATGTTTAAACAGGATAGGGATTTTCAAATACCTGAAAAAATTAAGGAAACCATGCAGTAAATACTACTTAAGTATTTGCTTTCTTGAGCAACATTTGTTTGGGATTCCTATGTTATTTGGGATCATTGGTTTTTATGCAGCCCATTGCTAAACCACTCCTGAAAATATCCATGCCAAACTTTCCAAGCTATTGAATAAGATAATTCTGGAATTTACAGGTGCCTCTTGTGGCTTCAAATCGAATAGGAAAGGAGATAGTTAAGACTGAGCATGGGAAAAGTGAGATTACATTTTACGGAAACTCCTTTATCGCAGGTAGTTATTCTGAATTTTGCTTTAGTGCATGGAAAAGTGCCTTAATCCCTGGCTAATGAAGGAATGGGGTCTTTCAATGAAAATTGATCAGCTTTCAACTCTTGAATCTTGATCATGTATTTTCTTGCTCTGTAGCCCCCTTGTCTCCTTGTTCATGATAGTTCAATCAGTTCAATTTGATTTCTTAGGAATTTAGCTGCAGATATAACTGTTCTGAATCTTGTTTACTCTTTGCTTCAATGAACAGGACCTACCGGAGAAATTGTTTCAGCTGCTGATGATAAAGAAGAAGCTGTTCTTATTGCTGAATTTGACCTGGACAAGATAAAATCAAAGCGACATTGTTGGGGTGTATTCCGAGATCGCCGGCCAGACCTATATAAGGTTCTTCTGACACTAGATGGCACCAATCCTGTTCTGTAAAAAAGAAATATTTTACTCTTAACTCTTATGGAATTATGTATGGGACGTTTTACTCCTGTAAAAGCCTCCACAAAATGTATTATCATCAATAATGAGGATGAACAAAGAATATTATCTATCAGTCCAGTGTAATTCAATAAATATGTAGACTTGAAAGCCATTCAGCCAAGTATTCGGATATTCCGCAGTAGATCTTTTACTTAATATGATTAATTTGATCTCAAGCCGTGTGTTTTGTGCATGTTAATAGTGTTGTAGATTGCTGTTTACACCACAAAAGATTAGTCAATTGGCTTAGATATGTGAATTGTGAAGCATGAGCCTGCAGATAGATTTATTTGCCGTGTTATTGCCTCCATATGAAGATCTTATTGTAATCAGAAATGTTGTTTTCTTCCTTTTTGAAAGTATATTTCAATATTATCAAATGGATTTTTTTTTGTAAAATAAAATCTATATATCCAACTGGGTCCAGTCTGCTTTTATTGTGGAAAAAACTTTGTCCACTTGCCTTCTTTAATTTACAAGGTTAAAAGTTTTATAAAGAAGATGCCCAGAACAGAAAGATGAAAAGAGGAACAGGGGCAAAAAGATCTTGTATTCCAGCTGCCATACTCGTGAGAAAAATATCCTTTTATTTGTGGACAAATAGATGCCGTATTTCTTCCAAGAACAGTTATGTAACACAAATTGCAGCAGCAGACACAAATGACAGTAAAAAAAACTTTTGATTTACATTGACCCAAGTTAAACCATGCCAGATTACACAGGATGACCTTTTATTGAATCTATGCTACAACCCTCTTTCAAGCTGTAATTTATGGGTAATTGGTTATTACTAGTTTGTTCTAGGTTTATCTAGCCTACTTCTCATGAAGTTTTAAGCCTGAAAATCATATCACTTCTGGAAGGAACACGAGGAATATGATGTTGGGACGTGCAGTTCATGATTGAACTGCAAAATATCGAAGGGAAAAATGAAAAGACGAAATTTTCAAATGAAAATGAATTATCATCTCTCTCTCTCTTTCTCCTAGCATGAAAGTGAATTGAAAGTGATTTTCCACCCACACTTCACCCTTCTCCAAGCAACAATTTAGAAGGATTTTCATGTTAATATAGGAATCGATAAGTATTATGAATAAAGTAACAGATACATTTCAACGATCATTCAAGAATAAATATGAGAAGACAAGTAAACACACGGTAACCAGGATTCATTACAATCTAGTGTATTCATAGATCCTGGGAAATAAACGAAGTAATACAATAAACACTTAACAATCAAACAAAATTTACAAGGCCACAAATGTTTATAGAATAAGTTTACTCCGTCATGGTTGTGCTTGTTTCACCGCCATGGTTCTGCCTTCTCAGATTTTGAATTTATGCGATTCAGTTTACCAGTTCGCTTAGTTTTCTCAACAGTTGTTGTTCCTTGGTTTGAGGATTGTTGGTCTCTGGTTTTCTTGGATCCCTTTCTTGAATTTGAATTGCTTGATTGCCCTGTCTTGTTCTTCCCAACATTTCCTTTAGGTGGATACTCACAATACAAATCCTCATTAGATACTGGGTTTTCAGAAGAGGTTCCCAAACTGCCAGATTCTGCTCCAGTTAAGCTAGTATCTTGGAGGGAATCAGAGGCACGATTAGTTTCTGAGGCAGTTTTTTCAGTTGTTAGGGCCTGAGCCTCTTCATTATCTTTAGCAGAATCTGGCTGGCAGAATTGTATAGGGCTATGGTGACTATTATTAACACCAGAGGGCTCTAAGTAAAAACCAGGTGAAGATTCTACTATGGAATCCTTTCTTTCACGCAGCGTCCTTAGTATCAGAGTCTTCAAGAAGTTCATCACTTGAACTGCATACATCAATGCAGTCAAAGGGTCGGCCATCTGCATTCAGAAAGTCAGAATTCTGTCACTGACATATTGTCCACACCATCAAATTTAGAATTAAGAACCTAGAGGAACGTACCTGAGTCATGTTTGGGGCAAAAACCATTGCAATGTTGCGTGCATTCATCTTATTCAGATGTTCATATTGGACAACGTCAGCCATGAGATTGATTGCCCAGTCCAAGAGGGAAGCTTCAGTGGGAGGTAGATTCCTTGCTAATTCAGCACACTCCTCTTCAGTTTGGCTTTCCATTACTTGCTCAGGTGATAAGGAATCCAGAACGCCTATTGGCAGTTCCCTAAACCAAGCCTTGGTAATGTTCAAGAAATATCAAACCAATTGTTAGATTAACTGCAAACTAAGCACTAAGCAGATAGCAAATTGCAGAAACTAGTCCTGAATATCATAAATGCTAAGGGCAGATTCATTCACCTATACAATATCTATTTCAATAGAAACGATATTTGAAAAAATGCAGCAGAGGAGAGGAATAAAAGGCAATTTGAGTTGTGATTTTATACCTTGATTAGTCCTGCTAAGCAATGTACATCAATCCCTTCAGGGACCACACCCCTGTTTAATTGCTCCCTAACATATTCCTCTTGACTATTGTCTGCGTTAATTCTGAATATGCCCTCTGCCTGCACAAGTAAATTTAACATTTCATCCAGACACAATTTCATTGGCAAACAGTTGTAACTTAAAAACAGTGTCTAGAGCAGATAATACAAAGCAGTTGAGCTGGACAGTCCATTTTTTTTATACCATTTTCTGATCATATTACAGGTATCCAGTTTCAGGATTCATGGCTGTCTCTCACAATATGTGTCTCTTCTAAAATTAAAATTTAAAACTAAGAGAGATCTAAGAGAACCTTATACTACTAGATATAGTGGAACAAGGATAGTCATTTTATGGCTATTTTATGCATAATGTTTCTAGTAGTTAAAAAGTCTGCATGAGAAGAAGCTGAAAAATAGAAAGAAAAAAAAGAGAGTGATATTGGTTAAAACCTGCAAACCTCCTTCACTATACAGGCGTCTTTGGATTAACAACAGAATAGTTGGCACACTGTTCCCTCTGGAGTCAAACGATAACTGCATGGATTCTGTTGAAACTCCAAAAACAGTTGCACTACATGGGACAATTCAAATAAATAATTAGAGTACTGATTGTATGAAGAATCAGCAAAAATAAATTATCTATAAAGGAATCCTAATTTAGTTAACATTCAGATGTAAATAGACTCACATAACCAACGATTAAAAACAAGAAATGGAGTCATTAGTTTATTTGTATGGGCAAGATCAAGCATGGAAGATGTATGTTAAATATAGAAAGAGAAAGGAAATGAGGATGTGATCCTTATTCCAAAAAAAATAAAACTAAAACTGGATAAACATTATTTTATGATAAGTTGATAACAAAAACGTATTGGACCTTAAATATCTTATTTTTTTGGGCATTAACGAGATTATCAAGCAGGCAAAAATATTCAACAGCATAAATCTGCTCATATTTTCATAATCCTCTGCACGCTACTAAATTAAGTATAGTGCTTGCATGTTTAAATTAGTATTCGCAAAATTTAAATTTTCACGAATTAAAATTGGGATACCGCCCTGCGAACCCATGGACAATTTACAATACGTTTCAACTAAACTAAATGTAAGAGAAATTATTAACTTCTGAACTCAAAAGTCAAAACCTTATGCAAGGTACTAAAAATTTTGTCACTAAATCGCACTTAGTAATTTGAAAATTTCGATTTTCCTATAAAAGGGAAATAAATCAAAAGCCTGATCAGAATTCAAGGTAAAATAGATGGATAGACCCATCAATTATTACATGGGCCACAAAATGATTTTCAAATTAATTTAAACTCCCTGATCCAATCATCAAGAGTCAAGACGCACACGACGTGCGTATCCAACCTACATATCACTTTTGACAAAAACGGAAAACAAACAAAAACTCGTGGTGCTGGGAATTGCGTCTTTGCCAATTCAAAACCGTTAATTCAGAAACTTTATATAAACGCTATCACAAAAATATTCAACCGGATTTTCTCCCTATGAGAAAAATAAAATGAGTCCTTTTGAATAAATTGTAATTATTCAAATCATTTCAGAAACAAACAAAATACACCTGCCTCATTAACTCCTCACTCGTAAATTTTTCTTCACATGAACAAAGATAAAAATAATAATATTCATCTGCCTCATCAAAAGAATACGATATACATGAATAGACAATGGAGAACTGAAAAAGGGAGTGCGTAGCGTACCTAGCACTGGGAGGCCTTCTGGGCACTTCAGGTTCGAATTCGTCAGGCAAACCCAAGAAGCCATTGAACCTATCAAATGTGACGTGCGCAACATGGCGCACGTTAGTTGGCCATCCGATCTCCATCGCTAGCAGAGGTCCCTCCTGTTACTAGTCTTACAAGCAATCAAGGATTTGCCGAAAAGCGTCCAAAGAAGCGCCGAGAGAGAGAGAGAGAGAGAGTTGTTGGGTCCGGTACGTCGTGTTTAATCCCTGTCCTTGATTCAGCTTCTCAGTGTCAGAATACGTAGCGGTATCACAACCACCCTCCTCTGCGTTCCCTGTTGGAGGAAGATGAGAATGGCATCAGTGGGAGAAGAGGGAGAAGAATGGGAAGGGTGGTAATGAAGGGGCTAGGTCATGGCTGGCAATGAAAAGGGACTTTTCTTAAAATATAAAAAACCGGAGAGCCCAAAAACGCTTGAGAGATATTGTGGACTACGAAAACGATAATGAAAGGGAAAGGTTTGTTGATTTGTTCAGCAATGGGAAATTCACTGTGAGGGAGAGGGGAGGAATGAAGATGGAGTTGATTTGAAGCAAAAGGGTGAGGAGAGAATAATGTGGGACGTGAGCATCATTAACTGAATTTTTAAAATTAGTTATGTGTTGCGTGTTGTGGTGCATTGAGCAAGCAATGACGGAGGCGCGTCTCAGAGAGAGAGAAAGAGAGAGACTGAAACAAAATAGGTGGGAAATGGATTGAGAGCGAGGAAACTTAGAATTGGCGATTCAATCTCAGCTTGAAAGAGTAATAATAATATAATAATATTCAGTTTGGTGGAGCTTCAGGTTGGTCGCCTCATATACGGTACACTCTTCATTAGTGGCAGTAATCTTTTATTCCAAGCTTCAAACTGAGGACTCGGGATCCTTGTACATAGTACAGTAATCTGCTTGGACCATGGTTTTTAATTTAATAAAGGTTATAACTCTTTTTGAGATTTAAAAGAAGAAGGGTATTTATTCTTTTCAATAAATACGATTTTTTAGAATTTAATTTGTGTTTTTCTCTCTATAATATAAGGCTACTTATCATTTTAACTAACAATATAGTAATTTTGGATCATAGTTATCGGCATTGTTGTATTCTTCCAATACCATATTTTCAAACTTTATTTGCCAGTCAAAAAGCTTCATTTATTCAGGAGATACCAAAGTTTAAAAGAGATAAAAATATCTAGAAAATAAGCTCTTGTACCAAATAAAACAGGTCCCAAATGGGCCGGCAAACCCCCCCCCCCCCAAAAAAAAGTGTTTCTGAGAGTTTTGGGAATATATATATATATATGGCAAAGTATTTTTTTTTCTTCTTTTCAGATTGGAGTTATTCATTGATTATCCAAGGCGTTTGTAATTTGAGTAACGACTAGAATTTGATTATCATTTGGTTTCAAAGATATATATATATATATTAACAAAGTAAACCATTTGAATAAAAGAAGGGAGGGGGAATCATGAAAGGGACTCATAAAATTCATAAGAATATAATAAATACTTCCTAACCCTGTTTCTTCTGATCACTTGGAAACTAAAAATATGGATTTGACTTGTTCTTAATAATGTGCTAACTACCATATATATACCTTTGTCAATGTCTTGAGTATTCTTTACATAAGAGGTATCCAAAAATTATCCAGTATACTTTGAGATCACACCAAATCAAATATTGTATATATCGATCTAAACATAATAATACCTTTAGTAAGGCGAATTAAGTTTTTTTAGATAGATTAAATAAACTAATTAAATTAATTAATTATAACTAATATATATATTAATTTACTAGTTTAAATATATTGAGAAGTAATATAATATAAATTTATATTGAGAAATTATAATTTATTAATTTATTTTAAAAAGTCAAGTAGTTATTATAATTATAACTGAATGAAGTATTAAAATACTATGGAGGCATGTTTACTGTCATGGTCGGCAAAATTTGCCTGTGTAGGATGCATGGTGCCATGCATGCATGATTGGCAGATGAAATGGTGTTAAATTTGAGAATTTGATTCGATGGGGATTAAGGTGAGTTAAGAAATATAGGAATGATTTAGATAAGATGGATCGAAAGCTTATATAGATGTGGGCGCGTACGTGTAATGGGAGTATATGGTCATGGCATCTCACTAGCGGATTAGAATAGAAACGTTAGCGGTAAAAGGAAGAGAAATGGATTGAATAATTAGGTACGTTGTTAGCCAAGTGATAAAATAAAGTTGGCGGAGAGCTTTTCATTATTCTGCGTTTGAAAAACATGAAGAAGTGGATGGGAGTGATATCTGGTGTTTTTTTTTTTTTTATGGCAGATAGATGCGATAACAAAAGCAAGAATGAATAACCATGGATAATAACACTATTGTTTTTTTGGACATAGATTAACGATAGTGCGTTATTTCCCTTGCATTGCAAGTCAAGTTACTAACTTTCAAATGGAAGACGAGTAGACAGCTAGGATCCTCACAATGCTCGCAATTGAGGACTTTTCAAAGAAGGTCAGCCAGTAGTCAGGTAGTACGAAGTTCTGTTAAAAAGAACCGGAAAATTGAAAGAAAATATTTCATGAAATTCCCTTCCTTATAAACTTTTTTATTAATAATATATTTAAAAATTTATTAATTAATAATAGAGCATAATAATATCATATGAAAAAAATTATTGATTTTAAAAAGAAGAGCATGAATAGTTTACTTTGAGTGATATTTTTATGTGATACTAATTAGGTTTGATATATTAAAAGATGTTAGGTTCTTGTAATAAAATAAATTTAAATTTAAAATTTTATAAAAAAAATAATTTAATATCTAATAATATTATCTCGGATAACTATATACACACAGATAAGTATTCCACTTTGATTAACATGACTTGACTACTACACCTGTTCGGTGGCGTCTGGATACTAGCGGGGATATCATTTTGGGTCTACCAAGAGTTCATTACACGAAAACTCTCCCGCCTACCATGCACTTTTATTTATTAAAAAAAATAAAACATGGGATCAATTTAATTCATAAATAATATATATATGTCTCTTCTTCAATGAAGAAAATAATATTATTACATTTGAAATTAAAAAGCCCGAATTAATTCATTTTTTTTAAAAAAAAGTAACAACGTCAAAAATGTACTAATCAACTCTTATTTTACATTTTAATTATTCTTATATATATATATTTATATTACAGAAAATCAAGGCACGGACAATGTAACTTTTACTCACATTTAGTTCTTCCAAGAAATTAATATATTTATAATTTGAATTTCCTCATACTAAATATAGGCAGCAAAATACATTCTAATCCAAGTCAGCATCTCAATTTTTTTACGTGGCAGACTATGAGTGGTACAACTTATGTGTTGAGTTCCACCTGGTCAGCCCGTTTGTTCCTCGAGAAACCGAGCAACAAGAGCAAGAAGAGAGTTTCAGAAAACGGAAGTGACGACAGATCGGGCCGTCGAGCTCGATTCCCATACGGTCTGCGTACATTGAACGATCTGCATTTCTCTCTCCCTTGAAGCCATGGCAGTGAGGGCAACCGTCTTGCGTTTCCCGATTGACCCTGATGCCCAGGAGGGCTCGGGTTTACCATGGGGAGTGACGGTGACGCCCTTCGCGGCCAAGGACGAAAACGGTCAAGCTCCGGTGTATGGATCTGATGGACACCTCTTGCCCCGATGCGAGAATTGTTGGGCATACTTCAATACTTACTGCGAGCTCGAACAGTGGGCTTGGAGTTGCTCACTCTGCGGCACCCTCAATGGCCTGTCATCCAAGGCTATCACTCGATACTCTCACCCACAGTCTTGTGCCGAGATGATGTCTTCCTTCATAGATCTTGAATTGCTGGGTAGGTGACCTTATGGCGATTTTCACCCATTAACTGGAAACTTTGCGGCATCATAGTAAAATAAACGGAATTCTTATCCAATTACTTTTATATGCCTCAGATGTTAGTTGTTGCATATATTATTTCTTGGCAGCACAGCAAAACATTAAACTTGAAGTGGATTTTGTTCCCTCAGTTTTTGTCTCGTCCATTCGCAAATGTTTATAGCACACTATGAGACTTCACGCTGTTTAGATCGCTCACTCGTTTTCTGTTGCAGAGGAATCATCAGAGGAAGCAGCAATGCAAGCTCGTCCAGTCTATGTTGCTGCTGTTGACTTGTCCGGTAAGATTTTAGTGGTTAATAAATGGCTACTTCATTTTGTAATATTTACATCACAGCGTGTTTACTTCATTAAGAATGGGGGTGGTTCAACATGATTGCTTAGTTAAGAAATTTGCACCTTGGGTATTTAACTGCAATTTTTTGCATTGCCGTGCCCGTGGCTGGATTGATTTCCATTCACCACGTCAATAGGTAGTCTTGGTACCTGAATATGCACCTTAGATTAATACTGAACTCAATGTAAGTGTAAAATCAGTGAGATATTTAGTGGATATGCTAGCATGCTTTGTTGCTTATTTTGATTTTATTTTATTTTTTGGTGTCGGTTGAAGAATCAGATGACTACACTGTGAATTTGGCTCCAATGTCTTAGCTGCTTTAAGCATGAGGACGCGTCTGAGATCATGGGTTCAAAATACCCCAAGCCTGATGTATGCGAGTAATAAAAGGAATAAAATCCCTTTGATGAAGGAAAAAAGGATTCTTCAGAATTGGCTGTTTTCAAATGCTTTTTGTGTGGACATTCAGACATCTAAAGGTTACAAGGAAATGCTTTCACTTTGATGTTCTAAAATGAAAAGTATTCTTTAGACATTGGCTGTTTACAGATTCTTATTTAATTTCTTTTAACTGAAAACCTATTGGCTTGTTTTTTGTGCTTCTTCTATCTGTTTAAATCCTTGGTCATCTCACTGCACAGCCCTTTGGAGGCTTCTGAAAAAATGATATTGGAATTTAAGGTAAGTGGGCAGAGGAAATTAACCTTCTGAATTTTAGATTTCGCTTGTTGCTTCAAGCATCTCAGATTTCTAGGGTTGCAACTTGCAACATAGCATGTTGCTCATTCATTGATTTGATAATTGTTGAAGTTCTAATTTAAATAATTGTACTGATGTAGCAGTCAGTAAAGGAGGTTATGTGTTTCTTAGCCCTACTTTTGTAGAATGAAAATGGCATATCTACAGAAGTCTAGTTTAACTTCTGAAATTGCATAAAGGGGGAATTTAATATGATTTGGATTCCCCCGTGCCCCCCCCCTCCATATACTCTTCTTGTCTATTCCTCATCTATCTGATTCTCCATAGAAGTCTTCAAGATGTTCAATATAAAACTAGATTCCCTACGTATTTTTCTTATTGTGTCAATAATATGTATTATGTGTTCTCCTGCAGCTTCAGAGGAGTTTCTAGATCTCATTAAAAGCGCTTTGCTGGCAGCTTTGGAAGGTTAACATCTGGATCTAACTGTATTTTCCTTTCCTTCATAAAGTTGAACCTTTAGAAGTTGGTTCTTAATTATTATTTTTGGTTTGCAGCTCTTGCTCCTGGTTCACTTTTTGGGCTTGCTACCTTCAGCCACAAATTAGGGTTGTATGATGTTCAAGGTCCCATACCTGTTGTAAAAAATGTTTTCATTCCTCCTGATACAGAGGGAACCTTATCAATTGAGCTTGAAGATGTCATGCCCTTGTTACAGTTTTTGGCTCCTGTAGGTTAATAATATGGATTTTTCCCTACATTTTTCCGAGTTGTTTTCTCATTCTGAAATGCAGTTATTATATATAGGTAAATTTTGATTCCAGTCTAAAATCTATAATTTTATTGCAGGTGGAAACTTGTAAGGAGCGTATTGCATCTGCCCTTGAGACACTTAGACCAACAACTTCATGGGAGAGAACCACAGTAGCAGGTCAAGGAATGGATGGTGTTTTTATAGGTGGGCGTGGTTTTGGGATGGCAATGGAAGCTCTTTTCAATTACCTTGGATCCGAATATGGAAACACCTTTGCTTTAGGTGTGCATGACCAAATTCAAAGCTCACCATCTATGTTTTAGTTAATTTGTTGTTTTCATGATCATTATACTTACTCTTATAAAGGCTCCAAGTAATTCTTGTTTCTGTTGGGTACTGCTGCAGCTAGAGTTTTTGCCTTCTTGTCTGGTCCTCCTGATTATGGAGCAGGACAATTGGATACAAGAAGATATGGTGAGCAATATGCTAGCAAAGGAGAGGATGCAGACCGTGCCTTACTCCCTGAGCAGACACCGTTCTATAAAGATCTGGTATTATACTTATGTTTATGTTTATTTTATCTTCTATTTGTGAGAAGTGGAAGAATTGACCTGTGTATTACAGGCTTCTGTTGCTGTTCAAGCAGGTGTCTGTGTAGACATATTTGCTGTAACAAATGAGTACACAGATTTGGCATCCCTAAAGTTCCTGAGCATTGAAAGTGGGGGTTCTTTATTATTATATACAAGTACTGAGGATTCAACTTTGCCCCAGGACATGTAAGTTCAGGTCTCTTCTGGTAGCATAATATTCCCATCCATTACTTGCCTTGGCTTTAAAATTATCTTAGTTGCTTAATTGGTAGATTTCCTCCTATCATTCCTCCTAGATTTCTTCTACTCTTGAGAAGTTATGAATATCTCTCCAGATGTGAAGTAACAGTCCATGTATTACCTAAGTGTCAAGTATTTATGTCTTATTGAACAGTTGTCTAATACCTCGAAGGCAGTTAGTGGCTTATGTGTCAGATTATTCTGGATGGTGTGGAAGTAGATATAAGTGTGATGTATTGTGAAGTAAACTGTGATGAATTATTCAGGAACTTTTCGGGACTTTACTTGGCTTTGTTGATTATGAATTAGATTCTTAATTTAATAGATTAATAAACAATTCCCTCCTCTGTTATCATTTCCCACTTCACCAATCCTTCTTTCTACGAGACCCTCAAAACAACCTGTACACTAATCCTATATTTTTCCGTTAGTTCCTCACCAGTTCCTACTCAGAATTAATTTAGATATTTTTTTTGGGAAAATAATGTTTAGTTTTGCAGAGATAAAATTGATTGGTTGTAGTTTCTTGGAGATTTGACTTTGGGTGACTATACTTGATCTTCTCATTTTGCAGGTTTCGGATGCTGAGTCAGCCATATGCTTTTGGTTGTGTTCTACGATTAAGAACATCAACTGAATTTAAACCCGGCCATTCTGTAAGTCTGTGATATTGGATAAAATTTTCAAATTACAATTTCTTTCATCTACTTGTAGATTAATGCATTTTTTATATTGCAGTATGGTCATTTTTTCCCAGATCCACAATATGAAAATGTTCAGCACATCATTTGTTGTGACTCTTATGCCACATATGCCTATGACTTTGAGTTTGAGAACAACGTTGGATTTTCGAGGTACTAATAAGTCTGACTACCACCATAATATTGTACTTACTGGCTTGAATGCTTGCAAACTTTTGAAACTTGAGAAAACCTGAATATATTTTCCATAAATTACACACTTTAGTCTAGGATGTGATATTAGTTCTGCTCTGCTACCTCTTGTCATTTTAGTTGACTGCTCAATTTACAGGACATAAGAGAATATAATGCTTTTCTAGATACATTTCTTGTTCTGATTAAAGTCTATTGCCACTTGTTAACAGGCATGGATTAGAAGTTCCTACGCTTCAGATTGCGTTTCAGTACACAGTAGTGGTTCCTCCTGAAGAACTTTCCAGTTCAGGAACGGCTTCTACTAGTAGGTGTGGTAAATCCAGTATAGAATATATTTTCTTTTATTGTTTACATCTTCTCCTATTGAAATAAATTAATGTTTTTCCTGCTACCTAAAATAGGTGCAGTCCAATTAAATCTTGTAGCCAAATTCATTTTCTTTTAGTTTGTTCTTGTGATTCAAAAAGTTATGTATATTCTGAGCTTGTACCTTATTCCTTGAACCTTTAGTTTATCCTCCAAGACTTTCAAATATTTATCAATTACCAAGATCTTACTAAATGCAGATGTTGAAGTCTACATTCTTGCTGACAGGGATACTTGATGGACATTTTGCTTATTTTGTTTTTTATCTATAACAATAGCCTTACCTACTAGTTGAATATGTTGAAAATGGGAAGTCTGACAAGTCATAATATAATGTTATCTTTTTTCTGGCTTTTTTTCTGTGTTCCTCCGTTACTCATAGATAAGGTTTCAACCCTCATTTTCTGCCACCATCTGTAAATAATTTTCTTTCTGCAAGATGGATTTCAGTGTGTTGGCAATTGATGCAGAACCAAGCATTCCCTTAAGCGTCGACTGAGGATTCGGACTTTGCAGTTCAATGCTGCTCAGAACATGCATGAACTTTATGATGGTGTTGATCCTGAAGTTGTGCTATCTTTGCTTGTTCACAAGGTGAATTTTTAGCTTGCCCAATTCTCTTAATCCCTTGGAATAATGCTTACAACCCCCTTCCTTTTCCTCTTTCTTGAAAAGTTGAAGTTGTGCTAACTTTGCTTGTTCACAAGGTGAATTTTGTACTTAACTGCCCCCACCGCAAAAGTTAAATGTTTGTTCATTATAATTTCCTAACTTGTTTTTAATCTACATACAAACTGTTTTTAATAATAATAAGTGGTCTTCCTTGTTTCTTTTACTTTTTAGATATATGATTTCCCTTGTCTTCTTGAGCTCAAATCATTAAAATAGGACTATAAAAAATAATTGTATGGGAATATATATATATATATAAAGGCACCTAAATTATTCGTTATTCCTCAACTCTGGCACTGACTGAGCAAGCTACATGTGACTTTATATCCATAATCTTGCTTTTGTACTTTTGAGAAACAAATCTTATTCGCACCAATACTTTTCCAATGGATGCAATTATTCTGCAGGTCATATTAGCTTCTTTGAAGGAAGGAGTTCGCGAGGGCAGGGTGTTACTTCAAGATTGGCTAGTGCTCCTTACAGCCCAGTACAATGATGCTTATAAACTTGTTCAGTATGGGAGTGGAAGCTCCATAAGTTCTCAGATTGATGTTTCATTCTCCCAATGTCCACAACTGCAGCCTCTTCCCCGCCTAATTTTTTCTCTCCTTCGTAATCCTCTTCTTCGCTTTCATGAGGAAGGCGTTCATCCAGACTACCGTATCTATCTGCAATGCCTTTTCAGGTAGCTGGTGCTCACAGATCTATTTGAGCAGTGAAAATTGCAAAATCATACCATAAATGTCTGGATGGGAGTTGAATGCATCTGCAGATAGATATTGAAATTGAATATCAAGTGAAACAGCAAAAGCTAAAGGGGCATATTTACAAGTGACTTGTACTTCTACCTTTGAATATTGAATTTTCTTGTACTTCGACCATTGAATATTGGCTTTTTTTCCTCAAGAATTTACAGTCAGGTTTTTTTTGGTGCTGCAGTGCTCTGGAACCAAGTTCCCTTCACCGTGCTGTGTATCCACTGTTGAGTTCATTCTCTACTCCAGATAAACAAGCATATCCACGCCATTCCTTGAGTCGTGCCGCACTAATTACCAGTGGCAGTCCAATATTTTTCCTTGATGCTTTTTCAACTCTGATTGTGTTTTACTCTTCAACTGCAGACCCATCATCTCCTTTCCCTCCTCCCCATGATTGTAAGCCTTCATTACTTATTCTTCTGCCTGGAGTTGAAGTATAAGTCTACGATTCTGCCTAATCTATCATGCACAATACTTTGTCAGGTTTGTTAAGGACTACAATCAATAAATTGAAGCAAGAGAGATGCATCACTCCCAAGCTCATATTTATCCGAGGTGGACAAGATGATGCCACAATTTTTGAGAACTTTCTGATCGAGGAACAGGATGTTGATGGAAGCGGCCTCACAAGTGTTAATGGTTTTGTTTCCTTCCTTGAAGTTATTACGCGTGATGTGTTAGAATACATAAAATAGAGCTCTTCCCGCTATATAGTGGCTTTTTTTTTTTGATAAAAAAATTTTTAAAAAGAGGTTGGGTTCACCTACGATCCAATGACATAATAAAGTCTCCCTTTCTCTTAGGCGGTAGACAATATTAATATCAAATATGGTAAATTGTCTATTACTCTGAAGCTATATAGTAGCTGATCATGAGCACAAGAAATATTTTCACCAAGGTACGGGAGCTTTTTGTATCCGTTTCTATCAACGAGAAGGCCCCTTTCCAATGACATAGATGATAGTTGTTGTAAATTACGATATACTTTTATCTTTTTCCTTGTACACTTTTGTTTTGGGGATGTCAGGGAATTATGTTTTTGTTGAACGTAAATATAATTTTTTCTTTAGTTAGAGGAATATTTTCTGGTCTTTATTGATGCCTTTGCTTGGGAACCGAATCCGTATTTTTCATCCGGGACGTCCGACCTTCGTCCCTATAGAATTCTCCAGTTGATAGATGGATGTGAATTTGGATTTTAAATTTAAAATCCATGCACTTAATTGTCTATAAAAAAATTCAAATTCCAATACAGTAATCATGCTGGCCAAAGTTTGAATTGAGGATGCAACAGCGAACCTGAAGAACAGTGAGGCTGCTGCGGCAACAATGGTCAATGGAGGAGATCAAAGAAGTTGAAGAATACAATATTATACATTTTCAATGGCCCCCACTACTAAGACCAAACTTAATTTACGGCCTAACTTGTTTATCTTGTAACCAAAGGGGTTTAGGTATTGGGAAAAGGTTTGGTCTCCCATGATGTCGGCGTCACGGATTAAGTTTTGAATTTTTGCTTGATAAAAAATAAAAAGAAATGAATAGTTTATAATTTTTATATCTTCTTAAAAATATAATAAGCACCAATCTGGAATCTGAGATCTCCACGTGCCAACATAAGAGACCTGTACAAGCAAAACCATTATTAAATTTTGAATAATAATAGAATATCAGTTTATTGAATATCCATTGAGTTTATCAGTCTATGGAAAATCCATCGATGCAGTGAATCCACAGAAAACGTAACCCATAAGCATATAATACGAGTAATAACATTATAGACCATATCGTATAAATATAACCCTGCAGAGAGGAGGATCCAATGTAGATTCCAACGCCTTCCTAGCTAAAGCCTCGAACTTTCCCGGGGCATCACCGATACATATCCTCCCGCCGATTTTGATTGTTGGCCAACGACCAAACTACCTCTTTCCTTCGCGATTGCTTGTCGTAATTTAACAAGCTCCTTCAAATTGAATATCCCAGAACACCCACAAACTGATACAAACTAAAATCCCAATATCTGTATTACTTTCTGGAACGTGAATTAAAATCCCCATGTCTTCCTACGGTAGATACAGTTCACAATCCTATGCTCCATCGGCTCCAGCCCTTCCGGAGGAGCCCCCTTATAATCATATTTCTACGACTGGCGAGGTGCCTCCTAGTTACTACCCCGAAAGAGGTCAAGGACAAAGCACAGCTTCTCAAAATTATCATCCACATGGAGGTGGTTACCAGCAAAGTTCATCGGCCACTTCAAATTATTCCCATGGTGGTTGTTATGGACAAGGTTCGGCCAACACCACTTACTCGAATTCCTATCAGGGGAGTGGTTATGGACAAAGTTCGGCCAACACTACTTATTCGAATTCCTATCAGGGGAGTGGTTATGGACAAGTTTATTCGTCGTCGTCTGGGTATCCTAGTAGTTTTCCCCCAGGGACGCACCCTGATGTAATAAGGAGCTTTCAGGCGGTGGATAGGGATCGAAGTGGGTTTATTGAAGAGAGAGAGTTGCAGCAAGCTCTATCTTCTGGGTTTCACAAATTTGATCTTCGGACTATTCGTTTTCTTATGTTCCTCTTCAAGAATCCTAATGAACCTCTCAGAATTGGTAAGTTCTTCACAGTACTACTTTTCCTTCCATCTCTTGCCAATTGAATTTTATTTGGAATAAGTAGATTAGGAGACTAGAAAATCTGATTTAGGGGATTTAGGGTATACAGTTTGATATTGAATCTTGCCTTTTCTTTTTCCGTATGTAATCATGGAGTTGTTTGAAAAGGTCTTTTTCTTTCCTGTCTTTATCCGTTGTCCGGCTGCTCTGGTTTTCCTTTATTGTGAATTAGAATCTGACTTTATTTTGGAGGTATTCGATTTGTTGATGCCAACTGCTTTTGCTGTTACAGGGCCCAAAGAATTTGCAGCTCTCTGGAGTTGCCTTGGTCATTGGCGAGTGAGTTTCATTTTAATTGTTCAAGTATTTGCTTCAGATAAATTATTATGTTTTTATCTCGTTACCTTATCTTCGTTTTTATTAATTTTTGTTGTTGTTGTGGGTTATAGACGTGGACTGAATTGTCATTTGTGAATCTCATTATAAAATGTACATTCTGCTTTCACCTTTCATCTCATGCTTTGACCTGCCTCCATCTAAGAGCATCCAAGCTTAACCTTACTAAAAGTCGTCTGCTTCCCTTTCAACTTGTGTAAAATTTAAAGAAGGAAATAACATAGGGAAGACACTTGCATGCATCAACTAAAATGGTCTTTTGGAACTTGATTATCCTCATCCAACTTGAAGTACATGTAGATTATACTATTTCATCTGTATTGTGTGATTCGTGGCAGTCATCTTTACCGGAACTGCTGCTAAGTGGCATGGTTTTCTCTACACCTTAAGCTTTGGAGAATTTTGACACAAAGCTTGAAGTTTGTGTTTTACATCATAACTTCACTGCATAGATTCTTGTTAATGCCTCTGATCTTGGGTTGCTACATTTGCAGGGTATATTTGAGAGATATGATAGAGATCGGAGTGGGAAAATTGACCCACTAGAACTAAGAGATGCACTTTATGGTATTGGCGATGCAGTGCCAGCTTCAGTTCTTCAACTTCTACTTTCCAAATACAGTATTGGAAGCGGTGGAAGAGTTGAACTTGGATTCGACAATTTTGTCGAGTAAGGCCTTTTATCTATGGATCTTTGAAGTAATTTTCTCTTTGCTCTTATTTCATATGGGAGATCTTAAATGTCATTGTATATCTCATGTTTGTTACCGTTTGCGCAGGTGTGGGATGATTATCAAGGTAAAATATGCAGTTTTCCGAGTCCCCGATATGTCCCCTGTTTCTGTTGGCTCTTTATGTTCCATATTCTGCTCTTCCCATTCAAATATGCCTATTTTGCTTTTGTTTTTCAAATCTGGCTGGAATATTTCTGTGCATTGCTTTTTCAATTCAGTTTTTGAATTTCTCCCTTTCCCTCAACCCACCCACCCCACGCCAAAAATAAAAAGAAAATGAAAGAAAGGATTAGATTTAGTAGCTTACATGACAAGAACTAAGCAAGGGGGAAGTTATTGTATTTCTAATTGTAGAAAATCATAGTTGCTGATGTCTGCATAAATTATAGGTGTCCATGAAGTTCAAAATTACACATCAGAACTGTTATAATCCTGAAATTCATGATGAAGAAAACTCTGGAGGACGAGACATTGTAGAGTTTCACTAGTTGGTTTACTGGATCAAGGAGTTCATATTGCTAGATCAAGTGTTATATATCGTATAAAAATATGGTTTTAGTTATAAGCTAACTTGTTGAAATTTTCAGGGCCTGACTGACAAATTTAAGGAGAAGGATACGCGTTGTACTGGTTCCGCAACACTTTCCTATGACGCCTTCATGTCTATGGTTATTCCTTTCCTCGTATCATATGATTGAGCAGCAGTGGCGATATTCATTTCAAGGATTCATGTGTTTTTGGTGTTATCTTCAATTTTTTTTTATTCATGAATTTCATTGACAATAAACTCTTGAGGGTGTAACAATTTTCCATATAATTTATTTTTTTCTAATAAACTCCATGTAAATGTTATGCCAACGTGGTTACTCAGAGATGGATAATAAATCCAGGTTTATATATGCCTACATTGGCCAGTACTTCAAGGGGTATTGCTCATTTCACTTTTCAAATGAGAAATATGACATTGAATTAGGAGATTATATGTCTTGAATAATGGCACCTAGGTGGTCTTTTTTGTGTGCATGAAGATCCTTTGAGAATAGGTAGCAGTCCAGTGACTTGTATATTTGATCTAAAGGAAGCTTAAATTTCATTAATTTTCTAAAAATTTAAAAAGGTTTTTTAACTCAATATTAAATACATCCTTGAAAAAAAATTGCAATACCAAGAATTTATAACTCAAATAACACTTTACAATTCTTTTTATAAAGGAGGTCGTGGGTTTTATATTCAAAGTTTTCTTAAAAAAAATAGGTTTGTGCGATGTGTGCGGGTCACTCTCCTTGTGAAAGGGAGGTGGAGTTGTCTAAAACCAGAGGAAGAAAAAGAAAACTGTAATAAATAATTAATGTGATGCCTTATAAAAAATCACAAAGCCCTTCATTTCCCGATGCCTTTGTGTTTAATTGAATAAAGATTCCTCTACTTTGCGTGTAATCCATCTCTCACATTATTGGACTTATCTTCTTCTCCAAGGCACTCCTCTTTAGTCTTCATTATCTCCAAATTATTGTCTCTTTCCCTCTTTCTTCAAACTTCTGCCCTACATTTCATTATTTTGTGTTGTTGTGGCTAATATGAGATTCAGAAGGAGGGAGGATGGGGTCCAATCGAAGTACGGCTCTTGTTAATTATATTGAAAAAAATTGTATTATTAATTATACTTTTTCGATAAATACACATAAATAATGCAATAATCATCATTGAATGAGGGAAAGTAAGATCGCTTGTTAATTTTCCGTCTATTATTATTATTATTAGTCATTGTCTCCCATCATGGTTGCTTGCACGACTCGTCTTTTTAATCCTTCTCTTATTTATAAAATAAATAACGTTACAAAGAAGCTGGCTTCATGGATATTAATAGATTAATTTTAGTACATAATTACATATTATCTCTTTAATCCTATGTTGATGACCATTCTCCAATATAATATGGTACCAACTCAAACATTTGCCTCCCGCATGATTTTGATTAACGACTGGTCATTGTGCCATGAAAGATAAATACTCACTCTTTCATTACAAAATACACTCCAAATCTTTCAATAATCACATAACACTTGAAAAGCCAACAATTCTTTCTAATAAAACACTCTCAAGCCTATGTTACAAATCGACTAACGGTAATAAAAAAGGAAAAATTAAAAAAAAAAAAAGGAAAGAAGATTACATATGATCTATAATACTATTATTGACTTTGTATAAAATAATCACATCACTGGCTAATTACTCAAATTCCCATCTTTCTTGGCTCTGGCGTTATTAAATATGTTAATTAATTAAAGTGTATGAATAATAATGGGTTTAATTAACTATGGAATCTGTGGGTGACAAGAAAGAAGGAAGATGAGCTCCTTATTTGGTTATGGTGGCGTAGCTGTCTTGAAAGCGAAGCATCTATGCCAACCAAAAACAGTTGTGTGGCTTTTGGTCTCCCTGCTCAAAAAAAAAAAATAATAATAAAAAATATCAATCCAAATGAATTTAATTCAGCAACGTCATTAAAAAATTAAATTAAAGTAAGAAACATTATTCCCACAAAAAATAATAATTGGCCTCATTGATTGAGAATAGTCGCCCCAATATAATATTTCATAACAAGAATAATATCTCTTAAAATCATTAAATCCATTGTCAAAACTGGCCAGCCAGATCCCACACACACCTCATGCATATATGTATAGTAGGTTTAAGTTGCTTTCTTTCTTTTTTTCTATCATTTAATTTGGTCCTACCCATCAAATTGTAACCCAACTGGCATTAAAAATAAGCTCATATATCCACTAGATTTTTTTAAAATACATATATTATCATATTGACATATATAAGGGTGGCTCAATGTACAAGACTCCCGTTAAGTAGAGTCAGAAAAGATATATATATAATCTTATTCCTAAAAGTGAGGAGACTATTTTCAGATGGTATGGATACAGATTTTACAAAAACTTAAAAGTCTAACATGTCATCAAGATGTAATTGTTTTGTGATTCAATATTACACCATTGACTGCTTTAAAAGGTCTAAAAAAGCATGTAGTTGTGTTGCAGTTTGTATGTACAAAATAGGATCAGATAGGGGAAAGAAAAAAGCTACTGATCTTTTTATGAACCAAAAGGGAATTAAAAAAAAAAAAAGTGTGAAAGCATAGAAGTAGCTAACCAGTTAGCAATTAAACACACACTATTTGAACCCAATAATACTTGTCTAGGGGTAGACCAGATAATTTATAAGATGTGAAAATGGAGGTTAAATTCCTACCTTATTCAAAAATAATCATGGGGAGAGATATCGGAGAAATTTTACAATTTAAATTTTTTATTAGTTAGAATAATCTAAATTTGAGTATTAAAATTTTTTGTGTATAATATTTTAAAATATTAATATTTTCTGTGTAGAAAGACATATCAAATCATTACAATTAATAAAATTTCTAGATATAAATATTTAATTGACTTATGTTTTCTATATGTAAATACATATCAAATCGTTTTGATCAATAAAATTTTTAGGTAAAAATATTTGATCGACTTTGACAGAAAAGGAAAAAAGTAATAATTTTTAGATGCACCAAAAGGGAATTAAAACAAAAGGTGTTAAAGCATGGAAGCAACTAAATAGTTGGCAATTAAAACGCACCCTATTTGACCTTACAAAATTGATCAAGTGGATGCATTCATTTGTCAACCTTATCGTGATGACGAAATGATGAGGTCACAGAGGGTTTAAGTTTTAACAATTCGAAGGCAAGTTGCATCATCTCATTTCTAGAGGCCACATTATATTGCCCCAAAATGGCCCACCTTTTGTGACGCTCGTGTCACCTTTCTGAATTCCTTTCCCCTTTGGTCCATGTTGAGGATTTTTTTTTCTCAAACCTGGTTCCTGTATATCCCAAGATGTTTCCTTCTACATTCAGATGCTCACAACTACGACGACTACGAGGTTGTATTCTATCTAACAATTAACCTTGTTTGATAATCAATTAAGTGGTCTGAAATGATGATGATCAAGGAGGAAATAGAAGAAACAGAGGAAGAACATAGCAGGAAGATAAAGTTGAGAAGGAGAGACAAAAGTTTGTGAGGTTTTCAACCTCAGAATATCTGGCAAAGAGTCCTGACTATTCATTTCTCATCTGATGCAACCCTCTTTTGGACTTTTGTACTGGTTAAGACAAAGAGGAATTTATTCATTGCCTTGCATCATTACAAGTGGGATGATGAGGAAGATAGAGACCCATTACAATATTTTGCCTTGTATATATATATATATATATAAAGAGTACACTTGGTGCAAGCATGAAATGGACAGCATTTGACACTTTCTGCCTTATTAGATACCAAAACTTTCCCATTATTTGATTTTACAAACTTTCATGGAAAATTGAATATGTGTGGTGGCATAAAGAAAGATCGCTTCCCCTTTTGCTTCTAATACCCTGTTTTCCCCCTAGACACTTTCTATCCCTTATGTCTATTGTCAATGATCATTGTTAGCTCATTTGATATTGAAATTTTCACTGGTTTCTTTCTCCTATTTATGATAAACAAAAAGTAAACTTTTTTCCTAAACAAAATATGTAGGAATAATGGAGGATCAAGTTTTCTTACCTTGTATAGTTTCCTCTTGCAAAATAATTCCTCTGTTTCCTCTTATCTCTTCCTACTTGTGATCACGACCTTGAAATCTCAAAAACAAAAACTAAACATGTAATGACATAGACAAGAATACCCACGAACAAGCCCTGCAGAACAACACAGAAACCATGAGAAATGAAGAAAAGATGATAGAGAATAATAGATTTAGTGTATTTGATTTCAATTTATGTCCACTTACGTTGGACTTGGATGCAGATCGAACTACCATCTCTGGCAAATAACCTTGAAATCCGACATCATAAACTGGAGTACCATCAGGATAATAGAGACCATAGTTCCTCTCAGAAGTAGGACCTGGTTTCATGTTTTCATTGAAAAGTGCAAACACATAGATATCAATGGGAACGGAAGGCTTAGCTGGAGTCCCCTGTTTCATCTCTATCCTCTTCAACAAATTGCCATTGTACAACATTGCATTTTCAAGCGACGCTCCTACTTCATCAGAATCACCCTTTGAAGGCCAACCTGTTTCAGAAATCTTAACCTCAATATCACTGTGACCTAATGCTTTGATCGCTGCGTACACAGCATCAATCTGAGCATAAAGCATGTTATCATAGTGAAGATTCGTGTTTGGATCAACCATTCCTGAGTTTGGCTGGAACAAGGCATAGTTTAATGAAATCTCATTGGGGCTTCCCTTGTAGGCAAAAAATGGATATGCATTAATCAGAAAAGGGGATTTCACTTGAGCATGAAAACTCAAAAGTGGTTGGATATATGGAATCAAATCTTCCCTAAAATCTCCAGATGAAGGAGGATAAGAATTGGATAAAATATTGAAAGAATGAGCACTTGTGACGGCAACTTTTTGATCCAACCCAAGATTGACAAGGGCATGGTACACTGTTTGCATTGCAGGGACAAGGTTTTGGTTTAGTTGTGTGTCGTTGTTGGTGAAAACCTCGTTTCCTACGGTAATGCAGGTGATTTTGGTCTGTGAGAGGTATGGTTTAACATTTTGTTGAATCCAGGATTGTGCATTTGATATGTCTCTCATGTTCGCTAGATCCTCATTTCCTAGTCCTATGACAAACTCAACATCGGAATCAGCGAAGGCAACCAGAACGTTTGGATCGGCATCGTAGAGTTTAATTTTGCTTACGTTGAGGGATTTTATGAGACCAGAAACACGAGAAGGAGACGGAAGATTGTTGGCTATTTGTCCGTAGTTTATTCCAAACTCTACACCTCGAATTTGCAGACAAGTATCTGAAAAAAAAAAGAGTACGAAGAAGAGTCAGAATAATCAGAAACAGAGTACAATAAGGATTTCATAATCAACTATTCATAAGAACTGTAACCAGCGGAAATCTAAACTAATGGGGAGACCAGAGAGTCAGACATATCATACGAAAAGTAATTTAGTCTTCGAAATGTCTAATGAAGTTATGAATAACTAAAAAAAGAAATCATCGATCAAGGAAAACCCAATTCACAAAATGAGAAACAGAAACTTATGGTGAATTGGTGAGAGAAGACATTGCAGCTGGAAGTTGTATTACAGAGAAAACATGAAGTGTATAAAATTTACGGAGAGAATATTGATGGAGGAATGGGAGGAAGTAGATAACGAACCAGAGATAAGTAGAAGCAGGAATATGGCAATGAAGAAGGAGGAAGTTGCAAAGAAAATGGATGTCATGCTGGCCATAGCTTTCAAAATGAGAAGAAGAGAAGAGGAAACAAAATTATCCAGAAGACACAAGTCTTCATGGAATATATAGAAATTGAAAGATGAACAGAGCAAGATAAGAGAAGCTCTGTTTTCTGTTGCTCTGCCTTGTTCCCCTGTTTATTTGTGAAATCGTTCAGTCCTAGGCTCTTTATTTATTTATTTATTCATTTAATATTTACAGTTATTTATGTGTGTGTGTGTGTTGGAGAATTTTAGACGGTGGGGGCGCTTGTTGGGATTTATAATATTATAGAGAGAGAAAAAAAATCGGAGGGGTTGAGCAAATATCAACTGGTATACTATAAGCGCCTCAGTTCACCGACATGGCATTCTTAAATTACTTTGTCCCTGCTACGCTTCCTGCCACATTTAATAGTTTCGTGCTCAGAATAAAAAATATAATGAATATAAATATCAGCGCGTTAAATTTTTTTAATGTGTGATCAGATGTAATCTTCAGGAATATTATTTTTAATGTGTAATAAATATGTATAAATTTAAATTCTTATTGGCACGCCTCTTTAATATTTTTAAATTCCTAAAATTAGAACATGTTATTCAATTATTTTTTGTCTAATTAATTTTATTACGCATCTCTAATATCTTAATGTTGTCTTGTTCTGTCTTTGCCACACACGGTCTTGTATTTCAGCATGTCATTGCTTTTTTTTTTCTTTTTATAAAAAGATTTAATGTAGGCTTTCTATATGCACACACAAGTTGAGGATCGTCTACTCTTATTTTTTTTCTATTATTTATTTTAAAAAATAAATATTTAATTGTTTTTCAAGTTTTCGGTTCTCTCCCCATCTCTTTATTAAGGTTATCTCTAGTATGTATTTAATTTTAGGAGCGTGCTCCTGTAATTTTAATATTTTATGTATCTATCCATTTGACACAAAATTAAACAAAATAAAATTATAATTAATTTACAAGTTCTTTATTTCATGTATTCTGTCCACGAATCACAGCACAGGTGTTACTTTAAAATATTATCCCATTCTTTTACTTTAATTTAATAACTTTTTTTTTCTGCTAAATTTTACTGAAAACAACGTTTAATTTAAAATATTTCATTTTTTTTTTTTGCTTTTCACACAAAACATTGTCTTGATATTCCGAATTTATAGTTATTTAATAAGATATGAAGATGATGAGCCGTTCAAGCATAATTCATCATTCATTAGCACTCCACAAGTGGGAATCCAAACCCTTTTTATTTTATTCTTAAGAAAAAGTCACCAGATCAATAGGATCAACAATTATAACTTGTTAATCCCTTTTTAATTATAATAGTGTGATAATATTTACCCGACCAGATAGATTCACATAATGACAAAAAGTGGTTATAAACGTCGGAGGAAGTTGTTTTAAAGGCAATAAGAAGATCAATGTTTTGATTCCTTTTAGGGTATTTAACACGAGTATCGCACTAAATAAACGTATTTCACGAATACTTCTCTAATGTAAAAGAATTCGACTTTGAATTTGTCACGTAAGTAGAAAATGTGATTCGTGTTCAAATTGGGCGAATTTTATTCTGAACCAAAATTTCAAAGCAAAAAAGATTATTATAAATCACAATTTATTTGACTCCATTCCAACACCACGTTGATGGTGAGAATGTAGAAGCCGTCACGTTTCGTGTCTTTTTGGATCCATGGTTTTAAAATTAATTTTGGATAAAATTTTAGCTTAAAAAATTTAAAACAGACAATAATTTTTATCCACAATTGATTTTGACGAAAATTTCGATTTAAAATCATGATTTTGAATAAACTACTGAAAATAGATTTTAGAACATTAAAATAGCTTATGGACTATCTAATTATTATTTTACTCTTATTTTTTCTTATGCCCTCTCTCATCTCTCTTCTTTGCACTATCTACTATTTCCTCTCTCTTTTCTACACTCTCTCATATCTCCTATTTCTTCTATACCCCCTCTCCTATTTTTTATTTATTCTCTATCCTCTCTCTTCTCTCATACTTTAATTAAATCATACCTTTTTTAATAATTTATCTATAAAAAATTATTTTACTACTAATCATCTAAATATCTCTATTTTTAAAATATATTTTTTATAATCTATTTTTTTTTAAATCTATTCTTCCTATAATCTATTTTTCAAAATCAATTCTTGTTAAAATTTATCCCATAAGCTAATCGAAGACTATGATCGGAAAAATTTGTCCTTTGGTATAAAGGGAGTTGGGTGTTTCTGAAGCAATGAAATGTGGGGAAGGGGAAACGTGTACATTGCTTAGGAAGCCAAAAAGAGTGGGGGGATTGTAATCTTGTGTGGTTGCACCGCCCACTCGAACCCTGCGCGCTTCACAAAAAAGTATGCATAATTACCCTCAAAATACCTTTTTCATTTGGCTGATTTTGGATTTTAGGAAAAAAAAATCCTAGACGGTAATTGGCTGGAGCATTATTGGAGAGGGCTCGTGTCTCTATTATGTTACATGATATGAGGGCCTTCCTTTCTTCTTCTTGTCATCATACCCATCACTAATTATTAATTAACTACCACTAACCTTTGTTATTACCCACCTCGCCAAACATTATCCCAAGGCCTAATCAACATCAACTATATTCTCTTTATAATAATATCCAAAGTAAAATCATAACATCCACATAATCTATCTTTAATATATTCTAAAAATAAATAATTTCTATCGTTGTCTAATTTATAAAAAAAAATGTTTTCATCTTAAGTTTCTGTTTAAAATTAGACATGTTCTTCTAACAAATGAGGGTTAAGTTTAACAAAAAAAAATCTAATCTCTTACAGTATGACGGATCAAAGTTTAAAAAAATTCTTATATTTAACGGCTAACAATATTTTGAATAGAATTAACTATAATAAAATGAGTCATATACATCTAATAAAAATAAGTTTCACTTCAATAATGTGATAAAGCTTACCATCTAAAAATCACAATGGTTCCAAGCATAAACAGTAGCTAATCAATCAAAAGACTAAATCACTGGCAATCCCATAACGTTCATTTTAAGCAACTTGCTAACAACCATTGAATGTGCCTGGAACAAAACAACGATAGGAAAATAGGAAAGAAGGCTCATTTTGCCTCAATTTTCTTGGTCTCAATAGAGATCAGTTTCCTTGTGAGTATGAATTACACAATCCGAAGTTGGGTAGGAGACACAAGTTAGAAGATAACCATCCTTCATTTGATTGTCATCAAGGAATGAGCCATCCGACTGATCCACAGCACCAGATACTATCTGCCCAGCACAGGTAGAGCATGCTCCAGCTCGGCACGAATAAGGGAGCTCAACTCCAGCATTCTCTGCTGCATCTAGGATGTAGGTATCATCAGGGGCCTCAAACTCGTTCTCTTCTCCATGAGGACCAACCAACTTAATCTTGTATGTAGCCATGGTAATTGTTCTAAACGAGAGCGGTGACTTCAAGCCAAATGTTGTGGGAACACTCCTCACAAATCCAACTGAGGATGGGCACTTAACTATGGCGCTGTTGAGTTGGTTTTGGCATGAAACTCGGAGCTCGCAATTTGGGGAAAACTTCACAGTTGACATGGTTGACATGATTACCCTGACAAGGTTGGCAAATGGCATCAGGAGAGCATGCCATACGCAATGGAAAAAAAAACAATAATAGAAAGTGAAGTTGGATTCAGACAACTTCCTATAAGACTAATATTGCTGGACAAATTATTAACACCCTTGATTAGAATGTAAAGAATATAATTTCAAGTAACACAAGACTACTGATTAAACTTGTCATCTTTTACGTATAGTAAACATATCAAAATTAAGATCAAGCACAAAAATACAATTTGAGTATGAAAATGGATGTGTAAAAACAAAAATTGTAATCAACAAACTATCAACAGCTCTGAGTTTGTATTATACGTTATGAATAAATCTATCCACAATAATTTTGAGAAAAAGATTTGCTGCTTCAAGATTCTCTCTATAATACCCATTGCGACACATCACAAGACATGTCACATTTCAGAGAAATGCGATATCATGCTATTCATTTACAGCATAGAGCCCTTCATGGTTCATACAGACATCAGTTAGTTTGCTTAAAAAATTTACAAATAATGGAACTGTTTCCACCCCTGGTTCTTTTAAGAAAGTTGGTTTGTGGAGCATTAAGGAGAGAAGCAAAACTAAACGCTCAGCTCTATCCTCAACAATGACTATGTAGCAAGGAAGGAACCACATAAGCTTGAAATTGAAAAAAGTAAATATGTAAGCATATGCAATTATAATACAATCCAGTGGACTTTTCCATGATCAAATTAAGAAAAGAACCAGTAATTCTGTCTGTGGCACTGCATTTCAGGAACAAATAAAGAGTTTAAGTCAGCATAGAATAGAAGTATCTTTCATCTTATGAAAAATCTCCAACATAACTAAACTTCTCCTTCCTTCATGGAAGTTTTCAAAAGGCACCCAGGTAGGTTAGACAAGAGGCTCAAACAATTGTTATGCAAACATAGACATTGTCATCGACATCACCGTATGAGCTCCCATTTAGCAATGATTGTCTTCCCCCATCCTCTTGTTTTAGTGTGAAGATATCAGAAATAACTAAAATTTATGATAAAACAACTTAAAGCATCATTGAGTTGGTTATGAGTGAGCCAGAAACTATGATTCGGTGTTATCGAAAGGAGAAAATTCCTCAGCAACACACGAATATGTTGTGGAGGATGCATATCATATAACTATCGAACTCCATGGGCATGCTTGAACAAAGCTCGTGTGGGACTCAGGCGATTGCAATAGAAACCCTTTTTACACTTTTGCTAATCAGCCGTCTTAAATCAAATACCCCCCGCCCCACCCCGCCCCACCAGCCGTCTCACTAGTAAGCCATCACATAAATGACTCTGGGGAATAGTTCTGATCAGATGCAGGTTACTAGTTACAACTAAGCTATGACATTATTTTTTTTAGAGCGTCAGAGGGAACCATTAGAAAAGGTTTTGTGGGACAAGCGAAACTGATCAACACACAAAACAATCAGCAAGCAAAAAAGGTTCAAAGCACACCGAACATATCACTCAGGGCACATAAATATAGAGAACATACGGCAAACTTTGGAAATCCAGAGATAAAACCAAAAGGCAGAATCAAAATTCATAGAGAGGGAGCAATCTTCACCGCATGAATAGAAAAATAACAAAAATAATGGTAATAAGATTTATAAGCGTAATTTCGGAGCAAGTACTGAAAATAATGACAATAAAGGAAGAGGGAAGAGGAAGTCTGGATGCAAACACAGGATCTTGGGGTGCTGTATCATAATAAAAGCAAGCGGTAACACACCTAACCAAAGCGCAGGTAAAAATAAACAGAAAAAAAATAAGGCATATACAAAGGGTGATGATGAAGTAGAGGAATATACAAAGATTGACGAGGGTAACAGAGAAGGGTAGAGAATGGAGAGGCTTACAGAGAGGGCGCGAGAAGTGACGGGAGGCAAGAGCGGAGAGAACGAGGAGGAATGACGACAACAGAGAATGAAGTGCAAGCAGTGAGAAGAACGGAACCCTTGGTTCATTTATTTTGTTAATAGGGAGAGGGTTTTGGCATGTGACCGAGATTAGGTAGAGGACATAGTCAAAGGATCCGAGTTCCAAACGAGGATCCGAGTTCCAAACGAGGATCCATTTCCATCCGATGCAAGTTGCAAGATCCGCCAAATCGCCCATCGTTTTCTACTTTCACTAGTTCAGTGTATTTGTATGGCTATTGGGCAGTCGCTCCATTATTTATTTCCCTTCTTTCCTTTTACTTTTCCTTTTTTAAATAGAAATGAAGTAACTCTAGCCTCCATTTATAATCTTTTATTAATTAATTACTTGGAACGAACGGCTTATTATTTTAAATAATAAATAAATTTAAATCTATATATATTGTCAAAGTCTTCCATTCAAACATAAGAAATACATAATTTTTTATGAGTAAAAATTATAAGCAGAAGATCATTAAAACATAAAATAAAATAAAATCATAGCTTTCACGTAAAAACTTAATAAAGATGGGGACCGGTATTTTCATTTTTATGGATCATTCTTCATTTGGATTGGTTGATGCATGCGGTTGCAACAAAAGAAGGAAGAGTATGTGAAAGGAGTGAAAAAGTATAGACCAAACTTGGGGTGATTAAAATGTGTTATTGTGAGTTATCTCGACCTGATCTCAAATAATTTAAGATTAATTTATCTTATTTTATAAAAGGTTAGGACATAATAGAGACAAGAATCAGGATGAGACGTGTCTCAGTTTGGTCATCGGGATTTCCGTCCCAAATATTTTTTTTAAAAAATAAAAAATATTTTTATTTTATTGTTTTATAAAAAATATAAATAGAAAATGGTATTAGTTATATTATATTATTTATTATATGATTGTATTTTTCTCTTCCTTACATATATTTATTTTTTTACAGATAAAACAGTAATTTTAGTTAGTGAACTAAAAAATTAAAAAAATAATAGTTTTTATAATATAATTAATGATATTTATTGTTTTAAGTTGATAATTATAATAAAGAGAATTTAATTTTTTCTATTATTTTTTGTGTTTTGATTATATGTTACTAATAGATATGATGTATATAAAATATCTAGTAATTTTTTAAAAATATGATTCAGAAATTCCTGAATCCATCCCGATTTTAAAAAGGATCGAGATATATTCAGGATGGGACGAGACATGAGATATAAAATATGTCCCATATTCTATCTCAAAATAAGACTAGAATAAGATTATCCTAGTCTCAATTCGTCCCCTGCCCACGCAAGATGAAACATAAGAAAATTGGAAAATGAGTGATACATGTGATTATAGGCACTTAACCACGTTTCTTCCGCCCTCAATAATCAATATCAGCATTTATGGCTTTAGATTCAACTACGCTCTTCTTTATTTTCAAGGAGATTCAGCAATGGTAATTAATAGTAGTATCATCAGTCTTAATTATAAAAATTAATTATTTTTTAAAATAAATTAAATTAAATAAATAAATAAATTATAATTAATATAAAAATTAGTTAACTAATTTAGATAAATTAATAAGTATATTATATAAATTTATCTTATAAAATTAAATTTATTATAATTAATTAATTTTTTTAATTTTTTATAAAAAGTTAGCTAAATTTTAATATAAAAGGTACGAGAGGAAGTAGATATGTGCATTGACTTCCTGTTTTAAAATTTTGAGGTCAGAGCCGTCTCTCCCTCCCCTATGACTTTAGGCATTTTATATCGTACGCGTGCTTCGTAATCTTATAAACTATCTCCCCTAATTACAAATTCCACGAGTATCATTTCTCATGGAAAATTACTTTCCTAGCTTACGCATTCCCTTTTCTTCTTTTCACTTCTCTTTTAGAAAACATAGCTCATTCCAAGTGTGCTTAATAGTTAATAGTCACCTTGTTGGTACCCGAGTTAATTCCATTTTGAATTTCTTTTGGCCCGTATTTTCGATCTCAATTTAATATTATATTAAACTATATTATTTTATATGAGCATTATTCACCGATAGTGGTTAATACTAGCTTATCCGAACTTCTTTTATAACAGATGGGTCCAATCTTGTTAAAATGGTTGATTTTAAAAAATCATATTCATTTGTAAAAATGTATGGGCGGAAAATAGTTAACTTTAAATTTTGTGACCTTGTACCAAAAAGCGTAATTTCCAAAAATTGTGCATATTAACAAAATCATCAACTGCATTAATAAATAATAAAAAAGTATTTATCTTTGTCATACAAGGAATTATAGTATAGCGGATCACCCCGGGACTGTTCCATGTCATCTTTTCCATTGGATTCAAATCTTGACCGATTAACCTGGCAAATTGATTTGCTCAAAAGATAATACTCCTCCAGATGAAAGAGCGTACTTGTGCCGTA
Source organism: Leucaena leucocephala (assembly GCA_037074615.1). Lineage (NCBI taxonomy): Eukaryota > Viridiplantae > Streptophyta > Magnoliopsida > Fabales > Fabaceae > Leucaena > Leucaena leucocephala. The sequence goes on along the minus strand of CM073546.1, from coordinate 2,183,139 downwards.
CCGTTCTTTCTCATGGTTACGGAGTTTGATTAAACTGCATTCAAAACCGATGAGAACGTGGGGAATGGTGGGAAAGCTTAAAGAAAAATATTATGCGATCTAAAAGAAACAATCGCAACTGATAGTCTTAATAGCTAGTATTTCACTTAAGATAACACGAAGAACACAAGATGTAAAGCGCATTCCAAGTCAAAACTGTTACATCAGAAGAGTTGTTCAACTATTAGGATTTACGACGCTAGATAGATGTAATAACCACGGCAAACTCCGAACAAAGGCGATCAGAAGACGCGGTATGATCTTCCCATTGTGCTCTTGAGATACAAGCATCTAACCTGAAATCAACACAAACCAAGCTCATTAGATGACCGCCTCAATCATATTAACTACCATCGGGCACAAACCACACGCATATTCCGACTTTAAAAGGGGAAAAACTGGGAGGGCGAAACAGGTGATCTAAAAGCTAAAAGGCAGGAAGGATATTGGGTTGTGCTGAGAGGCTAGCTTACATTCTGCCAGTTCTTCTTCAATAAGGAAACAAGGAAGTTGACGCTCATTTGTACATTTTGGAATATTTGTTTTTCCTCCATGCTAACATTACCCACGGCAACTCCCATGCAAAGAACCTTCTTCAGCTGAAACTTAACCATGGCCTTTGTTTCATTAACCTTAGACTCGAGAGATTCTTGGTGGGTAACAAGTGTGGGGAATTTCCCTACATAAACCAAGCGGAATAAAAAGATCAGTGAGAATTAATAATTAGTAATTAAACTCAATAACTTCACCAACAACAAACCTTATCCCACTAGGTGTCAAAATGAAAAAAATAATAATATCCCAAATAGTGCCACAGCATGCAACACAACCACAACAAAGATTCTCATGCAAACAAACAATAGATATATGGCAATAAAATGGACAACAACTCAAAGCAATAGTGAATGCAATAAATCATGTGAACCTGTCAAACACAATAAACAATATAAATATTTTTTGGCAGGTAAAACTTGCCTGCCTTGTTGAGACCAGGGCCCAAGAGACGGGGAATCTGCTTAATGACAGCTTCAGAAGCTAAAAAGGCATGGTATTTTTTGGCAAGTTTCTTAACCAATTTCTTGTTTTTGTTCAGCTTCTTCAGTGCTTCGACATCCATATAGTCCAACCCTATCTTCTCAGCCTGCAGATTCCAGTAACTAACATTAGTACAGAAACAAGTCAACAGCTACGTGATTGTTCCAGAGAAAACAACAACAAAATCTAGCAGAAACACAAGCATCAAACATGTAAAATCACCATTAATTAACCAACAGAAAAAGTGTGCGTGCATGGACAAAGTGGAAATAACAAACAACTAGATGAGTTCCATTGTGCAAGCATGTGGATTTGCTTGAATTTTTTTTTCACAAAAAATAAGAGCTACAATGAAACAGATTGCTACCCCAGTATGAGAATATGGGTAACTTCCACCAAAGGAGCACTAGACAAAAATCTAGCAACAATCAAATTCTGGCTAAATCAAGTAAGATTTACAATAATATACAACCCAGTGCCATTCTTCTTATATAATTAGAGACAAATTTACAAAGCCACAGTCAGGACTTAAAGTCATCTTGTCTCTCAAAAGACAAGAGACCCCGTTAATGATTCCATTTTATCACAAGAGATTAGTACCTCCTCGACGTGTTGAGCATCTCCCAGCATGCATATTTTCATCTTGGGGCGAGGAATGTGGGGCAACTTAACAGAACCACTAAAACGCTTATCCTTCTGAGGATCATAGTTTTTCAGCCCAATCTGGAGTTCAACGGTCTCCACGAAATTACGTTTTTTCTCACTGGAATCCTTCTTGATGTTTGAGATTGCTTCTCTCAAAGCATCGCTCTGAAGCTTACTGTACAAGAAAGAAGCGGTTAGAACATGGGAATTTTCCCTTGAAAAGAAACAATTAAACGTCTAAGCACAATTAACTCACTCACTAATTCTAAGATTAAAATGAGCAGTGACATAGAAAACGAGATTATATATAGACCAGTGTCTATGAATCCTCCAATAATGCAATTTGACTAGCTTAGATAGAAGTAATGCTAAATGAAGATAGGAATCAGCTTCACAGCTACGGGACACTGCAACTAGATTACTTTAAAATAGAGATGCGTAGTCCAGCTCAGTGTTCAACAAAAAAATAATTTGCAGCGTCCTAATCATGCATAATAAACAGGACGATAGATGGGAAATTCAAAAAGACGAGCTAAAAACGGACGGTAAGCATGCATAAACTTGAACAAATACCTCATTTTTTATCTTTGGCCTTTCCGACAAAGTGGATACAGATATTCTCCTGTAAATAAAATTGAATATCGTTAAATGAAGAATCCATATAGAACATACACATGAGAAACATTTAATTGAATGTAACTCGCAGAAAGTCCCCAGAAATGAACTTTTGGAAGAAAAATTAAAACTCCCAATTCTGGGACCAGTAGAGCTAGAAAATGAAAGAAGATACAGTATCAAGGTCCTCTTTGTCTTGTGCGTTTGATAGTGTGGTTTCACAAAGACTTAGCGAGAAGTTGAGCGGATAGAAATAGTACCTCCACAAGACGGCGAGCTAGGCAACGAGACTACGAGTGCTCCTGAAGCTAGGGTTTTCTGGAGGCCAGGATGCACGAGTATTATAATTTGTCCAGAAACCCTTCTAAGTTGGAGGAATCTGATCCGTTGAATGAGTGAACAGCCACGATGATGTGACGCCATCGTAATACGCTCGTGGCACTGTCGTGGCTGTTAAATCGTTCAATGGCCCAGATCAAATTTTATGGCCGGAGCAATTGAGGGAAGGACAAGACTGAGATACTAGGTATATTATTTTCTGAAATTTGAATTTAAAAAAAAGTTAAAAGAATATATTTAATTATTTCATTGGAATCAAGTACGTTAAATCTATTTTTACCAGCAAAAAGTACTTTGTTTTGGTTAAAAAAAGTACATTAATTTTATATATCTAAATATTATCTTCCATGCGACGGTGATCCTTATAAATGTAAATAGTGTTATTAAATATCATTTTTACAATAAGTATACCTTTTAATCTCCGTTTATTATAAATTCTGGACGTTGCAAACATTGCACTAATGCATAGTCAGCGCAATGTGTGAGATCTTCCGGTATATTGATAAATTATAATTTATGGTTATTCAAGTCTACAAAAATCATGGGTACTAAGATTTTACTATTTTTGTATCTCCGTGACAATTTCTTAATTTATTGTTTTTTTCAACCTTTTAAAGGTTATTTTTAGTAGGACTGTGCATAATGCCCATGGCCCGTTATACCCTATCCAGCCCGTAAGAAAAATGCCCTGCCCAACCCGATTTTTATCGGGTAGGGCCGGGCATCGGGCTGCAAAATACAGCCCATGCATTTTTCGGGCTGGGCACCGGGCATAGGGGCTGCTCTGCCCTGCCCATGAGCACCCATTCTTTTATTTTTTTTATTTTTTCTCTATCTTAAAAGGGAGAATATGATAGCTACTGGTGACTATAAAGTAATTTTAGAAATATAAGTAGGTAAGTTGTATATTTTAATATTTATAACTATACTAATTTTTTTTTTAACTTTGTTAATTATCATATGATTATATTACAAATTATAATTATTTATTTTATTTTTTAGATGCTTTATCTTTGTCAATATTAGGGAGATTGATACAAAGTTATAATTACAAACTACTTAGATTTCAACGCTTATTTTTTATATGCAATGGATCTCAAAATTTTAATTATTATCTTTGTTCTCTTATTCTTAGTGAATTATATATATTATTTAACTCTGAAAGACACATGAATATGGTATTATTTTAGAAATTCATAATTACAAATTTTTTTCACAACATGAGCATGACATCACGACTTGGGCATGCCCAACCCGCCCATGCCCAGCCCGCTCATACCCTGCCCAAAATTGTTAGGGCTTTTACCGGGCAGGGCCGGGCATCGGGCTACAAAATGTAGCCCATGCATTTTTTGGGCAGGGCACCGGGCAGGGGGGTTGCCCTGCCCAGCCCTGCCCATGCACACCCCTAATTTTTAGGGCTGCTCAAATTTTTTAGTTTAAAATTATCCCAACTCAATTATGGGTAATTCAAGATGAGTCCATCCTGTCTCATGAAGAGTTGGGATGGGATAACCTAGGATGGGACGGGTCTCGATCTGATCATCAGGATTCCCGTCCCATCTCGAATATTTAAAAAAATAAAAAATATTTTTATTTTATTTTATTTATTTTATAAAAAATATAAATATAAAATAATATTGGTTATATCATATTATTTATTATATTATTTTATTTTTCTCTTTCTTATATATATTTGTTTCTTTACAGATGAAGTATTTGTAGTGTAATTAATTATATTTATTGTTCTAAATTGGTAATAATAATAATAATAATTTAATTTTTTCTATTATTTTTTACGTTCTAATTATATGTTATTAATAGATAGGATACACATAAAATATATAATAATATATTTTTTTAAAAATAAAATCGGGATATCCTGTCCCGTCTCAAACTTATCCCGATCTCAAACGGGACGCAAAATACGTCCCGTGTACTGTTTTAAGACGGGATATGGGATAAAATTATCCCAATTATAACCTGTCCCATAAATACTCCTAGTCATTTTATCTTTTAAATCATGTGCATTCTCTCTCTCTCTCTGCAATATTTATATATGGTTATTATTTGATTGTGTGTTTAACGTCTTATTTTTTCAAACGCGCATAGAGTAAATTTTTCACTGCGTTTGTGAATTGTACGAAGGGATTTGTTTATTGATTAATTATAATTCAGAGATTAGGAGTATAAGGTGAAATGATCAACCTTGACATGTGTTTTTTCTTTGAACCCTCCTAAGTAAAAGGTGCCTAGATTTGATGTTTGGGTGGGGATGCTTGGGAACGTTTACATGTATAAGCACATTTGAAATCTAGATAGATTTATAGGTGCTAATCAAATAACCAATAAACACTTATATCATTTAAATAATTACTTGAAGATGAATAGACGATTCTCACTTCCACATCTAGAGAGTTATTTTAAGTAGAGCTCCATAAGATTTTAGAATCTCTAACTTTAATGATTAGTTTTGATGAGGTAGTTTTTTCAGGAACTTTTGTCCATTTCAATGATATTTTTATTGACATGCTAAATTAAAAGTCATCTATAGAGGGCTTAAATCAACTTTGATTAGATTATATAAATGGACAATTAATATGGCTATTATTAATATCTGTAAATAACTAAAAATATTTGAACCAGTTCACTACACTATTAAGACGTTATAATATACAGTTAAATTAAAAATACATTTAAATAGACTCAATTTAATACTTTAAATACTCTTATTTATAAACTACAATCAATAATTTTATCAATAATTATACTTTAATCTTTAAAATATTTTAAATTATTATTTTAATTATTATTATTATAGGACTCAAAATCTTATATCAAAATATAGTTCAAAATAATTTGAAAATTAAATTTTAAATTTTAAATATCACAAAAATTTATAATAATTATAAATAATTAATCAATTATAACGTATTATTTTTTTTTTGAGATGGACAAAACTCTAGTTCGAAGTAACAATTAGGAACACTAGCTATAAGAGAACTCGATTCTCCACACACACAGTTACAGTGACAAATAAATGAAGTCACTAAAATTTCCCGGCTAAGAACACTCTCATTAAAATTTTCGATCAGGTGATGCCGTGAAACCGATCGCCGTACTTAATACGAGTACTTATCAATGATATCAAACTTTTGTATATCTTCTGACTCACTACATACAGCATTTGATTGAACTAACACATACTCGTTCGTGTGTGTATATATATATACACACACAGACGACGTGCTCATTCTTAGATTCTTATGCGAAAGCAGGCAATAAGTTATTTTAAAATCGACTACTTTTAGAAACAATATATCTACTCAAAAAACTTGACTAAAAAGTTGTCCGTAAAACATAAAATATATAAATATGAGAACAGTAGAACTTGATTAGTTCATGAAACTATGGACAAATTTATTTGCATCTGCATCGACAAATCAACTCATTTTTTGTAGAGTTGATTACATTCTATTCATGGAACTTAGTAAACTATACAGCTGCTCTCGTTCAGGTCTTTCCCCTTATTGTGCTGACGAATCACAGGAAGGAAACAAAGTAAAATACAAAAGGATAGTTCAGAAAACTGCTTCCACGACGATAGATATGGTGGGGATAGAAAGGTCGACAGAGAGAAATTAATTAACAATATAGAATTAATTAGCAACTACTCTCTATCTTTAATCTGGGAGACTTGGCTTCCCTTGCGTCAGCGATAAGCGCATCACGAGCAGCAATAATCATTCGGTGAGAACCAAGGAGTGCATCGAAAGTAGAAAACTCGATCCAATCCTTCATCATCTGTTCCTGGCCCCATTTATCTGGAATCTTCACCTTCGCTGCTACTTCGTCTCTGTGCCTCTTGAGCCTCTCGCGTCCTGCGCCTTCTCCGGAACTCGTCGACGACGACGACAACCCATTCAAAGGCTTCTTCGCAGTGTCTGGGAAAAGCGAAGGAGGAGGAGGCGGAGGAATGGTATTCCTGGTTGTAGATCTGGAATCTTCCATTGATGAATGATGAGAGGGTTCGGTAGATTGAGGAGGAGGAGGGAGGACAGGGAAAGAGATTTAAGAGAGGGGAAGTGGAAGAGAACGAGTGGGGGTTTAAGAGCACACGTCAATGGTAACATGGAAATAGCGTTTGTATGGCATGTGACGTCTCTACGTCTCGCGCCAGACTTGGATACACCATTTGTGTGGTTTACCTCTGTCGTTTCACATATCTTCTCTTCCTTCTTAGGGCTTTTGTTTCTGAGGTGGGCAACTACTGTCCTCCCAAGTGATTTTCCCACCTTCGTTTCCTTCATTAATTTTTTTTAAAAAAAAAACTTAATAGAGAAAAGTTGATATGAGCAGGCTTAATTCTGCATTCTACTGACGTTCTGATTTGTGTTAGATTGCTTTAATTACTTTATTTTTTATATTAGAAACAATCCTGTTTAAACCTCCCACATTTAATATGGCACTTTTATAAATAGAAATTTAAATTTTTCTTTGTCAGTTACTAATCTTTTTCACAATACCTAACCCAATTAATTAGAGTAAAAAACACTTGTCATTTTGTTTTTTTTTTAAATTTAAGCTGTCATTTAAAGACTCTTTATATATTATATTCGGTCATAATTATAACAGTTAATTGATATTTTTTAATTAATTATATAGTTAAATAAATATATTAATTTGAGTATATTGAAGAGTATATAATATATATTTGTCTTGAAGAGTTAAATTTGAATATATTTAAATAATTTATTTAACTTCTTTAATTTACTTAAAAAATTAACTTGTACTTATATTAAAGAGTATATATATATAAACCCTTTCTTTGTATGTTTTTGCGTGCTAATGTAGATTGATTAAAATGCGTAAAATATATTTTAGTTTATTAAAAAACTATAAAGCAATAAATTATTGGGCCTGTATAGATAAGCTTTTAAAAAATTATTTATAGAAAAAAAAATTAGATAGATTTTAGAAAATAATTTATAAAAAAATATTTTTAAATAAATGAGTGTTTGGATAAATATTTTTATAAGGACTTTTGTTATTGAAAAATTACTAAATTGGATACGATTTTGTTAAAAATATGAGAGAAGAGAATGGAGAGATTAGAAAATATGGAAAATATATAAGACATGAGAGAGAAGAGAAATGAGAGATAATAAAAAAGAGAAAAGATGAGAGATAGTGAAAAAGATATAATAAATTTAAGAGATGAGAGATGATAAATAGTGGAAAAGAGATAAAAGAGAAGAGAAAGGGTATGAGAAAAATTAGAGGTAACACAGTAATTAGATAGTCTATAAATTTTTTTACTGTTCTATAAGCTATTATCAATAACTTATGCAAAATTATAGTTTTAAACTATAATTTTATAAAAAAACGCGTTTGAATAAATATAACTATTTATTTTAAAATTTATCTGAATTAAAGTTTAAATAAAAAACTCTTTTAAAATATAAATTTTCAACAAATCCAAATTATTGTTTATTTTGTGGTTGCATAAGTTTATCAACTTTTTTTATATATGAAGTCAATATATATATAATATTTTTTACGATATCTGATGATAAATATAAAAATTAGATGGATAATTTATTTTAGTTATAAATATAATATCCAATCAATTTTACATCCTAAAATTATAATCCTTAAAAGTTACCTTATATAATTACATATGTTAATGATATTTCTATTAAGATTAGTTTAAAATCACATAATTAAATATGATATTTAAAAAAATATGTAGTTATTATAAATAACTAACAAAATAGTTTATTTAAATTAATTAAATATATCTAAATTAAATATATGTAGTATCATTTAATTTTGGAGGGAGATATTTAGTTAACATATTTACACATGCACAGATTATTAATATAAGGGCCTATTTGAATAGAATTTTAGAAATGAGTTTATGAAGAAAAAAAAAGATTTTTGGGCAGCTTATAGAAAAGGGTTTTTAGAGAAGAGTTTATGGAAAAAAAATAGTTTTGAATAAATGAGTGTTGGATAGTTATTTTTAAAAATACTTTTATTATTGATAAATTATAAAAAAATATATAAATATTAAATGCTGAGAGATAAGAGATGAGAAGAGAGAGAAAAAATGGTGTAAGAAAGAAAAGAGAGATATCATAAGAAAAAGTAGGAGATGAGAGAGAGGGTGTAAAAAAAGTATGAGAGATAGTGTAAGAAAAAGTAAAGGTAATATAGTAATTGGTTAATTTATAAACTCTTTTACTATTTCATAAGTTACTCTAACAAATTTATCTAAAATTTTAGTTTTAAGTTATAATTTAATCTAAAAGTCCGTTTAAATAAATATGGTTATTTATGTTAAAATTTTTCTTAACTAAGATTCTGTCCCAAAAATTTTTTGAAACCTTGTTTCCGATTATTTACAAACACACACACTAAGTCTCATCTACTTTGTATATCAATTAAACAATAAAGATGGACAGTATATCTATGTTCTTTAGGGGGGAAGACACAATCGAAATTTATTTCTAATGAGAAAGATGGGGACCACGTGTGTGTTTGGTATTGAAAAGAGAGAGTTATAGTTTGAGTTTAAAAATACTCAAACATTAATCTTGATATAATTATTTTTGTATAAAATTATGATTTGCGTTATTATAAATTATGATTTTATATAAGAAAAATTTATTAATTTTAAAATAATTTTTAGATATTAAATACAAAAAATAATTATTTTAATCCTCTAAATTGTTATTATGTTCTTTTATCTCTTTTCTTATCTACATAATATATTTCCTGTTAATTTACATATAAAAAATTATTCTAATAATAATTATTTTTTTTAAATAATTTGTTCTACAAAATTTATGTTCCAAAATTATTTTAAAATTCCTTTTTTTTTAAGAATGAATGCTAAACCAAACACATGTACCGTAAAAGCATGCGGCGGATATTTTTTTAATAGAATAAATGTTCAAACCGACGCGGGAATGACACATTACAGCCAATAAATCAAAATCATGGCTGAGGTATATTTCAATGGAAGATCACACGTAGATTTATCATATTTCGACTGGCGATTTTCCTTAGAAAAAAGTTTAGGTAAACAAAGGTGAATTCCATTCCATTTGTAATCTCATCTCGGATATCTCATGCATGTTAAATGTAATGCTTGATTGCGTAGTGAACTTTTGTGAATAACCTTATAGGAAGAAAACGTAACTTCTTGGGAGGTATATATCTCCATTTTGTATGGTTGATTTCAGATTGATCGATATTACCCTTCGTTGTTGCAACTTATTTCTACTCTACTAAAAATAACTCGTATCTCAGCACTCAGAGCTGAGGTATCTCATACCGTAATAATAATCAACACATGAATAATCCTGCCATTTCTGCATTTCATCTCTAATGTTTCTTCATCAGCTCCAGCTGAAGCCATTCAAATCCAGCTGTTTGCAGCTCATCGCAGCATCGTTTTCTTCACGAGTGTTCAGGTCCAATCTCGATGCTGCGAAGTAAGGTAATCTATACTCCTGAGGAACCTTCTCTTCCAGCGGTTTTATCGATTCTGGCTTACTCGTGTTTCGGTGTTGGAATTCACCATCTGATTCTCTCCCCATCATTAATCTCTCAGGATACATGCTGTTTCCATTATTATTCTCAGTTTCTCGTTCAAATCCGATGCTCATAGACAAGTCGCCGGCGCTTCTTTCGGAAGCATAACCTCGTCTTTCCGTACTATTGCCCAAAGGGTTGCTCAGAAAGGTGCCGTTCTTTTTCACTTCATCACACCATTTGAGCTCAGAGTTCCTCAGGATGGGCGCTTCCATGGATTCCTTTCTTTCCATGAATGTATGGGCATTGAAGGATCTTAAGCCCATCCCTGATGGATTTTGTATTTCTTGTTCCTTTTGAGATCCACCGTCGCAGGATGTGAGGCAGCTGTCCATTGAGCAGTCGGTTGGCTGATTGTTGTTTTGTGTTTGCTGTGGGCAGAATCCTTGTAGTTCCTTCAGTTCTGAAATGTCTGAACTCAAACACTGAGACGATACTTTGGACACAAGCTCTGAGAGTTGAACTTTTGCTGCTTCAAGTCCCACCATACCCAAATTCTGTCTACCAAGTGTTTCTTGAGCTTTCTCTAGCACAGACTGCAGGTATTTCCCTTGGGCCTCTATGCGAAGCTGCAAGTGTCTCTGTACCTGGATGGGTTCAGAACGATTTTGTCAGAGCTTTCAAAGTCTGAAGGAATTTTAGAACTGTATAAACTATAAGTCTGATAAAAGGGGAAAAAAAAAAAATCCATGCATGGCAGTGACTCACACCTCAAGCTGTTCATTTAGCCTTCTCTGCACCTCAATCTGCATCTGCAGGGCCTCGCTTATGTGTAGATCTCTGGGAAAAGAGCACTGGATGTTAGAACCTATAATAATTAAATTCCTGATTTAAAGAAAGAGCATGTGAAAATGGTGAATTTTTCTCACTTGTTTGCCTGTGGCGTGAGGCTTAAATTACTCATATGAGTTCCACTTGGTTCAGGAAGTCTTTCTCCTGTTGCTGCACCTGCATTAATTTCTGGTAAGATAAGTTTGTTCTTCATACACAAAAGCTTTGTTCATCATAATTTCTGGTAAGATAAGTTTGTTCTCTTACTGATTTTGTGTGTCACATTGTTAGTTTGTCCATGCAGATTCTTGCTCAATCTATATTTCTAAAGATAAAAAGGAAGGGATTAGCCGTTGCGATACGAATTTCATGCCATACAACTTAAGAAAATAGGGTCGGCGCAGATTATACATAATATATGAAATGGGCATTAAAATGGCAATTTAATTAGCGAAGCTATACAATACATTCCATACTAGTAATCTCGTGACTAAATATGAAGCATCTGGAAGAATATGACAGATTATGGTGAATCATGGATATGATAATAGTTTCATACATAATTTATATACACAATTTGTTCCCTCAATATGATCTGTGATATAGATGTAATCACTTCTGAAATATTTTAGTTACCTAAAATGAAGTTGGAAAAAGTTGGCGATTTTCAAAATTCCATCTATGAATAGAGGAACCCTTTTCTTATAGCTTTAAGAGTGAACTTATATAGTGATAATAAAAAAGCCAGTTATTCCGTAAGTGGAGATTTTAATTAGCATGAACTAGAACTGTGAATGATACTTTCTTTGTTTGAGAGGGAGAGAGAGAGACTAAGATACCACTTAATGACTGATAAATAAACTATGCATGCATTTGAGATGGTAGATCAAAATTGACAATCTTGCAATTAAAAAAAATATAATTCAGGCACTCGAGATTATTACCTGAAGGTGGCTCTTTAGATGATACAAAGTAAGCCCTGGAATTCCCATGAGTTTCATTACTGTCTTAGGAGTTGCCTCTGCAGGGAAAATGATTGAACTTTGCATTAGTAAATTAAAAATTCAACAGGATATGACATTGTTATGATCATTCACTGGAAGATTTTGAGTACTCACTGTCAGCTCCACCTAGCTGATTGACCGCTTCTATAAACCTGGCATGTAGATCTGTTGTCCATTTCAATCTGGGCTTAGCATCAGTGGAGAGGACAAGTCCAGAATCGTCAGAACCATTTCCAGTTTGAAGGAACATGTGTCTCTCAGCTGAGATTGGCATTCTGGAGGAAGAAGAAGAATGGATGTTCTTTCCTTGGTGTTGGTGATGTTGGTACATGATTCTATTCTCTGGGTCACTTTGCTAACTCTAGAAGGTGGAAGTGGAACTTGATAATTCTCTATTCTCAACTCTTATTGCTTGGCCTGACACAAACAAAGCAAACTTCTTACAATTTTGTTGTGCTTGTCTTATTTCTTTTCTTCCCATATGTCCTCACCAGGAGGCATGCCAAACTGGTATTTATATCTGAGAGATGGTGAGGGAGCTAGTAAGTAACGCATGAAATCTTTGGATAGAACCAATTGAAAACCAAACTTAATCCTGTGTGTGGTGGCCTGTGGAATAGAAATATTATTCCTTCCTACTTTTGATAACTTGTGTGGGCCCCGCTTTCTTAGTTCCATTTTCCATTCTCAGACTGCAAACACAAACTTCCTAAACACCTCAGACCTTGCATTAGGTTCCAGAATCGATCCTTCAAATTTTAACCGACTGACATTCTTATTCGTTTGCTAGACTAAAGTAGGAATCATATTCCCAAATTTGAAGGAGGATTTTTTTGTTCTCTCCCTTTTCTCTGACTTTGTTCTGGGGAAGCCAATGTCCCTCTCAAATTTTAACCAACCTTTTTGGTACTGGAGTTGGAAGTTAGACCTTAAATCTTCTGTTCCTTAATTTGATCTTGGGGTCATTTCTGTCAGTACATAACGTACTTAGCTCTTTGTTGGTATGATGAAGTGGATTTTATTTTAGCCGAACAATTATCTACGGTAAAGGAAGCAAACAAAGACATGAAAGAACGTATTAATTGGTTGAATATGGGAACCTAGAGGAAAGAATCCATTGACTAAAGCATCTTGAAAATCTGCAGCAACCCATGCAATAAAAAGATACACTAAAATAATATGAAAACAAAAATTAGAGGAGATGCTTCCCATGGGACTGCTTGTGGAGGTAAGGAATAGAATAAGAATACGTTCTGTTTTGTCTGCTTCAATAAGTTTGGTACTTATTCAGCCCCCACCATATAAAATAGGAGAAAAATGGGCCCTGAATTATTCATTCTTTGTTTGACACAAAAACGCAGGACCCATCCTCTGGAATCCTAAGCAGGTGGGACCTGATTATAAAGAGAAAGAGAAGATTGTACTTTCTTCTATACTTGCATTTGGTTAAATACAGTACTACAGCAAAGGACCACTTGCCTCTTCTCTTGACTTGTACCTTGGTTAATGAAGCAGATTCTCATCTGTGAATCCATACATTTTTCGGTCTGTGTCCAGCTTTTAAATTTCTTGCATTGTTCTTATCCACTAGAATTTGTGACAGATTATAATAAAACCATTCTTATTCCTTCACTTAACAGCTTAAACTTTTAAGTCAGAGTAATAAATGACACTGTATCAAGAGTTTCTCTGACAAAATAACTTAAAGTTTGATCCTTGAGTTCCATGATCAAATGACTTAGAGTTCAATCCTTGTCATTTCTTTTTCTCTTAATTAAGTCTATAGGACTTGCAAGAGCATGTTAGATCTTATAATAAAACCATTCTGGGATTAGTGTTTGTAGAGCTGTGCATAGGGGAACAGTAAGTGATGGCATATACCATGCTAAACCATATAAATTTGTATTATAGAATCGGATTCAGTTTTAAGACAAACGCAATCCACAAGCCATGCATGTGTCAACTGCATGTATGTCTGCATTATTTAAATAGGAGAGATTATGTTTTACAATAATAGGAAGTAATGAAGTACTAGATGATCAAAACATCAGGAATATTATATAATGATCATCAGCTAATGCAGAATAAGTTTGATTGCATATATATGTCATAAAAGACCAAACCACTTGTTGTTGGACACTAATATAAAAGTAGAAGCTTATTTATGAACTGTATCTGATATTCTGGTACCCATTCATCAGGTAATAAAGAGATAACTTAATAACCATAGGCAGAATTAAACTGAAGATTCCTTGAACATTATCTTCACATCACCTCTCCTTGTTCTTGTTCGTGATTCCGATTTATGGAATATTTAATGTGGCCATAGGGAATCTGTGGGTAAAGTTAAAGCTGAGTTCCTAAGTAGTTTTCTGTCATTGGATTGGAATAATTTGGGCAAGAGGATTGATTTGGTACGCTCCCATCTTGATATCGAATTTGCTCCCTCAGATGGACTTAATATAGCCACATGGCAAATTCTCTGTATCACTATATGAGAAACCTATCATGACAGCTTATAGAATTTATGTCATTGATCGTTTAAGGAAATTACCTACTCTAGCCATAAGATGTCTAGCATTAGTTTGGTTCTGCAAAAATATGTGATATATATATTAGGCTGATGACATGCTGATGGTAAGCATGAAGCATGGAACAAGCTATTGCTAGTGCTCAGAAAGCGAACGAACAACCCTTCTCTTGTATATTTAAGATGAATTATCAGTTTATCACTAACTAACACAGGGTGGAAATAGAAGAGAATAAAGGGAATTAGCTTTATGCCTACTTTTTCCCTATTGCATCTACCAATTGGAGAAGTCTTAGTCTAGCGCGTTGCTTGTTTAATTTTGTATCATTGTTGACCGTCCAATAAGAGGTTCTGCACTTAGCACTTAGCAGTGTCAATGATGTCTTAGTGTTTTTGATACAGTCATAATTAACCATTCACGGAATATTAGTTTCTAAATCTTTCACACATACCTGTTTTTTCAGCTCAGAGTATGTTTTGGGGCTGTGTTCTGGGGTGTTAATATAATTTATAAGAAACTGCAAAGCTGTGATATATATAGAATAACTTTGTTCTGCAGCTTTCATATCAAGTTTCTCTATAGGACAATCTTTCCCATATTGGCAGTCATGTTCAGTTGATGCTTTAAATCTGCCTACTTTCAAGTAGTCTTATGCTCCTTTTACGAGTATGTCTTGTACAATGGATTACTTAGCTTTTTTTGGCTACTAGTATCCAATTCATCCGTCTTCCTTTACCTTCTATGCCAGTGGACATAATTTTTATTCTTCTTGGTACTTAACCTTATTTCTTTCTTATATTATCAGAGTTTGATTCACTTTTAAGTGCAATGAAGAACTTGGAGGCTAGTGGTCAATTATAAGTCAAACCATTTACTGGGACAGTAAGTGGTTGCATTTTATTAAATAAGATTCGATCTTAACTCTTAAGGCTATATATCAACACAACAACAACAAGTCTTAAGGCTATATATATGGCCTATATATGGCCAATCATATATCACATACTCATCTCAGACACTGGACCGCGATTTTGTTGTTACCATGATGGCATTGGATGAAATGAAAAGCGAGAAATGACCACGGAATGCTATTCTCACGGGGAAAAGAAGAAAGGAGAGGGGGGGAAAAAGCAGAGAAAATGGAAGTTTCAAGGATTCTGGGGAATAAGAACATGAGAATCTTAACCCAGACTAAAGCCTATAAGGTCATATTCTCAAGTAAAGAATATGGTTATTCTTTTTCATGGAAAGCCACAAAAAATGGATTCTCACATCCCCGCCACGCCCATCTTTTAACTTGATGTAATCAGATGCCCCTTGAAGCATTCATTATTATTACTATGACTGTCATCTCCTCAATATCTTTTTCAGGGGGAATTATATTGCTATTTTTATATATTGTTTAATGTTCCTATAATATTTGGTTTTGCGTTCTACTTTTTACCCATCATGCTTCTGAGAAGTGACCTGGTTGACATTTGCACTATGCTCTCTCCATTGTGATTCTTGTCTAGCTGTCTCTTCATTTGGATGATTCCAGTGCCTTTTTTCCACTGGCTTCTTCTTCCCACTTTGTTTCTCATGGTTGGAATAAGGATCCATCTGTCCAAGTCTCCATTCAGGTCTGTGATCAACTTTTTTTTTTCTTTTGATTTATCAACTAGCTATATCTTCTTGTCAGTCTGTCTTTTTATCTTTTGTGAAAATTTGCTGTATCTGAATTATGAAAATTTTGCCAATAAGACCATGTCAGAGAGATCTGATAGGATATGATTTAACGGAGTTTGGCTGAAATTTCATGACATGCAGATATCAGGGTTTGAGAAAGAAATCAAAGAATAGGATTCGATGGATAAAAAGGGCATAAGGTAAATAGAGTTCCCACTTCCCGGAAGATGATTCATACAGGTACAAATACCAGGGGATAAAAAAGGAATTAAATGCTCAAATCATTCATTCAATTTGAGAACTTCCATTTCAAAATCTTGCTATTTAGAATTAGGGGATTGGACTATTGATATTTAAATCTAGATTCTCCAACTTTAAAAATGCTATCCAGCCAAAAGTTGTTGATAACATTTACTAAATTATTTGCATAATTCGTGATGAGGTGATATTCTAGTTTACATATGTGTGTTTTAACAAAATTATTTCTGTGATATGGTATATATATATATATATATATATTTATTCATTCAAGTTTACAGATATCATGTCATTTTCCGGGCAAAATATGGAGAAAAAAATTGAAACAGAGAACACAAGCAAAAAGAACCTAAAACGCAGAGACAAAGTTATGAATGGCGATGTTACAATGTGTGATCACTTTATTCCCATTGCTGTTCTCCACTTTCTCTTTTGTTTCTCGCTCATTGGAAATAAAATTACAGCATCTATGCAATGTATACAATGGACACGTAGAATATATAGGAAAATGGGATATGATGCCTGGATAGATATTTACTAACTCTTATCCTTCTTAGTCGTATCCTTATTGTGAGTTTGAGTTGTGAAAACCTGCTTATATTATAACACTACAATACCTATTCTTATTATCTCCTACACACACACACACACATATATGTAAGTGTGTGAGAAGGGCTCTAATGATGAGTCTCTTCAAGGAAATCAAATTGTTTGATTCTGTGTATAAAAAAAACAACAAATACGTTTGTTTCCTCCATGTAATTTCCATTTGTTTACCACACTTTCTTAAAGATAAGGAATTTTCTGCTTTTTTTAAAAAATAACCCATCATAAAAAATTATCTAGAATATTTTGAACTTATTCTAGAATATCTATAAATGGATTATAATTAATAATTGTTCAAACACTTTGAGTGTTTCTTTAATAAAATAATATTCCTATTTCCTTATCAAGCGTCTCTGAATTAAAAAGGGTGTAAGAAATATATTTTTATTAAATATGTAGGAAAAAATAAAACATTTTATTTTAGGGCTTCTTTCTTCTTCCTGTCACGGTCACTCATCCAGCTGTTGTGCGGAACAACGCTGACTGATATCTCACCGTCGGTAAACTAAGCTGAGATTTGGCATGCATTTACATTCACATCCTTGTAAGCGTCGTTTGTCCTGTTTGCCGCTGCTGCTGTGGATATTATTGTCGGGTTCCATTGGCCATCGGTAACTTCACAAAACCTCGGAAACGTTAACTATTAACTAAATAAATGAATGGGTTTAACGGTTTCTATTACATTTTCTTCCTATTGAACGATTTTCATACATATTCAATCAATCTATTTGTTTTATTAAGGATCGATTTAGAATTTTTTTTCTTTGTTTTTTAATATTTTTTAAACATAAAATATGTTTTTAGATCAGGCTATTTCTCAAATACTTAACATTTTTTTGGGAAATGAATTAAAAACTTCTGAAAAATAAGAAAATCTAAATTAGAATTCTAATATTTACTGGCTGAAAAGACTAACATATCTCTCCTGTCATCTTTTCAAGTTCTGGCATTTTATTATTCCTCGTCTCTATTTTGAAGTTGGGATCAGTGGGAATGTCGGAAGGTTCTTGACGCAAGCTTGACGAAGTGGGGATCATTGCATACCGTCTCTTAGCAATGATCGGAGGTTGTTGGAACTTGGCGTCTCTGAAACAATTAACACACCGCCTTCCTTGTCTCCGTCGCACTACACGGCACACTCAATTGCATCACCGGCGAGACAGCATATCGGGGAAGGCTCGCCTGATCCCCCTCCCTGCAAAAATTCAAAACATGCCAGTACTTCAAAACAATAATCGACATCTCAGTGTCCTCAGCCTCATAACGAAGAACTCTTTCTCGCCATGGAGGAGTCGGAGTTTGAAGAAAAGATATTCTAATCTTAAAACTTGCTTTCCATTGCATCGATTTGATTCCATTACTGTTTAACCGCACTTTCGCTCTGGAATTGCCCCAAATTGAAAAAAAAAGCCTGCCCTTCGGCATCCCGGAGGATGTTTTTCCTTTATCCTGTGTGTCAATTTAATTCAAGTCAAACTCCATCGGTATTTGATCCTTGGTTTATAGTGGGGACTGAAATCAGTTTTTTTGCTGGGTAACAAAGGGGGCGATTGAAATCAGTTTTTACTCGCATGTTCAGCATATAAGCTCGATTAGAAGAATTTGGAGTTTTGCAGTTATGTCAAATGTCAAATAAAATCAGGAAAACAAATAGCAACCTGATCGTGATAGGGAAAACCACTACCGACAATGACAAGGAGGAGTTTGATAAGGATGACGATGCTGATAATGGAGAGGAGTCTGAGAAAGGAGAGAGGATGGACATTTCGATCTTTTCACTCAGAATTTTAAAATGACAGGACAGATCCTCGCATTTCTATTCGTAAATATTAGAGTTCCAATTGAAGTTTTCTTATTTTTTAGAGTCTTTTCAGATATTGTTCCCTTTCTTTTAATCATCAAATACTGACATTAATAAAATGTTGTTGATGAATGATGATATAATTGTAACAATTGTTATAGTAGGAAGTGTTTTGGGCACAATGGGACTAGTTCTGTGGTGTCACGGTATAGTTGCTGGCCAATCACGGTGGCAATTCTCTGGCGATTATTTCCTGATTTCATTTCACCAATTTCAACCCCATTCATGCGGTAACGCTCTGCTGCCGGCCGCCGTCTCATCCGCCGCATGGAGTCTCTCGTCGACACCATCAACGTCCGAGATCTTCTATTCACCCGAGACCTCTCTGACTCTCCGCACCTGATCTCCGCCCCTCATCCAGCGGCTAGAGTCCCATTCTCTGCTCATCAAATCGAAAGTTCAGTCTTATCTCGTCTCTCATCACGATGACTTTGCCAATCTCTTCTCACTCTGCAACGACGCCGTTTCCCAGTCCCATCAGATCTCAGATGGAGTCTCCAATATCTTACAGTTACTTTCCGAAGCTTCGGCTGACACTGAGGTACGCGAGGTGTTGGACGAGATGAAGAGTAAGAGGGAGGAGCTGAAGGTGAAGAGGGATCTGCTGGGACTGGTGAAAACCATTGTCGAAGTGAACGAGAGGCTGAAGGGTGTGAGGGATGGATTGACGAATGGAAGGCTAAAATTTGCTGCTGAGGGGTTGAAAGACTTGAAAATCGGTTTGAGGATTGCTGATGATGATAATCATGGGGTTGATGGTAATGAGCCAGTGGTATATGGGGTATTGAGGAAGGAGTGGTTTCAATTCTTTGAAGAGGTACTCAAGCTCTTATATTTTTTTTTTCAGTTATTCTTCAATTGTGCTCAAGTTTTAGGCTCTGAGATTATTGCAGAGAATGTAGTGTTAAGGAAAATTTCTCTGACTTGGGTTTGTAGGTTCAAGCGGTCCTATTAAAACTTATGGAAAAGGCTGTGCAAATTTGATGGGAAATCTAATCGAGTTGAAGTCAAGTATCATTTGGAAGTTTATAGTATCAATGGGATTGAGCTCCAAACAGTTATGGAGGCAATAGAAGTAATTTAATTCATATCGTTATTATACCCTATATTTGATGGGCTAAATTGTATGAATTCATTCGGTTCCTAATTAAAGACTACTTATAGGTGGTTGGCATTCAAGAATACGGGCTTGCTAAAGTTGCTGATTTGATGATCAAGTATATTATTTCTCCAATCCTAAATTCTGTACGGCCTCTTTCATTTCTAGAGGAATTGAATGAAGAGTCAGCAGTATTGAAGACAGTGCTATATGAAGATGCTAAAGTAAGTGTTGCATTTTATGGTTTAGTAATTTGTGTTCTTTCGTGCCTTGCTAGGTCTTTGGCTCATTGCAAAGCTGTCAGTGGCGATATGCATGTCATAGAAAAAGGTGGGATGGGTTCTTTCCTGGGTATGTTATTGAGCTTCCCCCACCCCAACACACAAACCAAAGAATGCCATTCACATTTATTGGTCACTGATTTCTTGAATGAACTGGGTAAGCATTGCCAATCATTGATGTGTAAAAGAATCCGTGTATTTTCCTAATTTCTAAAAAGGAAGGAGGGACTGGGAGATACATTTGCTAGGTTTTAAAATACAACTAAGTAGGGCCATGTGCAGCTACATAGAACTTGAGGTTGAGCCTTAGTGTCCAACAACTTGTGAAAAGTGCATCTGTTTTCTATTTTATAATTTATGTTAATATTGATGATAACGATATTGATTATCTATTCATCTCTCGTTATGAGAAAATAGTGTTTTTGTTAAGAGTCAAATGTTGAACAGCATGTTGCTGGCATGACTTCCATCAATTTTCCCGTATATTGCATGGAAAAGGTTGTTGTTCTTGTTGCTTTTGCTTTTGTTGAAAGCAAAGGTTGACTCTATGTACCTGATATTGAACAGCCATGGACTTTCCTGAGTTTCTGCTTTTCCAATTGGCAGATTGATAATTCAGATGGAGATTTTCTCTATTCAAGGATTCTACTAGTTATTAAATTTATTTACAGAAGTATTTGCTACCAAAATGCTTCTTGGATACAGTGCTTTGGACGGTTGATGTGGCCCAGAATATCAGAATTGATAATATCTAGCTTTCTTTCAAAGGTTTGCTTATAGCCGCTTTGTCATAATTCTTTCCATGCAATTCTTCTTAAAGACCTCTACCAAGTTAATACTGCATTGGTAAATTGAAATTTGACTGGGAGCTGCCGACGCATGCAAACTCATGTAATGTCTGCCATTCCAGCCAGTGGATATAAGATCTTGATCAGATGGTAAAATCCAATGATTAAGACATTATCTGGTGTTAGGAGTGGTGTCTAATATTTATATATAGATTTGTTTAGAAAAAAATATTTAAAGCTTGCAGATAAAATCACTTCAAATTTTTTGTTTCAGGTTGTCCCCGCAGATGCATCAAAACTTCCGGACTTTCAGAAGATAATCGAATGTACATCAGATTTTGAGACGGCCTTAAAAGAAATTATGTTTATTTCAGCATCTGATGACAAGGATAATAGGCTGAGCAATTTTTCTGAAAATGTTGAGGTTCACTTTGCATCTAAGAAAAAGATTGAGATATTGGCTAAGGCTAGAAATATACTGCTAGGTTGTGACTTTGCCCTTCCTAAAGTTAGTTTTCCAGATCTGGATAATCATTCTGTTGTTTATCATGACATCATGAGTATTGACAATGAATGCTGCTTCAGGAGTATACAAGGGATGGCCCTATATGGAAGAACCATGAAACTTCTATGCAGTCATCCAGCCATGTTGTTGACTTATTATTCTTATCAGAAAGGTGTTTGGTGTCCAAAGCAGCTAAACAATTGATCGAACTAGTTCATCAGACACTGCAGGTACACAAACCAGAACAACGGACATTTTGTGTCCTGTATTATGTTGAATATCGAATGTTTTATGTGTGCTGTATTATTCTGCTAGAGGTATACAAGCCAGAACGATGAACATTTTATGTGTTCTGTTTTATATGTGCTGTATTACAGGACGTTTGCCTTTCATCTACAAGAGTTGCCTTGGAATTTTATCATGTGGCTAGAGGTGCCATACTTCTTTATGAAGTTGTTGTCCCTGTCAAGGTTAGTTCATGTAATGTTTCCAGTATTACTTGTATGTTTTCAGGCCTTTAGCTGAGATGAATCTCAAGTGTCTTCTTAAATGTCTTAAGATGGATGGTGGTGGCGCTCTTTGGAGCTTTATTTTATTTTATATATAACTTTTTTTTGGAGCTGAGGTGGTTCTTGGAGCTTGGAGAGCTAATATTAATATACCATGATGGAGCACATTACTGACTTTACAGCCAACTACTTAGAGGACAATATCTTGCTTACTCGATTATACTTGCATGTTATATAAAAGATATTCTAACGTAGCATGGAAATGGATGAGACTGGAATATGTATAATGTGTTGTTAGTACCTGTAATTACCTGGTGTTGGGAATTTATCACAAATAAGTTATTAGGATATCTAATAACATATCAGGATAAGAGAAAAAAAATCAGGATTCTTAGGCTAATGGACGCTTGGATGAGATAGTCAAAACTATGGGCAACTCAGTTTACATTTATTTCTGTACTTAAAAAGTTTTGTGACTGTTCTACTTTTATTAATAACTTGTATTTTTGACTTGTGAAGCTAGAAAAGCAGCTTGATAGCATCAATCAAGTAGCTGTGCTGATGCACAATGACTGTCTTTATTTCTCCCAAGAGATACTTGGACTTGCATTTGAGGTATACTTCAATAATTGAGAATTAAGTATATTCTCATTACAAACTAGATTTGTATTTTTTTAATCATGGATTTTTTTTATCTCTATTATGGATTTATTTAAAATAAAAAGTTGATTTAATGTGAGATTGTAGCATTTACTTAAGTCACATTACTGTCCTCCGTTTTTTCTATTGGATTTTCAACAAAGGAAATTTTCAAAGAAATATTGAATGTAAATTGTCTTGTTGATAGTATGTTTTTGTATTATCTTTGGCTCATGCATTTGGACTTTCTTGTCTCAGTATGGTACAGACTTCCCAGATTCCATCAAGGAGCATGCTGTGTTTGTCGATCTAGCTCAAGATTTCAGCTCATGGCAGAAGAAATACTACAAAGACAAATACATCTGGTTATCTTTAACTTGAAGGAGGTACTCTTTCCTAACATGCCTTCATCCCCAGTAGAGTATCACATCATCATATGGCATGAAGTTTTGGTTTCACTCTGCCTTAAACATCCTGACGCTTTCTCTTACTTTGATCTTTATTTTTGTACGCTATAGATGTTGCTGAAGGATTCCAGAATACTCATCATACGCAGCAATTTGAATCAGTGAAATTTAGCATAGAACAAGTAATCTGTTTTGTGGAAGTTGTTTAATCATTTTTATTTCATTTTTTATCTGTCTACTCTCTGTGCTGTCATGCGCAATGGGGCTATGGGTGTTTTTTATTTCGTGGATGAATTGGAGCTAAATATGCTTGATCATGTTATATTCATTCTGGAGAAAGTACACATCATATGGGAGCCACTTTTGATGCCTTCTACTTACAGGAAAATCATGTGCACTGTTTTAGAGTCAGTTTTCTCAAGAATTACAAGAGATATACTTTTCTTAGATGACATAGCAGCAGATGAGACATTGCAGGTAGAGTCAAACCAAAAGTTAGCATGGTTGATGCCCATAAACCTTCCATTTTGGTTTTAGAAGTCATTCTAATACATTCCACTCACATTCAGCTACAAAGACTAATGCATATGATGCTGAAATTTGCAAACTATCAGAAGTCACATGATTTCTCTGTGGAGTCTCTTGATGTTCTTATCCCATCATTACGTAAAATTTGCAAACTATCAGGCATTCCGCATTACATACTAATTTTTTGTATACAGTGGTTGTTAGATCATCACTTATCTGTTAACTAATATTTTCATTTGTAATGTACCTCAGAATTATTAGATATGCTTTTAAAATCCGTCACAGCAGCTTGGGAGGATAAAGAGTTGCTATGTTGTGGCTTTACAATAACTGAGGTATTATTTGATTGATGTTGACTTTGGACATCATATTTCTTTCCCTACACTTGCATCTCGCAATTATTTTGGGATTTGGAGCATTTTCTGGGGAGATTCTTTCGCATTTCCCATCCCATTTACTGACGACTTCTGTGTTCCTGTTGTAGTTATACCTTCCTTGTTCTCTTCAAATTGAATGCTTGAATATTTTTAATTGTGTAAAACTAAATTTTCTATTTTATACTAGGATATGCTAAATTTTCATCTAGCATCTAATTTTTCGTCCAGACCATCTTCATGGTTTACTCCTCAGATTCACGGTGCATGCATTAATGGACTCCCCACTCCCCTTTTCTCCTTTATAGAGTTTCAACGTCTTCCTCCATCTTCAATTTTTTTTGGGGACGAAATTTCATCTCCAAAATCAGACAATTCTAATTTGCTTACTTTTATGTTTTTGTATTCCAAATTGCTTGTACTGCTAACAAATGAACAGGTTATGCCAGCAAAATGCATTTGTTAGTAAATTAACGAATAATCCCCAAGAAAAATTATGCTGCATTTCGATTTCCGTTATTCCTGGTTTTGCTTTCTTATTGATTCATATGGGGTAAGATTACAATGTGGGAATGGAACCAAGTTTCATGAACGTTTGCATTCTCATCGGTGACCTCTTTTGCAGGTGGTAGATTTTATCAAAACTATATTTACAGATTCACCCCAGAGAAAAGATTGTATATGGAAGATAGAAAATGGTAACTTGTAAGATTCACGTAATTTTAGCACAAATCTCACAAGGACATGAATTTTTCATTAAGCGAGAGGGAGAACATTGAAGTGATGATCCCTCAAGGGCGAATCATGTCGATGACCTCTCACTCAAACATTATGGTTTTGGCTAGAGAAAAGCGAAGTGCAACTTTGGCTGCATGTGTAGAGATGGCAAATTTCTTGAAGAGAGGGCTTCCCCAAGAAAATTTCGTTGCTGCAAATCCTTGCCAAGAAACTATCTCGTCTTCTATTTTTGTCTTTTTCCCTCTGTAGATCAATGTATAGCAACCATACATGCATCATAAATTCTGTAGGAAGAAAGCAGATGATGCTGAACTGCACTAAAATTCTGTGCTGACGAAATTTGCATCCTTTATAGGTCCTTGTTTTTGCAGGGTAAAGAATGTTATTCAGGGAGATGTTGGGCATTTTCCAAATTAATTTACTTGTATTCTGTGTTAAATAGTTATTGAACTTGCATTAATGCTGGGTAGATATAAAACTGTGAGTAGCACTTGTTAAAAATAATCCATATCCCCATAATCCCTATTCTTGTTATCTCCTTTATGCATGTATGACGAAGCGTGTAATAGGGTTCAAATGAGTCTCTTCACTGATATCGAATTATTTGATTTTATTTGTATAAAAACAATAAATACGGTTATTTTTCAACTTCTTTTAATGTGCATTCCATTTATTTATTGCACTTTTTTTAAAAAAAGAAATTCATCCTTTTCTTAAAATTATCTATAATAATTTAACTTATTTGGAATATCAATAGACAGGTTATAATTGTTCAAACTTTGTGAGAGGGCAACTTTTTTTGTTAGGTCAAGAATGATAATTTGTTAAGATTTAAAATTTAATTAAAATAAAGAGCGACTCCGTAATCTTATAGGATCAGAGAGGAGCTGGAGCCGCTATCCCGTCGTTGGAATGGTGAGATTTGCCGCGCATATTCATTTACCTCTATGTCCACATCAGCATCGTTTGCTGCTGATGTGATGCTGATGTGGAGGTTGTAGTGGGGCCCATTTGATTTTGGGTCGGAATTGGAAATTTTCGAAACTACAGGAATGAAGTTAAAAACTGATATGAACGATGAATAATCTATCTTTAGGAATCAAGAATAAAAAATGACGTGGCCATTTGCCACCCTTGATCTCGCCCAACAAAATCTCAGGCGTCCACTAAATCCTGCCCCCAACCCACGGAACGAAAGGGACACACTTTGAGTTTGAGGGTTCTGGTCTCTGATCTGCAGAGCGCACAGCCATGGCAGCCTCTAATCGGGCCGGCAAGGGCTCCACTTTTCCCAGTACTAAAAATATCCGATGCCATCACTGTGCAGGACCTCTTTCGAAAGAGATGGTATTTCGCAACTTTTTCGTACTTCCCTGAATTGTTTTCGGTTTCACACAAATGTTAAGTTTGTGCCTTTTATCTGCAGGAAACCAGTGATTGGACCGTTTCACCTCTCATCAGGGATAGCTTTTCTATGGTGAATTCTTCGTTCTTGGTGGCTTGCTTAAATTTATTATCAAAGTCAGTTCGATTCAGATATGTGGTTGGAAAAAAAAAATGTTGACCATAAGATTCTAGCTGTCTACAGTTTAGCACTTAATTTATCTGAGTTTTATGGGCGTTTGAACTTTTAGCCATCATTTTTTGGGTTCAAATTTTGTGCAGATTGGTTCTGCGGTTGGCGGCACGGCAAGCGCATTTTATGGATTTAACCACGGTATATAACATTATTCTGCATAAATTTGTGTGCATATAGTCGAGCTTCCACTAGTGAATTGCAATATTCATCATTCTCTATCGCTACCTACTATTTGGAAATTTGTGCCTGGCATGCACGGTTCACGAAATTTTAAATTATTAATTGTCTTATGCCCAGATTTGAGTGTTCTGTATTCACTCTTTCTTCCCATAATAATAGATAGAGAACATTTATTGCAATTTTTTGTCTTTGTAGATCAGTTGGAATGACGTGATGAATGAGATCAAATGTGTTTTAATAATTTGTTCAGGGTATTTGTACAAGACATTTGATGTTTCAAATTGAAAGAATGAGAATCTAAGTTTCATATTAACAACCAAGACAATTACTTTCAAATAAGAAAACCCATAAACACAATATTTTTCTTCTTTTTATAGATCATTGCACTATGCCAATTAATTGATTTCTGCCGCAGACTTCCTGAAGTCCATGGAGTTCAAAATTTTTATTTGCATGTGTAGAATATGAATAATTTATTTGAAGATATTTTCTTCTTGTTTTTTTTTGGTGACAATAGATATTCTTCTTCCATAATACAGTTATGCCTGTTGTTCGAAGATGGGTAAAAGGACCCATGTGGATGCATTTTCTCATTGGTGTAAGTTTCTTACTTCTCAATTCTCCGTCCTTTTAAATATTTTTCGTTCATACTGTAGTATGCAGTAAAGGCATCATGATAGAAGTTTTGAAATCTTTACCAAAATATATGGCCATGTTGATATCCTTGACCAAAAATTTGGGCATCTTTCTTCTTTCCTTCCTTATAAATGACAAAATAATAAAGCTTTAGTGGCAGCTTAACATGGATTGTTGAGTGCGCAGAATAGCCACAAACCCCTAAAATCATTCTCATTGGGTGAAATAATTAGACCATGGTTGCATTTCTTCTACATATGAGAGTTGAAACTTTTACAGACTGCCACTTTTTATTGAATTGCCTGACTATCTCTATTGCATTGAGCCATTCGTATGGTGTCAACAGAAGAGCACCCATGGCCTAGACATCCTTCATCCCTCCAGTGCTTCATAAATCATTTTGCTCTTAAACCTGTCATAGAAGTACGCAAACCAATATCTCATTCCAAAGTCAATAATTATTGCTGCCGGAGGACTTTAAACTAATATGTTGAGTGCTACTGTGTTAGTCAGCATCTTACTGACATAAACCTCTGCATTTCAGACACCACCTGTGATTGTATTCTCTTCAGCCTGTGCGGGTCTGACAGGTAAATTTCTAAATGTGTTGTTTTGCTTGATTTACACACACTAAATGATCCTTAGTTTTTAGTTTCAAAATGTGTTATTTGTGCCTTTTTGAAGTCTTGTACTGAAATCTATGTGAAACTTAGACCTAAACATAACACTTATTTTTTTGTGACATTAATTACTTGAGGCATAAACTTGATTTAAAGTTTCAAATCGGCCCCTTGAATTGTAAATGTGCCTTAAGCCTTAAGGTAGTTAGCTTTCTAGTTGTTCAATTTCTTAAAATCCTTGTTAAAGGCCAAAACTAATTTTGGGGAAAAAGTTATGGACAACTTGCAAAGGTAACAATCATTCGGGACTCATCTTAATTGTGACTTGTTCGATGGACCTCACTTTAGGTTTACTTGGGGGATGAAATAAAATATAAGGAAATAGGAACCATTTTCTGCACATTTCAAAATTTAAGGGACTGATTTAAAAGAGTTAAGATTAGGGATACACTTGAAAAATCATTTTGATGTGGGTTTGCCAATTACTGTGCTCAGTTAATAATACTATCATTTTCAAAAACTGCAGGTGGGGCTGTTCCCGCTATGGCACAGCTCGTTTCGTCGTCTTATCATGCAACACGATCATCGCGTAACTTACCTCCACCTGCAAATGATGATAAGATTCACAACAAGTCTAGAACTTCATCCACCCTTTAAATTTAGCATATACAATGGCTTTCTTCCCCCAGGCAGGCATACACACTGGTGGTGCAAAGAAAGCTCTGATTTCCTCTTGTAAATGACGCCCTTCATTTTTGTCCAGTTCCCCGCGATGTAAGACTCCTGTGAAATGTGAACCGTGTATTGAGACCACAGGGGCATATCTTATGTAATTCATAAGTTTTGTTTAATTTTTTTTTGGTTAAAAATCTTGTTATATGTTTATTATACCCACAGTTTTATGTGGAATTTGGCCTATTATTTATACCTTTCCAACAGCTAACTGGAATGTACTTGGTGTATTGTAGAGAGTAGTGCTTCCGCTTAAAAATGATTATGATATTTCAATTTGAATATCTGGCTGGACATGGTTGAGAATTTGAGATTACTCTTCAAAAACTTCTCCCAAAGTTAATTGCTACGCTGTTCACCTAATTTGGGTTATAAAAATCGCTGTGTTAAAAGGTTGAAAGACCTAACTCCGTTTTAAGGTTGGGCTTGAGCTTTGAATGTTCTAAATGTTTGGTACGTAGCATTGGGTTTGAAGGTGTGGGATTGGTATAGGGAATAATTCAATTTACAGTGTTTGGTATGTGGTCTTGAGAATGTCTTGGGATTGGACAATACAACATATATGGGATTAGACAAATCCACCTCTCCCCTTGGTATTGAGATTTTAATTCTGGAATTAAAAATTTATTTACCAAAATATTCTCCTAAAATTTGCTTAATACCACACTACCTTTTTATCACCTTTTACCTCCATCAGTGACATTCTTCATTGCCTTTCATTCTATCAGCGACCACTCCATCCAGCGACATCCTCCTCCTGTCATCTCCATCCTCTCTTGCGATTCCATCAATAGCCTTCTTCTCTAGCTATGTCTTACCCAATTATTTCTATATTCTATTGCTATTTTATCTCTATCCTCCATCGCAATTTCATTAGTGACCTTCTTCATCCTCCCTCGCAATTTCCATCTTTCATTGTGATTCCGTCATCTCTGTCCTCCATCACGATAAGGTGGGTATCTTCAAACTAGATATTGACGGCAACGCTTTCTTCCTCCAAAATTGCAAATCTCTTCAAATCCAGCTTTGAAGATTTGCTTCGAATCTGTACTATATTTTGAATCAAAATGATTGGGAATCAAATCTGTTTTATTCAATTTGCGTTTGGATATTTTTTCACTAACGTTGAGTTCGTTCAAGTTCTATTTAGTTTCTTTATTTCATTTGTGTTTGAATCTAGAGATTTCCTTCTTTGGTTTTGAATACTTATTTAGATTAAAATTATACTTCATTTAATATTTCGTATGTGTTTGAATCTGGTATGACGTCTTCCCATCTTCCATATGAGTTTGATGAAAGTAACAAGGAGTGAACATGATAAGGGCAATTGTGTCTTTTGCTTAATTTTTGTCAGATCTGGGCCTCGCTTTTATTTTCTAATCCCATGTTAAACCAAACGTAATTTTAAAGCCCAATGCCACTCCCAATCCCATTTCTATTCCCAATCCCAATCCCTCAAAGTTCAATGCTACATACCAAACAAGACCAAATAATTATTTGGATAGGAGAATGCTTATCCTTAATATATATATATATATATATATATATATATATATATATCATTCCAAAGCTAGTTGTGAAAGAACTTTTTATCAAGAATAAAGGGAAAATTACAGATAAATGTCAAACAAAAAATAATAATTATTATCACATAAGAATTTGTAAAAAAAATCAATTGAAAACTAAATAATTGAGAGGAATTTTATAATGAAAAATGAAAAAAAAATTCAAAAAATAATAAATTCTAAAATAGGTCTATTAACAATAATAAATATAATATTAATAAAATAAAATCTGTTTCAATATTTATAATTTTTAAGAGTTTTTTTCTCTTATTTTTCTATATTTATGTGTTAGACTTGAAAAATTATAACTTTCATATATGTTTTTTTCACTTGATATGTTCATCTGAAACTTACAGGTAATTTTCCACAAAAAAAGTAAATACTTTAACACCCCCTTTAGAACCAGGTGCTGGGGGTAATTGGGGGATTTAGAAAAAGAACCTCAGAAGGCCCTACATAATGCTAGGGCAAACCCTAATGTGGATCTCAACACTACTTGATCTTATCTGAGCGGAGAAGACTGGCTTGGTCGATGCCTTCTCAAAGCTCTCTCTGCTGCCCGCGTTGGTGACGGTGGAGCCACCCTTCTTCCTCCATGTGGACGCTGCCGGAGGCTCTACCCCCATCGGCATGGACGCCGAGACTTTGGGGTATAAAGGCAAGGCCTTTTGCCGTCGGACCCTGCAGTGAAGACTGTTCGCGGTCAGAGCCCTTCCTTTTACTTTGTATCGGTTGGGCGGTGATGGTCTCGCGGGCTTGCCCATACATATAAATCTTTTAATTCCTATTCGGTTTCTTTCTGTGTGTATTTTTTTGGTCAGCCAGCTGATTTTGTCTTTTGATGTCATTCGGACTCATTCTAAATGCTCTTGTTTTGCGTTCAGTTGATTACAGGGATTTTGCTACTACCTTTTCAACTCTCTATTTGTAGAGATAACAATGTTGTATGATTTCTCAAACTATGGGGCATTGCAAACGTAAGCTTGGACTCTGGTCTTGTTATGCTCCATGAACCTTGATTCATGGTCTTAGGGGATTTGTAACGTGTTTTAACCAACTTCTTTCACGTGGCTGTCCTTATTTGCAAAAAGATCTCCACTGACCAGGGCATTGGTGGAAATTTGAATTTTGGCTCCTTTTGCCAACATGCCCATGTGGTATGTCTGTTTTTTTTTTTGCTGATATGAATGACTTTATGGAAATGGTTGGTGTCAATACCAGTTCAATTCACCTATTAATGATTAGTTGGAAATATTTATGTTAATGGACAATTCTGTGGCAGTTTTCTGGTGGATTGATTAGCATCTGGTTTGTGTCTCTGGTAGGTTATCTTTGTTTTTTAATCAGAATAATTGCAGCTTCAACTTACTGTGGTTGACAAAAACTCAAGCAGAGACCTTTCACAGGAGGATTCAAAATGGTGACTTTCCGAAGTAGAGCACCTGGTAGTGAAGTCGGAAATCTGCTAGGAGATTATGCAATGGTCTCACGTTCAAGATCTTAACTTTACCTCTCGTCAATCTTGTAGTATATCTTTATCTTTCCTTAAAGTATTTGACAAATTGTGTTGTTGAATCTCTAGAAGCACTATCCACATGAATAGACCGAATAAGTTGTGTTCGTTCAGTGATTATGCAATGTTTGCTATGTTCTCTGTTATACCTTACTCATGATTTAGATCACCAAATGCATTTTGATTTGGTTCCCATAGCTAAGATCACAAATGAACTCTTGAAGTACAAGTTTATCCGCTTAAGCCTGCTTGTACCCTGCCAATTTTTAGGTTTTAGACACGCCGAAGTTAGTTAAACCAATCAAATCATCGCCGATTTTTCAGTCTTGTGAGTGAACCAATGAAATTATCGAAGAATGTAATGTGACCCACTTAGTGAAGGGGATATTACACGACAAGTCCAGTTGTTAAGAAGCAGAAAATCGAACGAAGAACTAATCGTGTCATTCAAATTATGAACATCGGAACAATGGTCAGAGTGACAATAACTGCAAGAGTGTAGCTCATGAAGACAAGACAATAGGAAATTAGTTCACTTTTCCTAAAAATATCTTTTGCTCGAATCTTATGTGGGTGAAAGTAAGTTGAAAAAATAAACTTGGGCTTGTAAGGACGCCATCGAGTAGGGCAATGTTTTCTCCCCTTTCACTCAAACAAACTCAGACGCCCGTGGAAAAGAAGGATTGACTACAACGAGTAGATTTGTGTCCTTTATATCGAATGACTTTCATTGTTTATGAGTGTTTGAGAGATAATCTTCTTATAATTTAGTTTATTTTAGCATTTGGGCTGTTAGCCCTCACATCTAACAAAAAAAAATTGTTTTTCTACCCTTTCATGACAAGGGGTTAATTTTTAATTTTTATAAAAAATTGTCATAAAACCCATTTGTGAGTTTAACTGATAAAAATATAAAATATATAACTATTTAAAATATATTCAATCTTTAAAAATTATTATTTTATTGTAATTTTAGTCATGATATTTGAAGAGGTATCTTAATTTCTGAATGCCTAGATTTATGTCTGATGGTAAATGACAACTTGCTCTGCTTAATATTGTTATCGCTTATAAGAAATAGAGAATTTATTCTACCTTTATATTGTAGTTGAGCTTAACTTTCTTTTAAAAAAAAATTGTAGCATAAAAAGAAAAAAAAAGTCATAAATTAAAACAAAAAAAGTTGAGCCAGACATCACTGACTGTAATATTATCAATGAAGGGAGAAAAGACATTGTAGAGATAGTAGAAAAGGCTAATCTTTAATTTTCAATTTATCATCAAATTTCTCTATCAGAAATCGCGCTTGCCCGCGTACGTGTGTGGTTCGTTTTTTTAAAATGTTATTGATTGATTGATGACGATGGGGTCCACTTCCATTGCTAAAAGGTTTTTTCTCAAGCAGTGAAAATGTTAGTGCCATGGTCTATTCATATTCATCAGTTTAAAAAGCCTACTTTTAATCTATTGCTTAGAGATCAAGAAATGACTTAACATAGTCCAGCAATATCATCCTCGTATGAATAATAATATTAATCGATTATAGTATTTGAATTTGCTCCAAACGAATCACCTTTCTTCGCAGAACATATAAGAATCAAATTACATATAAATAAACCTAATCCATGTTGGAGAAGGCTCTAAATATACTATATGAACCTAACCACTTTGTTTTAATTTATTATTTTATTTTAAAAGGCCAATCATTGGCATCATGAAAGAATAGCTTGGTTGGAGGGAGGGCATATGAGCTGGAAAAAAAAACAGAGGTGTTAGAGGAGCACAATATTTATTATATTTGCATTCGTCTCCCTCACTTTAGTGATAGATCATCGGTCCAATACCTAAAAGTCCCTCTCATCTCATCTCTCTTTGTTCTTTTTTTCTGTACAGATATATTAATATATTCTTATGATCCCAATAATGAGCATGGACTTGAGTATTTAAAACCTTGATGTTGTCTGCTACTATATTACTTAATCTCTCCCTCCTTTTTATTAAGATTGATTGATTTTGATCACTATAAATAAGGACACCAAACTATCAGTAAAAAAAAATTACAATTTTTTTAAAAGGCAAAATTGACATATAATTTTTAAAAGTTTTTTTATTAATTGTTTTAAGTTACTAGATGACTGATCTTCTAACAATTATCTTCATATACCATATTTTCATTGAAGAATCGGGAGGGTGTCATGATAGTTGTAGTTGGTACACATAGTAAAAACGAACCAAACAAATATATTATATATCTTTACTTAAAAATATAACAAAAAGAGATAAAAATTATTAAATGGTAATTATAATAATATAATATCGATTATAAACTAAATGTAGTCTGTCTCTTCAAGGCAGATTGGAGGATTAGCAGTTAAACATACACTCAAGAAACAACGTTTGAGCTTGAGAGACAATAAATCTAAT
The DNA here is from genome assembly GCA_037074615.1 of Leucaena leucocephala. NCBI lineage: Eukaryota > Viridiplantae > Streptophyta > Magnoliopsida > Fabales > Fabaceae > Leucaena > Leucaena leucocephala. The sequence continues at coordinate 2,149,048 of CM073546.1, read as the reverse complement.
GATGGGGGTATGATAATTGTGGGAGAGTTCAATGATTTATTCCAAAAGATGATGATTACTCTGTGAAATAAGGATGCAAAGAGAAATTAAGATTTAATTTCTCTAAGTACAATGGAATCTTAACGTGGTATTGTCTCAGGTGATGACAGGGAATGGATGTTGATCCCTCAACAAAGGGGATAATACCAACCAAATCCATCCCTCTATACTTTCATTAATTACACCAAGTGGCTCTGTCCCTTCTAATTCTCCATTCTATTCTATTATATGCTCTTTGTTCTAATTCATGCTCTCTTCCCCACAGCTAGTTCATATATAGCAACCACTCTCATGTTTTCCCCATGTTTATGTTCCTACGTCAAATTATTAGATTACTTTAATTTTATCAAATATTTTAGTTCTATAGTTGTTTGGCTTCAAGTTTAGGGCAAATGACAATTAAATGCCACATAAGGACATTAACTACAAATAAGAACCACAAAAATTTGAAATTTCAAAGGACCAAAGAGCCTAACATGATTTTCTTAAAAAAAATGGATAGATAGTGGTCAATATTTTTCTTGTTGTTAGTGATAATCTCTAGTAAATAGTTGATAGGTAAATCACTGATAATTGGATAATAACTATTTTAATTCAGAGATCGAGTCAATAATTGAGAAATAAAAAATTATATTATTTCTTTAATAATTCAATAAGGAATTTTAAATTAACTAATGAAAATAAAGAAAAAATTGAAGGGATTTAATGAAAATATAATTTAAGAGGTGAAAATTCAACTTCACAACTCACAAGTATATATGACTTTGTTGCGCAAGTACATGCAGCTGAGAAGGTTGTACATACAGAACCAATAAGAAAAAACAGGCGGTTAGAGAGAGAGAGAGAGAGTGGAGCAGGAGGAGTCAGTGATTGATTATAGTGGCTTCTTTCATATGTCCCTACCCTTCCCTTCTCTTTTCTATTAATATAATCTGTTTGTATCTTTCACGCTTTTAATTATATTTCTGTTCTCTTTCATACCCCACAAAACTCAAATCCAGCCTCAGAGACAAAAGTCTTCTGCCATGACAACATTTTTGAAACCATTAAACTCAAATATTCATACAAGTAGACGCTAATCTACCCGATTGCTTAACAGAGAAGCAGAGGAAAAAAAGAAGACAGAGATAGGTAGAGAAGAACAAAGCTGCAAGGAGAGGAGCATTTCTGAGAAGAAGACTTAACAAGAAAGTTTTGATCTTTTGCTTCTCTGTGACCATCATCGTATTGGGTTCTGTTTATACTTTACCTTGCAAATCTCAAAGAAAAAACAGAGGTAAACAGAGATTTGACTTGCTGGGTATATAAATAAACCTTTCAAATTGTTCAAGTTCTGGTTTTTTCAGTTGAGCTTCAGGAGATTAAATTAAAGGTTGTTTAGAATGGTCTGAGAAGGAAGAAGAAGGTAACTAGCTTTTTGCATGGCGAGTCACATAATAGGACAGACTGGTTTGTCTGAGTCATCGCCTTCAGGTCATCACTATGGAGTACTTCATCGCGGAATTAATAATACTACTCCTGCAGTAGCATCCAGTTTAATGTATTCCTCATCATCATCTTCAATAATTTCTCCTTCTGTTCTGTTGATACATGCTTCAAAAAGTTGAAATTTTTTTCATATATCTGGCTTGGGTATTTTTATTTTCATAATGATTACATCTTTTCTGTTTCAAAGCAATCAAGGGTCTGTTTTTGATTTTGGAGAGCTGGAAGAAACAATTGTTCTGCAAGGAGTAGAGATTAGAAGTGATGAAGGCAGAGCACGTACGGTTCCCTTTTTTCTACCATTTGTTTGCTTTTTCTCTGACGTTAGCCAAGCATATAACCAAAACCAATACCAACTCCTTGAAAAAGCCAAAGAAAAAAGAGAGGAAGATGGGAGCTTTCTTTGAATATGTCTTACCATATCAGATACAGTAATGATTTCGAGGCAATAGAAATGGATATGGCGTGGGAGTAACAATCTTAGAAACACGTTTTATTATGACTGCTGAAAAATGAAAGATTAGGTTCATACGCCTCCCCATATATTTTCAATTATTATGATTACTGTTATATATATAATTGAAGATCCTCAGAGGTTTTTTTTGTCTTCGTCTTGGTGATTCTCTGAGATTTTGCTTTTATGATTCTTGCAGCTTTATTCACATCAAGGCCTGCAGCTACTACTCTGGAAATGTTCCCATCTTGGCCAATCAGATTTCAGCAAACCCATAGAGTAGTAGTACTATTGCTCTTGTCTACTTTGCTTTCTTTTCTTTGACCATTTTTCCTTCCAAATACTACAAACATCCACGGATATATATATTGGGTCGTGAACTGATTTTGGGGAAGATGATATCTTTATCTTTATGTATGAGAAGATGGAAATGGATTTTGTTTGTATGACTTTTTGATACAGGGAGGATCAAAGTCAGGAGGAGAAAGCACAGATTCAGGATCAGGTGTTAACAACACCATAGCAAGCAAAAGTGAGCCTCAGTTTGAATTTGAACCAGAATCTCCCATTAGTAATAGGACAGCAACTTCTTCAGAGCTTCATCATCCGAAGCAACTTCAACAGGAGATGGCGAGTGATGCTTCAAGAACAGGCGCATCACAGTCACAGAATCAGTCACCAGCAAAATCGTCTCAGGAAAAGGTTTCTTTTTTCTTTGTTTCTTTCTGACTACTGTTTTTCTGCTGTTAATCTCTTAGTTTTTCTCTTTCCATGATCCCCAAAACCCAGGAAAAGTTTCCCTCTTTAATGCAATTATTACTGTTTTTATGATCCTCTTGTCTCTCTCCTTCTGCCCATATCTTCACAAGAGAACAGCACACAGATCCCAACAGCTCTCAGAAAATCAAAGGAACACAGAGGTTTCCTGATTCCTGAACGATTTTCTGATGCTGTCTGACATGAAACATGAGAGAGAAAGAAACATCAAGAGATAAAGAAAGGGGGAGACACGTCTAGGTACAACAAAAGAAAACAAATTGAGAATCTTTTCGGTACTTATCAACGGTTCTCATTATCACAGTGATCCACTTCTCTCTCAATCCCTCTGCATAAACATGTTTCTCTTCCTCTCTCTCTCTCTCTCTCTCTCTCTCAACTCCAAGTCAATTCTCGATCAGTTCAAGAAAACCTAAACAACCACACACAGAATAATAGCCTCAAGAACAAACAATGGCAGAAAATGATGCCTTTTGTTATCCATATCATATTGAAGATTGCTTCTCTCCACCAAAATGGCCTAACGGCAGCCAGTTTCATCCAGAAATGCTTCCCAGAAATTCTGTAAACTAGCTACCCCTTTCATCATCTCAGCTTCTTCCTCTAGACTGAAACCATAGCTTTTCTCTTCTGCTTCTCCCGGAGATCAAACAGCTAAAAAAACTAATACTTTTTTCTGGTTTTTGCTTCATTTCCCCCTCAGAAATAGTTCTTTCTTAACGTTTTCTCCTGAGATGAATTCTTTTTTGGGTTTTTTCTCTTGCAGAGAAAGGGAGCTACTGGTTCTTCATCGGAAAAGCAACTTGATGCAAAGGTTCTGAAAGTGATAACATTACATTATTTGCACGTATCTTTTACCGCCCAAAGTTTCGTTCTTTTTCATGAAGGAGCTGTGATTTTCTCTCTTTATTCTGGTTTCTTCAGACACTGAGACGTCTAGCTCAAAACAGAGAAGCTGCTCGGAAGAGCCGTCTGAGGAAAAAGGTATCCTATTATTATGTGGAGTGGCCCATTAAATGGTACAGTTAGTTGATGATGAAGATCATAACAGTTACTGTGTTAGTTGGAAACACGAAAAAAAATTGTATTGTAATCTGTTGTGTCTTTATATGCACTTTCTTTCTCATTTTCTCTCTATCCAAACAGGCTTACGTGCAGCAGCTAGAGACCAGTAGGATAAAGCTTACCCAACTTGAACAAGACCTTCAAAAAGCTCATTCTCAGGTTTTCAAATCATACTTCTACAAGTGAAATTAAACTGAATAATGCATCTTTCAATAATTATATATATATTTTTATAATAATGTGGGTTTGTTTAATATATATATATAGGGCCTGTTTTTAGGCTACGCTGGTGCCGGTGGAAACATAAGCTCTGGTGAGTTTATCTGTTCATGGCGTAATTTTCTTGGTATTAAAATTAAAAAATGAAACGAAATAAGGTATAATGCTGATTTCTCGAAAATGTATGGTATAGTTAATTTGAGCCAAGGGGAAAAATTAGGATAATCAACGTCGTTGAAAGATCTTTTCAGTGTTTATTTGCTGAAGATTATATTAACACAAGTGTATAATAAAAGTCAAATTTGGGAAACCCCGTTTTAGAATTTTGGTTGAAGTCATTGATTTGACCAAAATCTTTTGGCTAAATTCTCGTGTCATTTATAACTAATAATTATAGAGGAATAATAATACATGAAAGATAATACAATAAAAGATGCCAATATTTTAAGTGAGATCGCACTAATTGTTTGAGCTATAAAAATGGATGCGAACTGCGCTACTTTTTCTAAATATTTAAGATAGTTCATCCGCTTAAATTTTCAGTGAATTATTAATATATGTAATGATGCTATTCTTTTTCACTTTTGGTAATATGTTAAGTTTCTAAGAGGAAAAGCAACATAGAAATAATGCCACTTTCTGGTGAAAAGAAAATTATTGCTAATTTTTAATTTAATTAATAAATACGTTCCTGGGCTGTTTCATTAATTGCAGACCACAATGGAAAAACAGCCTTTTATAGCAACTTAAGAGGGGGGGAAATCTCAATATATAAAGGACACTTATTTACCATAATATCAAAGTTTTCAATAAAAATAAATACGTAAATGCTTATTATTTATTTATTTTTTAAAAAATTATACACTTATCAGAAACAACTTAAAGTTGCTTCTTCTTCTTGTCTTTTTTTTTTTGCAATACATATTTTTTCTCTAACCAAGAATCATCGTATAAATAGAATGATTAATGATTAAAGAAATGTTCTTCACCATGCAAGTAATAACTATACAACATGTACGCTGTGGAGCAGGAGCTGCCATATTTGACATGGAATATGCAAGATGGTTAGAGGAAGACCACCGGCACATGACGGAGTTGCGGGCGGCGCTTCAGTCGGCGTTATCGGACAGCGATTTAAGAATAATGGTTGACGGATATCTGTCGCATTACGATGAGATCTTCAGGCTGAAAGAAGTCGCTGCAAAATCAGATGTGTTTCATCTTATTACTGGCATGTGGACTTCTCCTGCTGAACGCTGCTTCCTCTGGATGGGTGGTTTCAGACCCTCTGAACTCATCACGGTACAACATTAACCACTTTTGTTTGCGTCTGTGAGATTGAGAGAGAGATTTTTAATATCCCATAATGTTATAAATTAAACCTGAGAAATATTGATGTTTTTGGTGAGATCAGATGTTGATACAGCAGTTGGAGCCGTTGGCGGAGCAGCAGATTATGGGAATGTATGGCCTCAGACATTCCTCACAACAAGCTGAAGAGGCTCTCTCTCAAGGCCATGAGCAACTCCAGCAGTCCCTCGTCGACACCATCGCCGTCGGCCCCGTCGGCCACGGCGTGCAACAGATGGTTATCGCCATGAGCAAGCTCTCCAATCTTGAAGGATTCGTCCGCCAGGTATAACAACACTTCAATATTCTTAACACTACATGATGGATGATGCATAGTTTCTATTGTTTGTCAAGCTGTGATCATAATTCCTTTGAATGAAAAAAAAAATCACAAAAAAGAACACCATATCCATATCCATATTGATAATATCTGAGGGTAATTATCTATAAATAATATATGAATTAAAGCGAAGCTTGCTGCTAGGGCTTTTAGAAAGGTGATTCTTTTCATTTGGTGGGGGAGGGTGTGGTTGACGTAAAGCCTCAGGTGACATCTTTGTGTCTCACTTATTTGGAGCATTATTTTTCTCTTTTGACTATAATGATATATAGGAGAGGGAGCTTCTTACTAATTACATAATTAGTCAAATACCCATTTGTTAAGAAACTTAAACTGGTTGAAAATGGAACCTTTTTAGCCTTAAGCTGTTATGATTAACTTCCTTCGAGAGTCTCTTTGACCCCTCCTAATTAATATTCATACTAAACTTATAGTAAAGTCAGTTACGTATTTGTTTTCAAGTTATTTAATTCAACATGACGTGTGAAAACAAAGATGCTCATTTGGCTTATTGAAGAACGTGATATACATCGGGGGTAAAACTTATTAGCACCGTCCTAAATAATTAAGTTGTCTTATCAAGGCTAATTGACTTGTGTAATAAAATGAGGAAAGTTATCTTTTGGCGGGGCAAACAAGTCAAAACCAACCTGCCCAGTAATAAATATAAGCCATAAGGTCTTGATAATTATCATGCCTCGTTGACCTTATGGTTTTGATCATATATATAAAAGCTGTCACTATTATTTACTGTATATAGGTTGAACAAGGCTAATAATTATTTGATTTCATGTTATTATATATAAATCGCCAATACTTGTTTGACACGTCTCCTCTATAAATTAAACAGTGTTTAGTTTATTATATTGTTGGCGGGTACTTAAGTTTATTGGTGATCCCTGTTGCTTTGTTGCTAAGTTTTGCGTTAAAATGTTGAGTGATGATTATAATAATTAAGCATTTGATGTAGTTTTCCCATCTTAAAATGTCGCCATCAGAAGTTGGTTTTGAAAGTGATGCATGGCTGCTGAATCATGAACCCTAGATGGATTAAACATATATGGAGGATTAAGAAAAAATAAACAGATTGAACACTATTTAATTTTGTAGTATATATATTTAATTAACCAATAGTATCATGAAAAGAGAATACATTAACTATTATAGTGCGTACGTAGCTTTCAAATAAGACAAAGTCGTCCATGTCAATTGTTTTGAATCTTGTGATCCCTCGTGGATTAAGACCCATTGAAATTCTTATGCGGTGGTTGGAAATGGAGAGTTTTCTTGTGTTTTGATATAAAAGGAACAGTGATAATATGAATAATAAATAAGAACTTAAAGTGAGACTGGGAACCGACCTCAAAACTTAGATGTTTAATGTTACATAATATAACGTGGAACTTAATATCCCATGTTATAAGTATGGTGAGAATGTCGTGGTCGTTTGTTTGGTAATGAATTAATGGATTGGTTATGGTTTGTTTGATGAAGGCGGATAACTTGAGGCAGCAGACACTGCAACAGTTATGTAGATTGCTGACAATTCGGCAAGCAGCGAGATGCTTCCTTGTAATGGGAGAGTATTATGGTCGCCTTCGTGCTCTTAGTTCTCTCTGGGCTTCAAGACCTCGAGAGTAATCTTCTCTCTCTCTCTCTGGTTTTAAGCTACAAGTTTCATATGTGTCGTATAACAATAATAATGGTGGTGGTGTGGTATTGGAATAGGACGATGATGAACGAGGATAACTCATGTCAAACGACGACGGAGCTGCAAATGGTGCATCATCCGAATCATTTTGGCGGATTCTGAGTTAGAATCAGATCGATCCAACTCTTTAGTTTGAGATTAAAGCTGCTCTCTCTCTCTCTCTATATATATATATATATATATATATTTCTAGTAAATTACTTTGTCCTGTGCTTTAGAAGGAAGGGTAGTGGTGTCTAGGAAAAGAATATATTCCTTTTTTTTCTGATATAACGTACGTATCTGTACCCCTTTTGATCATATACCTTTGTGTTCTCTGTGTTTTTATTGTAAATGTAAATCGATTGCACATATATATATATATATGAATGAATGAATATATGGGTGAGGGTGGAGTGAGTATATACATAAGAACAAAAGATGAGAAAGTGTGACACAGGCAGGTAACCGTTGTGCTATCAGCATACGTAAAACCTTATCATTGACTACATTTTAATTTTGGAAAAGGGTAATATAATAATCAAATGTTGGGACAATGAAGTTGTTTATAAGCGAAATAGTGGGAGAAATTAAGGAATGGATAGTATTGAGTTGACAAGAGAGAAGACAAGGTGGGAAAGACATGCATATATATATGAACCAAGAACGTTGTCAGGTTCTGGGGTGGTTACTGCATACATAGAAATCTAATACTCTGTTTTTTTTTAATTAGATAAAAATACTATATTATGAAATATGAGTAATATATACACACCCACGCACATAAAGAGGTAAAAGAGAAGAAACGAAGTGGGTGGTGGGGGAAATTAATATGAATACTAAAGGAGGGGAAAAGAAGAGGGAATTGGGGTTTGAGTTTTACGTGATGCATGTGGCTACGGGGGTGAATGGTGGAAATGAGACACAAGACACAAATATGTATGGGTGTTATGTAACGCTTTAATACTTCCTCTTCTAATTATATCTAATTATAAGAACTAATTATTTTTTTTAAATAGATATAAAAAAATAAATAAATCAGTTAATTCTAACTAATATAAGAAATAATTGACTAATTTGTGTATATTGATGAGTATATCATATAAATTTATTTTAAAGTGTTAGATTTGATTATAATTAACTGATTTATTTAGTTTCTTAGATTTATCTAAAAAAATTTAGCTGACTTTTATAATTAAGACTAGAGAGAGTATTAATATTAATAATAATATTAAAGTGAGTACAGAAGTGGGACTTCGCTGATGATTTGTTAGTGATTCCAATTATTCATTTTCAATGCTCTATCCATCGCTCGATAATATATTTTTTTTACTTTATCTTACTAAATTAATTAATTAATTAAGCTTTCGAGCGTTTTCTTCTTTTGGACCCATTAAGAGCAATGGGATTCTGGGAATTAAATTATTACTAGTAAGGAGAGACAGAGAACATTAATCTAATTTAAGTCATTAGCGTGAGAGTACTCCTAAATCAAGCCTTTCCCCTTGACTTCACCTCTCTTTATTTTACTTTAATGCATGCGTCCCTTTAGATTAGGTATTAAAAAAAAAAAACATTTGCTCTGGTTTTATCATTCCTTTTAGTGCATCCATGAGGTCGAGACAATCTTGTAAATATTAATGATAATAATTAAGAAAAAAGAAGAAGATTTCATGGTTCAAGTTCTCAAGATGGCCTCAGATTTTCTGATAAATCTTCATTCTCAAAATAATGACTCCTGGCGAGGCAATCAGCTTAATTAGTTGACCATCTATGGTTTGTTCAAATGATACAAAATAGAAAATAATATTAAGTGGGTAGTCATCTAAGGTGTCAAACAAAATATAGATAATCCTATCTGGCGGGATTGACAGTAATATTTAAAGCCTTCAGGAGCAGGTTTATAATTAATTGATTTCAGTAAAATTTAGAATCTTGTATATATAAAGAATACATATCTTCTTCCACCCAAAAAAAAAAACACAAGAAGAAGACGTACCTTCTTCTCTTGTGGTTAATATTGTAGGTAGAATCAACATTTTTGTATTTTGGTACAAAAAATATTTAGGTATATTCAGCACCAGTCCCATATCAAAGTTAAGTTCAGAGAATACTTACAAGAAACTTACAAGATTGTTTATTAAAAAAATCCTCACAACAATATAAGTAATCAAACTTGTATTTTTATAGAATAAAAATCCGTTCCTTACTATATATGTCAACTATTATTGGCAATAGTTTTAGTATCTTTATAAGCAACAAAAGATCTTAGAGTCAGAATTGGCCTACCGTTATAATGCCATTATCATAATCAAAATATTTTCGTAAGAGTCAGAATTGGCCTACCGTTATAATGCAATTATCATGATCAAAATAATTTTGTACCAACCCTGCACTTAACAACTTGAGCACCAGCTTCTAATAATCCATCCAAATAAATGAAAGAGGAGTGGGAATCTGAAAACGACTGATCAAAATTCAAAGGGAAGAGAAAAATGGGAGGAAAGACTAACAAAATTAGGAGGAGTAGGAGCATTCAACCAAGGAAAATTATTGTTGTTGTTATGAAAGATTTAATGTATATGAATAAATAATGGTGATAATTTATTAGTAATAAATGCCCTTTCGTTGACAATAAGTGGTTGATTTGCCGTACTTGGAGCAAGTGGGATAATTTCGTGGAAACAAGCGATGCAGTGGACCTGCTCAAAAGTTTTCCTGTTGTCCACTGAATCATTCAATCACTTGGATGCTATTCTATTCAACGCTTATCATCTTATCATCCTCCAAATTTTTACTGAAATTCATATTTTCACCTATTTGTAAACCAAATTAATTTATAACTATTCAAGTATGCCGTTCTCTTAACGATGGGCGTGTATTTGGTTTCATATTAGAAACCCCTGAAATTCTTATTTTGATAATTTTCAACGTGAAACTAAACAATTTCAAGTAAAAAATAAGTCCTTGTATTGCACATGAAACAAGAATTGCAGTTTACGGAAACGCGTGCGACAAGAACTGCACAAGTGAATGGTAACACTTGAAGGGACGGGGAGATGGTAATTTGGAGTCAAATTTAGCTGAAGGAGGGTTGAATGGTCAAAATATTGAATCTAACCTCTAAGGGCACATTTGTATTTTGCCTTCCGTGGGCACCGCACCGTAGGGGGGAAACTATACTTGTACATTTTAATGATATTGATGGAAAACATTACATTTTAGACCAAAATTCTCAAGCATAAACCAAATTCATTCAACATCAAGTCCGGACATACACATCTTCCAATTGAATGAACCTGACTCCTGAATGCTAACAAAGGACCAAACCTTGTTTGGATAAAGTGGATATTTTCAAGACACGTAAACCTTGTAATACGTAACTTGCTGAGCAAAACAAAGGAGAAGGGCCTACAAACTTCATGACAGCCATGAATCTCTTTGATCCCCTCAATAAATTACTTCCTCTACAATTTCCAGCACAAAGATCACTAACGGTTCAGAGTTTATCTTAAGCTCTTAGTTGAACCCCAAAATCGAATGAATAATTGTTAGTCAGAACCACTCATCCATGGGGAAGAACATTTATCACCTTTTGAAGCACAAGTAAATGACGCATCAACCACCCACTCAGTTTCTGAGGCCATAAGAATCGTGGTCATCGTGATCTGAATTGACCAACATATAACAACAAAGATCTTGCTGCCCACCAGGTTTGCCAAATTCACCTAATATAAGAAGTTGCAAAAGCAAGCAGTTTCATAAGATGCATCACTTCACATAATCATATTTAACTCTGACAGGTCATCCATCGGAATTTCAAGGCCAACAGTATCATCTTCTAGCAAACCATCATCATCAAAGTTGAACCAAGAAAGATCCTCAGATACGCCTAAGTCTTCCATTGAATCTAATTCATGCAGATGCAAATTACCCAAGTCGGTCGATTCCTTCTCCTTCAACGTATCCTGGTTATCACTCTCCTTGCCATCATTATTACCTGCATTACCCACAAAGATATCTTGATGTCCACTTAGGTTACTCTTCTGCTTGGGCTTTGTTTTAGGTTTGCCCTCATTTCGGCTGCTGTCCAAGGACAGTTCTCTGGAGATGGACATGTGTCTACTCTGGTCCCTGCTCTGATTCCTCTCTCTCTCACTTCTCTTTCCCTTTACTCCACTGTGAGTAGGGCCATCAAGATTTGATACTCTTGAGGAAGAACCAACACCATTAACAGGCATTTCCTTCTTTTTCTCCTTGACAAGCAGAGACCCATTTTTGGATGATCCTTGTTCAGATGAATGAACTGAAACATGGAAAGAATCCCGCATGCTGCTGCCTGCATTATCTCTATGGGGGTCGTATTTCTCAGAAACACTGGAAACTGCACCTGCATGCAAATCAATTTATTTCAAAATAAGAGAAATATGAGCATTCAATAAAACTCCTAGCCCAAAGAGGAGGGCAGGGACATGAGAAACATTGTTCATCTCATTCTTTATGCATTAGAATCCCTCAATGCAACCAAACAGACCATAGGAGTAAATATGATTCAAGAGCACGGACATCATCACAAGAGTATGTGAAAGTATAAATGAAAACTACCTGATCTTCCGGCTTCCACTTGATGGGAAACTTTATGGCAAGTGTTGCTGGCTGTCATAGAGACAATGCCTTCACCAGATTTTGCATCATTGTCATGTGAAGGGGCGGAGAAGACGATATTTTGTAGGGCAGGTTCACCAAAGCAGCTATTGCCAGTTTCTTCATATGTTTTACATCTTCCAAGAGCACGCTGAAGAAAAGACAGGGCACCTTGTTTTGACACCTTGTGAACTGCACTTTTAGAATTTTTGCTTCCACGACACGCCTGCTCAAATTTCATGAGATAGAAAGCTTGTGGTCATGGAGTGCCTCAACTCACCCATTAAATAATATTAATACTACCAAGCCTTCAGATTGAAAAGGAATCAAAAGGTTTTGAACTTCAACATAAAGTATTCACAAATATGAAGACCACTTCTCTCATGTGTACGTCTTAACAAATAGTGAGGTACTAGAATATTACCATTCTCTTTCTGTAAGCCATCTCAATAAGTTGGTCATATGCAACTTGCTCAATCTTCCTGCAACATAAGCACTATGTGTTATTAATAAAGAAAAGGAAGCCATGAATGCCAATATGATGGTGAAAAACTGAACTCAACTTTCTAACATAGATCAACTCTAAGATTACAAAGGAAATATTCAAATCATTATAGAAACATACCGCCTTTCTGTATCTCTCACTTTCTGAACAGCTCGATCAATTCTGTCCAATTTTTTCTTCTTCCTCCCAATCTAGTAGTCAATCAAAATAAAAGACAATGTTATATGAAGGCAGAAAATTCAAGGCCAACAAAACATTCCACAGATTTCATCCGGAAATCATGCTCTAGCAATAGCTCAGTTTTATAGGTAATGCGTGAGGTACCGTACAAACCTGTTGGTGGAGCCCTTTCTTGAGTTCCATAATATCTTGATTTAAGGCTTCATCTTCCTCAGCCAAATCAGGCTGCAACAAGCAAAGGAAGTTAAAGGGTTAAAATTATGTCCATGAATTTGGTAAGAATCAACGAACTATGAAATTGACATTTCAACATATGAAATAAAATCCTACCAAAATTTCTGGATATATGCCAATACTCTGCAACTCAAGCAGAAGCCTGTCGTCCAGACACATCTGCTGATACTGTACATCTGAAGAAGGAAATCCAGGACCGCTTAATTCAGCAGTTGGAAGTTGATCAAGGTCATTAGAACATATTTCACTAGTATGTGTGATATCAGAATGGGAAAACTCTTCTTCGCCCTGCCAAACTCCAGTGCTTTGTAAGGAACTGGATGTGTTGGGGTACCTAAATGTGTTAGATGCAGTGCTCTTATCACAAGATAGTCTATCCAAAATGAAATTCTTCTGAATTTGAAGTTCCCCCTTTGACTCAACTTCAGAGTCCATTTTATCCCAATCTTTGGGTGCAAAATCAATTTGATTACAAGATCCACAATGAGAATCATCACTAGCACACTGTCTAGATGTATTCTTTGCTTCATTGTGGTGGTAAGATTCTTCAATTTCATCTTCTTCAATCAAAGCAGAAATAACTCTTTGGAACAATGGGGAGACTTTGTCCAGTCTTTCAAAGTCGCTCTTTCCACTTAAAGCATCATTCTTAGTTGACTGCTCATCACAATGCCTTCTCTTTCTTTCAATTAAACCATGCATGGCTTCATTGTTTACCACAACACCCTTCACAATTAAAATTTAATATTCAACCACACAACTCAGAATAGTGAAAATTGAAAGAATAGCAGCTACATATCTAAGCAAAAATTATAGAAGACATGAAAGATATAGACGTATTCATATATACTGTTAATTAATTACCAAAATATCATGATCAACATCAAACATTTGAGATAAACTCTTGTCAAGTTCCTCTGCAGAATTTAGCTGAAGTATCAACCAAAAAAGGGTTTGTCAGAATGTTGTCAAAAAATCAAGAATCAAATGAAAAATTCATAAGCCTGCAAAACAAATGAAATGTGTGATTTCAACCCCACAGTTGATAGTAGCTACCTGTTGCTTCAAGTATGATGAATCCTCCGAGCTGACGGGGGCAAAAATAGACTCCACTTTATGCCAAAATGGACTAGAACATGCAAGATCTGGATATAGATCACCAGCAAACTAGTAAGGTACAGAATGTAGCATAGAAAGTTATGGCATCAAGGACAACTAGGAAAATTTAGGAGATAAAATGGTTCAAGATACATACTGCTAGCATTACGTGCAGAATTGGCAGCTTGATATAGCTCTTCACGATCATCATCACATTCACCTGGACATACATATTTCAATATAGTGTATGACTACAAAAAATCCATAGATGTACATGAAAATTGAAAAGAATTCACAGTATATATAAGGAACTGTATATTATCCGGAACACAATAAAAGACCAACAATTATATTCCTCCAAAGATTCTGTTAGTTATAATCAGAATAACAAAAATCAAAAGCTGAGCATAAAACATTATATAATACAGAAGCCTTTAAGATCCTCCACTAGGCAAAAAAGTTATGACAAAATAATTAGTGAAAATATGCTTGTCATCACTGCCATTTGTTAGAGACTTGAAGAACTTGGTGTTTTTGGCCAGCAGACTTGAAGGACTTTAGATGTCTTGGCCATAATGAAAATAGTGAAAATATATTCCAGAAAACAACTAAGACTGGTTTCAGAGACAATATTACCTGAAAACTTTTTAGAACCATCATTCAACATCTGCCCCACATGAGTCAAAACCTTGCGATCCTTTTGCTTTTTCGAAGGAGGACGACCATACTTGCTGCGCTCAACAAAAGTTAAGGGTTTGATGACAGTTTAAGCAATTAAAAGAAACAAATGCTAGATCTTGGAATGAATTCAACATACATTTTACTCTTATCATTAGATCCCATGTTCTGCAGCGGCTTCATTATTGGTAGACTTTCTGTTTTCTCCCTCCCTGAAGGAAGGCCCGGCCTTACAAAGGATAAATTTCTTCCAATTCTTCCTTGTCTCTGCACACAATCCCCAGATTCGTCTACTGGAATCTTGTTCTTCCTCATCTTTAATTTCAACGCCTCAGCTTTTTCTGCTGTCGGAGCAAAGTCACTATTATTCAATCCTTTCTCTTTTATTTTGTTTTCCCCACCTCCAGACTCTTCACTTTCAGATAAGCCAAATGGAGATGAAATATCATCAGATGGTCTCTTATATTTTTGAGAACTGTTATCCACACTGCTAGCCATCTGAGATCCACAGCTTCCAACAGCAGAAGCTCTAACATTAAAATCAGGAGTTGGACAGCCTTCAGATGAAACCTGAGTTTCAATGTTACGTGAAACAGGAGAAACTAGATTTGCTCTTCTTGAGCGGGAGTTTTTATGTGGCCTCTGACCAACCCACTTGGTCATTGGATGTATAGAAGAACCTGAACCTGTAAATGTGGAAAGATTTTGATCATTTGTCAATCAGACCATGAAGACTTTATAATTGAATCTGTAAGCTTTAACCAACCTGGGAAAGAACCAGATGAAGGCGGAGTACTAGATGAGTCCAGTGCAGTAACAGAACCTATTCGTAGTGCCCGAGAAACCTTGTTTTTAATCAGTGTATTCGGACTGCTTCCCAGACAATCCTCCTGAGTGTTTGCCCTATTTATAGTGCCATTATTATTAGGTAACTTCATAAATCCCAATTCGGACACAAAAATTCAAATATGTAATATCCAAGGCCTGTCTATAAAATATATTAAAGCCATGCTGAATCAAGATATGTTTATAACCTGTTGTTTCCTTTAGCTACTCTATGCTCTAAAATAGCCATGTTGTCCCTGTCAAGAGAGGCACCCTCTTGCTCACTCCCAAGCATTGAACGTACACCCGAATTAGTAGGCTCTGAAGAAGTTTCAGACTTGTTGATTCCAGAAGCTCCAGGAAGAGGCTTCAATCTACAATTTGAAAAAGCATGTTAGCCAGATTGTTTGACTATCTGTTCTTCTCCAACAGTTAGACTTCTGCAGAATTATTTGCATCATCTTATTCACTTGATTGCCAAGAATAGAATGAGTCACAGTCACCAAATTAGAAGTGATCAACAGACACTCCAAGGGATGAATAAATTGCTCAAAATACATATAGAATGGAGAAGAAAAAGAAAGAGTTGCGGGATTAAAATAAGGATTCTATATAATGCAAAATGAAATAAGGCAAGTCAATTGAGGAATCATATAATTCACGCCTGCAGGTTGTTTTTAGGGCTCATTCACATCATGCACACAACATTGCTGAAAGTTCACTTTTAGCTATGACCAAATAGTAAATAAAGTAGGTATGTCACTCCATATAATATTGATAGGGACCTTGTATGGGCAAAGTCCCACATCGGGTAGTATGGGCTGCTTGATGGGGTATTTAAGCTCTTGGCACTCCCTCCCTAACAGCTAGCTTTTGGGGATAGGCTCTCCAAGAGTTTGGCCTATCAATGGTATCAAAGCTGGTTGTCGACCAAACGGAAAGGGCTACCTGCGGAGGGGCTGACCGGCGATCGCCGATCCGGCCAAGGGCCGAGTGAAGCGCCGTAGTGTGGAGCCGCCGGGACGTCGGCTTTCTGGGGAGGGTGTATTGATAGGGACCTTGTATGGGCAAAGTCCCACATCGGGTAGTATGGGCTGCTTGATGGGGTATTTAAGCTCTTGGCTCTCCCTCCCTAACAACTAACTTTTGGGGATAGGCTCTCCAAGGGTTTGGATACCTATCAAATATTGATAAAACATATTAACCAAATATTGACTTAATTAACTACTCTTTATTCCCTCATTCCCCAAATGTACATATGTTCATAAAATTGTCCTTTTAGTAACCCTGGCAATGACCATTGCATATATAATTCTCAGAATGTTCTGAAAGGCTTCCACATCAGTCTTTCGCTATAATGAACATCATACTTAGCGAATGATCAATATATCCAGAAGCAGTGAAAAAGATCAAACTACCTGAAGCCCTGAGGGTCATAAAACCGCAACTTTAAATCTGAACTGGCCTTGGGAAGAGTAGCTCGCTTTACATCTCTGTCACCACCTATAACTCTGTTACCTACAGCTCCAACAGACCTTTTCTTCTTTATTTTATGATCTAACCCTTCACCTCCAGCAAGCAATTTGCGAGTCTTCTCTTCAATTCGGACTGAGCTCCCACCATGTGTCTGAATCAGATTACCATCCTGCTGCCTCATAGTAGCAGCAGACCTACTCTCTGCCTGGGAGAATTATGAAGTGAACACAATCAATAAACGGAAAATTTGGTAAAATGACATGGGCAATTTTAAAATCTGTCAGAAGCGTCACTAACACTTCACTTAGAGTTGAGATTAGTAAAAATGATCTCAAATATCTCATCGTAGGCAATTTTAAAACTAGTTCATTTTCAAAAGCAGCATGAAAAGTGAACTATGTCACATGTGCTTTGAAATGCATTCGGTGAAATTCACCAGAAGAGAGGGACTTAGCATCTTGCACAGAAAGATAATGCTAAAGCCATAGAAGCAAAGACAACAGATATGTTCTCACAGTCAACAATAGCATAATACAGATACTCACCCGCACATCTGCTACAGATGTTCGAATCCGCTTGTTCAGTGCAGAACCCGAGGCCTTGGTTTCTGATTTCTGAGTTAGAATATCACTAGAATTTCTATGAAGCTGGCTACCCATCTTTGTTAAGTTTACTCCACCTCCCCTATCCGTTGAGAAATCAGTCCTTTGTCGCTTCTTTGAGCTTAATGCCTCTCTATATTTATCCAATTTAGATATAGAATCCCGCAACATTTTTGCTCTATCCCTGATCAACAGTAATTAAGTTTACAATAGGAAACCGAATGAGAACACTCTCAAAAATGAAAGGTAAGCGATACACATATAAAGCATATATTGCCATTGCAGGAAGCAACAATTTAAAAAGCATCACACTGTTATCCAAGGTCATTGTTTACAAATGTCAAAAAGACGAAGCATTCAGACAACATTATCAACAATTAGAGTTATCTGAGATGAAATTGAAAACGACATATACCTTGCCCTTCTGGAGGTATCTTGCACACTTTCTTTGAAGTTCTTTAGCTCCCCCGAGGCAGCTGGAGCAATGGGTTTTGGATGTGGAACACCAAGAGAATGATCTTCTGAAGTACTTCCCAAAGGGACACCTAGAACCTTCCTCAGCTCTCCAGAACGAGTATATTTTTTATTGCCTAATGTAATTGGATCAAGTGGTAAGCACTGAGGCAAGGGTGGCATATCTGATGACGTTATCCCACTGCTGCTGCTTACGTTATTTTCAGAACCCAGCATTAAGCTGTTCTCCTTGAAAAAGCTTACGAGACAGGTGAGTGAATGTCTGTCTTATTAGCCCAAAGTCAAATTAAAATTCAGAACTCCTGCACTCAATTATACATCAGAGGGTAAAAATTTGTTAGTGCTCCATTAGGCATCCTCTAAATGCATCAGCATACAAGCATGTCATGGCAATAATGGCAAGAGAAACAGAGGGTACAACAAACTTTTCTGAACGATTACTGAATGGAGATTAAGAAACTAAAGCACTATACCAATTTCAAGTGATGCGTAGCAAAATACATCTCTCGATTTTCCAGAATCAACATGAGCCTAAATTTTTACTTATTTTATCCTACTTTTACAAAACGATCCAGCACCATTATCATTAGGACCAAGATACCGCATCGAAATTAGTAATCACTAATTCCATAAAAATTTCAAGTGCTTAATTGAAACGATGAATAAAACTAAATGCAGGGCCTCCAATAGCCCATGAAAGGCGAGAAGAATATAATGAAGACCCAAGAAAACCAAAAAAAGTTTCCGATTTCGCAATAACTCAAGATAGTAAATGCATTAAAAATACGCACGGATAATAAAAGCTTCGAACTACAAACCCCAAGTTTCCCATGAGCTGAACTAAGAAGATAACCGAGAGAATCAAGCGTTTTGAACAGCAAAAAGATGATTACACTTGACGAGCCAAAGATCGTAAACCCTAGGTGAGAATGCGAAATCCTCACCAGTAACCAGATCAGTTCATAGAATTAAGCTGAGCAAGTAATGATTAGTCGGAATTGGAGGAGTTAGAGGTAAGAAGCCCCGGGAATTAAACGAAGTCAACTACGGATCAAAATCAAATCGTCGCTGAGAGAAGAAAGAGCGAAGCAAGAGGGGAAAAAATAAACGCGGGAGGATGACAGATACCATCAAGTTTTCATACATGCGTCGTAGGGCTGATTGTAAACGACTCCAAACGTAATTTTCAACAGCTTTTGAGCCTAAATTTTAATTTTTTTTTTTTAAAATAAATAATTATATTTATTTAAATAAATTTTTAAATTAAACTATACTTTAAAATTAATATTTTAAATAAATTAGTTTATAAAATAGTAAAAGAGCTTATAAATTAATAAATTAATATATTACCCCTACTTTTTTTTATAATTTTTTTTCTACCTTTTTTTACACTATTTTTCATCTCTCTCCTACTTTTTCTTTATTTTCTTTTTTATATTTTATCTCCTCTCTCCTATCTCCTGTCTCCTCTCATCTCTTATCTCTCTCCATTTAATATTCATACCCTTTTTTATAATTTATTAATAATAAAAATATTTTTAGAAATAACTATCCACACACTTATTTATTTAAAACTATTTTTTTTCATAAATTTTTTTTTTAAAATTATTTTTTATAAGTTGTTCATAATTTTTTTTATAAATTTATTTTTAAAATCTTATCTAAATGCATATATAATTAAATTTGACTACTATTTTCTCGAAAGGAAAAAAAGAGAGAGAGCCCATAACAATACTTGACTGAAATACAGTAGTTTATTCGCACCTGCCAAAGCGAAAAACTTTGAATATTTCTGTTGGGCCACCGAGATTTTTAGTATTTCAGAGTTCAGACTAGTTTTAGAAAGAAGTATTAGCGATTATAGGACTATGTAAGAAATTTAGAGCCCACAAAACTCCCTTAAGCCCACACTAAATATATTCTATCTAATCTGATAAAAAGTAACCCAATATAAAATAGACAATTTTAGACAGGGCTAATATCTGGGCTAGGCCGGGCATCGGGCAGGGGTTATTGCCCTGCCTATTTGGCCCTGCCTAATTAATTATTTTTAAATATATCAAAATTTATAAATTATATTATTTCACATAGAATAAATATGATAGATACTAGTGATTAAAGGGTAATTTTATAAATATAACTAGTCAAGTAGTTAAATGTATCATTTAAAATTTATAACTAAATTGATTTCTTTCTTTATTTTTTTTAAACTATGGTAACCGTCATATATTTTTTTTAAATGCTTCATCTTTATCAATTTTAGAGAGATTGATGCAAAGTTACAATTGTAAACTACTTAGACTTCAATATTTTTTTATATACTATGGATTTTAAAACTTTAATTACTATCTTTTTATTATATTATTCTTAGTAAATTTTGTATATTATTTAATTTTTAAAAATATATGAATATAATATTATTTTATAAGTTTATAATTATAGATTTTTTTCACAATATGAGCAAGGTATTATGACTTGAGCATGCCTAACCCGCCCATGCTCAACCTAAAATAGTTAAGACTTTTACCGGGCAGGACAGGGTATCGAGTTATAAAATATAACCTATATATTTTTTGAGCAGAAGGTTACCCTATTCAACTCTATCCATATACACCTCTAAGCGGTTATATATTGGAAAGACTGAAACCGTTATTTTTAAAGTTGGTTAATTAGTTAATTCTCAATTGGGTCAAATATGTGTCTGGAAAAAATTTCGCTCGCGCGCTGTATAATTGAAGTTGGGCAAAAATATATATTTAAAGAAGATAATTTTATTTAAAAATATGATATCGATGAGATATTTTTTATAGTTTTAAAAAATGCTTAATTTAATGGAAAAATTGGGGGTGGGGGGGGGGGGAATTCCTAAACTATAAGTTTTATTAGTAAAACTGACCTGACAGATATTGCCACATAAAAAGTTTAGTATTCTGAAAAATTTATACATACAAAATATCAATATTCTTATTTAAATCTTTTTTATCAATAATTTGTTTGATAGGGGACCTTTTCCAAATTTTATCTAGTTTAATTTAATGATTATGTAATATTTTAATGATAAACTTAGTGTTACAGGGCTAAATGGATAACTGATAAGTAAAAAATTATAATATACTTAAAGTTTAATCATTTTATAAGAAAATTTTCGTGCAGAAGATAAATAAATTATAGAAGAAGTTATTAGGTTGTAAGGTCCTGATATTAAATTTGGTAAGGCAAGATAACATTAGGCCTGCGTTAGTTTAAATTAAATATTTAATTAAATGAACAATTTATTAAATACTTTCTCTCACATGCATCTAATTAACAATATTTTAGGATAATAACACTTAACATGTATATTTAAATGAGATTTCTTTTTGTGATACTATGATTAAAAGATTTAATTTTGAGCACTCCCCATGGCCCCACTTCATCTGTAGCAGTGAGGGCAAAATCATTGCAAGATTATTTTGTTATTCCAGAGATATGTACATTTAAGTCTTCTTATTTTTAAATTAGTTCCATTCCGTCTATTTCACTGTTTTACATATCAAAACACTGTCATTTAGTTAAATGCTTTGTCTCTCTCACACGCGTGGTAAATATCTTCTTTTTAAATAAATACCCCCCCCCACTCCTTAGAGCTAATTAAGAATTATATTTAATCATAAATATAAAATATTAATTTATTATCCATTAAATTTATAATTTTTTATAATATAAACACATATTAAATAGTCTTTGTCTAAGAATATTCATAATAAAAGATATATTTTAAAAAAAGTAAACTATATTTATTATAAATAATTAATATAATTAACTGATTTAATCTATTTAAATTAATTATTTAATTTTTATATTAAAAACAGAAGTTAGAATTAAATATCGTTTGTTATTGCCTATAGCTATTTGAAAGAGTTGGTCAAACGTACGAATTGGATGAATTGATAAAAGGGGCAAACATATAGTTCTTGTCATTATTTATGCATCTTGAATTTTTCTGACATCAGACACTCGTGCCTGTGATAAAAATTGATTAAGGCTGTAATCACGCCCCATCAATCCCCATTATCAGCCTAATGTATCTATAATATATTATTTTGTATGTACTAGAATAACAAATGAAAATAGTTCTCCTCAACACAGATGATCCGTTTGCATTGAACCCTTCCTTGTTCCCCCCTTGTTCTGGCTTTTTATTTGACTTTCCTGGCCATGTATGCAACATGCATCCTATAATGACTATTTACAACTTGTTCTTCTTATTTTTTGTCCATCGGGGAAAGCAATGGGAGATGAATTGCTGATAGTGTAATTTACTATAATTTTTATGTTACACCTTGAATTTTAAGAGTATATTATCAAAATAAAGAATAAATTCCAACTTATTAAACATATGTATTGATTATTTGAAGTCTCAACTGTGATTTTACGATTTATGAGGTAAATATATAAAAAGAGTTTTGCTCTAGTTTAGTGGATTTACTTATTATTGAAAGCAAATACAAACACACATTAACAGGATTTGTTATTCTGATCTTGAGTAGGATGGGCAAAACTAGTAATGATTTCACATGAAGCTTTTAGCAAACAAATGCGATTTACATAGAATTGGACATTTGCTTGCCTTCTTCAAACATGCCAATCAACAAATGTAATGTACATATAATAATTGGATATCATCCTAAAACGACATTCTTTGGACAATGACAATCATTGCTATTTATTAGAATACGAATGTGGATGAAAATCTAGGCCTATATGAAACATTTTCTTCTCCAAGTAAAAGGGCTCTTAAAATGGCCTCACACAAGCCACTATAATGTATAATCAAATGGCCACCGTCTGGAACTTCGTGATACCGTATCCATGGTAGCTTCTCGGAAACAAATCTCTGGATTTGAGAGGGCACAACCTTGTCTTCAAAACCTTGCCAAATGTGAGCCAATGTAGAATTCTGAGGAAATGGATTGCTTAGCTCTGTTGGGTCAAATTCCCACTTTCCAAAAGCCACCATCCAGTCGTGTCGCAGCGTGTCGAAAACATCCTGCTCCTTTAATTTCTCCTACCAGCGCAAACATACCATCATCACAAATTCTCTCCAAACACACCACATTTATGTTAAGAAGACTATGAAACTGTTCAAAAGTACAAGTCAAACATCCCCAAAATGGTTTAGTGGCAACAGATCAAACCCGAGGAGTTGAATGAGACACTTTGAACTGAAGGGGCAAAAACTGATTTGGAGAAATCCAAAGGAGGGAAATGTTTAAGGGAAAAAAAGGTTATATATAATTGAGTACCTTGGTAAGCATTGGGAACCCAGGAATCATCTTTAAAATCTCAATATCTCTTTTGTTGAAGAATCTGGGATTTTTTTCAATTACAGAAGATGAGGGGAGCCATTTCTGCGTCACCCACCAGTGCAATAGTGTTGGGGAGAACTTTGCAAGCCACATAGCCCACCTCATAAGCTTCCTTCTGTAGTCCTCTTTTATCAAACTCTCAGGAAGTGATGGCCAATGGTAATTTATGACAGGAGCCACTAGAGCCACACCAGCTAGCCTGCACAAATAGTATTGTGGGTGAAACTAAGGATTTAGTTCTTTGAAATCAATGAGCCAACTGGCAATAAAACGAAAATAAAAATACATATTCTAGAGCATGTAATTTGCCTGTGTGGGATGTACTTCAGGCAGCTCCAGGTAGCATAGGATCCCATTGAGACTCCGACCACATAAAACTTTGGTCCTATCTGGAGCTGATCAGCAAGTTCTTGAATGTCAAGTACTTCAGATTTCAGCGAGCGTTTTGGGTTTGGATCACTTTCTCCATATCCAGCCCTATCATATTGCAGAAGGTATATGCCCAGTTCATCTATTAGTTCCTGCAAATTCGGAGTAAATATTCAACATTTGGTACTATTGAATCATACTTTCGAGGAATCCGAACCATAATGTACTGATTCAATTGAAGTTTATGCTTTGTTCCACTTGAGTACACTTTTTCAATCTAATATGCCCTGATTGGTGGTACCTAATTTTAATCATATTTCAAATTCAAACTTGTTCTGTTTTTCCCCTTGCTATAGTAGTACTCAGATCTAAATCCAACAAAAAATATAGGAAAAATGAGAGAAGGGATTCAAGTTGGGGTACTTGGGGAGCCAGAAAATTCATCTCTTTGGAGCTTCCAAATCCATGGACAATAATGATCTTGTGTTTGGCTATCTCCTTGGGGACGCCTAACTCTCTGTAAGCCAGATACCTTCCATCCCCGAGCCTGATTCTGGGAGAAACCGTGGGGAGTTCACCATTGGAGTGCTCATCAGTGCGATTGGGAGGAGGAAGCTGAGTGGCCTGATAAACCATGCCCAGAAGACCAATAAGCAAAACTATGGCAGCTCTGGAGACCATCCCTGAAGAATCAAAGGGTAGATCTAGCAGCGCTTCCTTTCCAATTATACGAAGGAAGAAGAAAAGGGTATTGGGAAAAGCATGATTTGACTCACCTGACAGAAATTGAATCTGCAGAGACGGAAGAGAGAGCGCTTTTGACAGATGGATCTAAGCATAATAGCCTGTAGCGAGAATCAACGCAAGAAAATGAATAAGGATCGAAAATGGACGGATTGGGGTAGGATTTTGACTGAGAGATTGAGAAGGTCGTATATATTTCTCTTACCAGAGCTGAGAGCATATCCCTTCTGGAGGTTCCCATTTGAGAGCATCTTTCTTTCTTGCCCCAATCTGTGTTTTCCTTCGCTTGTGTTATTTCAATTGCGGCTCCGGCGTTTTTTCGCTCTTTCATTATTTTTTCTATTTCACAATTTGCCCCTTCTTTCCTCTTAATTATTTTATTTCCCCAAATTTCTTCAAATTTCAGCAAAATATCCTTTTTCGACAAATTTTCCAATTATTTTTTGAAAATAATCAAACTCAGAATTAGATAGTTATGATGGAGCAGAAATAAGAAGATTTATTTAGAATTCAAATCCTGTTGAATAAAAAAATTGATTAAGAATTAAATCCATTATTTACCTTCAATTTTCTGAGTAACAAACAACACTTTATAATATTTTTTTTTTAAAAAAAAAAGACTCGGTAATTATAATACAATTGTAAGAGGATACGCTAAAAGACGTAACTTACATTTAAAATCCATATTAATCTCTCCTGATTTCCGTTACCAGCAGGATTCCATTGGAATCGATGAATAAGCAATTTCATTAAATAAACCGATTTTTCCAACGACTCGGATGCATATTCATATTCCAAACATGATTCGTATGCTCCCTTTCTGTCCAATTTGGACAGATCATACCAGACTGTTTCTTTTTAATGGGCAGAGCTTCCCTATTCTGACCTTTTTCCGATCTCAACGATGTTTGTTAATTATGAATCCCATGAAAAACATATTCTCTCCTATTTTTATTTTTACCCTCTAAAAATATTTCTCTTACTTAGTAGATAGGACTGTATATAAATCCTACAGTCCAGTATACCCTGTTTAATCCACAATAAAAATATCATATTCAACCTAATAAATATAAGGCAGAGTTGAGCATTGAATTACAAAATACAATCCATGTATTTTTTAAGCTAAGCACTAGGTATAGAGGTTGTCATGCCCTGTCCATGAGCACTTATTCTTTTATTTTTTTTTCTTTATCTTATAAGAGAGAATATGATAGCTACTGGTGACTATAAGGTAATTTTAAAAATATAACTAATTAAGTAGGTAAGTTGTATCTTTTAATATTTATAACTATACTAATTTTTCTTCTTTTTTTTAATTTTATTAATTATTATATAATTACATTATAAATTATAATTATTTATTTTATTTTTTTAAATACTTTATCTTTGTCAAAATTGGGGAGATTGATGTAAAGTTATAATTAAAAACTATTTAGATTTCAATGCTTATTTTTTATATGCAATTGATCTCAAGATTTTAATTATTATCTTTGTTATCTTATTCTTAGTGGATTATAGATATTATTTAACTCTTGAAGACACATGAATATGATATTATTTTAGAAGTTCATAATTGCAGATTTTTTTCATAACATGAACATAACATCACGACTTAGGTATGCCCAACTCGCCTATGCCCAGTCCGCTCATGCCCAACCTAATATTGTTAAGGCTTTTACTGGGCAGGGTCGGGCATCATGCTGTAAAATGCAACCCATGCATTTTTTAGGCAGGTCGCCCTGCTCAACCCTGCCCATGCATACCCCTAATAGTAAATAGGATTGAAAAACTGATCATGTATTATTTTGTTGAGTATAAAATTTTTTAAAAAATATGTTATGTTTATTCACTGTCTAAAGATAAGATAAAATTTATATTCTTTTTAAACGATATTAATATCAGATAAAATAAATAATTTATTATTTTTAAGTATAAATATAAATATTTAAAAATTAAAATATCTCTCTAAACATAATAATTGATAAAATATTATTAAAGCGGAATTACTCGCCATTCTTACAGATCCCAAAATGTGTCAATTGAAATATTTTAGAAAGGTTTTATGTTCTAGAACTCTCTTGAAGCTCTAAATCTATTTTTTTTAAAATGCAACCTTGA
This sequence comes from Leucaena leucocephala, assembly GCA_037074615.1. NCBI lineage: Eukaryota > Viridiplantae > Streptophyta > Magnoliopsida > Fabales > Fabaceae > Leucaena > Leucaena leucocephala. The sequence continues at coordinate 2,122,334 of CM073546.1, read as the reverse complement.
CTACCCCTATAGGCCACCATCCAAGGAACTCACGTGTGTATTGCAGACATTTGGAATTTCCAGCTTTATCACACATACAGAGAAGCATTGATTTGCACAAATCTTCTAGCCTGCTCCTGATGCAAATCCTATCCCCATTTTCCAGTTTATGCAACTCAACATGTGCATGAAAAGTTTATCAAGCTTTCCCTTGCCTTTCCCAATTCAAACAAAAAAGAAAAAAAATTTTGGTCAAAATGACACAGTTAACCCATATAACTTATAAGGCTTTTAGTTCGAACCTGATACTTGAGAATCTTATTAATGACCGTTATGTAACCCGCATAAAATTGTATTAAAAAGATATTATCAATTGAAGGTACGACAATGTTATCATCAGAGACATGCTACTTACAAAACATTAGTAATACGACTAGTCTCAAATTTCACACACATATTTGTAATATATCCTTATTCTTATCAATAACTATTGAGTTTAACAATTTTATTTTAGTATCGAGCTAACTTCAGCTTTGTTTGTGTCATGTGGCTGGGGACGTATAATATATCAAGAGAGTACTTGTGGCTGATGTTAATTCTCATAATGCCGTCACAGTTTATGGGAATAAAACCCAGAAAGTTAGAATTTTTCTTGCTGGACCATTCTGGCAATCTGACAACAACATGCTTGTTTGCAACTTGTTGAAAGCTCCATCACCTCACTGTACTTTATCTCCTGAATCTCGTGTCATGAATCGAAAAGAATTATCAATTACTGTCTTGCTATAACATTGATTTTATTTGAAACAGGCTATTTTTTGTAATAAAATAATTATGTGAATTAAGTTTGGAGGCTCATTAGTTATCAAGGCATGATGCCAAATTAAAAAAAAACTTTTATAGACTGTGGATTAACAATATTATAGTATTTATAAGATATATTTAGAAGTCTTTATAATTTAAATTTTAAAAAAGTTTTTAGTTTAAATTTTAATTTTAAAAAAATTAAAATAAATAATTATATTTGTTTATAAGTATTTCTGAGATAGACTATGTTTAAAATTAAAATTTTAGATAAGTTATTGAAACTAGTTTCTATAACAGTAAAAAAATTTATAGACTACTCAGTTACTATTTTATCCTTACTTTTTCTTATATAATTTTCTATACCGTCTCTCCACCTTCTCTCCTCTCTATTTTCCAACCTCTCTCATCTCTCATCCTCATATTTTTTCTTTATTTTCCACTCTCTCTCATCTCTTATTTCTCTTCTCTACTCTTTCTCATCTCTATTATTTTTAGTAAAATTATATTTTTTCTAATAATTTTTAAATTATAAAAATTCTACTAATAATAATTATTCAAATATTCATTTATTCAAAATAATTTTTTTCATAAATTTCTTTCTAAAATCCTTTTTTTAAAAATTATTTTTTTTATAAATTCTTTTTTAAAGTCTTATCTAAATACGCTAAGGTAAGAGGTTATTCCTATTTATTAAACCCCCAGGAAATAACATTAACGTTTTGTTGATCTTACACTGAAAATGATAATTGGCTAAAATTAGGCAATGGGCAGGAGACTGGGAGAAGGACAAAGGCCCTATTTAAATTAATTTTTAAAAAATAGATTATGAGAAAAATAGATTTTAGGAAATAAATTTTGGAAAGAATAAATTTTGAGAAGAATAAATTTTAAGAATAAAGATGTTTGGATGATTAATAGTATAATTATTTTTTATATTGATAAATTATCAAAAATGATATGATTTTATTAAAGTATGAGAGAGGAGAGAGGGTAGAGAAAAAAATAGGAGAGAGTGTAGAGAAGAGAGAAGAAAGAGGAGATATGATGAAGAAAATAGAGGAGATAGGGTATAAGAAAAAGTAGGAGTAAAATAATAATTAGATAGTTTATAAACTCTTTTACTGTTCTAAAAATTATTTTCAGTAGATTAATTTAGATAAAAATAGATATTTATATACAAAAATTAAAATAAATTTTTATCTAAAATTAATTTTATAATTATGGTACCCAAATACACACAAAGTAGAATAATAAAGGGCAAAGAGTGGTCAACCTAGGTTCATACCTCCTTGGTAAAGCGGCCCCACAGTCCACGCCAGCCACCAACAACACCCTTCAAATAATAAAATTAAAAGTTAAAAAACTCTCTCAACCTGACACACGCACACATGGGATGCTCCAAAACATTGGACCCATCACTTTTCAGTTTAAAGCCGGCAGTTGAATTTCTACTTCTTTCTTTCTGTTATTTATTTTCTCATGTTAAAACCGATAAAACGGGTTTAAGAGGGAAATGAATGGGAGGGGTAAGCTCGGTCTGGGTGAATTTAAAAAATATCATTGGGATACCAATCTCATTGCTCCAAATATAATAAGCTTTAACCTCTTCAATGCCAAGTATTGAGTTTGAGATCATATAAATATAACAAATATTTTAAAAAAAATTAACAATACTTAAATTTGATTTAATTAAAAAGTTATTTAAAAAATATTATTAAGATATTATGTGTTGGCATGTTGAGTACTCTATTTCCCACTCTTTTTTTATTATAGTCAAGAATTCAAATATATATATATTACGTGGTGCTTAAAATAAACAAGTGTTTAAATTAACTTATTTTAATTGATTTTATACTATAAAGCCAAAAAAAGTTGTTTAAAGTGATTGTGGTGTGTTTCAAAGAGGCACAATAGTGATTCTAAGTATATAATTCAATTGATGAACATGATTTAATTTTAAATATATGATCTGATATAATTTTCTCACATTAACTTCTTCAATACTCTTACTAAAAAGGAGTATTTTAAGAAAACATGACACATATATAATTTTTACATAATAATAATTAATTAATTTAATCAATTTTTTAAAATCCTCATATATATAGATTCGATTATAATATTTGCATCACGCGAGTGGCATTAAGGTGATTTGATTTTTTGTCATGTGTATATTTCTTCTTGTAGCTTACGAAATGATGCCATACATGGCCGGGATAGAAGAATCTCAATTATCTCAAGACTATAAATTAACCCCTTCTCTCTGCAATCCCTATCTCAATTTTAATAATCCAGTCTCAAAAGTAGCTTAAACCTCTCTTTGAAGTATCGAATTTCTTATTTTCTTATAAATTAAGTCAATCTTTTTTTTAAAAAAAATGTAAATTGGATGTAACGAAAACCGAAGTCAGGAGCAATGATTTTTGTTTTTCTTTTGCCTCAAATTGGGCTTTGATTTCACTTCAGGTTTGAACGTTTTTGTAGATTTTCTGGCCCAAACCATTTTTAATAGATCGGTCATAGGGTTGATCATATGGGCAACCGCCTTATCTGTTTTTTTTTGGTACAATATTTTTTGAAAAGAGATTAAACTCATCCATAATATAAGGTCATGGTAAAGTCTCATTTTTTCTAATGCAATATCAATATCGGGTAGAGCGAGCTGTCTATTACCTTCAGGCGTAAACCTAGGTACTTAGGAGTTATGATGTCTCCCCAAATGTCCTGACTGGAACCACAATAAAATGATAATTTATAGGGATTAAACACGTTTCAAATAGTCGTATGTCTCACCTCTTTCCTAGTTGAATTTACGGACGATGGTAATTACTACTTTATCTCTATTAACTTATCATATAATTCATATCCAAAAAAAACTTATTGTAAATGAAGTTTGGTTTACCCATATATTTGAGTCTAGTAAAATAAGTTAATTATTTTTAATATGATAAATTAAAATTAAAATTTTTGCTTAAAATGATATTTATGTTTAGTTCTCAATAGTGACTCGAATATAATTAATGATATATATGTTTAAAAAAATTAAAAGATTTTTTTTAATTTAATAATAGGATGTCTTGTTCTCTTCTAGGAAAAGGATTTTTATTTGAATAAATTATGAAACTCAGTCTAGTGATATGAGAGATTTTAAGTGTGAAGTTGCCAATTTTATCATATTTATAATTTTATATCATTAATGTCTGTCCCTTTATTTATTTTTTTATAAAAAAAAACAACAATCCCGTTGTTCTCTTTAGTTTTTACATTTATTCTGTTCACCAAATTCCATGTGGAAAAATTAAAGAGGTATAGGTATGTACGTTGTGTGGCCAGAATACCTGAATGGTGGGTATAGTGAGTAAAAACTCGTAAATATCCAATCCACCTCACCTGTAGCTTTTTTTTTTTTTTATAAAAAAGTTTTTGAAAAAGGGTTAAGCTCACCCACTATCCAAGGACAGGGCAAAATCTCTCTTCCTCTTAGGCGATACCAATGTCGGACAGGGCGAGCCGTCTATTACCCTCAGGCGTAAACCTAAGCACTTAAGAGTTAGGATGCCTCCTCAAACACCGTGACTAGAACCACAATAAAGTGATACTCCCCAAAAATAATAGTATATCTCACCCCTTCGCCAACTGAACCCACAGACGATGGGTACCTCACCTGTAGCTTTTGTTTCTTCCTTCCTTCCTTCTTCATTCCATTGTTTTTTTTTTTTGGGTGCACGCCTGATTTGAGATGTGATTTCATTGTCACAAAGTTAACCAAAACCCAACTAGCCAACTAGTCACTGATCCAAAAACAATATTGCCACATAACACTAACTTCTACAATGAGTGAAACTCAGAAATCGATGTCCAAAAAACTCAGAAATCCAAACGACCTGAGTTGTAATTTTGTTGCAACAGAGTTAACCGAAACACAAGATTACAGTACAACAAAACAAGTTGAACGCTAATGTAGTAGAGAGGGTTGTTGACCGAGCAAGAGTTGTCTGAAAATAGCTTCACATAAACGCGGTTCGTGAATCATAAGATGCCCACCATCTTCAACCTCAACGTACTTTATCCATGGAAGCTTGTTCGCCAGATATCGTTGCAGTTCATAGGGCACTAACTTATCTTCACGACCCTGCCATAGATACACGCTACAAGCTTTGTTTTCTGGGAATGGATTCTTCATCTTCATCGGATCAAACTCCCAACTCCCAAAATGCACCATCAGATCCCTATGCAACGATTCGAAATCACCCTGCTGCCTAATCTTATGCTGCAACCCAAAGAACACCAGAAACCGACCTTCATTATAACTGAAAAAGATCTATAGAACACGATGAACATCAAGTGTTTGAGAAATTAACTGAAGGAACCTCGTGAGGCATAGGTACGTGTGACATTTGCTTTATGGTTTCAACGTCTCGTCTGTTACCTAGAATTGGGTGTCCCTGCATTATAGAACAATAAGGGAAAATCTTCTGGGTCATCCACCAGTAGACTAAGCCAGGAGCATAGTGTGAAATTCTGAGTTTCCATTGATCCCTTTTGAGCTGCTTTTTGAATACCTTGTTGACCATTTCTGAATTAAAAGATGGCCACCAGAAATTTATCACAGGAACCACCAGTGTCACTCCAGCTAGCCTGTAACCACGACCAAATACCTGTGATCTTTTGTTGTTTAGTGGAAATTAAGGAAGATGATATAATAATAAGAGATAAATCATTAAAGCATGCCTGTGTGGTAAGTATTTAAGGCAACCCCAGACAACGTGTGTTCCAATGGAGAGACCAATGAGATGGAATTTCTGACCAAGTTCCAACTGATCAGCCAGTGCTTGGATGTCAAAAGCTTCGGTCTTGACGCTGCGTTTTGGGTTCGGATCGCTTTCTCCATACCCAGCTCTGTCATATGTCAGCACATACAATCCCAGCTCGTCAAATACTTGCTGGACAAAACTAGAAACTGTCAAGCTCTCCGGTGACAGCAGAAAGAAGCAAATGATATGATATGAGGAATTACTTACTTGAGAAAGTGGCAAATATAAGTCCTTGGAGCTGTTAAAGCCATGCACGAGTATGACTTTGTGTTTGGCAACTTGTTTGGGGACTCCCGTTTCTCTGTAAGCCAAATGCCTACCATCACTGAGTTTGATTCTTGGAGAGGTCACAGGTGGACCGTTTGGCGTGCCGCAGATTCTTGCTTCTGGAGGCTTCATCGTTCTTTGGTAGTAAGCATATATCAGAATCATCACTAACAAGGCAGATAATGCTGCGAACATAAACATATTTCCAGAATCTTCTTGTGATGGATCGTTTATGTATGAAGTTTCAGCTGAGAAGATGATATGTACTTATAATGGCTTCGCTGGTTTGATGTTTAGGTGTTGAATGGGGATCAAAAGTAATGTTGTGGGATACAGGTATATCGATATATCACAGTTCACAACATTTTTGACTTGTAGTTGATACCTACTACTACTATTAATTAGCTGCTCATGAGACTTGATGATTAAGTTAAGCAGCACCACAAGCGTCACCAGTCACTAGGATTATCAGATTCAGAAATTAATTGCTACTTGGGGGCAGCTTATCTCGGGATGATGATAATTGATTTCTTGTACTATCTACCAATAAATTCAGCTCCACACGCACACACACATATATATGTGTGTGTGTGTGTAGATATGTAATAAAATCATGCTGTTTGGTGAGATGTCAAAATCATACAATTTCAGTCTTCATATCGGAATTTCCCTACAATTTAAAAATTGGCAATTTGATTTACATAGTTTGTAAATAATTTTTATCTTAGTTCCTAGTTCCTCCCATATATTTTTTATGATTATTGGATTAAATTTTACCACGATAGTTAATCATCTACTATATGTTTTTCACCATTTATCAGAGTCCATTTTATCTTTACCATGTACTTTTACCCTTTTTCTTCATTTCACATGTACTTTTACCCTTATATGCACATTCAGAGACTAATTCAAAGCTAAAATAGACCCACAACACGTACAAAATTTTTATGGAACAAAAAACAATCCATGTCCTCATAATATTGAGAAAATTACTCTCAGATCGCAAGTAAGAGAAATTAATCTCAAATTAACCACAAGAAATACAATACATATCATTGTCAATACCCAATGCCTATAGATAAAGTCAATGCCTATATATATATTTCTCTTGTTTTGCGGGTTGCTTGATAACAAAGATAGTACTTTATTATTAATTGTGTCACGTCCTAAAATTTAGACCATAACTAACATAGAATATGAATAATTTCACATTCTGAAAGACTAACAGCTTAAATACCACATTTGAATTATTTATAACGTTTTTCAAAATAAATAGAATCTTTTCTAAAGTCTATGTGGAGTTTTACCTTTTTTAAAATAATACAAGTTTTTAAGAGAGGCCACAATCCGTCGTGAATATAAGACCCACGTATATCCGTCGTAAATACAAGACCCACGTATATTCGTCACGAGTATGAGACCCACGTATATCTGTCGCAAGTATAAAACCCACGTATATCCATCGAGCTCGGGTAACCAAGGTGCATCAAGAGCTAACAGTACTGCTGTTAGCAACCAACTTTCTGTATTCCATCATTTCAAAACATTTTCATCATGCGTGGGGTTTATTTCACATGTAATAATTTCAACTGTTTCAATGTCATAACTGTTGGTAAAAACCTCTTTAAATTTCAAAAACCCTAACATGTACATTTAAAATCAAATTACTGTGAAAACATATAAAATTCACATAGGCATATATTTCATGAATAACATCATTTCAATGCAACTTTTGTCAAACTCTTTTAAAAAAAACTTATTCATTCATTTTCATACATAATCGTAATTCCTTTGCAAAGCAATTGAAAGAAAATCATATCTAACAATTTAAACCATACTTTTATAAAATTTATTTTCCATAATTCATATTTGAAATTCAACATTTAAAATGACAATGCATTTGAAAATATAAATTTTAAGAAACATTATTCACTCACCTGACGCTCTTAAACTTTTACTCTTTCCGTCAAACAATTTTCGATGGCTTTCGTTGCTCAATCCCCTGGTATCCCGAAATAACATACATTAATATTTTATTCAAAGTTTTCATAGAAATTAAGCATCTTTAAACCAACATCTTGTTTCACTTCCCAAATTCCTTTGGTACTTAGGTTGATCGAGACACCCATAAAATCCGCGACTTATAACATGACTACTCAAAATCAATAGCACTACTCCTTCAAGCCAAAAGTTTCCAAAGTACAAACAAGCATGAGCCGTAATTCAACTAGTAGCATAAGCATTAATTAAAATAGTAACTCATCCTAACAGCTAAAGACAATGACCCTTAATCTTAAAACTGTATTATCACAGAGTTACAACTAGTTCCCACATCAGCAGCAAGTTCCTCACAATAACAATGATTCAAATGCACATATGCTGTTTGAATCCCTTCCCCAAGCAGCAGTAACAATATCACAGCAAACATGTATGCACACACAATTCAATATTTGGCATTACTGCCTATGAACACACACACACACACAGAGTTATCCTGACCAGAGCCATTCCTAAAATAATACCCTTCATAGCAGCAACAATATCACATTCTCATATACATGAAATAGCAAAAACCTCCACAACACCATTTAGCAACTAAGGAACAATAGTGGCATCATTTACAGAACCAACACTAAACACATTAACACCACAGCGCCAGAATTAACCCAGAAACATTGACGGCAACATGGAAACTCCCTCGACAAAATTATACATATTTACATACCCTCGGCATCTCCTGACCAACAACATCATAGCGATACTAGTAAGCAGAAAATGACGACAAACACACAGAGTTTCAATTTCAATAGCAACATTATAGCCCCTGACTCAACCCATTCATCGGGTTCTCTGCCCAAAATAGGGCAATCTCACACGATGCTCATACACACACCTTACACAACACAAAATTTCCTTATACCCCTGAACCAACACAACCACCAGAAATAAAGCAGGGGCATCGATGAACATACCTCTTAGTTTCAATTTGCGACTCCCAGCAATGGCACCCGAGAAGAGTTTCAAAAATCTGAACTTTAAAAGGTGACGACAGAGAGAAAGTAATGGCAACAGTTGCCCACAGCCAGGGCTTGCACCACGACAGATACATAAAGGAGGTTGAATCAAAAGACTTGCTACAGTACATAGTACACTTGGAAGCGACGACGATAGTTCTACGACAATGATAGCAGCAACTCAACACAGAGAATGGTAAAATCACTCAACAATAACCCAATTGCGCGAAACTTCCTCACTCAACTCCTCTGCTCCCCCTCCCCCATCGACTCTTCAGCTCCATATATCAACCAATTGCTTTGAGATTGAAGTGACAACTCCAGCACGACAGATCAGGCGAAGAAGTGAACAGGAATGACGACTGGCAACATGACAACGATTGCTTGAAGCCTCCTCCCTGAGCTCCCGCTTGTTGCCCCTACATCGCCGCTGAGAACAGAAAGAATGATGAAGGGAAGGTACAGCGTCTGATTGAATAAAGAAGCAGGGGCAAAATGGTAATTTCATGCACTGAAAAATAAAAAGAAAACCCTCATTCTGTAGTTGCTGAGACTTGAACGCAGGACCCCCGAGTTACTTTCGTGCCTTTAGCCACTCAGCTGCTCACAACCCTTTGAAAAAATTCTGCAATATATACCTTTTATGAATAAATTTTATCTACTAAATTTTCAAGGCCATAACAAGTTGATTCGATCAGATTTCTCATCCGGGTCATAGCTAGGAGGAGGAGGAATTCGTGCGTATAAGTTAAAAACTGGACCACTACCAGCTACCTCTGGTCCTTACTTGGAAAACTAAGCACACTGCAAAAAACACAACAGGGATGAATAATTCTATTTAATAAGGATCCTTTATAGCAGGGGAACATTTTGCAGGCCTGCATAATTAAACCAGTAATGTGCTGGATTTAGCACTTATTTTAATACAGAGGGACCAATCGTACATATTATCTCGAGCACGAGTTTGGCTTATATTTGGATCAAACAGAACAATATATAAAGCCATGACCATGTGGGGTACTCTGAAAGCTGATCTCTTCCTTCACATTTCGAAACTTATATGAAGGTGTTTAGAATTGCACCAAAATCTCTTCCGGAAAGGGAAAAACCAGAGGAACTTAGTTTATTTTGTGTTGTATGTTCAATTGCGTCTCTTCCATTTCCCTGTCTGAATATGAAGACTGAAGACTGAAAATGCAGCTTTGCAATTTAATGAGGTTGAATTGTTAGCATCAAGAACCAACCAATACTGATAAATAATGTGAGGAACGCGAGCGACTACGGGTCACAGGGAGTCACGAAGGCCAGAGTGTGAATGACTATCGCAAACTCTCAACTTTTTCTTTATTTTACCTATGAAATTAAAAGAGCAGAATGGTAATTGTATAACTATAATTTCTCACCGTCAGATGTAAAGAGACCTTGCAGTAATAATTTATTTCACTTGGAACTTAAGTGTACTTTTCCCCATAATATTTAATTGGAACCTGAGATTAGGAGAGAAGAAGAGCTCTTAGTACAACATCGCAATGAATGTTCCTGAAGATTAGAAAATGGCCAACTTGTGGAATCTCGTGATACCGAATCCATGGAAGTTTCTGCGATATGTATCGTTGCACTGTGTAAGGAATCACCCTATCTTCACACCCGTGCCATATCTGCACCGAACCTTCCTTCTCTGGTAATGGATTCCTGATCTCTAGGGGACTAAATTCCCACTTCCCCAACCCAACAATCAAGTCTCTGTGTAACGATTCATATTCCCCCTGTTGTGTTATCTTCTCCTGAATATATACATGTTACTCACATCTCAGACATCAATACAAAATTCTGAGACACGCCAATAAGGATTCACTGAGAGACAGGACCTACGTACCTCGCCAATACTAGGTTGTTGTGACCATCTGTTCACCAAGTCGAGATCGTCCGGACAGTAGACAGACATATTCCCTGACAGGAAACTCAGTGAAGGGAACCATTTTTGAGACATCCACCAATGTAACAACCAAGGAGCGTGATGAGCAACTCTAAATGTCCATCGATCTCTACGAGGTAACCTCTTGAAGGCTTGTCTCAGTAAATCCTTAGGAAAAGAAGACCACCAGTAGCTTACAAATGGAACAACCAGGGATGCTCCCGACAACCTGCGGATTAAGCAAATTCAGATCATTGACAACCTTACACTTAAGTTTTGATTTAAGTGTGTGTCAGTTTAGGACATGCCTATGAGGAATGTATCTGAGGCAACCCCAAACAGGGTAGCCTCCCATTGAGATGCCCAGGACGTAAAATTTAGCCCCTATTTGCAGTTTGTCAGCTAGTTCTTGAATATCATATGCTTCACTTTTCACTGTACGTGATGGGTCTGGATCGCTTTCTCCATATCCTGCTCGATCGAAGAACAGTAAATATATGCCTAGTTCATCTATGATTTCCTGTATCAACAATATAAGTGTGATTATGGGGACTGCTGTAGGAAGTACTCATATTTCTACAAGGAAGCTAAACATAGGAGGTATAGACAAAATCTATTCTAATTTTAAATATAATATTTTATTTTATTTTATTTTTTAAAATTTTAATTTTATTTTAAAATATTTTTATATAATTATATATATTAAGAAGAGTTTTTATTAAAATAGTTTAAATACTTATAATTAAAAAAATATTTTTAAAAAATTAATATATAATCATTATCAATAATTAAACTAATTTTTTAATTTACTTAAATTAATTAATTTGATTTTATAATAAAAAATAGAGATAATAGAATTAAGATAAATATTAGTTAACTAATTTAGATAAATTAAAAAATATATTAATATAAATTTATTTTCAATAATTAAATTTAATTATAATTAATTTAATTTTCCTAATCTCTTAGTTAAAATCACTTAATACAACCAGAGTTCATACTTGGGACACAGGCAAGTTCAAGTCTTTGGAAGAGGCAAATCCGTGAACCACAATGATCTTGTACTTGGCCTCTTCTTTGGGAACTCCAAGCTCCCGATAGGATATGTGTCTGCCGTCACGGAGTTTCACCCTTGGCGATGTGACCGGAGGACCTCCCGGCGACCCGCAGATTTTAGGACGAGGTGGCCTTAGGGTCTTATAAGTCAACCCTATCAGACCCACCACCACCGCTGCTGCTACCGGATTCACCATTGCTGCAAAAGAACCAATTCCCTAATATGTTGGGAGTTGCAGAAACCTTCAGTGATTAAGTTTACGAGTCATCTCTAAGATCATAACAGAGGACATGAAATCTGATATTCAACAAAAGCTTGGCAACCCAGAAAAGCAAAACCGAGTGGTGTCTATTGAAGCCGAGAATTTAGGCGCCTTATACTGAAAACGGCAGTCCCTTGAGCCAATTCGTTCAGAGATAAAGTAAAAGCAATTATAAATGGAGAAATTACGACGAAAGTTAGCAAATTTCGCAAATAAAGATTGTCATGAATTTGAACCCAAACACACAGGAGTTTAACTGGTAAAAGTTCATCATCAAAACCTCAAGAAAGAAACAGGGGAAATCCTTGAAATTATGGAATCAGCAAACCTGGAAGAAGTGAATTATCATCTGTTGAAGCTAGAACCAGAAAGAGAGCGTGAAAGCAGAAGGAAGCAGTAAAAGGGGATATGAAATGAAGGCTCGAGTGTTTGCTGGGAGGGCACTACATTGGATAGGCATCACACTGTTAAACGAGATTACAAATACAAAATGATGAAGTTTGTCTGATAGAGACTCTCTTCAAAGTATATATCTTAATTTTTTTCTTTAATTATTAAATGTGAGAATTATATATTTTAATACACACGATGTGCCTTTAAGCATTTAAACGACAAACCACGTGCCACATTGAAAGATAATGATCATAACGGTGAAGGGAGGTAGCTCCGTTGGAAGTGATCCTGTGTCTTGTCGGTGGTCTTCATGAGGATGAGGATGCCAAGAATCAAAGGAAGGACAGAGAAGCTAAAGGCTTGTTTGGTATCACATCATGTTATATTAAACTGTGTGTGGTGAAAAGTCACTTTAACATGTGATATTTGATATTAATTTTATAACTGACTTTTTTACTCAAACCTATTTAAAAGTTGAAGTAATTATTTTTAGCTTCCGGCTTTTATTTATATTTGATTTTTTTTTGAGACTATAGGGATGTAATTGATAATAAACAGATGATCAGGGACCAAATTGATAACTGGCAACAACTTTAGAGACAAAAAGTATTCCATTTCCCCTCTATATTATTTGCATGCGTCTTGTTAGTCGAGACGCCTTAGTGGATATATTTAGTATTTTGTCGAAAATCATCAAAACCAAGTTTTGGTTGAAGTGATATATTAATTCTTTTATCAAGATGTGCCCCGTTCTTTTTTTTTTTTGGTACAAATGCCCCGTTCTAAATTTTAAAAGTTTTCAACGAGAAATAGGATAGGCTCTGCGTCCCTCTCACCGTCCCTCTCACCCTGATGCTGCGGTCGGAGCCACACATCTCGTTGCTGATATTTTCAAATAATTATGAGAAACACCGATCCAACAACAAGGGTGGCCATATATCTGGGCCTGTTGTATCCAAATATTTGGGCCTAAGCCTAATATTAGGGCCCAAGTACAGCCAGACTGTTTAAATCTTCGGCCCAATCCAGTAATGAAGGCCATGCCAGAGCCCAAATGTATCTATTATTTCTTTTACCCCAAAAAATCATCCAAAATTGGTTATTTACAAATGAAGTGTTATAAATTTCTGTAATATGAAAAATAATTTGTTCAATTTTTTTATTTTTTTTATATATATATCTATTCAATTTAAAAAATACTTCAATTTTAAATAATTTAAGTTTAATTTTGAATATTTTCACCTTAATGTCTATCTATCCAAATGACTAATGAGCTTGGTCAGGGGTCTTCATCACTAGAGAAATGAATTAAAAACGTCTAAAATACAAGTGTAATGAGGTTTTCTACCCGCCAAAACTGTCTTCAGGATTGCTCTGAACTCTGAACTGGTTTTTAATGGATTTAAATTAATTTCCTATCATTTTTAAACTATTTCTTCTAACATCTGTACTACCCCACCATCAAAGTTCAAAAAGACAATTATAAAAGTTAAAAATATCTGTAAAAGACGATAATTACTATATATAGATTTAAAGGAAAATAAAAAAACTCTAAAAAATAATAAATTTAAATCAGGTAGATTATCAATAATATATATTGTATTAACAACACAAAATCTTGTTTTAATATTTATTATTTTTTAGAATATTTTTTTTTATTTTTCTTATATTTAATTAATCTGAACACTCATATACGCGCTTAAACACAAGGAAGCGGGTGAGAGCCGCAGTTGCAAGTTGATGTTTCACATTAATGGAACAAGATAACGAGCTAATTCCAATATTAATTTCGTAGTCTAGTTAAAATATTTCTCTTACTCTAAATATAAAATCTAATTTAAGAGTTAATATTAATCTTAAATATTAAATATTTTTTTTTAAATTTATTAACTCTTTCATAAATTACTTCTCCGGATACTCTTTTAATAATAATTAAATATTAAAATTATAAGAAGAAATTAATGAATATGATTATATTATTTAAAAAAATATGTTTTGATAATTAATCTTATTAATTTAATTAAATTAGTTAAATATATTTTATATTTAAGATTAAAGAAATTCATGTTTTTCTAAGTGGGTAGTTATAAAAAGAAATAATAAAGGCAAATCAATGATGAAAGACTTGGGGAAAATACCAAAAACGCAAGACTACATATTCAAGGAAGTACAAAGAGCGACCAAAACAACAACACAAGCAAAGCCTTTCAACGTTTGTGAAATTAATGAAATGAAATGATTTCATTAATCAAGTCTCTGGTTGGTATTCTCCCACATTCGCTATACACCCAACGGCTCAAAACTGCCATATGCATGAGAAGAGGTCAAGGTCAATTAGGCACCCATTATCATATACACAAACTTCTTCTACGCCTGCTTGACCAAGTAAACACCCAAACAGAAATATATATATATATATATATATATATATATATAGAAATTCCATAATGATGAAGATAAGAGTCATTAGAGTGCATAATTACTTTAGACCTCCTCACTGATTACTTGTAATATTGGAATATCTTGTAAGTAACCATACATGTCACTAATTAATCAAATCATAAAGTCCCTGACCTACCACCACCATGATGTAATATTATCATGTCACATTAATTCCACTTCTAATAATTAATTCACATTTTCCTCTTTAATTGCATAATATCAAGAATATAAGATACCTAATATCACCCTATCATATTTAAATATTGTTATGCCCACATAATTTTTTAAAGTTTTTTTTTTAATTTTAAACTTAAAATTTTATTTTTAAACCATTATAGTCTTTTTTCTACTTGTACCTATTAATCATTATTTGAAAAAATATAACTTAATCCAAATTAGTTGAGATCTAATGTATCTTTTTAAAATCAGCTGGTATAAACATATATTCACACACACTAATAAGATATTAGTTAATATGGTAAGTAACATCAATCCTATACCAAAGATAATACAAATTAGAATATTAAGAAGCGCATTTATTAGGAGGAATAAAAATTCTTTATACTGTAAGTCTCAAAAGGAATTATGCCCCGATCAAATAGAATATATATATATATATATATTCATACGTGTATGTATGTTGCAAAAGTAAGAAGATAGAGTATACGATACGTAGTAGCCTGGCGTTTTTCCATGGAAAGTGGGTTAGAATCGCAGAAAATGAATTGACTTGGAATTAGAAGAGTGGAATGGAATTCCAAAAAGCAGGGGGAGATGGAATGTTGTGGTTTATGGGTAATCGCAAAGACGAAATCAATAAATTGGAAAGAGTCATTGAGGAACCAAATTCTTTCAGCATTTGATGGGTTGTTTGAAAGCAGAAGGAGTTTCATCATTACAGGCAAGAACATGAACTTATTAATCCCTCTCTTTTTTTCTATTCCCTCCACCAAAGATGACCAAATCCTTAAATTACGGACTACTTTTTGGGAAAAATCAAACCCAAATTAGCCTTCCTTCAATTTCAGGTTACATCACGTCTGCTCTACATGTTATTTTTTTTTAAAAAAAAATCTGTTATTAAGTTTTTAAATCAGCCAAAATAACATTCAATTCGGAAGAAACTTTATCATTATATTATCGGAAATCTGTAGAATTTTTAACCCTTAATTAGAAGCTTAGCTTGTATATGTGCGTGTGTGTGTCTATATCCGTTTCAAATGTTTTGAATTCAATGTTTTCGGCCAAACAAATACCAATATTTATACAAACCCATAGTATATGACCCTAATAGTGAACTAGGAAAAGTGGATGCTAAAAAAATATAATTTAATTACTATTGAAAAAAAATTGTAAAGGCCGCCAAAAAAGGGGAAAGGATAAGTCGTGAAAATCTCTTAATTATCCATCATGGATTTGGTGAATGATCAAGCAAGGTAAATAGTGAGGTTAAAATGAATAGAAAAATATAATTTACCCTTTTTTACGGCATATTATTATTATTATTATAGCTTCTCGTGGTAATTATTCTATTTACTTTAACAAGTGATCGTGATCTCTAATTAAAAGTGGGAGAGATATATTCAAATGGGGATAATATATAGAATCTCAGTTCCACTTATCTAATGTTGATAGGAAGCAGAAAAGAAAGCAAATTAAAGGTTCATGTAGTTCTATCATAATCTGCAAAAGCTTGTCTACCACTAACCTCTTATATATATATATATATATATATATATATATATATATATATTCCAAATAGACTAAATCAACCAGTGACAAATGATTTTTGAAAAAAGGTATGGTCACGGGGCGATTTTTCCCTATGGGACATGGCTTCAGAAAGGTGTCAGCTTAAAACCTACTACTTCTAAATAATATAATTAATTAATCTACCTACTAGCTATTAGCTACTAGCTACCACCATAGTGTGGTTACTTAGCTAACCCTAGCTACTCTTCACTTTTTTTCTCTTGTCAAAAACGACTGGAATTTTCTTTTAGCTGACAAATAGATTCAATTTGATTTCTCCACTTTATTTAGTAGTTGGATTGTCAATAAATAAAACCCTCTTCACAATGTTGATCCAACAAAACAGAGATTTTCATTCCCATCTTTCTATTCATCGATCGAGCATGCATATATAATATATATAACAAGAACGGGAAAGAGATTTTGATTGATGGGAGCTAATTTTATTTTTTAGATTAAGCATCTCTGTCCTTCGAAGTGACACTGATTAATACGAGTCCAACAACTCATTAAGAAAAAATAAAGTAACCACTCGTGTTTTTTTCATTCAAAAGATCTAAATTTAAAACTTTGCTTAATAAAAATGGATAACTACCAGGATCGGCTGACAATTATTTTATGAGTGAATAGCAAGTTTGTACTGTGAAATATACATGTTCTATATGTTTATAATTTTTTGTAATTAATTTTTGATAGTCAAATTTTGAAATTTTGATATATTTTTTATTTAATTAAGCCTAAAAAAAATTCATATCTTCAACAAGTGTACTTTCTATTATTTAAATTTAAATTCATTTTTTATGAAAATAAAATCACTTATTATCTCAATAAACAGTTTGTTAGTTCATGATCTGATTTATGATATTTTCTTTGAATAAACTATCACATTTGAGAGAAGGATGTTTTTATATATATGTTACGCATCTGATGGTGTCATGCTCATGTATTAAGTTAGAATTTGAAAGAAAAATCACAATGTGGTCAAGTGTATTATGTATGAAAAGCATTCATTAATGTTGATGTCTGATGAATTCTATGACCCGTGTGTTCACATAAATTTACACGAGACATCTACAAAACTCACTGAGCTTTCTTGTGGTGTCCCAAAGTCTTCCGCATATGTAGTTTCTGATGAGGATTATTGATATATAATTGACTTTATACAATTTTCGTTGACAAATTTTGGATCCTATTCAAATTATGTGTGATTTTAACGAGTGGCTATAGCTAGCCGATGCATACACACACATATACATATATTCCCTTCTGCCATCAAATAAGTCCTAGACATGTATGCACGACAAATGGTCATATTCCATTCCAAAGAAAAATACAGATTAGAACAAAGAAATTGGATTAAAATAATATTTTTAATTTTAATTATAAAATATTAAAACTCAAGTTGAAACCAACATCATGGACCAACAATTAGACCTCATTTAATTAAGGCAAAATAACAATTGCAGACCTTTTGAAGACATTAATGACAATTAGAGACTTCTAATTAATTATTGAAATGTCAAGGAAAGGATCATAATGTTTATTTACGATTAGAAAATAAATTACCATATAATTAGAAAAATCAATGAAAAGTTCATATTTAAAAAAATTATATTAGTTAAAAAGACTTGATATGCTTTTATATACAAAAAAATATTGGTACTTTGAATAATTTATATATAGAGTATCAATGCTCAAACTCATATTATTATAATCAATAAAATTTTTAAACAAATATTTTTTATTGATTTTCTCTTCTAATCAAGACTATTCATAGATAAGTAATTGTCCCTAAATTTGATGATAAGGATAATTTTGTAAAGTCATTTATTTTTTTATTTGCAAATAAACATCATGATCCTTTCATGGAATTTCATTATTAATGCATTCACAAGGTCTACAATTGTCATTTTCCATTTAATTAACCGTTTCCTTAAATATTATTGTTGACTTAATTACAGGGAAGTTGTAACCAAAAATTCGTGGAGCAAACCTCTTTAGCCAACATTCTGTCTAGGGTCCTTGTTAATCTTGCATTCAACAATATTTAAATGCCTGATGTATATAATTCTCCGTTTAGGTATTGACCAAATGTGCCGTCTTTGCTTTGATCATGCATCTTGTTTCATGGGCATAAAATGTCAAATATGTGTGAGAAAATGGGGCCACATATGGGTCAAATTCCATTATATTTTCTTGAAAGAGAAAGGGAATTAATTAAAGTAAACCATTAACCCAACACACAATAACATATGTACCCTATAACTCATTCACATTACAGATATATGTGATATATATGGATCGTGTGTTGTGTATATATACATGCATATGTGTGTGTGGGTGTGTAGTGACCTCAGACTATTCTAGGATTCCCTTTTATTTATTGGGTGAGTCCAATAATGTTTAATGTCATTTTCTATACCCTACCATTTAGTGTCTTCTCTATTTTCTCTTCCCTTAAAAGAAACAATGGGAGAAAGTAATGGTTAAGTTTTAAAAAGCCACTGCTTTGATTAATAATCAAAAGCTTTATTTTCTTTCTTTTTTTTGGTTGGGGTAAGTGCAGGCCACCTTTCTCACATAAAGTCTAAATATTGGACCTTTTGTGAGGAGAGAATTTCACCACTCCAACAATCTTTAGGATTAGGGGAAATCTCTGTGTGAAGAAGAAGATGATGAGAGATCGACACTACAATGTACAAGACAAGAATAATCCTTATTTTCAATATGCTTCTCCAACTTTCATAGAATGGCTCAAGCCATCATCATCATCTTCTTCTTCTTCTTCTGATGAGACTTGTTATCAGAACGAGGTCGTTCGGGAGACTATCCAGTTTCTGCCTCCATCGAAAGACTTGGAAGTGGAAAAGGAGGCTGTGTTTGGATCAGTAGTGAAAGAAGAGAAGGTATTGTTGGAGCAAGTTGGGGTGGCTTTGCACATTGGGTTGCCTACTAATTACTCAGAAGACAGTGATCATGGTGGGGCTGATATGAAGAAGAAGGTTAATGATCATGTTAAAGAAGAAGACTATGAAGTAAAAGAGGAAGAAGAAGAAGAAGAAGGCTTGATGATGAGGACGACGAGGAGAAGTTTCCAAGGATTTAACCAAGAGAGAAGGTTCTGGATACCAACTCCTGCACAGATCCTAATTGGGCCGATGCAGTTTGCTTGCTCCATATGCAGCAAAACCTTCAATAGGTATAACAACATGCAGGTAAGCTTCCTTCTCAGCTTTTCTCCTCAAAGAGAAAACAACTTCTTCATCTTAAATTCGTTACTTGTTTAGCTATTACGTTATTTTTGGGTGAGAACTCAAAACAGAGAGAGTGAATATCAGCGTAGCAGTAAAATTATTATCATGTGATCTGGCAACTAGTTCAATCAAATTTTGAAAACAATCTTTCTATTTGTGGAAGTAAGGCTGTACATCTATTCCTCTTATATGACAGCCTTATGTACCGGGCCATCTCTTTTTAAACTTAAACAGAATGTCGGTTAAAAAAAATTAAATGGGAATTCATAGTCAGGCATCTAGCTAATTATTAGCAACTAGCTAAGTGCTTTAATTTATTTGAAACGAAGATCATCATCCATATGCATAAACCATCAAATAGTTTGCACTTCAGTTAGATCTTTGGTATTTTATTGAAACTCGATCTCTACTCAAAATGATCATGTAATCTAGCTTCACGAGACCTAAAGTATTGATCCCTCTATATATGGTAGGGAAAAAGTTGCTTCTATATGAAGAGGGTCGATAAATAAATTGTCCTATAGAGAGGTTGGGGAATTTAGATCATACACGTGTGTGCAATGAGAAGATATATAGTTACACTTCAATTATTAATCCTAGGTACATATTTATTTAGAGATTATTATTTGATAGCAGTGGCTTTGTAGAATTGTGACGAGTTATGGGTAGAAGTTTAGGATTAATCAAATTCTTAGAGAAAGAAAATATTTGATTGAGTTTGAATATTTAAGGGTATTATTGATCACTTCCTAATGTAGATTATGCATGCATGCATGCATGACAAATATAATTGGTTGCGTGTACGTACAAATAATCTCCAATTAAATTGTATAATAACTATGCATATACATGAATATGATAATAAAGCTCACACATCATGATGATCAAAGAAAAACATTGGACTTTAATATGAAGCATGGCTGCTTGATGACCCTCGATCGTATCTTTTGCTTCTCTCTTTAAGAAGTTTGAGAGAGGTCGTGGCCTACATATATACCCTGCCACTCTTTTACTCTGTTTCTTTTTAGACTAAAAAGGCCCTTTTGTGCCACAACATGTCAGAGAAAATTTACTCATATTTTCCGTTTCTTCCTTTTGGGGCAGAGCAGTCCTCTATCAGATGGGATAGCACAGGAATTAACGCTAAATAAAGGATGTCAGAAAATAAAATCACAAACTACCAAATCAAATATAGCAAAGTTCTCGGAGCCACGTGGACAAAGTTTAGAAAAATTTTCAAACTTCTGCATAGAGGGATGAAGAGTTTAGCACGATTAGCTAGGGTTATAGCCATAGCCGTATCTTTTTGACCAGTGGTTGACTAGTTAAGCTAACCTCATCACGGATAAGAATCCGTAAAGATTTTTAATGAAGTTAAATAACAAGAGATTCATTAAAATAATTATCAAAACATTTTTCAATATAACTCCCATTTCACTTCTTTCACCTCATTCTACCAGGGGCAAGTCAGCTACTGAAAGTCACTTTAAGAATTTTACATTAGCTATTTAAATTCTATAATACAACCATCCTCCTATTTAACATAATTAATTTGCTCCACAAATCTTTCATGAATTGAACAATTCTAATAATATTTTGAAAAACAACATAAATATTGTCTCAGTCCATTACTTTTGATTAGTCATCCATGAGCAGGTAAACGAAATTGGAGGCCCTGATTTAAAGCAAGACAAAAACTTGGATCAGATTAATTGAATCGTGTAGGTTTTAATTACGACCTATGACCTAACCCTAATGAACTTGATCCATTTTGCAGATGCATATGTGGGGCCATGGGTCTGAATTTAGGAAAGGACCAGACTCACTTAGAGGAACACAACCGGCAGCAATGTTGAGGCTACCATGTTATTGTTGTGCTCATGGCTGCAAGAACAACATCAACCACCCAAGAGCCAAGCCACTGAAGGACTTCAGAACCCTGCAGACCCATTACAAGAGAAAGCATGGCTCAAAACCCTTCATGTGCAGAAAATGTGCCAAGACTTTCGCTGTGAAAGGAGATTGGAGGACTCACGAGAAGAACTGTGGCAAGCTTTGGTATTGCACTTGTGGTTCAGATTTCAAGCATAAAAGGTCCCTTAAGGATCATATTAGGTCCTTCGGAAAGGGCCACAAACCCCATCCTTCTCTTGAAGGTTTCGAAAAGGACTCCGAAGAAGATGAAGCTATTACTACTACTCACACATAATCATCTAACACATAATAATCTAGGTGCGTGTTTGCTGTCAAATTTACACGTATATGTGTGGAATTTACCTTAAAGAATTTGACAGTAAACACGTCAAGAACTTAATTTACTTAAAGTCTTTGGCCTAATTTCTGTTATTATGAGGCTTGTTGTTAGGCTTGTGCTCAGTAACAAAAAGTTCTCTAGAATATGGAAATGCTGAGGCATGACCATAGGGAGCGGTTTGCTAGGGAGCACTTGCTGGGTGATGACGAGCTATATATCTAGCTAGAATGATATCTATATAGAGGTTTGCTTTGTGGGTAATTAGAATAAGATGGTAATTACCTCTTAAGTGATGAAGTAGATGAATTTTCTTCTCATAAGAACAGGAAGAAGTTGGTGTTTCATTCAGGTCTATATTATCTTCAATATGGAGAAAATTTATCCGCTTCATTACCAAAGGGTGGTAATCACCATTTGAGGACTTTAATTTTTTTGTCATGCATAATCTTATATTATAATTAATTTTGTTGTTATTATGGATTTGACTAGATTGCTATATGGCATTAAGGTTCTATTTGTGTACAGCTAATAGCCTTTAAATGCATGTGAAACCAATATACACGTGTGTGGCGTTTAATTATGTGTGTGTGAACGTGTGACAAATTTGAAAAGTTTAGTTCCAGTTTCCTTTCACATTCCCTAATCTCGATATGATGTAGTCGGCGATTCACAACTTCAAAAGTTTTTTTTTTTTAATTAAAGAAACATATACTAATAATCTCAATAGTTACAAATAAATTAAACTCACGATTTCACATTATAAAAGGGCTTTTATACCACCATGTTACAAAATTATTGGCACTCCAAAAGAAGGTTTAGTGCAGAGAAAAGCGTTTATTAAACATAATTAAGACGACAACATTATTAGAGATCATAACAACTTGAGCTTCGCGAGTTAAGAATCTATGCGACATAAAATGAGAGCGGGCACTGAATGATTCATAAAGAGATGTATGTACCAATTATAGATAATATAGATGATAAGAAAGAGGCTCGTATCCCACAATAAAATAAGTTTGATTCTTGCTATAGGTATGATGGCTCATTTAATAAGCGATCTTATAAGTTTATTATAAGCACTCTCTAAATCCTAGGGCTATGTCTTAGCTTTGATGGAAGATCAGTGTTGAACCCATCTAAACTTTTATTTATAAAATAAAATAAAGGGATTTATGTTTTTGTGTGTGTGTGAGAGAGAGAGAGAGCTAAATATGGTTTTATTTATATTAAATTGCAAAAGGCAAAGCGGGAGACAACAGAGAGTCTATTTTGGAGGGCTCCAGGAGTTCACCGAACCATCCACCAACATAATATCATCATGTAGAGAGATTGATTACTCATCAATATTTAAAATAATTAAATCCAGCAAGCAAACAATTAATTATGTATGTCTCATATGCTTAATTAGATTATCCACCGATTGAAATAAAAACTCCCAAAAATTAATGGTGATTAATATCCTTAATTATTACATCCATGTTTGAAAAGAGAGAGCATGCGTGTAGCAATATATTCACAAGGACCTGCTTTTCTCAAAGATGACATGCGGATGCTTGCTACACGTGAGGAAGAACAGAGAGAGAGGGAGGGAGGGAGGGAGGGAGAGAGAGAGTGGAAATTAATTTGAAAACAGGGGCGGCTTTAGGTAAGATTGACCAAAGAATACAAAAGTAGAAGGAAAAAAAGGGAGAGAGGCGTGTTTGGTTTATGAAGATAAGGGACCTCCACCATGTTTTGTCGGTTGATAAAAGATTACAACCACCATCTTTAGTTGCACTGATTTAGCAAACTAAGCTTAATTGTCATAACTTGCTTTCATATTCTAATTATTCTTAGCCTGCTTAATTTAACCACGTTCGCTACTCAACTGCTTGCCTTGATAGAGACAATACTATTGCAATCCAATATGAACCCTTCTTTTTCTCTGTTTACAAAAGAAAATGACGCCTTAATTACTTCACCCGATCCGTGTCTATTATGCCATAATTTTGTTGATATAGAAGTTAAAACATAACAAGGAATTTAGAAAATATATATTATTATATTATACTACATGTAGTGAATAAGTAACATGAGAATATGAAATGTACTTGGAGGCCTCTTAGAACTATTTTAGTGAATGAACTGAGTATGTTATAGCAGTATCCTATGATTATCCATAGTTGAGTATGAGTTCAATTAAAGAAGGAATTCTTGCATGAATGATCCCTTTAGAATATTTTTCTTCCTTTTTTGTATAATGATATGAGTAATAAAGCTTCCAAGTTATCAAGTCTCAAGTTTTCATGTTTATAGTTTAAAATTATCTTAAAAATATATGACTAATATATACATGAAAAAATAACAACAATAAGAAGAATCCTTATTTCATTAAGTGGGTTATTTACATGAATCACATGACATTATTATACTCTATAACAATTAAATATTTAGATGGATTGTTAATCAAAATATATCGTTCAATAACTTCATTTGTATTTACCCTTGGTGGACACTAGACAGGAGGCTTAGTTGACATGCTAATTTTTTTTTATAAGAAAATTTAGGTGAATTTGACGCTAGTCTCCCACTAAAACTAGGATATAATATCAGGGTTCATAGAGCGCTTACAGGGGACTTATGAGATTATTTACCAAAAGAACCTTCATAACAGCAGAGGAAATCGAACTCACATTCTTTTAGAATACGAGCCTATTCATTACTATCTGTACCAACTCTCATTGTAGATGACATGCTAATTTTTTTTTTGGTACAAGATGACATGCTAATTAATTTGATAAAGTAGCCTGCAATTCAAGTAATTCATCAAGCCCAAATGGAAAGGAAGGTCCATGGAAGAAATAATTTCTGATCTTCTCTTTTTTTTTTGGTTGATGAATTTCTGATCTTCTTACCTTATTGGGTTCAAGACCAAAAACATTGTAACAAAAAGTAAAAACCATATGACATTTATTTTTTTGGTACAAAAAATAAATTTAAGTGTGTTCGACATAGTCTTTTACTAAGGTCAGAACCCAGAGTCAAGGCTCAAAGACCATTTATAGAGAACTTATGAGATCACCTACTAAATAAACTTTTAAAACAATAGTAGGAATTGAACTTATATCCTTGAGGAATATAAATACATTCTTTACTATCTATACTAACTCATGGTAAAAGATCTAGCATTTAGATTAAACAAGCAAACCTTCAAAAGATTAAGAACAAACAGGTATCTTTTATTCTTACCCATTATTTCACTACCAAACATCTTTGATGGGCCAACTTACAAGAAGACAACCGCCCTGAAAGTATTTTTGATGTTTACTTAGAATATTTTTGTTAAAGGTGGTTTTGTTTTGGGAGGAAGCCAAGCATTGTTGGAAAACAACTATTGACAAGCTTGAAGGGGGAACACTCCATAATTGGCAACGAACTAATTATAAGATAATGAGCTATTTTCTGTCCAAATGTCATGTGTCATCTTCTCTTGTTGCTGTTACCAAATTGGATTGTTGCAGTTTTAAGGAGCAAGTTGTTTGGTGGCCTGGCCTCACCTGCTGAACGACAAAGTGTTGGCACATTCAGAATCGCAGAACCCATGTGACTGAATGAGTAGGGCAATATCTTCTAGGTAACGTCTGGTTCTTGTAGCTCTGTGATATTCCCTGTGGGTACGAAGCTACACACACTTTATTCGGCCCCATACCAGCCATACCTTGGACATTCGAACACTGTTCTGTTGGCATTTAATTTCTATGCTATAATCAATTACACCTTCAGTCTTCAGCTTAACGTTTTCACCAACAAATTTTAGAAAAAGAGAAACCCCGTTAGATTAGAACAGTGATAGAGACGAGGGTGTGATGCATGATTAGAAGCAGCAAGTTTTACCAATTTATTGGTGAGGTTGCAGGAAATTTTTGGGAAAATTGGTGGGGTATTGATGATGTTATGCTAATCTCATGAGGGTTTTTGTGCAGCCATGAGATGTAGTGGTGCGAACTATTTCTGAACGCCACCTTATTTGACTTTCAAGATTAGAATACAGAGCATTATGAGCAGAGCACTAGAGAGAGGGGGTGGAGTTTTGTGTTGCTGGGTTTTGCTAAGGTATTGAAATATCACATTTGCAGTTTCTGATATGGTTTCCTTTACTGCTTAACTTCTGAACCATCAAAAGCCACATTGAAACACTGCGTATGATCACCATGTATCAAGGATAGATTGAGGGCAGGAGATAATGTTTGTTCCTTAAAATGCCAGAGACCTTAAGCAGATCATATGGTTCGATTTGAATATGTAGACAAGGCTTTTTGATGATGCTGTAAAGACTGTCAAGTACAAGAGCATTCCACGTACCGTTATGAAGCTACAATACAAAATTAACTACATGAGACCAGCAGATCAACAGAATCTTGAGTGTAGAAAACAAAGACAGGTACTTAACCATTCAAGGGTCGAAGAAAGTTGTATTGATTTAACCGCAATTTACACTTATAACTGTTGCCTGAGCCTAGTTTTGGCACAAGTAGCTCTGAAATGAGAAGAAAAGACAAAAAAAATCTTCAATCAGTATTTTGCTTTCCACACTAACTGCATTTCACAAAAATTATGAGAAAAAATCATTTTCTCAGGCGCTTCATTGATAAAACACAACGGGTGGAATCTTGAATTTGTCCGAGAGAAAAGGTATTGCTCTGTGTCCATCAACCAGGTCCCTGTAAAACGCATATTCTGCTTCATAGTCATGCAACTGAAGCTCAGCCTTCTGGTTCGTATGATAATGATGCCTAGCTGAGGCAGACTTGCCAAACCCAAATATACTGACTCTATCACAGATTCCTAAAGCTAACATAACAGCTTGCATACCAGAAGAGTAATGAAATAGAGCACCATCATGTGCAGAGCTCCATTCTTCCAAAGCCTTCCCTGTCTCCTCCACAAACCTCTTCAAGGAGTAGTACTTCACAATCCGAGCACACAGCATATCGAACCGCGGATCGGTGACCAACAATGGTGCTTTGTGAGAGGAATTGCAAACCGAGTAATCCAAGAAATGAGCTGGTTGGCAAATGTACAGAGCCATTGGCACATTAGCTCCATATGGGTGGCAAAAGCATTCTGTCCTCCTCGCACAGAGATGCAAAATGTTGCTATTTACGAATGAAATGCTTGTTTTAGACCCCACTTTCTTCTCAAACTTCTCAATCCTTGCATTGTTCAAACGGATAACTGCTTCATGGCTATCAATGAGCTTCCCATAGTCGCTGTTAAGCAAAATCCCACTGTTGCCAACCACCGCACAGGACGAGTATGGCCGGTCCGAACCCGCCAATCCATTGTGCCTATCGATCGGAAGCTTCACTAGCCGCGTTAAATCGGACATAATACCAGGCTGAAACCTCTTTTTTCTGGCCCAATCGTTCAAAACCTTTCGGAAATCTAGCCAATACCTATAAAACAACGGAGAGCGTATCGTTGCCGGTAGTCTCCTAGGGTCCTTCTCAGTGATCTCATGGTGAATGAATCTACGCCAAGAGACAAATGTACGGTGCCGGGCTTGACTTGCAAAGTTTCCATCGAGAAGCTGCTGTATTTCTTGCTTCGACTTCTCTTCTCCGATGTCGATGGAGGCGTATTTTAGCAGCGTCGCGTTCAACGGTGGTGCTGCCGGAACTTGAACCCATACTCTGCTCTCCAGATCAATGGACAATAAGCCTCTCCTAAAAAAGTTTCTGCAGCTGAGAGTGGCGACGAAGACGACGACAATTAGAACTCCAAACAGCGGTCGAATCGAACGCTTCATCAGTAAGGCGTGCTTAACGGAGCAACTAATCGGTATTGCTAAATGTGGCAATAAACTAGATATCTTGAAGTTAAGAGCGCCGGATCCATCTTTGTCTCTCTCCGAGAACATTAGGCATGCGAAATGAAATAAGCGAATGAGGCCGCAAGAGATCCCTGAGAGGAATTAGCGAGGGCAAATGCTATGAATCGCCAAAAACGAAACATATTGATGACTCTGGGTTTTGGCCAAAAAGAGGGCTCCTAATCATTGCAGCCTATTGAAAAATAAATGCCAACACTAGAAGAAAGACAAATTTCCAAGTAGAAATCAAGAAGCTACAGTAAGGGCCTTCACTACACAGATGGACTACAGAGAAGCTACGAAGAACCAAACAAAAACTCAAACCGAATGGAGGGGATATATAAGAAACGGAATAAAGAAGGAATATTTAGTCGCAGCTTCAAAACCCACATGGGAGTTAAAGCGAAATGAGAGAAAGCCACGGGATAATAAAGAGGCAGAGAGAAGGGAAAAATGAACCCTAATAACAAATAAAGAAGAGAAGGATATGAAATCGTGGCAAAGACGGTGAGCAGTTATAGAGGGCCATTAAAAAGGCATGCTTTTTTGCTGATTGCAAGAGGCAGTGCCTGGCTGCCTGCGACGGAAGAGGGGTGGGTCCCACTCCGGGACGCTTTTGTGGGGTATAGAATATAGATATATCGAGAACACTGATGCGATGATGCAGACCGCCTTGAGTTTTAGGTGAGTTGTATATGTCTTCTTCTTTTTTTTTACTTTTAAAATTTTAAATTAAAATTTTTAATATTTTATATTTTAATTGATAAAAAATATTTTAAATTATATGTGAAGTATAAAGTGTTATTTAAATATTTTATATTTAATTATTTAAAAAAAATTAAAATTATATGTCAAGTATTAGATGTTATTTTTTAAATAAAATAATACATAATAAAAAATATATAAAAATTATAACATAATAAAAATTACTAATTTTAACAGTAGGATTCATGAACTATTGAAGTCTTTAATTTAAAATTTTAAAAATTAAGAAGATGATGTAAACTATCCTAAAATTTAGACAAATTTCATATATTTTAATCTTTCTAATTTTATATATAATTATTTTTAAAATATTTTAAATAATGATAACTAGTTTATTCAGAAACTATACAAACTCTAAAGTTTCATTATAACTTAAAAGTTGAATTGAAATTAATTTTGTGGTATTAAAAAGTAAAACTACCCTACCAATAAAATAAAAAATATATAAATATTAACAAGATAAATATAAATTTTGACAATAACAATATAGGATTAATAAAAATATTATTTGTCTTATTAATTTTTTTATTTTTTATTAATACTTATATTTATATTATTATTAATTCTATTAGATTTGTTAATGTCTTTATCATTATTGTTAATTCTCATATTCATTTTGTTAATATCTATATTTATTTTATTAATTTTATTACTATTCTTCTTAAAATTTATATTCTTTTTATTAATATCCTTATTTATCTTATTAATTTTCTTTTTCTTTTTGTTAAAATCCATGTTTTTTTATCAGTAGAGTATTTTTATATTTTGCTATCATAAAATAATTTCAGAATTTTTAGGAAGTTTTAAAAAATAAATTAGCTCTAATAGTCCTTGTTTGAATTTTTTCGAAATTCCTTCTATATTCTATCATCTATTAGCAGTGCGACAAAATGGAAATGGGAAGTTGGGAACATAAAATCTATTGACCTGCCCAAATGGTGTCATAAAATCGTATGGTAATTTGGTTAAGTATAAATGCAGTGTAGTATTCGGGCATAAAACACTCCCAATAAATTAATGAAATTAATTAGCGAAGTAAATATTATTTCGTGTGTACTATTAATTTCTTTCCTTTTCAGTTAATAGGACATCGCAGAATATTAAGAATTGAAGATA
This sequence comes from Leucaena leucocephala, assembly GCA_037074615.1. Taxonomy (NCBI): domain Eukaryota; kingdom Viridiplantae; phylum Streptophyta; class Magnoliopsida; order Fabales; family Fabaceae; genus Leucaena; species Leucaena leucocephala. The sequence continues at coordinate 2,092,392 of CM073546.1, read as the reverse complement.
AACGTGTCGTTATTGTTTCTATGAAACTTAACCTCTTAGAACAAACGTGACAACATTGTCGTTTTTACATCTTTTCTAACCATGTGAAAAATGACTAGGAGATTTTTCCAATAAGAATATTAAATGCATTAATTTCTAATGTAATAATACGTTGCTTTCATTTTTCTTGGCATAATTAATCTGAAAGCCGTTGAATGTCCTGTGTCTCGTTACAATGACAATTCGGGAAGGCAGAGTGAAAAGTGGATGTCATATCATAGAGGTGGGATTTATATCATAATATTATAAAATTTTAAATTATTTTTAATACTTTTATTATCACACCTTAAGATATTATTAATTTTTAAAAAATTACACGTTTAAATAAGCTTATAATAATACTATTAAAATATATTCTATTTATTTAAAATTATACGGTATTTTTCTACTCTTTTATGTTTAAAAATATAAAGCACTTAACTAATGAAATTTAAATATAATATAATTGACTATTTTTTTATAATATAATATAAATATTTAAATTTTTATTAAAATATATAATATATAATATATAATAATATATCAAATATGATTATTTATGATAAAAAATTATAAGATAATATTATAAAGGTTTTGTGTGGGTTGATCCTAATATTTTTAAATTAAAACACCTATAAGTTAAGTTCGTTTATATGGAATCATTAGAAGAAGACTTACTACTTATTTGGTTTCAAAACAAGCATGAGTTTAAGATATATTTAAATTAAAAATTATTAAATATTTTATAAAATAAATTATAGTTTAAAATTATAATTTTAAATAAATTTATAGAAATAATTTTTAAATAGTAAAAATATTTTAAATTATGTAATAACCACTTTAGTCTTATCTTTTATTTTTATCATGTTATCCTATGTCATTTATAGTAATTTAACTATAAAAAAATTATTTTAGTAATACCTATTTAAATATTTATTTATTTAGAATTATTTTTCTTTTAAAAATTTTTATTTATAAACTATTTTCTATAATTATTTTTAAATTATTTTTTATAAATTATTTTCTAAAAATTAAACTAAACTAACCTTATTTAGAGAATAACAACAGACGCGACAAACTTAACCTTTATTTGGTTGGGGGATTTTAGAGGGGAGGGGAGAGGAGATTTTTTGTCATTTGGTGCTCCCCTCCCCTCTCCTCTAAAAGTGGGGGTTTTTAGAGGGGAGAGAAATTTTTTACACTTTTATGACTAAATTGTCCTTTATGTGTTTTTAATATTTCAATTGTACCCTCAAATCTTTTTTTTTTCTCGCACCTAATTTTTTTAATTGCTAAAACTTAATAAATATAATAAATTATTTATATATTATATTAAAATATATAATAATTATAAAATTAATAAGAAATAATATTAAAATTTTATCATATTTTTTAATTTTTTAATTTTATTATATATATAAATGAGATCAAAAATTTTAAGATTTATAAATTAAAAAAAATAATTTTGATACGAATATTGTAAATAAAAAGTAAATAAATTTAAATAAAGAGATAAATGTATATTTATTAACTTATAATTAACTCAACTCCCTTCCCCTTCTAAACCAAACAAAAAATATCATTAATTAACTATTTCTATATTTTTTTACTTTTTTTAAAATTAATTTAACCTACCTTCTTCTCACCTAAACCAAATAAAACTTTGGTCTGCATGCCATGCTAGGTTATATACATAGATCAAGGAAGAGTGACCAAATCAACCCATATCATAATTATATCTAAATGTATTCTCACATCCTTAGAAGGGTTGCCCCGTTTTCCTGTTTTTTCCCCCAAAAAAAGCTTGAAACAGCTTAGGCTGATTGTTATTTTCAGTACATGCAGTGGTTAAAACAGTATACTTATAGAGCCTGGGGGCTTTAAAACGTAATAGTTTTTTCAATAAGTTGTCGGAAAAGAATGCTATGCCATACACGTACGCCATATAACACTAATTTAGGGGTTTATGAAAGGCTCCAAGGAGTGTTATATTATTATGACCTTTGGCTGTTAGATCAGGCTGCGGTGATGTGAAGCGCTCTAAGAAATATTTTTATGAAATGTCGTTGATTTTTTAAAATATCTTTTCAGAAAATTATTATAAAAATATCACTTTAATTTTAAATTTTAAATAATTTTTTTTATAAAAATATATTGTTACTTTTTAAAAAAAAATCACTTAAATTTTAAAATCTTAAATAAAAAATTCTTATAAAAACATATTAGTTTTTACTTTACAGTAGAAAATATAGGAAATAAATTAATTTATTATTTTAAAATTTAAATAATATTTTTTAATTTTTCCTAACTGATTATCTAAGGAATAAAATTGATTTGATATTTTAAAATTTAAGAAGCGTTTTTTTAAGATTTTTTCCATCTTTTTTAATTATTCACATTAGAACATTTTCTCTATCAATTTTGCCGATCAATAATGTCCAATTAAAAAGGCCGCAGGCACAAACACGCACCCATAAATAAGTCATAATGTACAAAACAGTAAAACACAGAAGAGAATTAGACAAATATATTTAATTAAACATTTTATTAATTCATTCAGATTTTCAACGACGATAGAACAATGCTCCCCCAATCCCCCCATCAACCAACCCACCGCCGACGACTCCCCAAGTCCCCGAACGACGAACCTCCAACCACTAATTGCCCGATGACCGACCCAAATTTGAGATCCGAATACTTTTCCCCAAATAAAATAATCACAATCACAACATGACCATAACACCCTTCCCCCTTAGATCTTTTCGAGTTTATCGGCCTTCACTATTGGATTGGCCTTCTCGATCTGCTCCCGGCCCATCGTCTTGAAGTCGAACTCACACCCGTGCTGTTCCGCGTAGCGGTGAGCCCCGCAGTAAGTCAACCCGCACCGGCACTTGAACCCCGTGAGCCCCACGCGCCGCCTGCACGTCATGCACCTATTCGGCGGAGTCGCTGTCACGCTCTTCGGCTCCTCCGCCGGAAGCGCCGGATCAACCGCAGCAACAACCGGAGACGAAAGATCGGCAACCGGTTCCAGTAACGACGAAGACGATTCCGATTTCTCCGCCGCGGACGGCTGAGGGACTATGGATTGATTGAGAACCAGCTTGGCCGAGGAGGACTGTTGCTCCTTCAGCTGTAAATCTCTGTAGCATTTGGAGCATAGATTCTGCGTCGCAGGACTGCCGAAGAAGCCGCAGTTGTTGGAACAGAGTTGCGGAGCTTGGCATCTATGTTCTCCCGCCATCTTCTTTGATCGTAGTCGGTCCAATCCCGACGAGAGATATAACGATCTGCAAAAGAAAACGCCAAACAACGTCAATCATAATATTTTCACCCCAAAAAAAGAAGGAAGAAATTTCCAGGACGAAGGAACATCACGCAGAGAAGAAGGAGGATTACCAGCAAAACGAGCAAAATACGCCGACAGAGAAAAGAGGGGTTTGTGAGATTAGAAGAGGGATCAGAGATGGGAATCGGCAAAGAAGAGAAATAAAGAAGGCAAGGAAAAGAAAAGCACCTCGATGGAGGGAGAGATGTGGTGCTAGGTTATCGGTACGGTTGCTGGTGGGGGAAGAAAATTCCAGATGGCTTCTCTCTTTTCAATGTGCGTGTGACTTTTTTTTTTTCTTTGTAAAATTGGTTTTTATTTATGAATGGGAAGAAACAGTGTGACCACGTCTATTGCTAATTTGTTACGCGTAACTCAAAACGGTTTTCTTTTATTTATTTTTTTATGATAAATGCCTCTTTTTGGTTTATTAGGGGCGTGCTTATCTTCTGGAAGCCGTTGTTGCCACGCCACGCCACGCTCCGCTCTCTCCTCCCTCCTAAATTCATTCCTCCATTCTTATTGCCGTTTATTTTTATTTTTAATTTAATTTAATTTAATTCCTTTTGTTTGGCCAACCCAAAAATGACACCCGTTAGTTCCTTTCAAGTTTCAAGCCAGTGAGTTCATGATGGTCATATTTATCAGAATTTTATTTCTTATTTTTTATTTTACTATTTAAAAAAAGATAGAAAAAAAAAGAAAGAGCCGAGAGCGCTGGTGAAATCTATACATGGATATTTTTGGTCAAAGAATAATCTATAAATGGATTTCCTTTCCTAGATCCTCTTAATGCTTCTCCTTAAATTATTAGGGATACAAATAGATTCCTCCTTATTTTATATTAGTTTATGTATTGATGATTTTTAAGCAAAACAAAAAGAAAGCGACAAAGTGCTTTTATTTTAATTTTAAATTATTCTTATTGTATTTAATTCTAAATCTAATTTAAAGGACAAGATAGAAGTTTAGATAAATATAAATTATCAAAAATAAAAATTGTATAGTAAAAAAATACTGCAAACAATTGATTTCTTTTGCCATCATACTAATGGGTACTTTTGTCCTGATTTGATTGCTAAGATATTCTCTCAAGTAATATCTCTCAGTATCTTATTCTTATATGGAATTATATCAAGAAAAAAATCATAATAAGTGAAATCCTTATTTGCACCACACAAATGGTAAACAATTGATTTGATTGGATCACTTTCATCATTTTAAAAAATATTGTTCATGATCGAATTATATTTTTTAATAGTGAAGATTTAAATAATAGTTTATTATATTGTGAATGATTAATTTTTTCTATTAAATATATTATAATTAGTTTTTTTATGATCTTAAACAGAAGAACTTACTCTCTAGTGTTAATTGGATTGGGCCTTAATTTCCCATGGATTGGGTCTCTTGGTGGTCTAAGAGGTATTATATTTAAATTTTACATATATTATTTATAAGTTCATTCTAATCGATATTAGTATCGTTTAGAAGAAAGAGAGATTTTATCATGCTCTTAAATTGTGAATGGGCCTAATCCCTTTCAAAAAATTCTTTTACAAAAAAACATGTTATTTATAGTGGGTGAGCTGAAATCTTTTTTTAAAAAAATTATTAAAAAATATTATTTTCAATCTTAAAAGTATTACTCCTTATATCTTAAATATAAAATTTAATTTGTATAATAAATTATACTACAAACTAAATCTAATTAGAGTAAGAACACCTAAAAGGCTTGTTGTGTTTTGTCTGCTCCTTAAATGATGAGAACATTATAATTCAGGAAGTAGTATTGACTAGTATTTTAGTTTTTTCCCCTTTCCTCTTCAATTCCAATCCTATGATAGACCTAGTCAGGGAAAAAAAAACGTACTTAAGGCAGTCGAATAATGCATTGTTGTTGTTGTTGTTGTTGCTGCTTTAATTAATGATCTAATGTCCGGATTAGGAATCAAACAATTAAAGAATCTTCATCTACCCAGCATCTTAAAATTAATAATGTGCTACTTTCTATTGTCAGCATCATATTTTCATGTCCACGTAAATATGTGAGAACCCTAGTGTTTGTAAACATATATATGCTCTCTCTCTTTATTTAAAGACCATGTGGCTCTTCCATATGTCTGATACAAAGACGTTAGAACTTAGAAGACTATGTATGGTTGGTCTCTTCTCCTCGCTTTCTTTATTTTTCCATGTTACTACTTATTCAAGAAATCTGAGAAGTGCCCAGTCATAATCAGAAACAAAACTAGCCGGCTACAGAATTTAATATAATGCAACGTGCATTACATCACATACAAGTTTTGACCTCTTCTAAAATGGGCCAGCAATCACCTACTTCTATCTACTGCATCATCGTCACCTTCATTTCCAAATATAAGCTTCATCACTCGCTAGATTCTTCACCATCCTGCAATATCACGGGGTTTCTTCAAGTTTCCATGATCACTCTTTTCCTGTTTATTGGATTCACTTTAGTTCATGGAGGCACTCCTAAGGTAAGAATTGACCAAAGCCTTTAATAATAGTGGAACTCGCTTCAGTCTCTTGAAGGAAATTAAACTCGTGTAAATTGGTCGCTGCAGAAGCATTATATATAGTATACATGGGAGAGCATTCACATCCCAATTCAGAATCTGTAGACAGAGCAAACTATGACATACTTGCTTCTGTCTCTGCAAGGTAATAACACCCTCAATTTTAGTACATATTCCTTGTATCACTCAATTTGTCTTAAAACTGTTTGAATTTTTCTCAGTTTCCACGAAGCAAAAGAAGCAGCAGTCCATCACTACTCTAAAAGCTTCCGAGGGTTCTCAGCCATGCTCACGCCAGAGCAAGCTAGCTCATTAACTTGCTGGTTCAGTATTTTACTCTCATGTCTTTAACTCTTTTCCATTTCTTCAGGCATGCATAATCTACATCACAACCATAAACTATTTATCTTCTCTGATGTTTTGATTTATGTTTCAGAACATGATTCAATAGTGCCAGTGTTTGAGAACAAAATGAATCGGCTCCATACTACACGTTCATGGCATTTTCTTGGGTTAGATTCTGTCTACAATGGCGATTATCTACCCATGGACTCCACCTCCAATGTCATTGACGCAGGTAATCAAGATATCAATCAATGACAAACAAGTTTAGTTAGCTTCTACGATCATTATTTTTTTTTCTGTTTATGATATTTCATTTGGATTAAGCTCATTTAACGCTGATCTTTAGGGATATGGCCTGAATCAAAAAGCTTCAGTGATGAAGGATTAGGTCCTGTGCCTGAAAATTTCAAGGGAGAGTGTGTTATTGGTGAAAACTTTACACAAGCTCATTGTAAGACACACTTTCATATTTCACGACCATAGTCTAGAACAAAAAATAACATGTGAACTTGTATATTACTAATACACTAACACGAACATATTTCTCATCACTCAACCATGTCATCTGGAATTTGGATTTTACAGGAAAATAATTGGTGCTAGGTCCTATTGGAAAGATTTCACAACAGATTTTGGTCCTCTGGAATCTCAGAACTGAACTTTCTTTATGTCGGCTAGAGATAGGGATGGACATGGAACACACCCTGTGTCCACAAGTGCAGGATCCATTGTCACTGACGTTAGCTTATTAGGTATGGCTAAAGGAACTGCAAGAGGAGGAGCTCCAGGAGCTAGAGTTGTCATTTACAAAGCTTGTTGGTTTGATATGTGCAGTGATGCTGATCTTCTTTCTGCCATGGATGATGCTATTTATGATGGTGTCATATTCTATCGCTTTCCCTCGGACCAAACCCGCCACAACCGATTTATTTCGAGGATGCTATGTCTATAGGAGCATTCCATGCATTTCAAAAGAATATTCTCATTTCTGCTTCTGTAGGGAACTCAATTTTTCCAGGTACAGCTTGCAATGTTTCTCCTTGGATCCTCACTGTTGCTGCTAGCACAACAGACACGGAATTCCATTCAAATATCTTACTTGGAAACTCAAAAGTCTTAAAGGTGAGTTCAAAAGCACACATTATTTCTGTATAGATCATGAATAAAGTAATTAATGAGTACTTAAGTGACATGAAAAATCCTACTACAAAAGTTAGTAATGGAGGTGAAAGAACTAACTCGCTTAAATACCTTATTAAATATCTTATACTACTCAATATGGGACTTTCATATCCTATATTACCGAGTCCCCATTAGCAACTCAAATATGTTAAGTTGTTGTCAAGGTTTCTCTTTGAATCCAATTAAAATGGAGCAGTAGTATGGTTTGATAGATGGGAAGGAATGCTGCAGCACCTGGCATTCCATCAAGAAATGCAAGGTATCTCCATTATGAGACAGCAACAGACAAAATTCAATGTTCATAGATGTTTCAGACTTTACAATACTTCATCAAACTGTCTGTTGTCTCTCAAGGACAGATTCTTTAATCTTAAACTCCTCAACACTCTAGATTGAACCCAAGAAATATGTTCTATTTTTTTTAATAGCTTCTGCAAGAAGAACACTCTAGATCCTGCCCTAATCAAGGGAAAAATTGTGGTCTGTACAACTGACACTTTCGCCGATGATCGACGAGCAAAGGCTATCGCTATAAAGCAAGGTGGGGGTGTTGGAATGATACTCATTGATCACAATGCTAAAGATATTGGCTTTCAGTTTGTCATCCCAAGCACTATTATTGGTGAGGGAGCTGTACAAGAGCTACAGGCATACATGAAGACAGACAAGTGAGTTTTAACTTCAAGTGCTTGGATCTTGTCGACTGCAAAACATTTGCTCACGTTTTTAATGTATCAGGAAGCCAAGTGCTAGGATCTTGTCGACAATAACTGTTGTGGATGTTAAAACTGCACCAGAAGTGGCGGCTTTTTCTTCTGTGGGACCAAATATAATTACACCAGATATTATTAAGGCAAGTCTGATCAACCTGCTAAACAAAATTGCATTGACATAGAAGAAAAAAAGCATCACAAAAAACAAAACTTTGTCTGCAAACTGTTGGAGGGTTGACAAATTAATGAAGTCAATGGTCTTCACACACAGTTTACTTACCTTCTTCTTCTTCTTCTTTTCAAAAGAGACTCACTCAAGACTAACATATCTCAACTATGCAGCCTGACATCACAGGCCCTGGTGTGAATATTTTAGCAGCATGGTCTCCACTAGAAACTGAAGTGACAGTCGATCACCGATCCGTTGACTATAACATTGTCTCTGGAACATCCATGTCTTGTCCCCACATTACTGCAGTTGCTGCAATTTTGAAGTCTCGTCAACCCTCATGGGGCACAGCAGCCATAATGTCTGCAATAATTACACCTGGAAAATGGTTTACCTGAAAATAATCATCTGCTATATTCTCCTGATCCTATACTAATGTTGTTGTTGTACGTGGTTGTGTTGTTGTTGTTCTAATGTTTCAGCAACAACCACGTACAACAAACATGGACTAATTGGAAGAGATCCAAACGGAACTCAAGCCAAACCGTTTGATTATGGATCTGGCCATATTAACCCAGTTGCATCACTAAACACAAGACTAGTATATGATTTTGATTCGCATGATGTTCTCAATTTTCTCTGCAGTTCTGGTGCAAGTCCAGCTCAACTTAAGAACCCCACTGGGGAACTACTTGTGTGTCAGAAACCTCCTCCTGCATCCTACAAATTCAATTATCCTTCAATTGGAGTATCCAACTTGAATGGATGTTTGTCGGTTTATCGGACAGTTATTATTATGGTAAGGAACCAACGGTATATGTAGCAAGTGTTGAGGATCCAGCTGGTGTGAAAGTTAAGGTTACACCTTCAGAAATTGAGCTTAAGAAAGCAGGTGAGAAAATAACTTTCAGGATTGATTTCAGTCCTTACCAGAGTAGCAATGGGAATTTTGTGTTTGGGGCATTGATATGGAACAGTGGCATGCATAGTGTTAGAAGTCCTATTGGCCTCAATGTGTTGGCTGTTTAGAAGAGCCTTTTGTATTGAATAATATTTCCCATTTTAAATTTAATGAAATTATGCTCGCTTTATCTTAAAGATAGTTGTTATTATTATTATTACAGTATTATTGTTATTATTATTAGTAGTAGTAGTAGTGGAGATTTTGTTTCAGGTGGTTGTCCATACTGTAATAGAATTATTAGGAAAAAAACCTGTAACCCAAAATGTCCATCAGAAAATGCTTACATATATATAAAGGGTGATCAGTTGGCCCCAACAATATCAACTCGTAATCTTTATTAACAAAAGTCTTTTTCTGGTTGGTAGTTTATTTGAAACACGCACCAAATTAAATTCATATTTGAATGATTAGCTGTAACGTAAAGTAAGAGTAATTAGTCAAAATCATACATTATTATAAATATGTTTTTATTGTCATTTTCCGATTGGTACAACGTGGCTTGTGAAAGGCACAATTTCAAAACATACTTACACTTAATATATTTATTTAATTAAAGAAAAAAAAACAGAATGTGCAAGTCTTGTATCTTCAAATAAAAAAAATAAAAAAAGTAGGTATGCCTTCTATTCAATCTAAGGACGGTTAAAAAACACATCTCTAGCAAATGATCATGTCAATACTCAAATAGGAGCAGTCAAATAATTATATATAAAAAAAGTAACTAAAAATGAAAATAATTTAAACACGTTATATTTAATAATTAAATTAGTTAATTATTTATATACCAAGCATATAAAAGAGAATAATACAACTAACACATAATTCATGTAATAATATAAGGCTTTACAAATTTTGTTATGTGCTCGACTTTTAAAAGAGACAATTTTATTAGAAAAAATAATTATAAACTTTAAAATTATATTAGTCAATTATTTAGATATATGATGATATAATTCATAAAAAAATATTATATTTTTGTGGATAATATTTAAAAAAACAGAATAATGCAAAAATATGATCAAAAGAAATAATTAGTTAATTGCATTACATCTCATTTTGACTAATGATTATTTAATTAGTCAATTATTCTTATAAATATAAGTGCTTTGAGGCTAGTGGGGGAAATAGTGCTTTGAGGCTTTGAAGGAGATGCTTTCTTGCTCCACTTGTGTTCCTCAGATTCCTCATGATGGCATTATCAGACTTAATATACCTTGTGTTTATGTCAACATATGTATTGCTAATTGACAAAAAGAAAACAATTCTTAAAAGCAATTACGTTATTATTGATTGGTAGATAAATAGTTAATGACCTGCATTGCAAGAAAAAGATTGGACTCTTCCATTTTGGTATGAGAAAAGTAAAAATATAAACATGTCCTTGATTTAGAAACCAAGTTCTCAAAACAAAGTCAAAAATCCTTCAGATGTATAATCTGCTATTTGTCTCCCTCCATAGTACCCTTTTACAAAACTACTGCTACCGGCTTTCTCTTTACCTTCTGCTTTATCCTCTTTCCTTTCGTTTTCTTTCAATTTTTCCCCTTTTCTTCTTTTTCAGTTCTCTGCTAAACGCATTTTTTAACTTCTTGGGGATTTGACCATTAAAGAGGAAGTTAGGTCCTCGATCTTCTTCTCAGGTCCCATCACTTGAAGGGTTTTTGCTTGAGTGCCCAAAAGCTAGGGGGTTTGTCCTTTTCACCTTTGTTTCCGATTTTCTGCCCCCTGAAAATATTAGGGAAAAATTAAAGTGTTTTCAGAGGTTCTTCATTAATTGAGAGTTATTGCGAATAATTCAACGAGTATTGAATTGCCACATCAATTTAGGGTTTTTTTTTTTTAGTTTTTTCCCCATATCCCCCTTTTCCCACCAAAAGAAATTCCAACCGCGATTCGACTCCATATTCATAGGGTTTTACTCAAGGATGATTGCAGAGAAACCTAGTTGGGTTAGGCATGAGGGCATGCAAATTTTCTCCATTGATGTACAACCTGGTGGGCTTCGGTTCGCTACTGGCGGTGGCGACCACAAGGTATGGTCTTTTCCTCTCGTCCTTCTATTGTGTTAGAGACTAGAGTCTCAATTTGGGGTTATTTTGAATCTCAGGGTGCGCCATTAGGTGGTGCCCAGGGGCTTCCCCAATGATTTCAGTTAGATTTGAGGTGGAAAAGCTTTAATCCTGCTTAATCTTACAAAATTGACGCTTTTCTTTCTCGAAGCTTCACCTTTGATGAAACCCAACACCCCCGACCGTCATAGATCCGAGAAATTCAGGATAGAAGAGGCCTTAGAAGTCTCACCTCAGTCGAAATCCATCCTTGCACGCTCGTTTTCCACCTCCGATCGCCTCCTCTGGCGTCGTCGACTCAACTGGTTCCTCACTCTCTCTCCCTCTCGCCCTGTGATGTTGAAGAAGACGATGATATGTGAATGGTAAGAGTGGGATCGGTGCTTGGGTGAGGAAGGAACACGTGAGGAGAAGAGTGTGATGACAAAATGACCCTTATGCCCTTCTGCATTTTTATTTCCATTTCCAGCCATTTTACATTTTCTGAAACTTTCATAAATAGTGTATAAGAATTTTTTTCCTGGAATAACTTCTCTTGTTCATAAAGTAATATCTTTAAAATTTTTGAGAAACGATAACTTTTAACAATTTTTTTAAAATTATCAATAAAATAGGACTTTAAAATCTAAAAAATAACTTTTAAATTATTTAAGTCTCTTTTAAAAAAATAAAATATTCTATAATTTTTAAAATTTTTAAAATACTTATTCCATAATTTTTTCACAATTTTTCTAAGTCTTAAAATAATTATAATAATTATTCTTTCTTCTTGCTTCTTTTTTGGAATTTTATTTTTGAGGGATTTTAATTTTATAAAAAATACCTTTAGCCTCATTTATGCTTGGTATTTACGATGTTACACTTTCTACTACTTCCGTTCCTGTCAAATGAAACTCAGTTAACATTACACACACTAAAAAAATTAAATAAATTAATTTATTATAATTAATTTTAATAGATTAAAAAAATATATTATATAAATTTATTTTAAAGTGTTATATTGAGTAATAATTAATTAATTAATTTAATTCCTTTAATTTATAAAAAAAATGCTCATATACTAAGAGAAACAGAAGAAATGGAAGCAACTTCTTGAATTTATTTTGAGGAGGGAATGGAATATTTCTCCGCCATTTTGTTTGTTATTGTTGCCGAAGTAAGGGAGACGGAGTCCCATTTAGAAATTTAGACATTGCTCGAGCTGGTGGATTCTTGATTATTTAGTATTTTGGCAGGGAATGAGTGAAAAAACTCCATTCTTTGCAGAATCATTGCTTGTTTAAGAAGCCTAAAAGATGTTGTGTATACATGGCTAATGGCTTAGTTTGTAGAATTGTATGAATGTTGTATATGTTAGTTTCTCATGACTGAAAAATGGGCCACCTTGATGCGGTCTTTCTATTGATTCGTATGTGGATAAACTTCTAAATTTTGAATGACATGCCTTCCTATAAGCTTATCCGTTAGTTCCATTTTCTGTTGTTCTGTACTTGACAAATAATTCAACTTTATGAATAAATTTTGTATTCTCTTGGTATCTTATGGAAAATTACTTCTCATTCCAAAAGAAAAAAAAGGCCAAGAATACAAAATGGTAATGCTACCAACTGTGTCGACTAAGACAATGACTTGAGCTCCTTCCATTTCTTACTTCGTTTTCAATTCTCTCGAGTACACTCCTAAACGCGTTCACTGTGTGTGAGCAGTCTAGTTGTATACCATTTCGGGGAGGATTTTCGGTGGGATTCCTATAGTTTTAATTTACTTTATTAATCTATCTTGATATTTCACTTTTCTAATGGTGGAATGTTTTCTGATATAACTAGGCTAACCATCACAATACTCACTCATGACTCTTTTCATATAGGTTCGCATATGGAACATGAAATCTGTTAGTAGGGATATGACAAACGATGAGTCGTCCCAGAGACTCCTCGCTACCCTGCGAGATCACTTTGGATCAGTCAACTGTGTCAGATGGGCTAAGCATGGAAGGTATGTTGCGTCAGGGTCTGATGATCAGGTGATATTAGTTCATGAGAGAAAGCCTGGTTCAGGAACCACTGAGTTTGGTAGTGGAGAGCCCCCAGATATTGAAAACTGGAAAGTTGCATTGACTTTGAGAGGGCATACTGCAGACGTGGTAATGCAATTGCTTTTACTATTTTAACCTCTTGTCTTTTTCAAAAAGCTTTGCAACTAATTAATTTGAAGTTCATGTTTTATCTTGGGAATTCCGAGAACTTAGTGTGTCATCTGAGTGCGCTCCTTGCCTTATTTGCTGCTCATCTAAATGCGTTTATGTTCCAACCGAGCACCATTAACTAGGGGTCGTTTTATCCATGCTTAAAGTAGGTGGATCTTAATTGGTCTCCTGATGACTCCACATTGGCCAGTGGTAGTTTGGACAATACCATCCATATGTGGAATATGAGCAATGGCATCTGCACTGCTGTTCTCAGGGGACACTCTAGCCTGGTTAAGGGTGTTGCTTGGGATCCCATTGGATCTTTCATAGCAAGTCAATCAGATGATAAGACTGTCATTATTTGGCGAACTAGTGATTGGAGTCTTGTTCACAGGACAGATGGTCACTGGGCAAAATCTGTAAGTTTCATTATTTTTAAATCTATTCAAATTTAATCAATTTCTTTTTCTTAATTCTAGTTTGTTTCTTTCAGCTTGGGTCTACCTTTTTTAGGCGGCTTGGATGGTCTCCCTGTGGTCATTTTATCACTACCACACATGGATTCCAGAAGCCAAGGCATTCTGCTCCTGTCCTAGAGAGAGGGGAATGGTCTGCAACATTTGACTTCTTAGGGCATAATGCTCCGGTGATTGTGGTGAAGTTTAACCATTCAATGTTCAGGAGGAATTCTTCTAATGCTCAGGAAGTGAAGGCTGTGCCTGTTGGTTGGAGTAATGGTGCTTCCAAGGCCGGAAGCAAAGAGCCACAGCCTTACAATGTTATTGCCATCGGAAGTCAGGATCGGACTATAACAGTATGGACTACTGCGAGCCCTCGGCCTCTCTTTGTGGCCAAGCATTTTTTTACCCAAAGTGTTGTTGATTTATCCTGGTATGCTCTTCATCCCTGGCTGTGTTTTATATGCGCTTTATTGACCTCGTAGTTCATGCAAGTGTCTCATCAAAACTTTCTCTTATCATTGGACCCCTTTTGAAACAGGACCCTTGATGGATATTCACTTTTTGCATGTTCCTTGGATGGATCTGTTGCTACATTTCATTTTGAGGTCAAAGAACTTGGACAGAGACTAAGTGATGATGAGCTAGAGGAGTTGAAGAAAAGTCGCTATGGTGATGTGAGGGGTCGTCAAGCAAACCTAGCAGAAAGTCCAGCCCAGTTATTTCTTGAAGCAGCTTCACTGAAGCAAGCACCTAGCAAGAAAGTCGTTTCTGACGTCCAGCAAAACCAGACTATTACTAAAGCTTATGTTGATGAAAGGGCCGCTATAAAAATTTCTGAGCCTCAAGCTGATGGTAAAAAGAATGGAGGTCCTGTTGGCGATGGGATAAACAAAGTTGCAACCTCTGGCCGAATTTCTAGTCCTGTCAAGCAAAGAGAATATAGACGTCCTGATGGCAGAAAAAGGATTATTCCAGAAGCAGTTGGAGTGCCTTCTCAGCAGGAAAACATATCTGGCACAGTTCTGTCTCAATCACTTGATTTTCCTCTCTTGTCATCTAACAATGGGGTTGTTTCTACTGATGATGGTGTAAGAGCAAATAATTTAGGAGGACAACTTGTCAGAAGTTGTGATGTAAAGGAGCGTTCTGGAATTACTGCTAGGGCAACAGTTTCTGAGAGCTTAGTGATTGAGAAGGTTCCACCATCTGCTGGTAGAGATGGAAGCGTTAATGTTGAGCAGGTGGGAAATATGATGAGTTCTAGTTCTTTAGCTGCTTGTAGTGCTACACTTTCTTTAAGGGTGTTTGACAAGAAAGGTGGGGAAGATACTGCACCTATTTGTTTAGAAGCACGCCCAAGAGAACATGCTGTAAATGACATTATGGGCATGGGAAACACATCCAATATGAGGGAAACAGAAATTGCTTGCACGAGGGGGTCGCAGACACTTTGGTCTGATAGGATATCAGGAAAAGTCACTGTTTTAGCGGGAAATGCAAATTTCTGGGCCGTTGGTTGTGAAGATGGAAGTCTGCAGGTAAGTTACATCTTTTTCTTATTCAAATGTTTTTCTTTTTACCTACTCATAATGTAACTTTTTGGATGAATTGCATGATAATGAGGTATCTGTGACAGTTGTAACAAACATCCTTTAGTATTGAATTTATCTCTTATGATGGAGTGTTGTTGTTATTGTGTGTGTGTGTGTTTTTGTTTTTGTTTTGTAGATTTAATCCTTTAGATGGCGAATCATCTTTCCTATATATTCTTGTTTTCTCTATATAATTACTGTACTTTTGTGCGAGCATGAAGCTTTTTGGAAATATAGAACTTATGATGGCATCGGCAAAATTTTCATCAGTGCATTTTGTTTGGAACCGGTAGCTTTTAATTTGTAATAGCCTTTATGAAGTCCGTCCATGCTAAATCTGCAAAATTTCATCAGCGTACGGTTTAAATTCTTGAGTTAATCTTGTTTTGTTTTTGCTAAAAGTCTTTATATTGGTGGCATCTTCTTTTCCATCTATCAAGGCTTGAGAAATTTTTAATGCATGGGCACACATAAACACTCTGGCAGAAGCTCATTTTGATTGATGAAAAGTTGCTATTTAGGTAATGTGAGATTGGTCATTCTAGTCTATATCCACATTCAGATCTTAGGTGGTGAAACTGACCCATCATTGCATGAAGATAATTCCATTCAAATATCTGCAGCTGGTGTCTTGTAGCGTATCTGTTCCTTAAACTTCATTCTCTCCCCAACCCCTTTCACCTTTTGCTCTGTGAATAAAATATTGGTAATCTTCAATTACTTAACGTGGTTCTGTACTCCTAGTGATCAATATCAATTTGTAAAGCTTTATGCAGTAGACATAGTTAAAAGCATAGGCAAGATGTAAAAGTTACACTTAAAATATCCGCCTCTGTTTTTTCTTGAAGATTTACACAAGGTGTGGGAGACGAGCAATGCCTACCATGATGATGGGATCTGCAGCAACATTTATAGACTGTGATGAGTGCTGGAAATTGTTGTTGGTTACAAGAAAAGGATCCCTTTATTTATGGGATTTATTCAATCGACAGTGCCTCCTGCAGGATTCATTGGTTTCTCTTATTTCTCCCAGTCTCAACTCATCTAGTAAAGACGCAGGTATCCTACATTACCAACATTGTTGATATCTAAGAGGCACAGAAATTAGCACAACAGAGACACTGCAGCACAATCAATTGACAAGTTTCTGATTCAAGTGTCAGACACATTGATACAGAAGATGTCTGGTTTTATGTTAATGATCTTTTACCACGTGAGAATGATTTTTCGTGGTTGGTGGCTTTAGTTTATTTTGAAATTTTCCTTTTTTTCCAGGGATTATTAAAGTTATATCTGCAAAGCTATCAAGATCTGGTTCTCCTCTTGTTGTTCTGGCCACTCGCCTTGCTTTTTTGTTTGACATGGGTCTCAAGTGTTGGGTAAGGGTTGCAGATGACTGCTTTCCTGCATCTAATTTCGCCAGCTCTTGGAGTTTGGGTTCAATTCAAAGTGGTGAGCTGGCAGCTTTGCAAGTTGATGTTAGGAAATATCTGGCTCGAAAGCCAGGTTGGATCAGGTGTGTATTTACAGACATCTATTACGTTTATTGCCTTAATTGATCTTTGATTTGAAGAGACTGGGATATGGATACATTAAAGATCCACCCCCCCCCCCCAAATTTAAACAATCGGTTCCTTAAAAGGGACTAATTTTTATCTTGATATCATTGTTGGGGATGCAGAGTGACTGACGATGGAGTGCAGACACGTGCCCATTTGGAAGCACAGTTGGCTTCTTCTTTGGCTTTAGGATCCCCTAATGAATATCGCCAGTGCCTGTTGTCGTATGTGCGCTTTCTAGCAAGGTGATATTCCTTTCTCTTTCTCTTGACTAGTCCAGTCCAGTTTTAAATCTTTGATAAAGACGTTCTCCACTTAGGGCATCTCTTTTCTTATGTCAAAATTGTGTATGCTTTTATATGCATCAGATTTTTGTTAAAATGTGCTTCTGAAGGGGTGACATTTTTTCTTTTACTCAACGTCGTCCCCTCTACCTTGGCTCTGTTTCTCAATAAATTGTTGTGTTGCCCTGCTGAATTTTCCCGTTCCATTAGTTGGTTTGTGTGTGGGTGTGTTTTTGTTAATTTGCATGATAACTTCTTGAGATTAATGGATCTCAACTCCCAGTCAATGGTCGTCATCTGTTTGTGTGTTAGGAAGGTTGGCACTTGTCAGAAAATGTTGGTTTATGTTATATTGACATTCTTTGCTGGCACGATTTTGGTCTTCGTTATCTTGGAATCATTGCTGACAGAAAAGGATGATAAATAATATGATTTCAGAGAAGCAGATGAATCTCGTTTGCGAGAAGTATGTGAGAGTTTTCTTGGACCTCCAACTGGTATGGGTGAGGAATCATCTTCAGGTGCAAAATACTTAGCATGGGATCCTTTTGTACTGGTAAGACTTTATCTACGTCCACGAACAGTTAGTTTACTCATTTCTCTATTTAGCAAGTGACGTGAGAGAATTGCTGTTATTATGAAACCATAATTAATCACTTCTATTTTCTTGATCCATTTGGATCTTTGCAGGGAATGAAGAAACACAAACTCCTCAGGGAAGATATTCTTCCATCTATAGCATCTAACAGGAAAGTCCAGAGATTGCTCAATGAATTCATGGATCTTTTATCTGAATATGAAATTACTGAAGTTAATCAAGACCAAAGAAATTCTGTGGTACCGAAGCCGTCATCTCAGGCAACAAACCAACTAGAATGTGGTTTGAAATCAACTGTTCAAATGGACAATAGACAACCAAAAGTAGATCGAAAGGATTCTGTTGTTGCAGCCATTGACCTCAATGAAATTATGATGATTGATAAAGATCAAAGAAATGCTGCCTGCTGATGAAATTTGTCCAGATTCCCTCATGACTGATCCAATTAGACCGGATAGGCAAGCAAAAGAATCAGATTCTTGACCTTGCATCCCAGTAATATCTGACATTAGAGGAGGATCAACATGGGATGTTGTGAATGTGTCATGGATGAATCATTGATGAATTAAGCTCTCTTCCCCACCCCCTCCCCCCCACAAACCACATAAATCATGCTCCAGGAATTCCACCCTAATACCCAATGGAGGGGGTTGTTGAGTCATGGAGCAGCTCTCGCCTGAAGGTGATCTAACTAACAAAACACTTGTGTAGTTGCAAAAATTAAACTTGATCCGTAGTTTCTTCTTTGAACTTGGGAGCTTGGCGTCGTGTACAATGCCAAGCAATGTGAAATTCGATTTTTCCATTTTTCTTATTACTTCAAAGTAATCTCACCTCTCACTGGATGTTGTAAATCCAAAATATACTGTTTATTCCGTTTACAACTGTGGAGTATCCATTTCTGTATGATAGGTCTTGCCTGGTAATTTTGTTGGGCTTTGGGCTTTTGATTTTAAGCTGACAATTAGCTCCCTTCGTTCTATTTAACTGTTAATTCCGTTTACAACTGTGGAATGTAGCATGTGAAGTTTTGTGATTCATTACTATATTATTGATTATACCCATAATTTTTTTCCCTGGAATCGAAGTTATGCTTCCATCTTTTTTTTTTAATATATATTCCAGAATAACTCAAAATGAGCAGTAGATGGCATCCGATTCAGTATAACTGTTAACCAATCATCTCTTAAAGTCGTAATCTTGGTAGGACTGATTGAATGCTGTGGACAGATTCTTGTTCTACCAGCCGAACAGCTTTTTTCAGCAGTCCATTTTTCCAAACCAAGGCTGCAAGAATACTTCTTTTCTCTCTCTCTCTCTCTCTCTCTATTTCTAATACAAGTACACAACTATTTGAAAATGATTCTCTCAATATAATTTTTCTTATAAGATTCAATTCATAATCCATCAACCTATTCTTTTTGGGGACAAAACAGGACTATATCTCCTAAGTAATAACTAGAAACTAAACCCTTTAAGCTCTATAAATCATTAAAATAAGTTTTGTTTCTTCTAATAAAATATTTTTTTATATATATATACGGCCTAGTTAAAATTTAAAATATTCTTCCGATTTTTAATATAAGAGCTAGTTAATTTTTTTTTATAGATTAAAAAAATTAAATAAATTAGCTAATTATGATCAAATATAACCCTTTAAGATAAATTTATATTATATACTCTTTAATCTACCTAAATTAGTCAATTAATTCTTATATTGGTGATAATTAACTAATTTATTTTATTTCTTAATTTATTAAAAAATTAAATAATTTTTATATTAAGAAAAATAGAAATAGTATATTTGAGGAACTCATCATCTATTATTAATCATACCAGACTTTGAAAATTGATTTGATTTCTCTTTAGCCAAACCCTTTTGGTAGTTGTAAAGAAGCTTCAACATGATCATTCATGAGATAATGTCACGCATCATCTGTTGTCAGTGCTTCGCATGTTCATTTCCAACAACAGTATTTTGAGAAGTCACAATCATGGTCACTGGAAAAAAAAACAATTGTGTACCGTAGATGATCAAAGAATTTGATTAACTCATAGCCATTAAGAGCTTGCCACAACTAGGTTTTGTTCAGTCTTATCCAGAAGCAAAAGTGAAAATTTCGGTCTGGTGTGACGTGGACCAGAAGACGAGTTCTGTCCCTGAAGTAAAGGGAAAATATGACAAGCAAAGCAAAAAAGATCTTTAATTCTTCAAGGGCAAGTCTATTATATATGTACTATGTACTTAATCTTCATTAATACATACCTAACCCATGGTGTGACCTAATTTAATGACTTTCAAACTTGTATGTCTTGCATATTTGAGAAGATTACTCTCGGCTGCTTCTAAATATTTCTGCTTCATGCCCGAAATAGAGTAGATAACAATATCATAAGCCACTTGAAATGGTAGGGTTAAGTGACAAATTAATCATGGGGTTAATCTTCTCTTTGTGCTTAAAGTGAACGACATCTAAAGATTTGATTGCATTATTCGTATACGGATTCTTTCCCTGAAGTTAAAGTAGTTCTATATATTTAATTCATTAATTAGAACGATCTAGAGATGAAACGGTTGCAACTAACCTAATTGATGCTGGTGGGGCTCATCGTTTCGTTTGATCTGGCTAATCAAAATTAATTTTTTGTACGAAACTTTTTCTTTTTTACTTTGTTTGAGACACAGCATTAAACAACATCAAACAAATGTATATATTTCGATTCAAAACAATTTTGTATGTTTGATTGATCGATGATGATATTAAAGGGCCCCATCCCAAGAATGCCCAGCATGAATGAACTTGTGCTGGTGTGTTTCATGATGATATTAATAAGTTTATAGTAATATCTGGATCAATATTATTTATAATTCTGTTATGACATAATTATTTTCCTAAGAAATCGGCCATGATTTTAATACTAATTACCACTACATTGAATATTTATAAGTCATTTAGTACTTATGTAGGTAGATTACCAGGAAAAATATTAATGAAATAACAAATAATTAGTTAAGAGGTTATTTATAGAGAAGGGAGAAACTGGTGGTGATGATTACGACGAGACACCGATTACAGCTTCCCTGACCCTTAAACAAAATTCTCC
Organism: Leucaena leucocephala; assembly: GCA_037074615.1. Classification (NCBI taxonomy): domain Eukaryota; kingdom Viridiplantae; phylum Streptophyta; class Magnoliopsida; order Fabales; family Fabaceae; genus Leucaena; species Leucaena leucocephala. Next base: position 2,071,274 of record CM073546.1, on the reverse strand, counting down.
ATTTCTGAATGATTTCATGTACTTGTGAAATTTAATCATATTATTTATAATTATGATTTTTATAATGCATTAATCAATTGTATGTAGATGAATGGAATTAACAGGAACAAAAGAGGATGAAGAAGCCACCGAGTCTGTGACAAATATGCCTCCCTGCTGGCCAAAAATATATTTTAAAAAATCTATATACAGAAAATGCTGCTAGTTCAGATCTTTCTAATTAATATTTTTTTTAAAAATGAACTTTTTTATTATCTATAAAAATCCCTCTTTTATTTTTTTTAATTTAGATGGGTAGATACTTTATAAATCATCCCATCAAAGAATAGTTTTCTTGTCCGATTAGAAGATTAATCTAATCTCAACCAGAAAAAATTTGTCATGCAAGAAAACGACTTTTGTTTGGCCTCTTACATAAGGCAACACCTAGACCTACTATAGGATGGTGTATATAGGAGTATAGTTGTCGTATTTGTGACATAAATAAATTAAAGCACCAATAAATAAATTAACTTCATTTTCAGACTAAGACAATGCAAAATTGCAATATAATTACGACTTTTGAATTGAAAATTCTCTCACCTTACTTAGGGTCAAAATTGAGAATGCAATTGTCAAATCCCTATACCTAGACTTGTTGGCTAAAGGAGTTTTTTTTTTTAAAAAATATCTTTTAAGTTAAATTTTGAAGTATAAGTTGCAAATTACCGCGGCACCCAATGTGAAATTTTGGAAGGTAATTATGAAATCCTTGCACCATGTCAAAATTTGCAACATGATTTTGCAACTCTTCGTATGTTAGTGTCATCTCTAAATCTCTAAATGTTATTTAAAAATATATAATTTTTTTACATAAACTTTTAGAAATAAATTAGACCCATCTACGATTTAAGGGCAGAATGAGTTATCTATTATACTCAGACGTAAACTTAAATACCTAAAAATTAAGATACTTCCCTAAGTGTTATAACTGAAATCACAATAAAATAATATTCTTTAAAAGTTAAATATATTCTAAATAATTATATATCTTATTTTTTTATCAGTTTAATCTATAGATTATAGATAAAAATATATAAATTAAAAGGCTTAGAAGAAGTGATTTTGTAAAGTTTCGTTGGGCCGTTCAACTGTCTATGTGCTCAGACCACCTTCCACGTTGAAAATGATCTAAATTTTACTTTCAAATATATACTCAATTAAAAAACGTACGAAAATTACAGTTAACTTCCAAAATAGTTAGTCAATACATACACTGATATACATGTTCAAAACGTACATATGACAATACGATGAAAGCAATTATTCAGCTTTTTTTTATGCATCAAACTTTTTCTTAAAGTTTAAATATCATAACATTCTTCAAATAAAAAGTCAATATTTTTATAATATCTAATTTTTGAAAAATACACTAACTTAAGTCAAATCACTTCAAAAACAATCAAACAAATTCTTTTAGTAATACCAAATAACTTTACAAGTTATATATATATATATATATATATATATATATATATATATTGGGTTTCAACGATAATGTGAATCTAATCAAAATCAAATCATATGGTAATTATTCTACGTGTACAAACTCAAATTCAGACTGCATTGAAAAAGAATAACCATCAAACTACCCAAATTAAGCGTCATTCATCCAATAATTTTTATTTCTCGCAAGATTCATTTAAGATCGAAATCATGTGAAATAATTTTTTTATTTCATCAAAAGTATAATCTTTTTCAAGGCTTATAACGTAAAAATATTTTTATTTTTAATAAATATGTTTACTAAAATTTAAACATATGTTCTCCTTTATATAAGACTAAAGTCTTTTACCTTCTAGAGTTAAGTTTGTTGATCATGTGAAAGTACTTTAACTATATTATGATCGTATTTCTAGTTGAACCAAACAACATTCTTATATGGGAACGAATCTAAAAATGTTCATATAGAAGTATGAAGATAAATGAAGTTTGTGAGGGAAAAAGGAAATTGACTTGAGAGACATTACTTGTTCCCCATGTTTCATCACTTGAACTAGCTTTTCTAGACAAACACAACCAAATATACCCAATAACGTGTCCTACACTTTCTCCTCCTTCTTCTTCCCAATTAAGATCAGTTCGTATTTCACAGCTGGCTCTAATGGAAGCATAGAAAAAGGCCCTTTAACATACTCATTCGCTGTACACATACAGGCCCTAATTAATTCTTAGTAACATAGGCATCGTTTTCCAAATCCAGCTTGCTCAACGCCCTTATTAACTACTCTTCAAAGAAGAGCACATGGTCACACTTAATCAAGAACAGGGACTTCTGATCATCCAACTATATTTTGCATTATTCCTTCATGTGAGAGCCAAATCTTTGGCTCTATGTCACGCCGAAAACACATAAATTAGGGTGTTTAATTTCATTTGCCCCCACAAAGTCACTGACATGATATGTATATATATGTTTTGATTAAGATATATGTGTACGTATATATATATTGACAACTGCCCCAAATTAAAAATTAATTGAAAAGCGACCTCTCACCTAAATGCCCTAATTAATCCGACTACCCACTTTTTCTTGTATTGCACTTCATGCTACAGTCACTAATAATAATGGTTCTGCGTGTGTACTTCTTTCACTTGACTTGCTTGCCCATGTTTATGCCCTTCAATAACCCGCCTAGCTCTAAGTATTTTCCCAATAATAAAGAATAATCATTAATGTTTAATTATTGTAATTTTACATGATGAAGTATATTTCAAAGGCGATCTAATTAAGCTGGAAAACGACCAAACTCTTCCTCTTCAGACTACAATAAGGGTGTGTATTTCTGATTTGGGATTGCAGGAAAACGACCTCTTCTGATTTAGCTTTCTCTTCGTATTATAATTAGTTGGCTCTCTAGTTTGATCATTATTTTCTGCTAACGTTTTTATTATCGAGTTCTTGAGCTGAGCGTCATTAATTCCATGTTGATTGTACGACAATGTTGTTTTTGGGTAGAGTAGAGTGAAACTTCGAAAACTTAATTAAGGACCTTTTTGAATTTACATAAATGCACTTCCCTGTGCTTTAGGGCATTGATAAGATGTAAGCTTAAATATTAAATATATGGAATATATTTAAATAATTTAATTTAATTAAATAAATTAGTTAAATTAGCTATTATAATATTTTTTTTAAAATACCTTAATTATTTTTCTTAACTCCCTCCCTCCTTATCTTAATTATTGTTGAGAGAGTGTCAAAATAGATAATTTAAAAAATAATTGATTAAATTTAGGAAATAGACTTGATATTTAGAGCTAAAATTAACTCACTAATTATATCATATATTTAACATTGGAGAAGAAATATTTAACTATCATATACTATATTACAAACCTCTATTAATATGAGATGGCCTGGGAAAATAATTTTCATAAAATTTATAAAGTGTACTTATTTGTTGGGCCGATGGCGGTTCAACAACAAACTCCTAACCATGTGCCTACGAGAGATTATTTATTAGAAATCCTTTCCACAGACTTGTTACTATTATTGCTTTATTTTTATTGGGATATATATATATATATATATATATATATATATATATATATATTAGTGTTCAAATGAAAAACACTCCAAAAAGTTTGAAAGGGGGACGAATAATAAACAGTAACACTTGATAGGACTCCCTAACTTTTTCCAAACCAAATTCATGACCCCATTATGGCGTCCGATCCTTGTCTTGGATTGCATGCAGAGATTGACGTGTGTTTCATATATACACATAAATGATATATATATGTGTGTGCGCGCGCGCGTGTGTAGATGTTTATATTTCTCGTCGCTATCTTTCACATTTTATTTTAATATATAAGCAAGATATTTTATAATAGTCAAATTATCTATTCGGCCATATGAAAGATATATCCATGCCGAACATTTATATTGATAGTGAAATAACTTTAATTGAATATATATTTGCTAGGATGAGGATAAATTTTCTTTCTTTTTTATATATATATATTGCTAAACTATGATTTATAGCAAAGGTATATACTCAAATTTTTACACGTTTCCCATTTTTATAGTAAATATGTAATATGTTTTGAAAATATGAAATTATTTTGTTTATTCTAATTCCTAGATTAATTTCAAACTATATATATATATATATATATATATGGCTGGGATTGAAATGAATTCTGATAGATATTTTAGAAAGAAATGCTGATTATAGTTAGTTAGTTATTTAAGGCTAATTTTAATTATTAATAAGTTCAGAATAAGTTAATGATTTAAGTTTAACTATTTACGCGGTAACCCCTTTGAGTCAAAGAGGAAACAGAGATATACTGAGAAGAAATTTAGGAAAAGGATATGTAGCAACTAGGGGTTACCGTCGGAGGACTGTGGAATCCATACTGTTGCAATGACGGCTTTCATTTGATATAGAATTATATACCATTTAATATCTTAATTTTATTTTTTATGTGTGTCAAATATTTTTATTTTATTTATGATATAATTTTACTCATAATCCTTTTAATTTAGTATAATTTTACTTATACTTTTTTTAATCTAGTATAATTTTTAATACTTAAAATATAAGATTATGTGTAAAATTATACTAAATTAAAATAATTATAAGTAAAATTATATTAAATTAAAAAAAATTATAGGTACAATTATATCAAATAAAATTAAAATACCAGACATATATAAAAAATAAATCAATATATTAAATGCTATATAACTCTAATTTAAATCTAGTATTTTGTTGAGACATATACTGGGGAAATAATCTTTGCTTTTAGCCAACCTAACTCATTGTGCTTCTAAAAAAAATAAGACTTATTAATATCATAGTTGATATTTACAATTTAATTGAATTTTAATTTTAATTTATATAAATTTAAATCATAATTTTTTATTTTTATAATTATTTCTACTTAAAACGTTAATCTCTAAAATAATTTTATAAAATTTTAGATATAGGTTTCATTAACTATTAAGAATTTGTTGCCGTAGAGGGCAGTGGCAGAGAGGCGGTGGAAGAGTATAGTTAAGAGACATGAGTTTCAAATGTTTGTATACATGGCATATACAGAGTCAACGTTGGGGAAGTTAATCCTGGGATAGCTGGATTTGCGTGTCCGTTATTGGGCGGCGACTCGTAAGTCGTACATTAACTTTCACATTCTTCAAAAGCCATATACTTACGACAAATTTGGGTTTGGCGATTTGGTCAAGCAAGACTGCAAGAGCCTTATAGAAAACCTTCAAAAGAATAGTATAGTATGCTTTCTCCGTAAAACATATAATTAGTGGGTATCTCTGTGTTACATTATACATTGAGTTTGATCATTAATGAGTCACATGTTTATGTATGACTTGGCCAAATTATCCATGATTTATAATCCCTGCAACAATTGTTGTAGATATTTCGAGTTTTCTACCCATTTTATGTCTGAACCACACGAACAAGACACCACTAAAGAAGAAATTGAAAATACTTTGCAAAAAAAAAGGAAAAAAGCTTTAATTTTTGTACCTGATGAGGTGGTAAAATCTTGCGTGCACTCCATCATCATTATTCTCAATTAGGACGAAATTAGATTTGACATTAATTAGAAAACAATGGGAGAGAAAAAACATTAAGTTCCTTTTTCCTTTTCCCATTTTAGAGACCCATCACAAAATAATTGAGAATATCCAATTACCATAATTGCGCCTCTTGGTTTCCCTGCATATATGATAAGAAATGAGCACTAGATTTCGCCCACCTTAGTGTCTGTTCGCTTCTTCTGCAACATCACTTTGGTACCTCCTTCTCTCCCTCCTTCTCTCGTCACTTTTTCTCCAATGGAGCTGGGAAGTATACTCCAGTTTCTTCAGGACAAGACCATCTTAATCACTGGTGCCACTGGCTTTCTAGCCAAAAGTATTCTTCTCTCTCTCTCTCTCTCTGTTTGTGTATATCAGTGTGTGTACTGTTATATATATATATATATCTTTGTTGGTATGTTTTACAGTTCTGTTGGAGAAGATACTGAGGGTTCAGCCAAATGTGAAGAAAGTTTTTCTTCTTTTAAGAGCAGCAGACACCAAATCTGCCACCCATCGCCTGCACAATGAGGTATCTATCTGTACGAATGTAACTTCCACTTGCAGCTAAATGGGAAATCGTGTTTCATCCTTTAATTTTCATCTCTTTCATTTAATTAATTAGCTAAATCATGAGTAATTGAGCACGAGCATGCTTAAATAACTTCATTTCATTTTCAAGCTTTAATTCTTTTTTTCAGTATATTATAGTTAAGCTCGTGGCTAATGTTCATTTCCTTGTTATATGCCTAATTTACTTCAGATCATAGGGAAGGACTTGTTTAAATTGCTGAAGGAGAAATTGGGTTCAAACTTTAATTCTTTTGTTTCCGAAAAGTTGGTTCTGGTTCCTGGGGACCTAAGTTGCGAAGACCTGGGCTTGAAGGATTCCATCTTAAGGGAAGAGATCCTCGGTCAAACTGATGTTATCGTTAACTTAGCTGCAACGACTAATTTTGATGAGAGGTATATCTATAATTAACATGGGTGGATATCATTTATACGATTTTAATCACGGAAAATTTTTCTTCCTTCCTTTTGTATGCAGATATGATATTGCTTTAAGACTGAACACATTCGGAACTAAGTATGTCATGAGTTTCGCCAAGAACTGTGTTAAACTCAAGGTTCTTGTCCACGTATCAACAGGTTAGCATAAATATCTCAACCAACCGTTTCTTTTTCATTAAATCATGTTTTGCTTTTCCGTGTATTTCTTGAAGGTTGCTAGGGCTTCTTGAACGTTGGTTTTTTACCAACTTTCAACTAACTATCTCGACTACTGATACAACAACAGCTGGATAAAAAGTTGTTGTGCCTTTTCCACCTCACTACTGAGACAACCACCAAGTTGGTAAAAATCCGACTAAGTTTATTGAAAAACCTGATGACATACACGTAAAATAAAACTATCATTGATGATGTTGAGTGTGTTTCTGCTAAGATCATTACTACTTGCTTTTTAAAGTTTTCGGTACCACTTGTGATAAAGTAGGGCAATTATGTGATGGGCTCACAATAATATAATATACATTTATTAAATAGCGTAATAAATGCTGTGTCGTCGTCGTCGTCGATGACGCCGACTTTGCTTTCAGCTTATGTATCTGGGGAGAAAGCAGGGCTGATATTAGAGACACCGTATCACTTGGGTGATTCACTTAATGGAGTACCTGGTTTAGACATCTATGTGGAGAACAAAGTGATTCAAGACAAATTGAATGAGCTACGTGAAGAGAGAGCAAGCCCAGATAAAGTTAAAATGGCCATGAAGGACTTAGGTATTGCCAGGTATCGTCATCTTCTTAGTAAAGAAAGAAAATTGTTGAATTTTATTACATAGTTAAACTAATAAAGTTTAAAATTTTCTTTAATCTATATAAAATGTACTAAAAATAATTTATAAATAGCACAAGAGATATGCATATATCGTAGGAAATGGAAGAATGGAAAAGGAGTAAATAGAAGAAGCAAGATCTGTTGGGAGTGATGAATGAAGTAGGTCAGGGCATGAAACAAGAAAAGAGATTTATAGATTGACAATGACCTGTGCTTCTCTCTCGTGCTTCCATTTGTTGCACAGTTGGTTAATCTCCATTAATGCCCTCCTTCCTTTATATGTGTGTGCGTGTATTACTTTATTCATGCCCCATGCCCTTCATCTTCACCTCAACTGTGTCTCACCTTTCAATTCCAAGCCCACACATTTTATTAACTGCCCCTCTCTCATTCCCCCCTCCCCCTCCCCCTCCCCCTATTTTTTTTAGGGGGAGGACCAAAAAAATAAAAATCACACAATATTTGGAATCACATTGATTGATTTGCTGATTGATAATGATATACTACCTCCCTTTTACTAATAGCTCATAATATGATAAATTAATATTTAAATTTTTATTAAAAAAATATTTATATTTAATATTTGATAATATCTCAAATAATATTGCTTTCAATTGGAGACATCTATGCATATCAAAAAAACAAAAAACAAAAACACTCCCTTCCCAAACCCATATCACTGTGTTTCATAAAAGTCAGAGGGTCTATGCCCAATTCACAAATAGGGCCCCTAATGGGCCTGGTAGACGTCAATGTTGGGCCATGCCCATCTAATTGAATTGGATCAAGAAAGGATTTTTTGGGCTTACTATCATATTTGTCACCCATTTTGACCATTTTTGGGGGAAAATGAAAAATAAAATTTTAAAAACTATAAGATAAAATACGAATCTTAACTTTTTTAAAAGAAAATATTTGACAGTACAAATAAATTCAATTTTTATTATTAGTTCCTTTAAATTTGTATAGTTTTTAGTAAATAAAATGAAAAATGGGAGCCTAATTATTTGTTTGTGATAAAAGGGTTGATCACAGCGTATTAAAAGTGTGCTTTAATTATCTGAGTTTATTATTTATAATGGGTGATAAAAGGGTGTTGCATATATAATACTACAATGACCAGGGCAAAGGTATACGGATGGCCAAACACATACGTGTTCACAAAGGCAATGGGAGAAATGGTAGTGGAAGATATGAAAGGCAACATGCCCGTTGTCATTGTTCGTCCCACCATTGTTACCAGTACCCTCAAAGAACCCTTCCCTGGTTGGGCCGAAGGTATCAGGTACCTACGCGTCTCTTTGCGATATATATATATATATATATAATATAAGAGGAAAATGTTTTTAATTTCTTGAATTTGTTCTGATCATATGTAATTATTATGGAAACAGGACGATTGACAGTTTAGCTGTGGCATATGGGAAAGGAAAGTTGACATGCTTCCTTGGAGATTTGGAGTCACCTGTGGATGTAGTGAGTTGCTCGCTGATGAAATACTATTCCATTATTATTATCTGTGATTTGAATATTGTTTCATGGGTTGAGATGCACGTACGTGCAGATACCGGCGGACATGGTGGTGAATGCGATGCTGGTGGCGATGGCGGCTAACGCAAGGCGACCAAATGATGAAGCGATATATCAGGTGGGTTCGTCGGTGAGGAATCCACTGAGATACCAGAATCTTCAGGACTACGGCTTGAGATACTTCACGGCAAAGCCCTGGATCAACAAAGACGGCAAGCCCATCAAGGTCGGCAAAGTCACCGTCTTGAGCGACATGGCCAGCTTTCGCCGATACTTCTTCATCCGCTACCTCCTCCTCTTGAAGGCAATCTCTAATTAATCTCTACTGTTACTGATTTCATGCATGTGCTTTCATTAACACTTTTTTGCATTGAAATGAATAATATAATAGGGATTGGAGCTGGCAAATACGGCGTTTTGCCAGTATTTTCATGATTCCTACACGGAACTCAACAGGAAAATCCAGGTTGTGATGCGCTTGGTCGAAATCTACAGGCCTTATCTGTTCTTCTATGGAGCGTAAGTACTTTTCTCCTTGGATCTTTTCACTTTTATTAATTCTTCAGTCAGCCAAATTGGGGAAACTGCAGGTTTGATGATATAAACACAGAGAAGTTGCGAATGGCAGCGAGAGAAGGTGGAGTAGAGACGGATTTGTTTTACTTTGACCCAAAAGACGTCGATTGGGAGCATTATTTTATGAGCATTCATATCCCTGGCATCGTCAAGTACATCTTCAAGTGATGATAACACTACTATTTATCATCATCCCACATATATACTCATATTTCATATCATATCATATAAATAATACAATATATACGTTTTCGTTTCTGAAACTATTGTGTCTGTCTTAAGTTCAAGGTTAAGTTGTGTCCAAGGGATGCTACAGTGTTCAAAAATTTATTCTCAATGACTACTGTATAATTGGCCTGGGGTCATGTTCTACAAGTGTACTTCAAAACTACATAAGCAATCTTACCTAATTTATCTTCTCTGCTCCCGCTTCTCTTTATTTCTTTGCTTCAATTTGCCGAACGAGCATCATATTGTTAATGAACAATCTAGCTACTCTTCAATCATTAATAATGAAATGTATGAGAAGAGAGAGATGTGAAAACATGAGATAACAAGGATGGTTTTTTCCCCCTAAAAAATGCACACTTGATGATGGTCATAAGAATAAAATGACGATATCCAAACGAATGCATTAAATGAGAATGAGAAAATAGTTATGAATTGTGAACTTATTTGAACTGAGGCCCGGGTGAATTTCCACACCCGGCCCAATGTTGAATGAGGGGCTGGTTTTACTTATTTGTTATAAGTAAAACCTGCCCCTCCTCCAAAATGAAGTTCACAAGTTTACAACAGTTCCTCAAGGGAAAGACCATATTGGTGACACTGGTGCAACTGGCTTCTTGGCAAAAGGTTCGTATCTAAATCCCATCGATCTTTTGAATTTATGTTCACGTACGCTGTTGTGTAGGTAACAAATTTAATAATTTGTGATGTCCCAGCTTTTGTGAAGTTATTAAGGATTCAATCAGATTTGAAGAAACTGTATCTTCTTCTAAGATATTCTGACACCGACACAGCTACACGACACATGCATGATGAGCTACGTTCATATAAACTCTCTTAAGTTTTTAGTGATATATACTACATATCTGGCTAAAAACATGGATGGTAGGTACGTACGTACGTACCTATGTATGCATGCATGCATGTATGCATTTATGTATGTATGTATGTATGTGTTTGTGTGTGTATGTATAGATCATAATGAAGTGTATGTATGTATATGTGTGTGTGTGTGTGTGTATAGATCATAATGAAGGACTTGTTTCGGGTTCTACGAGATAAGTGGGGCGAAAAGTTTGATTCCATGATATCAGAAAAGGTAGCCGCGGTTGCAGGAGATGTTTCGTTGGTGAACTTGGGAATAAATGATGCAGACCTTGAAAAGTTGTGCCAAGAAATAGACATTGTTGTCAACTTCGCAGCAGCTACAAAATTTGATGAAAGGTAGCGTTAGAGGAAACATTTTCTTCTTCTACAAAATCTGTTTCGTAATTCTTGAAACTTTCAAGGATATATCAAAGGTATGATTGTCCAGAGGGTACTCAATTCGATGATTAAGTTATTCATGCATGCAGAATTGACATTGCAATGGGTACGAATACAACGGGGGCTTTGCATGTCTTAAACTTTTCAAAGAGCTGCCACAAAGTACAGTTTTTCTCCACGTTTCAACTGGTAAGTTAATTATTTGGATAAGAGTGTGTATGTGAATAGGATCCTCTATTTGACTGCAAAGCTTATTTTGACACACGAATGTCACTTTCAATATCAAGTTAGTGAACACGCAAAGAGTTGGTATATAGTCCTTCTCAGATTGAAAGTGGTGGGGTTGCTCCAGATCAATCATTAGTGCAGAAAAACCTTTTTACAGACGGTTGACAAATGTTCTCAAACGGTATAAAAAAATTTGAACTTTTTACATTTATTGCAGTGGAATTGGAATATAAAAGTTTAAAAAAATATTAGTTTACTTTCTACACCGGTTATGGCATTAACCGGTATAAAAAATAGGCTTTATACACTAGTTATTGCACAATCTGTGCAGCAACTGGATTTTTTTTAAAAACAAAATTTTCCCCTCCAGAAACCACCCTGTCATATAATCACATAAACTATGAGCAACATTTTTGGGCATTGCGTTTGGATAGTTTCCAAAAGCCTTATTGCCTCATGCTACTAACATTTTTACTGCTGCTAAATTTCAGCTTATGCTTGTGGAGAGGTTAAGGAAGGAAAACTAATTGACGAGGAACCTTTTGAGATGGGCCAAACCCTGAAAGGGGCATAAAAAATATTAGACATATAAGCAGAAAATAAATTGATGGAGAAAACAATAGAAGAACTCAGATCACTGTATATTGGCGACGAAAGGGCCATTAAATCTGCAATGAAAGAATTTGGAATTAAGAGGTTCTTCAACTCTTATCATAATTTCTTTTCCTTCTTTTTGAAAATAGTAATTTATTTTTTTAAAAAAGCAGAGAAAATTTGTATGGATGGCCAAATACATACGTATTTACAAAAGCAATGGGAGAGATGTTGCTGTCGCAATATAAACAAGACACTCCCTTAGTCATCATACGTCCTACTATGGTCACATTGAGGTATATATTTTTGTCCAAAATGTGTAAGGTATTGTACTTGGGGAACAAAATGTGTTGCCAGATCTTCCAGGATTCTTATAGCCAACATGACAAGAAAATCAAGATGGTGATACGAATGGTTGAACTTTACAAACCCTATGTTTTCTTTGGGGCATTGGATGTCTCATAACTTTTCTGTCTATTCATTAAAAATTATGTCTTCTGCTTACGATCCGAATGTGTCTATTTGAAACGAGGATTCACTTTAGAATTAATGTTTTAATGTAACAGGTTTGACGACGTGCACGCAGAAAAATTACGAACATCAACAAAGATGCTGAAGGATGTTGGAGTTTGATCCCAAAAGTATCGATTGGAGAGATTATTTCATGAATGTTCACATCCCTGGCCTTGTCAACTACGTCTTGGTTGAGTCTTGGGTTCTTGATAGTTTTTTGTGAGTGGCCACTAGTTAGCGATTAATTTAGCTTCCCTAGGTATGCCGCAAAAGATTTTGCGGCTGTGCAAAGAGAGAGATAACTGGTTTGGGAAATACGAGGATAGCATTATATCACAAAATCTCTTTCTTGTACTAGAGTATTCTGATGTAATAAGCTTGTATAATCCATCACTTGCGCCAACTAAATTATAAATGTTATTTCTTTTGGTTTAGCATAGTTATCTTCCTATTAGAGTCAGTACTATTTCAGAAACTGTTAGCCACTAAATATTGATTCCATCCAACATTGATTCGCCAAAGGGCCCCAACTCCTGTGAGCTAAATTATAAATCTTTTTTTTTTGTACAAGATTTTTTAGAAAAGGTTGGGTTTACCTACAATTTAAATATAGGACAAAATTTTCTTTCCTCTTAAACGATATTAATATTAGGTAAGATATCATATAAGACGTCTATTATCCTCAAACGTAAACCTAAGTATCTAGGAGCAAAAGTAATTAGGTTGGGCCTGTGTTGAGGACATTCTCTGTTGTGGGCTAAAAATACTTTAGTAGAGTTTCTGTTGCATCATGGGCTTGGGCCTAGAGATTGATTGTGGATCTCGTCCTCTGCTGTGGCATTGGTTTCGTTGATAGCATAAGCCATGAGACACTCAACTTTCTTTTCTTTTCTTTTCTTTTTTAAAAAATTGTTGTTGTTGTTGTAAGTAGATACTGCCAATTTTTTTCCCCAAATATCGTTTTTTTATTATGAAATACATATAATGAAGATCATTTGCTAACTTGTATGAAACAGAGATATAACTGTTTTTAATTTTTACTCTGTGGAAGCTACGCAATTATTTTTACGTGCGAGGTCTGCTGATTAGAATATATACCGCCGGATCATTGTTTCCAGGAGAATATAACATTACATTACAACCATTGGTTTTTGGTTTTATAATTGAGAACATGACCCATCGATGACTCTAAATAACGAGTCCCACTATTCACTAACAAGATGATATTTAAAATCATATGGTGAAACTAACAAGTTGTTAATTAAGATTGTAATTAATTTGTATTACTTTTATAAGGAGAAAAGTACGAATAAATAAAAATCTTTTATATTTTAAGCTTCGAAATGAATTAATCTCAGACTCAAAATGATATGGGATTCCTTGATTAAATCATTAAGAAATGGACGTACATATGACATTTGGAATCAGCCTTTTATATTTATAGTGTTTTGTGTAGCGTGTTCCATAGCCTATCATTTAAATTATACTCTGGTGTATTATATATGTACATACACTCTTTTACGTTTCTGTTACACACACACACACACATATATATACTCACCACTGAGTTGTATGCTATACAAAAACAATAATTCTATATATGACTTATCATTACTTGGAATCTGTCGAATCCAAATCTCTCCTCGCGCTTTCCTAAACGTTAATCCAAAGATGTTTCCTAATTTTAAATAAACCATATGCGTAGCAGCCCTAGCAGTTCCCCACCTAACAAATATGGAACCAAGAAGAATATGGGTGATGACGGCGAGTTATATTTTTTTAATAGTTTTATACTTATATGGAAAGGTTGATTCTTGATCATATAGCACGTGGATTAATTACAAGGGATGGCATATTAATGCTGATCGAATCCAGATGTGATCCTCTGCATTCTCGATAAGAAGATGGCAAACCCTCTCCAATAGTAGAGGCTTAAGTGTCTATTCTAAATTTATCAGAAACAGTTGAAGTGAGTTAGATCCTAAAAACTTATCAAGATTAGGGAGACTTAAAGAGTATTTATAAGGTAGCAACCGCTCATTAACAAGTTTTTCAAATTCTTACAACCAAAAAGGGATTTCAATTCTAAGCATGTTGATAATCTAACAGATCCTGTCGAACACATTCCAGCTAATCATGAAAAATAAATAAAAAATATTTTCCAGTAAAATTTTCGACTTTAGTATCTGTATCTATATATTTCTATTGATTTCTGTCAGAATTGAGACATCGAAAATCTTATATAAGGCTAAATTAGAGTGTCGGAAATATTTTATGAGGGAAGTAGCATGAATTCAGCCTCTAACAGCACAAAACAAAATCAAGGAGGGATCAGAGGCAGGCCAGTGGCACGATTTCGCATATATTTAAGTCGAGTTAGTAGTGTTATCGAGTTTATTAATTTGATAAAGGAACAATGAAGTTGAATTCAATAATTTACGAACAATTTAACTTATTTATATTTCATTGATCATTTACTTTTAACTATAGATTGCTTGGGTCTATAACTTGAAACAAAATGAGATAAATTATACCAGTTATTATAAATACTGAAAATTTTCATAAGTTTTGAATTATCATAATGAGAAAATCTCATAAAAGTACTATTTGAATTTCAAAATCTTTGATTAAAACTTTCTACAAAAATATATTATTATTTACTTACCAAGTGTAGTCAATAGCTAATAAAGTGTAGAAAATGAAACTTATTTGAGATTTTAAAATTTAAGTAAATATTTTGTGACATTCAATTTATAAAAAGATGAAAATAGGCACGTACTAATAAATGTAGGGAATTGGAAGACACGCAGCGGAAATTAACTTTAAAAATTTTTCCATTCCCAGCCAGGATCTACCGAATGTGTTTAAGTCAAGGAGAAAGAAGTGTTACCTTCGGTTTCAAGCTTTGGTCGCGACCTCAGTGTCCACTAGTCGCGACTCCTCGCCTCTAGAACTTTCAGTCGCGACCTCCTCAGCTTCTAGTCGCGACCTGTCGCCTCTGGAGTTTGTAGTCGCGACCTCTTCAACTTCACGTCGCGACCTGTCTCCTCTTTTCGGATTTCTGACGTTCAGATGCCCGTTTGGTCGCGACCTAAGTGTGTTCTGGTCGCGACCTTTCTTCGTGTATGGCCGTATCGTAGAAGTCGACAGCTCAGATCGGCTTCCTCTACCGGTATCCACACGAACAGCGTTCCAATTGCGAACGACGTGCTAGCGCCTCTTGTCCCTCTAAGGCTTTCTGGAGATTCCGTCCTCACCGTCTCTATTTCGGCAGTTTCTTATATGCAAACCTTTTGCACTCTCCCTGCCCCCTTTTCTCACGACTGAATGTGTGTGAAGAGATCTATTGTATGTCGAACCCTAGCTCCTAATGTCAAATATATAGGAAGCTATCGGGCTTCTAATAGGGCCGGGCTTCAGAATTAATCTTATATTAATTCTGAATTAATACAATATCATATATTGCATAATTTAATAAGAAACTGATTAAATAAATATGGTTTATATTAAATCCGTCCCACAGATTTAATTCACCTATTTATTTAATTTAAAATAAAGATAAGACAGAATTATATTTGATTTATTCTCATAAATCAAAATTGAGATATCTTATCAATTTGAATTTCAAATTCAAATAGATCATATCCATTTAAATTCAAATTCAAAAATGATAGAGATTTAATTTATCCTTATAAATTAAATCTTACAAATATCTCTTATATTATTTATATAATATATATATAAACTAATTTATATATATATAAAATATATATCCACCCTAGATTATTCATTGAATTTAGACATCTCTTAGATTCAATGAATCTGGACATCATAGCTCGCATTGGGCTGTTTTGTGTGCGACCCTGTAGGCCCATATGAAGTTGGCAGTGGCCCAGTTACTATACTGACCCACAAGTCGTAAGCGGTCTCTAGCAAGGCATTACGACTACCCAAAACATATGAGGATCGATAAACGATGTAACCTTTCATACAACCATATCACGTCCCTTTTGTCACACGATATTTCGGTCAAGGATGAGACATGGTGAACGTCATCCTCCTGTTCCTGACCATTACTTTCTCGATCACTGAGTAGTCTGAATATAGAAATGGAACTACCCTTCCATTCCAGTATGGCCATACATTTCTCAGACTCACTCATCGAGGGGCCCAGTAATATCTCTCTACGAATGTGAGGGACAAATTCCATCTTGACCATTCACATTCCTCCGCATGAAAAACCACTAAGCCCGAGCGTAGCCTTTATGATCACTCGGTCAAAAGTGACTTTTGACTAGGTCAAAGCTGAGCGTTTGTCATGTAGGAATCCATGATGATCTCAGGTCAAAGGGCATAGTGACATGGCTTGTATATGAGAGAAGCTTATGACTTGACCCATGCAGCTCTCTCATTGCGGGTCGGTCCAGCACCCTGTACTCTTACATGTGCCTATGACTTTGATTTATATCTCTATATATCTTCAAAGTCATACTGGTCTTATTTCATCTCTGCTCCCGCATAGATGACCGACCAGGGACATTTAGGATAAGATCACGAGTTATCCAAGGATGGTCATCACAGTAAACATGCAAATAATGTGATAACCCAATACAATGATTGGCCCCTAGGGCACAATCTCCAACATCCTCCCACTTGTACTAGGAACAATCATTAATTTGTCTCAATCCTATTGACCTAACATGACGCTCATGTTTTGCCTGGACAAGCGGTTTTGTTAGAGGATCAGCATCATTGTCTTCTCCTATTACCTTGCATATTTTTATATCACCTCTATCATTGATTTCTTTGATGAGATGAAATCGCCTGAGTATATGCTTGGTCCTTTGATGTGACCAAGGCTCTTTGGCCTGTGCAATGGCACCACTATTGTCACAGAACAAAGTTATTGGATCTGAGATGGTAGGTACCACCCCTAGTTCTGTAATGAACTTCCTGATCCAAACGGCCTCCTTAGCTGCATCAGATGCTGATATGTACTCAGCTTCCGTTGCAGAATCTGCTACAGTGCTCTGCTTAGAGCTCTTCCAGCTTACTGCTCCATTATTCAGGAGGAATATGTATCCAGATTGCGATTTCTGGTCATCCTGGTCAGTTTGGAAACTTGCATCTGTGTAACCAGTTACATAGAGCTCGTCTACCAATCCACCATAGACCAAGAATAAGTCCTTAGTCCTTCTTAAGTACTTAAGGATATTCTTGACAGCAGTCCAATGGCCCTCACCAGGGTCCTGTTGATATCTGCTAGTCATACTTAAGGCAAACGAGACATCCGGTCGAGTACATAACATGGCGTACATGATAGATCCTATGGCCGAGGCATATGGAATCTTACTCATGCGACCTCGCTGATCTGGTGTACTAGGACACAAATCCTTGCTGAGGTGAATACCATGAGACATGGGTATGAAACCCCTTTTTGATTCCTGCATACTGAACCTATGCAGTATCTTGTCTATATATGTGCTCTGACTCAGTCCTAGAAGCCTTTTAGATCTATCTCTATAGATCCTAATTCCTAGGATGTAGGTGGCTTCACCCAAGTCTTTCATCGAGAAAGATTTTCCTAACCAAGACTTGACAATCTGCAAGGTAGGAATGTCATTCCCAATGAGTAGGATGTCATCGACATAGAGTACCAAAAATACAACTGTGCTCCCACTAACCTTCTTGTACACACAAGGTTCATCAATGTTTTGAAGAAATCCAAACTCTTTGACTACTTCATCAAAACGATGATTCCAACTCCGAGATGCTTGCTTCAGTCCATAAATGGACCTTTGAAGCTTGCACACCTTACCAGAGTCCTCAGAACGCACAAAACCTTCAGGTTGTGTCATGTACACATCCTCAAGGAGCTTTCCATTAAGGAAGGCTGTCTTGACGTCCATCTGCCATATTTCATAGTCATAATATGCTGCAATGGCAAGGAGGATTCTGATTGATTTGGCCATTGCAACTGGGGAAAAGGTCTCATCATAGTCCACACCATGAGTTTGAGTAAATCCTTTTGCAACCAGTCGTGCCTTGAAGACATTTACATTGCCATCCATGTCAGTTTTCTCTTTAAAAACCCACTTGCACCCGACGGTTTTTATACCTTCAGGCGGGTCGACTAAGGTCCATACCTTATTGTCGTACATGGATTGCATCTCAGACTTCATGGCATTAAGCCATTTCTCAGAGTTTGGTCCCACTATAGCTTCTTGATAGGTAGTGGGCTCATTATGCTCAATGAGCAACACATCACGACTATCAGAAATCAGAAATCCATATCTCTGAGGCTGAAGTCGTGCCCTATTAGATCGCCTTGGGCCTTGCGTGACTTGAGGAGTCTCAACAACTTCTTGTGAGTCTTCTCTACTTTCCATCTCTAGTTCTGTGGCGTCTTGTGGCTCTCGAACTTCTTCGAGGTGTACCTTGCTCCCAGTGGTTCTTTTAGAGATAAATTCTCGTTCTAGAAAGATACCATTTCTGACAACAAACACTTTGTTATCAGTGGGGTTGTAGACATAATATCCCTTGGTTTCCTTAGGATATCCCACAAGAAGGCACTTTGAAGATTTGGGCGCTAACTTATCTGAGGCTTGTTGCTTAACATAGACCTCACATCCCCAAATCTTGAGAAAAGACAAACTAGGTTTCCTCCCAGTCCATATCTCATACGGAGTCTTTTCAACTGCCTTAGATGGAACACGATTCAGTGTGAACGCAGCTGTCTCTAGGGCGTGGCCCCAAAAGGATGGTGGAAGATCTGTTCGACTCATCATGGATCGAACCATATCCAATAGTGTTCGATTCCTCCGTTCAGAAACCCCATTCCATTGTGGTGTTCCTGGAGGAGTCAATTGTGAGACTATTCCACAATTCCTAAGATGATCGATAAACTCTTGGCTCAAATATTCACCACCTCGATCAGATCGAAGGGCTTTAATTGTTTTGCCAAGCTGGTTTTGTACTTCATTTTGAAATATCTTGAACATTTCAAAAGATTCGGATTTATGTTTCATTAGATAGACATAGCCATATCTACTGAAATCATCTATGAATGTAATGAAGTACGAATAACCTCTTCTGGCATTTGTATTCATCGGTCCACACACATCTGTATGTATGAGGCCCAACAAATCAGTCGCCCTCTCACTGTGCCCAGTGAAAGGCGACTTTGTCATCTTTCCTAACAAACAAGATTCGCAAGTATCATATGATTCAAAATCAAATGAGTTGAGAAATCCATCTTGATGGAGTTTAGAAATGCGTTTCTCATTTATGTGGCCTAGACGACAGTGCCAGAGGTACGTCGGATTCAAATCATTTGGTTTGATCCTTTTGGCGGTTATGTTATAGATATTTCCATGATTGGGTTGTTCCAAGTTTAATATGTAATGATCAACATGCAAATCACCATGAGCATAGAAAATATCATTACGATAAATGGAACATTTACCATTCCCAGAAATAGAAGTGTAACCTTCCTTATCCAAATAAGAAAGAGAAACAATGTTACTACTCAAAGTAGGAACATAATAGCAATTGTTCAAAACTAACAAAAGCCCAGTGGGCAGAACTAATTCATAAGTGCCTACAGCTAGAGCAGCAACCTTTGCTCTATTTCCAACTCGTAGGTCAACTTCGCCCTTCTTCAGCTTTCTACTGTCCTTTAGGCCCTGCACATTTATACAAATGTGAGAACCACATGCAGTATCTAATACCCATGTAGTGGAAGTAGAGAGATGAATGTCTATAACATAAATACCTGAAGCGATAGCCCCGCTATCCTTCTTGTTCTTTCTCAGATCTTCAAGGTAGAGTTTGCAATTCCTCTTCCAATGACCCTGTTCATTGCAGAAGAAGCAAACTCCTTCCTTTGGAGGCTTTGCCTTCTTTGGTGCAGGCTTGGTTTCGGGCTTGCCTGACTCTTTGGTCTTACCAGATGAGCCGTGACCCTTCCCCTTACCCTTGCCTTTCTTTTTTATACCCTTTCCTTTCTGAACCATCAAAACAGTACTGGGCTTCTTCTTAACAGTCGGCTCAGCAGTTTTAAGCATCCCATGCAGTTCAGAAATAGATTTCTCCATGTTGTTCATGTTGTAGTTCATGACAAACTGGTCATAACTTTCCGGGAGTGAGTTCAAGATCAAATCTGTAGCTAACTCCTGGCTCATGGGAAATCCAAGCCTCTCAAGGTGATCTATGTACCCTTTCATCTTTAAGACATGAGTACTCACTGATGCACCTTCAGCCATCTTGCAGGAATGTAAGGCCTTAGTGGTCTCATACCTCTCTTGCCTTGCTTGTTGCTGGAACATTTCCTTAAGATGCACAATCATCTCATAAGCCTCCATGTGTTCCAAATCTCTTTGGAGCTCCGGAACCATGGTGGCAAGCATCAAGCATCCCACATCAACAGAGTCTTCCTTATGCTTCGCATAAGAATCTCTCTGAGCTCTAGGAGCATTGGCTGCTGGCTCCTCAGGAATGGGTTGATCTAGGACATATGCCTTTCTTTCCTGCTTGAGAACAATTCTCAAGTTCCTGAACCAGTCAAGAAAGTTTGTCCCATTGAGTTTGTCCTTCTCAAGGACAGATCGCAACGATAATGTAGCAGTATTACTAGTCGTCATGATTCTACAATTAAAATATGCAAGCGAATTAGCAATCTCCCACTGAATAAAACAACCCTCAATGTAATAATTAGTGGGCTAAGATCCATATTTGGCTTAAACTTGAGTCCGCTTTGGCTGGACGCTCAACTTTAAGTTATTTAGGTAGGTAACAACTTTACCAATTACATCAAATGTAATTCTTAGATATTTATGGGATTCAATCATCATATGATCCGGCATGTTTTAATCCCATCTAATGCCTTGAGACCCAAAACCGTTTTGATAATCTCAATTAAGTCAAACAATAACAAACATAAGAGCAGCACCATTACTCTTGCTTATCTCCCCAAGATAACTCAAATGCACCCACTTTGGTGGACCTACAAATGAGCGATCGAGGTTTTGACAAGTGTCCATTAATTGACGGCATATGACTTAAGATTTCTTTTAGAGGGTTTAATTAATTATCTGGTTTATAAGATGCATGTATCGCGGTTGTATCTCATACAAGTATTATGCATATTAAAACATACATGCAGTGATCTAATCAAAAGATGCATAATCTTAAACGTGATACAATATGGCTCACCTATCCTAAGTCCCCTCAAGCCAATGAGAGGAGCTCTCTAATTAGAATAGGAAAAGTACATAAGGAAACCTCGTTTTAACATTCGAGGGGAGTGAGATGAGAAGAGAATGTACAACGAGAGTCATTAGAGGAAGGCACGACACGCAGGCCGTATTTAGAAAAATTACAACACTTGTAATCTAGAGCCATATTGTTCACCATACCCAAACATTCAAGAATCAAAATTTATGCTATTTGAAGGGCAATAAATGTTTCAAAACATTCATATATCAGGAAAGTCAATACATATTACGATTATGTTGCGCTACGATTAAATAGCCACGGCGGTCCCGCTAGCCGGTTAGCGGGCGGGGTGTGGGGCAGCGCCCCAATAGAAATTTTTTTTTGATAAATAATCAAGAATCTTAATTCTTTTTCCTTAGACCCCATCAGTATTAATTGATCAAATCAATTGATATACACCACCGATTTCAGTTTCCTTTTAGATTCCGTATATGTCATACATAAACAGATTCCATATATGTCATACATATCACGCATGTTATCATATAATCAGCTAAGAAGTCTAACATACATCACATGTATCAACAATCAAACCTAACTTAAACACAAAACGGCATGGCTCTGATACCACTGTAGGGAATTGGAAGACACGCAGCGGAAATTAACTTTAAAATTTTTTCCATTCCCAGCCAGGATCTACCGAATGTGTTTAAGTCAAGGAGAAAGAAGTGTTACCTTCGGTTTCAAGCTTTGGTCGCGACCTCAGTGTCCACTAGTCGCGACTCCTCGCCTCTAGAACTTTCAGTCGCGACCTCCTCAGCTTCTAGTCGCGACCTGTCGCCTCTGGAGTTTGTAGTCGCGACCTCTTCAACTTCACGTCGCGACCTGTCTCCTCTTTTCGGATTTCTGACGTTCAGATGCCCGTTTGGTCGCGACCTAAGTGTGTTCTGGTCGCGACCTTTCTTCGTGTATGGCCGTATCGTAGAAGTCGACAGCTCAGATCGGCTTCCTCTACCGGTATCCACACGAACAGCGTTCCAATTGCGAACGACGTGCTAGCGCCTCTTGTCCCTCTAAGGCTTTCTGGAGATTCCGTCCTCACCGTCTCTATTTCGGCAGTTTCTTATATGCAAACCTTTTGCACTCTCCCTGCCCCCTTTTCTCACGACTGAATGTGTGTGAAGAGATCTATTGTATGTCGAACCCTAGCTCCTAATGTCAAATATATAGGAAGCTATCGGGCTTCTAATAGGGCCGGGCTTCAGAATTAATCTTATATTAATTCTGAATTAATACAATATCATATATTGCATAATTTAATAAGAAACTGATTAAATAAATATGGTTTATATTAAATCCGTCCCACAGATTTAATTCACCTATTTATTTAATTTAAAATAAAGATAAGACAGAATTATATTTGATTTATTCTCATAAATCAAAATTGAGATATCTTATCAATTTGAATTTCAAATTCAAATAGATCATATCCATTTAAATTCAAATTCAAAAATGATAGAGATTTAATTTATCCTTATAAATTAAATCTTACAAATATCTCTTATATTATTTATATAATATATATATAAACTAATTTATATATATATAAAATATATATCCACCCTAGATTATTCATTGAATTTAGACATCTCTTAGATTCAATGAATCTGGACATCATAGCTCGCATTGGGCTGTTTTGTGTGCGACCCTGTAGGCCCATATGAAGTTGGCAGTGGCCCAGTTACTATACTGACCCACAAGTCGTAAGCGGTCTCTAGCAAGGCATTACGACTACCCAAAACATATGAGGATCGATAAACGATGTAACCTTTCATACAACCATATCACGTCCCTTTTGTCACACGATATTTCGGTCAAGGATGAGACATGGTGAACGTCATCCTCCTGTTCCTGACCATTACTTTCTCGATCACTGAGTAGTCTGAATATAGAAATGGAACTACCCTTCCATTCCAGTATGGCCATACATTTCTCAGACTCACTCATCGAGGGGCCCAGTAATATCTCTCTACGAATGTGAGGGACAAATTCCATCTTGACCATTCACATTCCTCCGCATGAAAAACCACTAAGCCCGAGCGTAGCCTTTATGATCACTCGGTCAAAAGTGACTTTTGACTAGGTCAAAGCTGAGCGTTTGTCATGTAGGAATCCATGATGATCTCAGGTCAAAGGGCATAGTGACATGGCTTGTATATGAGAGAAGCTTATGACTTGACCCATGCAGCTCTCTCATTGCGGGTCGGTCCAGCACCCTGTACTCTTACATGTGCCTATGACTTTGATTTATATCTCTATATATCTTCAAAGTCATACTGGTCTTATTTCATCTCTGCTCCCGCATAGATGACCGACCAGGGACATTTAGGATAAGATCACGAGTTATCCAAGGATGGTCATCACAGTAAACATGCAAATAATGTGATAACCCAATACAATGATTGGCCCCTAGGGCACAATCTCCAACAATAAACCTACCATGAGTTATTAGATATTAAAAAAAATTTAGGACCCTACGTAATAATCTATATCAAAAATTAGTTAAAAGTATCTATTTTAAAATTGTCCTAGCTAAAGAGGCTTGATGTAACTATTCTATAGCTGTCTACGGTAACATATATTTTTAACTATATGTAAAATTCTTTTTAACATAAATCATTTGTATATAGTGGAAGAAGAATTACAACTATTAGAAGATGAATAGCATTCGCTTAAATTCAGGTTCTTCTTGTGTGAACGGTACTTTTAATAAATTTTTTTAATTTATATAGTCAATTAAAGAAAAGAAGAAGAAGAATGTGAATACGTGTAATTTTTTAGTAATGATTTTTTATTTTAATTTGTCTGGTGCATAGTTTGTGTTGGAGACAAAATCCCAGAGAAAGGCTGGATTGCTCCTCCAGTTTGAACGTGTGAAATTGTAAGAGTGGCCTTTTTTAGAACGAGGAATTCGTGCAAAACATCGCCGCTTCCGTGTCGATCGGCCCCCTATTTGATGACTAATTAACACTCGCTATACATATCGGCCACTTGTCGTATATAATAAACTCATAGGCAAAACTGGGAAGCTCCTTTTTTCCTTCCATTTTTACCTTTGACGGGGTTGGTATCTCAAGACAGTGAACAATGAATTTGATTTGAGGATGATGACATGTACGTAGGTTTCTCTTACTCTTAACCGAACATTCAAGAAGGGGATAGTGTGTGTATATGCATATATATCTTTTTCAGCATCTTTTATAAATATCTCAGTCCCAGTCCCAGTCTGAAAGTGGACATGGCCAGGTTGTGGTATTCTCATTTATCAGTACCAACATGTCACATGCACCTCACACCAGACAACGTTGGCCCCATTTCTCTTCATAATTATACCAATATGCGTGTGCGTGTGAATGATGCTTATCAACAATTATTGAAATCCCACAACGTGGGTAGCTTTCAAAGCCCCCACACGCAACTTACAGCCGAAACCTTGAATTTATTCATCATATGTATACACCTTATAGCCCCACATTCATGTCGATCCGGTATTAATAGACAAACACCTGTGTCGATCCGAAGATACAGTCTTGACTTTTTTATACACGGACAAGTTAAGTTCAAATACTTACTTAAAAAGTTTACGCTGCACATTTATCCTATAAATTTTCTCTTATCTTAATTTTTTTTAATTTAATATTAGTTTAGAAACTTTAAAATATAATAATATTGTTTCACAGTGTTAAAAAACTAATATTAACTATTAAAATTGATGACAAATAGTAGTATTAATCTATTTTAATATTTTTAAGATAAGCTTAAACCTAAAAAAACTTACGAGGTAACATTATAAATTTACTCATTAACCCTATTTGAACTTATTCCTTATCACGCGTGTTCTCATTTAAATTAATACTTACTCTATTAGTATATGTAAGTCACTTGTAATTTATTTTTATTAGTAAAAAATGCATTCAATTGATAACTTTTTTTACATTTGCCTTTATTAAAAAATGTCATTAATTATCTTACAATTTTTTTATATTTAATAAAGATAAAATTAAAAAAAATGAGCCATTAATTATTCTACAAATAATTTCATGGTACTTCAATGGTCTCCGGCTCTTTAGTAAATTAGACTTTTAATTTCTATAATCTAACATCACTTTACCTCAACCTTCAGTGAATTACAAGTAGACGACATTGATGCCCTAAATTCTAATTAACTTTTCCTGTTTTGTCCCCTAAAACAAACCCTCAGACGACATCTTCCCCGGCATAATCTAGTTGAAAAATTTTACAGTCAAAATTTTATCTGGAAATTTGCGTTCTGGATTAAATTTGATTTTTACTACTGTTCTCTTCACTAAGAAATGAAGAAGAGTTTGACGCTGATTTTTGGTTAACGATTATAATTATAATTATAATAATTCGCATTCGCAACTTGCTTAACAGAAGTCGCACGCTAATTATTAGAGTTTGAAGATCATGTTTTCAATACCTAGAAAATCTCGCGTTAGTATCGTGGAGGATCTTTATAACCTTCGACCCAAGAAACGCCATACTATTCCTTAAGGATTTGCTGTTCTTTTTCTCGATAATCAAAACAAACTTGTGGGCAGCCGCAGTGCTGCTCAGTTTTGCGGCGGACACGTACATGGCGGAAGCAAAACTCCTCCACATAACAACATATATGACCTCGTTAACAATACATTTCACATATTTAATCTTATTGATTCGTTACAACCTGAAATTGATTCATTAAAAATCTAAGCTAGCTTGTTAGTAAAATGACAAATCAAATTACGATTGTTACTTAGTATTATAACAAGTCAATAAAATTTAGCGTTCATATATGTTTTGGTGTACTAAGAGGGTCACTGTCCAAACTCGATCGCTTGTCGCCTTTAACCATTTATTTTGTTCTTGGCGGCTGCAGTACGGCCGTCGGTGCCGATGACCTTGCCGGCAACTTTGATGACAATAGTGGGTGGATTTTTTTTATCATTTCACAACTAAAACATAAGTCTCAATTTAGTCCTTTAGACTGCGATATAATTTCAGATTTTTGTATGCCTGATTTGATGTTAAATTGCTATGCAAGTCCTATAATAAAATTATCCCTAACATACGGACGTTTGAGAGACGAAATCTTAAAATCTGACTTGGAAAACGAACAAGTGAACGCATACAATGCAGTGGATAGCATCGTCAAGTCGACGTGGTGAGCCCGGTAGATTCCTACCGACATAGAAAATTGCAGTTTCAGAAAGACTTCTGTATCTTGCATTGCCTGAACCTTTGTTTTTATCGTTTCGGCCCAATCGCATGCCACGCGAGAATACTCTGAACCATTTCATGCGAGTCTTCGTGTGGGCAACCAAAAAACATAATCCCTCGCATGTTATTTACTCGTTCATATGTTTAATATAAAAATTAATTAATTAATTCAAATAAATTAAAAAAATTAATTAATTATAACTAATATAAGATTTAATTACCTAATTTAAATAAATATTTGAGTTAACTAACTTTTATATTAAATATTGGATACAGTATATTATAAGAATCTGCCTATTAATTAATTCTTATAATACCATACTTTTACAAAATTTAATTTTAAAAAAAAATAATTTTAAAAAAGAGCCTTTGTCTTTATTTTTTTTACCTTTATCTCTCCCCCATAATGAACTACATTAATCTAAGGGTAATTTTAAAAGGTTGTAAAAAATTACATCTAGTTAATTTCTCTAATCTCATGAAACATTAAAATAGTTAATAGCCTAAGGTCTTATAAAAGAGACGAGAAAGAGTATTATTTTGATACGCGCAGCTTTAATTTACTTCAAATCTACTCAGCAATCCCACTTTTCTTAATTTCTTTAAGTATAGTTGGAAAAAATCTTAAAGTGGCCCCAGCTGCCTGATGATATTTGTATGAAAATGGGAACTAGTTGGAAAAAATCTTAAAGTGGCCCCAGCTCCCTAATGATATTTGTATGAAAAGGTGAACTAAGTGCAAAAATAGAAGGATAGTACAAAATAGGCAAGAGGGGTGAAAAGACAGCATACCTTAATTTATAACTCTATAGGCTTAAGTTTATAGATCTTTTATTCTAGAGTGTGCGTGTGAGAGAGAGAAAGTCCATTAAGCACTTTAAATTAATGATAGAAAGTAATCAATATTTTAAAATATTTAAATATATAATTAATATTATAAATTAATTTTAAAAATATAATTAATACTCTATAATATTTAAATTGATACAATTTCACATTTTTATTGAAAGAAACACAAATTTTATCTAATTTATGTTATATGAGTTTTTTATTTTAATATATTATTATTTAAAATGTCATATGTATCATATTATTTAAACAAGAATATTGAATAAACCCTAAAATTAATATTATATAGAATTCATATATGAATATTAAAAAATTTTATAATTTATTTAATATAATTTATTAAAATAATATTACAAATGTAGCATTTAAAACAATAATATGGTAAAATAAAAAATTTATGTGGCATGTATCAATCAAGAGTAGTATTTTTATTAGCAAAAGAATAAAATTGTACCAATTTAAATACCTTAAGGTGTTAATTGTCCCTCAAAAATTAATTTAGGATATTAATTACGCTCTTAAATATTTTAGTGTACTAATTGTACCTCTAAAATTAGTTTATGATGATGATTGCACCCTTAAATACTTTATAGTACTAATTACTCTTCTAAAATTAAGTTGGGGTATTAGATACAAATCTACCCTATACCTATATATATATATATTAATTAGATATTAAACCCAAAATTTAACATATGGGACTTCTCAAACCTACTTAAGAATTTAGACATTCTAACAGTCTACTCCTCAAATGTGAACCTGCTAACTCCTCCATATTGATAAAATGATAGAAGCAATATAGTGAGAATGTTACATATCAGATTACTTCTCTCCTCCAAAATACCTTCAACTTTGGAAGGGAGTAAAACAGAAAATGACAGAAATTTCTAACTCCCTCCATCCCCTCCCCTCAAAAAAAATCCAACCAAATACTACTTTAGGAAAATAGAACAAAAATATATAAATAAATTTATAAAAAAAAGTTATCCAAAATAAAATAATATCTAAATAGAATAAGTATACAATTTTCTCAAGTAATAAAATTACCAGGAAATTGTGAGGAAAAGAAGAAAGATATCCAAAATGAGATCTAAAAGATCCGTTTCCATTTTTTCCTAGACTCTTTCTTTGACCAATTTATATATTTCCCTCCTATGAATATTCTTTTTAATTGTTTTGGATTTGGATTGTGAGATTTATAAACTAGGTTATCCAGAATAAAATAAGAAATATACAACATCGAAGGAATCTCTCTTCTGGTACTCAGACTAAAACGAAGCCTGAAATAATTGGATGAAACCTTACACATGATGATTCATGTATAAGGAATTGTTCATTACCTGGTCCACAATAATAAAGCATGTATATATATATATTTAATCAACAGACCCAGAAGTCACGAATATAATAAATCCAAAAACTTGAACCGGGAAAACTTGCGAGCTGGTTTCCAAATCTGGTATTCAATTTGGAGTAGTCTACAACTTGCATATAGCATCACTTTATTAATTTTCCAAATTTATGGCCGATTATGAGCAACTAAGCTCAAGTGGCAGACACGTAGGCCAACAGAGGGGTGGGGAAGATGTGAGTTGCTACTTGTACGCACCGTTCGTCTCATTACACAGACAAACGTAGAAAATGTCAGGGGCCCACCCAAGACAACTTTCGTAAAATAAATAAATACTAATATTAGTCACGCGGGTTAAGTATCGTGTGCCACTGTAGCCTAGTTGTTATTTTGCGCACGCGTTCTTCATGCTCTTTAATATTCCCTCGCCCTGGCTCTCAACTGCATCCGATTTTATTTACTCAACCATTAATATGAAAGCCCAAAAAGCAGAAAACAACTGCACTGAATGACTTTTCAATTGTTTTTTGCCCATTGTTTGTCAATCCACTCCTTTATTTATATCAAGCTCAATCCCCTTCTTCTTTCCTCACTCTTCTCGAACTTCTTCTTCTCTCTGTGTTGTCATCCTCGTAAGCCCTTTTCAACAATGAGTTCTGAAGCTGTGCAATATCCCATGGCTGCCACCACATTCACCATCTTGTTCTTCTCCTTCACGGTCATCTTCTCCTTCTTCTCCTTCCTCGTCTTCGTCTTTAGAATGAAGCCCTGGTGTAACTGCGACACTTGCAGGACCTACTTGACCTTGAGCTGGACCAAACAGTTCTGCAATCTCGCCGATTGGTACACTCACCTTCTTCGGAAATCACCCACCGCAACCATCCACATGCATGTTCTCGGGAACATCCTTACCGCCGATCCCAAGAACGTTGAGTACATCCTTAAGACCCGATTCAATAACTACCCAAAAGGCAAGCCGTTTTCCACCCTCCTCGGCGATCTCTTGGGCCACGGAATCTTCAACGTCGACGGTGAAGCCTGGAGGTTCCAACGCAAAATGGCAAGCCTTGAGCTTGGAAGCGTCGCGATTCGGTCCTACGCGCTGGATGTTGTTACGGACGAGATCCGATCAAGGTTGATTCCCATCTTGAATCAAATCAACGGTGTTATTGACTTACAAGACATATTTCGTCGGTTCTCCTTCGACAACATTTGCATATTCTCGTTCGGGTTGGACCCGGGTTGTCTCACGCCGTCCCTTCCGGTCTCGAACCTTGCCGTGGCGTTCGACGATGCCTCGAGGCTTTCGGCGGAGAGGGCGATGATGGCGTCACCGATAATATGGAAGATGAAGCGGCTTTTCAACATAGGATCTGAGAAGAAATTAAAGGAAGCAATTAAAGTGGTGAGTGATTTAGCGGAGGAGATGCTAAAGCAGAGACGTGCCGAGAGGGGTCATTCGACGAGCAAAGACCTTCTTTCGAGGTTCATGAGCTCGGTCGACGACGACAAGTACCTCAGGGACATCGTCGTAAGTTTCCTTTTGGCGGGTCGTGACACGGTGGCTGCCGCGTTGACCAGTTTTTTTTTGTTGTTGTCAAAAAATCCCCGAGTAGAATATCTAATCCGGAAAGAGTTGGACCGGGTTATGGAACCGACCCAGGAGGTCGCGCGGTTTGACCAATTGCGTGACATGCATTACCTAAACGCCGCGGTTCATGAGAGCATGAGGCTATACCCACCGGTTCAGTTCGACTCAAAGTTTGCACTTCAGGACGACGTGTTACCGGACGGTACATTTGTTAAGAAGGGCACTAGAGTTACGTACCATCCATATGCCATGGGTAGGATGGAGCGGATATGGGGCTCCGATTGTCTTGAGTTCAAGCCAGAGAGGTGGTTGCGAGATGGCGTCTTCGTGCCCCAGTGCCCATTCAAGTACCCGGTTTTTCAGGCCGGAGTAAGGATTTGTTTGGGGAAGGAGTTGGCTCTTGTGGAGACGAAGGCTGTTATAGCTGCGTTGGTCCGAAGGTTTGATATCCGGGTCGTGAAAGCAGCCCCAGAGCCCCGGTTCATCCCGGGTCTCACTGCCACCGTGAGGGGCGGCTTGCCGGTTCAAGTGAGTGAAAGAAGACGGTGAAGCAGGGATGAT
Organism: Leucaena leucocephala; assembly: GCA_037074615.1. Taxonomy (NCBI): domain Eukaryota; kingdom Viridiplantae; phylum Streptophyta; class Magnoliopsida; order Fabales; family Fabaceae; genus Leucaena; species Leucaena leucocephala. Next base: position 2,040,065 of record CM073546.1, on the reverse strand, counting down.
CTCATCAATTTAATGTTCTGCTGAAAGAGACGGATTTGCAGACATTGGGTTAATCAACTACAGTGAAGTTAGTGAGTTTAGTTCATGTGAACTAACACATAACACATGGTGTGCAGGTGAGAGTGTTAATGAGGAACTGAGGAAACTAAATAATGTAAATAATTAATCTGTTCGTAAAAATGAAAGCTTTTTTTTCAAATTTGAGATGGTTATGATACTCATGATTTTGTGTGTGTGTGTATATATATATATATATATATAGTGATCATGAAAACATGGATTATTGACATAAATTAAAGAAATTTAACGTGCAATAGAAGCCTACATGTGACCATTGATGAAGGTTTATCCAGACAACAGTCCTAAATGAATATTTAAAAAGACTGTAAATTAAAGGGGCATGGATTAAACTTGAAAACGTTTAAATCCAATGGACACGACCCAGCTTGTAGATTTAGATGCCAATGCTTGGAGAGAATGAAACATCGTTGAAGAACTTTCTCAACTCGTCAAATTAAATATACAAGGACCAACCATTGGTATTTAATTTCCTGTCCAATTTGAAAAAAACAATTACTGGAGAAATTCAACATCAGAAAATAAATTCACATGAGACAAAATCCACTAGAAGACAAATAATAAATAATATATTTATCCCCGCATCAAGCCGAAGGTTTAGTTAAAACTCTAGTACTTCTTTCCATGCTCAAATATATTAACAAAAAAAATATTAATTTATATGCAGGAAGTCAAGAATTATTTTTTTAACTAGAAAAAGTCTGGATGAGTCAAGAGCTCATCATGATTTATGACATGTTTTAAGACTACAAAATGTACCTATTTACAATATTTTCATATTGCAATGAGATTTGATTATATTTTCTAAAAAAATAATTTATAAAAAATAATTTTAAACAAATTAATATATAAATAATTATTATCAATTTTTATAATTAATAAATTATTATAAAAGGTTGAAGATACAAAAAAATTGCTCACTACTATTTTCTTCTCAACATCACATCTCATCATTTTCTTTCCTCTTCTTCTTCAAACAACCTCAGATGTAGTGACCTCAACTCTTTTTCCGTTGCCACCTTTGCTGTCCACAAGTTCATTCCATTTCTTTCTCCATAGCTCTAGTTTCATTCTCGCTGGATCAATGTTTGTGTTTTGTGTTGGGTGAAAGAAGGAGGGCGTTCGACATAGGAAAGATGGTGTTGGTGAAACTGACGGATTAATAGAGCATATAGGGAAGCTTTGACAACTATCTCCAAGAGACCCATAATAACAATGATAAATGTCATCTCTACAGGTGAAGAATCAGAAATGATGAATGGTGAGACAGAAAGGCATGAGATTACAAAGACAAGAGAGAATGAGAGAGAGAGAGAGGAGAGAATAAAAAAGATATGAATAAAATATTAATTTAATAATTTATAATTTTTTTTATTTTATAAGATATTTATAAAAATTTATAGTTTTAAGTTATAGTTTAGTTCATATATTTTTTTTAAATAAATATAATTATTTATTTTTTTAAAATAAATAAATTGAGATTTAAGTTAAAAGTTTTTTTTAAACCTTAATTTTAAAATAATCTAAACACACATAAAAAAATTAGTAAATTATCGTATACAAACCAATAATAGTATATATGTCTGTTCTTTCTAACAGTTCATCACATAGAAGGTGAACAAATAAATAAATGATAATGGGAGGTTGATTTATTTGGAGGATTGATAATGATTAATGAAGAAATTGTTAAAAGTTTTAGATGCATGCATATTTATCCCCACGCCCAATAATCGAAAGGATGAAATTGTCGCCACGTGTCCTCCTAAATTGTCGCCACGTGTCTGTCGGTATTACCAGACAAGTCATGGTTGCCAATTTCGAAGCTTTGCCAAGGTTCTTTTTTCCATTCCTTGTTTTTTAAAATTATCATGTCCCATTAAATTAATGCCCTCCATAATCAACCTAACTAAGCCATTGAAAATCGAACCCATCATTAAATATCCATGGAGGCACAAATTCACAATTTAATAGTCAAGCGGTGGGTCAATTAGATCTAATTAAATAAATTCTCATTTTTTATTAGTATACAATACTATTAGCTACATACGATCTCTAATATAATAGAGTAACCAAAATATGAGTAAATTTAATTTCAAATAAACAAATTATAATATGATTGAAAAAATTCAACTGGAAAAATTTATAACTACTTCATCTGTCTCTATTTAGTTTGATTTAGATATTCATTTTATCTCTGTATCTACAAGTCCTAGTCATATTCAAATTTTAAGATTTAGTTATTGGTTGTTTCCAATACTATATTTATTAGAAAATAAATTTTGAATGTATTTAAGACTTAAAATAGTGTGACATTAAATTAAGGGCAAAAATATAATTATTAAGTAATACATAGAGTTTGCTTCTTCTTAAATCTGTATGCTTTTTCTCATGACAACTTACAAATAGGGATGGGAGAACTAAGAAGTATAAAAATATTTAAACCTCATAACTATTTTATAATTTTAAAAATAAAAGTAAAATAATTATATAAGATGGCAATAATGCAGTAGATCCTTATTCCATAATTTATGCATATATTTTTTTGTCCATCTGCCCACTTATTAGTCTTTCTTTCCCAATACTTATGAAGTAATGTTAGACTCAACAAAATTAAGAAATATAACCAATTTGAACTGGCTAAACCATCGGTTGCCAGTTTTTTGATCGGTTGGCCCCCTTGTTTTTTTAAGGCAATTCATCTCATTCTCTTAACTGATCAATATTGATCAATTCATTGGGTTTTTAATACTATATATGAATCCAACTTAATCCCTATACTTAACAACATCCAAAGGGATTAGAACAAAAATATTCATCCGGTCTTAAATATAAAAGTTAGTTAATTTTTTTATATAGATTAAGTAAATTAAATAAATCAGTTAATAGTACATAATATAAAAGTTAATTGACTAATTTAACCATACTAAATAGTATATAATATAAATTTATATTGATATATTATATTTTATTATAATTAATTTATTTAATTTTTTTATTTTTTTAAAAAAATTAATTAATCCTTATATTTAAGACATAAAAGTATCTTGCAACTAAAGTTTGAGCTCCCGAGAACTAACATGGGCAAAAGCTCGTATTATTGTAAGATTATCCACAAAAAGTCGGTTGCTCTTAAACGAATATTCAACCACATCTTAAGGCTAATTATATATATATATAACAGTATAAAATTCACAGGAAACTATAATACTCATAAAATGTGTCCAGTATTATTGCTCACCCCAAATTTTATAAAAAGCACATGATCTGAATTAATTTAAACCATTGCAATATTTATGCTCATCTTAAATGCAACTGTATTGATCAAAGTGACTGTAAAGATAGATCTCATCGTCTAATGCAATAAATACATTTGATCTTAGGAAAATCAATTCACGTACTCCTATTGATCTTAGGTTTTGGTCTTGTCGATCCATAGACAAATGCTCCCGATCGAGTCTCTTAGGGCAGAACATAGTAATTGAATTGTTGAGATATATAAATATTTCGAACAAGTTAAATTAAAACATCTGCGCCCTGGCTGTGTTTTAATTTTGTTACGTAATTACCAGAAATCAATTCATCACTGAAGTCTGTAGATATTTTAAATCATTAAATTAGTGTTGTTCGCAAGGGACACACACAATACAAAACTTGCGACGACGTAAAGAATCTATTGTAGTGTTGTCTCTATTATTAAAAGCAATAATTAAGAATTATTCAGATGCGAACAAAATGCTGCGAATAAACATATATCGTAGAAACAAATGTCAGAGGCGCAGTATTATATATAAAACGATCTACAATTTACATATGAATATATATGATGTTAACCAGTGGAGATCATTTTGCGAAGAACATGGTCATGTTCACATGGTAGTGCGCATGATGATAAATATAGTATTTTGCTTTCAACGCTTGCACGTGAAGTCATGAAACTACTAGCTAGGTTGAAAATAAGCAAAGTCTCTCGAACGCATTTGGAAAAAAAGATGTCTAATTAATTACATGACAGGGAAAAAGTTTAGCATCACTGATTAATTGAACGTCACGTACCAAAAAAAGTCTAACACTTTCGGTGTATTAATGAAGTAGCACTATATAGATTTATGTGTAGGTTATTATAAATATAGATGGCTAGGGCAATAATTAATCTGGCGTTTGTATTACGGAATCTTAATTATATATGGACTGAACACGGATGTTTATTCGCAGAGATAATTAAACAAGGATGGCTTAATGTTCTTCCGATTCACATGCATAACCCACAGCTTATATATTATACAACTTTAATTTAATTAAACAAATTAAAAGGCTTCATCATCTCTATAGGGCAACCCAAAAAACATATTGATTCCCTGTTCGTCTGCTTTTTATCTACATAGTATTTCTTAGCATGTGCTTGTACTTGTCGTCCTACATTTACTATTATATATATATAGCGCCATCTTGTGCTTGCTTTAATTTGTCAATGCTTTGCCCATGTAGATATATGTGTGTGTGTGCGTGTGCGTGTTTGTGTGTGTCCGCGCCTTAACTTCCAAGTCAAGATGATGTGTCCTTCACACTAACCTTCAGGACCACGCTTCTGAAATATTGTGTGTGTGTGTGTGTGAATGTAAGTCAACCTTCAAATGGTTACGTAATTATATTAAGCTTATTACATATAGCAAACTCGACGGACCACAAACTAACACATGGAATGCTGTAGAAACTTATGGTTTATTACCTAATATTCTCATGAATTTATGGGATCAGTGTATAGGTAATTATGTCCTATGCACTCGTCAATCTCTCATAGGAGCGAAAAAGAGGCGAAAATCTGAGATCTTTTTTTCTCTGTTTGCAAGAGAATATATACAGTATTATTTTTTATTCAAGTGAATAACGGTTCACATTGATCTCCAAATCATGAAAAACATGTAGAAGATTAGAGGTGAATTTATACGAAATACTATCTCTTACCCTTAATATAAAAATTAGTTAGAGGGTTAAGTTTGATTCTATATATAAAATCTTAATATCTATTTTATATTTAATATTTATCATTTTTTTTAAAATTAATTTACTTAATTTATAAACTAATATGTAACATAATGTAGTACATAAATATTTTGAAGAGATTATATCATATATGTTATAGTTTATTCATTTATTTAATTTTATAAATCTATTAAAATTAATCAATTAAATTTTATATTAAAAAATAAAAAAGAGTATAACATAAATATTTTTGCGGTTCTCTCGAGGCACTCACCAATATAAGATAGCATAGGGATTAATGACTTTTTATTATATTATTTTTTATAACAAGATATATAACTGGTTCAGCTTAGTCGCTAAAATCAAGGTTCTAGTGAGATAGATGAATTCATATTAAGGTAAGAGTATGTCCTTGAAATAGCCAAGAAATAGAGGATAAAGTGTCATGAGTCTTATATTAAAAATATGATTTTGAAAGAAGAGTTCTATAAGGCTTTGGCCTGTTCAATTTCTATAGCTAATTTTTAGGGTGCAATTCTCCTAAAAATTTGTGATCATTATAGAATATTAGATACATGATACTCCCATATCAAGTGACAAGAGTATTAACATGACTATATAGGTGTGTGGTGGGTTATTTCAAATTAATTTAAGTTGTTTCAGTATAAGTGACAATCTCTTTAATAAGTGTGATTAATTTAAGCTCTAATAGAGAGTAAGACAGTGTAAATTCCACTTTCACAGTTTGAAATACAATCTTTAAATATATTATTGCTCTGTACACAGGGATGATATAGGGATATGTGTACCTCGTTTTATAGTTGTTTAAATAATTGTTTGGTATTTGGTTTAGATCCCCCCTTTCTTTATAAGACATGTGAGACACCGCTTTTCATGGAGGAGATGACATAATTATTAAGGAGAGTTAGTCTTAAAAGAGACTTTGCTTTGTCTATCAGAGAATCTAATGGGAGAAGATGATTAATTAACTTTAATTCGTAACTAGGCACACTACTTACTTTTTTTCTCTTCCCTCTTGGCCAACTATATCCTACATTGCTGTTTTAGGTACTAGTAGTATAGTTTCACTAGGCACTTGGTCGCATCATGCAAGACATGATTAGACAAAATTAATAAACACGCACCATTCATTAATTTTTTTAATGCTTCTATCACTTGCTATAATTATAGCACCAACATGCTAAATTAAAATAACACTTAATAGTAATAATAATAATAGGAAGATGTGTGGTGCGTGGTAAACAATGAATGGGATAATTTAAGCAAATGCATGTTTATACGTGTGAGCTTAGATTCTCGTCTCTGACTATTTGTATTTTCCTACGTAATCTTCATCGTTAAAAAGGTTTAAACCATTCACATGAGATTCTTTATCAACTAACACAAGTTCCACGTCAGCTTTAACCCACAAGTATGCCCATCTCCGTCAATATCTCACTTTCATCTTTTCGTCACGTTTATTTTTTGTAAAAGAATTGTTGTGAATTGGAATCTCCACCTATCAATAAAAATTATTTTACTTGTTAGATGTCAGCGAAACCTCTCTTATTTGTCAATGAAAGCAAAGATAGCACTATCTTCTTACCATTATAATCTCATAACCATAGGTCTTTTGAGATTTGGTAATAGTTTAGAGTTTTCTTAAAATTTTTGAGTAAGAAATTGTCTTTTATATATATATATATTTTATTGCTCACTCGATTTACTAGAGCTTTGCCCCGACTATATCCTGATCCGACCTGCGTGATGCGTTTAACTATAGTGGATGTATCTCCTAATAGGAATTTTCTATATATGTCAAAGCTCGAATTCAAGACTTTATTTAAGTTACCAAATCGCTTACCATCGGACTAACTCCCTTTAGTAATTGTCTCTTATATATATATATATATATATATATATGATTTGAGAGTAATTTTTCCTATTTTTGGTAGTACTTCGATGGGCTAGGCCCAATTAAAAGTTTACTCAATGGGGGATCGGGGATGTAGTGCCCAAGATCCAAGAGGTCGTGTTTTTGTTTTTGGTACAAAGATCCAAGAGGTCGTTAATAAAATAACAAGGCCGCTAGGGTAGCCAGGCAACTCCATCATATGAGAATTGATTGGTGGGCCAAGCTATGTGGTGGCCCAATAGTCTCTGGCCGAAAGTGTTTAACCATTACAACCCACTGGGCGGAGAAGAGCTGTGGTATTCGGTGATAGCGTGTAATTCCACAAAAAAAAAAATGTGAAACAATAAGAAGCCTGAAATTCAGAAATAGGCATTTTAACAGCTAAAACCAAACAACTCAAAACTCACTTAGTCTGGCGAAGGGAAAATATAATATTTATTATTTAAAGTATATTTAATCTATAAAAAATATTATTTTATTATAATTTTAAATTTTTAATAATGATATTTAGATAAGCATATTAATATTTAGATTTAAATTTAAAATAATATATCATTTTTATTCAATATTAATATCATTTAAAAAAAAAATTTCACCTTACTCTTAAATTATATTAATTTTAACTCCTTCTTAACAAAATTTATATAAAAAAAAAACTCAAAAGTTTACTGGTACCGTTCCAGCATATATTGTAACATTAATTTCCCTTCTCCACCTTCTTTTTCCTTCTCTGTGAATCGAATGGACTCTTTTCTTCAAGTGTTGCATACGCGCCCAATGATTTTTCTGCTTGTTTTCTTTCTTACTTACTTCGGCCCCGATTGATATTTAATCATAAGAGTTAAAGTCACTATTTGATGCTAAGAAACTCACCAGCAATTCTCATACATATATATCATGCAAATTTCTTAGGCAAAAATATATATCTAAAATTAATTGCCGAAAAATCTCAGGGCAAATCCGTCATTTCGTGTATAGAAGAGACTTGCCGAATTAGGGTTTTAACTTGCCGTTCTCGTATTAATAACGAGAAAAGGCCGACGATGGCAGAACCCGTGCACTGTCTCTCACAAGTCGTCAGGTATCGTCGGATTCCTTTCTCTGATGTACGACGGGATGGATTTTTATGGTTTCTTACTTTTTTATGATATTATTGACGAATTACTTGTTTTTCGGACTGTATTATTTCTCTGCCGTTTTAAGTTTTTCTTTCATTCATTATGTGCCGATTTGGGTGTCTGCTAAGGTCTATTGAAGATAGTCAATACACAGAGATTAACGGATACATATATATTCTTCTATCCCCATCCCACTTGCTTTACTGTGGATAAACCCTAAAGTCGCAATCCCTTCACATTTATCGCGATTGCGTGCTCTTTGGCTGCGTATGATGCTTCCATATCCAGATGATTGTTATCTGTTTAGCTAATTCGTTACATTAATTTAATGTCAGGGCGAGATGAAGGTGATTGCTGCTTATTTGCTGGCAGTGTTGGGAGGGAACACATCCCCTTCAGCTGATGATATAAAGAATATTCTTGCCTCAGGTGCGCTGTCTCCCATATTTTCTCTTTTTATTCTGATGTTCTTGCAGATAATTGGTGCGTTTTACCATTACTTCTGATTCATTAGTGATTTTACTTTCTCATTTCAGCTCAAAAATTAAGAAAAAAATGCTGGTATAAAATTTATTTGAAGTTTTGATTAATAAATGTGATAACGAGAGGGATGAAATTAAAGGAGTAAAGTAGTGAGCATGCGGAATCTATTTAAACTTCACCTGATGTCTACACGCCTGTTCGATTTTCACTTCTCTGTTCTTATGTCAACAATTGCCTAAGAAAAGACCACTAATTTTTACATTTCAATCACTGAATTGGGGTTTAGTGAACACTTATCTCAGAAAGCTTGTAAGATCACAGCGCTTACGTTTTATCCCTATGAATCCATCATTGTTGTAACCTATCTGATGTTGCACAACTACATTGAGGATAGCTGAATAATTTATCAGAAGTCTTGCATGGAAGCAGAATTAATGTTTACCCCAACCTCTCACTGTTATTGTCATTAGTTGAAAAAATTTAGTATCTGTGACAAGAGACTATAGTTAAACTGATCTTACATGTATAAAATATGATGGTTGCCCTGCAACCTGCAAGCTGTAAAGTATTTAAATTAAAGTTGCCCCATAATTTTCATACCGGAACTGTTTCACATTTTGTTGATCGGTTCCTCATGTTACTTCCACAATTTGCAGTTGGGGCCGAGGCTGACGATGATAGAATTGAGCTTCTCTTAAAGGAAATTGATGGCAAAGATATTACTGAACTAATTGCTTCTGGAAGAGAAAAGCTGGCTTCAGTTCCAGGCGCTGGAGGTGCAGTTGCTGCTGTTGCTGCACCCGCAGGTGGAGCTGCAGCTGGTGGAGCCGGACCTGCTGAAGAGGCAAAGGAGGAAAAGAAGGTGGAAGAGAAAGAGGAGTCTGATGATGTGAGATATAAACTTGCAATTGTTCTTGATAATCAATGACCATTTGTTAAAATATTGATTGCGTATTGTTTCATTACTAATGGTGCTATTCTTTCTGCAGGACATGGGTTTCAGCTTATTCGACTAAAAGGTCAGTTGCTTTTGTCTGTCAGTAGAGTTTGCGGCTCCAATTACACTAATTTTTGTTACTGAAGTTGCATATTATATTTTAGGTTGGTTTGGTTTTGACTTATTCGAAACAATATAATAGCAGCCTATCTGATGCGAATGTTTTGTATTTCACTTTGCATGAGCTTTTTTAGTAAACTTAAATATAGCCATAGGTTTCGTGAATTTTAATTCTCGTATGAACAACTACAAGTATTGCATTTATAATTTCCGCGGGACAACTAATTGTCGATTTGTCATGGAACGGCCAGGAAAATTCTTCCATTCTTCGTTTGATGGGACTCCGTTTTTAAGTCATTTTTAATTATTTCACTCAAATTATGGGGAAGTTAAAATTGTTTCGCACAAACTAAGGAAGAGTTAAAAATGGTTTATGTTTTTATTTTTTTAAAAAAAATTACCAGTCTTTAAATCGCTGTTAGATTCTTCTAATTCCAACATTATTTGTGAGAAAAAAAAAATATTATTAAAAAATTATGAATAGCTTGATGAGAGTCATTCTTACTGTGACCATTGATGATATGCTCCTCAGCGAGACAAGTCTTCATTTAAAAAGAAATTAAAGCAAAACCTAATCATCAACCAGAAGTGTGTGAATCCCCTAAAAGAAGTGGCAGTTGGTCAAGCATTGGAGCTTGTAACTTTTCCCCTAAAGTTATGGAGTTTTCTTTTCCCTATTCGGCAGAATAAGGTTACGGAGTTGAAAAATGTAAAAAAGGCAAGATTCTCACATAACCAATCAAATTAAATACCTAGGTTACCCTAAATGAGGGGAACAAATACCCAAACAAAATTTAATTGGTCAGAAGTACAAATTGCGCTCCCATGTCTTGAACATCCCTTGCAGCTTCCATCAGCCTGATCGTTAGCTCACTTACCTGAAAAGAATGATAAATATTTTATAATAAGCCAGCCAGCATTCATATATTATAACACTTGCTCAATCAAATCGAGTAAATGTCAATTTCTTCGCCCATGAGTATAGTCGTTACATGCATCTATCCTCAAGCTAATTAATGACGATCCTGAAATGGAATAAGACACGGCCTCAGTCAAGGAAAGAAAAGTATTTACCGGTTAAAGCTTGTGAACCCAATAAGGAGTAATCAAACAAGCCAAGGACCTTCAAGACTTTGGTACAGTGACGTTTAGGATTTTAACATCTTAATATGGCTTGTCCGTCTTGTCCGTCTTCACTTTTTCTATAGCCTGCCATCCAAACCAGAGTTTCCAGATGTAAATCAAATGTGACGAATAAAATGGAAAATATTTGAAACTTGAAAGAGATTTTTAATCAAATATGAAACTGTAAAAGCAATTCCGATAGTAGTGACAGCGAGCTCAACGCCCAACTTACGACATCCATTCCCTTCACAACCCTGCCAAATACAGTGTGCTTGTTGTCCAGCCAAGGAGTGGCCACGGTGGTGATAAAGAACTGAGAACCATTTGTATTTGGGCCCGCATTTGCCATCGATACTGTGAAAGGCCTATCATGTCTTCAACTACAGGGACAAATAATTTGCTGTGAGTTCCATCATATCATGAAGCCTTACATATGATGAACTTGATTTGGGATGACTTATAAGAACAATTAATTATTTACCTTTCGTGAAATTCATCCTCAAATTCCCTCCCCCCAAATAGAGTGCCCACCGGTGCCATCTCCCAGGGATCACCTGTTTGTATCATGAAGCCTTTAATAACTCGGTGAAAAATAAGGCTATCATAATAGCCATTCCGACAGTGAGTTGTAAAGTTCTCCAGTTTTTGGACATTCCTCTGGGTATAATTTCATGTGAATGTCACCCATAGATTTTGGAAAATAGATTTTAAGAAGAATAGATTTTAAAAATAAAGATGTTTGGATGATTAGTAATAGAATCACTTTTTATATTAATAAATTATCAAAAAGGGTATAATTTGATTAAAGTATGAGAGAGGAGAGAGGGTAGAGAATAAATAGGAGAGAGGAGAGAGTGTAGAGAAGAGAGAAGAAAGGAGATAGTGTGAAGAAGAGAGATGAGAGATGAGAGAGTATAAGAAAAAAGTAGAAGTAAAATAGTAATTGGATAATCTATAAACTCTTACGGTTTCAAAATCTATTTTCAATAGCTTATTCAAAACTATGGTTTTAAACCGAGATTTTGCCCAAAATCAATTCTGGACAAAAATGGCTATTTGGTTCAAATTTTTTCAAATCGAAGTTTTGGCCAAAATCAATTTTGGACAAAAATTGATGTTTGTTTTAAATTTTTCTAAACTGAAGTTTTGGCCAAAATTGATTCCTAAAAACTGTTGCCAAACAAGCACGTAATCCTTATCCTTGTGTTCATGCAAGATAATCTATATTAAACAGACATGCATAAAGGCAGAAGATTTTTCTAGGGGTGTTCGGGGTTTGAACTACAAAAGAAAGCAAAACATAAAATAAGCCACATTTACACACAGACACACAGTGCTAAACCTCTAATACTTGCGTGGAGGTTAGTATACTCCACAGTTTACAATGCAGATCTCATGGTTCTGGTATCATCCCTATTCATAAGAATATCTGCTGAAGTTTATGATTTACACATGAAGTACAAACACAAGTAGATGCTGAAGACAAGTACTGAATTGCATCCTCTTGTATTGTTTTTTTTTGACAATTACATAACAAGAGCCAACAAAGAAGGGACAGCCAAGAAAAACAAAAGCTTTCACTTATTGAGGAGGGAAGTAGTTTTTAGATGATGTTTATTTCTAGCATGAAGCAAGCATCTGAACTTGTAAATTTATCCCAGAAATCTATTGCAGGTCAGGAAAACAGTCTACTTTAAGACTAAGAAAACTCACCACACTGTCCGGAAGTGATGTTGTAACTGCCTTTCCAATATCTGAGACTGCCAAAAGTTCATCAGCAGGAGGCTTTTCATTGAACACATCTCTCCGACTGATAAGACCAAGACAGACGCCTCATGAAAAATAGAACCAGCATGCAGCTCAATGACAAGGGAAGCCAGGTTGCTATGGAAACACTACCAGAAATAATCCCAAATACAGGCTATGTAACCTGACGGTTAGGCTCTTACCTGAACAAGTATATCCTGTGTTTTTTGAAGGCTCAACACAAAAGAGTGGGATCTGTCAAAGGCTCCTTGCTCTCATTGGCATTTACAGTCGCTGAAGGAATCTTTCTTACTTTTTTACTGCCTTGATCCCCTTTATATAAAGCTATTCTTAAGAACCTATCATTGTTCTCCACCTTCCCAAGTATTCGGGCAACTTTATTGGTATGCAAATTTATTATCTATAAACAGTTAGAGATAAAAAAATCGTATTAGAGTGCAAAGCATTAAATGGTCCTCTCATTGCACTAATTGTCATATGTATAAAATTGTATAATTTGAGGAAGGGAATGCAAAAAAATAGTCATACAAGTTGATTTATAACCAATTAAACAAGATTAGTAACTCACTTTTATGCCAATCAAGGTTGCATATATAAGAAAATTAGAACTTTCATCAAAAACTGTATTTGGATGTGGCGCACTTTCTGTCTTCTCCATCTCCTTCTCAACAGCCATTCTTCGGCCAAAATCGATGGCTTCCAATCGATATAAGGGAGAGTCACTTCGCTGGAGATCTTGAGCAACCTATTAACAAAGTTGTTCAATGACCAATAATTTCCAAAAGCCATTATACTCAGCGCAAACTTCCAGGGAGGCATTACCTCCAGTGATTCATCATAAATTCGCCTTAATTTACCTGTTTTGAACCAAAACACACGTATCCTGCAATCGGGTGATCTTATGAAAAATTGCTTTCCATCTGGACTGACCTAAAATTCAGTCCATCCCTGTTAGGCAAAGTCTTCTTTTCAACCAAGAAAGCATCTATATCATTAAGTAACCTATCTTGATGTTATGCCTAGACTGATACCTCAATAGTTGAAACAGAAGTCTTGCACTTCGCGATGTCAAAGAGATTGGTATGTCTTCAGTTTAAAGTTCACCCTACAAGTACCAAAGAAACATAGATTACAGTATGTTAATAAAATATATAAATAAATGTTAAAAATTAAATGTCGCAAATAAGAATTTAAATATTGCAAAATCCTATACAAATTGTTTTCATTATTTTGATAACTCGAATACAGAATCCGAGAGGGAATTCTATCTCAGGACAAGTGATTAGTTGCTGAGAGCATGATGAATGCTTCTCAACATTCTAAAAGACAAATCCAATATTAACTATTCTATTTCCAGTAAGATATATAACATGATGAGCACAGATTTAGCTGCATGTTTCCACTATTGTGTCTGCAAGATCTGCAAAATTCAAGACACTGCAATTTTTAACCCATGTTTAAAGGTATCTTGATATAACCGTAAACTTTGCACCTTTACTGAGATCTGGGAGACCCCAAGTTAAGATAGAATAATTCAGGACTAATATGAAATAATAAGCACATTTATAAACACTTGTTTTTCCATGCGCAGGTGAACAATATTGTACAATTCAGCGGTAGAAAATCCATGACATGCTCAATACATAAAATTCACGTCACTGATATACTTTCAGAGAGAAGCATATCTAACCATAGTACATAAAAATCTCCAACCAAACAGCATTGAGGCAGGGATAAGTTAGACATTATTTCATATGAAAAAGAGTTATACCAGGTTGATAAACTTACGGCTAGACCTTCAATTGGACCAAGATGGGATCTGAAGTGTTTTGCAAATTCAATACCCATAGGCTTTTTCTTCCAAAACTTCAACTGCCCTGTTGACAAAAAGACAGTTACCCATGAAGAGATAAGCCATGGTATCATACAAATACAGTAAGCCATTGTATTACAAAAAGAGTCAATTGGCATGATGTTATTGAAAATGATACAAATGTTGTCAAGTTAAAAAAAGGCTATGTCAGAATGTTACAGAGAAGAAAAATTACCCAAAAATTAATATAATCAAGAGATACTTGGTTCAAATATATAATGCTAAAGTTGATTGGACTGATTAATAAAACAATCAAATTTGTTGAATAAAGTTATAGTAGTGTACACACAAACATACATATATATACAAAATTTAATGTTTATAGATAAGACATTGAGGCTATGTTTACTATCGATACTCCCTGTTATGAAAATTTCTGCAGCTGAAACAGCAAGATGTATAACTACATCACGATGCATATAACTTTTCTCATACCTGTAGAAGGAGGGAGACACAATGAAGCACTTTAGAGCAATTCTACTCAACACATCAGGCACAGAAAATTTCAGAGTAAAACGGAGGAGGTTTCATCCTGGCTACTTTATGGCACATTTGTAATTTAAATGCAAATAAATGGCAGAATTTATTGCTCACTAATAAGTGATTTCGTCCCTCACATCTTTAGCGGATAGGCTATTATTCTTATCTTCTTTATCAGTTTCATATTCTGTGTTTTTGTAGGAATCCTTTGTTTAGTATGCAAAGGAGATGGATTACTCTGTTGAGAGGCAGTACTTTCTTGGAATAGTCATTTTCTTTGATAGAAGAGCGATAACGGAATAGTCATTTTCTTCGATAGAAGAGCGATAATGCATCTTTGTCTTTGTATATCTTAACGAAACCTCTACCTTTTGAAATGGAACCACGAAGGAGTTAAATCAGTTGCTTGGCTTAAAACTTAATGCAAAAAGTTCAGTGAGATTACAAGCAGGTGGCGTTCAGGCAGCAATGCTCTCATTCCCGATGAAATAACGGATGAATAAACTTCACTTTATTCATAATCGTCTTCATGTCGGGAACTTCTGAAATTATGATTACCCTAGCAGTTACATGTGGAATGAGATGTTTCATTGTGGTAAATACTTGAATTGGTTTTTCCAGCGTCAACAGCACATCATTACTAAAGACTGATAGCGCTAAAGCAATACATTGAACAAACTGATTGGAAGAGCATACCAAGAAAAGAACACATTTTCAGCTGCTCGAGAAACTAGAAAACAAAAGGTAAAAAGAAATGAAAATTTTCCAAATTTGCATAAGCATTGGCACTTCAACACCCAAAATGAAAAACGACCAACATCTTGACTCAAAAGTTTCACTATATAAAATTTCCTGCATACTTATTGGTATCGAGCTTTCCTAATTTTAAGACTAAAAACCTAAACTATGATCTCAGGACATAGACGTCCAAAAGAGGTTAGAACAATAACTCACATGTTTGCGGAGGGTAAAGCATCGAGGTAGGCCTGCTCGAACTGAAGGGGACGTTTGGGTCGAGAGCCAGGGGCAGGCCACGGTCCGATAACGGCATCTTCCTCACTCTCCGGAATCGCCGACTTGGCGTCGCCGCCATTCTGACTCTCTTCCATCTTCGTCCCAGTGGTTAATCAACACAGATCCTTTGCAGAAGAATGCAAGATGATGTTAAGAATCGAATCTCACTCCACGGAAAGATAAAGTGTTCACACGGCTAAACTAAAAACAGAGGAAGCAGCAGCTTCTGGCTCCTGAGCGCAGGCACGAAAAGCTGTATAACTAACTATAATACCTATAGTATAAATCATAATAGCATAATTATTTTGAATTATTAATATGACAAAAAAAGAAGAAGAGAATTTTGGTTATAATATTGATTAAATGACTTTTTGCTTTAAGCTTCTATTTATTCAATTCTTAACACATTTTAATAAGATTTAAACAAATATACTTTTTGAAATTGTTTTAAATTATTATGCTAAAAGAGATATCCAATCTAATTTTTCAGTAAAAACGCAACATGACAACGCTCCTTGATGTGTCGTTTCTGTCGTAGGGAGCCGAATATTCGACAATTTATTATTTTTTTTGGTCAAACAATATTCACCCATTTATGAAATCTTGAAAAAATGGGTTTCGCTCGCACTCTCAGCCAAAGCAAAGGCACAGTCCACTCTCACGGTTATGGGGGAAATGATGACGCTGCAAAATTCTGGAGGGAACCTTGTTAATTTACGATTTTGCCACTGTCCTCAATTCCTCTCGAACGCATCATTTCTTATTCCTTCATCACGAGTTACTTGCCTTTCTCTCAGAACACACGCTACTGCAATTTCCTACAAGCATAATCTCTTATCTCCTTCTGGCTCGTCGTCGATTCAAGCATCGATGGCGTCTTCTACCTCATCCGTTGGCACAGAGGATACGAAGCCATTCTCTGTGCTCTTTGTTTGCCTCGGCAACATCTGTAGGAGCCCAGCCGCTGAAGGAGTCTTCAGACACTTGGTCAACAAAAGGGCTTTAGATTCCAAGTTCAAAATTGATTCTGCTGGCACCATTAATTACCATGAGGTGGGTTATCTTTAGTTAAATCTCATGCTATGATCCTCGGATGATGGGAAAAAATTGATTTATTGAGTTTGCAGTGCTATGTGTTCTTCTTTATTCTCGAATTATCTCAGCTGCATATTGCTGCTATTGTGATCAGTGAGGATTTAAGAATCTCCGAATAATATTCGCTCATCGAATTTGGTGGAACGTTCATTGTTGTTGAATGGAATGAAGCACACCACCAAATGAAGAAAACAATAGCTTTATTGTATTGGTAGATTTATATATGTATTGATTTTTCCTTCTGCTTAAATATTCTCAGCCACCATTGCAGCTAACTCGTGACCAGTGAAAATTAAAGAAGTCCAGAATATTAACGATATCTACTTCTATTACTACATAATTTTGTAGGGAGTGGATTTAACTAATTTGACTTTTGAAACGTTATGATTTGATATATTTAATTTGTACTGAGTTGTGATTTTTCTTATTTTATAGCATAATTTAATGATCGAGTAATTTTTCTTTTAAAAAAAAATTGAAACCCATGTAATTTTGCACGGGTAGTGGCTGGATTATTGAATTATGAATTCGTTTTTATTGACAAAGGGAAATGAAGCAGACCCAAGGATGAGAGCGGCCTCAAAAAGGCGTGGAATTCAGATAACCTCTATTTCAAGGCCAATCCAACCATCTGATTTCCGAGATTTTGATCTTATTCTTGCTATGGACAAGCAAAACAGAGGTGAACTTGAATTAGATCTTTGGGCAGAACTGGTTAACTTTAACAATCTCTTCTATATGTTCTTGCTAAGTGGTCGTGGTGTAATGGCTTGTGTTTCTTGTTTGCTGTAGGGGACATATTAGAGGCATTCAATAGATGGAAGTCTAGAGATACTTTGCCAGCTGATGCATATAAGAAGGTCAGCGCAAGGGTTTTTATTGGATTTGGGTTCCTAATTATTGTTAGCTTGTTTAATGTGGGTACTGGTGATGTAGGTTAAATTGATGTGCTCATATTGTAAGAAACATGATGAAACTGAAGTCCCTGATCCTTACTATGGCGGACCACAAGGGTTTGAGAAGGTAATGATCTAGCTACTAGCACCTCATCCTCATGTGTTGTGCATTTGATAAATTAACATAAAGGAGGGCTGTGTAAGGACAAATATGAAAACCTAATAGTGAGCAACTAAAGATCTCTTCTGATGTAGTAATAATAAGAATATTTTAATGACAGCTTTTCTATTGAAACTTGATGATATAGTTACTAGTTGTGGTTGATCTATCATGCCCTGGATTTGTTTTATCAAATAGTAAATCCAGGTAAGTAGTCATCAAGCAACACTATCTTGTGTCTGTGTAGCTTATGCAATGGTTATATATGGCAGGTGTTAGATTTGCTTGAAGATGCTTGTGAATCATTGTTGGACGAAGCTTTGGCAGAGCATAAGTATTTACAAGAATGATAGGACTGAGCTCTTGTTCTCTTCAGAAAAGTAGACCGGCTATTGGCAGCTATAGCCATTTGCTTGAGGTCTTACCTCCCTTTGGTCTTCTGTCTAAACTCCTGTTGGCATGTGCACATGTTGCATCACTTCTTTCAACCAGATTTAGTTTTCACTTTCAAAAACAGATTAAAAAGTAACAAATATCCAAAATTCTCATTCTTGATCAGTTTTTCTTGAGCTATGTCATTGGCATTGCGAATTGGAAGATGAATGATCGTGGGCAAATTTAAGATATCAAATGTTATCGGTGAAGTGGAACAATGACTGTTTGTGTTGATCATTTCTCCCAAATTTTGTTCGCTTTCACACCTTCCTGGGATTTTCTTTTGAATGGGGAGGTAAAATGTGACATTAAATTAATTTAATTATGCGTCTTTATCCATGAGTTTCACTCTTCCAACGAATTGACCAAAATTCCACTTGCTCTAATGTTTGTGTATAACTCGGGAAGTAAAAACAAGAAACGAAATAAAATGAGATGCGGTTACTTGATAATATAAGATCGAACTGGAAACAAGCGCTCCCACGGTAAACTCCCATTGGATGGCGGTGGCAATTTTTAAAAACGAAAGATACAATATTAGGTCTATTATTCAGGTGCATCTAACTATATATTACTGTTTAAAATTCACAATTAATTTTGAAAAAACAGTTGAGCCAAATCCATATACATTATACACACAAAAAAGTGCCCTTCCCCTCAACATAGGAAAGGGTGAAAAAGTCGCTCTAACTTGCCAGCATCTCATAATCATTAGCCGAATCATCAAAGCCCATAAGCTATCGTTGGCGCTTACATAGGCAGATTTGTGAGGAAGGCTGCCTCTCATGACAAACTTAGACTATAAAACTCTGTTTTTTCCTGCCCCGTTCTCTCCTCCTTGGGTTGGCACTCACCATAGCATTTATAAGCTCTGAATCCTCTTCGCTCATGAGGATTTTTGCAGCATTTGGATCGGCTAGGAAGAGCTTTGCCGCAAGGTATCCTGCAATAGACCATGTTTGAAAAAATCGTGCCTGTTTTCCAATAAGCCTTGCTTGCGTTGTATCATAATACTCGGGCCACTTATCTTTTGATAACCGTCTCTCAGCTATCTGGACTGCCTTTAAAGCAATCTCTGGTCTATTCATCTTAATGCATGCAACAGTAAGCTGCGATATAAACATAGTCAATTAATCCACAGAATATGTGTCCAGTTCCATGTTTCAACTACCATTTCGGGGTACTGTAGGCTAGTATCAATCGGAAACTAGAACTTCAACTAATATCTCCAGTGATCAAAAATCCTGGTTGAGTATCACATCTGTTCTTTTTGGTAGCGAAAAATGGTTCCAGTCATACCATGATAAAAATGCAAAGTGTAATGCGAGGAATGGTAGATGATTCTGCAACTGACTAGTGCTAACAACCTCTCTAGACCCAAATTTACAGGGGAGGGATGGGAAATGTCCCATCTTTTAGGGCTTAAATGAGTGAATGAAAAATTTATAAGAGTAAACTAGCAACACAGTTTACATGGAAAATTTTAACACAACACCAAAATTTCAAGGGCAATCATCTCCTTGATAAGTCTCAAATCACAAGTTCAGTAATAATCAACATCATGGAAGAAGAGAAATTATATTTTATATTTCAAATGATGTGTGTGGAGTTGACTAACTGAAGATCGATTTTCTGCTTTGAGTCTAAGAACTGAACCCAATATTGATAATAGAAACCATAAAATATCAATAATAAACACTAACCTGCCAGAGCAAAGTTGGCCAAGAGCCTGCATTATGGTAGGACCAAGGACTGCATAAGAAAATAAAAGGTCAGGATAGCTGCAGAAAATAAGAAGAATATCATGCAGGATTTTTGTCAAGACATTACGTATTTTTGGGGTCACTGCCTGCTATAATACGCCATTCCTGGTCTTCAAGGGCAGGGTAGCATATCTTCAATGGCATGCCAGCCACTAACTCTGACCATTTTGCTTCAATTAGGTCTAAGATGGCATGTGATTGATCTGCAGTGGCCAGACTACATACAATAGACCATAGGTTCCCAAGAGAGAAAAAGCGGAAGTCCATGTGAGCAGGTTGTAGGTTTCCAATCAAATAACCTCCTTTTGCTGGCATGAATTCCACCAACCATGAGGGAATTTGATCAGGATAGATGTTAAATTTATTAACAGCATCATATGAATATTCCTCCGTTTTGTATCTGTAGATCTCATTGAGTTTTCTCATATCAATCCAGTAATATTCCCTTATGTGGAATGATAATGAAACAAGACGATTGTTAAGCGCTCTAATAAGATCAGCCGATCCATCTTCAGGAGCAAGCATCTCGCGTGCACATAGTAATGCTGAGTAAAACAACGCCTGCAGGACAATAAAAATTGATCATAGAAGATGTTAACTTCATGCACCAAACAAGCAGATGGCATTAAAGGGTTAGTTGAGTACTTATTTGGCTATATTTGATATCAGCTATTAACAAAAACCTGCCCAAATTGTCTACGTCCTTATACAAGGGTGAACACTTTCGAAGCATTGGCTGAGTAATAAATTCAATACTATAGAAAGGAGCTACTAACTTGAATCTCTAGAGGGTGGCCATGAATTCCCATACGACGATCTATCATACAGGAACCATCTGTCACCAGCAAAGTTGGAAACATATCGAACCCATCTGCAAGACACAGCTTTAGAATCATTTTGATTCCAGTTTGCACATCAACTCTCTCTTGCACAGACAAATCCCCAGAACATTTCCCATATGCTCGCAACAATATAATCCACCAAAGTCCTGGCAGCAGAATTATATACTGTTAATACTGATGCAGGACAGATAAAAGTTGAATAAATAAACTCTATGCGTGTACAAGTGTATGCAGGCACATGCATGCATGTGTTTGTGTGTGTGTGTGAATCATATCATGGTACAACTCACTAACCAGAATCAACTGGTGCCACACGACCAATGGCAGCTTCCCCAAAATCAGGATCTAAGACATCCTCAGTTGCAGAAACATCTCCATCAAGGGGAATAGTCCGCACTTTGAAACTAGCAGGCATCAATCCTTGACCAGGGCTATGACAATCCATGGTTTTCTCCCAACTCTGCCAGAATCTCACAATTAGCTTGACAAGCAAAAGTAGCATTCGGATAAATTATAGCATCATCAATACAGACCAAGACACTACCTGTAACTGAAGGGTGTAAAGAATGAAATTCCGTACAATATCATACTCTCCTTTCAAAAGAAATGCTATCCCAGAAGGTATGAAGTCACGGATAAAAACTTGATCATAGTTCAGGATACTACTAGTACTTGGATCATTTGCAGCAATTGTTCCAATTGGGTTATTGCAATAATAAACAATAGAGGCCCTCAGTAAATTCCATGCTTCATCCTCAATTGAATTCTCACTGACCTCGTGCAATGTTTCTTTTGCAAGTCCATCCGTAGTTGACTTTCCATTAGCTATTAAACTTCCATTTGTGTGTTCTAATGGCTTATCAATCTCAAGAGCTTCTCCTTGTGACTTACCGCCAGCGGAATTCCCACTAACAGACCCTGATGATCGTGTTTCAGTGCCCCAGGACCATGCATTGCTTTGATCCTCAGTTGCTGAGCTGCCAACACTGTCTATCCGTTGACAATTGCAAACAACTGGTTCTAATCCGCCACGATCAGTCATTCTGTGAAATTCACCATCTATAACCTGTAATGTACTTGTCTTCTTCGAAGTCAGGCATATTCTTGAACTACTTTTCCCTAGCACGTATACCGAAATTCTTTTTCTTCTGTTACATACATTGGATTTCTTGGACCTGGACAGTACAGAGTTAAGATCATAGGAACATGTCTCAAACTGGAAAAAACGAGGGCAAGTCCCCGATACGATTTGCCGAATAGGTACTGATGCCGCCATCTATTGAACTTAAATTATTCAGCACCTCAAAACTGCCTCCGGGATATGAAATTTAGGTATTCAGTTACAGCACCTATGCAAACCAGAAAACACTAAGCTCAAAACTTGTCCGTGAACCGTGATGCAAGCTTCCTAGCAATACAAAGTATAAAGTAAATGGAGACAAAACAAAGGACGAACACAAAGATTCCAATTCCGTTCAACACATAAATTTTCGTTTGGCCTGAAACACTATTTGGTTAACTTAGAAAGTTTTCGGATACAAGCTAATTATTCCACAGTTCACGGCAAAGGAAAAGAAAAACAGAGAGAGATCCAATCATCCAAGGTCGTACCTGTGATAAGGAATCACCAATTAATTCGCGGGCTAAAACGAGGAAAGCTATTTCATTTTTTCTTAATCACTTGCTTCGTTCCCAAATGGAAATCCAAAAGATCTAATATGATAAACCATCCATTCCCAGTCACGTGGAGGAGGTCTGCTTCTCTCCAGTAACCCTCCCCATGAAGCCAAAATGCACCGTTTTGCCTATGAAACAAAATCTGAGGGCCGGGGTTTCCATTTTCCAATCAGACTTAGCCGTGGGTTGCAAATTTGTTTGAGGGTGTGTTTGACTTAATTGTGAAAGGAAGAATTTTAATGGCGGGAGAGGGGTTAAAAAAATAGAAGAATTTTAATATTATCTCAAACGATTGATAAAAAAGAATACAAGGATAATATTTTAATATTATATTATTTAATTTAAGAGGAAAGTAAAAGAAAACATTATATGGTCAACTGTAAAATATAAAAGGGTATTTTTAAAAATATTAAAAAATATTATAAATATAATAAATAACCTCCCTAATTTTAGGGGAAAGGGGAGAGAAAACCTTAACCCTTCCTCAAAAAAATTTTGTGACGCCAAACACTCCTTCAGTTTCTCGTTCTTCTTCAGTTCTTCCTCCAGCAGCGATGTTGGCTTCTCTCCGAGGAGCAACGCGAGATATGGGGCGTGGAGGAATTTGTCAATGGTGGAAATCGATCGCTTCTCTTAATGGTAGGGATTGAAGGAATGAATGTTTTGAGCATTTTTTTTTGGGCTGCCCTCACCCTGCTGACCACTGCCAGTTTGTTATGTTAATTGAATGTCAGAATTGATATAACTTAATTTTGGGAAAATTATGCAGATTATAAATTATAAATTAATTGATATAATTATCTTTTATAGAAAATTATAATGATCTGACTTTGGGGTCATGATAATAGTCTCGGCTGCTTATTAGAGATCTTAAGTAATTATACGACTTTAAACAAATGACTTGCCGTGGAATTTCTAGTTCTTATTCTATCATTTGCATGCATGCCATGGATAATATAAATTTTTTTTGGGGCAGACAAAAGAAAATGTTCCAGAAGTTTCAATCCATCTCGATTAATGGATATAAGGTTCCTGAATAATATCATCACGAAACGGTTGAGATATTGCGCAAAACTCAGCAGTTGCTATCTATCAAGTTACATAGAAATGGCCCGTGTCAGTAAAAAAACAAGCAAAACTCCGGTGATGAATTTCTTGGAAAATTTACAAAGAATACATGGGGAGCGAGTATTTGAATCTAATTACAATTTAAATTCCCTGAGTCAATCTTCCCCCAAGAGAATAAACAAAGCTGGGGCAAACTTCATACATCATCCATGTGATGATCGTTGTCATTGTCACAGTCATAATATTCATCATCCCGCTGGATTTGCTTGTCTTGAGTGTGCTCTGAAAAGAGAGAATCGTCAATTAAATATAAAGTCTACAAGCTAAAATGGTTCCGTGCAACGTGAATGTCCAAAACTGACATGTTAATGCAGGCATTTGGGCAAAAGAATAATAAAAACTTCTATATTTTTTACTTACGATCAATGCGCTCATCAGGGTTTTGCTCGTCTTCATCGTAATCAGGAATGTACATGTCCGGAGGGACCTGTGACCCACAATGCGTTAGTCAGTTTTTTATGGAAAAGATTACCGATTATGCATTATCATATATCAGTTTATGGGTTCAAGTTGGTTTTTGATCATGATATCAATAAATAAATATATTAGATTCAAAATGTGGACTTCAAGTGTTTGCAATATATCCCTCACCCTCCCATATCAAATTATTTTCTAGTTATCACGACCTAAATAGCATCTTAAACACCCCGCCATGATAAAAAACGAGTGGTATGTTTAAAAAAGCCAAGACATGACCCACAACCACAAGAAATAACAATTTCGTTCTATAAAAGTTGCGGGTACTGGGAGCATTTCTAGTTGAGGGACACACTCACCTCCTGCATTTGTACACTTGGAGCATGTTGGATGTAACGGAGATTTTCCAAGACTTGCATTTTGATGGTGCTGAGATATGATTTACTATTTAAATTCTCCTGATCAATTTACAATAAGAAAAATGGTAAGTCGCCTTGGCAAGTATTGTATATTTGTATAAACATTCGGTGGCATAGTACAAGGTTCAGACTATATCATAGTAACGTGTATTTGGTCATATCAAGATTAATTGGAACCGCCAACCCTAACGGATCATGTCCTTTCAATCAAATTTTACAATAGACAAGATCCAGGTATAATACGAGATAATTGACAAAGTACATACTATGTGCCCAGTTTGAATCTTCAAGGAAAATTCAGGAGCAAAATATTTGATGTAATCATTCTCAGGGATCTCTGCAACACAGATTAGACAGGTACACAATGCTAATATCTTAAAAACAAGAAGTCATTTCCCAGAAACCATATTTTAGAAGTCAATGCTAACTAAAGCTGGCTTAACGTACCATTTGGAAGTTCTGTATCTAGAAGAACACCAGTCTCAACAGTCCAACACCGAGCTACATTCTCTTTCGTGTACCCCCCACCTCCAGTGACCTGTGATAGAATATTTATGTAAATCTAATGTATTTCATAGGTGAATAGATGCCAAGGATGAAGTTATATAAACCTACCAGTAAGGGCAAATTGAATTTCTTTACAAATCTAACACATTCAGCATGACCTATAAAAGAAAAAACAAAAGATAATCTTCAAATAAAGCTGAACCATCACTAATAGAAGTTGGGCAACGATTATGAAGGAGAGAGCACATAAAATATATATACAATCAGTAC
The DNA here is from genome assembly GCA_037074615.1 of Leucaena leucocephala. Taxonomy (NCBI): domain Eukaryota; kingdom Viridiplantae; phylum Streptophyta; class Magnoliopsida; order Fabales; family Fabaceae; genus Leucaena; species Leucaena leucocephala. The sequence continues at coordinate 2,014,566 of CM073546.1, read as the reverse complement.
AAGACATATACTAGGAGATAAGCACCATCAATGGAAAGATTGAAGCAACCCAGACGGTCTCCAGCAAGTGAATCTGCCCCACATTGGAGAACTATCACACCAGGTTGATATATTTCAACAACCTTGGAAATAATCTACAGCATAAAGTTTCAAACAGAAAGGTTCACACTGGGCAGCTTCAACCCAAAGGTAACAAGTTAACTATGACATTAGGCAGCTTCAGAATCAAACTTACATTCTTGAAAACCCGAATGAAGCTAGGATCATCTATTCCGTCTTTAAGGGGGACGTTAATGGCATAAAACTTGCCCTCTTTTTCTCCTATGTCCTTCAGTGCAGCAAAATCAGTTAAAATCATTTCAATCTATAGTGTAGCAGGTACGATTCAAAGAATGAAGAAAATTCAACTGGAGCAATTAATAATAAGATCCAGACAGTACTGACATTTTTTAACCAGACTAACAAAAGCATACAAACAGGAAGGTAAAAGAAATCACCTTGACATCACCAGTTCCCGGAAAGAACATATCTCCAAACTTGTGAAAACTAACGGTCATTACCCTGTCATGACAAACTTTACCATTTAAAGTAATTGAGATGTCCATGAGAAGTATGGAAAAATTATCTTCTCAGTATACATCAGGAAAGAAGTTCCCTCTACTGACTTCAAAACGTTTCACTTTTAATGTACCAAACATAGCCTACTATTGCAAAGCTGGAACCAAGGTGATGTAAAAATTCAATATGATTCAAGCACATTAGCATGATCTAGTTGGAACCACAATTTGATCAACAGTAACCTCAGGGTGGAAAACGTTGTTATACCTACAGTCTACAAGTATGCAAAGTTCATCATGAAACTAAAAGTTCCCTATTCTAAGCGAAACTTAGTGACTTCATAGAACAGTTTAAGATTTTAGAGGGAAAGGATTCCTGTCGATTCTAAGCGAAAGGGAACATAGTTGCTTGATGTTGATGTTGTATTTACAATTAGAACAAACTCAATCAACGAATTGAATCATATTGAAGATTTTACAACTCCTATCCAACTCCAGAATGTACAAGAAAATTTTACCTATCGGTGAAGTAAAAGGCTTCTTCTACTCCATCACCATGGTGGACGTCTATATCAATATATAAAACGCGAGCATGATATTTAAGAAGCTCCAAGATCCCTAAAACCAAGTCATTGATGTAACAAAATCCAGATGCCTCGCATTTCTTGGCATGGTGTAGTCCACCAGCCCAATTTATAGCAATGTCACAGAGTTGATTGTTTAATCGACGTGCAGCATCTGGAGGTAAATATTAATCAGTATATATGACAAATTGACCATCACGCATGAGAAAAATATAAGAGCATCCCATCGCAAACAAATTACCTACGGTTCCACCCGCATAAATCTGACAAAATTCAAATAAGTTGTCAAATACAGGGCAATCTTCTCCAAGATTATCTGGCAGAGATGAAAACAAAATACAGAGGAACTTTAATGTAGGCATGAAATTGAAGTTATACATCATAAAACTTCACTTTTTGTGCATTGACTAGTATTAATTCTCTCTCTCTCTAAATTATATTTCTCTTTCTGATGCAAAGAAAATGCGCATGGCAAGAAAACTTTCAATGTTTCTGACTTAACAGATAATTAGATTTTTAAAGCATATAAGAACAAGAGTCATTTAAAGAGAGAAAGATAGGAATACATTCTGCCAATTCATTCGAGAACAAGTGCTGAGTGTCAGGTGTAATCCTGTGCAAAAACTCAACATAATCAGCTGAATGAAACTGGGCAAGCTCTACAGGATAAGCCTTGTGCGGACGCTGCATCACGCAAAATAAATTAACCAGAATAAAATTACTGGTATGATGGCCAGCTAAAGTGTTAAACCACAAACATGAGGAGAGAAAAAATGTAATGCCAACTAATATGACTAACAAAAATTTCCATCTTCTTGTGAAGTTCGTATGAGAGGACAAGATGATGAGTCATGCAAAGACGGTGAGGCTTCATTGGATGGTTTGGCCCAAAGTAAACGCTGCCCACATCACCTGGAATATCAAGTTTTAAGCAAATATTCAATATGAAAACATATACAGGATCAAGGTATAGCAAGTATCGGCAAAAATGAGTATATAACTCATCATAGAACTTCAGCGCTAGTAATGTTAAATTCATCACTGCATGCAATCAAATTGAGTACTGCCAATATGGAAGATAAACAACTCTGAAATTCTCCAAATTTCAAAAACCGAAAAACAAATTTGCCCAGGCAAACTGTGTTATATGTTTAGCTGAGTAAACACTGAAATAAATGTTCCATAAAAGTTGTTATTATCAGTTCCCTTGCTCAATGATCAATATTTTTTTCAGAAAATAAACTACAAGAACCATGGGATCAGAATTAGGGTTTCCGTAAGCATAAAGGAACTGAACTGGGGTGAGAAAAACATATAAAGGAGATAAACACGAAGAAGTTGAACGACTACGATTCTTAGAAGATAATTCAGCGGAAAATTGATCGTCTATTATTCATAGGTTATGTATATAGAACGAATGAAAGCAGAGAGAAATATGCACCATCATAGAAGTAAGAGATCCTGTCCTTGGAGCGCATTGTCACGGAAAGTATATAAGTTACTGCAGGGATATCGAAGAAGAATATGCCTACAATACTGGCAACGCCATGGCCGATCACCACAGAACTGTGCTGCCCCTAGTCCACACCTGCTTGTAATTCTCACAGCTTAATCGCCGTCTGTTCGCCCTGCGACAACGACGATCTTGCGAGTTGCAAAGAGACTAAACTGTCTTTCTTGGCATAAACTTTGGTCTATAAACGCAACGTCGTTTCCGACTTTCTTGGCAAAAGCCAAAAAAAAAAACAAAAAGAACGCAGCGTCGTTTGCAGTACGAGCAAGCTCTGCGTCGTCGCTTCGCCTCAGATGATGTAGCTATCTTCTAAAGGCAGCTATGCGAATTTTAGTTATTTGGTCTTATAAAAAAAAATAAAGAAATGTATATTTCAATCTTTAATTGAAATTTTATTTTTATTTAATTTTTTCCAAGTATGGTATAAATATTCAGAAAATTAAAAGAACTTTTTGTATATTTAAAGATATTATTTTAATGAATAATATTAAAAAAAATCAATTTTATCAATAAATAATAAATAAAAATTAATATCATAAAGAATTTTGGTTTAAAGAAAGTTCTTATTGTTTTACTCAGAATTATTTAGTTAGGGGTATAATACCATTCATGTATATTTTTTTAATTCTGTAATCCTCCAATGTAATTAAATAAGATCTCTGTGGTCCTTCATAATCAATATTGAATTGTAGAGATCCTTCAGTATAATTTTTATCTCCAATCAATCCCAATGAAATGACGCTATGAAGAATTAGAAATCCGTCCCTTCTCTATTTTCTGCCTCGCAAATCGACAACAACAGGCTATAAGAAGTCCATTGCCTACCTTCAAAGTAAGCTTCTCTTTGTGTTTATCGATACATCCAGAATGCAATTTCCTAATCTCTTCACTGCACTTTTTCCTTTTCCTTTCGGTTTTAAAGCCAAGAAAAATATATCTTACGATGATTTGTGTTTTTCATCAGTGATCTATATCGTCTGCCTTGCACTTTCTGATCTTGATCAATTTGATTTGCTTGATATCTCGTGTTTAAATGTAATCTCTTCCGTTGATTTTTCGAATCGGTCCGTCAACGGGGTCGTGATCGATCTGATTTTTAGGATGGTGCATTGTTAAATTAAGTTGGCTTCTTCTCTAAAATGAAGCACCGTGATTTGAGTCTATTACGAATTGGCCGTACCTGCATCTGTTGTTTAACCTAAACAGGCACATTATTATATGCATACAAAATTTTGCATTGATGACATATTTTAATGCATTGAAAATTAGTGATTTGTAAGAGTGGCACTTTTGATTTACGCAAACTGGATAGTTAAGTTGAATATATGATCTGGGATTTCTTGGTTTGGATCAACATATATTTCTTGGTTTAGTTATGTATGTTTCACTTGCATGGCATGACATGTTCTGTTGGTGTTGAGTTTTCCACCATTGATGATATAATATGTGAAGCAGGATGTCAGAAATACTCTTCAGACCAAGAGAGAAGTTTATTGAGAGGCAAAAATATTTCCAGTGTCCACAAATACACCCGCCTGAAAGGACCAAATGATAAGATCACCTCTGTGGCAATCCCACTTGCCCTGGCAGCATCTTCAATTTTCCTAGGTATCCACCATTAGTTGTTGTGGTAACTAGGATTTGAAGGAACTTAATTAGGTATGCACCATGGCCACTTGGTTCGAGTGGTACTTGCCTTAATCTATATGCAATTAATCAAATTGCAATGTAACTTCAAGGGATCCGATGTGTGATTAGACATTATAACAAGTTCCAATTTTGGTTATTGTATGCTGCTATACGAATAATCAACTGAGATTTAAGATCAAATTAACTCAGGAATGCATAATCAATAATGGAAATCCAGGGCTCCTAATAAAAGTTGATCTAGTTGATAAGTATTAGTCTGTAACCCATTAAGTTATGGATTCAAATGCTAGTGGCCATGTGATGACTTTATTAATGGATTCTGTAAGTATTTTTTTGAATTTAAAGGCAAAAGTAAGCTGTCTGACCCAATTCATCATAAATTTATAGTCCAAAAATTTGAAGATGCAGCTTTATATATATCAGAGGAACTAAGCAATAAAATAGATAAATTAACCATCAATAAGACGGTAATTATACTAACAGAATCAGTTTCTATGATATTGTGGCGTATACAGTTTTGTAATACCTTTGTGATATTAATCCTGCTTCATAATCAAAGGATGCTGACCACCACCACGAGTGTGGGTGAGACATCTAGCAGAGCTTGCTTTTGGTATGAGGGATTTAGAGGGGAAGAGAGGCTAGGGATTTTTTTTTAATTGGATTTGAAAAAAATTAGAGAAGTAGGATTAAAAGTTTTAATTAAATTTTATAATCTCACTTCTCCAATTTTTATTAAATCTAATTCTGAAAAATTTCACCTCCCCTACCTTCCAAATCCGCTGTACCAAACAGTTCCTTAAAGTCTTAAATATCGTGGAATCTGTTGGTTCTGTTACCAAGTTCAAATTGATCAATACTCAAAACCAAAAGTCCTATGAAAATTTTTAATTATTAGATTCCGTTTTAATTGACATCAATGGCTCAAACTAGCAAAAATATCTATATACTGATGATTTGTAGATTAATTGGTTTAGTTAATTAATTTCAGCTCATAATATTCCTCTAATAAATTAATTATAGTATATATTGTTAAGTATCATTATATTATATACTATCTTCAATTCTAATTATAAAAACTAATTAATATTTTAAAAAAAATTAAAAAAATAAAATTAATTAATTAATTATGACGAAATACAATTTCTTAAAATGAATTCATATTATATACACTTCCTAAATTTATCCAAATTATTAATTAATTTTTATTAGTTATAATTAACTGATTTATTTAGTTTTCTAAATCTATCTAAATAAATTAATTAGCTCTTATAATTAGGATTGAAATAATATCAATTTATAAATCAAACAAATTAATTTAGAGAAAAAAGATAAATATAAATATTTTAAAATAATTTTTTTAATTTTTTTAATTTTTCTAAATTAGTTAACTCATATAGTATACACACACACATATATATATATATAGACACAGGAACACGGTATATATATATCGATGAAGTGTACACGAGTAAGATCGTAGAGCTTGCGGTGTGAAAATATTAAGTTGAGAGAAAAGATGGAGGGGGAACCAAAAAAGATCGAAGAAGGAAGAAGAAGAAGAAGAAGAAATGAGGAAGTGAGGAATTGAGGATGAAGCCTTTATAATTAAGTAACACGGTTTATTATTTAATTTTAATTTTAACCATGTAATGCACAGGAGCTTATTATATCTTTCTGTAAAGTAAAAAACAATTCAGTTTTATTTTAAATTACAATACTCATAATACTCAGTTTCTTTCTTTTGACCATTGAATACTCAGTTTCATTTCAAGTTTTGAACACATATACGTACATATGTACGTGTGGCCCTTTGTAGATCCCCGCTCTTTGTATATTTGTGTAAATAATATATAATCTTGATAATCATATTTACAAATTAAAGGTATTAACTATTATACACGAGCTTCAGATTTTAAAATAAAAACAAGCATATACTCGTTAATTTCAATAAGCTCGTGGTCCTTACCTTATCTTGTCAACCTTTAGAAATGTTGTCTTGCTTTCCCACTGAATATATGTGATTGTATGTGTAGATACATTCTTGTGAGCAAGTGATTTAAATTTGTCCGTTTACATGTCTTGCGGTCCTACTTACTACTAGTTAGTATTCCCACGTGCTTTTTATGTTTTTTCCCCTGATCATTAAATTGGCTAGCTATATGTATATATTTGTGTGTATTATTAAGATATTTATATGGACTCTGTCCTTTTCACCAAAGAGGGCGTGTCGCACGCTGATCCTTGTGGTAGGTGTATATATATTTCCCTCACTCTTCTACGGTTTCCACCCAACTAAGCAAACCCTTCAAACAATTAATTACAAACCTCTTTTTAATTTGGCCTCTCTTTGCTCTCTCTTGTCATGGACTTTGAGAATGGATCATCTTCTCCATGCTCAACAAAGAACCCTAATTCAGCTCCTGCATCTCACAAAAGTAAAGCAGGAAGAAAGAAATTTCAGGAGACTCGACATCCGCTCTTTCGAGGTGTCCGGCGAAGGAACGGTAACCGGTGGGTTTGTGAAGTCCGGGAACCGAACAAGAAGTCCAGGATTTGGCTCGGCACTTATCCTAATCCAGAAATGGCGGCTAGGGCACATGACGTGGCTGCCCTAGCTCTCCGAGGCAGCTCGGCTGCTCTCAATTTCCCTGACTCGGCTTGGCTCCTCCCGGCGGCCACCTCATCCTCCGCCCAAGACATCAGAGCAGCCGCGGCCGAAGCCGCCCACTCTTTCAGACCTACCGCTTCTTCTTCCTCAGTTGAAGTAGACAAGGAAAAGAACAACGAAGTTGATGACTGTAGAAGGTCGTTCTTGGACGAGGAGGCATTGTATAATATGCCGAGTCTGTTAGATCACATGGCCGAGGGTTTACTTCTCAGCCCCCCTTCTATCTGCTGGAGGGCCTTAGGTTTAGGTTTCGACGATGAGTACTCCACTTGTCATCCAATAGACTTGACTTTATGGCGACACGACTGAATCTCAAATATTCATTTATATATTACTTTTTTTAGTTTTATATATAAAATATCGTTTGTAATGCAAATTTAGGGATGGAGGGAATATACTTTTTTATAAGTATAATTATTATTTTAGTTAAGATAATTATATTCAGGATACTATCATATATTAAATATAAATATTTTTAATTTTTAATAAGAATTTAAACCTTCATTTATTATATTGTGAAGGAGTATATCCCATTCCGCTATATATCCAACCCTGTCGGTATTTAGATAGTATATTTTAAAATGAATAAGAGTTAACAATATAAAAATGGGAGGGACCGGGCGATGCAGATACCTCTTGCAGTGTCATAGTTTTTAGGGCCATTTGGTATATATGTGAGAAATGCCAAGTCCGAGGTTAAAATTGTAACTAACATTGCGGTTGATGCTGAATTCAAAGAGATATGTAGTTGACGAGACGAGGAGTGAACAAGAAGACAGTTAAAAGTTGAAGGGAAATTGTTCCTTTTTAACGTAGAGAACTAAGACAGTTTATTATACATATATCATGAGGGTCTCCAGAATCATGTGATTATTTATTATAGTAATTGATATATATATATATATACACACACACACACACACATGAGAGCCTATGTAGTTTGAACAAAGATGACTGCACATGGAAGCTTACTAGCTGTTTGTAGTAAGGGCACAGTAGTGGACCCTGCATTAATTACTCTTTCGTAAATATATATTTATGGTCATATATGCATGTCCTCTCATTTTGATCTGACAAGTAATATTGAGATGCATGCATTATTTTCGTAAAAAACAAAAGGGAAAAAAAAGGATGGAGTATTGACAAATTAAGGAAGCAGATTAATCGTAATCTATAATTAGTTCTGCATTTTAAGTCTCCATTTGAGAGTTGACGCGTCTTAATAGCTCTACATTATAGTATTCACTTAACCTTTTACTGGTCAGAAACTTCCGTAAATAATCCTCTTGACTCTCAATAAAAGTATCACTATAAACGAGTACAAATCTTTAAAAGATCATCCCCAAAAGTTAAAGTCAGTTATTAGAGACTTAAGAGTTGCAAAACCCAAATCCTCATAATATCCCTCTTCCTCTTTTAAGTTATCCTGAGAATGAGAATGTGGGACTCTCATGACCCTAAATTCTAAAACATTTTCCCACATTTTCACGTTCAATTCATGGGAAAATGTTGACGATGGTCCCTGTTCTAGTGACGATAATGATGGAACAAATATTCATCATTTGCGAGCATCAAAATGATTCTTAAATCTTATATTGCCTTTTATTTTAACTATTATTTTTATTTAATCGTGAAGGCTTATTTAATTTTGTCGTCTTTAACTCCAAATTAAAATGTGGACGTTTGGTATTTTTCAAACAGAAGGATCGAGGAGGAGACAAAATTGGAACTGTGATGGATTAATTTGTATTGTGTAGTAGCACTTTATACTGCATATTTTTTTACTATAAGAATAGTATTAAAAAATTCACTAAAAAATAAATAAAAACATTATTTTGTCTCAAATAACAATAGTGCCTAAAAAATCCTTATATTTTAAAAGCTTTACATTCATATGATCTGACTTGATTCAATCAGGATCACTTTTATAGGATTCATTATACACACACACACATACACAACTTCTTGGAATTCAATTGGTATCAGAGAGAAAAGTCGTTATAAGAAAAAACCCTCAAACATAAAAAATTTTTAATTCAAAACCCTAAATTGTAATTTTCCTAATGCACTTCTCAAGTTTGTATTCCTTGAATCATTCAAATTAAAGCAATTGTCTGATGCATATCAATCAACTCCTTTTAGCCAATTCTTGCATATGGTTCATGGATGCAAAATTGGGAAAAAGTAACTTGCGCATTATCCATTCATTAGAGAGTGTTTATATATATCAATAAGCTATTAACAAGTTGTTAGTTGAAATAGTGATTAACGATCTCGTTGTAATAAGGAGAATAATACTTAACCTAAAAAGTCGCCCTTGTGCTTTATTTGACTTATCTTGCGTTCACATATTGAAACCACACTCTCCTCTTTTGTAAGTTTCCCTCTCTCTAAAAACAATGTAGTAATCCAAAGATTGGAACACGAATTTATATTTTTTGCTTTCCCTTTTTCCGCCACTCGTATGCAACAAATCTTACAGAAAAACAGATGAATAAAAGCAAAAAAGCTCTATAAAGTGCAAGGCTCAAATCTTTTTCTTTACGTGTGTTTCTAACTCTAGTTCTTACGTTTTTTTCCCTGCCTGTCACAGTGGCGTAAGTAGGGTAAATGTACAATATTTGCAGTGAGAAGGAATATGGTGAAGTAATAATAGTTGAATGAAGAAAGGGAGAAGGATACACACACTAATACCACTGTTGAAGGTGGGTTCGTATCTGATGATGTTTGTGGTCACATCTTTATCCTCACGTACACTTCAAAGCCTATCTGTCAGAAATGAGACAAAGATAGCCTTCAATTATTGATGTCAAGCCCCATAAATCTGCTTCACCCTAGCTACCAAGGTGAAAAATAAAATTCTCAAACTTACTATTTGCTATATCTCTGAACTACTCTCTTACTTGCACACTTTGTCTTTGATCTGAGCAAAACTCAAATTCAAATATATCAACTCAGATTTTTAATATATCTCCCTGCTTCAAAATCTTCTGAAACTTACTTCAAAGAAAGTTCACTGGACTGGCTCATCGAGATCGAGGCCTTTGAATCTTGAAAATAACACTTTCAAGGAGGATCTAGCTACCTAGAGCTAATCAACTGGCCAGAATTCAGATTCGGATGCTAAAGAAAAATTGAAAAATTACTATGGAGTCCTATATAAGTAATTTAATTACTAATAATTTTTTTAATTGTCAATATATTATAATATTTTGTTATCTCATGAACTAGATCTTGTTATTATTATGTGGTTAATTTTTTGTGGTATTTTTGAATGGTTAACTGCTGGTTAATTTTTCCAAGAAAATTTCACACCTAGTGGGCTCCACCTCTTCCTTCATCCTCGGTTCTGGCATTATAGTAAATCAGCAAGTTTTACTGTTATTACCTGCCATATCAGGACTAGGGTTATGTCATGCAGTGTTGCAGAAGATGAAAAATAGGAAAATTCAACGAAGGAAACAGGTCTGTTTCTCCTCTGCAGATTAATTAAAAGTCGTATCTCTATCCAGAAAATACGTTAATTAAATTTAAATGTGATGATCTATATGGGAAGGGAGTAAATATTTACTCGAGCCAATTATTACACTAATTGATTGGACGCATCATTAAATGATTGAAATCCTGATAAGAAATAATAAGAGAAATTTCAAACTGGGAAGAAGAAAAGTTTAAGACAATTCCAAAATCACAAAGTCATCTTGTCCGATATATAAGAGTGATTAGGACGGATTACCTATTGGTCCACACTATTTCAACACATTATATGACGCAACATTTCACTTACCACCTCTCTAATCTCTTTCGACCAAATTAAAAAACATGTTTTGGAAATTTAGACTTGACCAAGAATACGGATTAACTCGGAATGAATCAGATAGAGTGACCTCCATGTGCTCTTGTTATGAAAACAAGTCCAAATAAGAGCTCAATCCCAAAAGACACTTCACTCGGCCTCTTGTCAGTTTGAATCCTCCATAGAGAATATCAACCTCAATGAAAGCACATTTATTACAAGCATAAATTCTTAAAACACACACACACACACACACGCCAAAGACTAATCGTTGGAGTTTGGGAGCTCAAAGCTTTATATTTATAAAACTCCAATTTTAAGGTAGCTCTCTCAATGTGGACTCACAACAGTTCTATGAAAGATGGCTTTGAGCTAAATGTACAAGAGACTGTAAAATGCTGGAAACTATAACACCTACTTACCATATTTATATAAACCGTTGGAAAGGGTTGGTTTCCTTCAATTGTACGTACCCCTATCATGAGGCTAAAGTCACTTACCCTTCTTCTAAGATTCCTAGCTAGCTTCCATGTCCTAATAACCTTGGTGCTGTACATGGCGAGGACATGGAGGAAAATGTCCATAAGCTCCCACGCTATCACAAGCTTTTCTGCACATCTCACTAAAAATTAAATTAAAAAAGCACCCACTGACTCATGGAACACAAAATTTCAAAAAGTGTTTTCCTTTTTTCTTTTCTGCCCCCTTTTATAAAGCAGGTTTTAGTGACTAAAATTATATAGGCATAAAAAATTTGATCATGGAACAAAGTAGAAAGCAAGGTTGGTCAGAAGGCGAAAAATCATGGTAGACTGTTTCTGAAGGGAGGCCAACCCATAAACCCAAACTTGCAGGGGAAAATGACAGACACCAGGAGACCCCATTCATGTGCTGCGACAATGACACAAGACAAGTTTTACTGTGGGATAGATCCACGAGGTTCCCCACCAGTTAAAAAAGCTTGTACCTTCCTCAGAGATTTAGATGTGAATAATTCTGTCCCTTCAAACTTCTGGTAAAAATAAAAATCTCTATTTGAGATATTAATGTACTTATATACTTATTATAAAATATATTTAATTAATTTAATTAGATTAAAAAAATTAAATAAATTAATTAGTATAATATAATTTTTTTTAAAATATCCTAATCATTCTTTTAACTCTTTCCTATTTTCTTATTTGATTATTATTGAGATGATATCAATAGGATAATTTAGAGAGAAGTTAATAGATATTAAAAATATATCTTATATTTAAGATAAATATTAACTTTTTAATTAAATCATATATTAAAAATTGATAAAGTCTAAAGAAGTTAAATAAATTATTTTAAAATATTTACATTTATTTTTTTCCTAAATTAATTTTTCTATATTATAAATTGATATATAATCCAATAATACTTAACATATATTATAATTAAATTATTTATTTAATTTTATTAATCTTTTTAAATTAATCAACTATTCCTGAGCTTCAACCTCATTTACATTTGACTGGAACAGGACTTGAAACACGCGGTTAAACATGAAATATACTGTGTACGTATAATTTTAAAGTGTCAAGCGTATCTGATATGACAACCGACAGATAGGGACTGTGAGGTTTGACGTGCAAGTTGTGCATATTACATACACAAGCGTTTTTGTGCATTATATATTTGAGTGGGCAGCGACAAGATTTGATCCAGGCTTTGATCCATAATAATAATGAGTGAAGAAGCCATAGCCATAGCCATGGGAGAGTTTAAGCACTTTGTGATTGTTAAGTTCAAGGAAGGTGTTGCCGTTGAAGATCTCATCAAAGGCATGGAGAAGATGGTCTCTCAGATTGATTCCGTCAAACACTTTCAATGGTAAGCTAAGCATAACATGAGATCCTTTTCCCTTTGATTCTCTTTATCATAGTTCTTATACACACACACACACACTTGGTATCCACAGGGGACAGGACACTGAGAGCCCAGAGATGTTAAGACAGGGTTACACTCATGCCTTCTTGATGACATTCAATAGTAAGGAAGATTTTGTTGCATTTCAAGGTCACCCAAATCATGTGGAATTCTCAGCAACATTTTCTACTGCTATTGAGAAGCTTGTTCTTCTGGATTTCCCAACCACTCTTGTTAAGCTGCCGCCACCACCAGCAGCTACCACAGCATGATGATCTTGAAGATGATGAAGCAGTAAAGATTCCATCTTTTAAGAAAACTGTGTTTTTAGTATACGTAAAATTTATGGAGTTGTTTTGTTTCTTTGTGCCTGTCGATCAGTTCTCAAGTGTTTTTTTTTATTGTAATGAAACCATGAGGTCTTTTGTTCTCCCTTCTTACTAATAGATCATGGATTTGCTGTTGTGTAATATCAATGACCTGAAAAAGCTGGTAGCTTGAAAATGTAACTTTAGTAATGAGAATCCATAGTGCAACTGAATCTCACATGGATCAGAAAAATATAATAATAAGAAATAGTGAGAGAAACAAAGGAAAAGAGAAGGAATCTAATGCCCAAAAGTAAGGTTCCATTTCAAAGGGACATGGCACAATCACATAATCACAGATTCCTCAAAGCAATATAACCTTTCGTATAAAGATCAATCTAGAGACACATGGGCTCAACTTGAAAATCATAAAGAAACTGTGGATTAATTCTTGAAGACCCTGCTCTGTCTTCCTGAAAGGAAAAAACCCAAACAAGATTCGAGATTTGAGATTTCAACACAGGAAAGTGCAGAACATGAAGAAATTCGATATTCTACATTCTGTTCTCTTGTTCAAACTCATGCTAGAGGTTGCAAATCCCAACACAATCATACAACCTACTGCGGTGAGATCATGAACCAAACATCATCTTCATCTTCATCGTCGTCTATATTGAATAACACGAACCTATGCAGATCACAGAACCTTTACTTCAGAACATCTCTGGGTCTTTTCAAAGTCACTTCCCTAGATTATAACACTAGAACATTAACAATATCACGTTCTTCTTCTTCTTCTTCCTCTCTCCAATTTGTTTCTCCTCTGGCTGTCACTGCTGGTTTTCCTTCTCCTCCAGAATCTGATTCCCTTCTTCTCTTCAACTGTTCCACCAGAAGAAGAAATAGGAACCCCATTTCGCCGTTCTTGCATAATTGCGGAGAATTAAAATATTCATTCATCTAGGCCTTATGAATGTTTAGTTAGTTGCTAAGGACGTTCACAAAATTGACAAGGGGTTTCATCCTAGGCATTTGAACTGCTCAAGCCTCAAATTACATGTGAGTCCATAAGAGTTCTTCATCAGATTTTAGCAAGTGCTTCGGAGCATATGAGGATTTCTTTCGACATTCCAGATCATGTCCCAGATCTGTGTAAGGAGTGTGAGAAGCCTCATGGGAACTGTGGAGCTGGGTTGAAGTGTCTATGCCACGCTAAAGAATGCAGTAAGTGCATTAGATTTAATTAATGTGCAGAAAAGACAAAGATTTGTTACTCTCTTTAGTTTTGATTTTGATGATTTTATTCCCTCTCTTTTGTTGCAGAAGACGAGATCCTGTCCTCCGGTGGGTCCATAAACTCCATCGGTAAGGTCTTGCTTTCTCTGCTTTCTATTATTAGCAAGCTAGTTTTTGTATTGGAAATATAAGCAAGGGTATCAAAAGATGAGTTCTTATGATAAGGTCAGAGAAGAAATTAAATTAGAAATTGAAATGTTACATGTTTTAGGTCTGCAAGAATGAAGATGAGTGTATGCATTTTACAATGGGATAGTTCATAATATGTGCATGGTTTATATAAGATACTCCCTATGCTCTCTCTCCGTTTCTAAAATATATAAACTAATTAAAAAAATTATTTTAACTTTAAATATAATATTTTAATTTATTTTATCTCATAAATTTATAATATTTTTACTAAAACAATCCTATTGATTAATATACTAAAAATATTTTCATTAATTAGGGCAGTTTTCAATTCATATATTAAAACATATATTTATTAATAATAATTAATTTAACTATTTTTTTTATTATCAATCAATTAGTTATCTAACATTTATTCATTGGTACTGCAAGAAATGTTAAAAAAAATAACACGATTGACAAACAAGCGGCATGTTTTGGGACACAATAAATAATGTATTTTATTATATACGATGAGTTTATAATAAGTATTCAATGATGAAGTGATAAATATACCATTTAATTTAATTTGTCTAAAATAAATATACACATGTATAAAATAACAATTATTTTATAATACATGAAAATAAAAAGAGAAAAAAGAAGAGGTGGAATACAGAACATATTATTTGGAACGCAATATAACAATTTAACTGTTTTTTTAATAATTTTTTTTAAAAAATAACTTTACTAACAATTTAAAAATAAAAAAAAAACTTTATTTTTTATAGATAATACTATTATTAAATAAAATATATCATCTATTATTTTTAAATATAAATTTAAATATCTAAAAATTAATCACAATTAATTTCATAGAATGTTTGGATGCATATCTTCGGGCCCACCAAATATTGAGGGTACATATTTGTGTATTCATTAATTCGGCTGTGGTCACGTCACATGGATTACAGATAATTTCATACACAACTTGGACCAAGTTGCACGTATGCTCTTGAACATTTTTTTCCATATTATATATTGATATAATTAAACATGTGCCCATTCATTTTTTTTAAATAAATAATGGATGATGATATAATAAAGATAAGGTCCAATTATCCATAATAACTATAGAAAAAGATAAGTAACCTTAAGGTATATTTGGTACAATGAAAATGTAATCTTTCACCTCATTTGGTCAATATAAATTATTTTTATTTTTACTTATAATATTTTTTATCATTTTAATTTTATCAAAAAAATAAAAAAAATGAGATGATTAATGTGAAAGTGAAATATATTATATTATTTTATTCTAAGTTATAAAATTATTGAATAACTTTAACCCTTTTAAAATTATAAAAAAAATATTTTAAATCATTTTATCCTAAATTATAAAAAAAATATACATCAATTTTATCCTAAATTATAAAAAAATATACATCAATTTTATATTTATTTTTATCATACTAAATAAATTTTTAAAGTTTATTTTAAATCTAATTTTATTTCTATTTTTATAAAAAAAAATTATTATATTCTACCAAATATACTATAATATGTGTGTTAAGAAGAAGATAGTAAAAAATTATTTAAAATTATTTGTTGTGTGTGAAAAGATGAACATATAGTTTTTAATCTTATAAAGAGACGCAGATAGGAACTAAAAATCTATTGGTGAATGACATGTTGAAGGAGCATATAATTAGGACCAAAACGCAACGTGTCAGCATCATGTATGGCAATATTATAAAGTCCTGAATTCATGTGTTTCCTCAACTTGAAGACTTAATCACCAGTCCTAAACCTAACTTGGAAGCATTTTCTTGGCCTACTCATTAGAGACACAGTACAGCAATGGAGGAAACCCAAACTAGTAGACTTAGATCAACGTTATTGATTTTATTTCTA
This sequence comes from Leucaena leucocephala, assembly GCA_037074615.1. Taxonomy (NCBI): domain Eukaryota; kingdom Viridiplantae; phylum Streptophyta; class Magnoliopsida; order Fabales; family Fabaceae; genus Leucaena; species Leucaena leucocephala. The sequence continues at coordinate 1,998,276 of CM073546.1, read as the reverse complement.
AGTACGATGAATGTGCTAAAACCCCCATCTTAGCACACTCAATTCTTCACAACATGCAGATTTTTTGTCGGAGAAGTAAGAGCTCAACACCTTTTATTTAATTATTATTCAAAAAAAAAAAGTGAGGCAAGTCCTTAAGTCTCAAATATTGTCATGATTACTTGGCCAGTATTTAAAAAAATACTTATAAATTATTCTTTTAGTATTAACAAATTATTAGTTAAAATAATATAATTTCAATCTCATAATGAGAATAATATAAATTTAAATGTTGCCAAGCATATTTATTGAAAAAAAAATACGCTCTAAATATTTAAAAAATAATTAGGACCCAGTTCCAGAATTCTAAATTCTAAAAATTCTATTAAGAGCATGCATAATATTTATAAGATTTTAAGAAAAAAATAAAAATTTTAAGTGTAGCCGGTCCTAATTTCTTTTATTACGATTCAATTTTAAATACTTATGTATAAAAACATGTAAGCTTGAGATTTCATCCAAATATGACACGCAGCACTCCCTCTCTACGCCAATTGCCCATAAAATTCTACTGCTTAAAAAGATTGAATATTTAAATTATAATAAGAAAAATTGATGAAAAAATCATATTTAAAAATTTTATTAAGTAGAAGGATTTGAGTTGTGATGGTACTGATATTGTAAAAAAAAAATCATAATAGCAATCCTTTCTATCTATAAAGACATATCAACTTCTTACTTTTTACCTATTTTCCTATTATAATAGTACCAAGGTATTTTTACCATGAAGGAGGAAGTGGATTATTAATGAATGTTGATTGGGAGAGGAATGGAGGGGGCCATAGACAGAGAGGAGTGTCATAGAAACATGTCAAGGCATCTCACAACATAGAATAGACCACCTCTGTGCCCATTAAAGACAAACCCTCCTCCATTTCATTTCCTTCCATCTTCATCACTCTTTACAGACTCCCGAGATTGATCACCCTCCTCAAAATCACACCTTGTCGTGTTCTTGTCTCCATCACTCGGGGGGGGGGGGGGGGGACAGAACAAGTTTTCTCGGCAAGATATACTACACTCATGAAATGCATCTTCAGACATGTTCCTGTCTCAATCCCAAGAAAACACTCTTGGTGATTCTAAAAGATCAAAATTTTTCAAACAATTTCGGCATTTTCTTATTCGTGTCCCTGTTTAGGAAGAAAAATAACCCAGAGGAACAGAGAGAGTGCTTAAAATAGCTCGTTTTGTCTGTTTGAATTCAGATTATTTTCTTTTTCTTTTGAGGATAAACAATCAATAGAAGAGCTAAAAATCAAGAAGGAAGAATGAAGAAACAGAAAAAACAAGAGATTAGATTTTGATCTGTTTTTCGAAAAGAACAAGCAGAAGGCCAAATTTTGCCCTCATGTAGGGGTCTTACAGGCATATATCAACAAGGAGAAATCAACTCTGTCTTTCTCTTTCTGAACATTCTTCTCCTCCAGCCACAATCTGCTATCCAACGCACTCCTGGTTCTGAACATGAATACAGAACGCCCAGAAGAAGAAGAAGAAGATGGTGATGAAGTGAAAAACCAGTCATGAACATCCCAAAGCAAATCCACTAGCAACCCATCAATGAAAATCGTCTGGTTTCCCCTGAAATTCCATTGTAGCCTCTTCACTTTTATCACTGTCTTCTTATCAATGCAAACCGTTAGAACTGGACCCTTCACATTCTTCAACCCTTCGTTCTCTCCACTGCATCTTATGAAAATCTCGTGAGAATCCCCAGTTTCGCAGAACTGAGTCCTCGTTGTGTAAAGGGTATTCCCTGAACAATGCTCTCGACGAGAAATCAATGAGGATTTGGCCATTGGAGTACTGGCTTTGAACATCTTAGCCACAATTTCTTCGGCCATGTCACCCAGAATTAGAGCTACTTCTGAATCAACGAGGATTACAAGATAATAGCCATCAAGAGGTTCTGGAGCAGAATTGTACTTGGCATTTGAAAGATCCCAGAATAGCTTGATCCTTGAGTCTCCAGATTCCAGAATTTTGCTGCTTTTCTTCTTCCTGAAGAACCTCGAATTCGTGTTGAGTCTGAAAATTGCTGTCGTGGGGTCTTCATCGTTGAGGTTAACAGAGAAACCTTGATTCGAATGGTTTTTAATCCAAGTGATTGTGATTAAAAGCTGCTCTTGCGTACGGAGGATGATTTTGTAGACGCAAGAAACTGAGTTTTGGATCGAAGGTATGAGACTGGGAGAGATGCAAGAGTTGTTTGAGAAGGTAGAACATGAAGAATAAGGAGATACATTGACAGCATTCTCGCTGAAACAAGAGATTACGTCTCTCATTTCTGCAGAAGTAGTGAAGATCGAAACTTTAGCAGAAATCCACAAATAAAAAGGAAAAAGAAAAATAATACTTCTGCGAGTTCCAGGTATTATACGACTAAACCAGAAGATCCAGGAATGGACGCTATGCCAGCAAGCATTTGAAGGGTCTAGATTTTCTGAGATGGAAGCTTTGAGGAAGAAGATAGATGAGAAGTCTGGTTTTCAGACAGGCCCATTACCATTTAATATGACTCTCTCTCTCTCTATAGATATGGAAGGGAAGATTGGATATGGAAGAGAAGATTGCCGGAGAAAGCCAAGGGGTGTTCTTTTTTTAAATGCGTATTGCCAGCTAATACGAAGGATATAAAAAGAAGGAGAAGAAACAAACAATAAAGGAAAAGTTAATAAAAAAAAACGTACTTAGACCTGACTACTATTTACTCCTCAGCTCCTTTTTATAGCAGAAGAGTATGAAAATGATTTTTTTTAATATTTTTGCACTGACTTTGTTTTCATTAATATAATATATATTAAATATAAATAAAATTAAAAAAATTATTAATTTTTAGAACAGAGTTGATAAAATTTAATTTTTTTAATTTATATAAAATATATTAAGAATTACGTATAAAAATAACATTAACAATTGTACTATTCCAGTTAACTTTGCTCAACTAATCATATATTTGCATCAAAAAGTAATGAGTGGCTCACTAATTGTTTATTCCTTAATTAAACATTTCCACTCCACCTCATCATCTGCGAATGAGTAATCTTAGTTTTTTCCAAAACTCGGAAGTAAGCTGCTAAAGTTACAAAGGACCCCCGAAACCATAAGTATATGTTTAGATTGATTATTAAAAAAAAGTGTGAAATAAATAAATAAAAACAAATTAGCGATTTTAGATTTAAAGTTATATGTTTGGAAAGTACTCTAATCGAACCCACTCTCGAATATTGATAAGGATAGCCATAAATTTTTTTATTTGTGATTGTAAAATTGGGGGTCTCAAGGAATGAAAGAGGTAGGGCCACAAAAAAGTGATGAGAAAAAACTTTATCTGATTTTGCTGCTAGTGTTAAAAATAATTAAAAAAAAAGGAATATTCAATTATTAAATTTAATTTACGTGTATTGAATATAAATAATTTTAACTTGAGTTATTAAAGTACAAGTTTTTTTTTAAAGAACCTATATTTTTCTAGGATTAACTAGTTATATTTTCGTGTGCATCACTCATATTTTTAAAAGGTGAATTTTTAATTAAAAAACAAGGAAATACAATAAATGAATTATACTACTAATAACTTATCATATACTATAAGTAGTTAGGAATTGGAAATTTTATAGTGAATGATAATATTATTAAAAGGGTTGGTAGAAAAGCTCTAAATGATGTGAAAAAAAAATATGCATGACAAGACATTTGTGTAAGAGAAGATAAATGTGACATATTATTATCAAAGTTTAGATTGAATTAATTAATTAAATGTATAGAATGAGGGGATAAGACAACTCTATCTAATTTGTCTGTTATATAGTGACTAAATATATTAAAATTGAGAATAATTATAATAGAAGGATGTGGGATGTGGGATGTGAGATGTGAGATGTGAGATGTGAGATGTGAGATGTGAGAATTAAGGAAATGAGAGTGACTATTATAAAGAGGACAGGTATACGAGTCACTCCTTTTTAATTTATGATGTCATGTGGCTGCAGTTGGGAAAGGAAGAGCATTTAAATCAACAAGGCAAGCCCACTAATTATTAAAGCTCAGGTCGCCACTTCCATCCATCCACACACACATATATTGGTGTATTTTTCTACAATAAAAGTACAGCACAGTGAAATTGTGAAGGATGAGAGAGAGAGAGATTCATAAGAATGTGATGAGGCGAAAGAGGGAATGAATGAGGCATGGACAAGAAGATCTCTCATAGAAAACACGAAACAGACTGAGATTTAATTTTCAAAAAGTAAATAGATTCAATTAATATAGTTATTTCTTCTTAATATAAAAGTGAGTTAATTAAATTTTTTTATATAAATTAATAAAATTAAATAAATCAATTAATTTAAATAGATTAATAGGTATATAATATAAATTTATTTTAAGGGGTTATATTTAGTTATAATTAAATAATTTATTTATTTTTTAACTTATAAAAAATTAATTAAATTTTATATTAAAAATTAAGAGAATATATGAATATATAGAAACATATTTAGCATACGGTATACATATATTTATCCTTAAAAAAACATGTATCCGAGTTTCTTCGTTAATTATCATGAAGGACCCCATGCTTAGGACGAATCAATATTTGAACTTATGGAAAGTTTCTTGAGGTAGGGATTGAGGAATGAATTGAAATATAGAATGAATGCCTTTACATATAATGTTATCTCATATATTTCTAGTGATTTAATTATATTAAAAAAATTAATTAAATTAAATTATAATTTTTTTTAAATATCATAATCATTTTTTTAACTTTCTTCCTCTATTTCTTATTTGATTATTGTTAAAAAAATATTAATATAAATAATTTAAAAAAATTAAAAAATATAATAAATAAATCTTATATTCAAAGTTAATATTAATTTTTTAATTAAATTTAATATAAGAAAAGGAGAAGCATTAACTTTAGGAGTTGTTTGGTTTGTGACTTTCTATCACTTTATATATTCCCTTTCTCTTTACTCAGAGTAGCTAAGGAAGCTGATGGCATCCCACTTCCGTTTTCTTTCAGATTTAGTGCTAAAACTTTAAGATTCCAAGTGGCCATAATGTACGTACACCTGAACACAACGTGAGGGGTCACCATTCAAAAGAAACAAAGCAATCCAACCCGAAAGTTAAGAGCAAATACCCAGAAATTCCCTCCAACTCCAACCAAAGTGATGAATACATTTCACTTTATAGCCTCTTCATCATGAAACTTCAGCGAAGGTCCCAGTTAGCAACCGCGAATATTGGGTCGGCTCATAAATTTTATATACCTTCTTTTAAATACTCATTCACGATCTAATTATCAAAGACTTCTGGGGATTAATTCCCCTGTTATATAATTTAATTGTTTAACGAGCAGATGCGGATGCTACGTGTCAACAACAACTTGCAGCTGAGAATGATAGATGAACTTTGAAGAATTTCAGGGTCAAAATACTCAAAAACTTCACATATATATATATAAACAACTTTATGCTCCGTGTTTAATTCTTCTAGAATTACTAATCATCTGTGTGTGAGTGTGTCTGATGGTCCTAAGAAAGTACAGTTTCATTTAGTGAATGTTAGTTCTTCAAATAAAGTATTTAATGAGGCCAGCATTGTACCATTGCATTTCAATTTATTTTCTATTTTTTTTACTAATACGGGTCCCCTACTAAGGTCAGGACACAATTTTAGGGTTTAAAGAGCGTGTACAAGGAACTTACAAAATCTTCTACTAAATGAGTCATCATGATAATAGTGAGAATTGAACTCATGTCCTTATAAAATATGAATATGTTCCTTATCATATGTATCCACTCTCATTAGATATTATTATTATTTGATTAAACAATGAAATATAAAATGAGTAGTCTGTGGTGTGCATATCTAATTTGTATCCTGCCCAAAATACTAACTTAAGAGACATGAATGAATGATTATGTGTGTCCAAATAAAAAGGAAAAAGAAAGTTGACAAGAGAAGCAAACAAAGATTTATAGTTTTAGTAATCATGCGTAACATTTTCTTCATATAAACATAATTTGTGTTCCACGCTAGCATGTTAACATCATAATTAGGTCTTTAATCTCTGACTTCTTACAAGTGATGAGAAAGACAATAGAAGAATAATCATCCCAATCAACTCGCTGTACCTTGAACTAATTAAAGTTTTTTATAACTATTGTTATAATTATTATTCAATGTTTATACAATATTAAGGTGTATATTAGGTTAATTTGATTTAAAAGAATAAAAAAATCAATTAATTATAAAAAAATCATAAAACTCAGCTTTAAATAAATTAACATATTTCTCCTCGACTCATGTGATCTAATTCATTTGTATTATTTAAACCTACTAAAAATGAAAATTTTCTGTTAAAAAAAAATCATATTCGTGATCCATATGAAACGAGTCGCCATCACGCTCCCAACTGCTATAAATGGTATAGTCGAAAGTAAGATGGCATTTCATCCACTTGAGCATAAACAACTCTTAATCTTCTAATATCTAATATCTAAGTGTCTAAGTTTACTAAGTTTATACCTTAATAGACGGCTCACCTACTCAATATGGATATCGCCTAAGAGAAAGAGAGATTGCGTCTTACCCTTAGATCGTGAGTAAGTTCAACTATTTTCTAAAAAATTTTGTATAAAAAAAACACCCTAGTCTTCTAAGCCAACCACCTCAATGGAAAACTAATATAATAAGCGAATCTTTGCTTCAAAGACAATTCAAGAAAACCCATGTTTAGAATTATTTGGTGAAGTAGATCATTATAATGTTAGCAGAAACTTACATTAATGCCTGAAAATGACACTCATATAATTCAACTGTACCTTTCTTCCCTCAATTCCTGTTATCATTTTCATACCCGATAATGCCAGCAACATCAACCGACTTGATGGTTCAGACTTCAGATCGATCCTGTATTCAATTCAACCCAGTTCTATAAACTGATACAGTTGTCAATCCATGGGTGATGTAATCAGAGATTTCTTAAATTCTAATAGAAGTTAAAGAGGAAACTAATTGCAAATGTAGATGCATGAATGCCACAATCAGCATGATACATATGTACTATGTCAAGTTTTTTTACCATCAAAACGTCGGCTGCAAGATTTCTATTGTAGAGTAGGAAAAGCAAGTTTGACCCTCCATTGTCAGATTTCATAAGCTCCAAATCAGGAAAAAAAGTTTAGGGCATGAAATTTTATCGTTTATTTTCAATTGTCATCATGAACACGTCCCAAGATCGCCAAGACTAGCCAAAACAAAAGGAACTTCACAAGCTAAGTATGCTTGTGGAAATTAACAAATGGGGCGACGGCTAGAAAAGTATTGTCAATAGAGACAATTGTGTTAGAGAAAAAATTAAACACTATCTAACTTTTACCTAATCTGACTTTTGCAAAGATCAGATTTAAAAAAAAAACTACTTTTCCACCGCTAATCCAAACACACCCTAAGATTCTAAAACCTAATCCATAACGGTGCACAATTGCTATCGCTGCTTCCTTCTACTTTAACTAAACCCACCTAATTTTCTAGTTAGAAGGAGCAGGTTTACAGTTGCGCACATCTGAAATTCCAAGGGTAGAGTACCTGAAGCATTCTTCAGTTCCCTAACGCCAATGCTACTTGAGCAAATGATGACGACGACGACAATGCTTAGGGCATGACTTAGCACATATTTCAAAAACATAACTGAACAATACATACAGATTAGCTCAAATAAAATCCTAGGTCTTGTATGTTCCAATGCCAAGGGCCCAAGGTAAAGTTAACTCTCCCAGAATGTATCCTTCTTGATTATAGAACAGGAACTTATTCGTTATTAAATGAAGCAATCAAGTCAGAAATGGTTATTGTCTACCCAAAAGAGAGAAACAAGCCTGACAAGGTTGCCATATCTGATTTAATGATAACCATAGTTAACTGCAATATTGCAATGAGGTGTTTTGCGTCCGTTCGCTACATGTAGCCACTAAGACATAAGAATGTCAGGCAATATCAGCTTTCAAGTCATATTTTCAAGCTTTTGCCAAGATATTTTCAGAAAAAAGCCTTATAACATGATCGTCCAGTAATAGACAGAATTAAGACATTGGAAAGAAGGAATGAGCACTCGGACGAAATTTTTTTTACTAACTAGACCTCCGCAGTACTAAGTTTTCAACGTATAGACTTACTAACTATTGTGCTACTGTTATCCAAAGTTACATTAAGAACAAAAAAACAATAGAAACATGGGTGTCATTCTCATTGTCCAAGCCATCTCATGTTTAAATGTAATTCCCAAATGTTTCTCTAGATATTCTTTCAAAGACAAAGTAAAAATTGAAAACATCGTTACACTTATCAAAAGTTACAAGCATATATGTCTACAGACAGAACTAGAAGACCATCAAAATTTCGCTATTCAAACTTCAAAGCAGCAAACCTGCTCAATTCTTGGTCTAGAAATCTAAATCTGAATCCCCAAATAGAGGTAGGAAAACTAGGTTAAAAAATTTACAAGAGAACTCCTCAGCTCCACATCACCCATTATCAAATGGGACTGACATAGGTAGCAAACCTTCCTGTCGTCAAAGAAAAACAAAATCGTCATGATTCTTGAGCTTCAATTCATCTGACAGCAAAAGTAATAGCCCACAGATAAAACATCAGCTTACAGTTCTACATGACATGTCTTATTTAATTCTTATGACAAAAACTAGTTCATGGACTAATACAGTGGGCCTCAAAATCTGAGTTATCTCTGCAAATAATTTCCAAGACACTCCCTAGTCATCAGCTTATTCCCATGATTCTATACGGACATAAGACAGGAAAATATGAAAGAATCCAATAAAAGAGAAGTCTTCCTTTACATTCCAGAGTGGAATGAGGATTTCTGAAATGAATCCTTAACTCGATACATCCTGTTAATATTCTCCGTAAGTGAAGGAAACACCTTGTAAGGACTGTACAGCATTAATTTTTTAATGAAATTCCTTTTCACTCCAAATTTAAAAAAAAATGTAAGGGCAACTCATTACTAGAATTCTTCGAAGATTTGGGCAAAAATACATTAAAAATGAGTATACATGGCAAAGTGCGTTATTATTTACTATCAGAGGAATAAAAGAGAAAGCAACCTTCGTTAGGGGTACTGGCATTGCAGGGAAGCTTGGAAACAAGATAAGCAGAAGCAATCGCGTCGTGTACGGGTTTAAAGGAGCTCAATTCTCTTCGCAGCAACCTAAGCAAGTATCCAAAAAGGATAACTTCGTAAGTCATCACAACGATAACCAATATTACAATAATTAAAACGACCATTTTACACTTCCAATCTGAAGTGGTAACTGTGAATCACGAGCATCAGAAGAAGTGGATTACCTTAGAGGAGAAGAGTGGGCAATTGGAGTGCGGAATGGGGTGGAAATTGAGTTTTGGGGTGAGCCAACAAAAGAGGGTCTCCTTGGGCAGGAGTTCGTCGGAGCTCTTTCGTCTTCCCGCCATTGAAGCTGCTATTTTCGCTCGCTCTCTTTGGATCGTACCCTAAAACCTCTGTTAAATCTGCGTCGCCAAATTAGATTCACCGGTATTGCCCCTCAAGACTAGACTGGGCCAACCCGATACAACTTAGCCTCATGCTCAAAAAAAGGCATTGATTCATCAAACGGCCCACAATATTTTGGTTCACAATTAGCCAATTTTTGATCAATCTTGTTAATGAGAGTTAGCAGAGATAATAAAAAATAAATTTATATCTCACAAAAATATCAATTTAATTTTTCTGTCATTATGAGAAATCTTTTGATAGGTAATCTCGTAAGTCCCATATAAACGCTCATTGAATTCTGAAGATATACCCTAACTTTAATAAAGAACCAGTGCCAAATACACATAAACTTTATTGTTGTAAAAAAGAAATTTAAACTGGAATATTTCATTTCTAGCAGAAAAATTTTAATATTACTAACCACACAAAAATTCATTGCTACAAGCATAAAAAATTTCAGTGCTATAAATTCCAAAGCTTCATACTCACGCTTGGGCGAAAGAGGACAAATAAATAAAACATCTAAACATTTCAAATTAAAAGGCAATGCAACTCTTGTGCTAAGGAAATATTATTTTTATGGAGTGTGTTGAATTGGACTCGCAGATAGAGAATGATATGCTAAGGAAATTATAATCGTGTTTTTTGGATGACACGCGCGGCAGATTTTTTATGCTTGTATCAATGAATTTTTGTGTAGCAAATAACACTAAAATTTATGCGAGAGATGAAATGTTTTGAGTTTGAAAATAAACCTACGTCAAAATTCATACGGCCACTAATCTACAAGAGGCATCTAATGCCAATTGCTCCCTCCAATCTTAAATATAAGATCCCACCTGTAATACAAATTATACTACAAGAAATGTCTTATTTATATATGCATCAGATATAAAATTAAAATTCATAGAAAATGGCTTAAATTTTATGTGAAACCCGTGCCTCGAGATATGGTGTGCCATACTCTCTCCAGTCCTAAATCTAAATATAGGGCCTTGCTGTGCAATTAGACATATAAAATGCCATCAAATCCAAATTTACAGGTGAGCAGAAACTACCTATACGGGATATCAGTGTTTCGTACACAAAACACTTTGAAACTTTACAATTCAAGCTAAGATTGGAATAATAAAAAATACATGGTTAGAACTCTTCGCTATCCTCTGTTGATCTTTCTAAATGTGCAGTATAATTTATGCACCTGACAACGCCTCTTCCTTTGCGTCCATCAGGGAAGTCAATCACACACACTCCCTGCATCAAGAAGAAATGATCCCAACCATTCTTTTGTCACATTCAAGCACTGCCCCATCCGTGCTATGTGCATGGCCGGATGGCCAACTACAACCACAACTTCTGAAGATGATGCTTCATCTGACAGTTCTTCTAACAGAGACTGCCAGGCTTTTCCAGACTCATTCCATAACGTTGTTCTCACCCCATCCTCGATCTTATTTAACCAGCCTGGATGAATGACCGAAAGATTCGATATATCATGCAATAATTGGATAGGAAGAATAAAAAACATGGTGATAAAGGAATGCGTTAAGACCAAGAGAAGAAGCAATTCTTGGTTGGTAACAAATATTTCCTAGAACCTCTATCAAGTTTACATGCTTTGCAGTGATCCATATGTGGAAGTCCATAATTTTCTTTCACATTTCGGTACACCGTTTAGCTTCTTCCAACACACAGAATAGTCCATGAGCTAGTGGTCATTGCTCAAGTAGTCAACAATTGATTTTTCAAATGCTTGCGTATGGATGCACATCTAAATGATAAGTTCTTGCCTTGGATTGCTGAAAGATTGTTCCGACATACTGGTTCTCTATCTGCTTCATCTTAGCATAGCGTGGCACACAGTCGGCACCCAAGCAATCAGCAGCTTCTTGCACCTAAAATCATGTTTAGAATGTCAATAAAATAAGAATTAATGTAGAACCAGTTTAAGAGAAAGAAATAAAGATGTAGAAGTTGAGAGATAAGATGGAGGATATGAGAGGAAGAAACAAAGGGAAAAGAAGAAACTAGAGAAAGGAAGAGACAGGACAGGCGACAAGTAATGACGCTTTATTCCATTGCGAATCTCTGATTGACGAATAATTACCCGTATCACCATTTATCGTAGATCTTGATATTCTTTTCACATTCTTCATCATGAACATGAATGAAAGGGAAAATAGTAGCGGATTTTCATATACAGAAATACTACTGGGCTATTATTTCAAAATTGGAGGCTCTCGCTACTCATTAGTAAGGTCAAATAATATTAGTAATATGATTAAGTAAATAAGAACAGGGATTACGAATACTGTAATTAACTGGAAGTCACCAATAAAGAGCTTACTTGGGAGATGGTATTTGCTGTCCCAATACAGGCTTTGTTAGGACTGCTAATTATAGAATTCACTTTCAAATCAAGAAGTAGCACCGCAGATTTCTGGGACTGTTATATATGCCAGTGGTCAGATTGGATAATTTTTACCTAATTACTATTTTTAGAAATTGGATGCAGTACCTGTATAACACCAAGCATATTCAATTGTTGATCACCGGCTAAAAGAAAACCATCCTGTTCAACACAAGGGTGCTAATTTAGAAACCTGACAAGTAGAAATCTATCCAGATAAATATCAAAGGAACTTTCCTGCCTGATGCAAAATTCTAGTTAAATATTAATGTCAACCAAGTCGTATGGAGAAAAAAAATGAAGAAGCAATTAATGAAACCAGATTCCATAGAAGCATCATTTAGACATGCTATGACATATTAAATTTACAGTTTTGATCCTTTGAACACTTTCAAACATATTCCTTGTCAGAAAATAATCATTAATCTGTGCACCAAAGGTTAGAACAAGTCATATTGCTGCTTCATACCTCTGCATTGCCCTGTGTATAACCATGACAGACAAGTATTATCTGCTTATTTGCCTTTCTAACTGCAGACTTTCCCACCACCAACGGGCGAACCTGGGGTCTGCACCAATAATCAATTCTAATTAGAGGGGGCCCTAACTTAGACAACTTCTGCATTCTGAAACTTACAGTACACACAAATGTGCACAATTTTACAAAAGTTGGAAAGTGAAGAAATTCACATCAGCTGATAAATTTAACACCTGTTGCAAAGGGAAAACAAAGCCAATTCCATGTGCGGACTGAGTTGACCCTGGATATAATATATATATATATATATATATATATTATTTCCCTGTAAATGTAATTTATACCTGATTTAATCGGTTAAGGCAAATATGTGGAGAGGCACCCTCAGATCTTGGGATGAAATCGAGGACACTCACGCCACAATTGCTCTGAAGTAAAATTCTGAAGTACTCAACCCCTACACCTGATTGATACCAATGGTAGATTGGGTAAGTAATTCCATACCAGCATTGTTCTTCATCTTTTAGCATTGAGTTCCCTTGGGGGAGAAAAATGTACCAATTGCCGTTGCAACAAAGGCCTGATTGAAAGCGTTGTGAGTAACCACAAGAACGGAACTGCTATCATGAGCTAAGATTTTATCCCAGCAGCTCCCGGCACATTCCCATAGCTCTCTCACCGGATAATGACCATCCACGTTGAAATTTGGCGCATCCACTTGCCATTGGCAAAAAACTGGGCCAAATCTTTCTTTCCCCTCATGCTTTAAGAGGCCCTAAATAAAATACAGCCACAATACCGGTGACACCAAGCCATAAGCTAGAAATGGACATAAAACAAAAGAAGAGGGTGATCGTACTTGAAATGAATATAAATCGATTTCCCTCAAATCATATCCTGTAATTATCTGCGGTTCACGAGCTTCCCAGATTATTTCTGCCGTTCTCTTTGATCGGGCCAAAGGACCTGAAGAAACACCCCCCATGTTAGGCATGTGACAGATAAACTATAAAGCAAGCTATAAATTTGTGAGGCTAAACTAAATGAACATTGGGCCAAAAAGAAAAAAAGCATCGCGAGGGTTAAAAGAGTTGACCAAGTTCACAATTGCGAAAGGTCGCATGGAAATGGAACCTGGCGAAGCAAACATCGAATTTATCGTCGATGAGCATTTGAGGCGAAGTCTCGGCTTGAGCCTCACCCTTCTTAGTTCTTAGTAAGCACCGAGAAATTGGAGCTACCTTGGACATTCCAGGTGCTCTGGCCATGCCTGACCAACACGACTCTCTTGGAGACCTTGCCGGGAGGGAATGGGGCTGAAGCATAGAGCTCCGAACTCAACTGTCTGTCATCGGAGTCGGAGGGGCTAGAGGACTTCTGAATCTACTGCACGCTCGAAGAGCGTCGAGGAGAGATGAAACTGCGAGGGATTAGTCTAGCGCTAGTAGGCAAGAAACTAGATTTTCTGTAGAGGGCAATATGACTACGAAGATCTGAATCGGAGTAAGGTAATAATACTAGTATCATCGCTTTTTTTGGTTTTCGCGCGAACTGGGGAGTGGGATTCTGCCTTCGGATATATGGGTTCCGCCGTTTCTATGCCTGATAGAGAGAGATGGTCAGGGAAAAACACGTGTTGAAAAATGTACCCAACCTCTCATCGCTTTTGGCCTTTGTTTCACTTAAAACCTAAAATTTAAAAGATTATCATGTAATGTATTTTAGATAGATTTTTAAAAAAGATATAATAAATTTTAAATAGTTTTAGAAGAAAATTTAAAGAAGAGTTTATAAAAAAAATAGTTATAAATAAATTAATATTTAAATAATTATTATTTAAATGACTGTTATGATTAAAAAATTATTAGAAATAATGTGATTTTATTAAAAATATAAGAGGGAATAGAAAGTGAAAAAAAGATAAGAGAAAGTGAACAAGAGTAAATAGAGAAAATAGATGAGAGGGGAAAGAGGATATAAAAAATAAAGATAAAATAGTAATTGAGTAATTTATAAACTATTTTACTGTTTTAAAAATTACTCCTATCAGTTTATCTGAAATTATAGTTTAGTCCAAAAGCTCTTTTAAAATTAAAGTTTTAGAGTTTCCAAAATATAACTTTAAACTTTAATTTATATATTAGCTCTGATTAAATTATAATTTAAAATTAAAATTTTATATAAATTATTAATAATAAGAAAAAAAATTAAAATCAATCAATTAATTATTATTTTATCTCGTTTTTTTATAATCTCTATTCTCTATTCATTTAGATCTCTTATCTACCCTATTTTCTCTCTCATCTCTTATATCTTTAATAAAATCATATATATTTTAATAATTTATCAATTTTAAAAATTATTTTAATAATAATTATTTAAATATTTATTTATTTAAAATTATTTTTTCTATAAATTCTTAAGGCCCTTTTCTAAAAAATTTATAAAAGCTATTTTTTTTATAAATTATTTTTTAAATTTTTATTCAAATAAACCCTATATCATATTTTATTTTTTCCTCACCTGTAATTTAAGTTGAAAAATATGGAAGACTATATGTATCTAGATAATTTTGTTGAATTTAAAATAGAATAAAAATTAACCATTACAGAAATTGGCAGAACCCATGAGAATATGCAAATAGCCAACTATAAAATTATTGGTCTAATAAATTTTAAT
The DNA here is from genome assembly GCA_037074615.1 of Leucaena leucocephala. Lineage (NCBI taxonomy): Eukaryota > Viridiplantae > Streptophyta > Magnoliopsida > Fabales > Fabaceae > Leucaena > Leucaena leucocephala. The sequence continues at coordinate 1,983,126 of CM073546.1, read as the reverse complement.
GACCCGTTGTTAATATGGGACGGTCTATAAATATTTATATAATAATTTTTTGAGTTTTGAGATATAATCTAATCCTAATAAATTATTAGGATTAAACTCACCCAAACTTTTTTTTAAGAAAAATCAATAGACTATATTTACACTTTTACATGGTGAGCCTGCCATGCATAATTGCTTGCAATTTTTTTATTTCAGGTTCATTTAGATAAATTTTTAAAAAATATTTTTTTGACAGCTTTTATAAAAAAATTAAAAAAAAGTTTATGAAAAAAAGTTGTTTATAAATAAATGAATATTTGGATGACTATTATTAAAATGATTTTTATAATTGATAAATTATTAAAAATAGTATAAGATAAAAAAAATTATTCCCTCTTAAAAAATCCGACGAACAACAATAATAGCAATGACTCACGACACACCAAAATCACTATAACAGAGTGACTTATAACTCACAAACGACCCACAAAAGCAACTCCAGTTGACACAACTGAAATATACACGACCATGGCACAATGTTAGTGACGAGAAGAGCATAAAAAAGAAGGAAAGAGAGAGAAAATATGAATAAAATAGTAATTATGTAGTTTATAAGTTATTTTTCTATTCTAAGAGCTATTATTAGTAGTTTATCTAAAATTATTATTTTAAACTATAATTTGATTTAGAAGTTCTTTTTAATAAATATACTTATTTATTTTAAAATTTTTATAAATTAAAGTTTTAACTAAAAACTTTTTTAAAATATAAGTTATACAACTATCCCCACAGACACTTCATAAAAATGTACACCATATTTGTAAATTGACCGAGCGGCAAGAGCCAGAGTCACCATGCAAGAATGTAAATGGGCTGACAGGCTCGACCCCAGTTTGTTGGGTTCCTTTAACACTGCCCTTGGTAGGCCTTTTATATTTCTTGGACCAGCAAAAATGTAATTGGGGTAACAGGCTTACCTATTTATATTGCTTGACTATACTCCAAATAATACAAGCCCATATCTGGCCTAAAAACAATGACATAAGCCTCATCTCACTTTTCGTTTTTTTTTCACGGGGATCCATATGATCAATACACTGCAATAACATACCAACAAAGAAAGACGGTTTTTTGGTAAAAAAAAAGTGTAGGTAGATTCACTACCAATCCCTTGCTAATGTCAGAATAAAGCTCTAAAGTTTAAAAAATACATAAATCTCCTGTAAATATTCTCTGAGTTATAGGACTATATTCTAACTTTAATAAAAAATTAGTATCGAACTCATATAAATTTTTTTTGTACAAAAAAATTAAAAAAAATACCATCACATACCAGATTTAATGAAAAGAGTCCGTTTCTAGTAACAAATCATCTCTATATTTAGTTGATGAAAGGGTAAAATATGATTATTTAAAACGTATTTAATTATTAAAGAGTATTATTTTATTATGATTCTAGTTACGGTGCTTGGGGAGACATCCTAACTCATTTATGCCTAAGTTAATGAATGATAATAATTGATAGATGGTCTACTCGATATTAGTATTATTTAGGAGAAAGAGATACTTCATATTATTTCCTTTAATTATAGGTGAATTTGACTTATTTTCAAAAATTTTATATAAAAAAATTAATATTTACATTTTTATCAGAAGAATTGTATGTTTAATTTAACAATATCTTAAATAGAATTATCTATAATAAAATATTATATATATTTAATTCAAAAAATATAAAATAAAATATTAATATAGATTATGTCTAACAAGAAAGGATTAATTTCTGATAAAATAATAAATTAATATTTATATTCTTAACTAAAATATTTATATTGAATAATTGATAATATTTTAAATAAGATTTTAAAATTTTTAGTAAAACATACGTGTCTTGACTCGTACCAATCAATAATCAGTATGATAGGTTAAAGTGTGTGCCATCAATATGGGTTGAATTGACCAAAAAATACATATTAAATATATATATTTTTCTCATATATAATATAATAAAGTAATATGAGTTTGTTCTAAAAATAAAATATTTATTATTATTATTTTTATTATTTTATTAATAATAATTGAGTAAGTAAATAGTAAAAATAATTAACTTATTTAAAAAAATATTTTATAATATAGTTAAATATATTATATATTATAGACAGACTCTGTGTGTGTGTGGTGTGTGTGGTGGCCAATGAGATAAACACGGAGTAGAGGGAAGGAAAGAGAGAGGGAGGGATCACTTTCAGGGAGAAACGGATAGTTGGGATTGGGCCGATATACAGAAGGGAAGCCTCCAAAACTAGCCGTTACTTTCTCTATTCCCTCATCGCTCTCCCTTTCCACTTTCCAGCTTGCATCAGACTTTCATTAATGCGTCCGCCACTGGGCCCACCGGCCCCCACTCCTTCCCCTTGTCTCTATTTCTTCTTGTCCTCTTTTCCTTCTCCTTCAGGTACATCCTAAATAGAATATTCCCACCTATTCTCCCACTTTCCATGTCATATTTTATCCCCAAAATAATTTATATAATATATATATACATATATATTCATAAATGATGGCATGAATTTCTATCTATGCATTTGACACATTAATCGTTTTCTTCTGGATTAAATAGTATCTTTAAAAATACATATCCATGTGAAACTAATCTCTCAGCGTTAAACTGGAAATATTTTCAAAATAATAAATAATAAAACCAGAAATTGTTTTTCACGTATTAAATTATTAATCTATTCGTGTTCTCTTAATACGAAATACTTGAGTTCCAATTTTGAATATATGATTTGGGCGACGGAGAGCCAGCGGTGTTCTAATAATAACAATTTTGAATATTTGTACATGCTTTTATAAAATTAAAGAATCAAAACTAAAATCTCATGGGATCAAATATATATTGTTACATATTAATAATATATTTATCCTTTCTTTTTCAAAATGAAGACTTAGTGCCATCTACATTATATAAAATAGCATCATAAGCCTGAAGACTTCACTCAAAAAAGTCGTTATAGAATCTTTGAAATTGCTAGTGTTAAATTAAATTGCACTTTCTCGTCACAATTTTTTAAAAAATAAATAAAACTTATTTATAATTTAATAATATAATAATTTTTTTAAGTAATACTAATATTATTAAAAAATTAAACATATTTTAAATGATCATATATTTTATCTTTTTATTAATTAAATTTATAAATGAACACGTTATAAATTTATAATTATAACGTGTGTATGATCTATTTTTTTTGTTATTATTATTGTGGTCGTGGTCGTATTTCAAAAAGGCATTTAACACTCATTTAAAAAAAATATTAATCACGGGATAAAGCGTTTGGCGCGGTAGGGGGGAATCAGACAATGGGCAAAATGAAATCACGATCAATATAATTATTAATTAAAAAAATAAAAATAGAAGCACGTAGCATCAAAGCCAACCAATTCATTAAAATACCAATAATTTTGCCCCCACGACACCCCCACTTTAAATATTAACAAACAAAACAGCAAATAGAAAGGGGGAAAAGAAACCTCTTTTTTTCAAGTAAAGTCTTGCTTAATCTTGATTAACCCTTTTATTATTATCCCTTTCAGGTGCTTTTGCTGAATTTGTATTCCGCGTCATCATCGCAAAATCTTCTTAGTCTTCTTTGTCTTTTCCCCATGTTCTGCCGAATACAAAAGATGAAAAGCCTGATCTTTTCTTTCATGGGATATCATTCACCGGAATTGACTGCTTCGTGTAATTAACAGTCAAAGTCGCGAAGAATTTAAAGAGTTAATTTGTGAATGCTAAAGGAGAATGATTACGAGATTTCAATAAAATTATTTAATTATTAGAAAGTTTTAATAATAAATTAACAAACATAAATAAAACGCAAAGAACTGAGCAAAATGATTAGGGTCATTTTCAAGGCATCTAATAGTCTTCGCTTTGAGCCAAAGCCTTCTAATTGGGTGTTTTATTCCATTGGTGTTCTTGAAAACTTGATATACGCTCTGCCTTTGTTGGCGACTCTCACTCGACATCTTGGAAAACTAAAGGCCGTTAGGTTTGATTGGAAGACCTTGTACAAGAGTTCAAATAAAATAAATAAATTACGTTATTTTGAATTGCACTAAGTAAGATGATGTGTGTTTGACAATAGCTTTAAACTTATATTTTGATAAAATTTAAATTTTTTTTAAATAAATAGGTATATTTATTTAAATAGATTTTTAGATTAAATTATAGTTTAAAATTAAAATTTTAGATAAGTTGATTAGAGTAGTTTATAGAATAGTAAAAGAGTTTATAGATTAACTAATTATTTTATTATCCTTACTTTTTTTATACTCTCTCTTCTATTTTTTCTTACTCTATCTTTTCTCTTTCTCTTTTATTTTTAATACTATATCTCATCTCTCATCTCTCATAATTTAATATTTTTATTCTTTTTCATAATTTAATAATAATAAAAGTATTTCTGGATATAATATATAAATATTAATTTATTTAGAATTATTTTTTTATAAATTTGTTTTTAGAATCTATTTTCTAAAAATTATGTAAAAACTATTTTTTATAATTTTTTTAAAATCTTATCTAAACGAATTCAATAGAAAAAAAAGGAGTAGTCTGTATAAAATAATAGATTGCTGCAATTTGAACAGATAAATAATTAAATAAATGATCTATAAAAGACGCGATGCACACAAATTCATGATAAGTTTAGATAGGAAGGGACAAGAGATACTCCTGAGGATCGGGTATGTGTATGTATTTTACTAATTTTATCACACACGTTTGTATATATGTATATGTATGTATACTCCATGTGCTCCTTGAGATACTATCAAAGTGCTCAAAACAGTATATAAAATTTAAAAAAAAATTATAAAAAAATTATAAAACTTTAAAAAAAAATTAAATAATAATTTATAAAAAAATTAATTTTAGATAAATAAGTATTTAGATAATTATTACTATAAAAAATTTTATAATTAGAAAATTAACAGAAATATATAATTTTATTAAAAATAAGAGAGAGAATAAATAAAAGATGATGAAAAAGAGATAAAAGAGATAGGAAATAAAAGATAATATAAAAAAAATAAGATACTAATTAGATAGATTTATAAGCTCTTTTATTATTTAGAAGATAGTCTTAATAATTTATCAAAAAATTTAATTTTAAACTATGATTTAACCTAAAAATACTTATGAATAAATATAAATATTTATTTTAAATTTTTATTAAATTAAAATTTGGACTAAATTTTTTTTAAAACAGGCCCTAAAACTGAGATATTGTTTAATGTGAAAATGGGATTTTTCTTCTAATTAGGTTATGAACGTTTATTAATTAGCTCCTTTTTTTATTGCCCTCTTGTTCATGGCTTTTGGGGTTTTTAGGGCAAGTTTTTCTGAATTTTGTGTATTCAAACAATTAAAAAACAGTGTAAAAAAAACGTGTTAATGTCTTATACCGGAAATATTCTTGTAGGAACTATAAATATTTTAAAATTATGTATGATTCAATATATCCTAAAAATATTAAAGAGGAGTTAGTAGTTGTAACAATTAGAGCTACTTTATTCTTATGTTAATATTTAGGTGATATTGGTTAAAAAAAATTTAAAATAAATTTTGGTATTTGCGTATATATGCTTTGTGTCAAATATTAATAGAAAAAATTATAAAAAAATATCATTTAAATTTTAAAATTATAAATAAATTTATTTATTATACCTTTTAAGCTATTTCATACTATTGTAACAAATTTTTGTAGAAATACCTGATTTAAGATTTTAAAATTTAAGTTATATTTTTTTGAGGATTTTTTCAATATTAAGGGAAGAATTGTTGGCACTATATATATATATATATATATGGAAGAGTTCTAGTATTCCAGCTCAGCTTACCATAGCGTGAGGGACGCTCCCGGATTTTCCACATCCCACTTTTTCTCTTGTTGACCCACCCTGCGTCACTTGATGATCCTGCTTCTCAGTCTTCAGTTCATTTTTGCACATTTGATCAACTGACCACCACCCCTTCAATATTAAAAATGCCATGTACAAATTCCCACGTTACTATCCTCATCAATTTGTCAATCCATTAGCACGCAACATCTATAAATCCTTAATCATATTATTTTGTAAGTATAATTTTTTTTATAAATAGTTATTAATGTTAAAACGTATACTCACAATGTTATTATTAAATGGCTCGTGCCCCTATCGTTTTTAATTGGAAGACAACTTTTTACTATTGTCGTATTTATTCCAGAGAGGATAAGAGAGAACGAATTGGCTTCATTCGTGATAGCTCAAGCCTGTCTGATGTGTAGAGATAATGAAGTATCTTATGGTCCTAACGTTACTGCCTTCAAAATGGGTTGGGGGGGATTATTATGAATTTATGATGACAGATCGATCTCGCTATTTTTGTTTTTCCTTTGTCGGATAATCCAAAATTAAATCTGGTGACATCAGCACTCAGCGCACCGATTATTTCGGGAGAGAAGAAGGGAAAGGAATTCATACTAACGCGGCTTTAAGCGTACTAACTAGCTCCTCCACCACTGCTGTGTTCTCCCTTCTCTGCTCGATTCACTTGTTTCTCTTCTTTCTTTGTCATCTCTCACTTCATACTCGTACCCAAAGCCCATTCATCTCTCTCTCCCCCTCTCCATCTCTCCCTGTTCTCACTCACTTTCACGCCGTACCTTAGCTTTCTCTAAAAACCCCTCTTCCTCAACCCCGAGACGCTAATCCCCTCCACTCCTTCTGTAAAACCCTATAGCTTCACTCCTTGATTCCGTGCATTGCCTCGATTCCCCACCCAACACTTCAGATCTAGTCCCGTTCGAGCTATGCGTCTATAGTTTTTGATACAGAATGTCCAATTCCGATCCCAAAACCCGACAGCGCCCGGGTCCATGGCCTCCCGCACCTGAGCCTTCTGCAATGCCACCGTCTTCGTGGGCTAAGAGGACCGGATTTAAGCCCAAGTTATCTGGCGAGACCAATGCTAGCGATTCTGGTCAGATAAGTTTGCCGCCTAAGCCTAGAGAGCCGGAGGCCAAGCCTGATCTTGAAGCGGGTCGAGTTCGGGCGGCGCCAGCTTTGAATGGCGAGGCCGAGGCAGAGAAGCTTCCACCTTCGTCGGTTAAGGAACAGACTGTGAAGAAACGCAGGGATTCCGATGGTGTGCCCAAGAGTTCTGTTCCTAGCACTAATGGGCAGGTAACAGCAACAACGGCGGTGCCAGTGGATCAGCCTTCGCAGCAGCGGAGAACAACCAGGCATGAAGAAGTAATTGATGTGTTGCCACAGACGGTGGACGACAATGGGGTTGTGTCTCGTCATTCTCATATGAAATATGAGCTGAGAGACTCCCCTGGTCTGGGTAAGTTTCACTCTCTTGAAGGGGGCAAAATGTTTTGCTCTTCTCTAAGCTGTTATCGTAAGGTTGAAAAAATCGATGTATGCTGAACTGCTGATGATCTAATATGCGCACTGCAGTTCCCATTGGTCTATACGGTATTCAACACTACATTTCAATGTTGGGCTCGTTGATTCTCATTCCACTTATCATAGTACCTTCAATGGGAGGCACTCAAGTGAGTGATTGGTATTTCTAATAGACTTAATTTGGTTTTTCGCGCTACACATTTCTTTCAGCCAATTTTATTGTATGACGTGTTAATGTATGTAGGAGGACACCTCTATGGTGGTATCAAAAGTGCTCTTCACGTCAGGAGTGACTACACTCTTCCATACAAATTTCGGGTCTAGGTTGCCCTTGATTCAGGGCCCGTCCTTTGTCTATCTGGCTCCAGCTTTGGCGATAATAAATTCTCCAGAGTTTCAAGGACTAAATGGAAATGTATTCTTCTCTTCTAGTTTCTTCATTCTTTCAAATGATTACACTTATTGATTATCTTTCCTTGTCATTCATCACCCTTTTTAAATTGTCCAAGTTTGTAAGAATTTCTGCGGAAGTTAATATGATTTCCACCCTAATTTGCAGAAATTCGAGCATATAATGAAGGAGCTACAGGGAGCTATAATTATTGGTTCTGCATTCCAGGCCTTTCTTGGATATAGTGGGCTCATGAAACTCCTAGCAAGGTATGTATTTGGACTTACTGTTAATCCACTGATCCTGTTACTACTACGAGCTTCACGTTTCCACTAGAAAGTATGTGGTCTGGGGTAATCTGTAATGGGGTACCAAAGGTTGATAAATTCTAATGTGAGTATTGGATAAGCGAGTGGGTGATGTTTCAGCAAAAAGCAATGGGGAGAAACATAATTATAATTTTTAAAGTTCATGCCTGCATGGTATAGTATCTTTCTGATGGAGCTATATGTCGAGGGTTTCGTTTACATCTGAATGAGGATTTATTTAGTTGGAATAAATAATTTGCATCAGTTTCCTCATCGGCAGGGTCTGTTGCTTGAATTGTTGATTAAAATTAGCGAGTTAAGAAATTTACTTTCGAGAGTATTTGTAGTAATTTTTGGAAGCCTATCTTTCATTATTATTTACAGCGTGATTATTAATCGAGTAGTTGTTTTCTTTAGAGCAAGGATAACTCTTTTGACTTGTTTGGTATAGAAAAAGGGAACAGATTCCATTTCCTTTGCACAAAAACCAAGACATGTAATGTTTATTACACTTTTGTTATTATTACTTAATAATATCTGTCACTTTTTATTAACTTCTTCCCTGGAGGTCAGGTGCGGATGTTAGTTGTTGATAATGAACCTTATCTGATTGGGTTACCATTTCAGGTTGCTAAATCCTGTGGTTGTTTCCCCTACTATTGCTGCAGTCGGACTTTCATTTTACAGTTATGGTTTTCCACTAGTTGGTACATGTATTGAGATTGGTGCAGTGCAGATATTAGTGGTTATTGTATTTTCTCTTGTAAGTTGATTGACTTACCTTGAGAAATTAGAAATTTTTTATCATCTCTAAGGTTTGTCTTGGCACTGTGCTAAAATACGTATTTTATTCATTCTTTTGCAGTATCTTCGTAAGATATCCGTCCTTGGTCACCGCATATTTCTAATATATGCAGTAAGTTTCAAGTTACTCCTGATTATGTGCGTAATTATTTGTGATCCCTAATAATTTGCTTTAAGTATGACAGTGTTTTCTTGATCTAACTGCCAGGTTCCATTGGGCTTGGCAATTACATGGTTGTCTGCTTTCTTGCTGACTGAAGCTGGAGCTTATAACTACAAAGGGTGTGATGTAAACATACCAGCTTCAAACATGGTATCAGAGCACTGCAGGAAACATGTTTCTAGGATGAAGAATTGTCGAGTTGATTCTTCTCATGCATTGAAAGTATCCCCTTGGTTTAGATTTCCTTATCCACTTCAATGGGGTACTCCTGTCTTTCACTGGAAAATGGCTCTTGTAATGTGCGTGGTTTCCTTAATCTCATCAGTAGATTCGGTTAGTTCATTGTCTTTTCTATTTTCTGTGCTGTATTCATGGTGGTTTTATTTGTTAATAATTTAACTTGTTTGAGTTATAATAGCAAAAGTATAAATTGTTAAGTGTCTCCTGGACTTTGACATCACTAGAATGTGATGGGCTTTTCTCTTCATAAGTATAGTATGACCTTCTGATGGTTAATTATGATGTAGGCCTATTTAATGAGCACAATGGGTTAAATGCTTTTGGAACTTGCTCATTATATTGATCTGAATGTTTGTCATTTTATTTAAAGCAAGAATCTTGACAATGAAGGTTAATGAAGAATTAAGCACACATGGATTGGGGTTACTTTTATCAAACCCAAAAAGCTAAAACCAATGGTTGTCACATTTTCTTTATCTGACTTGGTTTTTTTCTTTCATTTATCTGTTCTTTCTTTCAATGCTAAAATATTATTGTATTGCAAAGTTGAGCGATGTCTAGGTTAGTCAAATTACTGTCTAGTTTAGTTTATCAAATCCTAATTTAAAACTAATGGCTACCAATATTGTCTTTATCTAATCAAATTCTTTGTAAGTTACTTTATTTTGAAGATGAGCAATGTCTAGGATAGTCAAATAACTGTAAAGGTTAGTTAATCAAATGCAAAGTTAAAACCAAATTTTGTCATATTTCCTTTATCTGATCAAATTCTTTCGGTCATTTTCTTTTTTGTTCTTCAAGTGCTGAAAAACTATTCTATTTTGAAGTTATGTTAGTTGATAATATAATGTACTGGTCCTTGAGAGATCAACGATTAATCTAACATCATTACCTAATCACTGTATTCTTGTCATCCTTTTGTCTTGAATTTCGTAGGTTGGCTCATACCATGCATCTTCATTATTGGTAGCATCCAGACCTCCAACTCCTGGAGTTCTTAGTAGAGGAATTGGTTTGGAAGGTCTTTCTAGTGTCTTGGCTGGTCTCTGGGGAACTGGAACCGGGTCTGTAACATTAACTGAAAACGTTCACACAATTGCGGTGACTAAAATGGGAAGTCGTAGGGCAGTTGAGCTTGGTGCATGCGTTATGATAGTGTTATCTCTTGTGGGTAAGTGTCAATTATCATTCTGCATTGACCTTCATCGGGTTTTGACTGATTTGACATGCTGTGCAGTTGCTTCCTGATATCTGGGTTGTCTAATTTTTCCATTTTGGATTTTCTTAATTGATTTCTCTGAAAAAAAACTGTATTACAAATATATTTTAATTATTGTCATCTTTATGATTAAACAGGCAAGGTTGGAGGATTCTTTGCTTCAATTCCAGAAGTCATGGTTGCTGGTCTCCTCTGCTTTATGTGGGCAATGCTTACAGCTTTAGGTTTGTCAAATCTACGGTATAGTGAGGCTGGAAGCTCTCGCAATATCATCATAGTTGGGTTGTCGTTGTTTCTCTCTCTTTCCATCCCTGCCTACTTTCAGCAATATGGCATATCTCCAAATTCCAACTTGTCTGTGCCAAGTTATTTTCAACCCTACGTTGTGGCTTCTCATGGGCCTTTCCACACCAAATATGGAGGGGTATGTCTCTATGTTTTGTCCTTCAGCTTTTGAGAATCTTATTTAATTTTGATGGTGCCAAATTCTACCATGTCGTCGAACTTGGTTACTTTAAAGTAGCAGTTTGGAAAGATGAAAAGTAATCTAAAGCCCTCTCCCATCTGCAAGTGTGTGATTTACAAGACTACGTCATTTTATCACTATTTCTGTGATACTGTGAAAGAAAGTAGGAGCCAACCTTATTCAATGGTATTTGATATGTGTAGTTGCATACATGGTTTATTGATAGCCTTCTCCTCGAGTTTCTGCTTGCATATGCATGTTGGTCCCATGTCATTTTACCAACAAAAAACTTCACTCCTTAAATCCTTCTTACAGAAGAGACTCTTGTACTGTGCTTTCTAGACTAACCCTTGGGTTAATATTTCTCTTGTGCAGTTCAATTATGTCCTGAATACGCTCTTTTCATTACACATGGTGGTAGCATTTCTTGTGGCTGTTATCCTGGATAATACGGTACCCGGCAGTAAGCAGGAGCGCGGGGTTTACGTTTGGTCAGAATCCGAGGCTGCTAGAAGGGAGCCTGCCGTCACTAAAGACTATGAGTTGCCCTTTAGAGTCGGCCGAGGTTTTAGATGGGTGAAATGGGTGGGGCTATGAAGCAAATCAAAGGACATCGCTACATTTTCTCAATTGAGAATGTGGTCTTCTATGCTCTCAAGCGAGGGATAGCAAGCATTCTGGAAAACATGATGACACACATCTTGGCAATAGTGTCTTGTTATAGAGAATCCAGAGGGATCTGTTTGTGTTGTAATTTATTAGATTAAGCATGTATGTAGAGTCTTGATTCATTCAAAAAGTCCAGGTGGATTCTTTTGCTTGCTTTGAAGGTGGGCTTCAGCAAATCATCCTGGTTATGTATATAGATATACAAATACACATATATATATATATATATATATATATATATATATATATATATATATTTTTCTTTCTATTTTTAGGGGTCTGTGATTCAACTTCATCCCCCCAGATATTTTGTCTCTACAGGTGGAAAGACAAATCTCTGTCGGTTGTTTCATTACTTCAACTATCTGGTTTATTTAGTTTGGCTAATTAGTTGTTGAGGGCAATTTAGGGTTTTTGCCATATTTATTTTCCAGTCATATTGTCACGTGCCAGCCATATCACCCTAACGTTCCAGGGGTAGACGAATTTGTCTCCTTCATATTCAATTTTTCAGTGCTATGTGCGAACACTTTGTCGGGATACTGAGTTGTCATGTTAGATGAGCAAATACGAATCTCCCTTTTTCAAGGTATATTCCATGCTTTCCAATTAAGACGTCCTTGCCAAGCTGTGAGTAGATATCTTTTTTATTTGTATATTGTGATCTGATAAATTTGACTTTAATATATCAACTAATAGGAGATCTTCCATAACATAATTGGTTTGAATTAGAAGGGTAGATATTAATAGTTTAGAGTTATAAGCAGGATTGAACTTATATTTTTTAACTTATCAGATGCCTTTCATGTAGTTAGGTTACAAGGTATATACCTATAAATTGGTTAATTATTTTTCCGTTGGAGCCTCAATGATATAACAAGAGAGAGACGTGGGTGAGATCTGCAAACTTGTATTAAAAGTGGTGGGCGTTGTCATTAATTGGAGGTTGAAGAAGTGGATGAAGATCCAAAATTTGAAGATTAAACCAAGGAATTAAGGCGGCGCTTTCATTTTATATATACAGTGAAAGAGCAACTTAATGGTCAGGATGCAGCGCGTGCTTACTTACCACTCAAAGTTTGAGTCTTAGGAACACGGATGAATCGGTACAAAGATCTTAAACCAAACCACTCCTAAACAACAAATGACCCATAATATTAAATCATCAGATAACTATATAACATGTTCGTTCCTACGAAAGTTCAGTAGTTCATATGTTCTGCGTTTAAATTTGAATGATCTCGATGCCTTAACTTGTATAAATTTTAGTTTTTATTTCTCAAAAAATAAAATAGCCCAATTTTTTATTAACTTATAAGGATTAATATTTAAAATGGAAAGAAAGTTAAAGTTAAGTTATCTTGATCAAAGGAACATTAATTAAGCAATTTAATTTTCATCATGTAATATGTTTGTTTATATAGTGTGATAAGAACTGAACAATAAAATAACAATATACAAGCATTCCACTTTTATATAATGCACCAATTATATTAAAAAGTTCATAAATCAAATATAAAGAAGGCGAGGAAGAAGGAGTCAATATTTTCAAAAGTGGGTGTTTTCTGACTTTGGAGTTAGAGACATCGGAGTAGTCTTCGTCCTTGTTTGAGTCAACAAAGACAGGTTTTTGTATTTAATTAATATAATATATGACCCTTCCTTGAATTTTTGTTAGTGTATAATTTTTTTAAAAATAATTAAATCCTCTTACTATCTAAAAGTATCACAAACTTTTTATTCCTATAAAATAATATTAATATAAGATAAAATAAATAGTCAATTTTTTTAAAATATAAATTTAGATACTAAAAAATTAGAATAACTCATTAAATATCACGATTAAAATTATAATAAAATAATATTTTTTAAAAATTAAATATATTTTAAATAATTATATATCTCAATCCCTTCTCTTCATTTCAGTTTTTATTCATAAAATATACAAAAAAAAAATATTTGGTAACAATCACGTGAACAAATTGTTCTGCTTAACTAGCCCACGTGCACCATCATTGGACCCTCCTTCCAAATCTCATGTATTAGCGGCTAATCACTGATAATTTCACGTAAAAATTTAACTATTATTATTATTATTACAACTTTAAACGTAATATTTACATGTCATTATTATGTGCTCACTCCTTTATAAAAAGTGAACGAAAACTAAGGCAAATGACCGAAACATTTTCGCACTCTTATTTTTATTTTTGTTTTTTTGGCCTTAACCTTATGCTAGACATGACATCCATTTATGATTTACATCATCAAAAATAGAAAATCAATTTAAAATAATTACATTATAATGAGACGAATATTTAAAATGCCATGTACCTTAGCTTGAATTTTTTTTTTTTTGGTTGAGGATATAAATTAGATGCTGGTTGACATACGGAATTAAAAAATATGGAAGTCGTTTTTTAAAACTAGGGAGTTGGTGCCCATACATTTTAATATTTCTTTTAAAAAATTATACACGAATAAGTTTATGGCCACATTTTATTTTGGGTTAAAATTAAATACCACTTACTTCACCCACAAACAAAAAATAAACAAAGGAAGAAAGAAAGAAATAAAATGCAGAAATTACGAGTATTTGACCTCCTTTAAACATTACGATAGATGGATTCAGATTTCAGGCCGGAAAAATAATTACTGAAGGATTAATTAAAATATTTTCCATTACGCACGTGTCCATATACATATGCTTGTCGTATTATTCTATAGTTGATGTCGTCCCATGGCTCGCGGTCCACTTTCTAAGCGATTATGCATGTAATATTACCTTAAGAGGCACGCGTGTCTTATCTTTTTATCCATGTAAGTTCCATTCAAATTTTATCAATTCTTTTTTCACTTTTAATTCTTTTTTATTTTAAAAATGGCTTGTTTGTTTAACAAAGAATTTATGACTTTTAAAGTCAGACAAGAAAGAAATGCACAAACACACCCCTACGTGATGTGCAAATTAGTACCTTGGTTATGTTAGTTGACGCTAGGTAGGAGATGAAGTAATTTTATTAATTATTAATTTGCTTGTATCATCTTTGACGTTACTTGACTGCTTCAATTAAAAATCAATTTCACTTAAGTAAGCTTTTCACCTCCTTTATTAATTATTAATGAAGAGTTGATTATATCATCCTCATTTATCCCTTCCTACCCCATGTCTCTCTCCCTCCCTCTCTCTAATGCATCTCACTATATATTATAATTATAATTAACTGCTCAAATATCATTAATGTAATGCCACTAGCAATGGTTCAAAAAATAATGAAGAAAAAAGGTAAGATAAACAAGTAAATATTTTTAGAAAATAGGGTTAACGTCTAATTTTATCCTAAAAAATTTTATATTGAATATTTGAAAGTGTCAAAAAAAATTACCTAAATTACTCTGATTATAAAAAAAATTAATATTATATGTTAATTTGTTAATAGTCGGGATAATATTGTTCTTTTTAAACATTTTTAGAATGAAATTAACTAATAAAAAATTTAGATATTTATATCTTTTATATGAGAATTTTTAGAATAAAATTTAATTTTAGCCCAATAAAATATGGAAATATATGTGGTGAATAAATCTTATTGTTCTCGTGTTATGCTCAGTTTCACGTGATAGAACATCATATAGGGGGGTGATGTTGATCTGCATTACAGTATGGATCATCGTCTTCTCTACTATCTATTTCCCCAAATTACAAGTATGGACGGTGGACACATCGCTCTCGCAGAAAAGCACCCTTCATGTTAGATTCCTTATTATTATTATTATTATTGTTGTTGTTGTTGTTATTATTATTTTATATTTTGTCCATCTAAATGATAAATTTCACATATTATACGCATTTATTTCCTTAATGGAATGGGGGGAAAAGTAAAGCCCTTTTTATTTTAATTTGCACCTTCTTCGTGCTTTTACGATCATTTCTTCATCACTTATGTTTCTTTATTTGCCAAAAAATATCACGCGTTTCTTCCTCCTTCCCCTTTCACTCCCTCAATAGTCAATAGACACTTGCTTTGCCCTTTTTGACTTTTCTTATTTACGCACGTTTCCATTGTGTTCTGAACAATGTCGTTTGTATAATGTCTCTCCGTGACAATATCTTAGTTTGTCTTGCACCTAAGCACTGCCGTTTTAACTAAATGGAGATGCAATGTACAAGGCCCATAACTAGAAGAGGTTACAAGCCAGTTTTTTTCAGGTCACCAAGGATTGCGTTTCATGGCAGCCTTCCTCTTCATTTTTTTTTTATTTTCCCCAAATTATATTCACAAAAAGATTTTATTCGATCCCCGTTAGTTATCACATGATGCTACTAATTTTGACGTGGCAACTTTTAACGTATTCCTTGATGGAGATATTTCGCAATGATCCTTGAGAACAGATGTTGATCGTCTGATTTTAATTATCATAAAAAATTTAAGCAACGCCAATGCACATGATGCTGATAGAAGTTTAAGGGTGCAAATCAAACACTCACATGCACTGTAATATTTGAAAAGAATAAAATAAAAGTTTGTGACACATTTTTAATAAACAATTTAGGCACGTTTTAATCAATGTGTATTTTGATTAGAAATAAGAGGGTAATGTAGTGGAATTAATAATATCACAATAATGCTTTGGGATTATTATTGATTTTAATGAATTAAGTAAATAGACTGAGATCTAATTAACAACTGGGAACAGGTCGTCTTGCGCTGTAACATATTAAAATAATGATGAATTATAGTTAAAAAGAAGAGTCTAACAGCGCTGCTTTGAATTGACCCAGACTCTATTGAAATGGCTCTCACACTTTTAATATTCAACATTGATAATAAAACGATCCCTTTTTTGTTTTTTTGCGGAAATATATTTTTCCAATAAATAAATGACCACCCATGCTTCATTTTTTATCCGGAAATATTCAAACTATAGGATGATTAACTACAGAAATTATATATCCCTCAATTGTTGGATTTTAACGTTTTCAGCAATACATAACTATGTTATTGGATACGATTATAAAATACATTTTAAAATTCAAAAAAAAATAAAAAGGGACTATAACTTTTTAAAAGGATAGATTGAACATCTTTGTTCAATCTGTCTTTTATAAATTTAAGATACAAGATCAAATTATTTTTTAGTTATTTATTATTTCTATAATACTATTTATGACTTAAAGAATAATTTTAATAACTTGATCATCATTCATTTTCTATTTACTCGTCCTTTACCTCTCTCCTCCATTAATGGTGAATACAGAAGTAATAGAATGAAACTCTGGCAGAATAAGATGACAGCGGTAGCAAGGCATATTGGTAGACAGACAAGTGCAATGAGCCTGGATCAATAGCAACACCTATGCACAGTAGCAGCAATGGCAAACAATACCTGTATAAGACAAAGGCAAAATGGACTTGAACAGAAGCAATGCCATAGTTCAACTATAGGTGGTTGTAAAAGTAACTGTTCTTACTTGATGCACTATTGATTGTCCTACTTTGACCACATTTCTTCCAATTATTTCTATGTTCACCGTCGACAAAAGAGAGGTAAAGGATAGATAAATAGGAGATGATTAATGACAGTTTTATATGACAATACTATTATAATAATAGTAAATAATTAAAAGATAATTTTATTTTTTATCATAAATTTATAAATAATATATTAAACACTAGACTTAGTCTATCTTTTTAAAATTTGATATATCCTTTTTGTCCTTTTGATTTTTTCAAAGTATTTTATTATCTTTTTTCTCAATAAAAACCAACCATTAATTTTCTTCCAAGTCAACAATTTTTTTTTTCAAAAAATATATTTTAGAGTTGAGAGGAACTAAACACCCTAGTATCCTATAACTTCTTGGTATTTATCGAGTAAGAAGTGAAGAATCTTCGTGGGAATCTTCATATATATGTTAATTAAAACCACAGTTTTCCATTCTTCAATGGTTACAAATGAGACGAGAGCCAAAATTCTTGTTGCTTTCACGCCCAGGGAAAAGATAGTGTATTTTACAATTTTGGCCCAAGAAAATGTAGATTTTACGGTAAAACCACGAGCAGAAGAAAATTTTCAACATTTAACTGCATAGGGCATACCCAACAGTGTCACATGTTAATATTTGAACCACACAAAATGCCAGTTGGGTGGCCTTAAGATGGCTTTTGTAGACAGAAACATGAAGAAACGTAATGGACATTTGCCCAAACACGTACGTATAGAAGAGACTCAGAAATTGTGGTTCCAATCAGTTTGGACAATTAATTATTCATAATTGGCGATTCGGCACACTCGCCTAATTCACAAAAGTCAACTCATCTAGTCCTTAAACATCTAATTTATTTAATTAAATATTTTAAAAAATAATTAAATTAATTAATATCATATTTTTTTAAAATATTTTAATCATATTCTTTCATTCTCTCTGTTCTTTATTTAATTATTATCAAGAGAATATTAATAGGTATAATTTTAAAAAAATAATAAATATAAAAAATATATATTATATTTAAAATTAATATTAATTTTTAAATTAAGTTATATATTAAAAATTGAATATATTAATTAATTATATCCTTTGAGGGCCACAAGAGATCTTCAAAATTATATTGCATCTTCTTAAGTAAGGGGCATTGTGTTTGGGTGAGACTTTTAAATAAATATGGCATCTTAATATATTTACAAGATAGAGACATTTTTACTCAGCATAAAACACATGTTCATAGCTTAATTTATTTACTGAAGGAGAAGGATGAAACACTGGGATTCCAAAAAGTCTTAATGATTTCCTAAGACTTAGTTTGATATGAAGAATTTTAAGAGAAGAGAATATAAGGGAAAGAATTTTGCTCTATTTCTATTATTTAAAAAATAATAACTTTTTAGGAGGAAAGGGACTTTCTTTTTAAGATTTATCTCAACTGTAAAATTGAGAAAATTTAAAGAGAAAATATAATATTTATATTTTATAATATTAATATATTTATATTTTTTTTAATATCTCAATATTACCTATATATTATATTTTATTAAAATATTCTATAAAATAATATAAAAATAAATTTATTTATATAAAATAATATGAAAATCCCTCCCTTCTTCTCCCTTAATATTAATTTAAATAAAATAATAATAAAATCTATTATTTTTTTTATTTTTCTTTTTATATATTAAAATATTTCTTTTTACTTCCCCTCTAGAGTTAAATATACCTAAAAGAAAAAAAAAATTTAAAAAGGTGATTAATTGGGGGGAGAAAAAGCGGTAACTATCATCGGAATGTAACATGTAGGAGAGAGAGTGGGGTGGTAGGTGTGAGAATGAACGAACGACCTCATCGCCCACACACCACACACCACACTTTCTTCAAAGACTCGGCGTGCTTCCTCATCTCAACCTCCCTCCTATATTATATATACCCTCCCTTTGCCCTTTCTTCTGTCAGCTTGACGTTCCCTTCTCCGAGAGAACACCAAGCTTCCAATATCATTTCTCTCTCTCCCCCTCCCCCTCTTCACATTTTCTGTTTTATTTTCCATCTCAACCATCTTCTTCTTCCGCTCGACATGCAGTCTCTTTCCTCTCACCCTTCCAATTCTCTCAACTACCTCTTCCAGACCCGCCCTTCCGCGCATCGGGCCCCTCCGACCCGATTCTCCGTCAAATGCGCTTATGGCTTCGAATCCGCTGGATTTCATTCCGGGTTCGGATCCTCCCGGGCTGATTGGCAGAGTTCCTGCGCCATCTTAGCTAGTAAGGTTGTTTCTCAGGAACAATCTTCCGCCGATTCCAACGGAGGAGCGGCTGACCCCGTCGCCGCCATCAACGGCCATAAGGCCGCCGTCACGGATCTCAATCTCGTCCCCATCGGTAACTTAGGAGGCAGCAGCGACATTAGCAAGCCGCTTCCGCCGAAGCCGCTCACTATTTCGGATCTCTCTCCTGCTCCGATGCATGGCTCGCAGCTCCGTGTGGCCTACCAGGGTGTTCCCGGAGCATACTCCGAAGCGGCTGCCGGCAAGGCCTATCCGAAATGTGAAGCCATTCCTTGTGACCAATTCGAGGTAGCTTTCCAAGCTGTACAGCTCTGGATCGCCGATCGAGCAGTTCTTCCGGTGGAAAACTCTCTCGGAGGCTCGATCCACCGGAACTACGATCTCCTCCTCCGCCACCAGCTTCACATCGTCGGGGAGGTTCAACTTCCCGTGCACCACTGCCTTCTTGCGCTTCCGGGAGTTCGTAAGGAATATCTAACCCGCGTCATCTCGCATCCGCAAGCCCTCGCGCAGTGCGAGCACTCCCTAACCAAGCTTGGCCTCAACGTAGCACGCGAGGCCGTGGACGACACAGCCGGCGCTGCGGAATTCATCGCAAGCAACAACCTACGCGACACGGCGGCAATCGCTAGTGCACGCGCGGCGGAGCTGTACGGATTGCAGGTCTTAGCAGATGGAATCCACGACGACCCGAGTAATGTGACCCGATTCGTGATGCTGGCCCGGGAACCCATAATTCCGCGGACGGATAGGCCCTTCAAGACAAGCATAGTGTTCGCCCACGATAAGGGGACGTCCGTACTGTTCAAGGTTCTATCGGCTTTCGCTTTCAGGAACATTAGTTTGACGAAGATTGAGTCAAGACCTCACCGGAGCCGCCCGATTAGGGTGGTGGACGATGCGAATGTTGGGACGGCGAAGCACTTCGAGTATATGTTCTACGTTGATTTCGAAGCCTCCATGGCAGAGGTTAGGGCTCAGAACGCCTTAGCAGAGGTTCAGGAATTCACATCCTTCTTGAGGGTGTTGGGGAGTTATCCTATGGACATGACTCCATGGAGCCCCTCTTCTTCCTCTTGTCCCATGGGAGATTAGCAAAATCTCTCCGCCCGCTACATATTCCCCAGAAAGTAAAGGATATAAAAATATTTCATATATCTTGCAATCTGTGAAGATTTAAAACAAAAGAGAGATTATTTCAACTCTCTTTCACGTATTTTGATTTGTTACCCCATATGTTTCCTGGATTCACTTAATTAATTTATGAAGAAAATTGCAAAATTCAAGTTTTGGGCTCTTAAAACTTGAAGGAGATCAAAATTGAGGAGTGGGTGATATGCCTAAAAAATGGGGTTGGTGGGGGTTAAGAGCACTTGCATTGTACATAGAGATAGAGAGCGTGAGGGGGTAGATTTTGGTCAAAATGTGGTAGGTAGCCACCATGCTGAAAATTCAGTGGAAGGAAACGGCCCCGTTAAGTGTATTTGGTATGTGTTATGAATATTTTTATGTTTGGGGATCAAAAAAAGTGTACATGAGATGATGAGAGGTAGATAGAGCTGGTTATTTTATTATTAGAACTTTTATTCTTATCCTCAATCATGTATTTTCCAACCAAAGCGTGTGTATATATACGTGATACTGAGTTATGTATTGTTTTCAATTAAACCTTCATTTAGTTTTTTTCCTCTTACTTTTCTTTTGTTGCCATGTGTCTTTCTCACCACTTCTCCCTTCATAAAAAAACAAATACTCATAACCAACAGATGTTGGTTTTTATTGGAAGAAGTTTTGAATATATTTTAGTCTTAACTTGGAGTCCACATAAATATAAAAATTATTTTTAAAATAATTACTTTTAATTGAGTTGTTTAGTACTTATATTTAACCTAATCAAATAATTATATAAAAAAATATTTTAAACAATAGCATATTCAATGGGGAAAGTTAGTTTGAGGGTGATCCCAAA
Source organism: Leucaena leucocephala (assembly GCA_037074615.1). Lineage (NCBI taxonomy): Eukaryota > Viridiplantae > Streptophyta > Magnoliopsida > Fabales > Fabaceae > Leucaena > Leucaena leucocephala. The sequence goes on along the minus strand of CM073546.1, from coordinate 1,961,679 downwards.
GTTCAATTTAGGTGTTAAAATGCGTCATTAAGAAGTTTTTGGAGGGTATTTGGGATTATTGTGTATATTTAATAAAGTTAGGTTCGATTAATCAACTAAACCAACCCTTGGTTAACTTCTGGGAGGTTCTTGAACCAAAATAGATTGAATTCTATAATTCTATAATTCCCACAGGCTTTGGCCACGTAATATAAAAACAGACACCAACTTTTATGAAAGCTACATGTACAATTGTAAATTGTGAAGAAGATGCCAAGTGCATAATATATTCAGTATATATAACTGAAGGGCTTTCTCAGCTTCAAGATACAAGGTTTGTTTGGATAAGAATTTAGAAGAGGACTTATAAAAAAATAATTTTTTAACAGCTTATAGAAAAAAGTTTTTAGAAAAAAATTTATGAAAAAAAAAGTAATTTTGAATAAATGAGTATTTAGATAGTTATTTTCAGAAGTACTTTTATTATTGGTACATTACAAAAAAGGGTATGAGTATTAAATAATGAGAGATAAGAGATGAGAGGAGAAAGGGTGTAAGAAAAGAGATGAGAGAATGTGTAAGAAAAAGTATAAGAGATGAGAGAGAGTGTAAGAAAAAGTTGGAGAGATGAGAGATTGCGTAAGAAAAAGTAAGAGAGAGGAGATATAGTGTAAGAAAAAATAGGGATAATATAGTAATTAGTTAGTTCATAAGTGATTTACTGTTCCATAAACTACTCTGACCAGCTTATCTAAAACCTTGGTTTTAAACTATAGTTTAGTCTAAAAGCCCGTTTGAATAAATATAACTGTTTGTTTTAAAAATTTTTTAAACTTATATTTAACTCAAAATTTAAGTTTTAAATTAAGATTTAGCATTTTCCAAACAGTCACACACAATACTTAGCGAATAAGGTTTTTCCCAAATCTCACCAACCCAAAGTCAAGAATGATTGCCAGGCAAGTCAAAGCTTGAAATTTTCACAAATTAAAGACTCTGTTCCAAAGTGTTGGTCTTTGTTTCTTAGTTACACCAACCCCCTTTTAGCTTTTGATTACCCTCTTCTACTTCAAACCAAGTGAAGGCGCACCAATTTCTTTAAAATTCCTCCGGTTCTTCTTCACTCTACTTTTGGTGTTTTATATACACAGAGGGTTCATAAAATACAATTCATCCGTTAGAATTGTATTTAGTATAAGATATTAATCATTTATAACGTAAATAATAAATATTCAAATTCTTATTAAAAAATGTGTATATATTTAATATTTATTTTAAATAGTTATCTCTAACAGATAAATATTTATATTTTTTAAAAAATATGAATAATGAATATTCAAATTTTAGTTAGGAGAGATGTATATATTTAATACCTATCTCAAATAGGATTTTCTCTAATAGATAAATATCTATGTTTAGTAAAAAACCATTTATTTTTTTATAAAGTATCTTGTTAGACATTATATATTCTAAATGATTAGTACGACCAAATATTGATTTTAGATTTTCTATTTAACTATAGTAATAAAACTTTATATAAATAGAAAATATCTCTGATATATGTCCCATTCATGATAAAATATAAATTTTAAGTGCCTTCTTGTAGGTAAAGACAAAATATACGGGCATTTAAAAGCTAGGCTACGCACCATCCCCCAATTTATAGAAGTTAATGAGAAATAACAAAGTTTATATTATAGCAATATTTGATTTGATAAGAGTATGCTTTAAGAAGCCATGCTTGCAGGAGGCATTTTTAATGGTATAGCTAAACTAAGGTCTTAGATCTCTAGGAGTGATGTCTAAATATTAATAAATGGGTCGTACGGGAAGGAGGCCTTTGTAATTTGCTTATTTTAATAATACGTAGAGAGAGCATCGAGGTAAAGGCGTAGGGGACAAAAAACAAGGAATAGATAATGGAATATATGGAGGATGAGGACTTTGACGAAGTTACTAATTATAATTAAAATAATAAGAAGGGGATGATCAAGCGAGCATAATAGCGTATGATGGAAGATAATTATGTCAAGAGAGGAGAAAGGGGGTTTGGTGAGGAAGGGAGGAGCGGGAGCGGGAGCATGAGCGGGGTGTGGTAGGTGTGTACAGTAAGATATTCTTTTAGATTTTCTTAACTTTAAAATATATTTTTAATAAGAAACAAAAAGTTATTATATGATATAATTCCCCAAAAAATCATTAAGTTTTCTTAAATTATTATATTATTAACCAAATAATTGGTTAAATTGGTCTATTGGGAGGATTCAAGCAGTACTAAATATTCTAATTTTAACAAATGTTTTACATATAGTTTCCAACAATTTTATGCACGCTTGGTGTTCCTTCATTTTTTTTTAAGTATAAATATTTTGATACCAGAGACAAATTATATTTGAGATATATTATATACTAAATACAAATATATTTTTAAATATTAATTTATCATATTATAAGAGATTGATTTTTTTTACTATATCAAATTATATCAGTAGATATAGTGTTTTTTAAATTTAATATTTATACTGACTATTGAATTTATATTACTACATAATTAATTTATAACGATGCTGTCAAAATGTTTTAGGTGGATAAAAATTATAAAATTTAATTTTAAAAAACTGTTAATTCTTTACGCTTATTATAGCAATAAATAGTCTAAAAAGTAGGGTTTTTTATTTCCTATTTAGTCTTTATATCGGTTATAAAAATAACATATGTAAACTTTATACGTGATATAAATTTGGTGTAAAAAATCCCTAATTTTTTAAACTAAATCTAAATTTAGTTTTAAAAATTTATTTAGACGAGTGTTAAAAGATGTTTTTTTTAAGGAGTGAGTAGTAAATTTTAGGGACAAGAATGAAAAGAGTGGGTGCCCTGTGGCCAGGGAGGGAGGGAGGGAGGGAGGTATTTTGTTTGTGGATGAGAGAGTAGTTGGGATGAAGAATGTCGGAAGTTTCTGTTTGGAAAAACTTAAATGACAACTTTTGGAGTTTTGTAAAGAAATTGTGTCTCTTAAATCAACCCCATCAAAATGTCACTCATAAGCAATATTTTGAAAACAGGGCTGAATGGGAAATTGGAGATGCCAACAGTCAAATTAGCTATACAATAATTAAATAAAATAATAATATTATATTATATATATAATGGTATGTGGGTCAGTGTGTGTGTGTATAAACGTAAAATACTAATTTATTAAATAACTTGAAAATGAAATTAAATAATTTAATCTCACGATGAGTTAACAAAATCACGAGGTAATTTATAAGGAATGTTTTAAGGAACGAAGAATCAACTATATGCCTTTGCATCAATTTTGGCCTTTCATTTTATTCAGATACTTATGTGTGTATTTTTACTTTTGCATCTTTTAAAAGAAATGAAATGTACAGGAAAGCCCCGGCCGCCTATTGCCCCTTCAATTGTTAAATTATGTAGTCATCATCTATTCTACACTCATCTCCCCATCTACTTCCACCCATTAAATTGCATTATCTATTCAACAAACTAATAAGTATAACACAATTCAGAATTTTGTATTCATGCCCCCACTACCAAGAAGCAATGATAACCAAAAAAAAAAAAAGAAGGAAAAATTACTATGAGTTTCAGATAAAATGTTTAATTTATCTAACAAATCCTATTAATAATTAATGAGTTAATAATGCCAAATTGATATTGTTTCAAATTTTTTAGTGATTAAATCGTTTATTTAAAATCTCGTAACAAAAAAATAATATTTTTCTGGACCTAAATATATGACTCAATTAGAAAGTTGAAATTATTATAAATATAAGATATATTTACTAAATTATCTTTATTGAGGAAAATAATTATTGTTTTAGGAATAAATATTATAATAACTAATTTAATTAATATAATTAAATATATCTTATATTTAGAATTGGAAGAATAATTGAAGAGAACAAGATGGTGAGCTTGAAATATCAAGAGGGAAAAAAAGCTATTTGAATCAAAATCAAAGCAGGGCTCTCGCTAATCTTCCCATACTCATCAGGTTGAGACACACCTTGGTGCTGGGGGGAGCCATGAAAACAGAGCAAAGCTTGGATCCAGGTTGGACTCACTCAAAGCCGAACCGGCTAGAGTATAGATTTTGCCTGTTAGAATATATCAAAGAGCCTTATATCCACCGATTGAATGATAAATATATTAAAAGACATATCAAAACGGATTAAAATATTTTAATAGAAAGATAACCAAAATGTATAATTAATTTACTAAAGTCTGATATAAATAAATGACTTATGTGGGTTATTTGGATTATAGCCCTAGGCCGACCGTATGATCTAGTCCTAGTCTTAAACCGCTGCTAATAAGGCAACACCTTAATGTGTGGAAAAAGCATTTTTAAACTGCATCTTTCCTGGAAATCGCATTGAGAAGCATCTTCTTCGCTTTCACAATCACTAATTAATCCTTTCACTGTAAGACATCATCATCATCATCATCTTCTCTTTCACACCATATATTCTTACAGTTCCCACGTAACTCCCTCCAAGTTCATGCACCATACAACATATCCTATTGTTTTCATATATTTGGTTACAAGGTTGAAAATAGAGTGAGTTTTAATTTTTGTTTTCTGGGAGATGAGATGTGAAGTAGTTTAAGGTCGGAGGCACGATGGGTGGGACCCACCAAATAATGACGATGAAGATTATTTCTCTGTTATAAAACAAAAGCGAGGTGGTTGCAAAGGAACCTCTTGATATTGAGAAGACGTCACTATCTCCACAAATATTGCCATTCGTATGAGCCATTCCTTAATTAATATTCATAAGAATACATAATTAATATTAAACCAAAAACTCCATCTCCATTAATATATATATATATATATATATATATATAATTCATGCCCATATTTCCCAATGATAAAAATAAGAAATTAAAGCCGAGTGGTCCCTCGTTATGCAGGAAAACAAAAATATAAGAATAAACATAGGGATATGAGGATATGTATGATATGAACAATACATAGGTCTACAGCAAACTTATGTTCGTTGAGTGATAGAGATTCTCATTGTAAAATACTTAGTGGGGACTTGGGAGGGATCTCTCTTTTGTACTCCATGCAGTCTTTAATTCAAAATAAGATTATAGATATTCTAGCTAAATATATGTTGACTTTTATAGAGATATTATATTTTTATTCCCCCTATTTATAATCTATAGTTATTATTGAGTATTTAGGATATAATTTTTTTAAAATCAATTTTTTTATACTATGAATTAATTTTATTGGTTTTGGGCGTTTTAGCTCTATATTTTTTTTGTTACCTACCCAATTTATCAGAGTTTTGCTCCGACTACATCTGGATTCGACCCGCATCGCGCACTTGGTTATAGTGGGTGAGTATCTCAATGAGAATTTTCTACATATGCTATGTCTCGAACTCGATATCTTGCTTAAATAATACTGAATTATTTATTATTTAGATTAACCCTTGTTGGTGTGTTTTAGCTCTCATTTGTATAAAAAAAAATTATAAGAAAACAAAAGGAAGAAAGAGGCCCACAAAAGAGCGGTCCAGAAAATCCTTTTGGGACGTCCATTAGGTGGTAAACTTGGGTTGAAGTTAACCTTGAGTGGGCCTCCATCTCTTGGGTAACGGGTAAAGTCAAAGCCCAAATCGATTTCTAGTCTACATCCCTTCTCATTGGGATTTGTTGCATCTCCACAGATTTTGCAAATCCTAATACCATGGAGACAATATAACCAGAGTTACTTCAAGAAATATAACCAGAGTTGAGCCAAGAAGAAGAAAAAACAAAAATAAAAGGGGAAGAAAAGAGAGCCATGGATTCTTTGGTCCAGTTTCATTTTAAAAAATAAAATAAAATCAGTACCATTAATATAAAAACGAGATGTTAAGTATATAGCAAATTAATCTTTATATATTTATCCTTGTATATTCCAAGGTTAAAAGTTTTCATATATGAGCTGTCTGATTTTTTTTATATATTAACATATCCCATAAATTTTAAAAAAATGAGTAAAATTGATTTAACCGTCAAGAAACTAATTTGACTATTAATATTTTCAATAACTAAGAGTTAATATTGCTTATTTTTTTAATACTTTAGAGAAGGCAATGATCAGATACCAAAATTTATATGTGAAAATTTTTAGGAAAAAATTAAACGTTAACATGATATTTTATATATATAGTTCTTGCTACACAAATATGGGGGCATTAACCTTTTTTCAACTCGTTATTAAGCATTCTAAACTCTGTTAAGTATACCGTTGCTTGTTAACATTCCTAAATGCAACTATTTATGGTCAGACATTGTACTGTTCATAACGTATGTAAATAACGTGATTTCTTTTCTCTCTTTAGGCTTTGCCCAGTGATCGCCAATGGGTGTTAATCCTATTAAAAAGAAAATAGGCTTAACTAATATAAAACATAATGACTCTTTTAAAAAAAAAAAAAACAGAGAGAAAGAAATATGAGGACGAAGGAGGGTGGCGTAAAATCCAGAAAAGGAGCAGACTGAAGACTGACTGAGGAGTCAACAGAACCTGTCCATTCTGCCATTCACCAATCCAATTTAATCTTTAAAGAGACCAGCCTACTTTTCTCCCCCCCCCCCCCCCCCACCCAACACCCAAAAATAAAAAATCAACTTAATCTTTTTAACCTTTGTAAATTGATTAATTCCAAGCCTGAGGAGGACTCTTCAAGAGTAGCATATACGAATATGAAATTATCCTCCATTTCTATAATACTTTAATTTCATAAGACCTTATACGTGGAAATTAAAAGAGACTTAAACCTAGAGTAAAGTAAAATAAAGAGATTTCAAGCCGCACACTTGGCCCCAAGCCCACTTACATACAAGTGAAAGCAACAATTTTTATTGGTTGGTCAAAAGAGCAACATTTGTTATTTATCGCCACGTATCCTATGACGTGGGCCACTCATCTGCCACGTCATCCATCGTCCAAGCTAAAAAGAATTCGAATAAAAAGTGGTTCGAAATATCAAAAGAAAAACATTACTTTTCATATGCAGGAGAAAAAAGAAAGGGAAAGACGGAAAGGGAATTGGTTGGAAAAGCCCAAAGGCTAATTTATGAGTCATGGTCGCTGAGTCATAGCCTCTGGTTTGTCCCTCTGCTCTCCCTCACTCTAACTTGCCTTGATCGTCTCCTGCTCCGATGGGTCCCGTCCTGTAGAAGGCGGCTTGTAACGCCGAAGAACGAAGCCTTCCGTTCCTATGCCTCCAGCAAGCATGGATTCCTACCCGGTACGCAATTCTCGCTCCCCCCATGGCTGTTCCAAGGCTCAAATGTGCTTCTTCAAGATTCTGCGCGTGATTTCATCCGTCCCTCCCTCTCAACAACAACCTCGCCTCACTCCACAACACGATCCCTCCAACTATTCTCCGACCACCGGAGCGATTGACGCTGATTCCCGCTCACCATTCGATAACGCTGAATTCCAATGCTCTGCGAGCGATTCCTCCGGCGTTGAAGAAACCAAAGGCGGATACGAGAGTGCGGAAATCTCTGGTACCAAAGAGACGAGATTCAAAGAGCAGATCGGCGAGGATCGAGAGGAAGGACGTCAAAGGGTGCCGTCTGGAGGGAACACAAAGGTGAGTTATGATAATTGCTTGGACTTGCTTATCGAAGCGGCTAAACTAGTGTTTGAGGAACCGAGTGGAGTGAGGGGAATGGGTTCCGGGCTTAGAACTCAGAGCAGGACACGAGAAGAGCGGCCGGAGCAGAGATGGGTGGTTGTGGATTTATGTAACGAAGTGGACGACAAGTCGCCTGTGGTGAGGTCGAAGAGAGGGAGGAGGCAGGCGTTGCCGTTTAGGTTCAGGGACTCGGTGGTGGAGCCGCTGAGACGCTCGGGCACGGCTAGAGCTCCCAAGAAACGGTTCTTTGGGTCATGAGCAATAACATAAAACGGCATGGCGTCTGGTATAAGGTATTTGAGTTGAATGGCAATGGTAGATAGATTGCTTAGGGGTAGAATTGTGAAGCAATATGAAGAAGTTGTTGTTGTTGTTGAATGGATCATGGAAGAAGATATATGGATATGTGTTTGTGCGTTTTTATTATAATATTGGTTTAAAGGGAAACATAGGATGACAGGAAATAAATGAATTAGATTCCATTCATAAAGGCTGCGAACGCTTTAAGAGAAAACTACTGACTAGGTAGTTGGTAATAACAGAGGAATACGATTCAATGCTGGTGCCCATCGCTCTCTTTTCTCCATGGAACATTCAAGGCGGCCTCTCTCTAAGAAATACCATAGATACTATTGGCAACTAAATATGAATATTTTGAGCTTAAATTTTAATTTCAATTTATCATATTATAAATGCCTAAACCCTTTAAAGATCTAATTGTAGTCAATTTGATAGGTTATATCTCCATGAATTTGATGGATATGTCATAAAATACATAGTATGTATTGGTCATTTATATTGATGGCATTCAATTTAATTATTTAACTAATTAGCATCTTTATGACATGAAGTTTGCTTGTGGAAAGAACCTTAAAAATATTAATCGGCGGAGGTCTCTGCGAAATAATTCGAACAATGTTCTTAATCACCAAAAAAAGGACATAAAATTAAATTGCTTGAATTGGAAGGGACACGCATGCGAGGTTCCATTACTCCTATGTAATATATTCCAAGCTTGATACTCCCTCCCCATCCCTTTAACAGTTGATTAATTTAAAAACTTTTAATAAAACTAAATAAATAACTTAATTATAATATATATTAAGTATAATTATTTTTATAAGTTAAATAAATTAGTTTATGTTTATTTAATTTTTTTAAATATCTTTAAATTAATTAATTAGTTTTTATTTTATACAATAGAGGTAGCATAACGCATGCTGACTTGTCGAGAAGTGCTTGTTTACAGGCAAGCAACTAAACTTAAATGTGCCACAAATATACTCCCTCTCTGTCTCTATTACATCACATCTATGCCCCCGTCTCACCGAATTGAAGAATAGGTAGTTAAGTTATCAGATTTATTTGAAAATAAAATAAAATTATGACTCCATTCATGTTTAAATAATTTGTTAGTTCAATATTACATTATCTCTCATAATTGATGACTTTAAATAGGGGTTATGCTAAACAAACTTTAGTTAATATTCCACCGGTGAGACTGAGTTTAAACGACAGTTCATGAAGTGCCGTTCAATCCCCCGAGACCGAGATCCATGCATGTGTCGTTTAACACCGAGCTGGGTAAGAAACGCAAAGTTCAAAAGAAAAACCCTCTCAATTCTCAATCGAGTATTTCCAGGCTTTCACTTCGGAAGTGTCGCTGCCTCTACCTGGTTTCTCTCACCTTATCTTCTTCCGCAGCTACTGCCACTGACGGGATATGGCAAACGGAGGCTCTGCTAATAATGCCACCGAGTCACAACGAGAAGAAGCCAAGAGAACTGACCAGCAACAAGCCTCAAATGCATCCTTCTCCTCTTCTGAAGGCTCTGACAATGATTCGGACGCGGAGTCGGAGTCCTCGTATGACTCTTCCTACGAAGGAGATTACGATGAAGGAGATGAAGTTAGCGACGGTCTGGCCTACCGACGATACCGCGAGGAAATGGAACAATTGGAGAACACTCCTGAGAAGAACTTCGAGCTGTTCTCGGAAGTTCTCGACAGCAAGCGATTGAAGTCGATACACGAAGAGGAGGACCAAGATACTTTGGCACAGTCTGACCCTTTTGATTTCCCCAAAGACCCAGAGAATTGGAGGGAAGAAGATTTGGGGGAGTTTTGGGCCGATGGTCCATTGGAAATTAGTGGAACGGGTTGGGACCCGGTTTGGGCTGATGAAGATGATTGGGAGTACGTGCAGGAGGAGCTCGCTGCTGGAAGGAAACCTCCCATTGCGCCATTTTATGTGCCATTTCGGAAGTATAATCCTGCGATCCCCGATAACCATTTCGATATATCTAGCCCCAAGGCCGTAATTGAAGAGTTGGATAGGATTGAGGAATTCCTCCAATGGGTCAGCTACATTTTCCCTGATGGCAGCTCGTACGTATAATTTTCCCTTGTAACTTATCATTTACCCAGTATGTTGTGGAAGGTTTAGTGCATCAGTCAGGAAGTGATTATCTGAATGTTTAACTGAAAAGTCAGTCAGTCAGTTCCCTCGTTTTTCTATGTTGTAACTGCATGCTTCATATAATTGGGAACTTAACATTAATGCCATTTATGAATTTAAAGTGGTAGCTTTTGCTTCCTTCGTTTGTTTTATGATGAATTTATTATTGATAAAGCCAATTATTATCATGGAGCATCAATACTATACTTACGTGCTAAGTCATATTGCTGAATTTCTGTTTTTGTTTTAAATATGTTTAAACAGCAATCTAAAAGACGTTTGTAGGGACGCTGAATGTGTTCATATTCATAAGCTAATACTATCCATCGAAATTTTCTCTAATTGGGTTACTGTTATTAGCATGATACTTTCAGAGTCTTCTGATTTGACAAACTTTCTTAGTGGTTAGGTTATTTTGCTTATGCGACGTTAGTATTACCATATGACATTTCGCTATTGCTACATTTTATTTTCCCATGGTAAACTGGATCGGAGGTGATCATGGGATCAGTGATATGCTATTACACTTAACAAACTCGCCAACCTTTTTGGTCTGTCTCCATGAATTTCTAATTGTGCCTGTTTGTAATTTTAGAGCTGTGTTAATTAATGCTTCTCAAATTCATGGACTATATCATTACCTCTGTTGCCATTTTGATACTTCCCCCTTCTTAACTTCCATATTTTTTAACCCAGAATATTCTTTTCCGTCAAGGTATGAAGGCACTGTTTGGGATGACAATGCTCATGGAAAAGGTGTTTATGTTTCTCCAGAGGGGCTAGTCAGGTCTGTCTTTACTTCATTATGTCTATTGATCCATTTTGGGTGTTGATATTAGTGGCATAGAAAATTGTATGTGTGCATATGTAGTGAGAAGAATTTAGGCATCCTTATAATCTCCTAGATGCAATAAATATTTATCTTTCCTGAAGATATGTCTTATCTTTCATTCATATTTTATCGTCCATAGTGTAAGGCTGTTTGCCAATACATTCCACTTGTGTTTGTTTTAGCATGTACTGGTTACCAGTGCCACTGGATGCATCGGCATATTATCTAATATCCACTAATCTATCCAAATATCTTCTGCCTTTCATGTTGTTGACATTTCACAATGCATTTTCTATTCATAGGTATGAAGGTGAATGGCTCCAAAATGACATGGAGGGTCATGGCGTTATTGAAGTTGATATACCTGATATTGAACCTGCGCCTGGTTCCAAGTATGAAGCTGGCATCTAGACTTGTCAATAAGTTTCAGAATGCATCACAGATTGAATATCAGTGATGAAATTCAGGGCTTATCGATCCTCTGAACTTATTTTATTAGATGGGAGCAACATTAAATTATATAAACAATGAAGGGGAGAGAGGATTGCTACTGAATCTAAAAGACTTTGCTCTTAAAATTGGGTAACTCTGTCATATCAGAATGGAAAACTTAAACTACTCTTATCCTAATCAAATCAGAACACTTAAGCTAATCCTAAATCCATGGAAGCATCATTCAGAGATTTAAAGAATAGCTAAGAATAAGTATGTGTTAATTAAAAAAAAATAAAAGAAAAGAAAACTAGTTAATTAAAATGTATGCATAATAACATGTAATCTCCAACCTTTCCCCCTATCTAGGCATTTCCAACTTTGAGCTTTTCTTCTAGCATTGCCAATTGTCAACAAGAGCCATTTTTTGGTTGATAACATTGACTGATTTTACCCATTTCCTTAGGCTTGAAGCAAAGATGCGTGCTGAAGGGAGGATTATATCAAGGGATTATATGGCCCCTGAAGACAGAGAATGGCTCGAGATGGATATTGAAGATAGTTATAATCTTGCTGATGGGACCTATGAAATTCCTTTTTATGAGAATGATGAGTGGGTTGAACAATTTGAAAGAAAACCGTACGTTTTATTAATAAGCTCTCTGCTGCAAGTTGTTATGAAGAATTATTTTCCCTTACAGTTTTTAGAAAGAGTGATGTTCCAAGTTATCACTAAGCATCACACTTCTGTGTACACTCTCTCTGGGTCATCTTTATTTTGTGCTGGTTTTTGAAAGTTTTATCTCTTTATGCCAGGGAGAAAGGTCGTTATCGGTATGCTGGTCAATGGAAGCATGGGAGAATGCATGGTTGTGGTGTATATGAAGTTAATGAGCGTACGATTTATGTAGGTGCCTAATATAAGACAACATATGCACTCAAATTATTAAGTCCAACCTATCTCTTGTTCTTTCTTTTTGTTTGTTTTGGCCATGGGGAGGGATATTTGGAATTTTGAGTTGCAAAATAAGTGCAGATAATGAACTTTTTGGAGAAATTTCTAGTTTCCCAAGGCTTCTTACATTGTTTTTTTGGCTTTTAACTTGCTGGTTACATAATTCATGTGCGTGCAGGGAAGATTTTACTTTGGAGAAATGTTAGATGATTCCAATGGCTGTGATGATGAAACTTCTGCGGTATTCAATAAACATAACATTCTTTAATTTCTTTCAGCTCAGCAAGGAAAGTTTACTAGCTTTTTTACTACTAACTCTCCTACATTCTGTACTTTCAGCTGCATGCTGGTATAGCAGACGTGGCTGCCGCAAAGGCTCGCATGTTTGTCAACAAACCTGATGGAAGTATGCTTGAAATCCCTTAACTTCTCTCATACTGGAAACCTTACGCGCACACTCATTTATTTTCTTCCTTCCTCTGTTAGTTTGCTAGTAGTTTTGTACTTTTATTGAATTCATGTAGGCCCTTCTGTTATCCTGAGCTTCATAGAACTTATTTTGGTTTTAACATTCACAGTATCTTTTATTTTCCTGGGCGGTTTCTTCTGGATTTCAATAGTTTGTTCATCTAAAATCTTTTCACGTCATCTTATGCACGAACAAAAAGAATTAACATAGTATTCCTACTTTACCTTACTAGAGGATTACAATAGGGTTCTTACCTCTGAGAATTCATGCTTCCCAAGCATAAGTTGATTGGCACACTGAAAGAATATCACGTACTTATGGCTTTAGAAAGCTTGTATTTGATTTACAATGCCCACAGTTGCTTGGACCATGCTTTCCCAGGAGAGTTTGGTACACTTATTGCTCTTGTTCTTTCCTAAGTTCTGACTCGACTGATAAATAGATCAGCTGACGAATTGGAACTTCACACAACAAATTGTGATTGCTATGAATTATATGTGCGATCTGAAATTTCCATTTTCTGATCATCTTGATGTGGTTCAAATTTTGTATCTGCTTTTTTTACAGCGCTTTGGCATATTATTTGTTTCTTATCATTCAACTTTTGTCCACTCAGTGGTTAGAGAAGAGAAAGGTCCCTATAGTGATCCTCAACACCCCTACTTCTATGAAGAAGAAGATGTGTGGATGGCACCGGGCTTCATCAACCAGTTCTATGAAGTAAGATTCAGTGGCAGCATTCAATCTTCTTTACATTGTGTTTTTCCATTTTATGCATGAAAATGAGACAGACGTGATTCTATGACAGGTCCCTGATTATTGGAAAACATATGTGCATGAAGTAGATGAGGAAAGGGAAATGTGGTTGAACTCCTTCTATAAGGCTCCACTTAGGATACCCATGCCAGCTGAACTTGAATACTGGTGGTCAAAAGGTGCTGATTCTCTCTGTGTGCACAAACAAGTGTGTAATATGCATATATGACAATTTTTATCCATTTTCCATTCTCGATGCCCCCTTTTTCTAGCTAAATTCCCCCCCCCCCTAATTCTTATCATATTCTCTGCCAAAAAGAAACATCTCCTTTAATTCATCCTTTAATTTCTTGATCAGATGAGACTCCTGAATTTGTCCTCATTAACAAAGAACCAGAACCTGATCCTGAAGATCCATCAAAGCTCATATATACTGAGGATCCTCTCATCCTCCATACACCAACTGGCCACCTAATTAATTATGTCGAGGATAAGGAAAATGGAGTACGTTTATTTTGGCAACCACCCTTAAACAAGGATGAGGATGTGGACCCAGAGAAGGCCCACTTCCTTCCCCTTGGTTATGATGAGTTTTTTGGACGAGAGAAAAAGGAAAAGGAGGGCATATTGGTGCGTGTTGTACTAGCAGTGGAAAATGCTTTGAAGCCATTATTTAATAATTTGGAGAAATGGACTGAAGAGCAGAAGAAAAATAGTGAAATTAAAAAGAAGGCATTGGAGAAAGAACTTGAACTGGTAGAAGCTGAGTTGTCTCTGGAAGATGCGGTTGCAGATTTGGATGAATTATTGAGAAGAAGAGAGGAAGAGGAGGAAAAAAAGGTGGAAATGGGTTTGCTAGAAGAAGAAGAAGAAGACACTTCTGAACCCAATCAAGATAGAGAAGCTCGCATAGCAGAGGAGGAAGTGAAAGAGGAAGAGGAAGAAGATGGAGATGAAGATGAGGACGAGGATGATGTTGCACAATCAAGCTTCGGTTCCATTGAACAGGAACAGTCAAGAGATAGCCAGAAGGGTAGCAAACCCGGGAAATCGCCATTTTCTACATCTTCACTTTCTTTCGCGTCCAGTAGCCTTGTTTCGGGGGTGAGTTATGATTTCCTACTATTCATCTGATGCATGCTTCTCTGGAAACATGTGTCCGATTCAATTAAGCTAATCTTTAGCAATGCTGCTTTTCTGAAACTCTGTTGACCTTGCAGGTTCCATTCAGGATGCAAAGTCCCTTTTCCCTGTTGAAAAAGAGTAAAACAAAATCGCAGTTGGTTCCTCCTTCCATTGACGGCTTCAGTAATGTGAGAACATTTGATTCAGTTAGTTTTCGTCCAGTAATTGACCAGAAGAGAAGCTTGAAGGCTATTGGCCAAACACAAGAGAGAGCCATGGTAAAAAGCCATTCAGATAAGAAATGTTTCAAGGTGCGTTCATTGTCTCGGACCCAGCGCCATTCCCTGGATTCTTCAAGTTTTAGAAACAAGTTAGAAGAGCCTAGAACGAAGGGGGCCATGTGGTTGCATACAGCACCAGAGAGGGATTTAGACAGTGTATTGTCTTTGCATACACCAGTGCATAATTTGAAGCATATAGAGAGCCAGTGTGTTGGCCAGTCTTTGGATCCAAATGCGCTCAGTGTAAGAAGTATCTTCATTTTCAGTTGAATCAACTGTGAGAAGAAAAAGAAAGATGAACATGAAAGAAACGAGAGGGATTATTCCTTTTTTTTTTTACTGTCTTATTTTTTGTCTGTAATGGTAGAGGCTGAAAAATGAGAACTTTTGTGATATTTATGCCACTCGCTGTCCTAAAGTAATTTTCCATTAGAATCGTTGGATATTGTTTGCATTTCATTTTCACCGCGTTTCTCTTTCTTGAATTTCATACAGTAAACAATAAATCATAATCTAAACTGTAGCTGTAATAGATAAAGGACCGTTGAATCATGTCTATTCTTTTCTTATGAGTTATTGTCAATAATGTTTTGTTTCGATAAAGTAAATACTAGTAATATGAGATTATAAAGTTATTGGCTATCGTGAATGATACCGAGAGAAATTATTAGTATCATCAACTGCCGCCGGTATAGAAAAGGCTGCTTTACTCGTAAACGTCGTTGTTGTTGTTGCAAGTAGCTTGATAAGCGTCATAATTGTCGTTGGGAGGAGGGTCTTACAGAAAGGTCCACTGCCAAAACAAAGGCTTCACATGGTCAATTATAGCATATACTTCTAATAAGATTCATGTGAGAAATAACTCGTTTAAACAAATTTTTGAATTTAAATCTTAATATATATAAAAAATTATTATTAGAAGATACATCTATTATAGTCAATTGTGTGATGCGGGTTGAATCTAAATATAGTCAAAATAAAACTTTGATAAATTAGGTGGATAACTAAAAAAAACCTCTACGATAAACTATTCCATCTTTTGGAGTGATTTTTTTTATAAAATATTTAGATGAATTCAGTAGTAGCCTCTCATTAAAATTATGATATAATATCAAAATTTAAATAATATTTATAAAAAATTTATAAAATTATCTATCAAATAAATAATAGTGGCAGAAATTAAAATAGTACCTTTTCAACATATAATTATATTCCTTCTATGTCAATTCTTCTCATTGGATGGGTGTCATGCTTTTGATTCAATGCATGTAATTTTCTGATCATCAACGAAAACGACCTCTCTCGGTTATCCGAAACTCAACAAAGTCACAAAAGAATTCCATAATTTATTAGTATTTGAAATGTCTTTCTATATATTATCATCAAGATATTTTTTTTTGCCAGCATATAATCAAGATTACTATAATATTAATTATTCATAGAGTATAACAGTGATATATAATTTATTTAATTAACTCTATTTAATAAGATAAAATTATTTGTTGTTGTTGTTATTGCTTTGTTATCTATCAATATTAACAATATTGAGTTTTTTTAGTATTGTTTTTTCTTCAAATAATATTAAAAAAATTATATTTGATTTTTTTCAATATACATAAAGGAGGTTTTTTCATAATGAAATTTTTAAATCCCATCCACTCGGTAATTCAGTGAGCAGACTTTTATTTTATGCCGCCAAAAAGTTTTTTTTAAAAAAAAGAAAAGAATTACTTATGAATTGCCGACCTTGTCTTCTCCGCACTCCAATAATGCATTGCATGACATCATTAAAAGGTTGACTTCATTGTTCATCATCTTGTGCTGTTTCCTAGTCGTAGGGGAGATTCCAATCCCAAAATGTGACGCAAAGGAATATTTTTTATTTAGCTGATATTAATTAAGAAATCAACAACTAGCTAATTAATTAAAAATATGCACGACGGAGCAAACAGAGTGGAACTCGCCAAAAACTGACATGATTGAAAAATAAGGAATCTGTGGTGTCCCCATTATTTGTTCATTTGACAAAAGAAGGCCACGAAATAAAAGTAGCCATCCCATGATTTCTGAATAATTAGGAGCGGAAATAGAATCAAACACAGACGGCTAAAGTGCTCATAGAATACTATCCTATTTTTATATCATATTTTACTCATATTTTAAATATAAGATTTAGTCCATATATAATACTATAATTCATTTGATCTCTCTTATTTTTTTTTTACATTAACTTCATTCTTTTTATATTTTTTCTTACTCTCACTTCTACCCTATTTAATACCCCAATTAAAAAATAGAGTATTTAAAAAACTATTATACAATTTTTATAATATAATAATAATTAATTAGTTTAACAAATTTTATTAATTTTCTGTAAATTAGTTAGCTTAGTATTAATTTTTTATACTTCTTTAAATTATTTGGTATCTATCACTTTTTTTAAAATTTTATTATCAAATAATCGAGTTATTGACTAATTTAAATTAAAATTTTATGATTAAGATACTTTTCCTCATGAGTCCTTTTTTAACATGTTGGGAATCAAATCATAATATTTTTATTTTGTAATCAAATATATTTAGATAATTAAGTTAATATTATATAGCATAGGAGGGTACTGTCATTGATGGATTGATTTGATTTGTGCGTCCCTACCATATTGTCTCGTTCATGAAGTGTTCATTACCCGAACCTCTCTTGAATAAGA
Source organism: Leucaena leucocephala (assembly GCA_037074615.1). Taxonomy (NCBI): domain Eukaryota; kingdom Viridiplantae; phylum Streptophyta; class Magnoliopsida; order Fabales; family Fabaceae; genus Leucaena; species Leucaena leucocephala. The sequence goes on along the minus strand of CM073546.1, from coordinate 1,944,006 downwards.
CCCCATCCTACTTGTTTCTGTCATCCCTTTCGTCGTATTTGTTGATCATTCAAATTGATTTTTACAAGTTAACTTAAAGCTTGATTTTCATTTATTTCAGTCTCACTTAATAAATTTCAAAATTTTGACAATATTTCAAATATCTTATATTACTTTTAATCCTAATTATAATTATTTATTTAAATAAATTTAAAAAATTAAATAAATTAATTATTTATAATCAGATATAACTCCTTAAGATAAATTTATATTATATACTCTTTATTATATTTAAATTAATTAATTAGACCTTATATTAGTTATAATTTATTTGGCTTCCTATATTTATAAAAAATTAACTAATTTTTATAATTAGGCAGGGGAATAAATGTTATACTTATCCCATACTAAATACAAGACATATTTGATTTTTTTATTGACATTAAAAAATTAATTATAATTAATATAAGAATTATTTAACTAATTTTAAAAGATTAAAGAGTATTTTAAAAAAATTGATTTTATTAAAATTAACTTATTTAATTTTTAAAAAAATTAATTAAGTCTTATATTTAAAATCGAATAAGTATATATTTTAAGGATGTTTGCTGCTTATTTGTTTTACGCAACCATCAAGAAAGTTCCAACGTTAACGTTGCCAAACATCTCCTAATCATAGTAATGTCCAATAAACTAAATTTGATTGCTTAACTTAACTATCCGTTTTACTCAACGAATCTACGTTTGCTTATTTGAAACGGAAAGACACTTTATGTTCCGTGCTGTTCTCAGCCAAGTATCCCCACATTTTTACTTCTTGTAGACTTCTGAAAGAGAACATGCATCAATTATTCACTAATTCCTGAAACTTACTTATGAACATAAAATATGAAGCAATGAAAAGTCATCATTAATTGTCATGCATCAAATAATTTATAATGTTAGATCTAATTATGGAAAATACAATTCATAAGATTGCGTGACAGAACATATATAAAATTGTGTGCTCATGATTTTGTCACTCTCTCTATATCCTTAATGCGTATTTAGTACTTTTTTATATAAATAGAAATAAAAATGGGAATGAAAATATAAAATAAATTAGGTATTGTTTTAAATAGGATATATCTCAATTAACATTCACAATTCACAGGAAAGTCACCTAAGTGCCCTCACTTGGGATGCTTGGAATATTGAAAAAATGGAGGGAGAGCTTTTTTTTTTTTGAATATTAATTAAACTGATTTTAAAATGCCAAAATACCACAATGCCCTTAGGGCAAAACTCAGATCCGAGACTGTACGACTAACCTCCCCCCAAAAAAACGTTCTTCTTGTTTTCTTTTTCTTTTTCTTTTCCTACTTCTTTCTCACGGTTGCTACGAATCCTGTCAATGCATAAGATCTTATATATGAAAGATCGAAGGGAGGATCCATTTCAAGCCTTCCTACAAGTATCGTTAAAACTTAATGACCTACTCTACCCATTAACTATTACTTTTTACTTTAATTATAAAAGTCAATTTTTTTTATATATATAAAAAATCATATAAATCAATTAATTATAAATAATATAATAGATAATTGAATAATCTTTGTAGAATGGAGAATATATAATATAAATTTATTTTGAAGGGTTAAATTTAATCATAATTTATTTATTTATTTAATTTTTTATATCTATCTAAAAAAATTAATTGACTTTTATAATTAGGCTAAAAAGAGAATATAATAGATTAAAAATGTATTTGGTCACATGATTTAATTTTGAGCTTCAAGCCCTCGTTTTCAGTGGAGCACAAGATAATTTATTTCTTAAGAAGAAAGAAAATTAATATGAACAGATAAAATAAGAATTTTTAACATATAATACTAAAAAAAGACGTCTATATATATTTTTTTATGAAATAAAGCCTATATGAATTAAGTAATACTAAATTAGAAGTTAAATTTATTTTTGATATAAATTTTTTTAAAAATATGTTGAGTTCACCAATCATCTAAGGATAAGTCGAAATCTCTTTTTCTCTTGAGTAATACTAATATCGAGTAGGATGAGTTGTCTATTACCCTCAAACGTAAATCTAAATATTCAAAAATTAATATATCTCTCTAAATATTATAAATTAATTTATTTTATTTAATATTAATATGATGAGTAATTTATCATGAGAAAGGCCCATCTCTAGCATACAAACATTTAAAAAATGTAAAGTAAAATGATGAGTATAGCAAGCAGTGAAGATTGATAGTGCCATCAAATCATGTTATGGATTGGAACTTATCAGTTAGGCTGAAAAGGTTAAAAACGTCCTCTACTTTTTTTAATGTTTTTCATTTGGCCATAAACTGTGGCTATGGTTTAATAATTAGTACAGATGTTAAATGCGTGTGGGAGTTTGATACTGAGTGGCAACTGGTAACGAGGTACATCTACACCTATCTGTCAGCTAGTTGAATCCTTAAAAAAGTATATGTGCCTTTACAAATCTAATCTATAATATAATGGATAAAATGAAGCAGAAATTGTGAAACTCTCAAAATCAGCCACGTAAGGACGTGAAAATGTGTTAAAAAGGGAGACGTCATTTAAGTGCTAAACATTAATGTAATGTTATGTATTTTAAAAAAATAAAATAATACAAACTATTCTCATTATTATAAAATCATAATCATATTTAACATCTAACCGACGTCATTTTAATTAAATGGAGGTACAATGGAAAAAGGCTCGGGGTTATCGTGTTCAAATGGGTCTATATTGGCGGAAGGTACCCTGTCTGTGTCGTGTTTAAAGTCGTCTCATCAACTGTAATGTAATGCGAGTTATTATCACTTCAGATAATTAAGGATGAAGAGGGGCGAGTGGATTGATTAGCTTAATTAATTAATTAATTAATCTCTGATTAAGATTAACCACGTGTGAAGCTAAAACAGAAATGTTTGTGTGGCACATAAAATAAAACCCGATGTAGGTTGGAAGAAGGAGAAGTAAACCGATTTACGTGAACAACACACATAAGACGACTAGTCATACCTCGCTACAGTAAAAAGAGACACTTCTCACCAATAATCAAACGGTGTGCAGCGACACCATGTGATGCGCGTGAGACAATATTGCTTTTTCGAATAGTAGTGTGTGGGACCACAATATTGTTTTGTAACACAGAGTGATTTGTTGGATCTAAAAATAATCAAACATATATCTTATTATCAAAAGTGATTATAGGAAAAAAATTATAGTTTAAATATTTTAAATCATAATTTCTGATAATTTTTGAACGCTTTAAATTATAGTTTTATATAAATATTTTCTATTGACTTTTTTTTAAGATTATAAACATATAAAGTATAAATTTTATCTTTCTTATATTTTTATTATCTTAATATCTCTCCTATCTTATATTTTACGTAATTATCTTTTTATCACATATTATTTATGTTAATTTATTTATTATAAAATTTATTATAGTAATAATAATTAAAATACTTATTTATTTAAAATTAATTTTTATATAAAATTTATTTTATAAAATATGTTATAAAAAATTACTTTAAAATAAATTTTTTATAATCTATTTTTCATAAAGTAATCCAAACCCTCCCTATGCCCTTTTTATAATGTCACAAGAGAAAAATTATTAGAGTTAGTTCAATATAAAGATGTTCTGCTACAACTTTTCAAATTTACACTTCAATTAATAAAGTTTATTGGACGAAAGAGACGAGGGGTCAATAAAAAGAGATATTGTCAAAATAACTTTATAGTCCAGTCACTTCAGGTAATAAATTAGATCATATTTATAACATAATAATATATTATTTATAGCTTAATAATATATAAACTCCCTTGTAACTATTAATAAATATTTTTACATTTTCATTAAATTTAAATGTTTTAAAATTAATTTTTCAATATATGGTTTAAGATTTCTCCACGTAGACTTTTTTTTGGTAAGAGTGTGTACATTACAATTAAAGAGGTAGGGGCAAGGTGGGGAGAGAGAGGGAAAGAAGGCAGATCAAGTTGGCATCGCCATAGAAACGAGGGAGACAGAGACCGACTTGTGCCTTTGCATGGTAGTTAAAGCCTTCCCTACAACCTCCCAAACCTCCTCAATCATTTCCTCCTCCCACTTCCAACCTCCATCCTCTTCCTACGTTAAATTGCTTGTATTTCCCTAATTAAATTCCATGACGACCTAGAAGGGACGGTTCATTCATTCCATATTATTATTATTATTATGCTGAACTTTATTGTTTTGAGTTAGCAATTAATTATTGATTAATCCTAACTCAATTTCAAATTGCTGAATGAAATGATATATCTTTATATACCATATAAACTTACACCCACAGGCTGCCACCTCTCCCCTAAGGCCACTGGTAGTGGCACAACTGGTCCATTGGCAATAAAACGATATTATCTAGCAATATTCGTGAAGTGATATGGGGATGACAGAAGTAATTGGCAGAGAGAGATGCAGCCAATAATTTGAGCTCTATTACGTCTCACTCTCACTCACGCACATGCTTCCGACTGCCCCCATAAAAGCTCACTTATCCTCTTACCCCCCCCCCCCTCCCCCACCTCCAATTGATTCCTCATTTTAACACGACTTTTTATTTTTATTAAAAGATATTTCTAAATAAGTAAATAGTATCTATTAATTTTTTTTATATAAATAATTAAACAGTATCAATGACAGAGAAATTTATGCCAATTATATTGATGGATGACACACACTTGAAAGAACTGTTGATAGTACTAGTTTCGCCCTATAACTAACAATAGTCCCCCCCCCCCCCCGCATAGTTGACACCTTGAGCGTTTAACAAATCACGATCTATTGTTAATTACTTATGAATGACTTTAGGTGGGATACAAATACAATTACTCAACGTTATGAGCCTAAAGGGAGAAAGGTTAGTTAATCATTGATCATTGAATATTGATAATTGATTTGCTAAGGCGAGCACCTGGCGACCGTTATTAAGTACACCGGGTTCCCCCGTCTCTAGCCCACTCCACCATCCCCATCCGCTCATAAAAGCACCCCCATCTCGCCTACGGAACCAATCCCACTCTCAACACGCGTCTCTATTTAATAGGCTTCTCCCTTACCCTCTGATCCGCCCCTCTTCCGCCTTATAAAACTCATCCTCTCCTTCACACACAAAACACGCCGGTGCAGTTACAAATCTCCCCCTCACAAACACTCCCAGGTCAGAGCCATTCTTCTTATTCCTTCTCTGTGCCACTGATTACGATTGTTTCCTTCTGGTTATGATAGCTTCCGGTCGCCGTCAAATTCAGAGCCGTAGCTCTTCTTCACCCGTCGGCTTCCCTCGCCTCCGATTTGTTCGTTACCGCCGATTGAGGTGATCCGAACAACCACCGCATCTTCTCTCTCTCTACTCTCACCCTATCATCTTTTGTCTGGTTACTGTTAATTTCCAATGCATACCTCCAAAAACAACAGCGCCGGCCCGATTGAGGCTTACCGGAGGGGGAAGTTGGGGGATAAGTCGTCTTCGTTTCATGGCCAGAGCGCGGCGACGGCGGCGACGTCGTCTCAACTTCTTCGACCAAAGACTGTGCCGGACCTTATCTTACATAGAAGCCACGCCGGATCGCCGCCGGAAGGGCGACTGCCCCGCCAACCGCCGAAGCTGCTGCTTCACGTGACTTTTCTTGGGTGCCTGGGACCGGTTAAGGTTGTGATGACTCAGGAATCAAAAGTGGGTGATTTGGTGGCGGCGTCGATCCGACAGTACCTGAAAGAAGGTCGCCGGCCGATCTTGCCCACCACCGACCCCTCCGCCTTTGACCTCCATTATTCGCAGTTCAGCTTAGAAAGTGAGTCTCACGATAAGAATCTTCTTTCATTCGTTTTTTTTTATTTCTTTTTATTTCTTCTGGTTTCAGCAATTCATTTCATAGACTCATACTGAAGGATTCCCATGCTTCCAAGAAAAGGGATCTATTTAAAATGTTTCAATACTGTCTATCATTTTAGTCCCCAATTTTTTTTTTTTTTTTGACGTACTAGAATATGATTTGAAGGATTCAAACATTCTTAATGGCGTGAATCAAGTTTAGTGCTAATATATGTAACATAAAATCTATAAAATATTATGCACAGAAACAGCATCTAGTTGAATTTAAATAAAATAATATATTCTTGGATTCGTTTAATATTTTATCATGTGCAACTTTTTTATATTCAGATATTGTGGTTCAAATTTTCTTTTTAACTTTTTTTAGAAATAAATAATCTTTTATATTTAAACTTCTGAAAATTAAAAATCATCGCAGATATACATGTATTGAATGTTTTCGGATATGGCGTATGGGTGCAGGTGTGGATAGAGAGGAGAAGGTGATGGAGCTCGGGTCAAGGAATTTTTTACTGTGCCAGAGAAAGCCGACGGCGGAGGGAGTCGCCGGGACGACCGCGTTGGGATCGTGTTCGAAGCAAGCGGAGAAAGTGGGCAAGAGTGGGTTTGCTTGGCTAAAGTTCTTGGATTCCTTGCTGTGAGATTGGTTAACTTTAACTGCCAGCAAACTCTCTCCTGGTCGGCGACAATTGCACTGTACATATAGGTCCCATATATGAGAAGCTGTTGGTGAGCGTGCAGAGAGCAAGTATACTATACTGCATGTGATTTAATTGTGGGTTTATCTGTTTCTAATAATATGTAGAAAATTGTGGTTACAGTATATATACATATATATATATATATATATATATATGCAACTTGACGATGAGTCTTGGATTCCTTTATGAATACTAGGAATTTATGAGGGAATGGAGTAGTGACGTTGTGCCGCACAATGAGACGGGAAGGTATACAGGGAATATATCGCTTCGCATTTTTACCAAATTCCACGCGGATATATGTTCATGGTGCCCTTTATCTTTCATCTTAACGCTCTCAACAAAAGAATTGACAACTCGTTAATTGATTGTGCCGATGTGCTATTAATTATAATGCTTCCCTCACAGGGGGGAAGTAAATAACAACCCCACTTCCTATAGGCACATGTCAAAAAGGATACATCCATAGATATAGCTTTTGATTTCATCAAACCATCTGCCCAATTGCTATGTTAAGTCTTGAGTGGCAAAAACAACATAGAAGACTTGGGCATGGAGATATCATACAAAACAGCTTGAACTGCTAGATGGATTTCGAATATTATTAAGCTTAATTAGAGGTAGCTATCATTAAAACGTTTGTTTTTTGTATTTATATAGACTCAAAAGACTTTGTTGGTAAAACAACTTGATTTTAATTAGCCCCTTAGTTAGTTATGCTACTATTGTAAACCATTGGGGGGTTCTCGCTTCTCAGGCTTTACATGTTATTCTTTCGAGGGACACGTTTCGATGCTGGACGGCAAACACCGCCTTCAGTCTTTACCTTCCCACACAGTGAAAACGGTTCTCAATCTGATAAATTGCTTGGAGTGGTGGCGGCAATTTTGATTGAAAGAAAAACGTGGGAATTTCCAGAAACGAAGAGATTCTATCTCTTGACGATCCTAAAGGTTGTCCCACGTTCTGAGCTCATCAAACCAAATTATACAACCTACTTGGCACTCTCTTCACCAGAAATTATTAGGGGAGGTCCACAAACAACCTATATTTAATCAATATTTATGAAAACATTGATATGGTTTTACCACTTCTATATACGGTGCCTGTTCATAGTCTTAACACAATCCTCCCCTTTTATTTGAGCTTGGGTTCATTTATAGAACGTAGACAGGCGTAGTTCCTACCATGTTACCCTTAGGGTAAAATTTATGCGTTGGCTACGTTTGTTACTATGCTATAGTGAATGTATAAAATTCAATTTGACCAAATCTCATGATTTTTTTAAACGTGCTAAAATTTATTGTGTCAATCATATTTAGAAAGGAAGAGTCTATACAAATACCAATCTTACCGAGTTACATATTCAAGAACTCTCTTCATTGTCTGTCTTCTAAACTGGTTTCTGTTCCTGCCACGAGGAATTCTCGAGCGCTCGACGATGAGGGTGGTAGGAGAGGACAATGAGGAAAACGTGCATCTGCACTTTGCTAGGTACGGTAACCGGAAGGCCCAACCTCGTGTTCTTTAGAAGTTAGAACCGAGGGGGAACCAAACCCAAACACGCCGAAAGAAATTGGGTATTATAAATTGAGAAAAATTTATATAAATTAATCCGATCCGGTAATTTAAATATCATAACAAAATCCTTTTTTTTATTAAAATATCAAGATATATAATTTATATAAATAATTATATGATTTTTACTTACACTACAACATTCCAATTCAAAAATTAATTACAAACATAAAAATTCCCATTTCTAATCCTCCTTATAACTTTACATTTCGAGCCCTTTAAGCGACGAAAAAAGTATACTCGTATATATATGTAAGTAAATTAGTGGGAATATTTTTTTTAAAGAACAAACAAGCATTAAAAAAAAAAAAACCTAGAAGGCGGCAATGCAATTATAGAAGCCTTTGAATCATCTATTTAGTAATCGTGTATCTGCACTTTGCTAGGTTCGGTCCCAAAACCCTATTCGTCTTCGAATCATTTCCTGGTTACTGCAATGGAGTTCTGGGGTGAGATTCACACCTTCATCCTCCCCATTTATTTTCTCGGAGATGTTTATGTGGAAATGTTCCAGTACTCCATGAATATCTACTCGATGATTATTCTCATTTCACTTTCTCCCATTTTTTATGTTTCCTGCTGTCTGCTTATTTATTTTTGTCTCTTATAAATTCATTACTGATTATCCTTGTTCGACGTGGGATTCTTCTGTTCTCGCGTTGCCCGACGCATAGTATCATATCCTCTCGACCCATTCTTCTATCGATATGCGTGATCATCTTTTCACTTCATCCTATTTTTCTTTTTTCTTTTGCAAAAATATGTGGTTCCTTCTTTGGGCTAGTTTGTTTGATATATTCTTTCCGATTTTATTCGGCATATTTTCATTTTACGAGTTATTTAAGTACGAATCCTGTTGGAAGCTATGTTTACCCGACGCCGTGGTTAGTGTTTCTTTTAGGCTATGTTTCATGGAGAGTGGAGTGGAGAATTATGGTTGAAGGAATCGAGCGGGAAGAGGTGAAGTTAATGGATTAGGTTCTGTGTTTGAATGTGTAATGAGGGAAGAAATGGAGGTCCCCTTCCGGTGTTGACATTGTTTAAAAATTGCAATGTTAACTGATACAACATTATTTTGTTATTTTGGCAATAGGCGTTGAGGTCAAGGCTGGGGCACCTGTTGAAGTAGACCCAGATGAGTCTGGTAAATGCATACACCTGTCTCAGGTGAGAATTTTTTATTGCTTGCTTTTCTGTTTGTCATTTTTACTGATTTCTTGATTTTCTTTTGCTGCAAAATCTCTAATATATCTCTTTGCAGGCTGCTATTGGAGAGGCAAAGAATAAATCAAGTGAACCTGTGATCATTTATCTGAAGTTTGGTGGCCAGAAGCTTGTTTTAGGAACCCTTTCCCAGGAGAAATTCCCTCAACTATCTTTTGATTTGGTTCTAGAGAAGAAGTTTGAGCTCTCTCACAATTGGAAAAATGGAAGTGTTTATTTCTGTGGTTACAAGGCGGAATTACCAGGATATCCTTTGCAGTTGTATCAACTTGTTGCCAACTTATTTTTGTCGTTATAATTTTCCTCCCATAGCGATGGTGATTTCATACTGAGGCTAAAGCGAAGCTGATTTAAAGAATCATAATTCTTCATATTCTACGTGTTCTTCTACTTTAATTTTTCCTTAACATATTGATTGCTGGCAGCACGGAGATGGATGAGGACGAGGACTTGACTGGTGGGGCTTAAAACTTATTTCTTGAATTTTTTTATTGGTCTTGGAATATGATAGTTGTTCACTCTTGCTTTTTGTGTCACATGACCAGACAGTGAGGATGATGAGGATATGGCAGTCATTGCCAAAGATAATGGTATTATTGCTTCTTGAATAATAAATTCTTGTTGGCAAATAGATTGCTTAAACAAGATTGTTGTCAGGTATGAGGGTGACTAATACATCTTTTTTCAGCAAAACCTGATATAAAGCCTGAAGTAGCAAAGGCTGCTGCATCTAAAAGTAATGATGTCAAGCCTGCTGATTCGAAAAAGCAAATCAAGGTTGTGGATCCAAAGAAAGAAGATGACTCAGATGACGAAGAGGATGATGAATCAGATGATGAAGATGACAGTTCTGATGAGGTACTTCAGTAGTTGTGATATTTCGTACTTCACTATAGATGTAGATTATTCTCATGGATGGAATCCTTTCCAAAGAATGATGGCAGTTTGAATTGAAAGGTGTTAGGGTGTGTTTTGGTTTGTCCCATGTGTAGAAACTGGTGAAACAATAGTGTTCTGAAAGTGCTTTAGGGAGTTTTACTCTAGTTACTTTTGAACTCTGTTCTTTGAAGTTCAAAGACTCGAAAGTTTGGCTATACTTGCCATATTTTCCCCAAACGAGGGGTTATTTTATTGGCATGCAGCATGCCTATGTGTAATATTTTTATTTTTGCACAATTGATGTTGTAGGATATGTTGGGTGGTGAAGTTGATGGTAGTGATGAGAGTGAGAGTGATGAAGATGATGATGAAACCCCTTGTAAAAAGGTAAGGATTGTGCCTTCGTATTATCTTTTGTTATTTGGTCTGCAATTCATGACCTTAGTAATTTGTCTTCAAGGTTGATCTGGCTAATAAGAGGCCTAATGAATCTGCATTGAAAACTCCTGTTGCTGCTAAGAAAGCAAAATCTGCTACCCCTCAAAAGACTGGTAAGGCTTTTTTAGTATGCTTCCCTCCTTGATAAATTGTTGAATTTTGTTGAGTTTTTATATATGAATAAAGATACGAGTCAATAACTCCTAAGTGGATACCTGCTCTCAATCCATACCTTCGTAGATACAGGATTGACACACTGAACCCCTCAGACACAGAAGCAGATGTTCTTTTAGATATATTCTCTTATCTATTTTCAGTTATTGCTAGTTTCCATTGCATCTGAAATTCAGTGGGTTCATATTTTGAATATGCTAAATTCAGTATTAAGTTTTCATCTCCCAAACCTTCCTGCTTCCTCATTCCCCAACTTCCAATGCAAAATAAGATTTCATTCAGGTGCCTTGGGGAGCACCTCAAGTCCCTATCAAGTTGGAAAGCATTTAAAAGGACTGACTGGCGGGAGGTGTCTTTTGCCTAAGTGGTCAAAGCTGTAAAAATCTGTTTTAGCACCTCTCTTCATCCCTTTCATTGTAGGCTTTGGTATCTTGCATTGGAGTAGAGTGTTTATTAATAGAATCTTGCTGGGTGGGATGGAGTGGAAGTCTTTTATGGGTTCAAAGATGGAATGTGGAATTTTATAAAAGCTTCCACCCCACATGAAAAATGAAGATTGTTATTACACTTTGGTGGTGGCGGTGGTAGATTAGGGAGATGGAAATTGGTTTGAGGTTCGAAAGAATAGGTTTGGAACCACCCGATCTCGTATCCCTGTTTCTAGGATTTTTTTCATACGCCTTGAAATTATCAAAGCTCTCGCTCTTATATCCTGGTTTGAATTGTTGAAGCCTTATTTTGTTACATCATAAGTAGTCTTGATACCTTGTTTGCATCTTTGTTGAATATGGATAATATGTAGAGGGTTAATATCTTCTGTTTTAGTTAGTGTTGCAGATGGTAAGAAAGGCGGTCATGTAGCAACTCCTCATCCACTAAAGAAGGATGGAAAGACTCCTAAAAGCGAAACTCCGAAATCCGGCGGACAGTTTACCTGCAAATCATGTAGCAAGTATGTTTTCAACCTTAACGACTCAAAAGCATAGTTTTGTTGGATTTGCCTAATTGTTTAATCTTTTCGCTTTTGTTGTTTGTTATGTAGGACTTTTAACTCAGAAGGGGGTCTGCAACAACATTCAAAGGCTAAGCATGGTGGTCAGTGACTCTAGGTATTTTGTTGATTAGGAATTAGGTGTTACCATGAGTGCGGTGAGGACATTAGGCCATTATCCTTGCTATTTTGGTCTCATAGTGACCATTGGCATTGGTACGTATGAGGTGTCTAAACTTGTTTGACTGTTGGTTGACATAATTGAGCTCCTAAATATTTATGTTTATAAAACTTGAATTTAAGTTAGTACTACAATTAGATGGTTGAAGGGCAAATGAAACTTCTAGGGAACACTAGTTTTATACTTGCTATGTTCTTCAATTGTGATGGTAAACATGAATGCCTAAATGCATGTTAAAGTTTACTCGCAATGGTAACTGGACGTTTCAATTTCTCGAAATCTATTGTATTAATAGACATTAATGCAATCACAAATTCAGTGAAAAGCCAGACGGAGATAAGATAAACCAATTGTAATTAGGTTCCTACTTCGAAAAACCACTGTGTCTTGGGGCTACTTTGATTTGCTGAAATGATCCTTAACTCAAAAACAAGTTTTCGATGAAATGAAATTTTGAGGAGAAAATTTGGTTTGGTATGAAAAAATTGTGGAATTTTAGAGCAAAATATCAACTCTGATATGCGCAAGAATTTTCGTGGTCTTTTCAAATGGAAATCCTTCTGGTTAGGCATGAATGAATGGAGTTTTATTACGTGGTTTAAGACAAATAATAATTAAAATCAAGATTTTTTTTTCAGGAGTTCACATTTTCCGACTACCTCTAATTAAAATGAAAACTATAGGGAAATCCCGTGTCTGAAATTACTAATGTATGAAAGGTATTGAGCATACATTTGGGAAAAATACACGGCAAAGTTTTAAATAGTACTTTCACACATTAATTAACATAGTTAAAATTAAGCTAATTAAATTTGTAGCTAATGGTTTATTTTCCTTACCCTAAATTTTCGTTCCTTGTTGAATTCCAAATGTCTTCCAAATTTGATGGACACGTTATAAATGAGACACCCAAAAAGTGAGTTAAATTTGAGAGCACCAAAAAGTGCTTTATAACCGGGAAAAGATCAGGCTTGAATTATACATCATGAAAAGAATTTTAAGGGGGTGTCATATTATGGAAGAGAGTGAGTAATATTTTATAAATGCAAACTTAGTACGAATCCTTCGAAGAGCCACCGTGTTGGCTACTGCCTCCTGGCATATTCGAAATGTTCAAACCAACATTCTACAATAACAAGTTACATCAATGAGTGTTCCTGTATTCAAAATCCGATGTCCTAATCCATGCTACGAACAGAAGCATCAGTTCTACTTTAGCCTATAATAAGAAAAGCCATATGTTGCAGCAGATAGAGTCACCAACAACCATGATCCATCCTAACATAGCTATCCGCGGCAGGAAATGCTGTTGAAGATATCTTCCCATATTAATGACCTGAAAGATTCCGTTAAATCATGTGCCGCCAGAGTGCTCCCGAAAACCTGTACACAAGTTTTATGGTAAACTGCAATTAAATCAATGCATCGGTCCTGAGAAGCAGGGATACCTGAACCTGCAAAACTCAGTAACATAACGTAAGATATCATGGCTATTTAATTTATTTTCCTTGAAAAAAATTACGGGTAAAACAGATCTCCTGTAAATCAGAACCCCATACAGAATCATCGAAATTTGGTCGTTCAATAGTCTTCATCAGTGGCCCTGACTGTAAAGTGTAAACAATGCATCATGCACCAAGTAAATCAATCAGAGTTCCATCTATGCATGATGTAGTAGTAAATCATGGGCGACCTTAACTTCCGCAGTAAATGGTCTAAATATAAAACAGTTGCTTTGTAACTAAGATACAGATGCACATAACAATCTACTTCGTGAAGAACAAACCGATTTTTTTAAGGCATAAATTGCAAAAGTGGGGTGCTCTAAGATCACTGCACAGCAGGCGAAGGACACAGGAAAAACGAGGCAGCAAGCATGGCATTGAAAAATTTGGCAAGAATGGCATAAAGCAATGATAATTGTTAAAAGAAATTGCTGGTATGTTTTCGCTCAATCATGGTGATGGGGATTGAAATTTTATAAGAACAGCAGAAGGAAGAGGCAATAAATAGTTTTCTCCCATGACTTTTAAGCTCACACCGTATAGTTTGAATATAGGAGGGCTCAGTATTGCTAATGCTTTCTACTTCTAGCACAAATGTTGGCCTACTAAAGAATACAATACAACCCGGTTTTGATGACCCATGCTCTAAAAAGGCTCAAAATCTTGAAATATTTTAGGAAATTGGTCATGCGTGATTTATGCAAAAAGAAATAAAACAGAAAATCTCATATTCTAAGACTTCACAAGAAATGAGGTAAGACATTCCATAGCACAGAACTGTTCACCTGCACCACCTGCACATGGAAAATGGCTAATAAGCTTTATTTTGAGGGTAGTCAACACTGAAAGTAAACATTCATCTAGGGCTATAGGAATAATATAACATAAAATAATTTATGAAGAATAAAGATAGAAGACAAACCAGTATTAGCATACACAAAAATCAGTATCCATATCCTCCCTCCTGTGGAGGTTGCTGCCGCAGCTGATGCTCATTACCATTTTGCAGGAAGCCAGAGTGATTGATACTACCGTTATTGTTCTCATCAGTATTGACCTTAGTTGCATGTTCTTGCTCTTCCTTCTCCCTGTTCCATTGCTCAATTCTGCCACGTCTCTCCTCACTGCATTCTCTCTCAGGACTTCGACGGCAACTTCTTCCCCTCCTATGCCTAGGGCTTACGCTCCTGTGTTTCCTGCTTCGACTTTCATGATAATAGTATCTGTCATCATGCCTTCTGTTATGACTATGATGTGATCGTTCCTCATGGCTTCGATGCCTATAAGGACTCCTGCTCCAGCTTCTACTGTGCCTTCTGCGGGACCTTCCAAACAATTGATGCCTCAACGCCCTGCAGATAACAAATTTACAAAAGAAAATGGGATTCTAAGTTGGATGCCAAAAAGAAAAGGGTGGTGTTATTGATCATAACATGAAAATCAGAGGAAGGTCTCACCTGCTAATTCTTTTCAAGTGCATGAAGTTGCAATAGCCACCACGGTTGCACGTATTCTCCTCATACTGCCTGCAGGTGGCCTCACGAAAGTCCGTTACTGGAGAGAAGTCAACAATAATTGGCCGGCCTGCACACATATTAATGTTCAAACAGGTATAATTTTTACTTCACTTGACTATTCCACAGATAGCACTTAATTTGATATCACATTCAAAAGAACATACACCCTACTAATTACTATTTGACGGTCATTACGTTCTTGCATACACTAAAATTAGATTACCAATTAAGTGAAAAGCAGAACAAAGCTTGGAAAAAAAATTAAAAACGGAAATAAGATAACTGACCAGCATAAAATCTTCCGGTTAGGTGCTTAAGCGCATTTGCAGCATGCTCTTCCTCTCTGAACTGAACGTACACATTGCCCACCTGCGAAAATAAATTGAGGAACTTAACCTCTGGGGATCAGTTGATCTGGCACAACATATCTTCTTCTTCCTCTATTATACCTTTAAAGGGGATCGTGAAAAATGAAAAAGCCATACCATATGGTCGGCGAGATTATCACAAACATTGAGGCTTTCAATATCTCCATACTTGCTTAGTTCCTCAAATAAATCTTCATAGAATTCCTGCATTTACGAGATTAATGTAAAAATAACACCCAACAAAAATTGGTCAAATCGACTTCAACACAGAAAAAAAGGGCGAGGAAGGAACCTCAAAATGGTCCTGAATCTTGCGGGGGTCGATTGGTTGAGCCTGGGCGCCGACGCCGGGGGTGATCATATCGAGACGCTGGTACATGTTGGAGAGTAAGAGAGTGGGGCTTATGCTGGGCTTGGTGTGGAGTCTAGAGCATCGATCTCCATGCCTGCATGCTCCGATCTTAAAATAAAAGGGGCAATTCACTCTATCTTTCTCTGTACCAAATATGGATGCCAAGTGCTCCGCCATGGGAAACCCTAGGTCTTCGTCTCAACGAGCAGAACCAAATTGGGGATGATCTCGAAGGAGTTCTGCCTGGTTGTTGTTTTATGAAAGCTTGCTTCGAGTTCTAGATAGTTCTACCAAGTTATATATTACAATACTAATTTATAAATTAATAAATTGAACATCTGGCTGGTTTGCCCGAGAGGTTAAGGGGGAAGACTTAAGATCTTCTGCACAAAAGTGCGCGTGGGTTCGAACCCCACAGCCAGCAATTTTAGTGCTTTTACGTTTTGGGCCTTAACAGTTTATATGCATTGGGCTTTAATTTTATTTCAAGAGAGGCCCAATCCAATCCAGTGGGTGGTGATTGGGGGTTTAAAACTCAAAAGATTAACCTATATGGTCCTTTATTTTAGGAGATACGTGACTATTTAAATTTTATTTAATTTTTTAATAATTTAAATAGTAAATAAATTTAATTTTTTTCTAAAAATTTTATATTAAAAAAATATTAACTAACAAAAGTTAATTTAGTTATAAAGGATTTAGCTCATAATTTATAAAATTATAAGTTCAAATTCTACTACTAATATAATAATTTTATTAATAAATAATTTATAAATATTTTTGTGACTCACAATATATATTCTAATCTGAATGAGTCAACTAGACCCAGCTCAATTAAATTATTTTATATAAAAGACTCTGGATCAAGCTGAGCGCATTTGCGTTTGTACCAGAAAAAAAATAAGAAGATTAATTCGAGCATGTCGGGGCTCTCGTTTCTTTGGTTTAAAGACTATCATTTTTTTTTAATTCATGGTTATGTTTATTATACTCAGATCAACAGCAGGACAGCCTCGTTTTATGAGTTTGATATCTGACAGTTGTGAAACATTAAAGCCTCTGGCCAGGACAGGTATGATCTTGAGGTATAGACTTTAAAGTAATCTTCCTAAAAAAAAAATCACTCAGTGACTTCAAGAAAATACCTCCGATTCAGCCACCTCAATATATATATATACGCTACATCAATAACATGCATACTTGATTGGACACAAGGCGTGCAAAGGAATCAGCAAATGTCAATGTTCTCAAAAGGGTACTACTTTGTTTTATTTGTTTGGCGAAACCATGGTTATGATAAAGGCATCATTGGACCTTTCTGTTCTCTAACATTAGGCTTCGTGGTACTAGTTGGTAGGGAAATATTGTGTAACAGTATGGTCTTGAGAATATGTCTAACAGCTTATGTATGCAGCTAACTACACGTTATACCGTGATTTTAGTTTTTTTTTGTCTTCTCATAAAATGATTTTTTTTAAATAACATCATAACTGAGTTCTTTAAATGTTCTATTTGTTTGACATTTTTTAATATGATTTAGGAAAATATAAAACAAAACTTGTAACATTTGGCAAGAAAATTTTAGCGATATCTTAGCATAGGGAGCATAAGTTATTTGATGCAATAATACAACTAATATTACACAAATCTAGTAAATGGGGATTGAATCTTTCGTAATTGAGACAGAGAAGTGACATTAAAATGGCATAGATGATCAAAATAAGGTTTTTTATATGATTAAGTTCAAGTTCACCTGCATTATCCAGCATGTATGTGGGCCCCAATTCAACAAACCAATGCTTATATAGAGGTGTAATCAAATAACTACAATTCTCACAGAAGAATCTATGCAAACAAAACAACATTATCTACTTAACTATATAACTCTAATGAAGCACATTTTGAAAGGTCTTCCTTGCCTCAGGTCTATGTAATGCCTTCTGGAAACACCAACAGCGGTATCTGCCTGTGATTTCTGAAAATCTCCTTGGGGGAAGAACTTTTCTTGGCCAAAAATTAATTCATGGTTTGGTACATAGATTTGGTTTCTAAAAGAAATCACCCTTCTATGCATTTTAAATTGCAGAGTCACATGGAAGACTTCAACTATCTCAGCTTCCCTGTTGACTCTGATAAAGAGCTTCACACAATGGTGCCAACATAACCAAATCCAACAATGGAAAAGGTTATGGTCTGAAGGAAGAGGTACACAAAGTAGTTGTGCTTCCCATTTACAAAATCATAGCACCCACAAAAGAAGAGGAACACTGCAAATCCCAGCTCTAGTAAATTAAACCTGTCCAGGTTAAGCAATAAAGGGACCAAATCAGCTTCCCATTAATCTATGGCGATCAAATTTATAAAGAATCTAACTCTAAAAAGACCAAAATATTCATGCTACTGCTTAGGATAATGGAAGAACTTGACCTTTCAGCAAATTTGAGTCTGAGTTTTTTAACAGGTTTGGTGACATTTGTCTTGTTCTTAGCAGAATCTGCTTTGTTCTTACTATTCACAGAGTCTCCAAGTTTTGCAGTGACAACCCACTCATTAGCTCTTCCATACTCAAGCAGACCTATAAAAGTTGCCTTGGTACGATGCAGAGACATGACATTCTCAAAAAGGATCCAGTAGAACAACAAGTGAATGGACCTACCAGAGAATTCGATAATGCAACTGTTGAAACTTGAAACAAAAAGACTGAACTTAAGACAAAATTTGAAGCAAGTAAAATTATTGAGACCTTGGAGTTCCCACTGAGTTGAGGATGGTGATGATGGAAGGAATGTAAACAGCTCCCCAAATTGGAACATGAACCTCAGGGACCAAAATTGTGAGGGGAAGAACCACACAGTAGAAGAAGAAGGTCACCATATGGGCTATGATTTTACGTACAAAGAAGAAGCTATATATCACATATACTTTCTTCCAAAACTTCACTTTCTGCATAATTAAATGAGTTACCATAAAAAGAGAAAATCAGCAAGTTCCTTCAATTTAATATAATCCCCATTCCCCCTCTCCATAGTATATATCATGTTACTGAAAAAAAATCTAACCTTGTTCCTCACAATCTCCATCACCATTTTGCGGAAAAGATTAGCAGGACCACAAGACCATCGATGTTGCTGAAAACGGAAGGCCCTTAAAGTACTGGGAAGCTCACTTTTTGCCTACACAGTGATTCAACATCAAAGCCAACCGTAAATATCAATCTAATATATATATCTGTGTGTCTATATAAAAAGATGTGTTAAATACCTGGAGGTCACCAAGGTAGAG
Organism: Leucaena leucocephala; assembly: GCA_037074615.1. NCBI lineage: Eukaryota > Viridiplantae > Streptophyta > Magnoliopsida > Fabales > Fabaceae > Leucaena > Leucaena leucocephala. The sequence goes on along the minus strand of CM073546.1, from coordinate 1,924,937 downwards.
AAATTTCCAACCTCTGAGGCTAACACGAACAGCAAGATCCATGTCCTCCACAGTTGTTCTGTCTTTCCAACCTCCTGCTTCATTGATAGCGGCAATTCTCCAAACACCTGCTGTGCCTGCATTTATTTATAATTCCAGAACATGAATTGTCTTATTAATGGCCTTGATGACGTGAGCATGCAATGAAAGTAACTAAACATTAAAAATGGTTATGAATGATGTTACAGAAATGTCTGCTAATGAATGAGGCGAAAGCCAAGTGAAGTCTAGTGAAGTAAGTACCGTTGAAACCAAAGAAGGCATGAGTAGCTGACCCAACTTCTTGCTCCACTGTGAAATGGTAATCCAGAGACATCTCTTGCATTCTTGTCAATAGGCATTCATCCGCATTCACTGTCCAAACCAAAACCCACACATCTATGACTTTTTTCTCTTTTGTTCTATTTACAACTTTTAGTTATTTTTGTTTTATAGTTAGATTGGAATGTTGTCGAGTCAACTAAAAAAAAACTTAAACTAAAGAGTCATGATATTGTATTTAAGTGGCTAAAATTCTTAGCACCAATGTGGTTGGTTTCTTTTTTTTTTTTTTCTTTTTATTCCCATCAAAACTAATAAAAATGGAAAAGGAAAAATCTTTGAGCAAAAACGGGGCAGATAGATGGACTATATAATCCTATGTGACTCTAACAGTAAAATGCCACGTCAACGAGAGAGGAATGAGAAGTGTCGGCAAAACAAGGGTGAGGTCCACCGTTATGCACATGGAGCAGCCACAATGTTAAATAATTCTCAAAGCACGTGGGAAGGGGCCTTGGAGCTGAGTTTGCAATTTTGGATAAGAAACGAAAGGACAATTTGGCCCCGAGAGCATTGTCGCTGCTGAAAAAGCTGTTTGGTTCGTACAATAAGCCGGCACGCACAGTCCTTTTTCTCTTTCAGCTTGGAATTGAAATGACGACACTGCCCCTCAACGACCGTCGCAATCTGCCGTAAGTCCGAGGAATATGCCACATCAACAACGACGGTGTATGACCCAATCGACCATTGTCACCCACCCCAACGATGACATTGACGAGTACAATTGAGTCATTTCGACAAGTTTGAGTCATGTATGGTTCCCACTTTGTTATTGTTAGTAGAATATATATATATATATATGTATGAGTCATGTATGGAGCAGTGTTTTGTTTGTGGAGCCCATGAGGTGCGAAGGAAACAAGCTTCCCGATCGGGATGGCCATGGCGGAATAACGAGTGGGGCCCACCCGTGATTGATGGTTTCAGTATCGTGGACCTTCCATGCAGTCATATCATCTCATGAGAACCCGGGGGAGTTACAGTGAGGGGAAAAAAAGTACAAATGAAACGAATGCTGAAATGTCATCAGCACCGACACAGTTAATTTCACGGATGAAGCAAGAGTAGTTTTATGAGCAGATAAAAAGGCACAGTAGTGAAGCAAAAAGGAAAAATTTTACTGGGCTTTTGCTTATAGCTTACCGAATCTCCAGCGTGCTTGAACCAAAGCCAGGTCCGGGTTGCCATCCAAGAAGGGAATGGCTCGCCGGAGAAAGTCCGGCTCCGGGCGGAAGTCGGCGTCGAAAATGGCCACGTACTCGCAGTGTTTCACGTAGTTTCGCTTCAGCCCTTCTTTCAGCGCTCCTGCTTTGTATCCCGTTCTGTTCTCTCTAATTTGATACGTTATGTTTATTCCCTTGCTCGCCCATCTTAGGCACTCTTGCTCCACCAGTTGCTGTAATTCCAAACCACAAATATTGCAGAGATTCAAAACCACGGATTTATACAAAATTATGACACTGGGGCGGCAACAATGCTTCAAAACCATTCAACATCTCGGAGAAAGTTTCTCTGTTTTCTTTTTCTTTCTGTGTTGGGATTTGAAACCGTAACTTGAAATGGTAAAACATTCATGAGGCTACACTAAAGGAATATTTGCTTTTCTTTCTGAAAGATTTGAAGTATACCTTGATAGCAGGGTCAGTAGAATCATCGAGGACTTGGATCACCAGACGATCCGAAGGCCATGAAAGACCACAAGCTGCTCCAATGGAGACCTTGTAAACCTGAACCAGAAACAACCCAATGCATAAACCGACAAAAGAATATTTCACAGCTTTCTCATTGAACATTGAACAATGGGATGTCCTAATTAATTCTAACAAACAGAGAATATCATTAATTCTAACCTCTTTTTCATTGAACATTGGGATTTGAACAAGAACGATGGGGAAATTGGAGGACCCCAATTCAACGTCGTCTTGGATGGGCTCGTATCTGTAACGATGTTCTGGCTTTTTCCAGAAGAGCTTGACGAGGATGATGACGACTCCCATATAGAGCCTCTCCATGAAGAGCATAAGAGCCATTGCCAAGCAAATGTAGACTCCGAGGTTCAGAAGTGGGACAATTAATGGCGTTTTGACCACTTCCCATATGAGCTTAATCTGTCCGGCGAGGTCGTAACTCACGCTGCGGACTGAGTCCGGCATGAAGAATTTGGGTTCGGCTTCGACCATTTTGGATTTGATTTGGTCGGTGCTACCGGAGAAGAAAACAAAAGGGGAGAAATTGCAGAAAGGGAGAAGATTATGAAGGCCACCTCTCTCAGAAGAAAAAGTACACCCTACTACCACATCCAACGCTGCCACACAATGCTTCTCTCTCACTTTGCTATCTGAGAGAAGCAGAGACAGAGCATAACAGGGGAAGGGCAGTGAGAGAGACGGGGGCAGCAGATAAAGAGGGAGTAGGGATGGATTTATAGTCAATTTTCAGTCATGAAGTTTTTTTTTTTTTGCTTTTTTGTCTTTTTTCATTTTTATTATATTAAAATTTCATTTGGGTACCCATAAATCAAGTCTTAAAAATATTAACTTCCTACCAAGTCTTTAAATTCGGAGGTCAAAGAAAAAGTCTTAGAACTATCGTATTAACTTCTTCTTTTTAATTTATTCTTTTGAGTTTTGGATGACAAATGATTTTATCATTTTTATAAGTATATTTTCTTATATTTAAATAAAATTGATCACTTGGTAGAATGACGTACGAGTAAAAAAATTAGGATTCCACCTCTCTTTATTTTAAAAAAAAAAAGCTAAACAGAAATATATGGTATAAAAGGAAAATTTGTAAAAGTCCAATATGAGAATATTAATATCATTAAAAATTTGTGTACGAGATGTTTAGAATTAAATTACAGCTTGGGTCATTATTATGTTGATTATGTTTGTGAGGGGGTCACTGAAAAACAGATGCACCCCTTCCCTCCGAAACTGTTCATGCGTGCCACTATTGCCCAGTGTGAGTAATTGAGTGACTTTATATCTTGAGCTTCACACGATTCGGGAAGGTGGAAGTATTTTCTATTATATACATATATAAAAAAGGGAAAATTTCATACAAAGATCACTTCCACGAATTTATTTGAAAAAGCTCCAAAAAATCTACAATTTTAATATATTTTATAGACTAAATTGAAATTCATTTTGTAATAATAAAATACCGAATACCCCCAATCAAAAAAGAAGAATAAATTATTTAACAAAAATAATAAAAAAATTAATAAGATAAATACAGAGTATTAATAAGAATATTGAGAAAATTAATAAGATAAATATAGATATTAATAAGACGAATAGAGAATTAATAAAAATAATAAAAAAATAACAACATGAATAGAGGCATTAAAAAGAATAATAGAATTTAATAAGAATATAGAAAAATAAACAACATCAATAAAAATATTAATAAAAAAATTTAGGCATTAGTAAGATAAATATTAATTTTAATAATAATAATATATATATTGATACTTCCTTTATTCATATTATTAATGCGTCTATTCTTATTTATTTTAATAGTAAGATATTGATGTTTTTTAGCACTATAAAATTAATTTTAGTTCGTTCTCCTTTAGTAATTATTGTTAATGGAGGGCTTTTTCAAATAAATTTACCATAATAGTCCTTAAATAAATTTTTATCTCTAAAAATAGGTGAGAATAAAAAATATCTAGAGCTAAGAATCGAGAATATCCCTGGCTGGAGAATTTGTTAGTACATGAGACGTTGTTATGTCCCAAGAAAAATCGTGAATGGAGGTGGGAAAAGCTTGAGCCAAGAAAAAAAACCAAAAAAGGCATAGTGTGAAAAGTAAGAAAGAGAGAAGGGAGGGATATAGGTAAAAACAACTCACAAAATTGATCTAACTAATAAAAATTTGCTCATAATGTCTGTAAATTTGTGAATTTACATTTTAAGAATGATATAAAAATTCTATTAATAAATAATTTATAAATATATTTTTAATTTTTAAATTTAAGAGAGTATCATACTCCAACTCAATTCACATGAATTTTTTATCATTATAGAAAAAGAAAAAAAGGGTGAAAACAGGTTGACCCAGCATGAGAAGTCAGGAATAGTCATTTATTAGAAAACGGTTTGTCAAAGTCCAACTATTCTGGCCTCATTTATTACTCGACAGTGGCCTGTCCTCTCTCTCTCTCTGAGAGAAAGGCTGAGGGGCACGAGCTTTCTATTTAGAGAATCCGTATATTGTTGAGGTAATTAAGAAGAATCCTTTGTATGATAGAGATGTTACCTAGTACTTTTACTTCTCCTTTTTTTTTTTTCATTTACTATGTTTTTTTACAGAGCTTTATTGCAGATTGCAGAGGTCTATGTCAATTGAAAAGGTTCATTTGGGCAATAATGTTCACGACTGTTAATGTGGTTTTTATTGAGAAGATCTCTTCACTGTCTATTTAGTTTAATTTGGCAATTTTCGACTCTACGAGACATAGAATAAGCAATTAGGGAGAGATTATTAATTTATCAATTTTGTCCGAAAATAAGAAAAAAAATCAATTCAATTTACTTATATTTAAACTCGTGCTTTAATAGAAAAAATATTCAAAAGAGACAGCAATAAAAAACAGTGATAAATATTTTTTTTTTAAAAAATGCTCATAATAGGCACAAATATCCTTCCTAAAAGCACTATATAGGAAAATTATCTTACTCTCTAATTTCCATATATTGTTACATAGTTTACAACCTCAATTACACGCTGCGTTGGTAGAAATATGTGAATAAAAGGTATCTATATATTTCCTCTTGTAATAGACAGTTATATATATATATGATTGGAGTTGGAGGATGTATGTTGATTGGTTTGTTCTGTGAACCCGGGGTAAGAAGAGCGAGATTCATTTGTACCTTTAATTAAGAAATTGAATTTAATAAATTCAGTAGAAGAGTATATATAGAAGTTTATTTTCACCCATTTATATATAGTTGAATAATTTAAATACATTAATAGATATATAACGTAGATTTATTAAAAATAAATATATTTAATTGTAATTAATTTATTTATTTAAAAAATTAATTAATTATTATGTAATAATTGGAGGGAGTACATACATTATTGGCTTTGCCCACTACCCTAGTTCCCGCTCATCTCACAAAATCAAAATTCAATGAATAATTCGGTCAATGAACAAAATAGTGAAAGCTTCTTTTATTTTATTTTTACCTGTAAAGAAATCAATTTAAAAGGACCCAGTTTCTATCTTTTATTTTATTTTTAAGGTAAGTACCAAACATATAGTATATAAAACTGAATATATTTGTAGAATAAATTAGTCATAAGTATGTAAATGTACTAGCTCTGACGATCTTATGACTAAAGAAGTCACAATCTACAAATATTTAAAAAGGAAAAAAATATTTTTTCCAAAAAGAAAATGGAAGTAGTTGAGTGTGGAGAATAAAGTAGGGAAGGCTTGAGTCACTTGGCAAAATGATACGCCCCCAATAAGTTGATGAAATCACTCCGCATGTAATGCCTGCCCACGAGGTACGTACTTGGTGGGTGTAATGTTTTACCATCTTTATATTTTTAATATAAAAAGTTAATTAATTTTTTTAAATATATCAAAAAACTTAAATTTAGTAATTATAATTAATATAAAAATTAATTAAATAATTGAAGTATATTAATAAATATATAATATAAATTTATGTTAATTTAATTACAATTAATTTATTTAAATTTTTAAAATAAATTAACAACTCTTATAATTATAATAAGTATAAATATTATATAATTGGTTAAAAGTAATTTAATGACCTAACACTTATTGTTTTGGTACAATCAAGACATAATATTCTTTAAAAAAAAATCATCACAAATTGATTTGATTTGGCTAGTTGGGATTAAACACTCAGCAGAGCGCAGACACGTGTAACGTGTCAAGTCTCTAATTGTCATGAATTAAGCATATAATTTGTCGATGTAATGTTACCCAAATGGGGTCAATAAATTATACATAATACAAAAGACTATTGCAGAACAGAGGGGACAGTAGCGCTATCTCATCAAATAGGAGGAGGAGGAGAATCGTGGTGAAGGATAAAAAGCGAACAAAAGGGTATGGCCGTATGGGTGTGGGGCTAGGACGGAACAAAGAGTGTAGGGTCAACCCCATGTGGGGGGCTCGGAGGGATACTAGTGTAGTGCGTAAGCTCTATTCATTATTGAGATAAAAGGCCAACACGTGCCCTTAAATCTATTCCTACGCCTAAGACCCTATTTCCCTTCCCCCATTTGTTATTCCCTGTTCGTACAAGTAATTTTCTCACTATTATATCAATCCATGTCAGATATATATTACTCCTTAAATATAAATTTTGATTAAAAAATTAATAAAAAATATAATATTGATTTTTTAAAATATTTTTATTATATACTTTTAATAATAATTAAATAAAAGAATAAAAAAATTAAAAAATAATTAAAATATTTTTTAAAAATAATATTATAAATAGGGACAATTTAATAAATAATTAATAAATTTAAGAAATATATTTTCTATTTATAATTGATATTAATTTTTTGTGCGTTGTGTACTTTGTCTACTCTTAATAAAGGGAGTGATATGATGTTTGTGGGTCAACACTATTAGGGTAATAAGAGTAATTAAGTAGTTTAAAATAAGTTAAAAAAAAAAATAGAAGGGGGTGCTTCTTCAGATTAAGCCTAGAGCCTTGTGTCCATTCCCACTTAGCAAAACCCTTTTTTGGTCTTCGATGAGAATTCGCTTTCTCATAGTCTTATCCCTTGTTTTATTTTATAATTTTTTAACAAAAACATCATCTTTGACTCTTCTCCATTATTAAAACAATAAATATACACTAACAAATTGTTAGTAGAAATACTAAGTAATGTCATCTTTATAAATTCGATAATATGAAGTTAAATTTTAAGATATATACTTATTTAAAAAAAACTTTAGCTTTAATACTTAAAACTAATAAAAATTAAACTTGAATTTAAAATATATTGGAGATACTCTAAATTATCATATATGAATATATAACTCTGTAATATTCAAATATTGATTGTCTAATTAAATATAACTCTTTTAAAAATAATTTTATATTTATATATACTTAAATCTGACAACTCATATTTAATTGAATAATGTTCATTCGACCAAAATCAATACCTATTGGTGACTTATTTTTTTTTATATAGTTATTTAATTAAATCAGATGTAAGTTATCATATAATTGTAATGAGAATAATATATATTATAAAGAAAACAATATTACTGGGATTGACTTGTTTGAACTAAAAAAGGCAGCTTCCTTTTTTTTCTACACAATATTAATGTGCAAAAAAAATGCATATAATATGAATGGAGTAATTGTAAGACAATTACTATTTACTAGCACGATCTTGAGAGGGGGAATACTTTTCTTAATATCTTCTCAACAAGGAAATTTCAAGGCTGGGGTCAACAGCTAGAAGGTTCAAATCTCGATTTCTTCAAAAAGAGAAAGAAAGATCACTACGATAAAGCATTGTAGTCGGTCATCAGCATTATTATTTATTAGTAACTATCTGGGAACCTTGAATCAGGGAATTTTGTTCCGAGCTGGAACATCTAATTCATCGCGTGACCTGTTAATCATGGGCATGAGATTTAGTGCCCTTGAATAATTAGTACTCCCAGTTGTATTGATCTTTAATTAATGGCATTTTCCATAAACAATTAAGCGCTTTCACGCTTCACAAGCCCTTGATTTAGGAGTTATATTTTGTCATTCCGTCAACATTATCGGCTCCTTTAAGATGTCGTTCTTATGAATAATCACTTGTTAGGAAATTGCCTGAAAACAGAATTATTTTTTTAACAAATTATTATTGTCATGTTTGAAGAAAAACCAACCAACTTTACCACAGTAAAACATTTTCTTACGTGTCTCAAAATAAATTTATTTATATCCGTTTTTTCATGTGTTGTTTTTGTGCTGTTAATCCCAAGAAACGGGATGGGCCAACAAGTTTTGGATTTGCTCTTTCAAATGATACTTAATTGTGTTAGAAATAAAATTATAATAATATATGCACATGAAAAATAAAAATACACTAACGAACGTGAAACAACGGCCTTTGCTTTTTTGAAACTCCACTAACGAACGATACCTCCGTTACAGGAACAAGAGACTCTGTTTTAACCATAAGCGCCCAAAAGAACCCATTGCTTTCCAATAAATAAAGAATAAGAGAACTTTGACAATCCTGTCCATTTCACACCCCTCCAATTTCTCCCTCTACCGCGCATTCTTCTGCGCCTTAACCCCACCCCCCCCCAGTCTATGCATTATTTTCAAATTTTATATTATTTTTCAATTTTAAAATATACATTATTTCCTTTTTCTTAAATTTGATAAATGAAATATGTGTGTGCATATATATATATATGTGTGTGTGTTCCCTTATTTTTTATGGCTTCACCAATAATTGACGCGATGATTGACGATTATCATATCGGACATTTTATTAGTTTGTCTTGTGCATGCCCTGGTATCTGCCACTTCCCCTGTTTTCCTTTTACCCCTTCATAATTAAATAAATATATCATTTTTTTATAAAAAAAAGGGGTCCTTTTATTATTACCCGCCATTGCAACTGACTCTTGTTAGTGGTCAAAACTTTTATGCCGTGGGACTTTTGTTCTTTTTAACCTACTCTATTGGGGATTAGTTCTTCAGACAGTGATACCTACACTTACTATTGGAAGAATATTGTTAGAGAATGATTTATAAATATTATTTAAATTTAGAAATATATATTAGTTTTAATGATTTTTAAAATATAATTCACCTGAACTTTTAATACTATCAGTCTCATTGACTAAAAATGCTGACTAATATATATATACCATCATTCAACCATATTAAATAAAATTTAACTAAAAATAAAGAGTTAACAATAATTGTTGGTCTAAAATCTATAAGTAAAGGAACACAAATTTAAATATTAAAAAATATACTTGAAAAAAGGTAAGAACTTATTATACTTTTAAGTCTAGAAAGGATAAAATACTCTTGATTAAAAGAAATAACTGTTGAGATAAGGTGAGAGAGACAGTTCATTATTGGGATTTTGCAGACCGAAACAATTAAAATACCTACTTCTATGATAATCTCATTGCTAGTGGGTATTAGGCATGGACGAATTTGTGGATATGATCACAAATCAGTTTTTCCTTCGCGTGATGGACTATGATGGCACGTGCAAAACAAAGGAGGTTAACAATAAACGACTTCCTCCGTGACACGGAAGGATTTGTTATCATATGTTTGTATTCAAAATATAACTGAAAAGGCAAATCTTACTTATAGATAATGACAAATATTAATGTTGGAATAAACATCTAAAGTCTCCGGTATCAACAAACACCATCATTATCGATTTGACTCGCAGATTATGATGAATGTCTGAGTCTGAGGTTTGAATTAGAAGATAATTGGTGTGCTTCTCAGTGATTTGAATATTTTGACTATTCTTATAACAGGTGGGGGAAAAAATTCTTAAAATGTTCATTGTCAAATATATTGAATACCCCAAGAAGAACGAATGCTTGCTTGCTAAGGAAAGCGGATTCCTTGGAACTTTTCGGCGGAATCAGAAATGCTTCCATGGGGACACACGAAAGCTGAATTGTTTTTGAGAGCGCATGCAATTTTGGAAGAGAACAAGGATCATACTACTATTGCAAAATATAATAATTTATTTTTTGGCAGGATTTACTTTTTCTCTTCTAATAAAATATTTTCCATATCCACAAAGCCTTTATTAGTTGGTGAGGGAGTATTTTAAAAAACATTCAAAGGAAATAAAAAAGAACTTGGGCCATGATAAAGATTGAAGGCAATCAAAATTGGGCCAGGGGAATAATGCTCATAGCTAGGCCAATCTTACAAGCTATTTCGAAGCCCGCTTTTAGCTCATGCCTCATAGGACCCCTCCCCATCATTGCGTACTCCAAGCCATTGTTAGGGTTTATTCTATAGTTAATTTTATAAATTTTCTATAAATAATTTTTGAATTTTGGAATTATGTCTTAATTTTAGTGAATAACTGATGCTCAACTCAGCTGTTTTGTTTTTTTGTGAAGAAAAAACAGAGTACTGCAAAATTCAGTACTGTCGGAATTCATTTAATTATTTTCAGTGATATCGTTGGATGATTTATAATCATCCTCACCTCATATTTAATTTTGTACTACTTTGAATTCACTCAAAGTCAATATAAGCTGCCAGAGCAACTTAAAGACCTGTCGTCCATAAATAAGAAAGTAAATAGACTAGACTTTTATATAAATATCTTATATCTTATATGTATCAAATTAAAAAAAGTACCCGATTATTGGGTGTATAATATGAAACAAACTTGTAATTATATCCAGCTTCAACGCCTTTAAATAAATAATGACGTTCGGGTCTTGATCATCAATGTGAAAACGCTTGGTAAAGAGCCCATATTATAGTAACTCCTCCAGGACTTTCGATACGAGACAACTGGGAAGTCGAACTAGTCGGCTTTGAGATTTCGTGAGACAAGTAATTAAAAAGAAAAGCGCCGAAATATAACCATTAATAATCTTAATCCTTGTGCTTGTGCTTGTCTCCTTTGAAATTGGGTGCAAATTAAATAATTAAAATCAAATCCTTTTCTTGATTTTGTCCACGTTGCTTTCTCCATCTTCCCCAATCAGAGACCTTTGTGATGGAGAGAGATCAAAGGAATTAATGCCAAAGAGATCAAACGTGTTACGTGAAAGCCTTTTTAAGATGGCCCTTTCTGCTGTGCTTACTAACTAATGGAGCTGCGAAATGTACTATCATTGCATGTGGTAAGTTTTGATTGGAGTTAGGATGCCGTGGACATTAACACTAACTATAATTTTGGTTGGAGAGGCTGGGGAGAAATCTATTGGAGATTCGGGATCCTTTTCCGAACATTGATTATTGATTTAATTAATGGATGGTTTAATCATAACCATGTGCATGTCATGTGACATCCCCACCACACATTATCTCTCCACAACTACTCCCCACTCCAATTCCATCCATGTTTAATTTGGCCATTAGTCTTATCCCTGCCTTCACATCATGACCTTTGAATTTTCAACTCCTCCCTCTCCCCTTCTCTGCCCGCCTTTAATGTCGTCGTCCTCATCATCATCATCTGCAAATTGTCCTTTATATACGTATTGGATTAGACGAGGGGCCAAAAAAGTTGACTGGTGGGATATTAATTTATTGTCGAATTGATCGATTAATTGTAATAATGAAACCAGTTGACTCTATTCTGTTTATATAGTAGTAATTTTTCTGTATGGGGGTTGTCCTGTTGTAGGTAGGACTTGTAGTTGGAATACAGAGAAAGAGAGAAGAACAAGAAGAAGAAGAAGATGAGTTCTCTGCTTCCGACATCTAACGTAGTCGGTGACAGGGCAGAGAATCCTCTAACAAGTGCTCTACGGCTTGATCTTCCCGAGAAGCATGTTGCCGACGCCGGAGCCCTCTTCGTTCTTAAATCTAAAGGTTTGTGTGTATGTGTGTATAGACACTCATTCTCTTCCTTTCTTCATTCTCCTCTTGTTTCTCACAAGCTATAGCTGATCTTGTCCTGTCTCTTCCAACCTTTTTGTCATGAAAGAATAAGAGACGCCTTGTTTGTGTGGTTTCTCCTAGAATCATTTCTCCAATTCATTGTCCCTTGTTCTTAGGGACGAGCCACGAGGCACATGGTGGAGGATTTTTTTATTATTGCTATTGACTTGATATCATCATCGATAATTATTTATTTATTATTATAATTGCAGGATCGTGGGTGCACTGTGGTTACCACCTCACGACGTCGATAGTGGCTCCGGCATTGCTGAGTCTTCCATACGCCTTCACGTTCCTGGGCTGGACAGGTGGCATCATCTGCCTGGTTGTTTCTGCCATCGTCACCTTCTATAACTACAATTTATTGTCTCTGGTTCTTGAACATCATGCTCAGTACGGCCATCGCCTGCTCCGATTCCGAGACTTGGCTCACCACATTTTAGGTTATGTCATTTTCTTCTTCCTCTATTTATTATATACTTATAAATACTGCAAGCACCTTCTTCCCTACTGCTTCCTCCCACGCATGTTCAACCGAGCTTTTCAATAGGGCTCTGGAAGCTATAAGCCCAATTTAAATGGGCGAGTGATGTGGCCCAAGTAAGCCCTTTTCTGACTTAGTACTGTATGTTGGACGAATGGCAGGGCCCAGATGGGGTCGGTATTTTGTGGGTCCAATTCAATTCGCGGTCTGCTACGGTGCTGTTGTGGGTTGCACTCTTCTGGGAGGACAGTGCATGAAGGTAATCACTTGCCTCAAATCCTTAAACAATGAAATGAAATCTACCTGAGAATGTATATCTTATCTATTCTTGAATGCACAATGATGAAGTGCGTGTTGTGAAATGAAGGCAATTTACGTGGTGGCAAACCCAAATGGGAATATGAAGCTGTACGAGTTTGTGTTAATATTCGGATGCTTGATGCTCATATTAGCTCAGTTGCCATCCTTTCACTCGCTGAGGCACATCAATTTGGTGTCTCTGATTCTCAGCCTCGCCTACAGTGCTTGTGCCACTGGCGCTTCCATTTATATTGGTATTTCTGTTTCTGTTTCTGTTTCAATTCCTTCTCAGTTCTCGAGTTTCCACATGCATTGCAATTAGTTACGTTACATGCCATTTTAACCCAAATTCATGCAGGTGACTCCTCCAAAGGCCCATCAAAAGATTATTCTCTTCTGGGAGATACAGAGACTCGTCTGTTCGGAATCTTCAACGCCATTGCCATCATTGCCACCACTTACGGAAATGGAATCATTCCTGAAATTCAGGTTTCCAAATTACTTCACATTTTTCCAAAGATTGACCACATCGAAATGTTGGTGTTATATATATATATATATATATATATGAACATGTTTGTTTTTCTTTTCTTTCTGGGTTATACAGGCAACAATGGCACCCCCTGTAAAAGGGAAGATGTTCAAGGGATTGTGTGTTTGTTACGCAGTACTTATAGCGACATTCTTCAGCGTCGCAATCTCTGGTTACTGGGCATTTGGGAACCATTCTGCTGGCCTCATTTTAAACAACTTTGTTGACAACGGCACGCCTTTGGTGCCCAGGTGGTTCATTTACATGACCAACATTTTCACCATAGTTCAGCTTTCAGCTGTTGGCGTAGTACGTATCCCTTATCATCCATCTTCAATCTCCATCTCCTGCATCATTTATATCTACGGGTGAAAACAGTTGAGGCTAACTTTTACCCTTAACAAGCCAGTCTTATCTATGGCTTAGCTTAAAAATGTCTACATTTCTTTTAAACTTTAATCAGGCTAATGGATCTAGACCTTTAAATTGGTCAAAAATAAATAGTCGCCTAGCCTTAATAAGCTTTTTAGAGAACAAAACATACTTTTGAAATGGTCTGGGCAGGTCTGCTTCTATTTTTGAAAAAAGTCAGACCACATATTTATGACTGGCGGCTTCGACTATTTTCACCTCTATATATCTATATATAGCTACAACTCTCTGAGTGAACGAATCAAAAACACTTTTTTTTTTTAAGTACACAGTGCCTAAGAATGAAGAATCAAGTTTGAACATTACTGTGTGGTGTGCAGGTTTACTTGCAGCCTACGAACGAAATAATGGAACAAGTATTTGCGGACCCAAAAAGCGCAGAATTTTCGACGCGCAATGTGATCCCCAGGGTGATTTCTCGGTCACTGAGTACTGCCCTGGCAATTGTTATAGCAGCGATGCTTCCATTTTTTGGGGACATAAATGCAATCATTGGTGCTTTTGGTTTCACTCCACTTGACTTCATCTTGCCTGCGATTTTCTTCAACCTCACTTTTAAGCCATCAAAGCGAAGCCCCATTTTCTGGTTAAACATCATTATTGCTGTCACTTTCTCTGCTGTGGCAGTTATAGCAGCTATTGCAGCGGTCAGACAAATAGTGCTTGATGCTAACAATTACAGATTGTTTGCTAATGTATAATCTATTAATCACGTTCCATAAGGCCATGAAATTTCTCAATTTACTATTTCATTCCAAAATTCTCTTTTTCTTCATTATTTTTTCTCCGATCACAGCACTGGTTATTACCAGGGAAAGGTCGGAGAAAGACATTAGCACTACGGACGATCTGTTGCGGAAATAGAATCCGTCGAAGCAAATCGAACCCCTCCTCACACATGTCGGTTTTGATTCCGTTCCGTCGAAGACCTCTTGATGAAGTTCGCCACGAGATGATTTTAAAGATTAATATAATTCACCTTTTATAATTCATTAGTGGGATGTAATTCATAATTTTTTTATAATATTAACCAGAATTTATAGTTTCTAAATATGAATAAATTTATAAATTTTTTATTTTAAATATTTTTTTATATATATACAATTGACTAAAAGTTTAAAGGAAATTTTATAAATGTTAGCCTTAACCTTATGGTTTTCTTGTTTAGTGTTTCGATTTAAAATTGCAATTGGACCCAACAAAGGGCTATGCTAATTTAATGCTTGTCAACGTTTGGGAGTTTTTGTTTCGCACTTTGTATCCAAGTGATAAAACGCTTGCTTATTAGAATCATTCTGCTAACTAACAGCAAAATATAGTTTTAAATTCACATGTACCTTTTTACTTATAGAGTATAAATTTATAGTTTATTTATTGATATGATAAAAAAAATTTATAATATTATTATTTAAAAAATATTTATATATTCTAAATGCTATGTTGAATCAAAATTCAACAATTTAAATTATTTTAATTTTAATTAATCAATGATTCATATAAAATAATTCATATTTTTTAAAATAAATATTAATTTAGTTCAGATAAATTTTTATTTTTTTAAATTAAGGGTTTTGTTTAATAAAACAAATTATAACATGAATTTTATAAAATAAATAATCAAGTTGAATTATTATATGGGTAAGATGACATGACAATAATAGAATATATAATTATTTTTTTATAGTTTATTTGTTTATATAATAAATAATAATAAAACCATAGCTGACTCTATTCTTATAGGGTAAGACTGCTGTTATGTACGAGGTTGTCCTGTTGTATAGGACCTGTAGTTGGGATACAGAGAAAAGAGAGAAGGAGAAGGAGAAGATGAGCTCTCTGCTTCCGACCTCTGACGAAGTTGGTGATGGAGCAGAGAGTCCTCCAGTGCTTGATCTTCCTGAGAGGCATGTTGCAGACGCCGGAGCCCTCTTTGTTCTTAAATCTAAAGGTGTGTATACACCCACACCCACACCCACACCCTCATTCTCTTTCTCTCTTCATTCTGCTCTGTTTCTCAGAAGCTATTTATAAGTGTATGTACCCTCTGATCTCACCTCTGCCCTGTCTCTTCCAGCCTTTTCTTCTGAAAGAACAAGCTAGAGGCGCCATGTTTGTGTGATTCCTCCAATTCCTTGTTCTGAGCTGAGGTATGAGGCACATGGTTGAGGATTTTTATTATTATTATTACTACTACTTGATAAGTTGATACGATCAGCAAGCATTATAATATTTTATTGATTATTATAATTGCAGGAACGTGGGTGCACTGTGATTACCACATCACAACCTCCATAGTAGCTCCACCGTTGCTGAGTCTTCCATACACCTTCACGTTCCTGGGCTGGACAGGTGGCATCATCTGTTTGGTTGTTGGTGCCATCGTCACTTTCTATAACTACAACTTATTGTCGCTGGTTCTTGAACATCATGACCAGCACGGCCACCGCCTGCTCCGATTCCGAGACTTTCTCACCACATTTTAGGTTTTCTTACTATAAATACTGCAATCATCTTTCCTACCTCTGAGTTCTGAATACCATCTACGGCTTCCTCCCACTCATTTATCTCCTTTCTATTACGTAACTGGGCTTTTCAATGCGGCTCAAGACTCAATAAGCCCAATCTAAATGGGCCAATCAAGTGGCCGAAGTAAGACCTATTTTGACTTAGAACTGTATGTTTGATGAATGGCAGGGCCCGGATGGTGTCGGTATTTTGTGGGGCCAGTCAATTCGCCGTGTGCTACGGTGCTGTTGTGGCTGGCAATCTTCTGGGAGGACAATGCATGAAGGTGATCACTAATGAAATATACTTGAGAATCTATCAATGTATTCTTGAGCGCACACTGATGAAGTGAGTGTTGTGAAATGAAGGCAATTTACGTGGTGGCAAACCCAAATGGGAATATGAAGCTGTACGAGTTTGTGTTCATATTCGGATGCTTAATGCTCATCTACCTCACCTGCCATCGTTTCACTCTCTGAGGCACATCAATTCGGTTTCTCTGGTTCTCAGCCTCGCCTACAGTGCTTGTGCTACTGGCGCTTCCATTTATATTGTTATTTCTATTTCTGTTTCAATCCTCAGTTCTCAAGTTTCCACATGCATTGCAATTAATGGCATTTTTACCCAATATCCTGCAGGTGACTCCTCCAAAGGCCCACCGAAAGATTATTCTCTGCCGGAAGTTACAGAGACTCGTCCGTTCGGAATCTTAAATGCTATTGCCATCATTGCCGCCACCTACGGAAATGGAATAATTCCTGAAATTCAGGTTTCCAACAAGTCAACTGATTACTTCACACTTTTGGATGTCGGCGTTATATATGAATACGAAAGTGTTTTTTTCTTCTGGGATTACGGGTAACTTTGGCACCTCCCAAAAGGGAAGATGTTCAAGGCATTGTGTGTTTGTTACTTCGTACTTGCAGCGACATTCTTCCGCGTTGCAATCTCTGGTATTTGGGAACCATTCTACTAGCTTCATCTTAAACAACTTTGTTGACAACGGGATGCCTTTGATGCCCAGATGGTTTATTCAAATGACCGACGTTTTCACCATAGCTCAGCTTTCAGCTGCTGGGGTGGTACGTATGACGTATCCCTTATCGTCCATCTTCAAAACTCTTTGTTGAGTGAACAAATCAAAAACACTTGTGTAATGTTTACTGGCAGCCTACGAACGAAATAATGGAACCAGCATTTGCGGACCCAAAAGGCGCAGAATTTTCGCTGCGCAATGTGATACCAAAAGTGATTTCTCGGTCACTGAGTACTGCTCTGGCAATTTTTATAGCAGCAATGCTTCCGTTGTTTGGGGACATAAACGCACTCATTGGTACTTTTGGTTTCACTCCGCTTGACTTCATCTTGCCTGCGGTTTCTTCAACCTCACTTTTAAGCCATCCAAACGAAGCCCCATTTTTTGGTTGAACGTCATTATTGCTCTCACTTTCTCTGCTGCGGGCGCTGTAGCAACTTTTGCAGCATTCAGACAAATAGTCCTTGATGCAAAAAATTACAGATTGTTCGCTGATGTATAATCTATTAATCACGTTCCACAAGGTTTCATGTCAAAATTTATTTTTTCTTCATTTTTTTGTCTGATCACAGTATTGGTTATTATTGTATTCATTGAAGTATACTAGTTCTTTGTATTTCACCTTTCGAAAAATACTATAGCAATGATGAAATGTTTTATAGGATTAATACAAAAATTTTAAAATTAAGAATATTTGATGAAAATCCATTTTCCCTCAAAATTCAATAAGAAGCAAATGACGAACTATGTATAAAAACAATTATTAAAGGAACCATTTGAATCTTCTCTTGTCACATGAGCAAGAGAGGTAAGATTGAGATACAACCTCCACAAGTGAGATTCACTAGGCCTCGCTTTTCTCTCACGAGTTCGTCAATTAAAAGTCATAATAGTAAATTTTTCACCCCCTGAAAAACTAGTCTGAAAAAAACGCCCACTAAGTTCTAAGTTAGCGCCTGCATAAATATGACCCTAGCATAAGAAAGAAGGAAGAAATACAAGCTTGAAAGTGACTGTTTCACGCAGCATCACATCTGAGAGACACTATTGTTATTATTATTAATATTAATATCTGCAAATGTCATTGGATTTGTGAAGGGCTGCAACACCTGACAGTCGAGGCTAGCACCATTCAACGAGGTAGAGTGCATGTTCTGATTCGGAGAAAAGAAATCTGGTAATCCATTACCGTTAGTTGTCGTAGCAGTGACATTGTTGGCTAATCCATTAGATGTTCCAGGCATGACATGATCAGGAAATCCATTAGATGCCGGCATAAGTCCAGATGTTGGTGAAGGAAAGCTCAGTTCAGATTCTATCAATTTAGGAACTTGTAAGGAAAGCCTCACTGCATCTGAATCACCAGGCCTGTCAGTGGCAGCATCAGAAGATCCAGGGGACAGCCGCCTTTTAATTTCACCACTGATGTTTTGCTTAAAACTTCCCAGAATTAGCTGATGAACCCAAGAAAATGGAAGTGTTAAGTTCAAGTCAGTTACTTTTAGTAGAATCATTATGCTTGGGCAACACTAAGATACAGTTTTTGAATGAATGCTTTCAAGATCTTCAAGAAAAAAAAATGAGAAAAGTGTATCATGTATAAGATGGCAGTGTATGATCGCTTGTTTCAACCCCACCAAATAAAATGCTCACCAATTATGCGGCCTAATAGCAAATTCTTCAAAAAAAAAAAAAACTTCAGTGTTGCCCTTATCTAATTCTTATTTAGTAACATCTAGAATCATATCAGACTCAAGCGTCTCACTGTTTTCTTCAAGTCCAAAAATCAGTATTGGCAAAATCAAAAAAGCTAGTTCAATGCATCACTAGAAGAAGCCCTATGGAAGTATCATTGCTATTAGCTGTCTGATTAAACGCTTCCAACTTCAGTGAGAAACAATCAAGTTTATATACAAGGAGCACATAACTTTCATAATTTCTTCCCTTCAAGAACACATTCCATACACACTATAATTGCCACGTTTGTGCTTCAAAATAAATTTAGCCCATTTTAGTGTCAGATGGGTAGTGAAACAAAATCTTACTTGAATAGGGCCAGCCGCTATCAGTGAACCCCCAACATTACCTCCGAAAATCCTCCCATCGGGTTGAGCTAATGATATTCTCATGGTGAGACTTTTCTGGTGTGTACCACCACTGATGCCATCAAAGGTATATGATCCAGATAAAGTTATTATCTCAAAGAGACCCTGCATTTGGGAACATCAAAAGAACCCACTATAAATAGCATACTCAATATCGGTGACCCATTTAAGTTTCTTTGTTTTCACCTATTCCACAAGGATAAGCTACTATTTTCTGGCATTATAGTAAGGGGTGTCCTCAGACTTTGCTTGAAATAAAATCTCCTTTCCAGACAATTTTAGGGGTGCATTCTCTTACATTAGTGTTGTGCATTTAGGATTTTATCTCAAAGTGCTCTTTCAAACATAAGTTGAAAAACAGATACATGATATCTTCTTACCAAAGGATCAAAACCCTTTTAAGTGAGATAACTGTCTTTCTTACCAAGCAAACTCGGCTATCATGGTTGAGATATAAAGTGAAAGATAAAGCAATCAACATTAAGCAAGAGAAAGGTTCCCATAAAATGTGCATGAGAATATACCTCATGTCTCAAACAACAACGACCAGAAGAACCAGGTTGCTGAATGTCGACAACAGATACAGCACCAATTGCAGAGAGTATGCAAAGAGCTCGAGGGCCCTTATGACAAAATGATGATATGCTATTCACAACATCCTGCAATAACCAAAAGCTTGATTCCGTTCTTTCGCCATTCATACCAGAAAGTATAGACATCATGTCAAGAAAATATTTGAAACATGAGCAATTGTTTTACTCTTGAGTCTTGATATTACCTCCCCAGGATTCACAATGACTACATGAGGGATAAAGCTTCCTCCAGCTGTGGCTGAAAAGATCCCACCTTCAGTAAAAAGAGTTCCACACATGAGAACCCAATTTAAATTCTCTAAACCAACTCAATGATATTTTATATTTTATAAATTCAACGTGTATATGTGTATGTGTATTTTTTCCCTTCTTTATTCATCAAGACACAAGTGGGCATGCCACATTATAAAATTATAAAGCTTTTAGTATATTAAAGAGTACATGCTCAGTACCAAATCAAGTGCTCATGCACCAATGTAGGATATAAGCAGAGGAATCGAGCTAAATGCTCAACTCAGAAAGAGAAGACAAACAGGCAGACCATAGCATCATTCATAAAAACAACATTGGTAGGTATTATAACATTAGATACAAGGAGAGAGACAAATATGTATATAGTCACCCATTGAAGCTAACATCTGCAACTTTCCAGAGCCACGTGGCCTTCCTCTGCCTCGCTTAGAAGATGGAGAAATTGAAAGTCCCGACGGCGTCGATTTTGGAGACGGAAGGTTTCCATCGTACTTCCGAGGCCTTCCCCTTCCCCTCTTCAACACAACCTCCGAACCGCTAGCCTCGGAATTTCCTCCGACGGTAGAGTTCTGGACTCCAACAGCTCCCAAATCAAAAGAGGGTCCGTTAATGTCGGCCGTACTTGCCATGTGTTGTTCGGTCTGAGTGGAGTTCAAAGACTGGGTGACCGTACTGTCCTCCATGAAAGTCGAATGACGAGCTTGAGAATATCCGAGAAAAAGGTATCAACTTTGAACACTAGTTGGCAACCCAGAGAGAGAGGGAAATAGGGGTTTTTTTGCTGTGTCTTTTGCTTGTGGGAGAAGCTGAAGGAAGATATGGAGTTTGAATGCGCAGTAAAAGGCGCCAGAAGAAGGATCTGTCTTTTAGCAGGAAGACATCGCTCTCTTATTTTAAGAAATTGGGATTGGGATTTCTTCTTGAATCTCTTTCCTAGATGGTGAAAAGAATTGACGGACTTCGTATAATTTTACGTGCTCTGTGCCCAATAAGTGGGAGAATATAGGGTAAAAGTGGATGAAGAGAAAATTGACTGACGATATATTTATATATATTCTGATAATATATATATTTTCAATTTTTTTAATGGATCTGATCATGCAAATCTGTTATTTATTTTCATAAATTTCAGTCAAAAAATCTCTTGAATTACATTACAATCATTAACAAATCTATCCTGAATTCTATTTTCCAGTCAATTTTTTTTAGCCACTATAATATTAATATTAATATCATATAACTAATTACATTTTGAATAATTAAATATATTATTTATGATTATTAATAATTAAATAAAAATAATATATTCAAATTAATATTTTTTTATATAATAAATTTTAAAAAAGAGTTATGTACACCCACAATATAAAGATAATATAGAATTTTTTTCTTTTTAAATTATTAAATATGATGAGTTATTTATTATTTTTAAATATAAATTTAGATATTTAAAAATTATAAATATTATAATTATAATTATAATAAAATAATATTTTTAATCATAATCAGATACGTTTAAAATAATCTTATATTTTACCCATTTGTTTGTTAACCTTGGGGAGGAGGACGGGTCAATATTAATATTGTTTGGGCTAGAGTTTGCTTCATGTCCTTGTGCGTAAACCAAGGCCTGACTTTCATAAGATAGCTTAATTATGAGGCTTAGCCAGCCTACTTAGGTTCAACTTTCATAAATTTCTTATTTTAGCAACGGTTGTGAAAGACTGCTCATTGATTTCTTTTAGATCCAATTCAAAATTTTAAAATATTATATTTTTTATATTCTAAATTTAAATTTTAAAACAAAGTGCTCATAAATTCCATGTATCCTCAGGCGTGCAAAATTGTTTGAACTGCCATAATGTGATATCTTTTTTTTTTTATATTGTTATGTATTATTTAAATGTCAAATATGGGAAAAATGTTTAAAATCTCATGATTTCTATTTATTTTGATTCGAATTTGTTGATTCAGTTATTTGGAATCATTTTGTTTTAGATTTTATAAGTATGATTTTGTGGATAGTTTATAATTAAATTAAAACTAAAAAATATTTTATTTTCAAAATTTTGAATTAAAATGATTAAATATAATAAGAAAAAAAAAATAGCCTTGTGTATATTAACTTGACTAAAATATGATCCCATCAAAATAATATAAAGTTAATTTAATGATATGAGATCTATTAGATTTTGAATTTAATTGTTAAAATAAATACGTATATTAAGAAGGAAGCTACGATCCCAAAATACGAAGAGGTTATGCAGTTATCGTTCAACAACTCATTAGCTGCAGCATGCTCTCTCTGCTAAATCTATTTCTCACGCCTATTTAGCATTACAAGTCATGGTTTTTAGTCTCATGGGTAGTTCTTTCGCAGTTCTAACGATGACAATACAAATTTATTATCTTTACATTTCTATTCCCTCTTATTCACATCTTAGCATACACAAGGATAACTGACTTGCCTATTTATTATTGCATGCCTTCTTTATTTTTCCTTTACCGGCAACATTGTACCATAATTAAGGATTGCTTTTTTTATTATATAATTAGGCGTATTTGATGTTCCAACACACCAATAATCACGTGCATGAATAGAGATCTTGTTTTAAAAGGTAAAACCTAACTATGCGACATTTATATATCGGACATGATTAGTCATCCGTTGTGCCAATATTCAAGACATATGAACAATATAATTAGTTATGCATCTCATAATTTACTCTAACGCATTGCCGTTGTTTGTGAGATGAGCAATGCAACCATAAAACAAAGCATTCTACGACTCTCAAAATCCTCTTCACAAAAATAATAATAAAAAAGAAACGATCCGTGACCTTTTAAACAGAATTTTCACATATGCCATTTTTTTTTTAAAAAAAAAATCCATAGAAACAAAGCACGGTGCAGAGGTAAGTCACACTCCCGAACGTAGAATCTAACAATTAGCCCCCACTCAGCGGGATATGTAGACTTGCACGACCGTTGCCGTTACAATTAAAAATTCATTTTTTTTTTTGGAGGACAAAATTAGCGGGAAATTCCACTTAGGCGAATGGTTGTTCCCGCCAAAGTTCCCTCTAATTCACCCTTTTGATTTCCGTCTCAATTTTTGGAAGTGACGCTTCCTAGTTGCAATAGAAACTTCCACTACTGCCAGCCATGTCCCCGATCGCCAACACGACCTGGGTTGACTCGCTCATTTCCCCCCGATTCAACTCGTCATCCCGCCTCACTCACCAATCATCCTTTTTATTTTTTTCAAACCCTTTTTCCCGTACTTGCTACTGTACGAGCGAAAAAAGAGGGTCAATCTTCAAGTGGAAATATACCAGCATCGCCAAAAAGGTTTCCTAATATAATCTTGTGGCGATATAATACTTTTTTTTTTTTGGTTATAATAATACTTATGTGCTAACGCAAGATCTATTCATAAATTGTTATAAATAATTTATTCACACAGGTAATTTTGTTAACATTGATTTGATTCTATATTTTTAAAATACCCAATAGTATTTTATTTTTATTGAATTAACTTATCAATTATATTTATAGATGATTATACATGCCATTGTTATACGCTAAAACTAAAAATAAAATTATTATATAATCATATGTATAATATAGCGATTATCTGAGACATAGTCACACTGGAGTTACATGTTTTAAGTTCAAAATATTATTCTCAAGATTTTATGTTTCCCAACTATCAAATTAAATTTGAAATTATAGAATGCATGTTTTTATTCACTTATCATTTTAGTGATGCTATTTTTATTGCTCATTAGTTAAGAAGAGAGAATAGAATATTAGGTTACAATTTTTGTCATATATCTAAACTTGATTAACTTTTAAATCCACATATTGATCAAAAAATATTGGGTATCTAACCTAATTAGTAATTAACTCAAAAACAATTTACCTATTAATAGATATAAAATTTTGATACATCTATCAAGCGTTTTCATGCTACGGCAATAAGAATATAATTTTTACAAATATAATATTATATGATAGAGTTATTCTTTTCTTTTTTTTATAATTTTTTTGCCAACTTAGAAGACAGAGTTATTCTAACCATACATTATATTTTTAAAATTAATAATGCAGTATATGAAAATTTATAGTATTCCTTTTAATTTATTGAAATTACTAAACTACCTACCCCTGATAAACATAACTCGGAGGAGTGGGCCAGTTAACTCGGACGTGAGTTTCGTGTCAACGACGATACGACTCGTTATGATAATAATACAACTCGGTAGCAGAGATGGAGTTGCCCTGTTATCTTCCTTCTTTCTCCTAGGGTTATCTCTGCCATTTCGACCAGTTCTTCTCTCTCCGATCTCTGAAGCAGCGGAGTTTCATCTTCGAGGGCGGTTTTCGAACTCTGAATACATGCGCTATCTTATCCCCTCCCTACACTCCTCTCTGCTGCTTCCTATTGCATATCAAAAGCGTTCCGAAATCCATATTCGTTTATCGAACTGCTGTCTTCTCTCGTTTGTATTTGGACTTCCATGTTGACGATTTTTGTTATCAACATTTTATTTAATTTTTCTCCGATGATTCTGTAGGATCTTAAGAAGCCCTATCTTCGTATCTAGGATGAACTTTGAGTGTTAAGTTTCTGAAATCACACTCACTCTTAAGGGTCCTCAAGAGCGTGTCAATTTTGGTTCTGTTTAGCCTATGGAGACCCCTGTCGTCAGATCGAGGGGTCGGCCGAGGAAACGGAGGAGAAAAGAGGATGAAAATGGAACGGATGATGGGAGATCGGTTCCCGATTTAAAAAGGCAAGCTGTTGGGACAAGAAGACCGATAGCACTGGTTGGGCGATATATACTTAAAGAGTTTAAGGGAAGTGGGGTCTTTCTGGGGAAAGTTGTTTATTACGAGTGTGGTTTATATAGAGTAAATTACGATGATGGTGATTATGAGGATTTAGATAGTAGCGAGATTCGTGGAATGCTTCTCAACGAGTGTGATCTTGATGATGAGTTGACTAGAAGGAGGAATGAATTAGATCAATTGGTGCTGAAGTATAGTGCCAAGAGAATAGATGGCACGGAGAATAGTTCTGCTGACTTGAGCAAATATGTCCTCGGGCTTGAGGCCCCTGCGTCAAGTAAATTGCCTGGTGGGTTATTGATTGAACACGACGGGGTAGATGCTGAGGAGGATGCTCATTCACCAAGCGACGAAAGAGATTCCGCGTCTGATGAAGAGATACCTTCTCTTCCTCCTCCATTGCAGTTGCCACCGTCTTCAGGGACTATTGGGGTGCCAGAGCCATATGTCTCTCATCTTCTTGCAGTCTACGGATTTTTACGGTCATTCAGCATTCGCCTGTTTTTGAGTCCGTTTTCTTTGGATGATTTTGTTGGTTCTCTTAACTGCCAAGTTTCAAATACTTTGTTGGATTCCATTCATGTTTCACTGATGCGTGCATTGAGGCGTCACCTTGAAACTCTTTCATCTGAGGGCTCAGAGCATGCATCAAAATGCTTGAGGTGATTCTCTGTCTACTTTTGAGTTTGATGTTTTTTTTCTTCTCTCATTGATTTTTTGCTGAAGCGTTATTTATAATTAAACTTCCCAACTTGTGGACATTCAATATACAAGTAATTTATCGAGTATGTTTTTTCCCCCCAAGAAACACAACTTTCTGGGACAGGTATTTAGGGGAGGTCACCTTCGACTCTCACTGAGGCATACCTACTACTACTACTACTTTCAATCCATTCTGAAGCAATTTAATATGAAATTTTTCGATATATTGACTGATGTTTTTGAAAGGCAGAAAGTTCCTTGCCCTAATCTAATTGTAACATTTGAAGATTCATGCCTTGATGGACTCACCATCTCAAAATTTAGTATTTATGCATCATGTATGCTCAACCATATATACAAAACAAGGTTCACTTTACTGTGGAAATGTGCGTGCAGGTGTAATGATTGGGGCTTGCTTGATGCATTGACTTGGCCTGTTTTTGTTATTCAATATCTAGCAATTTATGGATACAGAAAAGGACCTGAGTGGAAAGGATTTTATGATGAGATTTTTAATGGTGAATATTATTTATTACCTGTAAGTAGGAAGTTGACCATACTGCAAATTCTTTGTGATGACGTTTTGGAGTCTGAGGAAATGAAAGCTGAAATGGGCATTCGTGAAGAATTAGAAGTTGGGATGGATTATAATGCTCAAGATATCCTTCCAGAAGAAAATTGGTCTAGATTCCATCCAAGAAATGCTAAAAATGCTTGCAAGGATAAAGAAGCCGCAAAGCTTGTTTTGGAATCTAATGCTATGAAGCCACCTGGTAACTCTGTTATAGATTTCAGAGACACTAGAAGGACTGAGGATGCTGATGTTGACAGAAATGGAGATGAATGCCGTCTATGTGCCATGGATGGGACCTTGCTTTGTTGTGATGGATGTCCGTCTGCATACCACTCTAGGTGTATTGGAGTGATGAAAATGTTTATACCAGAAGGGTCATGGTATTGTCTAGAGTGCAAAATTAATATGAATGGGTTAAGCATTGCACGGGGAACATCACTTAGAGGGGCTGAATTATTTGGAATGGATCTATACGGACAACTCTTCATGGGTACTTGCGACCACTTATTGGTGTATGTTCAGCATCTTTTTAATGCTTCTTTTTGCCTCTATCATTTGTTTCACTGGATCAGTGCTTTCACTGAATTATGATGTGATATTTATAGTCCATCTTCTTGACATTCTAAAATATGTGCTTCGGTTATCTGTCTTTTATTTTACTTTTCAATCTTTTACACTATAAATGCTTTCAGTTTCTGAGTTATCATCCTTTTGATCTTTTCTCATGTATTATTGCAGACTCACTGTCAACAGTGAGCTTTGTCTCAGATATTACAACCAGAATGACATCTCAAAAGTTCTCCAAGCGCTTTACGCTTCAGTAGACCACAGGCCCCTATATTATGGAATTTGTATGGCTGTGTTACAGTATTGGAATATTCCAGGAAGTATCCTGCCTGTATCTGTTAGAACTGGAACAGATGTTAACAATTCAAGGACAGAGGAAGATGCAAAGTTCTCTAGTTTATCAACCACTCCTTTGGGTGAAGAAGAGCACACAACTGTTAATTCAGTGAAGGCAGAATACACTGTAACCAGTGATATTGTAATTCATGGTAATTACATGGCTCCATCTGACTCATTGGTTACCACTACTAGAGAGGCCTGTGCTTTTGAAAGCAGCAATGACGATAGAACTAGAGAGTGCTTTACCATGAATACTATGTTTCCTAAAGAGACTAGAATAGAGTCTGTCATCTCTGGTGGTACAGGTGGTCATCAGCGCAGTCCCTTTGTTATGACCAACAATCATGGACATGCAAATGATAAGCAGTTGCCTTTTACTCCATCCTTGCAACGTAAAGAAGGCAACCAAGCTAGCTCTGAAAGGGTTGAATATAATTCAACTAAGGATCTTGTATACACGGGTTTTTCTTTTAAGCCTCAGTCTTACGTTAATCACTATACGCATGGTGATTTTGCTGCATCTGCTGCTGCTAAGTTGGCTATTCTTTCTTCTGAGGATTCTAGGTCAGAGGGTCATGTTTCAGATAATTTGAGGAAATTTACAGCTGAAAGTGCTTCTTTGCAAGCAAAAGCATTCTCAATGACAGTTTCACGCTTCTTTTGGCCAAGTTCTGAAAAGAAGCTTGTGGAAGTTCCAAGAGAGAGGTGTGGCTGGTGCCTTTCTTGTAAAGCCTCAGCCTCAAGCAAGAGAGGTTGCATGCTAAATCATGCCGCCCTGAGTGCCACCAAAAGTGCTATCAAAGTTTTAAGTGGTCTTTCCACTGTAAGGGGTGGAGAGGGAATTCTTCCAAGCATTGCGACATATATCATGTATTTGGAGGAAAGTTTACACGGTTTAGTAGTTGGGCCTTTTCTAAATGCAAATTACAGAAAGCAATGGCGTAAACGAGTTGAACAAGCTAAAACATTTAAAGCTATAAAGCCTCCTTTGCTTGAAGTGAGTATTTTTATGTAATTAATTAATAATTTGTTTCAATGTTATGTTTATTTAACTGTCTCAAGTAGTAATTGTTTTGGTAATTATACTTTGTAATGTGTGCATATGTGCTTCATGAAGGCTTTCTGTATTATTTGGTCGGTTACTTATTTATTTATTTGTAAGTTCCACTGAAATATGATTTTGTGTTAGGAATCAAAGTTGCATTACACACAAATAGGTCTTGTGTTCTACATGCAAATTTGTGGATGAGTTTATGTTCAACCTAATAGCTTGCTTCTGCTAACTGCTATGTCCAAGTTGTGAGTGTGTAATGTATTTTTCATCGAGTCACTGACTGAAAATTCTTTTCCCAGCTTGAGGAAAACATTCGCATAATTTCTTTTGCCGGTGAGTGGGTTAAGCTGATGGATGATTGGTTGGTTGAATCTTCTGTTATTCAAGGATCTACAAGTTCTGTTGGAACAATACAGACACGTGCACCAAATGGAAGGCGCTGCAAGAAACAATCGGCTATTGATGAAGTTACAGCTGATGTTTCTCATGAAAACAGCTTTGACTGGTGGTATGGTGGTAAATCCATGAAAATATTATTTCTAAAAGCGGTTTTGCCAAAATCTGTGGTCAGGAAAGCTGCTCGTCAAGGTATTTTATTTTTTATTGTATGATATTTTAGTTTACAAATTATAACTACTTGCCATTTTTTCTTGGTAATGCTTGTCAGTGAGAATCAAAGATTGTGCATTGATGTTTGTGAACAACAGGTGGGCGGAAGAAAATTTCTGGTATTTCCTATGTTGATGGCTGTGAAATCCCTAAAAGAAGCAGACAGATAGTTTGGAGAGCTGCGGTACAAATGAGTCGGAATGCATCACAGCTTGCACTTCAGGTTGTCTTCTTACTTTATTAGCTTGTTCCTTGCTTTGGGAAATTTTATTCTGCCGTCAGAGTAATGAAATTGCCAAGTCTTGTAAACTGATGTTATTTTTAATTATTTGCATCAGGTCAGATACCTTGATTTTCATCTTAGATGGAGTGATCTGATTTGTCCTGAGCAAAATCTCCAGGATGGGAAGGGTCAAGAGACTGAATCTTCTGCATTCAGAAATGCTAACATATGTGATAAGAAAGAAGTGAGGGGAAAACTTTTGTATGGAGTTGTTTTTAGGAACCAAAAGCATCTTCCTTCTCGTATAATGAAAAACATTGTTGAAGTAGAGCAAGGTCAAGAAGGAAAGGAAAAGTATTGGTTTTCTGAAGCACGCGTTCCTTTATATTTGGTAAAAGAGTATGAAGAAGGTATAGAAAAAATGCCATCTCATCAAGAGAACATGAAGTTGGAACCTCAGCTGCAAAGAAGGCGGTTGAAAGCTGCTTGCAAGGATATATTTTTTTACCTTATCTGCAAGAGAGACAACTGGGATATATTTTCATGTGCTGTATGTCAGATGGATGTTTTAGCTGGGTAATTCCCTTAACTTGGATATCTGTCAGTGTCGTCAATATTTTTATAGTATCCCTTCCTCCCATTTCCTTTACGCAACTATTTTCCCAACTCAGGCTCTTTCTCTGGTACAATTTCAGGAATGCTCTCAAGTGCAATGCATGTCAAGGTACTTCATGCATGATCCGTTGTCCCTTCTCTCATTATTTTGCCCTAACTTCTTGAGATACTAATGAAATGGCCATCATTTTCTTGTAAAATAAGTCACGTATATTCTTTACACGAGAAAACGTACACAAATTTTCCACATTTTTAATATTGAAATTTTGGATGTGGAAGGATATTTTGTCCTTTCCCCCCTTTCTTTCTTTCTTTTAAATTAGCTTATATTCAACGTGTATCTTTAATGTTTTTTACCTAATGGTTATTAGGTTATTGCCATGAGGGCTGTTCTCTAATTTCAACGTTCTCTACAAACAAGGAGGTTGAGTTCTTAACCACATGCAAGCACTGTTATGCCAAATTGCTTGCTCAAAAAAGGACCAGTGACGAATCTCCAACTAGTCCCTTAGTCTTGCGAGGACAAGAACATAGTTCTGTGACTGTTTTGAAGGGATCAAGACCTAAATGTTATGATCAAGCATTGAAATCTACAAGTATCAAGAATACTCGTCCTGACATGAAACAGGGCACTCCTAATTCCTCTCTGGCAACGAAAAGCCGTCCCAGGAATTGTTCGTGGGGTATTATATGGAATAAGAAGAGTGGTGAGGATGCAGGCATTGATTTTTGGCTTAAAAACATACTTCTAAAGGGAGGTTCGAGTACACCTCAATTACAACCTGTCTGTCACTTGTGCCGTATGCCATATCGGTCTGATCTGGTGTATGTTTGCTGTGAGACATGCAAAAGTAAGTATTCTTTAGCAATTGAGTGAAAGTTTAAAAGTGCTGAAACACTTATATTTATGCATTCTCAGTATTTGGTTTTCACAGATTGGTATCATGCTGATGCTCTTGAGCTAGAAGAGTCAAAAATTTTTGAAGTGTCAGGCTTTAAATGCTGCAAGTGTCGCAGGATCAAATCTCCACAGTGTCCTTACTCTGATAAGAAGCCGAAGATGCAGGAGGGCACTAAGAAACACCGGAGACCTTCAAAGAAGGATAATTCTCGCACAGACAATTTTGGAGTTATTTCTGAACCAAAAGAGCATGAGCCTGGTACCCCTAACTTTCCTATAGGAGATGATGGATCGAGACAAAATGACCCTCTGCTTTACTCTCTTTCAAGTGCCGAGCTGATAATAGACCCTAATGCAGAAGCGGATGGTGAGAGGAATGCTGTCTCTTGTCCAGGGGTAAGGAAACTACCAGTGAGAAGACATGTTAAGCATGAGGGGGATGGTGATGAATCCTTTGGAACTAAACTTTCACAGGTTGAGATTTTAACACAAAATGGAACAGGTAGTCCGTCAGCTGCAGGGAAGGCATCATCTCCTGTGGAATATGACCCTGCTGTTTGCCTAGATAGTAATCTGCTGAATGACTGTGGAAGTGAAAATTACGAATTCATGGACTTTGAACCCCATACCTACTTCTCTGTAACAGAATTGCTGCAGCCAGATGATAATCAGTTTGAGGGAGCTGATGGATCTGAGGACTTGTCTGGGTACTTGGACAATGTTTCTGCCACGAATATGGATGACATTCGTGACGAATCTGGAGTTCTTAGTTTAGTTGATAAACCAGAACCTGCAGCTTGTTTACCAGGCAGTGGTTATCATTGTTGCCAATGCTTGCAGATGGAACCAGCTCCTGATCTTTCTTGTGAGATATGTGGGCTTGGGATTCACAGCCAATGTTCACCCTGGGTTGAATCACCTAGATTAGGAAGCTCAAGCTGGAAGTGTGGTAGTTGTAGGGAATGGAAGTAAGCGGATTTATGTACTGAATGGTGGATAATGTCTTCTTCGGTGGAGGTGCTTGCAAATTGAAACCTGAAAGACAATTTTTTCAATAATCTTGCTGGCTGGTTCAGTGCATGATGCATTAATTGTTGGCGTTATTGGCGTGCGTCGCCCGTGAATGCTTGAATCATAGCTATGGAGCCTGGGCAAGGTTATGTGTATTTGTGCGCTGCAAGAGGTTAATTGGCTTCTCCGTTATTGCCTATGGTTTCTTTGTGACCGCTCACATAGACTGATGTGTTCCCCAGCGACTTGGTCATTAAATAGACCAATATTTGTCATTGAGTAACGCTGTGACCGCTCACATTAATTGCTGTTTCCCCGGTGACTTGGTCATTAGAAAGACCAATATTTTTCATCGAGTACATTCAGCACGACCTTTGACCTGCAAAGAAGTTAGGTTGATGCACTGGAACGGTGGCATATAACATGGCTGAATTGTTCCAGTCTCTTCTCGGATTTTATTTTTTTATTTTATGATTCACAAAAATTTGCTCCAATATTAGTGGATAAGCAGGTTTTTATTGTGCTTATCTGATTTAGATTTTTGTATAGATAAACTCAATTCTAGGCGTTCAAAGTCAGAAGCTAGCTGTTCTTCATCAAAGCTCCTTTTGTATTTGCCCTTTTTTTCAGGTAGAATGCATTACGTAACCCTTTTGGTGGTGTTTAGAAACTTAGCTTTCGCCACACTTGAGATTTATAATGGGACGTGGTTAAGGATTGATGAAAACATTGCCTCAGCTGTAACCGTGGCCTCATGCAAATTTTCAGTTGCCAACTCAAATTTGAAAGTTCATGGATAATCGTAGCGGATAATTAAACTCTGAAGCCTTAAGTTGGTTGAACATTTCATAGACGTATCTATACAAATAACTATATGTTAGAGAGAGAGAGAGAGAGGGTCCCAACTCCCAATGGTAGGCTTCGTCAAATAACTAAAATTTTTCACATTTTCCATGACTGGTTTTAGTTAATCTCGAGGGGAAGTCTTCAGTTTCGACCTTAACTTGAAAACCAATTGAATTAATAATTTGACAATTAAACTAGTAATTCTTCATTTATTCATTATTTGAATTACAGTATCATTAATTCTGGAAAATATTGCACAAGAGCTCCCGTGGCCTAATGAACAAGACGTCTGGCTGTGGATTCGAGTCCTGCCGGACGTGCGATCATTTTTGGTGAGTGATTTTTTAAGCTTCTCGGTGAGCGTCCAACCGGGCGTGTATTGGTTTTTTTTTTGGTGAGTGATTTTTGAAGCTTCCCCTATGTAACATTTGCTACATCCTTTTTCCGATTATTGAAATGAAACAATAACAATTACCTGTAAAATTTGCTTCTTTTCTAAGTACGATTGTAAGTACTCCGATGCACTATTAATTGCATTCCAGGACTGTCCTAATTATATTTGATTCAATTTTATCTTATTGATCTCGGGATGTAATTTTTAATTTTAAATGAGTTGACCATTCGATCAATGCGCGCTGTTTAATTTTAAATGAGAAAATTTAAATTTTCATTCATTTTCTAATAAAATCAATAATTCAACCATATTTCTTGTCAGGTGGTTAAAGACAGCTTAAGAACCAAAGCTACATACTTTCCAACAGATGGTAATAACGATTTCCCTTCTCTCGACCGAATTAGCCTGGTAAGTTTGATTTCCCTTCTCTTGACCGAATTAGCCAAAGTGACTTTTCCCCAGAGGAGACCATGGACCCAAGAAGTAATAAAACCAATAAACTTTTCTTCTGTGTCTTCTGATGTACATTCATTGTTAGTAGCATCTTACTAAAGGTCCAATTAGTGCAACAAAGGCAATCCATAAATTACTGGCAAATAATACAATATATAAAACATATACCCTGCCTTAGAGGGGCAAACAGAATAGAGGAAAGACCGGACGACCCCTAGAAACGCAAAAACGTGTTTCCCTTTCATGTCTAGGAGTGCAGAGCTCTACATTAATACCACGCACAGCCCTCTCTGTCTTCAAAAACCTTTCAATGGCTATTTGGCTACAGAAACCAAGGAGAAATAATATTTCATGGTATGAATAAATCAACCACTAAAGGAAGAACAGCAAGTAGCAGTACAACACCATCAGCATATGTTAGTTTAGCTTGCAACTGGTTTTGCAACGGCTTTCTTAATGGCTTCGGCATATGTCCGATGCTGGTAGGTGAGGGTTGAGTCAAGAAGGTCCCAAAGTGATGTCTTGGGATTCCAGCCTGACAGAGATGCAATGATCTATTAGCACAGGTCCTTAATACAATGATCTTACAAGCTCAAATCAGGTGAGGCAGTGAGTAAAACCTACCAAGTTGCTTGTTGATTATCGTCATATCAGGAATTCTCTTGTCACTATCATCATATCCCACACCATAAAACTCCTTGGAGCTCACATCAATAGTAGGTTTTTCCGGAGACGGTTCACCACTAACCTTTGAATAGATCTGCACAAAGTATACAAGAATATTCTGAAGTCCCGAGCAACATGTCTTAAAACAGTATGGTAAATAAATCAAATTCAATCCTTTCACCTGAGTCATCATTTCAGCAAGCTGCTTAACTGTAACCTCATTGTTTGGGTTTCCCACATTAAATATATGCCCATTTGCCCTGGCAGGATTTTCCTGTTAAAAGGTCAAGCATTTAGCAGAGCAGCCAACGACAGTACTAATCTTGTATCTTACAAAAATCACGTTAGTTCTGATTAAAAGACTGGAGATGGGAACCTACAATCATCAACAAGACAGCTTCAATAGCATCCTTGATGTAAACAAAAGTTCTTTGGGACTGGCCACCATCCACAAGCTTGAGGGGCTCCCGTCGGAGGAGATTCTGCCCAAAAACTTAAAGAAGTCAAAATTTTGAAGATATTCAATAAAACTTGGTTAATGTGTCACCAAACTTCATAAAAAATTGTATAAAAAAGGAGACTGACATTGCTAAAGCATGCAAGAACCCGAGGAACACCCTCACTTGGACCATCAATGCCGGGAATGAAATCCATTCGTGGTCCAATCCAGTTAAAAGGTCTCACAATTGTAAACTCCAGGCCATTTTCAGCACCCTCAGCTGTCAATAATTAAAAGTCAGTGAGATGAGTCAATGTTGATGAATAAGAAGGCAATAAAGAAAGGACAGCTCACCATAAATCAGCCTCTCAATCAATTGCTTTGCACAAGCATAGGACCATCTCTGCTTTTCAATTGAACCAAATATGCATGGAGAGGCATCTTCTTTAAGAACATAGCATGCAGGATCCTTACATAAGAGGAAATAGAAATGCTCAGTACAAAAACAAGGAAGCAAAGAAGGCAACGTTAAGGGAGGAAATTTTAAAAGAACAAAATTCCGTCACATGATTGAATTGCAGGGATGATTATGGTGACAGCGTTTAGCATCCCACGTATTAGTTCCACCAACAACCACCAAAATGTCCTCTCCCAAGACCCTGTTCTACCCAACCAACCAACCGCTAGCTTCCAATACAGAAGCAGAAAGAACTTCGTAGGTGAGAGAAAGAGAGAGACACAACAGGTGAGGTTATATAACCCAGTCTTAAAAGATCAGGAAGAACAATGTGAATAAGTTACAATGTACTCTACCAGCGCACCAAAAATTCATTATTTGTATTCTACCAAAAAACACTTTCTTTATAGAAAGAACCAGACGAGGGCTATCTCTGAAACTATAAGATCTCAACTGCTATCCGCACTACAGAGGGAAAGAACATAAATGCAACGTATTTGTAAAACGAAAGTCGATTTAGACAGAAGTCTTGGTGATTCAATTCAATCAGACAACTTCATGCTTTAAACCAGAATGAGATTAAGAATACCACCGACAGTTTCCAAGCAGCGGATGCTTGTGATCGAACGGTTCAAATTATACAAATGTCAATCTATCATTCATAATAATGGACAGATCTGGATGACTTTCTTTGATGAAACGGAAAGTCAAAAGTAATTACACGGGAAACGCTTATGAAAATGAAACCATACCTGACGAAGTGGGCTATCCTTCGGGAGAAAGCTTCCAATCGTTTTCCCATAAACTTCACAAGTAGAGAAATGAATGAGACGTTTGTTATTCTCCGAACAATACTTCACCTGAGACCCAAAAAGAAACCCACGTCAAATCAAATATCTACTACAATCAATTCTACCATCAAATGCGAGCTACGGGCAGAAATAATCATTCCTGAGTTATAGTATAACTACTAAAGAAACGACGATGAAAAGAATCACATACCACGGGAAGCGCATCAATGAAATTGCTATAGATAGTATCCAGAGGACGGGTATTATAATCGGCGGGAGTACAGATTGCAGCCAAATTGATTGTCTATACAGAGAGACGCAAAAAATAGGTACAAATCCAAGAAACCCAATCAAACATACGTATGAGAGGAAGAAGAATGATACCAGATCCGCCATCTTGATGAGGCCTTCGAGCCTAGAATCTTGCTTTATGTTAAGCCGGTGAAACTGGATTCGGCCAGCCCATGGGAGCGTGTCAGGCTCCAATAGGTGCTTGATCTTGTCATTGTAAACGTCCAGGGCGAGGACTTTGTGCGGCGTCTCGGCCATAAGCTTCTCGCAGAGGTGGGAACCAATGAACCCTCCGGCGCCGATCATGCAAATGGAGATGGGCTTAATGGGGCTGCCATCCAGATCTAGCCTGGTGGACGATGCCATTTTCTTGATTGAAGAGTATGCCAGTTAGGTGAGTGCTACTTATGAGGCGGTAAGAGGAGGTGGGAGAGAATTTCCAGATGCCTAGGAAGAACGGGGAAGAAGCGGAAGATCGAAGTGGCGAATGTGAACTGGTTAAGTATTTGATTAGAAGATGGGAGATAGAAAAGTGAAGATGATGTTTCGGAGAGGATGTGATCCTCTTCACTACCGTACATTCATTTCGGGGAGCAATGGCCCATGGGATTCCACCAGCCCGCGCGTATGTACTTCAGAACTACTCGCGGTAGTTTTCTCCCACGTGTACTGCTGGCGTGGCATTGACTTCTTTCGCTCGTTGTTAACCTTTTTGGCATTTTCTCATCCCCTTGACAACGAAAGACAGGTTCGCGGCCTTTTGGAACCTAATGCATTCCATAGTTGATTAATTATTTATAAATTATTATTATACTTAAATATTTAAAATATTATATAATTAATTAATAGTTAATAGGATATCATTATAATTATAGATTTAAAATATTATATAATAAATTAATGTGATTATTAATTAATTATTATTATAAAATTTAAAATTTTTAAAGATCAGAGTAATTCATAATTATTATGAATTATTAGTATGATTAAAAATTTAAAATATTATATAATCAAATATTATTAATTAATCATCTTTATGAAATTTAAAATCTTTTAGATATCAAATATAATTATTAATTATGACTTATAGATAAAAGATTTGATAATATTATATCAAATTTACCTATATCTATTTTTAATTAAATTCAATATTATAAAATTTTAAGAGTATAAATAAATTGATGCTCGATGATAATTGTTGTACAGAGTATATAAAGTACAATTACTACTAGATATATATTTTTAGAATAAAATTATAGAAGAGTTTTTTCTCCTTTCCTATTAAAAGAGACTGTCACTAATATTGCAATCTCCAATTTATAATGCATATTTGTATTATATAATTAATATGTATGTTTGGATATATTTTTAAAAAATAATTTATAAAAAAAAAGAGTTTTTTGTAGCTTTTTAAAAAGTATTTTTAGAGAATAATTTATAAAAAAACAGTTTTAAATAAATAAATATTTAAATAGTTATTACTAAAAATATTTTTATAATTAGAAACTTATTAGAAAGTGTATAATTTTATAAAAATATGATAGAAGAGAGAGAGAGTAAAACAGAGAGAGGATATATGATAGATGGTGAAAAAGAGTAAATAGAGAATAAGAGAAGTGAGAGGGTGAATAAGAGTAAATATAGATGAGAGAGTATAAATTGCGAAAAAAAATATAAGAGAGATGAGAGAGGGTGTAAGAAAAAATAAGAGTAAAATAGTAATTGAGTAGTTCATAAATTTTTTTATTGTTCCAAAAATTACTCCTACTAATTTATTTAAAATTATAGTTTTAAATTATGGCTTGATCCAAAAGTCATTTTAGATAAATATAACTATTTATTTAAAAAATAAATAAATAAAAATTTAAAATAAAAATTCTTTTAAAATTATAGTTTACAGGTTTTTCAAACATACTCTTAATAAAGAATTAGCCATTTAGGTAAGGGCATGTAACTTGGACTCTTCCATTTGTAAAAGTTGACCTTCATACCCACAACGCTATTGGCTTCACACTTATGTGTAAATTTTTCCTATGAATAATGCCATTTGCTTCATATTCAAATTTTGAACAATCTATTCAATTACATGTATTAGTGTATTTTCTCTAAGAACCACTTTTAAGATTTCTGTTATATGTGATTCATGTCTTCAATAATTAAGTTCATGCTTGCTGTTTTTCTTATTTATTAATTTTTAAAACAAAGGTTTATTAATTTGCTTAATTTTCTACTTTCTATAGGGTGACCCTCAACTAGGGCATATGTTAATTTAGAATAACTTTTAAATTATAATTCTGACTTAAACTATGATTTTAAAAGTAGAATAGTTAAATACTCTATTTTTTCTAAAAAAATATTTTAACAAACCATAGTTTTTAAAAGAGAATAAAGAATCTTCTTTTTTAAAATATATTTCTTTTAAACTTATTTTTATCTATTATTTTTTATAAATTATTTTCTGAAAACTAATCTAAATATATCCTTTGGCTTACAATTATAGATTGAATAGGCACGTTGAATAGCAATATCAATTCTTGTTTATTTTTTTATTTTTTTGGATAATCATGATCTGAATCGTACTAGCAGATAGATCTCAATTTCAAGGACTATATTGATTGAATTCGTACTCCATGCTTTGCAGTTTAGCTTTCCCACAGCGATGTATTTGAAAAGAAGCGAGTAGGGAAACAAGGCACAGATTTTGTGACATGTGAGCTGTGGCTGTCCCCCTTAACTCTTCGTTGCCTCAAAAAAATGAAAGCAAACTAAGATGGGTACATTTGAAATTAATGCCACAGTTTTTTTTTTACTTTAGAAAAAATGTGGGGATTGTTTTTAAAAATAAATTACAGGAGTTAAACTAAAAAAAATTAGATGAACGAAGAGTTAAATAATTATTAGTCTTTAATATAAAAATTAGTGAAAAAATTATATTTTATCTCAAATATAAATCTTAATATATTTTATCTATTAAATTTATATTTTTTTAAAATATTTATATTAATTGTATATATTAAGAGGTTATATCTTAAGATAACCATAATAAAATATAATATTTTAAAAAAATTAAATTATATTTATTATTAATAACTAATATAATTATTTTAATCTATCCAAATTAATTATATAACTCTTATATTAAATATAGGTAATGATATTTTTAGAAAGATGTTAATTTCACCTATAATTTAAGGGTATGGTGAAATTTTTCTTTTTATAGGCGATATTAATATTAGTCAAAGTGAGTTATCAATACCTTTAAATGTAAATTTAAATATCTAAAAATTAGTATATTTTTTTAAGTATTGTGATTAAAATTATAATAAAATAATATTTTTTAAAAGTTGAATACGTTTAAAATAATTATATATTTTATTTTTTTATTAGTTAAATTATATGATAGGTAGAGAATATTATAATTATATCCAATGATATGTATTCTCAACAAATCTCAGCGATGAAAGCGGGCCCAAAGATGGCTCTTTCATATCATAATTCATAGGACCCGTTACAAAAAGGTGTAAGGCTACCTTAGAGTCTTGCCATAAATAATAAAAAATAAAATTATAATTTATAAATACGTAAGTTTAATTATTTTTATTAAAAAATTTTAATAAATAATTTTATAATTTTTTTATAAATATTATATGAGTTTTAAGGCCATATTCTAATTTTAATAAAATTGGTGTCAAATCTACCCAACTTTAATCTTGTATTAAAAAAGAAGAAGAGGAGGAATTGGACTCTGTCCCTTCCATGTGTTGCACCGTAAATTAGGTTCCATGTTTGGCACCTTCGTATTTGAGTTTGTAAATTATTCCTTCTATAACAAAAGAAAAATAAGATATAGCCGAAAGGTGGATCAGACGTTACAGACGAATAAAATAATAATAAAAAGAAAATCTTGGCAAGGTTCTTCCGACTTGAAAATATGCTTGCGAAGGTTTCCTTTTAATTTTCTTTACTTGTTTTTGTCTTTCTTTTCTTGGCCTTTTGCCACTCACTAATAAGTATTATGAGTTGTTGAAGACGAATGCCACAAGAAACAGCAATGTGTTGTCCATAAGAAAGGATACGGAAAGAAAATATTTTTTTTTATAAATTAATTGATTTTTTAGATAGATTAAAAAAATTAAAAAAATTAATAAATTAATTTTTTTAATTTATTTAAAAAATAAATTAAGAGTATATTTGAACAAAGAAGGAGTGTTGTTGTAGCAATCCAGGAAGGTCCGCCACATTAATGAAGAAGGTTGTGAGCAGCGCCACGCTGATGGAAGAAGTAAATAAGGCACACTGTACAAAACTGATGAATCCATCTGCAACTGTATTGATAAAATAACCAAATGCAAGTTCCGTTACGTCTCTTTTCATTGATTTTTTAACAGAATTCTCTATCCCTTAAATTTGTCATCTTTATCTTTTGGTCTATTTCTCAATAAGGTCATATATTTAATCCCTCATATAATTTCATGCTGATAATAGTTGTCCCTTTAATTCACAGGAAAGAAAGTCAGCTTTAGGCATTGTTGGACATGTGGGATAATTCAAAGGTGGGCTTGTAGAAGCACAAGTTAGGACAGCTGAAAATAACTAGCGTCAACTCCATACCAAATACTTGATCTTTTCTATCATTTTAATTCCAATTTTTTGGCGACCCTTGTTCATTACTACTATTCAGTAACAGTACCAACCTCCTTTATTTACTATTAGAGATTAGAGATGCTAATTTGATTGGTTTCGTTTAATACAAGAAAGGCTCAAAGAATTCATTAGAGATGGAGGTTATGTGAGCTCAAATATTATATTGATGGCCGGAGAAGGGGTAATTCTCTAACACAATGAAGTGAGAGAGACATTAAGTAAAAGCTTCAAGAGGAATACAGCTAAGAATATTTATGTGCATGCAGGAAGGCAACTGAGACCTTCAATTTTAGTTACACAATTGCTTTCACTTGCTTCTCCGAATTCCAAAAACAAGAATACTACTACTAATAATTTTAGTTTCTTTGACAGTGACACTATTCTGAGAGTAAACAGTAATGTTGCTGCATTTATAAATTTCTCGGAATCACAGCCTTCACAACCCATCTTCAAGACTTTCCTCTGTCTATTTATCTCTACTGGGAAAATAATCTCTTTGCTGATCACAGAAATTGAAAGAAAATGGGGTATTCAAGTTCTTTCTTCACTTTTGTTCTTCTAATTGCAGTGCTAGGTGTGAGTAATGGGCAGCCTCTGGTTCCTGCATTGTTCATATTTGGAGATTCTGTTGTTGATGCGGGCAATAATAACAACATAAAGACCATTGTTAAAGCAAACTTCCCTCCTTATGGAAGGGACTTCACGAATCACACGCCAACTGGGAGATTCTGTAATGGAAAACTCGCCTCTGACTTCACTGGTAATCTCTTTTTTCTTTATCATTATTATGGAAAGAAAATGTAATCATCTTGATCTTCAATTTAGGTCATTTGTAAGATTTAGGTCCTTCTTTTTAAGCGTTTTTGCCAGAACAGATGGCCCCAATGTTATTTAAGGCTCATTCAGCTGCCATGCAGCTGGTTTTCTTTGGTCTGAAACTTATGTGTTACACGCCTTGAAAGTTTCTTCTAAGTTAAACTGCAGAATGTTGGTTGAATGCTTTTTCTGATACAGTTA
This sequence comes from Leucaena leucocephala, assembly GCA_037074615.1. NCBI lineage: Eukaryota > Viridiplantae > Streptophyta > Magnoliopsida > Fabales > Fabaceae > Leucaena > Leucaena leucocephala. Next base: position 1,883,252 of record CM073546.1, on the reverse strand, counting down.
GAATAAATTTTATGCAGCTGAAAACCTTGGGTTCACCTCTTACCCGCCAGCTTATGTAAACTTAAAGGTCAAAGGAAACAATCTGTTGAATGGTGCCAACTTTGCGTCTGGTTCATCTGGTTATTATGAAGCTACTGCCAAATTATATGTACCCACAATTACATAACTCAAAACTCTGCTTTTCCTTGTTTACTTCTCATTTTAATGGCAGGTTCTTATTATTCTTGTTCTGTTTCTGGTTGTAGCATTCAATTCCTTTGAGTCAGCAGCTGGAGAACTACAAAGAATGCCAGAACATATTGGTAGAAGTAGCAGGACAATCAAACGCTTCATCAATCATATCTGGGGCTATACATCTTGTCAGTTCAGGAAACAGTGACTTCCTTCAGAATTATTACATCAACCCTTTACTTTATAAAGTTTATACATCAGATCAATTCTCAGACATACTCTTGCAAGCTTATTCCAGTTTTATTAAGGCACGTCTTTCTCACCCTTGTTTTTTTTCAACACAATCAATTTAAACACACCCACAAATATGTCAATCCTAGGTTCAAACCTGGAACCTCATCTAAGCCTGGCTGGTAGCGTAGCCATTAGAGGTAACTAATTGCATATTGCTAATAAAGAACAAGGCTTGCCCTTTAACCTTGTTTTCAAATATTATGTGTTGGCAGAAATTGTATGCAATGGGAGCAAGGAGGATTGGGGTAACTACATTGCCTCCTATGGGTTGCTTACCAGCAGCAATCACTCTGTTTGGTCATGGTAGCAACCAATGCGTGGAAAGGCTCAATAATGATGCTATCAACTTCAATAGAAAGCTAAACACCACATCTCAGAACTTGCAGAAACAGCTTCCAAATCTCAATTTGGTGGTTCTTGATATCTACCAGCCACTCTATCAGCTTGTCTCTAAGCCTTCTGACAATGGTAATAAGATTACTGTCATGATGATCCTGTTAAGGGTCTACTTATATATATGCTCATTTTGTTTGAATCTCAAAATGTTATATCATAGGTTTCTTTGAAGCAAGAAAGGCTTGCTGTGGTACGGGCCTGCTGGAGACTTCTATACTGTGCAATCGCAAGTCCATAGGGACATGTGCTAATGCTTCTGAATATGTGTTTTGGGATAGTTTTCATCCTTCAGAAGCTGCAAACAAGGTCTTGGCGGATAATTTGCTAGCTGCAGGCATCAGTCTCATCTCATAATTCAGTCACTTTTGGGATCATGTTCTGCTTGTATCTGATTATGCTATTTGTGAGAGTTTGGGATTCATATGGAAGGAGGTTTAAATGTTTAATGTGTTGAATTGGAAAGTTCAATGTGGGTTCTTTGGCGTTATTGAATTATAACTAATAATCATGTTGTATGCTTGTGTAAGATATCTTCTAGTGTAAAGTTTCTCCTTCTGAGTGATCAAAGATGTCCTGCTTTGTATTTTAAGAGCTTGTGCTTAGTGAATTTCTGATTTGGAGCTAACGGTTCGTATATGACCAAGATTAATTCACTGATTAGCGACCAAAATTGAGAGCACAGTTTTTTAACTCAAGCAATTCACTAATCATCTGATGTTGAAGGCAAGAATGTTGAAGTTTTACAGGTATCTTTTAAAATAAAAACAGTGGTGCAGTAAATTAAATCATGACCATAAATTATTTGAAATGTAAAAGAAAGGAAAATTATAGAAAACTCTATTTAAAATTTTATTGATACTAGTATTCTGTAGGTATAAAATTTATAGAATATTAATATTTTGTGTGTATAAAAATTTATAAAATTATTTTTATCAATAAAATTTTTAATGGGAGACTTTATCTCAATTTTTTTTTTAAAAAAAGAAAGGAAGACAGGATGACACATTGAAGACAGGATGACACATTTTCTACTGCTTTTATTTACCCTCCCCGCCTCGTTATTTTTCTTCCATTTCCCTCCGCCTTCTACTCAATTCAAACACATCGTTCGTTGAGGGGAGAAAACGATGAGCGGCTGATAGAAATAGGGAAAACGGCGACAATTTGTATTGCAGCACAAGAGCCAATCGGAGAGAGGTTGAGATGGATTACAGTCTAGCGGCGTTGAAGTTACTATGCGCACAGCTGAAAGACGCCAGAGAAGTCCCTTCCCGGAGTATCTTCACCCTCGGCGGCATCCTCTTCCAACGCGCTTGGTTGCAGGTTTCAGCTTTCAAATTCCCCTATTCTCGCCTCTTCTATTGCCAAAACGCCCCTAATTTTTCCACATATTCCTAACCACCTCCCTTGCCCCGTCGCAGGGTGTTTTGGTGTCGGCCCCTGACGGTGACGCCGGTCCTTTGATTTTAGACGACGGTACCGGTGTCATCGAACTCTCCCTCTCCGGCGATTTTCGTCTCCAGCCATGGAGAGTTGGTAAGCTTTTCTAACTTAATCCTCTTCTAGTCGTCCAACCCTCGCACATGTTGGTATTTCAGCCTTGTGGTGATCTGGAGCCTTTTAATCTCAGCATTATATTATTCAATGTGCACTTTTCTTAACTGTTCAACTTACTGCATTGAATCGACACTCTTTTAAATTTGTCTTTGTTTGTGCTAGGGATGTATGTAATGGTAGTTGGAGGATACTTTGCTCGGACCGGCGAGCCTCCCATGATTAAGGTACTTAACTTTTTCTTTTTTCCTTACACAATTTCTGCACTGTTCCTATTTGATTTGGTAAGGTCTTATTCTTTTGCAAGCATATTTTATGTGATTTGTTTCTTGAAGTGAAAGAAAATTATCAGTTGGAAGTGAATTTGATTATGATATAATTGAAGGTTCACAAGATGGTCGACCTTTCATCATTCCCTGACCGAGAGGCAATGTGGTATCTTGAAGTTTTGGAAGCATACAAGCTGTTCTATCAGCCTCTTATTGAAGAATTCACATGATTTTGATATACAATTGAATTGAAGAGAAGAGTAATTGAGGTTGCCATCTGACATCCGAGAAATTTGCTGTCTCGTAAAATTTTCTGAGACATAACTGCTTTGATAGTGTTGTGTACTATGAGAAATTCATTGCCATTTTCCTTATTCACGAATCATGACAACTACCGTCGTTTTTTTAATCCTGCACATTTCATTTGTGATACCTATCCATTTTTTTCTGCTGTGATTCTCCTGGAGAAGACTATCTTTCAGCTTCTTTGATTTCAGATCATCTGGATGGAATTTTAAGCTTTATGCTCCATTATGGTTTTACCTGTTAGGAAAATGATGTTATCAACAATGTAAAGAACATTTCTGACTATAGAATGAAGCTGGGGATGATTGAAGGAAAACACCGAGATTGTTCCAATATACGTTTTTCTCTAGAGAACTAATTCGTACTTCAAGTATTTATCAGTGCTATTAGCAATCCAACATTTCTTTTACACATCTGTATTAACTGGGCAAAGAGGAGTTTGGATTTTTCCTGCGAGGTTTGCGGGTAAATAACAAATAGCGAAACAGTTTTACAAATAAAAAACTCAGCAATGCTATCGCATAGATATTACTATTTAATATTTATATATCTAAATAACAGTTACTTGTATTATTTACAAATCAAACTGTGGACAGTAGGTAATATATGAGACTACGAGACTCATGATCTAGTTTACAGCATATAATTCTTTACAAAAATGGTTAGAAATAATATCTAAAATAATCCTAATTATATCTTGATCCATATTCCATTAATATGTACCCATTTTTTTTGTTGGCAAAAAAAGTTATCCATTTTTAAAATTAAATAGGTTGATATTTATTAAAAACTATTTTATATCGTATATTAACAATCGTACGAAAAAAGGGACACATGACAAACACGGCACGGGAGCACATGAGTGAGGCGTATTCTTACTGGGAAAAAAGAAAGCCTCGTGAAGTGCTAATTAATTCGATTGGGCTGAGAGCATAGTGACGTCGTAGTCAAATTTCAGCCACCCACATATTTTTCACCAACATTTATGCTTTAAACGATATTTATAAAAAAATAATAATGTTTTTTTTGCCAATCAATTAATTAATAATATTATGCTCTATCCAGAATAAACAATTTTGTCGTCTAGTTTTGATCGTTACAGAGCGAGGCAACTCCTCCTCCAGCTTCCCTTCTTCCATTCGGAATTTCCTGCTACATTCATGACAACCATAGCCATAGCCATACCAGAGTATGGCTTTACCTTGGCCTAACCATCTGCTTTTTCGTTCTAACACCAACTTCGTTATCTTCTCCGATCTCACCGAATCTCGCTCCTCTGAAACGCTATGGCCCACTTCTTCCACTCGAGTTCGCCGGAGAAACATCTCCGTACCGGCTCCGACTACGTTGACAGCCAAGACTTTGACGCTGACTCTCAAATGCTTCAGCAAAGCTGCGGAGGATAAGCAGTGGACTGAAGCGGAAACTACTGTTTCTGATTCCGACACTGAGGGCAGAGACGAGGAGAATGAGACTCGCAGCCAGATTTCTGTCTCTACTAATGGTCGGGTTGACTCCCTGTCGCAGAGAACTACGCCCACCGCGTTTGGTGATTCTGTCTCCTTGGGAATTCGGGAACCAATCTATGAGGTTTAGTTTTGTTACCTCTTTCCATCCCTTCATTCGTGGCGTTCGTTTTTCCCGTATGATTGTTGTTTATTCATTATCTCTTATTTTTATTATGTTTAAATTTATAAGGTTGTAGAAGTAAAGTCAAATGGTGCGGTATCAACCAGAAAAATCAACAGGAGACAACTATTAAGGATGAGCGGTAACTAAATTTTCATGACTGAACTTGAAAAGATCCCATGCTGCTAGTTATCAATCATGTTCAATGTTATGCTTATATTGATGTGCTTTCCGTGGTCCACGTTGCATAAACATTGATGGTCCATTGCATCCTAGCTCATGTCCTTTCTCCTTTTCTTTCGCTCATGTGGCCTCTGTCCATGTCTATAGAATTCAGTAGACCTCCTAAACATAATTTGGTCTTCTTATTTATACTGTACTGTCTTATATGCTATTAATTATCAGGTCTTCGTCCAAGAGACATTCGAAGTGTGGATCCATCATTGTTTTTGACAAATTCAATGCCTTCGTTACTGGTATAATTTCTTTTATAATATTCCACCATCTCCTGGTACAATGTTGTATTTCTTACTCAAGTAATTTCCATAGGTTAGAGTTTTAAGTTCCGTTGAGTTATTTAGTTAGCACTTCCCTAATGATAAGATGAGTTGGGTATTATGTAATAACTAGATTCTCATTATAGTTACTTATTACTACATTTATTTTGAATTTTAATAATTTTTCCCATGGAAGATGAGTTCTATTTTATATTACTTTCATGAAAGTTCCCACGGAGCTCTCTTCTTGTTTTTAGTCTAAAATTCATGTAGTTTTTCTTTGTCCTGTGATATATGTGTTGCATTGCATTAAGTAAAAATGGAATTTAAACATTTGAACTTTGTTCTCTTACTTTAGTTTGCACTGATGCCGTGTAGGAGTTTCTAAGTACAATCAAGCATATAAATAAATAAATAAAACGGAAAGTAAGAAATCCGTTCTAAGACCAGAAGTGATGGAGAGTGGCAATGTTTAGATATCACTAACTTAATTATGAAGGCAGACATAAGAGCTTTTCTTGCGTCGTTCCCTGATTTTGAGTTATTAGTCAAAACTCAGTCAAAATTTTCGAAGCTCCTAAAAATGAAATGGTTTATGGTCATCTATATGTTTCTTGTCACCAATTTATAATGGCCACAACTTTTTGTTCTCGAAAGTTTATTACTTCCTTGAGTATTTTCTGCCAAAGACAATTACGCAATCTCTAGTGTATAATATTTATCTTCTATATAGTTTTGTGATCTTTGCAATATTCTGCTGCTTCATCTATCAGGTCCGTGAGTATGCTATTCTTCTAAATCTGGGTTCATTACGAGCAATTGCAATGCAAGAGTGTGTACTTATTTTTGACTATAATCGGTATGGTTGCGTGCTGCTTCTCTCTAAATTCTTTAACAATGTGTCAAATGAACTAAACGCAGCTTTCTGCATCTTTTTGTGTTAATCAGTAAAGGTGGGAAAGCTTTTCTTGAGTCATTGCTGCCTCGGTTGAACCCAAAGAACAGCAACGGTGGGCCTTCTATGCCATTTGAGCTTGAGGTTAGTCTCAGATACATATCACGTGTTTGACTTAATGAAACACAAAAATGACTTTGATGAACTCTATTGCACTAGTGCTATATTTGAGTTGGATTTTCGCTCAATGTAAGTGCCATAATTGTAGCTTTGCAAACTAGTATAACCATCAGTGTCAAATATGTTAGAAGAGGCGCGATATCCTTGGCAAGTAGTCTTTTTTATCTTATTTGGATTTGTGGTTTTATGCTTGCATGTGAAAGTGAAAGAGCTTTACTTTTAGGGGCAGGAGAGGAAGAGGTTGAGAGGGAGCAAAAGTAATATCGGATGACAAGTACTTAGGAGGGATGGGAATATCTCAATCCTAGCCCCATTGGAAAAAGCATAGTTTGTTTATTTGGTCATCCTTCTGAGAAAGTAATTCGATCAAACAAAAGATTGTTAGAGAACAGAGATATTACTAAAACTATTCATGGGCCTTTGCTTAATTGATTTATGTTTAATTTCAGATAGTTACTCCAAGTGTTAAGCTTAAGGCATACTATTCATGCCATGTTATATGCCTTCTCTAATTAAGGGGGAAAATAATATTCCTTAAAGAAGATGCTCTTGTCACTTTGAACGTCACTTTCTAAATGAGCATGCCTATACCTGCCATATTGGGGCGAGACCTTAGGCTCTATTTTCATTTTTTCAAATCTGTTGACACATCCGATTAGGCTTCTCATCATATGAATATGGCTGTGAACTGTTTTTCCTTTGGCCATTTGGTCAAACTTTCAGGTTGTCGAAGCAGCGTTGCTATCAAGAATACAGCGGTTAGAGCAGAGACTGATGGATTTAGAACCTCGTGTGAGTATGCGAACATAACATAGTGAGTAACTGAATATATTTGTGCTGGTTCTTTGTGTGCGCGCATGGTCTCAAGCATGTTTCTTTTTACTTTATTTGTTTTCCTTTGACTTTGACAAATAGTTGTTTGTAGACCGACGTATGAACCAAATGTCATGGGAAGTTCTTAGCTTTACTACTTTTAGTGTGATATCTTCCTCTTACGTTACGATCTTTGTACTTGCATTTCATTAGGTCTTCAAAGCATCATCTTCTGTGGATTTCCAGGCGTTTAATAAGATTCTATCAGTATAGCACATGCTTGAATGAGAAGCTCTTTCTTATCAGAATATTTATATATTTGCTTTAACATTTTCATTTTGAATTCTCGGTGAAGATTTTTTTGCCTGTCTCTAATTTAATATCCTGATTTGACTTACAAGTTTCAACTCTTTCTATCTTTGTGCGCCCCTCTCCCCCTCACTCATCCCACTTCCTTTTGGCTCCAGGTTCAAACTCTTCTTGAGGTCTTGCCTAATCGGTTAACTGGTGACATATTGGAGCAACTACGTATTAGTAAACAAACTTTGGTATATTATTGGAAGTTCTCTTTCAATAAATTTACAGTATTTGGTGGTACTAAAAATGCATTATAGTTATATATTTGCTTCTCTGTCAAATTGGTAGGTTGAGTTAGGTTCCAGAGCAGGAGCTCTCAGACAAATGCTGCTTGATCTTCTGGAGGACCCCCATGAAATACGCCGTATATGTATTATGGGAAGAAATTGCACTCTCAAGAGAGGAAGTGATGATTTGGAGTGCTCAGTGCCCTTAGAAAAGCAGATTGCTGAAGGTAAGCTATTATAAGTCTTCCAATACAGATCTTTGACTCTCAAATGACCTGTCACACAACCTCATTTGCTTCTTTCCTCATTATCTACAGAAGAAGAGGAAGAAATTGAGATGCTCTTGGAAAATTATCTTCAAAGGTTATTCTTAATCCTAGTTTGAGAACTACTTATTATAATTGTGTGCGAGTACATTTTCTGAGTTTCCCCCCCTTATTTTCGGTCCAATTCTGAGGATTAATACTGATATTGGCAACTCACAATACACCTTTATTTCATGCCCCCATGACCTTCCTTTTCATAAGGTTGAGAAGGAAGCATCAAAGGAAACATTAAAACGAAAAATCATCTGTTCTTATTTATATTTTAATTTTGATATTCTATGTACTACTAATAATTACAGGAGATTCATATATTACATCTACTGCATAAACAACACACACACACATCTGTGCGTGCGCCCACATATAATCTCATGGAAGGAATTCTATAATCATCACCAACAATGATTTTTATAGCATAGTTGACTTCTTTGCCTTGTTACATTGCAGATGTGAATCTTGTCATGGTCAAGCTGAAAGGCTTCTTGATTCTGCGAGGGAAATGGAAGATTCTATAGCTGTCAGTTTGAGGTAAAGTTATGCTAGCGACTGTGCTTGTATTCCTCAGTTTTTGATTTGGTTGACTAACTTTGGATACAATAGAATGGGCTCTAAAGTCAACCGTGGAGACCTGGAGTAGGCATTACACCATACAAAATTGGCATTGTTAAGCCAAAACATGATATAATATAATGATATATAAGGGTCGCAAACTAGCCTGAAGATCAATCTAGATTTTAAAATTCATTATTTAGAAGTAATCTGAGCAAGAATGCACGAAATCTTGTCTGCCAACTTTGTAGAATTTAAAAATTAGTTAACGCTGTTTAATTAGTGAAACGATGGAGCACAAGGTTTCCTAAGAGAGCTCATGCATATAAGAGATGCCATATTCGCTGCTAGATCAAATATCAACAGATTTTGTTTATCAGCGTCAATATCTCATCTTAATCTGGTTCCTTTTAATAAATTAACTTCGTTGATCAGCTCACGGAGGCTTGAGGTTAGCAGAGTAGAGCTTCTTCTTCAGGTTGGGACATTCTGTGTGGCAGTTGGTGCCCTAGTTGCAGGTATAGTCATTTTATCATTTCTTTTATCAGCAGTTATGTCTGAAATATATGAAATTAGTGCCTTGTTTGACCACCACGTTACATGCAATAATAAGCTGCTACTCTCATAATCTTAATACAACGTCGTTACTTTGATGGGCTTTGCTGTAAAGGACTTCTAGATGTTAGAAGCTGAAGCTAAGGCAAGCTTGGCTTTAACAGAGCACCAGAGTTACTGGAGAAACTTTAGGTGTTCTCTGTGACTCCTAAGACGTAGAAAAGTAGAGATTCGTTGAAGTGAACGTCCAATTTTCAGACTTTCCTAAATGTTATTTCTAGCATCTCTTTGTTTTTGTTTTCAAGAGGCTCAATTTTGCTGAAAGAAGCCAAGCCTGCCACGGAATTATTTGAAGTAGTCATAAAACTTCTGACAACCATTGAGAAAGGGGGCTTCTAAAATTACTATTTTCCGAGTTAACCGTCAAATCATGTGAATTATGTCTACATTTAATGTCTTGTAAACACGGAAGCTACTCATTACTCAAATATGATTTTGAACGGCATTTGTTACGAGGGAAAAGCTTGGAGGCATCTCGATTTCTTGAGCTTTTCCTTCAATGTCATGCAGATTTCATATGTATCTGGCAATAAGATATGAATATAGAAGTCGAATTCATAGAACTGGTTTATTGGCTGAGAAGGTATTATGCACATTGCCGGACATTATGATAAACTTTCTTGATTTCAGGTATATTTGGCATGAACCTGAAGTCATATCTTGAAGAACATGTGGTGAGATATAGTTTGCTGTCTTATTACTTGCATGACTTGTTTTGTTCTCCTTGGACATCGTTCAAAACAAATTTCTATTAAAATTCCCGCATTTTTGGGTTTATTGCAGTTTGCTTTTTGGCTGACAACAGCTGGGATTATAGTTGGCGCGGTTATTGGTTTTTTTCTTATGTATTACTATCTCAAGGCAAGGAAAATACTTTGACGGGAAGAAACTTCAAACTCGGGTACCAATGTTTATATGTTTTTAACTTATTTCCTTGCAATACCTCTCTTTTTCTTCTTTTCCATATTATAGGAGAGTTATTCAGAGGTCGCATGTAAGGGATTTAATCCCTCTAAAGTTCCAATGATAAGTAGGCAGTATAAACATGTTGTATTCCTTACCATATGACTTGTTATTATAAGTTGCCCAATTGTGATTAGACTTGAGGATAATTAATTCCCGGACCTCTAAATAATTCTTCCTATTATAGGATATTATTTAGTATTGGACAGAGCTGTGGAAAACTGGAAATTGTCTAATGGTATTATCCAAGTATTATCTTGACCCAAGTCCCGAGGATGTCTAAGCAACTAAAGTACTAAACTATGGGCTCCCTTCGAATTGATTTTTAGATCTCTCAATCTTCAAAATTAAGTTATCTTTACTAAAATAGTTCCAGGATTAGCTCCTCGATATTTGAAAGGTATCCAATTCATTTTGCAGGCAACATCCAAAAGACAATAATTCAGCACTCATCAATACATGATAAGGGTTATTCAAAATGGTTATGAAAGCATGTGATAAGATTCACGACTCATCCCTGGTCTGTATTTTTAAGCAACTGTATTTTAACTTGTTTGTTTATTCGTGGAGCTGACTATGGCTGTAACATTCGTTATCAATGAATGGATTGAATAAAATCAGCCATGAAGGAGAGAATTATTTTCGAGCTTGTGCATCATATGCTAATGCCCTAAAAACAGTATTATGATGGAATGGGAATGTTTCGGTGCTCCTCATTCCCATGAAACCTTCCCCGTCTAAATTCAATTTATACGGTACAGTTTTAAAAATTTCAACTGATAATTTTTATTTAATTTATTTTGAAAAATTTAAGATTTGTTTTTATTCTATACATATTAAAAATATTTTTAAAGAAAATGAAAAATTTAAATCTACACTATCCAAATTTTATGCAGAATCTAAATTGAATTTTTTTTTGTATAAAATTTTTTAAAAAGAAGTTAAATTTATCTATAATCTAAGAGCAAGATAAAGATGGGTGCTACCGGTTTTTCAAAAGGACTTTTGCCATTGACACTCGTCCATTCTCCCATCCTAAGGACATGCGCCTAAATGTTGCGTAAAATCCTCAATGATATTATATCCTATACTTAAATGTAGCTGTAATATAAAATTTAGTTTTAAATCCAAATCAATGATACTATCTCCAATTTTTAATATAAAATTTATTTTATAATACAGTTTATATTATAAATTAAATCTTATATTAAAAATAAAAAAAAACATTTTATAATCTCATACAAATTTTTAATTTCAACGGAATTAAGCGGTCTGTGTGTGAGAACACAATGTTATAACATTTTCCTCATATCATTAACAGCCTCATACTTTCAGCATAGATACAAAATACCGCACGCAGCCGGCTAAGAGGCGATTATTAGGTTGTTCATGAAGGTGGTACGACTGATCAGCTTGAGCTGGATGATCGGTTTTTCCTGCCACCTTTAAATAGACAAAAAAATTCGCAGGGTTTTCACATTTTACAAATAAATTTATTCAAGTATAATCCAAAACCTTCGAATACAGCATTCGTAAAAGATAAAAATCTAAGAATTTTTATTTTGTTACAATTTTTTGAAAAAGGTTAGACTTACTCACGGGACAAAATCTCCTTTTCTCCTAAATGACACTAATATTAAATAAGGCGAGTCGTCTATTACTCAGATATAAACTTAAACACCCAAAAATTAGAATATCTTTCTAAATGCCGCGACTGAAACCATAATAAAATAATACTCTTTAAAGATTGAACACATTTTAAATAACCACATGTCTCACCTTTTCACCAGTTAAATGGGTAAAAATCTAAGAATAATCTGGAGAGGCATTCCAAACTAAGTCTCTGGGAGCAAATTGTGGACCATATTGTACCAGATCCATTGAATGTGGAGGACGGCAGGTTAGACAACCTTCAACTCCATAACACATCCATAGTAGCTGCAGTGTAGCCCTCGCCCTACGACGGGCTACCAAAATCGTCACCCTCTCTTCACATGACCCATTCAATGTAAATGTGAAGTCAAATGTAGTTTTACAATAGACAATTTATATTAATATCGCTTAAAAAAAAGAAAAATTTCACCTTACCTTTAGGTAAGACTAACTCTTTTCCCAAATTTTTTGTAGCAAAAAAAAAACACTCTCCCCCATTCAATGATTGAGATCATCTGAGTCCTCTGAGAAATTTACAGTGTATTTGAAGCGAGAAAGATAATTGATATGACTCACGTTTTAGAAACAAGTCAAGTTTTCTGATTACTAAATCAAATAAGCCTGTTATATTTTGACTCAATTCACACAGTAAACTCCTTGTAGAAATTTAGAGAATCTCAATCCCATAACTTCGTGTGCCAAAGGAATAGAGATGCTTATGCACAAAATGAGCTTCTTCCCATCTATTCTGCTAACTATGTAGCCTGTGAATCTTTGAATGCCTTTACAGATCCATCAATGGTTATATTCTGCATACCAACTTCAACTGTGTCCAACTCAGCCTTTTCCTTCATCTTTTCAAACATTTCCTTGTCTGTGGCCTCAGATTGGACACTAGTCACTGAGGGCTCAAGAGTCCGAGGACCTGCGGAGATCCATGGATGATTAAGGCACTGAGCAGCCGTTGGCCTCTTTTCGGGGGCAAAATCGAGTAAGGGAACAAGGAAGTCAGCCATGTCATTCGCATCTTGCTCGCTAAAATCATACTTCTCCCTGAGCACCTTGTTCAGAGGCCAGAAACGCAACCGGCGGATGTGCCTTAAATCGCCATATCTATTAAAGAACTCTCGAGAATATCGACCGCCTAGAGCAATCTAAAGGAAATATAAGTTCAGTTTTTGCAAATTAGAATAAATAAAGTATTGATAATAATGAAGAATTATTTGCAGTAAATAAGAACACATCATGATGATGATGATGAAAATTAATAAAATAACTTTGACATTTTTCAGCAAGAAAAAGCATTCCTACCTTGCGAGGCATCGTTCCAAGAAGTTCCATCATCAATGCCAAATGATCCTGAAAAGTAAGTACAGTATCATCAAAAGCCCATTGACAGGGGTCGAATTTCAATCACTGACAACATTTTACATTATTGATCCAAAGAGAACAAATTGTTATCTAATGCAGCTACCTTCCATAGTAAGAAGTTTAGCCTTATCACTGGTATAGATTTGTACATTTTTAGCAGGTAAGAAGCAAGGAAAACAAGATTAAGAATATATTAAGTTATTTATATGGTAGTGTATGTGCATTAGAACATTCAAGTGATCCTTTCACCTACCCCTTTATAAATTTTTAACTATGCATGAAAGGGGGGGAAAAGTACGGCAAACCCTTGAGCCTAAGATCACCAACAAAAATTAAGAGCAAATACAATTCAAAAGTAAGATCACAGGATCTTCTTTAGACAAAGAAATACCACTTTCGGTTCTTTGTATAGCTGATTTATAATTTCAAAATGCCATTGAAAAAAAGAATTTTCTTACAAAGGTAGGGTTAAGTTGTGCTCTATTAATCTGTTGGCATAGCTGTATTGGCTAACAGAAAAACCCTTTATTTCAACTTTCAGAAGAAAATGTTGAATACAAGATATTCACAATCTGTAATTAGAATAGAAGCCACTCTTTAAACAACTAGTCTTCATACACTACAGATGGAAAATAAACAGACCTACATTAGAAGTTCAATACACATGCATCTCAATCTCAAAGATAATATTGGTGACCCAAATGCTGAAATGTCAACCAAAAAAAAAATCAGCAACACGGATAATTAACTACGCAAAGGGTTTCCTACCAATTACTGGCTGGGCATATCGTCTATTTCTATCCATTTTTCATCATCCAATCAACAAGTCTACAGTTTAAGTGAGACAATGTTCAAACCTCTATTTGAATAGATGAAACTATATCTCAACCAATCTTCCTATGGCCCAAGAAAGAAAATTGTTTCCAAAAATTATTTAGTCAACCAACTTTGCTCATAGTTGAGAAAAATGATGAAAGCAAGAAAGCAACAGAAGCAAACTTTCCTGGAACCATCATTATGCAACTATAAGAGCATGACGACAAACAGTAACTGGCAATCAAGCAAAAATTAAGGGAAGGTACCAGAGGAACTTGAATTCTATTCTGAAACAGAAGAGGGTAATAGGAAACCATTTCTGAAAGAATGGGAAAATGCAGTTTGAATGGAAGAATTACCTCATCCCTTGAATAGTTGTCACCACTGTGGGGATCAAAAAGAACGTCACCTGTGGAAAGCTCAAAGCAAATGCAAGCAAAGGACCATAAATCAGCCGGAGTTGAATATTTGCATCCGAGAAGAACCTCAGGACATCTATACTGCCTTGTCTGAATATCGTTCGTGAATTGTTTATAAGTCCAACAAGCATTTCCAAAATCAACTAGCTTGCATTTAAGATCAACATCATCAAGCAACTTCTTTTTCATGGAACGACTAACTTTCAGTTGACCATGACTACCATTTGGGATGTCCTTGGCTTCAACAACTTCCATCGATTCACCTTTGATTACAAGACTACAAGGTTTATCTTCAACAGATTCCACAATCTGTTTTACATCATCACCACAATCTTTTACTTCAGGTGGTTTAGAATCCTCCTCACCTTCCTTGAGACTCTCCTCAACACAACTTTGAGCAGCCTTTTTAGCCTTTTTCCGCAATTTCTTTTTCTGGTTCCTGGTCAGATCCCCTTTTGAACTACTACTGTCTTTTGTGGCGCCATTTTTTGAAATGGTCTTATCCTTGGTGTTTGGAAGGATAAGTGGAGCACCTGATTTTCTAGGATCTTTAGATGGATCTATCAATGACAAAAGCAAGACATTCTCTGGCTTCAAATCTGTGTGTATTATAGATAGCTCACGATGCAGGTAATCCAATCCCACCAGAATATGGAAACAAATTTCCTTAACCATCAAGATAGGAATCCCTCGGTAATCACTATACTTTATAACGGTCAGAAGATTGTCACCCAAGAATTCAAAAACCATACACACATGCTGGCCATTGGGTCCTGAATGCTTAAAGTGATCCAAAAGCTTGACGGTGCATTTCTTGTCATCCAGGTCCCCTTCAGCAATCTGTTTGAGAATCTTTATTTCATCCATTGCAGCTTCGGTATAGTGCTGGGCACTCTTTTGAATTTTGAGGGCTACATAACGCTACAAAACAAATTTCCCAACTTTAAGAGGCCTACAAAATAAATTTACACCATGTACTTGTGTTATTTAAGTTCTAAGAACATCATCAAAAGTACATAGGGCCTATCTCCTAACAGGAGATCGAGAAACCAAATGACATCCAGTATAAGTGAAGAACAACATAAATTCCATTCTAAATCTTCTATAAACAATGACGATAAGAGGTTCAACTAAGACAGGTTCTATCCATGGAAAAGGGAGAATGGACAACAAAGCGTATTAAGCTTGGAAAAATAGTTTGCCCCAAGCAAGAATCGGCTTACGCTCAATATCATTTATTTTTACAACTGTTTCAGAAAGTTGATAAGGGCCACGTACCGATTTCTGGATATCCCAAGCGAGCCACACAGTAGAAAAATGACCCCAGCCGAGTTTGCTTTGGACCACATAGCACCCATTTTTGAAAGTGTCGCCAATTCGAACGGCGTAATAACCTCCTCGTCTGTAGTCCTCGGTCCCTTCGTCCTCCGAACTATAATCACTTGCCTCGTTGCTATCGCCGTTCCGATCCTTCTCCATCAAAGAATGCAAAAGGCACTAAGCACTATAGCAGCTATCTAAACATAGGAGGGTTTCGATGAGAAGTCAAAATTGGCTCTAGAGGGAACTTTAAACCGTTGAATGAAATTAGGGTTATTGAGCGATTCTGGCCGGGAAACTAAAGAATGTGTGGGATCTTTTTTTTCCTTAATCTGTTTTTTTTTCAAACAAAAGGAAGAAACAAATGTGTGGAATAGAAAGAGGAGAACTTACCTTATTTAGTTTAGTTTAAGCTAATCACCTTCCCTTAAATCCTCTTCCTTTGGTCAAAACTCTTGCTTCTAGTAACATAAACCTCCAAGGATCGAAGATATGTGCAGGTATCCACATATCATTGTCACCTCAATGGTTACATCGTTTTAAAGGGCTTTAATTAAAGATAATTATAATGCTAGAAATTTATTCTTCAATCAAAAATTATAAGAACTTTGATTTAAGTTAACTACAACTCTAAAAATTAAAAATCTATATTTTGTTAAAATACCATAATAATAAAAATTATTATTTGAATTTGATAATACTAAAATCTTCTCAATATATAAGGAAAAAATACTTATATATTTAAGTGTAATATTATTTAAATTCTATTTAATTAAAATATAATAATTTAATTAATAATTTATCTATAAAAATATATAGTCAACTAAAATTAAAATATATTAAATTTTTAAATTTTAATTAAACGGAGTTCAAATAACATGATACTATTATAATATTTAGATATTTTTTATTTATAAAGTAATTATAAAAATTATTGGTGCGATTAGTAGATTTAGTTAGAGTTAATGTATAGTTTTATATTATTAACATGGGGTTAGTCTAACGGTATAATAACTCCTAGATTTCTTTAAATTTTGAGTTAAATTTCTATAAGAGATATCTAGCAGAGATATTCAAAAATCTCAAAACTAAATACTTGATAATATAATCATTTTTTATTCTTTTATTTATTCTCATATTTGATTATTATTGATAAAATATTAATAAGAATAATTTAAAAAAATAATAAATTTAAAAAATATATATTATATTTAAAATTAAAATTAACTCTATAATAAAATTTTATATTAAATATTAGAAAAGTGTCATTTATTATAAAATTAAAATGAGGGTGAATAGAAGTTAAGAATTGAAATTCTCGTAATATAATAAACAAATAACAAATAAGCTAATTGAAAATTGATACTTATTGAGTTAGAGTATCATTCTTTTTTGGTCAACAGAGGCATCATGTTTGACCAGAAAAGAAATATTATCGTTAATCAGAAATGCAATGCTTAATATAAGTTTATTTAAGAAATTTTTTTCCCAGAATACGAATATAAAAATAAATTATATAAAATACGGCCTGGACATGAATATACAAAATTTTTATATTTATAATTACTTATTTTTTATTTTTTTATTTTTATGAAAATTATGTTTGTCCAGAAGAATAAAGGAAAGAAAGTAAGATGCGCGTGGATCGCTCGGCTAATCTGTGATTTCATAGCATGTGAATTGTATCAAAAACCATCTACAAATTAATGCTTTACCTTGCTTATTTTTAAGCAAGGTAAATTAAAATAAATTAAAATTTTTAAGCTTATTTTTTTAAAATACAAAAATAAATTATATAAAATTATTATATATTTTATTAAAATTATACAGACTAATTTTCATTTATCCTCTATATAATTATTATTTGAAAAAAAATTATTTAATATGAATTTTTTTAAAAACATGTTATTACTTTTATTTGTAAAAATATAAAATATACGTACTTTCAATAATATATTTTTGAATCAGTATCATCAATAGTATATCAATCAATTTTATTTTTAAAATTTTATAATACCTAATTCAATTAAAAATAATTACGAGTCAATCCAATTTAATCAAATTTAATATTTTAATTTTTTTATTTATAAGTCATAATTAATAATTCTAATTAATAATTATATTATGATTTTTTAAAAAAATAAACTCTATTATTAATCATTACTTAATTCTATAATATTTTAAATTTCTGAAAAAAAGACATTAAAGTACAACCTATCTTTTCCCCACGGCCAGAATTCTCTCTGTTATAGTTTAAAAACAAGAAGAATGAAAAACGTTGGATGTGCGACGTTAAAAATAGTAATGATACGTAGACCATTGATGAAACTTCTATTGTGTGGAAAAGTGGAATCCTTCCCCATCTGGCGTCTGGAGTTACGACGAAAAAGGCGAGCCAAAAACTCCATCTTTGTCATCATCATCATGTTGTGCATTATTCATATTCTCATATGAATTCCAGATTTTATTTTTGATATTAATTAATAGCTCAGCGGAGGATTATTATATAACTCCTCCATTACAAATGGCGGCGACTTTTCCCGTCGGGATTATGACGGCCACTATTATTGCATTATTTTTATATCGGACGACGAAGGTAACATGTGAATTTCCGATGACTCTGTCTCTTGTAAGAGCAATTCCGTTGAATAATGAAATGAAATTGAGTGATCTCAGAGCTCTGGACAATGCCAGACATCGAAGATTGATTCAATCTTCCAATGATACTACCGGTTTCTCTCTCGAGGGCACCTATGATCCTTACGTGGCCGGGTAATTTTTTAATTTTTTTTTCTAATTTTCTTTTCCGACTCTGGATCTTAGTGTCTTGTTCGTGTGTGTGTGTGTATCATGCTTTGACGTTTCATGTATACGCTATGAACTTTGTTTTTTATGGGAGTTAATTGCATAATTTGTGCGCCTGTAGTACTATCAATGGGAGAACTGTACTGAAAAGCCCAATTCATAAAATTAATTATAAAGAAGGTACCTAAATAAACAAATTTACCACTCACATAATACAAATTTTGAAGTTGAATTATGAGTATTCATCATTCACATTGATCACTATTTAGCACTCAAACAAAACACAAGTTTAGATGTATTTTATTATTAGTTATTCTTAGGAATAAAGAATATCAGACATGAACATTTTTCTGTTTTAATTTTAGCAGGCTTTATTATACAAAGGTGCAATTGGGTTCTCCTCCAAGAGATTTTCATCTGCAAGTAGACACAGGCAGCGACCCTCTCTGGGTTACCTGTAGCTCCTGTTCTGGCTGCCCCGACATCACCGAACTTGAAGTAAATTCCTCTCTTTCTTTTTTGGCTATAACGTAATTCTATCTGTATATATAAAACACTAATTCATTTTGTTACAGATCCAGCTCAGTTCTTTCGATCCCGGGAAATCATCCACGTACTCACCGGTAACTTGTTCAGAAGCAATGTGTAACAGCGAATATCAGTCCCCAGAAGCCGTGTGTTCCAGAGATAATCGCTGCACTTACACATTCCAGTACGCTGACGACAGTGCTTCTGCCGGTTACTACGTCGCCGACATCATTCATTTTTCCACCCCCATTTCCAACGGTTCTTCACCTGTCATCTTCGGGTATATATATCATAATCCTTCCTGTTGAGTGTGGGCTCTCTTCTTCCTGCGTGGAGAAAGCCCATCAGAAAATTTATTTCGCGGCATATAGTTATTGGCTTGAGTTGTGCTTTTCTCATCAAACCTTCCTCCTTGTGTCTGTTATGTATATAGAGCAGATGTAGCACGGAGTTGAGGGGAAACTTGGGGAAGAATGAAAGAGGGGTGGATGGGATAATAGGGTTTGGGCAAGGGGAGACATCAGTGATATCACAGCTCTCATCAAAAGGATTAGTCCCAAAAGTGTTCTCTCACTGCCTCCGAGGAGATGATCAAGGCGGAGGCACCTTGGTTCTTGGTCAGATTATGGATCCACATATTGTTTTTACTCCTCTCGTTCCAGGTTCAGGGTATAACAACTTTAGATAAATTAATTAATTATAATAAATATATATGACATTTATCATGTGTAACATTAGATAGATTATACATCAACTTAGATAAATTAGTATGAGAAAAATAATAAATATAAGAGAAAAATAATTAAAATTGAACTTTTTTTTAAAGATCTGTGTGTGTGTGTGTTGTTTTTAGGACTCATTACAATTTAGATCTGAGGGGCATCGATGTGAAAGGACAAAAGTTAGCGATTGATTCATCGGTTTTTCAAACACTAGACAACCAAGGCACCGTGGTCGATTCTGGAACAACATTGGCATACCTTCCTGATGGGGTTTATGAATCCTTTGTCAACGCGGTGCGTTTCATATTGTTATTATTGGACCTGCAGAATCATGAGTATCAAATTTATACACACATATCGATAAAACAAAAAAAGAAAAAGAAAAGTTGATATGTTGTTTTGATGCAGATTTCGTCTGCTGCACCAGAAGAATTGCTAACCGGCACTTACGTTAACGTTGGAGATGGATCCCAGTGTTTCTTCACCAAAACCAGGTCTAATTTCCTGGGCATGCATAATCCATGTTGCTGAAATTAATATATAGATATATTGATGAATTGAGATTGACTCTCTCTTTTTGAGTGTGTTTGATTATTTGGTGTTGTTTATATATTAGCATCTCTGAAGTTTTCCCTAACGTAAGTTTGAACTTTGACGGCGGTGCCTCTATGGTTCTTAAACCCAAGGACTACCTTGTACGTCACATGACTTTAGTAAGTGTGTGTGTGTGTATTATTCAACCTTCAATATATTTTTATTATATATTTATGCTTGTATTATTGCTGAAACGGGTGAATATATATATGTGTGTGTGCGATATATTATTATAGGATGACGGTGAAATTGGGTGGTGTGTTGGAATTCAGAAAATGCAGGGTTCTCAAGGGTTCACTATATTAGGAGGTACATTTTCCTATTTGGAAGTGATTTCAGTTCAACTTAAAAATTTAGGACATAATGTGTGTATTCATATAGCAAATTATTGTTTTTTTTTAATTTTGCCTGGCAGATATTGTATTAAAAGATAGAATTGTAGTTTATGATCTGGCTGGTCAACGCATTGGATGGGCTGACTATGACTGTGAGTTTTAACTATTTTTTTATTAATTCACATATATAATATGGAATTAATCAAGGTTTTTGTGTAGACTATAATTAAGAAATACAAATAGCTAGAGACACCCAAATGATAAAAACTATCTCTGGTATATATGCATAATCACCTGTGCTTAATTAATTATCACATGCATGATCTAATTCTTGCCTTGGGAAAAATGGATAAAACAATAAAGTGGACGATATATATATATATATATATATATATATATCTTTGTGATAAATTTAATTATAGCATATTTCATGCAATTTCATTTGATTTATTGATTGCTTCAGGCTCGAAGCCCTTCAACGTGTCTGCAGAATTAAACAATGCACCAGGGTCAAGGGTTGGCACGTCAGGGGGTTGGCCCCATAAGACACGGACCTTAGCTTCCATCTTATATTTGACCTACTTCTTGATATTTTAGCATATATAGAGTTGAATTTTTAACTGTATTTCTATTTGTCAATATAGATCCCTTGCAATTAGGTTTAAGTACATAACAAATACATGTTTAAGTACTTAAGCTAATTAGTCATTATCAAATATATATATATATATATATATATATTAGCACAAGAGAAAAGGGACATAAGTATAGAAATGATTTCTACCTTTTTTCCTCTTTCCTTAATTTTATCAAACATTGAAGAGGTTGCTAGAAGAGAAGTCCCATATGTTCTATCCTTCCAAATTATTTTCATTTTCATTCTATACCAATAAGAAAAAGATTTCACATCTTTATTTAAAAATTTTATTAATTAAAAGCTTTCGAATTACATATGAATACTATTAATTTTTGTATATAAGATTTTTAAAGTTTATCACTAATTTTTATGTATAAAAACATATCTAGTTTAGCCAATAAATTATAGAATTTTTTTTACCAATTTCCCCTTTGTTTTTTTATCTTTATTCCTTCCAAACAATATTCTATTATAGAACATGCCTGCACCGATCTTTAGACCTTCAAATATTAATATTATCTGTGTATGAGATTTTCGAAGTATCAATATCTTTTATGTTTAAAAATATATCATGTCTTTTTTATCAGGAAAATTTACAGATAAAAACTTTTTACTAATTTTCCTATTATTTTTCTTTATCTTTGATTCCTTCCAAACAATACTCTATTATAGAACATGCACCAATCCTTAGACCTTCAAATAGCAGTAAGCAGAATATTTTCGTTTTCTTTCTATCCCATAAGGAAGAATATTTCATATTTTTATTTAAAAATTTTATTTTTCAGAATAAGGTCCTACATTCAAATACTATTAATCTCTTTGTATAAATTCTTTAAAATATCAATATTTTTATGTATATAACGATGTATTGGGTTATTCTAATTAATAAAATTTGTAGATTGAAACTTTATACAGATTTTCTCTTTATTTTTATTTCATTATTATCTTTGATTCCTTCCGAACAATAATCTATAATTCATTGGTTATAGAACATGCACAAATCCTTAGACCTTCAAATAGCAGTAATAGTTATATAATTAATGTGTGTTTGGATATATTTTTAAAAAATAACTTATGAAAAAAAAGAGAAAATTTTGGGTAGTTTATAGAAAATGGTTTTTGGAGACGAACTTATGAAAAAAAAAGTAGTTTTGAATAAATGAGTGTCTGGATAGTTATTATCAAAATGACTTTTGTAATTAAAAAATTATTAGAAATTATATGATTTTATTAAAAATAGGAGATATGAGAGAGAGTGGAAAAGAAATAGGAGAGATGAGAGAGGGTGAAGAAGAGTGAATAGAGAGGAGAAATGAGAAAATGTGGAGAAAAATTAATAAAGAAGAGATATAAGAGTAGATATTGTGGAAAAGATAGAAGAGAGAGAAGAGAGGAGATATGAGAGAAGAGAGAGAGTATAAGAAAAAGTAAGAGTAAAATAGTAATTGTGTAGTTCATAAGCTCTTTTACTGTTCCAAAAGTTCCTCCTATCAACTTATCTGAAACTATAGTTTGGTCCAAAATTCTTTTAAATAAATATAACTATTTATTTTAAAAAAAAATTAAGTTAAAGTTTGAGCAAAAAGTGCTTTTAAAATTGGGGTTTCTCCAACACACCGAATATTGTGTTGCGGTCTCATTAAGCATGATAACACAGTCAACACTATTTCCCACTAACCCATATATACAGTTGACCTATACGTTCGTTTAGGAAATCCACTTCCATTGCAAGAGGTGGCAGTGTGTTTGCTTGTGGGGAGCATATATAATTGCTCACTGTTGCTCTCACAAACACCAGCAACGTGGATACATGATGATGCATTATTTACAGAATCCATTCACTAACCATTGGTGGATTCCGTGTAAGAGAAAAACACAAGGTCAAAATGAATTATAATCAACAGTATTTTGGTAGTTTATTCTTATATCATCATCATCATCAAATATATTTACCCATTATTCAGCACTTATTACAAGAGCCTGCGAGTAATAGATTATACATAATGATTGCATTGAATACTAGTGAATACATTATTATGGAGATCATGATCTCTTCTTCCTTCACGATTCTGGACCAGCTTTTTGAAGTTCTGGTATTATGAAAGATTTTGGTTATTTAATGCTCGTAGGTCAGCTTGGTACTTAACAATCCAGCCTTTGATTATCTTCACCTCAATTTTTCTCTGCATGACTAACCACTGAGGATCATTTGGCTTTGCTTCAAGAATGTCCAGGCAATGAGACCCTGCAATTTTTATTAAACAGATGCATGCTCAAAACGCATTATCATATATATATGTATATATATAACTCAGGATATTACATATATATATCCATCTAGTAATAAAGAGAGAGATATGAATATAATGATAACAAAGATGACGGACCGTTGACTGTGGATACAGCAACCACACTATCTGATATACCCTCCAACACCCTGCAATCCATTTTAGGATAAACAAAAGAAGAAAAAGATTAACGAGTGATCATGGTAAATTGATATATATATATACTTGTTTTAATTACCCGCCAGAACTGTAAGGATCTCTAAGACCATTGGAGAAGATGATGTTGCTCTCAAACCTACGGAGTGTCAGTTTCAAATCCTACAGTTTTCAAATATAAATCTTTATATCGATTTGTAGTAAAAAGAAGGAATATTTGTGATAAATATTGGGAACTAAATATATATATATATATATATATATATATGATATACATACAGGACCCCCATAATAAGTGGTCACCCAATGAGGCTGAGGATGGACGCCATACAAGCTCTTACACTCTTTGACAAAGCTTTTCATATTGAAAGGTGCTGGTGGGAACATTGAATCACTCTTATCATGACCGATTGGCATAACCATTTCGCTACATGTCTGTTTATAAAAGTCAATTCATTAATATTAACTCTTAACAAAGATTCTAAGTAGGATGAAATTAATTAATGATATTTGATAGATGGAATTAATGTAATTAATTAGTTTCAGACCATGTAAGTTACCTGCCATCCCCATCCCATATTAGTTTGAGTAGGGTAATTGTATGTATTCATGTCATAGCATGAGTTATTGTCCATATAGGCGACGACGCCTTCAAATATTTGGCCAAGAATATCATTGGTTTTCTTAGCTGCTGCATCAATGGCTTCACATATGCCCATTACTGGATACAAGGGAGGGTGATTATACTGGCTGCTTCTGCATATAACGAGTCTAAGTAGTCCTTGAGCTCAGAACTGTGCCTCAGTTTTCTGGAACAAGAAAAAGAGAGAAATAATAATTTATTTATTTCAAGTTCTCTAGGATCAGTAAGAAGAAAACATTCGTGTGCAACACTCCATGCTTGGATTCTCTCTTGCCGTTATTTACAACAGTAGATTCAATACGCAGATCATCAAATTCATTTGACGTAACAATAAATAATCTGCATGCTTTCATCATCAATATGATAGTACGTATACCAGCATTTGACATTAACCTGAACATTCAGTCACCAATGTAATATCTCATCACGAAAACCAGAAAAAAGAATCTGTTTTGATGCATCAAGATAAAACAAAACTTACTTGCAAGTTCTAAACCTGGTGCTCAGAATTGAAAGGCCATTAGGCTTCTTCGCGACCCTGTCAATTTCAGACCATGATCTCCGTATAGTTTGGTAGCAGTTCATACTAGTTTCCTGCACCACTCATATATGCACCGTTTGCAATAATTAATTGTTCTTCAAGGATATTTAATGGTATATGATCAATATTTTCTTCAACAACAGTTCTAAGTTTGACATAGATTAAATTACCTGGAAGTCCTTGGTCACGTTATAGTAGTATCCTTCTCGTGGGGCGACGCCATTGAAATAGAGAATTGGTGCTGATGAAGCCAGAGCTCCAAGAGCAACATGAGGATACTTTAGCCTGAACCATGACGCAAGCACTGCACAATTAATTAGGAAAATTAAATATATATCATTATATTAAATAAATTCCTCTCTGTAAAAGGCTGCAAGTTATATTAATTTTTTAACTATATATTTATGGGGTCATGATGACTTACTTCCACCGTAGGAGCCTCCAATAACGATGATGGGAGAATTCTGAGCAGACAAACTTTTCTTCAAGTGTAAAAGCACAGTAGCATAATCCACTATAGCTTGGGCTGAGTTGAAATAGCCACGAGTACTCGCATTTCTCATAGCTTCTTTCCATGAACCGAAGGGTGTTGATTTCCCATAATACCTATGCTGTTAAAAGATATATGTAATGATTAACATGTAATTAACAAGTTTTCTATTACTGCAAACGTAGGTTTTGATTAATCCCTGACATATACATATTCTCACCTCAATATAAACAGTAAGAGCATTGAAATGAGGGGCATTATCTCTGAGAAATCCAATAACATTAATGTCTTTATCCACAGGTTCTTCTGCCCCAAGGTATGCAAAGATCGGTGCACCGGATTTAGCTCCACCCCAGAACTTAAAAGTTACAAAGTACCTTTGATGAAAAGTGGCGTAGCTGTCAGGCCTATAGTTGAAGTGATCAAGTCTTTGGTTGTAATAAAATGTCTTGACATCCTCAGATAAATTTGAAGAAGAAATGGCTCGGGCCGGTTCAAGTCGATGGCTTATCTGCACAGGGCCCAACCTTGGAATGTTGAGAGCAGAAACACCAAGAGAGAAAATAAGGAAGAAAAGAGAAAACCAATGGCATGAGCACATAAGGAATCTCATGGCTAAGAGTAGCAGTTGTGAGTATTTTCTCCTTAAGCTTGAATGTTTTAAGGTTGTGTGCCGATGTACATATATGTACACTAGATGATCTGACAATGCGCAAGGCAATACCACACATATATTCGAATTAATTACATAATTAAAAATTAAGAAGATAAAGTAGACGTCATTATAATGGTGCTTCAATGTTGTATAAAATAGGAAACCATGCTATAGCTATCAAACTGTCAAATATAGAAAGAGAATAAACCACATATGGCTAAACCGCATGGTGCCCTTACCATCATTTTTTTTCGTTTTAGTGTAATGTTTATCAACAACTTTTTCTGCGTCTATCAACTTGCAAATATTTGTAGTGGTTGAGACCTTACAAACTAGCGTGCATCGCAGTTTTAGGAAGCGGGAGGAAGCTGGATTTAGTAATGATTCATGAAATTCTAATATACATCTTGAATGAACCAGACAAAAGAAGAGCATAAACCATAATGGTGCTAGTAAGTTATATAAAATAGTAAACCCTGCTACATACAAATAAACTTTTAGTCATGAATTTGCAAGTTGCAATGAGACCTTACAAATTAAATTTGAGTGCGTTGCAGTTTCATCAGGAAGCAGAGAAAGGTGGATATGTAGCAATGACTCATGAATTCCTTGATTAGTACTTGAGGGAAATGAAAAGGGTTGAGGGAATGAAAGGTAACTGATGTTCTGGTTCATATATTTTTAATCAGCTTAAGGAAAAGTATTGACGGTAAACCATGTATGTGAGAATTATTGGGCGCATATAATTGGTTTTCTTGTGGGTGAATTGCCTTTGCCAATATAAAGACCAAAGATTACCTTTTATTCATGGCAGTAGCAACTACCAAAAGTACACAATCCTATATTTTACATTGTTTGGCATTTTATGGCAAATTTAATCCATTTTGATAGCATTATGATAGCACCATTAATGAACATATAATTAATTTTGAGCTATGTGGAGTTATTCTCTGGTGTGAATAGACCCGAAAGGCCACCAGACACATACACAAATATATAATTAGGAATTATTTTATTCAATGAATCTCTAAGTGGACGCCCATTTAAGCGGTGAAAAGATCAACTTATTATGCTAACAAGATTTGATAAGGAAGCTTACTTTTTCCACTTTATGCTAACAAGCCCATCAGTCAAAGCTTAAGTTTTTTCTTTACGGTATTGATGAAAGTAACTTTTGGTGTTAAAGATGGTATTTTCACGAAAATCACTAGCAAAGTGGATGATGTGGTATGATCAACAAAACATTACCTGAACGTATATGCATAAAACGTCTTGTAGTTTTTTTTTTTTTTGGATGATGGGATATATGCATAAAACATTGGAAATTTTGTAACAGGCTCAAATTATGGAGGAAGAAGAGGAGGAACGAATTGGATTAGATAATGAATGGCTAAATCAAACAAACCTTAGCTGGCATATATAGATAGACATTATATAGAATATTTTTTTATACATCGTAAAAGGAAAAAACAAAATAAAGAAAACTAAGGTTGCAGTTCTCTCAAACTAATAAGAGTTAAGATAGCAAGAGTTTCATCTGGACTCAATTTCAAGGCCATTCATTCCATCCAGAGTGCATTTCGCAAGAAGATCAGCTCGTCCATTTTGTTCCCTATCAATAAGCAGGTCACATTCCCAATCCCAGCTAAACATTTTTCTTACTTCTATAACTAGAGTCCAATCCTCTTGCATAATGAAAGCACCATCTTTCAGCAATTGAATAGCATCCATGGAGGCACTACACAGTATGATTTCCTTACACCCATTATCCCAGGCTCTCTTTAGTCTCACCAAGCGACCCCATATAACTTAGCTGTGAGGGCGTCTCCACGATCTAGCTTGAGCCAAAAAGCCTCAATTATATCATTCGTGTCATTCTTAATCATCACCCCTCTACAGGCCACTTTGACATTAACATGTGAAAAAGCTCTGTCCACTTCAATAATTTTGTAGGTGCTATGTTCTCTTGACGTCAAAGATTTGACGTAACGGTTGTCCTTTTGAGTTTAAAATACAAAAAAAAAATGAAACCAATGAAAATATTGGCACTAGTGGAAGATATTTAGTGTTCAACCGACAATATTGATTGTTTATAATAAGAGTATACCTATGCATCAGAAAAAATACACAGGTTGGAATAAAACTAATATTATTATTGGATTTATTTTGATCGTCCATGGGATTTGAAAACTAGATAGAAGACGCTTCAAAGAAGGCTGAACAGATGGTGGGCCCGAAAAAGATGGCCTTGAAGTAGTAGGCAAAGGTAGTGCTTCTCGTATAGCAAACTGAAGAAGCCGTCGTGGAGGATCGATGGTTTCTTGTGAAACCGCACCACTCTTCGTCTTTCGTTTACCCAGATGGCTTCTATTCATTCTATGATTTGCAGGTGAAGATGACGACGACGACGATCTAGGAGTGGTTCTGCTTTTCTCCACCATATTAACAAAAACCTCCGAGCTCCGTAATGTAGGTGGTTCAGCTTCCCTGCTCGCTAATTCTTCCCAGCCTTTGTTCCGGCGACTTATACGCAGCTTATGAGAAGTCCCTCTTTCAGATTCTGAATTTAAATGCTGATTATCATCACCTCTGGCTTGGACCTCTGATATTAGTCTTTTGGGAGATTGATCATCCTGCAAATCTTTCGGCTGTAAATACAAATCCATGTTCAGATTCAAGTGATCCCACAGCCAGCATACAAATGAACCAGTGTCATCTCCCAGGATATGATTCAACTGACTCCTTGCTTCTTCTTTGCGCCTTCCATTCCTCAATAACATGATGACGTAATCCACGAGAATGTCATCGGTGGAATCCCCGATCAGCTCCTTCAGCTTCTCCTTCACTCTTTCTCTGAGGTTCAACTCTCCGTCAACCGTGAAATTAGCCTTGAATGTCCCGTCATTTACTCCATCCGCGTTCTCCATCGAGATAACAGAACCCTAACCAGCTCTTATATCCACCGCAATCGAAAACCCTAAGAAAACAAAAACAAAGAAAAGTCAAACCGAAATCGCCATGCTCTCCAAACCCGTGAATAAGGATGATCAAAATCTTCCGCTAAGAGATTAAAAGTTTTAAGAACTCCACAGTGAAGAGGATTGGAGCGAGGGAGGAAGATTTTGGGCATTCGCGCGGGAGAATCGGGAAGAAAAGGTTTGCGGATTAATATCTACGACCTCATTTAATTTGCCCTTTGGAGACTGGAGAGTATCATGCAAATTTTCCCTAATATGCATTCATTCGTATCTAATGAAAAAGATATGAAACGCGCGGGGAAACATAGAGATATGAGACCGGCTAACCGCTAATGATATAAAAGTTTCATTTAAGTTGTAAGGTAATCCGTAAATAGATAATAGATAAATCTTAACCCCTAATTAAAAAAAACTGAAGTTTTAACAAATTATTAAAATAAATCACAATTGATGTTATTATTTTCACATAAATGATGGCATATCAAAGATTTTATCAAGCTACCGAGGTTGTTGATAATTTTAATGTTATATATCCACTTGTGGAGCTCACTAGTGTGATGTGATTTGGATAGTTTAAATATATTTTGAACGGTTTAGATTTAAAGTTTTATATTTTTGGAAATTCTTATATTGTAATTAAGTGATCAAAACTGAATGGAACGGGTAAAATTTTTACCTTGTGAGATCCATTTAACTTGTTGATCTTTATATTAATTCCGTACTTTTATTAAAATTCAATTCCTTACATTCTAAAAAAATGACAAGAGCACTATGGGTATTATAGTAGCATAGTAGACTACCGTATAAGAAGAACAGAGAGAGAGAGAAAAGAGTGGTTGGAAAACTCTAGCATTAGGGTGAGTTAGACGTACATATTTAATATTTGATAATATTTTAAATACTATTGTTTAGGATATTTGTGCTTAAAAAAATATATGTAGCTGCTCTATTGTAAATTTGTACGTGTTATTTAACAAGATTGAGGTCCAGGTTCTATTCTAATCTAACCAATGATGGAGATGATTGAAATCTGAAAAAGAAGAATGGTGCCTAAGATCCACAATTTTTCTCCATAATTCATTTGCTATATAACAGTTTTAACAGATAATAAATTTCATATGACTTGATTGTTCGTTTCAGATAATATATGCACGAATTTTTATAAGGATGTGCCAATGGGTAATAATGATTGATTACCAAGTCAAGTGTCAACATAAACGTGATTATGTAGTGTTTCATCATAAATTATCATGTCCTTTTATTTATATCTGTCTTACTGAATAATTGTAATCAAAATAAAATCCTGTTTAGACCTAAATAGATTGAATCATTGGATGTGGTTAGATAGAGGTATGAGATTTTTATACACCTTATAATTAAATCCTCAGAACAACTTAATTATTCCTGATCTTTAGTTAACCCCGGGGAATAATCATTGTTTGATTAAGAAGTTGGTGCCATCTATCGCGCATATTGAGGATTCTTAATTCCTCTGGCATGTTTTCTAATAATTAAAGCCAAAAACCACAAAAACACACAAACGAATATATTATTGGGACGTAAACCAAATGCTGTGTTTTTCAGGAGGCTAAGATCAGCATAGTACTGTGCTATCCAACTTTTGTAAAGTTTCCTTGATATGTCTGAGAGTTTCTGCGTAATCAGCAAGGGCTTGAGCTGAGTTGAAATATCCAATAGTGATTGCGTTCTTCAGCGCTTCTTCCCTTGATCCAAATGGGACTGATTCCCCATAGTATCGATGCTGGAGAGAAATAATAATTAGGATTCAAAGCATGCAAAATATTCAGATGAAACATGACAATGTAATTCAAATTACACCAAAATCTTTCCTCTATGAATACCACTAGAGCGTTGAAGGTGGCAGCGTTATCTGTTGGAAATCCTACGAAGCTGAGGATAAAATCTATGCCGCCCCAATGCTTGAAATTGATCAGATATCTTTGTTGAAAAGTTGTGTAGCTTTCTTGCCTATAATTGAAGTGATCCAGAGTCTGGTTGTAATAGAATGTTTTGAAGTCCCCCATATCAGATGCAGCCGTTAAGGTTTCATGGTTTTTAAGATTGTTCCTCCAATTGCACTCAACCTAGGAATTGTTATGGATTGTGTTTCAGAGAGACGGGTTGCGTGTATCAGAAAAACGAAAAGGACTCATTGAAATGGCCGGGAAAAGGAAGAGTGTTTCATTATATTAAAAGTAGCAAAATGGCTTTCACTTGTTGAGGTTTATTTTGTGTTGGAGACAAGGAATTCAAAGACGTCGTTTCTATAGCGTATGATGCTCGGAATGTTTGTGTTTGTATTTTGCGATATGATTTGGTACGGGGGATTCACTTGGATGCACAAAAAAGCAACTAGTCTTCTTTTAGTACATAGCAGTACTTGCAAGAATATTCAATCCAATGTAAAGCTGTGAATCGATTTAATCAGAATAACTGTCTGACCTCGAATTTATTCGATGAAAAGAAGGTAACGTTAAAAAAAGATTAGTGTGAGTTTGTGACAATGCAAGAGACAAAAGGAACCGGACTACGTACGTGAGTGTACAGATTTGATTGATCAATAGGATTTCCAACAAGGATATGTAGACCCTGCTGATGTGGAAAATGTGCCAGCTGGGACGAATGCAATGAGGAATCACTTGGCAAGTGGAGTCGGGAGAAGCTGGAGAGAATTACCGTTACTTTGTTATACTGTGTTCGTTTGAGTATTACAGTAGATAGTAGCTCTGTTAGTATTGGTCAAACAGTCAACGTTGATTAGTTAATCCATTGTAAGTCGGTTAAGTATGACTAGCTGTCATACATGGATTATAAATACTTTACACTATGGAGATTCATGTAAGTAATAATTCCAGCAGCTGTGAATCTGTTTAATCAAAATAACTGTCCGATCAGAGTTTTTTCGATGAGAAAAAGGTGACATTAGAATGTTTTTTTTTATGTGAACCACGATCGGGTATAGAATAACTTTGGATAATTACATGCACGCTCTCACACGTACGTCAATTTTAATCCTCATCGTTAACAGTTATCAAATTTTTCTTACACCATACAGCTTGATGCATAGCGACCGTCAAGCTCAAAGCTACAATTGCTAAATGGCCTTATCTCATGCAAATATGTTGACACTGTCAAAGCAGTTTGTCAGATTCACCCCAAAATATGAGAGAGACAGAGGGAGAGGGAGAGAGTTGGCTGAAGATTTCATAGAAGTGTGAAATATCAATATCAATCAACCTAATATTTTACTCCTCTCTGTTCAATAATCTGCCCGGGCATAAACATCCTAACACTTCTCAGTACAAAAAATTATCGTGACTCAATCACAAGGAAAACTAAATTTTGAAGAAAAAAAATTACAAGTTTCTAACTAGAAGAATCTGCAAATTATATTGACAACGAAGTGATGCGAGTGAGGACATAAGACTTAACCCGCAACTCAACTGGCGGCAGTAGTACATAATATACAACGCATACGAAGACCATCCATCTCGGATTCTTCTTCACCCACAAAACTATTATAATCATAATGTTATTCCTTTCCGTTAGTGACTTCAATCTCTTTATTGCTACTGCTAGTGTCAGCGGAATCCATGAGACAAGTTGTGTGATAAGCATGACAGCAAAAGAAAACAACGACTGAGTCTGGTACATTCTGAATGGAAAAAGGGTCAAAACATATAAAACATCTTCCCCCTCCTCTGTTCTTCGACTTCGCTTCAACGTTTCTCAAAATTGGAGATTTCTCAACCACCTGAGAATAATGATTTTCACTTCTTTTAGCCCGTGGCTCGATCTCATTGCTTAGATAAACTCCATGCCTCGCCTCTTTGTAATACTTACCTAGAAGGTTGATACAGTCGGCCTATTTCAATGATGGAAAATCAGCAAAGATGTATTGTTTTCAATTAATTAAAATTTGATGATTTTCCCTTGTACCAAGGAAGGGTACAGGTAGAGGAGGGTCAGGGAAGAAAATTACCTTCAGGATATCATTGCACCCGTGTCTGAGTGATGTTTCAGGCCTGTAATCGGTGATAATTTTAACCAGCCGATCCCTAAGTCTGCAAGAAAAGCATATAAAGATTTTATGGTTACTGAATAATAAAATACTAAGAATGGTAAGAGCAATAGGTTGAAATTCTGAGAATGGTCCTTAAAATGCATATTCACAACCGGAACTAGTGAGATGTGTATCTATATGATCAGATATAATAATTAAAATAATGTTACTGATTCATTGTATATGCCTGCTAGTAAATAATAAGTTACGATGAGATATTCGTTACCGAGGTATTTCCATCCCATTGGGAACCTTATTTACTATGTAGAGGGGATCAAGATACCCAACGTTGTGTTCCAATAGGATGCCCACCTATTAAATAAAAGAATCAAGGAAAGTATATTATATATATATATATAAAATAAGTGACTACGCATATTGTCTACATCAATTTACTTTTGAAATACCATTTCAGGTTTGTGTAGACATTGCTTGGTCAGTTCTTCCCACAGATCATCATCGTGCTGCATGGTGACAAACTCTACAGCCTGTACCAAATCATAATGGTTTCCTTATAACCATGGCCTTAAACTTGAAAATCCCCTCACGTTCTAAGTCAAGATTTTGGAAGATGGTTGAAAACAAAAATCACTTCCATTGATGAAGATAAAAGTACCTCCTCTATATCCCCTAATTTATCAATAATAATAGATAGGGCTTGTTTCGAGTTTCCTATCCTTCCTAGGATAAAGACTTGCTCCCTCAATAGATCTCTTTTGATGCAAATTTCATAGGCCTGAATACAACAATATCAAGAATTTGATTTAAATTTTACATAAATATAACTGTTGACAATATTCACACGTTGATGTCAAACCTTCTCAAGGGTATGGTGTTGATGTCAAACCTTCTCAAGGGTATGGTAGCAGCATATTTGGGTCATAATCGGCATAAAGTTCTACCTGTACAGCAGACACCAATTTTTAATGAGACACCAATTTAAGGTAAACAGGAGGAGAATACAACACTAAACACTAAGACTGTATTAAAGCCTGCAATGATACAACTGGACCACGAGAAAGAATCCAAAACAAAAGGAAGCCTGCATAGGTCAAACGAAATAAACAAAACGTACCTGCATATCATGGAATTCCTTCCCAGCATGTGGGTTTACTTCAAATAATGAATGAAGGTATAAATGCACAAAATATCTGCAGTCACGCTTATTATCAGCATTTAGAAGTTGCCTCACAACTTCAGGTGAACTTATAAAGTCCCTGTTTTGAATAAATAGAGCAACTGCACGCTTGCAATCTAGCATCATCAATTGGACAACCTGAACAAGCACAGCATAGACCAAGAAGAATCCAGGGATCATATAAAAAAAATAAATATGAAAGAAAAGGGCAAACAGAATATGAACTCATGCTACTTCAGGTTAGACAAATCAACGACTATTCTCTTTTAAGAACAACAATCATGTTTATATTTGCAACCAGTTCATGCTACTTCTCCAAGGATGGGAATCTATTAGTTCATCCATTTTGCCATAAACATTTTAAAAATATATTTTAGAATCTCGTAAGTATGGGGTTCATTATGAGTTCATTTGTTTTCAGATCAGTCCTTGTTCATTACATGAGATTTTAACACTATAGTCAACTTATTTCTTTCCTTTTTATGTATCGAGCTATATTTATTATGCATTGCTTGCCTCCTTCACTCATGAGATTGTGTGGCTGACTCCTAGATCAATTATCTCCTTCATATGTATTGCTCCTACAGTCCTACTTCAAAACAAACTTCTGAATTCCAAATGTTCACAATCTATGAGAAAACACGCACTTACATGCCACTGCAAGAATAAAAGTCAACAACTCTTATTTGATGAACTGTAATAGTTTTATTGTTATATACTTGGAGGAACCAATTTTAGACGTGTATTGGGATTCTATTGTTCATCCATTGTCGTATCCATTCAATAAGTTTATGCGATATTGACAACATGAATACCAGATCCTAATATATAGCAACTAAACTTCTAAAGATTATTCAGGTGCACCAATGCTTAATATTGGATGCCAACAAAGAGAAACGAGATCTGAATTTAATCATCAGATAAGAATATGCAGAAACGCAGAATTCCCAGATAAATTAAGGCTTTACAGATCAGAACCACACCTTTTCTCGGACTGGTTCATGTAGATTATGTCTATCAATGAAGTCAAATATTTCTGGTTTCATAAGCTGAAAATTTCAAGTAAGAAAATGACAGAGAAAAAGAAGCAAATTAACAGTCAATTACAATAAAGACAAAAGACCTCAGAATTAAAGCATTTGCATGATATTCAATTAATGTAATAGACATCTGAACATAAGAAAATTGCATTAACATTAACGCCACCTACATCAGCATACAATGAAAAAGCTTCCCCATATTGCCCGTTGACTACATATAACTCAGCCAAGGCCTGCCCAAGAACAAAACGGAACATGTTAACATGAACAGATGGTTCACAAATTCAAAATGCTATTCCAACATATCAGACTGACCTCCTTGAGTGAATCAGTCATGGATGAAGCACTGAGCTGAGGTTCAATGGCTGAAATAACAGGCAATGCACTATAAATTACAGGAGGCCAGGATTTGACAATGGACAAGAGATCCCTGTGAAAAGATGGATTTGTAGCCAACGCAACAAGAGCAACCTGTAGAACCAAAAGCAGAATAAAAATTAGTTCATCCAACAAAGTTCATTACAGATACTATGCAAAGACATTGTGACAAAGTCCAGTTCATCCTAGCTAACCTCATAAGCAGTATCTCGCAGTCTAGGGTTTTCAATAGGCATATAGGGAACCAATACAGGAAGTTGACGAAGGTGTGCAAAGTGGAAAACCCATCTGTTGACAGCAGTCCATTGTCAGTCAAAAAACGAGAATTATTCAACAGACTAATAAAAAATGGCATGCAGACAGCAACTTGGGACACAAAGAAGCTGCTTCAGAATATTTTCTTTCCATAATTAAATGATCGAGATACCTGGATCCAACCTACAGGGATTGCACCAAAAATGGAAAAAAAGACAAAAATAGTAAGTCTCAGGTATGCCCAGATTTTTCAAGAAGGTGTGGGAACAATTACACAGCAAGACTGATCCAGTCAATTTTTAAGTTTGGCTGTAGATCGTATAGTCAAAGTGAATTAATAATTTCCCCTCTGAGCTTGCATCTGGCAAGTCTTGTATTATACAGAGTTATTGATAGCAAAATGTTTATGAACAATTACAGAATATCTTGAGAAACAAAATAGTTACACTGTCTTCAGAAATACATCTTCACAAACATGCAATCAATATGAACAAACAATGACTTCAATTTGTAATCCACAACCTCATTTCACGGTTATCTGTTAATAATGAAGCACAATATAGGGAAAATGTAATTTGGAAACATTAGGATTAAGGAATATATTATATCTCTATGGATTGGGAATATATTTACCTTTTTTCCCTTTTAGCCAAAGGAATATATTGTGTTTGGGTGGGAGATGTTAAGCTATTTTAAAGTACTGCACCGGAATTTTAGGGAATTAGGATTTTTGGGCTATGAAGTTGGATTTTACTGTCTAAGGGTTGCTGCGTACCCCAGTTTCTCAGCCAATCATTACAGATCAGAACAATTATTCAGAGGTTCTTCCTATCAACACATCTAACTGTTAAATGAAGAAAACAGATTGAATTAAAATACGTACCTCATCAAGAAGTTCACTCCTTCCTTGACCAGATTCAACTACAGCCAAAGCTTTTCCATGCCACCCATGTTGAAGAAGCCATGCAATATGATCTTCAGTATCCCTAAAATCAAAACACATTAATTTATCCATGTTTTCTAATTTGTATAACAAAAAATGAGAAAAAAATGACAGTTACTCAAATAATGTTAATTTTTGTCAAACAAAATGACATTGATAACACAATTACTCTAGAACAGAACAACAATGATCCCCCAAATTAAAACACAGAATCAGAACATTCTTCCAGGCCTATCAATCTGCTCTCAAGGATGCCTTTGAATACCAATCACTGAGTACTAGAATACCTATTATGCTGCAAATTATCCTATTTAAACTTAAAAAAAAAAACATTATCATCTCTGCCCAACTCCCCCACAACCGAGGAAAATAAAAGAAAGAAAATCAAGTATGTAAAATATGGTTACCATCTTCAAATAGTGACAATCAAACAAAACTGACCCATAAGTAAAACTTCTATTCTTCCCTTTGAGGTGGGGTTGGGAGGGGGACGGGGTAATTCACCAACCCGTCCTCCATGCATGCA
This sequence comes from Leucaena leucocephala, assembly GCA_037074615.1. NCBI lineage: Eukaryota > Viridiplantae > Streptophyta > Magnoliopsida > Fabales > Fabaceae > Leucaena > Leucaena leucocephala. The sequence continues at coordinate 1,845,896 of CM073546.1, read as the reverse complement.
ATATATATGGAAATATGTCTAGTTTCATATATAAATGCTTCAATCACTGATAAAATTATTAAACAAAGAGGTCAGATGTTAACCTTGGCTTTGCAATGACTACATCTTTTGGGGACATAATGTAGTAAAGAGGTTCATAACCAGCAGCCCATTGACCACCAGCATTACTGCAACCTACATATGAATAAAAAAGTTATCATTTTTATGCAAGACCACTTTGTGCATAAAACATAGATCTTGAATAACACTAACCAAATGTTAACCTGAGAAGGGAGCATGAGAAAGGGAATAATCATTTGCCTTGTAATACTCAAAGCAATGCAATGGTAGAGCATCGGTTGAAAGTTCATCATTGTTCCATGTTACTATATGTACTTCTGGTCTTCGAGCATTTCCCTGTTTAAAATATGTTCACCCACCTTAAAAAATTAAGTTTTTCAAAGATAACAAAATAATCGCTTCATCTTTCTCAAATATTATGATATACAATTAGCAATTATTGCTTCCGTTTTTAAATGTAGTGGACATAATGCAGTTAGTGCTAAAAATGAGTTTTAACAAAAATAACACTAGATAGGAATAGAATCAAAGAATAAGAACACTACTGCATTGAGGCATACCAAACCTAACAATGTAATGGGAAAATTTATTTGAATTTGATTACTTTGTAAGCAGCAGCAGGAAGCTGGTTTGTTACTGTGGCTCATCTAAAATATGAAGTCATTAAAAGTTCCAATTTAGCCAACTCAATTTGATCATCTATACAAAAAAATAAAAAAAAAATCCAAATATTTCCAAGTAATAAGTGAGAGAAGAAAAAAAACAAAGTAAATTATTTTAGCGTAGAAGAAGAAAGAGGTAGATAGAGAAAAGTATAATAGATGCAACGCCAGTGTGAGAGGTTAAATAAATCTTTCATCATGCACATGGGATACCTGCTGAGAAGGAGCAATGCTACTAAAATCCTGTTCTCCGTCTTCTCCAGGAATATAAGCAAGAACAACCAAAGCATCACCGAATGGGGCAATTCCCGAGATTAAATAGGTGGTTTGCAAAGATGCCACAATATCCACCTGGGTCATAGTAGATATTGGGACTGGCCTGTTCATCCCATTGACTGCTTTATATAGATTTGTTCTTATTGATACAATTTTAATAGACGTTCCCCAAGCTATCAGCAAGAGCGTATCATCCTGAATGATGGAAGGGCATCAGGCTAAAGAAGTTTCATCAGGAAATGGTACATTTATGACAAACAAAATGGTGTTGCATCCGTTCAGAGAATTCAAACAACCTTTTAATTTAATTGCAGCAGTGGAAGCTAATTGCCATAGTAACATGTCCCGACAGAATGCCCTCTTAAATATTTCACTAACCTGCCAAACCAAGTGAGGAAACAGAAGCTCAGGGTGTGGGTTCCCTCGTGGTTTTTCAATAAATGTTACACGGTGATCATTAGCTGTATCATAAACCTTCACTCCTGCATCATTGGCCCAAGCAACAAGACTTGTTCTCCACTTCACAGCATGTATTGGACCCTCACCAGAGTGCAAAACCTTTTCTCCCCAAAAGGGGATACATTTTTATAAGTTACACATCAGAAAAAAGTATTAAGAAGTTATGCTCGAAGAGTCGAAAGAAGCCTACAAACCTGATCACGATGGCCTAACCATGTCTTTGAATTAAGATATAAATGGCCAACTAAACCACCTGCAACAAATCTCCTTGATGCTTTTTTTGCATAATTCGGGTCTAGAGCAATGGCCTTCATTGGACGACGATACTCAAGTTTCATTTTCTCACCAGGAAATAGGCTGTTTATTACCACGGATCCATCATCAGAACAGCTTCCAATATATTCGCCTTCTAGGTCAAAGCTAAGGTCATTAACAGCAGCAGCATGAGCAACAAATTCTTTCACCTGCAAAGGGGAAACCCAATAATGAGGCCCCAAAAAAGAAGGCTCCCCCAGGGGGGCGACCGAGGAAAATAGCAACCATCTATTGCATAAGATAGTACAGTCCCGGCAGGGTCCACTCGAAGGACCATGCCACCGTAGTCCAGATGATACCCATAATTTGAGACATGACATACACTTGAACAACGTGGCACCTCAAAAAAGTGCTGAATCATATTCCAAGTTCTGGGAGGGCCACCATTGTCAAGCCTGTAGACTATGGTCATATCCAGACTCTTTCAATACCAAGCACCGGCTCAATTATCCCTCTCACTTCAGTTCAGATACTTGATACATCATAATTTTTTAAGAGAGGAGGGGGGGAGTCCCCAAACAGAATAAGAAATAGCAAGGTACCATTTGAACCACAACAGCTCGAATTTACATATATTATAAATAAGCCGAGTAAGTGGCAGCTCACCTGATTCCCGAGAAAATCAAGGATATGGACGGTGCCACAATGAGTGCCAATGGCGATCATCCGCCACGACGCCGCATCACTGGCTAGCAGCTAAGGTATGCTGCCTCCTACTCTCTGGTACTTAAGCCTCGGCTCCTCTTCCTCATCTTCCTCGTCGTCGTCCTCTCGTTCATCGTCTCCTTCAACGCCGTTCTCAGACGTAAAAGGGGCCATTCTTATAGTTATTCCCGGCGGCTTCGTGGTCGGTCTCCGAGAACCAAGAATTTTGTTTTTGTTTGTGCTTTTGGCCTGAGAGAAGTATAAGAGAGTCTTGGGAGATGATTTGTGAGAGTGTGAAGTTTAAACTGGAATAGCACGAAGACACACAGAGATCTATCCCTGCGTTGAGTGTTGGTAAAGGTGGGAAAAGAAAGTGAAAGGGGCTTGAGGAATTAGCTGTGGGACTCGACTCGTTATTTTATGAAGATCCCCACGCCTCGACGACTATAACGAGGTCCTCACACATGCCAAAACCAACACGAGAGCGCCAAATTACCCCATTCCTCATGCAACTCTTTTTCCAGGGACAAAATTCGACGTAATAAAAAAAGGAATAAGACTTATTCCCTAAAACAATGCATGATTTTTAATGTGGATCATCTTTTTGTGTATATGTTTGAGAGTATTTCTTTACCTTTTAAAATACAAAGAGTATGTTATATCAGCCATCAACTAATAGTCAACTATTTTCTTCTTTTTATTTTAAAAGGCTGAAACTTTTTTTTTTTTGGGAATAAAACTCCCGCATTAATAAGTTTGAGTTGACCAAGGGAGGGAGCACGTGAGAGGTTGAACTTTTTGTCTGCTGTCGCTAATCACGTTTTACGTGGCAATCTTGCGTCCTAAAATGTTACCTACCTCAACGTCTGACAAGATTTTCTGCGGGTAATGCCCTGAATAAAGATGATACAGGACAGCTTTGACTTCAGCTTCACAACTCGCGAGTATGACTTTGTTTTGTTCTTGCCCTTTGTTTTGTTCATTGTACGTAGCCATTCGACCCCTCTAGATCTGTATCATAAAAGTTTTGTTCACTCTGTGTTCTCATAAATGTTTTAAAAAAAAAAAAAACCTGTTATTCAACAGGTTCATCGGCGATCACCATTGGCCACCGGTCCAAGCATTCAGGTGCACAACGCTGTCGATGACCATCTCAATGACAGCGTGGAAGATCTCCTCAGGCATCGCTACGCTATTACAGCTCTGCAAATGTGACTGTCTAGGTGGACAAGAAGGTGTATTAATCCTTCAAGAGCTAATGTTCAATTACGGGTGAGTTTCAAAAATCCCAAGCACCGTGACACATACACACACATATGGATACCACAATGGAGAATGAGAAGCAAAGGGAATTCGACAATGATTTTGTAGATTAGTGGACAGCTACATAAAATTTTTTCTATAAATAAAAAGTTTTAATTTCAATATTGCTTTGTAACTTTGGGTCATTACTGTCTATTCCTTTAATCAATCTGTAATTTATAAATCAATCCGTAACCTCTTAAGTTGCGAGGAAGTGATTTATAAACTAGAGGATCACAATATCAGAAAGCAATCCATATATTACAATTCATAGCTCATACTATTCATTACTAGACACTGTATCCGAATTGGGGGGCATTTGGCTGGAAGTATTTTTTGTTTTTTTTAAAAGCCGTGGAGTTTGTCTTGACTTTGATAAGCCGTCAAGAGTCAATTTGTCCAAGCCCATTATTGTGCAAAACCTTGTGTGTATCGTAATCAATAAAATTATGTATATTTTAAAAAAAAAATTACTGAAGCCACATTTGATGATACTGGTGAGAAATGGAAAAGGAATCCGCCGTCTCAGCATATATGGGATTATATACTTCCGTGGCACAAAAGATATGGATAACTTAAACATCATATATTGAATTCATGTTCATATAAACGACAATAGATGGCCATCTAAAAAAAAGCAAGAAAATGGATTCATGTGTCAAAGTGTCTCAGATCATATATACATATGCTGATAAAAAAAAATGATTTGTGCTCAATTATATTTTATGTTTTTTTATTTAATCAAAAGTATTATCTCTATTAAGGCATATAGCTTCGATGCCACATCAATTAATAATTTATTAGTTAATTATATTGAATATTTATAATAATAGAAAATTAAAAAATACATTTTTTTTTGTTTTCTAATACTAATAATGCACCAGGGATACTTTTTGTCACTTTGCACTCCTGTTTAAAAATATTTTTATTTTATTTTGATTGATACTAAATATTATTATTTTCCGTGCATTCCATTTATTGTTTTTATTTCCCATTTTCACAATTGTCAATTCTGCCTATCAAAACAAGGCCTAATTTGGCCCGTGGGTAATAGAAAGGACAGCGTGAACTTGGGTGGGGTGGGAGATGGGGTTAGTAGCCAAATTTATAAATGCTCTCTAAACAATAAATAAATAAACAAACAAACAAACAGTAGATTTAGCATGGTTATAACAAATCTAACCTTTTTTTTTTTTAAAAAAAAAAAGGGCACTCCAAACTAAAAACTCGCCTCTAATGTCTAATGTATAGCGTCACGTTGAAAAATCTCACGGTAAAAGCGTAATTAAGATTTCTCCTTCTGAATTACCGATGGCGAGCTGCTAATCAAACCGGTGCAATTGAATTTAGAATAGATGAAGCACAGCGTGTAATTTGGTTATTTTCTCAGCTAACGATAAGAAGTTACATATCTTTAGTTTGCGGATCCTCTTTGGCCAGCCTTACATGACAAAATTATAGTTTCCAAGCATGTTCGTCGTCAAAACTACAATCACAATCATGCAGTAGCGGCTCCATGAGTGAAGCCTGAAGACCCAAAAGTCTACAGAAGGCAATAACTGCGTGAAACATCTCATGGCCTTCTCCATTCCTGTTCCTGACTCTGCAAAACACAGATTTACCACTACAATTTGGCGAATCTGATATTTGATACAGCCAAAAGGGCGCAACCCCCGATTAATTGACCTATCCTGATCCCTTGAGATGGGATTGTTCCACTTGATCTCGGGGACTTGAGTTGAAATGCAGCCCAATTTGTTCCCCTTTGGAAGCTTTCAGGGAAATCCGTTCATATTCAATGGTGATTTGAGTGAGGGGTTTGAGAGCTCTAGGGTTTTCTTCTTAGTTCCTTCCTTTCTCTTCCAGGGAGGGGGAATGGATTTGTCCAAGGTCGGAGAAAAGATCCTGAGCTCCGTTAGGTCTGCGAGATCGCTTGGACTGCTCCCCTCTGTTTCTGATCGGCCGGAGGTAAATGATCCCGTACATAATGTGTATTCACCGTACTTATTCCAGTATTTTTATTTTATTACTTCAATGCTTGCCTTTTGTTCTAGTTAATGCTCTACGGTAAACTGATACTGGGAAAAATGTGCTAATTTGACAGTTGCCAGAGTATAATGTTTTATTATCTATTAATAAATTTGCTTACTCAAGGCTTTTACTAAATGCTAACTCCTAATGTTTCATTTTCTGAAGAAATAATATTACACCATTACTTCTGCCACCCGGCTGTTCTATGATTCCGGTGGAATAGCGAATCTGTTGAACAGGAATGTCCAGAGAGATGTCATTTTGGCAGTTAAAAAATCTTGCTGTTGGATTCAAATAAAACTAAGTAAAATGCATCAACACTTTAATATTGTGAGGAACTCTCAGTAGGAACGTGTTTGAGATATATTTTCTGTGTAGCTGCATATTCTATGTGAATTGGGTGTGCGCGCTAGATTGATATATCATGTTTTTATAATTCTTGTTTTACAGGTTCCAGCTAGAGCTGCTGCGGCTGCGGCTGTTGCTCGTGCTCTCGCAGGATTGCCTCCTCATCAGCGGTATAGTCTCTCATCAAGTTCAGAAGAACTGAGTTCTATATATGGAAGCAGAAGTCACGGTCCAGAAGTAGAGGAGCTTGAGGATAAATTCTATGAGGAGGTGTTACTTGCTTGATCACTTTTGATCTAATTACAGACTACTATTTCCTTGTACCCTACCTTGTGATGAATGATAGATAGATCATTTGTTTTGTTGAGGTTGTGTTCCTTAACCTTATTGGAAGTGAAAAGTATTCTTGTAGACCTTTCTGAATCTTTGAATTGAAATCATTCTTCAGATGTCAATAGGGTTGATTACTTATGCTGATAATTATAGGTGCAGGACTCTTACTGTCTCAAGTGTGACTTGATGAAACATTTTGAATTGTCAACTAAATTATAGTCGGAAAAAATGTCAACTCAGTAAGCTTGATAGAACTTGACTAATATTATACCTTTTCATTCTAGAAATTTCCATTTCAAAATTATCTATGCTATGCGATTCGCATTCCTGGAATGTTTAGACTTTGATTAGCCCATCATTAGAACTTGAATTGTTTGGAATCTGGGTCTCCAGCAGAGAGCACACCTGTTTTGAAAAATGTTCTTAGCTTAATTAGAGAAGAAATACATTTTCTACTCATTATTGTTCTTTTCTTTTCTTTTATGTGCTTCTTCCTATTAGGGTAGTGATATTTGAGAAGTTATATTCTTAAGAAGATATCTTTTGCAGGATTTTGATCCAGTCAAGTATGTTTTAGAGCATGCTCCTGCTGAAGAAAATGAGCTTGCACACTTTGAGAAGCAGGTAGAACTGTTTTTCAATCCTTCTATTAGGGAAGCATGTTTTTAAATATATCATATCATTTGGGGCGAAACATTTTCTTGGTTGAAATTCTTGACACCACATGCCTATTTCACTTTTTTTCTTAGGCCGCTCTTAGATTGGCACAGTTGGATAGAGTAGCAGAGTGTTTATCTCGCCACGTTATGGAGCATCATGAAGTAATGGGTAAGATAAAGGAACTGTAAATTTAGAGAATTCATCACCTCCTCCTCTGTTCAAGTTTCAGTGTATGAAATCATGAATGTTTCTATTTCATTTTGAATTCATCTAATTAAGTTAATTTTTTATATTTTTAAATATTATTTGATTCCATATGTTTGAATCTGATCCTTAAATTTTAAAATATGTGAAATAATGACATTTTCTGTTGACATAATCAAGAATCAGTGGTTGGTCTTAGTCCAACTCTGACTCACCTTGATCTTTTGTTTCTACATTGCTACACCTTGCACTTAGTGGGCTGAGATAAGTACAAGCTTATTTGCAGTTGCTGTTTCTGTCTCATATTTTCTTAGCACATATGTATTCTATATTCATTCAATATAAAATATAAAATCCATAACAATTTGCACTTTTCGATTGCACTATTTTAAGACATGAATAATGCTACTCATCTTAGACTTTATACAGTGTACGCAAAACATGTTCAGTTTTTAGAATAAGGTTCTGATATTTACTTTTGGTCAGTGAAGGGGATGAATTTGGTCAGGGAACTGGAAAAAGACTTGAGGATTGCCAATGTCATCTGCATGGTAAGCATTAAAAAGGTGTCAGGAAATGTGACTGCTAATTTTTGCTCTATCTGTTTTTGACATATTCTTAATGTTTTTTCTTTTAGAATGGAAGAAGACACTTGACCTCATCTATGAATGAAGTTTCAAGGGATCTTATTGTAAATTCTTATTCCAAAAAGAAACAAGCTCTTCTGGTATTTTCCTTTCTTTATGTATCCATACTGGCAATAATGATTATTCTTGAAATTTATGCTCTGGATTTTCTATTTTTTAAACTCGCTACTCATAAATTGTGTTGGATAAATGTAGTTTAATTTTTTGGATATGCACTTTAAATTCATAGGACATGCTTCCAGTTTTGACTGAGCTTCAACGTGCATTGGACATGCAATCAACACTTGAATCACTTGCTGAGGAGGGGAATTATTGCAAGGTGGGTTACTTTATCAATTTTTAGCAAATTACCCACTGTATATCAGTCAATTTTCCATCCCCCTCCTTTGTTTTTGATATAGCTAAGATTTTCAGTTGTATCCTTTTGGCATTGATATGTAGGCGTTTCAAGTTCTATCCGAGTTTCTGCAACTCTTAGATAGTTTGTCAGAACTTTCAGCAATACAAGGGATGACTCGTGGTGTGGAGGTAATTATTAAATTGATGTCTTGAAAGAGAAACCATTCATATAATTTCTTATGTGTGTGTTTAGCTGAGCACTTCTCTATTTCTTACCATGTAACTACAGATATATCTAACATTAATTTTGTATGCATGATTTAACTGTTTCACTATTGTCCATTTCATTATTGATGTAGGTTTGGCTGGGAAAAACTCTACAAAAACTGGATGCTCTTTTGTTGGGAGTGTGTCAGGAATTCAAGGAAGATAGCTATATAACTGTGAGTTTCAGTTAGTTTTGGTAGGAAAATGGGTCGTTCCTTTTTGTGTAGAGCAAGTTTAGTGTTGTTGGTGTCTGTGTGTGGCATGCTCACTTTCTGAGTTTGTCTTTCTATAAATCTTATCCCACTAAGTGGAGTCGACAACATAGACCGCATCATGCCATTGTATTCCATCAACAACCAACTCTTTAGATGTATCAACAACACTCAGTTTGTCTTTCTGTTCTAAAAAAAAACTAATGTTTGTGTTCTTGATTTTTTGATACAATTTGTGTTTGTGTTCTTACCCTGGGCATGTTCATGCAAATGTATATATGTCAACAAAAGCTTTAACACGTTCTTATTAGATGTAAGTAATTACCACCACCAATTTGACATCATTCGTTGTTACTTTTGAATGCAATACAGTTATACATATATTTGATAGTTGTTTGTATTATATTCCATGTAACAAGGTATATACAAGAGTCTCAGAGAATCCCAAGTCATACAAACCCCATTGCCAGTGTTTTGGCTGAAAAATAAGAAACTGATGCCAAAACACTTATGTATACTAAGTCAAGACATGCAAAAAGGCACAAATATTATTGGATACGATACACGCCAAGAAATACTATGATACATGCTTATATTCCAGCATCATACGGTGAAAATTTTACGTAAGATTAGCCAATACAGGTAATTGATGCCTACGCATTAATCGGGGATGTCACTGGTCTGGCTGAAAAGATACAAAGTTTCTACATGCAAGAAGTTATCTCAGAAACCCACTCTGTGTTGAAAGCTGTTGTGTATGAGGTATACCAATACATGTTCCTTGCACATCTTCTCTCTACTACCAACTAGATTTCGAAATAATTTGGGAAGTGAGAATGTGATTTTTTTGGAAATAGTTTATTTTTTTTTTTGGCAAGAGTAGGTCAAAGAGCATTGAGAATGTGAATTTAAGTATTTAGTAATGTCTTTTGCTTGATTGATATGTGAATATGTCTTATGTGGTTAACAATAATAATATAAATGCTTAATTGCTTGTAATGATAGAAAGTGGTGGTTAAAAACAAAGGATATTGGCCAGAAGGATGGAATACCATTGAACTCTTGTTTTTTCGATTTAAAGCGCGATATTTCCCTTTTTCTCTGATTTACTTGTTGAAAGACTGACATAGAATTAGGATGTTGATCCTTTTTGCAGGATGAAGAGGCACCTTCGCAAAATAGTAGGTACTTTTTTTCTCTGCGAGCATATTTACCATCCTCTGGCTGCTAATGATAAATCTCTACTTTCATTCAGCTTCATATTTGTTACTTTGATGACAGGTTCACTTACAGTGACTTATGCCTTCAAATATCCGAATCTAAGTTTAGGCCTTGCTTATTAAGAACATTAGGTGTTCTATTTGAGCTTATGCATTCATACCATGAAATTATGGAGTTTCAGCTGGATAGGCAGGTAATTTTGTACCCTCCTATTGTATCATTTTATCCCCTCTCCACTGTGCAACATTCCCTTTGTGGAAAAATTGACCTAAAGTCAATTTTGGCATCCAGTGAGCCTATGAACTTTATATTATTTTAGAGTACTTCAGAGATTTCTTGTGCTGATCGGTGTGAAGGTTTATATAGGATAGGGCAAAAGACAACTGATTAATAGCAGCTTAATTTTTGAAGCCCGTGCAAGAAGATTAAAATATAAATATTACATGGCAGAAACAGAGGATAAAGCAAAGAGTTGCTTGACCTGAGGGGAAATTGATAAAGTTATTTGTCAATGTAGATGTGACTTAAAGTTTCACCTAAAAAATGAAAATAAAATTAGAAGACAAAAGATAAAAATATAGAGCCTCTATCATGTAGCAAGGTTGGGGAACATGAAATGAAATTGTTAAACATCATCTTGCTTATGATTAAAATATGCATATAGTTTTTAGGCTGGAAAGAAGCTAACTATATCTGATGCTTTCATGATTGTGGGATCTATAATTCCTTTGATCGATGGTATTCTGTCTAATAAAAATTGTCAATTTTATCCCCAGGGCGCAGCAGGCCAAATTTCAAATAAAGACGATGATGATGTTTCCTGTAGTACAGGTGGGACTGGGGAGGTTGATGCAGATGTAAGAATCCATTGCATCTCTTTTTCCGGTTCTGGAGATGAAATTCATGATTCATCTTCAAGAGAAGGATCTGAAACAGCCAACTCTACTGCTTTACAATGTACAGATTCTCATGATCCAGTTAATGAGGCAAGAAAGGAGGATAATGCAGTATCGAGCATTGAGTCCCCTTGGTACCATCTGCGCAAAGAAGCTACAGAATTTGCTTCACAGACCCTTAAACGAGGGCGCAAGAATCTTTGGCATCTCACTACTAGCCGCGTTTCAGTATTGCTTTCTTCTGATGCAGCTTGTACCACAAGCATTCACCAATTCTTGAAAAATTATGAGGATCTCAGTGCCTTCATTTTGGCTGGGGAAGCCTTTTGCGGAAGTGAAGCAGTTGAATTTAGGCAGAAGTTGAAGATGGTTTGTGAAAAGTATTTCATAGCTTTTCATCGACAAAACATTCATGTAAGTGACCTTTAGGCTTCTCAACTGACATGATTGTAAGAGTCACATAATGTTGATTGTGAGTGGATAATTTCTCATGTTGTGCACAGAAAATACAGTCGTATGTTATATTGAATGTAGAATACAGTATATGATGAGTTGCTGTGGACTTTTTGTATGGGCTTGCGCTAAGGCTTGTCCATTTCCCCAAAATAGCTTAAGCAGCTTGGTTATAATTGTCACAAGCTTATATACCCTTTATTTCTCTTGTTAATTTTAGATGTGGGACATCTATTCAAATGTAACTAAACTTGGCTCGCTCTTTTTCTAAGTCTAGTAATCAGTTGGGCCCAATTTCATTTGTCTGGGCTCGTGTATTTTGAGCCTTAGGGATCTTAGGTCGATTTTTTCTTTATTGAGTAGGCTCCCACCAGGTGGTTTCTAAATTGTTTGTGGCTGTTTATATGCCAATTCCTAATTAACAAATTCTTATCCATAATTTATAGCAATAAATTATTTTGGTCGCCTTCACTTTTCAGGCACTCAAAATGGTTTTAGAGAAAGAGATGTGGTTAAAATTACCGCCAGATACAGTGCAAATGATCAGTTTTTCCGGACTAGTTGGTGATGGAGCGCCTTTGATTTCTTTGTCTAACCGCAAATCAATTAACCCCAGTGCAGTTGACTCTGATAAATCAGTAAACTTGGTTCACAGTCACAACAGCTCTAGGAAAAGTGGTTTCTCTTATTGGCTTCAAAATGGAAACCCATTTTTGGAGAAATTATCAACCTCTAGAGAAGGCCACTGCTTCCCCCAATCTAATGAATCAACATATGGTGAACTTGATGGGAATTCGAACAGCAATTTTTATGGTGATAAAGTATCGCCCAGAAAGAAGGATTCCAATCAAATAAATGGTGCTAATTCAACTTCAGATGATGAAAATGAGGATCTTCTGGCAGACTTTATCGATGAGGACAGTCAACTTCCAAGTCGAAGTTCAAAACCCAATCATCCAAGAAGAAAGTCATTACTTTGTAATGATGAAGAAAACACAGCTCAAACTGGTTCTTCTCTTAGTCTTTTAAGGTGAATTACTTTACATTTCACATTAGTAAAAACAATTATTATCCTATTTATAACTTTGACAGTGTTTCATACTGGATTTATTGACATCATATCTTAAACATGTTAGATCTATGGATAAATATGCAAGGCTTATGCAGAAATTAGAAGTAGTAAATGTTGAATTCTTTAAGGTGTGCTCTCTCTACCCTTAAGTGATCGCCTTCTTTACCTTACTTTATTTGTTTGGCTTACAGATAAAATCTCAGTGTTACTTTCATTTTTCCTCTAAATACTTTTTTCCTGATTCAGTATATTGTTGCAGGGAATTTGCCAGTTATTTGCGATTTTTTTCAATTTTGTATATGAAACATTTGGTCAGCATAACACTAGTTTCAATGGAAAAGGTTCAACTGATTCTCTTAACTGTAAGTGGCAATGTCATTCTATATTACCTGCTCAAACGTTGGTATCTACATTCAATTTCGAGTTTGTTGATATTAATATTAAGTGATCATATCTTATCATAACAAGTAGATCGGCTAAGGACAGCCTTATCTAAAATAACACAAGATTGCGATCAGTGGATAAAGCCCCTGTCATCTTCACCTACTTCATCATTTGTACGTTCAGAGGTAACACCTGCTGGCCCTCCCAGCACAAATTTGGGCAACTCCGCAGTGACATCCTTGGGTCTTAAGGTATGCATGAGATATTATTTCTGGGAAAACATTCTCATTTTACTAGAACTGTCTTATTCTTTGACTGGATATCTCTTTCTTGAATCAGATGGTTAAAGTATTTTTCATGTGGATTAAAAAAATTCCATGTGGAAGCTACGTGTAAAGAATTAAATTGAGTTCAGAAATAATACCACCTCAACATTACAACTTTGGTTCAGTAGATCTGTTACATGGCTGTTTTGCCCTTGGTTTGTGATTTTTTGGTTTTGAATCAAAGATTTTTATTGTATGCCTATACACTGTGGTGCAGGAAAGATGCGCGGCTGTTGATAGTATATCACTTGTTGCTCGAATATTGAATAGATCCAAAGCTCATCTCCAATCAATGCTTTTGCAAAGTAATGCTACTATACTTGAGGATTTCTATCAGCATCTGGTATGTGGCATATTTAATATTTTAGCTGCAGTAGTTAGGATCTTATGAAAAGTGACAGTGTTAGATCTTTAAGTCAGCATATAAGCTATTCAATAAATTTCTTTCTTCAAGTACAGTAGCATTACTTTGCCAAAGCCTCTCACCTCAGAGCACTTATGGACAGTGTTAGAAAGCTATTCGATAATTTTTTTTTTCTTCAAGTACAGTAACATTATGTTTTTCTTCAAGTGACAGGGTTAGAAAGTTTAGGTAGTTGGGTTTCAAGGGCATATTAGCGCTAGGGCAAGCCTCTCACCTCGGAGCACTTATGGAGGAATCTACAAATTACTCATTAACAGGGTTCTTACATTAATAGCAGAATTTGATCTCGTGCCCTCTTGGGGATGGACCAAGTTTTTACTAACTAGATCAATCTTTGTTGGCATGACATGATGGAATGGGACCCATCATAAGGATTGAAATGTTATGGATTAGATAAAGCAGAAATCCTTAAGAAATGGAAATCCCACCTTTTTTCCCTATAGAAAATATGTTTTCCGCTAATAATGTTGTCTACTTTTGTTTCAATTATAAAACACTGTCTAGCTCTTCTTCATGCATTTGATCATAGTTGTATGAGATTTACACATTTTTTAGTATTATTTTTAATGGATTAGGAAAGAGAGCTGGGATTATTCAAACCCTCCTTTTGTCTAATCCTTATTTGGCATATTTATACCTGTATAATATGATATACAAACTACCAGTGGGAGATCATATTTGGATTGCCTTGATGCAAGTAAAGTTTTTGGTGTTTTCATTGTTAAGATGTTATTTCACGAGCTTTTCTTATATCTAATTTATTAAATTATTTAACATCATTTTGATATGGAAAGTCTTTAGCATGGATGACAATGTCATTGATTAATTGATTTCTTTAGGTGGATGCCGTACCAGATCTTGCAGAGCATGTTCATAGGACAACGGCAAGACAACTACTGCACATCAATGGGTAAGAGAATATTTACCGTGCTAGATGTCTATAAGTTTACTTTGGAAATAATCCTGGTAAATATTATTTTGGATTATCTAATTGACATGGCAGGAATGTAGCTTCCATGTTGAGCTGTTAATAGCTTGGATAAATTTTCTGAGTGCATGGGAAGGAGGAAAACTGCAATGGTTGCCATCCTGAATTTTTATATTATAATCAAAGCCTTTCATTAATTTCACTGCAGTACAACTTATTAAAGATAAACATGTAAAATATATATAAATATATGTGCGCGTGTGTTGAAAATGGAACAACTATAAAGCGCACACATGATTGTATCTATCTGTATATCTAGATGTGGCCGACGATGAACAGCAATAAGTCAACATCTGATGTCTTACCAAAAAGGTTCAGTTAATGTTAATATAGTTAAATCTGCACTTGGTGTGAATCAGAAGTAATTTAAGTAAATAATTTTTGGATTTGGAGCTTCAAAGTGCAAATGGCTTTTCTTGTGGAGTGGTGGCGGTGTCTCTTTCTTTCTTTTTTCTTTTCTTTTCTTGCATTTTGCCTTTCTAGTGTTAATTTTTTAATTTAATAGCTAACATTTTTCAGGTATGTTGAACGTGTTGCCAATTGTAGATGGGAAGTAAAAGAGCTTGGGCTAGAGCATAATGGGTTTGTAATTTTGGATCATCATTATGTTTTAAAGCCATGCTATTTATTTATTTACTTTCTTGTATCACTTATCAATTGAAGAAAGTCATTATAAAATAAAAAAGAAGGAATTCAAAGATGAAGATGAGATAACCTCCTTAACCAAGAAGTTAAAGTAAAAGATCTCTCCAGTGCGGTTGATTTTGAGATTTCATGAATAAAATCATGAGTTGAGCATCAGAGGGATGAAAAGGGACTGTGCTTCCCCACAGCAAATCTAAGGATTAGGGATTTTTATGGGTTTGGTTTAGACACAGTCCAATTGTATGTACCAAGTCTCTTGACAACAATTAAGCAATTAACCCAATCAAACTGACTTCATCCCATGTGTCATTGGTTTAAAGCTGTTTTTACTGCCGCTTGAATTTGATGCCAACATTGCTTATATTGTTTATAATTACAAAGCTGTAGCTTTTTCCCCAAACCTGTTATTGCCCCTCATGAATATTCTACATTCTCTCCAGTTCTGACTTAAAATTGTTGTACATAAAGGTATGTGGATTTGTTGCTTGGAGAATTTAAGCACTACAAAACGCGTCTTGCTCATGGGGGAATTCGTCTAGAGGTATTGCTCATACTCATATTATGTATGTGCATCCTATCTTGTTACATGTAGAGTACTGCTACTCACACAAATTTGAAGTCAGGATACAACTGCAAACATTGCAGTATTAATCAAAGTACTACTTAAACTTCTATCAAACTTATATAGGCAGCCACATTTGCTACTTTGGCCAGTTGTAGCTCATCGATGGAGTTATTAGAATAATTCTTGCATGAATCACATATTTATGTTCATAAACTTGCTTACTGAATGTGTAAACGTGAGCATTAAATTTTCAAGTGCTTCTGTAAATGTAGATTCAAGACTTACTATTAGAATATGGGCTTGAAATTGTGGCGGAAACTCTTGTAGAAGGACTTTCACGGGTAAAGAGATGTAGTGACGAAGGGCGAGCTTTAATGTCATTGGATCTGCAGGTTATTTCTGAACTATGACCATATTATATTAGTTCTCTCAATAGGTTGTATTTGGTCTTGATATGGAAGGTTTGGTAATCATGGTGATTCAAGCTTAATCTGCCAGAGCTTTAAGGGATCGATCGTTATGAAAAGGGTTGCTGTCGTCTGAATTACTCCTCAAAACCTAAATTCCAAACCTCCCTTTTTCATGTTTGACCAGAAGCAAACAATCTGTAGACAAATGACTCTATTTTATGTTAAATTTTCAAGACTATATTCTATTTTTGGATCTGAATGGTAATCAAATTTTCAGGTCATTGAATTTCTTTTGGGAATAAATATGAATTTTCATTAACATAGTCCAAAAATTACTGTGTAGTTTACCTTCTTTCTTTTCGAAGTTGATATATGATGTGTTAGGATTGTTGCTTTCCCTCCTTGCAGGTTTTAATCAATGGGCTGCATCATTTTGTGTCCATGAATGTGAAGCCCAAGCTACAAATGGTTGAAACCTTCATTAAGGTATGGATAAGCATGACAACACGTTTTCTGATGTTTTGTGTTGATCACTTATTATATGATTTTGCACCTCGCGGGTGTGAAATTTATGTTGAGTTTAAACAAAGATGTATTACTTGAGGATTCATCTTTGCCTTTTACTCTTAAACCAGGCTTACTATCTTCCAGAGACAGAATTTGTGCACTGGGCCCGCGCACACCCGGTAAGAACATTCCATGTATATTGCATCATTACACTTTCTGATTGCTTAAGCTTTAATGAAACATCTCTTTGCAGGAATACACTAAAAGTCAGATTATTGGGTTGATAAACCTTGTTGCTTCGATGAAAGGTTGGAAGAGAAAAACCAGGTTGGAGATCTTGGAAAAGATTGAGTGAGCTTTTTTATTTTTTTGGGTTTTGGCTTTACTTTTCATTTTGGCAGCTGTTTGTGAGTGCAGTGTATATTGGATGTTATGTAATTGCAAGGGTTTGGAGTACTTTCAAGTCGTGTATCTTCTGGTGTCCTGTAATATATAATAATCTTGTCAAAATAAGCTGTAAATGTAGCCTTGAATCTCATTTATGATGAATTTTAAATCAGTATGGTGAAATTCAAATTCCACAGGGATACGAAGAAATTTATGATGCCACTGTTAGACGCTATCTTTGTGTATTGGATATTTGGATTGAAAGATTGGATTTTTTTTTATGCTATGTATTTGCGAAAACTATTTTACAAAAAGTTATATTTTATTTTAATTTTTAATTTAAATTTTATACTTTTTTTTAACAAATCCTTTAATTTTTCTTCGTTAGCACCAATATTTTCTGTTCAGAGTCTAACATTATTAACAAAAAAAAGTTATAGGATTAATTATGTTAATTAATAGAGTAAAATTAAAAAAATTTAATAAGAAAACATAGGCATCAAATTAAAAATGAAAAAACAAAGTCTAATGTATATTGGGCCTGTTAAATATAATATTTTATATTTAAATTAGGTCGTGTATATAAAAAAAATTTTACTAAAACAGATAAAATTTACTAGTTTCTAGCTATCAACAGTAAAAAATAATTAAATATATTTAAAAATAGATTAGAGGTGGAAGGAATTAAAAGCTTATATATTAATGTCAAAAGTTAATTTCATTGCACAAAATAGCATCATATAGGTTGACATGAGAATGTGATTGGATATACGATGAAAACTATCCCAGTCATCACAACCACAATGTTAATGCTCACTCCCTTCGTCTCTATATGATTATATGACTCTTTCTAGATAGTTTTTTTTTCCTTTTTATAAGACCCTTTAATAATTTTAAAGAGCATTAAATATTTTATATATGTATGTTCATATTTAAGGACAGTAAGAAAATAAAAATTAATATAATATTAGAATATAAGATAATATTGAAAAAAATACACGACAAATTAACTTGAAACAAAGACTACGCAAACGTGATGGTTGGTTGTACTTGTAAGACTAACTTTGAACTTCAAAGGCTATCGCAAATTTAATTTTCTTTTTAAATATAGGCATCTTTTTATTAAAATAAAAGAAAATTAATGTAAAATATTAAATATAAATCTCTCTTCTAATAAGAATTTAAATATTAAATCTTTACGTCATAAAATATTAGCCATTTCTGTTACACCAGACCACATGTTTTTTTTTTATACAAAATTTTTAGAAAGGGGTTGGGCTCACCCATGATCCAAAGGCAGGGTGAAATCTCCCTTCCTCTTAGGCGATACTAATATTGGGTAGGGCGAGCCGTCTATTACCTTTAGGCGTAAACCTAAGCACCCAAGAGTTAGAATACCTCCCTAAACACTGTTATTGAAACCACGATAAAATGGTACTTCCCGGTTCACATGTTTTGTTATTGATACAGTCTAAAACAAGACATTTCATAGTTTGGGCCGATCTTCGAATTTTTTAGCCGTAAATCCCCGAATTTATTTGATCCAGTTAAGTAATCCTAGATCTGGGTAATGAGAGAGAAACCCAAACCATCGTCAATCTATTCACAGATCCTAATTCAACACTGGCAAATCGGTCGAGATTTGCTCAAGAAAAAGAAAAAAGGTATAAAAGTATGTATGCCCGAAAAAATGGCCCTGCTAAACTATAAATAGCATTTCCCGTAGGCGGTAGCTCTGTTTTCCATGACTTTGTACGGTACTGTTGTAGACGTAGTTTGCTTGTGAGCTCTCATTTCTGTTGAACAGTACTGATGAAAGAATTCAGTTTCTTGTAGGCTTGGTGTTTCTTATTTTTCTGTGTCTTGCAAGTTAAGAAGCTGCTGGCGACTGTGTAATCCGACCCACCATGTTTAATGCTGCACAAGGCTGATCAGTGGGTACCTGCACCAAATAAATTGTTAGTTGACACAAACAAGTAGTCTCTGCTTGACTCCTTATGACTCGGATCCTGTCTTAATTTATGTTCCCAATTTCAACGTTCAAAAGCACCCACCATTTCACTTATTCAGACCTCTTAGTATTCCCTTCATAAATGCCTATCAATCAAAAAATGAACTTTCTGCTTTTTTTAACATTGAGCATTTATGACATTGCTCCCTTAAAAATTACAAAACCTATATTCCAAGAACATGTTAAATAATGAGAGCTTATTTCATTTCTTAGAGTTTTAGCATGTAATTATGGATTATGGACCTAGTAGAAGGAGAAAGAATCTTATAGTTAGTTTTATCAAGTCAATTTGATGGGAAAACTGTCTATCATGACAATAACAAGTTATAACAATTATTTAAGTTTAAAGGTATGTATTATCCCTAAACCCAACTCACCTTAATTTTTTGTGTATAGAAGAAAATAATGACAGTGGCAAGCTTGAAATTTTACGGTGTATTTTACTTGTGATTATAGTATGGACGGAAAGAAATACTTGACAAGTCAATGTGTTATGGATAATAGGAATGAAATGGAAGGTGATTGTGACTTACAAAATGACCAGCTCCAAGAATCCAATAAAAGTTCAAGTTTTTGTATGACTTCACAAAAGCTGTCGTGCCTCGCTCATTTTTACAGTAGAGAGGTGTTCTCTTCTTCTTCAAGAAGCTTTTAAGCCCTTTCCACCTATACTCGGTATAATAAAATAAATAAATACACACACACACACACACACACACACACACATATATATATATATGTATGAGGGCGGAAAACAAAAATGGGGTTTACCGTTTGCTTTTATAAATCTTGATGGGAAGAATTATAGGGAGAGAGAAGGGAAAAGATTTACTTGAGTTTCTTAAGCCAAGCTTCAGTTCCCATGGTTGAACAGATCAGATCAATCTATATCATATCAGAATATCAGAAACATCAGATATATAATCACCTATATATGTAAAGAAAAATTATAATTTTTGTGTAGTTTAATGTCTTATAAAACAAATTTTTTTCTGATTTATCATCGTTACTAAATGGGGTGGGAAAGAAAATTCTTACTTGTCCATTGTACACAGTCACATTGACTCCCTTTGCTAGCAACTCATCAACCTAAATTAATTAATAGAAAAAACACGTGAATTTCTGAATTGGGTTAAAAGTTAAAACCAAAAAGGTCCAAGCTTTACACACACAATATTTATTCTTACCTCCTTAATTCTTGGTTTCATGAAATCGCCTTTAAGATTTATGAAAACCTCCCTTGCCTGTGCTCCCCACCTGTCATCACAGCGGCCATGTGAAGCTGATCTCAAGTCAATTGTTGGGAGTGAACTCATGAGCACATTTCTTTTTCCTAGTCAAAGGAAAAAACACACACTTACCTGACATTTTCATGGATGGTCTTTAACTTTTTCTTGATGACACCATTTAACAAGCTTTCTAGGTCACCACCACTAGTAGAAGATGACCTCTTTGAAGTTAGATAATCGGAGTATCGTTTCAGTGCTATTTCTCTGTATGACCCCATCTCCGACATTGCCGATGAAGTTGCAGAACTGCTATCATCCTGCATAAAATTGTAGAAGTCCTGGAAATACGTAAAATATTAACACTTTTCAGAAACTTCCCTTGTTCTGGATTACAAGATAATGATATCCCCATTGAAAAATCATAGTACTACTCACCACATTGTTGCTGTTTTCAAGAATGACATTCTCAAGATCGCCCCATGATCTGGTTGCTTCCGCAAATTGGCCGTTCTTAATTTGTTTCTTGATCTTCTGGGCTAATCTGTTCTTCGAAATTTCTCAGTCAGTTTCGTCCCGAAAAAAAAGAAGAAGATATTTTGTACATAAAATACCCGTTTACACACATTCTATCTAAGAGAGAAAAATGAAACAGAGACATACCTGTTTGATTTTTGCAGCCCATTGTCATCAAGTCTTGAGACGTCTTTTAGAAGAGGGCCCCATGAGAACTGAAGTTGTCAGGTTTAATAGTAAAGAAGAATAAGATGGGAAATTTTATGTTGCACTGTTGTGCGGAGTTCAAGCTCTACGAATCAATACCGATAAAAACTGGTTGCCAAACCAATTGTTGTACCTACCACAAAATCTTCAGGGGAGATCCAACTGTCCCCTAATGCCACACCTGCATACGGCATTCTCATATATGTTAGATTAATCTCATTCACAGATTCAAGAATCAGTTTGAACAAGGGATATTTATTGCCTCCAAGTTTGAGCTTCAATTTTCCAGCTTCAATAGCTTTAAGAATAGATAAGCCAAGAGTGACAGCATATTTTCCACCATATGACTCTGCTACGAGGAACAGAGGACTCTTTTGGAGGCTCGCTTTTCGATTAAATATCTTAATCAACAATGTCGTCAAGTCAGTGGCTGCTTCTTCGTCTGTTTTCACGAACAGTTTTTTATCATCCACAAAGCTGAACCCTGTCCCAACTGGGTTGTCCTGAAATTATAGTAGAACCAAAAAGAGTTGACCCAAAAGATGGTACCATACATAAACTAAATGCTTCTCTTGAAAAAAAAAAAAAACAGAGCCTTAACACTCACCACAAATAAGAGATCTGCTTTTCGAAGCCATGTGGAGTTCCTCGGCTTCAAATTGGTATCTAAAGGTCCAATCTCCTGAAAATTCCCAACCCCGACTCCTGAAGCACCCTGTTCATCGTTCTCACAAATTAAGGAACTTTTTAATGCCATTATCATCAGTGCCGGTAGAAATGGAATCTAGTCTTAGTTTGTTAATCTAGTCTTATTGAGATAACTATTTCAGCTAGACAAAATTAGGAAACTGTAAGCTCTTAAAGGGTTGTTTCAGAATTGAAATTCTTCTGAGAAAACAGAGCATTAATTGTTCAGTTTGTTGTTGAAACTGATGATACTTACAGGTCCTCCCTGCAACCAAAGAACGATAGGCCATGGCTTGAAGGGATCTTCAACTCTGTAGGGACTTTTGTAAAGCCACCAGAACATGTGGGCTTCTGTAATTTAACATAATGAAGTAAAAAGTGACGATCTTTTTTACACAAAGAGAAGATGCAAAATGAGTAAAGTGAATTATGAGTATAATGCATTTTTGGCTTACTGGGTCTGACTTGAACATATCCCCATTCCTCTGATCCATCTCGGTTTCCGAAAGCTGTGACAGTTGCTCCATGAAGAAGGAGAGCAAAGAACAGGAGAGGGACAACGAGGACGCTGAGGTTTTCCATTTGATCAATATGAAACAAGAACAGAGGAATCAAGTGAATTAGCAGGAAATGAGGTGGCTAAGTTACATATACACGAGGAGCTTATTCAGAGAGGAAGCATGTTTTGTCAGTGCCTGTAAAAGAATCCTCTGAAAATATGGAAGCCCAGGATACGCGATATTTAAAAATGGAAAAAAAATATATAAAATAAAACAAAAAATAGGAGGTGAAATAACGTGTCATTTCTTCATTTAGTAGTTGAGAGTATTATTCAGAGGCAAGTTTATCAATCTCATGTAAAAATGACAAAACTCATTCTTATATCCCTTTTGTGGTGACCCGCTGAGGATTAAAAAACTAAAAGCTTCGTCAAGAAAAAAAGTTATACAAGGAAAATATTTTTTTATTATTTACCGATCTAAGTATAGAAATCTTCCTAGAATATAATATATAAGAAAAATATTAACCTATAGTATTATTAGTATTACTAACATATTTTTTTAAGTATATATAGAGTATATCGGATTCTGCAATGGGGTTCAAAAGAAGAAACCTAACATGAACTCAAGAAGGAGGAGGTTACTGAAAGTAGATCGGGCATGGAATGGTTAGGTACATGAGGACTTGGCGTACAGCAAATTCCAATGAAAACGTTGACTTCTTACTCAAAGTCGTTGTAGGAAATAGTCTATACTCTGTTTATTGTCCATTCTAATTATAAAAAATATTTAATTTTTTTAAAATAAATTAAATAAATCAATTTATTATAATTAAATTATATTTTTAAGATAAATTTAAATTATATATTTTTTAATCTATTTAAGTTAATCAACTATATCTTATATCAGTTATAACTTATTTATTTAATTTTTTTAATATATCTAAAAAATAATTAATTTTTATAATTTTAACAGAAATAAATAAGTTATAATACAAAAGGAATATGGAGCCGGAAAATAGATAGGGTGATACTGATTCATTGAAGTCTCTTACATATCCATTTAAAAGAATGTATTAGTTAAGCCAAAATTGTTGTACAATTTTGAGAGTTTACTAATCGATTATTTACTAAAATAAAATGAAAAGAATGAACTGCAACAATAATAATACTGCACTGAAAAACAGAAATTCTTTTGCCTCGTAGGTTGCTCTGTTCTGTTTAGAGGTGTGATCTGATATGGACAATGGTTATATCACACACACACACACACACACACATATATATATATATAACTGGCATACGTATATCCCATTAAAAGATGGTAAGTTTAGATTTTAAGAAAGTCATTAAATATTTTTACCTCATATTTCACGGCGGAAATCTTTGTGTATAAGTTTTATATTACAACAAAATGGTAGGGCAAATGCTGAATATTCCTCTAATATTTAATTAAATATCTATTTAATTAATTTAATTAAATTAAAAAAATTAGTTAAAATAATTAATATAATATTTTTTTTAAATGTTCTAATTATTTTTATTAACTCTCTCTCTTATTTAAGTATTATTGAGGGATATTAGAAGTAATTTAAAAAAATTTAATAAATATAGAAAATATATCTTTTAAATTATAATTAGCTTTTTTTTTAATTATATTTTATATTAAAAATTAGATAACTTACTGAGTCTCCAGAGAATGGAAAAGGGTCAGAATAATAATAGATGGGGGAAGAAATGAGGATAATCATTAGTCATAAATGATAGCAACCACTTAAATGTTTATTTCACTTACTTTAGCGGTTGGTGTTAATGACCATTAAGGCATCAACCAACCTGGTGAGGTTCAATGTGGTAATAAAACAGATTACACTGTTTCATATTTCCCCTCGAAAAGAAGTAAATAAATATTAATAAACATCCCATGATGGATCATTCTTGTGGACCTGCTGACGTTAACAGAGAACAATTTTGGGAAAACTTTTCAATACTCAGAGAAATAAGACGGCAAGAAAAACAGAGAGATGACAAGGTTGTTCAACTCTTGTTATTTTAGACTTTAGGTTCAACTGTTTTGTTATTGGGACATTCACCAACGTAGAAGATTGTGATTCAAAACATGGTTGATCTTTTTTCTGCAGGTTAAGGATCACAAAATTAGTCTCTGATAAGGTCAAGATGAGGGTTTGATTTCTCAATATTTTGGGCAAAGCGCTGAAACAGAGGAGGTTGATTGGGGACAACTACCCTGAGACAAGGAAGGACTTTCAATCACTACATGTGAAGTGACATGCTTTAGAAGTTAATAAGTTGACTAACAAATTGTTAAAATTAAAATAGAAAAATGAGATAATGAATTTAATCACTACTTGAACTGACAAGTTCCAACCAGGTTGGGTGGACGATGCCAAAGCCAAGCCCCATCAGAGTGCACATTCATAATTAGGCTTCAATTTTTTTTTTTTAAAATATCATTAAGTTGGTTGAAGTTGACAGTAAAACTGTGGTGGTGGGTGTGTGAGAGTGTCACTTTATTCTCAAGGCAATCCATTTTTTTTTTATTATGGTTGACATATGCCAAGGTTGACTTCTTCTTTCTTTGAAGTTACAGAGAATGTGAAAACATGAGAGTGAAGTTAAGAATGATTTAACCAGATCTAGAATAAATAGAATGTGACATTTTTAATTGAAAGGATTAATAATGAGAGAGACATTAAATACAGCTGGCTATCAAATGATCATTGTGAGGGGGGGAGGAATTAATCTGGGGACGCATTGATGAAATGTTTGGAGATTTGGTTATGATTGCCAAGCCATGTGGTCAACAAAAAATTCCATAATTACCATACAAGAAGGAAGAATAAGATTCGCTTTTGAGTGGGTTGACGCAGCCCGTTTGGAAGGAAGGAACACGTAAAGGCTCTGAATAAAAAATATGAATTATTAAATAAGCATGTCGAGAGAGAAAAAAATAAAAGGAAAAATGGCCATCAATATTATTATATTATGAAATTTGACGAACTTTGATGATCCAATGGTGAACATGACATTTGCATGTGATCCAACAGTAACCTTCGGACTCACTCGTATTAGGGTTGAATAAAAGAAAAAAAAAAACAGAGTCAAAGTCAAACGGAAACATAAGTGGATTAATGGATCCATTTCCGAGTAACATTCGGGTCGTGGGTATTTCATATTTAACCAAACAAAAGGAAAAGAAGCATCTATATGTCACTCACATCTCACGCTCTGCATGGCTCATGTCAAAACACGTCAACTATGTATACACATCTTTTTTTAATATATATATTCACATGTATCCTCTTACTTAATTAAGGTAATTATGTTCGAACTATTGTAAAATACTAAATTTAAATAATTTTTCTAATAAAAATTTAAATATTAATTTATCATATTATAAGATACTAATTATTTCTGTAAAATTAAATTTGTGTTACTTGTATACACAACTTTCCCGCATGCACACACAACAAAGCACGGCAGTAATCAACATGGAGCTTTGGAGAAGGCCAGCCCACACAATGCTGTTGCTGCCTGCCCAAGAGGTCTCAGTTTATGATCAAATTTCAATTGGGCTCGTGCTTTAATAGTTTTATTTATTGGGCCACTTGAGAGCTTTTCCAGTTCATAAGCCCTATTAGATCTTCGAGCCTCTGTCAACGGTGTTGCTAAGTGAGATTTATTTACAAATATAAATATAATAACATATCAACAAAGAATCGATCGAGTGTCACAAATATTTCAAGATATTCTAAAGAGTACTCAAACTTGATGTTTTTTTTTTTACCGTATGCCCCAAAATTCCAGAGTTAACATTGGAGGATACATATAATTTGTTCATCCTAATTACTCCATACTAGTAAACGCTAGATAGGCGGATTTCATCTATTGCATGAAGTTTGAAAAATAATCATATTTTTGTGAATGGGCATGGCATATTATAAATTTATATGATATATATATATATATATATATATATATATATTGATTGCATAACTGTGGGGGTGATTAAAAGAGCTAGGCCATGGCCTGTGCGTGGGTTTGGTGTGGCCTAACATTAGATTGCACGTGGGCTATCTAAAATTTCAGACATGACGATATTATTTCATTTTCACCCTCTTTACCCGTCTCTATTTTGCTTTACACCTCATCTCAAATCAAATGCATTAGATTCACCCACTCAGAAGAAATTATGTGTCAAACAAAACCAGAGGTGGTGGCTTCCAATATGTAACCTCCCAAACACGCCCTAACTCTCTCCAAATCCAACGATCCACGATCTACCAAACCTACCCTACCCTCTATTTTCCACCGTCCCTCCCTAACACCCTGTTTTCCACTCTACTTAATCCACTCTTTCCTCCTCAATCCTTATTTATGTTCCCCCTTCGCCTTCTTTTAGTTTGGTTAATTGCTCTCTCTCTCGTCTTGTCCCTCTCTGTGTGTCTGGACATCATTACCAACCGTTACAATCGACCTCGGTAATGGCGATGCATACCCATACCAACAACGCCAACCTTAACGTCCGTTGTGTAAATATAATAATATTTGGTCGTTTTAATGAATTTTCTTGCTGGTTTCGTTCTGTGTCAGGACTCAGGAGGAAGCAATGTTGGTGCCGACATGGCTGGAACCACTGTTATCGACCGCATTCTTCACGATATGCGAAACCCATATCAGCTTACCCAGAAACGAGTGCAACATGTTCTGCATCGATTGCTGCCACCGATCAGCTTGTTGCTTTTATTGCAGGTCGATTTGGCATCAACACCACCGAGTAATTCAGGTGGGTAGGTAGTAATAATTTAGCCATCATTTTTTTTGTTCTTATTCTTCTTCCATTTTGCTTTTGGAGGAATTAATTTGTGGGGACTGAATAATGCAGATAAGGAGGTCTTCGTATCACGATGTTGTCAGAATGTCAGAGATCGACAAGGTTTTGGACATAAGTGGGGTTCAGACGTACGTGATTAACAGTGCTAAGGTTATTTTTCTGAACGAGAGGCCTCAGCCAAAGACCAGTTCTAGTGGTAAAAGCAGTCCACATTTCTGCAGAATATGCAGAAGAAGTCTTTTGGACCCCTTTTGCTTCTGTTCTTTGGGATGTAAGGTTCGTCTTTCATACTCTTTCTGCATTTCCTCTCTCTCTGGTTCTTATGGTGTTTTGGTTGTCTTTCGTTTTTAGGAGTTGAAAACAGAAACATCAATAGCTTTCTTAACAACAATCGTTATTAACAATGCCATTAATTTTAATCCCGAAGTTTAACTAATAATCCCCAATCGTACGTTAGAGAAAAAATGCTGTTTGTTATGAGCCAATTACGATGCGAACAAGTTTGCACAAAACGTTACTTAAACTTACTCTAGTGTCTCATATGAATTAAGTTATTTGCTTAAATCAATAATCAATCTTAATTATATATAAGATGTTTTTTATTATTAGAAACTTAAATTTGGTCAAGAAAATTCATTAGATAAAACAAATGTGTGTGTGATGTTGATATGCAACTAATTAAAGAATTTGACTAATGAAGAATGAATTTAATGATAATAAATTTAACAGCTTGTAGGAATAAAGAAGAATATGGAGAGTAAGAAGAAGATGGGGTCAGAAGAGAGAAGAAGATTAATGGGATCATCAAAGGAGGAGGAAGAGGAGTTTGAGGAAGGAAATGAAAGCAGGAAGCAAAATGGGAGGCTGCCTCCTCTACAGCAAGCTTACTCAAATTCAAGAAGAAGAAAGGGGATACCTCGAAGGGCACCATTATGAGGAAATTAAGATATATTTTGTTTCCTTTTGCTTAATTATTTATTTAATTCTGACGTTACAGATATATGTTTTCGAAGCTTCTTATTAATTTGTGATTAGTGTAAACAAAATTAATAATAATAATAATAATATCCAGCTCATAGATTGAGATGCTGCTCCCCCCCCCCCCCCCATGTGGGAGAAAAAGTCAAGAGCGTTTAGGTGGTATTGCTTTAGAGGATATAATGGCCTGGCTTTACATATTGCATTATGATTTGTGAACATGGCTGCTAGGTGTAAATATACCCTCCTCCCTATAATTTCCTTTTACATATCATTGCTTTATACAAATTAATATATGGGCCTGTAAGAGCTTATCTGTTCTCGTGCTTTCATTATCCTCTTTGTCTTCTCTCTGCCTTACATACACACGTCACCCCCTTCTTGTCTCTAATCCCTCTCAAACACAAAATAAACATATTTTTTATTCTTACTTGGATATAATCAACGCCTAAATATTTGTTTCTTATTGATCCCTATATATCATTTTTGGGTTCGTATGATATATATGCATGATAAACTCATTGGCAGAATTATCTTTTATATCTATATCAATTAGATCCACCCATCATCTATCTATAAATTGTGTGAGACATACGACTATTTTAAGTGTGTTAAATCCTTAAAGAATATCATTTTGTTATAGTTTCAATTGTGATATTTAGGAAGATATTTTAGCTCTTGAGTACCTAAATTAATACATGAAGATAATTGACAGCTCATCCTGTCAGACATTAATATCATCTACGATCATGGGTAAACCCAACTATTTTCTAAATTTTTTATAAAAGAAAACATATATATCAATCATATCCAGAAGAAGATAGTATTATGTCAAGTGTGTGTATTTATACACAACTCACCATCATGCATATGGTTGTTTATTATTATTATTATTATGAAAACAATTTTGTGCGTATAAATAATTAATATTAACTCATGTTATAAAAGTTTGCTTTAGGGCCTGTTTGGTAAGAGTTTAAAAATATACTTATAAAAAATAATTTTTTGGTAGTTTTTAGAAAATGGCATATGGAGAAGAGCTTATGAAAAAAAAAATAATTTTGAATAAATGAATGTTTGGATAGTTATTTCCAAAAGTACTTTTATTATTGATAAATTATGAAAAAGTGTATGATTATTAATATAGAAGAGAGGAGAGATAAGAGATGAGAAATGGGAGAGTGTGTAGAAGAAAGATGAGAGAGGAGAGATATTATAGAGAAGAGAGGGTATAGAAAATAGAGGAGACGAGAGATGGTATAGAAAAGAAAAGAGAGATGAGAGAAGATGTAAGAAAAAATAGGGATAATATAGTAATTAGTTAGTGTATAAGTTCTTTTACTGTTCCATAAACTACTCTGACCAGCTTATCTGAAACTTTAATTTTAAACTATGATTTGATCCAAAAGTTCTTTTAAACAAATATAGTTGTTTGTTTTAAAATTTCTTTAAACTTAAGTTTTGTCAAAATCTAGGTTTTGGCTAAAATCAAATAGGGGTGTTCATAAACCTCGCGACCCGGTATGCCCACCCAAGCCCGCGAAAAAAAAGCCCTGCCCAACCCGATAAATATAGGGCAGGGCCGGGCATCGGGCTGCAAAATGCAGCCCATGCTTTTTTCGGGCTGAGCACCAGGCAAAGGGGTTGCCCTGCCCTGCCCATGAGCACTTATTCTTTTATTTTATTTTTACTTTTCTTCCTAGATGCTACACTTAGAAGGGAGAATATGATAACTACTGGTGACTAAAATATCATTTTAGAAATATAAGTAGTTAAATAAGTAAGTTACGTCTTTTAATATTTATAACTATATTGATTTTTTCTTTTAACGTTACTAATCATAATATGATTATATTATAAATTATAATTGTTTATTTTATTTTTTTAAGATGCTTTATCCTTGTCAACATTTGAAAAGTTGATACAAAGTTACAATTATAAATTACTTAGACTTCGAAGCTTTTTTTTATATGCAATGAATTTCAATACTTTAATTATTATCTTTTTGTTGCCTTATTTTTAGTAAATTATAGATATTATTTAATTCTTGAAAATTTATGAATATTGTATTATTTTATAAGTTTATAATTGCAGATTATTTTTCACAACATGAGCATAACATCACAACTTAGGCATGCCCAGCCCGCCCATACCCAGCCCAAAATAGTTAGGGCTTTTATCGAGTAGGACCAGATATTGGACTGTAAAATGTATCCAATATTTTTTTTTGGGCAGGGCACCGGGCAGGTGGGTTTCCCTGCCTAGCCCTGCCCATGAATACCCCTAAAACCAAACACACACTTACTCATAAATCCCACTTTCTTTTGCTTCCAATATGGAATATGATAGGCCCATTTGGATAAGATTTTATAAAAGGACTTTTGGATAGTTTTTATAAAAGGATTTTTGGAGAAGAGTTTATGAAAAAATAGTTTTGAATAAATGAGTATTTGAATAATTATTTTCAGAAATACTTTTATTATTAGTAAATTATGAAAAAAATATATGATTATTAAATATAGGAGAGATGAGATATGAGAGAGGGTGTAAAAAAGAAATGAGAGAGGAGAGAGTGTGTAGAAAAGAGAGGAGAGAGATAAGAGGTGGTGTAATAAAAAAGTATATGTAATATAGTAATTGGTTAGTCCATAAGCTATTTTACTGTTTCATAAGCTACTCTAACCAACTTATCTAAAACCTTAGTTTTAAACCATGGTTTGGTCCAAAAGCCTTTTTAAACAAATATAACTGTTTGTTTTAAAATTTTTCAAAATTTAAGTTTTGTCTAAATTTAAGTTTAAAATTTAGGTTTAAGTTGATTCTAAACACACACGATATTATAAAATATAATATATTTTTTTAAAAAAAATTGTCAGTAGCTATGGTTAGGCTTGTTTTAATTTTTTTTCTAAAAAATGATCATGGTCAAATTAAAAAAGAATAAAGTATAATTTAATATTTTAATATTATTTTTCTATGCATCCAAGAGCTCCTATTATTGTTTCTTCATTACATGCAAAACTTTAATATTTTATTTATAGGTTAGATACAACTGATGACTAATCAATAATGAAAAATTGAAATTTCGTAATGTGAAAAAGAGAGGGAAAAAGAAAGGCGGAAGTTCCAAAGTGAGGGTACAGCTTTAAAAAAAAAAACAAAATTCAATGATTTTGAAAATCTTTGTTGGGAGGAAGACTTATTGGAATTTTGTGGCCAGTTTCTATCGTCTGCAGGCCATCCCTCCGGCTTGTTCTACGGCACCAATAAAAACGTGGCCTAATTGCGAAATCTCCCATTCATGGAACTCCACGTGTCCCAGCCTCCTTGATGAGAAGGAAGGGATGAAGGGGTGCTCGTAATTTAGTTATCCAAAGTGGATAATACACCATGTCAAATGGGAGATATTGGTCCCCAACGCTAATTATTCCACGAAGCAGATAATTTTGATCAATGAGTATATACATTATAAACAAAATAATGAAATTAATATCTCAGTTACTTTTACTATATATAATAAGAAATTTGAGAAATATTAACACCTTAATCAAGCAAATGAGCTGTGTGCTTCATGTATTGCGATATTTTTCAAGAAATATAATCCACCACTAATCAAGCAAATATGGGATTTTTTCCCCAGTTCTGGGCACGATTTAGGA
Organism: Leucaena leucocephala; assembly: GCA_037074615.1. NCBI lineage: Eukaryota > Viridiplantae > Streptophyta > Magnoliopsida > Fabales > Fabaceae > Leucaena > Leucaena leucocephala. Next base: position 1,814,220 of record CM073546.1, on the reverse strand, counting down.
TAATGTTTTTTTTTTTCCGTTTTCTTGTGGATTTTCTGTTTGTGTTTGGTTGGCGTGTTTTTCTACATTGTAAGAAATTTGGGTGTTTTAATAGAAGTTATATTTCAATGGCGAAACATAACGAAGAAAAAGCAAATCTTGGATTTATTTCTGTCAAATGTTTGTATGTATCAGACCCTGGTAACGGTGACTAAAGACGAAATGGATTCATCGCATGCAAACCCATGAAAATTTCAATCTCCACGAACTAATCTTCAATTTGACTAATTATATTGTTGACGGTGAGAGGTTAACATTCGATGCTGATATCTAATATAAAAGTAAATGTATTATCTTTTTTATGATCAACCAGTAAATCATATTATTTGCCAGCTTTGTCTAGCCGATTCAACTCAAAATAGTCAATTATTACTCCTCATATCTTAAATATATTATCTATTTAATTAATTTAATTAAAATAATAAAATTAGTTATTATACTATATTTTTCTTAAATTACCCTAATTATCTTCATTAACTTTATCTACATTGTCTTATCTAATTATTATTAAAAAATTACAAATAGGAGTAATTTAAAAAAAATAATTAATAAATTTGATAAATATATCTTATATTTAAAACTAAGATCAACTTATTAATTATATCATATATTTAAGATAGCAGGAGTACCATTAATTATAACCCATTGGATCTTTGAAATCAATTAAATGAAATCGATTTATTAGAATAACCAATGCACCAATAGATTAAATCAACCAACTGTAGATTTTATAAATAGAATAGAACTGATAAGAAGATTAAAAGTTTTAATCCTATAAATGGAAACAATTATTTTTAAAGCACGTTTGAATATAAAAATGTTTAATTTTGAATCGGTTGAAGATACCATGTACCAAATTAGCTCTTCAATTTTATATCAATTTTCTCGAGTTAAAAATTTTAAATTAGACATATTTTAGTAAGTAATTGAATAAATATAAAATTAATGAGAAAGTATGTATAAGTAATGAAACCATTGGATAAAAAAATTAAGTGATCAAAATATAGTTAGAAAAGGGTCACACACACACACTAAAAGCATATATACAAGCCAATCACATATGAGAAAGAAATTAAAGTATGAACAATTAAATCATCACAAGCTCATCAATATGAATTTGCTCATTATAGGTACGGTTTCTCTTCTCTTATAATTTGTTTTTGATTTTGCTTTAGGTTGGATGATAGGTTTTTTTGCTTTTGGGTGAAGCTTTGGCGGGTTAGGTTGTAAACGTTTAGGTTTAGGATTGTTTTGGGTTGTTTTTTTTTTTTGGCTCTACTTATTGCATTATTGAATTTTATATTAGTCATTTGTTTTTAAATATAAAATTTAGTATGGGTAAATTTTAATACTAAATATAAGATCTTAATCAAATTTATCTCTTATATTTATTATTTTTAAATTAATTTATCTAACTTATAAACTGATATATAATATAATATTATACAATAATCTTTTAAAAAGATAAGATTAAGTTATACATGTTATAATTAAATAATTTATTTAACTTATCTAATCTGTTTAAATTAGATAAACAATCCTTCAATCTTATATATGATATAAGTAATAAGTTGATATTTGTTATAACTATAAGATATATTTCTTAAATTTATTAACTATTTTTTAAATTATTCTTATTGATAATCTCTCAACAATAATTAAATAAAAGAAGGAATGAATGAATTAAGGAATATGATTAGGGTGTTTTAGAAAAAATATGTTATAATAATTAATTTAATTTTTTAGTTTAATTAAATTAATTAAATATGTTAAATATATTTACGATTAGAAAAGCAGTTGTTATATTAAAGAATGAAAAAAAGATGAAGGCATAATTGAGTAATGAAACAAATTTAAGGGTATCCGTTAATAAAGAAACCGTTAGTGAAAGGAAAAAAAGGAAAGATAAAACTGATGAACGCATAGGGAGAGATACAGACAAGAAGGAGAATAATAGGAAACGAAGGGGCCTCGTAATGAAAACGAAAGGATCACATGGGGCCGTCATTGGCGACTATAACCGCACGGCACTGTCATTCTTCTGAGTTTCATGCTTCACTCCAAAATCTATCCCAACACGGACAGAAAGTCTTCCAAACTTCTTCCTCAATCAAAAACTTCCCTCTCTCTCTCTAGGTTTCCATCTTTCTGATGCTTTGCTTGGAGCTCCTATCTGCTTCATAACAATGCAGTCGGAGGGGAAGGAATCAGTGTCACACGAGGGTGTTGTTAAGGAAGAAGAAGGAGGAAAAGAGAAACAGGAGGAGGAGGAGGAGGAGGAGGAGGAAGATCATCAGCACTGTACTACGCCGACTGGTTCGGGGAATCGAATACCAGAAATTCAGAATTGCCCTCCTGCTCCAAGAAAGAGAAGACGATCATCGCCGTCGTCTTCTTCGACGTTGACACGGAGATCATTCACAGCTCACGAGTGCTTCTTTGAGGACACGAGGCTTCAAGAGGTAGACTCTTTCTTTCAATACATTTCTGTGAATCGTCAGTTTTCTAAGCTCAAAAACAGAAGCAGAAGTGTATGATTTCTTAGATTTTCTTTTGCTGGATCGTTGTGGTCTCTCTACGGAATATATCGAAAACGGTATGGAAAGAAAGTTGATTTCAAATACAAATCAATTGGCAATTTTAATTGGACTGTAATTAATTATCTTAATATATTGTTGATTCTACGTACGTGTGGAAATTTTTGTTCTCTGCCTCTTGCAAACAACCATATATAGTCATGTAAATATAGGAACGCCATATATCTCCCCCTTCACTCAATAATTTCAAGATCAAATGAAATACACAGATGACTGCATATTAGCACTGCTATTATCTTTTCCCCACCTTCATTTAGTTTTATTTTTAGTGAATATAATGATCGAGTAGTATATTTTCTAAATTTGATGTTTAATTTCTAGAATATTTATTCCATCAACACGTACATCCTAGTTCATAGTTCCTTGTAGTAAAATGGCAAGAAATATGATATCCACGAGTTTTCAAAGGGTCATCTTTCAACCTGGTAATTAGAAGAACCTTATATCATCCATCACCTTTATAAGACATTGATTTTATTTAATTAACTTATTTTTTAAAAAAAAATGCACATGGAAGACATCTAAAAGTATATATGAAATCCAGATTCCGGCTACTTCGAGTTCAAAATAATTTATAAGTAAATGAACGAGTGCATATAGAAAAAATATGCAAATAGTAAAGTGAATAATATACGAGGAGTTTACAGAGTTTTGATGCGTGCTTCATAAATTCAACAATAGATAATGAAACAAAAAAGAATTCACTGTTCAACATATGATTCCTTAATAAGGGACCCGTTTGGGATGAGCACTCATCCACAGCCCATATTTGATTATTTTTTAATTGGTATTTTTAAATTTATTTTTTAAAAAAATATAGTTAAAAATTATCTTTATTTTAGATTTTACGCTCATTAAAATATTTTTTTAAAAAAATAAAGATGAAAAAAAATTAAACTTAAACTATCAATAAGGGTAATGTGTTTAGATTTGATTATATATAAGTTAAAATATAAGCTTAGTTTATTTGTATTTGTATCAAATTTTATTTTAATCGAGTAAACAAATAAAAAATATCGACTCAAAATTTAAATATTGATACATAATTTTTAATTTAAATTATATTTAAGAGGAATAGTCATTTAGTAATTTCTAATTTTTGTATTTGTAGAAGGCTAATTTTAAATTTAAAATATAAAAATAATTATATTAAAGAATTAAAATTGCAATTTAGAGATGTTTTATAATTAATTGATTGATGATCCATTATTTAAAATTTATTGAGTCAAGTTTTCCCTTAGTGAAATTAACAACTTAAATTTAAGGGAATAAAAATACACATTTTTAACTTAAGGGTTTAAAATAAAACTTGATATAAATATAAAAAGATCAAACATATACTTTAGATTTATATATATACTTATCTCGTCATATTTATAAGGAAGAGAGGGAAGATATATTTTAGTTTTATTTATAGGGTAGGAAAACAAATTTTTAAATAAATATATTATTTTATCCTTTATTTATATATATATTAATTTTATTTCAATTAGGTATAATGTATATTAAATAGAGATAAAATTATAAAATTATAAAATTTTATAATATAATTAATATAATTTAATATTTTATAAGTGATTTATAAATATTATGGAATAAACACACAAGATGTATTGATAAATGAAGGGAATTTAATTATCTCTATTGTTCTTAAAAAGATGAAGGGATGGAAGATGCATATTAATAAATACTATATATAGCACCATATTATTGCCGTATGATCTTTTTAGAGTGGGGACCTCTTAAGTCCCAGACCGCTCTTCCCCGCCTGTAGCTCCAGAGAGGCAATTTTGAATTCTCATCCTTTTTGGATAAGGTAGTATACCTTGTGTTAATTCTAAAAGTGTTAAAACGTTCTTTTTTTTTTTTTTAACATCCACTTAAATGGTAAACGTCATGTACACTTCATCTCTGGCTGCTTAATTTTAATAGCATATTGCCGTGTTTCACTTCTCACAATACCTCCTTTTATGACCATCCATTTGTCATATTAATAGCAAACAAAAGGTAAGGAAATTTAAGTGGATAAAGACAGTACCAGTACCAGGGGCAAACTCAAAAAGATGAAAATAATGCAAAAAATAGATATATAATATTCTTTTAATTTTAAATATATAACTTAATTAATAAATTAATATTAGTTATAAATATAAGATGTATTTTTTAAATTTATTAACTCTTTTTTAAATTTTTTTATTAATATTTTGTAATAATAATAAAATAAAAGAATAAAAAATAAATTAAATAAAAGAACTATAATAATAATTAAGTATTGATATTGATTGGTCACTCATTATATGTTTTATTATTAATTAATTATTAATAAAAGTACAGATAGATGGTGGAAAGTAAAGATGGTCTTTCTTAAAAAAAGAAAAGAGACGATGATATGCCAGAATGTCATAGGGACCCATTCTCCAATCTTCCCCCAGAAGTATCTGTAAGTAACCATTTACTTTTTAACCACACGTATATACTCTATTCATGCACACTTGACACGTACCCCTCACACCCGTCAAACCTCTGCTTCTCCACCAGGTTCCTCCTCCTTTAAATCATCAGTTTTCCACCTTTACCGTCACAACCAAGCACCAGTTAGAGCATCATACACAGTTCAATGGCTCCAAAGCGTGCTGAGAATATCGTGGTCACATCCACCAGAAAAATTGTGCAAGAAAGCACGGTTCAAGTTTCCGTTGTGAAAAGATCAACGAGAGCAAACAAAGACACCGAATCAGAAGAAGCAAACACTTTAACCAGGGACCATGTGAGAACCATTCCTGTCCAAGAAGTGACTCCTCCAAATGCAGGTGACACCACGAAAGACCCTGAACAGAAAAGAGAGCAACCAGTGAAGGAAGGAACTGAAGGGAAAGGTGGTGGTGGAAATAAAGGGACGAAAAGGAAGAGAAAGAAGGCGGAAAAAGGTGGGGGAGAGTACAGGAGGTATGTGTACAGAGTTCTGAAGCAAGTTCACCCAGAGCTGGGGATTTCGTTTCAGGCCATGGCCATTCTGAATAACCTCATGACTGATATGTTCGAGAGGCTTGCAGATGAAGCTACGAGGCTGAAGGCCTACACGGGACACATGACATTGTCTTCCAGGGAGATCCAAGGGGCTGTCAAGCTGGTTCTTCCCGGGGAGCTTGGAAGGCATGCCATTGCTGAAGGTGCCAAAGCCGTCAATAATTATATGTCCAGCGATGCTCGTCCCTAGGTTTAATTGGGCCTTCATTAAGTCTTTCAACTACTTCCATGTTGTCAGTAGATCTTGTTTGTTTTTAGGTTGTCTCCTGGGCAGTAGACCAGATAAATAGTTGAATTTTAAGTTTGGTACTAGTTTGTTATTCCCATAGATGTTTGATACCTCTGGCCGTTTTCATTATGACTGAGTTTGTGCGAAGGGCAATGTAGGAAATGTACAATGGTGCAATTAAGTTGGTAATGTTAGTTTTATGTTTCTTGTTGGTATGTATGCATGCTTTGCCCTCTGATTTATGAGTTGTGTTGGCCGAAATGGAGCGAATTGTCTTGGACTGGTATTCTCGATCTACAAGTTTCTGCTATATATTTAGCTTTAACTTGTCCGCTGCGATATATTCGCCATAATATCTTGAAGTAAACAAGAATTACTACATGTGAGCAATTAAGGGAAAGATAATACAAAAGAAGTGGAATATTATGATATCTATCCCTGTCCCATCACATGTACGAGCACCTATGTTCCATGAATTAGGACTCGACCTGGATGCTTACATGTGTGGTGGTGTGTTTTCCTTTGATTCTCTCCCACCATTAGTTTCAGTTACGGGTGATAAACTTAATGATTGTGTAATGACCTCAGACCGTAATTTTCGAGCCCAAAATAACCAGGCTCTGTTTCTGAGAAACAAAAGTTTAGCAGAATATCGAGCCCTGTTTCACCGCTTCAGGTTTAAGTATACAATAAGCACTGAAGAATGGAAGGAATAATGGAGTGGATTCTGGATGTGGAAAACAACTTTGTATCTTATCCATTGAGCAACATGGGAGTATGTCAATGCTAAGAAGATTTGAGAGCAGGCACGACGTTTCCGCGGTAACATTCTTGCAAAATCCAGAGTCACCGACAAGATATGGTGGCTCCCACAATCAGTCCTGGTCCCCATCATGTCACCCCTTAAACATTAAATAACCTGCAGTTATAAACCCCTCTCTGCTTTTCATCATCATTCATAGCTCACATTCCCTCAACCCTCTCTCAAGGGCAATAATTTAACAAGCAACAGCACTGTTTTTTCTGCTTTCTGATTCCAGAGAAAATGGAACTCTACAACCGGAGACTGCTTCTATTGAACGAAGAAGAGCCTTCCTCCTCCGACGACATCTCTTCACCACCGCGATTAACAGCCGCACCACTGTCGTCTTCACTGTTCGTAACACCTTTGAAACTATCAGCACCCGTACCCTTCAATTCTGACGTTGCTTACATCCTCATCATCATCCTGCTCTTAATAGCTTTCCTAGTTATGTTCATCCGAAGGTTCGCCGACCACTCCCCCGCATCCGAAGGTTCGCCACCGGCGTCTTCTAATTATCATTCTCCGTCATCCTCGTGCGGTGGTCTCGACCAAACCACAGTCCAATCCCTGCCGGTGTTTCGGTACAACGCGGAAGCAAAGCAGCCGGAGGACTGCGCCATTTGCCTCAGCGAATTCGAGATCGGTGAGACCGTTAAGATGGTTCCGAACTGTAAGCACATGTTCCACCGGGAGTGCATAGACACATGGCTATCCTCGCACGTGACGTGCCCGATTTGCCGTGGCAGCAAATTTTTTGCTGGGGAACGGCAGTCAGAATCGGTTAAGGTGGTGGAGCCGACCAGCGACAATCAGATTGTTAGACGTCAAGCGGTAGCATCAACGGTCGAGAATGGCACCACGTTGCCAGAAGGTAGAACGATGGGGACATCATGTAATCAGAGACGGAGCCGTAGTTGCTCAAACTTTAGAGATACGGTAGTTTTGCGAAGAACATTAAGCTACTGACAATATTAATATTAGTATTGTTGTTTGTTGTTATTAATGTTAGCTAAAATGAAGTGTGATCATGTGTCGGATGAACCAGAAGCCGGTCGAAAGGAAACTTTTGAGAACAGCATATAATTTATTAGAATTAGAAATCAGAATCATTGCCTAAAAATATGCCACAAATAGATACCAAAAGCTAGAACTTGTTAGGGCCCTAAACTTATTAGTTGTAAGTGTGACCTTATTATGTCGACATTGTGTTGACAATTATAGTATGGAATAAGCATGTATAACCTCCACCACAGGTGCTTGACACATTGGGCACTTTCTCTTACTCTGCAACAATTCATTCGCACATTTTGAACACACACACATATGCCCACATCTGCAATTTCATAAGATCAATTCAGAATTCAACTGTTAATAATTCTCAGTACAAAACTCGAGAATAGCAAATCTTGGTTAGAGGTGGATTACCTGTACAATAGAGAATCAATATTGCTTTCACAGCATATACAGCAGAGTCCTTTCCTCGCACACTCCCACTTGGAGTTTTCATTATCATCTTGCAATCCTGTGATCAACGTAGCTTCAACTTGTTAATTATGATTCTTCACAGAGCATTGCAATTTGAACTATGAAAGGGCAAAAAAACAGGAAATTGCATACTCGTTGAGCCATCGTGCGAGCAATTAAGAAGTGCAGCAGAAACTTCTAGTTTCAATGAGCGCTGCAGCTCAAGCTGCATATCCAGGCAGGCCTCTAGCATTCTCTGCATTTTCTTCATCCTCTGCTGTAGCACAGACATGTCAATCCTCAAACCATTTATAATCTCCCACTCCTGCAAAACGACATGTACACGTTATATTGAATGACTCAAAAGTATAAAACCAGGGGTGAACGATGGAGCAACATAAACAACATGAACGCACAACTCCAGTATGTTTATTATTCGTGTCATTCTGTGGCCAATTATCGTCATGTGACTGTTGGTCCCAAGAAGGTCGAGAAGATTGAGTTGGCGATGAGGGCAAGTAAACGGGACTGTTAGAAGGACCATCTTGAGCACCAATCTGGTGATCCATAGCATGCTGCTCCAGGTAGTCTTCTTCCTCTTGCAGCTCCCACTCCATTTGAGCTTCATTCTGCCTTTCAACGTACGATCGTACCAACTGATCCAGATTCTCTCGGAAACTGCTGCTAAGGAGATTAGAAACTCGTCTCCTGTCACATCAACAACAATAATAGTTCTCAATTACATTTTTTTCTACCCCAAATTATGAAAAGAAGCGCAAAGTTCTTCAGGAATATTCACATACCTATTTAACAGTTCACCGAGTTCTCCACTATGCGCACTGTCATCATCAGAAAAATACATTACATGAGTTGCGCCAACTGTAGAAGAACCTTCATGATCAGAAACATTTTCAACCCGTTCTTGAGCGTCATCATCTAGTGGCCGCAATTCAGATGCTTCTTGAACATGAGAGTCTTCTCCATCTTCGTTCTGCAACGTGTCTTGGGCCCTCTCATTTGCTGTAGAAGTTGGATGATTAAGATCCATACTTCCCTCAGGGCTGTCTCTCTGTTCAGCATCAAGCAGAAGATTTTCACTTTCATCATTTCTAAAATCTATGGACAGCTCTCTTTCTAGGGCAACAGGCTCAATCAAGTTATCGTCATCGATTATATTTCCCTCTGAATAATATCCATGATCAGACTGCTCGTTATGGTCCTCACTGAATACCTGCATAGAGCAATGCTCTGTATATTCACTTGGCAAACCTGGTTGGGAAAGTTCCTTAGAAGAATCTTCTGTTGACGCCACATAAACACTTTGTGGTGATTCATCTCTTGTTTCGATACCAACATTGATTGATGACTCTAGTAAATCTCTTGATTCAATTTTCGAATCCTGTGGTTCCTCTGCTTCAACATGAGCAGGAGAGTCTTGCTGCAATTCTAATTTCTCAAGTGCAGGTCTCTGCAGACAAATCTGAGCACCAGATATTTGAGTTGCATCAGTTCCTGGATAATTGGGCCCAGATTGTCTGGAATGTACATTTGAGGAACGCTGTGAACTGCTGGCTTCATCAATATCGCTGTTTGATGAGGTATCAGGTAAATTGTTGCTTGCTAAACTGCAACAAGAAATGTTCGTTCTAGAGAAGAATCCTTCCCTGTTCGGAGAACAAGTTGATGTCATGGGGAAAGCTAACCACTCATTTATTAATACATATAGCTTTGTCCAGTATAATTTATCCTAAACTTATGCAAAGCATAGCAGAAACATATTTAGTAAGATTAGAAAATACTAGTAAATTAGTTGTGGGTAGCGTTTTAGAAAATTCAATGAATGCAGTACCTTTTGCAATATTCATATAAAAATTAACCAAAGAAAGGTTTCAGAGTTCAAACACATTTCTTTGCCAAAAAAGGGCAAGCAAAATCACAAAAGATCTAGGGAAGCTTCATATCAAACCTAATGGCAGAAAGAGCTATGTGGTACCTTAAACCTGAAACAGTCTGCTTTTGCCTCAATAAGCCTAATTCACTGTCGGGCACAGAAGTGGTCCTTTTCTTATCAGCAACTCTATCATTTCTCAGAAACCTGCCTCTTAGCAATGCCTACAAACATTTAATAACCCATATCATCACTTTTCCATATTTACTCATTAATTGCAAAACTGCAAACTTCATACACAAAGGGGCAAATATTCTCCATAAAGATATAAATTTAGTAATAAGGACAGACCTGAATGCGATTGCGATGGGGAAAATGAGATACAGCTCGATGGTCCAACAATTCCTGAACTTCTCTCTGCCTTTCTCTCTCGACCTTGTTTAGCATATCAAGCAAAACTTGTCTGCCACATAATTTTCGAATCCCTCTACGAGTTTGCTCACTCTGCCCTTCATTTTTATTTATAACTAATCCATTACGAACACGTTCAATTTCTGCAGATTGCTCCTCTCTACTTTCATCAGAAGAAACACCGTTCTGCTGCTGGCTACTCATTTGAACCCACTCCCTTATAATTCTCACCCTCTCTTGCTCTGTTTCACCAAGCCACTCGTCCCTGGGACTGTTATTTCTGATGGAAATGCTGGATTCTTCATCTCTAGCGCCACTATTCATCCATTCTCTGAAAATTTTCCTTACTCTTTCCCTCTCAAGATCTCCGAGATCAGAAGAGTTTTCACAACCAGAATTGTTTAACTCCTCTGGCTTATCATGATGAGATCCTTGAATATGTTCATCCTCAATCTCTTGCCATAGTTGAGAAAGTGAAGATGACTTGGTGCTTCCCCTGCCTCCATCTCCACGCCTACTCGATGATTGAGAATGAGAGTCCCTAAGGAAAGAAGAGTCAAGCACTGACACATTGTGCACACCAACAATAGCCATAAATTTGTTTTTTTATTTCTTTTCCCTAACAACAAAACAAATCTTTACAACCCATCTGCTCGATGCACTAAAATTCGCATTAGGAAACAGGGGTGCTGAAAATCAAAGCACTCCTTTCACAAACAGGTCATTTTATTTGGCTTTATAACTATATCTTACCCTGCAAAAGAAAGACAGGATGAGTTACATCAATTCTTTTTTTAATTCCTACTCCGTACTTCTTCCCAGCCAGATACATAAAACTGGAAAAAATGATAAAAGTGACTGACTTGAGTTTCAATCCCACAACAGAGACTCGTCAAAAAATTAGATAAAATTCCTCAAAACTCTCCAGGCAGCACGATTATGTTATTCAATTGTTAATGCTCTGTTTGAAAGTGTCCAACACATTGAATCTCAGATTGAAGAAGCTCAGGGAAACTGAGCAGAAAGAAGGCATCCGGCTTACTGCATTCAGGTAGATAGAATTCTTAAACTGGTCTCCAAAACAAGAAACGGATAACTCCATTTCTTTTTGTTTTTTTTGGGGGAGGGGGAGGGGGGGAGAAGAAAAACCACAAAGACAAAAAGTAACCCAGAATTGAAGAGTGAGATTCAAAACGAATATTAAAGCGAAAAGGGTGAGTGAAAGTGAATCATACTGGTAAAGTTGTGGTCTTTTGTTTAGAAGTAAAGGAACCGAAAACTAAGATGGGAAGTGTGAAGTACTTGTAAGAGAGAGAGAGAGACAGGGAGCGAAGGAAGATGAACAAGGAAGAAGGCAACAATGCGAGAGAGGGAGAGTAGGAAAGAGGCAATTTACAAATAATAAATGCGGACACGTCATGGACTGTGGCATTTTCATATATAAATAAACAGATGTGTCATCATCCTTGAAGGTCTCGATATTTTGATCAGATCCATTATGATTTCCTGACACGTGGCGGTCTTCCCCCCATTGAAGTTTATCTTCCAAATCGTAAATTGAACGTCAAGTTTGCGTAATATGATGTGGTTTTTTGTGATTTCCCATTCGTAATCTTTTCTTTTCCCTGAGTTTATTTCAGATTAATCCAAATAAATGAAAACAAGAAGCCAAGGTAATGGCGTTCTATGCACTATGCAGTGTTTCTCCTTTGAGAGTTCTTTCTAACGATCTCTTTAATATAATTCAAGAAAAACATGTTAGTATATTTTTAAAGTAACAAATAAAATAATAATTCGCCTTAGATTCGGATGGTGATGATACTCTTTTATGTGATGAATGGATGAATATAAATTGATGAAATGTGTATCTTTCAGATACTTTTTTTCTTTTATTTTTAATATTATTCTTTGCTTTTGAAGGACTCTATATAATACTAATAATATATAATATAATATAATATATTGTTTTGCTTTTGAAGGATTAATATATAATATAATATATTGTTTGTATTACTATCATGCGGGATATTGACATCACTTCTCAAACGCATTAAATTATGTAAGCATGGCATATATATATATATATATTAACAGACACATTAAAAAATATGATATTAATATGTTAGGATTATTTTTATTGACTTTTCTGATACGACCTTAACTTGTTTTATGCTAGTAATTAAGATTGTCTTAGACTTTAAAGTTAGGGAAGATAATGATATACTAACTGGAAAAAATAAAAACGTTGTCTAGAATTTTAAAATGACAAATATATAAAAACAGACAGTTGTTTAAAAATGACAACTAAAAAGAGAAGGAAGAAAATATATTAGTGACAATGCGTGTATGTATTGATGTATCTGATTACACTAATTAACATTAACAATTGCCAATAATACATCTCAGTGTTGAATTATTATATAGTTGTATATTTTAATCACATTCGATCAACTATGAGTAAGTGTTCTATTTACATTTATATACATATAGTAAATGTCTTCAAAATTCTCATCCATCTTCACAGGAAGTTATTCTCTCTCCCTCTTTACACTAGAAAATCAAGCACAACTAAAAAGCAAGACAATTGACTTATTTGCCAATATAGGAAATTAACAAATGATCATTGGATCAGTTCATGAATATGAGCTAAGTACCTTGCAAATTTGATTATCATTACTCCCTCCATTTAATCATATCAGTCTTTTTAAAGGAAAAAAAGTATTCCATATTACATGCTTTTTCTCAATTCTAAATCAAGATTTAATATATTTATTGTATTCCCTAATTAATCACCTCTACTACATTAATTGGACATCCTTGTATAACAAAAACACTGGCAAAGTCGGTTTCCAATTAATTAAGTGATGAAGAGGTTTTCTGCATAGAAATTAAAGTATAATCAAGCCATCATTAAAGTTCTCAAAAAGGCTGACTCCACCACATGTCATGCCTCTGTGTTCTCCCTTCTCCCAGCTGGTCCCTCTGCATTCGTCCTTAATTGGTGCATTTGAGTCCCTCTAATCCCCACACAGATTTGGATATGTTACTCTAAATATCGATTTTAACAAGTTCGAGGATCAAGCTTTTTTTATTACTATAGGAACCTCATGTTCATCACTATGTCTACGTAAAGTCACTTCAGCCTAATCATCAGCTGGCTTTTATATGCATCCATGACTATATGTTCTCTTTATTACGACTTTATGATTCTTTATGCATTTTTAAATCTTTTTTACGTACTTGTTTGAGAAGAGTTATCTTTTGGCTAAGAGAAACCTTGACTTGTATGAAAAAATAATGATTTAAAAAATCTTCTTATCATATTTTATACTATTTTGGATATTGTAACCTTTTGCTCACTAAGTGTGAGCTATCATCGTATATATGCAGTAAAATGATTAAAATTTGGTAGAGAAAGAATTATAAGTATTGCTTTGTAAAAGTTAATTGAATTAGATGAATGTATTCGGCGTTTGGTATACGATCCTAATCATACTATCTCACACAGACATCATAATAGCTTGGATGGTTTTTATTATATGTGATTATATGATAATTAACTAATTAGTAAATCTCTAATATCATATATATTCGCGAAAAAGAAGGGTGATATAAAATCGTTATATCCTAATTATATAACTAAAATGTAATGAGACATCGGTAATCTTCTTTTCAAACATTTCCTTCTTGTCTTAAACATAAAGTCTATTTTGAGAGTTCTAATGTGGTTCTAATTATATATAAAGCTCGATTATATCTTGTCTCCTTGATTAATTAATAACTATTTTAACCACTTTCTAAAATTTTATAAATTAGTTAAAATGATGCTATATTTATGGCTGGGGTGAATAATATATAAATAGTAGGATGGATGTCAAAACCTCTTCAAAAAAAATTGACGTGATATTTTTATGTTATGATAATATACCAAATACAATAACAGAAAAATCTAATATTGGATATATTTGGATAAGAGTTTAAAAAATAATTTATAAAAAAAATATTTTTAGACAATTTTTAGAAAAGAGCTTTTATAGAAGAGTTTATAGAAAACAATAATAATTTTAAATAAATGAATATTTAGATATTTATTACTAAAAAGACTTTTATAATTAAAAAATTATGAGGTATGATTTTATTAAAAAATATGATAGAGGATAGAGAAGAACAAAAAGAAAGGAGATAGTGTAAGAAAAAATAAGGATAAAATAGTAATTAGGTAGTCCATAAGCTATTTTACTGTTCAAAAAATTAATTTTAGTGCAAAAATTTCTTTAGACAAATACAACTGTTTATTTTAAAAAAATAATTAAAATTTAAGTCAAAAACATTTTTAAAGCCTTACCTTGATTCTTTCCAAACACACATTCTGTTATCATATAAAAGCAAAACTACTACATTTGTAAAAAGAATGTGAATGATTGAAAAGTGAAAGCGAACACATAAGAACATGTGATCTGATTAAGAAGGCTATGCATATGCTTCTTGATGGTCTTCGCGTAGCCCAAAAAAACAGCGTTTCTTAGAGTTAAAGGAATTCCAGAATCACGGGAGTTCGTTCTCAGTGGCATATATAATGAGAAGAAGAGAAGCAATTAGTGAAAAAGAAAGGAAACATTTTAACCCAAAGGCATAGATCTTATCCAACTGGTTTGGCCTCTTAAAAGGAATTCATACTTGAAGCATCTCCGACATTTCACTAGAAGTAAGGGAAAGATTAGTTGTGGACTGAATCCCACATATATCACCATCCTCATCTACAACGAAAACCCCCGTTGCTGATGATATAGACGTTTATTTCCATAAAAATAGGTTTAATTAATCATGCTGATGAGACATTGTTGAAGGACAAACGCAAGTATACATATTGCACTCTCTCTCTCTCTCTTAAGTTTAATGAAAAAATGGCATTTCCCTGCCAGTTTCCTTTGCTGTCGATGCAGGCGAGTTGGGCCTATTCTCGTCTCTATATAGATTGTTATCGCATCTCCTACGAACCCTACGGACCCTTGTCCCTTCTCTTAGTCATTTTTCACCCACACTTTGCGTCCCCGCCAAACGTCCTCTCTCCCTCTCTTCTTGTTTATCCTTATTTTAATCTGTTTAGATATATAAATAACATAATGTTTAGTGTAGTGTTTGGTTAATATCAGATATCAGACATAAAGGAAAGGCCACAGGGCCACAAATGTCCATAAAGGAATGGCCACACCGGAGACTGTTTGATTGATTCGATACACACCTCACACTTATCTATATTCCTTCTCCCTAACCAATATATGTCTTGTAATCTTGTTCAATGCACATGGCAGGTTTGTTTGCCATGAGACGTCGTCGTTGCTTCATCACATCCATTATTATTATTATTATCCTCGTCTTATTTGTCGTCCCCGAAAACGATTTCGTTCCCACAACTATGATTAAGGTGGTATGCACATATATTTGGTTACTCGGATCAAACCAAGTGAATAATGCACAAAAAAGTATATTGTTTTTAATGCAGGTTGTGTTTCTGGTATGAATGGTTCGATCCAGTAGTGCAGGTTCTTCGACACAGAGTACGCTAGCTCATGGCTTTCCCGAAATCATGCAATATCGTATGCAATGCTGTATAGCTGTCTGGAAATTTTGTGTGACAATGTGTTAGGTAATTCCCCATCATGAATTCAAAGGCTTAAAGCTCATAGTACTCTTACAGGTTGTTATAATATTTAATGGGGAACAATGTATATAAACTTGGTTGTACTTGTGTTATCTTAATATATAATATAATTAAAGAGTTAATCTTAATCATAAATATAATATTTTTTTTTTAATATACGTGTGTATGTATCAACTATGTATGTATAGTTCAATTCCAAAATCATATATTTACATCTATAAAATCTTATTTAATACAATATGGGTGGATGATATGTGATAATGTACGTGCTTTTAAAATCTTGTAAAGAGTAACACAACATAGATCAAAACTAAGGGGAACATAAGAGACATGTATACAACAATATGCACACAAAGGATCGACAGCACGGAGAAAGAAATTGAAGGCACATTGTTTAAACGTGTAATGAGGTTTTGTGTGTGTCCTTTCGTAGCATATCTTGTCTATTAAATCAAGATCACCTTCTGCAACACTCCAATCCGCTTGGATCCAATTTGTGGGATATATATATATATATATATAGATATATTTATCTGAGTGCCTGTTCTTTCTTGTTCCTGAAAAGCCATCAAGTACATGCCAAATTTTCACATACTTTTCACCCTCTATCCATTGCTTTACACCTCAAGCACACGTAATTAAGCTCAACAACAGAGCCCAGCCACCAACTATTATGTCATGTTGTTCTTAGGTTTTTGCCTTGATTGAACATCTCTTTTTTGGGAACTTATCACACTCCAATCATCGCATGATGATCTTTCTGTGGTTGTTGTCGTCGGAGAAAACGCCAAGAAAACAGGAATATAATAAGCGGTACTAAGTACACGTTACAATGTTTACTTTGATGGAAGAAGATGCCAATGCAAGAGAGTAATTTTCCCTTAAGCATACTTGTTTTGCTTTACTTGGAGATGTTGTTTCATCCTCAGCATTTACTCGAATGGTTGGTGGGCAATTGAAATACACCACCAACCACTGACACAGTAGACGTTGTACACCCGCAAATTAAGTCACCAGTTTTAATTGAGGTTTATATATGCAAATCAAGCAATTTCACCCGCCCCCCAGAATTAGAGTTCGGAAAATGAAAATTTCAACTCAATCAATTGAAAATAAGAAATTATTTGCAAGATCCAACTTAATCAATACTACTTTGGAATTGATAACAATCAAATCTATAGTGTCTCTTATAATTGATTTTCATTGGGATTTGCTATTTTTATTTTGATTCGGAGTTTATAGGTGTTTTGTTATATTCAAAGTTAATGTAATAATTTGATGCATGGCTCTAGTATAAGGAACCAAACATACTTTTTTTTCTGAGACTTTCTTTCTTTCTTTCTTTCTTTTTTTTTTAAAAAAAAATTGTTTTGCCATGCTAAAAAGTTGTATTAGGCCAATGAATCAAGCATCAAACTTAACAAATATACAGTCTTAAGATTCAAAGAGCCTTTATAAGGACTTATAATATTGCCTATAAAAAAAATTATCATAATAATGATAGAAATCAAATTCATAATTTTATAATACACGGATCACTTTCTTAATAAATAATCTTAACAAAGAAATAAAATGATGCATAAATAAAAGCCTAATACTGTGTTTAACCGAACAAAAAACAGAGCCCAATAATAGTTTAGAAGGTCGGTTTACTCATATTTAGGTCTCATGCCAAGTACCTATTGTCTATATATTTAACTGGTAAAGATGTGAGATATATGATTATTTGTAGTGTGTATGATTTTTAAGGAGTACTACTTTATTATGGTTATAATCGCTACGCTTAGATATGCATCTTAATTATTGAGTATCTAAATTTAGGCCTGAGAGTAATTGATATCTCGTCCTATCCAATATTAGTATTATTTAAAAAAAATAGAGATTTCGCTCTGCTATTGGATCGTATGTGAGACTAACCTCCTTCCAAAAATTGTTATAACAAAAAAAAAATCTCTTACTAAATAATAATAATGATATAATCAACCTTGTAACACGAGTTTGATATACTAAAAGGGATTAATTCTTCAATATATAATGAATCAACCTTTGTATTTTTAAGACATATGTGTATATTTAGTATCTACTTGTATTTTAAATATGCAAAAGAAATGATATAATCATCATATTAAAACAGACATACATATAGGATTTTGTCGTGTGAACACAAATATTCGATACCCAGGTACCCAAGAGGAAAGACAGAAAGAGAACATAAACCAAAACTCATAAAAGCGGGGAAAACAGAAAAAATATCAAGAATAATGATTGTGAAGAATACAGAGCATCAATCTCCAAATACAAAAACAAGAGAACAAACCAACAAAAACTCGTAAAAAGAAGATAACGAGAGCACCTAAACCATGAGAATTCTGTCGAACCATATAGTATTATACACATAATAATTGAGATCAAATTTGTGTATAAATTCAATCACCAGCAGCAATATTTCCCTGTGATCAAAGAACGAAGCCCAACTAGTGGGTTGATATTAAAGTTCTACGTCACAGTAGACCCTCTCAAAGCCCTTGGACTGAGAGAAGTGCACCAGAACAGGGGAACAAAAGATTCTCATGGTTCGATCCTCTGATTTCCACAGCCCAACCTTGAACCGTATCCTTGCCTTCATCAACACGTCCAATTCAATATCCCCAGATCGCTTCTCCTGCCTGAGGTCCTTAGGCACGGACCCATATAAGGCCACCGTCTGAGAAGTGAGACTCGTCTGCAAACGAGTCACATTTCTACGCGGTTGGAAAAACGGCTGAACCACATTGATCGCCAGCGTCTGGTCCTCGTACTTGATTGAAATCTCCACGGAATCATAGTAAAACGAGACCCTATGATTGGGGTTGTAAGATCTTAGGGTAAGATCGAAATTGGCGTAGAGGTGATTTGCGTCGGTTAAGTTAAAATTGTGGATTGAAGCATTCTCTACTGTGTAAACCAAGCCTTTGGGTTTGAGAACCAGCCAAGTTATGAGCACGGCAATGCCCAATAGGATTACCAGGGCTAAAATTCCTATGGCGATGCAACGAAGGAGGCTTGAGCGTGTTCGCGAGGGGGGAGGGGGAGTGGCCATTTCTAAGGCTGGTTATTTGAACTCTGTTCCTGGATTGTACTGTAATAATGCAAGAAAGCAAAGCAAGGAATGATATGTTGAAGAAGCAAATGGTGTGCATATATCGTGAGGAACCCGATGTAAGATATCTCTCAGTTGTCACTTGGCAGTCTTTTTTTAATTTTTATTCAACACTTTTTCCCTTTTAGAATTTCGTGTTTGAAACTCAAGAAATCTAAGGGATTAGTCAGGTCCAGAATTGTTCTTTTCTTCAGATTCAAGTATTTGCTTATATTACAGTATCACAAACAACATACATAGCTGTGTTAGGAATAAAGCGATATCATTTATTCAGATGGTGAGGTGTGATGAACTAATATAAACTAATCCAAATGGATGTATCAATGGATGTTACCATAACACCCGCTTTGATGAATTTTGGTTCTTTAGATGAAGAAGGTAATAAACTGCGGAGCTTGAGATTAATTTAACTTTTGGGAGTTGATGAATTAGGGATGGAATATGCTATCATCATGAGGAAGGATCTATTTGATTCCTTGTCGGGGTTATGTATGGATTCTACCTTTGCCTGCAAGGGATTCCAAAATCACCACCACAAGTTGATGCGTTTCTTTGCTTCCCAGATTAAGCACACCATAAGGTATTATAATTATAACCATTGGATGCCATAACATATTAAGCAATCTCTTGCATTCCAAATTGATCAGTTTTGTACATTGATTGAATTTGACAAGGGGTATAACACTTCCAAGTTTTTATGCTTCTTTTTCAACTTTTCATTTTAAAAACACATTATATTATTGGTGCCTGCCTTTCCCCCAAATCCCGCCACTAGTGTCATTGAGAGCACAAATTGTCCGAAATTTTGTTTTTCCTTTGTGGTGCAAGTGATTGAATGCAGAGCCCTATATGTCTTCTACCTCAAGTTCAATTCCTGTGTCAGAAAAATTTAGCTGTAACAGGCTATATTGTTTCATTTAACCGGACTATGGACCGGGGAATGCACCTCCTTTTATTAGTTTTTATTGTTTGCATCTCAATTTCAAATGTTAAGACAATAAAAAACTAACAATGAAAACTGTAGCATCAGATGAGGACTATACACACACACATATTACTGGGTTCAAATTAGGCAAAACATGGTGAAAATGAGTAGGTCATGATCATCCAATCCTACCTGTTATATATAACACATAAAAATTCTGAGCAAGTATGATGAGAACAAAGTATATACCTTTCTAAAGTTCTTGCCACTCCAAAATGACAGAGTCTTGACCTAAAAAGAGCACCCACGCCTCTTTCTTTTACTTACATGGATGGTGACTTACACATGCCAGCCAAGCCTATGGACACTATTCTTAATCACAACGTGGGGTGAAACTTCCGCCGAAACAACCCTTGTTTAAGATTTAACTTAATATTATATTTTGAACAGTTAAAAAGGCATTACTTTAGTTTAGAATTTATGGCAAAAGAAACAGGGCTTTGTACCCAAACCGGCAACCTCTAGTAAGTATGCTCAACGCGCTTCAGATAGCACTATGACTGATTTAGAGTTGAAACCTGATGATGACACGTTCAATTTGAAGGCTTTAGCGCGTGGGGTTGCTAAATTGGAGAGAAGGATTATTTATAAGGCGTGGGTGGGAGGCAAAAGGTTTGGGAAAAGAAGAAATTGAGTACTGAAGTGTGTGGATCAACGAAGGTGGTCGCCGCATATACCTTGCAAGATGCGAGTTTTGCAAACCCTTTGAGAGAAGGAACCGCCCATTGGATACTGAAGCTCCCTCTCCTTTTTAAACACTCTCATGCTTTATGATTTTCTCATCCCCTTCTGGCAAATTCTCACCCATGAGTTTAAGTTTTTCCTCTAGTTGAGCACACCGGCCAGCGACTTCATCCCCGCCTCCCCCACCACCGGAATTTCGATAGGGACAAAACTTGGGTACAGTTTTTGTGTGTTTGCCGGCTGCTTCTCGTCCCCTCGTCATGTTCTTATCGAATAATCACATGGCAGATGCTGAACTTTGCCTTTGTGTTGTCCCTTGACTTTCTGGTGGCTGGGGGATTGGGGTGCTATGGGAGGTGGCTGAAGGAGATCAGATCCGTCGTTTGGAGAAAAATGGGTCATTCATAATCTCTTTTTCTTCCACAGGGCAACTTCAACTCTTTGGCATTATAACTTTATTCTGTTTTTGTTTCAGCTTATCTAGGGTCTTGAATCTTGGTGCTTGACCGAGTTATAAACTAGAATCCGTCTGTGGGTGATTTTGATGTAGTTTAGTTTTCTGGGTGAGCATTATTGTGTCATGTTGGAGAGACCAGAACTATGTAATAACATCATCTCTTATGTATTGGCATCTACATGCATGTTGGAATCATAACAGTAAATTAATTCAGTATTTAAGGAGGATTTCTGCAGATGGGTCTATGCCTCTAACTATATCGTATGGTTATGTTTCTGCTGTGTTTTTAGAGTGGGTTAGTCACTGAGATATATTGAAAAAAATGGATTATCGATTGCTTCTCCAGATTCTCAATGAATAATTGAAATAATGTGTTGTGGAGTGAAGGCTCAATTCAGTTCCCGGAAAAAGAAAAAGGTAAAGCCTTTAACACGTCGAGGCTTTGTCATAAGGAAAACAGAAAAGCCACAATCGTATACAGGTTAAACCTATAGTTCTGAGTGTTCAACTACGCCGCTATAGAAGGCCCTTTTTATGACTTGGGCTCGGAAAATGGCGAGGCAGAATAATAGCACAAACTTCAGTCAGTAAGTTGAATTGTGGGTTTCACAATTTCTCTTGGCTCCTGTAGTGCCATTGAAATAGAACAACGGATAATATATACAGGATTAAAGTTAGTTTTAGATATAAGATTTAAGAAGATTATTATTAAATCTGATATTAAAAATGTAGTGGATATGTTACTGAATTTTACAGGTGACAGATGCAGCTTATTGATATCACATTTACATAGCCTTGTTAAACTATTTTGAGAGCTGAAGATATATTACATATCTAGGGAACAAAATAAACTTATAGATACATTAGCAAATGATATGTTGATTAATACGACAGTGTTATATGATTGTCCTCAACATTTAAGAAATATTGTGGTCAAAGAATATTTGGGATATAATCCCTTCATAGTCTAATAGTTTAATTTAGGTGATCAACCTCTTTTGTATAAAAAAACAGTAGAATTGGGGGAGGGCACTCACAACTAAGGGTGTGTTTGGATTAGCTTCTGAAGAATAGATTTTGGAGATAATAAATTCTGGATAATAGATTTTAGAGAAAATAGATTTTGGGAAGAATAGATTTTGAAAATAGAGATGTTTGGATGATTAATAGTAGAATCACTTTTTATATTAATAAATTACTAAAAAGAGTATGGTTTGATTAAAGTATGAAAGATGAGAGATGATAGAGAATAAATAGGAGAGATGAGAGATGAGAAATAGGAGAGAGGAGAGAGAAGAAATAGGAGAGAGGAGAGTGTAGAGAAGAAATAGGAGAGAGGAGAGTGTAGAGAAGAGAGAGGAAAGATGAGATAGTATGAAGAAGAAAGATAAGAGAGGAGAGAGAAGAGAGATGAGAGATGAGAGAGAGTATAAGAAAAAAGTAGGGGTAAAATAGTAATTGGATAATCTATAAGCTCTTTTACAATTCCAAAATCTATTTTCAGTAGCTTATTCAAAACCATGTTTCAAACCAAGGTTTTGCCCAAAATCAATTCTGGACAAAAATAACTGTTTGGTTCAAATTTTTTCAAACCGAGGTTTTGTTCCAAAATTAATTCTGGATAAAAATTGATATTTGTGTGAAATTTTTTCAAACTGAGATTTTGCCCAAAATTCATTCTCAAACGCTATTCCCAAACATGCACTAAATAAATCATTCTAGTTAACAATTAAAGTAAATTAATAAAAATTAAATAAATTATAATTAAATTTAAACTATTAAATTGAATTATTATTATATATCTCTTAATTAATTTAAATGAATCAATTATTTTTTAAATTAATTATAATCAACTGATTTTTTTATTTTCTAAATTTATCTAAAAATCTAATTAATTTTTATATATTAAAAACTGAAAAAATAGTTCTTCGATCCATCTTATAAAAAAGATAGACCCTCCAATTCTAAATTTTTGATTCCTCCACAAAGCACATAGCCCCACGAAACAATAAACTCAAGGGAAGCAGATTTTGTATCTTTGTTAATAGATATTTTAATGCTTTAGAAGAGAAAGGGAGGTAGATAACCTAACACAGATTTTATATTGTATGGAAGAAATGTAGCAGAAGCCAGAGCGAGAGAGTGGGATGAGAGGGAGGTAGATAACCTAACTTGAACATAAATCTTGCTGGTATGGTCTAATTATCTGAATCTACCGTTTTTAATGATTCATTCTGCGACAGCGAGACCATAAGAGGTATAAAAATACAAAAGAAAAATTTAGAAAAAAAGAGGTAACAGTCACATATCAGCCTATGTGATATATGGATGTATATATAAGGAAGACTAAATAATCTCCTATTTAACATAATTATTATTTTAAATAATATATATATCAAGTATCCTAAATTATTTTATAGTGTGATTTCATCATCTTCAGTATTAAGCTAGATTTTGATATGGTTTTGTACTAATTTGGATTTAGAAAATCCATCTAAGTTTGTGATTATGTATGCGTTTCCATGGTACGGGCCGAGCTGCTCCCAACATCCATGTGGCCCTAACAAAAGTTAATTAG
This sequence comes from Leucaena leucocephala, assembly GCA_037074615.1. NCBI lineage: Eukaryota > Viridiplantae > Streptophyta > Magnoliopsida > Fabales > Fabaceae > Leucaena > Leucaena leucocephala. The sequence goes on along the minus strand of CM073546.1, from coordinate 1,790,255 downwards.
GGGGAGGATCATGCCTCGAATATTATAATATAGGTGAATAATATATAATTAAATGTTAATTATCCATAATACAAGCAAGTTTTCCCCTTCGTCATGCCAAATTTCAGGAAGCAAGGATGGGCCCACAATTTTGAAAAGTTATTTTTAATCCTATTGAATTTGTAAAAAAAAAAGAAGAAGTAAACATTACCAGTGTTACTAGTGCCTAGTGGGAGAGGAACGTGATGCTCTTCACCGGGCATATTTGAAATTTGGAATTGGACGTGGCCATAGATCCATTCAGCTCAATATAAGGCACTGAAATTCCTCTATTACCCCTCTTTTACAATTTTTCTATATGCCCACCCTCCTCCACATTCTTGCCCACCCCGCCGCGCCTATTTCAAATTACTTTCCCCTTTCTCTATGGGAAAAATGACCTTGGTAGACCCCTCCAGGAAGACAAGTACACTTAAAGACCACGTATTCTTGAAATTTACAAGGAATAACCAAATTTTAATAATCAGGTAAACAAACCAAAATACAGTTATCTAGTCATCAACATAGATCACTTTTGAATATAAAGTATTTATTTTTTAGTAAAAAAATAAAATATTTAGTTAAGAATCTTAAAAGATTAATTATGAATTATTTTTAACTGTAAAAACTTTTTAAATCGTGAAAAATTAATTATAAATTTTGAACACTTTATTATAAATTCATTATAAATTATGAATTTAATTCATACACAATTGATCTCATGATTCTAGAAACAGAGTCTCTTGATTTTTAAAATTAAGTTTTAGAAATTCACAACATATTCAAAATTTATAATTGACTTTTTTTCATAAAATAATTTATAATTAACTTAAAACTATTTTTTTTAATTTTTTGGTAGGAACAATTTTTTGATATTTACAATAGGAGCATTTGTGATTTTGATTTACAACGAATATTAAAAAAATTATAAAATTTTCCAGTAAAAAAGTATGATTTTTATAACAAAAAAAAAGAGTTGATATTTTTTTGTAATTTGATAAATTAGTGGTCCTTAAATACAATTAATTATTTCCTCTTTATTATAATTGTTGCTAAAATTATAATTATTTCCTTCTTTAAGCTTACAATTTAAAATTTTTAATTATAAGAAAAACTAATAACAATATAATATTATAAGTGGCACCAAACTTACAACTTCCAATTATAAATAAGTATCAATTATGCTACCTAATAATATTTGAAATCTTTTTTCAATATAATTAAAAGTGATATAATTATTTCTTTTCACATGTAGTCAAGCAATTATATTTATTTTAAAATTTTAAAAATATATTTTGATAAAAAGATAAGTTTATTGTTATATAAGATAAAATGATGCATAAAAAATTATTTAGGAAAGTAATTTTATATTCTGCAAAAAACATTGTATATGTTAATGTTACAAATCATGATTGGGTAAAGATTTGATATTTTATCCTTATCATATCGAGATTAATATAGAAATAAAGCAAGAAAGGCGCAGCGGCAATATCGGCCTAATAAAAAAGTGCAGAGAGTGCAGATACACAAAACACGAGGTTTAAGGCATAAATCGGGAGTAGAGGAAAAGACAACGAGTCACCATCGCAGGGTAATTTCGTCATCCAAGAAAAAAGAAAGAATGAGTTTCTCTTCTATCGCCTTCTCCAAAGAAACCGACCTATTCACCAAATCGCGTCTCCAGCCCAAATCTCTCTAATCTTCCAACTTCTTCCACAAACCCTACCCCCTTTTTGGGACCCCGTTCTCACTCGGTTCTTTTGTTTCAATTCGTGTTTTTTCCTACCAATCTGAGGTGTATGCGATTTGTTTCTGTGATATCGGTTTCAATTCCTACTCCTCTTCAATCGGGGTTCCCGTGATTCAATCAATTCGCGCGGGGCTATGGCGAACGGTAAGGATTCCGACGAGTTCCGGGTGTTATCGAGGGTCCGGACGGGGCTGAAGAGGGAGTTTGCATTCGCCATGAAGGCTCAATCCGAGATCTGTGGATCCCTTGGACGGACCCGTGCCAGCAAAATAAAGAATGGGGTTCAAGATAGTCCCAGCAACAAGAGGTCCAAGAAATCTAGGGATAAGAAAGATGAACATAATAGTGCGAAGCCGTTGCCGGATGATGTTATCGAACCCATTGTTTTGGAAGAGTTCAAGGGAAAGGAGGTAAACGCTATAGAAGATATCGATGATGTTATGAGCGAGGAGGAGGCAAAAAGCGATGTGGTGGATCTATCGGGTGACGACGAACCCAAGAACTTAGTGAGTGAGTCGATGGGCAAGAGGGAACCCATGGATGAGGCCTCAGTGCCCATTTGTGATGTGGAGCCCAAGGGCGATGATGTAGAAACTGTAAGCGACAATGAGCCGAAAAGTATTCCAATGTTAGAATCACAGCAGGAAGCAGCAATGGATGATATAGCGCCACCCACTTGCCAACCCGAGTCCAAGGAACATCAAACAAATGAAGATGATTTACAGAAGTCTTTAACGACTGAGAACTTGAGCGGGGGAGAGACATGTTCTCCAGAGGAAAAGGGTTTTATTGTGACTACCCCTGTTTCGCTTAATGGTGACAATAAGGTGAAGGCAATGATAGGGGGGCCACCGAGGCGGTTTACGCGGTCGGCTCTGAAACAACAGCAAGATGATTCGAAGCTCTCAAATTATGGGAAAGAAGCTTGTGATAGAGCCATTGGATTTGTTGATGTTAAGAGGGAAAGTGAGGATGCTTCATTGATCGCTACGCCAACTCAAACAAAAGTGTCAAAGAATAGTGCCTCGAAAAAGTTCCCAACTAAGCTAAAGGACCTTCTAGCCACGGGGATTCTTGAAGGACTACCTGTCAATTATGTTCGGGGAGGGAAGGTATGATCTTATCTCACTATTATAGTTCTGATTATTGTGATTGGGGTTGTTATTTCAGGTATAAGTGTAATGCATATGGGAAATTTGTAGGCACGAAGGGCTGGAGAATCAGGGCTCCGAGGAGAGATTAGGCGCTCAGGGATTTTGTGCTATTGCGAAGTTTGTAACGGGGTTGAGGTATATGACGGAAGATATGCTTGATAATAAAATTCCCTCGATATTCATTGGTTAACTTTGTGATTTTTCTTTTTGGTTTTTGCCGAAAGTAGGTTGTATCACCCACCGTGTTTGAGCTGCATGCTGGTAGTTCAAACAAACGACCTCCAGAGTACATATACCTGGAGAATGGGAATACGCTCCGTGATGTCATGAATACATGTTCGAGCATTGCAATAGATGCTTTGGAGGAAGCAGTACAGAAAATCCTTGGGGACTTCACCTTTAAGAAATCTGCCATCTGTTTGAATTGCAGAGGTTTGAAATCCTTACTTGATTTCTCTTTCTCCATATGCTTGCATGTTCCCAATAAACTTAAAAGGTGATGGTGTTGCATTGTAGTGGCCATATCTCAAGCTGGCAAGGGATGGTCAAGACTACTCTGCGATACTTGCGTGGTTTTAGAAGAGTCTCAACCTACCCCTATTCAAATAGCTGAGGCTAGCAATTCCTGTTCGTCACCTGCAGTTACTCTCAGGTGTCTTTTCGTTTGTTTTGTTAAATAAAATCAGCTTGTATGCATCTCATAAAGGATCATAGTACATTGGGAGAGTACCAGAGAAGCATGTGCCTCATTTATTACTTAGTTAATTTGTTTACATATTTGTTGGATTTTGAGTCTCGAGTGTTCATTCTGTGAAGACCGAATATTTTTCTATAAAAGCTATTGAATGCAAAGCATTTAGTATTGTGTCCATGTTTTGTGAGTCCGATTTTCTCCTATGTTTCTCATTTTAGAAAATGAAGCTTAGGACCGTACTAGGGGTTTTGGTCACTTTGTTTGATATATCTTTTGGTTCTTCCAGTAGACATTTTTGCGTGCACCAAACTACGAATTGACCTATTACATGGCTGTATTTAAATACATGTATGTTAGATTTTATGTGATGTTTATATTATTAAAGCTGGCTGAGATCAAAGCAAACTGGTACAGTTGTCATTTTTATAACGTCCAGATATTCCAACAATCCCAGGTCTCCAGAACCAGTTGTTGTTCCATCGACATTAAACAGTGGGATGAAGCACACAGCTTCTAGTGGCAAGAGTCAAGGAAGAATAACTAAAAAGTAAGTATGGGCTAACATATCTAAGAATATATTTTTGAGAGGGGTATGTTTAAGTCTTAATGGAGTTTTGATCTTTGATCTTTGCTCTTTCTTTGTTTTTGCGTTTGTATAGGGATCTGCGGTTGCATAAATTGGTCTTTGAGGAAGATGTGTTGCCAGATGGAACTGAAGTTGCCTACTATGCTCGCGGACAGGTTACTTTTATTGACATTGGTTATGCTTTGACTACGTTTATCATTTGAAATTTTTCTGACTGGTCTGAATGTTTTTGCACAGAAACTTTTGGTGGGCTACAAAAAAGGGTTTGGAATTGTTTGTAGCTGCTGTGACTCTGAGGTAGTTTTTCTTTTGATGTATTATATCTTCTGTGTTGTTGGTCATTGGTTTGAGCTATATCTTAAACTCTGCCTGTTTCAATGAGCAGGTAAGCCCCTCACAATTTGAAGCTCATGCTGGTTGGGCATCGCGACGCAAGCCGTGAGTTTTTCTTTGTGACCTGTTATCTGTTGCCTTGTGTTTTTGGAAATTAATTTCATTTTCATATAACATGTTATCTGTATTGCAGTTATCTGCACATATACACATCCAACGGTGTCTCTCTCCATGAACTGTCCATTTCTCTATCAAAAGGTCGGAGGTTTTCTACCAATGAAAATGATGATCTCTGCAGCATCTGCTCTGATGGAGGGAGTCTTTTGTGTTGTGATGGATGCCCAAGGGCTTTTCACATAGGTGAAGTCAATTTTTGGACTGAATGTTTTGTACCTTTGTTTTATGTGCTTTCCTTTCCTGCTACTTTAACTTGGAGTTGGTCTTGTTTTTGGTCATCCTCAATGGTGTATGTTTAATGCTTTAGTTTGAATGAGTACCATATTCACAGTTTTTATTTTCTTGGTCTAAATGACAGACTGTGTTCCTCTGCCAAGCATTCCAACTGGCACTTGGTATTGTAAATATTGCCAAAACCTGTTCCAGAAAGACAAATATGTGGGGCATAACATGAATGCATTGGCAGCAGGAAGGATTGCAGGGGTTGATCCTTTAGAACAGATAAACAAACGATGCATTCGTATTGTCAAGACTGTAGAGGTTGACCATGGTGGATGTGCATTATGCAGGTGATCCCTTGCATTCTTGGAGTACCTCCATATTCAAACTAAATTTTTTTGTAATCTTTACTTCCCTTGGAACCCATTGTTGTGATGAACAATAAAAATCTTTGAACGCGAGACTCCAGTTCACTAAAAATGTTTTCTTCCCTTGGAGTGCCTCAATACGACACCACTGTTGCTATGCCTTAAATATTTCTGTTTCACAAAAAATGTAACTTCTCTTTATCTTCATGTTTGACACAAGTCTCCAGTTGGTGGAAACTATTATAAACTTCTGATATTCTCCTGATGTCATGTTCACAGAAGCCATGATTTCAGCAAAAGCTTTGGTCCTCGAACAGTGATTATTTGTGATCAGGTATTGCTTTTGTGTGTAATAGCTCGCCTGGTTTTGGTAAACGTTTGTTTTAATTTATATGCCACTACTCTATTCAAGTACTGATTTGCATGTTGCAGTGTGAAAGGGAATATCACGTAGGCTGTTTGAAGGAGCATAACATGCAGAACTTAGAGGTGCGAGAAATTTTGTTTTAAAAATTTCAGTGTTAGCCACTGATACATGGGAGTTTGGGGTAAAAGGGGTAGTTTGGGTAATTAGTATAATAGGTCTATAAATAGGGACACTGGATGTATTGGGTGTTGAAGTGATTACGTATTTTACCGTTTTATCTCTTTGCTTTTTACCTTTATCAGCCACGGTTGAAGTTTTGCCATGTGGTTTTAACGGAGGTTATTTTGCCAGGAATTGCCTGAAGGAAATTGGTTCTGCTGCACTGATTGCTGTCAGATTCATTCTGCTCTGCTTAATTTGGTCACCTGTGGGGCAGAGAATCTTCCTGATTCTCTATTAAGTATGATTCGAAAGAAGCATGAAGAAAAGGGTGTGGAAAATGGGGCTGGTCTAGATATAAAATGGAGAATCTTAAATTGGAAACTTGCTGCTTCGGATGAAACTAGGCAACTGCTTTCGAAGGCCGTAGCAATCTTCCATGTGAGTATTTGTGTTGCTTTAGGGGTTGATGTAATCTTCTCTTTCCATCATTCACCACTTACTGTAAGGATGCTGCGGTCCTGCTAAGCTGATTGTACGTAAACATTAAAATTATATTTTGTTGTTTTGTAGGAGCGGTTTGATCCAATAGTTGATTCAACTTCCGGCCGTGATTTCATTCCAACAATGCTTTATGGGTAAGCAAGATTTTCTTCTCCGTTTTGATTAAGAATACAAGATTTGTGAATGATTGTTTCTGTTTCTGTCGAACTTTTACAGAAGGAACATCAGGGGTCAAGATTTTGGTGGGATGTATTGTGCAGTGCTAACAGTGAAGTAAGTACGCAGATGGAATATTTTCTTGCTGACCGAGTACGTTTTCATTTGAAGGGATGCCTGATTCTGCTGTTTAAATTGTGTCTTTGCAGTCAAGTGGTTGTTTCTGCAGGCATATTTCGTATATTTGGGGCAGAAGTGGCAGAGCTTCCCTTGGTGGCAACCATTGCAGATTGCCAAGGACAGGTGGTTTCACTTGAGCAATGAAATATTCTACTTGTTAGTTCTGAGTTTGGGGAAATAGTACAAGTTACAGAACATTCAATTGATGACCTAACGCATATTCTGACTATGGATATTATTCGTTATTTTTGTAGGGTTACTTCCAGTCCTTGTTTTCTTGCATAGAAAGGCTGCTTGGATCTTTAAATGTGAAACAATTCGTCCTACCGGCCGCTGAAGAGGCGGAATCAATATGGACTAGTAAATTTGGCTTTACGAAGTTAGCACAAGATGAGGTAACGTGTACTCTCTGTGCTTTTGACTTGGTTTCTTGAGATTCGTTAGTTATTAGACTGAGGAATGTATAATGTTTTGTGCAGGTAAACAATTACAAGAGATATTATCACATGATGATATTTCAAGGGACCCCCGTGCTGAGGAAGGCAGTTCCTGCACCACCCGATTTGTGCGTCAATGCGGTGTAAATGAGGACAATTTTGTGTGGGTCCCTTTATAGCACAGTCCTAGATCTTTTTTTTTTCTTCCCGATTTTAGCGTATGTACAGGGAATTTGTCCCTTTTTGGGTGTACAGTTGAACAGGCAAATACACCTCTAGCTGTAATGATATTTTTTGTAGCACAGAAATGGAGGGTAGAAATTGGGAGATAGAGAAGCTAGTATAACGCAACTTAAACTCAAAAAAACTAATGTTAAAAATATTTTATCGTTGATATTTTTATTTATTTGGATGGATGGAAGGATGTGTACATAGTTTTTTTCTTTTTTATTAAAGGACTTGTCCCTCCCATTTATTTTTACCCAGACTTTACGTGAGACACGTTCAGTGAAAATTACTTAGAGATAATTAATATACAAAAGTTGTCATTTTTATGATTTGGAAAGATATAATTTGAGACAATATTTAAATATATTTTATAAATAGAAACGTACTATACCCAAAAAAAAACAGCCTCTTGCAAAAAGCAATGGGTATCATTTAATGTATTTCAATGTACAAGCGCATACATTAATGTTCAGAAAACTGAAAGTTAATTCATTCAAGTATTTAACATAAAAGTAAAATGTACTGATACAAATCACATTCAAAAATTTGTCCCGCGTAATGCATCCCCATTTTTTAAATTTGGATATAACGTTTTGTACTTGGCACGATGGACTCTGTCCTCCCCCCCCCCCCCCCCCCCGGGTCTGAATCACTTCCTTCATGGCCGTTAATTAATTGTAATGTTCGCCAAGTAGTAATATAATAAATTTAATTTAATAAGAAATCTTTTTCCTTGCGAATTTACAATCTGACCCCTCTATCACTATCCTCCGTGGGTTGCCCTTTTTCTTCTCAACTTCTCCGCGCATTCCTACTTCCGGCTACGGTTCTCTGGTCAAGTGGAGCCCGGAGACGCTGCTACTCTTTGACCCCCTCCTTGCCTCTCGCTGCTTTCTCCGATTCTCTCCTTCTGGTAGTTTGTCACATTCCATTTTCTTTCGTGTCAATATCAGTTTTTCCGAGAATTTTCTCTCAAGAGTTTTCTATCTGCGCAGGTTAAAGTACGAATTGACAAACCCTAGAGTGAGAAATGGGTCAGATCCAATACTCTGAGAAGTATTTCGATGATACTTATGAGTATAGGTAACCACATTTAACTACTTTCGTATTATCATTTACTTAGCATGGTCAGGCGTAAATTTCATCGTCGTGACTCTTAATTGATTGTTCAGGCATGTGGTTCTCCCTCAAGAAGTGGCTAAACTTCTTCCCAAGAACCGTCTCCTTTCTGAAGTATGTGAATAGTGTTCTCTCATTGATTTGCTTGTTTTATGATTTGCCTTGGAACCTTGATATTGTTATTGCATATACTACATCATTCAGATTCACAGCTAGCATTGCGTAGTCTAGATTGATAAATTCTTGCAACTCAATTTTGGTTGACGACTTTATAGAATCTGAAGAGAATTATATGTTAGCCATTATTCACGCTGGAGATTAAGATCTTGCGTCAACTTTCAAAAGTGATAATTGGTGGGCTTTTCATCGATCTAGATCCACTGAGTGAATGTACATAGTATATTCCGTAAGTTATAGGGAGGGAAGAGAGGATAAGGACGGTGATTAGATGTGGATCCTCTCTTTTTCTTTCTCTGAATGTATAAATATACGAATGCACAGGACTTAGTTTAGCATTTATCCTGTAGGTCACTGGGATGGATTGACTAAGACAGTGACAGACCTCCCGTTAGGCTATTTATTTTCATGATAAAGCAAAAAGTGCGTTTTAATGATTTACATAATTTAATCAATTGATGTCTCTAGGGCTATTCACATAATCTTCTCTAATTTATCTTTGTATTAGTTAACACGTACTATGGATATTGGGCAATTTGTTCTTTGATTCTGTTTTATTTTTTCATGTTAACTGCTCAAGCATACTTCAGTACGCGATATTGGGGTTTCTATTGTATGTTGTCTGATTTCTGCTATTATTCTTTTTAACTGGCTTCCATCTACTAACTTGCACAATTTGTGAAACTTGGAACGTTATATTTGTTTTCTGGTATAGAATGAGTGGCGTGCAATTGGAGTTCAGCAGAGCCGCGGTTGGGTTCATTATGCAATTCATCGTCCTGAGCCACACATAATGCTCTTCAGGAGGCCGCGGAACTATCAGCAGCAGATGGAAAACCAGGCTCAGCAAAATATGCTTGCCAAGTGATTAACCTTCGGTCAAGACCTGAAAGAAGATCTCAATATCTGGGTTTTGGAGTCTGCTCGAACATATGTGCTGTGAAACCTAGCACAATGGTGGACCTCTGTAATAGTTGAGATAGGTTTCAATTATCGTTCGAACTGTGTTCTAAAGACATGAGTTTTCTGAGACATGTTATGTGAACCCTTGGTGTAGTAATCTAGTGTGTTCAATGGGTTTCATGCTGCACAGTTACTTGTTTCAAACATTTTGCAGTTGCTCGTTAGGCAACGTGATTCTGATTTTGTTTTCTCCTATTATGTTATCCTCTTGGCCCCTGTTTCTCCACAAACTCCAGTTTGTGTGTTTTTGGGAAGACACACAAAAATAAGATTTTAAAAATATTTTTAGTCTAAATTTTTATTTTATAAAATTTTAAAAGAAATAACTATATTTATTTTAAAATATTTTTTAATTAAATTATAGTGTAAAATTAAAATTTTAGATAAATTATTAAAATTAACTTTTAAAATATAAAAGAATCTATAAATTATTTTATTTTTATATCTTCTTTTCTATTTTTTTTCACTTTTTCTTTTCTTTTATTTTTCTTTTCTATCATTTTTTCTTTTTATTTTTAATAAAATCATACTTTTTATTAATTTTTTAATTATAATTTTTTTAATAATAATTATTTAAATATTTATTTATTTAGAATTATTTTTTATAAATTTTAATTATAATTTTTTTTCAAACTCTTTTCCATAGATTGGTATATTATTTTTTTAGTGGCCTACTTAATTTATTAAAATTTTGATTTGATTATATCTAAATTTAATCTATATTACATATTTAATTACGGGTGAATGAGTCTTTTAATATTTTTTTTATATATATATTAAAACTCAGACTCGCTGAGCAGCTCGCGATCTTTGTAAGAAATTGAATTCTCTACTCTCTAGGGTAACAATGAAATCATATCAGTGAACAGATATTCTAGTCAAAGCTCTCCGTAATTCACCCAGCCCTTCTCACTTCTGGTTCATCAAGATAGGCTGGATAGCGACACATCTCCATTTCTTCCATTCGCTGCCCAGAAAACTACAGCTTCAAGCCTACGTACGCTGGTTTGTTTTAGACAAGTAATGGAAAATACTCTGCCTTCTACCTAAACCTCCTATAAACGTGAATGCAATTAATTTTTACCATTTTGTTTGTTTTCATTTCTTTAATTTACTTTAAAGGCCGGAGTGATCTGATAGGTCTATGCACTCATTAAACACGATTAAACTTCGCCTCAGCTTTCCCGTAAACGCAATTTAAGTTCATGGTGCCACGTGCTGATGATTGTGGTATATGATTCCTTAACAAGGATCAGTATTTTAACTGCATACAATTGCAAAATTTCAAGTCCGAAACAAAAACCAACAGGCCGTTCATCAACTACTCATTATTTGCAAATCGAAATTGATGACCCAGTTGCTTAGAAAGGTAAAATGACCGAGACTAACAGGCAACATTGAAAAATGAAAATGACAGAACTAACACCTTAGATATTCATTTGCATGAAGGAGAGGGAAGTTACATAGCCTAGCATGTCCATACTTTACAAGTGTAGTTAAACATTAGATTCGTACTTCTGATACCAAAAAACCCTAACAAGCAAATGCATAACAGGGAAAAGCCTAAGAACTCGTGAACTTGGTAACAGCCTTAGTGCCCTCAGAAACAGCATGCTTCGCCAGCTCTCCGGGAAGAACCAATCTTACTGCGGTCTGGATCTCCCTGGAAGTGATGGTCGGCTTCTTGTTGTAGCGCGCTAGGCGAGAAGACTCCTGAGCTAACTTCTCAAATATGTCGTTAATGAAGCTGTTCATTATTCCCATGGCCTTGCTCGAGATCCCTATGTCAGGGTGAACCTGCTTCAACACCTTGAAGATGTAAATCTTGTAAGTCTCCACGCTCTTCTTCGACTTCTTCTTTTTCTTATCAGAACCACCTTCCTTCGCTATCTTCTTCTCCGCTCTGGGTTTCTTCTCTGCAGCCGCCGGTGACTTGTCAGCGGTCCTCTTCTCCTCCGCTGGCTTCTTCTCTGCTGGCTTCTTCTCTGCCTTAGCCATTGTCAGAAAGCTGATTTTCAAAAACAGAGATTACCAATGCGAGAAACGGAGTGTGATCTGATGAAAGGGGAGGAATGGTTATGCATACATCTGGTATATGGCCCAAGAGATTTGATTGGCTGGGTGGGATGGGTTCGGATTGATGACGTGGAGGGTTAGATTTTCGATTTCTTAAGCCGACGGATTGGATTCATTTGTCATTTTTTGTGAATCTCTTTTCTATTTGGCGGGGTGGGATTTAGGCGGGATCCGGAAATGTTTGAAAAAAGCGCAGTAAGTCGAAAGGAGTTTGAAAGATTTGATCATAAGCGTGCGCTTAAATAAAGTCTACGATGGGTCTTAATATTTATGATTTATTAATAATGTGATTTTCTGTCTATTTTATATTATAGTCTCTATTTTAAAATAATTTTTGCATTGAAGTCCTTCGAATTAATAAAAATAATTTAATAATTTATATTATCTTACAATTATATATTTCAGCTCTTGACAGGTCATTAATACGGCAATGTGTGTCATTTTGAAATTAAGTTGCTATAGATTAACCAATGAAATGGCTATGGGCATGTGCGCTGGAACCTTTTGTTGTCATGAACTCTTGGTCATGGTTGCTTGTCGCCAACCCGCCGTCTGGATGGATACGTGTCTCTGTTTGAAAATACAATTTTATTCCGTGATTCTCTTCAATTAGTTATTGGTTCATTTACTAATGAGAACCCCATTCATGTCTAGTTTCAGTCATTGTTGGTACTGTCTCTTAAATGGTGTAGTTGTGTTTAACAGGGGATTCTTGTTTGTTCTTGAATGGGAGTAGCTATCAATTAGACGCCCTTCTTGATTTTTGCAGCCGAGATCAAGACACATGAGGGCAGAATTCAACTCGATTCAAGCTTCATTATTTCCTCAAGTTCTCCAAAAACGTTGGGCAATAAGTCGTGTCGATTTTATTTTCTCCACTTTCAAATTGGCTCTTAGCTTCATCAAGTCTGCATTTAAAACCTCATTGGCGAGGTCTAATCTCTTCTTCTTCCTATACAGTGGGAGATCTCAGAGCGAACAATACTTAGGCCTTGCCAATCTTATGTAATGTGTGATTTGAATTAGGTCCAAGTCACTGATTTGGTATAAACTCTTTTATTTTATTTCTGTTAACTCTCATCAAGAATTGTTTCAAGCATCGACAAAACCACAAGCACCCCTTATTTCAAAGAGGGGAGGACAAACTATTCACGTTTTATTTGATAGTTAGATACAAATGGAAAGAAGGTAAACAGTAATAATTCTAAGGAGTCCTCTAAGGAAAAACAGATGCTTTACACGTTACCCAAACAGAAGTATCAACATAATTTGATAAGAGTCATTTAGCGTGAGTGCTACATGAAGAAGGTGGGCAAGATGAGGGAACATAAAGACTTAAAGATATAGAAGACCGTAGTATGGATGATTTGATAGATTTAGATTATTGTGGTGAGTTTGTACATTGAAGGGTTTCATAGTAAAGTTAGGTTTATAAGCCCAAAGTACTCACCCTCTCAATAGATTAGCCCTTTAAAATTAGATTTCTTTTTTAACATTATTGATTTTTTGTTTTATATAAGAATTTTTAAAAATTAGTTGAACTTACTTACGATTCAAAAATAGGTTAAAATTTCCCTTTCTCTTAGGCAATACCAATATCAGACAAGGAGAGCTATCTATTAGCCCTAGAAATAAACCTAAACACTCAATAATTAAAGTATTTTTCAAACGTCGCGACTAGAATTATAATAAAGAGATATTTTTTAAAAATTGAATACATTTTAAATAATCATATTTTTTTATCTTTTTATCTATTGAACCCATGGACCATAGGTTAACATCATTGAATGTGAACTCAATTATTATGTTTAAAAGAAAAGAAGGCTAAAATTGAAGGCCACGTAAACTCGCTGAGTTTGTTTTTGCTTCTCCGAGAGGCCGAATTAGCCCAATCAGCTAGCTAGGAAGCAAATACTGTGAAATGTAGTAGGCATGAAGGAGGGAACCGATTGGCGGAATGGGAAATTATGTGTTGTAATGTGTTTTTTTTTTTGGGTACAGATATGTGTTGTAAGTAGAAAAGGCGGCCTATGGCTACTCGTGATTGGGCCTCCAAACAGCAGGATGGGCCCACTCCGAACCAACTTATCCATGGGTCTCGTCCCTTTCACCAATCACCATCCCCCACAACCTCCACATTTCCACCCTCCCTCCCTCCCTCCCACTCTCTCTCAGTTCAGTAGCAACAGTTCTTAAGCTTATCAATTCATCATGAAATACACGTCACCTCCCCATTTAACTTGGTCTCCCATATTTAGTTTGTTGGGTTTGAGGATAATAATAATAATGATGAGGAGTAAAAGGAGAGGTTACAGGAGAAGGGGGGGAAGGCCTCCAAAAGAGGACATGTATTTGTTAATGGGAATGCATTGCGCAATCCTGCGGCTCACGCAATGCCTACGTGTCCCCATGCTTCGCTTGCCACCCACTCCCCCATAACATCCACTTAACTAACTTACCTTTCTACCCTACTCCTCTCACTCCACTCCATCCACCTAATTACAATTATACCCCCATCTCCTTATTATCCACTGCAGGAGATAAATAGCCCCAGCCATAGAATGGATTTGGAAAGAGTAAGGGATGTGGGGGGTATTGCATTTATGAATCCAGTTTGCTCATGTTTTATTCTCCCTTGTCATCCATTCAATGGAACAGAGGGTGTGTGAGTGAGAGAGCGACATCTGTTCCCATTATTCCATATATATATTAAATAAAACCAAGATCACACAAAGGGAACCTAAGCACCACTTCTGCTTCTGCCTGTGGCTGTGGATGCGCCATACCCTGCCTATGCTATGCCATGTCCCTCTCTGTTATTTCTTTTTTTAAAAAACAAACAATTATATTTATCTCTTTCTTCTCGGGGAAAAAAAATTGGTTACGAATGAAGAATATTGCAACTTTGCGACGACACCGTAAAAAAAGAAAAAGAAGCAAATCACTCCCTTTTCGTGAATCAAAGGCAACCCCGACAACAACACTAACCAACTTACTTACTCAAAGTACTCTAACTCCAACACAACACACTGTGTCACCGTCTATTAAATATGAACTGAATGAATGAATGAATAGTCCAAAGAATCCATAATTGTCGATGCTAATTCATAATCCTCAAGTAAAAAACAAACTCTCTATTTCATAATTCACACGGATCATTCGCCCCCCCCCACGTCTTCCCAGCGAAAACAAAAAAACAACTTTTTCCTTCTCTCTTATTCAATAATGGCAGTCCACCAGAGCCGCAGCAGACAGCACCAGAGATTTCGGCGCGGCTGTGAACTGAAACTTGGACTCCCGGAGATCGTCCTCCGGCGCCGGCAAATTAAGATCCAATTCGAGAACATTCCTGGGCTTCACTTCCAAGGCGGCGGCGTTGGCCGATGCTCTGTGCCTCCTCATGTGGCCACCCAATGCTTGCCCGGACGTAAACTCCGACCCACATATCGAACACTCGTGGATCTTTGCCTTGTTGCCATGGAATGCCTTGTTGCTCGCTAATTGAAGGGAAATATGAGAGGTGCTCTTGAACCGATCTTCCCCTGCTCCTTCAAACTCAAAACTCGCACCTTGTGCGGCGGAGGCGAGTGGTTGTGGGGGCTCAACCTTAGGTTTCTTGTGGCTTGCTCTGTGTCCGCCCAACGCTTGAAAGGAAGGGAACGATTTGTTACAAGTTTTGCACTCGTAAACATAGAAGCCACTGATATTCTTGGTGGTGGGAGGCTCCTTATGAGGAGCATCACCACTCTGGGCCAAGAGAATCAAGCAATTAGCCATGTCTTCTTCTTCATCCTCGGCGCCGTCAAGAGTGGTGGAGGCGGAGGAATTAAAGGAGGCGTAATCATTGGCAGAAGAGGAGGAGGAGGTGGAGTGAGTGAGAGAGGCGGAGATGGGCCTGTGGCGTTTGGTGCGTTTGCCTTTGGCGACGTTAAGAGAGGCGGCGGATGACCCCACAAGCTGGTCTGCGGTATCCATGTCCATTTCTGGCGCCAGAACCAGAAGAGGAAAAGACGAGAACTTTGAGAAAGAGAGAATACCAGAAGAGGATGGTTTAAAGGGAGAGTGAGGGGTTCACGTATATATAGAGAGAGAGAGACATGGTGGTGAGTGAAATGGGAACAAAGGCCCAATGGAGTGGGCTAAATGGGTTTGTTATTTGTTTGGGATGAGAGAGAGAGAGAGAGAGAGTCTTGTGCTGACCCTGAAACAGCCTGCCAGTGCCACCCCAAAATCTCCCTTGCGTTTCCAAACTTGAATGTGTGCCACTACGTCTTTCTAACCAAATAAAAAACACTACGAGCCTACGTACCTTCATTTCTCACGCGCTTTCCATCCACGCTTCACTTCTCGCCACACGTCTTTCCATGGGATATTGTCTGTATTCATTCCATGTACTTAACTATAATCTTTATGTGTATTTATTCAACCAAGTTGTACATGAGTTTTCTATAATAATGTATACTTGTATAACTAGACGATAAGTATTAATTGTATTGCTAGCCTATGCGTAAAGAAGCTTAAGGGGCATGAAAAATATAAATTTTATATCATATATATATGCGTTGATATTGATTTAGACGCGCTGAGATATATATAGATATTAAAATGAAATAAAAAAGATAGGGGTCACTAAAAAAGAATGATTATAAGGGGAGAACGTCGCGATTAGAGGCAATAATCGTAAGGTGGGTAGGCATATTATATATCATGGATCTATTGCAGCGTTTATGAAGGAATTAATAAATTATTATTTTGCAGGTGTCAAGTAAATGCCAAAGCACAAAAGGACCTGGCGAGTGTGGGAGATGTGTCAATGATTAAAGCGAAATTAGGTTAAGTTAGCTCCAAAGATGAAGAAGATGATCATTAGTTAGTGTAAGATGTACGTGTGACAAGCATGTGTGGAAGAGAGTGAGGAAGTGATATTTAAAGTGGAGGAAAAAGTGAAAGTTCAAGAAAATGGGCTGATGTTAACCTTACGTTGTGAGTGTTTCTTTTCCCCCCTTTTATTAAGTCTAAGTATATCCAATTAAGTAATCTTATTCAAAAAAAAATGTTAAATATTAAATGCAAGTATTTTTTAGCAGGAATTCAAACATTAATTTACCATATTATATTGTGAATAACTAACTCATTCTATTAGACTTAATCCTACTAATTCATGTACAATTAGCACGTTATAAGCTGATGGAGTATCATTAGCTCAATGAGGCAAAGTGGCACATTTGGCACGTCCCATTATAAAGCATAGTGGCCCTGCACGTTACAAGCATGTCCCTCTTCTCTCACCAATCACACTCCCGTTTTTCTCAGTCCTCATTTTATTAATTCCATATTGGATGATAAGGGATTCTACTTGAGATTATTTAGTTCCCTCTTACTTAAAATTTCTTCTTCATTTTCAAAGTAGAGTTATAGGTCGAGGAGGTTGCAGCTCACCTGTCACAATAATAATCGTTTGATCATATATGAATGTGGATGAGAAGAATTAATGAATTAACCTTTGCTTCATAATAATAATATAATCAAATTTTTAGAAGATGGCTAAACTCATATTTGAAGCATGCATGATAGTTCCAAAACTCACCCGCCCAATACCCCCAGACTAAACCAGTAGTATTTAATGGAAGGGAACAAACCGCATGATGTCAAAGTTTAACGTACGTCGTAGATCTAATCCCAACCTGATTACAACCAAACAGCAAGAAAAATGGTAGTTAAGATAGATGGCTTGTATATAAACGGGTAAATATTAAATGTTAGTTAGCGAAAGAGTATGGAGAATCATTGACTTCATGGAGCATCTGCATCAAGGCATGGTCCACCGGTGGGTAAGCCATTTGAGTTAGCCCTTAATCCGTATTATACTACACCAACCTCAGACAATTTCTCACCCATCCATTGGTAGATCCACCTACAACTCTACTTCTCTAATAACTTCACATCTCTAATTATATTAATTACTGGACAAGAGGAATATATTTGGGAGTTGCTACTGATAACTAGCTAATGTTTTAGTGTGATGATGAAGACCCGTTCGTCTCCCTCCAACGCCATATCTTTTCATCTGGTGAGAGGATCTTTTGGGTAAGCTTGGATCTAAAGTATAGGTTATTGCATTGTGTGGTTCATGTACCACGCGTTGTTGACCCAATTTTTTTTTATATGAATTCCGTAGCTCATTCACTGTGACTAGTCATTCATTTATTCCCAATTAAACACACCATTTATCCACGTACATTACTTAATTATTATTTACTCTAATTGATTCATTGAATTGAGTTTCAAGATTCTTTCATGATTCCTATCTAATTTACAACTTATTAGGTTCATATATTGATCTCACAGCCGTCGGTTGATTCAGGTTGTGCTTGCAATCGGATTTGATTGTTTAAATGATGAATACTCGTGGAGGATCCAAAAGATTTGACGTCTTAATTAGGCATAAAGTAATTAATGGAATAACAAAAGAGGAAGGAGGGGCAAATTAAATTGGGCAGGGGACTAATATTGGGTTAAGTTGGGGAGGGACAATGATTAGGAGTGCTTAATCTAAAATCTAAATTATAATTAACTGACTTAATTTGTAGTGAGCAGCCTTAAGTTCATGCTACCTAATATTTATTGATCTGTCATTAGTTGAAGAACCAAAAACGTAAAATCGACCCTTTTTTTATTTTAATCCACAATTAGTTCCAGCCTATCACCTTCACCCATCAAAATTAATTACAAGAAAATCATTATTCCCTGCTCTTCCTTTCCTTTTAAAAAGTTGAGTAGGGCATGCAAACTTATGGTTATTAAGTTATATAATAAATAAGATTGCTTGAAATAAGCAAACGACATTGCAGCTTGTCGGATTAGCAGAATAGGGACGATCGAGGCTGCTTAACTTAATTTGATGGAAAGCAATTTAGTGGACGTACCATTGGATTCAGGATAAGCCCATGTATTTTCAAATTAAAACGACGTCGTACATGTACGTATACCAATTAATTAATTCATGCCCGGAGAATCGGAGCAAGAGTGAGAGAGGGATTCGATGTACAGTAGCGGAGTTGCGTGGGGAGCACTAATCCAAATCTTAGCTTTCACATTAAAATCAGATGCTTCAGATTAAATGCTATCTTATCTTTACTTTTAATAGCTTCTATTCTTAATCACTACAAAATGTAAAATAAGAATATCTTTTTTTTTAAAAAAAAAAAACGATTTTTCATTTAAGAATTATTAATTGAAAATTTTAAATCTAAATTATTAAAATTATATTTCAATAGTTTAGATCTCACTATGATAATGAATTCAGAAGACGAACGTGATGGGAAAAAGGAGGGTGGGAGAGTGTTGGCATAGCAAATTGAATGTGGTAAGGTGTATGTGTTGTATGAGTCACGTAACGCACCCAGGAATTGGATGCGCCCTCCCATTTTTATTACTTTATTAAAGATCCCAAAACGGTCCATTTCCCCCACTTCCTTTTCTAATTTAATTTTGGTAGCTTCCTTAAATATATATATATATATATATATAATAGGATTATATTTATATATAGCAAGCATCATCAGAAATTAAACTACTTAATACCTCCTCTTGATTCCCCATTTTTGTACTCATTTTGGTATGAGCCTTCACGATTCAGGGCATCCTCCTCCTGCCATCGTATTATTATTACTTATTCACACACGCAACTCAATAATTGTACATATAGCTCCATCAACAAACCAACTATATGATTTATTTTTATTTATTTATTGATCCCCCCAAAAGACAAACAAAAAAAAAAAGAAAAAAAAGGAAAAGAAAACGGGAGTCAGGATCCCAGCTTTGTGTGTCAATTAAGTATAATTGATTCAACATGGAGGGTGAGACTAGAGTACCCTTTAGCTAGCAACCAAATGCAGACGCAACAGAAATCTGTCCATAAACCAAATACAAAAAAAAAAAAAAAAGAGGGAAAAAATGAATCAAGTTAAATGGTCAAAAGTTGATAATATTTCTGGTATCATGCATATATGGTACTGTTGGATCCATCTTCTTACCTAACGAATGACATGACGATGGGGGACTGCTGAATTGTCAAAGCCTCACAGCGCTCGTAATTTTCGGCCAAAAAACAAAAAAGAATAGCCAGAGAGAAAAGTATGGAGGACATTAACTAATTAATTAAATCTTGGGAGAGAAGAAAAGGGTGATATTATTGGAGAACACGATGGATGTAGGAAGACAGAGTGGGGACTTTGTCATATATTCCTTATATTTACGAGTGATGAATAATAGAGGCATCAGATACGAACGTAACACTCACCATACGTACTTTGTACATACATATATATATAAAGACGCTCAAGTAGTAGTGGATTTCATCCTCCAACTCCACTCTGTATATAGCAACTCACACGTCACTCAGAGCTTGGCAGGCAACCACTCGTTTTTATAACCAATCCCTTACTTAGCTCAAGCTTCAGTCTTACTTATTCATAAATTTCAACTACATCTCTCTCTCTCTCTCTCTGTTTTTTTTTTAAGACTGAGAGTTTGAATCTTACCAATCACAAAAATAGTTTTGGAAGAGATATCATCAACTAGACCCATCCATACTCGAATATAACAAATATTAACTATGCATAAGAGAAAATAGTAGTGGTCATCGTTTACTAATATTTTGTGTGGCCCTCCTCCAAGTTGCAATTTTTATTTTTTGCAAATGTATATTTCCAATATTTCGCCTTCAAAGCCAATGAATGGGATCCAAGAGAGTGACATGCATCAGAAGAATCCATCTAACTTTATTTTCTAATTGAAGTGTGCTACAATATATATATTTAATCTACATCATGATTACTTGCTTGATGCATGAAAGTAATTAGAACATATATATATATAGAGAGAGAGAGAGAGAGACGGAGGGAGGGAGATGGGCTAGACGTGTTTCTTTGAATAATGTTGTATGGTTTGTATGTAGTGGAAGAGGATTGTATAGGGCAACCCTTCAAAGGATTTAAAATGAAACGAACAAAAACGGTATTGTGATGCATACTTTAGACTTGAGTAGTATGTTATTAAATATAAGAGTTATTTTATTTTTTTTAAGAATATTAATAAAACTAAATAAATACGTTAATCATGACTAAATCCAATATCTCAAAATAAATTCATACTATATACTCTTTAATTTATTAAAATTATTCAATTAACTATTATATTAATTATAATTAATTTATTTAAATTTTTTAATTTATTTAAAAAAGTTATTTAGTATAGAGGAGTACTAATTAAAGATTGAATTACATAATGATGTGGTAATTAAAGTCATGCCGAAGGCACACAAAGATAATAAACAAAGGAAGCCTAATACTCACTCCACCGCTTATGTTTGCAACGAAGCACCATATTTACTCTCTCTCTCTCTCTCTACAAAAGCACACGCATTATAACTAACTGCTTAATTCGATTCTAATATTCTTCAGTGGTGGTCGGTGAAGCAACCTGGCTTTCGCAACACAATATTATATATCGAGTCATTCCAAACGCGACTATATTTATATGCATGGTGGATCAAAGGACGAAACACGTTGCGAGTGACGCAACATACATACAGCCGAAACTGTTACAAGTTTGGGTACAATTTCAGAAATTAAATATCCACTTGAGGCGGAGATGAACTCATGGCTTTACGTTTGCTTAAGTAGGAAGCATGGCCAATCAAGTTTCGTGATCCTGCTGAGGTTTTGGGAAAACGAATTCTATATATGCTGAAAATGGGTTGGCTCGGAGTGGGAACCATTTGTACATCTGTCTAAATTTTAAATTGTCAGGAGAAGCTGTAAAAGGGACCTAACAAGTGAAGAGTTGAAACAAAGTGGGGAAGATATACAAGATTATTGTTAGGTAGGGAATATATGAGTTGAGGTTAAAAGAAGAGGGTTAAGTTGGTGAAATTGTGAAGCACGCACACACGTTTCCACGATGCAGTCAGAGTGAGAGCAGTAGAATGGTAGATGTGTGGCTCACAAGCTTTTGTCTCTACAACTTCAATCAATCAATCCAATATAGATTCTAAATATGCGTCCATGCAACAAGGTGACTGCCTGAAGCCCAACTCCATGCTGTTCTGCGTCCTTGAAATCCAAGTTGAAGTTGTCCAGGATTCCTATTAATCAATCTGCATTTTCTTTTATTTTAAAATATAGAATTTAGTGGGAATGTAAAAGGCCAATGCAGCTCTGCAGGGGACCATCAAGCCCTGAGGTACTGGACTCAGCCCAGGAATAGAACATGACACAGTTCAAGGGAAATCTATCATTCTCTTTACAGGATCTTTCAACTATACAACACAAAAACACCAACATAACTTGTCCACCTAGCTGAATTGATACTACTTTATAGCCACAAAGGAGGATCCAAAATAAAGGATCCCTTCGCCCTTCACACTGCAAAATTTAGGATGAGCTGTGATGCTCTCTCTTCAATTCGTTTTGAATGGCATGGCAGTTAAGGCATTTCTCAGGCGGGATCCTATGATTCCCGACTAAACAAATTATACCATTCAAACAGCCCCTATTACCCTTGTAACGTTGAGTAGTCCAGGTGACAACGCCGTCAAGTAAAATTGCATCTAATTAAGAAAATTAAAATATTTTTGTGACCACTGACCAGGTCAGAATATTTTAAATTATTTCGTATTTTGTGGGTCATGTACCTGACAGACATTAACGACATCATGATGTCAACTATTCTGGATCACAATGGTTTCATCACAGGCTTACATTAAAATAAAACTGAAACCAAGAGTCGCGCTGAAGAAACTATGTCATGAACTGGAATCCTTGTTTGAGAAGAGCGTCTGTCATCCACAGCTTCAGATTCGGCAGGTTGGTTTCTGCCTCACAACCTTGCACGACCCTAACCAATAGAAACCATGCATGAATCAAACTATATATATTGAAATACATACTTAGGAGTGGGACAGATCTCGCTTACTTTCAATGTGAACGTATGTTGAAATGAGTCACAGAGCTTGGCCAGCTGTGAACTGTGAACACTGCACCCTGACAGAGACTCCAGGGCCCCGTAGAGTGAGGAAGCCACCCCTTCATCTTTGCTGCTCGCCACTTTCACATAAAAGTCTCTTTCCTCCACTTGTATCACCTCCATCTACACATATCTAAATCCTAATCTCAAACACTTATAAACTTAATTCTTCAATATATCAAGCAAACAAATGAACCTGCATGATCTTCTTGCAGAATAATGAATGTACGTAGCCATCTGGGCCTTTCATCTGATCCTTGATTGCAGGCCTGTGTTGAGTCTAATATTTAGGATACTTCAAGATCTTCAACCTCAGCCTTCAGCTTCTTGGTCTGTGCTTGCAGCTCCTAGACATAAGTTGCTGCTCCTCCCAGGATGCTTGCCTTATCCATCGGCAAGTATACAATCAAACATTGTGCCCCAAGTTAAAGCTCATATATATGGTTGATTTGAAACACGTACCTTGGTTATGTTGGGAACCAAAGAACGCAATGCGTACAGGGCTTGCTTCATTCGTCCTCTCCTCCTCCTCTCCGAGATCAAAATGACGGACCCATCAGCTTTCGGCGTCTGTTTTGAATTATTAACACCGATCGCAGAAGAATCGTCCCCGTCATCATCGTCTTCCTGATGATCCGCGGATCTTTCTGCCTTGGCCTGAACCTCTCCATCAAGACAGGGGAAAGAGCTGGGCGGAGAAGGTGGGATTAGATCATGAACAGCCAAGCAAGTGATAGAGCAGAGATCATGAATAGGATCGAAGGTGGAGGGAAGTGGGCCTTGGCTATCACCCGAATCAAATTGATCAACTGATCATAGTCTGGGTCGTCGTCGATGAAGTCGTGCCCCCCAAACCCGTTCATGTGAACCGTCGTATCCTGCTCATTAATAGTCCACGTTGTGGCCATGGTTTCGATGTCGTGAAAGCTCTAATCCTTGTGATCCTTAAAATGCATATAAATATTTGTAAGAGTTTCTGCAGGAAATAACTCAGCAGAAATGCACACCAACATGTATGTTTCCAGCGCTAGTATGCCAGTAGCTAAGAGGAAAGGGGTCTGAATTTAATCTAAACGGTTGGCTTCAAATCCGTGTTCTTTGTCCATTGTAATTAAAAGGACGCATTAAGAGAATAAAGAATAAAACAAGATGCATCTCAAGTGACAAGTTTGACTTGCGATCTATAATAAGATATTGTTGATATGAAGCCAGTTGAGAGCAGTATGCAGGGAATGTAAATGATCCAAGCATGCCAAGTCACGGATTTCAGTTTCACCAGGATATATACCATGCAGGCGCACGCAGAAATAAGCCTGCCGACGCCATTTTACGACTTGTATGATCCAAATAGAAGCCTACCCTCGTGGCTCACTTTCCGATGAGCGCAAGTTACCATAGTTATTTGTCGGACATATGCGAGTACCCATTTATTTAAACTTTGATTCATCTCGTGCTAAATTGGACTGTTATTAGTTAATATTAATATATTATTTTCATTTGAATTGGTATATTTTTATTGGATAATGTAAACAAGGCAACACTCCAAAAGTACATAATGGGCCTGCTGGAGTATTGGGTGGCCCAATGGTCCAATCTACGAGAAACAGTTGTCGATTTCGTCTATTAGGATTATTGATTTGGTATGTAAATATTAATATCGTATTAAAAAAAAGAGATTTCACTCCCTTAAATTATAGATGAGTTTACTCTTTCTTAAAAAAAAATTGTATACAAAAAAAAGATTTGGTATGTAAATTGGGAGTCTTTTTTTTTTTGGTTATAGCGTTGGGGGAGTAGTAGTTCATGCTTCATACTCTGACACATTAAATTATGGTGGTACCAAAAAAAAAAGCAAACAAAGACACATTAAATTATGTTGGTTAAGTCAGGGTAGACGCCGTGCACGGTTTCCGGTTATCTGCCCCACTGCTCCTCTCCTTAACTGTTCCTCATTTGCCTCCTTTGGGAGCCAAAAATATATTGATTATACTTTTAACCTATTAATGATTCTCTTTTGATATTAAAATTACTGTAAATTATGAGGGGCATGAAGATGAATTAGACCTTATCCCTTATTAAGTGTTGCCCCGTCAGCTCGGCATCCTCTTTAACTCATGGACGTCCCTTTCTCTCCCCCCGTCTTTCCCTCTCACCTTCACATATAAATTATCTTCATTCCTTCCCTTTCTCTCTCCCTCATCCATCAAATCATCATCAACCATGGAATCCCACTTGCTCCTTCCTTCCTTCCCCAAATCCTCTGAATCCTCTGCTCACCATTTCGAGTATGCTCCCTCTCTCTCTATCATCCTCTTTCTCTCTCTAACTCATTTTTCTCCCTCTTAGATGCAAGCACTACAGAAGGGGCTGCAAGATCAGAGCACCCTGTTGCGATGAAATTTTTGACTGTCGCCATTGCCATAATGAAGCTAAGGTATCCTTCTATGTTCTTCCCTCTCTGCCATTCTTATCATCTGTTTGGGCACATACTTCAATGGGGCTTTCCCCTTTTGTCTTTATATCAACAGAGCTCCGAAGGCATCAATTCCGTCGATCGTCACGATGTACCCCGCCACGACATTATAAAGGTTCGCATTTTCTTCATCCCCAGTTCTTGTCATTTTAGATGTTACATCCGCAGTTATTCACTCTATTCCTGCTTTCCTACTTGTTTTCCCCTTCAGGTCATCTGTACCTCATGTGAAACAGAACAAGATGTTAGTTCTCATAACTTTTTGGTTGAGCGTTCTCCTAACTTAATCATTGTGATCAAAACATAATTTGAGTTATTGATCCATTATTTGTCTCCTGCTTCGTCAGGTTCAACAGTATTGCATCAACTGTGGAATCTGCATGGGGAAGTACTTTTGTGCTACTTGCAAATTCTTCGACGATGATGTAAGTTCCCCAATGTGAATATGTGATCGACATCGAGTTCTCCCTATCTGTATTCATGTTGTGGTTTCTCAAATTATATATTAAATGAGTGCGCCGCTGCATCTTCCAGATTTCGAAGAACCAATACCACTGTGATGAATGTGGTATCTGCAGGTAACATCTTCATTCAGTTCTCGGCTTTCTTTTTCCTCCGAAACTGCCATCGCTAAAAATGATTGTCATCTTTTTAATTTGTACAGAACTGGAGGCAAGGATAACTTTTTCCACTGTAAGAGATGTGGTGAGTTCATGAAAGCTTCTTCCATAACCCCAAGCATAAAAACTCCAGCTTCCCATTTCTCCTTTTGGCTTATTATCTACTCGAATTTTCCTGTGCTTCTTTTAGGTTGTTGCTACTCCAATGTGATGAAAGAAGGACACCGATGTGTCGAACGAGCAATGCATCAAAATTGCCCTGTTTGTATTGAGGTAAGGCAGACCAAAATTAAATTCATTTCTGAAATCTTTAGAAGAAGAAAGTTCTCTGATAATCACTGATATGATTTCAACTTGTAGTATCTATTTGATACCTTGAGAGACATCACGGTCTTGCCTTGCGGCCATACCATACATTTGGAGTGCGTTAGAGAGATGGTGAAACATGGAAGGTAGAGCTATTTTAAGGCCCAATAGGTTTGATATGGGCCTATCAAGCCCGATCCTGAGACTTATAAAGAGTTTGTTGGGCTTTGGCCCATCCTATGCCATGAATGAGGGAACTCTCATTCTATACCGGCCTGGGGCCCCTGTTTACGCATATATTCCCTTCGGCAAACCTCGAAAGCTTACTAATTCGGCTTTTTTGGCGTTTCAGGTATTCATGCCCAGTTTGTTCAAAATCCATATGTGACATGTCAAATCTGTGGAAGAAGCTTGACCAAGTGGTATGTGTGTGTTTTTTTTTCTGGCGATCACATTCGTTGATATTAGTGACGGATCTGGGCTTTCAAAAACTGACTTTCTGGTATTGGAACTTTGTGATATAGATCGCTTTGACACCAATGCCTGAAGCTTACAAAGAAAAGATGGTAAGTAGCAATCAAGAGAACCTGTGAACAAATTAAGAAATGGCGAATGCAAGTTGAAATTGAGGTGACGAGGTTGTTATGTGGTGTATCAGGTGTGGATACTGTGCAATGATTGTGGAGCGAACTCTCAAGTGCAGTTCCACGTTGTAGCTCATAAGTGTCAGAGTTGCAACTCATACAACACAAGACGGATACAGGGAATCCCCACCACTGCATGCAGTTCTTGGGTGGCTGAGATGGTTAGATGAAGCTCTTGGGTTTGTGGGAAGAAACAGGGAAGACCTTATGAAGATCCTCAGCTCGAGAGTTTCTTAATTCTTGTTTCATTGAATCCTATTTTGATGTGAAAAACAAGGTAGTAAGCTTGCTTGAAAAAAGTAGGCCAGTCAGGGAGTTTTGTACATAGAAAGTCTTGTTTCTTAATGGAATTCTTTATTCTCTGTCTTTTTTCTTTTTTGCTTAATCGGCTTCCAGTTGCAGAGGAGGAAATATCAAAGTTTTTGTTTTGGCAGCAGTTTCCAGTGTGTAAATATCAAAATACTGATGTGCCATGGTGTCTCCATAACCAAGCTTACAAAGAGACTGCAGCAAATATGATAATAATTTAGAATTGTAGTTTTCAAATCTCGAAAATAGGAAGAAAAGCAAATGATGTGGTGGCATGTGATTATTTGAGAAACTGAGTAGAATCATACAAGTACGTGCATCTGATTATGAGTCATTGCGTGCGCACAAAAGCAGCAATGAAAGAAAAAGAGCGGCAGAAATTGGATGGGAAGGGCTAACGCACAGATTCCATTTGTTTCAGCTTTTTATTTCAAAACACAAGGGCTTCCATCTGTTTAAAGTTTAAAAAGAAAAACAGGGTGAGGTAGACCATTAAATTTAAGTACCTCCTCCAAAGTTGGAAGGCTACGATATTAATATTTCATCTCAGGACAAAAGCTAGGTAATGCAATCTTACAATATGATCTTCTATCTATGCTTATGTGATGAGATTTAAATCATTTAAACTAAGTTTGACTGTCCGGATTTAAAATTATTACTTTGTCATACTATCAAAAAAATTTATATTTTTGTCATTTTTACATAATATATTTATTTTTTCCGAAAAGTGACATTGGTGAGATTATTTTTATTTTAAATTTTCCATCAGTTAAAATAATAACAATTAAGATTGAATTTGTTTGGACCGTCTCCTAAATCAATGATGAGCACCCCATATTCTGTAATGAGTATGAAATGCGCTTCCTATTATCTAGTCCCTTCCCATAATTAGCAAATACGCCTAATTGTGAGATAGACAGTAACAAACACGTGCTTCACATTGCTTTCCTAAGGCTCAGTGAAATCCAATCTCCAAGTTACAACATTTTCTTTTTTCCAAAGCTTAAATATCCTCCTCTTGCATATAATCTTATTTAAAATATTATCGATCGATCATTAAATATAAACATATCTTCTAATAGATATTCGAATATTAGTTTTTACTATCTAATATATTTTCTTTTTAAAATACATGCATATATGTATATATATGCGCTCCAGGGCTCCTCCAGGCTCCAAGAGGAAAAAAAACTTCCTCAGGTGAAAAAGATTGCCAAGGGATAGAATCAACCCGAGACCAGGTGGCCTACGTGTCCTTCAAGTAAAAGCAAAGCCAACTGCAGAATAATTTATGTAGGTGTTCAAGATCTCAATGGCCAGACAAAAGCATGAATGTACCAAATCAACCACACACCTTTGCAGACTTAGACACAGGAGGTCAGAGGTTAGGAACCCCATCAAGACTACGCTCAGAATCCCCTGATCTTGTTGCTCTGTCTCAGTCCTTCGAATAAAGTTCTCTGTATATGTTAACTATGAGCTAATATATTAATGTCTCTGTTACGCCTGATCTCGCTTTCTTCTAAGCTTACATAAAAAAATCCTAAACCTTCTCTCCATTTAGAACCAAAAAATATTAATTCCTTAAAAGCAAAGTGCTGGGCATGCAGCATCATAGCGATTGATTTGGGTACTCCAAGTACCTTCTTCGCCATCATCGCGGATCATTTTATGGGGCCAGTCGACCACAAACAGCATTAATGCCAAATGACAATCGTCTACAGCGACTTCGATTCCAAAACATTTAAAAATACAAAACTTTTCAGGCACCAAAAGGGTCGCAGAATACTATTAGCTTTTAGCTGCTTTTAAAAGTTTAACCTTATTGTAATGGCGTCGTTATCCGAGTTATGCTGACAGGGCGTTAAGTCATGTTTAGCAATGCCCTGAGAGGGTTTGAAAATGATCCAACACTTTCTGACATCTTGGAACCTTGGTAATGCAATCAAACTCTAGTTAAGAAAAGGTTGTAACAGCCTAATAGGAGAATATTGGCTGTTGTTCAAAGGCCCAAAAAAAAAAAACAATAGAAGTGACAGGTTACTACAAAGTGAGTGAGCGATCACTTAAACCTGCCCAAATTTTTTTACAGGAAATGGACCACCAGGATCACACAGTGGCCTTACCACCTTCCTTCGCGGCTAGGAAACTACTACTTTATAGATTTTACGAGACTTAACAATATATTTACCATCATGCTGAATTCGAACTAAAGCTGAAAACCAGCAGTTTGCCGCCCATGCCTGACCCGTGACACTTGAAATTTAAGAGCTGCTTGATGCTGTGTCGCAAGATGGTTTAGACTGGATTATGACCCGAGCTCCTGAAGCAAGCCTGTTGGGTTAAAGTTAAAATTATCAATCAATATTGCTGAAAACCTGGAAAACACGCTGACATGTGATTAACATCGAGAGAAACAAGATAGAGTCGACACTTAACTTTCTTCAATTTTGATCACCTCCTCTTCCTTACACGAATCAATCCTCTTCGATTGCTTTTTCCCTGTTGAGGGTTCAGTTATCCTCTTGCTGCTACCATTTGATGTCACGGGGGATATGCTTTTGCCATCAATTCTATCCGAGGAGTTTCTTGGTCCATCAGAAACAGGGGATCTCATGGATTCACTTCGCGGATGCTTGCTCAATGAAGCCTTGATTGATCTTAGAATACATTTTGAATGTCCTGCGGATGATTCCTCCTTGTCATCTTGTGAATTGAGTTCTCTGCAAGCCCTGAACATTTTAATATTTGTTACAGAGGAACATTTATCAGGATATGATAACTACATCAGATAACAACCCAAACCAATTAGTAAAGTCTGAAGCAAGCATTTACTGAGCTAGTCGTAATAATGGCTGGTCCAATGTCTTTTAAGAGAAATCTCCATAGACTCATTTGTCTTTTAGAACAATAAGAAAAGACACTTGAATGAAAAATCTGACTCCAAATTGAGAAAATCTCTTCAAGTGCAAATATAATATCTACTTTATTTGAGAGAAATCAATTTCTTACTCTTTGAGGTTTAAAATATCAACTCTTGGTACAGTGGATACCATCCAACTACCTAGTATACCTAGTATAGTCTCAGAAAGGCAAGCTATATAACCTGATGACAAAGAGCCTCCTTTTTTCTTATTCCAGAGATCCTTTGTTCCCCTCTTTTTCTTTCTATTGTTGTATATTTTGTTTTGTTTTCATTTGCATTTTTTTTCTTTGAAAGAACGAGTAGAGGCTATGGGGGCCATGATGATATGAGAAGTTTCAAGGATTTATATCATTCATTTATCATAACTTATAGAACAGCAGGAAGGCACTGTTTTTGGCCTCTGAAGGCTCCATTTCCATGTGACTTTCTACCATACCATAAAGTGCTGTTACCTCTGACAAGCCATGGACAAAAGAAAAATGAAGAATAGGCCGTGATAAAGTTTCTTCTTTTTATTATACCTTGAACAGATTCAGACAAAGTGATCCGAAGTATGAGATGTTTAACCGTTCAAATTTTAAATTTCAAATCTTAATAAAATTAAATAAGAAAATAAATCATTGAAAAGCACCAACACAAATTTAAAGTAAAGAGCTAAAATAAGTCTTCTCACTGAAACAAAGCTTTGGACTGCAAAAAGAATGCAGCTCAATATATTGACTAGTTTTTCCATAAAGAATCATTTACTTATGAGAGAGAAGGGGGGTTATTGCACAAGCTGCAATGGTGCAACCCACCTGATTATTTAGCCTAGTCTACCCTCATCCACTAATTAATATGGATCTTGACTACGATCCAAAAATCAGTACTGCCAACCCAACAGAACTCAATCATTCTACATATCATCCCACAAGAGATCAACTTCTAATAAGCACGCTGGTGCAGTCCATGGTATAAGTAACTAAACATGGAACGCACCATCCAGTGTGGTAAGATTGGATTGATTTGCAGGAACCATAATTTCTAGGAAAGGAAGCAATAACTCTTCCACATGCTAATTTGTAATGTTGCAACAAAAGAGTTGAAGGCAAAACCTACCTCTCATCACTGTAGGAAGAAGAGCGTTTCAGAACATTACGTCCATCTGCTTCTTCCTTCGGTATTTTGGTCTCAATTAAGCTCCCACTAAAATATTCTTTGTCCTCCAATCTCAGAGCCATCAGCCTTGGATTCTCTGCTAGGCGATCAAGTTCACCCAACATGATAGAAGTTGAGAACAGTGGAGAAGGAAACTTTGAATGGGAAAACCGAGGCTTATAGGATGGGATAAGACCAAAACTGTGATTTTTCACAGATATTGACCCACAAGAGATCAGTTGCATCAGCACATTTGAGGCCTTCAGTCTTGTGTTGGTTGGAACCCGAATATCTTCATGTTCCAGAATCCTGAAGCTGTTCATCTTACTAGCATCAGCTCTAATCAGGGACTCCAAAGTTTCAGTTTTACCGCCAGAAGACAATGGACTAGAAGTTGAGGGAGGAGGAGAAACTGTAACCCTACAGATTTCTGAATTATCTTTCACTTGTGATGCTTGGGCTTGACAGGTTTTATAGCATCCAGGTTCTAACAACCCATCATCTGTTGATACACCCCTTGTGCATGTTTCCAGTGTTTTATGTCTGCCACCACCTTCTTCTGTTTGAGTCGATGCATCAGCCAATCCATCAGTCTTGTAGATTTTGTACTCTGTCAAGCTAAGAGTGCCACTCTTTCCAGCTCTAGACTCTGGAGAAGCATCAGAGGAACCTGTATGTTGTCCTGGGGAAAGCTCATCATCTTGGGACTGTCTTGTCTCTTTCCCATTCAAGCTAGAGGAGGAAGAAGCTTCATCATGGCTCCTACAAGAAGCTGGTTCCTGCAACTGCTTCACCCTTTGTAGTTTGACATTGCTAATTGGACTGTAACGATCTGTAAGACAAATCACACTGTTGGAGGGCTCACGTATTGGTTCATTCAGGACAAAAATAAAGTAGATATCGTATTTACCGGAATTGGATTCCTCAAAGAGCTCTGATCCTTTGAGTACATACTCATTGCCATGGGCTGGCAGAATTTGATCATCTTCACAGAGATCATGCCACACAAATCCATTCTTGTAGCTTCTGAATTACATAATTAAGATATAAATCGATTATGAAAACCATACTAAATGACTCGGTCGTAGAGTGAAAATACTTAAAGCTCAACAACCTTGACAGTTTCATCCCAAGTCCTAAATTAAAACGAATGAAGGATAGAGCTTACATATTTTCAGCATACGTTTTACTATAGGTTTCGCATCACGTAAATTGAACACCAGGAAAAAAGAAACGTATCATTTTTCTTACCTCTTACATGACCATGAATACATGGAAGCCATTCCTCGACCTCTCAAAGCGTTGAGCTTATCAATCACATCTGCAAACAAAAAGTTCCTCAAAACCACACACCAGTACAAAAAACAGACGAGAATAAATCCACAAAAGAAAAAGTGTTGGTCATTCACTGTTTAGTACCTCTCAAGTATAGTCCGTCCGGAGAGGAAAGCGGGACCTCCATGAAATGAGGATGCTCTAGTTGCCTGTTCCGACACAGATAGTAAATCACCGGTACTTTCCGATTCTGGTGGTATTTTGGTGACTTCTCCGTCCATACTTTAGCCCTCTCCGGGCTCACTTGACGGTACTTCTTCATTCGCGCGTCCATACTCTCATCCAGAAGCGCAGCCAGACCAGTCGTCGTAGATTGGAATCTGACTCAAAAACTCTCAAACCTCTCAGCTGCGATTCCTCGATCGAAGCCCTGCTGTTTTCTTTTCTTCTATGTCTTCTTTGGACCTGAAGAAGAAACCTATTGTTCACATGTCATCAATTCGCAGAGAAACGTCACATAGTTGAAAATTTCCACCTTACTCACTAGATGGGGCAAAAATATATTGAAGTAGAGGTAAAGGAGGTGCGCTGGTGTGATAGAAATAATGGAGAGAAGAAGCGGTGAAGAATGCCAAATCAGCAGAAAAGCAAGAGAGAAGGAGTTAACAGTGGATGAAGAGGTTGAGAAACGGACGTCCGCATTTAAAGCATTGGGATAAAGACAGTGTGGTGCGGTGGGAATCGGTACAGGAAGACGATGAAACAGAGAGAGAGAGAGGAACTTAAATAATTTTGGCAGATTTCGCTGTGAAGTGCTGCGATGAGTGTGAGAAGCCCACTCTTTCTAGCCCCGTTATGCTTTTTGCCCTTTTCCTCGCTTTTATATTACTTTCTGGTCTTCTTCTTCTATCTCAAACTTCAAATCCAGCGCGCTTAATCCCCCAAGTTCCCCACTTTATCAAAATCATGTCAAACAACTTGTTTTGTCTCCCAATTCAATTTATATATTAATATAAATTTATTTTTTTAAAATTTTGTACGATTCACAAACCGATGTAATTGAAGACCACATTAACAACTTTTTACTTTAATTAAATAATGATTAAGGCTAATTTCTCCTCTCGTGTTATTGAATTTATTACACTTTTTCCGGGTTTTGATGTTGATGGAACCAAGGCACCGAGCACTCATGGCGAGTTAGCGATATAGAGATTCAAT
Organism: Leucaena leucocephala; assembly: GCA_037074615.1. Taxonomy (NCBI): domain Eukaryota; kingdom Viridiplantae; phylum Streptophyta; class Magnoliopsida; order Fabales; family Fabaceae; genus Leucaena; species Leucaena leucocephala. Next base: position 1,756,651 of record CM073546.1, on the reverse strand, counting down.
TATTACAGAGCAATTATATATATACTATCTATTCTTATGTAATTATAAATGTGAATTATTGCTCTCGTTTTTATTTAAATTTGAATATTTTTAAATTAGTGATTAATAAAATCATTGCCAAGTGTGGCGTAATTATATGCCCCCCCCCCCGGTTCAGTTTGATTTAAGTATCTTCTGGATAAAAATTTGTAAATCTTTTTAAATTGTTATTTACAAGAAGAATCAATGCTAATAAATTAATTATTCATAAAATTCAATGATATGGGAAGACAAAATAGATAAATAAATATGATCAGATTAAATGAAATCTATAATATCGTGGACTGGATATGGAAGCATTGACCAGCATCATTACAGCCTATAAACAATGATTAAGAATCTATGGAGTATGTCTGTTTGAAATTATTCCCTCTCAGTTAAAAACAAAATAATTAGAGTTTTGGGGATTTTGGTTTGGTGTCTACCAGGCCAACTCACACCCCTCTATATTAAATTAGCCTCCACATATACATTAAATAATTATCTTCTGTATTCTCCTCTCATAATTATAGCAAGCTACAATATTTTTATATATAAACATCCATTTCATAATATATATGAACACCCAGAGAGAGTTGAATATTTTTAAATAAGCATCCCCAATGAACTACTTGATCAGTCTCCAGAAACCCCTCCAAAGCAGAAGCAGCTTATAAAATTCTTTAAAGATTCCTATGCTGAATTGATGCAAATTCCTCACATGCCTTGCTTTTATATCGCTCTTTTCCCCTTTTTTTAAAAAATCCTCAGACCTTAAAACATGATTCATTATTTCATGGCAGCAATTCTGACCTTTTAATTTAGGAATAAAGTTGCCGGCTTTTCTTCTTGCAAAGAAATTATTGTATATAGTCTTCAATACACTTATACCATTTCATTCTGATCATGTTCATATATATATTAAAGGCAACCTATACCATTGAAATATGTATATTAAGAATAAGTCCCACGAGCTTTTTGCACTCTACCACTAGTAACGTGACCAAAAGAGACTCAGACAAATTAGCTTAACTTATACAGAGAATGCCATGTGCCAGAGATCTAATAACATGAACTAACTTCTCTTTCCTTCTTTGTAAGAAATCCATATCAGAACATAATATCAGCTGCAGAAATTCCCCCTTTTCCTTCTAACCGATAAAATGGGAAGAATATTGTGTTAGTGCAGACCAGTTCATAACCGAGAAAGAACACTGTCTTCCTTTTAGTTGAAGGATATATTTGCGTTCTCCACTTTATATTTGAAATTCCAAGCAAAAGAAATTTCAAACTAAAGAATTTTCTAAAAGCCATTGTTTGCTTGTCGCTTTGTTTTTTTTTTTTTAAGGCTGTTCCGTGAGAGGCACCTTCTCTCTTTATCACATACTCTGCAGTTTATGGTTCCTCTGTGGAGTATTTAGTTGAAATTTTGTTTTAGACTATGTTTTAAGGTTCTGGTGCTATTATTCTCAAATGACTTTTACAATCAAAGCCCCATTATTTAAATTGCAACATCTGAAGTAGGGTTTTAGGTCAATTCCCTTACCTACGCTGTTTTTTTCTCCCTTTTCTCTTTATTAATGATTACCAAACACTGGTCAGACTGGAGTCCATATATAGTATAGAGATTGAAAGTGAAAACCACTTTGCAAGACAAAAGGTGGTGATGAGAAAACGCAGGGGCATTAAAAGCGACCAGAAACTTCTGAGAACTCAGAACTATATATTGAGTTAAACTCTCTTTAAGTAAGCTGTGTTATGGAATCCGCACACAGAAGAAGCAAAGTGCAGAATTGTTCAGAGAGAATATCATGATACGAAGACTCTGTTTACTCACCGAACCACATGAAAATACCCATATCACCAAATTGCCATCTTCATTGGATGAATAGGTTCACTTCACTTCATTATTTTGCTTTCAATTATACAGGCAGCACATCCTATGAAATTAAGAGCAATGAAATTAGTTTTCATTTTCTTCCTTTGTCCCCTGGTATGAATACATTGCGTTTGATGTACAGACACTGACAGTGCCATATTAATACACATCTGCAAGGTGGATGCTGTACATGAATATAAACCTAATCTTGGATTAATTTTAATCATTCATGTTATGGACTAATATTAATTTCATGAAATTTGCTACAAGTTGTATTACATACAAGCACATTTAGTATAGATTCCAACTTGCAGCCTTTTTTGTTGTTAACATCTCGATTCATTTTCTTGTTCCCTATTAAGAGGCGAAACAAGTTTGATATTTTCCCCTACTTGTACTCATTCATTCAGTGACTTGTCATAAAAGCCACACCAAGGTTACTAAACCAGAAATGAAACCAGTTAAATGCAATGTCGGGATCTTCTGAAGTCAAAACTGAACAAATTTAAGCATCTCAACTAACCAGTAGTACTATTTAGTTGAATGATGCATATATCTTGCTACAGTGGAAAATCATGAAGCCCAATATTTAAAGTACAGAACCGATTATTTGTGTCTGAACTTGTTTTGATAGTCAAATTTGATACTCACAACGCTTCAAACTTTACTATATCATGTAGCGTGTCAATATCCATGCACCTTAGGGTAGTATTCATTAAACATCCCAGCAAATTCAAGAGCTATTGTGCAACTGAGGTTTCATATTTTGCAGATAGTAATTATGTCAGAAATATTGGTTCTGTTGGCATAAATCCCAACAAGAGGAGGCGATCTTTTAAGTGTTAAGAACTCGAGGGTTTCAATCTGGCGTAGCTAAAAGCATGAGTAAGCTATATTTAAAAATGAACCGCTAAACGAAATGGATTATTATGCACAAATAGAGATGGATCTGTTTGCATCCTTATCCTCCACAAAAGGGAAAACTGCTTAGCTGGTTGCAGCATTACTGATCCGTGGCCAAATATCCATGCACTCATTCTACCTTCAGCAACTTGTTCTCAACAAAATGAGAACATCAAATCATATAAATAAAAGCCTCTTTTATGCAACTTAATTAGACATTTTGTTGAGGATTTGACCGATTTCACATCAAAACTCAATCCAACGGTCAACTAATTAATCTGTCACAAAGGGTTTGCCGTGGCCACACGTATTAAAGAAAGACTTAAATATTCAAACTTTCATGATTAAAGCGGACACCTTCACTTTGAGGGTAATTCTAATTCATCATCGACCACTGTGTGGTACAGACACATGTCATGCTAATAATTAAATACACGAGATCTTAGCCAACCAAAATGATATTCATGGAATAGCTGGGTGCTGCTGATTTGATGTGAATCTGCCCAATTCATCAAAGAGCTTAGAATGAAATCAGCTCAGAAAAGTTTTTATTTTTCCTTATGATATAAGGTCCACAAGTCTACTATTCTAATGTGGATTCTGAAGAAGTAGGCAAGTGCATGGTTTATATAGTTTTATATAATTGTTCTGGCGAATGTGGCTACTCTTTAGCAGAATTCTGCATATGTGAGGGTCATTAATGTTATGGGGCATACTTAATTAAGGGTGCACTTGCACTAGTAGGGTATGCTTGTATGCTTGATGCCAGTTCCCGTTATTCAAGGCAAGTGAGGGAATAGGGACCAGAGAGCAAGTGGGGGCGAGAGACAAGAATCCGAGGAGTTAGGACAGAGGGAGGGAGGGCACTTAATTACCCTTCTCGTAGGGCAAAACTGATAATAATTGATGGGGTTTGACTCAATAATATATACAAGGGTCATCACTCATGAAGCAGGACCAAGAAAAGTAGCTCCTTTCTTGGGGCATAAAAGAATGTAGAGATTGAATTGAAGTCGACACGGAAGGGGTGGTCAAGTTAAGAAGAACAAGGAACAAATCAAGCGAGTAACAGTAGTATTATAAATTATAATATTTGATTGTGAGGTGTTAAAAGAACAGTGAAGTGAAATTGGGATTTCATAGAACAGGGATGGAGTGTTGGGGAAGGCAGCAGAAAGATTGACGTAAAAGAGACGCACTGTGCTCAAAATGCAAAAGGAGGAGCAAGAGAAAGTGCTCCTTTGCCTAATTGTTTTGAACTATGAGTTGAGGGGCCAATCCACCAGGGAACGTGTTCTTCTTCAAGCTTCCGCATTTTCTGGAAGACCCTCCCCCTTTTTTTCTCCTATAACCCAATTCCTTCCTACTCTTAATCTCATATTTATGACTCCAATGTTAAACTTTACATTTATTATTTGATATAACATTGGAGTGGATATTAAAAATAAGTCAATATTTAACTTGACTCAAAACTTGGATGGTTTTCTTTTCTTAATATTATTTTAATATCTTTTTAATTAAAACAAAATACTCACATGCCTTGGAGATAAATTATTCAGACTTCATTTATTTTTGCTTGAACTGAATCCAAATGTACGTCATTTGATGATGTGTCAAAACTCAAAACAAGCATTTGCTTATAGCTAACTATTAAGTCAAACAGGCAGTCAATTCTTCAATGATGTTGTGAGATTTTTGTATAATAATATAATATTATTTATTATGAATTTTGATCTAATTGGATAGTCATGGTTGAGGATTAAGCACATTTTTAACGCTGCCAAATTTTTAAACACATTGCATCAAGTTTTTTTTAAAGTATATGTATATTTTTATTGAAGATAATCTTATTTGAAGTATTATTGAATATCAAATATAGATATATATCTTAATAAAAAATTAAATTTTAATTCACTATATTATAAATAATTAATCCTTTCCGTTATAGTACATTACATCAAGCTATGAGTTATAAAAATGGCCTAATTCAGAGGGAAACAGGGGATGGGTATGAGTTGAAAAATTAGGGTTGGGCCGCTGGTAACAATGGACTGGGCTCGTAGGAGAAAAAGACTATGACAGCGATGTCACATGGTGGGGCCTCATGGGTCAAAGCCTTCCTTTGACCAGAGTTTCTATGGCTTTTGTCTTGTGGGATACTGGTGGCGCCATTACCAGACAAATCCCCTGTTCTCTCTCTGACTTCCCTCCCTTGAGGTCTCTTCCATGCTCTTTCTCTCTCACTCTCTCACCATGGAATCTCCATCGCTTCTCTCTTTCCAAATATCCTTTCTCCACTTCCCACTATTTTTACCATTTCATTATTTCCCACTTCCCATTGGTCATCTTTTTGTCCCTCATATTCCACCACCCAAAAAGTCTTGATATTGCAACTAGGATATTTGCTGTTCGACTTTTATTGACTCATGTTAATTCGTCTTCTCCAATCACACAAGAGAAGACACAGAACAGAAAGGAAAAGTTTGGTAACAGCATGTTTTTTAGTTGAGAATGGTACTGAAATGACAAGTGATGAATGTGAGGGACGAATAACAGAGCCCATGTGCTGCGGGACAAATAGGCTGCTTTGACGGAATAAATTATTTATTCTTTATGTGCTTTCCTTTTGTTTATATATCATCGTCCGCCTCTGTGTATAGCATCTATTCTATGCTTCTGTTTTGCTTAGTGGGGGCAGATGCAAAAGAGAAGCTTTAATGCGCAAGATAATAGAAAGATGAAACATTGATACTTATGAATCCCCTAAGAATAGGGTTTAAGATATATGTATATATAATCATTCATCACACCACTAATGAATCCATGCTCCGATTTGTGGGTCCACCCGACCCGACATGCAGAACTCAACCACCTTCCCGTCTCTCCCAACCCCAACCCCAACGACTCCACAACCACACCCATCTCCTCCATAATTGTTTGATGTGATCTTAATTAGATCAATTCTCACTTTCTCACACACTCTCTCACATCACTTACTAAACTTCAGTATCCTAGTTACTCTCTCACATCACTTACTAAACTTCTTCAGTATCCTAGTTACATTACACTTTGATAGACAAATCAAACTCGCACTTTCACCTCAAGAGCCAAAAGTTGAGGGTGAAAGAAGAGAAAATGCCAAGGATCAATTCTTCATTCTTCAAACTTGCCAAAATATTGCTAGAAAGCCTAAATCCAAGCAATCGGTTAACTTGTTGTCTAGAACAATCCACTGTACACATGCTAGATCAATCGCTCCGCTAACCCTTTAATCCTATCAACTTGTAAATATATGTGGGCTAATCCGACTTAGTTGCGGTCAGTGAAGCACAACCCGTTGGTACTTGGTGTCCGTAGGAGAGTCAGAGCCGTCACACAATACCCTTTTTCTACTGATTCTTCCGCAGTTGGTGGCATTCATGAAGGAATATTGGTGGAGGAGCTGCGGTGACGCCGGCTCCTGGGGAGGTGGGGGTGGGGGTGGGGGTGGGATGGTTACCGGAGGAATCTCTGAGGACTCGAGCGGTGGGGGTGGGTGTCTCCATTGAGGAAGTGGTCCTGCCAGGAGCAGAGTCTGAAGCAGAGGCCCAGCTTTCATGACCGCCTGCAGAAGATTGCCTTTTTCCGGTAATGACTTGGGCGGCGTCAGCTCAATCGTGGATGGCGTCAGAGATGGTGGCGGCGGAGGGTGTAATTGGGGTTGAGGCACATGGTCAATGACCGGAGAAGAGACGATGCTTTCTTCACAGTCTGACGACGAGAGGCCATTGTTGGAGTCAATTCCTCTTCTGGGTTCATCTTCAATGCTGGAAATTCCAGATAGAGGAGCTGTTGGGTGTTGCTGCTGGTGGAAGACAAACTTCTCCAATAGAAGTCTCTGGCATTTCTCTTGTGCTTCGTCTCTTTCTCTGACGACTTTGTCGAGCTGATCTTTCAGATTGAGTAGCTGATCATCCCTCTTTTTGAGCTCCTCGTGCACTGCGGCCCTGGTTTGTTCAAGCTCCAGAGTGGTGTACAAAAGCGACTGCCTTAACTCCTCCATTGACTGTATATAATCAAAGTTTCACAATACCACGAAGAATTAGTCCTAAAATTCCAGATATAACGAACAACATTACACACATCTATGAAATTTAACGACAAAGGATGAAGTTAAGGAGAAAGCTTGTACCTTTCCTTGGCAGTAGTAGGCCCAACTGAGAAGAGGACTTCGCTGAGTATCCATGGCGTTTCCAGGAGAAGAGAGAAACAGGGATATTTTTACTTTTTACAATAAGAAAGAAAGAGAATAATAGGAGGGAGGGGGAGAGAGAGAGAGTGATAGGCGATAATGAGAGGAGGTTAGGCCCTTTTATAAGGAGACCTAGTACTGTAGAAGTGAATGGATTTGCTTTCTCACGGAGGGGTTCAGAGAAAAAGCACAAAAAGCCAAAAGGCCAAGAGAACAAGGGCAGTTTCTATTTCCTACGTCCTCATGCTCTGCTCTCTCTCTCTCTCTCTCTCGTGGAAGAGCCAGATACAATGGCACTATTATGTGTATGTGTCTCTTCAGACTGGCGCGAGGAAGGTGTTTAGCGATAAAAGCGGGAGAGGGAGAGGGAGAGGGAGAGAGAGAGAGAGAGAGGAACTAGTCTCGCCTTGTCTTGGGTTAAAACTCTTTTTGAGAGACCTATTCTTAACGCTCTGTATGTGTGCTTTTTTGCCCGCCACTTGTATATAATGTAGTCCCGCTCTTTTTGACTTACCTATTCTTAAGAGTACGAGCAGGGAAATTCAAATTAATCTGAATACAAGGCATGACAAGAATAGTTAATGTTAATGTCCCTAACTCTTAGTGTATACTCACGTCTTAAACTCAACATCCGTAATTAAACTAGAGTAACTCTAACTAGTTAATCTAACCTATTGGACTTCCAGAAAGTGACCTCACTTCAACTGTATTGACCGCTTTCCCTTGCAATATCAATGTGTGCCAATGATAACAAAAATATGTGAAGAACTCCAATGCGCTTCCACATGCCCAAAACAATGACTCATCGTTCACTCAAATCATCCTTTTCTTCCTCTCTTTTTCTCTCTTCAAAAAAGGAAAACACGAGTTGATTGCAATTTTTAGAATTCCGGTTCATTTGCTTTTATATCTTTGATGTGCTTAGCTATTTTTAGCTAGGCATGCTTATCTTTGTGAATTGTCCTCACACATGGTTCGTTTAGAAATTTCAATACAAAAAAAAAATCCTTGAAAATTCATATTTAAAGATGAAACTTAGTCGACTTGTGATATTTATAAGTTAAACTTGTAAAAAGTTGGTTTTTTTGGGGGAAATCTTAAATGGGGGAGTTCCAGACAGCTCCTTTGATTTAGTCTGTCTTTGAAATGTGCTATTGGGATTGTCTTTACAGAGAGATTGAAACAGAACAATTTGTGCTTATCGCTAATTGGCACACAAATCGTGTTGGGTTATTCTTAAGGAATATAATTAGGTGAGGTAATTTTAACTTTTACAGGAAATTTGGGGGGAGAATTTTTGTTTGATAGCTTAAATAATTGGTTTTTCGTTGAAAAACAAGTTTCCAGATCTCCTCTTCATTCGCTTGTTTTTCTTTCTTCCTTTGAATTAGTCGTTAATTCCATCAAACAATTTGGCTGTCCAGAAGTAGACTCGACCCACTCAATCAAAAAAGCTATTTCCACTTTGTTATTTATATATTCTTAACGCGTACCCTACTTATTGTCAAAAATAGAATGGCTGCTAGCTAGCCGGTGCAATGTACATGACCACCGTTAATGCCCCCCCCCCCTCCACCCTTTTATACAGCTATCTTAGTATCCAATATTATCATGATGGATTTAAATATTATTGGATTTATTTAGGAACAGCCCTCTAAAGACGTTTTTGTATATTCATATAGATTTAAATTTAAAATTTTATATTTAAACAACTAAATTATATCTCATTAAGTTATGTATCGTCGTATACAGTTAAATTATATGTGTTTGGATAAGATTTTAGAAATAGGTTTATAAAAAAAATAACTTTTTGGTAGTTTATAGAAAATGGCTTTTGGAGAATAGCTTATGAAAAAAAAATGATTTTAAATAAATGAATATTTGGATAGTTATTTCCAAAAGTAATTTTATTATTAGTAAATTATGAAAAATGTTATGAGTATTAAATGATGAGAGATAAGATATAAGAGGAGATATGAGAGAATGTGTAAGAAAAGAAAAGAGAGAGGGTGTAAGAAAAAGAATAAGAGCTTGTGTACAAAAAAATAGGGATAATATAGTAATTGATTAATTCATAATCTCTTTTACTATTCCATAAGCTACTTTGATCAGTTTATCTGAAACTTTAGTTTTAAATTATAATTTAATCTAAAAGCATGTTTGAATAAATATGACTGTTTGTTTTGAAATTTTTCAAAATTTAAATTTTACCTAAAAAACTTTTAAAATTATAGTTTGCACCTTTATCAAACATGCCTTATATTGGACTCTTTCTTTATTACGTCTTAGGTTAATATTATTTTTTATTTTTTTTAAATTTATATGAATTTTAATTTTGATTTCTCTAAAATTATCTATATTTTTTATTAAATCACAGTGAAAAATATTTCATACAAAAATAAATTTAAAAGATTAAAATTAAAATAAGAATTAAAAGTTATATTAACCTTTAATTTTTTCTTTTAAATGTGAGGTTATGAGCTGTGTCTTGTAAGTGTGCATATAATGTGTGTAAGTTATGTGAACCAAAAAAAGAATATCACATCCCATTAGATACCATCAATATATTAATATTAAATTATTAATATAGAATCGGCGAGAATTCTATTTATAACATAAAACGATAATATAATAATGAATTCAGAAGCACGGCTGATTAAATTGAAAGTGATTTGAACGGAATCCTTGCTTGTGAGACAATCTGTAACACGCTTTCTAGAAATGCAGTCATTTGTGAGAGGGAAATGATTGAGAGAGAGACAAAAGTCACTTAATTAATTAATTGGTTAATTAACAGGATGAAAATTACATTAATTCCAAATTACATATAACGAGAGCGTGCCATAGGAATTGATTTTACGGCTCTCTAATTAATTAAAACACAAATCGATGACATTCCTTTCCCTGACGTGCGTTCTGGTCTTAGGATATGTATAAACAAAACGAAACATAGTTTTCTCCAGCTCATTATTCAGGATAAGCCAAACAAACCATACGCATCTGCATGTGCATTTGAGCTTGATGAATATTGAAAATTAATCAGAAATGGAATAGAATAGAAATAACCCATTCAATATGTCTCACTGAACGTGTTAAGACGAGTTGTCTGATAATTGGTCAGAAGAAAGGAGCTGGTGACCAAACTTTTCTGCCATTAGTATTTGCCCTCATACAAAGGTCATGGACCCTTCTAATATGGAGGATTTTTTTTTTTTTAAAATATCACAAGGGATTGAATTATTGGTTTCTATCTACATCTCATCTTATTCATAATTATCTTAATTTATTCTTTATGTCTGAATTTATAAAAAATTGGACAGTAGATGAAATTATATATAATATTTATATTTTTAGTTATACAAGTTTTTTTTTTAAATTCCATCTAATTTACAAAGTTGTTTTATTAATAATTTTTTAAGATGTATTTTTCTAAAAAATATATATATATATGGTTACTATAACTTATTAAAAATAAGTATGTATTTTAAGATTGTACTACCTCCTATCCTGATTATAAGATTTAATTATTTTTTTATATAGATCTATAAAATAAAATAAATTAATTAAGGGTATATCCAACCCCCTAAACTAATTTAAGAGGAGCAATTAGCACTTTAAAATATTTAAGGGTATAATTAACCCTCTAAATTAATTTTAAATGTGCAATTAATACCCTAAATTATTTAAATTATTACAATTTTGTACTTTCATCATATAAAATTTTTATTTTAACATATTATTGTTTAAAAGGTCACATGTATAATATTATTTTAATAAACTTCACTAAATAAACCATAAAATTTTTTAATCTGCACATATGAATTATATACAATGTCAATTTTAAAATTTATTAATTACTCTTTTTTAAATAATATGACACATGTGACTTTTTAAATAATAATGTGTTGAAATAAAAAAATTAAGTGATATAGATCCTATATAAATTTGTGTTTATATAAGTGAAAGGGTAAAATTATACTAATTTAAATATTGTAGAATGCTTATCATACTTCTAAAATTAGTTTATGGTGCTAATTGTACTCTTAAATACTTTATGATAATAATTGCTCATCTAAAATTAATGTAGAGTGTTAGATATATTTTTACCTATTAATTAATTATAATTAATATAAGAGGTAATTGACTAATTTTATATATTAAAAAGTATATAATATAAATTGATCTTAAAAATAAATTTAATTTAATTTAATTATAATTAATTAATTAATATTTTTAAAATTTATTTAAAAAATAATTAACTCATATAATTAAAAAGATGGAGGAATTCAAAAGTCTTAAAACGGAGGTCTTTATCAGTTAGATGTAATTTTGGCACACACGGACGTTTTCTTTGGCCGGGAAATGAGGCTGCCGTTTGACTAAGAATGATATTTCAATATTTTAAGTAATTAATAGAATTAGAATCAAGGGCTACCCCTACAAGTTCTATCCTGTCGTAGGGTAGGCCACGTGTGAGGTTTCAGTGTTAGAAAGATTATTCCTGCTTTCATAGAGAACTTTATATAAAGTTAGTATAGTTATGAGAGTATCATATAATTTTTAATTAATATATATTTATAATGTTAAAAGAATTATATGTCTTTGTCTAAGAAAATCCTACCCATCATCACCGCAAACGGCCATAACCACCACAAAACACTCACCCGCATAATTAGAGAAAGTATGGATATAAATTAACTGGAAAATATAATAATTAAGAAAGTATGGATATAAATTAACTGGAAAATATAATAATTAACATTATTTATAGGATTTTGGACTTTAAAAATGATATATAAGTGGGAAGAAAATTTCTTCATAAAAGTGATCACTAACAAGAAATGGGGAAGCAATTTCTGTGTACAACTTTTTAGTTTATAGTTATATATTTGTGAGGTCCAATTAAAACATTATCAAATTCATGTAAAAGTAACTTTCTGAACATGATATTTTTTTATTGTTTTATCTTCGTCAATATATCTATATATATATATATATATATATATATATATGATATATGCTATGATAAGTCTGGGCAAGCGTGCAGCATGCTATGTGCATATATTCTTACTTTTTAAGTATAATCCCATGTTCCTTCGGGAAGAATTATAGAAAATGCATGCCGTCTTACCTAAAACTTCCTCATTCGTTTTTTTTTATTTTTTTTAAAAAAATGTTTCTTTACCTTTTAACCCACTCATTTTGCCCTTAAAAACAGAGAACACGATAAAGGAATCTGATTGAACAATCTTATTGATTGTCTGTTCAATCATATAATTGTTTGCCTTAAGCATGTTATGAAGCCATAATATATATTACTTGGATAATAATGATATCATGGCCCGATAGATATATATATATATATATAGAGAGAGAGAGAGAGATTATCCTGTTGAAGTTATTCCTAATAGGGCAAAAGAGATGTCATGGGAAAAACAATATATTCGTGTGTTCTTAAATATAGAAACTATATAATTAATTTAAATATTTTTTAAAAAATAATTAAATTATTTATATATAAAAATATCTGTAAGTTTGCTTAAAGTATCAATATTTATCATTTGTATAAGAATATACTCTTTTGATGAAAATACTAATTAATATTATGAAGAGTTTAGGGAAAATATTATCAATTTAAGAGATCAAATGGATTGAAATTAATTTATCTTATATTTATAATTAAAGAAAGAAAGAACATATGGCAGGAAAAAGAAAAGAGGGAGACATTCATGATAGAGCACCACCTTAAATGTTGTTTAATTACAAGAATAATTTCCCTCTCTACGGCAAGTTATGAATATTTTAGCAGACAGTTATCATATAATATTATAGGCATGTACACTTTTACAAGCATTAGCTCCTCATATCCATCTAACCTTGGCGGACCAATTCATTGCTGATAGGCCCCACATTCTCGTAGTGGTGCCCACCATCACCAACACACACACACACAAGTGAGTTGAAGAGCGAAAGAGAGCATATGATCTGGTTGGTAATGTGGAGTGCAGATTTGTAATAGGAGTGATCGGAGGCAATGAGTTTGAACCCTTTACATGCCTACAATGGTATTCAATAATACGCTTTCGAATTATTAACAGATCTAATCAAAAGCTTTATTTGAGATATAAAGAAGGAAAGGAAAACGAATTAAAATAATTAAGCAGATAATGGAGATATGGTTAGCAGTTGATTGTGGGCCAAATAAATGGTAACTGTGGTCGTTAAGGTGTGGTTTAGGAGTTGATTCGAAATTAGACAGGAGCACGTGAGGGGGCTGTGTATGAATGCTTCAAACCTCCTTTTATTTTGGCATCTACATTTTCTTTTGTCTCAGGAGTAACCTTCACTTCACCTCCCCCATCGATATCTCAGTTATTTTTGCGTTTTGTCCCTCAAAAGTTCAACATCTCTCGGTATTTCTCCTTTCTCGTATGTTTCATCACTCTTTTACTTGCTTTACTATTTATGGATATCGCACAGTTATTTCTGTTTTCCCCATAAGCTGTTTCCTTCAATCATTGTATCATCTAATAGGAGGACATCACAACGTACGCAATCTAGTTTCTTCATCACCTCAATTAATCTTAAACAAATCAAGATTCTACTAGAGTAAACGTACAGGTGAACGTAGAGAAGAGAAGAGAAGAGAAATTACTCAAAAACGATGGAATCATGAATAGTCGTTGAGGAATATTGTTACTTTAGTAACTTGGTCTGGCTTTGCAGACCATATATGTAGTACGACAAAGTGGTTAGTTGGAAGATGTTGGTACCCAAGAGATTGGGTTGGTGCCATGGGATCATCTCTTTTGTCCATCAACTACTTTACAACTTAACCTTAGTTACATAATTAAGTTAATTTACAATACTTGTGAATATATTCCGATGCTTAAATATTTCTCTATGCTTTACTATCATAGGCTGCTTTTTCCCTCCAATAATGGGATATGGCTTTAATTACACTGGGTTGTGTTGGGGAAGATAACAGTTAGTATAGTAATAAATATAGACATATAATTAGTGTAGGGATTTAGTTGGAATCATTGCTTTAAACACCGAAGGGATCCCAGAGATACAGACACTGTCTCGAATGTGAGAACAGAGACACACTTGAAAAAGCATTAACGAATTTCTTTTGGGGACAGTTAAAGGAGAGTCACATATACCTCTCTAGTCTTTTAGTATGGAAAGATCATATTCTTATCACCGAAAAAAAAAAGTTCATGTTCTACGCTTTTGACTCTTCCACTAGCTTTTCGCACACACCCAGAGAAGTCTTAGGTATCATCAGCTTTATAATACCCTTAGGTATCAGGTCTTTGGGAAATTAAAAGGGTCATTCATCGATGATAATAATAAGACATAACGTTAAATCTGTGATAATAATGCATATATAATAATTAAGTGGATCCTGTACATCTAAAATATGGCGTGGAAGCGAGAAATGAAAAGAAGCGTCACCTCATACGAGCATGCGTATCTAAATAAATGTTGCGTATTATAAGAACCCTAATCTTGTTCAAATACATCAAGGGTTACTTTCAAGCGATACGGATCAAATCTTCACACAAACGTAATCAATGCATGACCCAACAAATGGGGGGGCCTTGTTTACTGGTGCGTGAATTATTATGGATATGAAATTCATTAATCAAATCAAATTGATAAAATATTATAGTATTATGTATGTACCAATGAATAAACAACATTACTGACATCAAGGATTCAAAGTTTATAGAAAATATATACAAACAAGTTGTAACTCAGGTACTGAAGTATATGTAAGTGATAATTTAAAAGAATACAAGTGAGCTCAGGGTGGGGAAATTTGGATGAAGTGACAAAATGGAAGTGGGGTCGTAACGGCTACTACCTGTCGGAAGGGAGAATCATGGGCACAACTTTAGTGAGAAACCGTGTGGGCTCCATCAACTCAAAGAAATTAAAAGGAGGGAAGAAAATAGAGGAATAAATAAACAATAATAAGAATCATTAAAAAATGAAATAAATCAAAAAAAAAAAAAAAGTGGGGGTCAGTAAGGGGCAAAGTTTTTCAATAAAGTGATTTAGGTGGGTCGTCAATTCCAACCCCAATCATATCATTTTTTTTTCCGGTACAGCATATCATGTTTTTGTAGACGTTTGGAATCCCAAGCGGACGTTAGCCCCAGACTCAGAGGCCCCCTTACTACAAAAACAAAAAAGAAAGATTATTTTTATTTAAATTTTTGATATGAAGAGATATTTGAAACGGGGAATTAAATTTAATTATAGGCTACCCCATCCCCATGGACAGTGACTTCAACAACGCCATCTTCCTAAAGATCCGATACGATCTTCCCACTTCACTTCACTCAATCTAGGCGCCATGCTAGACGTAAACAATTTTTTTTCCTTCGAGTTTCAAGTTTAACTTTTCTGCTTTTCATTTTTCTTTCTTTAATTTCAATACGCTCAAATCAACACTTGTTACCGAAATCAAATCCGAGACAGTTGGTAAAAAACTAAATTTTTTAAACATGATATTATGAATTTAAATTAAATCATATATATATAAAAATATTTTGTCATGAAAAATAAAATCTACGACTATCTTTACATCTATTAGACTTTATAAAAAAAATCAACATATGTTTAGTCCTATCAAAGTGTGTTTGTGTGTAGTGGTTTTACGAAGGAAGAGGGATTAAAGAGGAAGGAAGAAGCAGAATAAAAGTGGCGTGAGTGCAGAGAGTATGATGAACAAGCACATCATTCCTTACAGAGAAACTGTTTCTTGATCATATGCTGTTCGTTAAAAAAATAGGGAAGAAAAGGGGAGGACCCACACGATTTTATCTAGTGACACAATCCTTCATTGGTTCATACAAAAAACCACACTCAACATGGCAACAACGATTCTACTCTTGACTCTAACTCTCTTCTCACATGGCCGCACACTCCCGTCACATCTCAACCAAACATGAACACTTAACCTCACATGCCTTCTACCTTCATATCATTTCACCTGTCCTTTTCTTCTCTACCACCCCCCCCCCTCTCTGGTTTTCTTTTTTTCTTTTAAAGGTCTAAAACTCAAGTTGGATTTCAATGGCCTGGATCAACAGCCCTTAAGAATGCCATGGGCTAAGCCCTGGACCTTGTGTAATTTGGACATTTTCTGTAGCATTAGGACTTTTTACTATTCACGCAGTGATAAACTTTGGGTACATTAACAGTTAACACAAGAACATTCATGGGACACACAACTTGCACAAATGATTCACAAACATCAAACTTGACAACAAATATAGTAGTTCTACGGGATCCCTCTCAGTTGCTGAATTTATTTTAATCTCCTCAGTTTGACTCTCGTAGGAATCTCCTCGTATGGTTGAGTCTTCTCTTGTGTTTTTCTCGGTGGTTTTCCAAATGTTTCGTCTTCTCTGCCATGTGAATTCAGTATGTTGAGATGAGTTCCGGCATTCTCTGTTTCTGATGAGTTCTTCTTCATTGGCTCGTATTCGTGTGCTTTGAGGCTTGACGATCGTCTCCTTAGTTGTGACCTGAGAAAAAAAGGAGTTATTACACCAAATTCTTTTGAAATGTCAAAGTTCTCTCAGTAATGACATTGCATTCGTCATAACGTAACCTGATTTCTTTCTTCTCTTTGCTCTCATTTGCATTCTTTATAGATGCAGAAACAGAACCTGTAGCGGCAAAGTTGCGTAACAATGTTAAACAAGATTGTGAAGGGGGAAAGAGACGATGAAGAACAAAGGTGCAAGCATTTTTACATCGACTCCTTTTAGTTGGTTTACTGTTCCTAACGCAAAGCTTTTCAACATTGCTGGCCTTCACCAATGGCTTCTCTGCTTTTTCCACTCCTTCCTGAAGCCAATCCAAAACAATTTACATCGAAACCAGTGCAAGAAAACCCATACCAATGATCTCAAACAACACACAACTCAAGGGTAGAGCCTAGGCATCTTTAACAGTGATCCATCATTTTCATAGTCCATATGTTCAATTTCCTGCAAGTTAGATTTGTAACTAAACAGACCATCTGCTAACTACAACATACAAATCTATCAACAGAGTTGTTAACTATGATTGAGTATAGAATACGAGCTTAGATTTGAAGCACACCCTCACTTCAGAGTTCTTCCCTTGAAGTACGGCAGCCTTACATAGAATTTCATGCTGCAAAGCTTTCATCTGAAATGAGTATCCCAGAAATAATTTGTAAGATAATGCAGTTTGAACTGGAGTTCGCATTTACCATGGCTTTAGCTTCCAAAGAAATGGAAGAAGCAAGAAGATTTGGGCTTACCCTTTCCCTTCCTGAATTAATCTCCTGCAAAATCAGCAACATTTACTGTTATGTCTTTAGTTGTTTATTATGAATGACAGATATCACAATGCAGCTTGGAAACACACCGCCAGCATCTGGCTGTTGGATTGAGCAAGATTCCAGTTCTGTAGTTGTAGTTGCTCTACATTATCTCGCAGCCTCAGCAGCTCAGCTCCAGTCAGTTCAATTATTTTACTTTTCAAGTTTCAAATTAAAGGGAAAAAACACGTAATAAAGTTCATGATGGAGTGAAAATCTATTCACATATGCATCATGCAATGCTCCTTGAGTTAATTAACTTCATGAATTCGAATTAATGATGTGTTATTAAAACATGCACACTATGCAAGATAGTAAGAAATCTGCCAATCGAACTTGTAGCTTGGTGGTGAAAGTGCAACTCACACTCACAACAACAAAGATGGTAAGAAATGTTGCCATAAAAATTATTCAGGATACTCTCTTTCTGCTAGGAGTTGCATCAGAGCAGCTTTTTCCTGCATCAGAAATTCATGTTGAAAAAATAAATAAATAAATAACGGTTACTAATACTTCAAAACCCAATAGAACAACAAAGAAAAAGAAGCACATTTAAGAGTTCCTCAATGCAGTTCTTATCAGCAGGCTTTTCTGCTTGGTTATGTAGTTTGTGTTGCATTTGTTTGTTGGTAATATCAGAAAGCTTCTTCCGCACTAACATTGCAATAGATCTCTTGACCACCATTCTCTCCCTTCCTATTACCACACCACTAAACTCTGTGCACAATCAAATTTAGCTTCACTTATCCCCAGTGGTTGATTCATAGAAAGTGAGAGAATTTAAAGAGATAGTGCTTCATTTCAAGGTTGTGTGGAGAGGGGGTGTAAATATAGATGGGGTTGAAGTTGAACTGAACGACGTACAAGTAATTGGCGTTCAACATAAAGATATAAAAGATGACCAACGATTGGACTTTAGAAAAAGACAGATGGGAATCGCTGGATATAGATGGATAAAAGAGAAAAGATGAAAACAAGTCTGGATGGAATATCTTTTGTGCTTCTTTCGGTTCTTCACTCTCGCTGTGATCATTCTTTGAATCTATGGATTGTAGAACAAGGTAGGATTGTGATATAATGTGAAAAAAGAATACAAGAAAGAAAAGAAGGCAAAGATAAAGAAGAGATGCATGTTCTGTTCTGTAGGCCAATGGATTTTTTTTTAGATACAAAAGTTTAGATAGATTCAGTACGGTCTCCTATGAAAACGAGGGCATAGCTCCAGGGTTTAGAGAATATTTATAGGGTACTTATGTATCAAAAATACTCTCATAAAAATAACAAAAATTGAACTCATATACTTATGAATATGATCATGTTCCTTTAGCTACCAAATGGAAATTTTAAGTATTTCAAAGCGTTACCAACTTCGGTTAAAATTTGCGCGGGCTTGCGGAGGCAAGAAACTTTTCACTCCAATACCGAGAAATTTATACGAATCTTGGTCCATCAGCCTCTTTATTCCTTATTTTCATTTTCTCCAGAAGCATAAGATTTGGTTATTGAACTTTCTATGAGAAGCATAAACTACAATTATATTGTCAAACTCTTTTTTATGACACGGTAATCCCAGATGGATCAAACGAATTACGAAAACCAACAATTTCTTGCGCCAGAAAACACTGTAAGGTGTCATCTAATGCAGCGATTCAGCGTGATGATTTTTTAGAAGTCATATTCAATGCTTACAAAACAACTATCGATAATCATCGTCGATGGAATGTTTGAGTTTATCCATTGCATCAGAACACGGGCAGAATAGCAGTTACAGAAGATACTACATTATATCAATGATCTTCACAGGTACACAGACATGATGTCTAATAAGTGTTACAATTAGTTTTTTTTTTTGTCTAAAAGGAGGCAAAGGTAGATGCTCTGCATTTTACAATCTTGGACGAGCAACCGTTTAACTACAGCTCGGGCAAAAGGCAAAAGCATTCATAAAGCACCGTCTTTGACGTTATATTGCTAATATCTCAAGCTGCAGGTAGTAAGACATGCATTTATTGGCAGTCAAAATCAAATGAGGCGCAACGCAATGTGGCTGACTTCAAGCTTTCACCTTCTGAGATTTGGTTATATATTGCTACACCCAAAAAACAAATGGCTTAATTTTTCTGATGTAGTCCATCTACCTAAGCCACAAAGAAACAGAGCTATTAAGCGATGCACTCTAAAAGCACCATATCGCAGAAGTTACAAGAAATCATGGCATGCAAGGCAACGATGATGAACTATAAAGGCATTCAATTTCTAGTATGTAACACTATGTTAATGTTATGATGGAAATGAACAGCCTCTAATTTTTTCCTCTGTAGGTCCTGTCCAAGATGCTAACTATTCAGTTCAGATGACATCATTCCAGTGCATCAACATCACCTGACCATTTTTGTAAATGGCGTCTTCAGATACCTTGTTGAATATTGTTAAATTATTTGGTAGTTGATGTATTTATTTGTAAATAGTCGGGTGGTAGATTTATGCATTTACCCTATTAGCATTTACTCTTCTAGTTGGTAGGTTATTCTTCTTCCTCTATATATGGTCTTATACTTCTACTCTCAATGAATCAAGAGAAAATACTGAACATTTCTTCACTTCACATCTCCTAAGAATAAATTAGCAATTTTCCAGACTCAGCCTGATCCTTGGCTGAAAAGGGAAAAAAATCCTGCACCAAAAATCTACAAGACTTCTGTTTAATGAACTATATCATTTAATGCTTTTCATTAAAATATATTAATTCCCACGCTAACCTCAGCAAATTATGCCAAAAACAATATACAAGTATTCTGGGGATAGAGTCCTCAAGATACCTGAAACTGATTATTTATGGATGAAGAAGTGAAGAAGATATGCAGCTCTATTACGAATCTGCAGGGCCAAATTTATTTCTACAATTAGAGCATTAACACGGAAAATCATTGGTTAAAGATAAGAAACAGTCTGATTACAAACCTTAGATGCATAGGAGCGCAGGTCTGTGCTGGAGATTAAACAAGAACAATTTTTAAGGTAACGACAGAACATCTCATAAAGTACTGGATTGTCCTCAATCACTGGGTTAGACAAGATCCAATGCTCTGCCAAAACTAAGTATATGTACATCTTAAAGAGAACACAACTCTTGTCTTTCAAATTAATTGCAGTTAGTGATCTGAGTATCTCCTCTCCACTGATGACCTGAGAAAAAATAAACCATGAATGACTTTTCACTTAACATACAAGGTAATCAGTAATAGAAACTCTTGACAGGTAATCAAATGCGCACGCACATTAACACTCCAAAACAACTGATTATATTCTAATTATGTTATTCAAATGACGTCTCAAATAGATACACCATCCATAACTTGCTAGCCATAAGCAAACTTTCAGTGACTTGAACTTTCGTTCTACACTTTATAGGCACAAGAACCATTAACCTTGGCAGAAAAGGGCAAGTAACATACACCATCAAAACAAGGAAGTAGACTTTCATATGCAACAGCACTCCTAAGTTGTTTACAGCGAGAGCTGACTTGGGAAATGCATTCAACAGCTTGAACGCAATTCAAATCCTTTGAGACTCTGCATATTAAATAGAGAACGTAAAAGAGCAAGCAAGAAAAAAACAAGCATAAATTAGAAAATAAGCATCTGCTATACCAAAAAAAATGCAAGCATCTGATGCCCAAAAAAAATCTTAACGCAATCATACTCCAAAAAGGAACTTGAAATAAAATGCAGGATATTAAGAGTAGGAATTAAGCATCTGCTATACCAAAAATATCTTCTCAAAGCAAATTCTCGATTCTCAAATACATATCATTACATCACCGATAGTGACTAGCAATGGCTTCATCATGAATCTAACCCGAACAGACCAATTTTGCCAACAAAATACTGCCGAGTGAGACTATTATTAACAGATCATTCAAGTGCAGTAAACAAGGACGCCCATAAATTTACAGCAACCATCCCTTGTAACCCACCGAACAAAGTATATCCTTTCCAAAGCCCATGAAAATACCACAACAAGGCTCATCAGCCATCATTAGATAATTTATAAAGCATAAACTTGCAAAAACTTAAATTTAATAGATACTAGATACAATAGGAAATATCAGGCTGCCAAATGAAGAGCGTCAGTAAATAAGCAAGTTAGCAACCAAATATAAATCAACAATATTCTTGAACTTTACTAGCAACAAAACCCAAAGAATTAAAAAAGTCAATAACCTGTGAGCAATAAATTTTGCTATATTTTCACAACTTGAACTCCACTCCTGGTCTGTGAAGTAGTTGACAACTGCTTGCATGCAGTCATTCAGAAGCATCAAGAGGCCTTGAAGCTGGCGATCCAAAAATAGACATATAATAACTTCAACTATCTCTTCAGCTTCTACAGCAGAGCATATAGCCTTTTGATTCCTGAAATGACCAAGAGATGTGATTTTTTAGCATAACAACTTCCCTCAATTACTTTCTGATGTGGCATCAATAAGCAATGTTACAGATGCAACCAAGAAGTCAGGTGACATCCCATAAAAGAAATTATGTCACGCGCATAAACTTCTTAAAGTCATTTATGATAACATCTAAGTAGGCTCACTATTACTTACCTTATAAGACAAGAAGCAGTTACAAATCTGACCCATGACCTGATATTTTGGGGTGGCCCTCCAGGACTAGAATCTAGAAAAGTTGAAGACTACCGTTGTCAGAAGCACGAAGTTAAATGCAGCACAATACTACATTAACTTAACATGACATACTACAGAAGTACAGCCACCTCTAAATCAAGTGAGATTGGCAAACAAAGTTGATTATTATCATTAAACTTGCCTCTACTATCTACATTAACTGCCAATTAGCGAGATATTTTGCTATCTTATAGCCTTCTGCAATCAACAGCATCAGAATGTCTCGCCTTAAAGAGTTGTATATCACATAAGATTGACAAAACTAAAGTAATTCATACTTATTATTTTACCATGAGCGTAGTCTACCTTCCAAAGTTGTGTACTTGGATAAACTAAAACAAATTCAAGAGCTACCTGTATCCATAGTATCAGCACTTGATGAAAAGTTGAAGAGAAACCCATAGATGTCAAGAGCTCTTCGCAAATCTTTATAATTGGGAAACCAATCGATCTTGACAGTTAATTGGCCATCCTAGTAAGGAATGATAATTAATCACAAATATACAAAAGCATCCCAAAGCATCCCAGAATAAGGAAAACAAGTACTCTGGAATCTTTTTTATCGATAGTGTAATCATCCATTATCTGAGTAAATAATAAACAAGTTTACCTCTTTACTGGATGAAAGAATTGCACACCAAAAATCACATGTACAAGTTTGCAGCTCTTCTTTTGTTGAATATAACACTGAAAGAGAAGTGTTAAACATCCATAAGATAACATTGTCCCTATGTATAACATCGATAAAATCACCATGCCATGCTTCTACTCACTTGTATTGAAGGCCCAAGTAGCTACTGATTTTTCTACATGACGATGCAAGAAAACCAATTTTGGAAGCCACCCATTGATTAATAAGCCTTCGAGAAATATGTCTCCTGAAGGAATACAAAATGTTAAATGAGTTGATGCTTAAGACAGACCCGCAAGTAGCTACAGATTTTTCTACATGTAACACAAGAAAACCAATTTTGGAAGCCAGACAATAGTTTTGGCAGATAAACCTTTCTCTGCGGCCAATTCCGCTACAGAATTTAGCTTGTTGTTCACAAATGACTGTAAAAGGTTGCAACTTTCAAGTTCAGGGAAATCCAGAGGAGGACAGGCTTTCTGCAAAAAGGAGGTTTAATTTATCACAAATACGAAAACAACTTAAGAAATAAAGCAGTAAACCAGATATAAGAAAGGACTGAGTTTTGACTCAGCTTGGGATGACCTGGTCTCCAAAAGCTAGCACTCCCCAGTGGGAGATTTCTTCTTCACCGCCTAATTCAATCATCTACGCTAGATGAGACAGCAAGTCATCATAACAGACAAGGGCAACTTTAAAATGTCAGCAAAGTAGAAGCGAATTAGGGGGTAAAAATTATTATGCCTGCTTTTCGCATTTCTCAACAATCTTAGACAGCATAGCTTCATTGCCACGTTCATCATCATCCTCATGGAGGTACTTCCGGGCTTTGGCCTTTTTGGACTGCTTCTCTTTAAGCTCATTTTGCTCTATGTAGTGATCATTTAGAAGATCATCCAACCCAATAACCTTCTTCCTGGTCAAAATTCAAGTGTTAAAAACTTGCTAGCCTAAAAACGACAAAACAGAGATGATGGGACCTTGCGAGCAATTTATCAAACCCACAATAAATGAATAACATCAAAGTTTTAATTTTTTAGCCAGTGAAGCCTGAAGCGCAATAAAAAAGCTCGAGCAATGAAGCCCTAATAAATAATTTCTTGATTAGCATAATACTTCGTCACGGTAAGGAAACTGGAAACTCCTGAAAACCAGTTTCAGCCCAAAGAGGCGGGGGGTGTGGGAGGAAAGGGCGTTTCGAAAGGGGAATAAAACCTTTTCGTGTTGATGGATGGGACCTTGAGAAGCTGGTCTTCCCTCTCGAAATCCAGAGGATCGTCCATATCGACCATTTGAGTCGAATAAAGACTGATCTTTAGGTTTTATAAAATCTTTCCTTGGGATGAGAAGCGCCAAACCGGTAAAGCGCTTCAAAAACTGGCGGCATCATATATGTGAATATAGGATACGAGTTCGGGCCGGCCAACCCGGACCATTGCTTGCTGATTAGTATCTTTTATGGCGGTTGAATCTAGTTGTGTCCTCATATAATAGAATAGAATATGTCTTTCATATTATAAACGGAAAGAGACTCATTCCATTCATGGGTAAAATATGAACATCCTCATTGTGCTCGCCTTTTGGCAGTTCCACTCACGTACCTGGAAGCACCGTTTACTGATAATACGAATTATTGTTAAAAGAATCATGACAGTTAAAACCATTAACTAGGAGAATGCTCATTTAAAAATACATGAAAATTATTTTGTATCAAATTGATAACTTGTTTAAATTTGTGATCATATATGGATTTGTAATGTGTTTTTAAGTTTATTCATGCCGGATAAAAATTGGACATATGAATTTTATTAAAAAGGTAGGATGGTCCCACATAATCCATATTGAGCTGGGTTAAGAAAACCTAGCGTGAGAAGAACAAAAGTATGTGGGCATAACCCCAGAAATGTTTGTGTTTATGGCATACAAAGCAGGCCGGCCCAAAGGCAAAACCTTACTCGTCGTGACTTACAGAATAATCTCTCAACAGGAAATTTATATCTAACCAGCGGGAAATCATAAACAAATTATTGAAGAGGACAATTAGAGATGGGTCTTTGACACAATTTTTTGACAATTTTTTATTATTTCCCAATATGAAAATTAGAAAGATTTGTCTTAGATATCTAACAAATGAAGAGGAATTAATGCAATAGCGGATTGGATTGTGAATGGGTTTTAAGATTTTCATATATTGGTTACCATTACACCGAGTATAGTTTTTGAAAGATTTATTTCGATGATTCTGTCAAAAGTGGATGCGGGGTCTAATTTTTTGTCTTAAAATAATACTATCAATGGGATTTTTGTTTATTATTTATTAGAGGAAAGTATATCTACAAATCTTACTTCAATATATAAAGTCATATAGAAATGGCAAGGTGTAGAGATAATTAGAGTTTTTATGTAGATTGTTGTTAATAATAAGTTGCCGACTAATGGTTTGAAAAGCATATGGTATTTGACTTCTGATATATGTCTGAGTTGTGACTTAGAGATAAAGTTACATTACATATTTTAAGAAAATTGTGATTATGCTATATGTATGTCTTCATTTTTTATTACCAAGGTATCATTCTACTTTATTTGCTATCTTTCTTTCATATTAGTTTGCTTTGAATATGAAGGGACAATTGAGCAATATGGAGATTGACTGTAAGTTAATATAGGGAGTAACTATTTAAAAGCTCTAGTTATGGAGAGATGTGATTGTTTTTAACTCATTTGTTACTAGATCTGAATAACTTAAGATGACTATCTTGTAAAGATGGAAGATGTATATGCAGATAAATATAGTAGTAATATACATAAATTGTTACTGATAGATAATCTAATTTGGCAACCCTGTTGTCTATGTTGGGTTAATATCAATATATATGGGGTCATGATCCTGTCTAACAATAGAGCTAGATGTGATGGGTTTCCACACATTATTGGAGTTGACATTGCTATTGAATCTAAAAAATTGACTATTTTTAAGAGATATCAAAGTGTATGGGATAAGGGATTGAAAGAAATTATTTTTTAATTAGATGCTAAAGACCTCATTGATGGTTTAGAGGAAAATAATTAGAGGCAATTTATTATTTTAATAAATTGAGAACTTCATAAGAAAAAAATAGGAGCTAAAACTATAATTTATACTGAGAAAAGGCAATCGAATTGCTAATGCGCTTACAAATGAAAATTATCTAAATCTATTATATTTAAAATATATTCAACACAAGTATACTAATTAGTGGCTTCATGGTATTAATTTTTTTTAACAATTTATATTTTTTCACTTTAACCTTTTTCCTTTTGCATTATAAAAGAAAGAGAGAAGAAGAAGAATCTCTCAACAACATCAAGAGTGCCTATCACGACGAAATCAGAGCCGTCACTTCAGTTGCAAGTGGGATGCTATGGCAGTTATTAGCTTTAGCTTACACCAACTAAGGGTATTTATTTTGTCCTATCCCGAGTTATCCTAACCTAATCCCGGGTAATTCGGGACGAGTCCATCCTGTCCCATAAAGGGTTAAGATGGGACATCCCGGGACAGGACAAGGAAGAGAGTTGAGACAGGACGGGTCTTGGCCTGACTCTCATGATTCCCGTCCCGTCCCGAATATTTTAAAAAATAATAAAAAATATTTGTATTTTATTTATTTTTTATAAAAAATAAAAATAAAAAATAGTATTAGTTATATCATATTATTTATTAGATGATTGCATTTTTCTCTTCCTTAAATGTATCTATTTATTTACAGATGAAGCAGTAACTTCAGTTGGTGAAGTGAAAAAATTGAAAAAGTAATAGTATTTATAGTATAATTAATTATATTTATTATTTTAAATTGCTAATCATGATAATGAAAATTTAATTTCTTCTATTATTTTTTATATTTTGATTATATGTTACTAATATATAGGATGTACATAAAAATATAATATTTTATTTTTTTTAAATTGGGTTTAGGAATTTCCGAACCCGTCCCGACCCGTCTCGGTCCTGAAAGGGACCGGGACATAGTTGGAACGGGACGGGACACGGGACACATTTTGCGTCCCATGTCCTATCTCGGGACGGGGTTATCCCGGTCCCATCCCGTCTCATGAACACCCCTAACACTAACCAGCCGTTAATACCTCACTCGACATGCATGCCATCCCCCATATATATATATATATATATATATTTCACTTTTGTTTGTCGCCTCTTGTTCTCTTCATCCTTTTAATACTCATATAATTTTAAAACATAGAGAATATTTATTTTTAGTTTATTTATATTATAGAGAGACATATTTTTTTATATAAATTTATCATTTTATTTTTTATTTATATTGATTTTATTTTAATTAAGTGCAATATATATTAAATAAAAATATAATTGTATTTGATAGTATGATTAATAAAATTTAAAATTTTCTTTAATTTATATAAAATATATTAACAATAACTTATAAATAGAATTATATGAATATATAAGTTATGTAGCTATAAAGCAACAAAATGGCATAAACATTATAAGCAATATCGTAATTTTTTAGGAATATTTATATGTTTACAAGAATATCCTTTATAATAATCCACATATTTTTATGTTATATTGGTCTTTGTTCTTATTATAGGCTAACAACCTTGTTAAGACTGAACAAACGTAGTTAAATTATTAACTTTGGTTAAAAAATAAAACAGGTTTGGATTTTAGATCAATCAATCTAGATGAAAAGTTCCCATACCTGAATTATATTTTCCTTCATAGTTAATGACTTATAAATATAGGTGATATTATTGATAAAGCTTAATTAATGCCCCTCGAGTAATTTATAGAAAGTATCAATCACATTAGAGGGTGCCTTATAATAGATACCTAAATGAGCATATTTATTCCCCAACTACTCTATACTCTATCTTAATCAGGGCTAAAATGAGAAGGATGGGGGAAAAAGTCACACGAGATCACTATTTCTCAATCATATGCCTGCCGATCTCGAGTCTCATCTACTGCTTATATTGGACGAGGAGGGAGTATCTGGCTGTCGTGAAGAGAAAACAATTATTCTTTTTAAACTTGTTTCACAGGGAAATATCTTTTCCATGAATATTCCCAGTCTAATACTTGAACTTGCATCTTTTATCTAATCATGCTTGATTACTACCTCATGCCTGATGAAAGAGAGTATCTGTTTATTACAGTACTTAGAAAGAGAGCGGCTTTTGTTGAAAGATGATGGGGGATGGAGCCTGATGAATGTATTTGCAGGGGTGTTTTTCTTAAAAAAGAAGGAAACACACAAAAAATGATAATAAAGACCCTATTTTGAGGACAGCATACATATGCCTGAGCCATGAGCTTGGAATTCGCTATTGAGAATTGACGGGAACGAAGAAAGAAAGAAGGCTGAGAAGAAGAAAAAAATAAAACAAATGATTGTTGATAAGCGCAGATACCTGGAACTATGGGAGGGGTGCCTATAACTGTGAATAAAAGAATGAGTGAGAAGCTAAGGGCATATACTGTCACAGGCACATGGGAACAATTTACAACATTTAAGCTTTTGGTCCCCAATTATTGCCAAGATTCTATCTTTAGGGTCCCGTCGTGTCTTTGTTTTTCGGCTGAAGCATGTGCTGACCCAGCTCATGCCACCTCCTTCTCAGGTCCATTGCATTTATTTTATTAAAGTCACTATCTATAATGCAGAAGTTCGCTTATTCCGTAGTGTAACCTTAGTTTTGTGTGTTTTTCCTTCATGGTTTTACCTCGGATTTTGTATTTGAAAAATCTCATCAATAGGGCCATGACCCTGCAACCCACGCCCTGACAAATAATGATCCTACTCACTTCCTTCGGTTGAGAACTGAGGACAAGTAGGGTTCCACATATCATGCTTTTCATTATCTATCCGGATCTCTCCCGTTATTATTAGATTTAAAGCCCAAAAAGTACCTGCTCAGGTCTTGCGATTCTGGGCTCTCGTTTAGAGATTCTTAAATCCAAAGCTTCAAAAACTCTAGAACGATTTAGATTTTAAGATATACCAATGTGTACTTTAATCTGTTTATTCAGTAAATTTCTGATCCTCGTGGTTTTGCCTGGCGGTAGAAATGTTGGTCTTTAAAATAGCAAGTATGAGTTTAAGTTAAAACAGAAGAGGACACGTCTTTGTCAAATCGTACGTACGTCTTGAAAGGTGGGGACACTTTAGCAGTCGTGCGATTTAAGAGTAGGGTCGTCTCCTCTTGTCAGCAGCAAGGGAAGATAGATTTTTTAGCAGTAATATAGCCATGCTGGCACTGTGTGAATGCGACTATGAGTGCGCGATACGAGCAAATATAACGTTATTCTTCCTTTATAATTATATACTGCTTCTCTTTCTTTTCTTTTTTTTTTCTTAAATATTTTATCTGAAAATATTTAACATTTGGTATAGTCAATTTTGTTAAGTTTAATGATTCATATTTTATAGAAATAGTTTATAGAAAATTTTTAAATTATTATAGAGAATAATTTTTTTAAAAAAATATTTAAATAGTTATTATTATAATAATTTTTTACTAAATAAATTATAAAAAAATATGGTATAAAATGATAAAAAATATAAAAATAAAGTGATCATTATATAATATAAAAATATTTTGTTATATATAAACTATTCTTATAAATTTATCTAAAATTATAATTTATTCTATAACTCTTATGCATATTTGATAAATATTTATTTAATATTTAATTAAAACTAAAATATTTTTAAAATTATAATTTTAAAACAAACTAAACATGTACACCATAACATCCCCGCTGGAGAACGAAAATATAAATTGAGTTTGGGGGATACATAATGAACAGTAATTATAATGAATAAGGTGGTAAAATATGTTAACCCGAGGTGGCCGTTTAACTAGGTGGGAGAAGCTTCCCAATCTGCCACCTTAAGCAATGCTAAGCGATATTATTCAGATTCGGCGTGGAGCCAGTTTTTATTATATGACATACTAATTCGGAGTGAGTGGGATTGGCAAGTCTTGTCAAACTTGAAATCATCAGAGACAGTGAAAACAGTCAGTAATGGAAGTAAAAAGAGAATGATTAGAGGTGAATCTGATGTGCTTAGTGGGACCTTATTTTCAATCATTAGTTTTATTACTCAAAACCCCGGCGCTGTTCCATTCAGCCTCTTCATCCCAATCTAATCCCAATAGTATTCATAGTCTACTGTGCAGGCTCTATGGGTCGGCCATGCCATCTTACTGCCACCGACCAAACACCATTTTACTTGTCCAATTATAATTATCACTCTCAGGTACAAGATGCGGTTCTTTTTATTCGGTAACAAAAAATACATAAAATTAAATATAATTAAAACAAGTGTTTGTGATGGCCATACGGGCATGCTTTTCCACTCCCGCCTCCTTTTATGTGCTGACCGTCGTCCTTTACGGGCAGGACCGAGTAAACTCAGCAAGATCCGTATAATGGTATAGATATATTAATTAAAAGAAATTAAATCCCATCACTCTCCACTTCACATAATAAATTAACGTTTAAATTTTGATTAAAAGATGTGTTAGATTGTCTCCTCACATGAGGATATGTATATGTATGTTTAGGGAAAAAAATTAATGTGGTCATATTGTAATAAATATCATTATTGTGCGGACAGCAATAGGGTCTCATGGTATCCGAGTGGTGGACGAAGCTGAGTGGCGAAAGTGGTTCCAAACCCCATTAATTAAAGTGGCTACTTAATTAGGAACTTTACAAAAGTGCTAAATGCAAAGTCCCACCATCTCAATAATTTAATGTTCGCTTTTCCGTTCAAACTTTTTTGTGCTCTTCTCCTTCCAATTCTAATTACTATTACTATAATATCATTACTTGTTCTCCTTTCAAATTCCCATCCCATGTTTCCACCCCATTACTTTAATTTAATCCAACACATGGGTTGCCAACCGGTAAATAATGGTACTCACTCCTCTTATCCCCAAACCCCATATTAATTAATCCAGAGAGAGCCACTTCGAGTTCCTTTTTCAAAAAGAAAAAAAAGAAAGAAAATGGTGAATTGGTAATTAAAGCAACTGCGGAGCATCATGTGCTTTGAAACCAGCTGAGCGTGGCTGTATGAAGTGCGTTTGCTTCGTCAACGTTAACAGGGCCATGGGCGGACACATCTCATATATATTCTTATTAATACCATGTTTTACGTTATATCTTCTTCTAACATCATTGCTTGCCACATTCATTGCCCCGACCAAAATGTGCCTCCTATTCACACCACCACCCCCATTTGTATGCCAAATTACTGCCGAACCTAAAGAGAGGAAGAAAAACAGATGTTAATAAAAAACATAACTGAAAATTCCAAGAGTATTCACATGAAACCAACAACCCAGAAAAGTATTAAACGTATGCTCGAACTCCGAAGTCCAAACTACTTCTGGGACAACATTTTATTTTCTGATTCTCGCAAAAAAAAAAAACAAGTCTGACAGCACATGCAAGCTCCTGAGATCTTCTGGAACAAAATAAGATGCCTTTCATCTGTTAATTAAAAATGTATTGATACAAGCAATATAACTTTTTAAATTTTGGTTAGGGGCATTCCTATTTAAAGAAGATTTTCCGCATTACTGTATAACTTATGAAACGAGAGCCCCGCCGAAGTCCAGTCTGATCCATCGCCATGTGACCTCTGAAACTTGCTCCCGCATCTCTCTCTCCTCTTTTCACGACATTTTCTTTGCTTTTCTAAATCCCCCATTCAAAATTCCTCCTTCAATAATTGGCCAGCATTCCCCCGTCACTCTACCTCACCACACCCCTTCTTTCTTTAATCTTTTATTACACAAAATGCACCCTACTTGACTACGACCCTTTTTGTTTATTCTTGGTGCAAAAACGAAGCGCTAACAAACTCTTATCCTCTTTCTCCACATTCCTTTCCCTCTCCCTTACTTCCTACTTCTTCTTCTCCTTCCTGACCAGAATCCGAAAGCTCTCCCCCAACTACTCCTACTCCTACACCTTTCACATTCCCTGCCGTTTTCTTTGATGTTTAAATGCAATGGCGGAACAGAAGATTAGACCCACCAAGAGCCGGGTTCTCTATGTTACGATGAAGCTTCTGCACAGACACTCCAGGCCACAACAAGAACGAAGTTGCTTCCGCACTTATTACAAATGGCTTCTCTGGTTTTCATTCTCCCTCTACTTCTTCGCTTCCTCTCTCATCGGCAGTGATTCCCGCCCTCAACTCAGCTCTCTCCGCACAACCCATGTCGCCAACCCCGAATCCACTTTACTCTCTCGTGCCCTTTTCGAGGCCTCTCACATGGCTCCCCTGAAACCTCAAACCTCTCCGGGTGCGGACAAATTTTCAAACTTCTCTGCTTTGCATATCTTTCTCCAACAATAGCATATTTTACTCAAAGGCTGTGTATATTGTTACAGGTGTATTGAAGGATATGAAGATTTTTGTGTACGATTTGCCTCCGAAATATAACACCGATTGGCTCTCCAACGAGAGGTGCAGCAGTCATTTGTTTGCTTCCGAAGTGGCCTTTCACAGAGCCCTGTTGACGAGCGACGTCCGCACATTTGACCCATATGAAGCTGACTTCTTCTTCGTGCCCATTTACGTCTCCTGCAACTTCAGTACCGTCAATGGCTTCCCGGCGATCGGTTACGCGGGCTCACTCATCGCTTCCGCCGTACGACTCATCTCCTCCGAATACCAGTTCTGGAATCGAAACGGTGGGTCCGACCACGTGTTCGTAGCTTCGCACGACTTCGGGGCCTGTTTTCACACCCTGGTGAGTTTGATATTTTAGTTTCTTATGCATAGCTCGTCAGCGTTCTGATGTTTCTTTCAGAGCTCTGAATCACGACACTTTCTCTCTGATTTGAAACTCCTTTTGTTTTATTTTCGGTCTGAAAAGGAGGACGCGGCGATTGCGGACGGGATACCAGAAATCTTGAAGAATTCGGTTATATTACAGACATTCGGTGTTCAATACAAGCACCCGTGCCAAGACGTTGAGAATGTGGTGATACCACCCTACGTGTCGCCGGAAAGCTTGCATAACACGATGGAGAAAGCTCCGTTGGGCGGAGGGCGTGACATTTGGGTGTTCTTCAGGGGGAAAATGGAGGTCCATCCGAAGAACGTCAGTGGAAGGTTTTACAGCAAGTAATGAATCCCACCATTGAATTTAACTCCTCGCAATGAAACTCGTAATCGTGCTTAGCACTTTTGGAAAATGTCGGATTATCTTGCTTTCATTTCTGGTTAATTTTACCGCTCCGCCCTTTTTTCCTGAGTTGACCCTGACCACGCGTGGTTCCTGTTCGAAGGCGGGTGCGGACGGCGATATGGCGGAGATACAACGGCGATCGGAGGTTTTACCTGCGGAGGCACAGGTTTGCCGGGTACCAGTCAGAGATAGCTCGGTCAGTGTTCTGCCTGTGCCCGCTGGGATGGGCCCCGTGGAGCCCTCGGCTGGTGGAATCAGTTGCATTGGGCTGCGTGCCGGTGATAATAGCGGACGGGATCCGGCTGCCGTTCGGATCGGCGGTGAGTTGGGGGGAGATATCGGTAACCGTGGCTGAGAAGGACGTGGGGAGGCTGGGGGAGATATTGGAGGAGGTGGCGGCGACCAATCTAAGCGCGATACAGAGGAAGCTGTGGGACCCTCGGACGAAGCGGGCCCTGCTGTTCAACAGTGAGATGGAAGAAGGTGATGCCACGTGGCAGGCGCTGGAGGCGCTGAGCTCGAAGCTGGACAGGTCCTACAGGAGGTCGAGGTTTTCAGGCCAATTGGAGAGGTACACGTAAGAGAGAAAGAGGGGCCATTCCAACATGGTTGCAGCCCGAGGGTGGCTCATAATGGAAGACGGCTGGAATTCTGAGGAGGAATTTGATAGGTGGGGCCCACAGGAGCAGGGAATGGGAATTGAAAAGTATTGATTGGAGAAGGAGAGGCCATGAGGGGGGGTCAGAGGAAAGGTTGACTGCAGTTTTAACTAGGGGGGGTGGGAATGGGTAAAAAGCGGAAACTGTAAAGAAGATTTTTTAGTAATTATTTTTTAATAGATGATGATGTAAAGAATAAAGAAATAAAGGGGAAATTCTTTTGGAGATGGAAATAAGATGCAGCGGTTTGAAAATTGAAATGGCATTGTAGGGTTAGTGTGTGCGAGGGAGTAAGGAGCAGGTGTCCGTGGTCACGGGTGCAGTATTCTCCAACCATTCAAGTGCAGCTTTTATGGTGCATGGGATCATTCCAATTTGAAAACACCTCCTCCCCCCCTCCTCAATACAACCAAAACTAATTTTGTTTTACTCCTATGTTATTTTAGCAAACATTATTCCACCTATTTTATAATTTTATGTAAGGTTGTTTTAGGACTTGATTGCGTATTGCAATTTTGGTCTTATTCTATGGTCATGCACTGCCTTGAGCGATGAGAAATTTTGTATTCCCACCTGCTTCTCCACTCCCTCATAACTCCTTGGTTTTTCAGTTTATATACTCCAGGACCGTTTTATACTCTCCACTCCCGCTTCAATTTATACTTCTTTCCTTTTGTTTTCTTTTTACCTAAATTTATAATTCCATCGATTTTTTAAGATAGCACTCCATTCAGGCTTCAGCTTCTTCATTACTACAAAGTCTCACTTGCCCACACTTCTTTTTTCAGGCTTAAAAGGGCACGCCCTCCGATC
This sequence comes from Leucaena leucocephala, assembly GCA_037074615.1. Taxonomy (NCBI): domain Eukaryota; kingdom Viridiplantae; phylum Streptophyta; class Magnoliopsida; order Fabales; family Fabaceae; genus Leucaena; species Leucaena leucocephala. The sequence goes on along the minus strand of CM073546.1, from coordinate 1,722,215 downwards.
AACAAGAGATTCCTACTTTATAATAAACCATTTTTAATGGTCCACGTCCTCCCACCGAATTCTAGGCCCAAACTCTCCTTTTCCCTTGCTAAATTCCTGATATTTTCCCCATTTTTCTATGCAAAATCGATAAACTTACAAATATCTGGAACCATTTATGCAATATCATGTTTTCAATCTCAGTCACCAACGTATTCTTGATGAGGCGTAACACTGCCATTGGCATTTACAGCCAATCTCTGAATATTTTTATGAATTTTGGAGATCACTGGTAGCTCATTAAATTTAGCGTGATAGGACTTCGATTAACCATTACTGTTGAATTTCAATGTTACATCAATTCCTGTCAGTACGACAGATGAACACTTAATTTGACTACTTTTAATGAGAGCATGATAAACACCGAAAAGTTGGGTTCCATGGTTAAGGAGTTATGACCTTGAATCCCCGTTGTTATACATACATATATATATGTATGTATTTCATTAGCCAAATATTAAAAACATGTGCATGCATCAACTTTGGTGGGATGCGATATGCAATCCCTGTTGGAGGTTCGTGTTTTGGCGAGAACCGATTATTTGGATATAATAAGAGAATAGCCACTTTACTATAATTGCCTTAAATATTACACCTAGTTTTTCTGTGTTGGTCTAGTTTCTATATATCAATTTGGTTTTCCAACTTTTAAGAATCAACGGTAGGAATCTGTTCTATACTGTCACGGGATAACTACCACTCTCACTAACCTAGCAACTTGTCTGCCCCCCTCTTTTCCTCCCATCTTTGGCCAAATGCTTCCAATTTACCATAGGATGATTATTTAACATCTTACACACGTGTACAACAAAGTAGAAGCTGTAGGTATATGATGAAAAAGAAAGGTGCGGCCGCTGATTAAACCTAATCACCGGAGTTAATTTTCATGATTGTGGTTTAACTTTTCATCATCAAAACTTGATAATCTGGAGTTAGCATCATCCGCTTTTGTCTCTCGGAGGTGTAAAAGAAGAAAACACAAAGATCAAAGGTTGTAATCATATGGATGCATTCATGTGAGTGAAAGACCCCACTTAGACTCTGTTAAATATGCATGTAACATATCAAAATGATTAGGATTGCTCTCTTCTAAAATTCCTACTTGCCAGTTTGGATTCCCTATTCACCCTGTGATCCCATTTTGACTAATGCCATACATAGCCAAGGAAGAAGATGGCAACTCCTCATTGTTTCAGATCATTCACGAGACGAAATCCATTTTCACACTTACCTTACTCTAAGACGAACGTATAGGATTATATACCCTTCACCGAGGTATCTTTTTTGAGTTCATGAACCCGAGTTTCAATCTTGTGAGATCTTAAACACTGTAACTTCATAGGGCTCTACTATGTCTCTACCAAATTGGCCTTTTGTGTATGATGTTCCCTTCGACTTTTTGTTTGCCTTATCTTTATTCCCGGCACTCTTTCTTCTGTCTCTTCTGTTCCTGTCTTTGCTTTTTGTATCTGTGTGTAGTTTATCTTTTCACACAAAGAAATGGTAGGCCAATCTGAATCCAGAAATATTGAAAACATGACACGCAATAAATTAGTGGGTCACATTCTTCTCTCATCATTGTTGCCCATGAACCGTCCTTGGCAGGTGATAATATCAGCTCCCTGCTTACTCTACCATTCTAAAAAGCATCAAATTCCTACAATAATTAGTCTGGTGGTCCAAAAATCAGCAGCAAAGCTCCATCTGGCGAAAGTTAATTCAACCATATTGCGCACAAGGGAACAAGGTCACACCCTTCCAAACCAGAATCCAGACACGTATTAGAAAAACACTTTAACTTCAAAAGCAATAGTACAACACAATTACACAAAATCACATAAACAAACAAAAACATTCCAATCTTTCAATTGTGTGGGGTAGTGCTGGACGCTCAACTGCTCTTGCAAACTACACTTACACAGTGGGACCATCACATAAAACCACCCCCTCTCGTGATCATTACACAAAACACTTGAATAAAAAAACCTGACTTTTTCAAGCATACGATATCATTCTTACTCGCTCATGTTGATCGGCGAGCTGATACAAACAATGCATGTAATAAGAATCAATCTCTTGAATTCTAGCACTCTGGAGTGAGTGTCTGATCTCTCTTAGGGTCATGGCAATAGTTATAGACCAAGTAGTTGTTTTGGACCCATTGCATGGTGGCGATTTGCTGAGGTGTCAGGCTGCTACAGCCAGAAGGTGAAGCAGACGGTGGTTGGCACGATGCAGGGCCATTGCTGGTGCAACCTTTGAGCTTGAAGTTTTTGTACCTACCAACGAAGGGTTGGTATTTGTAATCAGCTTTGTATTTTCCTTCTTCTGTAGCCCAGGACGAAGCGTCCCATATTTATCCGTACACATACATACATTGGTCTTGTAGGGAATGTGGCATCGCTCTTCCTAGGATACTTCCTTATGGGGATATCGTCAACTAGGAATCTGCACGACAGCTTTATCATTATAAGGACAAACTCGTAAGCTACATATACCAATTCAATACCGCACCCCACAAGCACTGACTCTCTTCTGAGATAAAGTAAAAAGTAAATATGATATTTGCAAGAGGGGGGACCACATGCAATTATTGTATGAAGTGATCTTTTCAACTTGACATTAAAAGGGGTTCCCGTATGCCATCGGCATCAACTTTAAAGTAACATATTTTATGAGGAAAAAAATTATCCTTGCCTATAAAAGTTAGTTTCATAATGCAGACATGGCTATTTTGAATGAAGAAAATAATTACATGATCTCACAGGGTTTCCACAGAATAGCGTAGTTGTGAAAATCTTGGGTTGGTTCGAACCAAAGATGAAACCTCAATTCTCTGCCTATGATATTTCCATCTCCACTGCCTCTGATACAGACGTTTGTTTGCAAGACATAGGGCTTATCCGGAGTAGTGCCAAGGAACTCAATATCAATTTCATCATGGTTTCCTGGGTGGTCTTGGTTGTTTGATAACTACAATTTCCCAAATGTCACAAACAAGAAAAAAGAGTCTGAAGACATTCTCCTGAAAACTAATAAACTAAATCTTCAACATTACCTAAAGACATATACAGAGTAGTAGTAGTAGTAATAGTAATAATAATCCTCACATAGAGTGATGTAATGACCCCTGCAGTATAACCTGGTTGAAGCTTTATTGCAGCACCAAAGTACCCCAGATCGATAAGATTGCAGTGACTTGAATCCGCTCCCTAAGTTAAAAAAATGCACCGCGGAGAGCTGAGAAGACCAAATACTGATATAGATACAGGAGTGCAAACACTACCTGAGTCAGAGTCTAGCCAGATTGTTAATGAACCTTGGTCTAGTTTCTGATGATGAGGACCCCAGAGGTTTCTGAACCCTTGATCAAAGCTGAGAGGGCTAATTTGGGAACTTGGGAAGTAATCTGGTGAAGGTGGACCCTGAAAGCTGCTTGAAGCAATTATGAGAGGAAGTAGAAGAAAAGAGAAGAAAGGAGACATGAGGAAGAAAGAGGAAAGTGACGATGATGGCATTGAAGCAAAAAGAAAACAGAGTGACTCTGCTTTAGTGGAAGATCAGTGTTAGTTGGAGCTCATGACCGGGTAAGGTTACACAAAGTTGATATATATATAGGAGTTCAGTTGATGGTAGAGTTATAAACGCGACAAAAATTTATCACATTTGAGATAAACAACATGGAGAATTAGTTTAATTTATGGAGTGTGCCTTTTACTCTTCCTCATTGTTGTTAAATCAGCAGCCATCAACTCTCCCTTTATTCCACTCTCAGCTCTTGATGTGAATTGTGAATTAAGAAAAAGAGTTATTATTAGTAGATACATATATAGTCATGTAGATATTAAGAATTGATGAACCAGCTAGCTTTGTCTTTGATATGTTTTTAATCTATAGAGTTGTAACTTTTACCCGTTTCCTTTTCATGACGTTGATTTGGTTATCTCTGAGACTCTGACAACGGAACAGAGAGGGTGGACATACAAGTTGGGAAATGTTATGGTTCAGTGAACCTTACCAAATCATAAACATGATCATAGTACAACTGGACCAGGTATATATTGAAGAGAAGAACGTGGAAGCTCATCTTATTCTACCTCCTTGTTTTTTTTGAGGAAAGTGATGGGAAATGATAACTTCATAATAATTGATAACCGTCATCGTTCCATCTAATTCTCTAGATGAAATTAATGCAATTGAGATTGTCATGCCATTAAAGCTATTTGCATTGATCCAAGTGAAGAAGAAGGTGGTTATATCTATAATTATGAAAACACAACAACATATATAATAGGTAGTTAACCAAGGACTTTTAAATCAAACATAATCAAGAGAAAATGACTTGTATTATGAATCGAAGGAGTATTCATAAAATACAATAATATATTTTTGTCAAATGCTATTGAGCGACTTTGTAACCGCCAAATCCTATTCTTTTTATTGACTATCTTGAGATTTTTTTAAAAAAAAATACTTGATTGAAGCCCCTTTCACTGTCATGGTTAGTGGTTACAGTTAATTAGTCCTATGACTTCGTCACTGTGCTGCCTGCAACATCAATTTCCTTGGGGATTAGCTATCTAACTGCTCTTTAACTAAAACAAAACAATCAAGATCAAATCGTAACCAATAGCTTAGGTGTTGCAGTTAACGGTTCAACTTATGGCGTGATCTTCAAAGGAAACTTGTCTCAAAGTGGACATCAAAATGTGAAGTTAACTGAAAGGACGTGAGAAAAAAAGAAAAGATTGTGGTATATATGAAGGAAAGGTACTTTATTGTTAGTAGAAGTTTAGATTTTGAATCAATAATAATATTCAAGACAGTCACTATTTTAGACTCAAATGTGAAGATGGGACAAGAGGTTGTTGCATTAGATTTGATGCCTCTGTTCTTCACATAAACAAAATCTTTATTTTTATACTCTAAAAACTCATACTTCTCACCTATAAAAATGGTATGATTAGTTGTGAAGAGGAAGAAAAAAAATAAAATTCACATTTAAAACTATTTATCATTTTTTTTTACTCTCTCCCAATATTTCCTTCTTATGAACACTTAAAAGAAACAAATAAAATTTTTACTCAATACTAAAGTGTTTTATTAAGACTCAAATCTTACTTTTTACTCTATTATCTAATGGATTAAACAGTGCTCTGATACCATTAAAATTGTTAAAAAAAATATAATAGATGAGAGATATAGACTTATTTATATTTATTAACTAAAATAGAAACTTTATATATAGACATATAATAACTTTATAACAAATAAAAATAGTAAAAAATATTAAATAATAATAATTAAATAAAAATAAAAATGTGAGAGATATAGTCAGATTATATATTATAACAAACTAGATCAATTTAAAATAATAAAATAAAATAACGATTACATAGATGAAGCATCCATCAACAGATTGAATCATATTTTCTGAAATTCGTTTATTTCGTTCCAGAGGATTATATTCCCAATTACGATACATTATTAAAGAACAGAGACCTTTTTAATTATATCACTAATGAGAAAAAGAAGAATAACAATAATTGGTTGGATAATTGCGGGGGTACGTTTGCGTTAGAGTCTGAATCATTGTACAGAAAAGGAAATAAAACGCCACGTTGACGTTGGTGTTCTTTACTGAACATAAAATCTGCGAAGTACATATCATGAAGCATATCTTTTAAAAGATTTTACGATTTAAAGTCCACGAACACTGTAGATCCTGACCAGAACATTTCGACTACTAATATGGATTGAAGAAGGTGATTCTCTGCATTCATTTTTGGACTCTAGTTCCCAATAGTTGATATGAGAGTTACAGAGCATTTGGAGTAATCTAATAATCATAGAAAGTTTTGAACTTCAATTATTCGAACTTCAATGAAAGCTATGCTAGGAAGCCTACTTAGCCACCCTCTAGCTGACAGTTTGAAAGTGCCCCTGCAACAGAAGTTATGAATAAATGGAGTTTTTTTTATCGGTCAGAAATAAGCATAGAATTATAAACTTGAAACTAAATGAAAATTGAAATTCTAAGAAAAATAGAAGCTGGTGGAAGTTGTTTTATTTTCCATCTGTACCTGACATTCTATATTTGCATTTTCTGATATAATCTAATGCATTAGGAGGGGTTGTTGATAATCTTTTGCATTCAATTCTCCAATATTTTCATACGAATACATATGAATAACAACAAAAAAAACAGACCGAAGAAAAAAGAAATACCAATATAATTGATTGCTGCCGAGAATTTAAAACAGAGAGAAGGAAAACAGAGACTCAATAAAACTTGAAACCTTGTCGAGCACTCAAAAACCCTTCAAAGAAAGAAAGTAATAGCATTAACATTTCCTCACATCGTCAATCAATGAAGTGAATGAAATATCTAGAAGCCAGCAATTGGAAGCGCTGCTCAGATTTTTCTATGGCATATACACGTAGGGGGTGAGGGTAGCCTCTGTTTTCACTTTCAGAGTACCTTGAACTTATATGTATGGTGTTTAATGCTGTGTTTCATGATTTTATCGATCTTAACCACCAAATAGTAATGATATTTGGATAGTCGACTCTGCATTTGTGAAGGTGTAGGAATGGGGGCGGATAGCTTGCTGTACTATTGTTGAAGCTCTCTAATTTGTTACCGTGAACTTTGAGGGAACTATGTTCTTTCGTTTGCGGTAAACATTAAGTACCCTGGTATGCGAACCAATTCAATCATCATCTTATCACGCTTTCCTTTATAAATGTTATATTTTGAGCTTTTGGTTGATTTTGATAAGAGGAAAACCTAACCCAAAAATAAAGGGCAGAAGAAGGTAAAGAAAGGGGATCGGTTTCGTACTTGGGAGTGGAGAAGTGGAGCTACCGAAGCGAACCGCCTCTTCCAAAGCTTCGTTCCATCTTCTTCGACTCAGGAGCATGTGGCGGGTTTTTAACAAGCGCGTGTTTGGAAGAAGATAGTCTTGAGAAAATCTATTAACCTTTTACTCGGAGAAACTAAGGTTCAAAACAAATTAAGAGGTTATTTGCATTAATCTTGTAAAACTAAAGTTTTCATCGATTTCAATACTCTTTTTAAAAAAGACAACTTAATAAATTGAAATTTGTAATTGAAAAACATATATAGTCATTGAAAAAGTTAAAAAGATATAAGTTTTATAAAATGATATTTATTAGTTGTGAAGAATTGGTTATTTTTTTGTCAAACCAAATAGTCAAGAGTTGATTAGCATACGAATATTTTTAAGTGCTATTTTTTAATTAATTATTTATTAATGTGAGTAGATTTTATAAAGAATATGATTAGATTTTGCAACAAAATTATTTTTTATCCTAACAATTAAATTTAGGGAGAAAAATTATATAAAATAAATTAAATAAGTTTAAAATATTTATAAATTTTATTTAATATATTCTAAAAATTTATCCTTATTTATTAATTTGGATTTAGATAATTTTGAGCGTGGAAACTTTTCTAAGTTATATCAAGATTTCATCATGATACACTAAGAAGTTAATTTCTAATATTTATTTGAATGAAGTAATTTTATCATTATTGTATCAGATAATCATATCAAAAAAGAAAGTAATTTTATCGTTATCGTTGTTTTTGATCTGAAGGGAATTTACATTTACAGCTGATTGCTATTTACTAATTTGCCAGCTCTGACTCAGTTTTTTCCCTCCCTTGCCCCTTGGTTCTTTTCAAGTTTTGTTTTTGGGAGTTAACTTTTTGCGGAAGACGCGTAAGGTCAAAGCAGACGGTGAATTGCACAGGGCATCCTTTTCCCCGGAGGATTTGTAAGCGCAGCTAAAGGAATAATCTTTGTTGACGAATTAACGGGTGCAGACCATAAAAGACGAGATTTTGAGGCAATCGTTGCTTGGACAGCAGTAATTGAGGATTTGGGATCGCCGAGAACATGGAGAAGGTGATGAATGTACTCAGACCAAAGCCAAATCCACAACAGCTATTGAGAGATTGGCAGCGCAAGCTTCGCCAAGAGTGTCGCAACATTGAACGCCAAATCCGAGGTAATCTCAATCTTCTTTGAATCTGTATTGTTGTTCTTGTTGCTGTTATAGTGATTTATAATTATGGGTTCGATCAGATATACAAAGAGAAGAGAAAAACGTACAGAAGGCAATAAAGGAGGCAGCTAAGAGAAATGACATGGGCTCTGCAAAGGTATTTGGAAACTTACGGTTGTGTTAATTCTGTTTATTTGCAGTTGTTTTACTGTAACTAGTGCAGTGAGGAAGTTTAGGCAATGTCACGCAATCTGAGTTTTTGGGGTGTGTGTGATCGTGTTTGTAGGGGAGTACCAATGGATTGGATGCTTTCTGATCTCTGGTTTATCAAGAGGAGTTGTCCAGTTATTTTGTTTATGTTTTCCCCCCTTCAATTGCATATGGAATCTAGGATTTCTATTCAAACGCCAAACCTCGTACCCAATAAAACGAAGTCTAAGCATATATTTAGATATGCTATTATACTTGAAGGAAAATTTGGGAAGAAGATAAAACCATGTCCAATTGTAAAAATTGTGTACTTTCGTGTGGTCTTACTCAAAAGATGTATTTACACGTTCAATCATAGTATTCGCATATAGCATGAGTGGATGTGGAGGAGATCGTAACAAAGTCTTCTTTCTTGAGCGCTGTTTTGCTACCAAAACATACAAGTTACCAGTGAATAAAATTGTTTCGAAGAATTTATTGTCTTTGTTTGTTAACCAAGTCCCAAGTGCTTTTTGAGATGTAGCTTGACCACTTGCAAAAGTAAAACAAACAGTGAATTCCTCCCATCCACCCTAGCTCATCAGGGGAGGGGAACTTGGGTCTGGATTTGAAAAAAATATGGAATATGGGCGTTTAATTCATTGTATCTTTTTTAGTATTTCCATGCTAGACATAAAAATGCTTCAGGTAGGATGATGCATGATCTAAGTATTAAAAAGTGAAAACAGAAATGAACTGTAATTGGCTGCAATTTTGGACCTTCAGATAAGGACTTTTGAGCAGATGATTTTCCTCTTTTGAGACTTAAGGTACACCTTTACTAAAGACTCATTATTTTCCTTCCTGTGATGTTTTTGCAATTTGCAGGCCCTTGCAAAGGAACTTGTAAGATCTAGGAAAACAGTGAATCGTCTTTATGAAAATAAAGCGCAATTGAATTCAATATCAATGCATCTTGGGGAAAGTGTTGGTAGGTTTTGCTACTTTTCACCAGCTTTACAACATAGATCAAAACAAATATTTTTTGTCCAATTTCTTACCTCAGTGCATGCTATTATCACTTTCTAAACTCAAGGACCAACCTCAGAAAAGTCAATAACGGTCTGGTGCAAGTTTTCATTTACCTATAATAGTTTTTTATTTGCTGATTAAATGGATTGTATGACAAAGCACACACGCATACAGGCACTTGTATATGGTGCTTATGAATACTTTGTCCTGATTTAATAAGTATGCTTTTACCATCCCTCATATTAGTTTAGTGTACATGTAACATTTTTCTGTATCTATTATAGTTTTTATAATTTAGTACAACGATTTGATGATTCGAATTCAATTAGTTATTATTCTTTTTCCCACGGATTCTCTTATTACGAGTCATTATGACAGATTTGAGTATTTTATTTTCTGGTTGCATGTGCAGCAATTGCTCGTACTGTGGGACATTTATCCAAGAGTGCTGAAGTTATGAAGCTTGTCAACAACCTTATGAAGGCTCCTGAGGTGGCGGTGACAATGCAAGAATTTAGCAAAGAAATGACAAAGGTATGCTTGCATCACACCCAATTCTTGCTTGAGTTGTTTTCTTTCTATTCGTATTTCTTTACAAGCAGTCAAGTGAGAGGAGTGTTTATTATGAAAAGCTAGAAGAGTGAATTACGGTGTTGGATTTTGCATGAGTGTCGAATGATCAGGAATAAATAGCTCCCTTCAGAGTTTGTTAGTGCAATAGCTGAAATGCCCAGTATGACTGTAACTTGCTGGAGGACATTAAATTTTTTAAGTATATTGTTGTCCATGTTTCTGGCAGTGTCCATACTGTGTAAGTTTTTATCATGTTACTGACTGGAGTTCACTTTTACCTGCTTAGTTTTAGGTTCAAGTAGTCAGTTTTGGGGGGTTAATAAAAGGTTAAGGCCTGCCTGTAAAGAACTTTTTGACCGTTTAAAGTTTTGAGGGTTAATATGTTCCTAGACTTTAGAACTTGGGCATCTCAGTTTAGCCCCCATCATAGTTTTCCTGAGCTGAGGTTTAGTATTGGTGTAACCTGTAATGAATTTGAGTTTCATCAACTTAAATTAGTTCCCCCTGATATTGCATCACGGATTGGTATTTTCTGTTTGCAAACACATTATGCTTCATTGGAACAGAGACTTTGTTTCATTTTGCGCGTGAAAATTTAGGTTTCCTTTTATAGCTATCTGATCAGTGAGTAATTTACCTATTTTATTTGTAGGCTGGAGTAATTGAGGAGATAGTAAGTGATGCTGTTGACTCAGCACTAGATTCTGAGGACATTGAAGATGAGATTGAAGAAGAAGTTGATAAAGTCTTAACGGCAATTGCCGGTGAGACAGCTGCACAGCTTCCAGAAGCTGTCAGGAAGGAAAAGGTGAAGCTACCTGCTCAAAGTGTCCAAGCTACAGAGGCATGTGCAATTCATGAGCCTTGTGTGATTATTTTCTTCTGTAGAAGTCTTGTCTTCCTCGGAATCAAACTAACCTTGTAATATGTTACTCTCTGCAGGAAGATGCTATAGCTGAGGGAGGTGATGATGAGGAGGAAATGGAAGAAATTAGGGCTCGACTTGCTAAAGTTAGATCATAAGCTTAGTTGAATTCTTGCGGCCTCTCTGGTGTATTATAAGGAAGATAATGACAGATTTGTATCCTACTTGATATATTTAGATTGGAAAAGGCAAAACCAAAGCAATGCCTAGAAAAGAAGATTCTGGGAGCAGCGGTATCTTGTGTAAATATCACTAAGTTCTTGGAAGAGTATTAAAGTTTATATGAACTTGGTTTATCCTTGGTTGAGATGTTTTGTATAGTGTTTTGCGATTGGGATTAAACTAAATTTGATAATTAAATGTTCACTAACTAACTTGAGGAACGCTCAAATTCAATTAGCCCTCTTTTATCTTTGGTACCACCGACAGTTAACCTTTTCCATGATTCGCGAATGATGATGAAGATTAATTTTTATATAAAGAATCAAGCTTCCATGCAACGTGGGATGACTTAACTGTATCACTTTCATATTATCATATTATAAAAATTGTATAGGGATTGCTGGAGAAACGGTGTCACATGCTGAATAATTGTTGCAGCATGTGAAATCTCCTTCACAGCTTTTCCTGATCCATATAAGTAGGATGAATAGACTTTGAGCCGCCCCAAATCAATAATCAAGAATATTTTATCTTAATTCTTTATTATTATGATTAATGGAGTGAGATACCTCAAATCTGAAAGATCCCTTCATGCAAAAGTTATGCCAATTTGGTAAGGCATGAAATCGGTACCCCTAAGTGTGACCATGTTCCTAGCTGGGTTGTAAAATAAGAGCTGATATATTCAAGATCCATTTATCAATGGAACGGAAGATCATCAATATATCAAGTTGTGGGAAACTGTAAGTGTATAGACAATCTGGAGATAACAACCTATCTTATTCATGTTCTGTACACTGAGATTTATACACGGGGAAAGGAAATCAGGGAATCAAGGCATAATGATGTGAACCTGATATCCCGGGATTACAACAATGAATTCTAATCAATACAGAAATCAAATCAAATTAAATCAATGCAGTCTAATCCCTTATACTTCTCTCTTCCTATAATTTCGGCTATTTACACTCCCCCTCAAGTTGGACCATAGATATCATACATGTCCAGCTTGCTAATGAAGTATTCGAATTTTTCTTTCCCTAATGCTTTTGTGAGTACGTCTGCCGTTTGATCTCTCGAAGGGATATATCTGAGTTTAATGATTCCTTCGTCAATCTTCTCTCTGATGAAATGCTTATCGATCTCTACATGCTTCATTCGATCATGTTGGACTGGATTGTGAGATATATTTATAGCAGCCATATTGTCAGAGTGAAGTGTAATGGGCAAGTTCGTATGTAGTTTTAGTTCCTCTAGCATTCTCTTTATCCACATTCCTTCGCAAACTCCAAGTGCTACAGCCCTGAATTCAGCTTCAGCACTGCTCCGGGCTACCACATTTTGTTTCTTACTTCGCCATGTAACCAGGTTTCCCCATACAAAGGTAAAATAACCAGAGGTTGACTTCCTGTCTTCTTGGTTACCTGCCCAATCAGCATCGGTAAATATTTCAGTAGATCTCTGTTCTGACTTCTTAAATAAGAGACCACGTCCTGGTGATCCTTTCAGATACCTGAGAATTCGGTAGACCTCGTTTAGGTGTTTTTGCTTTGGTTTGTGGGAAAATTGACTCACTACACTGACTGCGAAGGCAATGTCTGGTCGAGTATGTGACAAGTAAATCAATTTTCCCACCATACGCTGATATCTTCTTAGGTCTACTTCCTTTCCCAGATCTTCTTCTTCCTTTACTTTATCAATTCTTATTGGAGTATCACTGGGTCTACAGCCTAGCATTCCTGTCTCCTTTAAGAGGTCCATAATGTACTTTCTTTGTGAGATGTAAATCCCTGTCTTTGACCTGGCAACCTCCATTCCAAGAAAGTATTTCATCTGTCCCAAATCTTTGACCTGGAAATCCTGATTTAATGCCCTTTTAATCCTTTCAATTTCCACTAAGTCATCTCCTGTAAGGACAATGTCATCTACATATACTGCTAGAATGACTCTTTTCCCTTCCAAATGTCTGAAGAACAACGTATGATCACTCTGACCTTGGGTATATCCCTGTGTTCTCAAGACACGGGTAAATCTTTCAAACCATGCACGAGGTGATTGCTTGAGCCCATATAGAGATTTTTTGAGTTTACAGACTTGATTTTCCTTCTCACTTGGAAACCCTGGAGGCAACTTCATGTAGACTTCTTCTTTTAGTTCTCCATTCAAAAATGCATTCTTTATGTCCATTTGATGTAGCGGCCAATCTAGGTTAGCAGCCAAGGACAACAAGATTCTGATAGTATTCAGTTTTGCCACTGGCGCAAATGTCTCCGTATAGTCCATCCCATATACCTGTGAGAAACCTTTCGCAACTAGACGTGCTTTGTATTTGTCTAAGTTCCCATCAGCTGTATATTTTGGTGTGAAGACCCATTTACAGCCCACCGGTTTCTTTCCTTTGGGTAGTTCAACCATCTCCCAAGTGCCATTCTTCTCCAAAGCGTTCATTTCTTCCATGACAGCCTGTCTCCAATGAGGATTGGCTAGTGCTTCATGTATATTGTTGGGTATCTCAACCAGATCCAAATGCGAAACGAAAGTTCCATAGTGGGATGCAAGAGCTTTATATGAAACAAACCTCTCAATGGGATGTTGGGTACATATTCTGGGCTGTTTTCGTAGTGCAATTGGTAGCTCGAGGTCAGCATGTGTGGGCACATCTTTTCGTGCTTCTTCTAGGCCTGTTTCTGGTTCAGAGTCATGAGTTGCATCATTCGTCTGAGGGGCCTTATCTGTCATGTGTCGCCGTGTGTATGTCTTGCCCCACCTGTTTGTATCTGAATTGGTAACATCCTGATTCTCAAGTGTGGGTGTTGGGTCAGGTATGAGGACAAATTCAGGATCTGTGTTCTTAGGTGGGTCAGGTTCAGTTTGAGTGATTGGGTTAGACACGGACTTAGGTTGTGATGTCGGAAATTCTGTCCAGTTCTCCCCCTGAATTGAAGACGGAGAGTAATAAGGGATGGTTTCATGAAAGGTTGTGTCACAAGTGAGGTAGAGGCGTTTTGAAATGGGGTCGTAACATTTGTACCCTTTCTGTGTCCCAGTGTGTCCTAAGAAAATGCACTTGGTGGCTTTAGGTGCAAGTTTAGAGGTGTGATGAAGATGGACATAGGTAGTGCACCCGAAGACGCGAAGGGGCAAAGTGTTTTCTAGGTAAGGATGGTTAAAGTGAGTTTGTAAGACCTGTAAGGGTGTGCGGAAGGACAGTGGTTTGCTAGGCATACGATTGATAAGGAAGGTAGCTTGGAGAATGGCATCGCTCCAATAAAAAGAGGGGACATGACTACTAAACATCATGGCTCTGGCTGTCTCAAGGATGTGACGGTTTTTTCTCTCAGCAATACCATTTTGTTGAGGACTATGAGGGCATGAGCTTTTATGTATAATGCCATGGTCAGTTAAGAAAGTGGATAGTGTTTGATTGAAGTATTCAGTCCCGTTGTCAGAATGAAGGATCTGAATCTGGGCATGGAATTGAGTTTGAATCATGTTGTAAAACTTAATGAAGGTGTCAGGGACTTGGGTTTTATCAGTTAAAAGAAATACCCAACAGACACGAGTGTGATCGTCGATGAATGTTATAAACCATTTAGATTGAGTTCGATTTGGGACACGAGACGGACCCCAGAGGTCGCTGTGAATTAGGGAGAATGGTTTAGATGGACGGTAGGCAGTGCTAGGAAACATAGTGCGGTGGTGTTTGGCCAATTCGCAGGAGGTACAATGGAAATGAAAAGATTTTTTATTATTGCAAATGGACGGAAGCATAGTAGTCATGTAATGAAAATTAGGATGGCCTAATCGCTGATGCCATAGTTCTATGTCGCTGGGTTGAGGGAGAGATACAGCCTTACAGGAACGAAAAGGTTGATGGGCACATTCATTCAGATAGTAGAGCCCCTCAAATTCTTTAGCAACGCCAATCGTCGTCCCCGTGGACAGGTCCTGGAAAAAACAATGAGTGGCAGAGAAATTAGCATGACATTGCTTATCGCGAGCCAATTTACTGACAGATAATAAATTGCACTTCAAATTTGGAACATGTAGGACCGCATTCAGTGTTAAAGAGTCGGTGACTCTAATTTTTCCAATACCCGCAACGACAGATGTGGAAGCGTCAGCTATTTTTACAGTAAGCTGAGAATTAATAGGGACATATGTAGTGAACAAGGAACGATTGTCAGTCATATGATCTGATGCTCCGGAGTCAACTATCCAAATAGGGCCAGAATTCATACCTTTAATGGTAGCTAAAGCTTTAAAAAATTTACCTCGCTGAGCCACAGTAGCAGTCAACTGCTTATTTTCTAGGGCTGCCAACCTTTCTAAAATTAGAGTCAGTTGGTTTGTGGCAGTATCTGTCTCATCTTGTTTAGTCAATTCAGCCACATGTCCTCGCGGTTTACCTTTCTTTGGTTTCCAATCATGAGGTTTACCATGAATGTCCCAGCATGTCTCCTTAGTGTGCCCTATCTTTTTGCAATGCTCACACGTGGGCCTTTCTGACGTGGGCCTTTCTGAATTGCGCTGAGTATTATTAACGCGGGTCGCGAGTCCAGAGGCTTCAGTCGGCACTGCACGCGATGAGTCTGGGAGCATAACCCGCCGTCGCGATTCCTCATATCTCAGAGCGGCGAACGCGTCGCGGACGGAAGGTAGCGGTTCTCGGGCAAGAATCCGTCCTCTGACATCGTCGTACACTGGGTTGAGTCCTGCGAGCAGCTCGTATAACCGTTCCTCCTCCATCTCCTTCTTGCTATCGGCAGCGTCACCAGCGCACTTCCAGGTTCTGTCCTTCAGTTGATCGAGTTCCTGCCACAGCGCCATTTTTTCCAGCCAGTACTCGTTCAACGATCGACTGCCCTGTTTTGCCTGCCACAGTTGTGATCGAAGGTCAAAGATTACAGAGGAGTTAGCCTTGTTACCATATGAGTCTCTGACGGCGTCCCAGATTGCTTTGGCTGTCGGTAGGAACATGTAGCTCTTCTTGATGCCCGGCGCCATAGCATTGATAACCCACGACGATACTAGTGAGTTGTCGGATTGCCACTGCCGCTGCGTCTGAGGGTCGCCAACTGCAGGGGGTTCAGATGTGATGAAGTCGAGCTTGCCTCGACCGTCGATGGCCAGTTTCATTGACTGTGCCCACTCCATATAATTCTCGCCTGTGAGTTTTTCGGACACCAGCACCGCCGATGATCCGTCTAGGTTGACAATTTTCGAGGACCCATGTCTGGGGACTCCCTCGGGGTGATCGTGCGACGCCATGGATGAGACAGACGACGCTTCCCAGGTTTGCTCTGATACCATGTAAGTGTATAGACAATCTGGAGATAACAACCTATCTTATTCATGTTCTGTACACTGAGATTTATACACGGGGAAAGGAAATCAGGGAATCAAGGCATAATGATGTGAACCTGATATCCCGGGATTACAACAATGAATTCTAATCAATACAGAAATCAAATCAAATTAAATCAATGCAGTCTAATCCCTTATACTTCTCTCTTCCTATAATTTCGGCTATTTACAGAAACCTATCATCCACTGTTCATTTCTACTTGCCATTTTTTCCCACTTGTTCCACTTCACGTTGCGATCCTTTTAAGGGAAAAACTTAATGTGATTAAATGATGAAACTTGTCTATATTTGCATTAATACCTTAATGGTTTATGACATCAAGAGGACTCATGGGAAGTAACATGGCGTTCTCTCTCTCTCTATCTCTCACAGAAGAAAACAGTCACATATCTTAAATGCTATGGGAGCAGATCAGAAAATCATGATTTAGTGGTTTCTGTGACGGAGAATCAACCAAAAGAGAAGCAGTTATCTGAAAATGCGCATAAAGCCACAAAAGTTGACGTAAGTTTTGGTTAAAACTCTTTGTTTTGCATTTCTTTTGTCCTCAGAAAACTACAACGCGTGAGTCTGAAACCTCTACCCATAAAATGCAGCTTATCTACTGAATTCAGAAAAAATAACTCTTTTACACGGCCCTTGTAAAAAAGATCAAGAATTATAACTAATTTTTCAAAAGAAAAATAAAGACCCTAAACACAAAATCCAACCAAGTTCGATGATGTCAAACAACGTCAATAATCCCATACCAAGCAACAGCATTTTATCTCGATAAGATAAGATATGATCACGAAAATAGTGTGTACAAGGTCCCAATACCTCAATTTGTGGCACATATTGATGCACAATGACAAACACATCTAAGTCTCAAGGTATATGCTGAAGATATGGGGTTATCTTCTACGCCACTCATAATCATAACAACTAGAATACCAATCTCTCAGTGCTCATACTTGATTAGGCTTAATCATTGTTATTAAGAAACAAAAAAATGAGCTTGATAAGGATTGTGTATGGACCACGGATTAAAATAGGTCCATTTCCTTTAGTTCCCCATTTGGTCAAATTTTGCGTGTGTATGTGTTCAAGGCACTTGGATGGTATGTTACACGCAACACGTGGTTGAGGCTCACAGTTGTTACAGGCAGAAGAGAAATGGTCTTAATTAGCTTGCCATAATGTTAAAAGCATAATCACATTTAAGATGTTGATCTATCATACAAATACAATGACTTATTTTAGTAATTAAGAAGGAATCATACAGCACAACCTTTGATTATTTGTTTTGTCAATTATTATTCATCACACTACAGCGTTTCATCCTTGGAAGGCATGTTATGTTTAGTAAAATGATTCTTTGAAGGCCATCCTTACAAGTCATGCTAACTAGCTCCTGTAGCTCACCTCTTGAGTGCAGAAATGGCCTACAGGATTTAATTCCAATAATTTATTACAGAATTGGCATTTTAAATTGTGTTTGGTTATATAATATTAATGTTTCCCTCCCTTCCTCTCTGATTGCTTAATTTCATAGTCCCATAACATCATCTGAGTTCAGAAAATGACCGGTGTTGTTGAATTTGTTCTCACTTCAAGTCAATTCAATATTAGAAATAAAAGAAAAAAATTGCTTATAATAACAATTGATTAAGAAATAATATTTCTGAGTTGCCGGGGAATATTTTTTTTTCTTTTGGTGGAACTGCCGGGGGATATTTACTTACTGGAACCTGATTCTGAAAAAGAACAAAAACTTGCAGAAAAGAAGAAAAGAGAGGGTGTTTTTGGCAGAAAGAAAAAACAAATTAATTAATAATTAAAGGAGAAAAGTGATGGAGACCGTTAACCCCCAGATGCTCAACCTTTTCGCCTATGTCTTTACGGTCTTTGATGCCAAGCACTATAAATTCCACAGCCATTCCCTCACACTTCTCACAAACCGTCAACAATGGAAGCATTATCTTCTTTAACCTCTCTGTCTTCTCTTCTGTTTCTTCTTTTCATTATTTCACCTTTCTGCTCTGCAACTTCCCCCACCACCGCCACTACCAATGACCTCCGTTTATCTCCCACGGCCTACCTCCCAAAGCTACAAGCAGAAAAACTCATAAGAGCTCTTAACTTGTTCCCAAAAGAATCAGTCAACACACGATCCAGCGATCCTCTCTTTTCCTCTGGAAAGATTGTGGAGAAGAAGTTCACGTTTCCTAATCTTGATGCTGTTTCTGGCAGGCCTTCTGTGGAAGAACTCGGTCACCATGCAGGGTATTATCGTCTTCCTCATTCCAAAGCTGCCAGGTAAATAACTTTACTCTGATTTTATTTTGTCTTCATGTTCAAAATTGTGGTTTGCCATTTCCTCTGTTTTTATTCTCCCCAGTTCAGAATTATTTGTTCAAGTTAGATAGATAGTTCTGGAATTCTTTTCCGTGATTTTAGCGACTATTTAGATTCAAATTTATCAATAAAGTGGTACGATATTCTAAGTTTGGTGGGAAAAGTTGAAAGAGCCAGCGTGAAGACAAATAATATCCTGCTCAAAAGTATGCATACACAACCAAAAACGATATCAAAACAATCATTAATATTCCAAAAGAAAGGAAAATACTTGCCCTTAATAATGATTAACTCGAAAATGACTCTAGCATAGCAATCCCACTATTCTTCTTTACAGGTAGATGTTCTTGGAATCTCGGAAAACTCAGCAAGTGACTTTTACTTTTAGTCCCATTTGCGTGTTATGATTCACAACTTGCATTCATAAGGCCCTCTGATTTTCATTTTATAACCAAAACTCTTACCCGCGTAATAGGCTCAAGAAAGTTACTTGGTCTTTATGCGTATATCACATATGGGCGGGGCGGAACAAAGTCGTGAACTCTGTCTTTTTGTACATGCTTGTTGGAAAAATCTTTGGTCCAGGACCGAATTGAAGGCTTGAAGGGCCTCATTAATGTATTCTTCTCTATGTGTGTGTTTTCACAGGATGTTCTACTTATTCTTCGAATCTCGAAACAGTAAAGATGATCCTGTGGTCATATGGTTGACTGGAGGACCAGGATGTAGCAGTGAACTAGCCATGTTTTACGAGAATGGCCCATTTCAGATCACAAACAACTTGTCTCTTTCATGGAATGAATATGGCTGGGATAAGGTGCCCCATCATTTCTTGTCTTTTTTTCTGGACATCATTAACAACTCTTTATAACCACCTCCAACCATTTCCCCCTGTTTTGTCGTGCCCGTGATTCCTTTTTCATAAAGGCATGTCTCAAAAAAAATAGTTGGTTACTATGTTCATGCCTGTTCACATTTCACCATGGGAATCTCTTGGCCTAGGGAATCAAGGCTTTTCTGTTATTTATCGATTTATTGATTTTGGGTCAAAAGAGAATCGAAGTTGTTGAACCAACTTGAATTTTCTCAATTCGTAGGCCTCAAATCTTCTGTATGTGGACCAACCCGTTGGGACGGGTTTTAGCTATACTTCTGATGAAACTGACATTCGTCACGACGAAGGTGGTGTTAGCAATGACTTGTACGACTTTTTGCAGGTAATATATAACTTCTCCCTTTTCTTATGATCAAAACGTAAAGCAAGAGATTCCTTTCGACTTTTTGCAGGTAATATATAACTTCTCCCTTTTCTTAGGATCAAAACGTAAAGCAAGAGATTCCTTTCTTCTTCTCCTTCCTCTTCTCTTGTGTTAGCCAAGAAATTACCTAATTCTAACTTGACTCAAATTAATGTTTACTGAATATTATAAACCAAATTACGACGATACAGAAATAAAAAAAGTTTATGCTATGATGCAATTAATAATATTCAAAATGCTCAACGATCGTGGCAGGCATTTTTCAAGGAGCATCCTCAATTTGCTAAGAATGACTTCTATATCACTGGAGAATCATATGCTGGGCATTACATTCCAGCTCTTGCTTCTAGAGTTCACCTAGGAAACAAAGACAAACAAGGACTCCACATAAACCTTAAGGTCTTGCCCTGTTTCTCAGACCTTAAAGCATAAGTCTTTAAATGTTGATTATTGCTTCAGCTTCCATGAATTCATTTATCTAATCCTAAGTGATGTTTAAACAGGGACTTGCCATTGGAAATGGGCTAACCAATCCAGAGATGCAATACCCTGCTTATACAGACTATGCTTTAGACAGAGGTTTGATTAATAAGGCTGATTATGACAATATCAGCAAGTTGCTCCCTCCATGCATTCATGCAATCAAAACTTGCGGTACCTAGCTACGTCCTTGCGCATTCACTCAAATATCTTCCAGTGAAACAAAAAGATTAAAGCAATGGGATAAATTATTTATGTACATCGACATTATTCTTGATTGGTGTTTGATTTCCAGGCGCTGAAGGTGGAGATGCATGTGTATCCTCATATATTGTTTGCAACAACATTTTCAACGAGATATTGTCCATCTCAGGCGACATCAATGTAAGAAACTACAGAAAAACACTGCTTTTTATTTACTGATTTCAAATTCACTGAGTTTTAATGCATGCTGATATTGCAAACTGCAGTACTATGACATTAAGAAGAAATGTGAGGGAGATCTGTGCTATGACTTCTCGAACATGGAAACATTCTTGAACAAGAAGGAAGTGAGAAGTGCTTTAGGAGTTGGGGACTTGGATTTCGTGTCATGCAGTAGCACAGTGTATGATGCTATGTTGAAGGACTGGATGAGAAATCTGGAAGTGGGTATTCCTTCTCTTCTTGAGGATGGAATCAAGGTGCTTGTGTACGCTGGAGAAGATGATCTCATCTGTAATTGGCTTGGTAAGCCCATTTGATTCATTTTCAACCTATATTCCTTAACTGTCAACTATCAGATTGTATCATCAGTTAACTTCCTTAACGTGCTTCTGAATGAACAGGGAATTCAAGGTGGGTTCATGCCATGGCATGGTCAGGTCAAAAACAATTCGGGGCATCACCTACAATTCCATTCACAGTTGATGGAACTGAAGCAGGATTGCTCAAAGGACACGAACCTCTCACTTTCCTTAAGGTTTGTTGAGATTCTATAATAAAAATATAACATGGGAATATTTTCAAAATACTAGTGTTGAGTCTTTACAAAAATTCCTTGCATGGTATAATTTAATTAAAATTCTGATACCGTGAAACAGGTACATGAGGCAGGGCATATGGTCCCAATGGATCAACCAAAAGCTGCACTTCAGATGCTGAGAAGCTGGATGCAAGGAAAACTGATCTCGACAGCAGGAGATCATGTCTCTCCAAAGTGATGGCTTCAAACCCCAAAACAAAACTAAAAACTAAAACCACCCTCCTCTTGAAATTGTTGGCTTCTTCATCTGTACATGGCTTCGTGTATGATATTTAAAGAGGGGAATAAGATTCATTTTTTTTTACTTCTATTTTAATTTCTGATATAGTTCACTGTTCTTTATGCTTATATAATCTCTAATATAGAGAACTGTGTATTGAATCTTATACTGTAAATCTTCCACGCATATTAACTCACTGCACACTTTCACATGCAACTATATTTTCTCCAAATCAAATATACTCTAAAAAATTTGTCATGTCGCTATTATGTTTTAACTGGAGAGGCTTTTTGGAGCATCTAAGTAACGATAACTCAGGACTCCAAGTACAGATCTCATGCACAATATGAATTATCTAATAACAGAGAAAAAATGTATCGGGAAGCTAGAATAGATAGGAGTAAGTAGATCCCTAAGACAATAGAGAAACCAAAAGGCACTATGAAACTTCTGAACGTCGGGGGTATTCTCTCGAGGCTTCAATTGCTGGACTAAATCCAGTCCTCAAAGGAGTAGCTGATACAACTCGCAAATGTCGAGCATTACCATTTTTTGGTTTTGTTAGAGTCATTCTGAGCATCTCTACCTCTACAATTTCATTAACCATGGGGCCTGCAGTAATAAACAGAAATGATTCCGACAAGGCAGATAACACTGAAGGACAAAACTTAGATATAACAAGGAAACCTAAAACAAGTCTAAAAGGCAAATGCATGACAATAAATAGATTCTTGGACAGCTGTCGTCTCCTATCTATATGACGCAGTAGAAACAAGCTTCAAAATTTAGGCAAATTTACCAGACAACGGGTGAAGCTTGGCAAAGTCAAAACAATCATCGGCAGAGCATCCAAACAGAACCCTCACAACACTATAGAAGCAAATGACCGTGATAACCTTGGTATCAGTTGCAATCGACATCTGCAAAACACAGAAAAACCCACAACGTTAAAACAGATGAACGCGACACCCCAATTTTCAGATGAACCAGAACAGAAATTTCGAAATAAGAACTTTACAGCGATACTTTATTTTTCTGAATCTGGGAAATTAACGAACCAGGACTCGAAATAGTCGTTTGAGAGGAGGAGGAGGAGGAGGGATGGCTGAGGGATTTGGAGTGCAGAATTTGCAGACACAGGAAAGGTTAGTAGTAGAAGAGGAGTCAAGTTGAGACCTTTCAAAAACATGGCAGGCTTCGTAAGTGATATTGGTGTGGTCTATGGCTAAAATTGTGCATATTATTGTTGATTCTTGACCTTCCATTGCATTTGTTTTCAGTTATATGCCTCCGACTTTCTGGACAATCAGAAGTTCCCTACTTTTGCCTGGGTTTGGTCTGTCGTGGACTGACCTTTCCTTGCTTCGCGCGTCCCCTGCATCCAAAGCCCGCCCCTTGCGCCAGCAAGGAACGATCTCATCCGTTAGCAAGATCGACGGACCAAACTGCACCCTAAACCAAACGACGCCATTTGATTAACGCAATTTGTCCTTCCATTTGACGCGCCAATATAGAACTCGTTTGGGTAAAAGTTTAAAAAAGAGTTTATAAAAAAATAAAATTTAGATAGTTTTTAGAAAAAAAAATTTAGAGGAGAGTTTATAAAAAAAATAGTTTTGAATAAATAAATATTTAAATAGTTATTTTTAGAAATACTTTTATTATTAGTAGATTATTAAAAATAGTATGATTATTAAATATACAAGAGATGAGAGATAAAAGAAGAGAGAGGGAGTAGAAAAGAAAAAAGAGAGGAGAGAGGGTATAAGAAAAAGTAAGAGAGAGGAGAGAGGGTATAAGAAAAAATAGGGATAATATAATAATTAGTTAGTCCATAAACTCTTTTACTGTTTCATAAACTACTCTGATCAACTTATATAAAACTTTAGTTTTAAATTATAATTTGATCTAAAAGCCCTTTTAAATAAATATAGTTATTTATTTTAAAATTTTTTAAAACTTAAATTTTGTCCAAATCTAAATTTAAAACTTAAATTTAGGTATTTACCAAATACCCATATAATAATATTCATTATTTATAATAGATTTATGGTATTATATATACTATATTTACATTTTATCTTAATATAAAAACTGATTAATTTTTTTTAATAAATTATAAAATTAAATAAATTAAATATAATTTTTAAAATAAATTAATATTATATTTTTATTATTTTATTTAAATTAATTTATTAATTTTTATATTAATTATAATTAATTTATTTAATTTATTAAAAAATTAATTAGAGTATTATTTTTATTGTTGGGTATGAGGGTAAATTTTTGTTCTACCCAATTTATTGAATAAAAATATTATCCTCCCTTAACGTGGATTAGATCCTTATGTTTTTAAGTTGGATACTGTGCTCAGGTCTCCTTACAAAATTTAATGTACATGAAATAGTATGTTTTAAGAAGTCATTAATTAATCTTCCGTACTCCTCTTATTATCACCCTTGTACTCATTCTGTATTGTAAATCTTAAAAAGGTGTTGTTATTCTTAAAATTCACAAAAATATCTTAGACAATGAAATATGTGACTTGCAAAAATAGTTATCTCCCAAATCCAAGACATTCAAGTGAGCAAGATTAATGGGTCGAGCCGTAGCAACAGATTGGCATGAGTGGGAATTTATTAACCTCCGACTTTAACCTACCTTAGTAAGTGGAAAAAAAAAATCCACCCTTGATTTCATTGACGGGCTTGCTCATTTTGAATTTCTACATCGGTATTTGCTGTTACTCCCACGAGATAACCATAACGCCTGTCAAGCTGAGCACAGTTTCACTTCCTAAAAGCAAATTTGCTTATTCGGTGAGGTCAATCGGAAGTTCAAGCTTTAGGGGAGCACGAAGACTGGTTTAATCTCCCTTCTTCGCGTTTTCGTTGTTTATTCTATTTATTTTCCCATTTAGTCACTTATTAATGATATATTAGTTGATATAAATGTCGATTTGATATATGATTGGGGATACCCAAAAATAAAAAATAGTGAACTTCGAATGCTTTGTTTGGTTTCGATGGTGCTCAGGAATGGACCAAGTGAGAATTTAACTTCGGAGAATCGTACCTGGGTCCATCAGAGATACAATTTTTCCTCCTCCCCTTTCTGGAACGCGTTTATGTTCTGACTAATCGATATGGTTCATTTTGTTGCAGTGAGTTCTGAGCAAACTATGACCTTGCCGTGATCAAGCTTCTAGAATTGCCTTTGTTGCACAAGGGTAATTTTACAGACGGTGGCCCTATGGAGGCTGACAGGTACGTTTTATGACGAGTTATATGAATTAAAACGGATGATGATAGATAAAATTACTTCTATTTATGAGACTCTAATTTGTATTTGTAAACGTATTAATGCAGAGCTGTAATGATTATGGGATTATGAAGATTATTATTTTTCCTTCTTCATGTTCTATCTAAAATTTGTTCTGTGTTCTTAAATTTGTCTTACCTAATATCTATTATCACATGCCAGATTAAATTCCCCGACAACATTTGATATGCCGTTGGAGATTTTGGGCCATGAGTTGCAGTTTTCTCAGGTATAGTTTCTGCTGTTTAAGACCTATGTTATCTGAGTTTTTATCAAGCTTGAAATGCTCGTAGATTAATAGACTGATGCCAGGGGAAGCATTTATCCTTTATTCAGTGAAATGGACATAAACATCCGCAGAAGTTTTTAAAACTTGATGATGCTTTGGTTAAAGATTGTTCTCTGATATATATATATATATGATGTTTGGTGCTATATATTCTTGCATCTCTTTCAGTCTTTCCATAAATTCTCTGACAATGTAAATGGGTTATGACTGTGGTAGGATCCTAATTCCAAGCACTTGGGAACTACTGTATGGGACGCGTCACTTGTGTTTGCCAAGTTTCTAGTAAGTTGGGCAACCCTTTATATTTTTCCCTGAACGTATACTTTTTGTTCCATCTTTAATTTTTGGACATTTGTAGAACTTAGTTGCTTCGTTCTTCATATTCCTGATTTCTAAAGCATTGTTGAAACTTAGTGTGTATTTTTGGGCCTCTTTTGATGAAGGAAAGAAATAAAAGTAAGCCTTGATTGAATTTATTTTTAAAAGGCTGGAGAAATATCTATGTGATGTAGAGAAACCAACATTGCTTAGCTGTCAGGCTAGAGCAACGTGTTCCTGAGTTGAAGTTAGATCCTGGCAGGCTAGAGCATGATCTAAATTTTCAATTTCTTTAGATATTTCAGTTTGGTTTCTGCAAAAATTATATATTTTGAAACATCTAGTGATACCTCTGGATTTCAATGATTTTAACTCCCACGTTGTATCTTTATTGATTCAGGAAAAAAATTGCAGAAAGGGAAAGTTCTCCCCAGCTAAACTTAAAGGAAAACGTGTAATTGAACTTGGAGCTGGTTGTGGAGTTTCTGGATTTGGTGAGTTTTAATATTGTAGTCAAGAAATTAAAATTTGTTCCTTGAATTAATTCAGGCTACCGACTTGCAGTCCTTGGTGGGACCATTCTAGCTCCCCTGCTTTGGTTGAATGGTGATGCCTGGTCTTATCCGTGCTTCTTTTGCAGGCATGGCTTTGTTGGGGTGTGATGTTATAGTGACAGACCAAAAGGTGGTCTTGCCAATACTACAGAGAAATGTCGAGCGAAATATTTCAAGGGTCATGCAGAAAAATCCTGGTATATGTTGAAAACTTTTGAACCATCTACATTGCCATATGCTGGGGTGTGTTTTGTGAAATGTGGGAGTTGAATATCTTTCTGAACTTGTAAAACATGTTTCATTTTGGAAGGGGTTGTATTGTTTTTCATGCATGTACTTGGTCGTAGCCTATTTACCATTCTGCAAATTAGAATCATAGCATCTGACGGAGACTTCTGTTCTTTTACAGATTTATTTGGCTCAATCAAGGTTTCAGAGTTACAGTGGGGGGACAGGAATCACATTAGGGCTGTCGAACCTCCCTTTGATTACATTATTGGCACTGATGTTGTAAGTGTTAACCACACCTTTCTGCATATAAGGCAAAGTGAATGTGACTTCCATGTTGAATAATGCTTACACAAGCATTCATTCTTTGATTATGTTTATAATTTGAAGCATATATACATATATGTGTATGTGGATAGAAAGGGTTCATGGTGATTACTGGGGCTCATGGTCCCTTTGGTAGATAATCTGTCTCATATCAGAACTGTGAAATAGGCGTTGTTCCTTGTTATATTTACTCATTTGGCATGCAACGTTTCATCTAGCCTTCTGTTGTTCTAATTTTTCCCTCCGACTTAACCCTCTTTAGGTTTATGTGGAGCATTTGTTGGAGCCTCTACTGGAGACGATCGTTGCTTTATCTGGACCTAGGACTACAATTTTGGTAGTATTTTGATGTCATGTGCTTATTTCATCATGTAGACTTGAATAGTTCATTGTTCACTTATTAGCTCGTGACCTCTTTATTGTTTATCTTGAAGCTGGGCTATGAGATCCGTTCCACCGTTGTCCATGAGCAGATGCTTCAGATGTGGGAAAAAACCTTCGATGTCAAGACTGCTCCAAAATCCAAGGTATATTGTTGATTTATTTGGTTGTAAAGTTTAATGTTGTTCAATCGTCTGGTTATTTATTTATAGGATAGTTCAACCTTAGAGATGTTAGGAGTTGCACTGAAGAGTTCAATATGTTTAGATGGATGAAACGTTCCAACATCCTAGTATTCAGCTCTTCATCATGGGACCAAAACCTACAGCAGAGCGCCTGGACAACACAGGTTTTGTTGAGAAAGTTGATGGCGTTGAAACAAGTGGGGGAGACAAAATTTGTGAGGAAAATGTTGCCGAAGAAAAAGGGTCTGATGATGCAGAAGAAAAAGTTGAGACAATCCCCCCGAACACAAAACTCAGTGACTGGGAAGCCAGGAGATATGGCTCGATGGCCGCAAGGATGTTGCGAGAAGTAAAAATAAAATGATTCTGAGAGTCCTCTGCTTAGCTTCTATTATAAATTGACAACTTTGTATCACATCAGCCCAAAATTTTGTTTTCTATGAAGTGGCAAAATTCAACATGCCAGAACTAGGAAGCATTTTGCGTAATGTGAACCGTGTCAAAGCACATTGCACTTGTTAAATATCTTTCTTCCTGACATGAGAATGCATGAGTGAATTATGTTCCATGCAGCACAGATTAGTCTTAAATATTCGTCCTTAAAATGGATTAACATAACATTTTTCCTAAGAAAAATCGAATATCGGGAATTGGCAGCTAGGAGGCAGGGAGTTGACATGGTTTTAAGATCACGCTCTTCCATCTTCTCCATAATTAAGGACTTGTGCAAGAACCATAATTGAATTCATATTTTTCATGTGCAACGTATACAAAAATTGCAACCACAGAAAGAAATGGGGTAAAAACTACATTGCGGCAACTTGGGAATAGTTTTGTGTAGTACTGCGAATAACTTGGCTGCCATTGAAATGGGCTACCAAATTTCTGTCAGATGCTTGGTCACTTGATATGGACACTCGATCCATGTAAATTCCAAAATATGCAGTCAATGGTTCTGCACGAGACCTGTCTATCTGAAGTTGAAACTTAATCGCCCGTTGTCCCATTTGAATAGGTCTTTTAATTTCATAACGTTGAATGATACTAACCTTGGAAGATCTATATACAGTATCCAAGTCGATTGATTCATTCCAGGGGCCCGGTACGTTTCAATGCCTTCTTCAAGAACATTGTAAGGACTGAAACGAGAATCTTGAGTCCCTCCTCGGATGCTGCTAGCACGAAGAAGAGCATTCATAGCCAAATTATGGGAAAATACGGGCATGCGAATCTCACTGAACTCTTGAAGCACTTGAATGTCCTCATCTGAAATAAGCACTAAAGAGTTAGGGTGGGGGGGCCGCAAATTGAGTAACAGGTGACAGTTTTGTCCAACTGATTTGCGGTATATGTCAAGTAAAGTCCTTGCTGATTTTGGAACTTCAGAAGCATGCCAAAACCAACCAGGTCTTATAGAGACATCACACTCTACAGCACCCAATCTTGACCAAATGGATCTCCTCTGCCTTCGTATCTGTCCAACGCGAAAATAAGAATCGTTAAGTGAGAAAGATTTATAAAGAAGGAGCAATTATATTAAGTAATGTTGAATGCAAAAAAAAAAACACTCACTGGGGGTTGTCGCCAACGATTTCAACGGCACTCTTGTTGAATAGAGACCAACACGTGGACTTCGCAACACCAGCTTCATAACTAATCCACCTAGTGTCTGGACCAGCATCAGAAAACATCATAGCACTCGGTTGGAGCTGATGAATCAGAGAAAACCAACCTTCAAATAAATATTTCATGTCCTTCTCTCCTTTCCCTTTTGCACCATCCAAGAAGACATCCTTAACCTCTCCGTACCTTGTTTAAACGGACTGGGTGTTTGAATTATTTCCAATATCAAAAAAATGGAATGCACGTGAATAGCAGATTGTCAGAGACTCTTCAGGAGGAGAGCAGGGGAAATCAAAATTCTAGTCAGGTTGAACCAACTATAAGATTTAAACTTACTCTAAGACAAAAGCACAACTCAACCTCGTAATCTAGACAGAGAGAACCACAGCGGAACGAAAAGTGAAAATGCTGTATCAATAGAAACGTGTCCGAGGTATTGATGTATTCATATGGTGATGGCTTCTAGACGGGCTTGGTGTTTCTAATTTTATTAGGATTGAATGGAAAATTAGCACCACATGGACCATATATCAACATAAAAGAAACACCCCCAATCACCAACAGACAGGACAATACTCATAAATCGAATCGAAAATCAGGGAAATTTTTACGAAAAAGAACTCGTAAATGAAGCTCGACCTGAATTACCTAGTGAGTTGCTCATTTATATGCGCCAGGTAATACTCGTATGCTCCAGAGTCTTCCCTTAGCATGACTCGTGCCGATCCCAAGACGAAAGGTAAAGCCCTGATTCGTGTATGTTCAGTGCTAAATCTCTAAGTTTGAGCTTTTAGCCTAAATTTTGATTTTAAAAAAATTAAAATAAATAATTATATTTATTTTAAAATATTTTTAAATTAAATAATGTTTTAAAATTAAAATTTTAGATAAATTATTGAGACTAATTTTTAAAATAGTAAAAAAATTTATAAATTATCCAATTATTATTTTATTTTTATTTTTTTCTTATCCACTCTCTTTTTTCTCTTATCTCTCATCTTTTATATTTTATTTATCTTACATCTTTTCTACTCTTTTTTCTCTCTTTTTTACCCTCTCTTCTTTCTCTTTTTTTATCTTTTCTCTCATACTTTTAATTAAATATAATCTTTTTAATAATTTATTAATAATAAAAATATTTTAATAAATAATTATTAAAACACTCATTTATTTAAAATTATTTTTTATAATTTTTTTTAAAAAATATCTAAAAGTTATTTTTTAAAAAGTTTATCTGAATATACCTTTTTTAAAAAAAAAAATCCGTGCCGCCTAAATTCTTTTTTTTTTGGCAACTCTAAAATTCAACATTTTATTTTCTACACTTCTATCACATAATCTCTCTTTCTACCCCAAACCCTCACTTGCAAATTGCATCACACCTTTATCTTTTTTCTAAGTGCATATTTGGATATCATGGTTACAAAATTAATTTTGGACAATACCTACTTTAAAAAAATTTCATACAAATAGTAATTTTTGTTCAGAATTAATTTTAATCAAAACCATGGTTTTAAATAATCTACTGAAAATAACTTTTAGAACAGTAAAAGAACTTATGAATTATCCAATTACTATTTTACCCATATTTTTTCTTATACTATCTCTCATCTCTCCTTTATCCTCTTAATCCTATCTACTCTTTCCTCTTTCTTCTCTACACTCTTTCCTCTCTCCTATTTTTTCTCTACCCTCTCTCATCTCTCATACTTTAATTAAATCATACCCTTTTTGATAATTCTATCAATATAAAAAGTAATTCTACCAATAGATCAAGTTTGATTTAACGTTATTGAGTTTTCTTGGTCAAAATGTTATAAAGATTTATTATTCATTTTTTATCCTCTCTCTTATTTACATGCCCCCTCTCCCATGCATGGTCATATGTTCTGCTCATAAATATATTACCTCTTGTCTTAATTATAAAATATAATTAATTATTTTAGATAAATTTATAAAATTAAATAAATAAATTATTATTAAATCAAATATTTTTAAAAAAATTATATTATATAATCTATAATCTAACTAAATTAATCAATAATTTAACTAAATTAATCAATAATGATGGCCCAATTGAGAGTTGAACGATCCACACTATCAATGCCCACTGGGAGTTCAGGAGAGATTTTTTTGTTTTGATATAAAAGAGTTCGAAAGCCCAAAAGTTCCCGAGTGATATTCAATTGAAGCCGATGATGAACTTGTGGGTCTTTGAAGTTTGAACTATGATGCAAATTAAGGCCCATTATGTGGGCTCAATTGGATCTCCAGCACCGAAAATAGATCCAATGGTCAACACATGGGCCTGGAGGCTTCGGGCCTTGGGCTTTGTCTCAAAACAAGACCTTTTGCTTTCTGTGAATGATACGGTCAAGGACTCTATCAAGTTCCCTGGGCTGTCCATCAGGACTCTACCAAGAGAAACTAATCTCATAGCTGATATACTTACTAAAAAAAGTATTGTTATATACACTATATTTGACATGTGTCTTATCAAGTTACATGATTTAATCAATTCATATTTAATATGATTAAATTTCTTAATAATATAATTTATTTTATTATTGTATAAAAAACATTGTTAAAACTAGAATCAGCTTACGTTGAAGTTAAAAAAAAAAAAGCACATCTCTTTAACTAAGAAAATTAGGCAGGCTTGTTATGCACGATAAGTAAATATCGAATATATAAATATATAAGCACGTAAAATACAATTTAGTGAAGGTCGTGATTAATTTAGTTCAGTTATGTCTAATAGTAGTAGATGAGGCCATGTTTAAAATATAGTGCTTTCTTTTTCAAATGATAGGAGGTGCAATGGGGAAATGACACGTAGCAAATGATCAGGGGGAATTACCGATTTACCGCCGTAAATAATGGGAGGAGAGAGAGAGAGAGAGCAAAGAGGGAATGCTGTGTTTGTTAGTGAAGTGGCAAATGGAGGAAACCACGAAATTCAAAGTAGGCAAAGCCAATCTTCACCAACCTCCTATCAAACAGATTGAAGGGAGTGTTTTAGTAATGCAAGTAAGGCGTGGGCTTTAATCTTGTTTAACTCTGAATGAAGTCCTAGATGAGCCATACCCAGGAAACAACAACGTTAGTCAAAACTGACAAGGGAGTAGGAAAACCCACACTTTGAGGTGACTGATTGATTGGTTCATTTCCCCATTTAATTCTCACCCTTCTCTCACCTCAAGCTCAACTAACCAAAACCCCCAGAAACATATATGTATTTATATTATACTATCTGCCCCCCACAAATCAAAACCATCACAGTGCTCCTCTCCTCACTTCTACTTCTGACCAGACACACACTTCGGTGTGGGCGTTGTTCTCTATTGCTGTTATCTCTTCCACAGCGCTTCCACGTGCGCCCTTCTACTTATGACTAATTCCCAAAACTAATCAAATACCAGCCTTTTAACATTTGCTTACAGCGGTAATCATTGTAATTTAATTATACTAAAAGTTGCAGATTATGGGTTGGATACTATTTGTAACTATAGACATTAATTTGTCGAAGGAGGTTTCGACTGAAGAGCGGAGAAGTAGTAGTGAGGAAGGTGTGTGGTGTGGAAGACGAATACTTGCTTCGTGGCAGACACAGGGCGTATAACTTATGACGTCACCTTCCCCCTGCCAGCGAATCTCACTTGCTTCTTCTCTGACTTTTTCCCTTTCTTCTCTTACCATCTCATCTCCCTATCCTCCTTTTCCTTTTCATTCTTACATTCAACCCCTTTCTTGCCACACCTTTTTATCCTTCTGGTGAAAATCCCCACTAGTTCCCAAAACAATTGTTTAAGAAAAAGCCATACTCCTTTTTGTCGCTATGAGGACACATGTTCTCTCTTTATATCACAGAATCTCTCGTAAAATTGCATTCTCCTTGTAATTCATGAATTGTATATTATGATATATTTGCCGACCCACCCTAATCCTTTTGAAATTACATTAATCTTCAAAATTCAATTTACTTCTAGATCTGTGACTGTTGTACCTTATAATGCGTGTTTAGTACGTGAAAGCAGACTTTTGCTGTGGAAAAACATTCAAGTAAATTCATTTATTCCCCGTTCGCTATCTTCTTTTTAAAAGTCGTGTGAACACACATCCGATTATTATTACATGTATCTTCCCACTAAATACCATATTTTCTATATCCCACTATTTTTTTATTAATCTGTATTACGATTTCCTATGTGAGAACAAACTTTTGAAGCTGAAAAACTCTAGTAGCTAGATGCGATTATTTATGTTCGATGATGTTCTCTTGTTTAGACTATAGTTAAAAGTCGTGTGAACGCTCACGCACAGTGAGGGTTATATGCATCTTCCCACTAAACGTTGGGAAGTTTCAAGTGCAATTTAATTTCCATCTCATCTGGACTTCCCTATAATGTTGTGCTTTGTCAAAATGCCACCTCAAAATTTCAAGACGCACTTGTTTTTTTTTTTAATTACAACAAGTCCTTCAAGTTCAACCCAAATGATGAACTTCATCATGCGTTATACATACATTCGAATCCAACATTAGGGTGTCTTTCGTGTTTTACGGAAGAAGTGGATTTGATCGAAATAAGTGGGAAAAGAAGGGCACAAATGCAATATATATATATATATATATGAGACAAGCTCGGAAAATATTAAGCGACACTGATACTGCTTGGGCATTTTAATATTGCAATAATAATGGGAAAACGATCGAAGCCTAGGAAATTGTCCAGCTTATGGTTTGCCAACCGTTGAGAAAGTGAGACGATGGCGAGTCAATGCGCATGACTATGACACCTGTGCTTTTCATTACTTAATTGATTAACTAGTTCGCGTGAATACGATGGGCGATTTATTACTAATATTTACTTAATAATTTCAAGAATTTTTTGTCTAATATATTGAATTGGATGATGAAGACCAATTGTGCGTTTTCAAGTCCAAGATTCCCCCAAGGGGGTGAAAAAGACGCAAGACAGAGATCAATTTGCTTGCTCGACAAAAACTGAGTTACATTACAACTCTAAGAAAAATAGTCCTCACTTCTTCTTTTGTTATATATATAAATGCCAAACTATAGTTCTCTGTTAAATACTTTTATTTATTATATTTTTGGCAGCATATCTCGGTGAATACAAGCATTTGGATTTTGGGGTCCATCATCTTCATATGTCTGTCTATGTAAATTAATATACAAATTAAATTAATTGGCAATAGTAATCTCAACTAGTCATCCATATCATTAAATGCACATGCATGCACTATTAAACTCCGTGGTTAATTCCACAGAGCCAATTACCCATTAATCAATATTTCTTGGTCGCTAATAATAGCTAGCTACATATTAGGAATAACCCACTTGATATGTAATTACAATTTTGGCGTTAATTGAGGCCATGTAAATTCAATACATAATATAAATATTATATATATATCGCTGCTCCATAACCTGCCACCAGATTGATGCTGCTACACTTGTCACAACTTTATACAGCATCACATTCTATCAAAAGGACTGAATTTTTGAGTACACAAGCAAGAGATTTAGTCCAATACAGATAGACCCTAAACCTGGTAGACACATACCTATATAGTGTGTTGTGTCATGGGTATTTATGATATTATCTGCTCATCTTTCTTTTGTAACATTGTCAATAGAAAAAAGCACAAGCAAAAAATTTTCAGTCCAATATATGCACAGAGAAACTAGTGAAAGAAGAGAAAGGACAAGTTGTTGGCAAGTTATAACAACAGGGTGGGGAATCAAGTTTTCCCTCCAGCTATATAGTCTGACTCTAAGAGAAACATTAGTACAAAAGAAAGGACAAAAAATATAAATAAAAATGAAGAGTCGACGAGACTTTATGTTTAATCGTGTGGGGAAGGTTATACGTAGAGGGCGACAAGTTTCAATTTGAGATAGTGATCATTGCCTTATTATTATTATTAGATAGTGGTCAACAAGAAGGAAATGTCACTGTAAGCAAGCACTATGCACAGTGACATATATAGCAAAGTGCAAACAAACATGCAGGTATTATATAGCTAACACGAATTGAGCTGCCTTCTAATATTGATTATGCTGCTTTAATCTAAAATAAAGTTCACTTTATGCAACCATTATTTATTCTCCTTTTAGCAATGATATTTTCCTGTCGGCCTTTCACTATTTCTGAGTGAAACAGACATAAAAAGGTGAAACATGTGGGAAACGCATATACAATTGTAACTCCATATATCGACCTTATAACTTTGTGACAATTAATTGCTTCAACTTCAAAATCTTAGCATACTCTCTGAAAATTATTCTGAAAGAAAACCTCTTTTTTTTCAAAAAAAAAAAGAGGAAAAGAAAATCATGGATAGATTATATACCTCGCCACACCCACCCCCTATTTAATAACCCTAAAAGAATTAGCTGTGTCCTACGTGCATGAACGCCTCTGCAATTGCCACAAAACTTGAATCAGAAAAATGTAATGTCTAAAAGACCAAAGCTTGATGCGTACAGGCATTATATTCTGGGAAATACAACCTTACACTGTGTCACTGAAGAAGTACTTTGATACGGATCCAACAGATAAAGGGGGGTAGCGTAATAAAAGAATAATGTAACCACACGAGGAATTAATCAGTATTGGGATTGGATGTTTGGATAAGATTAATTAATGTGCACAGACATCTCAAGTTAATAAAATTTATCATGCAATTTTAACAGTGGGATTCAGAGAACTGCACGCCCAGTAGTATATAGGTGGTTGGCAGAACTATACATGTAGGATCACGTTAGCAATGACACGACTAATGAAGAAAGTTTCATTAAATTAAATATATAGCACAAGACCATCACAGTATCCGGTCTAATTTCTTACATATCAATCGTTTCATTCATATAAATTCATAACGCTTAATTACTGCCCTTATTATTATTATCCAGCTGAGAAAGTATACTATTAAATTTGTATTGTTTCAGTAATACAACATCGTCCCGGATTTCAATTCTCTCTTGTTATTTGATGCCGTGACCACGTGATGAAAGTAAAAGGTATAAGAGATTTTTATTATCGTCTCTTTGTAATTGATTATCTTAGCAATTTCCTGATATATACACCTATAATTATTATAATTAGATGGTTGAAACTATTCAAATCTTAATTATGAGCTATGATATTTGAAAACTACAGTTTAATCAATTGAGAAGAAGTATACGGATCTCACTCTTCCATATTTAAATCCATTTAATCAATATGTGGGGTTTGTATATAATATCTCTTGAGTTCACCAATCTGTACCGGGGAATACATACATCTACATTTTAAAATAAGAATACTCTAACGATTGGTTTAATTTGCAATAATTAAGCACTAGTGATTGTGCCAACTGCATATCCACTTATTAAAAAATAAATAAAATTAAGAACTTCAGACATAGATCTAAGTTGGACATCTCATGTCTCTCTCTCCGGCATAGCGATGATACAGCCAAAAAAATTTGAACGGAGGTTCATAAAACAAATAGCACAACCGAAGAAATATGAGAGAGAGTAAAAATGAATATAAGTATATAACGGGGTGAGGGTTAGTTCAATGGTTGGTGATCTCATGGCCTAGGAGAAGCGGAAATAGCTACAAGGGAGGGTGTTGCAGAGAGTTTCTTAGGTCTCTATTCCTATGCAAACAAAGAGGTTTCTCCCAAGTGGGGAATGTCATAGTGAGGGCAGCACAAATCCATGAGAACTGTTTTGCCAAAATTTCACAATGTTTCTGGTTATATCTCTTCGATGTGTCATCACCCAAACCATGGTGATGCTGCACTGATTAATCAATCCCCAACACCTGATCAGATGAAATATTTATTCAATCTAAAGCGCTCCACAGAATCTGATTCCATCCAAATATATGCCCTACCCTTATGTTCATTCTCATCACTTACCTTGTCTAGAAACATGCATACTGCTCACTCCCCTTCTTTTTCCACTGTGCTTTCCAAATCACGATCCATGAACAGTATAATAATTAATTGCCCACATGAATTATTTTCATTTTTAAAAATCATTATAATGATATAATGGTTTTTCTCAACTTTAAACTATCATCATTGGACTTAGCTAGCTATACTAATGTATAAGGTTACTTTACAGTATATATATACACACACACATATATATATATATATATGGCTGTGGTACTTTCTTGCAGGGCGTCAATGCATTATTTAAAATAAATAAATAAAAATATGAAGTGAAGGCTGAAGGCCACTGAGAAGAAGAAAACTAGGTCATCATTTGGGGCCTGTGCTTGGAAAGTGTCACCATTCTGGTAGCTGTAGCCATCAATTCAATTTCGCTGTTATGTATGACAAACTTTGGATTCTTTCGAGAGAAGGAAGGCAGTGAAATTTCTCATGGGGCGCCACCGTTGAACATTTTGATACATGTTCTGTTCATTTAATTAATTAGTTGCCTCCATCTAATTAATCAAAGAGCGAGTGAGATACAGAGATTTTTAATCAAATATTTTCTTATAAGTCCTTCAACTATTTTTCTTTTCAAAATACTTGAATCATACGATACTAAAATAAACAAATATTTATATATTTTGATTATAAATATATGTGTATATATATATAGAGTTTTTTGTCTCCAATCAAACTAAATAGGCACAAGAGTTGAAATTAATTTGCCCAGCCATTGCTTTCATTTGACTTGGGCACCCCTATCTCTCTCTATCAATCTATTATAAAATATATTTTCAAACTGTCCAAAACTCAGGTCTCTTATTATAAGGTACAATCTCCTATCCGCCAAAGTTCATTTAGAAAAGTGAGACTTTGGAACATCAAAGTTATCCCAGGAAGAGAGAGAGAGAGATAGAAAGAGGGGAGAGAGAGAAGAAACAGAAGAAGTAGCAGAAGACGAAGACGAAGAAGAAGACCACGACGACGAGAGATGGGAAGAGCTCCTTGCTGTGACAAAGCAAATGTGAAGAAGGGGCCATGGTCGTCAGAAGAAGACACGAAGCTGAAAGAGTACATGGAGAAGAACGGGACAGGAGGTAATTGGATCGCTCTTCCTCACAAAGCAGGTAAAGAGAGACTCATATATATATATATATATATATATAAAGCTATAGCCTTTTCTTATTAATTAAATATCTCTCTCCCACTGAGATCTCCTTATAACTTTGGTTTTGGATCTTTTCAGGACTAAAAAGGTGTGGGAAAAGTTGCAGATTGAGGTGGCTCAACTATCTGAGGCCCAACATTAAGCATGGAGAATTCTCTGATGAGGAAGACAGAATAATATGCACCCTCTATGCTAATATAGGAAGCAGGTATTTACTAGCACTTCCCATTTTTATTCACTACACTTTATGAATATCCCAACTTTGTTCTTCGCTCTGGGCAACAATCTCATTGAGAATCATTTTTCCCTTTTGCGTTCAGTTGTATCACCTGCATGCGCCGGTTAAATGCTGATAAAATCTTTCTCAAAAGGGAAAAAGCTAAGAAAAGACACAGTAATAAACTAGGTTTCCCCCCTTACTGAGACTTCATAGCCATCTAGAACCTGCCTATATATATGTAGATAGTTCTTCAGCATGCACGCCAAGTTAGATAGATCTAGCACACCAGCATAAGTTTGGGTTTGATTAAAGTTGTAAACTTGAAGCTTTGACAGTTTAAACACACAGGCTTCGTTTTCTTCTGGAAAGTTATTAACTTGAATAAATAATAATATAAATTGCAGGTGGTCAATAATAGCAGCTCAGTTGCCAGGGAGGACAGACAATGATATCAAGAACTACTGGAACACCAAGCTGAAGAAGAAGCTAATGGGTTTGCTTCCTCCATCATCTAATCATCATGAGATCAGGAAACCTCCAACCTTATTTCAAACCTCTCATCATCAAAACCCTCCATTTGCTTCATACAGAGACTTTAGCTGTAATTACTACCCTGGCCCATCATCAACTATATCCTTCACCGGCCTTGAGTCCACTACTTCTGTTATTATGCCTTCAACTTATAACAACAACACAACTTCATCATCGTCAATTACCACCAATTTTCCTTATTTTCAAAACCAAGAGGCCTCCTTGGTTGGCGGGGGTCCAATGCAATACTACTACATGTTTGGAAGTGAAGGAAGTTGCAGCACTTCATCTGATGGAAGTTGCAGTCAAATCAGCTATGGAAGAGGAGACGCCAAACAAGCAGAAGAAATGGCTTTTCAATTCCATCACAACTACATGTCCAATGGTGGTGGGTTCGATAAGTTCATGCCCGGAGGTGAAAGTAGTATTAACCAGTGGACGACGACAGAGAAGCCAAGTGGGTACTTTGGGCAAATCCCATTAATGGATTATGGAATTGAGGAGATAAAGCAGATGGTCAGTGATAATAATAATAATAATGGGATGTATAGTAATAATATTGGGGAAAACAAGAGAGAGGAAGAGAAGGGGATGATGTACTACCACTACTGATGAGTCTCTGAGCGAAACTGATGAGTGACTGGAAGTAGTAAAATCAGAACGATATGGTGGGGTAAGGGATGAGAGATTTCAGACATGACTTTGAGTTTCTGGGGTTCTGTAAGCTCAGTGTGTGTGTGCGCGCCCACACTGGTGAAATCAAACATTTCTTATTATTGTGACAGTACATGGTAATACCCTTTCCCTTTGCCTAGCTCTTTTATTTTTGTGTATATGATCCTCTCTCTCGAATCTGTGACCACGGCAATTATGTTAGATTTTTGTAACTATTCTCTCTTTTGCGCAGACCCCAAAATCACAAATTACCTTCTGAAAACTAGAAACTTCTATCTTTAGTAACATATTTAACGATGGTACGAACTACAAAAAAGAGAGCCAGAGGAAGAAACAAAACCGATTAGCCTGCTCCTCCCTTCTTTCTTTCTTTCTTTCCCCACCGGTACATTATTTTAGCATATTTCTTAGTGCCTTGCTTTATTTAGTTGCGCACGTTAAATAAACAAATTAGTAATGATTTTTTTATCATGCTATAGTTAATACTGCATAGTTTCTTATTATAAAATATAATTGGCTTTTTTTAAAATATTAAAAAGTTAAATAAATAATTTAATTATAGTATAAATTAAATATTTTTATATTATATATTAATTTATAAGTAGAATAAATTAATTTTTAAAAAATAAATATAAATATTTTAAAATATTTATTTAATTTTATAAAAAAATTAGCTACGTTTTATAAAAAGTAACAGTAGTAATTATTATTCCCGTTTTACGCTAGTACGTACTGACCTGTGGTGAGTGTATTCTATTACTTCAAATCAGTTAATTATATCCGGTGAAAAGACATTACTATTAAATATATGTTTAATATTCGTTGTACTAAAATTTATTTCTTTCGTTATTATTGAACATCCCTTCATCGAATGGCACTTTTATACAGCAAGAACCAGAAAAAACAACAAAATCCAGAGCCCTACGGGAAAATCTTATGTAAACTGCGTGTGACTCAGTCAAGAGCTTCTTAGCCACAAATTTCAATATATTAATTAACTTAGATAAGCAGAAGGCAATTAAGGCAACAAAAGGAAGGGCTTGTGTGGAAATTTCATGCAGGGAAAAAAATAATACTCTGTGACTTTATATGAAGAATAACGATAGTGTTATCAAAAAGATAATCATAATAAATTAATATTATTAACGATTTTCAATTGAGCTCTCATAATTTTCAACTAGCATTATTTTATTTTGAACTGAGTTTTAGTTATTTCCGAGTCAATATCCTTAACTCCATTATTCTTCCTACCAGATCCAAAGTGTCATTTTTCTCTCTGTATATATATTATTTAAATTATTGTAAACTCCAGAAAATTTCCTTTGTAATTAATACAGCCAAGGCAAACTCTATCGCGCGACTTCTTTCTCATTCATTGTGTGCCAGACATTCGGTTTTATTAATTTAACGAACAACGATTAATACGTATTACCAGGAGAATATTCAACAAAGAGGTCTCTCTTTCAAGATTAATGAAACTAATCAATCATTAAAGAACTAAAACACGTGAACCCTAATTCAAATATAACACCGACCTGGCAACCTCACTAGACATACGGCCAAGATATATAATTTAAGCATACTGAAATATAATTAATGCGACAGTCTAATTATTATGATTATTCCTGATTACTCGTTATTAGTGTTTCTGTCTAGTGTGATGACAATATGAATAGCTGAAACTAACATATATATATATATATATATATAATACAAAATTGATAACCAACAAGAGGGGAAAAAAGTGTCTAGCGTTGTTAAAACCATCTTAATGGATGTAAATTAAGTCCTTTCAAAATAATTTCATATATGTATATATATCTATTACTGTCAAATCATCAAGATTCAAACCACGTCAAGCTGTAAAGGAGACAAGGTTTCCTGACATGATATTTTTTGTATTCTTATAACGTAAATTCAAGAGCGTATTAAATGAACTTTGTCTAATTTTAAAGAAATTGAAGTCTTGCAAGAAGTTAGAAAGGAAACCACAAGACAGAGAATATATTTAGCTTTGATTGGGGAACAAAGAATAGCAAGCTATGAGAGTGGAATAACTTGTTGACTGCTAATCTTTCAGCTCACTCTGCAAAATCCACCCCATTCTTAATCAAATTATTTAGATTACCACTCGGCCACATCAAAAAAACTATTTAGATTGCCAGCTGCGTTGAATCCTATGCTGTACTGTCACATTTAAACAAAACTTGTACAGTGTTGTTCTTTGGTTGTATAGAATAACGAAAATTATGCAAGTGATATTATAAAACTTTGATTTTTCTCCCTTCAGGGAATGTCTTTTCCAGTGAAGTGTAAAGGTCAAAAGGTATGGCCCAAGGTACAGTGTGACAGATTAAATACATATGTATATAATAACCTTCCCGTTTGTATGGTCTAATCAATGATTAAGATTGTATTAGTTGTCAACAAATATAGATAGATTACCACAATAGTTGTCTCTGTTTGTGTGTGAGAGGGAGTTTTTTTCCCTTTTTTTTTTTTTAGAAAAAAAGAGAATCAGAAATTCTATCTAGGATCCGGCTATGAATGAATTACTTAGTACGTGTTATTAATTAGGTCTAATAAGAAACAATCCAGCTGGTGGACTCTGATTGACCATTGTCTGCGACCTATAGTCATCTTCTGGGTTTTTCTTGTTCATCCCCCACACCATAATTTCAAACAGTTCATACGGCCCTTTCCATTTATTATTGTGACAAGGATTGCTTCTGAATCGACAACTATTCCTCA
This sequence comes from Leucaena leucocephala, assembly GCA_037074615.1. Lineage (NCBI taxonomy): Eukaryota > Viridiplantae > Streptophyta > Magnoliopsida > Fabales > Fabaceae > Leucaena > Leucaena leucocephala. Next base: position 1,680,046 of record CM073546.1, on the reverse strand, counting down.
TTACTTATTTAATTAATTAACTTTGCACTAATCTATGGTAAGCCTGATTGAGTTAGAGGTGTTGGTACTTTATTAATCTGATAACTTCTAATTTGGCCCCCCTCTATTATTGTGAAATCATTAATCTGCACCATTTGTTACAAATAAGTTGACTCTGTCACGCATTATTCACAAGTATAACAGTTCAATTCCTTTCATCGTAATCTCGTTTTTTGTGAAAATAGGGTACCGATAATTGGCATTCTAAATTCATTTAAAAATTAAAAAATAGTGACAACAATAATAAATCTAACCCTCTTAAATAGAGTTAGTTATATTTGTAATTAAAAGATTGCCCTCAATTTTTATTGAGTTTTTATTTATTTTATTATATCTCTTTTAAAAAGATTTTATATTGTTTAATTTACTTTTATTATCTCTGTGCATCCAATAATATTTTTTATGCTTATCCAAATTATTTTAAATGATTTTTACTATTTTTTAATAGAAGAAAGCAATGAAATCCGGTCTGACTTTCACTACCAATAATACTATGGCTATGAACAGAATAAGGGTGTATTTGAACTTCTTTTTATAGACCAATACAAGAGAATACGTCTTTAGAATTATTCATTGGAAGACGGAATCTAAAATAATATTTTAAAAAGTATGACGATACAGAGACTTGTTAATTAGTGATCGAGTTTGAAAATTGGAGAGCCGACATGCAGGACTGTTAATGTGATAATGGTGTTGGTGAGCGCCTTTTTACATGTTGCCTGGATCTTTCACAAGAGCATTATGAAAAGTTGACGTGGATGTGTTGTGAGCACTAAAATGGCAGGTAAAGGACATAGTAGCTTGCAAACACAAGCAATTAGCCGGAGATTACCACGAGGGTTAGATATTGATAAGTGAGCATAATCTGTAGTTAAAAGATGGTTGGATGAAGTCAAAGCTGGTGAAGCATTGACTTTGGAAATGATTGGATTTGAGGTATGGCAGAAGGAAGAAGGTATTGTGTTGGTGAATTGTCAAAAATGTCATGATCAGTTTTTTTCTTGGGACTGCTTGCACCTCCCACATCCTTGTCTCTTCCTCTCAGCTCATATCACACGCGACAACTTCGGCTCCTCAAAACCTATTTGTGACACCTGTTGTTTCTGTTTTTAAGCCTCTGTGTGTGTGTGTTGGGTGTGAGAGAGAGGAATGAATTACGCCTGTTTATATTATTTCAATAATAGAGCACTGTAATTTGTTCGTAAATTTACACATGAGAATATTATTCAGGTTAAGTGACTTACAAAATTCTTAATACAAGATTTATTTATTAAAAACATAGAAAAATTATTTTTAAATCCCATCTAAAAAATTTAATTGTAAAAAAAATCTCACAAATTCACCAAACCACTATAAAATCTCATAGAACTGCCTCTGCATAATGACAAAACTATCCTTAAAAAGAAATAATTCAAACAATACAAATAACAATTCAATTAAAAAATAGAAATTTAAAAAAAATAACAACTCAAACAATATAAATAATAACTTTTAGAAAAAGAAATAATAATTGAAAATAAAAAAAATAATAATTATGACAATTTTTTGTAAGAATAGTTATATCATTTCAGAAAAAATTAATCCCAAATTCTGTAAAATTTTCCCAATAATTTAATAATTTTTTAAAACCTCTCTACAATTAAATTCTTTATATTAGTTTAAATACAATTTTTCCTAAAAACATCTATTTCTTATTTTTAAAAAATATCCTTATTTACAAGATTTAATATAAACATTTACTACTTATTTTCAAGAGTACTACCCGTCTTTCTTTCACTCTTAAATTAACTAATGGCTTTTCCGTTTCCATCTCCTCTCAATGAACTATAACAATTAAAGACTAATTTTGAAAAATTATAAACAATTTTAATGTTTAACTAATTCAAAGTAATTTTTTTTTTATCTTATGAATGCAGTTACCAGAGCTTTATAAAAAAGACTAGAGCGATTTTTTGGGGGGGGGGCAGAAACTCGAGGGGATTATTTGAGTCTCGAAACGGCATACAGATAATCGCAGATTTGAAATCAGAAATTCAATAATGGCAATCTCCCATGAGTACAAATTATACATCACGAAAAGAAATGACACAAAACAAAACGGCCAAGCATTAACCCTGCAACTCCAACATATGTGCAAACCAGTCCTCCCACCTGCAACCATAAACAGAAAACTTTTAGTCCAAACAAAAAAATGTCAATCTTTTCTTATTCATCCTTATCATCATCAACAACAACAACAACATAGCGATAAGCCGATAATATCAATAATAATAATACTAACAGAAAGGAAAACCAAATTGTCTACCTCAAGGTGGCACGTCACCATCTTAAGAAGCACCAGCAGTTACATTTCCAATTGTTTTTAGATCAAAGATTTCAATCCAATATTCGTCTGGATCCTTTATGAATGCTATTCCTTTCATTTTCCCTGCAACATTCCATTATCCCTCAGAAATTATTGAAATCCGGACACATTAACACCAGCAAGCCCAATGACCAGCCTACTAAATCTAAATCCAAACTTGCAATAATTAGAATCCCATCCTTTATCCTTAATTTACTCTTATATTTCATTTCGAAACCATTCCTAGATGTATCAAATCACCATACACAAATTACTGCCATACAGACAAGTCAATAATTCAGGTTTGCAAAAGTACTTTAGTATGGTGACGCTATTTCCATATAAATATCCAGAGACTTCTAAAATGAAAAGGTACTAAGAAGCTTGTTACCGTCATCTGGTTTCTTAACAAACTCAACTCCCAGACGCTCGAATCTTTCACATGCCTTGTATGTATCATCAACAGTGACACCAATGTGTCCTGAAACAGGCAAAGTTTAATATGAAATACTAACAGTAAATAGCAGTAATGAAAGATCAACTACAGAGATTATTAAGTCACGAAATCTAAGTAGACTAACGAAGAACAATTCACATGATCTCTCTACTGTTTTTTTGGTAATGTAGTAATTCTTAAACCCCCCACCCCCTCTGTTTTTTTCTGAGGGTGACTGTGAGGTGCTTTTGCTCAGATATGCGTTTTAATGCATGTTTTACCAAGTTAAACAAGTGTAGGAATTTAAGCTGAAATGAATGGGGTCATATGATATGACCAATAACGACTCAATAAATCCTTGAATTTCCAGTTCCAACCTTCAGCAGCATCTAGGCAACATAAACATTACATCAAATAAGGCAGGCCTCCTAGTGCCATCACAATTTTGAGACTAAGTTAATCATTGACTAACTTAAATGCCTCTGTAGACTCATGTCTAAATGAGTGCTTGCGGATAAAAAATTGAATACTAGGTATCTGCGACTTAAGCTACTTCATACAGCACGTTTGCTAAAACATTGACTAAAGGGCCACATTCTACATCAAATAAGGACCTAGACATTGCATTTATATAAAAGGGCAAGAATTATAGTCAGTGTTATTTCACAAAAATTTGACTCAACATTTTCAATCAGCAAATAAATAAGGACTAAGGCTCGGTTTGGTCGGTTGGAAACATTTTTTGCCGGAATAGGAACAAATAAAGAGATGGGAATGGGAACAAGAAAAAAAAATATGGATTGGCTTTAAAAGTCTGTTTCGTGTATTAGGAAAAATCAATGGAATCTTGAAATGATTTTTGTTTGGAATGCATATTTTAGAATTAGATGGAAGTGTTACATACCGAAGCCACGAGGTTCTGAATTGCCATTGTGGTATCCTTTGAACTCTGGATCACTTTCAGTATCCCAATTGCTGTACATTGTTCTATTAGTAGATGATTTTAAGAAACACTGAGATAAAAAAGAATGAAAAAGTTGTATTCCCTACTGTGTCAGCTCTATTGTGGCCTTCTGAGCAAAAGTCCACGTAGTTCTATCAACTGAATTGCTTGGAGCTGTTGCTGGATCCTGCTCACCGCAAAACAGGCAATAAGTTCAGGAGCATCTCCATAAAGTTAAAACTTGAAAATACAGATTACTTCTGAATTCTTCAACTGAATTTAGAGAACTGTAGTGACAAGTGCTTAAGTTTCAGCTAAAAGATTTGATATTGCTGACCAAGCACTGACAGCATTGCGTAGCATATGCACATTGCATTTTAACGAGCTACTTCATGCAGCCAAATATTCACTACCTAACTAAAGGAGGAAAAACGCATAACAATATATGTCTTACCTCATAGCCCAAAAAGTACAGGCTAAACTTCATTTCTGGAAAATCCAACCTCTTAAGCAACCTGAATCATTGATAAATAGTATCATCATCCATGAAGTAACATTTCTGTCACTAGTAAAGAATTCAAATAAGTTCCATACATTCCGATCAGTATTTACACAAAAAGAACTAAGCTTGGGTAAAGCTTGTTAGATCATACAGAGTTAAGGTATAAAATATCTCTATTTGCCGCTATTTACCATAATTTTGAACGAAAAATCTGATAGCAAATAAACCCCCTTTGCAGTTCGTCTTACACAAAAGAACAAGTGTACTGGGATTCTCCTCTTGAACATCAAAAGAGAAATACGTACTTATAGTCCATTTCTACGACTAAAGTTAGTGATATTGATCTAAGTCTACTTTCGCGCATTAATAATAATTTCAGAAATTTTCCTCAAAATAATCACTTACGACATTCCCAAGACGCGAGAATAAAAATCAAGGCTGACTTTTGGGTCCTTGATTCTAAACATCTGCATTTGAGAGTTTAAAAAAGCATATTTAGAATTATAACCGAAAGCCGATGAAGTAAACACAGTCATACGGAAAATTGTGGTATGAATGGATAGAAGCTCACAGTCTGCTGCATAAAGTATCCCTTGGTGGCTTCATCAGGGGTTGCCTGAAGACCGGGGTTGTTGGCAGGCGACTCTTTGGGTTCCGCAGCCATTGAAATCGATCGGAATCCGCACGATTTCTGCAGGAAGGGGAAGTTCACACAGACAGTAAAGTAAGGATATTTAAACCAGTGATTGAAATAAAAAAAGTAAAAGACGAAATTTTCGTGGTGCCTTTGTTTTGCCAGTGAATGAGCACGGGGTTGAAACTGGAAGATCCGGGCTTGGCGATGACTCGAAACTGAGAAACACCAACACGGTACAAGGCAGTGGCGAACGAAGAGAAAGCAGCCATAGGCAGATGCAAGGTTTGGGCCTTTCCGGTTTATCCACGTGTCGTAGACTAACTTGTCAAGCTACCCTTAGAAATGCCCGTAACTAATTTTTTTAGATAAAAATAAAAAAAAAGTTAGATTTAACTATTATTTAAGAATAGAATAAAATTTTTTCTTCTTAAATAATATTAATATTAAATAAAATAAATTATTAATTATTTTTATATATAAATTTAAATATTAAAAAATTAAAATATTTTTAAATATTATAATTAAAATTATAATAAAATAATATTTTTTAAAAATCGAATATCATATGAATTAATAGCATATCTCACTCTTGCAGTCAAATTGAGGGCTTTTAAATCTACGATTTTTAAGCCTACGACTAAACCTTGGATCATAAGAACCTAAATTAGATGGTACATGTATACCAAAAAAAAAAAAATAGATGGTACAATATTAAAAATATTATATATGTAGACAACAGAATTGTAGCAACTAAAAAAATAAAAAAGACAACCGAGTCGTCTGGCTTGCTGATGCTCTAACTATCAAAAGGATTATTCAAATCGTCTTATCTAAGATAAACTTTATCTCATCTTTACAACCTAACCTCCTTTTAAAAAATTTGATAACAAAAAAGTCTTCCATGTTAGATTTTGTGCCCTCCACATCTTCGGACACTAGGACAACAAGACGTATGGGATTTAATTCGCAATATATTAATTTATTTTTGCTAGGCTTTAACCCTTTTGTATAAAAAAATAAAAATATTAATTAACGCTGCTGAATCTAATAGAAGTGAGTAATTTCTCACGTAATAATAAATTGAAATTCAAGGATATGTTGTGATAAAATAAAATTAAATAAAATTTAAAAGAGAAAAAGGTACAAGAAATGAATTAAAAATTTAAGAAAAATATAGATGCATATAAAATACTTTTTCATATTATATATCTACATAAATAAATAGACGCCATTAACATGTGTTACAAGTGATGTGTGTTGGAATTATACATAAACGAGTATGAAATGGTCAGTTTGATGCCATGCTGAAGAAAGATACGTGGGCGGGTGTGTCTTTAACAAAGACCTACAATTTGCGAGTCTATGTATAACAAAATTAAACCCCATGTTGCCGGACCCCTACCCCACGTTGCGAGTCTAATTCTAGCCAAATGGCGAATGGGAAAAAAAGAAAATCAACGTTGTTGGCATTCACAAAGTCGCCATCGATCGACCTATAGGCGTGAAAAATATTTAAATCGTAATATATAGCGACAGAAGCTATGGGGTATTATTATAGCTGGCGGGGACATATAATGGAGTTATATAATATAAAATTGAATGGATGGCCAGCACCTGTTTTAATTCAAAGGAGATATAAGATATGTGAGTTTTATAGACTGTTTGGTAGGAGGAATTTGGAAGGGAGGAAAAAGATTTTTACAAGTTTAGATTTAAAAAAGAAATTAGAGAAATTAGATTAAAATTTTATAACCTTAGACCTTATTATATCCAATTTTTACAAATTTTCCTCCCTTGCCTTCATATCAAACAACCTCATATAAATTAGGGATAGACAGGGGATATGATTAGGATAAACTCATCTCAAGATAGGACGTGGGACGCAAAATAAGTCTCATGTCTCATCCTGATCCTTTTTAGGATTGGGACGGGTAGAGCCGGGACGGGTTTGGGAATTTCCAAACTCAATTTAAAAAAAATTATTAAATATTTTATGTACATCCTATCTATTAGCAACATATAATCAAAATACAAAAAATAATAGAAGAAAATAAATTCTTTTTATTATGATTAGTAACTTAAAATAATAAATACCATTAATTATACTATAAATACTTTACTTTTTCAATTTTTTCACTTCACCAACTGAAGTTACTGCTTCATCTGTAAAAAAATAAATACATATAAGGAAGAGAAAAATATAAATATTTAATAAATAATATGATATAACCAATACTATTTTCTTTTTTTATAAAAAAAATAAAATAAATTTTTTTACTTTTTTAAAAAAATATTTGGGATAGGACGGGAATCCCGAGGGCCAGACCGAAACCTGTCCTATTCTAACTCTTTCCCCTATCCCATCCTATAATGTTCCGTCCTGATCCTTTATAGGATAAGACAGATCTATCCTAAATTATCTGGGACTAAATCAGAATAATTTGAGGATGAGAAAAAATGAGTACTCCTAATATGAATATTTTTATCAAAAGTAGCACTATGGAGAGAATGGACAAGAAGATTATTGGGCAAATTATTTTTTGCATGTGAGGACATTTTGTCGTTCATGTGCTACTTAATATTCTCTCTACTCACTGCATAAAAACTGATGTCGTTTTAATTTCCCATCCCCTAAACCTACAATATTAACTTTAGTTGTATAATTTTCATCATTTCATATATTTTGTTTTTTTTAAATAAATAAAGAAAACAGCCCCTCAAAAAGCATCAGGGTCATGACAATTGACAATAGTAACAATGTATTCAGTATTCACCTGTCACATTCAACTCCAATATAGTTTTTATATGGTTATATCTATATATGGCTTAATATGAACATGTAAACTCGTGAAATATGGGGAAATTCTTTTATATATATATATATATATTAAACCAATATTTTCTTGTTATTATAAAACTTTGATAGTGTAAAGCACGCATTAAGAATTTGTCATTATATTGTTGTCCGTATTTTAAGAAATTCGACTGTTCACCGAGGGTGAAGCTATTAGAGCATTGTTCCATGGGGGAAAATTAGCGTTCTTTTTAATAAGAAGGCTCGTTTTCAGGTAAAAAAAAAAAAAACACCCGCTGGGAATAAATAAGTGTCCTTCTCAAGAGTTGACTTCCGAAATTAGAATGCTTAAAGTTAATTTCTATGTAGTCATGAATCATAAATACGAATAAAATAGTTTCGTCCTCCACGCTACGGTTAGGCAAAGTAACGTTCAGAATTTAATATTAAATGCTTATATTATTATAAAGATAAAAAATGTTCTTCCCCTTTCATTTTCTTTTGAATAAGGGTTAAATTAAACCAGACATATATTAACGCATAATCACACACGCAATAACAGGTTGGAACCTGTTTGTGGTACCCCAAGAGGTGAAGGCTTGGCGCTGTTTCTTTTGGGTTTAACAATTTTATTAATTATAAATATTTGAGTTAATACTAATACTTTTCTATATAAAAATTATATATGATATTTTTTATTAATACAATTTTTAAATAGAAATTTTTATCAATTTTATGTTTTTTTTTTTAATTTTTGGAAGGGGTATCAAAGAGGCTTTCTTTGGATGGAACTACAACCCCTGGAACAACCTTGTAGAAATTGGGATTGCCAACTCTCCAGGGCCGTGGGTCGTTGCACTTAAACGTCACCAAATAATGGACTCATGATTGTGATTCCTAGAGAGCATGAGGGTCGTCATTATCATTAGGTACTCATCACAACAATCAACATTAAATACATTTTATCTGAATAGTCTAAATTTAAAATTTTTAATTTGTAATTTTGTAATAATAAATTTATTTTTAAGTAAAATAACAATTATAAGATTATTTTTATTTAAAATTATACATCTATTAAAATAAAAAATATTTAAAATATATAAATAGTAAATTATATTAAATCTGAATCTCCAAAATTAATCTGGACGCATGAGCATTGAACCACACGAGAGTTGTGTTCTTGGGCCATTGCATGTTTAGTTACTACTAGTACTTTGTTTCCATCGTCAACTCTCCCATCCGCCCATTATAAATTGGCTAAATAAGAATTATCTAAATCATTTTTTTTTAGAGTTTACCCTTATTTTAAAGATATTAGTGACTAAAAAAAATTAAAAATTATTTTCCTATAGTTAAATTTCTTATAATCCAGATTTAATCCTTACTTCTATAAAAAAAAAAAAATCCCCCATCCACCCATTATGCGGTTCATCTCCCTCCCTCGATCGTTTTCATATATGACATGATCAACTGTGACTTTATCTAGCAATATATTGAGAGAAAAAAAATATGCACAAAATTCCTATGGATTGATAGTATTGATTTTGGCAACGGCAGAGGTAAGTGCATATGAGATTATGCAACTTCCGTGTAAAATCTTCTGACGCAAATTAAGCCTTCCCTCTATATATCTGTATAACGCGCGATTGATCCAGCAAGCAACCACGCTCTTGTTTGGTGGTCTAGAACGATGCAGAGATCTGGTTATGGCCGTGATGGAATTTACAGGTCTCTCAGGCCCCCTCCCGTCACTCCCAGGGACGATAATCTCTCTCTCGTTTCGTTTCTCTTCAGAAATGTCGCCTCTTTTCCCACTAAACCTGCCTTGTTTGACGCCGATTCCTCCCAAACTCTATCCTTCGCTCAGTTAAAGTCCTTAGTAGTGAGAGTCTCCCATGGCCTTCTACATATGGGCATCAAGCAAAACGACGTCGTCCTCTTCTTTGCGCCCAACACCATCCTCTACCCTGTCTGCTTCCTCGGTGTCACCGCCGTTGGCGCCATCGCCTCCACTGCCAACCCTATCTACACGGTCGCGGAGGTTTCCAAGCAAGTGAAAGATTCCAATCCCAAGCTCCTGATTACCGTTCCTGAGCTGTGGGACAAAGTGAAGGGTTTCAATCTTCCCTCGGTGATTTTGGGTTCCCAAACCCCTTCACTTGTCTCGTCGAATTCGAAAATTACGACCTTCGATGGGTTGCTTGAGTTTGCCGGGTCTCCCACGGAATTTCCGGCAAGTAATGTCAAACAGAGCGATACGGCGGCGCTTTTGTATTCCTCGGGTACTACTGGGGTCAGTAAGGGAGTGATTCTCACGCATAAGAGTTTCATAGCCGCTTCTCTTATGATTGGCATGGATGACGAGTTGGCTAACGAGAGACACGATGTCTTTCTTTGCGTTCTCCCGATGTTTCATGTTTTCGGTCTGGCAGTCATTACATACTCGCAGCTTCAGAGAGGCAATGCGGTCGTGTCTATGAAGAAATTTGACTTCGAAATGATGTTAAGGGCAGTTGAAAAGTTTAGCGTGACTCGTTTGTGGGTTGTGCCTCCAATTATCCTTGCTCTGGCGAAACAGAGCGTGGTGAAGAAGTATAATCTTTCATCATTGAAGCAAATTGGATCTGGAGCTGCTCCTCTGGGGAAAGAATTGATGGAAGAGTGTGCTAAAAATTTCCCTCAAACTTTGGTTTTGCAGGTAACTTCTATGTTGGGTGAACTTAATTCGAACAGGAAATTATAATATCATGAACTCGGTATCTTTTGTAGATCATGTTTACAAAACAGACTATGGACTCACTGTTCTGAGCTGAAAGCCTCGAGTTTTTAACTTTAAAAAATACTCAGCTATGTTTTGATTGAGTAATTAGAAGGAATACTTGTGGACACTAGATGAAAAGTTCATTGATATATGACATGAAACACACTACAATTGACAATATTCCGTGAAGGCACGTTAAAACGAACTGGTAACGTTAATATAGAAAGTGAGGTATGACATGAAAAGTTCATTGAGTAATTATTCCGTGACATGAAAAGTTCATGTAACGGAATAATTAGAAGGAATTTGAAGGAATACTTGTGGACACTTGATGAAAAGTTCATTTATATATGACATGAAACACACTACAATTGACAATATTCCGTGAAGGCACGTTAAAACGAACTGGTAACGTTAATATAGAAAGTGAGGTATTTTAGCCAGTTGTAGCTCAAGGTGTGCGGCGGTTGATGAAATTCTCTGCGTGCTGTGACTTATTATTTTATCTACGGCTTATTCTTGTGCTTTCAGGGCTATGGTATGACAGAAACGTGCGGCATTGTATCTGTGGAGAATCCAAGAATGGGTATTCGTCATAGTGGTTCAGCAGGAATGCTTGTTTCAGGAGTTGAGGCTCAAATAATCAGTGTGGATACGCTGAAGCCCCTCCCTCCTCATCAGTTGGGTGAGATATGGGTACGGGGTCCTAATATGATGCAAGGTAGAGTTGGTTACCATGTCACGGTGGGCTGCACAATTTTACCATACTTCACTGCACTTGAATCTTAAACCATAGCATTGAGAATTCTTAAGGCCAGACGGGTTTGTCACTGCTCTTATAACAATCGTGGTCTAAACTGTGGTATATCTGTTCGGTTAGCACAATTTATGGCTGACACAGGCTAAATCCATTTTATTCAATTCTACATCGCGGTTCTCTCCCTTTACTTTTGGATTCTGAAATATGATTAAGTTGTTTAGTAACAAATTACTACCATACGATCAAGTCACAAATGTTTGTTCTTTACTTAATGGAGAGATTTTTCTGTAACCTATGCACTAACAGTTTCTAGTTTGATGTCTTTTGCAGATTCTTTATAAATGTTTTCTTCTAGTGTGCACCAGTTTATAAGTAGTTGATTTGCTTGACACTTTGCCAAGATTTATAAGTTGTGAACTCTCTTTGCTTTTCTTCAAAAGCATTTTGGCAATATTTTATATTTGGCAGGCGATGTCATGAAATTAATACCAATTTCACTAAAAAAATTCAGGTTATTACAACAATCCACAGGCCACCAGATCAACTATAGATAAAATGGGATGGGTGCATACGGGAGATCTTGGATATTTTGATGAGGAAGGGCAACTTTATGTTATTGACCGTATCAAAGAACTCATCAAGTATAAAGGTTTTCAGGTTCGTAACCCAACAGCTGTGTATTTAATTTAGAGAACTATACCCTGAATGGCATACATATGTAAATACCCTGTCACGTATTAAGTCAAACTTCAGTTTTGCTCATTAAAAATTGGTTTCAGCCCTCTAATTGTGTCTAGTCGTCTATTAAATATGGGGGTTAATGATGATGCGCATGCTATTTTGTTGGGGCAATCGGTTAACCCCGTGATTTTTTTTTTTTCAAAATTATGTTCACTGTTGTATAATACAAATTAGATATCACTGATTTTAGTTAACCTGTTAGCCGTTAGTGAGCTGTGGCTATATAAGAGATTAGAGTGTTTTGTGGCCCCGGGGGGGGGTGTTTGTTCTTGACAGTTAATTCACTGAAAGTCTATTCTTTTGTCTTCTTTGCTTCCTTGCCTATCAGCTTAAATGGGGAATTGTGTAAATCTGACCAGGTTGCACCAGCAGAACTCGAAGGACTTCTTGTTTCTCATCCTGAGATAACGGATGCTGTTGTCATCCCGTAAGTAACAAACAGAAGATTTATGATTTAGTCCTACCCGATTCACTTGGCGATGCGTGAGTTTTGTGTTATCTTTCGTTGGCACTCGCAGTTGAGTGGACTACTTCCTTTCTGCAGATATCCCGATGCTGAGGCTGGTGAGGTACCAGTTGCCTATGTTGTTCGTTCGCCCAATAGTTCACTGACTGAAGAAGACGTTCAGAAGTTTATTGCTGATCAGGTAAGAGAAATCTGAAGAATGAGCTTGGTCACTATTCAGCAGTCGTAAAATTAAGATACCTTAACTGCGTCACGTTAATGAATAATGAAAACTCAGGGAACTGTAAATTTTAGCTTGGAGATCTAAAGAGATGCTTTTGCTTTATCAAGAAAATTGATTTTCTCTTCTTATCTCTTATGGTTATTTTGTGTTTAAGCTTTTTCTCTATTAATTTTGGTGCTGTGCATGAGCCTGAAAGCAACCAAATTTACTTGGAACTGAAAGTGGAACTGATTTATAAAGGATTCTTTGGTTAATGAATCAAAATAGGGGTTCACTTTTCGTGGTCAAATAATAATCAAATATATAAACGGTAGGCCTTGTGTGCATTTGGGAGTTGTCAGTCATTTTTCTTTTGGTTTGCAGGTTGCACCTTTCAAAAGATTGCGAAGAGTGACATTCATCAACGCTGTTCCTAAGACAGTGTCTGGAAAAATTCTCAGAAGATTGCTTATTGAGAAAGCACGATCCAAAATATGAAAAGGAATGGACCAAACAAACCCCCTCAACCCCACCGCACAACATAGTGGGATTAATGACTATGCAATTCGAATTCGAATCCAAAATATGTTTGAAATTCAGCTATCTAGTAGCGTTGTGTATCATGTGGGACTTATAATTAAGATTCCATTGCTGTGATAGAGAATAAATGTGGGCGGAAAACAAGCGTGTGTGGCGTTCTTTTCTTCGGTTGGGCCCCCCTATACTAAAAGGCTTCACGTTTGAAACGAGGTTGAAGGTGGCGTAGAGAAAACAATGCCGCCAAGTTTTTTTTTTCAAAAGAGATGACTAATACACCCTATATACAAATTAATCTATTAGAAAATTGAATTCTAAATATTCTTTATCATATAGAACCTTAGCATAAATGTAATAGTGCAGTATCCATCAATTTATCCTTAGTCATAATATGTGCAAGTTATATTTTGAATTTATAGACCTCATAATAACTTCAAAAGTTTATGTGATACTAATAAATTGTGTTTATTGACTCTCAAATTTGTTAACATAGCAACAACATTCTTGATATCAGATTCAAGATTAATGTTTTTGAATCCTAAATCCCAACTAAATTTTAAACTTCCCTATTATTTAGCTTCAATTATTGTACAAGTTCTTAACACACTTATAAATTTGACAATCTATCTTTTTGTATAATCTCTAATCACTCTTCTATACTCTATCTTACTATGGTTTGTAGTAACGGTTCTATCAGTATTGATTTTAATCCAATTTGATGGTAATAGTTTTTATGAGATGAAATTAATGTAGCTGAATCATTTGTTAGATAATCATTTTGAACATGTAGATAGGTCTTTCATGTCTACATTATAATAGAGAAAGGATCTATCAGCTTCAAAAAGTTATTATCAAATATAGCTTAATTGTTTAATTTCTATAAACTCCAAATTAAAACCTCCAGATTAATTTTCAATTACTCATGCTAGAACTGCCCAATTCTTTCTTAAGATTCATAGCAAATCAATCACGTAATAGAGCTCTAAAGAATGATGAACAGTATGAGAGATTAATTAATCTAAGCTAAAGTTGTTTAATATAAGAACAATCATTAAGAATATATAATATATCCTCCATTTTCTCATTATAGTACTGACATATTGTATAAGTAAATGACCACTTATTTCTCTAAGTATTAGTGAATAAACAATTATTAAATGTTATCTATATGAATACTCAGATACATTTAGCCCCTCTCTACTTTCAAATTATTTTGTAAACATAGCTATATATATATATATATGAGTAGAATGCTTTTCTATTAAAAAATATGTATTTTTAATAATAAAAGTTTCCTCATTGATAGTATTTTAAATTATAAAATTATTACCTTTCTCCCACATATGTGATAACATGTTAATAAATCTCTAAAATATATTATTTGAGATAATAGAAGCAAGTCTATGAAAATTCTAAACCCCAAAAGTTACTCAATTTAGTACTTTACTATTTTTTTTCTCCCTTGTGAAGAAAGAAGGCATAAATCCTTTATACTCTTATCTTATCACGAAATACAAGGCCACCCATTTTGTTTCATTAAGTTACTTCACTTAGCTTGCGTCACGTAATTTTCTTTTTCTTTTTTCTTTTGCCATCACCTACTACCTCCTTATTTTTCTCTCTATTTTTAAAAAAGAAATCTTGACCAAACACCAACTTAGAATTTGAGGAACAGTATGTTGTGAAATTCACAAATCACAAAAATTATACAACCACGACCACGAAATATCTTTGCAAGAAAACTGATGAACTTCCAAAGCATCTGTGAAATAAATCGAGTTTTTTGTTTTAAATACGATTTTATTAAAAAATAATAAAAAAACTTTAGCGCCACGGAAGGAAATTTATCAAAGCAGAACCAAAAAATAAAATACAACTTGCAGTTCTAAATTCTCAACAAATTACGCGATCTTTAGGTAAGCATACTGTAAATTACTAAATTTAGATAATATGTATTTTTTTTAAGACGAGCAAAAGTACCAATCATGTGAGATCCCTCACCCAAAGAAAAAATGACGTTACGTCTCATATAATTGGAATTGTAACTGAGGAGGAATCATAAAGAAAGGAAGAATTATATTGGCAAGAGTTTTGACTTTTCGGTGTCGCCCAACTCAATTGGTGCAGCACTTTTTTAGATTCATTTCACTATTTACAAAAATATTTTTTAGAAGTTGAAATAATCTTAGTAAACGTATTATCAGCAATTAGTGAAGGTAAATTAAAAAATGTGAATTATTTTCAACAGTTGTTGACCATAAAATTATTCGTGCCCAAATTAGTTTATAATTTTCTATTATTATTAGAAAATTACGACCATGACTTATTTATAATGTTTATGAACGAAGAGTTTTCAATTTTCCAAAATACGTGAAATATTAGTATTGCTGTAGAAAAAATCGACGGAGAGATGATCAAGGGTAGAAACAGTTCAGGTCCAACCGTCGAATAGATCATGACCATCGGATTGAAACGGGTATAATTGTCTGTTTCCTTTCATAATTCAACCAGTAATTAACTATTCTACTTGATCTAAGTGGCTTCATTCACAATTTTACATGGTCTTTTCGTAAATAAGTCTTATGAATGAATAAAATTATCAATCGTAAACTTGGTTTGCACGTGGTCTAATTAACCTAACCCAGTAATAAGGTAAGTAAAGGTTTTCAACACCTTTTAAAACTTAGTTAATACTCATTTTATCCTTCATATATGATCTATTTAATTAATTTATTTAAATTATAAAAATTAATTAATATAATATATATTTTTTAAAATATTATAATCATCTTCTTTAATTATCTCTTCTTCTTTTTTTTTATTATTATTAAGAGAGTATATATAAACATAATTTAAAAAAATAGATAAATATAAAAAATAGGTCCTATATTTAAAATTAATATCAACTCTCTAATTAAATTATATATTAAATACTAGATGGATATTAAAAAACAATAAAATATGAGGCCACAACTCACAAGTTAGTGACTTGATTGCAATTTGCTCTTATTAAGGAGTTTGTGTGCATGAGTCTCTCTATCAGGTAGCGTCTATAAAAAAAAAAAAAGTAGGTAACTTTATCCTTTATAAATAGGGGAGGATGTTTTCAATATGTGAACTCAACATTTTAGATCACGTGATAACAATCTTATATTATTCTTATTAAAAAGTAGTTGAAATCTAATTGAAATATTTATTAAAAAAATAACCAGCTCATTAATTTGTGCCATGCATGAGGCATTAATTAGGATCCCATGTATGTCTAACTCGGAAGCCTTATTGAAATAAGCTGACCCTTTTCCTTCCCTTGAATTTCTTCTTTCTTGTCGGATGTGCTCTAGTGCTGAAGTTGTATGTGTTCTCTGGAAATTAAACTCACCTCCATTTTCAAGCTGTAAATGAAGAGGAAACTAAAGGGATGAGTATTTATGCTATTTCATCCCATCCTTCAATTCTGATCCATTGCAAGTATACATCATCTCTTTGAATTATAACAGAATATTGACAGATAACCCTCTTGCAAAATCATGCACTAACTCTAAGTGAAAAATGAGGTAAAATAAGCTATATCAACTCTGTTAACAAATAAGCGGAAAAATTGTAAGCTTTTGGAGTAAAATGATGGTGGAATGCTCAGGTATCTGATCCACACGTCCTACCATGAATATATGCAAAACTAATCTCAAACCCAATAGAGAATCTTATTATTACAAGAAATCATTTACCAAACGAGCAACTGAATCGTCCATGTAATAATCTCACGGATTTCAGGCTGTAGTGCAATCTCCTTTAATTTCTTGTTCCCGGAGAGTGGGGTTGAGCAGAAGTTAAAGAAAGAAAAGGTTGATTATTTTCAGATCGGAAGCCAAAATGGGCCAGAGATTCAGTCACGAGATTTGAAACATCTAGCGACATCATGCGTGATATATATTAGACATATATAGCTGTCCAAAGGTTTCATAGCAAATTAGCTAAAAGAATCGACAGCGATATATATATGTATACACCTGAGGTTTCCATCTTATATACGGTATATATTTCTCTTGCATATGTATGAACAAAAATATGACCAACGAGCTCGTGTCGCTTTCCATAAAAGCAAGTTTAACAAAGAACTGATAATTCTTTTGTGAAAACGAAGTGCACTGCAAGTAGAAACCAATCTTCAGCTACCTACACATTCCGTACGTCTCGTCACATATATGCATTAGAATTTCTCACCGAAAAACACAGCATCCATGGACTCTAAAAGAATAGATTAAATTAAAGCCCCTTATATATAGCCATCAAGATGAAAACCTCAAGTCTCCAATTTTTTATCTTTATCTCAAGCTTGCAAGAGATTATTCCTTTTCTTTTTTTTCTCCCTTAAAAAAATATCCGATATGGTTAAGTTAAATCATTCATTAGCTATCTTTACAGGGAAAAAATTCAAAATTTTCTGATAAACATACGCGACTTTACCTCCATGAGTTGCATCTTGATCTCCACGGGAAATATGTAAAAACAAGTGAAAAATATTATTTGGAGTGTAGAAAACGTAGATCTAAGTGGAGAAAGAACCTTAAATGACAGATCGAAGTTGGCCGTGTCCATCAAGCTCTCTGATCTTTATACTGCTATTACTTGTTGATCCTACAATTATAGAGATGAATATAAAGAGGTTGTGAAGGTTAATTAGCCTTTTGTGCTGAAACGGGTGCAGAAGAAGCAGGTTTACACGCACAAAGCCAATATAACATTCGTCTGCAGATGCACCTGCACCTAATTATACCGGGCTCAACCTCATGGCTTTTCAGCTTTGGTTGAGAGGCAAGTATAATAAAGTGCAGGTGCAAATGCAGATAAAGGCCACAATGGCGTCAGGCAATAACACCACCTCTCTAATCCCTCAAGTCTAAAAACTAAACAGCCCTCCGATCCCCCTTCCCATCTCTCTCTCTCTCTCTCTATATATATATATATATATCGGGGCGTAAGTATATATATATAGAGAGAGTAAATATCACAGAAGGCACGAAATATATAGTACATATCCATGAGTTATATTTGTGAATATCGTAGGCTGTTTTTAACGTTGTTTCGTTTTTCTTTGGCCAAAGTTTGAGAAGTTGCTTTTCTTTTTTCCCCTGATTTATGCATTGTCCTCCTACTCAAAAGTAATTTTCCTAGTATCAATATAAATTTAAACTCAAATTTTATATTTAAATAACTAAATATTCTTCAACTAAAATTAATATTTATTAATGATTTTTTTATTAAATATAAGTATTTTCCTATTGAATATTAAAAATAATTATAGTTAAAATATTATCATATACTAAATATTGATATATTTTTTAATAAAAATTTAAATATGGGAGATTAATTTTTTTTTATCAGATTTAATTTTTGTTAGTTGTTAGTGTATGTTAACGTGTTGCTTTTGACATTCATGATACAAAATTATAAATAGGCCTCCCGAGAGAGTTTCATGAATTTGCTAAACTAATTAATGACAAATTTTGACGTGTACTCGAGTATAATTTTTGACATAAGTGAAAACATCAAAATATTTTTTGACTAAGTTTCACCAACCTCTTTGATCAAACTTGACCGGACGGCATTGGACACCAAACCACTGCTGGCCCCGTGAACGAAATAAAAATGTTAATTGAAGTAATGGTTATGAATTGAAATAATTTTATACTAAACATTGTAATTGATCAAAAATATTTAACTAGATTATATGTTTTTGAGGTTGAGATAAATCATGTCACATCTTATGAATAGTATGCCTTCTTACTTTATATTATTTAGGTAGAATTAATATAGATATAAATTTGTTGAATTTTTAGTGTCATCAAACCTCAACAAAGGAATAGAATGATGGTGGTATTTTTATTATCAACACAACGGTAATGTTGAGTTGGAGTTTCTGTGTATAAATTTTTTTTTATTAGAAGACTTAACAATTATAATTAGATATGCGAGGTAAATTAGATTTGAATATAATTAAAATAAAATTATAATAAATTGAATAGACAAAAAAAATGAGCAGCACTTTCAATTTTAAGGGTGTGTTTGGATTAGCTTTTGGAGAATAGATTTTGAAAAGAATAGATTTTGAAAAGAATATATTTTAAAAATAGAGATGTTTGGGTAATTAATAGCAGAATCACTTTTTTATATTAATAAATTACTAAAACTGACATAAATTAAATATAATAATTACATAATAAATTTTATTTATAATTTTTTCATATAATAATTAAAAAATTTTGTGTACGAATATATTATTATTACCTCCACAATACCTAAAAGCTAAAAAATGAGGATTATGTAAAATCATGATTTTATGAGCATGAAATCATGGTTTGTAATCAAAGTGATTTTTCAGATTTTATGGTTATTTAGTAAAAAAATAATAAAATTATAGTTTAAGAGAAAATCTATTCTCTAACCCATATATCAAACATACACTAAGTAGGGTAGAAAGTTTTGGTGCTGGAATAAAAATAAGTGTTATATTCTACTTTAATTTCAAAAATAAAAAAATACAATTGAATTAAAAGGAATATGAGAATAGTTGGGGATATTTAGGTGCGTTGATCTTGTAAAGCGGAAATTAACAGTGGCGTGGGAGTGAGATAAATATTCAAAGATCTCCAATTATTGTTTGCGATATGCAGGGGAAAGATAGACTGTCTGCCCCACCATCAATCTGGGGTAAGGCCACGTGATTAAAACGATGACGAGCACGTGGGATATGACGGCCCCCTAATGGTTGCATACCACGTGGATGGTTTGTCAGACTCGTCACATGATACGCAACGCCACCGTGTGGGTCCCAGATAGACGGAGAAGCCTCCAGCGGGCCCACTGGGTCTGAGCCCTTTCTGGCTTTCTCCCGTGATCTTCTACTTTCCCCAAACTACAATATATTGTATAGGTTCAGCTGGTCAAGAGTTAAATATTTAATTATTTATAATATATTTAATTTTTTAAAAATATTATTTTATTAGAATTTTAATTATGATATTTAAAAAATTATCTTAATTTTTATGTACTTAAATTTATAATATTAGTAGAATTTAAAATAAATTATTATATTTTTAGATTATAGATGAGTTTAATTTTTTAAAATTTTTTTTTATAAAAAAAAATATAGTTAATGAAAGGCAACCCCCAGTAGACTGAAAATAAAATGAAAAGGAAAATGATTCCAAAAGGCCGATATGTACATTGGAATTTGGAACATAACTAGACGACGACTTGTACTATTCTGATACAAATATCAACAAGGAAGATATCAAGCTTCTTCCGATTTGGGTTAAATATTGCTCCAACGCCCCTCCCATTGCACAGCTTCTTTCTTTATTTAATTTATTTGTTATCTACCGCAAGTTTGATTTATAAAAACTTATAAATCTGAAAGTTTAATTTATAAACATAAATTGTTTACCTCTTAATAGTTTTCTCTCTTTCCCTATTTTTTTTAAACAAAGATATTATTTTATTAAAAATAATTATATTCTATATATTATTAAGTATTAAATATATATTTTGTTTAATTAAAAATTAAAATTTAATTTATTAAATTATAAAGGATTAGTCAATTTGATTAGACTTCAGCCATGTTGGTTCTTTCTCTTGTTTTTGGTACAAGTGATTTTCTTTTCATTTTGATGGAGACAAAAAGTATAAAAATAAACATTTAGACAGTTTTGTACAAAATACCTGTATTGGGCCAGCCTCCTTTTTTTATGTGGTAAAGCCCATAATCAGCTTGGGCATCTACCCTGACTAGAGTAAACAAAATAATATCAAAGCGCCTCGCTTATTTCGTCCTTACCGCAAGCAGGCCCAATATCGTTGACCCAACCACCCGGTGGAGGTCTTCTGACAGCTTGGCTCCTATATCCTTGTGGCGAGCGACGAAACTTCGCGTGCCCATATAATGGGTCACGCATAATGGAGCCTACGGATATATATATGCATTACATTTCATACATCATGAATGATGATATGGTGATCAGATGATGCCTTCGTCTTCAACACTACTTGAACTCCAAGCACTACCTCGCCAGTTACCACTCTCCACTATCCTCGCGTAACTAACCCTTCCCCCCCACTACTCTTACTCCCTCTTTATAAATTCTCCGCCTCCCCCGCTTGTCTCTTCCATCTCTCTCCACAAAAAGATCACAATGGGCGAGGTGCCTTCAATTCCCTCTGTTTCTTCCCCCTCTGCTTCCTTTTTTTTCTCCTCGTTTTTGCTGATCTCTGTGTAATGTTGCAGAAGAAGAAGAACCAGACGAGTGATGGCCTGCCAAAGGAGAAGAACGATGCCTCTACCACCGTCCACTTGAAGGTCGACTTGCATTGTGACGGCTGTGCTTCTAAGATCATCCGTTTCCTCAACTGCTTTCAAGGTCTGCGCCTCTTTCGCTCTTTCCTTTCGCTCACTCTTCTTTGATTTTCGGCTTTCTGTTTTCTCTATCGTGGAATTTCTTCTTTCCAATATTCCCTTCCTTCTGTCTCCAGGTAGTTCCATTTCTTCTCTGATTTTCCACTTGGGGCCTGTTTGTCTTCTTTATTTTCTCTAACATTTCAACCCCGTTTCGGTTTCCGTTTTTAATACCCTATTAACTGTCTCTCTAATCCACTCAAGCGAAATTCCACATTGTTGTTAAAGGCGTGGAGACTGTCAAAGTCGATGGAGATTCCGGCAAGGTGACGGTCACTGGCAATGTGGACCCCTCCAAACTCCGGGACAAGCTCGCCGAGAAGACGAAGAAGAAGGTGGAACTCATCTCTCCTCAACTCAAGAAGGACGGCAAGGACTCCAAAACCGACAAGAATAAGCCCGACGACAAGTCTGAGAAGAAGAAATCCGACGACAAAAAACCCAAAGAGGTCAACTCCTCATATTCATCCCCAATCCCAGAGCACCATTTCCATTTTAAGTTGCATTCTGTTCAATATAAATATCCAATCCAAAATCCTGTGTATTTAGTGGATCAGTTTGATTTGTCAATAAAACAGCCTCAGCAGTCTACGGCGGTTCTGAAGATGGCATTCCACTGTCAGGGATGCATCGAGAGGATTCGCAAGACAGTGTCCAAAACCAAAGGTTGGATGGTTTGTTCGTGTTTCCTAATTCGTTAATTATCAGATTCTTTGTTTCGTTTTTGACGGCTTTTACAATGGCAATGCAGGAGTTAAAGAATTGTCCATAGACAAGGACAAGGAAACCTTGACGGTGAAGGGGTCTATGGATGTGAAAGCTCTTGTCGAAACTCTGAAGGAGAGGCTGAAGAGGAAGGTCGAGGTGGTTCCTCCCAAGAAGGACAAGGACAAGGGCAAAGACAAGGATAAGGATAAGGATAAGGACAACGAGAAAGAGCAAGATGGAGCGGGCGAGAAAGAAGGAAGCGGCAAAGGCGGCGGGAAGAAAAAAGGTGGAGGGGATAATAGGAAGGCTGAGGAGGAAGCTGGCGGCGGAGGGAAATTGGAGCAGAGCAGGATGGATTTTATGTTACCTCCCTATGCATATGGGTATGCCTACGGTCCGGTTTATTATATGGAGCCAGTGCATCCACCACAGATGTTCAGCGATGAGAACCCAAATGCCTGCTCCCTCATGTGAAGCCTCAGATGTTTCTGCCTGTACCATAATGCAGGGGAACGCAGTTTTCTTTCTCTTGTTCTTTTATGTCTTTTTGGTAGGGTTGAAGTTGAAAGTGAATGAATGAAGCGTAGGGAAGTAGAGTTGCTCTTGTGGTTCGTAGAAAGGTTTTCATGTGAGTAACTATGACTGCACGATGTATAAATGATAAAGAAAATGGCTGTGCATGCCACTTTGGTATGTTACTTTCTGCGATTCTTTTAATGGGAGCGTGAAGCTGAAAATGTTGCAATAATTGGGAAGGCGAATGGAAACCCATCACGCATGGCCTAAGCAAAGCATGCTTATATTAGTTGTCCTACGGGTGATGGAGTTGGTCACTCTCTCTCACACAGTTATTCTGCCCTTTTGTTCTGCCCATTTTGTCCTATTCATGGCCGAGAGAGGCTCTGCCATTTTCTGTAAGCCATTTTCGTTAGTGGGTTCAAGCTTTAAAACCAGGCTTTGCCATGAGATCCACCTGTGGGGTCATTGCTTTATTATTCTATATTTCTTTTCTCATACCATTCCAAGTTATGTTCTTTTCTGGTTTTCTTCTTCTCCTGCAACCTAACAAGTTTCTTTGGGAAAATGGGGGAATTTGGGGTCAGATTCATGGAGATATCGTAATCGTCGTTGCTTTTCTTTTTGGGTGGCGAAGGGCTTGAATGATGAGAATTGCCACTTCATTCTTGCAAATCGTACTAATGGTACTGTACCATCCCAATGCACTGTGCCCACCTTATGCACCGTACATAGTGGCGTAGTAAGGCAAACCACAACCAAACAATATCAAGGCATTCATTCAAGTTCATTGATAGCAGAAAATGCATACCTAAGCGATTTGAATAATTTGAATGATAGTGTTCTTTTGTTGCGGGTAGAAAATTCACATTCTAAAAGATTGTTAAGTGTGTGGTAATTATGAATTGACCACAATAAGATAGTGTATCCCACAAGGGTCAAGTGTCTTTGATTAAAAGGAAGTAATCAACGATAAATGACTCAATTTGGGAAGCACGTGCAGGGCTTTATGGCTCTAGAAAGCACCAACGTGTGATATCATGATGCGGGCTTATTGGATATTTATTATGCATCAAACTATGCTGCATGTCATGATGATCCTATGTAGCACTGCACACCATGCACTCTAACCTCCCCACCATTTTTGTCTGCCTTTGGAAAAGAAAAGAAACATGAACCTTCTCAGAAGTTGTTAGGTAACTTGTATGGATGGCACATCAAAACAACAAAACCCCTTTCCAAATCCAATTATCTAAATCAGTTCTCTCTGAATAATAAAATCTTACACTTCTCAACCAGATCCATCATGTTAAACTTTACATTTTCATTTTTCTATACTTTTCAAACTCAATTACTAGCATAGCGTATCTAATCCAATGATGAAATACTTTTAGGATTCTTTTTTTAATTAAATTGTGCATTCACAAGTGTGCTTTTCGTATATTCACAAAGTTAAAGTATGCGCATTTCTGGGATTCCACATCACCATGTGGTTAAATTTTTTATTTTTCACTTTTTAAGTCTTCCCCCATTATCTTAGGTGCTAGGCATGATGATATTGCAAGAGTTCAAACATAAACCCATGTGAAGTTAAGCAGGACTACTGGGAATATCAGAAAGAATGTTAAGGGGATAAAAAGGGGGGAAAAGAAAAGAAAAGAAAAGAAAAGTGTAAAGCAGATTATGAGCCCCTTTTTTGCAAGGGCATTGCAAAGATTTTCATCAGAAAGTTCAGAATATGCTTTAGGTTCTTCTTTCCATTCCTTTTCTGCTTCTCCAATCAATTATTGTGACTCTCAATGACTTTTTACGACTCACTACGAATGAAACTTCTCAAAGTGCTCATTCCGTCCCCCCACTTTTTACGATGTGAATTATTTCAACATGCCATTCCAACCTCTCACAATGATGCTTGTGCTTAACTTCACTTGAAGCCAAACGCATAAAATTATGCCTTGAAATGGTACATTCAGTAAAGAAGAAACAACTTTTTATTGAGAAAGGGGCCACATATAAAGGTTCTGCCACTACACATTCATTCAAGAAACAAATGTCGACAAGCACCTTATGTTAAAAACTACAAAATCACATGTTAGCCAATTTTCCAGAAAGGTTGGTGAAAGCTTGAGTCACCACGCTGAAGCGAAATTGAGAACTGAACGAGGAGGACAAAATTATCGGGAGAAAACTGTTCATCTCCTTTGCGATTCAGAGGATCTCTGGGTCAATTTCCATGATTAGTTTATGAATGATTGCAGTTAAAATTCTTGTGCAATTAAGCAGCTCGCAGTACAGGTAGGTTCCATGGGATGAAAAAAGTCACGGAGTTGAAGGCGCAAATTTGAAAGTTCAACGTCACTTGTTTTTCCTTCTTCCTTACCATTATCATTACATCATGGGACCAAAGTCCTTGTATGGCTTTAAGTCATTGATATTTGAGAGGCAGAAAGAAATTTCCTTTAAAGCTAGAAAAATATAAAGCGGACACAAACACAATTATGAAGACGACCCCTACACTAGACTTTTACTTTTGTTTCTTTACTAAAGAGAACAATTCCTATTTTCTTTTCATGAATAGTTCCATGTATTGAAATGGCAACAAAATTTAAAAGTCAAGGCAAGTTTTGATACTAACACTTGCTTCATCAGCTCGCACTTGCTGTAGATGCCACTCCTTCCTTCCTCACCTTCGTGCCACTTACCAAGTAGAAGCATTTCCAATATTCAAATTCATTCTTTGAAATAAATCAACTTTTAACTTTGACCAGATAATGAAAATTTGATCAAATTCATCTTATTTCCAGATCAATTTATGAATATCACAATAGTATTGCTGTGTCAATCGCACGATATAAATGCAACATCTGAAAACCCTCGTTACAAATGTTCCAAAACAATCGAATTCGCTGTGCGTTAACCCAAATGTGCATCTAAACGTAATTCAATTCAAATTTTACTAGAATGAAATGAGGTTAAATTCCTCTTTCCATGTATACTTTTGTTTATTGCAGGTGCCATTCTCAGCACAAGACCCTGCGGTTCTATTTTTCTCTACATACAAAATTTTCAGATACGTACATGCACGAATGACATCTTCATTCTTAGAAATACATGGACCACACGAATCTCGAGAAGATTAATGACTCGACCGATAATTACTTGCATCATGGTTATCATCATGAAGGATGAGTTTAACTCCATAACTCCTCAGAGCATTAACCACAGCCCAGACCTTTGTTTGGCTCTTGAAGCCTTTCTTCTCTATTTCCTTGTTTACGTTCACATGGATACCTCTTCCCTGTCCTTCATTAAGCCCCTTGACCTTGAGCCGCATGGCCAATACCTCTCCAACAACATATGCTGCTTTTGCATTGCAAGTGCGGCCACACTCTAGCGATTCCTTAATGGCATGCTCTGCAGTTGAAGCAGTTGCTACAATCCGTCCATGGTTTCTGTCTACCACATTCGCTGTAATGTATTCTACAGATATGAATAATCTTAGCACATACCGCTTCAAAACTGTCATTCTTCAAGGATCTAAAGTGCAGAGGAAGTCAAGCACAGAAATTAGTTCAAGTAAATGAAAGGAAGGAATTCGGCTATTCAACAATCTACATAGCTAAATTCTCTTCCTAATTGCTTTATGTTGCTAGGTGAGATGCGCAATGTAAATGTATAATTAAAAAAAAAATACTAAAACTGATTCAATAAGTAGAAACAATAGCCATGCTTCACAATTAGAATGATGGACTTTTGCTGGCAATATTTCGTTGAATAACATGGGCTATCACAACTCACTATCAAAACTTAGGCAATGTAGGTGGATATCATATCAAATTTTCCCTAAACTAATCTTCCCAGTTTGATTCAAGCCATATAACTAACTAGAATAACACCAAACCAAAATCGGAAGCTAATATTCGCTCTGAACAGAGATTCCAGCCAACATAAGAATACCCGTGGTCAAGAAGAAACAATGGAGAGTAGATTTCGATTATGGGAGAAGGGGGAACCAAGATTACCTCTCTTGGTCTCGGCTCAGAGCTCAAAGCTCAGCCACGCTGAGATGAACGGTGGTCAAGTAGCAGGAAACGGTGAGGATTCAGAGCCCGACCGTCTTTTCCGGGGTAGCTACGTCCGACGTCGAGATGCTGCCTCCGAGAACTTAGAGAAGTGACGTAGCAGATCTCGCACTCGTCTGAAAATAGCAACAGTAATACTCCCCAGAATCCAAATAGTAGCCTCATACATGCAAGAATCAAAGGAAGGTCCAAAGTTCATGCCAACAATCATGGAGATCGAGCCCAATGGGCAACAAGGAGAAAAGCCTAAAAATATCCAACTAAATGCTGGAGATCCCAAATTTCGATCTAAGATTTGGTGGGTGCGCCAGGAGCGTGAAGTAGTGCAAAGCCCGAGCTACACTGGAGGATCCGAGTAGAAAGCTAATGTGGGGATCCTACCGCCGTAAAAATTTAATATCAAGTGAACTAATAGCCCACGTATCATATATTAAATTAATAAAAAAAAACGCAAGAGAAGCAGTTCCATTACTTAAAATTATAATGATACGTGTGGATGTGAAAAAATTGAGAGTTCCTGGAAATCTCAGGTACAATTGTGAGTGTCTTATTTATTACTTTATCCTGTTGAGTAACTTCCACTTGACGTATTAGAAGATGTGTAAGAAATTTTCATGAATCCTGTTTCTAAATGTATGGTCAGTGTCTCAGTGAGATATATATCTTTACGTCGACTATATACAAATATATAATATAGCATAGAACATAATGTGAAAATATAATATGAATAGTTCTTTTATATAAAATTTGTTAGAAAAGGGTTGTACTCACTTATAAATATGGGATAAAATCTTTCTTTTCTTAAAGTGAGACTAATATTAGGCAGAATAAATTATTTATTTTTTTTAAATATAAACTTAAGTATGTTAGAATATCTCCCTAAATATTATGATTAGAATTACAATAAAATAATATTTTTTAAAAATAAAATATATTCTAATGATCATATATCTTAACTTTTCTCTTGTTAAACCACGGGGAATATATAATGAACATGAAGCATCACGGATTCCACTTCGCGATGAAAACTCCATATTCGTTTAGACTTTGAATTTCTTAAAGACAATTGAGGTTGGGCTGTTTCGTTCATGGGCTCAAATTTTGTTTTCTTATGTTCAGCAAAGCTTCTTTAAAGGCCCATTAAAAATCCGGCAGATATCTGCGCTTGGTAGACACGACGACATTCTTCATTTCTCTATGCCATTGAAAAATATCGAGCCGTGCACCGCCCAAAAACTTGATCCACTTGTTCATTCTCTCTGTTTTTGTCAACAAACATGTTCATACTCGATCGATTTAATGAATCTGAAGAAAACCAGGATGAAATTTAAAGATATATATATGTGTGTGTGACCAATTTTAGTTGTTTGCTTTTCTGCCTGCGTCTCTGCCTCCCTCCCTTTTTCTCTGTATATATAGATAGACCTATATATATATATAGAGAGAGAGAGAGAGGTCTCTATAAATACAGATTTAGTTGATATATTTAGTTAATAAATATATATTAGGATGTATGACTGATTTGATGTAGTGGAACAACTGCTGATGAGATGTCACATTTGATGTTTAATTCTAGTAAAAAGGAAAAAAAGAAGAAGAAGCAAACTAGAAGAGCGAGTGACATAATTAGATGTTATCGATCAGCTTGGTGTGTGGGTGTCATGGATGACGAAATATGGGGTGGCAAACGTAAAGGGGTCAAAATGAGAGCGCGGCGCCTTCATTATAAGCCAGTAAGCCCCCTTCTGGTTGGAAGTTTTGGCTGTTGCAATGAATAACTCTCTGCAATCATGTCCCTATTATTAATGCAGGACTTGCCCCAACTTATATCTAACATGCATTTGCACCTAACATATAATATTTGTTCAACATTTTGTTATGCATATGTACCACATGCCTGATAAAAACTAATAACTCTTTGCAATCTATGCTGTTTCACAGATAAACAGATCTTGCTAGCTAGTACTGAGAAAGTAATACAACTCTCCCCGGCAACTCTCTTAGAATCGGTAGAAAAATATTTACAAGTCATTGGAAAACAAGGGACATATACGTAAATAAGGCTATCCTCACCTGCAGCCCTTGGTCTAAGTTATAAGGCTTCATCTTTTAATATTCACCTAAATACTGTTGGCCATTGTCTTGGATACGGTAGCCTTTAATGCAGCATGCTTGCCGGAATCCTAATGCTATCACTGCTCAGTATGGGGCAAACCCAGCAGGTAGACCCCACGCTGATCGCCCAGAATATGAACCATATCCATCCTATCATAAATGATTTTGGAGGAAGCAACCAACCATTTTGCCTTTTAATTTCCTAACACTTTTTAATCATTTTGATGCTACGAATATAAAATAATGGGCCAAAAAGTGCAGTCACGTTGGATAAAGAACACCAAAGCTTAACGCTTACTTCCATAGATAATCACTTTATAGATATTATTGCACGAGACTGATAAAAGATATACTGCGTCTCAAATTAGCCCTTCTAAGTAAACTGCATCGGTTTCGCTCTAGAAAGTAAAACACACTCAAAAACTGGACTTAACAAAAGATTAGTTAGACTTGCAAAAACCGTTTCTTCATGTTAGTATCATCATCTGCAGGAGCTTTGAAGCATGGCTTGACGAGAGTTACAGACTTGCAGCTAAGTCCAAAATTTTCTGAGTCTTCTTCTTCTTCTTCTTCATGCCATGGCTCAGACAATATGCTCTCAAGCTCACTGGGCCTGCAAGGAATACTAATTGCACCTTCCTGAGCAAACCCGTACTCTTCGGCCGCTTGTTCCAATAGTCTCAAGAACGTAGGGTGGGTCAGACATCTTAGTGGTACCACAAATCTCTTTGGTCCCTCACCGTCCTCAGCTATCACTGCAAAATGACCTTCTTTCACATCTTCTGGTACGTCATCATAAGAACTTGACGATCTCTTTCCAAGTAACAGACTTTTCTGCAGCTTTTCAATTACAATCTTTAGCTTCACCACCCCACCTTTCTTCTTGTTGCCTTTGTTGTTGTTGTTGTTTCTGTACTTGGCCATGATATAATATATTAGTAGTGGTGAGTAAATATGATTGCTTCCTCGACCAAGTTCTACTGCAGGTTATAGTTAGTAGCTAGGTAGGTTTCTCTATTTATAGTGACATGGAAAAGAAAGAGTGTGAGAGTCACAGAGATAAGATTGCACGGTAGAGAGAGAGAGAGAGTCGTGCGCGTTTAGAGTGAGGAGACCAGAGCATGTGGATTGAGTCGAGCTTTCAATTTACGCATGAGATGTCATTTCTTGCTTATGTTTGGTTCTGAAATTATTAGCCAGAGACTCTCTCTTGGTGATCACTCCGTATTATACACATGCCTCTCCCATGTTTTTTCTTAGGAAACTCTGAAGAAATTACAGTGACCATCTCAACTTAATAATTTTAAAATTAATTAGTTGATAAATAATGTCGTAAAATATCTGCATCATGAGCACTACAAACTTCAATAAAAAAATGAATTTAAAGGGAAAGACCTAATTAAAAATTCTCCTAGCTAATGGGGATATGGAATTGCAATGGTCCAGATTTGTTCCCTGGCCTCTCTAAGTAAAACACAAAGTAGGCATACTTTACATTAACATGGAGAAGATAAGAGCTTTAATTTAATAATAATTCAGGAGATGAACTGATTGGCCCAATTATATTACAGTTCAAGAGGCATACCAACCTTTGGGAATTATATTAAATTCACAATGTAACACAAAAGTACGCATCTTTTGTTTTTATTTCACCAATCTCTGCATTTTCCTCATGGTTGCAATAAATTCCATGGAATTTTTATCATTTTTTGTGATATGTTTTTTACTTCATCTGATCTCCTTTCAGCACGCGTGAATCTCTTTTTCACGAATGCTCCGTCCATGTGCCTTTGTACTGCAAATTCGTTCATCATTAATGGCTTTATTTTCTATAGTATGGTTGCATATATAAAAGATACTATACTTAGCTTGAGCTTTGAAAGAAGAAAAATATACAATCCCTTTATGTGGTGGAAGATTACTGGAATGTCCTATACTGCATTTCTCAAACCTATATCCTCCTAACCATTCATATACAGAGATACAGAGATACAATAAACATAATTAAGTTATAAGTAGTTTGTGCAGAATTTGATATGATCATATATGTTAGATACCTATACATTAGACTCTATATTTATTTTCGTTTAGGACCCGTGCCAATGAGAGGGAATTCAATCAAGAGCTAGCTTGCAGTGGTGAAGTAGAAGCAATAATAGGGAGTTCTTGTGGATCACGAGAACCAAAAACAAGTTTGTACTAGCGATCGATGGTTTTATCCAGAACAGAAAAAACGAGAAGGATTATGATCTAAGTAGTGGTGACACATTGGGTCTAAAGATGATATATCAGTGGACACATCACGCGGAATCTGATATTTTTCTCTGAGTTTTAATGGGTCCTCAATATATGATTCTCATGAGAGAACAGTAGGGAGGGACCCCAAATGCTATATATATAGTCTCATTCAATCAAATAAAATAAAAAGCATGCAGGACATGAACGAATTAACTAGGGCAACGCGGACCTATAAAACAAACAAAAGGGAAAGGTTCTGAGACCAAATTACGTAATTGAAGGGGAAAATGCTACGTTGCTATTGCCATGAATTAAGTATTCAACTCTTAGCTGTCAAGAAAATGGTGAAACATGATAAGGATGACTGATGAGTATTTTCTACCTTGTACGTTGTACCTAAATATTTCATCCTTGAGATCCAATTGAAAGCAGCAGCTAGCCTGATTAAAGGGTCCCAAGAATGCTTAACCTTCTTCATAGGCTTCTTCGATTCATTCTGCTATATATATATATGTACATAGTACTCATCACGAAAGTTTTTGCAGGAACCATCATGGGTAAGTGGTAACGCAGTTGCAGATTTATACGAGGATAAAGACTAATAATCAATTGCATGACGAGGGCACAGAGTATATGCTAAAAGACCTACAAACAGCGCAAGAGAAGCAGTTCCATCACTGAAGTTATAACGGTAAATTGTACGTAGATGTGAGAAAATTGTCAAAGCTGAAAATTTTGACCCCAGGGACAAAATGGTGTTTACACGGAAGCTATGCCAAAATAACTTCAATTGCGAGCAGTTTATTCTCTTGGAGTGAGTTACTTCAATTTGACGTATGAGAAGAATTGAATATTTATAAAAATGGGACTCTAAGCAAAGTTAGATAGAAATAATAAGAAGAAAGATAAAAAAAAACATATGTATTATTTATATTACTTAGATTTATACACTAACTTACTTTCACTTAAAAAAGGTAATAAACTAACTCTATTTAAAAATATGAAAGATGAACAACTTTATTTCTCTTGGTAAAAAAACTATCCCCACTCTAAACTTGTCAAGTATGACTCTTTATAGAATTATAGAGTTATTTAGTAGTAAAATAATTATCACGAATCACCTAACTAATTTAATCTTTTAACATGACAAATTTAATTATTTAAATAATGTGATTTACTTTATTTTTAAATATAAAATATGAATCATGTTTTCTAAATTTATAACTTTTTCTTCCAACTATCTCTATTGAATATAGTAAGGGGTTTCATCAAGAATATAATTTAATAAGACGAGATGTGTTGTGATGAAGCGGATTTAGGTTGGAAGTAGCATAACAGTAACATCCGGGGGGGGGGTGTTTATGGAGGGTGCTTGTCTTGCGTGGAAGGAAAAGCAATTAATAAAGTGTGTTTGTTAGCGTGGAGACCATACAGTTCAGAAGTCAAAAGATGACAAAATGACAGTAACACTATGTATACCGTATTTTCGTTTTGGGAGAAATACATATGCATGAGGGTGTCGCTCATTCCATGCCACTACCTGTCTTGTTCAAGCATCCATATGTTTGCATACAAACACGCGTTCCCAATAGAATTGACCACCTAACGCAAAAAATCTTAACTTGGAACATTAGTTTGCCACTTGGGTTTGTTTATCCCTCAGAAATTGATTGCTTCTTTATATGATATATACAAGAGGTGCCACCTGGGAACGCACTAGCAGTCCAAATGTTATCTTAATCACCCGATTCTATAGACTCAAAAAAAAAAAAAAACGGGGAAAAACATCGAAAAATGAAAGGACATGTACAGAAAGTTGTACGCTAGTTCGATTTGACAAGACTATGTTATGTCTAAGGTCTAATCCAAGGGCTGATCATATACAGGTGTGGCAAGTATTGGTTTACATGCGTGGTTTTTATACCCAATTTGGAAATAGTGGACTCAATCCAATCAGAGTTATTACTCTCCTTAACTTAAATGGTATTTATGATCATAACTTCACTCCACCATGGCCATTCTTCCATTAAAAGAAAGCAACTTTATAGACAAACAAATAAGTTCATGTCTTGGGGAACTTATTTTTACTAAATTTTGGGACTTTCCAAAACCCAGTGGGTGCAATTGCATCTCACCAGTGATGCATTTTATGCGTGGTTTGTACTGAATTTGACGTGACCCATATTGGTTGAATAGCACAGGCTTCTATTATATGTGTATATAATTATATATTGATACATTAATTACGCATATGGAACACATAAGGTAATATGTGGTAAATAATATGAAGTTAACATCGCGAGAAATAAGAGGCCGACATGAAAGAGTCATTTTGGGGTAACATCGCGACATTTTGCAACCACCACCCCTACTGACAGTTGCACGAATGCTTATATGGGCACCCTATGAAAAAATAGTGGTTGCAAACATGCATCACCAAGAAGCCATCATCATGACCATAAAAAAATGAAATGTATACAAAAATCTTTCAGAGCAAGTTAACTAGATGTTCAACCGCTTTCTAGATTATAGTTCACTCTTCCTCAAGTCACATGATCTCATTTCTCTGAAAAAATTATCTACAGACAATATACAGAAAACTATACATGTCACTTCCGTAAGATGAAACCCTAATTGTTTAGATCAACCGAAACTGTCAAGCATTATATGGTTATAACGTAATTCTGTTAGCATTCTCTATCAGTACCGCTGCATTAGTTGATATGTGTGTGCGTGTATCTACAGAAAGAATGTAGCAAAGAAAGCTCATCATGAGAAATCATGAAGAGTTCTGCTGGATTCCGGGGCTGCTCATCCGAGGCAACTTTATTTTGGGGAGGAAGGAACTGCGTCTACAAACAGAGAAGGCTATAGAAGAAAAGTGGTATGAATGCGTTGTCAAGTTGCGCGGTGTGGGCCTCCAACAGACCACTTACGGTCACGGCTATTAGTAGAGAGAACCAATGCTGCAAACAGAGGGTAACGAAGACATCAGCTAGAAGTAGAATGAGCTATAAAAACATCCTGTGTTGCCTTACAAAAGTCCAAGTTAGCCAAAAAGCTTCAGCAAATCACATATGCATATGATGCATATTGGTTGAAGGAACGGGTATTACCGCCCTTAGAGAGAGACAGAGAGAGACCTGGGTAAGAATATATCCGGTTGACGCTAGGAGTGGAAGGAGCAATGAGCAAGCAGCCAAGACAGATGTGATACCAGCAGCCGTACCTTCAATGGTTTTCTCTGGCAAATTGGAAAAACATTATCATCATACACACATGAAA
This sequence comes from Leucaena leucocephala, assembly GCA_037074615.1. Lineage (NCBI taxonomy): Eukaryota > Viridiplantae > Streptophyta > Magnoliopsida > Fabales > Fabaceae > Leucaena > Leucaena leucocephala. The sequence goes on along the minus strand of CM073546.1, from coordinate 1,645,491 downwards.
ATTCGGGTACAGATCTTTATTCAGTACTGAAGGAAATACTTACTGCCACTTTTACTCCACCTTAGAACACCATACTTGTGCCCAACCATTGATGCCTAAACATCATAAAGAATCATGGGTACATAATCAACAATCAACTGAAATTAATGGAGCAGTGACATACTGATTTACTTCAACCTTACTCTTGTACTTGTGTAATCTTAACATTCATCCCTAGACTAGCGCAAATAAGGAAGCAAAGAATGCAAAAATAATGACTTAAGCCAAATAGCAAAAACAGATTAACTTTACCATTGTATCCCCAATTCCCAAACTCAATATTCCTGCAAAAGGGGCTAGAGGTCGATCATTGTACCCAGAAGACATCCAAATAGGAAGTGCACATCCCAGTAAGAGTGAGAAGTGGCTGAAAAAAGAACATTAAATCATGCAACGGAATTGCTTGGAAGTTGGAACTCTTATGCATAAAACAATATACGCCTTAAAGTTTGATCTGCAAGGGAAAAAGGAATACCTGACAATGAAAAGATCAGAGTCACGATGGTCAGTGAATGCATTCATAAATTGATGCACCAATTGTCCCAAAGGCCAAATTCTCCACACCTGAGTCAGATAATGTTTATGCAAGGGCAAACAATAAGTATGTAATCGTAAATGTAAAACCTAGCCTTCTTTGAAACATTTGACAGAATGTAAAACCTAGCCTTCTTTGAAACATTTGACAGAACTAAGTTCCTATGCTTAGGTAACATTGTTACAATACTAGAACCTCAGCATTTAGGAAGGGAAAAGAAGATAAGTTCTAAGCTAGAAATTGAGGCATTTTAAATTTTCAATCTAACATATACTGAATATTTTCTGTAATTGCATCAGTCAACATCAAAGGAAGAAATATTACACATTTTGTTCAAGTATCATTTGAGTCAAGGCTGAATCTACATTCATTTACCAATACCCCATTCCTACTCTACAAACACCAAAATCTTTATAGTTGTTTAGCAAAAGTTTAAATGCAATTTATAGAAATCGATACCAAAAGTCTGATGATAATTTAATATTTATTTTACAGAACATTATTCCTCCCATGCATGTAAGGCCCCGTTAGATTCCTTTAGGTCTCAAGTTGGATTTTTAGAAGAGACACTTATACAAAGAGGAGCAGTTACGAACCCCAAAACTAGATACCTAGTAATAGGATCCAGTCAATAGTATCAAAAAAGTAAAAATTTCTCCACCAATTCAGTGATCATCCAGTTTTGAAAGCATTGGTAGTCATCATAGCAGTGCTGAACCATATATCTTTCTTTGTTTGGATTCAAACCATATACTGACGCTTGTTTGTAATCCATTGCAAACAATGAGCACCAATTCTGGGACAAATATGAAACCACTATGCTACATTGAATGCGAATCTAGACACTTACCCGAATAATTTCTAATGTCAAAAAAACCGCCAAAGCTGCACCGGAAGCTAGATTAAGAAACTTTGGCTGAAAGCAAAAAAGAGCAGTGAGTAAATAGAGTGTTATATCTGACAGATACACTGCTCATCATAATACTTACAACCAAAAAAACAAACAAGCATCGAGAAATCACCTGAAAGATAAGAGCAGGTAGAAACATCAAGACAGCCAACAGATGGTAGTATTTCCGCAAAAGAATCCTCTCAATCTTACTGCTTTTTGAAATGTTATAGAATCGCAAAACAGAAAGATAGATGACACACACCCAATAGATACATAATGACAGTCTTTTGACAGGCTCCGAGAATACAAAAGAAAACACCCTGCAAAAGATATTGCAAGAATAAGAATTAGTACTATGACAATGTAGATGAAAAGATGATGATAAACACAACAGTTGCCAGTGAGAATTGAAACTGAGACCGCTTTCCTAATTTCCATATTAACCAGTTTGAAAAGATTTCTTTTTACATAACATAGCTCTGAAGTACAAGACTACTACAAATTTTCTCAAGTTATAGACCAAGTTGGATTATGCCTAACTATTTCTACTGCTATTCTATCTCAATACAAATACAGGTTGCATGTTCCAATACAAAATATCACATAAATTTTACTTTTAGTTACGCTTTAAACTTCGATACAAGATTGAAAGTCTGTGTAAGTCATGCGATCTCATATTGGGATTATCAGCACGAAAAATACAATATACTTGCTTAACATACAACTGATAAGAGCTATACTTCCTAACTCCTAACAACCCACAGTTACCACCACAGGTTCACAATACCACTTAACATATATGACAACCAAAATAGCCAGTAATCATCAAGAAAAGTGCCAATGAACCAGATATTGATTTCATACCAAAAAATGGGATGCATATGAAACTCCTGCACAAACTGCATCCACGATGGTACAATCACAATCATGACGAATCCAAGGGAACCAAAAAATACAAGAGATCTTCCAATTTCCTTGTATCTTGCTTCAGCAGAAGCAGTTTTGATGGACCACTCCCATATTTGGATAATATATTTGAAAGCTAATGAATACAGCAGAAGTCCAAGCAGCAATCCCTGAAGGAAGAGTAACAAGCTTAATTGATCTAGACACAACATTAATCATCAAGTTCATTAGTTAAGAACTCATACCTGAATAAAAGTGCTTATCTCACTTCGACTAATTTCATGTTCTGTAGGATGCAACTCCAATGACATCAAAAGTCCAGATAGCTGCACAAATAACGAAATCACCAGCAATTAAGTATATATAATCATCTAATTTGTCCAAAATCAATATGGCTCAAAAACACTAACCTTTGCCATAGTACGCCATAGCATGTCACCAAAATATAGAACAATACCTGAAGTCACCAGAAGAGCTTCCCCTAGGAACAGAAGAAAAACAACAAAATATCTCTTGATCAACCAAACAACTAAACTGAGATATGATTATCTAGTGGTGGTAATAGAGTTTGTATACAATTTTTCTTAAAAAAATGAACAAGCTAATGCTACCATACTTGAATCAGATTTGATAAGAAGAAACTTTGCTAATCTTGTCTATACGGAAAAAAAAACCTTGCTCATTTTCCCATGTTAAGGGAACCCTATATACTGTAAAGTTTACTTTGGATAGTTCACACTTTTTGCTACCCAATATACATTACTTCTTGGAAGAGTAATAAATGCCATCAAATTCAGAAAAAAAAATCATGAATTAAAAAGAGCTCAATAGAAAGTATATCGCTTCCCCTTCTGACAGTAATATAATTTAGAGTCAAAGTACCAACTAGAATACATGACAGAAACATTTAAGCATACCAATGGAAGCACAAGATGGAAAAGTTCTGAGCAAATGCTGAATTAACTTCACTGCTGCCAATCCATGACAAATGAACCAGGACAGTTTTAGTGCTGGGTGCAAATCTGTATGGAAGAGTAAGTGGGAGTTTAGTGGAATGCATATTTCTTATCTGGACTAAAGAATAAAATGGCAATGGATATCTAGTTAACAGGACTTTCTGCCCAAGTAATGCGCAAATGTTTCTCAACAAATTAGAGTGTATCGAAAGGTCCAGCATGGATGTAATTTTTTTAAAAAAAAAATCACCACCTTGATATATTGCAGCAAGGGACGCAGAGCAGACTGCAGCCTGTAAGAACATGAAGCATAAGCTGAACTTTAAAATCCAATCACTCCGTGAAAATGGTGCATGCCGCAGACTCAAGCTGACGAATATCAGTACACTCAAGCTGCTGGCAGATGTGGCCCAGTATTGCAATGTCAGATACCGAAGCTCTATATAACAAAAAAAGAATATTTGTATTTACATTGTCAAAATCATAACCTGTATCTTATTGAAATAGATAGAAGAAAAGTAAGACTTTGAAAGTCCATGAGCAACAAAACCTACATATTGGGAAACTGAGAATGTACTGGATTGGCGCTGGTAGTATCAAGAGAAACTAGAAGGCAATCCAGTCACAAGGTGATAAAAACATGCGCAAACCATAAAATTTAGTCAAATTTTAATAATATTGAATATTGAATTTCAACAGGGCAGTTTTTTTTTATTTGGTGATAATTTCAACAGGGCATTGCTGAATCCGGCAGTTGAGTGCCTCGAATCACGTATCATTGTAATCCCAAAGTGATTAAATATATTATTATCAGGGAAGCTAATACCTTCAAATTTAACTTCACCCAACGACAATCCTCTTGATAGCTGTATCATCTTTGAGAGGATGACCGCCGGCAGAGTGACCGCCCCGAGCAGTAAGCCAGATGAGGCACCAGGCCTGAAAGAAAAACAAGTTGAAGTCTTAACGCCAAGCATCCATTCGATAATTGAGCTAATGGGATGAAAAAATTAAGAGGGGAAGTGACACGAAATACAGTAGAATTAGATGAATGGGAAGGGAATTGAGGAAGAGGGGAAGCTGGTGCATACCTAGTGGGGAAAGGGGAGAGAGAATTGGGAGTCTCAAAGCGGATCTCGAGGAAGAGGGAGGCGAGAGTGAGGAGAGAGAGGGCAAGGGCGTGGGAAAGAAGAGAGAAGGGGAGGGAGCAGAGGACGAGAGAGATGAAGAAGAGGACAACGGCTCTCTCGCCGGTGAAGAAGGACGACGTCATGAAAGAAGCTGTGGTCCCCATCTGAAGGATGAAAACTTGGGGATGACAAAGGATCAGAAACGATAAGGGAGGGAAGAAGGGTTTACGCGGGAAGAGATGAGATAGGTAATCGCATGCCTCCTATCTCAGCTCAGAGCAAGGAGAAATGACGGAGAATCTTATTAAGATCACATTATTGATGGGAGGTTAGCCTGATTAGAATTAGATCTTTGCATTAAAAAAACGAAAGATTTTTTTTTATATCTATTTCATCAAAATTTTATCTTAATTTTATCTAATTATAATTTATATTACGTATCTAGTTATAATAAATTAGTCTTATAATAATAAATTATTTTATATATATTAAAAATTAAATTTAAGATATTGTGACATAAAATTATTTATTATTTAAATTAAATCTTGCGATAATATGGGAGTTAGATCACGTGACTTGGTCGCCCATGACTCGGAGGATTAGATCCTGGAGGATGAGACAGAATATGCTGATCCTGTGGGTTTCATCATGGTTTTGGGTTTGGCATCATTGTTGAGAATGCTGAGTTTCCTCTAGACAATCCATGACTCGGTCGCCCATCCTAACACAGCCGTCAACCCCATACTTTTCAACCTTCCTGCCGTATGCTTTATGGGCGAGCTCCAAATCTTTGCATGGAATTCTTCTTTGGTTTTTATTATATTAAAAAACAAACCTTATGGGCTAAACGACTACCTGTTTCTTTTGTTAACTAAGAGGTAGATGTTGGAATCTTATGGAAAGTATCTTGTCACAAGATGTTTCCCTCCAGGTAGAGACCCTGTGATAAAAGAATTAATAAATGTATATAGAAAAAAATATGAAGATTCCATCCTTTTCAGTGATATGAGATATTGAAAAAAAAATTGTAAATATCCATTTCTTCTTTGTTTACATCAAAATGAAATACAGAAGTTTTCGAGTCTTGTGATATAAAGCTACTAATTTTAAGTATTCTATATATGTTTAATGTGAAAGAATTCTTATATTCTTATCCTCGTGTAACACCAATCAGACTAAATATTTAAGAAAATTGGGCCCTGGAAATAGGAATTTGCACGTAGAAAGTGATCTGAAGGACTTTGCATGATCGAGCAAGGAAATCCAGCATTTGAGTCTTGAGAAGTGCTTCATCAACAGAGTTACCACGGTCAGGAATACAATAAATATGCCACTTAAAAGCAAAGCGTGTGAAAGAAAAGGATATTATTAATCTTGCAACGCATTCATGTTATCTCTTCACAATACTAATTACTAAATAGCAACTCTGTCAAACAAAAAAAAATTAATATCTACTTTCTAATAAACATATATTTTTCTATCAAATAAAAAAAAATAATATCTACTTTCCAATAAATATATATTTTTATATATTTATTATACCATTTTAGTATATTTTTATTATTATTTTAATTTTTAATTATATTGTTTGTGTACTATTTATATTAATATCTTTTATATTAAATTAATGCTTAAGAGAGATATAATTTTTATATTTTGATGATGTTTTTAAATAATTATTTTTAAATAAAATATATTAGATTATTATAATTTATATTTTAGATAATTTAAAAAAATTAAAAAAATTAAAAAATGATAATAAAAGACTATAATTTTAAAAATTATAAATAAAAACCTATGGGTTATTGGGCCCATTAAGTTTTTTGTCCTCTTCATACGCATTCTGCCGTTTTCAAGCACAGGGGGCTGAGCCATCACCGCACCTCCATTCCATCTCCATCCAACCCTACGACATCCCCATACCCATCACGACTTCATTCATCTCACCGCTGCCGTCACCTTCTTCATCTTCATCTACCCATCCTCCATACCCACTCGACCTCCATCCTCCTCTCTGCCGAATCCAGCATCATCCCCATCCCTCGGTCGACTGTACTCCACCATTCATTCTCCATCCACAGCCGTCCTCCCCATTGCAGACCTTACTCACCACGCATCAGCCAAGCCTGGCGTCACCTTCCACACTCCATCGTCACGTCAGACCCTCCATCATCTCCCAACTCCATCGCGACGCCATCTCCCAGATCAGTGGCCGACTCCTCCATCTCCACCAGCCTTCCGTCGAACCAGAAAGCAAGAACAGCGTCGACGAAGCAACAGCCATCCTCGCAAGCCAACTTCAGCCGCACCCACAGTTCCAGCGATGACGAGTCAGCGACGTACAGTGACGGTGCACTACACGACCATGGGTGGCTGTGAAAATTCGATTGTGGCATCGACTTTGATGCCAATGCGTGATTCGTCTAAATCTCCCATTAATATGAGTTTGGGATAAAAGATGCCTAATTTTTAATCCATTGACTATCATGTGATTTTAACTTTTGGAATAATTTTATAATTATTAAAAAAAATTATAATAATTTATTTATATTTATTAAAAATTATTATAATTAAATTACTTATTAACATTTAATATTATGATTATTATAACTTAATTTTATTATTGTAATTAACTTTTGATGATGGTTGTATTGAAGAAATTTGTTATCAATGGAGAAAATAAGTGTGCAACCAGTGCTGCAAGCTTCTTCAATGTAACCATCAACAAAAGCGTAGAGACACTGATGAAATTAATTAAATTACAAGAATCATCAATATCAATAGAAAATATAGAAAGTGTAGGCAGCCCGACTGTCCATAAGTTATGGAAAATGTGGCTCATCTTAAACCTTGTGTTGATGCAAGGCGACCATTCAAGAAATAAGCCATAAGACACATGCATGAATAACATTGATGCAATGCTCTGAGAATAGACCAAGCCGTTCGTGCTGTCAGGCCTTTAAAAGATGTAAAAAGGTGGGAAATAATTAAAGTTGTAATTCACAAGAAACTTTATACTTTATAGTCTATACCCCAGCAAACATAGATTATTCTGAAAACCGCATGAAGCACATGAAAAACTACAAGGATAGAAGCAATACCATGTCAAATAAACAGTTTCCAGGTCGAGCATACCAGAGATATAGAGTACAAACCGTAGAATATCATTTCATAACCCTATAGAGAAATGCATGTCGGCTAATACTAGCCAAACTAATAATGAAATTATGAATATGAATTGTTGTGAGTAAATAAGAAGCAACTAATATTAGAATTCTTCAGTGGTGCCGCGTCAAATATAGAACAGGGAAAATCAGTGCAATACAGAGTTTAATAGAATTAAAGTAAACACTTGTCCAGATGATAAAGGGGCTCAACTCATCTATAAATAAGACATGTGGTCTCATAACAAGCTCCCTAGCAATGCTACCACGTCTTCTTTCCCCATTAGGAAGGCCTTTCATATAGCAATGTCCCCCAATAAGTTTATTCGCATAGTCCCCTAAAGACATTGCATCGATGGCATCCTCCACCACCCTCTTCTTCCTACAAAAGAAACCAGGAAGTTGAAGGTAGGGCTGAATAGTACAGAAACTCCCTCAAAAGCCTGCAGAAACGAAAAGCAAAATTAAAACAAACAATCTAAAGCAGAACAAAATTCTTCTTGGGAAGACTATAAGCTCATATGAGGAAAATGTTATAAAAGCTAATTGTTAATCAAGTTCCAATTAATCACAGCCGAGAAGATAATACAAGGGCATATAAAACCATAATTACGTTGATTCGAGAGAGAGAGAGAGAGGTCATTATATTATACAAGGGCATATAAAATTGTGACTAATTAGGTTGATTCGAACAACAGACTAAGTCTAAATTGTGGCTAGAGTTATAAATATGTTAAAAAAATTATATAAATTATTATTAAAATTATAAATTTTATTATAAAAATTATAAATCTAAAAATAATTATAAGTATGTTGTTAGAATTAAAAATGTCTTAAAGAGAATTTGTAAACTATTATAAAATTATAAATGTTATTATAAGAATTATAAACTCAAAAATAATTAGTTATATTTTTAAATTTATAAATATTTTAAGGATAATTATAAAAATTATTATTAAAATTAAAAATTATATTACAGTAGTTGTAAATTAAAAAATAATTAATTATAATTTTAAAATTATAAAGAATTTAGTTAAATTATCAAAACTATTACTGAAATTATAAATGCTATTAGAGGAGTTGTAAAGTTAAAAATAATTAATTCTAATTTTATATTTATAAATATCTTAAGAAAAATTAATTAGTTACAATTTTAAAATTATAAATATTTTTATTGAAGTTGTCAAAACTATCACTAAAATTATAAATGCCATTAGTTAAGTTACACACCTATAAACAATTACTTTTAATTTTAGAATTATAAATATTTTAAAAAAATTATTAAAATTATAAATTTTATTATAGAAGTTATAAATAAATAAAAATTAATTTAATTTTTATCTTAAATTTATCTTTATAAAAGATAAATTTGATAGGTTCATTTTTTAAAATTTATAAATTCTTTTTTGTCTTTTTAAATTTTAAATTTTTTTTTATTTTTTTATAAAAAAAATAATTATTTTATAAAGAAAACATATCGTAATTATCCGAACACTTTTCTTGCCAAACAAGCTTATTAGTATAAATAGGAAACCTAGCCAAACTCATCGACTCGTCGTACGGTTCTCTCGTCAGGCACTGCATTCCCTTCATCGCGAAGAAGTTCTGTACTTTGATCTTCAAGACGACCAATGCCTCACCAAGCTGAATCATCTGACTCGTGAGCTCACTTGTTCATGCTATTTTTCGCGTTTCACTGCCAAAAAGTTTGCTCGCTGCTGCAGTTCGATTTCATATCTAATTGTGGTTCGGTCTGGAGTATAATATTCGGTGTCATTTGTGTTTCAGGAAATCAGGGAAGAAGGACTTCTCGACGGCGATTTTGGAGCGTAAGAAGTCGCCGAATCGACTGGTTGTAGATGAGGCCGTCAACGACGACAACTCGGTGGTGTCGATGCACCCTGAAACCATGGAAAAGCTGCAGTTTTTCCGAGGCGATACAATCCTCATCAAGGTGAAAATTTTGCCCTTTATATCTTCTTCCATGCTCAATTTTTCACTCCGATTTTTTTTTGTTCGCCAAAAATATTGGTTTGACCTGTAGTTGATTTTTGTTTTAATATTTGGCAATTCTTTGTGCATCGGGGTGTCTTTTAGTGTTCTTTTTCCTGTTATTTTGTCTACTTCGTGAGGTTTTCTGAGTCACGCATGTTTTCTGGTTGGTATCACAGGGGAAGAAGCGAAAGGATACAGTTTGCATAACTCTTGCTGACGACACATGTGAGGAACACAGGATCAGGATGAATAAAGTTGTAAGGTCAAATTTGAGGGTTCGTCTTGGGGATGTTGTATCTGTGCATCAGTGCCCTGATGTTAAGTATGGGAAACGTGTGCATATTCTACCCATCGATGATACCGTTGAAGGGGTCACTGGCAATCTGTTTGATGCTTATTTGAAACGTGAGTTTCTGCCCTGCTTTTTTAGTTATCTGAATTCCAGTTTCTAATGTTCCAAAAGTTTGCTTTTGATTTGTTTTGTTACCATGAGTGAACTCCCCTCGTATATGTATTAATACAAAATTCATGTACTGAATTTGCAGCTTACTTCTTGGAGGCTTACCGTCCTGTTAGAAAGGGGGATTTGTTTCTTGTTCGTGGAGGGATGAGAAGTGTAGAGTTCAAGGTCATTGAGACTGATCCAGGGGAGTATTGTGTGGTTGCTCCAGACACTGAAATCTTCTGTGAAGGGGAGCCTGTAAAAAGGGAGGACGAGGAAAGGTTGGATGAAGTTGGGTATGATGATGTGGGTGGTGTTAGGAAACAAATGGCACAAATTCGCGAGTTGGTAGAGCTCCCATTAAGGCATCCTCAACTTTTTAAATCAATTGGTGTGAAACCTCCCAAAGGAATTTTATTGTATGGACCCCCAGGTTCCGGGAAGACATTAATAGCAAGGGCTGTTGCCAATGAAACCGGAGCTTTCTTCTTTTGCATCAATGGACCAGAGATTATGTCTAAATTGGCGGGAGAGAGTGAGAGCAATCTCAGGAAAGCATTTGAAGAAGCTGAAAAGAATGCGCCATCCATCATCTTTATTGATGAGATTGATTCCATTGCGCCCAAGAGAGAGAAGACACACGGTGAAGTTGAGAGGAGGATTGTTTCACAACTTTTGACTCTGATGGATGGACTAAAATCTCGGTCTCATGTTATTGTTATTGGTGCTACAAATCGTCCAAACAGCATTGATCCAGCATTGAGGAGGTTTGGTAGATTTGATAGGGAAATTGATATTGGTGTTCCTGATGAAGTTGGGCGACTTGAAGTCCTTCGCATTCATACCAAAAACATGAAGCTCTCTGATGATGTAAGTTAAGAATTACTTAACGTTCATTATAATTGGTAGATTTTTTGTGCATGTTTAAAGCGTAATGCATTTGGTTCCATATATGATTCAAACCTTCAGTAGCTACCAATGGAATTTACTATTCCCCCTTCTTTCTGGCCATAATGCAATTTACCATTGAATATGCTAATTTTTAGCATTTTTATGATTTAGTCACCTGGTTATTCGTTCTGCAGTCCTGCTTAGTTATAAATTTGAGGTTTAGACCCTTAACAGGATGTTTGAATTCAGTACTAGTTTCAGTTCTGGTATTAGTTGTACTATCTGATGACCTCAAACACTTGTCTAAACCTTCGTGACTTCCCTACTATAGGTTGATTTGGAGAAAATTGCAAAGGATACTCATGGATATGTTGGTGCTGACCTTGCGGCCCTTTGCACTGAAGCTGCTCTGCAATGCATTAGGGAGAAGATGGATGTCATTGACTTGGAAGATGAGACCATTGATGCTGAAGTACTGAACTCTATGGCAGTTTCAAATGAGCATTTCCAAACTGCTCTAGGAACAAGCAATCCATCAGCTCTACGTGAAACTGTCAGTATTTTATTCCTACTTTATATTTAGACTACCTTTAGGCTGGTGAGGCCTTCTGTTGTGAATTTGTTCTCTGATTCTGCTTTGTCTGCAGGTTGTTGAGGTGCCTAATGTCAGTTGGGAAGACATTGGAGGCCTTGAGAATGTCAAGCGCGAACTGCAAGAGGTGATACGTTTGTTTCATGATCAATTAAAGCTTGTTACTTATTTCTTTAATTCAATATGTTAATGTATTTGCCTCATTGGACACAGACTGTTCAATATCCTGTAGAGCACCCAGAAAAATTTGAGAAATTTGGTATGTCACCATCAAAGGGGGTCCTCTTCTATGGTCCTCCAGGATGCGGAAAGACTTTGTTGGCCAAGGCAATTGCTAATGAATGTCAAGCAAACTTCATCAGTGTGAAAGGTCCTGAATTGCTTACAATGTGGTTTGGTGAAAGTGAAGCCAATGTTCGTGAAATTTTTGACAAGGCCAGACAATCTGCTCCATGTGTCCTCTTCTTTGATGAGCTTGACTCCATTGCTACTCAGGTCGGTTTCGGTTTCTGTCATATCACAGTTCTAGTTTTCTTTGTTTGAGTCATGCCTTATATTCTAAAAAAGCAGTTAGTTAACAACGTATGATTACATCATGGGATGCAATGCTACTATTTTATTGTCTCTGCATGTTTGGGAAAACCCAGATCATCCCATCTATCAACCATCTGAGGTCATCTTTGCATCTCCCTAAATTGTTAATCTAAGCTAATATATAGAATTCTTTCAATGTTTCAGAGAGGAAGCAGTGTTGGGGATGCTGGTGGTGCTGCTGACAGAGTTCTTAATCAACTCCTGACTGAAATGGATGGCATGTCTGCAAAGAAGACGGTGTTCATTATTGGGGCAACTAACAGACCTGATATCATTGACCCAGCACTCCTTCGGCCAGGTCGCCTGGATCAGTTGATCTATATTCCTCTTCCTGATGAGGACTCCCGTCATCAAATCTTCAAGGCCTGCTTGAGGAAGTCACCCGTCTCAAAAGATGTTGATCTGAGAGCACTAGCTAAGTATACTCAGGGTTTCAGTGGGGCTGATATTACAGAAATAGGCCAGAGAGCATGCAAATATGCTATAAGAGAAAACATCGAAAAGGTACGCTTGTGTGTTAGGTTGCTTGATGAATAGATATTTGTTTCAGTGAAAGATCGTAAGCCTGAAATCTTTATGATAACAGCCTTTTGTAGCCTGGAAAGTCTGGTCCTATATATTTTTGTAGTCATATGGGCCTTGGACATATTGAGTCATTCTCTCTGGAGTTTAGTTTCTAACTAGGTTTGTCTTCTATATTTCAGGATATAGAGCGAGAGAGGAGAAGAAGTGAGAACCCTGAGGCCATGGACGAAGACATTGACGAAGAAGTTGCAGAGATTAAGGCTGCTCATTTTGAAGAGTCCATGAAGTTTGCCCGTAGGAGTGTTAGTGATGCTGACATTCGTAAATATCAGGCATTTGCTCAAACCTTACAGCAATCCAGGGGCTTTGGAAGTGAATTCAGGTTTTCAGAGACTGGAACGAGGGCTGCTGGGTCTGACCCCTTCGCCACTTCTGCGGCGGCGGCCGATGAGGATGATTTGTATAGTTAACACGTGTCGTAGACCCTTATTTCAAAGGGCTAACGTATTCAAGTGATGTTACCTATTTTGTTTAATATACTCGAATCGTTTCGAACCATTACTAGGTTTCCATTATATTTAATGGTATGTTCTTGTCATGAATGAAGTTATCAGACTATTTCGATTGCTACAAGCTTAGGCCACACCTTGCCTATATGACTTAAGCACGTTTTTAATGTTTGTGTTTGCTCGTTTTTCAATACGAATTGCATCATTAATCAGTGTCAGATACTTTGCTTTGGTCATATAGTTGAGCGAATTGTCCTTTGCAGCGTTTTCCCTAGAACGCCTTATTGTCTCCTAAAAAAGCATTGTGAAGGGCAAAATTAAAAAATGTTTTAATGAACACCTAGAAAGTTGTATTTAAGTTCTGTCAAAAAATCAAATTAGTAAATTTAGATGTAATTACATGATCGACACAATTTTGCACACGCTGATAGCACAAGGGAAAAATTAGTCAGCACTTATTTTAAAGCTTGGCCAATGTATCAAACAACAATTATACATACATGCACGTAATGAAAATAGCTCAAGCCTTCACAATATTAATCATAACGTTCAAAATTGTAATGGGTAACATATATATCTCACAAATAATACGCAAAGCAAAAAAAGAAACATAATAGGTATTCATGATCGTGAAAAATCATGTACAAAACGCACGCCAATCCTCCACCTTCCAACAACACAGCCCCCCAAGCAAGAAGTCAGGGTGTTTTTGAATGCATTCCTGAGCAGTCTCCAGAATTTAGTGCCTTGTAGTTCACAAATCTGCTTGGAGCTGAGTTACGCTTAGCCCCTTTAGGCAAGCAACTCTTCACTTGTTTACCACGGAAAACTTTCTGTTTGTGATCCAACTCTGGCTTCATGTTAGTTTCTGCTTCTGATAAAACTAATGGTCTTGTGACTGTACTCGGAGCACTCGGGGGAACGATCCTCCCAGCCATGGCTATGTCTAGAGAGATGAGAGAAATAAGGAGGCAAAGCACCAAGAACAAGAACTTTGTAGTAGTAGACATTGAAGCTTCTGAACTTCAAGCCTCTGGTTTTGATTTGATCAGTAGCCTGTGGAGAAAGAGAGTTTTTATGGTTGATTGCCGTGAGGGCTTTTGGGAAACAAAGTGCCTTAAATAGGCTCGTGAGTACTCTGATCAGCGTTTTTGTCTCTGCAGCAAGTCAAGATATCCGTGAGTAATTTATGCTATTTCACACTGTCAAATTTATTCACTTGTTCTCTCTTAACACCCATGTGATTAGTTAGTTTTAGTGACCTGCCTTTAGCTATATTAGAGAAACTGTGTAGTCCCTTTCCAAAATTGAAAGTGAGACTTTCATTTCATGTGCCGTCTTCACAGCTGCTGATAAACTGTTATCAGAATTTAATACTACTCCTTCTGTCTCCATCTATTCTAAATATAATATGTGGTTGACTGTTTGTTTTAGATATATTAATTAAATTAAATAAATTAATTAATTATAATTAATATAAAAATTAATTGAATAATTTATATAAATTAAAAAATATATAATATAAATTTATCTTAATTTAGTATTAAATTATTTGTTACAATGAGAAAATAAGCCCTCGTCATCAATCTAATGTTCTCTTTAATACTGCCGCCTATCTACAAACACTAACATGATGATTCTCTTCAAGTCGCCGACTTTTTCCCTCGCTTCGCTTGCCGTTTCAAAGTCGAGTTTGGTCTGAAATTAATACACACGCGCTCGCTGCTGCCTGCGGTGCAACCACTCTTGCTGACAGTAACTACGTCCCAGAAGTCCAGAAATTAAAAGGGGAATGGAATATAATTCAGATTGCACCAGAATCGTGTTCAGAACCTTAAACAATGTCGAACGACTCAGTGCAATAGTTCATAAAACGAGCCAACTTCATAACCTATGGATTGCTTGCAGCCTCATTAAATCCGTATAGCCTTTAATTTACTGAGTTCTGTTTCTATAGTAATTATGAACGAGAAACTTAAAAAGCCCCCAAAAATATTAAGAGACCAAATTTACTCTGTTCACGTGAAACCTCACCACTTAAACCTGAGAGCTCAGAACTCAGAAGGAAACAGTCATCTGCCCAGAAAATCTTACCTAGATTTATCATGTTTGCTGATTGGAGGGAAATTTTACAGATATTGCTTTTATTGCATGGCCATAGGAGGACCCCAGTGGTCCGGAAAAAAAAGCTTGATTCAAGTATTTTGAAAAAGAAATGCCTTTTGGGCGTTAAATCTCAAGATGCTGAAAAATGAAGACATAGGTAGAAAATTTTGTGATTTTCTTGGTAGTGGTATAGATCATAATTGTGTTGTTTTCTTCACAATTGACATGTCCGACTTTTGCCGATGATATTTTTGTAATTATAGTAGTTCTTTTCACATTTGTTTTAATATTTCTTATTTAAAATCAGTTTTTCAATATTTTAATATGTGGCAAATATTAACATTCTATAACGGGAAAGGTAGTTATGGATTTAGTAAAAAATAGTTCTTACTGAATTAAGAGAGTAAATCCTTTCAAATAAGAGCAATTGAGTAAAGCTGAGGATAAGGGACGGTTGTTAGGGGGGTTGGCCAGCTTAGAGACAGGAAGGGATCGTTCAGAAAGAAAAATCTTAATGGAGCTCTTGGTGCGTCCTACTTCACTTCCATCCTTCTCAAACGGTAAGATTTAATTTTGCTTCATTTCCTCTTTAATGTTCGCTCTACTCGCTCGTGCTGGAACGTATTCTCATTTAAACTTCATCAGTGTACTGGTTAAACATGCCAATCTGCCGAGAGGCCTCAAAGAGGCAACATTAATGATCCCCACGGCTTCTGGATAGCTTTCATGTTGATATTTCGGTTCGGTGGAACCACCGTGCCGATTGATTGCTTACTTTTATGGTGGAAGGTTTCTATTGGATTGTAAACTCGCAATAATCACGATAGATATGGTTCGCCTGCCTCATTTATTGGCATTGATGTTAAGTTGAAGAGAAATCCCCAAAAGTCTTAGTTGAAAGCTTGAAACCTGTCTCTTTAATTCTCTTGGTAAATATCAGCGTCTTCTATGATTTCAGTTTTAGAGATTGAGCTTCCGGAATCTTCCAAGTGTTCTGAAATGGAATCATCTGTGTTCTCATTTCTGTATAATAGATAAGAGTTTTGTGCTCGCAGTTTCAACTGGTAGTGTTTTTTCTCATAACAGAACGAACGGCGTCAACTTAACCTTGTTTCGCGAAAAAATCATTTTGCTACTCTGTAGCACGCTAAAGGTGTCTCTTGAAATATAGTTCTGAGGACACCACGGCAAAACTTAAAACTATTCAATCAAGCAAAAGTGTTAAAAATTGGATGCTTGGTTCATCCTGTAATGGAATTATGACAAAGAAACCAACTGCTTCAGAAGAAATTTTGAAACTTACCAATCTTGTGCATTTCCTGTGGATGCATCTTCTTCAATACTCCTGTTGTCCTATACTATTGGTTTCGCCATTTATATATTGTCACTTTTTATTTTATGATGTTCCTACTCCTAGGACTGCGTTGTTAAATTGATGACATACATAGCTTCGCACTGTATTTTCGAGTCTCATTTTATATCTTGTATAGATGCGAAGTCACAATTGCAAGGAAGGAAATATTCCACTACTACATCTGCACTACCTGAAACAGCAGCATCAGTGGCAGTCACTGCAACTCTTGTTGGTGCAGCAGTTACTCTTCTTGTGAAGAGAACAAAACCTACTGAAACGAAAGAGGTTAGTGAAAATCTGTCCTTCCAGTAGTCTGTACACAAGAATGTAAAATTGCTTCTTCATCAATTTAATGATTCTTGTAGATAACACACTAAAGTAGCAGTAGTTCCATTAGCACGAAGTATATAAACTTCTTAAAGACTGAGGATTCAGTTATGTTAGGTGTTCCTGTTTCCGTATTACATGACGGCTTAACAATTACAGATGGTGTTCCTTATGCTCCAGAAGTATGGCACTTGTGAACTTGATTGCGTGTTGACCATTCGCTAATGCCAATAGAGATAGGCTGTGTAACCAAAAAGGAAGACATGCACTTAAATTAGATATAGATCAAACTGTGATAAATTGCTCCCTTTCATTTGGCAACTGTTTGTGTAAAGAAAGCTTCTTGTGTAAAAGATTCAATTCAGAGTATGCGAAGATTGTGCCGGTTCTGGTTTATGCCCAGAGTGCAAAGGTGAAGGATTTGTGCTCAAGAAACTCTCCGAGGAAAATGCTGAGAGAGCAAGAAGGCTTTCCAAGAATATGGCTACTCGATTCACAGCCGGGTACTATTTTTATTTCTCTCTATTCCTTTCATCCCAATTTTTTTGAATTCATTCATTCACCTGAATTTCACAGCCTTCCAAAGAAGTGGAGCTATTGTACAAAATGTTCTTCAGGCCGATCATGCTCAACCTGTGGAGGCAGTGGGAAGTTAAGCATCTAGTTTTTATCAAAGGCACAGATCCTATGCATTATTTATGACCTTGTTGATGGCAAGATGTAGAGTCAGATAATCTCAGTAAACGAAAGCTTATGACTGATGTAAATTCTCGTCTCTGCTGGTTTATGGTCATACCTAGGATTCCTATCTCTATTAATCATGACTCAAAATATTTATGTACATAATTGAGCGGCAATGTAAATCCAGTTTTTGCTTGCAAGAGCAGAGTCTAGTTCAACTGTAAACATGTTTTTTGGGCTTCTTCTATGTTCTTTTATTCTTCTCCTCTTCCTTTGTCCTTCAATATTCAATGGTTGTTGTGAAGTATGTATTAATAATTCTACAGATGCCCACGAACTTAAGCCAAAAATTATTTGAATTACATAAATCAGCGTTAGTGTCTCCATCATGATTCAGATTATGCATTGACTTATTAATATATTGATTGTTTCACGAAAAAGAGACAAATCAACTCTCCAGAAACTAAACGATAGTTAAAAAATTAAGATTCATAGTAATGACATAAGCTGAAAAGCCTATATATTAACCACCGGTTTTTGCCTAGTCCCTCTGCCGCCACCTGTAAACAACTCCAACTCCCTCTTTTGCTATATCTATGTTCTAAGATTTTTTTTCTCCTTTCTTTTTTAGGCTTCCTTAGTGGTACATACCCCATAGAATTCACCTTCACTTAATAAGCATGAATGCTCATATCAATATGAAACAGAGCGCAATTGCAAAAGAGAAAACCGACATGATTTGTACTTTCTATGTACATATTTTAAAACCCAGAAGAGAAAAAAAAAAGTAGTGATCGGATTTGTTAAGGAGTTGTATTTGGTGGTGTTGGGGCAGAGACCACACGCTTGCCTCTCTCAGATCGGCTGTTGGCTGCGAACTTGAGACTCTGCTGATGCAATCCCTTCTCCTTCTCGTCGTCATCCCATTCAGAAGCATAATAATATTCTTCAGTGGATTTATCAACATCTTTGGTTGGAGGAAGAAACATGCTTCCCCATTGTGGGAAGTGAACCAGACTCATAGGAAGTGTACAACACACAATCATCACACCCATCAAGGAAAGACCCGTAGAAGTAGAGAACTTGGAGGTTGAAAAGAAAATCAACTGGGTCAAACCCGACCCAAAGTTCCCCCCTACCCCTGTCATACCCGATATGAACCCCAGAGACCTCCTTGAGATGAATGGGATTATACCAAATGTTGCACCACAGGCAGCTTGAGCTCCCACAGAGAAGAGAATCATGGCTAACACAGCAATTGGGAGCGAATTAGCTCGGCCAAGCCATATACAGAAGACCCCTCCTAAGGTCTGCAGAATCCAAAGGACCCAAAGGCTCCCTCTCATCCCAAATATGCGAGCTGCCTTGTCTGAAGCATCTCCACCAAAGGGACGAGCTACGATATTGGCCATTCCAAATGTTGCTGCGATCACCCCAGCTGTGTGAAGCTTCAGATTGAACCTGTTTTTGTATGAATTCATCAATCAAATCGTCGTGACGATCGTGTCATCATAAGGATATGTTTATAGAGTGGAGCTGAACTCACCTGTCGTAGAAATACTCAGCAATGACATTGTCAGTGATTAATTCAACTCCCATAGAGTAGCCATAGAGAAGAACAAAAATCCATGTTCTATAATTTGTTACGGCATACCAAAGCACCTGAACAAATCGGTTCAATCAGCATCATCATAATGCGCACACTTACACACACATATAAAAAGGCCAGCCCATGGCCAGTGCACAAAGCTCCCATTAAGTAATGTTTGAGAAGGGACAAATGTAGACACTCTTACACTCTCAAGCGGAGTGACTGTTTTTAGAATTTAAATCCGTGATATGACAACAACACCATTGTTATCATGAAGCTCACCCTCAATTAACACACGCACGCACATGTATCAATCAGAAAGAAAACTGACCTTGGAGAACTTGTCTTTAGCAACATGGCCCTTTTTCTGCAAGGTAGAGAGGTTTCCATCAGGTAAGTCCTGTCCAAGAGTTAAGACGAGGAGTCCCATGATGATATTCAACCAACCAGGAACAAAGAAGGCAATTCTCCAGGCAGTGAAAGGAGTAGCCCCACCAGATCTTCGGATCACTTCGTACACCAATGGCATTATAAGCTGAGTGGCCCCACCTCCCATGTTGCCCCACCCAGCCGCCGTCCCATTGGCCAAACCCACGATCTTAGTGTTAAACATCGTACTCATCCAGTACTGACACGACACAAATGTCGCTAACGAGAAGCAGATCAGAAACCTCACTGCTATGTACCCAGCAGCATCGTTCACGAACGACATGCAGAAAACAGTAGGAGCTGACATCATAATTAGAAAAGCACAGCCATAGCGAGGGCCCATTAGGTCACACACTGCACCCATTGTGAGCCGTGAGAAGATGCTGCCTGAAACAGAGGCAACTCCAGCATTACCGATGTCATACTTTGTGAGGTTGAGGTTGTCCCGGATTATGGGAACCAGAGGAGCAGCTGCGAAGGTTGAAACGAAGCAAGAAAAGAAGGAGATCCATGATAGGTGGAAGGTTCTCATGTGGGGTTTGGCTATAGACCAGGGTTTGAACACTTTCGATTTGTGCTCTGAATCTACAGGAAGAGCGAAGTTGGCAGTTGTATCAGTTGGGACCATCGGGGAAGCAACCGACGATACAAACGTTTGCTCTCTGCCTGTTACGCCATGCATGGAGCTTCCTGGAAATCCCTCAATATCTGCCATTTTTGGAAAAAATTGAAACTCAGAATACAGAAATAAGCTGAGGAACTAAGATGTATAGCTCAAAACGCGCTGGGGGTTAGGAAGAAGGCTGAACGTGGAGTGAGTATTTATAGACTGAGGGTTTCCTTTTTTTCTTTCATTATTCAAGGTTTACGTGCTTTATTACTATTTGGTAGCTTCATTTGATGAAGCAGGATTAATAGAAAAATAATTTTAAAAAAGACAAAAGGGAAGGCGTCGACACTGTAAAAGCCTACCCTAGTAAGAGCCAGTGGATTCCCAATGGTCGAGAAACTTTAAACAAACAATAAAAAAGATCCAGTTCGCCGCATGCATCTTCGAAGGGAAGTCTCATCGTATATCCCAGGGATCACATTCATAATAAGTGTTGATTATTTTTGTCTGTCTCCCACACATGCATGCATGTAGTTGTTTCTGAGTTTATTAATTAGCTGTGACTTCCTGGGTAACAACCAGGCTCAGGTATATTTTGGGGAGGAGGGATTTCTGCAAAGTATCTCGCAATATCGCTGATGATCTAGAAGTATCTTCTTAATTAATTGCATCATATTATACCAACGTCAGTTGAATCAAAAGATGATAAAATTACAAATTAGTTTGAGACCACCTGGAAAGGCAACAAAGAAGATTAGGCATTACCCTGAATTGTATATATTTTCATTTAGGGGGAATTAATGAGATTCCAAACAATAAATTTAATTATCTAAAAATTCTAATGATAACTAAAGAATTAATAATGACAAGTTTCAATATAAAAATTGATAAGAAATTTATGTTATTTTAAAAAAAAAATTTGTTATCAAAACTCTTCATTAAAACTTCATGGTAATTACCCAAATACCCTTTAACTTATAAACGAAGGTGTAATGTCTTTGTAATTGAAACTCAGTACACGTGTTGATAGCGAGAGAAACTATATCATATGATTACTAACATACCCTTTCAGGTGTTCTCTATGTTTGATTATAAGAAATTATGTGTGTTTAGGTATCGAACTGTATAGGAGTTTGCATCTATCAGTCCAGCTTATATCATACAACAACAATGGGCAAAAATATTGCCGGATGGCCTCTTCCTCTTAAATTTTTAACTTGTTCAAATCGCTAAACTATAAATGAAATGTGGATTTCTACAGTCAATAAAACTCAATATAATTAATAGATAACTTAATCTTGTAAACACATATACGAAATTTAAACTAAATTGTGTATATAAAATATACTTTGTTTGTCAAGAAAGACAAAATACATTTAAGTGATATGTGCTTCTGGGGAAGAAAGAAATGTGGGTGCTAAACAGTTAAGTAGTAAGTTTGAGAACCTTATTAATAATTAATTTGTAAATTTGATCCTTCAATGAGTATTCTCCCCTGATATAACGCAGCGCCACCTCTGAAATTTGCGGCATTAACATTAAAAGGACCACGTCTGAAATATGTATTAAAAGCTAAACAGCAATTAGGTGCAGGCAATAAATGTATAATTTCCTATACATCTTATCTCTGCCAAAATCCTGGCAAACTTTTCAACTGAAGAAAGTTTTACATATGGAATTCACATGCTCGTACTACTGCCTCTTTGGACTGGTTTGTAAACCACAACAGTAACATATTTTGATCGGAAGCGATGAGTAAATCCTACTGCCACCACAGACCTTGGAGCCTCTCTGTTCTCAATATAAAGATGATTGAGAATCACGTCCTGAGGCGGGGGAAGAGTCCCTGAATTGCTTCTACTGGCAGGATAATGGAGCAAGGTATGATGCAAATGCGGAGGAACTGTGGGTGGATCACGAGCGTCATCTTCATTCCCAGGATACACGTTGTTATAACTTGAATCGGGAGACTTCGGAACTTCAAAGCCGGTAACAGTTACTCCTTCCTGCACAGGTAGGTTATTACATCTTTAATACCTGCTACTGACAAGAAGTTGATATAATAAGCAACTAGCAATGATGAATCACTGACGTAATCTTCAGGGTATGAATTGCTCATATTCAAGTTGGAATAATCCATAAGCCGTGAAATTTATGAATGAAAGCCCAATTGAGAATCCGATAGGCCTGAAGAAAAGCAGTTTTGTTAAAGATAATGAATACATGCCTACTGGTCAGTCTAAATACAATGCATGACGAAGGCAAGGAGCAATAGGGTTTGTTACTTTACAAATTCTAAAAAGCATGTCTTTGAAACAAACTTACTACATGCAAATCAAGCCAGAACCTGTAACCCCAGAAGGTTGCAAGGCAATTAGACGGAGCTAGAGCAAACAAGGAATTAAAATACGTCGTCACAAAAATGAATTCAACCAACATGATGAAACAGTAGAGTATAGGAAGTAGAGAACAAAGGAACTAAGTTTGTGGAAACAAGATCAACTAAAATTTATGAATTGTAGTTCTAATGTCATGTTGGTCTGCTATTTTGCTTCACTGCAAACAGAAAAAACTGAATACAGGTTATGACCACAATTGATAATATCACAATAGTGAAGCTTTTTCCTTCTAGGGTGACTCCACCTTCATAAGCTACTAAGGCCAGGAAGGGACCATGCCCCATGATAACTTCCACATTGCACTACGTAATACAAATCTAGCAAAGCACAAACACTTAAAAAAAATGAGCATGGTTTGTGTCCAATGCATGGCAAAAACTCATTAGATCCATTACAAACATCAATTCAGTTGAAATTTTAGATTTCTCAGCCCAACAGTGCCCATGTTGTGGACAGTTCCTGTCTCCATGCTTCAAATCCTGGTACAAAACTAACCAAGCATACGGAGACAAGTTAACATATTCAATGTGGGTACTACGAGCATGTTATGTCAAGAGTAACTTTGCTTCAGTTATGGACTTGAGATACAACGTTTATACTCTTATAACAGGACTTATGCACACACATCAAAGAAGCTTCAAGCTAACCATAGAAGTAACCAAATTGCAAACAGACCCATAGAAAGGGAGATGCCAAGGCTTTCAGAATTCAGACAACTGCAACTCAACGAATAACAATTGCGCAATTCTTTTTAACACAAAAATGCATAGCAAAGCCCCTCATTCCCACCCACTATGTGACGTTTCAGTGCATCTAGATGTTTGGATTGAGATAAAGCAATAACAAAGTCGGCATATCTAGGATCATAACCTCTTTTGTTTCTCTGAAACATTAACCGGACTTTAACTTACAACTTGATGCGCTGAAGTTCGGAAAACAGAATTAGTCAATGGGCCTCAACATCTCAATCAAACAACATTATTTAATTAAACATACACTTGCTACCAAACAATTCCAATACACTGTTATATGCAAAAATTCCTAGTAAAGCATGACCAAGTAGTCATCCCAGAGACCCAGGCCATATCTAAGAGAGGCGTTCCTAAAGCCTCCATAGAATTGTATTTACACATTCGAATTAAAAACAAAAAGCAGGAGCTGCACGCAAAGAACGCTAAACAGAAAATATAATACACATGACAATGCTCTTTTCGAACCACCCTTCATAATGAGAAATTAGACTGACCTGATAAAGACTCCGCCCTCGAGCTTAAGAACTCAGTAAGTCTTAAATCTGATTCCTTTTGGAAGTAATGATTAACGAAAATTATTTCCGGATGAAATTCGTGAAACCCAAGGTTTGTCTGCAGAAAAGTTTATCGAAATCAATTAGAAATTAGAATCCAAAGGATCCCGTAGAAATAGGAAACGAATCAACAATTAAAACCCTACCTCATTGAAGGCACGATGGTCAGTTTTGGCAATGAGACCCGCCCGTAAAGCATGGACAAATAGGAAAACAAAAGGGAACACTTGTCGCCTGAAGAAATGGTGAAATTTAACAGCCGCAATCGAAAAGCAAACGAGGAATATTTGAAAATTGAAGTACCCGGGGTAATTTTATTTATTTATTTTTCTGGCGAAGTGAGACCCGGCAAAGAAAATAAATTTACTCCGGGTACTTTAATTTTAATAAATATATGATGGGATATGATATAATCGGTAATTACAATTTTAGATATTTCAAATATTTAATTTTATTTTTAGTAGTTATCTTTTATAATGTAGTATTATGAATTGAAATAAGGGGAAATCCCCATAAAATACTTTTTTAATTATAAAATTTTAAAATATATAAAATGATATATTAGTCATAAATTTTAGATGGAATTTCAAAATTTAGATAAAAATATAAAATTATTTTAAAAAATATTTTAAGAAATAAATATTTATAACTAAATTATTAAATACAATAATAAATATCTTTATTAATGTGGTTAAAATTATTATAAAAATAGTCAATTATATTATATGAGTAGTAGTTGACTCAAGTACTTAGTTATAACTAAATTGTTAAGGAGAGTAATAAATATCTTTATTAAGATGATCAAAATAATTATAAAAATTGTCAATCACATCACATAAATAATAATCAATCTAAGTATTTATTTTAAACTAGGTTGTTAAAAATAATAATAAACATATTATCTGAGGTAGTCAAAATTATTATACCAGTTGTCAATCCTACTACATGAATACTAATTGATCCAATTATTTATTTGCTGTTAAGTTATTAAAGAGAATAGTAAATATCTTTATTAAAATAGTTAAAATTATTACAAAAGTTATTCATCATATTATATGAATAGTAATTAACCCAAATAATTACTTATAATTAAATTATTAAAGAGAATAATAAATATATTTATTACTATGGTTAAAATTAGTATAAAAATTATTAATCATATTATATTAGTATAATTAACTTAATTTTACCTTTTTTTTTAAAATATTTTGAAGTGATTTTATCTTTTTCCTTTAAATTTTAAAATCCTATATTGATAGGGGTGGCTAATATATCATTTTACATATATTATTTTTTTAGACTTTTAAAATTAAAAAAGTATTTTTTTTGAGGTTTCCCCTTGAAATAAACTGATTATCCTCCTTCTGCAATATATATATAGGTTGATAAGAATTTTTGGTTTTTTAAATTTAAGTCCTTGTAATTTTAAATTATAGGTCGTTATTCCTTAAATTTTTTTTAATTTAAAATATTAATATCTATAATTTAATAAATATATATTATTTTATTTTTTTAGAGACTTAAACTCATAGTTTGAGACTTGAGGATTAAAATTAAAATAAGGATAAATTTTAAAAATGAAAGTTTATATTAATATACAGTATAATTTTTTATTTTTTAAAATTCAACCAGAAGAACCACTAAGAGAGGGTTAGGCCCAATAAAAGAGATAGTTAACTGTTTATATTTTGTATCACGGGCCTAATAATTGGGTCAAAGGTTCATGTTAAAGCCCGCAATTCATTGCACTAATGGGCTCCACATCAAAACATGTAATCTATCGACTGATTTTATGTCGGTCGAAACTCAAAAAAAAAAAAAGGACAGAGAAGAAGAAATGAGAGAGCACGTGAACTTGGCTGAATTGTCACGTTCAAGGACGATGCAATGCCATTGTACCTACCAAGTTGTAAGGTCGTAGATCAATCTGCTTCTACGATGGACCATTCGAATGGGTTAATAATTAAATTTAGGTCGTGTAAATTATTAGGATTAAATCTATAATCGTCTATTTATAAGAAAATTTATAAAATCATTGACGTATCAGTAATTAAAGCAGGTTATAAGAAAAACAAATGAAACAAAAAGCTCAAAAAACATGTGAAGAGCATTCCAAGTTTACAAGTTTTTATTTTTTCCTAATGAATCGTGTTTGAAGAAAAATAAATTGTAGAAATCTCAATATTGATAATGATAGTTCAGATGAAACCATTGAGAAATATTTGGATGATTGGTGCTGAGTTCAGTGACGTAGGTGTGTTGGGTTGGGTCCCAGCTCACAGAAGTCTGACTTTGATAATTCGGAACAAAATTGGATTTTGATTGTTTGTTTCTGGACATTATATAGTAAATAACAGGACTATATGATCTATCATAAATTTTGTAACATGTGATAACACTAAGTTCGGATGCAGATATTACGTACGACTATTGATATTAGCAACAGTAGTGTGCAGTTGAAGCTCTTTTCGTATTAATTGCTTAATTAAGATTATATGTCTCATATCAATCTTAATTACATACACGACGACACTTAGATAGAGAATAAAAGATGGGTCCCAAGCACGTGGACACCATTTCCCCCCCCCTCTAATCCCATCATCAATATGTTCTTTAAACTTTGATTAAAATGTGAAAAATAAAAAACAATTCCTCAAAATCAATACACGGTAAAAAACAAACAAACAGATATCAGTGTTTACTATTTATTCATAAAAGATGGAAGGAACAATCAAAAGCACAAAATATCTATGATGGGGATGACGACAATCGATGGGTAAGTACGTGTGTGTTTGTACAAATTCAAAAAAAAAAAAAAGGATATCGGGTTTGCATCAATGGCACAAAACCATGATTAAAACAAAAGGTGTGTTGCTTAATATTCTATTGTATGTCTTAACAAAGATAAACTCATAATTTGTTATCAAAATTTTAATACTAAATTAATCATATAAACTCACGTGGAGAATAAAATTATAATATTATATTACCTAACAATTGTTTTACCTTTTTAATAAAAAAAAGTAATTTATTTTTTTAAAATACAAAGAAAACGTAAGAATAATTGAGTATAATAATATATGAAGTGTACTTTAAAATAAAAAAATTTAACATAATTATAAATATATTAGTGTAAAGTATAAAATTTATAGAAACTATCGAATGAATTAGAAACAACAACTGATCTCAGACGTGTAAAGTGCTATAATAAGTAGAATTAATGATGTCCTTGCTGTAGGGTATTTTACCCTTTGGCCACAGATATGTCCTTGTGGAATCATGACTCCTCCCATTTTATATTCACCCCCAAAAAATAATCCTTCCGTTAAAAGAAGAAGGAAAAAACAAACTAGGGTTTAAGGATCACTTGGTACAGTCTCGTTTATACAGCTAAGCTCCGGCGTTCAACCTATGGGAATAGAGAGAAAGCAACACTTTCAACCAATAAAGCAATATTAAATGAATGCCATGTCACTCTCTCTCTTACTCTCTCTCTCTCTGTATAAGTATCTGACCTTCTTCTCCTGTTCTCGACTTGGGTTCCCTCTTTCTCCATCATTTTATCCTGAGCATTTAGATCCCATCTCAGGTGTTCCGTTACATACTAGCTAGTGTACTCCTTTCTGCTTCAGATTTTTCTTTTCTCTCTTCTTCAATCATATCTATGTTTGTATTTTTTAGTTAGGGTTTTGCTTGATGATTTCCTTCTCACTTTAAACTACATATTTCAGAGATTTATTTCCTCCTTTTCCAGTTTTCCTTGGCTCGAAAAGAAGATAGATATTTGTCGAAAGTGGAGTCTTTTTGCTTTAAATCTCTAATCCGAGAGGGATCATTGTTGTTGGGGTTTGATTTTGAAAAGTGAAAACTGGGTTTCTTATTTTTTTGCAGAAGACTTTTCTTTTAATTTGCCAGAGTATCGAAAACGATGTTTTTAGCCCACACAACTAGTCAAACCTGTAGATTTCGAAGCTATTTGTTTGCCTTAAAATCCCTTTTGTTTTTTCTTTATTTGTTCATCATCGATCTTGATTCTAATACCGAAAAGCATGAGGTTGAAGAACTAAGGAGGGAAGATAAGGGGTTTGGCTTTTCTTTCGTACGTTTCTCGAGGGATTAATTCTTAGATCAACATGATTTTTTTTTTCAGTTTTTACTCTCTTCTTTTTTCCCTTTCACCTTCTGCAAGCATTAGCTCGCTTTCTCTCTCGTGTACTGGCTCCATCTTTTTCTGATCTGTCTTTGGGGAGACTATTTTCAGCGAGCTATAAGGCTTTCATAGTTCCCTTTTCTGGCCATATATATATAATGATTTGGAATCGACGAAGAGAGATTGGTAATCCCGTGGATATTTACTTTTTTGGGCTTATATATTGCATGGGCAGAGATTGGTTCAGTCGTTGTTTGCAGATGTAGCATCATCAAGATTCACATGAAAATGCAACAAGTGGAAGTGGGATTGTGAATGATGGAGATGATGCAATCTCATCATCAAAATCTCTGTCCCTCTCTCTCTCTCTCTGGCCACATAGTTTCTTTCGGAACTGAGAATCTTGATGATGCTGCATCGGCCATTAACGACTTTGTAAAAGCAAAAACCCAAAACAACCTTTCAGATACTGTCTTCTTTGCACAGTGAAACAACAACAGGTCACTACTCGTTCTCTGTCCTTTGCTTCTTTCTACTTTCCCTGTGGTTGTTGTTATCAGGTGGGTCTTACTACTATTTAATGCTGTTTCTTAATTATTGTGATTTTATTTTAGTAATTTATACAGAAATTAACAATATCTAGATACTTGACATCTTTCAGAGGAGATCCTAGGTTTAGTGTGTGTGTGTGTGTGTGTATTGAGGCTGTGTTATTAGAGCTAGCGGAGGTTAGGTCCTTTTACTGCAGCTGACTGAACAGATCTATATATGAATATTATTTTTCCACCAGTTCATGACTTCATGCTATCTTGGATTAAAAATGGTATATATATTTTTTTTCACTTTCTCATCCAGATCTACCCTTCTAAATCTAGACTCAGAGATTTGGGTTTTAATTAGGGTACGGAATAGTAGTCTTACTTTATTAGTCTTAGTATATATTCATGAACTGTGATGATCTGAATATATATAGTATTGATTATTGAAGACCTGTGATCTGAAAATATACAGTAAATCTGGGGGTTTGGGTCGTGTGTGTTTATGGTTAGAAAATGGAGACATTCTGGCAAGTGGGAGATATATATAAGAGGAATAATGAAGGAGAACAGTTGGCATTGAAATTGAAGGAGGCTTGGGAACTTGGATTATGCATTTTGTCTTGCTTCTACGAGGAAGGAGAGATCTGTGTGTTGATGGTGGACCAACCGAAGCAGATAGCTATAGGGACATCTTACAACTAGGGGTCGGGGAGCATCCTTGATATCTACTTCTATTTATTCCACTGATGATAACAGCCTTGTTATTTTTAATACTGCTGAAAAATTGAATATATTATCATATATAAGAAGATATTTTCCCGATTTTTGTGCTTCATTCTTCCATCATATATAGTAATGATTCAGTTTGCTCGAGAGATTAAGGAGATTTTATGCCCCATATTAGGGTCTAGTTGACTGGTTATGAAAAAAGAAATGAGAATGGACATATAGTAGAATTTGGCAGCAGAATATAATATCAAACATACTATCTCCCATCATTTGCTCTACAAACAAGGTCCGAAGAAATTATATATTAACTCACAAGTTAAGCTAATTATCATAATATAGTTATCAGAATAATAATAATAAGATAGTCGTGTTATTTGTAGGGCGATGGATGGCAAATGGTGGAGCTGGTGGCGGCCGGAGGTAGAACAGATGATCTGTGTACTGTGTATGAGAGTATTAATTTTGATGGATCCATAATATATAATGCTATTTTATAATGGTATAGGCGTATTCTGTTCTTTTTCCCATTTGGAAGTCATTTGTAGTTACATGCATGTTTTTGTAAGTCGCTTATATATGATAATACGATCATAATACACCTTCTATCCTTACCAGGACACTCTTCTGTACATTTTTGTTTTTTGTGCTGCGGTCTTCATAATAGACTCCTGATGAAAGGAGTAGATGAAGAAAATACTCAATAAAATTATTGAGATGGATCTCTCGATCAATAATCTATTTAAAAATTTATTTTTTAATAGAATATAATAGTGTCATATGATCTATATAATTAATCCCATTTAATAGGATATGATTTGTTGTTATTTTCGTAGTCTTCTTAATTAATCCCTCTTTAACTTGTGTGAAAATGATCATCAAATATACATATGACACATAATCTATCATGTCAATGAATCTTCCCGTAACTAATGTGAATTCTGATGCTGTCATGTTTCAAACCCCTGGCAAATATTAAATGTAGCTAACTTTTTTTTATCTAAATTTACAAATTGAAAGCTTGAAATGGCACTGTTGATTGGGCTAATCTTAAATTCTTAATCTGTCCACATACACAAGGGTGTGCGCTTCATTCTTTTTGCTGGATATGGTTTATTTTCCTCGAAATAATATTTGCTACTGTATACATAATAACAAGTAACGATATTTTCTATGCATAGAAATTTCTTAGATCTTTTGTTATTAATAAAATCTGTAATGAAGTTTTTCCCCCAATTTTTTTGTCAAAAGAGTAATGAATTAAATTAAATTAAAAGTCAGCGTTAAAAGCAAGTTAAGAATTAGGAGTGTATTACTTTTTATGTAAGGCATTTTCGTTCTGAAAAGTTCTGAAATAGATTCATCATACCCTCGATCTAGGCGTTTTACAGGACCACACTACACCATATGCCGTATGAGTTAGGACCCAATTTAATTTTATTTAGGAAATATGCATATGGTAGTTGTTGTTTTTTTTTGAGAAAATATCTTTATTTTTTTAAAATAACTTTTTACTACTTATTGTAAAAAAATTAATAAAATAAAATCACTCATATTATGGAAAAGTTAGCTCTTTAATAATAGAAATACATCAGAGGTTTATTCCATTTGTATGGTATAAAATGTTGTGGGAGATTTAAAATAAAAGGAATATATTTTCAAATTAGGCAAACTATATGAGATATTGTTAACTTAATTCGCTAAAACTATTTATTACAGATAACAAGGGACATAGGGGGGGGGGGGCAGTGAAATCGATAGAGACATGAAACGAGGAAAAGAAGATAGAGATGTTTGTGTATTTTTTTTTTATATAAATTTTTTTAAAAAATAATTAAATTATATATTATTTAAAGATAATATGAAATCTCTCTCCTTTCTAAATAAGTAAATATTATCAATATCAAATAAGATAAATTATCTATTATTTACCTATAAACTAAAATATCTTTTTAAATTTTATGATTAAAATTATAATAAAATAATATTTTTTTAATAAATATATTTTAAATAATTATATATTTTATTCTTTTATCTAATTAAATATATATACATGTGAATAATGGTCCCTATGTATGGTACGGTGGGGGCAGATTGGGCACATATCCCCAAGGTTCAGGGTACAGTCATCTGACCTCTTACTCATTCATACGTCCCCTGCTTTCCACTTTCCCCACTCTTTTTCTATTCTTTTCATATTTTTTCCTTTTAATGCTATCCCTTTAAATATATGAATATAGGAGAAATTAGTAATAATTTCTTAATTTTTATATCGCATTAAAAAAAATTATTCTTAAATTATAAGTGAATTTAATTTTTTTAAATTTTTATATTCAAAAAAGTACAATTTCACAATTAAAAATTTTATTGTTGATAAAAATTTAAAAAAATTATATATAAAAATATTAATATTTTATAAATTTTGTACGCACATATACTTCAATTAGATCTTTCTCATAAAAAAAACTTCAGCGGAGACTTTTCTTCAATCTTCTCAAAGAAATTTATAAAGAGAAAGCAAATAATTGTAGATATGGGCATAACTCGTTGTGTTATTTATACTTCATAAATCATACTTTATAATCCAATTTTGTGTTTTTTTCACCTGGTCTATGTTAATTTTTAAAATATAAAAAATTATATTCAAATCTTAACATACTTTATCTGTATATCCGTATCTAATTGAATTGTTACTATTTAAATTTCATTTAATATTTTTTATTAACAGTATTAAATTTAAAATACTAAAAATATATTTTTTAAGCTAGTTAAACCAAAATTTAAAGAATTAAATATATACTTTAACTATAAAAATAAGTAAGACATCTATTTTTTTAAAAGAAATATTATAAATTTACTTATTTTATGGTTTTATTGGCAACTTGTTATATTTCTGTATTACATTTGAAACATTTAAAATTAATTGTTGCATAATTCATTTTTGCTCTAAACATTGCCAAAAACAAAAACAAAAAAAATTATTATATCTGATGCAATGCATCGTATTCAAATACATCATTGCAATATATCATCAAATAGGAATTTAGACAAGTGAAAGCTCAAGAATAACATACAAGTCAATTCTCAACTTCTTTTTACTCAACATCGATATGAAAACTACTGGAGTTCTCGCTTTTGCATCTCGAGATGCACGAATTTGATTCTGATGGCTCTGACCATGCTAATACACTCGGCAATCAACGTCATGATAACTTCATGCTCAACAATTACATCAAACCCAACAAAAAAGCAATGAAAAAACAGCAGAAAGTGCAAGTTTTTAAGGATTACTATACATATTATATAGGACATGGAACGATACGTAGATGCTCCTATTACGGGCCAAACGGTAAGAGAAAATGGGGTGGTCAAGACTCAAGACTAATGCTACCTTTGAGGAGCACCAGAAAGGATAGAATCAATTCCTGCCGAACCATTCTTTTTCAATGCAGGAATACTAAGAGAACGTTTTCTCAATTTGATTTTGCCAGGATGTAGTCTGCTCTCGCTGTTTTCCATGAACAGAGACGAACAAGAGCCCAAGGATTCAGGGACTGGCTCCCTTCTAGTTCTGAGGTAGAGACCATGGTTTTGACGATTCTCGTTTTCTAGTACTCTAGTTCTATGGTTTCCATGACCAAGCGTCTCTTTAGACACTTCATCGTCGCCAGACCAAGAGCCATTTTGAGGCATGTCTTGCATTGCCAAATCATCATACTCTTCATCAGACTTTGTAGATTCCTCATCCACTGAGCCTACCTGCACAGAAATTTAAAAAAAAAATTAGAAATTACGATACGCATTGATTTTATACTACATACTTTAGCTTAAACAATTTCATGAGTTGGGAAAGACAGCTGATCTCATTGCTACAACAAGATCAGCACGGATCAACACCCATGTCAGCTCATCTCCACACTTCAAACTCAACACCATTAATAAACATATGATCCAACCATCAGAATTCCCATGCGACAAAAATGCAGGTAATCATTATCTAAAAGCATCGTAAGATTTGGAAACCCCACTTTAGGGTTAATTTCATTAAATATATACGAATTTCAAATTTTTAAAACTACAGGCTGATTCTACCTCATCATGGACTCGCCTGTCACCATCATCACTGAAATCCTCATCGCTGCCCACCTCGGGTGGATCATCAATCTCTTCATCACTGCCATGGACTGACTGCTCCTCCATAAGCTAAAAAGAAACACAACAAAAGCTTATCAGAATTAACGTACAAAAGAATTCAGAGAATTGAAATTTTTATATTTATTTCCCATTGCCATCAAGCACATAATTTCATATCCCACTAAGTTATTTAAAGTGGTAATCAAGTTTACCTCCTTCGCATGTCCATCAGACAACCTTGGTGAGCTGCAGCAAGAGGACAAATATCTACTGCCAGTATCACTCCCGTCAGCCCTTGACTCATCAACACTTCCAGCACCACTAGTACCACCATCACTAGGCCATGCACTGATCCCGTACAAACCAAACTGAAGATTTACAGGTTCAGCTTTGCCAATCATTAAAGGTTCATACATTGGATAACCTATTCCATTCCCTGATCCATCACCCCATACTGGGTTCCCATCCCTGTCAACGGAGTTAAAAGGCCAAACCTTTGCCACAGACCCATCTGTATTAACAAGGGCCATCAGATGCCTTGAAGAACCTTTTCTCTGGATCAACTGGAACATTCCTTTCGAGCTCAAAGAATTGGCAGCACATTGATTTCTATATTCCTCATCAACAACAGTGACAGTATTTCTAGTAGGATCATACAGTTGCTCCCCAGCTTCACGCCTACGAAGACAGCTGAAGACTGTAGCATGGATGGCTGCTACACTCTTGTCAACATTAGTGTTGTTTATTTTTGGAACTAAATGCTTGTCAGCACGCTTACAGAGGTAATCCTGGATTGTTCTGATGTTTCGGATATACTTTACATATTTATTTCTTGCCGGGTCCAGAGTCATATACTTTGCACGTACAGCAAATCGTTCCAAATGCTTATCTTCATTTGTGATGTATATCATGAACGGTATGATTGAAGGATGTTTCTTCATTAGTCCCATCTGTTTCATAGTTTGTTACTGTTATTATCGATTAAAATATATAACATATGATAACATGCAAATAAGAAACAAGAAATAAAAAAGGACCCGATAAAAGAAAATTTGACATACAACAAAGTTGAGGCTCAGGTGAACACCCTCAACAACAACAGACTCTTTCCGTTCTTCCCAGGCAGTGATTAACCTATCAAGACTGTCAATCACCATCTCACTCTGTGCCTTAAATCCTTCAATAGCCATTTGTTTAGGATTTAGCAGTTCTGTGTCAGTAGGACCCGCATCTGGCATCAGCCCATCAGATTTCCTAGAATTATCACCCTCAGTTACTTCATCCTTGGGAAGTGAATGTGACACACCAGCCAACTTTTTGGCTTTCCTTCTAGCCTTTGCTTCAGCAACAGCAATAGGATCCAAGCACTCGCCCGCATGGTATGTAGAAGCCCATAACAAGGGATTTTCCTTCTCATCGACAAAACTTCTCATCATGTGCCTAATGGAGTCAGTTGACACCACTGTTGTGATTCCTAGCCTACTACCCTGAAGTGAAGAAATAAATGGCACTTTTAAGTTCTTGAACCACAAGATCATAGGCTTTCAGTTTCAACATTATTATTCACTACAAGTTAAATATCCTACCACATAACAAGTAAAACTGGCACTACATATTTGTAATTGCTAAAAGACAACTACTTCTCAATGCAAAGATACCAGCAATGCAGACAAAGTAGATTTGCCACAGCCACTAGTTCCACATAGCAGAATTGTTACAGATTCCTTCCGTTCTCGAATTCTGCACTTAAAAAAAAATATAGTTAACTGAGAGAAAATGGTATTATGTACAAGATAATATCCTCATCATCAATCCCTAGCATAAAATACAACCAAACCGCAGCTTGATATAAATATTGGCACATCACTTCATATTAACGCGCAACAAGTTAAGTAAACAAAAATCCTTATGAAGCATTGACAGACACGTGATACTAATCTGGAAACAGGATACAAAATGCACAATGTGAAACAACATCTAAAGAATACAGGTGGTTTTTGAAGTGTTGCAATATCTGCATCCCAAATCGTTTTTCAAAGAGTTGGTGCTATTTGATTCATAACTTCCTTCCAAAACAACCTTCAAGGAAACTTCAATTGTCTAGATTTTAGGTGTGGTGAATTAAATCAGAAGTGGAGACAGGAAATATTAACAAAAGCAAGAAATGAGTTGGGAACCTTTTGGCCATGTAACTGTAATAAAATCATCTTGGTAATAATTTAAAAATTGTCCTAGTCTCCCTTCCACAAGTTCCTAGCAAATTCATAACCCAGATTCAACATAGACAGTGAATATTTTTGGTGAAATGACAATCGATAGATGCAGCCTATATTGGAAAACTGAACAATGGATATGCTGAACCACTGATTACTGTTTCCAGGCATAGGTCTCACTTTAATGGCTAGAGATGTCTCACTTAAATTGCAGACATGTATTCAAAGAAATTTAGAGCTGGATGAACCTGACAGATTTTTAAATCCAACCACTAAATGAAGCTAGGGTATCAAAAACCATATAATTTTCCCGAGTAGATTATCATAACAAGAAGCAGCAATCAAAACCAGATTCCCCCCCCCCCCATTCTCTTCAGGTCACTGCAGATCAAAATGGTCCCCACAAAGGTAGTAATTGATGTCATACCTGCATGCTAGAACCAAATCTGCTCTCTGGTTGGGTCCGACATACTTATACTCAGCCAGAGCCGCACAGACAATATCTAAAAAAGTTTCTCTTCGAACAACGGCAGTTGTGCGCCTTTTGTACAACTCATATAGTGCACTCTTAGTTGTATTATATTTCCCGAAGAAAGCGCAATTCTGTACATCTGCTTTGGCACCAGCATAATGACCACCTTCTATCTCAAACTTTTCCTCAACCTCATCAATTCCTGATGTTAAAATTCCTTCAGGCAGCAAAGTATCTGGAAAACTCTCGCTCCTTGTGAGTTCAAACACCCTTTTACTGATCTGGTGATAGAAAAGCACATTTAGAATTCTTGTGCAAAAGGCCCATAATATGTCACATTTGCTAAGAATATGATGTGAACTCATAATCAAAGAGACCAGACTTGAGCATTCTAGTCACTCAACCACGTAAACTCAATCATATATCAAAAATAAGCATAGAAGATTGAAGATAGCGATAGGTCAATCTGATACTCATGTTAAACTCTTGATAACTTTAAGACGCACAATGTCAAAAGTCAAGACATTTATCATCATGCCAACAGGCATGAGATAAGGAGAGCCAAAATAATATACAAACGTGAGAAGGGCAACATAAAAGGTCAGAAAACGTTTGCATTTTTCCCCAAAGAAAAAGGGGGCAGAATCCCGATGCTCTAGGTGTTAAACGCATTGAGCCCGGAAGAACACAAAATGGAAAGCACAGAAACAGATCTTTCAGTCAGGTAACACAACTAAAAAAGACTACACAATTTGGGGGTAAATTACCCACTAGTCTAACTTATGAACAATCATCAAGATACAAAAAGCCTAGATCAACGGCGTTAAAATACCCTCAAACGTAACACAAATCTCACGATCTTGTTCTAATGAATGAGGGGATCATTAAAGTACCATGAACAAAAATTATTCAAATACAATGAAAGAGAGCGTGACATACTAAAACTTTACAGCATCAACCTACACAGAAACGGATAAAGCTGTGAATAAATGAGTTTTTTTTTCATTTATTAACTAAACTGTTAAATTGAACTGAAAGACGTACCTTGAAGGCATGTCGTGCTTTACATCCTATGAGCTGCAAGGTGCTCTGCAGAACGGGGCGCGTATACCGAAATGACTCCTTGCCCTTCTCTTTCTGCTCATCCTCGTCAACCACCACGATATACAGAACTTTCCCAACCTCAGCCATTCCTGCACATTCGTATGGCACAGACATTCAGAGAAGGATCACGCTCACGATAACATTAATGAAAAACCAACGCCAACTTCCACTGCCAGCAAAAGACATGGACTAATATAAGAAGGAAAAAAGAACAAAAATTAAAATGCAAGACATTTATGCGCCGTGGGCCCATTGGAACACGTTTTGAAAAGAATCCCGGTAAGACTTACAAAGAACGGTAAAGGAAAAAAAGAAACTCTGGAAACACGGACACTTAACTGCAATGCGACGTTCTGCAGGCCGAAAAGGAACAGAAACAATGGGAGCAGAAAAGGATTTAGGACTGAGCAAGTAAAATCCGAAGGGGGAGATCAAGGAGATTCCGATGAGTAAAAGAAACGCCGAGAAGGGAACCAAGTGAGAGGATCAGAGAGGAGACGCTAAGATTTGGACAGCGTTATGATCCACCATTTGTTTGTTTTTGAACAGCGATCTCAGCATTCTCCCGATCTACCTGGGTTCATCTAGTTTTCACGCTCCACATATAAAATTTCTAGGGCGCGAAATGACAGGTTTCGCCTTCGGACCGTGCGAGAATTTCAACTGCCGCTAAAGGTCGCGCCAAATGCTGGCGAATGGAACCCTAGGAAACAGGATTAGTTTGGTTCGACTAAGGGCAGAATCGTTGTGGGCCCGACCCACGGGGATCCGAGTGCTAGATTCTGTAATTGGAAAAAAAAAAAGAAAAAGAGTTAGCCCTCCTTTAAATAATTATAGATGAACTTAATTATTTTTAAAAGAATTTATACTAAAAAGGTAAAAAAAAAAAAGGGGTAATTGTATGTATGGGCAATATGGAGTGCCCCATCGAATGAGGATATTTTTTTTTTTCATGAACCCAATTGAACGGGGATTGACCCTTCTAAAATTGCGCGACGTCTAAAATGGATATACAAAAATAAAGTGTAAATAAATAAAAAAAATGATCAGTTTGATGAGGAAGCAGTTGAATGGACTGAATCAATTCAATCGATTACAAGAAAAGATTGGTTTAACTTGAATTTTTTAGTTCCATTCCCTTTTTCTCTGTATACAAGTACGTAACATGCATATTTATTAAGATTGACTTGAGATACTAAAATTCTATATTAATCGTATTATAAAAAAGAGAAAATGAAATAATTAAAAGAAAAGGTGGAAAACAAGGATAAAGCCGGGCGGTGACATGAAACAATCCACTTTGATGTGTTCTCGTTTCTATAATATTATATTATATGCGAGTACGTGTTTGATTTTGACGGGATCTATGAAGAAAACAAGGTGGAGGCCTCCCTTGTTTGTGTCGTTATGTGTATTTAGCACGCTTTTTACTAGTATCTAACAGGCTAATTTAAATAATAAATAATTTAATATTATTTAAATAAAATTTTAAATTTAAATTTTAATATATATAAAAAATTCCCGTTATGAAACCTATTTACTATAACTAAATATGCGATACAGATCAGATTTAAATATTATCAGAATAAAAATCTAATAAATTAGATAAATAATAAAAAAAATAAATTTATTAGTATGCTGATTTTAAACGAGCAAGACCCTCTTATATTTTTCTTCTTTTTTTTCTCTTTTTATTGATCATAGGGACCATTTGGTATCTAAGGTATTTAGATGTATAAATATTTCTCTATAATTTTTTTTAAAACAATATGAGAACCAAATCTTAATTTATCTCATTTTATAATTTAGTTGATGTACTAACATGAAGCCTCCAATAATAAATTAAAATTAATTTAAATATATATAAATAAATAATATATTTTAATAAAGTTAACGTACAATATAATAAATATAAATAACTAATTAAATTAATTTATTTAAATCAATTGGATAAATTTTATATTATTGATCCCAGGTAGTAAATACTCTCTCGCAGTTCCAACACCTACATTTCTTCTTACATGTACTTGCCTTATTTTATTAATTTAATTGGTTAGTTTAATTAATTGATAATATACAAGACTCAGTCATCACCTCCCCTTTGGACTTTAGTTTTCCTCTCTTTTTTCATAATTAAAAAAAAAAAAAAAAGCCAAGGTCCACATATCGGGTGAATAAAGGTGACCGGGTCACCTAATGACCACAGTAAACGATAAGTGCGCGTGCAATATTTTTTTTTTTTTTTTGAGATTAGGCCCTGCGTGTCACCTAGGGACAAGTTTTTTGAAATCCTTAGTGCAATGGATTTTTATATATGTATTTGAATGGATAATAATCTTTACGATTGGCTGTCCATACGTGTAATATATTGTTATAATAAGGAAATTAGAAAAAACTGAGAAAAATTTTGAGAAAAATAATCTTTTGCCATGTGAAGAGGCTTCGCATTTTCCTCACAACAGATTAAAATTAAGAAAGCGAACAATTGTAAATTATAAAACAAGTGCATGTAACTATCACCAATTTAATTAATAATGATAAAGATGTGCTCATTTCCGTTGACCTTGACCTGATTTTTAAATGTGGATGGCGTGGTTTTGTTGTAATTGAAACCGAGGGTCCGGCCATGGCCCATGTGCACTTCAGATATCTTCGAAATTTCTTACCTTTGTTTTATTAAACCGCACAAATTCAAAGCCCCTGCTTTCAATTCCTTTTCTAAAAACCTCGGAGGATACGTCGTTTACATATGTATATATATATATTAAGAATTAAATATTTTTTGGTGAGTTTTATCTTTCCTAATATTTTTTTTATTTTAACCTAATATAGCATATTTAAATTATTTAAGTGTCTATTAGTTATACTAAACTTTATTAGTTTTATGCCATTTATCTTTATTACTATATGTTGTTCATTTATTATTAGTATTTATGATAATTATATTTTTTATTTAAGATTTTAAAACAATTTTCCTTATAGAAGTATGAACTCATGGATAATTATGGGAAAGTGAAATAAATGAGATTTTTATTTTATGAAGTATAGATATTCTTCTATTAAAATTATTATATTTAAAATATTATTGATTATTAATATCTTTTAGTCAGATTTTAATTTTTTATATTACGAAGGATTGAGTTAATTATGAGTGCCTTTATATGCAAAATGGCCCATGGAGATGCAACAGGGAATAGCAGCCCCTTGTTTGGGGGGGGGATAGAGGCAAAGGAAGGAAGGGTGCAATATAAGATGCAGTTAAAGGTGAAAATCAAGAGGCGGTGCTCCAACCCATTGAAAACTCAAAAGGAAGGAAGGAAGGAAGGCACTTTCTTCACGCTAAAGGATGCAATGTTGGAGCTTAACAAATGGACGGACGTCAAACTTTGACATTATAGAATTCTGGCGAATTTTGTTTTCCCATACTTTGCTTTTTGCATCAACTCGATCGCCCCAAATTCGTCGGTGCCCCTAATGCACAGACAAATTCATTATATCCCTAATTTGTGCCATTCAAAAGTAATTCCCATTTTTACAAGAATATGTGTTTATAGAATCATTTTTAATTTAGATGGAAATTAAATATTCAGAATAATGAATTTCCATTGGTCTCTGGAATAATATCTTAGACCCGCATACAATTCAAACACCTTTATTAAACACGCATGATTTTTATGGCATATAAATTCTTGTTGAATGGCAGGTAGCAGAACTTGTGGACTAGCCACCATCACCTCATCCCCAAAACTCATGCAATTACGTGACACATTTAGCATTATTAAGTACTCCATCCAGTAGATATTAAGAAAAATAGCTAGATTAATTATTTATAAAAATTTTATGTTACTTTTTTTAAATATCCACTTTAATAAATTAAATTAAAATTTTTTCTCTTTATAGAAATCTATCAATATATATAACTAATAGAGATAATTTAAAAAAATTATAAATATAAAAAATAAAATATATTAAAATATTATATTTAAAATAAAAGTAAACTTTTCAATTAACTCATCAATCATCAATCAGAGAAAATAGAATTTGAAGAATAACATGTATAGAATTAAGATGATAATATTAAAATAGATGTATGGATATATAAAAAAATATAAGACCTAATATGAATATATAAAAAGAAGTGTTAGAATAATATTTATTAAAAAAACAATAATATATCATTTATAAATATTTTTTAAATTTAAATTTATACTTTAACTTTTCAATTTACTTAATTTTTATTA
This sequence comes from Leucaena leucocephala, assembly GCA_037074615.1. Classification (NCBI taxonomy): domain Eukaryota; kingdom Viridiplantae; phylum Streptophyta; class Magnoliopsida; order Fabales; family Fabaceae; genus Leucaena; species Leucaena leucocephala. The sequence continues at coordinate 1,603,939 of CM073546.1, read as the reverse complement.
TGAAAAATATTTTCTATAATCAAATCTCAATGAATGATTAGATACACTTTTTTAAGTGCTGCACACGACAGATAGGCGAACGTGCCACTGACACAATGATCCGCGTATGGTGGGGCTACGAAGACATTGAAAGCACCGAACATGAGAACCTTCAAGTTGGGATTGGGCATGTCATTAGTACACGTGTTTCTTTCACGTATTCATTATTCATCCACCACTTGGACACTGACATGCGCAAATTGGAGCTTGTTGGATCTCTCGCATCCAGTTTACCTGGCCCAAAATCATAAGTGTCAACTTCTATACTCCAAAAATGGCTACCCGTTAGGAAGTGTTATGATTTTAGATAAAGTATTTAGGAAATTATTATAATTTTTAAATATTTAGATTTATATTTAAAAATAATAAATAAATCATTTTATCTAATATTAATATCACTTAAAAAAAATAACCTTACTCTTATATTGTGGATGAATTTAATTAATTTTTAAAAAAATTTATATAAAAGAAATTGCTAATAGCAATCTACGAGACTAAGATCTAACCCAAAGCAAAGTCACTTTACATCATTAGTAAAAGTTAATTCTAACATTGTATAAAAAAAATTGTAGGCATATATGATAAAAAATAAGTTTGTATTTTATAAGAATGTAGTTCAATTCTCATTCCTATTATGAGAGCTCATTTAATAAGTAATTTTATAAATTTTTTGTAAACGTTATCTAAATTTTAGAGTTGTACTATAACCTTAATGAAAAACTAGTGTTCAATTCACATAAATTTTTATGTATAAAAAAAAGTTAATTCTAATATTGTATATAAAAAAGAAGTCAATTCTAACAAGATGTAAAGATGTCAAATGCAAGTTCACTCTTAATAGAAAATGCTTTAGCCACTTAAATATTATATTTTAAGTTTAAATTTGTATAAAAATAGAAAATATTTTTAAGAAATCTACCCTTAATTAGGTTCTACAATGTTCAAATCTGACTTTTATATATATACAAAAATTGAGATGGAGACTAATTTCACATAAGATAATGACTTATATATATATACAAAAATTGAGATGGAGACTAATTTCACATAAGATAAAGTTAGTTTGGAAAAAAGTAAAAAGACCCATACAAATACCTAATTTTGCTTTTTATAGAAGTTTATTCTTAACAAAAAATAAACAGAAAGTAGAACTATAGTTTCAGTCGTGATACATGAGAAAATATTACTCTTGAGTACTTAAATTTATACCTGAGAATAATAAACGATTTATCTTGCCTAATATTAATATCATTTAGGAGAAAGAGAAATTTCGCTTTGACCTTAAACCATAGGTGAGTCTAATTTATTTTTAAAAAAATTTAAACAAAAAAAAGAGTAGAACTATATGTGCCCAAGGGCAAAATTAGATCAATCCCCCCTTCATTTTCTATCCGTGAAATCAAACAAAATGTAAGGAAAACAGAAAACTAAGACATATAATTCAAGCATATAGCTCAAGCTAAGACAGCGAGAATGAACAAATCTGACCGGAAAGCCTCTCTATTGAGAGAGAAATACAACTCCATTTCTTTCTTTACGGCATCATTCGAGCATACGGCAGTTGCATCATCATATTAATTTATTATAATTTTATAACATTTAAAAAAATATATTAATTTTTAAATATTTAAATTTATATTTAAAAATAATATATAATTTATTCTATTTAATATTAATATCGCTTATAAAAAAAATTATTTTACCCTTATATATTTTCTTGTACCTAACAAAATTTAATATAAATTATGGATGACACATTAGTGTCATTACGTTGCAATGATTTTCTAGATGTTAAAAATAAATGGGAAAACTGATATGGTAGTTCCTATAGTTTAAATAAAGTTCCTATAGTTTTTTTATTACATCTTTATTGTTTGTTGCCGTTAGTTGAAGTTGACACGAGCTGATGTGGCGGTCTGACTTACTGAACAAAGAGAGAGAGAGAGAGTCATTTTAAAAATAAAAAAGCTTCTCCTTCCCTAGCACCAATCCCTTCTCTCTCAAGATTCTCTAATGGCGATTTTTTCAGCAACAGCTTGTGTCCTCCAAACTCATATCCCTCTCCCTCCTCCCTCTCTAACCCCCCCACAAACTCACTTCCTCTGCATACCATCTCTCCTCTTCATTAACCCCTCCCCAATCCTCCACCTCCCTCCGCCACCTCTCCTTCCCAATCTGAGCTGTTCGTGTCAAGTTCGAGAGGTAGAAACCGACGCCGACGATAGAAATTCTTGTTGTTTAAGGAGCTGACGGTCCAATTCCGCACTTAAGATTGGGATTGGGAGAAACGAAACCTGAAGTGAAGAGAGGATCAGAGGATGCGGAAGGAAACTGGACAAAGCCTTTTTGTTTTAAATGACTCTCCCTTTCCCTTGCCATCCTTTTCCCCATCCCTGTTTTTTCTTTGTGTTTACTTAGCCAGACCGCCACATCAGCCCTGTCAACTTCAACTAACGGCAGATGCGTGTGTTATAAACGGAAGGACTCGCATGGATAACGGAGCAAACATGACGATGTAATAAAACAGAAAAAAACTACAAGGATTTGATTCAAAATTGGGTTCAATTATGGGGACTGCCATATCAGTTTCCCCAAAAATAAATTATTCATATCAGATAAAATATTTGAGGTAGCAAAACAACCAACGCACAGTGAATACGTCAATAAGATGATGGATTGCCACCAGGGACCCTGCCATCATCAGAGTAAGAAAGCAATCGAGTGCAAGTTGTTCTTAACCGAAGCCAGGAGGCAAAAGAGATGGTCGAAATCACATCTCGTTCTGCGGACCTGCAAGCAGATTAACTCCATTCATTATCAATATATTGATCCCAGCATCATGTGCAATATTTACACTAAAAATTGAAAATCAGTTTATTAATCTGCTATCAACGAGACAGAAAGTGCAATATTGTAATAAGAATCCGCTTAATAGAAAAATAATTAGTCAATGTGACCTACGGATACAACAATACCAAAATAACGCGTCGTGCATCTCTAAGAACGTTGTCCTTTATCTCCACCCTCCACCTTTGGAGAAGTCCGACACTAACTACTAACTTGTGAGGTTGAAAAGACCATAAAATCCTAAATCATATACCTTGGTAATTGATACTGAACATTCCACCGAACTAGAGAGTCCACACCTGAGAGCCATATCCCGAGACTAGTTTTCATAACCCAAAATCTAGTTCTTAAGGTTGGAAAACTCAAATGTCAATAATCCTACTCCAGAGAAATCGCTTCCATTGTGGAGGATAGCCATCAGGCTAAGGATCGGATGAGTACTAAAGAAGCAACAAAAACTGTTCTTCCCACTCTACTTATGATCATGGAGAGCTATTAAGGCTTGGTGTACCAGGAAAATGCATATTCTAAATGGTGAAAGTAACATATTTCTTTCAGATTTGTCTTAATAGGACGGAGTCCTAGCTTAGCCCCATTGGAGGCTTTTTCTTTTGGCGTTAGGCAAGGCTGAGAATAGTAACAAGTTACACCGACAGCTTTAACATTCTGAATTTAATAGCTACTGAAATGAGGCATGTATGCCACAACTGATATGCATGCATCCTAACCTCCTTCAGGATATACAGAGTTGTAGTGTACTTCAGCCCAGAAGCTCAAACATATTACTGCACGATAAACAAAATAATAACAATTAAAACTAATAATAAATTGGTTTCATTTTCTATCCGCAGGTTAATTAATAGCACAAAAGTGGAAATTTGCCTAACAAAAAGCAGAAGAAAGAGGATTGAGGGTTCTTTGACCCCCCCCCTTTTTCGTCTCTTTCCGTTACCATGCATGAATCAGGCAGCTGACTTCATTCCGCAGGAAAAAATTAGTGAAATATAATTGCTCGGCATAGATGAAGGCATAAACTTAAATCATAGTAACCAACTACATTATATTACAATGCGATAACAATGATAACAACTAGATACGTTTTTCCAAGCTTTGTGTGAACTATGATAACTTGGATATAGTGCACCTCAATAGATTTTATATTGATATATTGATTTAATAAATCATAGGGAGGTTATGTAGATCCACATTATATAAAATATTGAATGATGTTAAAATTTAGATACATTTTTTACACGTGGCAGAGAATCTATGAAATTTCACAATATTCATTGCTTATGAATAATGTCACTTGAAATAGATTATATTGATATTATTGATATTGATTCTAGCATAGTTACACTTTCAAGGTTTTGATGTATTCTGAGTTTTGGGGAAATGGTCACTAATTTACCAGGTTAGCAGAGAAGCATGCATTGTACTTCCAGAACATTATGACATTGTCAAAGTAGCATGACAATACCTCGTTTTGACCTTTCAAAATTTGGAAGAATCTCAATGTAGCAGGTATCCTTGAAAGATGTGACGACAAATATTTTAACTCCATACTGCAATGCATAATATAAGAGTTTAGATAGAAAAATATGCATCTAAAGGCATAAGTGATGTATAGTTTAGTTGCTGAAGCATACAGAATCTGCGGCAGCCTGCAAGGTCACATGGTCCCCCCACTCACCATTCCTGATCCCATTAGCAACATAGTTGAAATAAGTAACAGATAATTTAAGCAAAAACTAATTGAATTAAGTTGGAAGTAGTAGAAGGATACTTGGTCATTTTCTCCAAATAGTCTGCATAAGGCATTGGAACATATCCCTCGTATATATCTGGGTATGACTTCAGCTGATTTACAAAAACGTACCAATTATACACCACCAAAAAAGAGAAAAATTCAAAACAACTATGTCTCGCTCAAATCTAATCAATCCTATTATACAGGATTTGGCAGAAGATAGCCAGACAACCTGATTTACTACTTGTTCTCTCACAAATTTGTGGTGCTCAGGCGTTTGATAGATTTGATCTGATAGTGCCCGAAACTGTAGACATTACAAATTTAATAAGAATCTACTTGCAATATGTAAGACAAAGATCAGCTCTTTAAATAGTATGTCATAAATTATGTCATTGTATTAGTGTATTGATATGGCCAACTTTTAGCACCATGGTCAAAATCCCATAGTCACGCTAAGAGCATATAGAATACAACTATTTGCTCATTTATCATGTAATGACTTGGCCATGTAATCATTGAAAATTTTATGACTTTTGATGGGCATAATCAGACAGAAAAGAAAAAACCTGACAGTTTCCATCTCCTTCAACTTTGGACTCAACCAACTCATATAGCTGCAGCCTGTGAACAAAAATCAAATAGTAGGCCTTGTGCATATGAAGTATAAGTTGATTGTAAGCATAAAATCAATAACTATGAATAAAATTCCCCCATGGTAAAAGAAAATAATAATAAAAAAGGTAAAAGAGAAAATAACACATTACTAATGAGCATTACCTGTGCAGCAGCCTTTGATGATCTAAAGTTGCATCATCAATCGAAGGTATTTCTCCATTGATTCTAGGGACATGCTATGTCAAGGATTTCATACAAATACATTGTTAGAGAAAACGCAGAAGTTATATTATTAAGAATTTCTTAGACATATGACAGTAGGTAGAAACTGTTAGACAACCGCCACCATGATGCTAGCTGAAGAAAACATGAACGCAGCTACAAACCTTAGAGCATAAACACCAGTAAATTCAGAATTTAAGACATAAAAAATTTCATTTGTCATCCAGTTCAGGGGAAGACAATTGATCAAGGTATTAATAAGAGGGAATAAAGTTGTCATAAGTTCATTACCACCAGGCAAAAAAAAAAAAAGAATAGAAACGTTTAAAAAACATCAATGGCACTTGAGAAGCCTAACTTACCGGAATTGGAACCATTTGATTCAGTCTTTTTCCCACTTCTCCATCAAGAGCATATACCTCAATCTGCTCCAATGAATAAAACCATTGATCTCCACAATATGAGTTCTTGTCAGAGCTAGAATATGAACTAGAAGGTTCCACATCATCTGCTTTGTCCTGATCATTTTGCTGTTCTACAAATTTTAGACAACATGAACATAAAGCAAATTAGTTTAATTAGAAGACCTAGCAGCTTAAAAGGAAATCATACCGGCATTCTTAGATATAAAACATACCAGGGAAATAGCTAACCCTTGGATGACTAGGCCACTCTTGCAATGAATTGGATGGCAGCATATTTTCCGACCAATCATATGAAGATTCAGAGGCTTCAGTCACTGCAAGTTGTGAAAATTGTTGCTGAAGAGCATGCACCATTACTTCATCATTTTCTATGTTGGTAAAATCATTATTATAATCCTCTTCCCTAAAATAATGCCCATGATAACAATCTGTATTATCTAGAGTAACAGCACCACAATATCTGCAATTAGAATATGGACTAGCATCAAATAGCTGCAGGCCCCATCGTACAACATCTGGATCTTGCTCAAAGGAAATCATCTCAACAACTCATCTTCTCCGACTAGTCATATTCAATTTCAAAACAATCATGACTGATGGAAGCTATAATAATTTTATCTCAGGGGAGAAATTAGCTTTATGCAGTCATTTTTATACAGCTGTCACTCCTGCGAAACAATTATCAAGCATAAATTATTTCGCATATCAATTGCCAGAGGATTTACTATAAAGAGCATAAAACAACTAGCCCATATGTCAAGAATAATAGAACTTAATGCAAATGTCATTATTCATTTGTAATGTTTTGGGGAACAAAATAAATGAAATCAACTTATACCAGCTACTCTGCTGAATAACTTGTTTCCACAATCGGAAATACTTAAACCTTAATTTAAATTGCAACAAAAGTTTCTAATCATACTATTTTATATGAACACACACCTAAATATAATTTTTGAAGTTGAGGAAAAACGACTTGTGCTTCTTTATTAGCTATTATTAGTTTTAATGTATTAATTGGATTTTCAAACTGGAAATCAGGATTTATGACTCCACCATTGATCACTGTAACACCACGGTGAAAATTATGGCAGATATCTGAATTTGTTTTTTTCTTACTCTCTCTCTCTCTGTTTTTTTTTTCTGGTTTTTTAGCTGAAGTCTCACATCAAGTTTTATGCATCCTAAATGCGCAATTTTCAGGTCACGCATGTAGCATGCCAGAGAATTCACAGCAGTCCAATCTAAACTATATTGGTGTCAGTTGAAAATTGTCAATATACAAATAGATTGGCAGCTCGTTAAATGCAATGACTTATAATACAACTAGCTAGAGAATTCCTAGCAAAAATTCGCTCAAGGTTACTTCCAATGAACAAACTGAAGGGGGAAAAGTGAGGAACAAAACAACACTAAATAAGAAATGCAAGTGGAAAGTCAAAGCATTTTGAAGTGTACACAACATTATTGACGATGTTAAATTAGTTCCACGAAATTGTGCAAAAGAGAAGCGGTGGTTTTAGCAGGCATTCCCTGCGACGAGAAATGAAAGGAACGATAAAAAGGGAGAGTTAAAGGCATATTCTTGCAATGTCCGATTCAGAACCTCTCTCGAGTTTACTTTCTGAATAGCCAAATAACGCATCCAACGTTAACAAGAAGTTGCTCAATCTGATCAAACTTCAAGCAGAGAACAGCATGGATGAATAATAAGAAATGAAGATGATCCAATCAATCGAAATCAACATGAAGCAGCAGAGATGCATTGTGACATTCACCTTTAGATCACACCGATGACGACGCATGTCATGGTAAATCTGTCCGAAGATGGAGATGATCCAAACAAAACAACCAAGGAGGTCCGAATCCGAATGATTGATCAATAACTAGACAAATTCAAAAAAAAAAAATGAGAAGAGCATGACATTCATTTAACATAATAGTATAATACAACGCAAATTATTGAAATCGGAAACGACGCCAAATGAGAGAGGATGTGGAAAATGGGTAAAATGAGAGAATCTTTGTAAAAGGAGGGCTTCAGGTTCAGTAAAAAGGCTGAAATGGTAAAGTGACAGACATCACGAGGTTTTGTTCGGTGTTTCAGTCTTTCAGACGCGAATCTTTGAAGTGGAGGAGACTGTGACTGATGCTGAGAGAGAGAGAGAGAGAGAGGGCGTGATTATTTTGATTTTGATTTTGATTTTGATTTTGATTTTATTTTTAGGCATTGGTAAAATTTTGTTTGTCGATATTCAAGCGAATCTTCAGAAAATGCCATGTCGTCTTGCAGCATCTGGGAAACGAGGTCATCTGAAATGGCGCCAAAACTGAAAATGATAAGTGGTCCCAATGCAACATTCATTGTTCTGTCTGCCCATATGTGGTTTTTGAGTTAAATTAGGAAATTAAGCACGCTTCTCCCCCTATCTATCATCTGCTTTAGTTAATTTTTTTTAGGAGAAATCATTTAGCAAAACGCAAAGAAGAACCATCCATCCAGTTAACTCACCATAATGTTGTCCTTCCAGTTATCAGCCTCCATGAATGTTACATATATATATTTTAATAATATGAATTTAATATTTAATAATTTAAATAATTAAGAATTTTTGGCCGACGGCAGTGAATTCAGGCCGGTATGTATCAGACTGTAAAATTTATAAATATTAAATTCTTTTAAACCTATTAATATTAAATAAAATCTGAGAAATATATTTATATTTAATTTCCTCACATAACACCATTGAATCATTTTCTCATTTTATTTTTAGGGACATGGTTACATGAACGTCACCGTATCGTTTAAATCTCAAAGGGTAATTTGTTGATTGATGTCGATATGTTAATAAAAAAAATTAACATTAAATGACACTTATAAATAGAGCAATTTACTTTAGTCAACGATGTACCGGCGGGGGGCTATTATTATTTTTCTATTTGAATTTACTTAAAAATTGATATTCTATATGTGTAAAAGAATGCACGATTAACTGGAGATGTTAGATTTGTTTTTGCCTCGGTCAAATAGCTCGCAATATCTTCCAGGACGTTTGCTATTCATTTGTAAAGTCAAAAAAGGGTAAGGAAATAGATGATAAACAAATATAATAAAACTCTGACAAAAAGATTGGCAAAAAGAAAATACTAACAAAAAGGATTTTTCCTTTTCTTTTGGGATTAATAAATTAAATAAAAAAACAAATAAATTCCACGTTGTCGTTCTGAATTTCCTCACACTTCGCCAAATCTTCCTCCCCGCCATTTCTTGCTCCGAAAAAACGAACCATCTCTTCACGCTCAATTCTCTCTCTCTCTCTCTGTCTCTCTCTCAACGTCCCTAGTTCCAAAACAAAATCATAGATTTGCACCTCTGTTTCTTTCTTTACCCGGCCCTGTAGTTTTGAATCTCTGCTTCACATTCACCATGAATTTACCCTTCGTTGAAATTGTGCCTTAGCTGCTGACATTCATACTAAGAAGAAATTTATGTTCGTGGAGCTGAAACCTAAGCCAATCCCAAAAAAAAAAAAAATGAACGACATAAGCAGGAGGGTTGCTTTGGCTTTCATTGTTGCATTAAGCTGCTATTCGGAGCAAGTTTCATGTCAGAGCACCAATCAAAGCCAAGCTGCGGTTCAGCTCGTAGCCCAGGCCGTTTACGGAAGCATGTCTAGTTTCACGGGCGTCTTCAAGGATGAAATAAAAAAGAATCTGGGTTTCTGCATTGTTGATGTGTGAGCAATTTTTCCCCATCTTTTTGGTATACTTTCGTCGCTTTTATTACTCTGATGGGCTACCATTTTTTTTTTCCTTTAGCGATGCTGATTGGGATGGGGCGTTTAATTTCACCAATGATCTGACATTTTTGACCTCATGTTCCCAATCTTTAAAAGGTATAGAATCCCTTTGCTCAATCTCTTGTCCCATTTTCCCTGTAAATTGCAATTGAAGCAGCTTCTTCAGTTCCCACAAAGATATTCTTGGAGGAATATACCTCAGTCGCCATTAGAGTTATCACTAATCACTGCATCGTATATTTTTTTCCAATCTGTTATTCATATATGAATAAAATTCATCAAAAAAATTAAGCTTTTGGTATGGCATTAACCTTGCCTAAAGATTGTTTTGTTCTTCAAACCAGCATTGCTCCAATTTCAGCAGTATAACTTTCTGAGCATTTGGTGCTGAATTTGGCGATTTTACAGGAGATATTTCACAGCGCATATGCACAGCAGCAGAAATTAAGTTATATGCCAGTGGTTTTGACATAAAGTCAAAGAGCCAATCTAACAACTTGCAGCCCAACAAGAACTGCAACTTGAGCGTCTGGCTTAATGGGTGTGAGCCTGGATGGGGCTGTATTGCGGCTGAGAAAGTTCAACTTAACAATACTAAGGACATCCCTGACAGGTCTACTGACTGTCAGCCTTGTTGTCCGGGTTTCTTTTGCCCACGCGGCATTACTTGCATGATACGTAAGTATTCATGAAAGGGCCATTGAAGGTGCAAGAAGACTAAAGAGAGAGTGAACTATTTGCATTTCTTATTTGCTAGCATCTTGTATTTGCTGTTATGGTGATGCTTTATCCTGCACTCCGCCCTATTGGTTAAATCACTTACGCAAGATGAAACAATATTGTGCACATGGTTGAAAGAAAATGTTACTATTGTTCGGTTCTTGACACTGAAAAATGTTCTAATTGATTTATTTGTGGACATTTTGTTTCCTATTGAAGCTTGCCCCTTGGGTTCTTACTGTCCACGTGGACAGCTCAATCAAGCTACCGGAATATGTGAACCGTGAGTCCATACATTTTGCACTTTTAGTTTTCCACATTTCTTATTCATATCATACATTAATATTTATCAGCAGAATCAATGTACAGGTATCATTATCAGCTACCCGCTGGAAAGACAGGCCACAGTTGTGGGGGAGCAGATGTTTGGGCAGACATTTCAAGCAGTTGGGATGTTTTCTGTTCATCTGGATCTTACTGTCCGTCCTCCATCCAAAAAAATCCTTGCACTCAGGGGTATTGAGAACTATACCTGAACTTCAAAAACGTGCAAGTTTCTTCTTTATTTTTTAACCGGTCACATTATTTCAGATTGTTCCTGAACAACTTGGCACCATGTTTATAATCTTCCTGCTCTCTTCTTTTCTATTCTAATGTTATAATAGCGATATCCCCCCCTTTCTTTTTGTAAAAATAACCATATTTTTCTGATCTGAATTATTTTTTTTAAGTTACTTTGGTGTATACATTGCAGACATTATTGCAGGACGGGTTCAACCCATCAAGAAAGTAAGTTTCACCAATCCTCTTATCAGTCTTCTACTCCCTTTTTTGTATTCTCTAATAAAGAAAACTAAATAATGTGACTATAGATATTATTTGATTTAAAATATTTATTTATTGCGTTAGAAACTTATCTCGGTCGACAACTTGGTTTTTGATAATGAGGCTAATCTACATAGTGCAAGATGTCTGTCAAAATGAACCTTTCTCTTTATTTCACAGGTTGTTTCAAATTGGCGAGTTGTAAGCCTCAATCAGCTAATCAAAATATAACTGCATATGGTGTCATGGTTTTTGTAAGTGATCTTAAACCTTTTCATATCATGTCAAACATAGCTAATATAAGTTCCGTATTTGTTATATATATTGTAAATAACTTGTGTACTTTATTATTAATTTTTAGTTATTCTTATTAAACTGTTACGGGGCTTTTTTTGTACATAGACCCTACGGGTTCATATGAATCTCAGAAACCCTCAGTATTGCCTAACCTTAAAAGGAAGAACATTTATTGGCAAGGTTTTGTAATATTCTTGGCAGCTTAGGTGACAAAAGTGTCAATTTCCACTTTAGTTATAAGACTGTCAGAATGAAATTAAATATTTGATAACACTTTCTCAAAATTATATTTTAATCTTGAAAAATTGATAACACTAACGTGTACAATCCGGAACTTCCAAAAATATACCAACCAGGATGAAATTCTTTCTTTTCTATCAGATTGCAACCCCAGCCCCCAAAATGAGCACATCTCATCTCTATAGTAGAATTGACCATTCGGTTGTTAATGTAGGCTGGTTTGAGCTTCTTGCTTATCATCATATATAATTGTTCTGACCAAGTTCTTGCAACTCGGGAAAGAAGAATAGCAAAATCAAGAGAAAGGGCTGCTGCAAGTGTAAGAGAAACACAAGCACGTGAAAAATGGAAATCAGCTAAAGACATTGCTAAGAAACACGCAGTAGGACTGCAAAGTTCTTTATCACGTACGTTTTCTCGTAGAAAATCTATGAAGGGAGATCTGAAAGCTTTTGGTTCTAAATCTGAATCAGAAACTCCCTTTCCACCTGCGCCACCAGCAGATGCTGGTACATCATCTGCAGCATCAAAAGGAAAAAAGGATAAAACTAGCCTCACAAAAATGATCCAGAACATTGAGGAAGACCCTGATAGTCAGGAAGGCTTTCATGTTGAGATAGGAGATAAAAATATCAAAAAACAAGCACCAAAAGGCAAGCAATTGCATACGCAAAGCCAAATTTTTAAGTATGCGTATGGTCAAATTGAAAAAGAAAAGGCTATGCAGGAACAAAACAAGAACCTGACCTTCTCTGGAGTTATCTCAATGGCTAGTGATATTGAGATCAGGAAGAGGCCTACAATTCAGGTTGCTTTCAAAGATTTAACTCTCACTTTGAATGCCAAAAACAAGCATCTTCTAAGATGTGTGACTGGGGAACTAAATCCTGGTCGAGTTTCAGCAGTCATGGGCCCATCTGGGGCTGGTAAAACAACATTTCTTTCTGCTTTAACTGGAAAAGCAACTGGATGTCATACGACTGGCTTAGTTCTTATAAATGGCAAGGTTGAATCTATCCGGTCATACAAGAAGATCATTGGGTTTGTGCCACAAGATGATATTGTGCATGGCAATTTGACAGTAGAAGAGAATCTGTGGTTCAGTGCCAGATGCAGGTATTCCTCCTCAAACTCCTCGACCACTGTAGCCTCTTGGATGGCTCTACTTTAAAAATTAATTGATTATGTTAATAACCAGACTAGAATGTTTTGAGATATTTTGGCAGAAGTTTTCACTGTTTAGTTGCTACTTGATCGTATGCTTTATTAGTATTCTCATGCCTTGTAACTTAGAGGATCAACCACAGATTTAATGCATTTCTAGCTTCTGATTATTTTACCCTCACCTGGCTGAGTTTTCTTGCCAATGTAGACTTTCAGCTGATCTACCGAAAGCAGAGAAGGTTCTAGTAGTTGAAAGAGTTATTGAGTCGTTAGGTCTGCAAGCAATCCGAGATTCTCTGGTTGGAACAGTGGAGAGGCGTGGAATCTCTGGAGGTCAAAGAAAACGAGTGAATGTAGGACTGGAAATGGTTATGGAACCTTCACTCCTGATTTTAGATGAACCAACATCTGGTTTAGATAGTTCATCTTCTCAGTTATTGCTTAGAGCACTTAGACGAGAGGCTCTAGAGGGTGTAAATATATGCATGGTCCTTCACCAACCAAGGTAAATTTAAACATAACGATAAGCAGGTGGAATTCAAAATTTTAATATTTTCTTTTTCTGTTGAATGTTAAAATCATTTGTTTACCTGCTGTGCTTGTTTTTCTCCTACAATCACCCGAGATAATACTCCCTTCTATTCTATTTTGGGTGTCCTCCAGTTACACACTGTTCAGGATGTTTGATGATTTTATACTACTCGCTAAAGGTGGTCTTATAGTGTATCTTGGACCAGTGAAGAAAGTTGAAGAGTACTTTTCCAGCTTGGGAATTGTTGTTCCTGATCGTGTTAATCCTCCAGATTATTACATTGACATTTTAGAAGGGATAGTAAAACCAAGCTCAAGCACAGCAGTAAACTATAAACAACTACCTGTTAGATGGATGCTTCATAATGGGTATCCTGTTCCTCTGGACCTGCTTCAGGGTGTTGAAGGAATGGAAGGCGCAAGTAGTGAAAGTTCCACCCATGGGGCAGCCACTCCAGTAGCAGAAACTGAAGATCCGTCTTTAGCTGGGGAACTTTGGCAGGATGTAAAAGTCCACGTTGAGAAGAAGAAAGACTACCTTCGATCTACTTTCTTTACATCAAATGATTTATCAAATCGCGTAACCCCTGGAGTCTTCCAACAATACAGATACTTTCTTGGAAGGTAAAGTACAAGGGAGAGGACGGGGTGATTACCAAACAATTGAGCAGTTTCACCGAAGTCATGTCCTTACTAAAGTTTGCTATATGATGGGGTTCCCTGCAGGTCTGGTAAACAGCGGCTACGAGAAGCTAGAACACAGGCTGTAGATTTTCTAATTTTGTTACTAGCTGGAATATGCTTAGGAACACTTGCCAAAGTGAGTGATGAAACGTTTGGGGCAAATGGTTACACATATACTGTTATAGCAGTATGTAAGTTTCATCTTAAATTTCTTATTTGTTACTGCCAGGATTGGTGAAATTGCCTACCATTTTTGTCATCTATCCTTCTCCACTAATAGTTTCTTACTTTCAGCACTCCTATGCAAGATCGCAGCTCTGAGAACATTTTCACTGGATAAGTTGCACTACTGGAGAGAGAGTGCATCTGGCATGAGTAGCCTGGCTTACTTTCTTGCAAAGGATACAGTTGATCATTTTAATACACTCATAAAACCTGTGGTCTATCTCTCAATGTTCTATTTCTTCAACAATCCGAGATCCTCTGTTGTAGATAACTACTTTGTTTTGGTGTGCTTGGTGTACTGTGTCACTGGCATAGCTTATATATTGGCGATCTCACTTGAGCCTGGTCCTGCCCAATTGGTGAGCATTATTGTTCCATATCTTTTTTCACATTTAGTGGCGTGGGATTGTCTAGCTTTCAGTCACAAGCCATTGCTGTGTTATGCAGTGGTCGGTGTTACTTCCAGTAGTTTTGACGCTTATAGCAACCAGTGATAGTGTAGCTGAGAGCTCATTCATGAGCAAGGTAGCTGACGTTTGCTATGCAAAGTGGGCTCTTGAAGCATTTGTGATATCAAACGCTAAAAGGTTTCTTCCTTTATGCTGCTTACCTTCAAATATTAGCTTCTGTGCTGATATTAATTTTTTATTATCTGGTTTAGATATGCTGGGGTTTGGTTAATAACCCGATGTGGTGCACTAAATGTCCGTGGCTATGATCTCAACAACTGGTATCAATGTCTTGTTCTTCTTGTGGTAACCGGAGTGCTTAGTCGCATTGTGGCATTCTTTTGTATGATGACTCTCCAGAAGAAATAAGTTCAGTTCTTCATCAATTCCTCTTTCCTTTTGTACTATAGAAAACAAAAACAGGAAGTCCAACACTTTTAGCTGGGGCCGCCGTTCGATCAGGGCCTTTGGCCACTACTTGATAGAGTAGTGTGACCAGGTTTGGATCCTCGTGGAGATGAATTATGCACAGAAGAATGACAGTGTAATCTCTGACAACGTGGCATTGGATAACTCGAACTTGTAACATTATACATACCCCCTTCTCTCTAGTATTTGGCTACAAACTCTTCTTGTGTAAGTAAATACATGGACAATAATGTAACAGGTGATTTTTAAGGTTTAGTGCTTTGTTCGCTGAATAATAGATGATAATTTCGACTTAAATTTCTCCTTTGGGTTCCAGAGAAGCTAGCATAAATAGTAGCTGAATGTCGACAATATGCATATATTTTCTGTTTACTTAGTTTCTGTCAATGGTAACCGAATCGTGAGAAAGATTGTGTGCCTGACACCTGTCAAAGTTTCGTTGACTCATCTGTGATCTGTCTTATGACAGCCAAAAGACAGAACAATCTTAACAGAATCGAAACGAATTGACCAATTAAGTCCAATTGATAATGATAACCAATGTATTACTCTTGGTAATAACCTTGGTGTGAATAAAAGAAATCAGAGTTAGGCGCCGAGTATGTAATGACTAAAGACCAAAAGACTGAACCTTTTAGAAGAAAACAAGAAACTACTTAACATAGCCTGTTTGTTTTTTGTCAACCTTCTTTTTATGAGAATTTATTGTTATCTTAAAATTTGAAACTGAGGATTTTCAACTCAGGCTTCTTGGTCAATGCCCTCCCCATATGATCCCTTCCTCGGCAACCAAAGTCCAAATCATCCATATTCGACACCAAAACTGAGAAAAAGTCAACTTCGGTCGATATCATATGATGCCCCATGCGATTATCCATATTTATGAACTCACGGCGTCATATCATGCCTAATTAGTTAATAACTTGAACTGGTCTGAAATTGAAAGCACCGCGTTTTATTTTTCTTTCCTCTTCTATCCCTGTTAAGTGCTTAATCCATCACACTAAATAGTTAAAACTTCAAAGCTTCAAAGCAAGAATAATGATAATCAACAATAGACTAAAAAATAATGATAATCAGCAATCGAATCAACACATTTTCTCTGGTGAAACTTGAAAACAAGAATACTTCTCAGTAAGATAATTCTCCCAGACTCATCGAGGAGCGAATGAGGCTGAAAGAATATCAGTGGGCGTTCTCATGTTGTCAGACCAAATCCTAGACTTGAGATATAGCCGCGAGATTTTTCCTGCGACGCGTCCCATATTGGGCCTCTTATCTGGATCAACGTGTACGCACTCAAGTGCTACACGTGTCACCTCCTCTGCCACCTCCACCGGGAACGAGTCCTTCAGCCTCCGGTCCATCCATCTCCTCAGCCTCCCTTCCACGCCACCTCCGCCGTTGGTATCACCGTCCACAACGGCCCTCGCCGCATCGATCACCGAGTTGGTCACGAACTCGCCGGTCTTCTTATCGCATTTGAACTTCAACGGTTCGCCTCCGGATAACAACTCCAAGATCACTACCCCAAAAGCGTACACATCGGACTTCTGGGTCGCATCGCCGGTGAATTGGTATTCCGGTGCCATGTAACCTCTTAGGCCCTCGAACTGCGTGTCATAGCTTCTCGATCGTCTTACGTCTTTTGATTTCGGGGAAGATGGCTCCTCTGGAATCTCTTCCATCTGTTTCGCATTTTCACTCTCTTCGTCGATCTCGCCGCACAGCTGGGCGGCACCGAAGTGTGAAATCCTGGCGTTGAACGAAGATTCTGTCACGATTATCGCACTGCTCTTGATGTGATTGTGCACGAAGTTTAGGGTTAAACCGGTTTTGTTGTGAATGTAATCAAACCCCTCGGCGAGATCTGTAGCAACCTGCATTCTGGAAATCCAACTGGACAGGATCGTGAAGTTTAGGTTCTTCGTATTTCGCAAACAATCGGAGAGGTTGGCCCCATTCACGAAGTCGTACACGAGGTAGATATGGTCGCCAGAGATGCAAGCACCGACGAGCCTGATGATGCTGACGTGGTGGCTACGGCCGATCACAGAGAGGCGTTCTCTGAGTTGATTCACCTGAAGTTTGCGATGGAACTTGCGCTGGAAAACAATGGCATCTCTGCCTCGGAGAGTACATCGCCAAGATGGAATAGAAGACGAGGAGGAATAACGCTTGGCAAGGAAATTGTTGGTGGCGGAGCAAATTTCAGAGAAGTCATAAATGTGGGGGTTTTCAGGGAGGCTGTCTCGAAAACTAGCGAGAGAGCCTCCGCTCGAAATAGAGGTGTCGGAGGTGAGTCTGAAACCGGAGGAGCCATAGTGAGCAGCAGAGGTGGTATAAGAAGAGGAGGGGTGGTAGGAAGAAGTGGCGGCAGCGGGCGTTCTTGATTTAGGGGTGCGAGAGTTCCGAGGGGTGGAAGCGTCGACGGCCATTTTGGTTTTACACATTCAGGGAAGAGATAACCAGTATAGATGAACAAGAATTGCAGATGAGGGCCTGAAATCTGAAATAATTGCGATGGCGGCGACAAGAAAATTGACGGGCGACAGAGAAGGATTAAGAAATTAATTAACAAGGGCGATGTTAATATAAATGATTGTTAATGTCGACGGAGGATCACGTAGCATGGGCCCGGATAGCGTGGCTGCCTGCTCTGCCTCTGACTGGAGGGAGTCTTCTGTCTTCCGTCTTCCTCATCTATCAAATGCTTAAGCTAAGTGATACACACGCCTTGCTTGTTAACCTTTTCTTTTACATGAAGAAAGTCAGAAAAATCTTTCTCAGCTAAAGCAAATTGCCATGGACTCATTTAAAAGGAGAGCAGCCAGTGGAATTTTCTCTTGACAGCTAATGCCGTTTGGTCTTTGGCACATCATAGTGGTCGTAAAAGATTCCCTCGTTTTTATCTTTGTGGATTGTTGGTGCCAGTGACAATGACAGAGCAGTCTATTGGATGAACCCAGATTCCAATATGTAGTTCAGATTGCAAAGGAAAATACGCACGGGCTAGTTTATAATAAATTATAGTTTATGATAAATCATTTAATGGGATTTAATTAAGCGTACCTGAGAAAAGTATAGAAAGCATGATGTCATGGGTGACATATAATAATAATAATTCCCGCAGCAGGTGACAGTTGAGAAACAAAGAACACCCCTCTTTTAGTTATCACTAGACGCGTGTCAATCAAC
Source organism: Leucaena leucocephala (assembly GCA_037074615.1). Classification (NCBI taxonomy): domain Eukaryota; kingdom Viridiplantae; phylum Streptophyta; class Magnoliopsida; order Fabales; family Fabaceae; genus Leucaena; species Leucaena leucocephala. Next base: position 1,585,476 of record CM073546.1, on the reverse strand, counting down.
GTAGGGTTTGTGTAGTTTCATCTTCTTTTTGTTTCAAATTCGATTTTCATGAGAAATATCTATGATGGGAATATCGAAACTGGGATCAAGGAAATATTTATACAAATAAACATGCCAGTCAAGTCATGTATTAAGAAGAAGAGAAATTTTATCATGTAATTAAATTAATTTATGGATGAACTCAATTTTTTTGTTTTAAAAAATTATATTAACAAAAAAAAAATGCTAGTCAAGTCCTCTCAGCTCCTAGACGGCTGCGTTTAAAAAAAGAATTACCTTTTTTTTCATCATTATCTGTACAATTTTAAAAGGTTATTCCTAGTTTATATCTATTTTTCAACGCCTAGTTCTAATTTGCTGACTGCATCCTGTTCAAATTGGCCTTTAGAAGGGATGTCACTCGAAGATGTTAAGATCTTATTTGTTCCTTCCACTCTTTAGGTTTAGGTATTATACATCTTTTGAATGACTTTCTCATTTGTAACTTTTATCTTTTGTATATTATTATAATATTTTCGATGGAAAAAAAAAGCAGTATCTTTTGTGCTTTTCATCCTCTCCTACCACCACTCTAAGATTTCTTTAACACCAAAAGTCAACGTAACCTAGCCTCACTCTCATGCTAATTTTGTTGACGAGGTAGAAGTCTTTAGAAAATTTGTTCTTTGTTTTTTGACCAGGCATTAGAAAGCCTTTTCAACCTGGTTTTTGGACTTGAGAAAGAAACCTTTTTTGTAGGTGAACAAAAACAACTAGTTTTAATTCCACAGCAAACTTTTGGGCCCCTTAATAGGGAATGGGTATGTGATGACATCATGGACAGATCAACAGACTGAGTTTAATATGCCTGATATTAGCATCATCTATAAGAAAAAGAAATTTTATTTATTTTTAAATCGTGGATGAATCTAACCCCTTTAAAAAAAATTATAATAAAAAAGAACCCATTATTATGTAGAGTGGTCATAAAAAACAGCAAATACATATGATCTGAAGATGCCCAAAAGTGAAATTTTTTTAATTGATTATGAGGGGTTTCCAAACCTCTGATTATATTTACAGAGCCCTAAAATCTCACCTTAGGAAAAAAGTTCCCATTAAGAAATTGAAGAGGGAAGGAAAGATATTTTTTAAAAAAGATGTTAGAAAGACTATAATATTTCTAGGATTGGTAACATGCTCGTCATACATGCGAGTTGCGATAATGTAACCGATAAAGATTCGGAGAAAGAACATTAACACATGGAACAGATAGGGAGACCGGTCGAGAAAACCGGAGAAGGGTTTTAGGGAAGGTACTAATGCTAGTTTTGGTCTCCATCTCGAGTTTGGATACTCTCTCTCTCTCTCTCTCTCTCCAAGTTGATTCACTGAATGAGGCACCAAAACGTTTTCAACATTATATTTCTGATCCAGTTCAAATACTGTTAAATGATGACGCTTTTATATTTTTATCCTACTCAGCTGTCACTCTATTATATCTTCTTAATGTATGGCAATTAAATTTGGCCTCTGTGGTAAGCTATTGATAATCAAACCTCGGTGCTCGGGATTCAAATACCGTACCAAGAGAGAGAGAGAGAGAGGAAGGGAAGATGAAATGTACACTAACATGTCCTCAGATATACACACGTAATTAGTATCTCCACCTCTTTGATCATGTAGGTTAACGTATTGGTCGAATTTATGAGACAATAAATGCTATTTGTTTGGCCACTATGACCTTGAACGCAAATAAATTTCAAAATTGGAGGCTTTACCCCAACCCCTACTCCGCGGCACCGAGAATTCTATATAAGGACGCTTTCGCTCATGCTTTCTTCTACAAGCCTCGTCTTCACTTTTCACAAAATATAGTTCACATGGCTACTCCGGCGTTCTACTTCTTAGCCGTCTGTTCCCTCTGCAATCTCTTTACTCTTCCTTTGCTCACAAATGCTGTCTCCAACTGCGGCGGAAGCTGCACCGCCCTCAACGACTGCGCTGGCCAGCTCATTTGCATCAACGGCAAATGCAACGATGATCCTGACGTAGGCACTCACATCTGCAGCAGCGGTGGCGGTGGTAACTGCCAGCCTTTCGGCACTTTAATCTGCAAGGGTGTATCCTATGCTCAGTATCGTTGCTCCCCGAAGGTCACGTCCTCCACGCAAGCCATCCTCACCTTCAACGAATTCAATGAAGGCGGCGACGGTGGAGCTCCGTCCGAATGTGACGCGAGGTACCATAACAACTCGGAGCGCTTGGTGGCGCTATCGACGGGATGGTATGACCAGGGGTCACGGTGTGGGAAGATGATAAATATCGCGGCCAGGAACGGGCAGAGCACGACGGCGAAAGTGGTGGATGAGTGTGACTCGATAAATGGGTGTGACAGCGAGCACGCCGGATCTCCACCATGCCAAAACAACATGGTGGGTGGGTCGCAGGCCGTGTGGGATGCGTTGGGGCTTAATTCGGACGTGGGTGAAGAACACGTCACTTGGTCAGACAAGGAGGCAACTCCCATAATGTCACCTAAATGTATTTTTATTGATTATTAAATTTAACTTGAAATAACTGATATAAGTTGTTTTATTTTTAAAAAATAAATTAAAATTACACCATTTTAATGTATTTTTCTTTGACCAGGCGTGTATAATAGTTAATTTTTGGATCAAAATTCATTACTTCCTCTCATAATATAATATCATTCCAATAACTTTATGTTAATTTTTATTTCTCTTGTTAATTTAAATTTTGTTTCTTTTTGTGAAATACGTCATATGCATTTATTTATATAATTGCAGAAAATTTTAATTAAACTATAATTCAGACAAAACTTGGGAGGATAGAAACATAGTGGTACGTATAAATTTTTATTTACTAAGGAATTATAATCTTGGAAATACTCCATTTCTATACATATTTGAGCTGAATGGGTATACACGCTGTCACTGATATCATTTGGGACAAAGTCCTATTTATATTAGGGAAATTATGAATTAAGATATTTCAGTTGGGAGAAAGAACTAATGCAGGTTTTGAGATTACATAAAATTTAAAAAATGAGGCGTATTAACTCATACTCTAAAAAAAGTCAATAGATATTAAGGTTGATGTTTAATATACGAGCAATTATATTAATTTAGTAAATTGAGGAAGTTAAATAAAATATAGTTAATTATAAAAAATATAATATCATATTTTTAAGGTATTAAATTATATATCAATTTGTAAGTTATATAAATTAATTTAAAATATAATAAATATTAAATAAATTAATTAAATAATTTTTTTAACTAATTTAAAATAAATTAATTTAAAATATCATTAGAAATGTGGAGGGTCCAAATTTTTTTTTTAACTCAAGTTAGGTTGCACCTAAATTATTAAATAAATTTTAAATATTCTAAAAAAATATTTTGTAACAAGGGAGTTTTCAATAATTTTAAATACTTGTAAACAATATTTTGGCCAAAAAATATAGTCAGGCAGATGCAATAATGTCGTGGATGACTCTGCCTGACTATATTTTTTGGCCCGTCATCCACGACGTGCCCCTGACCTCCAATAGTCAATTATGGGCCAGGACCACTATATAATGTTTGGATAGTCAATTACGTGAGCCTATGTTTAAAAAAAATTAAAATTAAATAGTTTTTAATATTTTAATTTTATTTTTATATATATTTAACATCATAATTTTATTTATAGTCTATTTTTATCTATTTTTTTTAATTTATTATAATTTTACCCATAATATTATTTTTCAAGTATTAAGAATTACACTTAAAAAGAGAGAAAATAGATGAAAATATAATAAAAAGATTTATTTGTCTCTATTATTTATCCTTATTGTCTAAAAATTTTATAAATTATATTAAAATAACTTAAAATATTTTATTTTTATAGAACCTATGTAATTTTTTAATTTTTTAAATAGAATTAAAATAAACAAAAATATTATAAATAGAATGAAAGTAGAATCACATTATATGATACTAAATAAAAAAAATTTAATTATATTTCTACTTCTATTTATCAGTTCATAATTCCATACTACCAAATATGTTTTGGTATTTTTGACCATCTTTTTATTTTTAGAAAAATTAAATATAAATATTTTTTTAGAGAATCAATTATTTAATAGTCTATAAATTCAAATAACAATACTCTTTATCTATAAAATCATTAAGAGTAAACATAAAAAAGGCTTAATATTTTTTCAGCTCGAGCCCACCTTACTCGCCACCTCTTTTCTTTTTTTAATTTTTTAATATTTTTAAAAAATAATTTTTAAATTTTTTAGATACTAATAAAAAAATTAATATTATATTAGTATGACAAAAAATTATTAATGTTATACTCTTAAAACTTTTTATTTTTTATAAAAAAATTTAAATTTTATAACTATAAATCTAAAAAATATTAATATAATATTAATCAATTATAATATGTCAATATATATAAACAAATAAATCATTATATTTATTAGTATTCGATAATAAAAATATTTAAAATAATATTTAAATAAAATAAATAATAATATTAATAATTAAAAGAAATAATGGGCTAAAAATACAATCCACTTTGAAATAGGCTAATATTTTGCCAATATGAGTCTATTCATTTTTTATATAAAATGGGCTTTACCAGCTCTAATTCATAGTATCATAATATTTTTCGTGTATAAATTTAAAAATATATCATATACCATTAAACAATTAATTCTTAAAATATATATTTATGAGGAAAATTTCCATTTTTTCCTAATAAAAGAGATTATAAGAAATAATTTACCATGCACACTGCTTCATTTTGTATTTATTTTCTGGTTCAGCCTCGTGTCTACCATACGATTTTCATTATTGACTGTCATTCATACTTCTTATTATACTTGCTTCAGAATAAATATGTTTTTATCTATATATTTATTTATTCTTCTGTTTCTCTGACAGAGCTTGGGCTCGGGCCCTGATCATGGATAAGTTTTGGACCTATAATTTGGGCCTTTCGTCGATGAGATGTGGACATTGCCCCCTTGTCAACCATTTGGAATAAATTTGGGGTCACTTAAGCCCAAGATATATAATATATATCCCTTGGCAAATGAAAACCATATTTGTTGGATCCACCAAAAACGAATAAATGTATGTTTTACCAACACACAAAACTTAAATTTTAAATTTAAATTTTAATAAAATTTATTTATTTTAAAATAAAGAGTTATATTTGTTCAAACAGGTTTTTAGATTAAACTATAGTTTAAAACTCAAATTTTAGATAAGTTGGTTATAGTAGTTTATGAAATAGTAAAAGATTTTATAAACTAACCAATTACTATATTACCGTACTTTTTTTTACACCCTCTATTCTCTTATATTTTATCTCTCCTTATTTAATACTCATATATCTTTTTGTAATTTACCAATAATAAAAATATTTTTAAAAATAACTATCAAACACTCATTTATTTAAAACTATTTATTTTATAAACTCTTCTCTAAAAGCCATTTTGTATAAACTGTCTAAAAATCTTTTTTTATATAAGCCCATTTTCTAAATTCTATCTAAAAGGGCCTAAAGCCAAATTACAAACAAGTGTTTGCTTTAGTGGAAGAAGCTAGTTTTTAACAATAGGAGGTCCCTATGCACCTAAAGAAGAGCTAAGTTCAAATTACCTCTTAAAAGAAAGAAATACGAACATTCAAAAATCTTATAAATAAGTAACATGGAATCATAAATTCTAGTATAAGAAATGATAACATCAAATTATGGTGGCTCATTTGTTCTAAGATTTTAGTTATTATATTTACTTTCTTTTTTTTAGACGTCGGGGATGTAAGGGCATTTGAGCACTATGCAAACCTTTGCCATTTGTTCCATTCCATCCATCAAAGTATAAAATAGAACCAGTCTTATCCTTGAATCAGCTCTCTTATTCGTTACAGACTGAAATTAATAGGGTAAAGTATCTTGGTCGTCCTAGATTAACAGAACCAAGCCAGAGCATATTACTCTTACTATTCCATTGGTAGCATATAGTGGCTGGTATTCTTTCAAGTGTTTCATAAATCCCATATCTGAATAAAAACACCAAATTGTTTCTTTTTGAGTATTTTTGAACGTACACTCATAGAGTCGTAGGACTAAGACCCTAAAAGCAAAAGGGAGGGACAAAAGCAGGAAACGAGCAAGCATAACTGAAAGTGGGGATGCACTAAGTGTGAATTTTTTTGAAGGTGTTCAATGATATGATGGCGCCGAGAAGAAGATGAGCCACAAGGGGCATTTTGATGCGCAAGTAAAAGCAAATCCTCTTATTCTCTTTGAAACCCCGTTTGGTAAAATGCTTCATGATTATGGATCTTCATCATCTCTTTGTGCTGCTGCCATTGATAGATAGATAGATATAATTAATGAGTTGAAGCCTCCTCGTCATTTTGCGCCTGGAAAGAGAACAGAACATGTTCTATGCCCCACTTGTTTCAATTTAGACCCTTTCATGTCATCCAGCGAATGAATGGTCAAATGTGACCGAGAAATCATTCTTTCTACTTTATTGGTGAAATGTCACACACACACACACATGATGAGAAGTATTTAAATCATTGATTTTGCTTAGAGAATAAAGAATTTTCTCAATTTATACTTATCAGATGTATTGCTTTTAAAAATAGTTGTTTTTTAATATATGCAACCTCTTATCTGTTGAGGGGAGATCACTCAAAGCTCTAATGTCTAAGACCACCTTGCGTTTGTTGACTATTATGATCTCATAAGTGGTTCTTTAATTGGCTGTCACTTTGATCGTGCAAGTGAAGAAACGAAACCAAATTTAGTTCATGTTTAGATTAATGATTTGAATTTTTAATCTGATTTCAATCATTTTACAGTTTTATAAAATCGAGCATGCGAAAAAAAAAAATCTTTTTGACTTGTGCTTATAATAAGCAAATCAAAACAACCCTTGCTCACCAGCTGATGTCTAAAGGCGTGTTCAGTATGAGAGATTTTGAAGGGAGAAGAGGGAGAGGGAAAAGGAAGGACTTTACTCGTGTTTTTACTTTGTTTTGTACTATAAAATTTTAGGAGGAAATTTTTTTTCAAGATGTAAAATTTTTAAGATTTTCTTCTACTAACCCTTCATTCTAAATTAGGGTTTTTTTGGGGTGGGGGAGAGGGGAATTAAATTTTTATTTTGTTTTGGGGGGGGGGAAATTAATTTTTTATTTTGTTTTACTTAATATATAATAGTTTTTTAATGTTTTTATAACATTTTTTATAGTAGTCTATATAACAAGATTTTTCTTATCCCTTCTTAAATTAAATAATATAATATTAAAATTTATCCATTTTTATCAATATAAATAAAATATCTCATCAACCCTCAATTAAAATTACTCTTCTTGACTCAAATACATTCTAAACTTTTAAATTAAAACTTGTTTACTTTTGAGCGAATATTAAATTTTACATAATTGATTTGATCTGCCTAGCATCATGTGGGTGTAGCGGAAGACAAATGAGTTGGCAGCTTTCACATCAATGAGATTATTAAAGGGTGTGGTTTAGAAATATCTAAATTATAATTTAAAAAAAATTAAAATAAATAATTATATTTATTTTTTTTAAAATTAAACTATTATTTAAAATTATAATTTTAGATAAATGAGTAGAAATAATTTGTAGAGAGACTATAAACTACTCAATTACTATTTTACTTTTATTTTCTTATAATATCTCTTTTTTCTCTTCTATCTTTTCTATAATATCTCTTCTCTCTTCTCTATTTACTTTCCTCTACCCTTTCTCCTATTTTCTCTCTCTTTTCTATTCACTAGTTTTCACTTTTTCTCCTCTCTCATATATCTTCTCTCTTATTTTTAATAAAATTATACACTTTATGATAATTTTTTAATTATAAAAATCTATTTAATAATAATTATCTAAATACTCATTTATCTAAAACTCTTTTTTTTCATAAAATCTTCATTAAAATCTTTTTTTCTAAATGCTATTTAAATTTTTTTATAAATTATATTTTAAAAATCTATCCAAATAAAAAAAATACTAAACATTAAGATAATAATATTAGCTAAAAATCAAAATTCAATAAATTGTAAATATCATATTAACTTTAGATGAATCGCAGATAGATAAACATACCAATGGGTATTTTAATATACTAAAATTTCATTATCAAATATCAATTTCGTTTTACAAAGCCTTTTACTGCATGGCTTCGATATGCATAGCTGATTGGAGTCTTAGACTATTTTTTTGATATTCATAGCTAATTAAGAGTCTAAGACTATTTTTTGTTGATTTTTTTACTCCGAATTTCCGATTACAATACTAAAACGACGTTATATAGTTTTCCACCCGTGACCTATTCAAATTTCAAGAGTAAGCTCTGTGTAGATGGAAAGAACCCGTAACTCTCTCTGGTTTAAAAAGATCTGACTATAAGACAAAACAGATGGCAAAACAACAAGCTGAGGAATATGAAGGAAATGGAAGAACCCTAAAACACCCACACGCGTATCGATATTACATAATAGTTGGAGCGTGGTTTTGATTTTCATTAGTAGTGGAGGGGACAGGGCGTGATTAAGGAGACAGCATCAGCATGACAGTATGAGAAGAGACTGTGACTAATGGCTGAGTTAATGGCACAAGAAACGGGTTTAAACCCTAAACCAAGACGATGAAGAAGGGGCAAAGTTAAAGTTTGACAGTGACATCCACTGAGAATAGAGTCTCTGTCAGCTCTCTGTCTTGTAGGGTTTCTGTATGACGTGACGTCATCGATATGCTCACCCCATAATTTCTATTTTTTCTCCTACTCCGTACTTGTATTTATCCTTTTTACGCACCTCCTCTCTCTGGATGCTCCCAAAGCTTGGAGGCACCCTACTCTTTCTCATCCTCAACTCTACTACTCGTGTTTTATTCTGAAAATTGAAAATTGTTTAAAAGTATTTGTGCACTTAGAAAGTTTTTGAGAGTGTACAATTCATTTGTAATGGGTGCAAATTTTTCATATAAACTATATACGTAATTAAAGATAAAATATCTACAATTGAATATAGATTGTCTTTAACGTGTTTGAAAGATAAATTGCATCTAATTCATTTCTAAATAAATTATAAATATTTTTAGATAATAAATATTTTTTAGTAAAATTTCTTTTTTTTATCTGGTATTTTTACTGATATGAAATTATTTTCTTCTTATTTTGAGACATTATAAAGAAAATTAGTTGTAATTTTTATGATTAAAAGTAAAGGTTAAGTAACATCTATCACTATTTTAGAATATTTTGTCAGTAATATTAAATATTTTAAATTAATTTTTATGTATTCAATATCCCATAATATTATTTTAATAATATTTAATATCTTAAAAATATTTTAAGACAATTTTACCCTTACATTAATCAAAATATTTTAAGACTATATATACATATACTCTTTCAAGTTTTAATATAAAATATAATTAAATAATTAATTTTATTATTAAATATAAGATTATATTTTATATATTTATTATTATTTTTTAAATTTTTTTATTAATATTATTTTAATAATAATCAAATAAAATAAAAAGTTAAAAAATATTATAATTTTTAAAAAATATAACATATTATTTCTTTTAATTAAGTTTTTTAATTAATTAAATTTATTTTATATTAAGAATGATGACAGTGTGTGCATATATATATATATATATAATATGGTCATTTTGATAAACAGGAGAAGTGAAGACAAGGCGGGTCAGTCTCAGGAGTCAGAAACTGGGAGTCGTAACCAGTCAGCAATGAGAACCACCTTGAGGTACGCAAATGTTAATTGAATCGAACTTCATCTCATTTTCTGGGTTTTTGTGTTGGTCGTCCTTCTTTTTCCTTTCCTGTGTGTTTTTGCCCAACTTTCTGTCTTTTTGACCCCAAGAAACAGAAAAACAAAAGAAAATCGCTCCCAAAACTTCAGCTTTATTTACGTCTAGCCAGATGATATGTCATATCATCACTGCTGCTTATCTTCACCAATAATATTGAAGACGACGCCCCCTCAAATCTCAACTCCTACTTCTTTCTCTACTGATTACCACTGATTACGTCATAGAGGGATCTAATGCTGGGAATCATATCTTTTGCTTGAACCCATGGACCATTATTATATTAGTCACTCCATTTACCCAGGAGATCAAATCCTTATCTTCTAAGCTTGTCGCCGCAATATTCGTATAGTACCTTTGCTAATTCCTGCCTTAATAACATCTTCAAGATTTTGATCTCTGGCTTTTGTACTCTTTCTTTTCTCTTATTTCCATTATTCCCTTTCATCTCAACAGTTCCAATTCAATTTTGTTTACAGTGTCAGTTGGCAGTATGGAATATCATTATTTATCGGGGCCTATATTTATAACTTTAGTAAGTACATGTTCATTTCTCACTCAATTCTCTGATTTTGCCATGATGCTTTTACGGTTGGTAACTTAAATGAAAGGCAAATATGCCTCTAGTCTAGGGCACGCGTCCCACTGCCCCCATACTTTACAGAATTAGATCCCCTCAGTTTTTATTGCAGGAACTAGGAAGTATCAAGGAACATGTCTCTTTTAAAAGGAAGAGGTTATAGAAAAAAACTATGTCTAAAGAAACAAATTAAATTATCAACGAGTCTAAGTGAACAGCTATCTAACATGTTATTATTTTCCAATAACTTGTCATTATATTTAAAATATTTTTTTACATACTTTTTAATCTATTTAAGTTAATTAAATATTTTTTATCAAGAATTAAAAAAGTATATATACTGTTAGCTTGTTATATTATATTTTAGTAATTATATTTTTTTTATTAGGAGCTCGTGGTGATATTTTCAAATTATATGAGCAGCTGTTATGTAAATCTCTTACAATTTTTTTAATAGATCGAGAAAATGCATTTATCTGTTAGTAAATGCAGAAAGATGTGGATCTTTGTTCTTCGAATTGCAAGATTCTCACCGGTATGAAAATGAAACTACGAACAGAGAATCCCGTCAAAGAAGACGGTTGCCGCACGGTTCCGCTTAGGAATGGTAAACTGGTAATTAGTCTCAATAACAAAGGGTGTTTCCCTTATTTGGCACAGGTGCCTTTTATTCTTGATTTCTATTTTAGCCAAAAACTGAATAAATCGGTAAGCAAGGAAGGAAGGAAGGTGGTCCCTACGGGCAAGACACGGTTTTGGATTTGAAGATTCACGAGTCACGAGGGAGTGGCATTTCTGGGTCTGTTGCTCAGCTGTTTAACGGCGACTTCACCGGCTTCAGCAATCATTGGGATTCGCCCTCCTCTTCTCCGCCACCTATAAGTCTTTATGGGTCCCTATCCCCCTTCCCTCCGTTATTAGTTCCCCGGAATTTGCCATACGATCGTAAATCTCGTAGGCATTTTCGTCGGCTTCTGAATTATCGTCATCTTCTCAGGTAGGGACTACGTATACTCATTGGTTCGTTGTCGACTGTGAACTTACTGTTTTTCTTTTGCTCCCGCTAATTTTCTCAGTTGCAGAGTAGTTGAGATGTACGATGCCAAATTTATTGCATAACCTATTGTCCGTAAACACCTTTTGATCCCGACATCATATAATTTCTTGCTCAGTGTTTCTGTGTAGTTTTGCGCTACGTAATAGTAACTTAAACGCGGTAGAGTCTTCTATACTATGTATGTTAGATATCTTCCATGGAGATACGTTTCTTCTTAATTTTATCAAAAACCACAAAAACAGCAGGAATTAACTTAAATCTGTTCGTGCAAGACGCTTATGGATTCTTTAGGCTTTGCCTTGTTTTGAGAATCATCATCTAGATCTGTAGGACGGTAATTGAACTAGGGTTTCGGTATGAGATTAAGTTAGTGGACGTTGTGATTCCCGTACGTAGAGGGAGCTGTAAAATTCTGTTGTAGATCTTTGCTTTTGGTGAATGCTGAGTTTTATTTGTGGTTCACGGGTAATAAGGGTAGCGGCAGAAAATGCTGAAAAGTAGGGTAGCTGTTTGCTTGAGAAGCAGTAAATAGTTGTGACCTTTGCTGTTTTGTTAGGAAAATGTCTAGCGACGTAGCTTGGAGCTGTATTTGTCGCAGAAAAATAAAGGTCATGAGGAAATAAACTAGCTGAAGTAGCTATGATTTGAGCCTGTCTAATTATATGCTAAGTCTACTGTCTTTTTCGATTAATGAAAGTTTGTCGATATATAGATTCTTGTTTCTTTTCTCACTTTTTGGTATTTTACTATTTTTAACAATTTAGTTTCTTTAATTATAATCACCTCCACCAGATATTTTCCCTTCAATCCCGTTATTTTTTTCCCAAGTGCACGCAATTTCTCTCCGTGGCTCAGCTGTTTGTTTTTTGGGCCATCTTTGAAGTTTAGTTAGTTGATTGTTGGTGGGAATATAATTTAGTGACCAATCACATTGTTATTACTACTTAATACTTGGATCTCTGGCCATGTAAGTTGACGGGGAATATATTGCAGCTTTGCAGGAGAGTAAACAGAATTCTGGGTTCAGTTTCCGATATGGTAACTGTTGTGGCAGCTCATTTTTGTTGCAAGTCGTCGATTCATCGAGGAAACTTTATGCTATAGTTACTTTGGTTCGAGTGGTACGTTGGAATTGATGAGCAACAGAAGGCCTGAACCGCATGTAGCGCAACAAATTCGGCGTCACAGGTTGAGAATCCAGAATAGCTCCCAGCATCATTTAGAAGATTTCGAAAGCAATCTTGATCAATTATCTTTACGTCCAGGGATCAGTTCTGATCTTCTTCAAGTCAAGAGTAGTGTGAGGAATGCCAATATGCTTTACGAACCTGTTTTTTATTCATCGTCGGAGATGGTAAATTTTTCAACGGATTCGAATCATTTAGCTGAATCCAGTAGTAGGCTGATGACGATGCCTCAGTTTGCTTCATTCCCCTTTTCATCGAACCCCATTTCCTCCAGCTTTCATTCTTCTCTCGTAGAGCAATGCGAAGCACGTAACTTAGGCTATTGGATGCCTAACTATGCATCTAGTTCGGCGACTAACGAAAGCAATCCTAATCTTAATTCCATTTTTGGCGTGGAAATCAATAACGAACTCACAGGTGTGCAGTCTTCTTATCTGAACAATCCATCGTGTGAAACGGCGGTGACCCGAGAAAACCAAAGGCTATTAGGCGAGACTCATCCGAACGTTATGCAGGATATAATCAAGTCAGCTTCTATCAGAGGGCAAGGGTCTGAAATGGCTTCATTGACTCAACAAACAGGTCATGGGATGTGGGTAGGAAACGGAAATCAACTGTTTTTTCTTCCAAACTATGGAATCCAATCAAATCAGTTGCGTCTTGGAAATCCTAATTCTTGCACTGACCGAACTATGGAACGTTGTGACGCTAGTGATGAATGCTCAGGTCGTCGAGTGAGCGACTCCAATAATCAGGGCTTATCTTTATCACTTTCATCGAATTCACAATCTGCGCCTTGCAGATCGGATGACCACCAATCGCGACGTGTCCTTTCTAAGGATCCTCAATACTCAAAACCTTTAAGATCTGCTGCAAATCTCTCTTCTGGAGACCGTGCCAAATCGCTTCAAAACATGGTGGTGGGAATACCTTCTTCAAACATTGATTATCGAAATGTGGGGCCTCTCGGCCCTTTCACGGGGTATGCTACCATATTGAAGAATTCGAGTTTCTTAAAGCCAGCGCAAGAGTTGTTAGAAGAAATCTGTGGTCAACCCAACGAAAAACTTACGAAAGGACCTGACGCTTCTGGGAGGGTTTCTGGAGAAGTTGGTGCTGCTTCTACTTCTGCTGACGTTGTCAATGGAACAAATGAAAGTGGTGTTAGCGCGAAGAATAGCAGTTCCGGTGCTCCGTTCTCCATGCTTCGTTGTTCTAATGGAAATGAAATTAGTGGTGATGGTGGAACAAGGAGTAGCTCTCGCCCTTCTTCTCGGCCAGAGTATCAACAAAGGATGGCTAAGTTCCTGTACATGCAAGAGGAGGTTGGTTATCTTATTATTGCCCATACAATACATACATATCTGTTTTACGGTGTTACTTTTGCGTATTTTTGCAGCATAGGCCTTGTTAGCGTCTGACATCATAAAATTCTGAGTTCAGCGTGTTAATTAAAGACAAGATCTAAAGAATGAATGACTTGTCAAATATATATGATTTTGAAGTCACTTAATTCTAGGATTTCAGTTTCTCATAGCGCATGAATAATGAATGCACCTAGAAAATTGCCTTTTTACACATCCACTGGGTTACATATATAATAGGTTGTCAGAAGATACAAGCAACATCAGCAGCAAATGCAAATGGTTATTCCATCCTTTGAGTCAGTCGCAGGTCTCAGTTCTGCTACTCCTTACATTTCCAAGGCTCTCAGGTCAGTATCCAGACACTTCAGATGCCTAGAAAATGCTATCTCCGATCAAGTTAAGCATATAAGAGAAGCCTTTGGAGAGGAATTATCAGCATCTACCAGTGGTGGTGTTACTTCCGCCAGTGGAAAACTTGACAGCAATATTGCGCGACTGAAGTTCTTGGATCAAAGCTTTCAAAAGAACAAATTCGTTGTGGGTGGTACAGGCTATGTTGAACAGAAACAGCCTGCGTGGAGGCCCCAGCAGAAAGGCTTACCAGAACGTGCAGTGTCAGTTCTTAGAGCTTGGTTGTTTGATCATTTTCTTCACCCGTATGTCCTCTTTTGTCTTTGTATGTGTCCAATCCGGCTTCTCTTATTAAAGAAAAAGAGGAGATTAATTGAATTGCTGTTTCCTTTTCCTTTTCAATTTGTTTTCAGGTACCCCACGGACGCTGATAAACACATGCTAGCTGCTCGAACAGGTCTATCTCGAAACCAGGTGGGCTCTGCTCCTCTGTTTCAACTCATTATTATGTTGCATATGATCTTTTTTGATCAGACTGATTAAATTGAATACATAAATTGGAATTTGACATCTTCGTATTGTGGTTTCTAAGTAGGTGATGTGCGACAAGTCCTTCACCGCCTTTTTTTTTTCTTTTGCCTTTTTGTGATTCGGGTGTTCTAGTTGTATACGTTGGAAATAATAATTTGATATTTCTCTATGGGTCTAATTGGTGGTTCAAGCAACTGCATGCTTGAAGGTAACGTAGAGATCTAAATCTTTTGAATTTTCAGCAAGTGAATAGACATTATTATACTTAAGGTTGGTATTCCAGAGATCTAGGCAGCCTCAACATTTATAACTAAGGTTGAAAGGTTTCATAAAATTAATATTATGATTTTATTTGTTTCATGTTGAAATCGACATTTTATTTTTCATCCTAATATCTTATCCAAGCTGTTCTTGATGAGTAGTGATGTGCTGGAATACACTATAGGTATCAAACTGGTTCATAAACGCGCGAGTACGTGTTTGGAAGCCAATGGTAGAGGAAATACACATGCTTGAAACGAAAGGGTTGACGAGTGAGAAAGACGACGCCGAGAACGGTTGTAAAAACGAGGGAGCTTGTGCCATTGAAGGTGCCCATCAACCTCAGCTGCGGGAGGAGGAGGTGGTGGAATTAAATGCACAAGAATGGAGCCAAGAGAAGCGATCGAAGCTCGAACGTCACATGGATGGTACACTAATGGGTTTTGTTCCGTACAGAAGGGGTGAAGTGGAGGTTGGGGGAGTTGGACCCGTTTCACTAACGTTGGCTCTCAAACATGGCGACGTTGAAGCAATTCAGCAACACCACCAACACCAACTTAGCCGCCACTTTGGAGGGCATCATATCATCAATGATTTTGTTGGCTGATCATTGTTTCTTCTTTTTAAAGTGCATTAGATAAGGCCCTTATCAAATGGAAGATCGATGAACAAGTGATTGGATCCCTTTCTGCTCATTTCATGCACTACGGGCGCATGAATGTGACGACGAATACTGGTGTGGGCTTCTTGCCTTTCAAAATCCATCGAATTGAATTGTAAGTGGACCACAAAACAATCCTGGGCATTTAGTTTAGTGTTGGAAATGTTGTTTGGTGAAAGGAATAAGCAACTCCTTGACATTAACATTTGATTCCTTTGTCGCCATTCAATTTTCTTTGGGAGAAGGGGAAGAACAGGAGGATTGAAATTTGCTCATTGATTCGATCTGAGTGAATAAACTGTATTAAAGAAAATGTTAAAGCCGTAAAGCGTGATAAAGACGCACAAAATGACCATTGATGATTGGGCCAAATATTGCAGCTGTATATTTTTTTTAGTTACTCGCTCGGTCCATCAGAGTTTTGTCTCGATTATATCTAGATTTAACTTGTATCACGCACTTGACTATGATAGGTAAGTCTCTTAACGGGGATTTTCTATATTCGCTAAAGTTTAAACTCAAGACTTTGTTTAAATAACATCAAGTTACTTACTATTCGGATTAGCTTTATTAGTATTTCAGTTGTATATGATTACATACATGATCACAAAACCTTTTATTTAGTTGTCTAGTCTATTTATCGGAATTTTATCCCGACTATATTTAGATCTTATACGCGTTGCGTATCTAGTTATAGTGGGTGAGTTTTCTAATGAATTTTTTTTATATATGTTAAGGCTCAAACTCAAAATTTTACTTAAATAATACTGCATAACTTATCACTCATATTAATGCCGTAGATCATAATCACACAACTATTGCACCTCCATGTGTATGACTTCTCATCGCGCATTTAAACTTGTACTCGTTGCCCTAGGTATATACTTCATTGCCCGGCCTAATTTGTTAGCTATATGAAAAGCGAATGTACGTACTCACTCATGTTCAAAGTTGCTTATAAATAATATTGTTTAGAATATAAGAAGTAGTAGTCAACTTTGAAATAATTAATGTATGACCATAAATATGGTAATGGGTCATGTCACTTGGAGGAAAATTTTAAGTGCAATGTCCAAACTAGAATTATTACTCAAACTGTTAAAGTTGTGAAGTTGATGGCTATCATGATTCCATTTGTATGAACTAAAAACAAATAAGGAAATTCCACTTCTTTAGTGATTCCAGCTTCCTGTTTCTGGTTTAGATTCTCTTCTTTGCTGAAGCTTACGTTCTACTTTATCAAAAGATTAATAAAGTTTATTTCTTAGAATAGTATGTATTATAAATTGATCGACATTTTGAATAAAGTGTATAGACAAGTAGCATGAAAACCACTTAATTAGGCGCTGTATTCCCTCTCTTATCCTATTGATTAGTCTTAAATGCAAGATTCTTTACTAAAATTAATGAAATATTTATGACTCATTTCTAAAAATACACCGTACCCTCTTTCACAGTTTCACTCCTAGATTTAATAATAGCTTTTTAACTTGATTAAGAATAATTTTTTTTTTATATTTAACTACTTTAACTAATTCCATTCCAATAAACTCTCTATCATTCAAATTTAAAACTTCAATATATGAAATAAATAAAAGTTCTCATCCGATAATTGAATAATCTCTTGTCCTCCTCCTCGGATCTGAATGCTATTCTTTTATCATGCAATTGAGGGTTTCAATCCAGTATAATCAGAAGCATGAAAAAAGAAACGCTTGTCACTGTTTCTACGTTGAATGTGAAAATGTGAATCCGATGATTACGCTGACTGTTTTATTTGAGGATCCCAGCAAGAGTGGATGAATAATGTTTTGTGTGACCAGGAGTAGGAAGGAATAATTTACTTTGCCTATTCCTTTCACATGCATTTCATCTTATTTACTTTTATTTCATAACTACCTTACTGCAGGGCATTTTACCCCTCTATTGTATAAAAAGAAATAATTTCTTCTGACCTTGCATAATATTTTTTTGTTGGGGCCATATTCATCTATCAAGGTCAAGTTGTCCAGTTATTGAACAGAGAGACATTTTTCGAAACTGATCATTGTCATGTTTTTGTAAAGATATAATAACTATGTGCCTTCGTCCAATCAATATATATATATAACCAATATATGTTTGTATATGTTCATATATTTTACTACCCTCCAAAAAAATTGTATGGGAGACAAAGGGTCCATGTTAAGTAATTACTTTGCTACTTTTATACTCATTTTATTTTTAATATATAATTTAATTAAATAGTTAATTTTAATCTTAAATATAAAACATATTTTTTATATTTATCATTTTTTTAAATTATATTGATAGAGCACAATGGCGTCGTATGATCCATGTAGCCGACCCCATTTAATAGGATAAGGCTTGTTGTTGTTGTTGTTATTGTATACCTAATAATATATTCTCATTATGGAGTTAATGAAGATAATTATGATATTTTTAAAAAAATATTTCATGTTAATTAATTTAACTATTTTCTTTAATCTAATTAAATTTGTTAAATATATTTTATATTAAAAATTAGAGTAGTAATGATTCATAATGGATAAAATCAACCATAAATAAATTATGCACTAAGGATAAGCTAGCATGATCGTTATTGTCTCCGAGTACTCGCTTGTGATCTTGCTTCTCCTTCACCAACTTTTTGTTATCTTCTTCGGCCACACAAGAGCTTCCCATCACTATCAACACTAACAGCACTGCAATTATCACAGACCTCATGTCGGCAAATAATCTTGATCTGAGATCAACGTTAATTAATTACATATATTAATTACTAACAAGACTAGAATAATGCACGCATGTATATATATAAGCTTAATATTTTTTCCTTCTGAAATCAATTGGCGCATGGATTATTTATTCAACAGAACAACTAAACCAAAACGACCGAGTGATGATGGATTAGATAGAAGTTCTCGGAGGAAAGGGCATATTGACAAGTCAACTTTGGAATTATATAATGGTGGGGTTCGCACCAAATGAGGCAATAATAAGGTTAAGCGTGATGCCCATTCAATTTGTTATAATTCAAACATATCATAAAACCATGCCTAGTTTCGAGCAGTATTCCTTTTTGTCTGGATCTTGGTTTTGCATTATGGTACTGAATATGAAAATCTCAACTTACTCGCTGTTGCTAATTACATGTTAAAGCGTCATATGTTGAATTTTTGGTATTTCCATATATCTGTTCTCATGTAATTAACTTTATTTAACGAATTACCGGAATCGTATTTTTTTTCCGGCCAAAAGTGGTTCCCAAGTGCGTCTTAAAATTCTAACTTTATTAGAATTAATATTTAGCATTAACGCTCTTTACTTCAACCACTAAATAATCAACAAAAGATAGATAGCTTCAGTAGACATATTAACACGAAAATTATTTGAAATAAAAGTTAAGGGATATTGATTTATAGTAACAACAGACTGCAGATGAGTTATAAAACCCATGCATAACAATATCATAAGTAAAGTTCTCTAGTTTATGCTTGTCAAAAAATTCTCCAGTTTATTACCACACCATTAGTTGAAACAAAACATGTATGTTTGTCTATATTCATCTATTTTACTACCCAAAAAAAAGTGCGTAGGATACAAAGGGGCCTTTGTTATGTAACTAATTTGCCACTTTTATAGTGATTATTCGTTACCATAATGAAAGCAAGCAAAAAACTATTCAAGGAAGATCAATCCCTTCTTAATTAATAAGTCAGTCGTTGTTCTTCCCTCTTTCTCATAAGAAGAACGATCGAAAGAAAATAAATATAAATTTTCACGCAACAAGAAAAAAGACAATTTATGCGTTTGTAGTATGCATGTGTATGTAATTTGTTTTATTCGATATGTTGGATTATTAATTGAACCTATGAAACACATGCCAAATTAACTAGCGATATCGAGAACGTACGAAAATAAATATGTCCGCATTATTCTGCATCCTCGCTCCTAGATTATGAAATTACTCTATTTCAGTTAATGTTCACATTCACGAAGATCGTAAAATGTAAGCTTAGAATGAAACGAACGTCAAGGACAGATATTTGAGACAAAATAACAAAGGTTGACGCAAACCGTATCCACAACATCGTCTTTATCAACCAACACTCATGTATGTATGTATGTGTGTGTGTGTGTATAACCAGACAGACAGTATTTTGCTACAACTCTAGTTCTTTACAGGTTTTATTCATGGCTTGAATCAAAGCACCCAAGCTAAATCACACACATCATATATATACACGCCCACGTACATATGTAGGGTTCATGAAAATATGAAGCAAGCAGCAAATCAACTTCACTATATAAAACAAACGCTATATATATATATATAAGCCTACCTTTTGGTTCATACAACGTAACTAAGCATTGCCTTGTACGTGAGCTGGACGGTTGACGCTGTTCTTGTGAATTGGGACTTTATGATGATCATTATCAGGGTCACCGTGTAACACCTTGTTATGGACTTTATGATAATCATTTTCTGGGCGATGATGATCATTATTGTCACCGAGTAATTCCTTGTCTTTGGGATGCCGATGATGATCATTATCATCTTCCTTCTCCTTCTTCACCAACTTCTCGCCATATGTGGCCGCACAAGAGCTTCCCATGATCATCAACACTAACACCACTGCAATTATCGCAGACCTCATTCCGGCAGATCTTGATCTGAAATCAAGGTTTATTATATATATTAATTACCAACAAGGGTAAAATGCATGCATATATATATGTATCTGTATCTATAGGATCTTAATATTGTTTTGTTTTAAAATCAATTAGTGCTTGCATGGATTCAACAGAACAACTAAACCAAGAACGACGACTGAGTTAAGCATATCGATTAGATAAACGTGTAAATATGTATGTCTGTGTATGTGTATGCATAGTAACGTACCAGCTACTGAGTACTGATGCTATCATGTGATCTTGTATTGAGAAGGAAGCAGGGGCTCAACAAGCTTATATAGAGAGATTGAAGGCAATGGCATATTGACAAATCAACTTTCGAATGATGAGGCAAGGTTAAGTGCGATGCCCATTAAATTTGTCATAATTCAAACGTATCATGAAACGATGTGTATAGTTTCGATGATTAGTATTCCTTTTGTTTTTTCTTTCTGGATTTTGTATTTATATTATGGACTAAATATGAAAGTCTTAACTGACTCTTGTTGTCGCTAATTAGTAATTACATGTTAAAGTCATATGTAGAACTTTTTTTATATTTCCATCTGTCCTCATGTAATTGACTTTATTATTGAACGAATTTTAGGAACCGTTAAAAAGTTTTTGTGGCCAAGTGGCTCCCAAGTGCGTCTTAAAATTCTAACGTTATTATAATTAAGATTAATGCTCTTTATTTCAACCATTAATTAAATTATCAACAAAAGATACCTAGCTTCAATAGACTTCTCTTCAATTATATAGCCCAAAGTGGCTACCCTGTTATGTGTCACTAAATAATTGTTTGTTCGAGGACAAGTTCGGACAAAACAAATACTGCTTTCACAACTTTTTGTGAATATATATATTTTTGAACTATGATACAATTAATCGTTAAAATAAAAATGTAATTAATAATAATTAAAAACTCTTACAGTAATTAATTTGATTTGATTTCTTCAATCATTAAAGAACTATTTAAAGGTGTTTATATAACGTGGAAAAGGTATAACAGCAGTCTAGTCCCTTTGGTTAAAGATATTGTATGGAGTGCATGGGTCTGAACTTTTTGTTTAAAATAAACGGGGTAGTTTATTAAGTTATCTGATCTCATGTACGGACGGAAAGAGAAAAAGGATAATAAGAGTTTCAGTGAGAGAGAATAAGAGTTACGACTATATTACTAATTAATTAATAAGTGTCGTTCCTCTTTCTAGGGGTATAAAGATATTAGATAATCAGAGTGTGAGGCTGCGTGAGTGCATTTGTTCTAATTAATGACACTTACAAGAAATATAATATCACGTGATGAAGTCAATCTTGCCTATCTAACTTTTTTTATAATAGGGTACAAATCCTATGTACCATAAGAAAGAACTAGATATCCTTTCACAATTGCACAAAAATCAGGAATGAGTTACAGTGTTTATGACTTGAATATATAATGCATAAACTTTTATAGATTATGCATATTAATCACAGAACAAGGGTCGAAGGGATAGATATTAAATGGAGCAATATGGTTTTCTTGGGGAAGGAAGGAAGCAGAGGTTTCTAGATCAGGCATTAATATTTGTGTTTATCTCCACGCAAGGAATGATATTGAGTGCTTTAATTTGCCCAATATTAAATATCGCTTGGATAGCTTTATGTTTAATTTATCCTCATAATTGTAAGTGGAGTGAAAATAGGGAAATTCCACCAACCCAAGATCGATAAATAGATAAAATAAATACAGTTGTATAATGAACATTTGTGTCAATTACTAAATACAGTCGCTCTGCACTAACCCAAGATATTTGAACCACTAATAAAAAAGCACACGTACGAGATCTCATCATGACTTCTCTGAAAGACGAGGGAAATGAACTTAGCAAGAGAATTTGGTACATTTATACAGATGCTTGTGGGAGTTACAAGGTGAGAGTATATATATGCAGTACCATACGCTTACATAACCTCTAAGCATTTGAAGAGACAATAACTATATATATATTTAAAACATTTGTACTATATAGAAGTCAAATATCCAAACATTTCAATCACTATTGATAGTGCAACTTTTAATGCAATAGATATGTCCATATATCAAATCGAAGATGATACTGAATT
The DNA here is from genome assembly GCA_037074615.1 of Leucaena leucocephala. Lineage (NCBI taxonomy): Eukaryota > Viridiplantae > Streptophyta > Magnoliopsida > Fabales > Fabaceae > Leucaena > Leucaena leucocephala. The sequence continues at coordinate 1,562,810 of CM073546.1, read as the reverse complement.
CGGATCCTCCTTTTCTGATCTAACGACAAATAATGGTTCAAACAGGATGAGCCTGCGAATTTGTTGAATTCCAAGTGGACCACAAACCTATACTAGGCATTTAGGCACTTTGAATGCCTACTACATTAATTTCATATCTCTTCATTTGTTTGTTGCCTGCTTTCATCTCTCTCTCTCTCTCCTCTCTTATTTTTAAGATTTTTATGTGAAGTGCCTATGTGAGTGGTGGCAACAGAGAAGAAGCAGGGGGAAATACAGTTGGAAAATTGTTTGGTGAAGGGAAATAACAAGTTATTAGCTCCTTGACATCAACATTATTTCATGATTCCTTTATGGCCTTAAAGGACAAAGAAACCAAGATCCCGGTATATATGGAAGAATCCACAAAACCCTAGCTAGAGAAAGTTGCAGCTAAGTCGAGGAACGTCAACGTTAGGTTTGTGACACTTGATAAAGTTATTATGTCTGCTAAGGTATGATAAAGACATAGAAACTGGCCCTCCAAGACTGGAACAAATATTTGATTGAGCTATGTGATTATGTACATACGTAAACATCCACTAAGCATCTCATAAAAAACTATTGCAGCACATGTATGTATATGTAGTTTCCCGTTGCCCATTACTTACGCATGCATATATATCCTCTTAAGTATTCATGATATACAAGAACACGCATAGAAATAGATTGTTCATCAATTTTTTGTTACCAGATCGATGGTAGATCACATCCTCTATTAAAGAACAACATCTTTCACCCCTACTGTATTAGTCTGTAGATGATTAGAGAAACATGAATATATATATGTATATGATTAAAAAACAGCGAATTAAGATCATAACCAACTTAGATATAAAGACATATATAATCAAATAGTCTATCCCACCTTCAACCAAGATATATACATCACTACAAAGCTCTTGAAGAGCCATCAGGCTAAAAGCGGGAAGCCGCTTATAAATAGTATCGCTAAAGGGGGGTGTGTGTGTGATTATAAAAGTAGTAGTCAACTTTGAAATAACTAATATATGACTACTAATATGGCAATGGGGTCTAACACGAGGAGGAAAAAGATAAGTGCAATGTTCACACTGTTAATACTCAAACTGTTAAAATTTGGAAGTTGGTAGCCGTCATAATTTCATTTGTATGTAACAAATAAGGAAATTCTACTTTCATTAATGATTCCAGCTTTCTGCTTCTGTTTTAGATTCTTTTTGCAGAAGCTTCCATTCCACTTTATCAACTGAAAGGAATAGCTTAATTAAGCAGTTGACTCCTAGTGGATGCCACACAAAGGGGTTTAATTAATTAAATTTATTTTTAAAAATAGTATGATCAATGTATTTTCTAAATTGAATAAAGTGTAAAGAAGAGCTAATATACTGGAAACCACTTAACCATGATATTGGTTAATGAAATAGAAACAATTATATTCATTCACCCTAATTTTTGCGTTAAATTACAGTCTCTTCCTTCACGTAAAAAACGTACTCGATCTGCTTCTAAACTCCACCACAAAAAACTTTCTGTCATTCAAATTTAGAACTTTAATATATATGGAATAATATCCGGTAATTTAATTCCCTGTTGTCCTCCTGATCCTCTGATCTGAATATATCCTGTCTGTTATCGCATGCAATTGAGGATTTCAATCCAGTATACTTTAGAAGCACGAAAAAACAATGATGGAATACCGCAGTATAATATCCTTAACAGGAGTAGAAGTTCTGGTGATAATAAGATGGCAGATGTTACCGAAGGTAGTAGAATATTGTTTGTAAAAGAGAGAATATGGATTGAGTATATGTAACTCAGTATCTCTAACACGAGCTTCTTCTAGAAGATGAGTGAACTCAATAAGATTATCTATATAATGGCGAATAAAAGAAAGAATTATATCTATAGATAAAGAGGATGGGATTTTATCATATGAAATAAAAGGTGTCGCTCATGGTATTAAATTCTCTCCACGTTGAATAGGGAATCAAAAAGATAATTGCAAACTCGATCCATAATCACGTCAAGAATGGAAGATATTTGAGACAAAATAAGAAAGGTTGAAGCAAACCGCATCCACAATATCTTCTTTATTAATCCACAATAACCTAAGTTCTTTATAGGTTTTATTCATGGCTTGGAATCGAAGCCCCCAAGCTTACGTACAAACATCATATATATTATATACACACATACGTAGGGCTCATACAAATATGACACATGCAAGCAGAAAATAGATCGACTTAACTATATAAAACAGACGCTATATGATATCCTTTGACTGAAAATCTTTTAAAATTCTTGATTATAAAATTATTGTAGAGTTTTAAAAATAGAAGCGATCTACATGTTCTTTTTGCTTGTCTCACTTCTCTTTTTAAGCTCTACAATAATTTTATAATAAAGAACTGTAGAAGATTCAGCATATTAATTACGCACTAAGCATGGCCTTGTACGTGAGCTGGACGATCGTCGTCGAGGTTGTTCTTGCGAGGTGCATTATAGTCTTTGATAGGGATATGATGATGATCATTATTATCAACGAGTACTCCCTTGTGATCTTCCTTCTCCTTCACCAACGTTTCGCCATTTTTAGCCTCACAAAAGCTTCCCATCACTATCAACACTAACACTGCAACTATCACAAACCTCATGCTGCCAGATTCCTGAAATATAATCATGGTTATATATGTTATTTAATTACCAACAAGAGTAGAATGCATATATATAAAAATAAAAGTTTAATATTGTTTTGTTCTGTAATCAATATAATTAGTATTGCATGCATGATTCAACAGACCGACTAAAACCTAGAAGGATCAAGCTATTGATCGGATAAAAGTGTGAAGATAGATATAGCATATATGGTAACGTACCAGATACCGAGTAGTGATGCTATGTTATATGAGCTTGTATTGATAAGGAAGAAGAGGCTCAAGAAGCTTATATATAGAGAAATTGAAGGCAATGGAATATCAACAAGTCAACTTTCCAATTATGTATAAATGGTGGGGTTGACACCAAATGTGGCAAGGTTAAGTGCGATGCCCATTAAATTTGTTATAATTCAAACATATCATAAAACTATGCCTAGTTTCGAGTAATACTGTTCTTTTTAATTATTTTCTTTCTGGATTTTGGATTTATATTATGGACTAAATATGAAAGTCTCAACTGACTCGTTGTCGTTAATTACATGTAGAATAGAAGTCATACGTAGAATTTCTTAGATTTCCACCTGTCCTCGTGTAGTTAAAATTCGTTTATTTTACGAATTTTAGGAACCGTAAAATATTTGTGGCCAAGTGGTTCCCAAGTGCGTCTTAAAATTCTAACGTTATTATAATTAAGATTAATGCTCTTTATTTCAACCATTAAATAGTCAACAAAAGATAGCTAGCTTCAGTAGACTTCTCTTTATATAGCTCAAAGTGGCTACCCTGTTATGTGTCACTAAACAATTGTTTGTTTGAGGGCAATGCAAGTTATTAATAATCACCATTATAGCATTAATTCAAATATCAGAGAGATGATCAATATAAGTTTGCATATATAACGTGGAAAAGGTATAGCAGCAGTCTAGCCCTTTTGGTTAAATATATTGTATGTAGTGCATGGGTTTGCACTTTCCGTTTAAAATAAATTGGGCAGTTTATTAAGTTATCCATCTCATGGAATGAAAGAGAAAAAGGATAAGGGTTTCATTGAGACAGAATAAGAAAGAGTTCCAATTATATTAATTAATAAGGGTCGTCCCTCTTTTCAGGGGCACAAAGATATTACGTGATGTGGTGAATCTTCCCTCTTACTTTATTTATAAAAGTGAGGAATATATGTAAAGATCCTATATAGTTTTTTTTTTCTTGGAATGAAGCTCTAATAACACTTTATATTATTAATATACTAATGAAATTAAATTGCACCGACCTAGAATTTATAAAGTATCGTCAAAGTAAACGAGGCATTACTAGAGCCTTATATGTACATGCATAGTTAATTTACAAAAAAAAAAAAACAAGGGTCGAGGGGATAGATATTGATTAAATGATGATGAAAGGAAGCAGAGGCTTCTAGATATCAGGAATTGATAATATTGGTGTTTATCTCCACTTAAGGAATGATATTGAGTGCCACGCCCCATGTTAAATATTGTTGGTCAAATATATATTATACTAATTAATAAGTTAATTTTAATTTTAAATATAAAATATATTTTTTAAATTTATCAATTATTTTTTAAATTACCTATATTGATACTCTTTGAATAATAATTTTTTAAGAGAAGGAGAGAGATAGTTAAAAAAGATGATTAAAGTATTTAAAAAATATTATAATAATAAATTTAATTAAATTTTTTAATATAATTAAATTAATTAAATATATTCTATATTTAATAATAGAGAAATATGTGATATATAGATGATAAGATGGAGATGTTGGGCAGCTTTATGTTTAATTAATCCAGATAATTGTAAGTGGAATGAAAATAGGAAAATTCCACCAACATTATATATATTCAAGCTTACTGGATATATACATCCGCGTTGCTGTCAAAACCAAAATGGGGTATAAAACTTGGACGCAACTTGATTACATTGATTTGATGGGAACCCTATATATGTCATGATGACTTCTGTGAAAGATGGATATATATATATATATATATATATATATGTAGGTGCATATATTATATATACATGAAATTCTCTTATTGGAGTAAAATGATGATTAATAACTAATTTTCTATACACAAAATAGTTACCCCTGAAATATATAGTGTTTAATTTTTTAGTTTGAAGTCTTTATATACATACATATATATATATATATATATATATAAATTTGAGAAAACTATATATTATAGATACTTATATTTTTCTTTTAATTTTTATTTTGATACCTGTATATTTATTTTTTTAATTAAATTATTTAATTTTATTCTATTAACACAATTAGTCATTCTAACTTTGCTCTGGTTAATCCCTTTAACCCTTGTATATGGATTAATAATACTAACATAATAAAATTAAATATTCAATTAAGGGAGAAAAATACGCAAGTACTAAATTTAAAATTTGAGATAAGTATAAGTACCAATAATATGGTTTTTCCTATAAAATTTTAAGCTTGTAAGAAAGTAAATTATTAGCACGTCATCAGAATGCATGTGAACGAATTTATAGTTATCAATAATTTGTAAAGTTTTTTTTTAATAAAACAGAAAAGTAACAATAGTATTTTTTATCATATAAAATGATATAATTTGACAAAAACGAATCTTAAAACAATATGCAACTAAAATACCGACCTTAGCTCCTACTTTCCTAAAATCATGATCTTAATTACATTCTTTGCTCAATTAATTTGTAACAGAATATACTTTTTAATTTCTTTTGTGTGTATAAATCTGATGAAACATGAACAAGAAAAATTAAATTCGTTCGAAGTTTCCTCACAATTGGTTAATTAAAGAAACAGTAGCACTATAACGAGAAGCGCAAATATATTATACCTTTCTCCATTGAACACAGAACTAATTATACAGATTACGATTACAGCAACTGAGCCACACCGTACAACCCTATGTTACAAACATGACCAAACACCCATATCATATATTAATTCAATTGGCTCCTCCTTGATCTCCCCCGTTTCCGTTAAAGTCCTGCCTGGGGATGTAATGATGGTTATTCAAAGAGCTTCCGTCATCGCCGTTATTATTACTAGGCTTGCCTTCTTCTTCATCAACTCCCTTCTTCACACTCGTCGTTTCCTCCGTACTTGTTAACTTTCTTCCATCAGCCAAGCATATTATTCCCACTATCATTAACAGTAACAGGAGAAGCCTTGCAAACTTCATTCCTTGGATCTTCGTTGTTCCCTGTTATTCTACATATATTAGCAACGATAAATAAATAAGCAAATAGTAAACTTAAGATCCGTTCAATATATATAAGCAATTGATAATATTACCTGCCGCGAGATGAAATGATGGAAGCTTTTGAGAGATAGACTTAGTTGGAGATAGCCAGAAGAGATTAAGCTATTTATATAGGGAAGGAAGCTAGCTTAATTAGAGAGTGCTTTGCTTGTATTGTCAACGGAGCAACCAATCAGACAAATTGTGGTGGGATGCCCGTTTATAGGAAATGTAATGATGGAGTCGTGAGAACAGTTATTTAATATTGTCACGGCCATTAATAAGAAAACTCCAAATTAAGGATGGGAATATCTACGCGTTAGTTGGGCAAAAAAAAAAAAACATTATGGTTTGGTTAGTTTATTCACGCCCGACGAGATAAGTTGTACTGTTGTAGATACACTTTTCCTTTTCCTTTTTTCTTTTTTTTTTTATGTATGACTATGTAAGATCATACACCGTAAGACTACAGTATTATATACACAAATATGGTATATTGTGTATAATTAAGGTTTTCACGTTTATGATAAGATACTAATGGTTATTGAGAGGTTTGCACACACCTCTTAATATTTTCAGATGGATGATCGAGTAAGACTGACAGGCAAGGGAAGGCTTCACAGAAGTGAGCTCGAGAGCTCTTCTGTGCTCCTCAAACACATGTTGGGTTATATTTATATATGCTCTGCCATAACTTTAGGAAATTATCTTCCTAATTAGCTAGATAGCTAGTTATTGAGTATTCTGATTTAATGGTTCTAGGAACTTTTTCAAGTTATTATTTGATTATGTGACTTAAATTTTTCATTGATTTAATTGATAATATTGAGTAATTTATTTAATTCAGGGCGAAGTCGTTTTGGAACTATGATTATACATTTATATGTGAACATGTATAAGGTAATTTATAACGATATGTGATTATACATTTATATGTGAATATTCATTTAACACGATAGATGAAAACGGTCGGAAAACTATTGGGACATGAGTAAAAATCATATTTAATTTCTTTTTTCCACCTGAAAATGGCGGCAACTAAACGAGGATCAATAGCCATCCTTTATGTGTGTGATGAACCACATATAGTGTTTCATGATTGGCAATATAATAACAATATATCGATTAATGATTTAGTCCAATCCATAATGTATATAATTATAAGAACGAAGAATCTCATGCACTATGCTGCCATAAATTTTAAAAGAAACAATTCCAATAGCTATATGAAGGGAATCGGAAGTACTTAAGACGTAGATCAATTTTTTTAGTAATTGCATGATAACTTAATCACTCTGATAGACTCAGGTATTTAAACTTAACAAATAAACTTTAAGAAAAGAAGCGAGAAAAAAGAAAAAAAATTATATTGAGAACAGAGTCTGTTAAATAATAAAGAATAGATATTTCTATAAAACATTATGCTATCTCATTATTCTCTCCCTAAAGCCCACTAGGGGGAATCAAGCGCATCACATGTTAAAAATTTGAACAAAAGGAGAATATCGTCAATAATAACTTAAACTTTTTGGTAATAGGTGGTGGTATATAAACCTCATGTTAGGACCTAGTAATGCTTATATTTGGATTTTTTGTCAGTATAATTAGCTACTGGCTTTGGATGCATCAATCTATTTATCTCATCTACCTGAAATTGAGATATAGAAGAACCAATTAGCGTGTAAATTAATTAATTGGAAAAATTGGTAAAAGTTGTTATTTAAAATTTTTTTAAGCGACTTGATTTAGTTTGAGTATTAGTATTTTCTATATATAATTTGTTTTAAAATATCGATATTTTTTATATATAAAAATACATATTATTCTTATGATTAATAAAATTTGTGAACAAGAGTTTTTCACCTATTTTCCTTAATTGATTCTCTTTTTACATGGTGCCTTTTCGTTTCCGGCAACTTCTTTCCTCCGCTATAGTTATGAGTAGGGAATGGGACCATAAGTCTGAAAACATGGCTTTGTTTACACTAATTGTGTGCACAATTCAATTCAGTCGGCTTATGGCATTATTGATTAGTTCGCTTGGATATATGAAACTATATATATATATATATATATATATATATAGTTTCATATGCATCCATTTTCCCTTGTGTGTTCCGAAATTCGCTACATCTCATGATGTTTTCTCGGTCGACTTCCAATTACTCTATGGGCCACCCCCATCATCAGTTGCCGAGTCCTAGTGGTTTACCAAAACCCACTAATTTACACAAACTGGATGACATATATATCCCTGACTTTTTCTTGAGAGGTTTGTGTTTATAATTGTTGAAAACCATGTTAATGTTTATACAAACCATTCAGGAAATGACCCCCCTCTGTCCTTGAGACCCTCTTCTTTAAAATAGTCCGTGATCTCTTAGAAGGCCATATTTGATTTTGTCTTAATAATAAATTTGTTTTTATTCATTTTACCCTTCATTAATTCCCCATATATTTTCTTTCATCATTCTACTCATTACTACTATCTCCCATTTAACCACTATAGATGAAAAAAATATATCTCTTCCATATTTATTATTTGTAACTAATTTTAACTATTTTTTTTGTACAATCCAATTCATTTAAGAAAATCTTATAAATAAGGACGGACGGAGTACTAAATAAGGGTTGTGTATTACATGATAGGTTAACTCCTTATATTGTGAAAACTCAATGTTTAAATACTCATTAAAATATATATTTATATTTAAAATCAGACAATTATCTCAAATATAATTGTCCTTCTATAGGAGGATGTACGCATCTATAAAAGAAAGACATTTGGGAAATTAAACACTGTTAATTAAGGTGCCAGTAATAGGAGGGTTATGCCTTAAACGCTCAACCCAAATCTAAATTGACTTCAGGTGCCTTGAGTTCACACACTAAAAAATGCATTTAGGAAATTAAGGACAAAGCGTTGGCTATGCTGCTAAAATTTTGTTCACGAAATTGACGGTTTAATTTTTCCAACACGTGAAACTTTTTTTTTTGGCGATGTTCCATGCTTTTGACCATCTGATTTTTACTGTGATGACGTGCTTTTTGAAATGTTCAAAATACTGCAAACGCTGTAGCGAAGACATCCACACGTTCACACGCCAAGCACAGTTGAGTTGGGCTTCAATACCGTACGTACGTCCTTCCAAGAAGCCAGTATTCCTAGAATCAATTCCTCAATTGATCAATTAATTAATTACTTACGTAATCAGTATTAATTTGCCGCATTAATGTAGACGAAATGTCAAAAATTTTGACCATTTTGAAATTACTAATCAAATAAATATTTTAAAAACCAAATCAATATTAAAAAAGTTCACACGCAATGTATTAAGTCATGTCGGTTGAATTGAGTTTTTTATAGTACAACCTTTTAATTATAAAAACTATAAAACTTTTTTGGATAATCTAAAAAATTAAATAAATTAATTAGTTATAATTAATATAAGATTTAATTGATTAATTTTAATAAATTGAAGAGTATATAATATGAATTTATTATGAAAAGTTGAATTTAATCATAATTAGTTCATTTATTTAGTTTTTTTAATTTTCTTAAAAAATAAATTAACTCTTATAATTATGATTTGAAGAAATATTTTCTTCATAATATGACATAACAGGAGTGAGCATAAGATTGAAGAGATAATTTGAATAATGCTAAATTTATATATGAAATGCACCTTTCCAGAATAACTTGCAGGTTTATATATATGAGGATGTTTATATTTTTATCATATCGATATTTTTTAATCCAGAAAAGAACCATTTGTATATAATCTCCTCCCAGTAGCTTGGACAATTAATATATATAAAGGTTAAGTTTAGTCCATTAATTTTATAAAATATCTATTAAGTATTATTAGTCTTAAATAATAAATTTTTTTGTTTCAATTATTATTATTATTATTATTTTAAAAGGTTAAATTGAATATGTCCGCGTTTAAACATATTTTATCAGCCGTTAAAATTTTGAGGATGGGCATTTTTTTGTTAATAAAACTAACCATATCATATCATTAAGGTTTGATGACCGACTGAAAATATACTTTTTCCTTAATAAATTAACCGTCCTTCATTATTTACGATGTTTTGATTCTTCAATTTCAACCATCTAATGCTGAATAAATAGCTATCTCCGCATATCAGTCTATACTTTAATTATTATTATTAATGTCCTCTTGCCTAACACGGCAAGAAAAACGAGATTCATGCCCATTAGGCATATCTTTTATACTTGGCCCAAAAGAATAATCGTATTTCAAAGATTAGTTCGTCATCGCAAATGTAAACCAAATGGGTTAATTTTCGTGGAGATCATCGAACACATAATTACGACAAGAAACGGAACCCCCTTGAGGGAGTCTTAGCTTCTTATGTAATCACGTAGACTGACAAATTGGTCAGTCCATTTCAGTTTCCTATATATATATATACAATATTCTCCCTATTAATGTTCTCAGCATAAAAGTTAAATAATTTATATAAAAAATATGTATTAATTTCTCTAAAATATCATATTTAATCTTTAATAATTTATACTGAAATTACTCATAATAATGCATGCAAATAATAAAAAAATTAAAAAAATCTAAATTTAAAAAAATAGTCCATTGAGATGTTCCATTTAAAACTAAAGTAACTCTTACATGCCATTGGAGGGGGACTTAAAATTGTTAGTATTTTCAGCGAGATGACGTAGACTTAACAGTTAACTAAACCTTTCTGTTCAAACCCTTCCTCCTCTCTATGCATGTATATATATGGGCCTTTGTGTCCTTATAAATGTATAACCAGCAGGAAAACTCCTATATATCTCCAACACAACCATACAGAAGATAAAAGAGTTGGAATCAATGGAGAAAGCTGCTGCCACTCGACTCTTGATTTGCAGTTTATTCGCTGTACTTTGTTTGCTCTCTTGCCCAGCAACTTGTTCCGAAGTCGGTAAGAGCTCATCATCGCTTTTTTAATACTTATATCTGTTAATATATATCATTGATCGATTTGGGGTGTCTCTTACGTTGCACATTCTCTGCTGCGACTTAAATTTGGGGTGCTTCCCAAATGCTGTTTTTTTATTATTATTTTTTACATCTTTTCATCGTTACATTTTACATAAAATAAATGAAATTTTGATACCTTGTGTGCAAAAAATGGTGTAGATTTAATAATATAATTTTCTATGATTTAGAGTATTAAATATAAGATATTAAAATTTCACTCACTTTATATATAACTTAATGGTAAAAAAGAAACAAGGAAAAAGCATTCCTCAGATTTGAGGTGCAAATGAGAGTGCAGTTGTGGGTGCACAACTGAGAAGCCGATTGATCATTCCCTTCACATGAAATATATTATGCGTACGCTTCACTGTTTGTTAATTGAGATTAAATATAACTAAACCCTCGTTTCTCCGTTTAAATTCGATTATATTATTGATGGATTCACAGAGGATGAAAGTGAGTTTAGTTACGACGAAGATTCAGACACAGGACCATCTCGATGGGGAGATATCAAACCAGAATGGATACTGTGCAAAACTGGAAGAATGCAATCCCCCATTGATTTGATCAATAAAAGGGTTCAAGTTGTCTCACATTTAGGGCCCCTCCAGCAGAAGTATCACCCTTCCAATGCCACTCTTAAAAATAGAGGCCATGATATCAAGGTAATAATTAATTATCTCCAACTACTTAATCTGTCTCTTCATTTCTCCTTACGATTAACGAAATTCATAATAATTTAGTTATTTCTCAAAAACACCCGTTTCACATGGATCGATATAGTTTATTTTTTAATCATACGAGAGTCCATGTTAATTAAATTCAATCTTATTTCTTTGATCCTTTTGTTCATCTTCTTTTTAAAAGTTAAATTATTAAAATAATATTGTTTGGTTAACCCAATATATATATATAATAACATATTGTGGACCTAGAATTTGACAAAGAAAAGAAATTAAGACGATAAAATCCTTAATTTAATAATATTTTTATTATTTAATATAATAATTAGTTGATTGTGTGAATAGATTAAGAAAATAAAAAGAACAATTAATTTAATCTAAGAAGTAATAGAATAATTTAAGTAGATTAATAAATATATAATATGAATTCATCCTGATAAATTAGATTTAAGGATTTGATCATACTTGATTTATTTATTTAATTTTTTTAATTTATTTAAAATATTAACTTATTCTTATATTAAAGATGGATTAATATGTATGAAGATGACACTGTTTATATGGAAGTTGACAAATGTCATCCAACTATGCGATCATGTGATGATGCTTCTCTCTATGTATCTGATCTTTAAGGTTTGACCTTTTTTTTTTTGTTTGGTGAATGTAGTTGGAATGGGATGCAGGCGCAGGCTATTTTCAAATCAACAAAACTCGGTATTTTCTGATACAATGCCACTGGCATTCTTTCTCAGAACATACCATCGATGGCAAAAGGTACATAAATATTGACGATGATTGCATGTAGTCATCAAGTTCACTCTAAGAAAAACTTGCAGAGATAATAATATGACAGGAATTAAATTAAACGCTGAGATGCCGTATTAAATATTGCAGATTTGATCTAGAGTTACATATGGTGCACCAAACGGAAAAAGGAGAAATAGCCGTAATTGGGATACTGTACAAATTTGGTAAACCAGATCCTTTCTTGTCATCGGTAAGAAATATAATTAAGGATTATACTAAAATCGCAAGCTTTAATTTGATCTATTCATAATTCGTGTGACTAATTAATTAATATTTATCGTGGGAATTAATTCATATATATATATATATATATATAGTTGATGGATGAGTTGAGGGCCATATCTGATACTCCTGAAGCAGAAGAAAACGCGGGAATAGTTGATCCATGGCTGATTAAACCAAGTAGCAAGAGGTATTACAGATACATGGGTTCTCTCACCACACCTGATTGTGCTGAAAACGTTGTTTGGACCATCCTCTATGATGAGGTTTGTATTATGATCATAACATTATCTTTCTTTAATTCTATAGCATGTATGATGTGCTTTTTTTTTATTTATCACAAATTAAAAGAGGAAAAACTCATAATGCCTTTCATTTTTAGTTCTTGTAATTTGAATATCTACTTAACCTATATTAAGGATATCTGCTTAATGTTCTACTTATTGTTTTTGAGAAGAGGGCATGCAGAGATTTTAAAAAAAAACTTTGAGAGGTAAAATCTGGTCAAATGTTAACGCCTTTGACTGTACATTTTTTCAGGGTAAAGGTTTCTAATCTCTATTAATCTCTCTTTCTATTGCTTGAATTACTTTACTAAATTACTTTGCGGACTTAATTAATTACCCAGCACGTGAGAACTGTTTCAAAACGGCAAGTCGAGATGCTTCGAGATGCTGTTAATGACGTAAGTTACTTAATTAATACATGACTTTTAAATATCTCAAATAAAAATAAAACACTAAGCAACTATTTTATTTTGCAGGATGCGGAGAATAACGCTAGACCACTGCAGCCAATAAACAACCGCTTGGTGCAATTCTATCAACCGAAGGGTTCTAAAAATGACTGAACTTGGACGCACTAGCGTCCAATTCAAATATATCTTCTTCTACGTTTGCTTCTTGGCTATCACTCACACATATTTCATCAGTTTATTTTGGATTTCTCGTCCAATAATAATTTATTTATTTTCATATGCATGCCCTAGCTATACATCTCTGTGTTACCTTTTGTATCTTTCTATATTATATAATAAAGAGGTGTTTTAATTAAGTTACATAGACGTTCATCTTCTCTCAATCCCACGTTATTTCCTTCATTAATTCTAAGGAATTATCTGGTGACCCTAAAACTATTGGGTTAAACATGAATGAGAAGTTCTATAAAAAAGGAGATGGACTACGTGAGAATTATGTGAATGGATTGACCTATAAACTATAATATTTCAAGACATAATCTAATATCGTGTTAAATTATCTAATTAATTGATGTCTTGGTTTAGTGTACCTATGTATTTAATTAATAATTAAGCCGTTAAGCCAACGGGCTGCATCGGAGTTATTTGCTGGCCTATTTGCCATGTCACATTTGGAACATTTTTACGTAGGATTTATCTTTGGTTTGTGTGATGTGTTCCCAATAAAGACAGGCAACATACACACCCAACATGGTATAAATTAACTGCAAAGGAACCAGCTGTTTGGTTACAGGTTCTTGCTATGATGTGATAAGGACAACTTCTAATTAACTAATTGATGATTTTGATATGATGCCACCCTTCAATCATTAATGTAAACAGAATCTGCTTTCTATTATCCTCCAAATCACTACGAAACACATAGAGCTGAATCATTAATTTCTGCTCAACGACAGAAAGTTGATGTTTCATTGTTACTAAAGGTGGATCGGACGACACCAAAAACAACTCTAATGTGTAGTTTGACGTTGACGATTCAACAAATCCTCGTTCTCTTTGCCTTTGAGATGACTGGAATTACTTTAATTTGTAAAGTAACAATGATTCAACTCTTAAATTCTCTACTATGAATAGTTTTTAAGTATTACGCTCTCTTTAAAGTGAAGAGATTTTCATGATTTCATATCAAAGAAAAGGAAATTTCTCATAAATACAATAATATTTCATGACTTCATCCATGGTTGGTCTACGCAAGGGTTAATCAGCTACACAAGCCTTTGCTAAAACAGCCAAACAGAGCTTCTGCAAGATGATAATCCTTCAGATTAGGATCCATGAAACTCCTCAACCCTTCAAAGCAACCTCCATTGCCTTCTCCTCCCCAAAACCCAACAGAATTTCTCACTAATTTCCCTTCAATTAATATTCTCTCTTGCAGATATCAGTTCAAGTAACACAACACCAAAAGCAAAAATGTATACTTTCTCAGAAATTGGGCTGCTTGCAAGGTTCTCTGGGGCAGCAATATCTGCTAGTTTCCCTCTAAAGTCTTCTGTGATGAATATATTTCTACTGCTCACATTCAAATGAAAAGAAGGAAAAGCACAGCAGTGTAAACAGTGAAGAACTGTGGCTATATCAAAAGCTATCTGTGTCCTTTGTTTCCAACAGAGGAGGTTATTGGATCCATCAGATAAACAGGCCCTTAACCTCCCATTTTTAGGTCATTCAAAAACCAAATATGACCATGACCATGACAAGTCACTTTCATCATAACAAACAACATGTTCAAAATATTGCTGTTGTTGATCTTACAATGTAAATCAATTAGCCGACGCGTGTCTTCGAATCTCATCCTCTTGATCATCACCTCAAGATTAGTAATTAACCCCTTGTAGACTGAATCACTTTTCTGGGTTTCAGCCCTGAAATCTTTTGTGGCCATTTTGAGCTCTTCTATGCCGTAATTGACCAAACAGTTCTTTATTCGCGCGAGAAGATCCGGAGAAGGACATGAAGTTGTTGAAGAGCCTCTCATCGGTGACATGAAGACGGAGGTTCAAGGAGTAGTGAAGGGGTTCAACACTTTCTTTCTTCCATTTCCTCAAGGCCTTAACTGCCATGATTAACAGCAAGCATCCTATGACAGAACCGGCGATGTACAAACTGGTCAGATTTTTTACTCCTTTTGCCACTGGAAGTGTTGGAAGAAAACCAGAAGTTGGAGCTGGAGACCACTTTGGAATATCAGTGATCTTCATTGGATCATCTCTTGATGGGATCAAAACAGTTGTTTCTGCGAAAATAGTTGAAAATTGATGCAAGTCATTGGCTTCGAAGAGATCTTCTTCTGAGATTCCAAATTTCGCGCTTATGTCACTATCTGTATCTCCTAGCATTATGGGATATGTCAAAAGAAATGTGCCCTACCCCTAGCCCTGCCTTGTCGCATCTCCTTCGTCCAGCCGTCATGGAGTCCGTAGCTTTGCAGCATCTTTGATTTCAGTTTCGCTCTTGGCGCGCGTTCTTCCTCATCTATCGTGCTTTCTGTCGCGTCTTCTTTAGATTTGGTCTTGGGCGAAGAAGGATCGTAGCCGTCGACGGCATTTTCAAACTTGGTCTCCATTGATGGCATGGACGCGACGGGACAAATATTACAGGTTTTGATGGCTTAAATAATCTTCATATAAGTACCGATTCGTTTGGGAAGGGGGGTGAATGTGGTTACAATGGTGTTCTGGGCTGTCCTATGTAGGATTTTATTTTATCTATTCCTTGGTTATTATTGCATTTGGCAGCAAAATCATATACGACTATTTGTACATAGATCAGTTAATTTTGGAATATTGTCACTGATTTATGCAAATTGGTTTTACAGGAGGCTTGGTTGTGGGAGTAAGGCTTATTCAATTCGAAGCCCAATCTTGGAGAAGATTATTCAGCTGAAGCAAGAGAATGATAGTAAAAGTCTAAAAGACTTTGTGAAGTTACCATATTGTAGCACCTTGTACCAAATTGAAGTTAGGCATATTGAAACACATTAGTTACTGTATTGTATTTCCATTATGAAGTTTCTGACATTGTGTTTCCATGAGGCATAAGTGGGGCTATTCGTTGTCATATTGCTTTTGTTGGTTGTATTCATGCAATGACTCTTCGATGCTGTAAGAGTATGGTGTAATGCTCAATGAGGCAAAGACAAATATAATATGTTTCGTGAATCTGAATTTATGACAGAGCAAATACACAGACCTTATGACAGACAAGTATACAAATGCTGTCAAATATATAATCTGAACCTTTACATAGATTACATAATCTAACGGTCAAGCCTAAAACAACACCTAATACAAGAACAACTAAATATTTCATCTCCCTATCACAAAAACATTCTCTATACACTTGCAGAAACAACTTCAAATCTGCTTTTGCTTTAGAACCTACACTGGAGAGGTGTCTTCAAAGTAAATATTATGAAAAGCAAAATTGATCATCTTCAAAACCCATCCTGCACCAGCCTTGTTTTGGATAAGCAAATGAAAGTGAGAGGATAAGAGAATGTAATGTGTTCTATAAACAATTACGTTTCAACTTCAAACAGGAAGACCAAATTTCAGCACAGTGGCATTAACATATAGAGAGATGAACAAGACCTCGGAACATCATCGTGCAGATATAATCAAATAATACATTCGGGTCAGCACATGCCTTTCATGTTAAGACTAAATCAACCTACCTTAGGAACATTATCTACAGGACCAAATTATACTCTAAAGCTTTGTTTGGTTCAGCTGAGGGAAGGGGAGGTTAAATTAATTTAAGAAAGGATAGGAAAAAATAGGGGAGATTAATTAATGATATTTTTTATTTAGTTTAGAAGAGGAGGAGAGGGGAGTAGAGTTAATTAGAAGTTAACAAATATATCATTATCTCTTTATTTAAATTTATTTACTCTTTATTTATAATATTCTTATTAAAATTATTTTTTTTTAATTTATGAATCTTAAATTTTTTTTATCTCATTTGTATAAATAATAAAATTAAAAAATATAATAAAATCTTAACATGAATTCTTATTAATTTTATAATTATTATATATTTTAATATAATATATAAATAATTTATTATGTTTATTAAATTTTAGCAATTAAAAAAAATTAAATGTGAGAAAAATAAAAAAAATGCTTGAGGGTACAATTGGAATATTAAAAATTAATAAAGGGTAATTTGGTCATACTGGGGTAAAAAATTTCTCTCTCCTCCAAAAACCCCCACTTTTGGAGGGGAGATAAGAGAGGGGAGGGGAGCACTAAATGACAAAAAATCTCCTCTCTCCCCTTCTCAATTTTTCCCAACTAAACACACTTTCTACTCCCCCCAAAATCCCCAACCAAACAAAGCCTGGTTCAGCTGAAGGGAAGTTATGTTAGGTTAATTTAAGGTTTTGTTTGGTTGGGTGTTTTGGAGGGGAGAGAAACTTTTACCCATTTTTTTACTAGATTACCCTCAAATATTTTTTAATATTCCAATTATACCCTTAAACATTTTTATTTTATTTTTCTCACATATAATTTTTTCTTTAATTACATAATAATTATAATAAATTATAATAAAATTTAATAAACATAATAAATTATATTAAAATATATAATAATTATAAAATTAATAAGAAATAATGTTAAAATTTTATCATATTTTTTAATTTTTTTAATTTTATTATATATATACATGAGATAATAAATTTTAAGATTCATAAATTAAAAAATAATAATTTTGATATGAATATTATAAATAAATAATAAATAAATTTAAATAAAGAGATAAGTGTATATTTTTTAACTTTTAATTAACTCATATCCCCTCCTAAACCAAACAAAAAATATCATTCATTAACCTCCCCTACCTTTTCCTCCCCTCCCTTAAATTAACCTAACTTACCCTTCCCTAAGGTGAACCAAACAGAGTCTAAGGGAGGGTAGGGAAAGGTAGGGGAGGTTAATTAATGATGTTTTTTGTTTGGTTCAGGAGGGAAGGGGAGTGGAGTTAATTAGAAATTGATAAATATACCCTTATCTTTTTATTTAAATTTATTTACTCTTTATTTATAATATTCATATTAAAATTATTTTTTTAATTTATGAATTTTAAATTTTTTTATCTTATTTATATAAATAATAAAATTAAAAAAATTTAAAAATATGATAAAATTTTAGCATTATTTTTTATTAATTTTATAATTATTATATATTTTAATATAATATATAAATAATTTATTAAGTTTTAACAATTAAAAAAATTAAGTATGAAAAAAAACTTGATAATATAATTAAAATATTAAAATTAATAAAGAATAATTTAATTATAATAGAATTAAAATCACTTTTAGAATGGAGGAAAAGGGACTACTAGAGGATAAAAAATCTCCAAGCACACTTTCTTCTTTTTTACTGTTCTCTCCGCTCTAAAACCATCCAAACCACATAAAGTGCGTGTTTGGAAGGCATCCAAACCTTGGTTTAAAACCAAGGTTTGGCTCAAAACTTAGGTTTGGAGAAATTTTAAAACAAACAGTCATATTTGTTCAAACGGGCTTTTGGACTAAACTATGGTTTAAAACTAAGGTTTCAGATAAGCTGGTCAGAGTAGCTTCTGAAACAGTAAACCACGTTTGAACTAACCAATTACTATATTACCCCTACTTTTTCTTACACCTTCTCTCCTACTTTTTCTTACACCCTTTCTCCTCTCTCCTACTTTTTTCCTATTTTCTTTCTTACACCCTCTCTCCTCTCTCCTCTTATCTCTTATCTCTCTTCATTTAATACTCATACCCTTTTTTGTAATTTACCACTCACAAAACCCCTTCTACAAATAACTATCCAAACACTCATTTATTCAAAACCACTTTTTTTTCATAATCTCTTTTTCAAAAGCCCTTTTCTATAAGCTATTCAAAAGCCCTTTTTTTTCATAAGCCCGTTTTTAAAATCCTATCGCCCAAAGCCTGACTATAGAAAATTGCATTCAAAGATCAAGTTCTACAAGAGTTTGCAGAAAGTTGCAGCAATTACTGATTACGACAAATAAAATCAAATCCAATTACACATTTCTTCCTTGAGCGCTTTTCAAAGAAAAATGTCTTCCTTTCTTCTTTTTCTCCTTTAAATTTCACATAATCCAGATGGGAACAAGAGAAGAACGCGCCGCAAGCGATGTCGGAGGAAGAACGAACGCCGCGAGCGAAATTGAAATCAAAGATGCTGCAAAGCTACGGACTCCATGCCGGCGAAGGAGATGCGGCAAGACTGGCTAGGTGTAGGGCACACTTCTTCGGCAGCTTCCATTCCTTAGTCGAAGCTTGGTCTGATAAGTGTTTTTTTACAGGCTTTATTTTTTTTTTTTAAAAAAATTGAATGGCTTGGAAACAGAGGAGTCCTCAGCCACAACCATTAAAAAGATGCTGAGTTGTTGGCTTGTGAATGGTTAGACCACAAATGATGTGGCACGCCAAGTTCCCACAAGAATCTCTTCCGACACCCATAGTTCCCGAAGCTGCATACTGATATACTGAATTCCCTCACGCGCCACGTGTGGTGCGCATACTGATATACTAATCGTATTTGCCTCGGTTTCTGGGAATACTGGCTCCCAGTTTTTGCCGCCAAGACATCCCAATTTCTTCGTTTACATTCGGGGAACAAGCAAACAATTGTCTATTGCCCGGATTTTGCATGAGGGTCAGTACTCTATCACTACGATATGTTTCATGAATCTCAATTCTCGATCAATTAGGGTTGGGTTTCACATAGTAAGTGGAACTTGGGGAAGCGCAAGTGTTTGTGTTCGTTTCTAGTTCATTGTCAAGATTTCCCTTGAGAGAGAATGCGGAAGTTCTCTTGAATTTGGCTTCTGTGACTTACACCGGGATCGTAATCACGTTGTACTTGTGCCATCTTCATATCAGCTGACATCTTCATTTTTGTGAAATGTTCCTGGAGTGGAAGTTCCAACCTTTCCCTGAAGACTCTTGCTCAACGTGGAAGTTTTTTTTTTTTTTTGAGTTAACTTATTTTCTATTGGGGTTAGCTGTAAATGATCTGGTAATCGAGTCATGAAGCACTCTTGATTTGTGTAGAATACTTGATGGATTTACCATGGGATGGTGACAAATCTTTAAACTTTGATCTTATATTGGATTACAGGAAACATCGTCTGCCTCTTGGGTATGCCATGGATTTCTGGATCAAGGACTGTAATTAGTTTGCTCATGGAGATGGACGGATTAGTGTAAGTGGTATGCATCAATTGCATGTTTATTTTAGAAAAACGTGTTCTGTTAAATTACCAGAACAGATCTAGAGGGAAATTTTTATTTTTCTTGGAGGATATTAGTTTAAATCCGAGCATCTCACTCCTCACCTCCTTGTGCGCGGTACCAATATTTAGATCAAGATGACAATAAAACTTTTGCGTACCAATATGGTAGTGCCTCGGTAAATCTTGTCGAGTGAGTGGTTTTCAATTGTTTATATAGTTTTATTGCCCATCTTTAATTGTACCATTCTGTATACTTAATGAAGTTTCTAAGTATGTTATTGACATTTGTTCATTGATTTTCTTATGTTCATCTAAAATATTCATCTGCTAGTCTCACAATGGACAGTCGAATATATGGCAAATTCTACAAGTTCTGGTCGTAAGGGTAAGGCCGATGAAAATAACAATAGGTGTGACGGTCAGATAGGCCCAATCAATTCAGGCTCTTCTATAAAAGATGCAACCGGTCCCAGAAGGTCTATAAGAGAAACCTCATCAAAGAAGATGACTCCTAGTCCCTCAAGTATTCGAAAGTCTGAACGACTTGGAAAGTGTACATCACTAAGTCCTCCTGTCAGAAGGAAATCCGAAAGGGTTGAGAAACAGAAGATGCCAAGTCCTTTGAGGAGATCTAAAAGAACTAATAATCACTCTGATATAGCTTCTTCAGGTTCTAAGAGCTTTGACTCATTAGCTTTAAAGCAGAAAAAGAGAAAAAAACACAAGAGTGTAAAAAAATTAACATTTGAAGCTGAAAAAGCTGAAAATGAAGAACGTGATGAGGGAACTTCTCCGGTGAAGAGGAAGAGAATGGATGCTCGTGCTTACCGGGCTATGATGAAGAAAAAACCAAAGATAGGTAGAGAGACTATTGAACAGTGTTAATATTTTACCCATTTCTTTCTATGAAAGAGATTATTCTTCTTCTTTCAACTTTGTTCTTTACTCACCAATATTTATTGCCTATTCATGCAAATGTTCAGAAAAGGTATGGTATGAAAAGCACTGTATATTCACTTTATAAAAAGAAAGTATTTGAAGGTGCTAATAATTATGCGGCTTACCTTGCATAAAGATACCTTGGTGGCTTGCTTTTTGTTTTCTTGTGGAAATGTAAATACTCAGAAATGTTGCTTACTAACATATCCTGATGATTGTGATTTTAATTGCTTGATTTACAGATTGTCCTGAGGAGACAAATGGTAAAGAGAATTTAATTCAAGAAGGTGGCAACAATGTTGAGGACAAGATTGATGAGCACTTCAAAGGGAGTAATTTAGATTCTGAAGAAGTTTCCAACAACGGAATGCTACCATCTGATGATGCCAAGGAGTTAGTAAACCTTTCTGATGTTGAGGTTAGTTGGATTTTTGTTTTCCTCATCATATGTGTATATAGTTATTTTGTCTAAAGATTTTTTTCTCTTTACTTGTTTGGTTGGCATTTTCTATTGGAGCTTTTAGATCTGAGATCATAACGTATTTGGTTTATTAGGATTGTAAATAAGCTGTAAGTTAAAGCTTATAGGGAAAAGCGTCACTGTGCATTTCAAGCTTAACTTAAATTGACACTGAGTTTGCCTGTGGATTATAAAGGTGAATGAAATAAAAAACACTGTTTCAAGATATTGAACTGGTTAACAATTGAAATAGGATTAAGAAATATTCCAGCAAAGAAACTGAACAAATAGGGAATTGAAATCTAGAAATTTGAGAGTGCTGATAGGAGGAAAAGTGAACTTTTGTAGCAATCATGCTTTGATTCCCTAACAAGTAACCAACTACTCCCTCTGGTCCTTTTTATAAGAGGTCTTCTAGAAAGAATTCTTGGTCCTTTATATAAGATGTTTTGATAGTTTCAATGAGCATTTAAAGTTAGTGAGAGGGTAGAAATTAATATGATGTTGGAGTTTAATGTAGTTAATAAAGGTAACATTGGAAATCACTCAAATTTTATGACAAATTTAATGCTTTTAATTGTTTCTATTGGTATATATAAATTGGTTAGAAACCTCTTATAAAAGGGACCAGAGGGAGTACTTGTTTGGTCTCTAGTTAGAAACAAGATTTTGCAGCTTTCAAAACAAAGATATTCTCACATTATTTTGGTCAAAACCAACAGGTTTCCAAACACACACTAAATAACCATTTTCTCACAAGTTTAAGTAGTATAATATCTTAAAACATACGTGTCGGCTCTTATCTAAGAAGATTGATGTTAGAGTATGTATATGGTGGGTGCACTAATATTGGGTTTGAGAAGAGATCCTATATGGGGAGGAATAAGGATGAAAGAAATATTGAGCCAGGGAAGAATGAGATGGCAGCTGAGGGGACACAAATTTGGATATTGGTTTTACTAGTAACTAACATGATGGCTAGTGGGTTGGGGTGGGGGGTGAGTGAGATGTGGCTAGGCCTATGATATGCCGAGGGGCCAAGAATGGAAAAGAAGAGAAAATAATGGAAAGAAATAGCAATGATAAGCAAGAAGGGAGAGAGAACGGAGGGAAATTCGGAAAAGAATAGGACAGTAAGCAATGCAATCTTCTTGTGTCTTATTTCATATCTTTTACTGTGCTAACTACTTCTATTTATATGCCCTGCTACTCCTCAAGACTAATAATATTCTGGTAGTAACTAACTAACAATAACAGAATAACTAACTAACAATAACAGAAACTATATATTTATTATAACAGCCTAAGGGGACAATATAATTGTTTCGAGGGCAGGATGAATTTTGGTTTGTTTTGGGAGAGACCCAACCCAACCTCTCAAAAGCCTGAGGAGCAATTCTTTCTTGTATCTCTATCATTTTTGTTTTCTCCACGCCTCTATCATTACCCTTATTGCTTGTTTGGTTTGTGGGATATTTTTATGGGAATGGGAATGAGAATAGGAAGGAGGTTTGATGGAATAAGATAAATTTTTTTGATATGTCATGGAAAGGAATGAATTATTGGTGTTTAGCTGGACAATAACGCCCCTAATATAAAACATATTAAAAAATGTTATAAATTTTAACTCCTAAAATTATTTTTTACATCTATTCAATAAAAAATATAATTTGTTAATAATCTCAAGATATTTTTAATTCCCTTATTTTTTTCTTTAGTTTTTGAACAATTTTATGATGCTGTAAATTGATATTCTATTCATAGGATGACAACAACATTTAAAGATACAAACCTTAGACAAGGAAACTAGAATCTGGTAAAGATTACAGGGATTAGAAGTCCGCAGAACAAGTCAGACTAAATCCTCCTAAGATCAGCAAAAATAACATCGTATAGAGAGATGTATTGATCTTGCAAGTTCTTCCTCAAGGCCAACCACATGCGCACGAACCAATTCATCTTCAGGTAGTGGATGATGGAAAGAGAGAGAAGAGAGATAATAAGAGCAAAGAGCAATCTGAATAGTGCAGATCTTATTGGAAATCAAAATAAAAAGTTAGGCACACTATTATCTCTTATTTATAGGCATTATTCTCATCTGAATAAATATCCTAATCTATCCAAATCATTCTCTTGATATCCTAATCTATCCAAATTCTATTAATATAATTATAATATGATTAAATATCAAATCCTATTTAAATCAAAATAAATCCTAATAATTAAGGAATCTAATTAAATCTCATTTAAATCCATAATTATATAACAATTGTGCTTCGTAACTTGTGCTGGCATTTGAGATCTTCTCTTTCTGCATCTACAATTTTTTAATCTATGTGTCTGTTATTAATCTTCTTTCACATTGTTATTTGCATTAGGATAGAGGTGAAACTGAAGCCACGGTCGCCGCAGAAATTTCTGAGAAAGGTGTTGACTGTGCACCTTCAAATGATGTCTCTACAGAGGTCCCAGCGGATGATGGAAAAATATGTCTCATTTGCAAACGCGGTGGGCAGCTCTTGTGAGTAACCTTTTTAAATTTGTTTATCTGTTTTTATGAGTGCCAGGTACCATAAGTTCATAACTGTTGTGATTTGCATAATAGAGTGACTTTATTTACTTTGGCAGTCATTTTTGACTTGTAATTGGCTCTTAGATGTCTAATGTCTATTGATTTTACGCTTGGATGCACAATATGCTTGGTCAATGGCTTATATGCATTTTACATTTGGTATTAATTGTTGGATCACGTATGCAAAGCTTAGTTAAGTGTGGATCCAAAAGAAGAGCTTCTAAATGATCGAGTGAATTAGGTAAACTGTAATGTAATATGATTGTGCTGAAATACCTATTTAACAGTTTACACCCAAACAATTAGATGCTAATGGGTTAGTGTCTGCCAAATCTTTTAATCAAACATTCTATTTTTATTACCTTATGTATTCTACCTAACTACGGTGGCATTGATGCGGTGAGTCAATGTAATAATTTTATGGTGTGCTGTGAGCATTTGCATAATGATGTCTTGTTCACATTCTTTCATAAATTGCTGCATTTATCCATGATTATACATTTCTCATTCTTTATTACTTTGACAAGTGAACGACACTCCATCAAAGCCTATATCTTCATAATATGTCAACTTAATTTCACAGATTCTGCGATGGAAAAGAATGTGGTGGATGCTACCATTTTTCTTGTCTTGAACCTCCCATGGTGGATGCTCCCCTTGGAGTTTGGCACTGTCACCTCTGCTTGAAGAAGAAGATAGAGTTAGGTGTATATTCTGTATCTGAGGGAGTAGAATCAATTTGGGATGCCAGAGAAGTCAAGGTGTCTCATGCTGATGGTAGTGTATAATGACAAAATCTCATTTGTTTGAACTATTATCAATTCCTTTTGAATTTCCCACATTTTCTTATTATATTAGAGCTTTTCTGTTTGTTGCCATAGCATGCTGATGGTTTGTGCTGCATGTGGTGTCTAACATTAATTGTCTGTTGTGTGGTTTTTGTTCCAGGATGGACAACTGAGAAACGTTTTCTTGTGAAGTATAAAGGCCTTGCGCATGTTCACAACCGTTGGGTCCCAGAAAGTCAGTTACTTCTAGAAGCTCCTCCATCACTGCTTGAGAAATTTAATCAGAAAGATCAGGTCTTAAATTTCTTAGCTCTTATTTTGCAGTTCATGTTAGGTAAACCAGTAAAATAAGGTTTATGGTTTTTATGTTTGAATTTGTGTATATTGCTGAGAGTTTCATTACTTCAGGCCTTAAAGTGGAAGCAAGAATGGAGGTTACCTCATTGCTTGCTTCAGAAGAGAGCATTAATCTTTGCCCAGCAGGATGGTGATCCCTGGAATGGCCAAGCTGTTGGTAATTCTGTCTGTCACTATGAATGGCTTGTTAAATGGCAGGGTCTTGGTTATGAACATGCATCATGGGAGCTGGGAAATGCTTCGTTTCTTCGTTCGCTTGAAGGTCAGAGGCTAATTAAAGACTATGAAGATTGTCATCAGAGGTTGAAGAGAGTTCCTTTATCATCCAAAGTAGATAAGGTGGTTTTGATCATGAGAAGTTAGACATTTCTTTTGCTTATATAATGGGGAAGATATTGGGGTAGGTTTTTGAAAACTAATTAAATTGGTAAGTATGGGCGGTGATTTAAGCATGAGAGCCCGTAAGATCAGGTCCATTTCCAAATTTGGTAGATCTTTTTATTTAAAAAATTATATAATATTTTTTTATGATTTTATTTGGGAAAATTTCATAAAAGTCCCTGGCAAGGAAATTACTAATTGGTGTCCTGAAATTGAGTTATTGCCAATAGGTCCCCTTGGAGAACTTGTGCAAAAAACACTGGATAAATTGTAAATTTCTCAATTTAACCTGTAAATATTGGAGGAGTACAAAATAAAGGGCCGAAGGCCGTAAGCAGTGGCTTGATGGCTATTATGGTCTTATGCTGAAAAGTACCTCTTATCCGCCCTAAATGCAAGGATTGCAATGCAAGCAACCTAAAGTTTCAGTGAAATCCTTGTTGGTGCTGTTAAGTTCCTCCTGGCATTTGTATATCAATAACTAGTTAACAGTTTTGAGGATGGAACCTCCATTTTTTTTTTGGGGGGGGGGGGTGTGTGGTGGTAAAGGTTTAATTGTTAGGAGAGTTTGATTGCTGGAAGAGGTTATCAGACACTCGACTGATACAGGGTTCAGGTTTTTGATGGTTCAGGAAATAAGCCTGTCCTTGAGAATGAAGAGGTACTGAGAAAACGTGCAAAGGTATTTGATGCTGATCAGCCTTGTTCTAAGCGTGAAGGTGAAAAATTATCTGCTGGAAACAACGAAGGTTCGTGATTACTGCTGTTAATAAGTTCACTTTCTTTTCAACTTTGTAGTTCAATTGAGTTGACAGATTGTTAGAATTCTTGCATCCTTTGTGGTTTCTCATAGTAATTTCTGAAACATCACATAATTTTGCATGAAATTCTGGAGAATCAATGGGTAAATTTTTCTCAATTCATTTCTTATTCAACTGCTTTCTTTAGTGATCCACTGCATGTGAATCAGTGTTGCACTTTTTGAATTTGAATTTCAGAAAGACCTCAAGGCAATGATGTTGAATTCTTGAAAGCAAGGAAATCGCGTGATGAGCAAAGGAGCTCACATCTCTCTCTGAAGTCAGAAATAGCTAAGCTTTGTGAAATCCTTCATGTCCCAGTATGATGCCTGTTTCTTCTGTTTCTTTTGAGTTTGTACCTCCCATGTTTTCTTATCACCAGAAGTGCAATCTATTTGCCAAGATTATTTTGGTACTGATGAAATGTGCTTTTTATGGGATCAGAATATGATGGTCATTTTTGTTGTTTGTTAGTATAGATCATTTTGCTACAAAAAAAAGTGTTACTTAAAGGCTATTTATTTTTTAGCCATTTGGCTTGAGACAGTTTCAACACCACAAAAGTGGTAACAATTAGGCAGTTCAACAATATAATATATGGTTATAAGGCCTTCAGAGGACTTAATTTTCTTTGTTGCTGTGGAGCTTTAACCTTCCTATTATTAATATAACATTTCAGATTTTATAGTTAAAAGCTTGTGATTTTAGGCGAGAGATGGATTAAGTTGAGCTTTGTTATTTCAGTTTCTGATCATGGTGGTTTGGGTTTCTTTGTTATAATGGCAACTAATGAGTTATAGGGAAATATCAAATCTATAATATTAGCAGAAAGCAGATTGATTAGAAGATAGAACTGCTACTGGGAAGAATTGAATGGTCAGCAATGGCTGGCATGGACAATGATATTAAGAATTAACACCATTCGGAAAATTGATGGATTTAATTGTTCGTCCTTGATGAATGCTAGACATTAGAGCATCTGGCGAATGATTTTTAATTTTTCCCCTATTCTTTTGTCTTGTTCTGTCTTGTAAAGGGAGTATATAGATATGGAATTCTGAAGTGAGTAAATTGATGTTAGATGAACGTAGGCTTGACCTTGTTGCTATTAAACTAAGATTCAAGATCATGAAACCTAAGGTATGTTAGAACTAATGCAGGGTGCGGACCTTTCATGCTGCAGCCAAATATTTAATTCAACCTGGGGTTTCCGATAGGGATCGTATCTGAAGATTTTGTACATTGAATGTGTATTAAGTCTTTTACCAGTCTAAATCTGTTGGTATATTAACACAAATTTCCATGATGCAGGATAATGTCAAGAGGATGGCTGATGAATTTCTTGAGTATGTCATGAACAACCATCGTGTGGATAGTAGTACTCTTCCAAAGTCAATATTGGAGGCTTTTCAAATTTCTCTGGTCAGAATATACTCTTCCATTTTCTTTCATTTAATCCTTTCATTTAAACAACCACCATGTGAATAGTACCCTTCCAAAATCAATACTTGAGGCTTTTCATGTTTTGTAGTATACAAAATTGTTACTTAGCTCTTGTTTACCTGTAATGCTCACATGATCTGACGAGTCTTTTTCATCTACATTGCAAATATCAGTGTTGGATTGCAGCTTCTTTGGTAAAGCACAAGATTGACCATGAAGCTTCCCTTATACTTGCAAAACAGCATTTAAAATTTGATTGTTGGAAGGATGTGGCAAACGTAATTTATTCAATGTTGTGGTGTTTGAAGAACATATTTTTGCATCGAACAGGAAATTACAATGTCACTGACTCTCCAAAAGCTTCTCCATCTGAATTATCTGGTAAGAATTATTCTTGTACGGGCTTAGGACTGGAGGTTGAATTAGCTAAGAAAGATGTCTTCGAAAGCATTAAAGAAATTCGAAAGAAGTGCCAAAAGACGCTGAGGAAGTTACTTCTTAAGCATCAAGAAGAAAAGAACAAGCTGGATGCAACATACGAGGAAAAAAAGGCCCATCTTGAGAGAGAATACAAAATAGAATCAGCCGTTATTCGGTACTGTGCTCCCAATGATGTGATGAGATCAGAAAAGCTTAAGGATTTAGATATCGAATATACAGGAAGAATTGAAGATTTGAAGCATCAGCATGAAATGCATCTCAAAGATCTTGAGAATGTCCAATCGATGGCAAGGAAAATGTTACAAAATAAGGAGGCCAGTTGGGTGGAAGATGTGAAGTCTTGGGCACAAGATCAATTGCTAACCACACTTCCTTCGAAAGAACATGGGAATGGGATAGAATACTTGAAGACTAGTGAGCAAGCTGAGCCTGATAATGATCCAAAGAATAGAGGCCTTGTGTCCAATCTTGTTACTGAAGATACAAATTTTGATAGAATAGTTGAAGCCATGACTGGGACTGGGGTTGGATCATCTAGAACTCCAGAAATCATCTCCCCCGTGGTTGTACAATGCAGTAATCCTGTTAAAGGGCAAACTCCTCCAGTTGAGATTGCCAGTGCTTTTGAGGGCCATGATGGAGCTCAAAATGTATGTAATAGTCAAGGGAAAATGATCTCTGTGCATTCCCATTCCCAAGAACATAATGTCAACGGAGCCATATGCATGATTAACGAAGGGGAAGGGCATGATATTTTTAATGATGGTTGTAGGGAGAAAACTGTGTCTGATGGTTTACAGAAGGATATAACTGTGGATCCTCCTTCATCCAGGGAACTAATTTCTGATGGAAGTCCATTGAATGTTTCAGATAGAGAGTTGTCATCAAGACACTGTGAAAGTCCACTTTTGCCAGATCAGCAAACTTCTGATGGAGTCTCATTACACATGCACGATGGGCAGGTTTCAATTGAAGTGCCTGAACCTAGTCGGGGAATAGTTGAATGCCATAATGGCAGAGAGCACCAAACAGATGTGGTATTGTTGGATCAAACTGCCACATCAGAGGAGCAGAAACAAATGTCGAGAACCATGAACAATAACACTTTGTCCCAGGTGACATTATTATTAAGCTTTTCTTCAATGTACCCTTTACTTGTACTGTGAACTTAGATCTCTGTAAATGGGGTGCAGATGGCAATAGCACTATGTTGTCAATCTTCGCATGCTTAAATAAACTAGAATGGCATTTTCAACAAATGAGCTTAGCATTTGAAAGAAATAATTGTTAAATGTATAATACTGTGTGAGTTGCATCAAATCGTGGACAGCATGAAAGATATTCTGGATTCTGCGCTTGTATAAAGATTTTCTTTCTTGGGAATTCTTTTGAATCTTGGTGTGTACAAGTCATTGGTTACTTTTTAGTAAAGTTTCTAGTATTTTTTTTATTGTCTTTTTAGGCTGAAGTTGGGTTATTACTTTGTTAGGACGAGTTTAATGTGCTAGCACTTGCTGATTTATCTTCCTAGATGAATGGCTTATGAAATTTACAACTATAATATTTTGGTTATCTTTTAGAATTATAGATACATCTTACATGACCTTTGCTTTTATTTATTGCTTGCCAGGCACTACAAGATTCACATGCCTCTTTATTAACATCCCCCAGAATGGTTGATGAAGATCCCACAGTGGGAGAAATACAGAACTCTTCCAGACCAGTTGAACAGGCTTCTCATCCAGTTGATGCTATTCCACCTGTTCAATCTAATCCCGAGTCAGTCATGGAGCCTCAAGAGCAGATGCAGCAATTACCATTTGTAGAGTCCCTTGCTTCCAACCAGGATACAGCTGGAGCAATGCAGATCTCAACTCAGCAAGTTGAGGCAGCGTCTACTCCTTTTGAGGCTTTACCAGATGGTGAATTCAATCATGACCCAGTCAGGGAGCCTCTAGAGCAACCACAACAATTACCTTCTACAGAGCCCCTTGCTTCTAACCTGGACACTTCTGGAGAGTTGCTTGACACTTCCCAGCAAGTTGAGCCAGTATGTCGTCAAGTTGATGTGGCACAAACTAATGGATTGAATCCCGAGTCACTGGTCGGGGAGATTCTCCAGCAGATGCAGCAACTTCCATCTGCAGAGTCCCCTAATTCCACCCATGATCGATCTATGGCACCTGAGATTGAACTTCGGTCAAATAATGAAGATTTTCCGTCTGGCCATGTTCCCCCTGCATCAATGGAGGTTACAAATCAGGCCGTTGTTCATCCTTCCTCAAATTTTGAACCTCATTCACATTCACCTGTTAGTGGATTCAGAACGCAATCATTAGACACGATAAATGTGTTCACTCCTTCAGAGATCAATAATCAGCTTAGACAAACTGCAACCCAATCAATGAACAGGATGCATTCACCTTTCGTCTCCGATCCGTTAAAGAATGAATTGGACAGATTACATAAAGAATCAGAGCAAACCATGAAATACCATGAAGATATGGTTAGTTTCTGTTGTTGCGCCTAAATTATTTTGCTTTGGCTATGCATGATCTATGTTATGTTATTTTATCTTTATCTCTTCACTTCTTTTATTATAACTATTTCTGTTATTTGAGCAGAAATTGCAGTTGAAATCTGATTGCGAGAGAGAACTTGAGGAAATTCGCAGAAAGTATGATATCAAGTTACAGGAGAGTGAGCTTGAGTTTCAACAGAAAAAGAAGAACCTGGATACAAGTCTTAACTTAGTTCTGATGAATAAGATGTGGGCAGAGGCTTTTAGGTCTAAATGCATGGATCTTAGAGCATCTGGGGCATCAGGAATGCAGCAAGGTATATTACTTTATTAGGAAATGTTGAGACTTCTTAATTTGCTTTATATCTGGTGCGTGAGGGCATGTGCACCATGGCCTGGGAGGGAGGAGGGAAAGAGGCGATAACAAGCCAAGAGAACTTATCTATTGTTGCTGACTTTAATCACCAAAAGCTTTATGAAGAACCTGATGGATTAACAAAATCATTGACAAAATGATAATTTAGATGGACAAAACGATTATGATATTCAAAATAAAAATCAATTAATTAAATCATTTTTAATTTCTAGGTTTATTCTTAATACCTAATTTTCGCTTCCATTTCTCCATTAATGTGTATGCTTTTGAACCATATTCATAGTATCCACTCATTGTATGAGTATACAGAACAAGAATATGCACACATATACATAGATGCTTGTAGTACTGATTTTCCTAAGGTTTTTGTAACCATTATTTTATCATCAGATCCAGGTTTCGCACCACAATTGACTTGGTTTTCAAGACAGCAAAGTGATATGAGGCCTTCCCTTGTTGCAAGTCCACCTCTTGGGGCTCCTGCATCTACCCCGCAACATTTTGCCACTGCTGCTACCTCTCAGACCATGGCGCCACCTCATGTATCCAGTATGCCGATTTTGATGTCTTCACCCATGGTGCCACCTATATCCTCTACAGCTATCTCACAGGCCACAGCACCGCCTCTACTGGCTTCTTACACTGCACCTCCAAGGCCACCTCATATCAACTCCATTTCTCCATTGGCAAATCATCAAGTTGGTAGTGGGTTCCGTAGCACTCCACCCCATCTCCAGCCTTATAGACCCTCAACATCTTTGCCTGATTGGAGTCAACAAGCTCCTAATAACATTCCTATAATGCCCTCATTACCTAACCATCCTCGACCAACACTTCCGACCAATATATCTGATCCTCATAATAGAGTTCACCGGCCTGAAATTCCTGTAGTGTTATCCAATCCTAGCTTATCAGCCAGGGAGCCAGCTATGGATGGTAATTCTCAACTGGGTATGAATCTGGCAAATACTCTGTTAAATTCCTCGAATGCGACATCATTGCAGCAATCTGAGCTTGGCACCGCTAGAAGAGTGCAGGATGACTCTCTTCGTCCAGCCATGTCGCCTCACATAGTCTGTTTGTCAGATGATGACTAATCAATCTCGCCTCACGTAGTCTGTTTGTCAGATGATGACTAATCAATCTCGCCTCACATAGTCTGTTTGTCAGATGATGACTAATCAATCAGAGTTCGGTTTTCGGCAATTTGGTCCGGGCACGATATATAGCTGGCTGCAAGTTTAGCTTAAGTTTCTTGTGTATCAGTGGCCTCTGATTGAGGGTGGCTATTGATGTGCTGTTAAGCCGTTATATTAAGCTTTGGACATTTGTTAAACGCGTTATTGTAACTGACTTTTTGATATTAAAATGTCCTCTCTTTTTTTTACCCACCTAGTTTATAGAAATTTTATTTCGACTATATCTGGATCTAATCTGTATCGTGTATTTGGCTATAGTAGGTGAGTCTTTCAATAGAAATTTTTTATATATATTAAGGCTCAAAATTGAGATATTATTTAAATAATATTAAGTTGTTTATCATTTAGAATAACTGGTATATTACAATGTACATATATGTAATTAATAGCCTCTGGTTGAAGACAAAAGTAGTTGGTCTTAGATTTGGTTCTTTGGGCTGCGTTGGAGGTCTTAGATTTGGTTCTTTGGGCTGCGTTGGAGCATGATCTGGACTCTGGAGCAAAGTTGAAAAAGCTAGATCTTAGGGCCCGTTTAGGATCTTGTAAAAATCTATCCTTGTAAAATTAAAAAAATAATAATAATAATAATAATAAAATAACCAACATTTCATTCGACAAAAATACTAAAATGTCCTTGTAAAAAAGTAAAATTAAAGAAAAATTCGTATTTGCTTTTTTCTTATGCCGAATTATTTGCTATCTGCATTCATCTTCGCAAACACCCATATCTCCGACCACCCAAACCCGTACCTCCATAGGGAAGAAAAGTTGGGAGGAATGAGAAGAAAAATTGGGAGGAAAGAAAATAAAACGAGAGAAGAGAAAAATAGAAGAAGAAAAATATGCTGTCACCCATTTTATTTAGATAGATGGGAGAAAATAGGGAGAAAAAAATAATGGAATGATTAAAATATCTTTATATTTATATAAAAATATAATATATTTAAAATTAAATTAAATATCACAATGGAAAAATCATATTAATATTATCATCATCAAGCAATTTAAAATTAAATTATTTGATAAAAATATACATCAATGTTATTTTACTTTAAAACCAAATAATTTTTTGCCACAAACTATAATTTATCAAGAAAAAAATAAAAAAAGTGGATAATTTTTTTAAATTAAATATAATAAAAAGAACTAAATAAATTATATTATTATCTAATATTATTAATAAATATTAAAATAAAATATAAAAATAAATTAGTTAAAGTGAGTGCAAAGATATGATGAGAAAAGAGCTTCCTCCTCATTTTCTCCCATATGTGGAGAGTAGAGTTCATTTTCTTTTTAACTTTCTTTTCCTCCCATTTTTTTTCTTTTATCTAAACAAAGAAAATTTATCCCTTTCATTATTTTCTCTCTTTAGTGTTTTTTTTTTTTCCTTGGTTCGTTTTCTCCCAAACCAAGGGTTAAAGCTATTGAAGAGTAAGGCTGGAAAATCTAGAACTCAATCTGCAGGTTTTAGCAATCACACAAGTGATGGTGGGGCTCCATGGAATGCATTCAAACACACAGAATCCATACCATATCGCAGACCAGTTTCACAAAACTCATGAAGAACCACTTTCTCCTTCTACTCCATGGGCCATTCACCCACAGAATTAAAACTCAACAATATAATCAAAGTAATCAAGGAGCCAGATGCTGTCGAGATCTCCTCTTCAGCTTGGAGAAAATGCGAGATGCTGTAGAGACCTCCAACGTCGATGACCACGACGGCGGCGACACTTGGTCACCTTATCGGTCTCCGGTGGGCTCCTTGCCAATCTCTTCTCTTCTACAGCTCCGATTGTGTCACAGTAGAGGGGCAAAAGGACGAAGGGAGGCAAGAACCTCGGCTAGGGGAGATCTGGGGCAAAATGGAGAAGACGAGGGAAGTGGAGAAGGAAAGAAATGTTGGATGAGTTAGGTTGGTGGTCACCTCCGTTGTCGTGGCCGTGGGTTGGTGCTCGCCAGAATGAAGGTTCAAGGAAGGGCAGATGGGAAAGCAAATTGAATTTAGATTCCATGGTCCCCATCATGGAAACCAATTCCATCAATTTTTATGGAATTGAGTTCCACATAGAATTGAATTCTAACGTACCAAACAAAATCTTTATTTTATTCCCTTCTCCATTTCCAATTACAGGGTTCAAGATTCCACTAAAATGCTTGTTAAGCTGTTCTGACTGTTGAGATTCAACAAATTTTGGTGGAAACTTCTCGTTGTTAAAAACTGTAGTCAATTTCTATTTCTTGAGGAAAAATGTTCCCTCCTGTTGAGGAAAGTCCATTCCTTGAGGCGTCAGAAATTATATATCATTGCAAGAGTCTGGGTTTGAATATCATAATGAATGAATGATAATGTGTTCGGAAGAGAAGAACTCGTTGGGGGGAAACATACTTCTGTAGTGGGTAACTCTTCTCTTGAAAAAGGGAATGCATTTGCATTTATGACCAGCAATAAATTTTGACTGCGACACTTGGGAATGAATGATCTGGAAATTGCTTCAGGGGGAAATTGTCTTTACAAATAGTTCCTTTTCTTCCCGGTTGAAACTAGGCTTAATGATTGGAATTACTTGCTAATTGCTATACATAATTACATGATAGAACAGACATGATTTGTCGATTACCTGGGGGAATAAACCCTACTATGGTATATCATATTGCTTGCCATTCAAGAAACAAACATGTTTATGAAACTGGTTAATATAATAGAGCGTACTAATCAAGTTCACTCATCGGGTTCTTAACAGATTGGAAGAGGTGCACCATCCCAATCCTTTAAGCATTCAAACATGGGATCAATCAACTTCCCTTCACTAATTGCAGTGAAAACTTTATCAAAATCTTCTCCTGGGGACCGACTTTTTTCTCCGGTTAGAAACTCTGTGCACAACTCCTCCCTTACAATCTTGTAAAGTGGATACGACCTGCAATCTTTAATCTTGTTAGGGATTGCTGAAATGCCCTTCTCAAAGGCATTTCTTGCAGATTCAATTTCATTGGGCAACACTGCTTTCAGTTCCTCTTCAAAGGCAACGATCTTGAGGAATATTGAAGCATATCCACTTTCCAAACCACCATTACTCATCATCATCAACGTATGTTCCACAAGCACACGCCTTAGCTTTTCCATCAGAGGGTAAGTAGCGTTGCACGGATCGTCAATATAGCCAAAAACATGTTCCCGATCAACCACCTTGAGCAAATCTTTCTCACAGAATCTTGAAGGACGAAGCTCTCCATTAGCACCCACGGTTAGGACCTTCTTAGCCACTTGGCTCACTGTATTCTTAACCGTGTTCTTCAAGTTCTCCTCCAAATGCCTCAAATCTATGGCTTGACAGAGAGCAATCAAGTAAGTTGAAGTCATTAGCTTCAATATCTCAACTGCTTCAGCTGTTTTCCTTGCAGAGATTAATCCTAATGAGTTCACATCTTGATTGTGCTGTTCTGCACTTTGGACGTGATTAGTGACTGGGTTTCCCAGGTACTGAAGCTCAGAACAATATGAAGCCATTGCTATTTCGCCACCCTTGAATCCATAATCCAAGCCTGGAAAACGTCCCCCAGAAAGATTTGAAGGCAAGCCATTGTTGTAAAAATCATTAACCAGCTCAGACATTTGAGCAAAAAGGAGCTTCCCAATGGCAGCCAAAGCTAGTCTTGTGTTGTCCATGGAAACACCAACTGGTGTGCCCTGAAAATTGCCACCATGAAGAGCTTTGTTCCTCGATACATCAATCAAAGGGTTATCATTCACAGAGTTGATCTCCCTCTCAATGGATTTTGTTGATGATCTGATAACTTCAATCTGAGGCCCTAGCCATTGAGGTGAAGTTCTAAGAGCATACCTATCTTGCTTAGGCTTTTGAAATGGATCGATGTCGTGCAACTTTTTCGCTGCTTTAACATAAGCACTTCCATCTAAGATGTGTTCCATTATTGCTGCTGCTTCTATCTGCCCAGGATGATGTTTTAATCTGTGTGTCAGATGGTCTGTAAACTCTGGTTTCCCGTGCATTACTTCAGCGAAAATGGCGGACATGACTTCAGAAAGAACGGTTAAAATGTTGGCCTCAAAAAGAACCATGGAAGCCAAACCAGCTCCAACCCCAGTTCCATTAACAAGTGCAAGGCCCTCCTTTGGCTGCAACTCAAAGAAACCCTCGTGGATAGAAGCTAGACGGAAGGCTTCTGACGGACTTAGGGACTCGCCGTTGGGGCCAATGGCTTTTGAATTTGGCCTTCCGATCAACAGTCCGGCAAGGTATGAAAATGGGACTAAGTCCCCGGAGGCTGAAATGGAACCGCGCAAGGGCAAGCATGGAGTAATGCTGTGGTTGAGGAGTTTTGCAATGGCTTCAAGTATGTTATATCTGATGCCGGAGTAACCTTGGAGGAGGGTGTTGATTCTGACCAACATTGCCGCTCTTGATGCACTCGCCGGCAGGGTATTGCAAGCTTCTGTTCCATTCCCAAATATTCCCGCATTCAAAAACCTGCTTGCAACGGCCGTTAAAAAATTTAAAAATACTTCCTTATCAATTGAAATTTACGGTTACAAATTATATCATTAAAGCGTGTGTGTGTTTGTATATGAATATGAATGTGATGATCATCTGTTCATCACCTTATGAGCTCAGCTTGCAGCGCCACCCCTCGGCCGGTTCTCCGGTGCGACGTGGCACCGAACCCCGTCGTCACTCCATAACTGTCCATCCCTTTCTTCACGCTCTCAATCACCCACGCGCTGCTCGCCTCCACTCCCTCCCTCTTCCTCTCTTCCAGCTCCACCCTCGGCCTCGCCTCCGCCACCGCCGCTACCTGCCCCACCGTCACCGACTCCCCTCCCACCCTCACCACCTTCCTCCTGTAATCTCTCACCATGGCCTTCACTTCCTCCACGTGGCTCCCCCTGATCAACTCCGCCGCTTCCCCCCACTTCAACGGGTCTGCCTTATTCCCCTTCGTCCTCTCGTCGTTTTCCGCCATTAAAACAACGCCGTGATCGCTGCCGCGCCCCAACATTGCTGATTTCGCCGGGGGGGGTAATGTGAAACGAACTCAGAAGACTAATGGATTGTGAGTGAGGAGATAATGAGAAAATCAATCAAAGAGGGTAGATATGATTCTGAAGGAAAGTGAGAGGAGAATGATTAGAGAGATGTTTATGGTTAGTAAAGAAATCGATTGAGGAAACCAAAGTGTATTTGGGTGAGGTTTTGTTCACCCGTCCAGTGGTTGTTTAAATAGAGAAAAGAAACGTGTTGGGCAGGAAGCGAGGTGAAGGTGTGCCGTCGGATCTCCGTCTGATTTGGAGGGAGGAGATGGTGACACGTGGCAATGAGAGTCGCATGATGATGAGTCCTGTGTTATTGCGTGGAAAACTGAGGTGCCGTTCAGCGTCGGACTTCCATTAATGTATTCAACTCAACTTGAGGATGCACATCCGCCCAGCATGGGTTTCATTCATTGTTATGGTATGTATATCTGGGAAAAGGAGAGAAGAGATTAAAGTGCGGTGCATGCAGAGAAATTAATTGAATAAAACAACCAACGTAATATAAAAATACAAGACTCATGCAAGAAGGAACCATATATGAAGAATAAATAAATTAATCAGCAAGAATTTGTTAATAGATCAATTTCAGAGATCACCTCTTAGTTACATTACATATATTGTTCACCAATTGTACAAGCGCCCATGTCTTTAAACTGTTCCCAATATGAATCAAATTTCAAATATACACAATGGAATTTGTTAATTATTCTTTTTCATACACAATGGCAAAACTAGGGGAGTGGTAGGGGCAACTCTCCCCTAATATTATACTCCATTGGGTACTAAATTTTATATCTAAATAGAGTGTCCAATTTAGTTATAAATATGTATAAGATACCAATTCTTTTTGTCTCTTAAAATATTCATATATGATTGCATATATTAAAATAATTTCTATTAAGGTAGTTTAAATATATATAATTAAATTGAGTATTTTATGAAAATTAACACACAATCATTATAAATAACTAATTTAACTATTTTCTTAATCTATCTAAATTAATTTAATAGATCTTATATTAAGTAATAAATATAGTAGATTATTTATTTATCTGATGAAAAAAATAATTTATTAAAAGTTTGCCCCTCTAATCCCACCAAATTTCTAGTTCCTTCATTGTCCATAGTGGGAGAAAATAAAAATTAATATGATAACAGGGTTTAGTATAGTTAATAAAGATAGTATTAAAATTTACTTAAATTTTAAGATCAATTTATTGCTTTTAACTACAATTTAAGAATTAGTTGAAAATACCCTATAATAAGGAGAGAATAAGTATAAGACTTTGTTTGTAGGGAAAATTATATTAAAAATAAAATCTTATATTTAAACCTAAAGGGATATCATAAAATGATAAACTAGAGAGGATCGACGGATCTAGGGATGAGTTGTCATGAAAAAGACAGAGATCGTTGTCTAGCTCTTGCATCTCACATGAGCTTCAATTTCGTGCATGAATTTGTTTCGTTTGGTTCTCTCTAATGGCTGGCCATGCACTTATAATTGATAGCCATTAATTAATCTGCCTTGATTCGAACTAATTCATTTCTGTTACAGCCATTAATGAGGAGAGATAGTAGTATTTCTGTGAACATCGCTGTTCTTTGATGTTGTGTTCGCTTAATTTTTTAAGGAAATGAGAGAACCACTCACATGATGTGTGAGAACTGCAAAGACACACAGAAACCATGAAAGGATCATTTTCATCAAAGTTTCAGAACGCAACGTAATAAATAATGATCTTGTTTCAAGAGTGTGTCCTACCATCACCATCATGCATGTGTTTATTCAATTCCTGATCTCCTTCACATACTTTTTTTTTTATATATAAAAATATTTATAAAAAGATTGAGCTCACTCACAATCTAACGATAAGACGAAATCTCCCTTCATATACTTGACCAGGAGTTTCAATAATTTCAATACATTAA
The DNA here is from genome assembly GCA_037074615.1 of Leucaena leucocephala. Taxonomy (NCBI): domain Eukaryota; kingdom Viridiplantae; phylum Streptophyta; class Magnoliopsida; order Fabales; family Fabaceae; genus Leucaena; species Leucaena leucocephala. The sequence goes on along the minus strand of CM073546.1, from coordinate 1,522,887 downwards.
GGGTCCGTTTGTATCAAATTTTTTTTTTAAAAAATGTTCTTGGTTAAACCAGATATAAAACAAATTAAGATAATTTCCAATTATACATAAGAATTTGTCATAAAAAATCTACTGAAAAGAAAATTTTTGACACATTTGCTTGGATTTTTGTTCTTTGAGCTGAAGAGATAGACCTTAAGGGCAAGAGATTTGCTTACATGTTACTATACTATAAGGTAACTAGAACATTACTTGAGCCTAATTTAGATTTTCCTAATAACTTTTTAATCTAACTATTTTTTTATGAAATTACTATGAAAACCTAAGGAGATGATTAAGTGTCAATAAACTTCAATTGAGTGGTATAAGCTTGTTGTTAATTATTATACTAAAATTTATTACTATTAGCTTTTCAGTTATCATCAGAACTTTTAGGTAATTATATCTTTTATTTGATTCCTTAAAGTAATTTTTTTATTTTTTTGTAAAATATTCAAACAAACGAGGCCTAATTCCATCGGTTTCATTCCGCCATCAAGCGGTTAATCAGTTCTATCTATTTGTTTGTTGCTGCTAAATGGATACGTGAGGCGTAAGGACTTTGTCCCGCCAAACATTAAGACTTTACGTGTGAATTTTTTTGTTTGTTTTAATTTTTGAATGGTGTTTTATATATATATAAAAAAACTACTATAGTAAAGATAATAAATGGTGGATTTTTTTTAATCAATATAATTGTATTTGGCTGAATTGTTTCCACCGCTATATTGAAATAAAAGTTTTGAGTTTTTATGCCAACGCATCGCTGATTTTACAGAAGGGGCAGACTAGCAGAGTGACCATCGCAAATCGTATTTATATATATTGAGAGAGAGAAAATAATACAAATTAATCTAATTGTGTATGGAATAATATGAATTTTTTATATTATTTTATTTAATGATATTGTATAATAAAATTGTGACCACGAATGAGCCAATGAAAGTCCACACACTCCTCTCCTTCTGGATCGTTCTTTTAATTTTAATGGGCTCACAATTAAAGCCCATTTTTATGTTGGCCCGGTTAAACCTCGTTTATTTCATTTCTCTCCGACATAGAGAACTAATCTTTTATCCATGACAATTGATGTAGATGGTAAAAAATAAACTCTTATTTTATAAAAATATGAGTTTGATTATCACTAGTATTATGAAAGCTCTTTTAGTAGGTAATCTTGTAAATCCTCTATAAATGATCTCTGAACTGTGAAACTGTACCCTGTCCTTAGTGGAAGATCGTTGTCAAACTTATCTAAACTATTTATATTAAAAAAAAAAAGAATTGATCCTTTGATTGGAACCAGAGTAAAAGGATTGGGCTTAACAGGTTGGAAGAGCTAAAACATATTTTAGTAGTTTCTATATTCTGGGAGGATTAACTTTTAGCTAGAAAGATATCGTCTAGACTTTACTAAAAATTTTGTTAGAAGAAATTGCTAGTTCATCACAACGTGACAAATTAATATTTAAATTTTTACTAAAAAATTTATCCGTATTTAACATCTAATAGTGTAAAAAAAAGTTATTGAATAAAATTTAAAAAATAAATCATAAAAGCACACAACTTGATTCCATCAATTTGTCCAACAAATTCTTCGGTGAATTCAAATTACGCCTCCATATCCAAACCTCATGTGAGTTTCGAATTTATTTTATGCACTCATGCAAGATTCAAATTGTGTTTTAAAAAATAGATATTGATAAAAAAAATATTTAAATCGTGAGGAGCACTAGGTGGGGGTGGGACAACTGATCTACCTAATTAAGATATCAAGGTGGATAATTAAGATACATGATGGCACGAGTTCTTTGGTCAAGTTGACTAATTGATAAAAGCCCAAATTCTAAAACAAACATATTTGGAACTCAAACCCATTCCGCTTGTTCCTACCGTTTCCTTGTATTGGGAAGAAAAGTACATATCAATGGGGTCGGTTTGTTCAGCAAGAATTGAAAACGTCTGTAATACGTCGTATTCATGACACAAAGAAAACTAAATAAAACTAACCACTGAATTGAACATTCAAATGCGATCTAAGTGCCATAGTTTTTTGTAATATGTTGGATTTGGATAATTATATTCAATCCTATTCAGTCATGTAATCATCTCTTAATTTCATAATATATGATATAATAATTACAGTTTTACAACTGTAAAGCATGGTGTATCATGATTCTTTGGGACGACCAATATTACACGATGTTTCAGAATTCATATCATCACACTTTCCAAGTTAACTAGTAATTCTTGACTTGTTCATCAGTTGTCCATAAGTTTAGATATTGAGCCTTCCATTTAAAATATTATAAATAACCTTCTTCAATATTTTCATCAGTCAAAACGTGGTCCTAAGTACTTTTTTCTCTGTGATAGCAGAATAACTTTGAATGATAATCTTCTCGGATAACTCGACTCATTTGCTTTTTCCTACCGCTACTGTAATTTCTCATTGGTGGTGATATATGTTAATAGATGCCATATATAATTTGAAGCTCACTTGATTTTGGATTCGACCCGCACGGCCTTGAAGGCGAGATCCTAAGACTTCTAGAAGAGAACACGTAATCTAGTGTAAACTCACGTGTATGCCTCGCAAAAATCGAAACAATAATAACCACAGGATATTCTCATTTTTGGCATCCAAACGGAAGGTGATGATTGGGTGGGAGTCAATTTGACGTCCCCATTAAAGTCGTAAACAATAATAAATAAAGTTTAAAAAAAAATTAAGGAAATAGTCTGACAAAGGCCAAACATAGCATGTGAGTATTGGTATTGTAGCCAACACGTGTTTTTTTGCGGAAGAAATTAAGGAACAAAACAATCAACCGTTTAGATAAAATTTTAAGAAATGGATTATTAAAAAAAGAAGAAGGGTTTTTAGACCTTTTTTTTAAATAATTTTTAAATAAAAATTTATAAAAAAATAATTTTAAATAAATAAATATTTAAATAGTTATTTTTATGAGTACTGTTATTATTGATAAATTATTAAAAACGATATGATTTTATTAAAAATATGAGAGAAAGTGAAAAATAAAGATGAGAGAGGGTGAAAAGGATATAAGATAAAAAAGAGGGGTAAAAAGAAAGAAGATAAATGAGAGATAGCATAAAAAAATAATAATAAAATAATAATTATATAATCTATAAATTATTTTACTGTTATATAAATTATTTTTATTAATCTATATAAAATATTAATTTTAAATTATTATTTAGTTCTAAAACACATTTAAATAGATATAATTATTTATTTTAAAATTTAATTAATTAAAAATTTGATCAATTTTTTTTAAAAAATTAAGTTTTAAACATTTTTAAGGGATTGCCTGGTGATAGGGTATGCCATGCAGGCCATATATATAAATCACAAGGTGTCTTTTTATTTTTATTTTTATTTTCGGAGTGAGTTTGTTTGTTTGTTTGTTTTGCTTTTGGAATCGCCTTAATGCATCCCTTTCAGGTTAACTAAGATTGGTCATGGAATTTAGTTTTTGGTTTTATTGAAACGTTATTGATTAATACCCAAGTAAATTTGATTGGATATTGTACGTCCCTCTATCGTTCTCGTGTTCGTTTGATTCCTCCTTCCACATGAGAAGATTCAAACACATAACCACCACATCATCCTTGTTTCATATCATGCTTTTATTTTAAACTTCCCCTTTATCTGTGAGAGATTATTTAAGTAATGCACCTTCTATGTATGTGGATGAAAGCACTCTAACTAACTATACCAGTTCGATTGGGCTAACGGACGAAGACAGAGAACGGAGATGCTCACTGATCGATTGAATGTTTCCCAGTCGTCATGGAAGTGATCAAACTACGTCGTTTTATCCAGGCGGCTGACGCGGACTTCTCACTGATCGGAGATGCTGCCTGAGATTTTTTTAAAAAAGAGTGTAATAATATTTGCATTTTTTTTCATTTAAATTATATTTGTTATTATGAGCCTATGGAGGACACAATAAGTAGTGACAAGTCATTGTATAGTGGCTGAGCACACTAACACTGATACTATGATGCTCATATGCCTTTTGAAAGTAGAAACTTCCAATCTTTATTGCAAACCCATCAAAACGTGCCTCCTTTATTTGCCTTCCCATTCAATTTGGCAACCCCCACACTCGCACACAACCCCCCCTCACCATCAATTTCTTCCCCCACTTACCTAATATTCCGACAATTTTGAAATGTGCTCTTGCTTTTTACATTTACTTCTTTTGTTTTTTTGTTTTCCATTTTCCTACGAGACACTTAAATTATATTGTCTGCATATTAATTCCTGATATGCCTTGTCAATCTTTTATCATGTCCAGTGTCAAAAAACTTATGAAATGTTTTTAAGATAAAAAAAAGTAGGTATAACTAAGAGAAGCATATATAAAATCCATAATACTTATTCGGGATAACTATAATATGATCTTAATAAATAAATATAAAAGATAAGTTTCAGTATAAAAAATAATGACAGATTCATATATATATATATATATAGCTTTTCATTTGTTGTTAAATCTGGAGTTATTTTTACCGAGTGTCATTCTATTTTTAATTTGTTGATCGTTTTAATTATTCATACTTCAACTTCCGGGGGAGGGTCCCTTCTGAAAAGATGGAGCTCTCTATATCTCCATCCATGCTTTAGAGAAGTAAAGTAAAGAGCATCAACAAGATGATTCACGTCAACACAAACACACACACACACTAGTGTGATTGATAGAGAGTCCCAATAATGCCGATGCCTTCTAATATCTTTTCCCTCCGCATACCCCTAAATTTGACACACCTTCTAGGTCAAGTCAACAAAAAAAAAAGGCAAATAAACCAATAATTTATTTATATTTTATCCCTATCTAAGGAAAATAAAATCCCCCCATAATCACTTTATTTATAGATAAGCATCATATATTTATTATTATAAATAGTAGCTAATCCTCTCATCCTGTTACTTTATAGGATGAGTTTAAGTATTGACAAAAAGATATTCTCTATACATACTATTAGGAATTGAGCTTTTAATTAAATATTTAAGAAACTCAATTAAATAATACATATGTTAGGTCTCATGGTTTCTCAATATCTCTTGATCACATAACACTCATTTTGACTAAATACTTATTTAAATTCATGTAATTAAAGGGATATTTGAGTATGTCAACCATGTATTCTGTCAAAATAACGACTCTAATAAATCTTCGCCAAATTAAAGTTATAATTTCACACAGCTTTTAAATTTCTATCATATGTAGTGTTAATTAAATTTAAGTATTAATAAAGCTTGGGCTAATTAATAAAAAATGATTTATAATTTATAAAATTATTATCTCAAATATTATTATTAATGTGAGAACTTTATTAGTTGACTATCTATAAATACTCTTTGAACTTATCGATATATCTTAATCTTAGTAAATCTTTGGGCTTGACTCACATGGTTTTTTTATAAAATTAAAATAAAAGAAGTTAATCTGTGATAAGCTCTGGGTTACTTTGCATGGACCTCATCTTTAATACACGGTCCCGTATCTCATTAATTGACAAAAAAGTGGGGAGATCGATATAGTGAAGAGTATCATTGTTATCTGAAACGTGTGCATGTAGATAGTATGATGGCGTATGTCGAGTAAAAATTAGACTTATAATATATATAATTAAAAAGGATGTTATATAAAAGCTAACATATATTTATTATAAATAATTAAATTAGTATGTATTTATTATAAATGATTAAATTAGTAATTTATTTCTAAGATTCGAAGAAAACTAAATGGAAAAATGAGGAGATAATCTGAATTCGCAAAACCAGCCGAGAGGAGGCTATGGACGGAAGCACGCAGCATATAAGTCTGGATAAGGAAAAGGACTCGTCAATAGTGGTTGGTCCCATATTTGTTTTCATCCTAAATAAAATATCTGTGTTATTATTCACAAAGTCAAATTTCAAAAATAGACCGACTTTATATATATATATATACCTAAGTTAGTTCTTATCTTACATCCTTTTAAATATTTTTTTTTAAAAAAACTAACTTATTTTATGGTACTCCAAAAAGTTTTTTTTGGTAATAGGTATTCAATAAATAGTATAAAAAAACTAACTTTCATTAAACTTATGTGTGGGTATAATTTTTTTTTTTTGAAAGTTCATATATAAAGCATAGATCTAAATATGCACATGCTAATCAATTTAATACCTGTACTTATCGATAAACCCACGATAGTACTACGTGAAAGTTTTTTCCCCTGTTAAATAATCACCCTGAACATCCAAGCATCAATTCAAAATTTATTATTGTTACTAAGCTAGTAAGAAATTTATTGTGTTATAAATGCAGCATTAATATAGAGAGTATATTAGTATTAAATAAATAGCTTAAAAAATTTGGTAGATGAGCTATATGTGCAATACAAATTCATATAGATATATATATCAATATAAAATTAATCTAATTATATAAATTTTACTAAATTTTTTTAAATTAATTTTTTAGAAAAAATATTTATATTATAAAGAATAATTATAAATTTTAAAATTAAGACATTTGATAATATAATTTGATTAATATAGTTATATAAAGATTTATTAAATCTCTTTAAATTTTAAATTTAATTTTTTAAACAGATATTTATATTAGAAAAAATTATTATAAATAAATATTTAAAAATATAAATTATATAAAAAAGAATTCACGTAGAGATATGGGGCCAAAACATGGAGTGGGGTGGGTCATTCATGATTATTGAGCCTGCAAGCAAAAACAAATGTGGAATTATGGAAGGGATGATAACGAAATGCAAGAAAACGTAAAATTTAGTGTATGTTTGAATAAAATTTAAAAAATAAATTTATAAAAAAAATAATTTTTAGGAAGTTTATAGAATTTTTTTTTGGAGAAGAGTTTATAATTTTTTTTGAATAAATGAATATTTAGATAGTTATTTTTAAAAGTAATTTTATTATTGATAAATTATGAAAAAAGGTATGAGTATTAAATAAGGAGAGATAATATATAATAGGAGAGATGAGAGAGGGTGTAATAAAAGAAAAGAGAAAGTGTAAAAAAAAGTATGAGAGATAATATAAGAAAAAGTAGGAGTAATATAGTAACTGGTTAGTTCATAAACTATTTTACTGTTCTATAAGATACTCTAACTAGTTCATCTGAAATTTTAATTTTAAATTATAATTTAGTTTAAAAATTTATTTAAATAAATATGATTATTTATTTTAAAAAAAATTTAAATCAACATTTTGCCCAATTTTTTTTAAACTATAGTTTTTAAACTATAGTTTTTAAACTGTTCCAAACATGCCCTTAATTGAGGAAAATAATAAAACTTGAGCGGCTCCTTTCCCTATCTATTCCATTTCCACCATCCCTGGCTTTTACGATAATAAACCAAAATCCCAGGGGCAGTTCTGACCCAAAGCTGTTCAAAATATTAAGCTACTAAAGTACTTCAACATTGGTTTTGTTTCCTCAAGTCATCAATTTGCTCACCAAATTGCTTTATTTTATCTCTGCCCAGGCTGCTTCTGCTTTACAAATTCACTTCCCCTCTTTTCAGTTTTTCGTCTTGCTTCGTCTCTTAGCCTCTGCTTTTGTTGATCTTTGTTTCATGCAATCTCCCACAGTTTCTTTACCCTCCTGTTTAGCATGCTTCGTCTTGGGTCCAATATCATTAAAATCGCTCATACATTTCACTCTGAGCATCGCAGCTTTGGGGGTTACTGCTTAAATATCTAATTCTCGAGCTTCTTTTAAGAATATGGGAAGCAAATGGAGAAAACTTAAGCTGGCTCTTGGATTGAATATGTGTGTTCATGTTCCTAGAGATATAGACGATTCATCGCCGTCTCTCAACTCCGCAGCAAGACTTATCAATTCGCGCTCGCCGTCTGATTTTTCTCCGTCCGGTGATAGCTCTGGTAATCGCCCAACCACTCCGACTCCTTCCTCCTCTGATCTTCGGCTTACTAAATCAGGATCCAAATCACCCAAGGTGAGCATTTCCGATTTTTCTTCTGCATAGTTAGAAAGAAAGTCATAAATTGTCAATCATTTCTTTTTTCCCCTTCTTCTTTCTGTTGTTTTTGCTTCCACTGAATCTTTTGGCTAGATTCCGACTGAGGCTTGTGAGTTGTAACTGTTAGGGCCGAGGCTCATTCGTTGATTTTTTTTTTTCTTTGGGCTAATCGGAATTAATTATAAAAGGCTCACCCAAGCATCATAATTAATTAATGTTAATTACATTATTAAATAAAACATCAATATCGGGTCTAATCAATGGTTGATTTTTGCTTTTGCTTTGGCTTTCGAGTTGGGGTATTGTACTAGTGGGCATATCAGAATGTGGCATGTCTGACTATTGCGTAAACGATTCTCAACTACGAAATAAAAGGCTTCATTTGCTTAAACCATTATTCCCCTGTGCCGCATTGCAGAAGTATTCCAGTATGCTATACCTCTCTTGTAAACTTTTTATGTCAGTCGCCGGCCAAATAAAAAACTTTCCATGTCATGCTATCAGCAAAGAGACCGCTAAACCATTAATTTTGAAATTCCCCAGTTTCAGACAAAGAAAAAGTTGAACTGTCCAGGACCAAAAATATAAATAGAAAAGAAATCCTAGAGAGAGTGAATAATCGTTTATCTCCCCTTCTTTTGATGACATTTTCTTTTTTGTTAAAATTCTCGAAAGCTTCAATGTTGGAGTTGCAATCTGTCCTATTTCTTTTTTTAAAGTCGTTTGCCTGTTCTATTAAATTTAATTTCCCTTTATTTCCTCACTATGTCTGACCAAAATAGCGTTGACATCTTACCCTTGCTGAGTTGTAAATTTGCTGGTAGTGGTAATCGTCTAGCTTAGGTAAAATATGCGTCTAGATAGGTATCGGTGCTAAAGATGGGTTGCATTCTATTTCATCTTTTCATGCGCTGACCTTAATAGTGGACCTGTATCGGCACAGAAGGGTTCAGTGTTAGACAGACACTATAGTTTAATAGTGACCTTTGCATACTTTGCATTTATACGAGTACTTTTTTGAGGTGTTGCTGAGATTCGCCAATTTAAAGAACTTGTTTTTCTTCCTTTTCATTTAGCCCGCTGATGGAGCGATTAGTTTAGAATTTAAATATTTAAATTAATATCCCCGTACGTGAAGGCATATGCGACAACTTTACTCATTTCTGACTTTTACTATTATTTTCATTCCTCAAAAGAATATAGTCCAAATTCTCACTTACATTCTGAGGGAGGGGTATTAGAACTTGGAATCAGATGTTGTCATTGATTGGGCATTTGAGCTACCGTTCAATCCCAGGTTAAAAGTTCATACTCCAGCTTTATATGCCAGTAAACACTACTTAAAAACAACTTCGGGAAGGAGTGCGGACTTTCTTCTAGATTAACATTTATCAATTAATTTAGTAATGAGAAAAGCATGCAGTTATTTGATTTGAAATCATAGAGCAGTGTGGCAGCTGAGACATTAAGAAATTAAAGATTTTAAGCCCTGGAGGATGTTAATGCTCCCGTATTTTTTTGTCAGGGTATTTTATTCTCCGATGTATTCTTATCTCTGATGCCTTCGAAACATATTTGTAATTGGTTCATTTGGTGGCATCTGCATCAGAAGTTATGTAGTGTCTTTTTTTTATATATATATAATCATATGATATTTGATATTAATGCGTAAAGTTCGAGTATTGTCAAAGCTTAATCTCGAACTACAAGCTTCAAACCCTTAACTTTTCTTGTGGGTATTTGAGTCCCTACCCAACCGAAATGAACCAATTCTGCAAGCTGGTAATTTTCATCATTTAGGCTTCCAGACTCTTGTGATTCACCAGTCTTGGAAATAACTTATTTAATATCGAGACCAGTTTTTGTAGGATCCCTTCTATAAGCTTTTATTGAGATTGATAAAACCACATTATCTTTCTTTCATAGTGTGGTACACAAGTGCTTAGAACTTGTTACCTAATGATCAGGCTTCATCTCAAGTAACGATTACTGATTAATATAGTAGCTAATAAGCTCATATAGTCTTAAAACCGTGAAGGTAAACTGTATGAGAAGATTTCAATTTTATGAACATTGTCAGAATATTATTTAATTTGTCATGAACATAACATTGTTCTTTATTTCTTTTAAGTCTATTATTAGCGAGTTTGGTATTTAAGTTCTAATTGCTAAGATAAGTCAAGGGATCCAACAAGACGCCTTTTCTCTTTCTTGGTTTGAGGGTATGGAGTTCGTCCATTCTGTACGAAGTTTGAGATAATTTATTGATAAAATTGCATCAGAGTCCTATACTTCGATATTCCTAGATTTGTTTTTAGCACCCATGGGCATGGCGTTCCTTTTCTGACATGGTGGTGTTTTCATCTACATTATCCACAGGGGACATGCGCAATATGCTTGACCACAATGAAAGCAGGGCAGGGCCATGCCATTTTTACTGCAGAATGCTCTCACTCCTTCCATTTTCACTGTATCACATCTAATGTAAAACATGGAAACCAAGTTTGCCCTGTCTGCAGAGCAAAGTGGAAAGAAGTGCCTTTTGAAAGTCCTTCTTGTAATGTTTCCCATGGAATTCCCCGTATCAACCAGATGCCCCGAGATAACTCATGGACAACAATCTTCCGACGGCTTCCTTCCCAACCAGTGGATCCAGTTAGGCAAATTACATCACTCTATAATGTTACTGAACCAGCTATATTTAATGATGATGAGGATTTGGATCAACAAACTTCAGTTACCCACAATGAAAATGAGGCTGATCACAATTCATTAGATTCCTTGGAGATTAGAACGTATCCTGAAGTTTCAGCTGTTCCAAAATTAGCTTCACATGATGAATTTGCTGTATTAATCCATCTCAAAGCTCCTCGTTCAGGGAGAAAACAAAGTAGTGTCAGTAACAATGCTGAATCATCACCTTCTGCTCAAACTTCTCGTGCTTCAATTGACCTTGTCACTGTCCTTGATGTGAGTGGTAGCATGGCAGGTACCAAGCTTGCACTGCTTAAACGAGCTATGGGTTTTGTCATACAGAATCTGGGTCCATCAGATCGACTATCTATCATTGCCTTCTCCTCCACAGCCCGCCGTATCTTTCCACTTCATCGGATGACTGAAACTGGACGACAGCAGGCATTACAGGCTGTCAATTCTTTAATTTCAAGTGGTGGGACAAACATTGCTGAGGGCCTGAAGAAAGGTGTCAAGGTGTTTACAGATTGCCAATGTAAGAACCCAGTTTGCAGTATTATATTACTGTCTGATGGTCAGGATACATACACAATCAGCAGCAGGCCCAATGCTGGAACAACTTACCCATCACTGCTTCCAAAATCCATTAGTCGAAATAATGGTGTGGGCTTGCAGATACCTGTGCACGCATTTGGTTTTGGTGCTGATCATGATGCTACTTCAATGCACTCAATCTCTGAGATGTCTGGGGGTACATTTTCTTTCATTGAAGCTGAGGATGTAATTCAAGATGCATTTGCACAGTGTATTGGAGGACTCTTGAGTGTGGTGGTGCAGGAATTACAGGTGAAAGTTGAGTGTGTGCACCCTGCTCTGAAACTGGGTTCAGTAAAAGCAGGGAGTTACCAAACCAGCACAATGGCTGATGCCAGGATGGCTACTATCAATGTAGGAGATTTGTATGCTGAAGAAGAAAGAGACTTTTTGGCGACAGTCAATGTTCCCATTGACAAGTCTTGTGATGAGATGTCACTACTGATTGTTAGAGGTCTTTATAGAGATCCACTTACAAAAGAGATGGTGTCTTTGGAGGAACCTAGCAAAGTGAAAATCCAGAGACCTGAGGTAGCTGGAGAACTGGTAGTGTCAATAGAAGTAGACAGGCAGCGAAGCAGGCTTCGTGCTACCAAGGCAATGGCTGAGGCCAGAGTTGCAGCTGAACGTGGTGATTTAACTACTGCAGTTTCTATCCTTGGGAACTGTCATAAGGCTTTGTCTGAAACTGTATCCGCCCAAGCAGGTGATCGTTTAACTGTTTCTCTTTCTGCGGAACTAAAAGAGATGCAAGAGAGGATGGCTGACCAACGTGTGTATGAGCAGTCAGGGAGGGCTTATGTTCTATCAGGATTGAGCTCCCATTCATGGCAAAGGGCAACTACACGTGGTGATTCTACCGACAGCACTAGTCTTGTTCAAACATATCAAACACCATCCATGATAGACATGGTGACTCGTTCCCAAACCATGATTTTGGGGACGCCACAGCCTCGTCGTGTTCTCCGCCCTGCTAAATCATTTCCTCTACGGCAGCGAGGACAGTAATAATGAGAACAGCATTTGGAAAATTCTACTCAGCCTATACAGCTTCTAAGGAGACTTTCAAGTTTCTACTTTTAACTTCTTTTTTCCTTTTGAATTTGGCATGGTGGGTATAACGGGAAGTAGGGGGTTTCTGGGGCATAAAATTCCTAATTTTGGCAGTATATAACTGTAAATGTAAATTGGGGGGCGGGGCAGTGTTTACTGGGACAATGATCTAAGGATGAGGGTGGAAGGATAAGATTTAAGTTGTTTAAATATTTGGAATTTGTTTCTTCAATAAACACATTATGAACCTGAAAATTGTACCCAAAGTTCATCCCAGGTTGGATTGTAGCAAATGTTTAGATTTGAAGAAGAGGGTAGAGTTTACAACTGTGGAGGCTGGTGATACCGCGGGGACTCTTTGTTTTTGTGGACTTTGGTTTATTGTAGGTGTAATTTTGGCAATGAGTATGTTGAGAATTTCTTTCTTCAAGACTATTCTTTTGCAGTTTGCAGGAAATTCATGTTGCCAAGAACGCACAATCATTTAAGTTTACTAAATGATACATTCAAATAAGCTACAAAATTGGTCAGTTTCTGATGATAGACTTTTATGGGAGGTCGAGATTATTACCACTTTCAGAGATTGAAAAAATGGTAGCAAAGATACAACATTATATTTAAATTTAAAATATAGGGTAAATAAATATTTAATATAATAATCTTAATTTTTTTATATGTGGTTAGTATTTTAATTTTATTTATAATATAATTTTATCTATAATATTTTTAATTTAGTATAATTTTACCTATAATTTTTTTAATTTAATATAATTTTACTCATAATTTTTATTTTTTAAATATTAAGAATTGTATCAAATTAAAAATATTATGGATAAAATTATATTTAATTAAAAAGATTAATTGTAACACAATGTGTGTGTTTAGGAACTTTCTAAACTTAGGTTTAAGTTTTAAACTTAAATTTAAATTTTGAGAAATTTTAAATTAAATAACTATATTTATTTAAAAAGATTTTTGGACTAAACCATGATTTAAAACTAAGGTTTTAGATAAGTTGGTCAGAGTAATTTATAAAATAGTAAAAGAGCTTATAGACTAACCAATTACTATATTACCCTTACTTTTTTTTATTCTTCTATCCTCTTTTATTTTTTTCTACACCATTTTTCTTCTTTCATTTCTTTTCTACACCTTCTCTTATTTTTCATCTACATATTCTCTCTTCTCTCATGTCTCTTCTACTGTTCTACACCCTATATTCTCTCTTATCTCCTCTCTCTCCTCTCTCTTATATTTAATAATCACACACTTTTTGTAATTTACTAATAATAAAAATACTTCTGAAAATAACTATATAAAGACTAATTTATTTAAAATTATTTTTTTCATAAATTTTTCTTTAAAAGTATTTTTTTAAAATTACCTAAAAATTCTTTTTTTTCATAAATTCTTTTCTAAAATTTTATCTAAATAAACTCAATAAAATTAGTATACTAGTTATATATGAAAAATAATATGAAGATATTGAGTATTAATTTATTTTTAAATTTAAAAGGCCTATGTAATACAATAATGTAAATTTAAAGATATAAATCTTAATAAGCTGTAGGGTGTGTTTGGAAACACTGAAACCATGGTTTAAAAAGGGTTTTTGGCCCCAAACCTTGGTTTGGGGAAATTTTTTATCAAACAGTAATTTTTGTTCAAACGGGCTTTTGGACTAAACCATGGTTGAAAATCAAGGTTTCAGATAAGTTGGTCAGAGCAGCTTATGGAACAGTAAAAGAGCTTATGAACTAACCAATTACTATATTACTCTTACTTTTTCTTATACCCTCTCTCCTACTTTTTCTCTTTTTTCTTTCTTACACCCTCTCTCCTCTCTCCTCTCACCTCTCATCTCTTATCTCTCCTCATTTAATACTCATACCATTTTTCGTAATTTACCACTCATAAAACCCCTTCTACAAATAACTATCCAAATAATCATTTATCTAAAATCACTTTTTTTTTCTATAAGTTCTTCTAGAAAAGCACTTTTTCATATACTATCTATAATTTCATTTTTTTTATAAGCTAGTTTAATTTTTTTTTTTCAAATACACACGTATTCTTTTACCGTGATTGGATTGACCGTATTTAAAAAAATTCTGTATGATTATAGATTATAGGAGTATAATAAATATTGAGAAAATAATCGAGGATTTTCACTTTTTTTTTTAGGTTTGATCTTCTTCTAGTAAAAAAAATGAGGTTTTTAAGTGAGAGTGAGAAACAGTGGAAGTGAGAAAGAAGACGATGATTTGATAAGAGAGAGAGAGAAGACGATGAGGGCCTCGTCAGGCGCGCCGCCTGTCACGTGATGTTCCACCGATTTGACCCTGCATCACAGAGGAAGGGACCACCTCTGTCTCCATTGCTTCACTCTTAACTCTCCCTCTTTCCCCTTCCAATTCCAATGTTAGTGCCTTCTTCTTTCCCTTCCCTCTCCCATGAATACCAAATCCTATTTTACTTGCACCTCACTGTAACTGTATCCAATTCTCACTTTTCCGATTCGTAATTGTAATTGCGGCATTTTCTCCGGAAGTCGTTCATTTCTGCAGATCATTATCGATGGTTATACTTGAAATTATACAATTTCTGGAGCCAGACAGATGCTGATCAGCAGAGGTATCTCTCTCTCTCTCTAATTTCTCCTTCTTCTTCTGGAATAATGGCATTCTCGTTGCATCCCGGTCCAGCAATCATCATCTCCACCAAATTGCTTTCCTACTTTAGTTGCAACTTTCTTTGGCGAGTAATTAGATTTCTAGAAAAGTGATTGCGTTTTACTTTTGATTTATGAATTATAAATCTCTGACGATTGGGGAGTTAACCACTTTGATTCTCTCTGTCTAATCAGTAATCAAGCATGGGCCTACACATTAATCCAATCAGCGGCTGACCCCACAATCCACAGAGAGGGGGCATCGTCGACTTGAGACCATTTAACTATTAAGTGTAATTAAAATTTCCGAGTCCCTTCCTTTTCTAATAATAATAATAATAATAATAATAGTAGTAGGAGGAGGAGGAGGAGGAATGAAATGTTCTTCGTATTCTTTTAAAGGAAAAGTAAAAGATAACTTTTTTATTTGATTTTATCAATGTTATAGGTAAATATGGTAATATAATAATTTCCCCCCTTATAATTAAATATATATATATATATATATATATATATATATAAGCTTTACTCTTATTTATGTTCATTTTCCCTTTTATTTATCTTTTTTTATACATATATAAAACAAGTGGATGTTCCCACCATTATTAATTATTAATTTGAAAGGAACGTAAGACCCACCTATTTATGTTCATGAGTATTAAGTCTTCTATCTAATAATATTATTAAATGTATATATTTATTTGAAAAATGGAAAATGAAAATTGAAAATTGTACGCAGAATTGTAAATTCATAGTTTTAAATTATTTTTGTTAAACCTGTTAAGCATTTTTATTTTAATTTAAATACTTGTTATCACGTATTTTATCCATGAAACTGTACGTAGTTTTTTTAAGAAAGAATAAAAATAACCTCATCGGGAAAATCCTATAAAAAGACAATTAAATTTTAAATTTTTAAATCTAAAATTATTATAAAAATATATTATTATTTATTTTATAAGTATAATTAATAATATATAAAATATAGTAAATAAATTGATTTTAAATTTTAAAATTTAAATGTTATTTTTTTATGGTTTTCCATCAATCCCTGATGGATTTATAATAATACCACTTCAGTCACCTAAAAAACAAAATACCTCTTTATTTAGACTTCATCTTTATAGGTCATCTTATTGACTGACTCTGAATCATGGCTGTCTTTTTCTTTTTTCCTTTTGCCAGAGAATAATAGGGGTGTCTTTGGAACTTGGAAGTAATGTTACATATAGCCGTTATATACATTCCCCAAGGAGAAAGCATTGTTGTATTTATATTTTCTTTTCCTTATCATAGTCTCTGCGAATAAATGACAAAGCTCTTGTTTTAGCCGAAACTACTATATAGTATATATTGTAAAAATATTTAATTCTTTTGTTATGATCCAAGTCCATCATTCTATTTTAATGTATGAACCCCAGATAAGAGTGACTAATTAAGCGGGTTTTGGCCAAGCAGTAGAGGGTTAATGGTCCTTTTCAGTTAGGGACCGGGCATATGCACTGTGATTAAAACAAAACAGTGAGTTATCTATAAAAAATTTTAAATAATTTGAAAATAATGATTTAGGAAAATTATTCTGAATTCTGATACTAAGAATGTGATCAATATGTTGACAAATATGACGGGAGGAAGATATAGTTTACTGATCTATTAAATTTAGAATCTTCTAAAATTATATTGGGAGGTAAAAATTTAAAATATTTCTAGAGATCCGAATAAAATTATGGATGTCCTTGTTAAAGAAGGTTTGAAGATTACAACGTTATTTTATTTTTATACTTTATAGTTGAGGACTCTTATTTTTAATGAGTATTTAGAAAATTATCTCTTATAGTATAATTAAATAGATTAATTTGGGCGTATAAGTCTCTTTTTTATATAAAAAAAAAAAGTCAAGGACCGGGTCATTTTCGGCAGGGTGGTAGATGATTCTTTTAAAAGTCTTATACCTCTCGTGCATCATCTTACAAACCAATTGTTTTTTGTCCTCCTAGCTCTGTCATTTTATCAGCCTAGTCTTGGCCTTGGATTGTGATCGATTCACTCTGTCTTGATTTATCATGATATTAATGCTGGGTCATATGTTTCCATTGGATTGGTGAAGATAAGTTTATTTAGTTAAAAATTTCTAGAGAAAAAAGAAAAAAATATATAAATATATTTAATTAAAAAAATAAAAAGGAGAGGATTAAATTTTTTGTCTTTTAATAGTAATCTCCATTCCTCCACCTCCCCTCTAAAATTAAATTTTTTTAAAAGGGTTAAATTTTTTTTATTCTATTATAATAAAATTGCCTGTTATATTTTATAATATTTTAATAATATACTCCTATTCTATTGTCGCTCTTCTTTGCTCGGTCGCCTCTCCACCTCTTGTCCCATGCCCATTTCTCTTTATACTAACAATAAGCACGAATCTAGTTCCTCCCCTTTGCCGTTTACTCTCTCCCTCTACTTCTTCTCATACTATAAGTCTCTCTTACGAATGTGATCTCAGTTTTGTATAATCCCTACAAAATATTAAGAATGTTTTACCAACATTTACTCTGCAATTTTGGAGCTACTATTTAGTGTTTTTTTTTTGCTTTAGTTTCTTTCACTGGGTTAATTCTTCGAGGCAAGAAGTCATGATATAATGATGTGTGTGTGTGTGTGTATAATGCAGGAAACGAAATTCACACGCAGGAAATTCTTCTAGATAACGGAAATTTATTTGTAAGAAATTCTTCTAGGCAAAGAAATTCATTTACAAAAAATTCTTCTAGACAACCAAAGTGACGACAAATAAAGAGAGACATATAGAGGCATATATAATAATGATATATATCTAAATAATATATAATATTAAAATTTGTTAAAATTTTCTAATTTTATTATATATATAAATAAAGTAAAAAATTTGTTGAGATTAATAAATTAAAAAATAATAATTTTGATATAAATATTATAAATAAAAAATAAATAAATTTAAATAAAAAATAAAAATATATTTATTAATTTTAAATTAATTCTCCTCCCTTATTAAATTAAATAAAAAAATTTATCTCTTTTTTTATTTTTATACTTATAACTTTCTCTACTATTTTTTATTTTTGTTTAAATTAATTTAACTTACTTTCTAAGTTAAACCAAACAATACCTTAGTCAAATCATTTTCGTGGGCATACTTTCACTTCAGCGAACTCGTTAATTTTAGAACAGTGAGAAAAGAGAGAGAAAAGAATAGAGGCTCTGCTCGCGTATCAGTCTTTGTTTGCAGAAAGTTCACTGCTTTGCTGTTTCATGCTCGTTATCTTGTTTATGCAGGTTCTGCCAAAGAACTTTTCTTGCTTTTTCTTACTTCCGGACAAAAATATATAGTTCTCATTTGGAAAAGTGTTTCAAGCGCAAGCTGGGGTATCATTCACAGTTGCTCCGGATTCTGTTCAATTAACTGATTTGTGCACTGTATTGTCATACACAATAGTAACAATATAATCGGTTATGGTTCTCCTTGAATCGAACATTTATGAAATTTAGTTGTGAATTTACATGAACCA
This sequence comes from Leucaena leucocephala, assembly GCA_037074615.1. NCBI lineage: Eukaryota > Viridiplantae > Streptophyta > Magnoliopsida > Fabales > Fabaceae > Leucaena > Leucaena leucocephala. The sequence goes on along the minus strand of CM073546.1, from coordinate 1,504,275 downwards.
CTATTCCTCACCGTAGATAGCTATTCCCTGAACTTGCTTTTTTGTTGCGAAAGATATTTACTATCGATTCGGTGTACTCCCTCCCTCCTTATATATATCTTCCGCATGAAAGAGGGATAAAGTTGATTCGAGTGTTTGTTGGCCAACCATGAATTTATTCTTTCCTACTTTCTTTACCTTGTATGCATTGATGGGCCCCCTAAATTCGGGTCACAGAAGACAACTTCTCGTTCGTTAAAAATGGAATGGTCGTCATTCTCCCTCTGCAGCATAGAACAAGTGAAAGTGAAACCTGTTTTCTGGGGGACGGGATTGTTGTCTGTTTATGGATTACTTCTTGCTGTCGTTTCTACTTAATTTACTATATCGCTAACTTAGCTTCTTTGTTGCCGTCGATTTTGATCTAACCTAGGGAATTGGGAGGGTAAATCCTCTTTCGTAAAGGTTCACCAGCTGAAGTCACTTCGTCCTGTTCAATCGCGATCTCTTCAACTGCGAATTAGATTCATAATGGCAACTCAATAACAATTTTATCAGTTGCTTCAGCGTATGGATTGGAATAAATGAAGCCCCAGCTCGAAATTGTTCTCTCTTTTGTAATTTGCATGATCTTGCTTCAATGCTCACTTTGTGGTCAGTGTCGCAGTTTATTCTATGTTTGGAATTCGGCTATCTAATTGTTGTAAATAAGTTACTTTGTATTCTAATTTTGAGTACTTGATGTTGTTTTTTATTTATTTAGAGGATTTATGTACCGTGCTACATTTCTCCTCAATGAAGTGTAAAATCCAAATGAGCCACAAATCCTTTTCTCACTCAGAACTGTTCCTGGCAGATCAACTATCTGATACTTCTGGCCATAGCAAGTGGGAATGTAGATGTTCTTTCCAAGGGAACCAGGACTCCATTGCCAATTGTTCTGCGTCCTGTGATTGTCGTTCAGGTATGCTTCAGTAAGAATGCAAGATATGGCAAAGAGCGGTCTCCATTCTTAGTAACCAATATGCTTTCTGTAGGAATGCACAATATGTTATCCGGTAACTTCTTTATCTTCACTGTAGATGCGAAAGAGAGTGGATCTATATGGACGTGCATATGTGATCCCAACGGGTTTCCTAAAGTGGCAGCAGATGGCCATAGTCCTAATTGCTTTACAGCCTGCAACTGCACCTGGGGTATACTCTCTCTCTCTCTCTATTGCTTCATTATTTTCTAAGTTCTTTCACTAACTGTTGATTACTAGATTGATTTTATATGTCCTGAAGCATTTTTATATTAGAAGATTAGTTTTTCTGGGTAAAAATCTTATTATGGAGATTTAATACATTACACTTTTATTCTTACTGGAAAACATCACATCTATAGCTTCCTTTTCTTCTTCTCTTTTCCTTTCCTTTCAACTTTCGGGTATGATGATATGCCGTCTTTTGTTTTGATGAAGTGAAATTCAATTTATGTCTCTTTTAGAAATGAAGCTTATGTTTCTTTGAATGCTATGTAGGATCTCTCTCCATGTCACAAGGTTCAAAGAAACACATATCCAGCGAGATTATAATAATCATTCTATTAGTATGTGTTTTATGTACAACTATTGCATTTCTTGCCTCGTTCACATGCTGTGTCTGCTGGAAGGACCGGTGTCCTGTTCAACCGCCAATATTCTCATCAGATAAGGAAACAAGTTGCAATAGTACCACCAACTTAATTAGTAACAGGACTTCATCAGTGCTAGAAACAAAATTTGCCATAAATTCTCCCATTAATAATATTACAGGTTAGTTGGTGATCTCATGTCATTTTCTTAATTCAAGTGTGTCTTTTCAGTCTTAACGTATAATATTAAGTTCCTCTTTTAGCATGCCACTGTCATTTAGTTCTTAGGGACCATTTTCTGTTTCTTCATGTAGGGTGCTTTAAGAAGGCCTCTTTCTTGTTTGGGAGCAGAACAGAGACTTTTCAAGGCAAAATTATTCAATTTTCATTTGCTGAATTGGAAAATGCAACTGAAAACTTTTCAGCTTCCAATCTTATTGGACTAGGGGGAAGTAGCTATGTATATCGTGGTCAGTTGAAAGATGGTAGTAATGTGGCAATTAAGCGACTAAAATCTCCAGGAGGTCCTGAAGCCGACTCTGTATTTTTGACAGAGGTTCGTTCAACTTAATATTGTTACATTAGTACCCTTTGCCTTTGGTTGATCTTACTAAGTTGTTCCTTTTTCCAGATTGAGCTATTATCTAGACTCCATCATTGCCATCTTGTGCCTTTACTTGGATACTGTTCAGAACTTAAAGGGAAACATGTTGAAAGGCTGCTAGTATTTGAGTACATGGCCAATGGAAATTTGAGGGACTGTTTGGATGGAGTTTCTGGAGAAATTATGGATTGGACTACTCGGATTACAATTGCAATGGGAACTGCAAGAGGCTTGGAATATCTCCATGAGGCAGCAGCTCCAAGAATTCTGCACAGAGATGTCAAATCAACTAATATTCTTCTGGATGAAAATTGGAAGGCAAAAGTATGGACCTTAGATCATCATGAATATCAGTATCAAGTATAATATTTGTAGCAATTTTCACTGTCTACAAGTTTGAATAGTATGACTTATTCCTTAAATTCTGTGCAACACTAGGTGCTCCCCAAGTTAGTGATAATGGTTAGAAATGGGGGTTATTAAATGGAAGATGATATAAAAGCTACTAAGTGTTTCGTTTTTTTTTAAAAAAAAATATTAGTTTCTTTTGGAAATCTTCTGAAGTCTTTGTTTCTTGAGAAATATGGAATTAAATGAGTCTGCCATAGGTGTTATATATGATGCAGTTCAAAAAGGCCCCCTTTCATAATCTTTTTTGACCATATCAACTCGCAGATAACTGACCTCGGTATGGCTAAAAACTTGAGAGTTGATGAACCCCCAAGCTGTTCAAATTCCCCAGCAAGAATGCAGGGGACGTTTGGCTATTTTGCACCTGAGTATGCAATATTTGGAAGAGCCTCTCCTAAGTCTGATGTCTTCAGTTTTGGTGTGGTTCTTCTTGAGCTCATGAGTGGTCGGCAACCTATCCATAAATCCACAGGCAAACAAGAGAGCCTCGTCATATGGGTATTGTACATCATACTCGCAGTTATATATTGAATGTTTCATTTTTCATATTGAGAAGATCTTCCATCCCAACTCTTTGCCTTAACTTGAAATTTCTTGGACTTTAAACTTATGCTTTTACCAATCATCTTTCGTTCTGCATTCTCTCGCTGCATCTGATTTTCCTATCACAGTCTTGCATTTGCAGTCGCATGGGCTTACAGCACTATTTTCATTTGTTGCTTATGAATTCAACCAAAATATATGGACATTTAAACATTTGATATAGCACGTCTACATTTGTTCTGTTATAGGCTACACCTCGCTTGCAAGATAGCAAGCGAGTAATAACCGAGGTGGCCGACCCTCATTTGAATGGGAACTTTCCTGAAGAAGAAGTGCAGATAATGGCATATTTAGTAAAGGAGTGTTTGCTGCTGGATCCTGATGCTAGGCCTACCATGAGTGAAGTTGTTCAAATTCTTTCAACAATATCACCTGATAAATCTAGGAGGAGAATCCACATTCCAGTCAGCCTTTTTCAGGTGAACTCATTTTCCACCAAGTTCTTCATCTTCATTTCTTACTTAGTATTATTTCTTCTCAGTTTGTTCATGATTTATCATTCCTTCTGAACTTATCATTCATCTCTTTGGACATTTGCGAGCGCACAGGAACCTCAAGATTCATTGCCATTAGGTATTAACCACAATATGATTGTTGGGAACAAAAATGAAGTAGAAACAGTTTCATCTGAGTATATGGAGAGTTTGATCCTCTTGACTTCTAAAAAAGAGGGTTTTCATGGATCGGATGATGAAACTGTAGACCTAACTGAGCCTCGGTTCGAATCATTTTGCCTGACAAACAGCAATTCTCCTTGAAAACTTGCACCTTCCAATGGGATATCTTACAGAAAGCGACTTGGTTTTTGACTTTTCCACTCTTTCGAAAGAAGGAAAGCACAGAAATATTTTCATGGTTTTCTCGTCTTGTACAGGAAGAAAAGCATAGGAGATTCCGATTCTGCTTTATTTGGAGAGGAATCGGACGAGATGCTCATACAAGCTCACAAAAGGTTCATGTTTTGATTTTGGTCATAGGAGCTTGTATGTTGAAATGATATATTTGTTTTGAATTTTGATGGAAGAATAAATGAGATTCATCGGAAGGATACCACATGTCCAAGCCAGAAAATTGAACTTTGGTCTCAAGTTTTTTGTCATATCTTATGATCCAGTCCGGTGGTGAGCACAAAGGAAAAGCCATTAAAAAAGAATTTCATAGCAAATATTGGCAGGAGCAAAGATGGCACTGAAAATTGCAAAAATGGTTCAAGGACACAATTTTGGTTTCCGTATGGTAACTAACGCAATAGTGATATTTTGTCCGACACGAAGTGACTTGAAGATTGAGGCTTTCTAAATTGTTATAATTACCAAAATTGTTTAAGAGGCTTCGATTAAAAATATTCACTCCTAATTTTTCCACAATATAGTCTGTTCAAATAATTATTTTCAAGAGCCGTGGATATTATTTATCAAGAAATCTTTAAAAATTTACATTGAGCAATACCTTTCATTCTATATATATATATATATATATATATATTATAATATTAACATGATATTATTACTAATTATCTTAATTTTTAGATTCTTGGCTACCCTTCCCATTCTCTGTATAAATGCCTCTTTTAAAAAATTAATAAAATTTTTAAAAAATTAATAAAATTTTAAACTGTTAAACAAGTTCTATATTAATTCAATATGTGTATTTCTCTCTCTCATAATGTTACCTTCCTAGGATTCTTTTAGACATGATAATATATATATCTGGTAAGAAATATATGATTAAATAAGACACACAAGCACACATTTAATTATCTACAATAATATGTTCTTTTACACCATTTTAATTTCCTCCACGACCCACCGGGCTGAATTTTGAGTTTAAAATATATTAACGTTTTTTATTAGATTGTATTTTCACTTTTATGATTTTGTGCTTGATTTTAAATAAATTAAAAAATTGACAGTAAAAATATAATATTTTGATTTAAAAGATTCTAACTATAATATAAATAACAGAACTTTTCTTTTTAATTGAAAAAAATGCGTTGATTTGGTTCGTTTGTATTTGCGGCGTGTTAAGCACTGTGTGCCGGACGCAGTATTCGCTACTTGTAGCAACTGAGAAGGCTCGTCATTGGGAATGGCTGGAAAAGCTGCAACGACTTCGACGACCTACTCGCCGTCTCCGACCACCCAGAAAACCAAGGCTCCTATTTTCAATGAAGATTGGGTCCGACCCGATGGCCGTGGCTTCCACCAGTGCAGGCCCGCCTGTAAGCCATTGAAACATTTCTGTATACTTAATGTTTGATGACAGCGTTGTTGTAATGGTTTATTCTTTATTGGGTTTTCTCTTTGGGCTTTTAAGCTTGATCGTGATATATTGAATGCTGTTTTTAAGCGCCTGCTCTGTGCAAAGTTGATAAGATCAAATTGATTCCCTGGAATATTTCATCGGTTTTCCTTTTCCTCTTTTTCATCATAAAAAGTATAATATGTGTGCCTCGCGTAATATTTAATTCTCAATCTGCTGGATGGAAAAAGCCACGCCATGCGCCGTCTGCTCTGTTAATTAGTTCCGAATGCAGTATAAGTGTTTAAGCTTGCTTTCTATTGCTTGGAGACTTCAAGTTGGCTCTTTTAAAGTGAACTTACTAGAGGACGCATTTTGTCCCATCATTATGTGAGTCAAAGTATTTGTTATAGATGGATATATCATACATGTACTTAATTGTTCCTGGCAGATTTTTTTGATGTTTGTGCTAACTGAATCAGGAAACCTGTTCGCTTCTTAATGGAGTTTATTGCTGTATTTTTACTAGTGGTTTTCAGCTTCTGCTAGTTGAAACAGATTGATTGCTTCAAAAGCGAAGTTGTTTTCATTCCTCCAAGTTGTGTAGTGTAGAGTGTAGACCTCTTTTCATCCTGAGATGGATAATTAAGCATTTCTGGCTTAGGGGAAAATGAAATACTAGTAATTGAGATAACACGTCAAGGTGCATATTGACTGAAATTCTAAAAACGCAATACTTTCATTTTATTCATTATCAGGGTGAGTTCCATTTATCTTTCACTTAAATGTTTCTACTTAAAATTCTTTTTAAGTTGTAACCATTCATTATGTTTGCATATAGGTTTTATATAGAACTATAGGGCAGTTAAATTTGAAGTTTACAGAATGTTAATAGTGGATATCTTGAATTCTCTCTTTTCGCTCTAAATTCTTTGTCCCATTGGTCTTTTTGTTGAACAAAAGTTTATCGTTAAGGAGAACATTTTTTGGTGGCTCAGTTTTCAGAACTGGTGCTGTGAATTCTGCCTCTGGATCTGCTTATGCAGAGTTTGGAAACACCAAGGTCATTGTATCTGTGTAAGTGAATCTTTTACTTCACGTACATAATTATACCAGTTGGCTACTGCTTGTGCTCTCCGGCTAATATAAATATATTATTTGCATTCTTTAATGCAGGTTTGGGCCAAGGGAGAGTAAGAAGGCCATGATGTACAGCGACATAGGGCGTCTAAATTGCAATGTAAGCTTTACTACATTTTCAACTCCAGTTCGCGGCCAGGTATATAAAATAATTTCAGATTTGCATTCTTCTATTTTGGCTTTTTCCTTGCTATCTTAAGTGGCAATTAATATTCAAGCATATTAAGCTAGGGATTGGACAACAAAGAATACACTACAATGCTTCACAAGGCTTTGGAGGGTTCAATAATGTTGGAAACTTTTCCGAAGACCACTGTGGATGTTTTTGCATTGGTACTGGAATCTGGTGGCAGTAAGTTTGCAGCTTCATAATGTTGTTTCTATATGATCCATTGGTTTACCTTGGTGTCATTCATTTTTGTATTGCCTCAACCAATATTTGTTGACTTGCGTAAATGTGAAAACAATTCTTCTTTGATTGAATCACTTGTATAGACTTTGATAACATATTAGCGGCAGAGTTTATTTTGTGCAATGTCTTAGTAGTTGCTAGTAACTTGTTTGAGAAACGGTTCTTCATTATATGCTTATTTTCTTTTGCTCTGTGTAAAGTTTTCAAGTAATGAGGAATAATCTTTTTAAAACTTGGATCAGATGGAGAAGTGGTGTAATCAGTATCATCATATAAATTATCGTTTCATCTGAATTGATACCATTTTACAATTATCTAAGCTTCAAACGACCCATAATTTTCTACTTTCTGGCAGTAGTAATGTTTTGGAGCTTGTTCAGGTGATCTCCCAGTTGTCATATCATGTGCTAGCCTTGCCCTAGCAGATGCAGGAATAATGATGTTTGACCTTATTGCCTCAGTTTCTGTGGTATGGATCTTGCTCATATATGCCACATTCTCCAATCTGCGCTTGTTCTGTTGGTGCCTAAACTGTTTCATCTCTCCTTTAAACTTTTGCCCCATTAAATTCTGTGTTTTATACTATCAACATTTCATCATCTTCATCATCTGTTTCTCTTTTCTGTTCAGAGTTAGGGGTAGCATCAAACTTGCTAAATTATTTATTATTTCTTATTTCCCAGCCTAACAAAAACCTCTTTGATTTTTAAATTTTTCATATTCACCCCAACTTGCTACTTTTCTGGATTTACCAAATTCTATGGCCCAATGGCATGTAGGATTACATGCAATATTTCATTGGAAGATGCCAAATTTTTCATGCTATCTGACTTTGCTGCTCCGCGAGACTTGTTTACCTTGTTATAATAGTAGCATTGATTTGTTCTTTGGTCCCAGTCTTGTCTCGGTAAGAACCTTGTTATTGATCCTATTTCGGAGGAGGAAAGCTGTCAAGATGGAAGCTTAATGATAACTTGCATGCCTTCTCATTATGAAATCACCCAGCTCACTGTTACTGGGGATTGGTCTACCCCAAAGATTAACGAGGTATGGTTATAAATTTATAATATATTATTGGAGTTTGTAAACTACTCCTCCTGTCCTAAATATAATTATACTATAAACTAGTTCTTATATTTAGGATTGGAGGAGTACTTCAACGAGGGCATTCCTTTGCCTTCAAATTTCTTACGAAATGGAATTATCTTTAGTGCTTTGCATGTGGTCTCTTTAATGGATTCACTATTTCTGACATGCAAAGAGATTGGGCTGCTCTTTTTCACTGACTAGGTTATCTTGGATTAAATATTTCTCAAGCTCCAACTGTATACTTTCTTCTCTTCTTAATGGAATTTCTTCTATACAAAAGTTAGGACACTTTCTTCTCCTTTTTACTGATTGCAGCAAATTGCATTCTGGTACCTGTTTGCTCGTGCAAGTTACTTCAATTGTCAGATCATTTTAATCTTTCAAACCCATTAGATAAATATAACTGAAATTGCCATTTGAGAGAGGTTCAAATTTGATGCGAAGATGTAATGTGCATGTACCAATGCCCAATGCAAATCAGTAGTTTAATTGACATAATAGAATGAAAAAAGCTATAACGAATTCAGGGTGACACTTGATTTCTTCTGGATGCAGGGAATGCAGCTATGTTTAGATGCTTGTGCAAAACTTGCAAAGATCATGAGGTCATGTCTGAAAGAAGCTGCTCAAGGTTCACAAGAATAGGGTGAGAATTCTTACTAATGTCAGTATACAGGCCACATGTATGCAATTTTTATTTTTTTTTCTTGGCACCAACATTGTGAGACTGAGAGAAGGGATTGGGTGGGGGAAGCGATCTACTGAGATACATGTGCCAAAAAATTTGTGCCTATGAGGTTGTTAAAGGATTCTTCTACTTATGATATATTATTTGGTTATTTCAGCAACTAGTTTTGCTCGCAATTGACTTGCCACTTAGTTTAACGACATGCCACGAACTTTTAAGGGAGCAAGAAGATTAAGAATATTCCATGTTTACAACTTGGCCAGACTGTGAGAACCTAAGATATAATGCAACCCCTGGAATAAATGAAAAGAACAGTGATAGAATATTAAACGTCACTAAATAACTAATAAAGAAACATAACACAAATCCTCAAGTTGGAAAGTGATGAAAACTAGTCCAACGAGAAAAGGGAAAGGTGTTATAAGAACATCATATAATTGAAGAATGAGGCATTCTTTTGTTTTTTTCTTAAGAGAGAGAGAGAGAGGTATTATTATGTGAAAATCTACACAGACACACACGTGTCTTAGAACTGATCTTAAGATGCATGAGGAGGCTCACAAGTATGGATACAGTCTGTAAACTCTGGCTTCTCAAAATCCATATCTTGAGGAAGGTACAACCGATCACGGTTCTCTCATTAATGCTCCCACAAGGCCTGTCACCCCTGTTTAGTTCTTTTATTCTACTCATTAATATATTTAGTAATGTGGGTCCTGTGTTTTGTATTTGGAATCTCAACAATAAACTAGATTTTTTATGAAGATATGAGTTGTTTTTTATAATAGATATATGCATAGATTAATAATTTATCAACACTTTTTTCCAATCGTATTGGACCTAAAAGTTATGTCAATTTACTTGTATGTCCGTTGGCTCTGATCATTTCACATCACGACAAAGGACCGAAATCTAGAAAGCCCGCTCACATGTTTCTGAGCAACCAGTGCTGAATAAATTACTGTATAGCAAATGGTATCTTTAGAACAGGGATTTATCATGCTTCCTTTTTATGAGAGACTAAAAGGAAAATGTGTTGCTTGCCAGTTTGAGTGGTGACTGGTGATATAACTAGCCACATACATATTTGTGGCTGCAAACATTTGAAGAGAAGTCACTTTGCTGCAGAATTTGGATGGGGACTTGAGCTAAAATTGATGGGACGAAACAAACATGCTTGTCTTGTGAAATTTGGATAGATGAGATGATGTATATTCTCAAAACAGAAACACAAAAGTGACACAACACAATAACAAAAAACAGAGTTAGCATTTAGGGAGTTTGAGAGGTGAGAAATGTGGCACCGTCACAGGGGATAGAGGAAGTGTGATTCCAATAATTCAGAGTGGTTGTGAAGAATGGACTTGCTTGGTTCTGTCCCTTCCTAATGGACCCGCAGTATTATTCATTGTGTGCTCTTTATCTGCTTATAGCTCATAAATATTCTTCATAGCATTTCTTTTTCTTTCTCACAGATGAAGTGTTGCATGTGTTTGCTTTAGTGTGCATCAATATAACTCAATCCATATAATTTTATAATTATTAATTGTAGATGGTGTCCTTGTGGCAGAATGAATATGGAGTAGAGTAAAAGGAATATATATATATATATATATATATAGTGATGATTAGTTTATGATTATTTGCAATTAAGGAGTCTCGAAGTTTGAACAATTATTAGTGGGGGATAAAGAGGCTGAAGCGGGGTAGGGTATGTAAGAGGGAGAATACAGTAAGGTCGCAAAATATCAATTCAATGACAGTTAGATTTTTGATAAATTGTTAGAAAGATAATTTGTAAATATTGATTCAAATAGTTAAATTGATATTTTGGAATGTAATTCTCATTCTCCCTATATAAGTTGGCTTAGAAATTATTGGAAGTTGACCCTGCAAACACCTAATCCAGTTGTTATTGACCCAGGCTATCTTCTCTCTCTTTGCTTCTTAAGAAACATTGCGATAGTTATTATGAGGAATCATTTTCTTAAAAAAAGAAAATTCAATTTCTGTGATCTGGTGGTCAATGAGCTAGATGTACCAGAATTTACGAAACACGATTTTTAAACATTTTTAATTTGCTTTTTTCTAAAAAGAAAATCGTGTTTGTGTTTGTGTTTGGGTTAGGGTTAGGGTTAGGGTTAGGGAAGAAAGATTTAGAGAACTTTTATTCGGTGACAACTGACAAATAGGACGTAAACAAATTCATATTTTATAAAAATATAAATTAAATAAATAAATTTATATTTTATAAAAATATAAATTATAATTTTTTATAGATGATTTTATAAATTTTTTTTATAAATATTCTCTTAATCTTAAAATTATATCTTAATTTTAATAGAAAATTAGTGTTAAATTTATCCAAATCTTTTTATAAAAAAAAATAATATATATATTACTATGTTTCATATAAGAAAAGGCATAGAGGGTGATAGGTCAAAAGTAATAATCTCTAATCAGCCTAATTTATGCTTGAATTTATAATCACTCATCTAATTACATACTAATCACATTGTATTTTTACATATGTTTAGCTATATTAAGAAGCGACACTAAAATTAGCTGTAAATCTTAAATGTATAGTAGGACCCTGGTGCTATTATATATCTAAGCAGATAACATAAAGAAAATTGGAAAGGTTGTGGGGAAAAAGGTGAAAAGTTAAAATAAGGACCCAGATAAGCTGACAGTCCAGTTGTAACGGAAATATCATTATAAAATTTGTCATGACCACAACACTTCGACTAGAAATCTTATAAATAATAATATATAACTTTTTCAATGTCAGAAATTAAAAATATCCACAGCTTTAGGAAGCCAACGTATAAAATTTGTGACACTTTTTTTAAAATATTACTACCATTTAATATTTAAAAATACCCTATTAATAGAGGTATTATGAGAAAAAAAATTATAATGAGACAAGAGAAGATATATAATACATTACATTTATACGAAATCAAAATTCTTAAATAAAGCTTGTACTACTTTAGAACTTATTATAAGGTTACTTAAAACAAGAATTTTTTATTCAAAATATAAATTTGTTTAGAGATTATTAATGATTATTTTCTAATTTTATTTTTATTAGAAAGAGATAAAAATGATATTTAAATATAGAAAAAAGATAAATTTGAATTTTAAAAAATTATTAATTCATAATATATTTAATGATTTAATTACTATTTTTTAATACGTGAGAATTGAATGAAATGGAGTCCCTGAGAGTCGTATCTAAGACGAGTGCCGGTGATGGCGTTTTGCTTTTGCTTGAAGAGCAGAGAAACGAGTGTAAGTCACGCGTGTCAAGATTCCATAGCAGCGAGTCTAAAATAGTCAACGCCTCCTCGGATCATTCACCCGTTAAAATAATCGAAATTCGAAAGAAGCCCCACCTTGGCGTTTCCTTCGGCCCATCCATCCATCCGTCTAAGCTCTTCGGTTGGTCACACCTACATGGCCCTGCTTCTCTGTCTCTGCCTCATATTTCTTCATTATTTCTTTCTCACTCGTCATCTTTCAAACTCATATTCATATCTCTTCCCCATTTTTAAATGGAGATTGACATGACATTCATTCTCTGGCTCTTCTTTGTATTCCTCTCTTGAACTCTCTCTGTTTTCCCCCCACAAAATGACTCATTTTCTGTCTGCTTAGATTTCTGTCACCGTTGGCTGAACTGGGTTTGTCACACATGCTAATGGTAAAAGCTTGAGGTGCAAATGGAAGAAGTTGGGTTTTTAAGAGGAATGCCAAGGAATGTGTCTCGCTTCAGTTCATTCATCTCCCCTGTTTGTCGGAATAACTGTAAGCAACTAAACTAACTTTTACTAACTATAGATCTTAAGTCCAAAAATAGTAAAAGAATATACATAAGCTCGTTTATTCTAATTCCGGTATGAGCATCATTGGCTTTTGATCAACAGTGCTTACTTATTGCTTGTTTCTCTGTTTGGAACTTGGGATCATCTTTTTAAGCTTTTTGGTGACTCTCACTTTCTTACTCTAAACGGCGTGTGCTTCAACTTTCGGTTGGTCAGTTTCTGACCTTAGTTTGCACGAAAAGAATCAAAATTTTGAACTTGGTTTCTGGTTTTGTGTTTTGATAGCATTTGCTGCATTATGTACATGGGATATTTTGTCCCCAAGGGTGAATATAGGTGATTCCTTGTTCAACTTAGCCTAGTGTTTAAAAGAGACTGGTCCCAATCATTGAACTTGTACTTTGGACCAAAGATCGCGGAGAATTTCGATAGCTTCGTTTCCAAGTTGATTCATCTTTTTTACATGTATTCACAAGAATCCTGCCCTAAGCAGTCGCGCATATATCAAGAGTTGAGATTACTTAAAGGTCGATTCAATTCAACGACTGATATATATAAATCCGTGTGTTACTTGTTCTCCAGATTTGTTTCATTGATTTAAGAGAAGTTGGCACTTCTGGAAGAAAAATATGGTCTTTGGAAATACCAGATCTGCAAGGTGCGTTTCCTTCTTTATATCTTCCCAAGGTATTAAGCACCCATGTAGATCACTTGTTTGCTCATAATTCACAAGCCTCTAATTTGGGTCTTATTTTAGATTTCAAGATGATATTGAACAAGCAAACATCCGTGCAACTAACAGTGACAACGGGATCAAAGTTAAATACAACATTGATGGAGTACAAATACCAGAGCCTAGCAGCAGCAAAATGGCTCAGAAGAAGGAGACAGCAGGGAAAACTGGGAAGTTCTTGGAAGGTAGAGTGTTGTCGAGTATTCTCAGAAGACTACGAAAGAGTAAAAAGAAAGATACTTGTTCCTCGAGGACAAGCCCTTCATCGATGGAACAAGATTTTCTTGGTGGCATGTTTGATATATTTGTTTGTGGACCCTTTATTCTTTTACTTGCCAGTAGTTCGAGATGAAGTGTGCATTGAGATTGGAATAATACCTGAAGTTATCCTCACAATCTTCAGAACAGTTGCAGATTTCTTTTACGTGTTTCAGATTTTCATGAAGTTTCGTACAGCTTATGTCGCGCCTTCCTCTCGAGTATTTGGGAGAGGAGAACTTGTTATTGATTCTTCTAAGATTGCATTTAGGTACTTCAAAAAGAGTTTCTGGTTAGACTTTGTTGCAGCCATGCCTCTTCCACAGGTAATTAAGTTTCTGTCATTCTTTTGTTCATGTTAAGTGGGACGATGATGCTTTAATCTGTTAAATTCTCTGTTTATTCTAGGTGTTGATTTGGCTTGTCATACCCTTCCTCAGGGGTTCGACCATGGCAAACACAAAAAATGTCCTTCGTTTCATCATCATCTTTCAGTATCTCCCTAGGCTCTTTCTTATTTTCCCTCTTTCATCACAAATTGTCAAGGCTACCGGAGTCGTGACACAAACGGCATGGGCCGGTGCTGCTTACAACCTCATGCTTTATATGTTGGCAAGCCACGTAAGTATATTAAAACTTCTGCTCAAAAAGGAAATCTTGTTTGCAAAACAAAATTGCAGTCTTGTTTATGAGGAATGTTGTTATAAATTGAATCATGTAAACCATCTCATTCATGCATTGAAAGAAAATGTCTTCTAACTCAAGTTACTCATAGTTCTAAATTTTATTGGGGCTAATGTTGAAAAGGGTTTAGGTGCTATTTGGTACCTTCTATCAATTGAGCGACAGGAAGCATGCTGGAGAAGTGTTTGTGACCACGAAAAGTCATTTGTCAATATGGATATTTTGACTGCTACAGGGTCAACGAAGCCAACAGGGTCGCCTGGTTCATTGCAAGTAATGTCACAAATTTATGCTCACCTGATGTCAACTTTTATCCCTTTGGCATGTTCGGTGATGCTGTCACTTCTCAAGTCAAAAGCTCCCCTTTCTTCAACAAGTATTTCTACTGTCTTTGGTGGGGCTTAAGAAATCTCAGGTAAGCTTTTAAGTTTATTGTTAAGTTTATATGCAGAATTATATCTTGGGTTTACCTACTGTGAATAGAATAATGCCAGAAACATAACATCTAATTCTCTACTCATTGGCGAGTGCAGTTCTCTAGGACAAAATCTTCTCACTAGCACTTTTGTTGGAGAAATAGTGTTTGCCATCATAGTTGCCACCCTTGGATTGGTTCTTTTTGCCTTGCTTATCGGTAATATGCAAGTAAGTGCATTTTATTTGCTTCTCTTGACACATGGACACGTTCCATATATAATATAAGGATACTAATTAACAAAGAACTCAACTTTTTCAGACATATCTTCAATCAACAACTGTCCGCTTAGAAGAATGGAGAGTCAAAAGAACTGATACAGAACAATGGATGCATCACAGGCAGCTACCTCCAGAACTAAGACAAGCTGTAAGAAAATATCATCAATATAAATGGTTGGCTACCCGAGGAGTTGATGAAGAAGCTCTTCTTAAAGGACTTCCCGTGGATCTTCGAAGAGACATCAAACGCCACCTTTGCCTTGACCTTGTCCGAGGAGTAAGTCCTTGTGAAACCTCAAATTCCATTTTCTATTAGTTTCATTGAAACATGTTGGAAGTAACTTATAGTTTTAAGTTACTGATAAATCATTGGCAGGTTCCATTATTTGATCAAATGGATGAGAGGATGCTGGATGCAATATGTGAGAGGCTGAAGCCTGCATTATGCACAGAGGGAACTTACCTTGTTCGTGAGGGTGATCCAGTGAATGAGATGCTGTTCATAATAAGGGGCCATCTGGATTCCTACACCACCAATGGAGGGCGAACCGGGTTCTTCAATTCATGCCAGATTGGCCCGGGCGATTTCTGTGGGGAGGAAATACTGACATGGGCATTAGACCCTAGACCAAGTGTGATACTTCCATATTCCACAAGAACAGTAAAATCCATCTCTGAAGTAGAAGCCTTTGCACTTATGTCAGAGGATCTCAAGTTTGTGGCGTCTCAGTTCAGAAGACTACACAGTAAACAGCTGAGGCACAAGTTCAAGTTTTACTCACACCAATAGCGAACATGGGCCGCTTGTTTCATCCAAGCTGCATGAAGAAAGTTCAAGAAAAGGAAACTGAGGGCTAAATTGTACCCAACTGATGCAGAGCCTGAAACACCAAGGTGTGGTGGCTCATCAGGCTTTGTTGTGTATGGATCGATGATGGGTAGGAGCACGGTAAAAGGGGCTAATATTCATTCCGACACAGTTTCTGGGGTTGTAAGCCCTCTT
The DNA here is from genome assembly GCA_037074615.1 of Leucaena leucocephala. Classification (NCBI taxonomy): domain Eukaryota; kingdom Viridiplantae; phylum Streptophyta; class Magnoliopsida; order Fabales; family Fabaceae; genus Leucaena; species Leucaena leucocephala. Next base: position 1,488,293 of record CM073546.1, on the reverse strand, counting down.
CAGAAGCCTGAAGAACCAGATTTTACTGTTGATGATTAGCAAATAACAAGTGTATATTGTTTTAAAGCCTCTTTCATTCCCCCCCCTTTTTTTTACTGTTACTCGTTTTGCCATTAAGATGCTAGATAGTTTAACATATTGAAGTGAAGTAACAGTGAGTGATTAGTCGTAGAAGTCGTGAAAAATGGGGAAACTGAGAGATTCGCGGTTGAACAGTGTGAAGAGAAGCATTTAAAAAAAGGGGAGTGATGTAGTAACCACACACCTTTTGGTTTGTAATGTGATTAGCGGGGACCCACTTTGACCATTACAGCAGGGATTAGCATTAAGCATCTCAATAATCACTTAGAGGTACTAATTAATTACCTGAATTTTCATTAATTAGTTATGAGCCCTCTTCTTTTGTCCTCCTTTCTATTTTTTAGTTATATATATATATATATATATATATATATATATATTATACAGGCGCGTCCACACCAGAAAATACGATAACAAATGTTTGGTGAATCTAAACACAATAAAGTCATCATAATCTTAACAAAAGAAATTAACGTCAGTGATAGTCTTGAGTTGACAAGCTTGATTTCAGACAAAGTAGGAGGCAAATTTCTAAATTGCATGTGGGATAGTGAACTTTATCATGGACCATAGGGATTAGGGATTAGTAGATATTAAACACATAAAAGAAGAGGAGGTTATTAACTCAAATACTCTTTTTATTTTTTTGTGATTACGAATAATTACCAGTCTGGGTTGACATTAATCCCAGACTCTTCTTCTACTCCCATCATACCTAAGTAGAACAACTTGTCATCTCGTGGATCTACTTCATCTTAATTACTTTTATTTACTGATCTTTTGATTTTGTTACTTGAATAATAATATGAATACATAAATTTTTGCTGCTCCTCCTTGATATATTTGCTCTCAATGAACAAGCTTTTGGGATGATGGTATTGATATGAGACGAGAAAATAAAGAAAAAAAATGTTCAGACAAGTATAAAAAATCATCTATTGGTTAAGACAAATGGTATTTGCAGTTAGGGATATTCATCCTATGTCCATGTTTATTGTATAAGTAGTATTGTGTTTGCAATACAACCTCCATGAGTTTTTAATTTTTTAAAAAATTATAAGGTTTATTTTCCTAAAAATTAAAATAAATCATAATTTTTTGTATATGATTCATTAATTAAATTATTATATTTTAATTTAATAGAATTCAGATAACGTAACACCTATATAGCATACAAATGTTTATATGATACAAGAGGGAAAAGAGGAAGGCATCAATGATGAGGGAGGGGAAGTGGGAAACCATGGTGGGATGAGGAGTGCTTACTCACTCTCAACTTACAGACACACAACGTTTGACTTCCCTATTGGATTGCGCACTCGAACTCTACACAAACACACTCCAAATGAGCAAAAAGCTCAATCAAACACACGCAATCATGATTCGCAGCTACGTTGTGTGGGTACAATGTCAACGTCCACGCAATATGTGGAATTAAACTCAACTCTCCAACAACTTCTTTCTAAATTGACCATCTCTCTAACTAAGCCCCCCCCCCTACCTACCATTATTCTTAATTATAATTACTACTCATTTAGCTTTAAACACTTTTACATGTTATCATCATCATCATGAAGCCCCACGCCGTACTAGCATGGGACTCATGTATCCAATTCTAACACTCACTTTGCCATTTAATATAATGGTATATATGCACCATTGCACCTATATATAACATTGGGGTTTGCCGCCGAGGCTTTTTCCTTTCATGCATTATGTTGAGTCGTTAATTTAGCCTTTCAATCTTAATTAGGTGGTACCCAATGGGGCATGCAAGCATATGATTAATGTTGGGGATTTTTAATCAATAAATAGTAGTCAACATTTGTACCAAATAAATAAATAAATAGTAGTTAACATGATGGTTTGATTATGATATCTCATTTGATCTTAAATATAATATCTAATTATGATATTTATTTTTATCTTAAATATATAGGACCTCAATTTTATATGTATTTTATATTAATTTAATTGTTTTTCTCTTACCATACACCCTTTAATACCTCATTAAAAGAGAGATATTTTAAGGATAGCAACACGGAGTAATTTTTACACAATATAATAACAACAATAATAATAAGTCTTATCCTATTAAATGGGGTCGACTATATAGATCATATAACGCTATTGTACTCTATCAAAAACTAAATTCTTAAATAAATTATTGACTAGGGGATCCTGCTCAATGACCTCGTTGAACATTCTCTTTGACATTCATCTATTCCTTTTAATCGGAGTCCATACTATTTGATTTACCTTCTTCACTGGTATATCCCTTGACTGTCTTTGCAAGTGTTCAAATTACCTGAGACAATTCTCTACCTATTTTTACACAATAATAAATAATTGACTTGACAACATTTGTTAATCCCCATTAATTAGTTTATGTTTAAGACAAAGGGGAGTATTTGATATGGGAGAGGTGCTTTAACCTTTTCACATAGACACTACCTAATCAGTTTTGAAGATATCATGTAGTTACAAAGGATAATAATATGAAAATGTAAAAGTGACTCTACTTGCTTTTGAAAATATAAATTTTAAATAATTAAATTATATAACTCAAAACGTCGACAAATGGAGAGGGTGAATAAAAAAAAGAGAATAAATAAAAAAAATAGATAAGAGATATATATAATTAATTAAAAATAAAAGATTGAAAAAATACATTAAACGAACTACACACGTTTAAACTTAAATTTATAAAAAATAAAAAAAGAGTCTTAAAAAAATTAAAGTTTATATTTTATATAATTTATTGATTTTTTAAGAGAATGGAGGATCTATTTTTGATATTGTTTATAGGAAAACAAGATGTGAATATAGTAAAAGATGGATTAAATTAAATGTAAGGTTAAGGGAGGGTATTAAACAAAGGCATTGAAGTTAAAAAGAGGGGAAATGATTTGGCCAAAGGCTCTTATATCTGACTTTAATGTCTGTGAAACAGTCATTCGGCGATTTCACAGTCACAGTCACAGACACAGACACGTGGGACCGTCTGATAACTAATTACTTTTTCACCTTCCCAATAGTGCTCTAGATTCTCTGTAACCTAATTAGGAAGTAACTCTTTCTCATTAATCCCTTTCCTAATCATGATTATAACCCCCACTCTAATTTAATCCCCCTCAATTTCTATTTCTATACTTGATAATATTATCTAACTACTTTACCATTAGTCCAACAAAATATAATTAAATCAAGTATCAATCCACCAAAACTTCAAAATTATTTTATTCTATTTTAATTCATCATTTATTCAAAAAATAATTAAACTTCTAATTTATTAAGAGTCTATTGATTTTTTAAAATAAATAAAATAAAATTAATTAATTAATTAATTATAAATAATATAAGAGTTAGTTAACTAATTTAAATAGATTAAGAAGTATATGATATAAATTTGTTTTAAATAGTTGAATTTAACTATAATTTTTTAAATTTATATAAAAATTAATTAACTTTAATATTAATAACTAAATATAATATTTTATTAATAATTATAATTTGTCACATCAACAGAATCCATACTCGTCCGACTGTATGTATAATTTGATTATAATTTATATCATTTTATACTTTGTTTAAGTTAACCTATTACAGTTATTGTGATGCTTTGACAATAATTGTAGTTCTCAGTACATGTATTTATTGATAATGCCATTATAATTTAGTGACATAATTTTTTTTATAAAAAATAAAAAGTATTTAAAAGGTTGTAAGATTCATTTTAATCATAATTTTATATTGTCAGTTCGTTCTAATTAAAAATATTGTACATGTACTTATCATATATCCCATTCTTTGTCTATATATATATATATATAAACTTTAGCAAATGACACTATTAAAAAATAATAAATAATGCATCTTATATTTTTTAAAAAATTATGCATATGCGATACACCAGACAATATCTAAACATAAAAAAAAAAAATATTTTCCCAGACTCAGAACTACTAATGCGTAAAACACGACTAAAATGCCAAAAATGTTAAAGTAAATAAAGTAATCCTGAAACATGTAATAACAAAATATTTGCAATAATTATACCCAAGGAAAAAAAGTTTTGGGATAAAGACAAAAATCAAATAAAAAAAGTACTTTTTTTTAGTTTTAATTTCGCCGTATCACATAGACATAGGGGAGAGAGAGACGCAACCCACACATCCTTTTATGCGTTAAAAAAAATTCAAAGTATTATTATAAGACACTAACAAAACCACTTTATCATATCATTCTTTAAATACATAAATATAGCATTTGATAAAATAAAAGTTTAATAATAGAAAAGAAAGTAGGTATGAGACATGAGTGGATGAAAATAAGAGTAGGATTTCCACCATGAAGAAGCGGAACTCAATCAATATGTTAAGGACCCTATAATTCACATTTCCTCTTTCCAATTCTCCATCAAACACAGTCCTCCATTTTTAAAACACTTTGATTCTACCTATCAACCAACGTAAATTTAGTCTAATATTATAAAATCATACTAAATTTTTATAGATTTTATATTTAATTTTTAAAAGAGACATATATCTTTTAATATTAATTGAACTCAACAATACTTAGATATCACTGTGTTCAAAACATTTACGACATAAAAAAGTGTTACAATCACTCCCTCCTTCCTCTCCACCGCAGAAAATTTAGGCAAGCAGACAGCATAATCTATGGCCAAGTATATCAGATTTGACTCGTGCTTTTTCTTCTGATTAGCTCCCACATATATAGCACATTCTTGCTCCTCTTCAAATGGCTAAACACAGTTTAGTTCACCACATGACAAGCCACAAAACCTTATCTCGTGTACTAACCTCATTCGTTTAATTAATTAATAAATCAGCCAGCGATTCGTTCATTCAGCATCGAGATGATCAGAACAAAACAAAACAAAAGGGGAAGGTAAAAAGGTGGCAAAGCTTAATTATGTGATGAATTGAAAATTAAGATGGGAATGAGCTATGAACCCCATAACTGGTCTCTTATTGATTCATGCGGTCAAAAGTTTCTAGTTGTTGCCATAAATGAGTGAGGCAATCACGATAGCCTCAAGAAAACAGGACAACATTGCCCAATATGGCGAATGCCCATTTCATCACCAAGTTTCATATTCTCTTAGGACACCATTATCCTTTTCGACAGCACTAACCTTAACGCACAACAACGGATGGGAATAGCACCTGTTTCTCATTCCCATCAACGTAGGACCCAATCATACATGTTTTAATCACTAATTTCCCTCAGAGGTAAATGTCAGAACTCTTCCACCTATGTTTCTTCCATATACAAGAGTTCAGAATTGATCATGACAATATAAGTTATAGTTAAGAAAAGATCCCGAGGAGGGTGCATTTTCATGAGTCTCACATTGAGAGGGTGTTCTCTGGGTTCTCCTAAGAACTAGGAGCATCATACGAGGAATAGTTTGAACAGAATGGTATCAGTATCAACTCTCACTTACCTGGTATTTTACCCAAACAGACAATATGGGATATAAAGGCATGAAAATTTCGCCGTAAATGTGGTTTTTAATGTTGATACAGGACCAAAAGAAAAAAAAAAATGAACACAATTATGTGGGAATAGGACCACGGAGTGTCCAATGTTTTTCTGGGACAGGGGACCATGTTAAAGCGGAAAGAAACACACACATGAGTGGATGTTGTCTATTCATGCAACTTGTGGGTGAGTCAGCAGCGTCCCTGATATGTCGTTACGGCTCACAAATGACGGTTTGATTGTGTTTTCATATTCCCTCGTTATTATATATACCTGCGCGCACACGCCGGGGATATTAACTCACTGCCAAACACCCACACACTCAGAGAGGAATTGAGATGGAGAGAGAAACAGAGATGAAACAATCCAGGTTCAAGAGGATTTGTGTCTTCTGTGGGAGTAGCCCTGGGAAGAAGTCGAATTATAAGGATGCAGCTATTGAGCTCGGCAAGGAATTGGTAATACTTAACTTGCCTCTCTCGTTTGTTTTTTCTTTTCCTCATAGAAATTCTGATCAAATTCCCGGGAATTTTCTTCTCGTTCTTCTCATCTCTTTGAACAATTGATGGGATATTTGAATTACACCAGTTTATAGCCTTCCACCGTCTCTGTTTTCCTCTGTTTTCAGATACTATGGTCTGTGTTTATATATGCCTTTGCATTTACATTTCTGCTAAGTTTTTCTGTTAAGTTGATATGAGTTTCTCTGCTATATGTTGGATCGATTTTATGGTCTTTCTTGAAACTTTGAGTTATGAAGTATTTGGATACTTGTTAATTTGGTGATTGAAATGAAGGTGTCAAGGAATATTAATCTGGTATATGGAGGAGGCAGCATTGGTTTGATGGGGTTGATTTCTCAAGCTGTTTATAATGGCGGTCGCCATGTAATAGGGTGAGCATTCATTCTGAAACCATATTGAGTTTCACTGCTGCTGTCCGTTGACAGTTTCAACTGTTGTCAACTAATGCATGTCATGTTATTGTGCACAGGGTTATTCCCAAGACACTGATGCCGAGAGAGGTAATGTTGATAAGTTCATTATGAGTATTACCCTCCAAAACCAGAGGACACGGGGAGAGAGAGAGAGAGAGAGAATTTGTGTAATGAGAAGGTGGTTTCACTTTCTAGCATACGATGTTGTTATGATGAGTTATCAAAGTGAGACACATAGGTTATGTTAGCATAAGTAAAAGAGGAGGCAAAATGGGGTCAATGGGGCATGAGATTCATATGGGGATGCCTACTTTTGCGGTCCTTTGTTTGTGTGAGTGTCACTGACGAGCAAGTAACTATGTTGTTTTCTTGTGTGTTGGTCGATAATCATAACAAGATTGTCTCTCTCTCTCTAGCTCTTTGTGAGAGTGAAAGGGATAAGGAATAATAAAGATGGGTGGGAAATTGCAGATAACAGGAGAAACAGTGGGAGAAGTGAAGGCAGTAGCAGACATGCATCAGAGGAAAGCTGAGATGGCTAGGCATTCTGATGCCTTCATTGCGTTACCCGGTTCCCTCCTATATCCCTATTTTCCTTTTTATTTATATATTAAAATAATTCTTAAAAGATTAAAGTGTAGTTATGAGAGGAAGAATCTGAATGAGTGTAACTGTTGAAGGTGGCTATGGGACACTTGAGGAGCTTCTTGAGGTCATAACCTGGGCTCAACTAGGCATCCATGATAAACCTGTAAGTTTTCCTTTTTCTTCTAATTTTTTACAAGTAAAGGGAAAAAATGGCTGATTAATTGAGATTTTTTTGCTTTGGGGAAGGTGGGATTATTGAATGTGGATGGGTACTACAATTCGTTGTTGACATTCATAGACAAAGCAGTAGAAGAAGGGTTCATAAGTCCCAATGCTCGTCATATCATTGTCTCTGCCCCAACTCCAAAGGAGCTCATCAAAAAGATGGAGGTACTTACGTTAATTCCCACTTTTTTCCCTTTTAGCAGAGAATGAATAAACAAGTCTACATGAGCTTTTGTCTGAGAAGGATGTTGTTTGCGTCACACAGGAATACATCCCAAAGCATGAAGGAGTGGCTTCCAAGCACAGCTGGGAAATAGAGCAACTAAGATGACAAGTGAAGGTGGATGATGATTCCATTAATCATGGGATAGAGAGCAGTTTAACAGTTAACGATAAAGAGGAGAGATGATTGTTTGTAGATGACGTGGCCACAATATTCCCTCTTTTTGTACCCTTCATTTCCTTGTTACTAGTGTTTTAATAACTGCTTCAAACCTAATTATATGTGTATTCTCTTCACTATCATTTGCGTAAGGATTTCATTAAAAACGAGGCCCGCATTAAATCAGATGTTGATTCCGTGTGATTACTTGTTAATTGAAAAGGTAGGTACAAATGGGCAAATTTTCGTATGTGAAAAGGGGAGAAGAATCATTTCTTGGAACAAGCCCATGACCCATGAGATATGCTCATTCAACTCCATCACTTGCTATAGCAACTTTATTTCAACTTTCAAATGCTTTTATGAAAAGTCAAAATACATATATATGGTCTACAGAGGTTTCTAATTCTTAAACACGTCCATTTAAACATAATTTACTTAGTTACATCCTCAGATTGATCCACATTCACAAATATCACATAGCATTCTGAATATTGTCATGTAGCAATAATATTGTTTCAAAAAAAAAATAGTTTAATTTTATCTTAAAAATATTAAAAAAGAAACAATCTTATATTTAGCTTTTAAAAATTTTAATAGTTAAACCGACTTTATTTATTTTTAATATTTTTAGTGAAATATTAAATTTAAAAAAAATTCAAGGCAATAATACTCTTATGTGATAATTTTTTGGGACAAAGTTGAATTTTATATAATTTTTGTAATATGATGGAGTGTTCCTATAAAATAATGGATGGTGCTTAGTATTTAAATAGTATTCCATTACATCTAAAAATTAAAGACGGTGATAATTATGAAATTAATTTAGTAATTTGAGGATTTGTGGGAACTCACATGGTTGTGATAAGTGCCAACAAATCTGGTGAATTACTGTGGCTTCCCTGACGTGGTTAATTAACAAGCCGAGTCAAAGGATGCTAAGTGGAACAAGTAATATATTAAAACGAATAATAACTCCTTTTTTAAGTGGGTATTAGGAGAAAGCCGCGTTGACTGTAATAAACAAACCATTGTAAGGGCTTTGACTTTTAATCATGATTAGGTCTGGAACCTTCACGTTGGGTGTGTCACGTGGAGACGTCGATTTAGCACGTGATGATGAGCTCATCTGACGCGGCATACCTTCATGAATATGAAATTTCTTACAGCTTCTCTATACTTAGGTAGAGGCTAGAGTTTTACCGAGGAGTCAAAACCCTCAAAGGATTTGACCTTTCTGTTTCTGGATCTTTCTCTCGATCCCGTTTATATGAAGCAAAGGATCTCTCAGATTTTGTAATCCGCTCAATTGCCTATTCTCTTTTTAATTCACGTTTTCAATGCAACATCGTATCACACATAAATAGAATGCATAATGTAAACATAGGTTAAAGTATAATTTTATCCTAAAAATTTCTATTCATAAATATTGAGTATTCAAATTTTCTTTGAGTAAAATTATTCTAAAAATTTATAAACCATAACAATATAATTAATATTATTATCAAAAATTAAATTTAATTATTAGTTAATAAATATATTTGAGTAATATGCCACATAATATCTATGCTATTTTTTATTTTAGAGTAAGATATAAATTTATTTTAAAATTTTTATTGAGGAGCATTAGATATTCAAAAAAAAATTAAGTTCAATGACATTTTAACTATTATCTAAATTTATTTTAATTGTTAGTTTCACGAGATATATTAAATTGATTAATATACATACCATTTATATATTTTTTTAAATCATATTTATAAATAAAAAAATTAAAAAAAAATATACTACCTTAAACTCTATCGTTATTAGAGTATCACTTTTAACATACCATATTTTAATAGTTTATTGAAAGATAATATATGATAGTCACACATATTATTTTTTTATATTTATAAATTAACACATGGTAATAGTTATTTTAAAAATTGATCATGCATGTCATTCATACTTTTTAAAAAATATCCTAAGCCCCATTGTACATATTATGTTCTATATTTTTCTGCTATGCCTTTTGCTAAGAAAATGTATAAAAATTAAATATGATCTCCTTAGGCGTGATTTTCTGTTAATAATAGAGTTTAAAAGAATATATTTTCATAATTTTTATTTATATATAAATTTAATTTTAAAAAAATAAGTTAGACGCAAATATAATGTCAGCAATATATTTAATCAAATCAATAGTTAAATTAAACTTATATAATAGTTAGGATAATATTTAACTTGAAAAAAATTCTGTATACCCAGTACTCATGAGTGAAAATTTTTTAAGATAAATTTACATATTAATCTAAAATAAACTATCAAATAGATATTATGTAGTATGCCACATCAGTATATTAATCAACTAATAATTAAATTTATTTTTTATTAATAGTTAAAAAATATTATTATAATTTAAAAATTTTCAAGACAATTACTTTTAAAAAAAATTTATATACTTAATACTTCTAATTAAAAATTTTTAAAATAAATTTACTCTTTAACCCAACATAAAACATGTCAATCAAATTGACTTGTCTTCTCACTTGATTACCTTTCTGCTCGTTCAAAAAAGTGAATACAATTTTTTTATACATAAATTTTTAAAAATGATTGAGTTTATCCATAAATTTATAGAAGGGATTGAATTTAACCAGAGTCTTGAGAGAAAAGTGAATGTACTTTACCAAGCCCATAAGTTACACTGATTATGGATCACCCCTGTTTTTACTCCCTTCGGCCCTATAAGTAGGAGTTACGGTTTTTAGATAAAGTTGGTCTTTTTAATAACTTATATTTTATATTTATCTAATTTTTTTTTTTATTTTTACTTTCAATTAATTGTATGTTTATCACCTCTCTCTCTCTCTCTTTTTGTTTATTTCCTTAAATATCTTTTATCACTTATTCTCTTTTTCACTCTCTCTCAGTAGATAAAAATATATGTTTATATGTTTATCGTCTTTAATTAATTTCAACCCACCTTTTATCTTCTTATAAAATTCAGTTACTTTGATCAAAATTGACAGGCAAACTACAATAACGTGAAAAAGTTGACCATAGGTCTAGAAATCAAAATTTTTATTTTGAACTGGAAGGTTACTTTTGTGGTATAATAAGCCTATCGCACATTGCTGAATCTAAGTGATTGAATTTTCTTCTTCAAACTCTAATGGCAACTCACCAGAAAATGATGGCAAAAAGAAAGAAAGAAATGAAATGAAATGAAATGGAGGAATGGCGCCATGTTCCCATTAAATGAGTACTTTTTTTGATGCCTAAGCGATAAATATAATATTGATTTGAATGAATAGTTACTTGTGTAAGGCAACCGAGCCAGATCTTTCTCGGCGTCTAACTCGCCTAATTAAATTCGGCGATCGCCCATTAACTCAATTTGCTGCAATTCTTTCTTTTACGTAATCTTATCTGCAAGAAAGTCAAACCCCTTTATATATATATATGAATATCATTACATATTTTATCATAAACACTCCATTCCCCTTTGTCCCTAGCTTAAGCTTATGCTTTCAATCAGAGGTCTGTTTAGGGTTCCTAGCTTGTTTTGCTCAAGAAGAAACGGGTTCTGTTCCTCACACTCCACGCGTTGTTTTCGCCATCAAGCTACACAGTAATGTATAAACCTCCGTCTAGCTACCGCATGTTGTTTATCTTGTTTTCTTAGTTCCTTCCTTCTTAAGGTATATTTTTGCATTTTTCTTTTACTGCTTATAGACATCTCCCAGTTAAAGCAGTCTCCTCTGCATTATGGTGTGTACTCAAACAAATAAAAAGTGGTTTAGGGAAAAACATGCATTTTGTCTTCTTCGTTTGCAAAATAAGTTACAAACATTTTCATTCTAAGCTCTAAACGCAGGGGCTTCCCTGCCCTTTTCTGCGGCAACAAAAGCGGTTTTGGGATGGTGTCTTAAGGGTGACATAAATGTTCAAAAGAACGAATATACTTGGTTAAGCCCATGTGACCTTTCTATACATTTCTCACTCTCTACTTCTTCTTCACCTTGTCATCACCTTTCGCACCATTATATATATCAAAACCATCAAGTTTTCAAACTTCACTCCATTTGATTATATACTTGGTATCTTTCTCTGCTTAGTTTTATATGTTGCGTGTTTGGGCTGAGAAGTTAGAGGACTTACTTTGTTTTATCTGTTGTTCTTCAGGTGGGACGACGTTGAATCCCCTGAGGTTTGCAAAATGGGGTTTGATCGGAATTCGAGCTCCAGTAGGGATTACTTGGAAGGAATGATCAGTGAGTACGTTGGAGGGAAGACCAAAATGAAGGCTCAACGAAGTGGCACTTCCAAGCTCGTCACTGCTCTCACATGTCTTCAGTTTTTCTTCGCTGTTTATGCGACGTTCTTACTGTATCATATGAGCCCCAACATAGATTTGCGATCCAAACCCGATTTTACTTGGGCTACACGAATCGCAAATCAATGGAGGAACATGATGATCACACCCCACGTATTGGGTCGATACCGAGAAGCTTCTTCTCTCATCAGAGAGGATTTTCAAGTGCAACAAACCATTGCTCCATCTGAAGTTTGCGAGTATGAGAAGATAGATTTCATGCAGAAGAAGTCTAATGATGTACAGATGATTAAGTTGAAGACAGAGCTCTACAGTGAGGTTTTAGAGTTCCAGAGCAAAACCATTGGCTCTGAGTCTCTTCCTGAGCTAATGGCGAAGAAATCCAAATGGGATTTGAAAGGTCCAAACAGACCAAAAATCACAGTTATTCTGAACCATTTCAAGAGAAAGACGCTCTGTTCTCAGATTGATTCCTTGCTTCATCAGACCCTCCCATTCCACCACGTCTGGGTTCTCTCATTTGGCAGCCCAAATGAGTTATCACTAAAGAGGATTGTAGAAAGCTACAATCATTCAAGAATCAGCTTCATAAGTTCGAGTTACGATTTCAAGTACTACGGAAGGTTCCAGATGGCTCTTCAGGCTGAGGCTGATCTCGTTTATATAGTTGATGATGACATGATTCCTGGGAAGAAGATGTTGCAGATATTGGCACATGTTGCTGGAACAGAGAAGTATAAGAACTCTGTTTTGGGAAGCATAGGAAGGATACTGCCTTTCAGACAGAAGGATTTTACATTCCCAAGTTACAGAAAATTCAGGTCTAAGGAAGCAGGACTTTATTTGCCTGATCCTGCTTATAATATTACAGTTGATAAAATTGTGCAGGTGGATTTCTTATCTAGCTCCTGGTTCTTATCTGCTGAGCATGTCAAAACTCTGTTCACTGAGACACCTTTTACCTTCGCAACAGGGGAAGATTTGCATCTCAGGTACGTTATTGCTTAAGTTTTGCATCTTTAACCAATTTATGAAGAATGGAATAGAACAGTTTAGCTTTGACAGTTTATTAAGCACCGAGGATAGAAGTCAAATAACCATCAATATTTGACTGTGCCGAGGATCTTGTAAACCGCAATTAAAAGTCAACTATTGCTTTTAGGTACACCAACACAACACTAAGTCGTACAAAATACTGTAGACGCACTAATGGAGGAATTTGAAACATGAATCTAATCCTGTTTATTTTTCTCACCGTAGTTATCAACTTCAGAAATATAAAAATGCGGGTTCATTCGTTCTTCCGGTTGACCCAAATGACAAAGAAACTTGGGGTGATAGTGAGCACAGGCTTGCTTATGTCTCAGAAACCACTGTAATCTTCAAGGATATTGTTCAAGTTAGGGATGATCAATGGTGGAAAGCACTTTCTACTGGTTATGTGACCCAATGGGCTGCAATATACCCTCAGAAAATTGATGCACTCTTTTATGCCCACTCAGTTGACGAAGTCAAAGCACTTTCACCACTTCTTGAGAAGTTCAGATCCACAGTTGGTAAAAAAGCCTACATCGTTGTGTCAGGAAGCAATTTTTGCCCTTGCGAAGATGCTGCATCTGCTCTAAATTGGCCTAAGTTGGTATGCAAAGAGAGAAGGTTTAAGATTTTTGACTTGGCCATAGGATCACTTTCTGGTGCATCAAACTCAGAGGTTCCAGTTATACAAGCAGTGTAGTCTAGCATGAAGGGTTTGATTAAAATTCATAATCCTAGTGTTGTTATCACTGTCTCAGACATTGACCCTAATGTGAAGAAGGCCTTGAAGATGGCTTCAGAAGCTAGTTCCAATGCTACCTCTCTAGTTCTTTTACCAAAAGCTTCCATTTCAAAAGTTCTCTGGATGGCTGATCTACGTACAACAGCATTGCCAAGTAAGAATTTAATGATTTCAAGTTTCTTTCACTTTACATCTTAAGTTGAAACCATTATCTAACATAATTGAATTGTGCAGATTGGAACAAAATGAGGATTTCTGTCAACATTATTACCCAAAACAGAGTTCAGTCACTAACAAGGCTTCTGAAATCTCTGTCCAATGCTTACTATGTTGGAGATGAAATTCCTATAACATTCAACATGGACAGTAAGGTAGACGAAGCGACTATAAAACTCGTGAGTTCGTTCGAGTGGCCTCATGGACCGAAAACCTTGAGAAGGAGAATCATCCAAGGAGGTCTTATTAGAGCAGTGAGTGAGAGCTGGTACCCTTCTTCTGATGATGACTTTGGTCTCCTTCTTGAAGATGATATAGAAGTTTCTCCTTACTATTACCTATGGATCAAATATGCACTCTTAGCTTACCACTATGATCCTCAAGTCTCTCTCCCTGAGCTCACCTCAATCTCCCTTTACACCCCAAGACTTGTTGAAGTTGTCAAAGAAAGACCTAAATGGAATGCAACTGAGTTCTTCAAACCAATCCATCCAAACACTCCTTACTTACAGCAGTTACCTTGCAGCTGGGGTGCAGTTTTCTTCCCTAAGCACTGGAGAGAGTTTTATGTGTATATGAACATGAGGTTCACTGAGAATGCCAAGGAAAACCCAGTTCAAATCCCAAAGTCTAGAACTAATGGCTGGCAAGCTTCATGGAAGAAGTTCCTCATAGATATGATGTATCTTAGAGGCTATGTAAGTCTCTATCCAAATTTCCCAAACCAAGCTAGCTTCTCAACCAACCATATGGAACCAGGAGCTCATATAAGAGCAAAAGATAATGCGGTTAAGCATGATAAGCATGACTTTGAAGTTCCATTGTTGAATGAAGACTTCAGAAGTTTTCTTCCAGGAATGAAGTTGCCTCCAGCTTCGAAGTTGCCGTCTTTGAACCTCTTTAATCAACCTGTTTCACTCAGGGGATTGAAATCTGCTGGGGCTAAGTTGGGTCAGGATGTGTTAAGGTGTAACAATGTCACTGAGATAGTTTCTGTGGATCATAATACAGGTCTGCCACAAAGCTGCATCAAGTTCTGAGATCTCATATTTTGATGTCATGATTGGTTTTATTCTTTGTTATTCTTCCTCCTCCTTGATGAAATATTTGGTTTCTGAAGCTGTTCTTTTTTTAGACTAGAGGGAATACTTGTGGATAGCAGGGAGGTATAGTTACATTGATTATCCGTAATCTAATCCAATAAAAAAAGATCATTCTTGGAAGAGAATTGTAATTAGTTTAATTTATTTATTTTGATATTTTTGTAAAGCCAAAATTGGCTATTTTTATTCATTGATTAATATGCAAAGATAAAGCTCTTTCCCTTTAACTCTGTTTATCTTTCAAGTTTGCCTATCTTTATTAGTAAGTAGAAAAAGCCAATTGCTAACATGATTTGGCTTACTTGATAGCATCAAGGTTCTAGTTTGAAGTTATAATGATCTATCTAACTCTCTAATTTTCAACAAAAAGAAGAAAGAGAGAAAATCCTAATCCAAGAAGTTAGTCAAGAGGTGAAACAAATAAGACATGTATAATATTAGTCATAATATGAGAAATTCAAATAATAAAATGTTCATGATATTATATAAAAAGTAAAAAAGAATAGTTTGCTTTTAAAAAATACTAAAGCAAAATGGTTTATTATGGCAAAATTTAATAGCAGTACATCATGATTTAATGACTATTTTTAAAACAGATCAAAACATATAAGAATATTTGAGCATTTTTAGCATGGACAAAAGAAAATGCAAAATGGGAAGGCACAATTGGTTGTCACTTCATAACTATGAAGCAGATATGTCACATGTATGTGACTGGCTACCAAAGGAGAAGGTATTGTGTAGTTAACACGTGCTAAGAAAGCAGCGGGTTAGCATCTAAAAGGGTAGGAAGTACATGAAAGGTACATGAAACAGAACAAAAGCTTACATTACATGATTTTGTATCACATCCACTGTTCCTATCGCTTTACATATGACATACCTACCAGAAAAAAATTGAAGTGTGACCATTGAAAAGCAATTCGGTGCAGCAATTTTTCGGCCTATAAAAACCATAATGCCGATGCAGAATTTTCTGGACCATACGATGGCATAGCTTTATAATCCAACGGTATGAAACTCACTGCACGTGTCTCTGTTGAATTACATGGCACGTGCCAATAGGTAAAGCAACCGGAAACGTATGCATGAAAATGGCAAAAGCGAAGGCTAGGCCGTTCGATCATATAAATCATAATTCCCCCAAAGCCATTTTTTCAGTTTCGTAACAGTTTTGCTCCATGAACGTCACTCTCTCTGTAATTCGATCGACAAGAGCCTGGGTTTTAAACCTTATCGTCTCTCTAATCAATTCTGTATGTTTCTCATTGCCTTGCCCAGCTGTTACAATGATCTTTGATGATGCCTTCGAAGAACTTTTCATTTAGCATTTAGTGTATTTTAAGAGCTGTTAATCATATTGTCTGCGTTCATTGGAAGCACTGTTGAAACGTGATTATCAGTTTGCTAGCGATAGATTGTGTATCAGCTGGTCAATATTCTTCTTCCACGGTAGTTTCGCTTCGTAGTTCGTGGTTTTGGAATGATTTCTCCCTTGTATGGGCAATGGCATGCCATACTTAAGCTGAAACTGAGCTTTCTGGTAACAGCTAAAGATTTGGAAATTAAGACTTTATATTGTTATTTCTGCCTCCATATGATGGATGATCCATCATGTTCTTACAGAATCTAGATGGGAATCGCCTGCGAGATGATTGTATTTAAGTTGGAAATTCAGAGGGGAGAAAATTAGGTTTCTGTTGATTTTGAGACACCGTGATCGTTTATATATGTGGTTTTTCTTTAGCAGTAATCTAATCTGTTAATTTTACTTATTGCAATCCTTTACTCGCACAATTCCTTTCTCTCTGACAATGCAAGCCTACAAACGTACATGGCACACGCTTCAACATGCCAGCTCGCTGGTAACATAGCTTTTATGAGATGCTCTTTTGATTTGCATGCATCCATCCCTGCCTTCACTTTAATATGATTCCAGATAGATACGCGAATGTAGGTGCAAGATCAGACGCATACTCTGCCTACTATGTAACTTGCATATTATTCATTTCCACAGTGATGGTGGTTAAAGGATGACACATTTGAATCAGAGTCTGCTTAAGGATATCAACTCTTTCCCGGTGATAAATCTGTTGATTTAACTGTGGAAGATCCTAACCGGAGAGGAATAATGCAACGAAGGTATGAATTAATTGTGTTTGCTAGCTTGCCATATTAGATTCCCTTCAGCCTTTCGTAATTTTTCTAGTTTGTGTCTTAATCAATCTAAGATGCTAAGCAATGATGATTTTTTCTACAATAAAAATATTTGGTGTCCATTTAATCAGAATGTTTAAATCAAGCTTGCTGTTTCTTCTGCAGTGCGCTTAAAAAATCAAATGATAACATCAAGGTTTTCATCACAGCAATTATCGGAATTGTTTTGGGGTTTTTTATTGGTATTTCAATGCCGTCCTCGAATATCGCCAAGGTATTTCTGTCACATAATCTCATGCCAGCATTTCGTCAGGAATATATTTTTCATTTTATGTTCCTTTTCTTTTATTTTGCAGATTCGCTTACCTTCAAGCTTTGGATATTCTTTTGATATGCCGATAGCTGATATAGAGAAATATTTAGCTGATTTAAACAGTTCTCAAGCTGTTAGGGACCAATCTTCTGGAACTGAAGGTCTTGAATACCTAGGATCAATTAACTTACCTAAGGTAATTCTTTTTTTTTTTTTTTAATTTGAGTTACAAGGTGATTCCGTGTTTACTATCTACATCCATGTACTTGCAAGCACTTTTGTCCTCTGCAGTTTTGAGCAATAAAGGAAAAACTCTCTGGCTTTATGATCAGATATTTCAAAAGGAAAGTGAATACATATTATTGGGAAAAAGTAAAAACTGAGCAATAATCTAGACGACACCCATTGGATAAAGTATTTAACAATGTTACAAGCTGCATTGAATGGTTGGCAACAGGCAACCTTAGACTTCATTTAGCTTATAAGATCATGTAGTGCTACTTGCTTAGATTTGCTGCAACACTGCTGATCAAGAAATTTAAATAAGGTAGTATCATAAACAAAAACTGAATCAGCAACTTTTCCATTATGATACCGAAGTGTTGTTACCTATATAAGTGTATAAAACTTGATTAGTGGTAGATCCTTGTTTACAATTCTCCTTTAAAGTTATTTTCTTTGACTCACTTCTGCTAGCTTTTCAGATATGCTATTTCCAAGCCCTTTGATGCAGAATCACTACCTCTCATTTTCATTTAGCTTGTCACATATAATTCTTCTTGCCTTAGATTTTTAGCAATATATTTTTCTTGCAAAATTTAATTTAACTAGAAGTAACCCCTCAGTGTAGGCGAATTGATTATCATGTATACATATTTCAAGAAAAAAATTTCAGTACGTCCACAGTAATTCAGCAGTACCCTCTGTTTTAATTATACATCCACACATATTTTGATGATCGAGTCTAACACAAAACTGCTAGTTTCCAGATATATGTTCCCACAAATCCTCGTGGGGCAGAATCACTACCTCCCGGGATTGTTGTGTCTGAGTCTGATTTTCATTTGCGAAGGCTATGGGGTGAACCAAGTGAGGTATGATATCTTTAAGGTATTCACTATGCTACTACTTAATGGGGCTTCTAATCACTAACTCTCAGTCCATAAACATAACTCAGGATGGATCAGAAATTGATTCGTACCCTTCATTTTTACTATGTTTTCTGGGTTCTTTCTGTGTGCCAAGCATTGTCATATCACCAAGAGATGCGTACATATCTCACATATGTCTTCAAGCAATGCTTTCACATGCATCTGTTTCTTAAACATCAATATTATGAGCCTAACAAGAAGACCTTAATTTCCATAGGATCTGCAGAAAAGGCCAAAGTATTTAGTAACATTCACTGTTGGCTATGATCAGAGATATAACATTGATGCATCAGTCAAAAAGGTTATTGAAATGAACTGTTTTATATGTGTATATTTGTTTATTTACCTTCCTCTCATGTTGCCTTCAGGTGCTGACTCTCTCCTGAATTTGCAGTTTTCTGATGATTTTGCAATTTTGCTTTTTCATTATGACGATCGGATTAATGAATGGGATGAATTTGAGTGGTCAAAGAAAGCGATCCATGTTAGTGCAAGAAGACAAACAAAATGGTACATTGTTAATATCCTTCTATTCTTTTTTCTTCCCATTTTTCACTACCTCTTTGCTGGAGATTCACATTGTTTATGAATTTTTTCCCTCCATCTTTTTTATTTGAAAAAGAATATGTTGCAGTGGGTAATCAAATTCATGAATTAGCTGATTATCATCTGGAATGGTTATCTTTGTGCCCCTATCCCTGAATTTTTTTGTGCTTCCTACTTGATGGTATACAGGTGGTATGCTAAGAGGTTTTTGCATCCTGATATTGTATCAGCTTATGAATATATTTTTATATGGGATGAAGATCTTGGAGTGGAACACTTCAATGCAGACAAGTACGAATATATGTTCGCATTCTATCTTTTCTTCTCAAATCTCCTCTTTGTATGCAACTTTTGGTTGATTAATTGTGTTTTTCGTATCAGATTTATGGAGTTGATAAAAACATATGGTCTGGAGATATCTCAACCTGCTCTTGAAAATAGTGATTCAACTTGGGAAATGACAAAGAGGAGAGGTGATAGACCGGTTCACAAGTAATTTTTGTTCTTACTCCCTTTCTAACTCCAGCCATAGCCTTAGGGTCAATCTTATTATGTTTTCTAATGAATTCTCATGGCATTTCTATGTATGTATTGGTGGATAGGTTTACAAAGGAGAAACCTGGCTGGTGTAGTGATCCACACTTGCCTCCTTGTGCTGCGTAGATTATCTATTCCTCCTTGATATGCAACAATATTCTTTGCTGACACTTTTATCTATTCATTTCTATTTTACATTAATTATTTCTTGTGTTTCTTCCAGCTTTGTGGAAATTATGGCTCCAGTCTTTTCTCGTGAATCATGGCGATGTGTATGGCATATGATTCAGGTTTTTCTGTTTTCGGTTTCATGTTACATTTGTTGGTTGTTTTAACAAAACTAAATAAATACATAATTTTGTCTTTTCATGATATAAGTGAACTTTTCTGTTACATTGACAAACTTCCCAACATATGCTTGTAGAATGACCTAGTGCATGGATGGGGACTGGATTTTGCTCTCAGAAGATGTGCAGAGGTCAGCGGATTCTGTTTTTCGTTTCTTTTAAAGAGATTCTTTCATACGAAATTTGTGTATGTGGAAACGGGTTATTTCTTTTGTCTCCTGAAATTTTTGGCTTAACAGAAATCTTATCCAAAGCCGGAACAAAAACATTACTCTTTTATTTTAACCTAATACCTTTCTGTTTCATTTTGGCAGCCAGCACATGAAAAAATCGGTGTAGTTGATTCACAGTGGATTGTTCATCAAGGGGTTCCTTCTCTCAGGAGCCAGGTTAGTCATGGCTAATTTATAGGAATAGCTGGGCTTGGGACGACATGGTTCTGGAGGGTGCTTATCTACTTGTGCTTGAGATAAGCGTATTTGAGCTTGAGGAGGAACTTAACTGCTGAAGTTCTATACACACACACACACACACATGCCTAGAATGCTTGATTCATGTGTTCTAGATGAGAGTGATTAACAAATGAAAATTAAATAGGATTGTGTAATCAGATGCTAAATGGTCGCCTAGTGTGCCTATTATACAAGCATCCCTTTCTCCTCTATTTAACGATACCAACTAACTACTCTCTCTTTTTTCCATTTTTTGCCTGAAAACTCAGCCAGTTGTTTACTTCTGTGGCTTGTGTTGCGAGTGAAACTATTTTAAATGAATCACAATGTTATCTGAGATGTATTATATGATTTTCAGGGAGATGCTGATGACCACGGAAAACAACAAGGGGATGCTGTAAGTGT
Organism: Leucaena leucocephala; assembly: GCA_037074615.1. NCBI lineage: Eukaryota > Viridiplantae > Streptophyta > Magnoliopsida > Fabales > Fabaceae > Leucaena > Leucaena leucocephala. The sequence continues at coordinate 1,467,244 of CM073546.1, read as the reverse complement.
ATTTCACATGCTTGCTACACCTGCACCAAAGGCATAAGTAGAAAATAGATAAAAAGGTTTAGGTTTGTAACTTCTAAGATCTTCATAATAGAGGGAAGTGCTCATAAATGACTTGACAATGAAGGAGGTATTTGTGTTTATTCCATTAATCAAAAGCCTAACAAGGATTATGTTTATAAATTTTGTGCTCGAACCTCTTTCAGGTCAGAGAAAGATGTAGAAATGAGTGGGCTTTGTTCCAGTCTCGCCTCACCGATGCTGATAAGGTGTTTTTGGAAGGAATCAGGGGTTAACATAGCTATACCCCTTTCAAACATGGTCTGCCTGTTCCTGGAATCGTTGTTTCCTTGCATAGTAGCATGTAGTCACCAGTCATTCACTTTTTTCGTGTCTCAGTTGTTTTTTTTCTTTTGGTCTTTACATTACATATATGCCTTGTCGGCTAGGAAACAAAGGAAGCCCCATCTTACGTGTGGCCTCTTTTTCTTTTCTTTGCTTTAAAGTGTAATTATCTGGTGTCCAGTATTATTAAATCATATATAAATATTATTAGATTTAAATAAGGTTAATTTAGTTCTTCTACTCTAAATAGTTAGAAATGTTTGAAAATGAAAAATAAGGAATTTTAAAGTTGTAGACTTAACATTCTGCTTGTTAAAGTAGTCACAAGAAGCAGGGAGAAGCGAGGGTGGGTGAAGGCAACAATTGTAATTCTCACCTTTATAAACTATTAATCGGAGGAAAAGAGAGAGAAGGGGGTAGGAGCGTTATTTTTGGAGTGAGGTTGAAGTCAATGGATTCAAATCTTGAATTGGGAGATACCTCAGTCACGACTCTATTTATTTAGTATTCAAACACGTGTTTGGTAATTGAAATTAGCTAAAACATCACTAAATGGATTCAAATCTTGAATTGGGAGATACCTCAGTCACGACTCTATTTATTTAGTATTCAAACACGTGTTTGGTAATTGAAATTAGCTAAAACATCACTAACACACACCCCTTCCCCAACATTCCCTGCTTCCTCTTTGATTTTAACCATTCAGCTGTTTCCTACTTTGGTCAATTTTAAAACTAAAAAATTATGCCCTTTTTACTTTCTTCTCCTTTCTAATAGAAAGCATTGAATTTTAAATTAATTAAAAACGGGGCTTTTTGGGCATGTAATCATCTATAAGAAGCCATAACATTTATCAGCCATCTATAGTACTCTAAAACTTATTACATTTTGTGTAACAAGCACAAACCCACAAAGTAATTTTTCTTTTAATTGATCAATTAACCTTCATAAGTATGCATTAATACTTCACTACGCTTCAAAAGAAAGAATTCAGCAGTTCAGCTAAAGAAAAAAAAACAGCTAGTTTTACTTTTATACGTCTAATTCTAATTCAAGAAATGTTCATCCATGAATATGGTTTTATTGAAAATTGCATTTTACTTATCATTTACATTGAATTATAAAAAATTAATGGAATATTTTCATATATATATATATATAATTTCTATGAAAGTAGCATTACTTATTTAGTGTTTCCAGAGCATTTTATCACGTTTTCTACTTAAATTGACTAGTACGTGAGATATTTTTACGTAGATATTTAACAAAATATTGTTGAACACAGTGACACCTGTTAAGAATATTCAAAAATAAAATGCTAGGTTCCGTGAAGGGTGACTCGTTTTGAGTGATCAGTGGATTGTGGATTGCTTCAAGTGGCCGTTAAGTGTGTGTGGAGGTTGAGTTATACTTAAACCCCAAGACTCCCGCCAAACTAAACGGCATTAGGCACCCACCAAATCGCAACGCAAATGAAATGCTCGCAAAAGCTGCGTTCCCATACACAACCCTATTCAACTCTCTCCAACCACTCTTTCTTCTCCTTCTCCCCCTCCGTCAAACGCCGCCGTTTCACCTCTCAATCCCCTGCATTCCCTAAGGTATGTGAAAAGCCCTGTCTCATATCCTGCACTGCATCATAAATGTATTCATCAACTCAGTTTCCTTCTCTTTCCACACACATAAATCAATCTCATTTCTAAAGACGTTCAGTTAATATTCTTCATGAAACAAATCAAAACTTTCTCTCTTAATTCTGGGCCTTGGATTCATCTGTGCTTGAAGTCCTGCTCTGATCACTGTATAACATGTTGATATATATATATATATATATGAATTTTCAGAAGAGATTCGGGAGAAATGTCGAGCTTGCAATTGGGTGTGGTGGGTGCCCTGTTTCTCTCAGTGGCCTCATCTGTCTCTATAGTCATCTGCAACAAAGCATTGATGAGCAATCTGGGCTTCCCTTTTGGTAATCTTCATTTGATCCCTTCCTTAACCAACGAGTTTGTTTCACTTGTTAATATTGTTTTGCATCATCAAGAAGTGTCTTCAATTTCGTAACTGATTGTAATTTTCAGTCCTAAGCGTCTACTCCTCAGTTTTTGTGTGTCAAATAATCCACTATCTTTTCTTGCATTGCACGAAACAAGAAAGATGGTAGGCAAGAAGAATAAGAATCTAAAAAATTATACTCAAAATTGGTGCGACATTATATTATGTGATTTTGTGTGTTGAAGAAGCCTGGTCATTAACATTAACATTTACCTTTTGGGAGTGTTCCTTTTTTGCAGATGACCAAACTTGCAATCATACCATTTACTGTGTTGCTAGAAACTGCTTTCCTCAAGAAGCAGTTCAGGTAAATTAAAACCCTCAATTTTCCTCTGATATTCGAAGTCAGAAATTTTCATGTTGTTCAATGACAAAACCCTTTTATACTAATGCTTGTTGCAGCCAGAAAATAAAGTTCTCTCTCTTCCTCTTACTCGTTGGAGTCGGCATTGCCTCTGTCACAGACCTCCAGCTCAATTTTGTTGGCTCCGTTCTTTCCCTTTTAGCCATCATAACCACATGTGTCAGCCAAATTGTATCCTTTACAACCTGTATACGCTTACAACAAATTCTTACACACACACACACACACACAAACACAAACAATGCAAGTGTTTGTTGTGTTGTTGTTTCTTAACCTTATGCATGATTCAGCTGACAAATACTATACAGAAGAAGCTTAATGTCTCTTCAACTCAACTTCTCTACCATTCAGCTCCATTCCAAGCAGCAGTTCTTTTTGTTTCAGGCCCTCTAGTGGATCAGTTCCTCACCAAGCAAAACGTCTTCTCCCACAAATATTCTCCTATAGTCTTGGTACTATCTATTACTAATTCTCCTTATGTGTTATTACCTCCAATATTTAATATAAGTTCTAGTTGACTTTTTTAAATAGATTAAAAAAATTAAATAAATCAGTTAATTATAATTAATATATGAATTATTTAACTAATTTGAGTAGATTAAAGAGTCATAATATGAATTCGTCGAGAGAGTTAGATTTAGTTATAGTTAAGTTATTCATTTGGATTCCTTAATCCACTTAAAAAAGTTAATTAACTCTTATATTAAGTACAAAAAATATATTTGATATGCATAATGCATATATATGATTGATACTGATCTGTAGTGAATTTTTGCACTTTGTAGGCATTCATTGTTCTGTCATGCTTGATAGCTGTTTCTGTAAACTTCAGCACCTTTCTAGTGATCGGCAAAACATCTCCTGTAACTTATCAAGTACTTGGCCACCTCAAAACTTGCCTTGTTCTTGCATTTGGCTACACATTGCTTCATGATCCCTTCACTGAGAAGAATATTATTGGAATAATGATTGCCATTTTGGGAATGGGCTTGTACTCTCATTTCTGTACTCAGGAGAACAAAAAGAAACAGCATCAGGTTGATCACTCCTTGGTCGCTCAGGTAAGTAATTTGCCTTTTGTTGAGTTTTTTCTTTTGCTTATTCTTGCTTGGGATTTAGTTTCATTCACTAGTTCTTGATTCTTCACAGGTTAAAGAGAAAGATAGTTCACCACTTATGACACATGAAGATAAGGAAAGTCATGAAGCTAAGAAATTGAGCAAGAACTCTCTTGTTTGATTTAAGATTATCTTTGTATTCCAAGGTTCTTTCTTTCAATCTGGAGGGCACTTTAGTTAGTGTAAATCAGTTTTTGTTCTGATTCTTTTCGTTGTTGTTGTAACAGTAAATCAATGCCGTATTCTTTTTCCGCTCATTTTATGATGCAGAAAATATAGCTTTGATCGAAATAAAATTCATTCCACGTTAATGAAAAGAGTATTCAAAGGGCTTTTTTTAGCTTAATGTGACCCAGAAGTGTTAAAAAAGGAACAATATATGAACCAAATGAGTTAATCATGCAACATAAGATAGGTTGGGTACTAGCTCTTGAAGGAAAAAGGTAGCTGCTATATATACATATGTTAACGTTGAACTTCTTTTCTAGAAGTTATCATGTAGAAGGATAGTAGGAATGCTGTTGCTCTGAAAGTTTGAAGTTAAATATTCTCCTAAAAATATTTAAAAAAGAATAAAGTCGCCCTTAACATTAATATTTTTAATAGCAATGACAATATTGGTATATTTTTTTTATACACAAATTTTTGAACGGGATCTTCTAGTCAATAATTTACCTAAGGATTTAGTTTTTGATAGAGCACAATGGCGTCGTATGATCCATGTAGCCGACTCCATTTAATGGGATAAAGCTTGTTGTTGTTAGTTACGCTCAATCACGGTTTAAGAGTAGGATAAAGTCTCCATTTTTTTGAGACAAGATCAATATTAAGTAGGATAAACTATTAATTATTCTTAAATATAAATTTATATAACTAAATTTCTAAATAGTGTTAAATATTATGATACTGATAAAAGATGGAACACCACAACATGTATATGTATGTATGGAAAGCAATTACTGGGATGAAGCCTTTTGGTTTGAGGCCTACTTTTAGCAGTGTCCATGCTCATCCCGTTCTGCTTCTGACACTCCACGACTCACTCATAGGTATCCCACAAAAAAAAAAACCATATATATAATTTACATTAAAAAAAACTATTCAGTATAAATTTACCGTACAATAGTATCTTTATTTCACAGCCTCTTAAGATTAAGAAACACGCCTAAGAGAAAAGGGAAAAAGGATGGCAATAATACAAGGCGACAGATGTGTCAACTTCTACTGTTTGTCACCATTTACCATTTTCATATTGGACCATTCTTGCTGTTCTGCAAAAGCATATATGTATGTGTCATTCACATATGAAGAAATTACTCAAATTATTGTTTTTTCTTTTTGTTAAGGCAAGTTTTATTGAAGGAAAATGTTTGTTTTTCACTTTTTTTTTATGCCTGATACCTACAAGAAAGATTCTTTGATAGGCTTTAACATGCCGTATGTTTTAAAATTAATATTTTTTTTCTCATAAAGATAGTCTTATATATAAATAATAAATTATGTTTGTCTAAAAATTTAATATATTTTTTTATTTATATCCTTAATTAATTATATATTTATTTTATCTATTTTTTACTCATTCTCTTTGTCTAACTATTATTCTCATAAATAAAAGTATATTTAAAAATATAATTATATTTTTTACACATGTATTAATTTTAAATAATTTTAACTAACACTTTGACTTATATAATTTAAATAATTGTTATTTATAAAAGTGACCGAACGAGTAAAATGAAAACTAACTGCAAGTATAATTGTTTTTTTCCCTGGTGATAAGTGGGGAAGGTAGGAGTTAATTAAGTTTAAGAGACGCAATGTTTAATACTAATGCATTGACAATGGCGTTAATTACAATTTATGACACTAACATACATACATATATATACATATATATATATATATATATGTAAAAGAAGGAAGTGATCTTTTCCTTCTTGAATATTATTTATCCGCATATTTTTTTGCGGCCTAGTCTCTTGCCTTCAATATATATATATGTGTATATATACTACTAGTAATTAAATGTCTTCAACTGTACTTCAAGATGGGGAAAGGAAAGAAAGTAACTCAGAAAATAATGAGCAGAATCCGGGAAAATTAGTGTTGGTGAAGGAAAATGTGGTGGGGTGGTTTGAAGTTGACCTAACAAAAGAAGTTGATCAACAGAGAGAGAGAGAGAATAATAAAAGATATGGCCGAATAAAGAAACAATGTATTGAATATTTTGGGCCTCAGAATTCAAAATTTGTTAGCTTTTGGTCGACTTACGTAGTTTTCATTCTTCTTCTAAAAATGCCAATGGCATATCCCCTTCTATACTTAGCCACACCTAATTTGTCACATTCCAATTGGGAAACCCCCCAAAAAGGATTTTTTTTTTCGGTTTATTACACAAATTTATAGGAAAAAGACGTACTTCCTTCCAGCTACTTGAATAATGGTTCATCTTACACAACAAATTAGCCATTAATGGAGTATGGGGGGGGGGGTTGATTTTTCCTCTTACCTTGTCTTTTATTCTCTATTTCCTTTGGTTTCCCTCCCCAGGAGACGTGGTCGTGGATGACGGTTGTATGGCTTAATTCAATCAGTTACATGAATTTTCTTTGCAAAAATTAAAAAAAAAACACTAGAAACCACCCAACATCATTTGGTTCAACTCCCTGAGATTTGACTGAACCACGTACCAATTTAACTAGAGATATAGAGTTTGGGTTGAAGGGACACAGTAGTTTTACATATTTAATAATAGAATTTGTCGCCTTTTATAGTCTTGCAATCAGAATTTGTAGACCTTTTCATAAATTCCCTAAGTTAAAGTAAAGTAAATTAAAATATGGGGTGGGGTGGCTATAAAAAAAAAAAAGACTAGAAAACGACAGGTCGTCTGCATCGTGAACTCACCGGCCATAGACTAGTCCAGCACTTCTTAGTTGGCCTGTTCCCTCCGGCGTCAACTCGTCTTAAATATATATATATATACCGATGCGTTTCTTCAAACCTAATAAATACGTCCAAATCCAAAACGATAGTAATAGCAATATATAAGGCTTGGCTAAGTTTTGGTCAACAGTTAACTAATCCGATCCGTTTAATTAGAGTGATTACAAACAGCATTCATATATATATATATAAGTTGATGTCACGGTTGAACATTTTGGAAGATTATTTATAGGAGGGACCAAAAGGCAAGTATTTATATAATGATTAATTGCCTTAATTAAGCAACACGAATTAATTATAGGGATGCATGCATGTGTGGAAAAGATGATGCTGTCCTTCCCTGTAATTCTTGAGAAATCATCATGTGGTCGTCGCACACCCCCCATCTTCATACGCTATCTGGTCGCTATTACATTTCAAAATCATCTCCCTCATCAACTCTTCGAATAAATAGTAATATTAATTATCATTATCATTCTGTATGAATATATTTAAAGAAGAGTGGCGAAAATAATATAAATACCAGGTATAAATTTTCATGCCATTGTTTTTTTATTCTATTTCAAAAAAAAAATTGTGGATTTAGGTTTCAAGAAAGCATTGATTAATTCTTAAAATTTATGTAAAAACATTATATAAATAAGAGCATCTTAATAAAACATCTTTACATTCTCTTTAATTGTGTTGTGAGGGGTTGCCATATTTTATTCAATACAATTTCTATTAGTTGTTTTTGGGACACGTAAAAATATATATATATTTTTAATATTGTAAACTCTTTTAATATGACTAATATCTTTTTTTAATGTGTTCTTGGGATACGATAGAGTAGATGTAATTTGAATGTAGACACAGTAATTGAATAGAATTAAATGGAGGGCATGACTTTAGTTTAAATGTTGAAAGTATAAGTAGTAAAACGAGTCAACATGCTAAAAATAAGTTAACATATTTTGAAGCGGACAAAAAGAAGGTGGGCACTTGAGCCCTTCCCCTTTTAGGGGTGAGCTTGCCCGCAATCCGTCCCTTTTTTAAATTTTTAATATTTTTAAAAAGGTATTTTTAAAATTTTAAAATATTAATAATTTTTTTAATATTATATTAATATAATTCAAAAATAGTTAATATTATACTATTAAAAATTTATACTTTTTATAAAAAATTATCAAAATTTATAACTATAAATCTAAATAAACATTAACATAATATTAATTAATTATAATATATCAACATATGTTAACAAATAAGTAATTATATTTACTAGTATTCAATAATAAAAGTATTCAAAATAATATTTAGATAAAATAAATAATAATATTAATAATTTATAAAAAAATAGGCTAGCGGGTTGGGAGAGCAGACATCCCTACTAGCCCAAATCCGCTCTATTTTAACAGAAAATATTAACTGGACTCATTTTCTTAATTATAGTTAGAAGGGTAATTGATGACACATTTTTAGCGTTGTTAACTGTAAAAAAAAAAGGCAACACACATTATTTTTATTATTATTTTTATACAATTTAAATACACTCACAAATATTGCATTTCAATCTCGGGTTGGAACCCGATACCTCATCCAAACATGATAGATGACATTATCATTAGATTAACTTGCTGTTAACAACTCACATTATTCTCATCTCAGCCTTTCCCCTTTATACACCTCCACAGCTTCCTTCTTCACTTTTGTTTATCACATGCCTTTCAAAAATTTACGAAGATTAAAATTATATGTCAGATTAAATATATAACTTTCTATTTATAAAAGAATTTTTATGCATATTTTGATATATTTTTAAAAGTAGCTTATGAAAAAAAAGATTTTTTAACAATTTTTAGAAAATAATTTATAGAGAAGAGTTTATGAGAAAAAATATAATTCTAAATAAATGAATGTTTGGATAGTTATTACTAAAAAAAATTTATGATTAGTAAATTATTAGGGTATGAGATAAAAAAAAAACCACCAGTGTCAATGACGCATCTTTTTCTCTTTTCTTCCTTTCGTCTTCACATTAGCGGAAAGAAGACCAGGAGACGGCAAAGCCACAATAGGAAGTATAGGAGATAGTGAGACGAGATGTACCTTATTCTTTGTCCGGTGACAATGACCAGACTAATGGAGAAAATATGTCTGCTTCCAAACCAATAACTAAACTGCACGACAGATAGAAGACGAGAAGAGAAATGGAAGGGAAAAAATATAAGATAAATAGTGTAAAAAATAAAGATCAAATAATAATTAAATAATTTATAAATTTATTTATTATTTTATAAGTTATTTTCAGTAACTTATCTAAAATTATATTTTTAAATTATAGTTTTGTCCAAAAATTATTTTAGACAAATATAACTACTTATTTAAAAAAAAATTAAACTAAAATTTAGATCATAAAATCTTTTAAAACTTAAGTTTTACTGATAACTAAACAAACACTTTGTCTCTCCTATTTTAACATACATAATTTATTCCTCTCTAAATTCACTCAACAATATTATATATTACTCCCATTTAATTAATGTAATAATTATTTATCTAATTTTAAAATATTAAAATAAATAAATAAATTATTTAATTATAACATATTTAATATAATCTTTATAGAATATTCATATATGATATTAAATTATATATTAGTTTATAAGTTAAATAAACTAATATAAAAATAATAATAAATGATAATTTGTGTTTCCTTCTTTCTTTTGTATTGTTGGGCCATAACATCACAAGTATGTGTGTATATATATATATATATATATATGGTTTATGTTTCTTAGAATGCTGCATTATTCAAGGGGTGCTTCTGTTTAATTTTGACTCGCAAACTAAAATTAGGTGAAATTGCATACAAGTCCCAAGTAGGAAAAGTAACTACCTAATATAGATTCTCTGAATAAGAGTTATTATTTATAGGTCCCGAAGAATTTGAGGGAAATTTGACAAGGATACGAAATTACTCCTAACACCCTTTGACTACGCTAACTTTCTGAATTTTATTAAAATATTATCACTTAATTATTCCACAATGTTTTTCCCCCACAATGATATGGCTCATAAAATTCACGGTGACCTACAAATCATCAGATACTGAAAAAATAACTTATGAGAATGGGAGGACAGCTCTTAAGTACGTAAAATTTGATATACTCGTACAAAAACATACAAAATGATATGCAAATTGGGAAAAATGACTTATTATGAAATTTTAAATATAATATTATTAATTTTAATAAAATATTAATATTAATATGACAATAGGTTGTCAGACCATTCATCGTTAGCAGGGGTATTCATGAGCAGGGTAACCCCTGCCCAATGCCTTACCAAATAAAAAAAATATAGGTTATATTTTGTAACTCGATCCCCGGTCCTACTCGATAAAAGCTCTAACTATTTTAGGTTGAGTATGTTTAAGTTATAATGTCATACTCATGTTGTAAAAAATAATATGCAATTATAAACTTATAAAATAATACCATATTTATATGTTTTTAATAGTTAAATAATATCTATAATCTACTAAAAATAAGGCAATAAAAAGATAATAATTAAAGTATTAAAATTTATTACATATAAAAAAAGCTTTGAAGTTTAAGTAATTTGTAATTATAACTTTATATTAATTTCTCAAATGTTAGCAAGGATGAAGCATCTAAAATAAAATAAAATAAATAATTATAATTTATAATATAATTATATTATGATTAGTAAAACTAAAAAAAATTAATATAGTTATAAATATTAAAAGACGCAACTTACTTAACTACTTATATTTCTAAAATGACTATTTAGTCATATGAACTATCATATTCTCCCTTCTAAATGTAGCATATAGGGAGAAAAGTAAAAAAAATAAAATTATGTGTGCTCATGAGCAGGGCAGGGTAACCCTCTACTTGGTGTCCATCCCGAACAAAATATGGGCTGAATTTTTACAGTTCAATGCTTAGCCCTGCCATATATTTATTATAACAAGCATATTTTTTTTATAGGCTCAGATGAACATATTAAACTGTGGGCTTTATGAATATCCATAATCGTTAGAGACTTGGCCGATTTTCAAAAATTAGTTAAAAGTAAAATAGTTAATCTTAGTTAATAAATAAAAAATTTAAATACATAGGATCTATAAATCAAATGTACATAATTTTATTAACTTTTAAAATTTTAGATTAAATATTTTAATATTTTATATTTTGATTGATAAATTTATATTTTTAAAATTATAATTAAAATTAAAAAAATTTATTATATAATAATTTTTACATTTTTTATTATATACCACATCATTAAAATAATATCACTTAACAATTTACATATAATTTTAAATATTTTTTATTTAAAGAATATATAGACAAATAAATATTTTATATTTTAAGTATTTATTTTAAATATTTAAAAAATAATTTAAAGTACACATTAAATGTGAAATATTATTTAAGTATTATATATTTATTAAGCATTTAAAAAATTTAAATTTATATATCAAATATTAAATTTTATTTTTTATATAAAAAAATATAAAAATCATGACATGTTAAAAACTGTTAATTTTAATAGTAATTTTAATAATAAAAAGTTAATAATTAAACTATAAAATATTATTATTCTTAATTTAAATTTTTAAATATTAAGGAAGTGATATACATATAATCTACAGTTTATAGGGAGTTTTATATATTTTATCCTAAATAAAAATACTATTTCAAGCATACACATATGTGGGATGAATTAATAAAATCTCAAATTCAGAATATTTATTAATATTTTTTTCCTATTCTTCTCTATGGTGTTATACTTACAAACATATATTGGTGTCGTTAATTGCTTGGCCCCTAGCAATGTATAAGAAATCATTTTCAATTAATTAATATATATTTATTTTCAGATTCTAAGGATCCCAAGTATTGGCCAATTCTTTGACAATTTCATGACTATATTATTTGTTAAGAAATATATTGGCTCTCACATCCTTGGCTAACCCGAACCATTATCTTTTAAACGCACAAAGTTATTCTTTTTGATAAAAAAATTATTGAATTGAGACTAACTTGACTATTATTATTATTAATATTTAAATTTGAGTAGATTGAGTAACAAGCTGCTTTGCTTGCACCCCCTAACCTCAATCATTTGATCTTTCTTGTTTCCACCCAATACCCTTCGGAAGAATAACCTTTTTTTTCTTTTTTTACCATAAGCTTCTCTCTCAAGATAACTGTATAAATATAATCTAATAAATTATATCTTTTAAAAGCGAATATTCTTTTTATTTATTTCAATAATTCGTGCCCATCGTGAAAAAAGCGGGCATGTGGATAATTATAATAAACCCTGAGAGGATAACTGTATCTTAAATTACGAAGCTTCTCATATAATAATCAACAATACAGCTATCACAGTGCCTTTGCCGAATCCACCAAAGCAATTTTGAAAAATAGAAAATGAAACATAAATTAAAATATATATCTTTCAATATTAATTTAAAAAATAATTAATAATAAATAAATAAATGGACAAAAGGATGTGAGCGGTGTGGCAAGCGGCAACTTGTAAACAATGATTATGCGAGCAGATAAGGATAATAACGTCATTTCGGTGCGGGATTACTTGACAGGCGATCTTTGTCTCATATGCGAACCAATTGAACTGCTCCTCAAGGAGCTCCACGCGCCACAGCAAATTACAAAGAGGGAGAGATTTTCACATTTCACCTGCAATTCCAAAGGGGCACCACTACTTCTGCAATACGCCCGATTCTCTGAATCCCTTAGCTGGGATCAGAGGATCAATATCTCCTTCATCAGCCAGTGTATATTAGTGATTGGCTTCACTTCTGAAAAGTGAAAAATCCGCCAAGGGAGATCGCTATCCAGTTTGCTTGAATCTCGAGTGAGAATTTCAGGAAAGAGTTATCAGAAGCGGATCTTCTGAGCGTGAGGGTTTCTAAGAATGGGTACTCCCCAGAATGATGGAAGAATGGAGGGATGGTTGTATCTTATACGCTCTAAACGCTTTGGATTTCAGTTCTCGCGAAAGCGCTACTTCGTTCTTGACGGCCACCTTCTTAAGAGTTTCAAATCTGTTCCCAGTTCACCCAATGAGGTTCATCCTCCTCTCCTATATGTCCTTGCTTTCTTCTTTTATCCTGCCCATTGCTTGGACTTCGGGAGTTTCTCTTCTTGCTGAAACGCTAATGAAGCTGAACCAATTTTCTTTGTGGTTCTTTCTGGATAAATAGAATACCATTTCGTTTCCACGTCTCTGTTAGCAAAGGTTATCATTTTTCTCCCATCAGGATTATATTGTTCGACCGGGGGCTGTTGTTTCTTGTTGGACACTAATTGTTATGAATTGACTGGTTGACTAGAGGAGAACGCGCACGCGCGCACACGGCTGAGTGATTGGATCATTTTGTTTTAGTTTCTTTAGAAGTGCATGCGAGATATATTGAATTGGTTTTTAAGATTTTCATTTTTGGTAAGACTGTTCATCGTTTCAGAGGAAGACGATGCAATCGGTTTATAAAACCTGTCTCAGGGATAAAACAAAGATCATATGGACGTGCTATTCTTGTTTTATCTATAAAGCTCTTGTGCCTCCAAAGCATCCTGGGGGCCAATGCTGTACACTCGTGCCTGTACATGCATCTGTCTACAATAAGCCTGGATGGTTAGATTAAGATAATTGCATGCCAAACTCTAAAGTTTTGGACCTACTTTGGGAGCCTTCATAGTTCATATCAATCTATCCCCTAAGACGATGTCTGACAATGGCTTACTCTGTTTGAATAAGAGTTTTGTTCAAGAGAGTAATTGCATGATATTTTCTCTTCATGGAGCCAATAATTTTCATGTATTTCTTAATCGTCATCATCATCTTAATATAAACTGAAAATTTTGTCTTTAGTACAAATATTTAAATATCCATGTTTGAAAATGAAGGTGTAAATTACTAAATTTGATATCGACCTTTTATATGAGGTGTTATAATTAAGTTTTTGTTCTGCTTGATCAAGTTTGGGGGAGTGAAACCTGTTTTTTAACTGTTTGTCAGGATCCTCTTAGAAGTGCTGTTGTAGATTATTGCATACGAGTCACAGACAATGGGAGGGAAAGCATTAACAGAAAAGTATAAGCACTATATCTTTGTGGTTCAGTGTTGATATTTGTCTCAACTTTCAGTTCAAATCAATATGCACCACTGACATATGCTTAACAGTAATTCTTTGCACAAATTGCAGGTATTCTTCATATTTACTCTTTACAACACTTCAAATCACTGTGATCAATTAAAGGTGAGATCACTATTAGGCTCAAAATTTTATTTGAAATTTTAACGCTAAATCATATAATGTGAATGTTATAGTTAGGAGCAAGCCGCCCTGAAGAAGCAGCAAGATGGATTCAATCCTTTCAGGAAGCATCCTTAAAGGTACAAGTTCTCACAAACTTTTAAGTCCAAAATGAAATCTTCTTTGTTAAAAATAAAAACATTTGCTATGAATGTGTGCAGCGTGCTCCTGATCTTGGTGATATTCCTGTAGCTTGCTCTAAGAGGAGATGGCAGTCATTTAGGTAAAGTAACTGAATTTCTCATGCAATATGAAAAACACATGTACTGCAATGAAAAATTTCAAGATCTCTGAAATGATAAATTGAATTATTATTCACTTGTGATGTTATCTTGACATTTTTATTGCATAACCCTTAATACTATTGGTGTTTCTATGCTTACAGGTTAATTGATTCTAGCAGGAAAAGTCACTCAAATTCATTGGACTGGACTCTTTTTTCTCCTACAAATTTGGATCCTATGACATCTGATGTTGTTGCTCCTTCACCCTGGACAATCTTTGGTTGCCAAAATGGTAAAAGTTAAAATTCAGTTTTTGCTGATTGAGGTAGTTGAAATTATGCATGCATATTCACGGGTGTTATGCAGGTTTGCGACTATTTAAGGAAGCAAAAGATAGAGATTCACATGGGAAGGTTGGTAAATTTTCCGCTAATTGTTTTATAAAGAAATTTGAATTATTGAATATGGCCTTATATCCAGAAGTGGGATGATCACCCTGCAATAATGGCTGTTGGTGTGGTTGATGGGACGTCTGAAGCCATTTTCCGGACTCTTATGTCACTTGGTCCTTCAAGATCAGAGTATGTCAAGTGCATGTGATA
The DNA here is from genome assembly GCA_037074615.1 of Leucaena leucocephala. NCBI lineage: Eukaryota > Viridiplantae > Streptophyta > Magnoliopsida > Fabales > Fabaceae > Leucaena > Leucaena leucocephala. Next base: position 1,452,236 of record CM073546.1, on the reverse strand, counting down.
TTCTTGCAGTGGAAATTTTTATTCTTCCTTTTTCCATCTAACCCTTAATTCTATAACTCTGAACGCAAAACTGAATTGCACATAATTTTTTAAAACCTTGCTGTAAGTCTTGTTTTGCATAGCCATATTATTGAGGTCATCTCGATTACCATTATTGAACTGCAGATGGGATTTCTGTTTCTACAAGGGGAGTGTGGTTGAGCACTTGGATGGTCACACTGATATTATTCACAAGCAGCTATATAGTGATTGGTTGCCTTGGTAACATCCTAGCTTTCCTTATATGAGCCAATACTTATTTGAGGCTATAACCTTGTCTTTTCTTAGCAGAAATTTTATTCATGTTGCATCATGCTTTATAGGGGAATGAAACGGAGAGATCTGTTGTTGCGACGTTATTGGAGGAGAGAAGATGATGGAACCTATGGTAGTTTTGATTGTTGGAAAAATTTGATTGAATATATATGTAAAGTTTGAGAACACATGCTATTTGAATCAAAGTAATTGTTGTTTTGGTTTTCCTTGTCACAGTTATCCTATACCATTCTGTGTTTCACAAGAAGTGTCCCCCTCAGAGAGGCTATGTCCGTGCATGCCTTAAAAGTAATGTATGCTTGAACAATAAAAATAGTTAATATTTCTGTGCCATATTATTTTCTGACTTGTACTCAGTTTCAACCATCTTTATTCTGAAGTGGAATAGTTTACTGATCTTTACATTGTTTTCTATGACTTAATCACCATTGTCATCATCTTATCCAGTTATGTAAACTTGAGCTGTCTGAATTTGTCCTTTTAAATCTTTGGTGTCTTTGGAGTTTCTCGAGATGTCCTATGTGAATTATTTTGAATTAAAGCAGTTGGGAATGACAATCTGCATTCTCTTTCAGGTGGAGGTTATGTTATATCCCCAGTGAACAAAGGAAAGCAATCTGTTGTAAAGCATATGCTTGCTATTGATTGGAAATTCTGGAAGTCTTATCTAAAAACTTCAGCAGCCCGTTCCATAACTATTCAAATGCTTGGGAGAGTTGCTGGTTGTTTCTTTTGTCTATAAATTTTTCTTACTGGACATTACTTTTGTTTATTATATATAACTGGCTACTCCATATACAAATTTGGAGGGTTAAGATTGTGTTTTAATTATTTATTCCTCTTGCATTCGCAGCTCTGAGGGAGTTATATAGAGCAAGACTAGGAAATTGTCCTTCCTCTGATTGTTCATCTGGAGAGTTGACAAAAAGAATCAGGTTTCCTCTGAAGGAAGGGGACAACAACGTCAATATCCAAACACAGACAGAAAGTGAGAAAACTTATGCTGACATAGATGGGGAAGTGGATCAAACACAATCAGAGCATGCAAGCCTTGTTAGTCTAAATGACGCAGATGATGAATTTTTTGATGTTCCAGAACCATCAGATTGTGATGAATCAGAAAATGGATGGACACCAGATTGTAGTCACAAGAAGTTCCAGGTAAAAAGCTATTTAAAAACTGTTGCTGTCCCAAAGCAGGGCAGCATCTGATCATGTTTTAATTAAGCCTCATAATGCATGTAATTCACTCAACAGTTTTATAATGTTGGATTCCCCTCCATCCTGCCTCTGCCCCTCCTTCTTGATATTCTTTGTGGTCATATCATTTTGTGCAGAGTGATGTTGATTTTGCGATTTGCTTTGTATGTCTCCATTTGTTCTTGTGAACCTGAGAATTTCAGGAAAGTCGTCATCCCAAGTTATCAACTGCTGCTAGTTTTGTGAAAAGATTGCATGACCTTGCAGGTGATTAGTATTACTTTTGACGGCATATCACCATTATATATGATTTTCTTCTGTGATAGTATGATTAACAATGCCTAGAGATAATACATTGCAGTTCAGAAGAGGGGTTATGTGGACTTGCAAGAGATGATCAGGGAAGAAAGTATCCCATGCTCCTATGGTTCCACACTTCCAAAAGATCCTTCATGTACCTTACTTTCCAGTTGGACAGAAGCAGATCCTTCTACTTTCCTGATTCGTGGAGAAAATTATCTGGAAGACCGTCTGAAGGTACATGTGGCAGTAATTCATTTCTAATTAAAATATCAGGCAAAAAAGCACTTGGGGCATTGCAGTAGTGGCATAGTTGCCCTCTTGCGGATTTTGTTTTACTGTTATCCATATGGTCAGGTGCCAGATTTTGTCTATCTTATATATAACTGTTCAGATGCTTTAATTAAAGATAATGACCATGAATGTGAAGTGGGAAATATATTACATTCAGTATCTTCGTGTTCTTGGTTCTGTTGTTGACACCATTTCTATTCTCAAACTTCTGCATTCTTTCAAATTAGAGGTGAAACGAGTCTTTGAAGGACCATTGCTTTGTGTTGTCCTTACCTCTTGGTGGTGCTAATGAGTAGGTTAAAGCAAAGGGAACCTTGATGCGAATGGTTGGTGCTGATTGGCTTAGATCCGACAAAAGGGAAGATGATCTTGGTGGTCGTCCTGGGAGCATTGTGCAGGTTGACTTTGACCTTGTTTTTCTGGTTCTTGATGTTGATAATGTTGAAATCTGCATTGGCAACCTATGGTTTACATTAAAAGAAAACCAACTTGATCAAGCTTTTACTTGCAGAAATATGCTACACAGGGTAGACCTGATTTCTTCTTCATTGTAAATATTCAGGTAGGTTAGTTACGATTTTTGGTTTATATATATGTATGTATATTTCTTAATACTCTTCACTGCTATAACACTAATTTGGTTCTTTCTTTTGACCAGGTTCCAGGTTCTACAACATACAACCTTGCACTATACTACATGATGAGTACCCCTATTGAAGATTCTCCTTTGCTAGAGAGTTTTGTCAATGGTGATGACGCCTTTAGAAATTCAAGATTTAAACTTATTCCATACATATCCAAGGTTAGCAAATGTCATCACTGATACAATCTACTCTTTTGCAGCCAAATAGCTCTTGTATATATAGAAGCTGGAAGATATGCTTTCTCTTCATTCCATCCTATTGCAATGTAGCCAAAAACAAGTTAATGATGCATCAAGCTTTACGATCGCATGAATATATATAACTAAAGTCCCGAATCATGTTAGAACCCTCTAGGCCTCTATCATGCCCTTGCTGCACCACTAATCACTTCCCTTACCTTTTAGGTTTTGTAGAAAGTGGAAACACTTTGTTCTACGGGAATGTGCTTTATTTTCTTCCTAGACTCCGTTTCTGGCTTAGTTCTATTTAGTTACTCAATTTGAGGTGTTGGGCTTTGTTAGATTTCTTTTCCACAATGGTCCTATTCTGTGGCATAAGAAATGTTTTATAGAGATTTCAATTGCAGCATCCTTTGTTTAAGAGGCAAACTTTACATTCTTTTTCCATTTGTCTTTCCCATGGAATATGAGTCTCCTGACGATCCTGCTTTCAGGGTTCATGGATAGTAAAGCAGAGTGTGGGAAAGAAGGCATGCCTTATTGGTCAAGCTCTGGAAATCAATTATTTCCGGGGAAAGAACTATTTGGAGGTAATTATGCATTAATAATGACTCGAAATGATTAATTCATCATTAAATGAAGATATTTACGATCTATTTAGAGTTAGAATTCGCGAATGTTTTTCTTGTCTTGATGTGGTCCCTCACATTCAAAGTTTGTTTTGAAATCATGGGAACTATTTCAGCTTGGAGTTGATATTGGATCATCAACTGTTGCGAGAGGCGTTGTGAGTCTTGTGCTGGGCTACCTCAACAATCTGGTTATTGAGATGGCATTTTTAGTACAGGTAACACTAAATCACTGCAAGTTCCCCAATGTTCCGAGTTCTGTCATTGTCATGGCGTAATGGCCAATATATATGTTATTTTGCTCAGGGAAACACGCGCGAGGAGCTGCCTGAGTATCTTCTTGGAACCTGTCGCCTTAACCATCTTGATGCCACCAAATCCGTCAGTTTGAAGCCATGATATTTTTTTTGGGATTCACAATATGTATATAATTCCATAATTGAAATTTATTTATTTTTATTTGTCTGCTGATAATTTACTAGAAGCCATTATTTCGTTCAATCAAAATTGAGTCTTGCTAAAGCCTAAAGCATTGGTGGGATGGTGGGATTGCTATTTGTAATATCTATACTTGTTAACCTTTAAGCTAATCCATAATCTAAGAGTAGAGTAAAATCTCCTTTCTTTTTAGACGATACCAATATCGGGTAGAATGAGCTATCTATTACCCTCAAACGTAAATTTAGATACTCAGGAGTTAAGATGTCTCTCTAAGTACCGCGATTAGAATCACAATAAAATAATATTTTTATAGATCGAATATATTCTAAATAGTCATATGTCTTATTTTTTTACCAATTGAACCCATATATATGATAGGTTGTTAACCTTATATTTCAAATTCTATATATCTGATTTTATTCTTCATTAGGATATTATTGGAACAAATTTAGTTTTAAACTTATTTGGATTTCTTCTTCTTCTACTTCTTTTAATATTTTATATTTTAAACACTATTCAAATTGTTCTATAAAAAATTATTACACCCTGCATGTCTTAAGAATGAACTCAAATAATTTTATGGACCCACTAAATTCGAACTCTCTTAATGGCTGTTTTTCTTATTCTTCTTTTTGGTGATTTTTACTTATATTAGAATTAAGGTATTTTTTTTTAAATTATAACTAAAACAATAAAGTTATACTAATTGATATGCTTAACTATAGATTCTTTTAAGTAATTAAAAATAGAAAATGTATTATATACCGATCAAAACTCTGATTTTGATCGCATTAGTATTCCTTATATCCCAGTTAAAAAAATTGTTATATCGATTATATTATTTGCCTCTAATTACACTTTCTCCACAAATGCGATCCTCTTGTTTATATTTTTATAAATTTGAAAACATTTTTAGAATTTAAGTAAAGTGTTGCGAGTTAATTTCAATTAACTGAGTGAATAATATTTTATTTAAACAATATATTCGAAAAAATTAATAAAATATAAAAAAAAAATTCTGCCGTCACCATCCAAAAGACATGACTCCGCCACGCCACCGCGGTGAATGGTGTATGACACTTCTTTTTGGGTCTCGTTTTATGAACCGTGCCACATCTATTTTGTGTTGTATATATATATACACACACACACACAAAAGTATATTGATTCAAATAATCCATATTGAAGGGTAATTTTAAAATAAACAACAATAAAAAAGCTATGTCCACAAATTTTATATATTATTATGTTTCTTTCTCTCAATCCTTTAAAAATTTGTTCACGGCATGGCATGGGATCAAAATCAGAAACACTTCAATTCAATGTACGCTATGCTGTTTTGAATGGAAAAAATGACAAAAAGGAGCCTACCCTCACTGGAGATTTTATAACATATTAATGAACATTAATATTAATAATATGGATTTAATCAGACAATTATGCCCTTCCTCTTTTCGTTTTTCCCCTTTTGTTCCGCGATTTAAGAGTTGGGAAATCCTTCTCAGGTTCTTCGTCTTATCGTCTATGAGGCCACAAGGAAAAGGACGCTGGTCTTCAGTCTTCAACATCGTTGTCAAAGCCACCAGCTCCCGAGGAAGAAGGCCCTGTAAAATCTTGGGTCATTCTTTTTTCCCGGGAAAATTCTCGAACTTTACGTCTGGTTGGCGAGAAGTTTCAGGACAGAGACTTTCAGTGTCTGTTCCGAAAGGGGTGTTGGTGGGTCCAAACTGACTGTGAGGTCTGTCTACAGAAGTCCCAACATTATTTTGGGAATTTATGAGCACGAGATCTTAAGTCTGATACAGGTAGGTCCATTGGTTTTTTTTTTTATTCGTGTATTTCTTCTCCTCGAATTGATGTGTGTCTGTGTGTTTCATTTCGTGCTCTGCTCTTGTCGTCGGTTTATTTAGCTGTGTTTCAGCCCCGTTATCTTGCCCTACTACAATGCATTACAATCTTTTCATATTCGTGAAACTGGAAAGTATTCTGAGTGTTATATAAATATGGTGCTCCTTTAATCACTGGGGTCTGACTAGTTTTATTGTTACCTTGGCTTGGGATTGGAAACGAGTGACCAGGAAGAAGGTGGGGGGTTTCTTGAGCTGAAGTAGAAATGTGTTTGACTGGGATTTTCATCATGGGAAACCATTATGAGGTCTAAGGAATTTAAGGTAGCAATTGTTCTCTTAACCACCAATTGGCTTGTAAATCATTCCATTTATTTATTTATTTATTTATTCATTTGTTGGTTTCCTTTTCGGTGTTTTTCTTTTATGTCTTTTGGCTCTTACAGGGCTAGGAGTTTTGTTGATGGATCGTACTCTAAAATTTTGTGTCTTGCTGATGCTTGTTGCACTAGGTATCACATTTTCATGTTTAGTCTCTAGATTTTCTTTTCTTTTTAATATTAGTGTTCGGTTTTATTTTGATCTATATTGGTGTTTTTTTTCAAAAAACAAATATTGTTCTAGTGAATGCCTCTTTCACAAAACATGATTTTGGACGTTGTGAAAGAGCTGTTAGAAACTGGGCATACTCTTCACTTGACAAAGAAATCAGAGAGGATAAACACACACTAAGAGATTTGCTATATTTCCTCCACGTCCCGAGAACAGGAGGACGCACATATTTTTACTGGTAATTCTATATAGTTCCAGTTACGTATCTGAAAAAGATAAGACCTGCATCTTGACAAGCTTATTGATCTATACTTCTGGTGGTATGTTGTATCTGCAGTTTCTTGAAGAAGTTGTATCCCAGCTCTCTTGAGTGCCCTCGTTCTTATGATAAGCTGCGCTTTGATCCAAGGTCCCTTCTAACTTTCTATCTTACACTAAACTACAATTTTTTTTAAAAAACAAATTAATGTTTCTTTTCAACTATTATTCCTATAAGCAGCTTTTGACACGTTTTGGGTATGCTAGAATGGCTGATTCTTTTTGTTCCTCCTGCACTAGTTTTTAACAGCAAAAAGCTCAAGGCTTTTGAGACCCTAGCGATTACTTCTTAAAAAATTTATGACTGTTAAAAGTTTATTGCGCTTATAAAAACCTTTACCATTTACTCTAGCAATTACTTTTTCCTGGTTTAGAACCTTATTACTCAACCAGTCAACCTTATAAATGTCTCTGTGATTCGAGAATAGTTACTGAGTTGCAGAAGCTTTGAAGTTATTTTTACCCAACATTTTACCAGTGTTATTAAAGATGCTTGCCTGAGTGTCTAAGGTACTGAGACAAGGCGCGAAACACCTCCAATGCCTCTCACGGCATGAGAGGCCAGGGCTTTACTAAGTTGCCAAAAGGTGCCTTTGGCAACTTTTACATGGAAACAGTCAACCATCTTAGGTGCCTTAGTCATACATAGGAGTTCGACTAGAAGCCTAAGCCTAAAAACTATGTAATACCATTGGAAAAGTCCATACAATAAGATAACATAATAAAATGGACATTGTAAATTTAAAATATTATTCAGGTTAATACTAAATAGGCTATTATTTTCCCTTAATATAATAGGCTTTTATTCTATAACAGCTTCTATTCTATAGAATATTTACTGAACAAAATAGTAACACTTCATTTTACATTTTTATGGCATCTTTGGCGTATCAGCTTGTTGAAAGCCACACCTTTTTCAATCATAGTATTATCCTGTTGTTGAGCCCATGGCCTGGATGCAAAATCCATTATAAACACTGTCAAATGTCTCTTATCAATTGTTTGCTATTATTTTCATAAACTTGCAGCAAACCGAACTGCAGGCTTTTAGTTACACATGATGACTTTAGCATCACTTCAAAACTTCCAAGGGAGAGAACTTCTGTTGTTACCATACTTAGGGATCCTATTAGTCGTGTTTTTAGTACTTACGAATTTTCAGTAGAGGTTGCGGCTAGATTTTTGGTGCATCCAAACTTGACATCTGCAACTCGTATTGCTGGACGCATCCGCTCCAAGACTAAAGGAGTAAGCACACTCGATATCTGGCCCTGGAAGTATCTGGTTCCATGGTTGAGGAATGACCTGTTTGATAGGGTATGTTCCTTGTTTCATTTTATTTCTGGATGTTACTAATTAGTATATATGCTTTCCGTGCCTATATATCCGAGCTTATCTGATTAAGAGATACATTGTTTTACTGTAATACATGAACTTGATACTTAGGGTTTGATGAAGGTTATCTACCCATGCACATTAATACACATGCTTCCTAAGTAAAGGAGTGTTGATAAATTCAAAACATCAGATTGGGCAAATAATAAATGTTGTGGTAACTGGTAAGAGAATTTTGTTAAGTGATGTATTGTTCATTTTGTGAGACAGAGGGATCTGAGGCAAAGTAGGGGACTACCTATCACTAAGAGCAATGATTCCTATGACATGGAAGAATTTGCAATGCCATTGCATGAATTCATCAATCATCCCGTGGCCGAGGATATTGTACATAATGGAGCCACATTCCAGGTACTAGTATGTGTTTCTTTATCACTATTGTCATCCTTAAAAGCTTATAGATTATGAATTTTGCAACTTCTATGTTAGTTATACTGCCCTCTTAAATAGTGATTTTAGGGGAATACATCACTTGGAATCTTAATTTCTGCTCAGATGCCATATCCATAAGAATATGCAGATATTTTTCTGGTGCAAAACTCCTCTATTGTTACCAACTTTGTTGTTGGACTATTTACGCCTAACAACTCTTAAATTAGCACCCTGTATACAACTAGGCAACTAGCATAATACTTGGCTAACATTACAGGCATGGGGAGTCCATGATTTTGGTTATATATATATTATATCATGTCAATTTAACCCATCAAACATATTTCAGTTAGTCAAATTCTGAAATTTCCTAAATTTCATTGATGTTAGCATTTCTTGCGACCAAGTTTTCATATCAATTTTTTTGGTGGACTGTTCAATTGACAGGTTGCAGGTTTGACTAACAATTCTTATGTAGCAGAATCACATGAAGTGCGCCATTGTGTACAGAAGTATAAGATTCTTGGCAAGTATGTGCTTCAAGTTGCGAAGGTAATGAATAAGTTGCGTAGGTTGTCAATTTTGCTTTTCACTTCATATAAATATTCACCACTTCCTGGGTTCCCGTTGTTGCATTTACGACATATGTTTGTAATTCTTGTAGAAGAGGTTAGATGATATGTTATACGTTGGTCTGACAGAGGAGCACAAAGAATCTGCCACAATGTTCGCAAATGTCGTTGGTGCTCAGGTGATATCACAGCTGAGAGCACCAAATACTAGCATGATTAGTGTTGATAACACAGGTTAGTATGGTTTGTCAGACAGTCCGATGACATGTTATAGTATTTGGAGCATGATTAAAGTACCTTTAATCCCACATGCACTTGGATATGTCTGTGGCACATAATGGGGTCTGGACTGATCTGGGTGGGTTTATCAAGTACCTTCTTTTGCATCGAAACGTTGACATTTCTAGTCTTAATATTTTGTTGGATCTGTTTGGTGACATGGCATTGATCGCTTACTTGTATTACAGGGCACAGTTCGCTGTCAAATTCTGAACCTGATATCCATGAACATCAGGTAAGAAGCATCTCTTTCCACAAAGACTGTTAGTCCATTAAGTTTAAGTCAGGAACCTTTCTTACTGCATCTCTTACTTTAAGACAGAATGGCATCTTGGACAGCAGAGGCAGTGAGACTTCTTCCAATGAAGCAACAGAATCAAAAGTAAGCCTGTTTGCATAGTATAAGTTTTATTGGTGTGCGTGTCGGATATCATCTGTTTCTTATCTTGAATAACAAGTATGTGGATTGTTGATTGATTTTAGATGACTGTGGGAAACCTCATAGAAACTTATGAAGACTGTATTTCTAGTTTACGGAAGGCCCAGACTCAACGACGAATCTTTTCTTTGAAGAGAATATCTCCAGTGAAGTTTTCAACAGGGGTAAGTTTATTAGTGTCAGAGATGCCAATGCCATGGCATCATTTGGTGCACTTCTACCATTCTGTCGTCATGAGTAGCTATTCCTACATGGAACTATATATTATTTGCTTTGGTGAAATTGTTTATGGCCTACTTCTGGCTTGTTGACTTAAGTAGTTTGCAGGCACGCCTTCAGGTTTCTGACGCAGTTCTTGAGCAGATACGATTTCTTAACGACCTTGACTTAGAACTCTATGAATATGCAAGAGAGCTTTTCTCCAATCAGCACAAAAATATATTACGGAAATTTACTGAGGTACAATCTCTTCAGGATTCTGACGTTTGAATACATTTTTCTTATAGTTAATGCATCATAATATAGAAAGCACAAATTCATTCCCTCATGCATAACAGAAACAATAATTTGATTGAAGGTAGCACGCTGCAAAATCTGATTCCTTCTGTGTATAATGCAGGAAAGATGGGAAAACATGTCAAGCATGTGGAACTGGAAGCTCCTTCCTTCAGTAATCACTTTGGTGTTCCTCATTCTGTTCTTTGTTATTGTAAATATGAGAAGAAGAATTTTGAAGGCTAAGATATAAACGTCATTCAGTAGTGTAACTCTTGAACATGCACTCACGATTCAGTGCCAACGCAAATTTCATGTCTTTGGTGAAATTCGCAGTTTACTCTTACACTGTAACGTTATAAAAACAATAGATGAATTGGTTCAGAAACGAAATGTGTTGTTGATGCATTGAAGAGAAGCGAATGATTTAAGAGTTTTTTTTTATACACAAATTTTTAGAAAGGGTTTAAGTTTATCACGATCTAAGATATGGTAAAGTTTTATTTTTTCTTGTACGATATTGGATAGAGTAAATTGTCTATAATTTTTAAGTATAAATTTAAATATTTAAAAATTAGAATATCTCTTTAAATATTTTGATTATAATTATAATAAAATAATATTTTTTAATAAATAAGTTTTAAATAGCCTTTCAGCTCCGAGATATAAAAGTTGAACATGCAAATGGTCAACTTTCATACAACGGACTCTTAACTTATCTCTCGGCCTAGCACCAAACAAGGTGGCCCCACCTTCCTCTGAAGTGTTAGGGCTGCGTTTGCCATGCAAGAATGGGGATTCAAGGGTTGCTAAACGCGCTTTTACTCTCCTTTTAATGGGATTTCAACGGAACATGGAAAGACAGAAGTGCCCCTTCGTCGGAAAAGGAAATATTATAATATCTGGAAATTCTTTAAATATATTTATATAACAAACAGAGCCTGTCCAAGGCAATAATTCTCATCCATCCCGTGGGCACCGTCGGTGATGCCTCATTCATATCTGGGTGTGACACAAAACATTCAAAATGAGTATTATTTATTTTCTTTTAGTTTTTCAGATCTACGTATTTGTCTTAAATAATTATTAATATAATAACGTGTGTAGATGCACATCTTATGCTCATTGCCCCCTCATTTGAACAACCCCTCTTATTTCGTCTTTACATTTTTGTAATGAGCTGTATATTAAAATTTATAAGTAACTAACAAATATACAATTCATATCAATTTATTATTATACTCTGCAAAATTGTACAACAGTCATATGTTCTTTAAGGTAACTACTCATTATCTAAAGCATATAAAAGGTTATATTATTCCTTAACTATAAAAATGTGACTTAATTTTCAAGCTCCATACATACTACATAGGTTTTATTTAGTTAAAGTCATTATTATTGTTATTTTGGTGAAAAGATGGTAGCTGATAAATAGTGGGCAAATTTATTACACATACCTCGTCTTGAAAGAAAAAAGATAAATCATAATTGAAATTAAAATATTAACTACCTAGTTTTTTTTTCCCCTTACGGATTTGTGTTAGATGGAGTAATATTTAAAAGTCTTGTAACAAAAAAAAAATATTTAAAAGTCACCCGTGCGAAAGCACAAACTGCTGGTAGGATCTGCTTTCTGACGCTGGTTACTGTAATGGATAAATGACACTTTTACTGGCAAAAAAAAAAATGAAATTTCAATAATGTTTATTGAATTTTACCAAAACATCCCGCTTAGAAACATCGTATTCACTTTTGTCTTGTTATAAAGCACAAAAGGGAGACATTTTCTGCGGCGTTAATGGAAAGGGCCAAATTCTAATAAACAAACAAAATCATTTCTTTTGACATTTTATCTTCACTCTTTCAAAAAAAAACTCTTTTCTTTTACATTTAATCCTCATTACTCTATCACCACCCTTCCTTCCTTCCTTCCTTCCTTCCCTGCAACGAGTGTCTTTTTTGTTGTTTCCTGTAAGAACCTTTTCTGACTTCGCCGTGACCGTCTCTGCACACCTGTCAATGCGCTTCTCTTCTCCCTTTTAGTCGCTGAAGATTCCGTTTCAGAGGTCTTATTCAAAGTTCTACCTTATCTTTCTTTTTGTTTTGTTTTTTAATTTATTAGAGCATTTTCTTTCATGTTCTACTGTAGGTGCATTCGAGTTAATTCCTCTGATAGTCTAGTCTCATTGTGTTTTCACATTCTGTCTAGCTCTGTTGGTTACCCTGTATCCCTGGGAGTTCAGCTCCGTGCAGTTCATTTCTCTCTCGTATGTTTGTTGTGAATGATGGAATAATAGGGAAAGAAAAGGATAAGGGTTTTTTTTACATTATTTGCTTGCATTAACATCTAATTGAGCATATATGGGGTAAGAATGAATAATATTGAACTCCAACTTCTAGCATCTACGGCCTATTACATTTGAAAATAATACACTTTTCTGAATATGTGGTTTTAATCCCTTGTGCTACATTTACTCTGCAACTAAACGGTGCACTGGGGATATGACATGTAGTACTGGAAGGGAAATTTTCTTTATGGGTTGCCCTTGGTTAGAATGGGAAAGGATTTTGATGGTTTCTTTGCGGATGACATGACCCGTTAAATTGATCTTTTCCTTGAATGGTATTGGTTTATGATACCATCCTAGTTTGTTTCTGGTAATTCCTATCACTTAAATAACTTGCTGATTGTAGGATACTTACGGTTGGAAGTACTTTTCTAGGGTAAATCTTCGCTCTAGAAACATGGACTCGATAAAATTTTAGCTAGTCTCCATTGCTGTATATTATAAAACCATGTGTTGAGCATAAATCTCATTTTCACTAGTTAATTACATGAGAATTCCAACCGTGTGAGATAGCCTTCCCTTGATTTTTTGCTGCTTTTACTGTTATGTGCTAGATAATTGGACTTTTCAACAAAGACATTATTCTTCTTGGTTCTTTCTTGAGTATTTTCTACTAAATATGAGCCTAAAGTAACAGCATCTATCTTTCATTCTCTTTTCTGTATAATTATAATATTTTGAAACAGGGTATCAATAACATGAAGGATTCTTGGTTTTTTGACAAGAATTTTAAGGGTTTGTCGGATGAAATTTTTGATGATGTCATCAAATTTTTCGACTTCCCGCTGGAAGATGTGGAACCTAATGCTATGGAAGAAGATTGGGATGCCCAATTCAAAGGCCTTGAAGAGCCATATTTTGATGTTCTACCTGTGTCACCTTCTGGGCTGTGTGATAAAACTCGAAAAGGCAATCCAAAACTTGAGAGGATCACTACTGTGAGTTTTCTCCCCTTCCTTCAATACTATTTTGTGGCACATTATTCCTTGCCTTGCAGTTATGTTCAGATGAAGTCCTGTTTCTATTTGAACGCAGTGCGCTTGTGTTTGGTGGTTTAATGTATTCTTTGAAACTGAAACGAGATGAATGTAGTCATGTACCTATTCGAAGGAATCGTTCAGTTTCTGCCCATGGCTGTTCATTCTACAGGATCTATACCAGAGTTAGTTGGATTTTACGTATCTTTTATCCTAGCCTTTCATAGGAAACAGTATTATAGTCATCATGTAGAGTACAATATGACTTGATGCCCCGTTCATGTCGTTGAATATCCATGTCGACAGTCAAAATATTTGATTGGAAGATTTTACTTTACCTTGTCTGATTTTAGAACACTAGCTTTCCTCTCATGTCGACAGTCAAAATATTTGATTGGAAGATTTTACTTTACCTTGTCTGATTTTAGAACACTAGCTTTCCTCTCATGCGATGAGCTCTGGGGTATACGTATAAATGTTGGAAGAATTTACACTAGGTTCCTCTTTGGCTCATCACTATTTTATTTCCAGATGAATTGCTTGCTTATTTTATGTTTCATCTGATCCTTTTCTTTTTTGTGTATTTTAATTATTTGGTATTGCAGCGTGCTGAGATTTCCCCAATAGAACAAGTGCCACAGAGCACTAAAGTGACGTATATGAAAAGCATTCCCGATCCAGCAAAAGTCTCTTCCAACAGCAAGGATTTCCTCCAGTCCCAAATCTACAGTCCAGTCTCTGTTTTTGAAAGCAGTAGTTCTTCATCAGGTGAGAATGCCTATGATCAGCCGGTCATCCAAAAGCGAGCTCGCAGCAAACGCCGCCCTCTCTCAAGCCTCAGCCCTCTATTCTCAGTTCCTTTCATCTCTTCCTCAGAATCTTTCCGAAAAACTCGAAGGGCGGCTGCTTCTGCTGCTGAATCAGATTTTGAAACGTTCCTTACTTGGAAACCATCTTACAGTCCCAAAAAGAAGCACACAAAAGAGGATCTCTCTGCTTCCTCTGGTCGTATTAATAGGAAGAGGTCATCATCGCAGGAGTCAATCATCCCCAGAAAATGCATGCATTGTCAGGTTACAAAGACCCCCCAGTGGAGGGAGGGACCTAGGGGCCCAAAAACGCTATGCAATGCGTGTGGGGTTCGATTCCGGTCGGGCCGCCTCTATCCCGAATACCGGCCGGCGGGAAGTCCAACTTTTGTAGCATCATTGCACTCTAACTGTCACAAAAAGGTCTTAGAGTTGAGAAACACAGATGTCAGGGCAGTTGATAAAGGTTCTATATTGCAGTTGTCTTCAAAACCTTAAAGAAATTGGAGAGGATAATGTTATATATTAGGGACTATTTTCAGGGTTAACAAGGTAGTACTAAAACAGGATCCTTCATGTTTATTGTTTTATTATTGTTCATTTAATGTTCTATTGTTCAATTAGCATCATTTTTTTGTTGAATAAAAGCTAATAGCACTAGTTAGCGGCAGGCTTAGTCCTTACTGCATAATTTTTCAAGCTAAAAATAATAATACCCTTTTATCAGCCAAAAAAAAAAAGAATTTAACCAAATTTTTTAAAAATTAAAATGTGCAAAATCTCTGTAAATGGTGCCTCAATAGCGGATTACCTTTCTAACTTTTAAAAAAAATTCAATAATTGTATTTTGATATATTGTATTGACTGGTCGGGTATAATCTTTCAGTAATCAAGCATTTATATTTTTCATCCAGGTTTAATTGCTTTTAAGGTGAAGTAGGCCATATTTAAATGCGAAAACCATTGTAGGGTCCCATGCTAAAGAATTAACAATTGAAAGGTCCTAGAAAGTCTCACGGGGACTTGAATTGAGAGATTCTATTTGTATAATTGCCATTTTACCCTTGTTTATTTGGAACGAAATCTGAAAGGTAAAAGGGTAGGCCACAAGCTCATTCTGAAAACGCTCGACCCTGTCTCTCACTCATCGCTGCTGGCCGTCGTCGCTGTTGTCGCCGGTACTCGTATTGGCTATGCTCGTCGCTGATCTCTGTTACCGGTGTGTGATTCTTAGGCGATTTAACACTCATACACTAATTCGGCTTAGCACAACAGCTCCTGTGACGTCTTCTTGCAACATTTTCCAAACAGCACTAGGCGGAGTGGTCCCTTTGTAGGAGTTCTCTGGCTTGTTCAAGAGGTGTCAGG
Source organism: Leucaena leucocephala (assembly GCA_037074615.1). Taxonomy (NCBI): domain Eukaryota; kingdom Viridiplantae; phylum Streptophyta; class Magnoliopsida; order Fabales; family Fabaceae; genus Leucaena; species Leucaena leucocephala. The sequence goes on along the minus strand of CM073546.1, from coordinate 1,436,463 downwards.
TTACAAACCATGTTCTCTCTATAAATGGGAACATGGTTTGTAACTCTGGTTTTGACACTGGGAAAATGTTGTAATTGGGCTGAAATAATGTGTTTGACACGAGGTTCTTTGATAAAATTTTCTGAACAGTCCATTTTAATAGGCATATATAACTTTTCCATTGACTCTTTGCGCTGGTTTAGAGTACATCAGATATAATTTTTCATAAATAATGCACAGCTGCATATTTCTCATCAACATCAGAACCAGAGCAAGTCTCAAGGAGGGAATAGTGGAAGCTATTGAGAAGATGGAAAACATGAACTCGGAAATGGCTATTATGCAAGACTTAATAAAGGAGATGCAAGGCCAGGTGGATGTGAAGTTATATATTCGGATGTAACTTAATTTGAATAAAATAGTGTCAATTAGTGCCCTCGAATAGTATCTGCAGTTGAATATTTGATGATATGAGTAATTCGTTGGTAAAAAAAAATGTTGGGAGAAGTTATCTGACAAGAAAAAGGAACAACTTTTGATAATTTAACAAATATCATTAAACGGATGTGAAATTTTAAATCTGATTGACTAAAAATTAAAATAAATAGCATAACATATAAATTTATATCAAATTTTTAGATGACAACTAAATTAATAACTATAACAATATATATTAACAACTAATGTCAATATATACTAATTAAAATAATTATGTTAATAATTATCGCCACATGTATTAATAACTAATGTTAATATACACCATCCGCTAATCATTGATAATAAAATTAGTTATATTAATAACTATAATGGTATGCATTAACAACTACATCAATTGATGAGGGTAATCTAGTAAATTCATAATTAGATTCTCTTACTAAAAGATCACATGGGATTTTATAATACTTTGGATATTTTTTTAGATTTTTTTATATGACCTTTGGGTAATTCTCTTATTTAAATTGAATAATTATATTTGTACGGAAACCAAAGAATACAGGCTGGGTAAGCCCAAACCTAAAGTAACCTAGTATTCTCTTGCTCGTAAATGGAGGATTCCTGCCCATTGTCTTTCGGGGGGTAAAGAGCAAAATCATTGTCTCAATAAAAAGTAACTAAAAACGCACCCTCAATCAGAATTCCTACCCAAGGGTGCATTTTTAGTTACTTGTTAACGTAATTATCAATTATAATTAATATAAAAAATAAAAAATATATTTATATTATACAAGAAAGTGAGTTTAATTTCTATTATTATAAAAAAAATTTAATATATAATTTTATAAGTTCTCTATAAATGCTCTCTAAATCTAAAAAATATGTCTTGGTATTAGAGGAAGATCGATATAAAAATCTATATAAATTTTTTAATATATAAAAAAAAAAGTTTAACATAATTGACATATGACTAAATCTCTTAAATATAATATCTTAAATTTGAATTAGGTCATGCACGTAAAAAAAATTGTTAGAAAATATAAAATCTATTTAGATAAATTTGTGTGATCAATTAGGTCAATTAAATAAGATGTTCTAGTTTAAACTATACTTCAAAGGATTGTTAGTTTTGACTAACCAAAAAAATTATTCCTGAAGTTTAAGATAATAATATTTCACTCCCTCATTCTCTCTCGTTCGAAACTAACGTATACCTTTTCATATGAAGGAGGAAGTGGGTATTATTGTAAAGCGGTAAAACCTCGTCAGAATCTACGAGTTTAGAGATCAAAATTGAAAAAATGAATAAAATCGTTGGATCATGTAGTTGGAAATGGAGGAGCATGCAGGGTATCAATTTCACTAAATCCAGAATTCAATTTTCCAATATCACTATAGTCTATTATTGTATTATTATGGGGCACCAAACGCCATGCACAGGCTGTGGTCCCGTGCAACCCTTAAACTAATTGATGTTGCTTTTCTTTTAATATTGAAATTTATAAAAAAAAGGACTAGATGGAATTATTTGTTCTGTAGCTTTGGAATAAAATGAAAAAGAGAATATAATAAAAAACTAACTTGTTTGCATGAAAAAGAGAATTTTTAAATTAAGATTTTGTTTAAAAAAACTTTTAAACTAACGTGCGAACAGGCACTGAGTTATAAGACTAATGCGTCTCTCTCTATTTCTCACATGGCATGAGAGCATGGCGTAGGAGTCTACCTTCCGTACCGAGCCTCAAGAAAAGAGTAAGGAAAGGGAGAATGGGTCCATAACACATATTGAAGAATTGGGAATGGAAAGTACGATACGTGACTTCCATGCCTCCTTCCTTCTCCTTTTCTGGGGATGCCCTCTTACCGCCTTTTATTTCTATCGGATTGCTTATAAAAGCCATATACACAATTGTCAATGTACCCAACTACCCTCAAATATAAAGGCAGGTTGGGTACACGTGGCAGTGCTCGGAGAGAGTAAAGATACCACAGCGACAGAGATTCCTCATAAACAGAAAGAGAACCCTTTCTCTTTCTCTCCTCGCCTTGATCCCTCTCTCTGATGTTGACACGCGTCCTACCTCAACCGCCGCCCTCTCTCTCTCTCTCTCTTGTCTCTAGCTGTCATTCAAAATTACCAGCCTTCTTTTCTTTGAGACGGGGTCGGCCAGGAGGGCGATGAGGTGTGCTTGTCAGGGGGAAAGCGACAGCGTTTTTGGAAGACCACTGATCAATTCTCAGATAGAATGGGCTCGCCTTCACCCAATTCGGCCCCTTTCTTCAACTCCCTCCTCCTTTCCTTACCCCAACACTACCCCCCTACCCCTATCTTCTCGTAATGCAAATTTGGTCCCAAAAAAATACAAACAAACAAACATACCTCACTCCTACATTATTCATCACTGACGCTGTGTTTGCCTCCACGGACGGGACGGGAGGGGAGAGGAGGATTTTTAATGAAAGGAGGGAAGGGAGAGGGATACGTGGGGGAGACATGGAAGAGGGGAGAGGAAAAATTAGATCCCTAATTTGTTTTGATTGGTGGTGAGGGGAGTTTAAAAACCTTACTATTTTAAAATTATAAAATTTAAATATATTATTTATCAGTTATATTATCATAAGTCTAATTATTAATAAAAATAATCAAATAAAAATTTTAGTATTACTATTCTAATACCATATCTCAAAAAGTAAATTATATATTGAGGCTACCAGATAAAATAACTATATGAATTATATATAACAGAATTATAGGAATATAAACTTAAAAACCTAAAACAAATAAAATTTAATAAGATATAGTCTCATAATTTATCCGATAAAAGAAACATTTGATTGAAAACTATGAGAAATAACAGTATAAAAGGTATAAGGTTATAAAATATATAAAAATATATAAATATATAATTTTATTGAAGTTATTATTATAAAAAAAATTCTTATATTCTTTTCAAAAAATTCTACTTTTAAAAGAAAAATTATAAAACAAAAAGGAAATGAGCATAACTCTTCTCTCTTTACAAATATTTTATCCAAATAAAAGAAGAGAAATAATTTTTTTTATTGTTTAAATTTTTTTTAAGCTAAATGAGGGGCAACAACCCTCCCCTCCCCTATAAAAAACACTCTCTATTCTAAAAACCATGTACCAAAAATTTCTTAATATATAATATAATTAAAAATTTAATTTTAATAATAAATATAAAATATATTTTTTTATATTTATTATTTTTTTAAATTATCTCTATTAATATTTTTATAATAATAGTCGAGAGTAGAAATGACAATTAATTAAAGAAATCAATCAAAATAATTTTTAAATAATAATATCGTATTAATTAATTTAATTATATTATTTAATATAATTAAATTAGTTAAATATATATTTTATTAATTATACGAGGAGTAATATTCAAATCTGCTACCTTAAAAACATGATTCACTTCCTTATCAATTCTATTAATTTTTGCTGGCAAAACTTGTAAAATTGGTTAATGGCTAAAACTACACATTTTCAAAACTAAATTGTTTCGCCATAATTTATAAATCCATACTTTGTAAAGCACATTAAATATCAATAGTAATTTAAGGAATTAAGCGCAGATCGTTGCATTTGGTTCTTTTTTTTTTTCTTTTTTTTGTTTTGCTTTTTGCAAAACCTTCCATTTTTAAGACCATTCTCTGATATTATCAAATATTTCGAATTATTGTGCGTGTGTCATTCTAGATCCAATTGCCTCTGCACAATTCAATATTTGAAAATTGTAGTAGTCATTTTGACAAAATAATTAGAATAAGAAGTACTTATCATCTAGTCATATAATAATCAATGAGTTATTGAACTAATTTAAATAAATTAAATATATTAAATAAATTATTTAATTATAAAAAATATGATATGATATTCTTGAAATAGTTTTATTGGGCAAATTTATTTAAAAAATAATAATTATTTAAGATAAAATAAATTGAGATTTTATATTTAAAACTAAAATCAATCTCATAATTAGTTTGCCTAATTAGATTTAGAGGAATATTTAACCCTTAAATATTATTCCCCAAAAATTGTATTAAAATAACATATATTATATAATGAAATTGAATAATAGATATTTGTGTATAATGGATTTACATGTTTGACTAAATGAAATGAAAAAAAAAAGGCTGACGAGGTGAGAAAGACCGATGGGAAGATCGTAATAGAATATATACAGCTATTGCATCATACTAATGGAATCAGAACTGGCTTTTGAATGTGATCACTAAAATATTATTAGTTGGAACACTTAGCGATGGAGACGACTGAGACATCAGCAACATTGACATTGTTTTTGATCTCATCTTCGTCCCTTAATTGTCTCAGACTTTGTGTGTCGGTATCAATGTCGATTCTCCACGAACCATTCCTATTCTTTTCTCCATACCCACTCCTTTTTCCCGCCATTTTATCTAATCCTAAATATAATGGTAAGAGCTAATCTCTCTATAAGACTTCATTTACAGCGGATGATTGAAATGAATATTTTAAATAATTTAAATAGATTAAAAAAATAATTTAATTAATTATAATAAATATATAATAATTTTTTAAAAATATTTCTATATAAAATATTATATCATTTATTAGTTTTATTTAAAATGATAAATATAAAAAATAAATCTAATTTAATAATTAATTTATATATTAAAAATAGGGGGGACCACTATCCTCAACTATCAGTGTGCATAGGACTCTCTCTCTCTCTCTCGTCCTTGTTTTGTTCATAAATTAGATATTACCATTAATAATTGCTGTGTAAAGCGTATACATCTACGTCCGTTGACGTTACCAGTTGGTATACTGACGTTGTCCCTTCACCAAAAACAAGAAGCGCTTCTTGCGTTTTTGCCTCGCTGTTAACACTAGAGCCATACCTACTAGTTTGTTCCTCTTCCCTGCCTCTTCATATTAATACTTAGAATATTCAGATTGACAGCTTTATGAATTTATACTTAGGTAGTAAAAATGGGAGGGTGTGGTTTGGGATTCATTTAATTATTGGGGTGGTCAAGATTTATGAATATTCATTAGTTATTCTAATATTTGCCTTATTCCAGCGTTGCAGGCTTCCAGATAAAAAGGGGCATCGTACTCGGTGGTGTTTTCCTTTCTGGTCACTCTGCCCCTTTGGCATGTTGCCTGCGCATATAAACCAAAAATCCTGCTTTCAAACTCCAGTTTTATAACTTATTGGCGATGGCCCGTCACAACCAACCAAATATTTTTCCCAAGGGAAAAAAAATTAATGACCTGTACCCATATCTTATTAGTCCTAGTGAGACGGTTGGGAGTACCTTGTAATAAGTGGGAAGGATTCTTAAAAAGAAATGATTGGAGTGATATGTGTGAGGAATCCTGTTAATGGAGATGTAATTAAGTAAATAACTGTGGGAGATCGGAGGAGAGTGGTAATTAAGGGATGGAATTAGGTGAGAGGAGAGCAGAAGGGGGAAAGGGAAGAAGAAGAAGAGGGGAGAAGGGGTGCTGGAAGGGATACCCAAAACAGTGAAGGCAGGCAGTAAATGAAGTGCCGTCTTGTGACTTGTCAGCACAACACAACACATGACAAGTGTACGCACGTCGTGTATCGCTCTTCTTATCCTCTCTTTGTTTTGTTGCTATCACTGTCGTTTACTATTTCCCATGCTCTTCCCCCGCTCTCTTCTACTCTCACACGCAACACCCCATCACGCTCTCTACGAATTGTCATACGTCGTCGTATCCATGCTTCTCATCATAATACCCCCTCTATTATTATCCTCATAATAGTTTGTTGTCAAGTTAATTAATTTGTAGATTCGAGTGAGACTAGGAGATTATGGGGGAGGGATGATGGTGTAGAGAAGCAGGACTCTTTATAGTGGAGTAGGGTAATGTCATGGGGGTGAAACATCTACTTTGTGTCCTGTCATGTGTATCTCCACGTGCACTACCCGCGAATTAATATACCATTCTAATTCCTCAATTACGTAATTTTCTCAATATATGTAGAAAATATATCAAGTTTACGAAGATGATGAAGATATATTATTAAGTTAATTTGTCTTCTTTCATTATAATACATGACAAAGGTTGGGAAAGAAATAATTTTGTGAAATTAGGTATATTTTAATTATCTAGACTTTTGATTCAATAAGATTTTAGATAAATTATTATGAGATTCTAACAATAAAATATAATTATTAAAAAATATTTTTATAATTGAGTAATATAGGGTTATTATTATTTTATACTAAAATATATTTATTATCATATGTTACTTTAGTGATTTATTTTTTTCCACTTCTTATCATACAAAATGAATAAAATTTAGAAGTTTTTGAGGCTGCTTTAAGCATGTCTTAGGGCCATCACCAGACATCTGAGAGGGTTTAGATGTCAAAACCACCCTCCCTGGGTTTGGATGTTCCGTGTGACACTAATGGTGTTTGTCTTGGGCTGATTTTAGCGTCATTGGTTAAGTCTAATCTCGAACTGTCGTGTTAGCTAATCATCTGACCACATGATGAAAAGTGAACAACAAGTCACGTAACAAAAAAAAAAAAGGAAGATATTGAGTGAAATTCAGAGCTGGTTCAAGTGTGGATTCTTGTACCAAAAAAAAAAGTGTGGATTCAGATGCTCGTGTAAACAAATAAAAAACAAAAAAGGTAAAATGGTAAATCCTTGGGTTTCAGTAGCAGAGAGCGTGCTTGTTAACTGAGAAAACGGATCTTGGGCAAAGATTCCACAAAGGTATTTTGCCTTTTGTTGAATCTTTTTATTTATTTATTTTGTATTTGCCTTTTATTATGATAAAAGTGTGACAGCAGACTGACTCAACCTCACCTCCTCTCTCTCGCCCCTTCCGACCAAAAAATCGTGGGCCCTCACTTCTCCTCTCTTCATTCCCACCGTCTTTGACGGCGCGTGCACTCCCCACACACACCAAGTAAATTCAACAAGTTCCTATTCCCTTTTCCCCACTTATTACCTTGGTCCCATGGTGCCTGCCATACGTGATCATACAATGAATTATTATGTTCACTCACTGCATGACATTTATATATTTTCTTTTACTTTATAATTTCCGAACCGATGCCACTTGATCTCTCGCCTGTGATGGCTGGGCCACAGTTGAATCGCCATATGTTCTGACGTTATACCGTGACTCCATGTTTTTATTACTATCTTTGTCACGAGCAACAAAATTATATTCCCCCATTTAATTAAGTCATATTTATTAATTCCAAAGTGAACAGTTTGTGACTGTTTTCTTAAGTTCCGGCCAGTGGGTGTTGTGTTGTGGGGAGAGAACAAAAAGATGGTCTCCTTGAGATCTGAAAGAGAACAAAATATAAAGAAGCAACAAAACGAAAAGCAGGCTAGAAAGTTGAGGTCTTTTTATATGACGATGGAGCTTCTTACCTCGGGAGAGATTCTATTGCAGCAGTAGTTGTTGTTGCCGCTGCTGCCGAAGAATCGTATTACGGCAACTATCAGATTCTGAAAAGCCTTTAACACCTATTCTGAATCTGGCTTCGTCATGAAAATTGTGTTTTTCTTCCGTCCTTCTTCCTCTCAACGAGTCTAAAGCTGCTGATTTTGGGCCGTGTTCTTCAATTCTGTGGGAACGCGGGTGCTTGGGACGGAGGTTTCTGAAACAGTGAGTGGCGGAATTGGAAGCCTGGAATTGCTTAGTTCTTCACTTTCAAACGGTGAAGTCTAGGATTTGATTGAACAGTGCGAGCAAAATTACTCGGCTCATTTTCGTCCTCTTCGTTTTTGAGAAAGGCAAAACATTTCCCCCTTCTCTCTCCTTGTTTCTATTCCCGTTTTAACAATTCCTGCTTCCTCTGACACTGTTTGATTACCGCGAAATAGTCTCGTTCCCGAACTATGAAGGAAGAAGCTGAGAAAAGCTTGGATCCACAACTATGGCACGCGTGCGCCGGCGGTATGGTTCAGATGCCATCTCTGAACTCTAAAGTCTTCTACTTTCCTCAAGGACACGCCGAGCACGCCCAGGCCGGCGTCGATTTTGCGGCCTCCTTGAGGATTCCACCGCTCATTCTCTGCCGCGTGGCAGCTGTGAAATTCCTCGCAGACCCAGAAACCGACGAGGTCTTTGCCAAGATCAAGTTGATTCCTTTGAGAAACTCCGAGCTAGATGACGGCGACGGCGACGAAAACACTCACGGCTCTGAAAATTCGGAGAAGCCCGCCTCTTTCGCCAAGACCTTAACCCAGTCCGATGCTAACAATGGTGGAGGCTTCTCTGTTCCGAGATACTGTGCAGAGACCATATTCCCGCGGCTCGATTACTCGGCGGAGCCCCCGGTTCAAACCGTGATTGCGAAGGACGTCCACGGGGAAATTTGGAAGTTCAGGCATATCTACAGAGGGACACCTCGCCGTCACTTGCTGACAACAGGGTGGAGTACTTTCGTCAACCAGAAGAAACTCGTAGCAGGGGATTCTGTCGTGTTCCTGAGGGCCAAAAATGGCGATCTCTGTGTGGGGATTCGCCGCGCAAAGCGTGGGATCGGCGTTGGATCCGACTGCATCTCCGGTTGGAGCTCCGGTGCCGGGAACTGCGTGGGGCCGTATGGGGCTCTCAGCGTGTTGTTAAGAGAGGAGAACAAGCTTCTGCGATGCAATTCGAATGGTGGGAATTCAAATCCTGGGAGAGCAAGAGTGAGACCAGAATCTGTGATGGAAGCTGTGACACTTGCTGCGAGTGGTCAAGCATTCGAGGTTGTTTATTACCCACGAGCAAGTACTCCTGAATTCTGTGTGAAAGCTGAGGCTGTTAAGGCAGCCATGAGAATCCAATGGTGTTCTGGGATGAGATTCAAGATGGCGTTTGAGACAGAGGATTCTTCCAGGATTAGCTGGTTCATGGGCACTGTTGCTTCTGTTCAAGTTGTTGATCCTATTCGCTGGCCCAATTCTCCTTGGAGACTTCTTCAGGTATTATTATTATTATTAGCATTGTATTGTATTGCCGACAATTTCCTTGCATTTTCCTCTTATCTTGTCAGATTTAGTTCGTGGATATTATTGAACATTAATGTTTCCCTTCTGCTTATGGATATGATACGAGGAGTGAAATACTAGACACTGATGCTTTTCTCTCAACATTCTTCTACTTCAGTAAATCTCCTGAGTTTTTCAAGTAATTTCACAGGCAATAGTGTTTAGGTTAATCCATGGATCTCACTGTTAGTCTTGCATTTGGAGTAGTTCCTCAGGCATTTGAAATCAAATTAAATAACCAAACAAGTGGACTTGTCTAGTTTCTATTTGACAACTTGGTAGCTCATTGGCACCTTAGATTCTTTCCTGCAGCAAATTGTTTTCTTGATTTATGTTGCTGTTATTACAACAGGTTACTTGGGATGAACCAGATTTGTTACAGAATGTGAAGAGGGTTAGTCCATGGTTGGTTGAACTCGTATCGAACAGGCCGGTGATCCCTCTCATGCCGTTCTCTCCCCCTCGAAAGAAGATGCGGCTTCCTCAACACCCGGACTTCCCCTTCGACGGTCACTTTACGATACCGACCTTTCCAGTCGGCAACCATCTCGGGCCCAGCAGCCCCTTGTGTTGTCTTTCCGATAATGCTCCTGCAGGCATACAGGGAGCCAGGCATGCTCAATTCGGAATATCTCTTTCAGATCTCCACCTAAACAATAAATTGCAGTTGGGGCTGCTTTCGAATAACATTCAGCAGCTTGATGTGCATCCCGGGGTTTCTAATGGCAATATAATGATGAGCCATGACAAGAAAAATGAGAGCTTGTCATGCTTGCTTACCATGGGAAATTCTAACAAGAGTTTGGAGAAATCTGATAATGTCAAGAGACACCAGTTTCTGCTTTTTGGACAGCCAATACTTACTGAGCAACAAATTTCTCAAAGCTGTCATGCCGAAGTGTGGTCTCAGAACTTCTCGCGTAAAAAGTTGCCAGATGAATGTAAGGATAAAGCAAAGAGCTTCTTGGGTGTATCCCAATCTGCAGTTCCGCAGCCGGGATTATCTTCTACAACCGACTTCTCTTGGCAACTCGGCTTGGATACGGGTCATTGCAAGGTTTTCATGGAGTCAGAAGACGTGGGGCGCACTCTAGACCTTTCGTGTCTCAGCTCTTATGAGGAGCTGTACCGGAAACTGGCCGACATGTTTGGACTCGAAAGATCCGAGATGTCGAGCCGTGTGCTCTACCGAGATGCTTCTGGTGCTGTCAAGCGAACAGGAGAAGAGCCCTTCTGGTACCAATTATTGTTGCCCTTATTTTCCCAATCACAGTGTCAACCATCGTTTAAATTTCTTAGAGCTCACTTAAATCTGCAACTTGAATGAAGGTTCTGCGCCTACTCATATCTTAAGCCCTGTATTTACATCGATTCTGTTTCTCTCTGATGATTTTGCAGTGACTTCATGAAAACAGCAAAAAGATTGACAATTCTGAACGATTCGGGCAGCAAAGATATTAGGAGGTAAAGGAGAAATTATCTTATCTTTCTGGTCCAATGTAGGATTTTTGATGAAAATTAAGGCAGTTTTAAAGAAAATTTTCGAGGATTTCCGAGGTTTGTGATCTACAAATCTCTCATACTGATGAGAAAGCAGCAGAATTGGAGGATTAAAATTAAAACTTGTTTTTTCTGGAGACTAAAAATGTTTGTTTTGATCGCAGGGCGTGGATTACAGGATCTCGAAATGGAGACCATGGACTGGACGCATCAAACAAGACAGGCTTTCTGAGCATATTTGCCTGAAACATGACGTGGCATGTCCATGTTCAGAGGATTTGACTCCTATGTTGTTTGTTGTACGAGAATGTTTGCTTTCTTCATTTCATCATCATATATGAACTAAACCATTGTCAACTATGGCATCTCTAAGTGTAATCTGTGTCAAATAATGATGCCTCTCTCTCTATTCCGCCGAACTGTTTGTTTATTGTAATATTATTAACCCAAAGACCACCTTTCATTTTGGCATCTACCTTACTAAAGTTCCTGTAATATATTTGACTTGGGTTTGTAAGATTGAGACAGAGATTAATGGTAAATTGTTGTTTGAGTCCTTTTTTGTGAATCAAAATGTGAAGTGATGATTATTTCTGAGAAGAAACAGAACTGAGAGCAAAGAGAAATCCTGCAAGATAAAAGAGTTTTTGTTTGGGGGAGATCTCTTCACAGGAAGGTAGATACAACGTCATGATCAAGGCTTTCTTATTTGCCAACAAGGGTTTTAAATAAAACTCTCAAGTCGTTTTCAGTTCATTGAAAAGGGTTCGAACCAGTGGCTTTCAAATTTAAATTGGCTACCTCATCATGTGCTCACGAGTAGGAAGAAAAATAAACGTCCAAGCATTCAGTTCGCTAATTAAAAAAGAATAGATGTTTGGTTTACACGTGAATGTTTTGAAACTGTTGCGAAGACTATTGAGTTGGACAATGAAGAAGAGAAACTAAAACTTTAAAGCAAGAATTTGTCTGTTGTAAAACTAGGCTAGGATTTGAAACTAGGAACAAGCTAGTTAAAACATGGCCATCAAAGCCCGCTACCAAACCCAACATGGCAAATTGAAACAGTTTGACTTTTGTCCTTTTGAAACCTAAAGAATCGCTGTCCTTGTTGGTTTCTCTGAAAATGGTAGGGTTGGAAAAGATTGAAACAAGACAACATTTTTGAATGCACAAGCACAGCCATCCCCATCACTACCTCACTCGTGCAAATATTCAGCGTCATCATTATCTTGGCTACTACTAATATTCTCTCCTCCCAAATGCGGCCACCCATTATTTCTGTTCTGAAAACCAGACAACGTCACTGAAACCGAGTCTAGTAGCACCAATAGCTAATGAATCACACAAGAGAAGAAACCCCATTATTGTTTTGATTACGAATATAATAATTAGAGTTTGAATATATATATATATATATCTATACATATCAGAGGTTGGGATCCGAGAAGGCAGAAAACATGAAAGAATGGATTTTTATGTGTGTTTTGACGAGGATTGTGGGTTTGGTCTGTGAATGGGAGTGGTGGATAGAGAGACAGACAGCTGCATGGCGCTCTCACAGGTCACAATCCCAACAAAACCACCTCAATATCAGTGTTCTTTGTTCACTCCTAAGCAATGCCCACACGTGGGAGTGGGACCTTACCCACTTGCGCGAACCCTTTTTTTAATAGGGGAGAGATAAATAAACATGCTTTGTGTTTACAAATTACCACATAAGCATAGTAGAAGTGTATATTTTCTTATGAAAATGACAAGTTCACGTGCGCAAGAGCAAACGTGTCGCCGGTTAGATGGGCGTGCCTTTTGGGCAGTGATAATGATAAAATGGCCGCCTTGGGATTTGATTCAACTTTGCCTCTTGCTTATTGGTTACGCCTTTATTCCCTCCAAACTCCTCCGTCAGGTGATCTTGACTTCATCTCCTTTTTTTAACTGTGAGCGAATGGGTTTTAACCTCTTAGGAGGCAGCAACATGGAGATGAGAATAATATTTATCTTTTAGTAAATATTATAGTGAACCAAAACTTTATTGTGGAATTTGAATGTATGTGTGTTTACTGTTTAGTCGTACACAGCCAAAGAAGAGGTCAAATGGTCAGAGGAAGAGGGCATTGGAAGTAGAAGGGAGAATCCAGGTTCCAAGGGGTTGAATTCTATGTTTTCAGTTCCAAAGCCCTATTATGCGGAGTTGCCTCTCATTGCATTGAGATACTGAGGCATCTTCCCATTTTAATTTTAGCCTCACCCAACCAATAATAAACAACATACTCATATCTTATTATACAATAATCCTATTCTTATTGTTATTATAAAAGTTCTTAATGAATAATCTTATAAATTTGTTATAAACACTATTTAAACCCTATAACTGTACTATAATCTTAAGGGACAAATATTGAATATACCTAAATTTTTTTATATATAAAAAAAAAATAATCTCATCCATTAGTTGCCCCAAAGTATTACTGTTACTCTTACTATTCCCTACTTGGGAATATCATGATTTTAAATAAGAGCATAATAGTATTGCATGTAATACTAATTACTCCCTCTATTCGTGTTATATTTATTACTTTCAAGTCTAGCATATATATAAATTAAGGAATATAACTAATATGTTAGATTTCTTTTTGAATTTTTTAATATGCTCTTATTTTGTTTTAGTTATTAATATACTGCCTTAGACTTGTGAAGTCAATGGAGATATACATAGATACCAGCGTAATGGGAAAATAGTAATTGATATTTTTCTTTAAAATTTTGAAATGATAGATAAACGAAAACAAAAAAAAAAATAATTCTTCAGATATAAAAGGTCAATTGCAATTTGGTTTATCTTATATGTAATTATTTACTTGGAAATTTAAGTTAATTATTTATAGTTGTGGAACAAACAGTATAGATACCGGTTAAAATGAGTAAAGAAAGGATAAAGAGAATGCTCAAAGAAGTCATTAAGTGAGATCTTCTGGTCAATAACTTATCTAAGGATTTAGTTTTTGATAGGGTACAATGACATCGTATGATTCATATAACCGACCCTATTTAATAGGATAATGTTTATTATTATTATTTTATTTATAGTTGTGGAGCAGTTTCTACATATGCAACCTTTCTTTCCAAAGAAAAAATAGTATTCTATTTTTGAATGGGCTGGCTTCAGCCTTTATCTTTGGTGAAGTTGAAGAGACTATATATTTTGAAATATTTTAATTTTCCTTGTGGCAAATAAAACATTTTTCCTGAGCTTGTTTTGAAGGGACATTTGTAAATGGCAACTTACATACGTTTCACTAACTCTTTTTGTTTTTTTTTGGGCATCCAGCTACGCTAATTCACCAAATGGAAGAATGAGAAAAAATGAGCTAGTTCACGGGGCAAGCCACAGAGATATGGTGAGATTGTCCTCCAGCCACACTAGCCCTATCCCCCTATCATCATCTCGTGCGTGGGAAGCCCACAAAGATTCACTTGAAATTAAAAAGGAGCAAAATTATTTTTTTTTTAAGGAGAATTATTTGTATAAAAAAAAGAAGAATTATTATGAAGTTCTAAATAAAAAATTCAATTACTCAAAAATTTTAATACCAAATAAAAAATTAATATCAACAAATTTCAATATAAAAATTAATAATAAATTTATATCACCTGAGATATTTTTTGTTATTAAAACCCTTTCTTACAACTTTATAATAATAATTCTTTTTTTATCCAATACAAAAGTTTAGTATAAAAGAATTCTTCAATCCTCTCTAACTCTAATTCCGTTGGCTTCAAATTATTTTCGAACAAATCTATCATCTCCTATTCAATTAATGAAATAACAACAAAATAAATATAGTAAGTTTGTTCAACTACTTCGTGCATCAGAAGAAGCAGTAGCACCGTGAGAGAATCATCATAATACAAGTTTTATCATAAAAAACTGGGTTCTTTCTCTTGAAATCAAGATGGCACCTTCTTTCATTTTTTTCTCTTTCTCTGTCTGTTTTTTGGCCCGACGGCACTTTCCATTTATTTATCCCCAGGGATCAAACTTTTTTTTTACCTATCGTAGATAAAATATACGACTATTTAGAGTGTCTTCAATCCTTAAAAAAATATTATTTTACTATACTTCCAATCACAATATTTAAGAATATATTTTAACTGTTAAGTATCTAAATTTACGCATGAGAGTAATAAACAATTTATCTTACTCGATATTAATATTATTTAACAAAAAATAAAACTTCACCCTACCCTCCTAATATTTTTTTTAAAAATTTTTGTGCACAAACAAAAAAGTGAATATTACTTGATGCTAATGTCACAAGTCATAACTGTGGCTTGGATTATTTAAAACATAGTTCAACATGGTTACCATGATGTTTTCGGTGTTAGAACTATTATAACATGTAAATTATAAGGTTAAATTAATTTTTTTAAATAGATTTAAAAAATAAAATAAATCAATAGATTATAATTAATATAAAAATTAATTTTTTTAGATAAATTAAAAAATATATAATATAAATTTATTTTAAAAAATTAAATTAAATTATAATTAATTGATTTAAATGAAAATAGTACTTTAAGTGAATATTGATGAAGAAAGCTATGATGATCTGGCGCTATTGTCATTAGTGTCACAATTGTCTTAAATAACAAGAATGCTTTATGGATCATAATAATGACAGCCACCTTATAATGGATTGTAAGAGGGTATTTCTGTAACCCAATCTGGGCACCGTAATCCTTGCCGGAATTCTACCTTGCACCTCTACGTTAGCCATCAAATCAAGCAGTGGAAAAAAGATAGAGGAAATTACCAAGTCTTTAGCAATGTTAATGAGAATAAATGCAAGGTTAATAAAAGTCTACATTATAGTGCAGACAAAGATCTAATAGGTGCTCTGCAACATTGTGACATATTCTAATGGAAATTAAGGGAGTTGTGTTAGTCAAATGCCCCGTATGGATTGGAAGAACTATTCTAGGAATCCAAACGGTCTAATAGACGCATATTGCAACTTTGAATTTCAGGAACTTGGAATTTGAATGTTAATGAAGATTTCATATCCATCACACAGTAAACTGTAATGAATTCTCAAAAAGCACAACAGCAAAAAAGTCTAGTGAAACCACAAGCATATTCGTGATGATGACCTTGTCCCTTTTTTTCCCCCCATTTATAACAATGTTTTTCATGACAGTTCCATGTGCTTTTATGCAAATGAAAACTGGACAAACATCAAATTTCCACTCCCCAATAGTTCAACAATAAAAAGCCATCAGGGGTAATACAGCCAAATCAAGGACCCTTTGGTTATTCCTAAGTCTCACTCAAGACATTTATGAGCCAAGAAATATCCAAAATATAATTGTAAGATATCTGATATGCCTTGTGATTGATGATTTTCCCTTACGGTAGTTCATAGTATATTAGGCATATTTCAAATGACGCCATATTCTGAAACCAGATTGGAACATCAACAGAAAATATAAAGATATCATGTGCAATCAATAAAGTTCATGGAATTTCAGCATTGCCAATTTGCCACATCATGACAGAATCGAGAGTCATCAACATGCATAGTCAGTGAAATTATCTCCGGTCGAAAGAGAAATAAAGTGAGGATAGATACCGCAGACCAAGTAAACCAGGAAACATATCGACTTCTCACCAGGGAAGTTAAGCACAATTATATCCTCTATTACCTGCCAACATACAAAATTACAATGATAAATAAGACATCAACTCAACGAATGGAAATGCACAATCAAACGCAATAAAAAATATAAATTTGGGATTTGGAAACCATGAACCGGGACAGTTAGGAGCAGAATCCCCAAAAACACATGCAATTAAAAGCGAAGTTCATCATTCATCCAATTTGCCAAAATCAAAATCAAAATTAAGCTGTCCTCCATCAGCTAATTTTGAGGTGGTGGATGAAGAAAGATTGCTATTATCGGACTTCAACTCCTTGTAATTCCTTTCGAATATATGAATGATCTTTTTATCCAAAAAAAAAGAAGTTAAATTGAAGGATTGATCTACGTTGACCTACAACTCAAATCACCTTCCACCAATGTATAAAGCATGTGTCAAAAGCTTGTGCACAAACATGAAATAGTTAGTTCACCTGAATCATTCTTTTATGTTATCAGACCATCCTAACATAGTGACATCGCGTCGGTGGTCTTGCAATCATAGTCAAACGTAATTGAAGCCAAAAAGTCTCGGCTCTATTAATCTATTGACCGATACAATAGTTCAGAAGGCATAAACTGAAACCTAATAATTACACATAGCATCACCAAACAGCATGCTAAACGTAAAACAAAGAGTATCGCATTCCTCTTTCTCCTTTCAAAACAGAGGATACAGACAAAAGACCAGCTTGCCTGGTTTATATCGTTATAACATGGCATGACAAAAGCACATATAGAAAAGTCACAACTCTTGAAGAAAGAATACCCATCAGAAAAGTATATCTTCTGGACACTGATGGTCCTATCATGCACAAACATCTAAAAAAATTACTTATTACTTAGGCTTCACATAGTAATGCTACATATTGGCAAAGACATTCATGCATTGTGCGAAGGCATAACAAAGTAGATGAAGAATAAGTTGTTCTACACATACATTTGTTATTGTATTTCTCATAAGGCTTGGAATTTTACTAGAGTGCATAATATTAACCCCGCAACAATTACACCTTTGAAGAAAGTTATTTTTCACTCTATATAAGCTTTGCAATATCAGAGTTCTCATATTAACTAATTATGATTTAGCTTAAGCATCTCTCGTTCGACCATCAAATAATCAATTCTAAAACGAAAAGTAATGGTTTAACTTAACGACTAAAGAGGAACTATCTATTGATCCATTCCAGGTTTTACAATACAAAGTTATACATAAACTTTGAAAATACAGACAATCTACCATATGCAACGATGTCAACAACCGCATCTCCACATATGAACAGGAAGGCGTCGTCCAAAACCAACACTCAGACAATTGTCATTGATTAATACTAACTGAATTGCAGAACCCGTCATTATTTTTCTAGATCTCTCCATATCACGTAAATTGATAAAAACAGAGGAGAAAAAAAAAAGTTGCACATCCATTTGACGAACAAATTCAGAAATAACAAGATATAAATTAAAACAGCAAAGATTCCTATAGAAAGAGAAAGAGGTGAGAGAAAGGAAGCAATACAAGGTGTGAATCAGTAATTAGTTGTAGTAGAGCTCCAGGCCCATGCTGTCATGAATCTCGTAATCTTACAGGGTGATGTGATCCTTATAGAAGGTGTACCACTTCTGAATGCGAATCTTGTCGGGTCTGGTACCCGGCTAAGCAGCCACAAGTTTTTTCAAATCGCCGATGGTGTCATCCTCTGTGATGAGCTTATAAACCTCACTTTACTTGTGAGGCTTCCCAACGTGGGACTCATAACAATACCACCCCCCTCAAGAACCGACGTCCCCGGTGGCTCTACTCTACGGCACTTCACTCGGCCTTTCTACCAGTCAGAACCCTCCGTAGGTAGCCCTCTTCAGTGAGTCGACTCTCAATGAAAACACCAATGTGATGAGCATAAGCCTAAAGGGAGAGCCCATCCCAAAAGATTAGTCTATTAGGAAGGAGAACCCCTTAAACTTATAAATCTCACTCTACTTGTGAGGCTCCCCAATGTGGGACTCATAACATCCTCATTGCACTTTAGCCTCAACTTCGTCCCCCGACGGTCATTGAGAACCACTTCGATCATCTTCCTGACTTCCTCAATCGAACCCAAGGCTATAATGACCGGTTGGACGTAGGAAACCTCGAGACAATGAAGATGCAGCATCCCTCCAACTTCAGTTTTCTCAATCGATAATTCGTTATATAATAATCATATTGGTTGTAACTGCTCTCACGAAACTTAGCACGGCATTTACTTCTCTAGAACATTCGCTTCGTCGTTGAGGATAATTTGGTCTTAGTCTATCGCGCTATGGATATGATGGTGACCGTTGGAATTTGATTCTGTTTTGAGATTGGTTGTTCAATGGTCTCGGAAACTACTAGTACAACACTACTCCCCATTCAACTATTGGCCTTACAATCCCAAGGATGGCATTACCCATATGAAGCTTCGAGAGACATCTTTTTTAATTTTTTTTATAAAAAATCAAATCAAAGGCGCAATTATAAACCGTGTGAACTGTATAATCCTTCAATCTATGGCTGTTTGGAGTCTTTCCTGTCTTGATACCGATCCGGACATTCTTTACTTAAAATCATTCGTAGCATCTAAAATCCTCAAACATTAAAATTCTCAGTATTTAATTAAAGATGAAACTTGCCATAATGTATAGTTAAATCTTGAAGAAGAATTAATCTAAATTTCATTTGCTATTCTAAAAACTACAATAAAATTCAATTACCTGTTAGTTCATAAAAATAAAAATTCATTTAATTGATCATTAAATTTGAACTGACGAGCGCAAAAAGATTTAAAATTATTTGAACGCTAGGGTGTATAATGATTACAAGTCATTTCATCATGATGGGAATGATTAAATAAATAAGAGAGGGGGGGGGGGGGGACCAATAGTCGCTTACAGGAAGAGGCAAAACTTGAAATCATAAACAAACGCGATATCCAATGAGGGCACAGAACAGAAGCAGACAACAAAGGAAACAAAAATATACTGTACATGAATCAGCTGAACCAAGAAAATTCAACATTGGGACATCATTCCAGAACCGCAACCTCTTGGTCCACCCTCCAGTAATTTGCGTCATTGAATTCTTTCATACGGTCGGGTCCGCCTTCTTCAGAATTCTCCCTCTCCGCCGCCTTTTGGGATGTGTTCTTTTTCAAAGGTCCAGCTTCCCCAACTATTCCTTCTTTTAGAGCCTGTTCCATAGCCTTCTCAGTACCTTCCAATTCCAAGCCTACAAATTCAACATCCTCTTCAAATAGGGAGGGTACCGCTGCTGTTTTTAGATTCGAGTCACCATCCTCCTTGCTGACATCTCTAGTAGACGGAGACCCACTTGAAGGTACGGACTCCCCATTTGCAGTAGGACTAGGGCTACCTAATTGAGGATTGGCGGGAGAATTGACATCCGACTCATCATGATCCACAAAGGGGTTCGTGCTTGAACCAGCCACTTGTATATCTGCTGGTTCACCCCATCCCACCCACTCAGGTAGAGGCCTATCCCCAAACAAGTCCTCATTGTCTGGCGCTTCAAACCCAAAGAATCCCATATCATGGGACACACTTGCCTGCTCACCTTCCAAATTCAAAATGCCACCGTTCATGGAATCAAAGGCAGTTAAACCGCTGAAGAAACTTGTGCTAGAATTCGATATGCCATTAATAGTATTTTTGTTTTCAGCCAAACCTTCATCCTCTCCAATCACCACTTCGTCATCGCTACTGTTGTTACCACCATTTGCAGCCCCGTTCAAGTTAATCTCATCCATCATCTCAGAGGATGATGTGCCCCCAGGGGCATCACCAATTCTGTCATCTTGGAATGCAAACCAGTTGGAGTTTGTAAACAGACTACTGCATTGAAGCAATGACCTTTGTTATATCCACATGTAAATAATTTTTGTAAGAGAAAAAGAACAAATGGCAAACAAATATTGACAGTCATGACGAAAACGAAAACAGACTCACCTCCCCTGATCATCACCAAGTCTTAATGATGATATGACAACTTCTGCCGAGTCATCATCAAAATAGACATCCTGCATTTTAGATAATATAATTATCATTACTTTTAAATTAATTAATCAATAGCAGAGCAACTGAAGCATTGTTACAGCACACATCAATAAAGTGAGAAGACATTTCTATGAATAGCTAGATCAGATCAATGCCCCCAGACATCAGATTAATGAAATTACTTTAGTTACCAAGAAAAATCAAAACTAATACCTCAGCATCACGATCAAGACCTCGTTGGTCCTACGAGCAGCAAACAGATAATTAGATTATACCAGAATTGCGTTTGGCTAAATACACAAAAGGTGAATCTAGAAAAATGGGAATTATTCAAGCACGTATTTACAAGAGCACACAAACACAAGTACGCACATGCATCCCCAGAAAGTAAGACAGGAAGCCTGGGACTACACACCTCTTCATTTTCCTCAGTTCCATAAATATTATATTTAAAAGGGTGGCCCAAATTATTTGCTAAAGCTGCAACGTCATAGTCTCTGTCATGAAGATCATCTTCATCACTATCCCTCATCCTATCATGTAATGCAGTAGGACGTCTGCATATAACAAGGAAAAATAAAAGATACATCAAAACGAAAAATGATTTACAATATAATTAAGGGAACATAAAACACAAGATCAGATGGGATCACAACTGGAGTTATCCAAAATTAAAAAGCCAAACAAGTTCTACAGATATTAGACATCACAACCTAGTCTGTACATATGTTGAGCAAAAGATAATACGTACTTATGGTTACTATATACTTTCTCTTGAGACCACAAAGTTCAATAGCTAAAATTGCAAACCATAATTTTTCATCTACTCCTCAACTTCTAATGCCAGTCAAAGCAAAACCAACCCCACCCAGCCCTTTATTTATCAAGGTAACCCTTGTGATGTGATCACTTCTACCCATTTAGGGACAAGGTCTCACAAACTTCCAATTGCTTTATTAAATTCAAAATAAAAGGTCAACATAGAAATCATGCCAAGATAAAAACTCTAGATAGTCTAAGTATGAATTAGCTAATCCTTTACAAAATAGATTACTGAAATCAGAGCTTACCCACAGGCCCAACGGTGAACATTTTCAATCATGTTACGCTCCTGCAGAACAGTAGTTTGCCATTGATTCCACTCACTATTTTCCTGCAGATGTCCAAAAAAAATTAAAGTTTATCCCACACAGCTTGTATATAGTATTAAATGTTTTTTTTTCTTCTTAAAAGTATTCAATGAATTTGCCACTCACAACTTTCATGACGTGTATAATAACAGAAATTGTTATCCCAAAGAAGACTTTTCAGGTTCCTGTACTACAGAATACATCATACACTACCAACCTGAATATATGCTTGTATGTGGCTTTGATTATGTGCCAATTGAATAAGTTTATTAGCAATGCGAGTAATATGCCCAATGTTTCCTGCCCGTGGTGCCTGTTTTCCAGCAGCAGGTACAGTTGGCTACATGATGATACAATAGTACAGTTAGAAAGACACTCTCAGCAGTAATAGAAGATACAACATTATGCATTGCATTTATGTGCCATCATAAGCACAAAAGGCTGATTTACTTCTTTATCTACCTAAAATATGAAGAAAAACAATAAATATTCTCAAATACTATAGAATTACTTGTGCAACAATTATGTTTCTTCACATGCACGGTTGAGTTTATGAATGCATCTCATTAGCTGCTCAGTTGCAAAAAGTAACAGACAAGTATGACTTTCCGCCCAACAGGTTTGAACCATCCACCTACCTGATTATCAATACCAGACAGAATAGGATTTTTATCTTCTTGAAGAAATTTTCCAATTAAGTCACACTCTTGAAGAAGGTGATCAATAATGACATCACTTCTGCGGTCCAAACAAATTAATATGATACTTTCTACATGATGGTGCAACGAGTTGTTATATGGATACCTGTATCAGTTGAACATAGCATCCAAGATAAGCAATATTTAAACAAAAGCTACCACGATGTCACTATATAGTTTATATCTAAATCTCCATCAAACCCCAAATTACTAGTTGCTTACTCAAAGAAAAGGTCAATGACTCGTCGGATCATTCCTGAGCTGACCAATTCCTTTTCAGCCACTTCACCGCCAGTTCTCAGAAGCACTGCTATAAACTCGACAATCTGAAACAAAGAAATTGGTCAGCAAAAGACGTTGTAAGTTCACATCAAAGATAAGCTAACAGAAAAAGCAATCTTAGGAATGAGAGTTTAAGTCAAATGGCCAAGCTGCAACTATGTATTGACAGGGACAGCCATTCATCTCAATTCTACGATTGAAATTTGAGAACTAACCTTTAATCGATGCTTCCCAAGTGGAGGCCGCAATTCTCCATATGTTGTAGGCAAAACCTTATCATCCGTTGACACATTTAAAACCATAAGTAAGTCACCTGCAGACAAAAAACGTAAGTTAAAAAGGAAAAAAATTTATCTACAAGGCTTGATCAGGGGGAAAAAGAACTGTTGGTAATGCTATCCTCTATACCTCCAAAATAAATGAATCAAAAGAACTCAAAATAATCCTACTAGTGATAAAAAGTATAACTCCAATGGTCAAAATTATACCAGCACAACGGAACAATGAATAGGAATTGCCCTTCTGCTTAAAAAATTTCAAATTTATGTTCCAAAATAAGAGCATAAAACAGCAATGAAATCTACAGTAGTATATAACACAAAAATATATCAATTCCCAATTATGTGGTTTTCTCTTTGTATGACTCCTATCTATCATGTCCACATTCTAGGCGGTTTTCTTCATACTTGCATTACTTGTCACAAATATTATAATCATATAACATGAGTAAACTGAAAAGCCTATATAATTCCTCAGTCTTGTTGTATGTCACACAAAACACTACCACATTGAATTCCCTTTAGTTCTTTAAAATATATTCAGATTTCCAGAAGAAAATAAGTTGAATATAGAATTATCAGAAGATGCATAGTTTTAAATGGTTTCATAATCATAATTAGGAAAAACAGATTGAATAGACTTATAAGCAACAACTATTGATTAGATGAGGAGTGCACAAAAGAAACAAATTCTGAATTACCAAGTTTTGGGAGCATTGCACCAATGGTATCTGGGTTAACTGGAGTTGAAACCTCATGTAATTGTTGACTTCGGAAAGAAGGAACTAGGGGAGGTGGAAATGTTGATCTTTTTGGATTCAACAAAGAAATACACACTGAAAGTGAGTGAACAAGGCTAGACTTTGACTGTGAATCTTTCAGGGCATGGTCCATAATTCTTACAACAAAACTGCATATTAAAATAGGCTAAAAATTAATTCACAGTTTATAGGGGAAAAAAATCACAACCACTCAACACAAACCTTGGACTTGAAAGTTTAATTGCCAAAGCAGATGAGGAATTTCGAGTGATGGTACATAAGGTTTCAGCCGCATTTGCATGAACTTCAGGAGGACTCTGATATCAAATAGAACATATAAGATATTTTTACAACAAAAGAATTGAACCATAAAATAGCCTATTCGACCATAACAATCGCATGCAAAAGCCTTAGACTAGGGTCTTTCATCTCCTTTTCTCTATCCGAAAATTATTTTATAAAAGCCCATTGGGACATAAGTTCTTTTGAAGTGAGGACCTAGCAGGTTCTTTTTATCAATAACTCAAATTTCTTCAGGTGGACAACTACAGAAAGCCCCACAAATTTTAAGTGAGGATACATTCAAGTTCAGTGAACATGTCAATGGGCAGGAATTAGAGAACATCTCTCCTACTAAAAAAATTAATGTTATAATGTAGTAGATCAAAATAGTAACTATTTACTCGTAAAGATTTATAATATCCAGTTGCAGGCAATAATGATTCTCCCAAAAAAACAAACCACAATTGCTGACACACAACAGCTGCTGGCCCTTGATATTGAAACTGTCTGAACCACACAGCTAATAAAAAAAACACTGGTAAAAAAGAATTCTAGCCCAGAGAGCTTCACTTACAGAAGGAGTTAATTTATCAACAATCATCTCTAACAGGTTGCTCTCAGCCAACCATTGCATCACATCTATAAAATTGGGATACATGTGATCATCAGCACCTACTAAGCGAACCAAAACCTGTGCAGAGAGCTTATCAGAATTCATTCTTGACACATCGGCAATATCTCACTAATGCTATAACCACCCTGAAATGGAAAGATTACCTCCATAATAGATGTAATTCCTATCAAATCAACCAGTTGGCCAAAAACATTCTGATGGGCCTGCATAAAGAATGCTGAAGAATTAATGAAATCTGGATTCGCAAGGCAAAATACAAAACAGCGAGATTGGGGTATCCACAAAAAGTTTCTTCACATAAAGTCTTTAAAAGCAAGGGCTTTGAGATTTTCATCCGGTTCTTTTTAATCACCTAAAAAATGCAAACATCAAATTCTACACTTAAAAAGCACTTTTATTACTTACTTGAACATAGTTCATCAGCGGCACTGTCTTCCGAATCATTAGGCAAACAACAACCTAGAATACAGCATAGAAAGCAACATCAGCCAAGTAATTTAAACTAAAATCAGATATGTCCACAAAGTGTCGCATAATAAGCTGAACTTTCAGCATCATCAGACATACCTTGCTAAAATACCCAGCTAGCAAGGAACCATGGGATCGATCAGGCTCCAAGAAGGAGAATAATAAGTTCATCAACTGCAATTATGAGGATAAAAAGCAGATATCAATAAAATGCAATTGTATGATATCAAACAAATAATGATTTATGCCATGAACTAAAAAGATCGTATACCTCTTCTTCCTCCACCAAGGTCTTCAAAATAACATCAATTTCACATGTAAAAACCTCACAAGCAATGAATGGAAACCTAAATCACAAACCAAAAATCAGATGCTGAAGTTGCAAAAACAAGAAAATTGAAGCAACACAAAATTCACATGAAGTTCATTGGCAACAAATTCTGTTACAACAGCATACTTGAAGGTCCGTTTGCTTTCAGCATTTTCTGCTGGCTCTTCAATAATGTAGCGTAGTAATTGCTCCACTTGAGCTCTATCTCTCAGGCTGAAATAAGAAAAATATAACCAATAAAATAACACTCATCTATATGGCTGTATATCCAGTTTCTCCTCCTATGTAATTATATATACACCCGATTTTAATGAATATATCAGATTTGGGATGATATAAACGAGGACCACAAGAGGAGAATCTCAAACATACAAGTTAATGAGACGACTGTTTAAAGCCTTGCATTCTTGGATAATTTCTTCTTCATCCAGGAGCTCTTCCAAAGTGAAATTCTCTTTATCCAAAATTGCCTCAACCTGAAAAGCACAATAGGCAACAAAGAGGAAATAAATTAGCTATGAAGACATGGAGTCATGTGAGACTTTGACCATCAATTAAATTTGAACGGTCTTTTTAAATTTTAGGTTGCCATTAGTAAAGTTTTCAAATATAAAATTTGACTCTAGAAGATTATGTCAGTGGATATAAAGCTAATACAATATCTCAAAGGCAAAAGGAAGTTATTGTTCACTGTCTTTGAGTTCTAGTCTGTAGAATTCGGCTGAAAAACACTCAGAAGATTCATTTGTAACAATTTACTTGAATGCAGAACTCGAGGAGTTTTTATTGCTCAATTGCCCCCGTTAACATTATATAACCCAAGAACACCATCACAGTATATCAATGGCACATATGTTGAGAAGCAAATACTAAGATTTAAATGACAGACTATTTTTAGAAAATTGCTAAAACGCATCCATAACTTCTAATTGAGATTTTCCGAGCATAGTTAGCGAGCAAAAGAAACAGTCCCACCTACCAGTCTCTGTAAATTATGACTACAACACTCCAGAGCACGGAAACACGCAACAACAAAGGTTGATCCCGTTTAACGGAAACTATAAAAACATGGTTGGCGGAGGGGGAGAACAGGTAATTGTAAACATAACTATAGCCACATAAATGACGCTTGAAGAGGCAATCTGACCGATGCCTGAACTAAATGAGAGCAACGC
Organism: Leucaena leucocephala; assembly: GCA_037074615.1. NCBI lineage: Eukaryota > Viridiplantae > Streptophyta > Magnoliopsida > Fabales > Fabaceae > Leucaena > Leucaena leucocephala. The sequence goes on along the minus strand of CM073546.1, from coordinate 1,409,717 downwards.
AATCAAACCGCGGTTTGAAATCAGAGTAAGCCACTTGCGGCAGTAATTTAGCACCAAGAGAGAGAGAAGAAGCTCGAATTAAGAGCACAAACTTACGGGGGAGGAGGCAGATATAGATGGGAGCTTCCAAAACATGTCTCCAGAAAATATGAAGAGAGAGGTGAATTCAGCAGAGCTCGGAACAGGACCTCCTCGGATCTATAAACCCTTCAAAAGCCGGCAAATCTAGGTCAAGTCGATGGAACATAAAAACGGAAAGTTCGAGATGCAGAGGAGAGGAGGAAGAGAAGGGAGGAAGTAGGAGGTGTGAAGGCTGAAAACCCTAATTCGGTGGACGTAAAGAAGGAAAAGAAGCAACGCCGTGAAGATCGACGGAGGAGGGAATGAAATGGAGAGGGAGAGGGAGAGGGAGAGTTGAGTCCAAAAATAGTAGCAACAATTGTCAAATACAAATCGCTGATGAGGGAGGGACTGAAGTACAAACGAGGTACTCCGGAATTGCCACCTCAAAAATAAAAATGTAAGCATAGCCTTAGGTGTGTAAGATCATCTCTGTTTTCTATGGTTCCACCGTGTCCACTTTCTCCTTCCTCGCATTCTACCATTCCATTGACAACATCTTTTCGCAAGAGATTTTTAAATTAAATTAGTATAAAATAATTTTAAAAAATAAGTAAATAAAAGTGGATTGCAAATGTAAGTTTGGAATGAAATTCTTAAATAAATTTCCCATGGGAAATGTAATACAATATAACCAACAACGAATCCAACTAATGAAGGTGGTGTTTAGTTGAGCTCTAGTGAGTTTTGGGTTCAGTTGGCATTTGATTGAGAGGATTGTTCGAACCATCATTGGAGAATTGTTGGTTGCGGCTAGTGGTCTATATTGATCTAAATTTTTTTTATTGATTAATAAAAATTTAAGTATATTTGGTATAGATAATTTTAAAATTTAAATAATATTTATAAAAGACTTATAAAATTATCTATTAAAAAACCTTTATAATAGTAACAAGAATCAAACTCATATCCTTATAAGATACGAATCATATTTTTTATTATCTATATTAATTTTTATTAATTATTTATGTAAATATAAATATATATTGACAAGGGTGACCACATTTTTTGTTGGCATTTTAGCTTCCATAAAACTCCCCCACAATTCAATGGCCTTCTAGCAACAAGACTTGCCTGTTTTCTTATTTTTTTGATACACACCCGTATATTTATATTGAAGGTAATTTAATTCAAGCTATTAACACCATTATACTACAAGTTCAAACCTTATTTTATTAAACTTAACTCTCATTTTGCCACATTATTTTTTAATAAACGTTTTATTGACTATTGATATAAAGGAGAAAATATATTTGGCAAGTTACAATATTTGAAGATGTATCATAGTTCTTAGGTATTTAGATTTAGGCTTGAGGATAATAGACGACTCGCTCTGCTCAATATTAATATCACATAGGAAAAAGGAAGACTTCGCACTACCCTTAAATCGTATATGAGTTCAACCTATTTTCAAAAATGCTCGTAACAAAAAAAATAAAATAAAAATAAGAAGTTGCTCATATTATTTTTTTAAAAAAAGATACTCCTACTTATATAGTATATACAAGATTTAGGGCATGTTTAGATTAACTTTTAGAGAATAGATTATAGAAAGAATAGATTTTAGGAAAAATATATTTTAAAAATTGATATATTTAGATGATTAGTAATATAATTACTTTTCATATTGATAAATTACTAAAAAGTGTATGATTTGATTAAAAATATGAGAGAGGAGAGATGGTAGAGAGGAGAGAGGAGAGAGTGTAGAGAAGAGAGAGGAGATAAGAGATAGGGTGGAGAAAAGAGAGTGTGTAAGAAAAAGTAGGGATAAAATAATAATTGGATAGTTCATAAAACTATTTTAATGTTCCAAAAGCTAGTTTCAGCAGCTTATTCAAAACTATGGTTATGATTTTGGCCAAAATCACTTCTAAATAAATATGACTGTTTATTTAAAATTTTCTCAAACTAAAGTTTTGTTTAAAATAATTTTTCAAACCATGATATTAAACGCACACTTAGTAAGGGGTTGGAGTTTAAATAACAACTTATTTATATATAACAATAGGGTTTGTTTGGATTAGTTTTTGGAGAATATATTTTAAAAAGGATAGATTTTAGAGAATAGATTTTGGAAAGAATACATTTTAGAAATGAAGATATTTGGATGATTAGTAGTATAATCACTTTTCATATTGATAAATTACCAAAAAGGGTATGATTTGATTAAAAATATGAGAGATGGTAGAGAAAAAAGAGGAGAGATGAGAGGTGATATAGAGTAGAGAAGAGAGATTAGAGAAAAAAGAGGGTGTAAAAAAAAGTAAGGATAAGATAATAATTGGATAGTTTAAAAATTATTTTATTGTTCTAAAAATTAGTTTCAGTAATTTATTTAAAACTATAGTTAGCTAAAATTATTTATAGATAAATATAACTATTTATTTAAAAAAATTAAAATTAAAATTTTATCTAAAAAAGTTTTTAAAATTATGGTACTAAACACATTTAATGATCCATTGCCATCTCTCCCGCCACTAACTAATGTGAAATGGATAAAATAGATGTGGAGTTGGGTTACTAGATTCGCAGGCGCTTAATAAAACAAAAGTAATGATCGAACAGTGAAATTGAAAGGCAGCAACAGGTCAAAGTGAAACAATATTAATGAGGCGAGATCATTAATGTCGCGAATCTATGGGCCACTTAGAGGTTTTTCAATGCAGTTTTAGTTAAATCAAATCCCTAAATCATAACCTATAACTATTGTTCATAGAGCTAAAAAAATAAAATATATAATTATTTAGAATATATTTAATTATTAAAAAGTATTATTTTATTATAATTCTAATCGTGATATTTAAAGAGATATCTTAACTCTTGAGTACCTAGATTTACACTTGAGAATAATAGACGACTCACCCTACTTGATATTAGTATTTCTTATGAGAAAGGAAAATTTTGCTCTACCTTTAAATCGTAGATAAATCTAACATTTTTCTAAAAATTATTGTACAAAAAAAAATCCCGACAACATATTGTCAACATATGTTAAGAAATATACACATATTCTATTATGACGTAAATTTGATTTATATTGTCATGGTAAAAGCTTATTTGGTAGATAATATCATAAATATTTTATAAATATTCTCTAGATCCTGAAACTATGCCTTAATTTTAATAAAAAATTGATGTCAAATCTACCTAAACACTTTCTTTTTACAAAAACAAAATCACTACACCATATTTATAAGACATTTTGCCCTAATCTCTTCGGCGCTACCTCTTCTTTGGTTTTTTTTATTACCTCGTCTTTGATAAAGATAGTTAGTTAGAATTGAATTTAATTTAATTTTAAATATAAAAATTTATTTTATTTTATATATAATATTATTATTATTTTTAAATTAATTTACTTAATTTATAAATTAATATGTAATATAATATTAGATATTAGTACTTTGAAAAAAATTATATTATTTTTATTATAATTAATTAATTTAAATTTTTTAATTTATTAAAGCTAGTCAATTGGTCCCATATTAAAAAGTGGAACGAGTATTTTCTTTGGTGAGAAACATGGAATACTTGTAACGTAGAACTCAGTGAGTATAATTTATCCAACCATTCCTGTATTTTCCCATACGGCCAGAAGAAGTACTTGTGCGTTTTTGGCAACTTTATTTTGAGAGGCAAGGGAATGGTAGTTATGCGTGCTACTTTTATTTAAGGCCATAGAGAATAGACACCATTAACACTAAAAGGTATTCAGCCTAATTAAGATGAAAATATTTTATTAATAGGAGTTGACAAAAGTAATAAATAATATTATATTAATAAGGATGTGAGTTTAATTCTCTCTATTATTATAAAAATTGTTTTAGTCATTATAAATATTCTATAAATACTAGGGTTATACTTTAATTTTTTGTATAAAAAAAAGATAAAAATGTTTTGGATCAATGAAAAAGTATTAGTTATTATATTCATTTTATAAAACCAAAGGTCAAATAACTCGTCATTTCCCCTTCACCCGTTGCTTCACCTTTCTTGTTGGTCTTATGAAATTGATCAGTAAATGAAATAAACTCAAACAACGCAGCCAGGCAAAATTTCTTTTGGTAAAGACTGTTCGCTCATGCTTGCTGGACAATTATATTTTGATATTTCCACCACCCAGGGAATCATTGAAGACACAAAAAGCTTCAATCTTTAAAAAGTATTTTGAGGATACTTGCTTTCCATTCTTGGAAGATCAAGACCCAACTAGAATAAGAGATGTAGAAAAGTTCTAGTTTTCATGGACTCCATAAAAGTAGTAAACCTCAAACGGTGAACATTCTCGAAGTCACCTGTTTATTATCTAGATCACAAGGATGCACAATCTTTTAATGGGAGATTGGATAGTCACACTCAACAATATACACATGGAAGAAATTGCTACATTGATTGGGCGGCTCGCCCGAATTACCATCTAAATCATGAAGCTATTATGGATACTCCTATTATAGAGTATACCAAGTTAGCTCTTTTATTTTTAATTATCGATTCAATTTACCAAAATTTTATCCTAACTATATTCAAATCTAACCCGCATCAAACACCTGGTTATAATAGGTGAATCTTTCAATTGAGATTTTCTATATACGTCAAAATTCAAACTTAAAATCTCATTTAAACGACGCTAAACTATCAACCCGTTGATAGTTAGCTCTTGAATATGTATGCAACGAACTACTAGTTAGGTTAACCTCTTTACATGATTTTTCGTCACCTGTCAATAGAACCATGGGCAAGCCCTTGCATGCACTTCACTCGAGCACAAGATTTGTCTCCTTCATTTATAAACTTTGCCCTCCCATTCTACCATGCTCTACGCTCTTTTTTCACCACCACCACCACCACCACCATTTCTTTTTTTATTATTAAAATTTGAAACATAACAATGAAATTTTTTATGCTTACAAAGAACACCTCACCTCATAAGTCGTAACTGAAACATCAAGGTGGTACGGTAGGTTTATTCCCTCAATTTGCGGGAAGCTTGACTAAGATTGTCAAGTTGATCAGAAAAACGATTCAAGACGAGTAATCAATCTTAAGAGACAAAAAGCATGGCCTGGGTGAGACGGATTCTTTGAAGCTCTAGACAACTGTCTGATCTAGCACTGACACAATAAATCAAATCAAACCAAAAGCAAACTAACCAAACCCTATCCAGCATATGAACAAAACTTCCCGATTCATTTTTCCCTCCACAATTCTCCCGTTTTCATACAAATGACCAATTTATGAAAGAGAACGCTAGGCAATGAACACTGTTATCTTCAGCGAGAACTTTCCATGCCAGAGCTTGTTCATACGAAACATGCCGTCCCATCATCGACATGCAAATTCCAGTAGGTAGATATGTGAACCCCTGTTCCAAGCATAAACAGATTAAAATAGAGATCATACTACAAGGCAAATTGACATGGAGAACAATTAAAGGGAAAGCATTCAGTCCTGAAATCACCTCCTCCATCAACTTGGCAAATTCTGTGCACAATGCCTTGCGTCCAGAGTCGTCAAATATTTTATCCAGTGTGATATCTTGCAAAGCTACTAGAGTAGTTTCCAGCATGTCAAGCCCTGTCTGGTTTGCAAAGATGAACGCAGGCACCGACTGTAATGCCAAATAGACAAACATTACTATACACGAATGAATTCCATACAAAAACTCATTACAAACACAAAAGGATAGCCAATACTAAAAAAAAAATATACCTTCACTGAACAACACAAAACGGCATCCTGATGATGCCATAAATGTTTCAGCAACAAATCGCCCACAAGAGAATCAGATCTCAATAACTCTGCTCCCAGGTAGAAACTGCACTAAAAGAGGAAAGAAATGAAAATAGAGATAACGAGGGGAGAAAGATGTTTTAGACTTCAAGGAATTATGCAATACACCGTTATTCATTAAACTTCAGACTTGCCTATAACTCCGGCATATCCAGTGAGCTAGAGTGACTGCTTCAGGAGAGCTAGGACTGAGATTTGGTCCCACAGGCGGGCTTATACCAGATGGAGATATAGCCAAGGCAACCCTCTGCACAGATGAAATCACACTGTGCACATACTGTCGTGCCATAATTGCAACGTTTTCCTGCAAGCTGCTCTCAAAAGGAAACTGAAAGGCAATTGTCAACACCGACCGAGTATTATGGAATGATGATGCATCTCCTGCAGCATGATTTCTTGTTTGGCTTGCTTCAAGGCCAGATGTCAATTCTAGGGTCTGATTTACAGATACTGCATCCTTCTTATCGCCCTGAAACATCACAACATTGTCACAGGGATCCAGATATAAAACCTAACAACAAACCCTCCCTAAATGACAAAATAATGTGTTTAGTCACCACCCTAGTATGATATCCACAAGCACAAGTAATTTAATCTGTAAGCAACTGCAGGTGCCAAAATACACCAACCATTATATCTTCAACAAAATGAATAGAAAAATAACGGTACTATCTTGTGAATGTTTTGCCATTAGATGAAGTATAACACAAATAAACAGAACTCAACTGATTTTGAATCCAATGGGATGATGCGGAAACCCGAGGGCAACAATGGAGCGTCATCAAGGAACATTTCATCAATTGAAGCAAATACGAGCTCAGAACATGCCCCAACAGCATTTTCATCAATCCCACTACATATCTGCAAAACTAGCAACAACAAAAATAAATTAATACTCCTCCAATCCTAAATATAAGACATTTAACTAATTTGATTAGATTAAAGTAGTCAAGTTATTATAGCATTTTTTTTTCTAAAGCACCATAATCATCTTTCTTAACTCCCTCCCTCCTTCTCTTACTTGATTATTATGAGAGAGTATTAATATGGGTAATTTGGGAAATAGTTGGTAAATTTGGAAGATAGGTCCTTATATTTAGCACCAAAATCAACTTACTAATTAAGTCATATATTTACAACCGGAGGAGTAATACACTGCTCAGTTCCAGGGCAATTTTATCACATCATACTATATGTATAAATTATTACACTACATGAAGCGATCCATTGGTCCAAGGCATCATCCTTAAAAGGCAGAAGGACGCCAAAGACCTACTGAGACACACAAGTCTGTAAAGACACAAAACAGAATTCCAAACGAAGCTTTAACATATACTAAATAGGATTTGGATCCTAAGCACTAGGCAAGTGAATGCGTAGTCTGTATTTGGAGGGGGGAATGGAAAGACAAGTGGGTCTCATGCACATTCTAACCATGTCACTCTCCCAAAAGCATGACACATTGGTGAAGATGATCTCAATCATACTTGGTCACGATATGTTAAATTCCAAAGATGATTTCCATCATAACTTTGCACCGATAGAATGCTAGCTTTGGCCCAGCCAGTTAATAAATTAAGGCCCTGATAGTGATGCGTGATTCAAGAAAATAGATACTTATTGCAAACATGACATTACATTTTATCTGACTTCACTCGAGTGTAAGGAACTGGAAATTTCCAATATTTCAACAAGAGTCATAGACAGCACCTGTAAGAGATGAATGTCCCTAGAAGCAAAACAGTCTTCCTGAGCAAGAGGGAGGCCTTCAAGACGGACAATTTCAAGCACCTGGAATGTCAACACGGTTAGCAGGAAGTATTCTTTGAATATGAAAACTTTTGATATCTGCATTAACCAAAAAATAAAAAGCAAACTGGCAACTGCAGTGCATAGTGGGAGCCATTTCCTGCTGGCCCTGAAAATACCAATAACTCAAGGAGAAAGACCCAAACTACACTCAAATCCATTGAAAATGGTCAAGATGTCTACTCCTTGCATTTGTAGCTGGGAAGGGAATGCTAAAGTACCTCTTCATGTTCAATTGTATGGCCAAGAGGCATGATAATTTGACTTCCCGTGAATCTAGTTGACCTCATGCCAGGATAGGCAAAGGCGCCTGCTTTAAGTGATGCAGCAGAATAGGCATCAACATTGAAATCAGCCCACTCAGAACGGTGCTCCCTCAGAAACCGAACCAAAACTGCTGGAGGGACATTCTGCAAATACCATATACAGATTGTAACATGTAACCAACAACAACCACAACAAGCCTTATCCCATTAAATGGGGTCAACTAAGATTGTAACATGTAACCATTAGTGAAAATTACTTTTACACAGCACATCCTTCCTAACTTTCATTTCATTAAGAACTGTGTCCCAAAAAGAAGACGAACAATCTACTACAGATAAGCCCCCACATACGTTGGCCAAAACAAACAGAACACCCATGCCATTCTTTTTTCAGGCTCACCTGGAGCAACATGGAAGCTCTTGCGCAGAGAACACCTCCAACGAATGTTAGGGAACTTGCAGGATTAGACGTGGAACTCAGATTCTTGGTTGAGTTGACTGCAATAATCACGTCCTCAGCACCATTGCAGTTCATTATGGACCAACCATCATCATTAAATCCATTGACAGCGTCATTGAAGCCTCTGCAAGTATAACAGGTCAGTTGAGATGAAACTGTGAGATTCAAGGACCTCTCAATGGTGATAGCTTCAAGGTCAACAAAATTTGAAAAAAAGCAAAATTTCGTTAGCCTACCTGCTCAGCCTTTGGCTAAAAGTTCGCAGAACAGCAGGCTGCCTACCTAAACCATAAACGACTTCACCACTTGTTTCCTGAGCTATCTGCCTGACATAGCGTAGTGCCTATCACAACAACAATAAATGACTAGAATTTCATTTGAAGTAAGCACAGCCACGGGGAAGCAGGCTTCAGCATGACAAAAACACAGGTCACATGCTGAACATTGCAAGCAGAACAAAAAATGGGAGAATATTTCTGAATCAAAAACTTCGAAGCAACAATCTCTAATGGATGCACTATTTCTGCAGGGTTTAATATCTATATAGCACATGCTAAAATGTGAAACGTATCTCTACAGCAGAGAGCAGATGACTAATTGAGTAATGATAAACGTATCAGTTTCTATAGATTAACAAAGGCTACTTACCGCAATTGTCATTTTTTGAGCAACCATTTTTGATGATTCATAAAGTGGTCTCAGCACCTCTGGCACACTCCATGCCTAGAGAAAAATCATCATGAATCTATATATATTATCTGAAAGAAAGCTGATATATATACTTGTGATCAAGTCAAACCTCGAGATTTAAATGGTCTACAAAGTGGATGGTTGATCCTCCACCTTCACATGGTCGAATCAGGTAACCACTTGGGAACATTTCAGCTCTAACAAACTGAGCAGCAGCTGCTGCGTTAGGGCCAGCACCTGAACCAGACAGTGATCTTTCACAAACCTTCAAATGTGGATTCAAGAAACATAGAGCTGTAAATCAGGCAAATTATCTCTAAATGGGAGAATTAAAAACAATGAAATGATACAGTACTAAATATTATTTATAAACATCCCGATATAAATGTTAGAAAGAAGGGAAAAAATGCTCACCACAAGACTTCCATTGTCCAAACTTGTAGTGTATCTCAGAGTCCAGAAATCCCGGGCAGGAGCCAATGTAGTTGGGGCATATGTCTGCAACAAATTTAATTTTGAAATTGAAGATAAATGAGGCAGATGCAGATATATTTAAATTTCACAATTAAATACTGACCTGTGTGTACACGAGTTCAATTGTTCCACCATTTCCAGCAGGGAACTTTGTAAAAACTTCTAGACTCCGACAGTCCCGAAACCAAGATGGACGATCTTTTAGGATCTCCGCAATCTACCAATAATTTTGAGCTATGGTGAATTAACATTCAAGAAGTTCACAGACCGTTAATAAAATATCGAGAAAACCAAATTTTACCTCCCACTTTACTCAAGTGAACTTACCTTAGTAGGTTCTAAACTAACAAGACCACATGCTCGAGCTGCCACTCCACTGCAACTTCGCGAAATGGCAAAGATCCCAACAGAATCCGGACCAGGCTAACAAAAATAATATCAAGGAGAAAATTCTTAGGGGCAAAGGGCAAAACTTATCTTCCAAAACACTCCGGCTCAGTGATTTATTTACGAGAAAATTATAAAGCAAGGAAAAATAAGAAACCTTCATCCCAGGCATCTGGACCCATTCAACAGCAGTTCCCGTAGCCTTTGAAAGGAACTCTGCCAAGGTCTCCTCTGCGATTGATATGAGTCTGCAAAGATCACCCAAAAAAATCAGAAATATCATCATAAGAGAAAAGAGGAAGGCCCATAAGTATAAACTGTAAAATTACCCAGCAGGGTTATTGGCATCTCTCAAGGGGTGTTGAGGTGTGGTGGACAACGAATCACAACTTGCATCAGTATTTGCTGCTGACGCCTGCAGTAAAACAATAATGCGAATAATAATCCCATCCACCAAATCATATTCGATTATCACAAAAGCTAATATAAAAGCTTCATCTGCCATTAGACACCCAAATAAATTGTCTATTAATATACTTACACTATGCAATTGCTGCCTCATAAACCCATTTTCGCATACTAGTTGGGAAACCTGCTTTTGCAACCGCTCATTTTCCTCCATCAACAACTTGTTCATCGCAGACAGTTTTATGTTCACAGTTTGAAGCTGCCCTGACTCCTTTCTCTGCTTCTCTCTACACCTGCGTTGCCAATTACCGAACCATCTTATCAAAGGTTCAAGAAGAAATTGCAGCATAATTTCTAGTTATTGAAAGTCGAGGCTTCGTTTTCTTTTTCTTTTTTTTTTGTGACAGAAATTCAATGCTTCTTATGGACATTCCCTTACCTGCGATTTTGGAACCAAATTTTGATCTGCTTCGGTTCGATGTTGGCAAGAATAGGGCATTCTCGGATCAGCTGTTGCCTGCGCAAGGAGCTGGGCTTCGGGCACTCCGCGTAAACGCGTTCGAGCGCTTCAACCTGCTCCGCAGTGTATCGGACATACTTGCCGGAATCAAGGTGCTTGCTAATGCTCCCGCTGGTGCTTTCTCTTTGGGGAGCCACAGCCATTGCCATCTTTCCAAAACACCGAAATCTGCATCAAGAGGGAGAAATTTTAGAGCCACTTGCCCTATGGAGCGAGAAGAATAAAGAACACAGAAAGCAGAGGAGAATGAAGAGTGTTTGAACGGAACTCCAGAGGATTCTTAGTTGGCAAAGTTCAAGCCGAACAAGAGTAGCATAATTAGACGCGCAAGACAGACAGGAAGTGCTTATTATTAATATCTCTGACCTCCGTTATAAGTTGGCAGTGCACAAATCCACTCAGAAACTCCTCTGCTTTATGTAAGAATCTACAAATAGGCAAATATCTTTCGAGCACGAAATTCTCGTTTCACCAGGTAAAACGCCGGCAACTGTTACTCACAGCCTTTCAACAAACCACCTGCAGCAGCTTGTTTCCCACAATACCAGGTAACGTCTCAAGAAATGAGAGGAAATACACTTGCCAGGTAAGTTCGAACCTCACAATCTTAGCGAAGCTCAATGAAGAAACAACATAAAAATAAATAAGCTACTTTGGTTGGGACGTTGAACCCAAGAGCTTTCCCTTCTCAAAAAGATTCCAGTGAAAATAGGGGGGCAAAGAAGGAAAAAGGAACAAAGCGAAAAGAAACGCAAAATCACAGAACACTAGCCAATTGAGCTTGAAGAAGAAGGAAAGAACGGGGTGGTACGGAGCACTTAGGACTCAGGCTCGGACCAAGGAAGAGAGGCATCCGGGGATATTAGTAAAGAGACAAAGAAGACGAGTGTGAAACCCTACTAATGAGGGAAATCAAAAGACAAATATGCGGGAATCAGAGAGAGAGCGCAATAGTTAAAGCAGCGATGTCTGAGAGAAGAGCTAAAACAACAGCGGGGAAGAATAAAGTGAGGGGAAGGAAGGAAGGGGGAGGCGGGGGCACGCATATCGAAAAACTAACCAGTGAGTTTTATTTATTACGTATTATTTTATTATATTTACTAATAAAATAGTACTAATACGCATGACCTCTCGAGAGTGGGGATACATTTACGGGGTTGTCCCTGTTCTTGGTTTGAAAAGACATGCTAGGTGCACAGTGTTCTGGGCTCAGCCATTTCTGTCATCTTCCTCTCGGTCAAGCCCCCAAAAGCTTGCTTTGCTCTGAAAAATATTTATTGCAGTTTAAATATCAATTTTTAGTGAAGAATTTACAATAAATATAACTTTATTAATAATTAAAGTTTTCTAACGCATGATATTGGGCGAGGTTGGATAACGAAGTTGAGGATCATTTAAAATTTTGCTTTTATTTACAATTCACGATGAATGCTATTTCATTTCGTGCCGCATTATCCTGAAAGGTAATATTAAATTTAGAAGACAATGAAATAGACTGAGTGGATTGAGAAAATACGATTTCTGTATATACATAACTACAGCAACCCTCCTCGCATTAGAACGAGTTTGAAAATTTTCCAAGTAATAAAAAAAGACCGAGACAAAAATTACACATGAATGTGAAAACAGGGCATTGAATATTCATACAAATGACCAGTTTATGAAAGAGAAAGCTAAGCAATGAACACTGTTATCTTCAGCAAGAACTTTCCATGCGAGAGCTTGTTCATACGAAACATGGCGCCCCATCATGGACATGCAAATTCCGGCAGGCAGATAAGAGAACCCCTGTTCCAAGCGTAAGCAGATTAAAATAGAGATCAGACTACAAGGCAAAAATGACATGGAGAACAATCATGTAATCTCATTTTAATAGAAGGTGAAACATTCGAGTCCTGAAATCACCTCCTGCATCAACTTGGCAAATTCTGTACACAATGCCTTACGTCCTGAGTCGTCAAATATTTTATCCAATGTGATATCTTGCAAAGCTACTAGAGTTGTTTCCAGCATGTCAAGCCCTGCCTGGTTTGCAAAGATGAACACGGGCACCGACTGCGATGCCAAATAAAGACAAACTTTTGAGCAACTAGGTTTGAAGTGCACAAACTAGACACTAGTGAATTCCAATACAAAAACTTATTACAAACACAAAGAGGATAACATACCTTCACAGAACAACACAAAATGGCATCCTGATGATGCCATAATTGTTTCAGCAACAAATCGCCAACAAGAGAATCAGATCTAAGTAATTCTGCTCCCATATAGAAACTGTAATTAAAGAGGAAAGAAATTACAATATAGATCAGGAAAGGAGAGAGCTTTTAAGAATTATGCAATACACCATTAACAGGACTCAATCTCAAGCTGCCAAAGAAAGGATAGAAAGCATTAATCAATCTTCTTCACTTGTGAAAATATAATTTATTAGACAGAATGCAGACTTACCTATAACTCTGGCACATCCAGTGAGCTAGAGTAACTGCTTCAGGAGAGCCAGGACTGAGTTTTGATCCCACATGTGGGCTTATACCAGATGGAGATATAGCCATGGCAACCCTCTGCACAGATGAAATCACACTGCGCACATACTGTCGTGCCATAATTGCAACGCTTTCCTGCAAGCTGCTCTCAAAAGGAAACTGGAAGGCAATAGTCAACACTGACCGACTATTATGGCATGATGATGCATCTTCTGCAGCATGATTTGTTGGTGGGCCCACATCAAGACCAGATGTCAAATCTAGGGTCCGATTTACAGAGACTGCATTGTTCTTATCACCCTGAACCTGAAGCATAACAACATTGTTACAGGGATCCATATATTGACAAAGTAGCAAGTTTAGTCAGCATTCTGTAGATGCCTAACACAAACCTTAATAACTTTAACAAAATGAACAGAAAAATAGCATAACTATCTTGTGAATATTCGATAATTGGATGAAGTATAACAAACACATAAACGGAACTCAACTGATTTTGAATCCAACGGGATGATGCGGAAACCCGAAGGCAACAATGGGGCATCATCAGGGAACATTTCATCAATTGAAGCAAATACGAGCTCAGAACATGCCCCAACAGCATTTTCATCAATCCCACTACATATCTGCACAAATAGCAAGAATAATAATAGTATAATACACTGCTCAGTTCCTAGGTAAATTATGAGACTGCGAGTAAGTGGTCTCTTGGTCACAGGCATCATCTTTAAGGGGCAGAAGAATACGAAAAGCCTACAGAAACGTACAAATCTATGAAGGCTAAACAGAATTCCAAATGGAGCTTTAACGAATACTCCCTCCATCCCTAAATATACCTCTCAATTTTTCTGAACAACCAAGGAAACTCTATTAACTAAGTAATGTGTAAAAATTAGCTTTTTCTTTTCAAATATGCCCTCAATTAAATGTCTCCTTGGAATGTGCATCCTATAGTAATTTTAATTTAATTCTCTATAAGGGTAATTTAGAAAAAACTCATTAACGACAACTATAACTCTGAGCTGTGACTTATATTTAGGGACGAAACATATGGAAGATTTGAGACTTGTAAATAGGTACGGAGGGAGTAGTAAGTATGGAGTTTGATCATCTGCAATATGCAAGTAAATGCAGTGTGTATTTGGGAGAGGGAGATGGAAGATGGTAAGAGAAGTGGTGTCCTACAGATTCCCACTCCGTAGCTCTCTCCCAAATGCTGACACATGGCAGCAGATGATCTCATCATAATAAGCAGTCACATGTAAAACTATGGCTTCCATCATAACTTTACACATATAGAAGCTAGCTTCAGTCTACCCAGTCAATACATTAAGGCACAGATATCAATGCTTCATTCGAGAAAATCGAAACTCGTTTCCAAAAATGACATTACAATTTATCTGACTTCACTCGTGCGTTTCAACGAGAGTCATAGACAGCACCTGTAAGAGATGAATGTCCCTTGAAACAAAAGCCTCTTCCGGAGCTAGAGACTGGCCTTCAAGACGAACAACTTCAAGCATCTAAAATGCAAACACAATTAGCAGGAAGTATTATTTCAACATGAAAACTTCGATGATATGACTTGGAGAAAAAGGAAATTGGCAATTTTAGACTGCAGTGCATAGAAAGTGCCATTTCCTACTTGCCCTGATCAGAAAAAGAACTCTAGAAGACAGTTCCAAATTACACTCACAAATCCATTACAAGGGTCAAGACATTTCGATCTTGGATTTGTAGCTGGGAAGGGAATGCAAAAGTACCTCTTCATGTTCAATTGTATGACCAAGAGGCATGATAATTTGACTTCCCGTGAATCTAGTTGACCTCATGCCAGGATAGGCAAAGGCGCCTGCTTTAAGTGATGCAGCAGAATAGGCATCAACATTGAAATCCGCCCACTCAGAGCGATGCTCCCTCAAAAACCGAACCAAAACTGCTGGAGGGACATTCTGGAAAAACCATAGAGCAAAAGGACATTTGAACACTCCAACCCAGTATTTATGAGTGTCTCCAATTTTTAATTGTCCATGGGAATATTCGCTAAAGCACTTATCACAAACCAGTTTTATGTAAAGCATAAGCTACCAATGCCTTCATACAACAAACCCTTCCTATCTTTAATTTTATTATGGACTGAGTCCAAAAAGAAAACAAACCACCTAAAAGACAAGCCCCCATGCCTTGGCCAAAAAGGGTAAGATCCATGACATTGTCATTACAGACTCACCTGCAGCAACATGGAAGCTTTTGCACAGAGAACTCCTCCAAGGAATGTTAGGGAACTTGCAGGATTAGAAGTGGCACTCAGATTCTTAGGAGAATTGACTGCAATAATCACGTCCTCGGCACCATCACAGCCCATCACGGACCAGCCATCATCATTAAATCCATTGACAGCGTCATTGAAGCCTCTGCAAGTATAATAGATCAGTTGAGATGAAACTGTGAGATTCAAGGACCTCCCAATGATTATAGCTGCATGATCGACACAATTTGAAGGAAGCAAAATTCTGTTTACTTACCTGCTTAGCCTTTGGCTGAAAGTCCGCAGAACAGCAGGCTGCCTACCTAAACCATAAGCAACTTCGCCACTTGTTTCCTGAGCTATTTGTCTTATATAGCGTAGCGCCTATCACAATAAACAATGAATTACAAGAAAGTTCATTTAAAAGTATGGTCATGGGAAACAGGACCAAGATTGACAAAAGGTGGGTAGGAAACCAATAGGCATAAAGCACTTGCTGAACATTGCATGCAGAACCAGAAAACAGAGAGAGAACATTATCTCTGATAAAAAAAAATTAAAAAAGACAAACTCTACAGCATGTACCCTCCTCTGCAGGATTTAATATCTATACAGCACATACTAATATGTGAAATACCGGATCTCCACAGCAGATAACAAATCAATAATTGAATATTGATAAAACTGTAGTATCTATAAAAAAGGGCTACTTACGGCAATTGTCATTTTTTGAGCAACCACTTTTGATGATTCGTAAAGGGGTCTAAGAACCTCTGGCACACTCCATGCCTAAAAGAAAAATGTCGTGCTTTTAAATCCATTATCTTAAAAGTAGTGATAAATTTAAATTGTGATAAGTCGAACCTCAAGATTTAAGTGGTCTACAATATGGATGATTGATCCTCCACCTTCACATGGTCGAATCAGGTAGCCGCTTGGGAGCATTTCAGCTCTCACAAACTGAGCAGCAGCCACTGCATTAGGGCCAGCACCTGAACCAGACAGTGATCTCTCACAAACCTTCAGATGTGAATTCAAGAAACAAAGAAGTGTAAATCAGGGAAATTATCTCTAACTAGGAGAATTACTAATTGAAAAGACAGTTTAATATTATATATTAATAATTTATTATAAACATCTCTATGTAAACATTGGAAAGCAGGAAAGAAAATGCCCACCACAAGACTTCCATTGTCCAAACTTGTAGTGTATCTTAGAGTCCAGAAATCCCGGGCGGGAGCCAACGTAGTTGGAGCATATGTCTGCACCACATTTAATTTTGCAATTGAAGATAAATGAGATAGCTCCAAGATGCAGAGATCTTTTAATTCCTCATTTAAATCCAGACCTGTGTGTAAATGAGTTCAATTGTCCCACCATTGCTGGCAGGGAACAATGTAAATACTTCAAGACTCCGGCAGTCGCGGAACCAAGATGAACGATCTTTTAGGATCTCCGCAATCTGCCAATATTGTTGAGATATGGTGAATTAAAATTCAAGAAGTTCACAGGCCTTTAATAGCATATCTAGGAAACCAAATTTTACCCCTACTATAAATGAGTGAACAAACCTTTGCAGGTTCTAAACTAACAAGACCGCATGCTCGAGCTGCCACTCCACTGCAACTTCGCGAAATGGCAAAGATCCCAACAGAATCCGGACCAGGCTGACAGTAAAAAATTAAAGGAAAAAATTCTTAGGGCGAGAGAAAGCAATACCTATCTCCCAGAACACTCCCGTTCACTAATTTATTCACTAATAACTTTCTAGCAAGGGGAAATAAGAAACCTTCATCCCAGGCATCTGGACCCAATCGACAGCAGTTCCAGTAGCCTTTGAAAGGAACTCTGCCAAGGTCTCCTCTGCAATTGATAGGAGTCTGCAAATTTCAGGAAAAAATCAGAAATATCTTTAGAAGAAAAGAAAAGGAAAGCTAAAATATTTAAACCGTGAAATTACCCAGCAGGGCTATTGGCATCTCTTAAGGAGTGTTGAGGGGTGGTGACCACCGAATCACAACTTGCATCAGTAGTTGCTGCTGACGACTGCAGGAAAACAAAAACGTGAGTGATTATTCGATCGACCAAATCATATCCCGTTCCGTCAAAAGCTAATGGAAAAGCGTCATCAGTCAATTAATAGTGACATCGATTTTCGCAGAAATTTTATCTTAGTTTATCAATGAGCTTACACTATGCAATTGCTGCCTCATGAACCCATTTTCGCATACTAGTTGGGAAACCTGCTTTTGCAACCGCTCATTTTCCTCCATCAATAACTTGTTCATAGCTGCCAGTTTCTTGTTCACCGTCTGGAGCCGTCCTGCCTCTTTTCTCTGCTTCTCTCTGCACCTGAGTCGCGAAACACCAAACAATCTTATCCAAGCGCTTGAGAGAATCAATTACAGAGTAGTTTATATGAATTGAAATTCAAAGGCTTCTCATGAGCATTCCCTTACCTGCGATTTTGGAACCAAACTTTGATCTGCTTGGGCTCGATGTTCGCAAGAATAGGGCACTCTCGGATCAGTTGTTGCCTTCTCAAGGAGCTGGGCTTTGGGCACTCGGCGTAAACGCGCTCGAGCGCTTCAACTTGCTCCGCTGTGTATCGGACATACTTGCCGGAATCAAGGTGCTTGCTGATGCTCCCGCTGCTGCTTTCTCTGTGGTGAGCCACAGCCATTGCCATCTTCCCAAAACAACAATCTCTGTATCAAGATGAGGGGAAATTGTAGAGCTACTTGTGCTATGGAGCGAGAAGACTAAAGAACATAGAAAGCAGGGAAAATGAAGGCTGCTTGATAGGAACTTCAGAGGATTCTTAGTTGGCAAAGTTAGGCGAACGGGAGCAGCAGAATTAGCCGTATAACTCAGACAGAGAGTCTCTAATTGTTATATGTGTAACCTCCGTTATTGATTGATGATGTTTTGCACAAATCAGCCCAGAAACTCATTTGCTTTAAGTAAGAATCAAACAAATAGCTCCACGTTCAAGCATGAAATTCTCGTTTCACCAGCTATAACGCCGGCGACTGTTACAAACTTTCAACAAACCACCTGCAGCAGCTTGTTTCCCACAATACCAGATAATGTCTCAAGAAATGAGGGGAAATACGCTTGCCAGCTAAGTACGAACCTCACAATCTTGGCAAAGCTCAATGAAGAAACAGCACGGAAATAAATAAGCTGCTTTGGTTGGGACGTTCAGCACAAGAGCTTTCCCTTTTCAACAAGATTCCAGTGAAAATAGGAAAAGGAGGATGAAAAGAAGGGAACAAAGTGAGAAGAAACGCAAAATCAGAGAACACTTGGCAATTGAGCTTGAAGAAGAAGGAAAGAATAGGGGCGGTTCGGTGCACTTAGGACTCAGTCTCTGACCAAGGAAGAGAGGCATCACGGGAAATTAGTAAAGAGACGAAGAAGAGAGAGTGAAACCCTACTCATAAGGAAAATCAAATGACAAATTTCCGGTAATGAGAGGGAGAGAGGGAGAGAGAACAGATACTGAGACTGCGATGTCTGAGAAGAGAGCAAAAAAAACAGTGGGAGGAAAAAAGTGAGGAAGGGGGAGGGGCAGGCACACATATCGAAAAACTAACCAGTGAGGTCTGTTTATTATATTTTTTTATTAATCATAAAATTATAAAATACTAAAATACTCAAGAATGGGTGGGCATACATTTACGTGGTTGTCCCTGTTTTTGGTTTGAAATGACATGCTAGGGACACAGTAATCTGTCATCTTTCTCTCGGTCAAGTAGCCAATGCTATGCTCTGTTCTGCCAGGATTTATTACAATTGTAATTAAATTTAAAAAGATAAAGGTGCATCCCCTCCTTATATCATAACATTATAAAATATTTAAAAAATATAATTAATATTTTAAATTTTTTTAAATTTATAATTAATAATTTAAAATATTTAAATAATTATAATTTTACTTTTATTAATAAAAATATAATTTTTATTTAATATATATTACAATTTTTATTTTAATATATTATTATTTAAAATGTCAAATATTATATTTTAATAAATTACACTAAATAAATAATAATTTTTTTTAATATTTATATATAAATTTATATAATTTTAATTTTAAAAATTATTTAATTTTTTTAATAATATGATATATAATATCTTAAATAATATATATATTAAAATAAAAAATTTACATAAAATTGATCTCACATCAATTTGTATTTTTCTCAATAAAATTATAAAAATATATCAATTTAAATATTTTAAAGTTATAGTTATACCTTTAAAGTTAATTTAATATACTAATTATATTTTTAAATATTTTATAGTATTAATTATGATTTTAAAAATAGTTTACAGTAATAAACATACTTTTACACAATTTAAAATAAAAGATTATTCTTTTTTACGTGAACTAAAATCATCTTTATAATTTTTCTATAAATTAACAAGCGTGTATCTAAAATATTTTACTTTGAATTCAAGTTTAATTTCTGTTAAACTCGGTGTGTATCATAGAGTCTTCTCATCTTCATTAGCAAAGACATTAAGAAAGGAAAGGCGATCTTTCTAATTTATATGAACATGAACATTGCCATGCAGTTCGCAGTGCATGATCTTATGGTGAATTGATACAGTGCTCGTTTAAGAAATTCTCACATAATTTGGAAAAACATTCTACACACTTACCTCATACAGCTTAAAATTATTTAATATAAATTAATCAAAACATGCTTATCTTAGGGTATTATTTGTAGGGGACAGCGAGGAAGTCAGTGGATGGAGAACAGTGTTGTTTCTGTCTGCGCAACTTGTAAATTGCAATGTGACGTTCGATCAATATGGTAGAGTGATAAATGGTGAAGGATAAGACAAAAGTTACAGGGACGAACCTGATACTAAAAATTTGTATTTGGATGTCAGATTTTGACTCGTCTGTCTACATTTGACTAAACAGATCGATACGGTTTTTTTTTTTAAAAAATGAGACCTGTTAATCACGTTTAAAAATATTTTCTATGGGTAAGTTTTTTACAAAATTACCCACAC
This sequence comes from Leucaena leucocephala, assembly GCA_037074615.1. NCBI lineage: Eukaryota > Viridiplantae > Streptophyta > Magnoliopsida > Fabales > Fabaceae > Leucaena > Leucaena leucocephala. Next base: position 1,389,025 of record CM073546.1, on the reverse strand, counting down.
GAATTCGTATAGAAATTGTCTTCTCTGTAGATCAATTTTTTTCCCATAGAACCCTACAAAATAATTTCAACCAAATCAATATGTAAAATTAAGTCAGGTTATGTTGAGATTCCCACTAGAAAATTGAAACGTGTGCTTTGAAACGTTTGAAATACAACAGAAATATCCCCATATCGCTTTGGCACCTATATATCATAGCTGATTCAGGCTTTTTTTTTTCAGTATAAACTTAAATAATCTAAATGGGTATTATTTTTTAATAAAAATAAAACTGTAAATTCATTATACAAAACACAAATAGAAATCATCTAAAATAGCTGAGTGAAGGCCAAGGATCATAGAACGAGGCTCACAGGCGAGTTTATTGACAATGGAATTAATTATATCACTAAAGTTAAAATTTAATCATAGAAATTAATGTCGTACTATAGCCGGATTGATTGGTTATAAGATGATGGTTATTATTATTGTTATTTATTAGGTAAAATTATATTTAAATCTTATACAAAAACTTTAATTATAAAAAAATTCTAATAAATCATCAAACAAGCATAAAGTTCCATGATACATGTCATTAATTTTGTTTGAATTATAAAAGGAGAGACTTATTTTTATTGCTTGAATTAATATTTTTTTTATTTAATTTATTATTTTTTCTATAAAATTATTATTCTTATAGCCTGAGTTATATTTTTTTAAGAATAATTTCATCATTTTACGATTAAAAAAAATAATCTCATGTTCTATGAGAGTTTACAATTATTTAATAATTTTACAAAAAAATTATAATTTGATTATTTATATGAAATTTAAATATATATTTTTTTTATCTATTACCGACTATGGGTAGAGAATTAGGAGAGCATCTACTATATTTGATATAAGCAGAAAGGGAAAGGAAAATGAATGAATTTTCCAGAAATAGAACTGATCCGAATTTGCTGAAGAAAGAAACTTCTGGATAATACGGCGGAATGAAACATCCAATCCAATGACTGCGTGGATTGTGAGACATAACCACAGAATTCTATATAATACCATAAGGTATAGTTATGTACTTATGTGTAAGTTCCCTTCCTTCGTATTTTTATGAAGACAAGACAACATATATGTACATTCTTCTTTTAAGAACTCCTGCACCGCTTTTTTTTATTGCACATGCTGCAAAACCCCATAAGATTAGTAATATTTTAAAATTCAACTATTTCAATTTGGTTGGATAAAAATGTATTAGATTAAGTGTCTATGTCATATTTTAATATAATTGGGAGAAATGGGTATGATTTAATTTATCTATATATATTATTTAAAATATTAAAATTTTGTGAGAGGGGACGTGGATATTCGGACAGAAGGGAAGTTCTAGAAGCACTCGTAAATTCTAAAATTTTCAAAAGTAGGTTTGGAATGGCAGGGTGGAGAATTTTGTGGTAAAGTGAGGACAAATTCAGAAGCCAAAAGTATGAAAACATTCTCCCAGCTTTAATTAACATTATTTTTTCTCCCAAACTAAAAAAAGGAAAAAGAAAGAAAGAAAAACAATTAATCACCTCATTTCCGACCACCTTTTTTTTCCTTTTTTTTTTATTAATATTAAATTTAGCATTTGTGATCCTTCCGGCGCGGACCACAGCGTCGGCGCATGGTAGCCTCTGGTCGGTCGTGTTATTCTGCTTTATGCGGTATTATCTATTTATTACTTGACCATTTCACTCAAACTCTTTTTTAAAAAATAAAATGAGATGTAATTCTTATTTGTTTAAAAAGAGACTAATGACGTGGCAGCTCATCCTGTTGGCACGCGCCAAAAGTAGTCTCACGTGCTTCCCATGGACCCTCACCTCCCACTACACATCAGAAATATCTTAATCTAATATAGTGCTAGTGTTTTTTTTTCCCCTGGTTGGTGTATAAATATAATAATAAAGCACGATAAAGTATTAAGCAAATCCAACTTTTTTATCATTGCATCGCACAACGCTGGAGGTCGAAATTAATCTTTTTATGCTCAATGATTTATAGGGTATATTTTAGTTATACTTCCCTTGGATTTACTGCGGCGATAGGGTACAGGCGGATCCACGATTCCGCGCTGCGGGGAGCTGACGTGGCGTGATGCGATTCGCTGGGCTGACCCTTAACCTTTAATGATTTTGGTTCGCTTTCGGGTTGTGGCAGGAAGGAGACCTATCGGTAGGCCGAGTGCAGTGGTCTTGACACAAAAAAAACTGGCCGTACACAAATAATTAGCTTCTTCGTCCAAATCCCATATTGTCAGAAAAAGAAGTCAGAGGGTTTGTTTATTTATTTATTTATTGAACTAAAAATGAGAAAAGGAGAAGAGGGTAACATGGGTGGGGGGTATATACAATGTGGTATGGCCAGCTTTGGAGGAGGTGTATGAGATGAGAATGAAGATCGTAAAATTTTTTTTAAAAAAAGAAATGCTTGCATTAGAAGAGAAGGCAACAAATTTTCGCACCAGAAGAGATGGGTTTAAAAGGTGCCGAATGACAGAAACATCAAACTTTGACTTTTCCAGGCTTTTTTTATAATTTTATCAGATCCAACGCAACCAAAAAAAAAAAGAGATGAATACTTGTTAAAGATAAATTCGGATACATTTTGTTTAGTTTAGCAAACAAAGCATAATGACAGAAAATAATAATATTGGGATCTAGTAACATAAAAATTCTGTTATAATTAGAAGATCGCGAGTTCCATCTCATCTCTAACCTCATTCGTGCATATGTTCAGGATTTTTCTTAAAGAAAAAAGAGGCATGGAAAGAGAGAGGAGATGGAGAGAATGAAGAAGGAGGGAAAGGGGTTTCATGCTTTGTCTGTCGCCATAATTTGGGTGCCATACTTGCACACAACTAAACCGTTCCTCTCTCATATCATTCCCATTCTCATTGCAACCACTATAACATCTTAACGGGAGACAAGTGCATTTTATTTCCTTCAATACAAGTTTAGTTATGGCTACACAATATTCCTCTCTGATATCACTATCAGTGCCATACCTTCAAATTTACTTTGTTCAATGCCTGTAAAGTGTCATGTATTGCTGAACTGATCTGGAATAATGTTGAGGACAAGTACGCGTGCTATTCTTTTTTCCAATATAATGATGTTAGAATCCAGAACTTGGGCGATATTGAAACTATTCTGTCGACTCAACTGTTGTTCTTTTTTTGTTCGTTTATTACCTGTGTATCATGATCTTGAACTCTTCTGTATCTGTAACATATTATGTTCGTCGCATAATAGGAATGAACTGCATCCTTCTCAAACTATCCACGTAAAAAAACATATTAAAAGTCCTGCACCATTGAATTTTAAAACTCTGCTGTTTTCTTCCTAGACATAAATATGAGTATCTTTCAATTAAATACAATTATTTTCAATATATTATTTAATATTAAATACAAGTACATCTTTCAATAAATATTTATAATTAGTTTCACAATATCATGAGAGGTTAGCCATTTCTGCCATATCCAATCTAGTTGGTAATACCCCCTCATTAAACAAGTTTCACTATTTATAGTTTGGGTTTGTCTCCATTCAACCAATCCTTGCAAATGAAGTTTTTTGGGGCCTACTTATTGTCTGTATATTTAGTTGATAAAAAAGTAAGATATGTAACTATTTAAAGTATATTTAATTCTTAAAAAATATTATTTTATTATAATTTTAGTTTAAAAAGATATCATAATTCTTAGATGTTTAGATTTATACTTAAAAATAATTGATGACTTATTCTATTTAATATTGATATTATTTGAGAGAATTTTTTTTTTACTTTATTATTGAATCATTAATGACCCTTACCCCTTTTAAAATTATTGTAACAAAAAAAAAAAAGGTCTTTTGGAGATGAACGGTGAACACCCCTCTAAAATCACGCTGTTAATAAAACGCATATCTCATAATACTTTAAATCTGTGTCATTCAAAACACCTACAGATAAAAGTGATGCGTACAAGATAACAAGTTAATAAAAACAAGATAAGAAGTGAAGGATTATAATATATATTTATGGGAATAAATAAGGGGCTTTCTTGATGGGGTCAACCGAGGGACGAAGAAGAAGGAAACAAAGGAGAGAGGAGGGGGGGGGGACATGTGAACGTGGGAGGGGATAAGAGCAAGAAAAGAGAAGAATGGGGAAGTCAAAGGGGGAATATTTAGCTTTTAAATACTTTAGAATGATGGGATTAACATTCCTCCACTTTGTCCCCCCCGTCTCCCTCATTCCTCTCCTTCTCCTTCTTCTCCATCTTGTGCAAACGAATACTTTTCTGTGGGTGGTGGGCCCCATGTATAGTGGGCCGGCCGAGCAGTGACGTGGCGGATGGGCCCACAGAGAGCTTTGCTTGTTGGGGAGACTTGAATGTGCGACATGATTCGAGATGGATCACAGCACTGTCCGCGTGGTGCCTCTGTAGCTTTCACCCCTCAATGACAGTGGGGGGTTAAGGGTGTTGCTCAAGCAAAAACTATGCTCTCCTGGGTCCCACCACCACTTCAAACACCCTTTTTGATCACTCCATCAAATTTCACTTTTACCCTCTCAATTTTACCCTCGTCTCTCTTCAGTCACTTTTGGACACTTGCCCATATTCACACACACATTTTAATCTTTATAAATAAATTAATTAAATCTTATATTTAAAATAATTAATTGCAATAGAAAATGGGTGGGGGCATATGGGAAGAAGAGCAGAATGGGACAAAACAAATTGATGAGTAGAACTGGAGGACAAGCACCACCTTGAATACCCCATAACTACCTGACGTAAACCTCTAATCTGTCTAATTAGTCCTTCTTCTCTGCCCGGTGGGACCCCCACCCTATTGTCATATCCTCCTAATGCGCCAAATATTACAATCCTCAAAATAAATAATCAACCCTTCTTCCCACAAAATCTTTAAACATCATGCCAAGCCCTAAATAGTTTGTTTGGATTTTTTATTTGAAGTTCCAATCTGATTTTTCTATTGTAATCTTACAGTTTATGAAGTAAACATATGAGATGAAAACTCGGACTTGTATAAACATGCTTATGATAAGCAAATCCCAACAAAGACTAAATCTTTAGCATCTCTGTCATGTGAATTTTAATCTCATGTTGGAGTATTTATTTCACATGTGAAAGAGATCAAGACTTCACCTGCTGCGACGTGGGAACTGTCTTTTTAGCTTACCATCAATGTCTTCCTTTTGTTTTAACCACTTCCTCTGTCATTTTTGCCTCAGTAGGATTTTCAGATATTTTTTATTAAACTAAATTAAATTTTTGGAGCAATATGGAAGCAACTGGAATCTCCTCTGAGTGGTTCTTCTGCCCTTATCTTTTTCATCAAAGCTGCTTCAATATGCGATGTGGGATGATGTTGTGGTGCAAGTCACTTAACAAAACCTTAACCTTCTTCTCGGTCTTAATGAAAGAGAAGGCTCTTAGAGAGATATGATTCTCACCTTTAAGGATATCATAATTATCATTACAGCCTAATTATGACATTACACTTGCTGATATCATTAACTTAATAACCAGGTTGTTTATCTTTGCGTTGCATTTGATCAACTGGTTTTGTTATTAAATTGCAAAGTACGAGATCTTGGAGTGAGATTTATAGAAAGTTCAGGCTCTATAATCTGGAGTTAGATAGCTTTTGGATATGACTTTGGTGATGATACTTGGGAATATAGTCTTCTGGAAGAATTGGTCCCTGTAAGAAGGAAAGCAAAAACGTGACCATTGCAGTATAAAATTTGCTGATGGGAAGAAAATAATTTATTGGCGAAGAGGGGGGGAAAGGACTAGGAGTGAAGACAAAACAAAGTTGCAGGGGCAATAAATGAATGAGAATAATCAGTTATACGTTTTGGGTATCTCTGGGGCTCAATAATGGCACATCCTCGGAGTTTCTGATCAGTGTGTTTATAGAAAAGAGGACTTGTTTCATAATTACGATTGAGAAATGAGAAGATTTGTGGTCAGCTTGAAATTCTACACAATTCAAAGGAAGCATTAAACGAGCACCCACCTACCTCCTGCTGTGTGGAGTTCAATTTAAGACTCCGACACTGTAAAGGTTTACAGGTCATCAGTATGAGAGAGTGCTTGTTTCATTTTGGAAGCTTGTTCGCTAAACTGAGAAAGATTATTGGTATTTGGTGGTGTTGTTGTTATCATTGTGATTTTGAAAAATATGAAGGGCGTCTTGCAAATCAGTGACAAGATGATGATAATGACTGAACAGGTAGAAGAGGGGTTTCGTCTGGTTTCATATATATGTCTTCACTTTTGAACAACCTTTTGGACTGCTTGTTTCAACTTCCCACCTTTTGAATATTATATGGTGTACACGATTTTTGTGAGAAGATGGTTGGCGATGGAGGCTTCCCAGCCAAAAATGATGGTTCGGTACAAGTTCATAAGAACGCTGTGTGTTATTTTATTTTATCATTGGAGAAAAATGAAGATGCAGAGTACAAATTTTTATCTCAATCTGCTATATTTTATTGATCTCCCTTTTTTGCCATAAATCTGCTCGAAACAATATGTTGAAGGAAAGGAGAAGGCCATTTTGAATATGAAAAAACCAAACTCTGATCTTTTGCTTTTATTTTGATATGAATGGATGAAAGGCAGATAGATGCCAATGTCTGATTTTGTTACTATGAGTCAAACCACCAATTTTCATGAGCCAGTTGCCTGGTTTTCTGACCACATAGATTGAGTAATATTATGCATTGTATTTTAGGGGGGATAAGCTCTAGAATAATGAAAGGTTAATATCATAGTCATATAACTTAGAAATCATGTGTTCATATTCTAAAAGCAGTCCCTCCATTCGTAGGGCTAAGATGGTATACATTTGTTTCTTCTTAGATTTCACCTTATGGAAACCTTCTACACTGTACCTTTTTTATACTACCACTTGTGTTATGGATCACCACTTGCATGATGAAAGTGTTTAGTTACCAGATTACTACTAATTACCGATCTTTGAGGTATATTAAATTCACCCCTCAAAATTAATTCGAGTGATAAATAACTCGATATCATTTAAACAAAGTTTCAAATTTAAGTTTTAGCGTATACAGAAAATCTTCATTGGGAGATTCACCCACTATAATCAAGTATGCGACGTAGGTCAAATCTAAATATAGTCAGGGTAAAATTCCAGTAAACTGAATGGACAAAAAAAAAACTCCATGGGCCACGTAGAACTACAGAATGAAGAATCCTTGCGTGCATGATGTTATATCCCCTTCGAAGCAGGATATGTCGGAGAAGCTTCCGACTTCCCTGAAGAATCCGATTCTACACTTATCCCCTATCCCTTAAAGCTACAAGTGAAGTTCCAGGAAGCCAAAAACTGTTGGGATTGGAAAGCTAACAATTCCATCCCCGGAAGCTTCCACAAGGCTTCTACGGCAAGTACACGTGACTATGTCCACCTATTCCCACTGAAATATCCTCAATCTCATAGGAATCTGATACCACGTTCATGACAAAACATGCAGTTTTAAGAGTGGAGGAATACTGCTCGCAGAAGCATATGCAATAACAAACAAAAGAATGGAAAAATTATAGGGCAAACTGCTCTAGTGCTCTCTTGAATTTCAAAAGATATATAACTGATGATGCTAATTTAACCTGCGGCAACTGTAGCTTTTAACAGGACAAAATAGGGCGGAAGGAAAAAAAAAAGATGATATAACATCACTCTTGTAATATAAAAAGAGAAGACCAGCACAAAACCATATTCCCATGAATTCAGACCTACTCCACTAAACTTTAAATTTTAAGCTGCTCCAGGCTCTGAACTGTCTGAGATTCTGGCGTGTTGTTTTCAGTCTTGGTGTCTATCTCCTGAGGTTTAGCAGGCGCTTTATCTTGTGGGCTAGGGGCACTTACAGTAAGGGGATCTTCTTTTGGGATCAGAGCAGGTTCATCTTTTCGAACTGGTGGAGCAGCATAAACTGGAAGGGCCTGTCTAATATTGACTGGAGGGGCAACTTGTACAGGGGGGGTCCCAATCATCTGATGGGACACTCTAGTTGATGGTGGAAGTGGCGGTGCAGAGAATACAGGAACCGCTGTCCTTATAGTCACTGGAGGTGCAATTCCAGGGCAAGGCGATCTCATTTGTCGTATGGGGACATATGGTGCTGCTCCTGCAGCAGGGAATTTCAAGGGACGGGCCCCTCTGTTTTCTGGTACACAAGTCTGTGCCATGGCATTGTCACTGGCTGCCGCCCCCTGTGGAGGCCTGCTTCGAGGTGACATCCTTTGGCAAATTAAAGGAAGGATCTTTGATGTAGTGACAGGTGGAGGTTGCGGGCTACTTGACCTAGGGTTTTGAATCTGAAACTTTCTTGGAAATGGAATTGGAGCATTAGCGTTCGACATTGCTATCTTTTCCTTCAGGCGGTAGTTCAGTAAAGCCCGTGCTATTGTGATCTGTTCTAATTCGTCATTGTTCTCTTGTTCAGATGAAGAGCTTGCAGTTTCTTTTGCCACTGGCAAAAAGAACATGTCAATTGAAATAAAATTGTTTACATGAGACATTATGTCTGACACAGAATAAGAAAATAAGCCGTCTTGATTGTCATAAAGACATGTCAAAATCATGTAGCATGGTAATGTAACGTTTCAAGGAAAATAGCTTGGGCAAAAATTAAGAATTGTGCACCCAGGATAATATGTTAATTGGTTTGTCTAACTTAGATAATGGTCTTTATCACCAATTGACTATGAAAGTACACAAAACTAGACTTGAAATATATGAAGGTTGCGCCACTTCATTTCAGAAGATTCAATTTTCAAAATGGTACACTTGAGGCAGGCCTTGAGAAAATCAGAAGAATAAAGAAAACAGATCAGTGGTGGGGCAATCTCACAGTTCTATTTAAAATTTTTCAGTGTATATATATTCGGAGGAAAAATTTATTTCATATGTTTCAATGGCAACAATTATCTACTCAGATGAAGTTTACCAGATGGCTTACATTGTTTTAGTGATGACCAGGCTGCCATAGCTGCATTTTTCTCTGCTTGTTTCTTATTCTTGGCAGGTTCACCAGTGAATGTGATACCTGCCAATTCCACTGTCCCAGTAAAAACAGGTAAATGGCCTAGGCCTGATCTATATGTTGTGTACTGTGGCAATGGAGCCCCAACCCTTTGTGCAATTTCCTGTAATAGGTTCTTGTAGACTCCTGTCTCATCCTGAAAAATTTAAACGTGATAAGTAAAAGCTACAAAATTTGGGATGTGCACATACAAGATATTATAATAAAGATAACAAAGGCTGCTGCTATAATACTAGTTAGGACAGGAATGCGTCAATAGTAGGCATAAAAATTACAAAATTCCGTTAGAAAGTTAGCACGAAATCTGGAAAACAAGTTACTGTGCCTGGAAGCTGTGGCGTTTAGGAAAGGGTCAAATGCCGACATGTTTTGCATCGAAAAGGTAAAAAACCGAGAATCCTAATTAGTCCAAGTTACGGTTACTATTAGTCTATTTTCCTTTTCCTCATAACGGTAAATTGACAAGACAAAACTATGTGCACAAAACCATGTGCTCTAGGGCCAGAAGTATACAATGGGCAAACTACTTTAACGTTTTAGAACAGGGGAGTAGAAAGCTGAATCCCTTTCTAAGAAACAAATCTCACCCTCTCTTGATTACTGATTTCTTATAAAGATTGGCATGGAATAGAAACAATGACTTCAATTAAAGGCATAATTTCAGCAATGCACTTGGATTATATACTACATCTTCCCTTGATAAATAGTAATAGTGGGTAAGATAATGGCTATACATCCAACTTTGACATTTGAGTATCGGATTCATTCACTCGTTGCCAAAATGACAATACAAAGTTGCCAAAAATTTAAGCCGCCGCTTCTGATTTTGGTAAACATTCCAACAATTCATTGCCATTCAGGTAATAAAAGAGTGCATCATAAAAAACATTCAAAGGGCAACAATCTACTTCTGGTTTCCAGGACACGAATAGTTATCTGTGTTTTCCAGCACCTTTTAGTAGTTGGATATCAAACTCAGATGCTGGGAAACGAAACACAGCGTTGCACACTAACACAAGCCACAAAATTGATCGTCCGCATGGATATCTATCAGGAGTGAGACAACGTGGAAGGGATTCTTATATGGGCTTAGCAAGAGAAACTTGCACAATATCCATCCAATGATTATATCCCACCATCTGCCAGCACGCCAGCATCGAGTTCCAAAGGACTCAAGTTGATGTTAATAAGCATTTGCGAAGACAAAACTTTAGTTCCTCCTAGTCAATTAAAAGAGAAACACAGCTTGTGAAAAATGCTGAGAAGATAGCAAAAGGTATAGCAGCCACTAACGGGTATTTACAGAGCACCAAGCAAAATGGTGTAGGAGTTACTTCAGAGGCTTCCATAGAAACTTCCGAGTTCACAGCATTTCTAGCTTCCTAGCAATATTAAAGTTCTAGCAGCGATCAACTAGTCAGAATATCTCACTACCTATACCCAAAGATCAGGGGTATTTCGGTCATTTCGTGGCTCAACCAAACGCGCTAGGTTCAAGCGTCGGCAGGACAAACCCCTATATCGACGGCGAACAGCACCAACAAAAAGGACACAGAACTAAGCGCCTTTCGGAATAGCTCGAAGTTCATCCAGAACACAGAGCACCACGCGCATGTTAGTAGATAGCATTACAATGTCTCCACTAATTTTCCATTACAGAGTAAAATGACCAAGATGAAGAAAGAATATTGAAACCAGGGTGAAAGGAAAGAGCAATTAAACCCTAAAGTAACTGAACCCAAAATTATTGAAAGCCAGAAGCGGCGAGAAACTCACCAGAATCCGAGCGGCTAGCGAGTTTGAGGGCCCACGGCTGGAGAGGGAATTGAGGGCAACCTCCGCAGCAGAGTGCTCGGCCTGTCGGAGAGTAGAGCAGTAGTGAGGGCTCTCGAAGATCTCGCCGTTGAAGCTAACGGTGGCCTTGAACCTTGGCGCGTGATCGGGACCTTCCCTAATGCACGAATAGGAAGGAAGGTTGAAGCAGCTCCGTTGTGCCAGCTCCTGAAGCTGGTTCTTGTACATTTCTGCGCCTTAAGCTTCCGCACTTTCTCCTTCAAGAAAGTGATCTACCAGAGGAAATGGTAGCCGGAACCAGAGCCAGATCGGACCAACTGGTTTCGGGGTCACCCGGGAGTTAAAACCCCGGACTTTCCTATGCTTTTTCTTCTTGTAGTTAATTCTCCTTCAAGATCAAGTGTTGCAGGGTTTATTGGTGGAGAAATGGGAGGAGAGGGAGAGAAAGAGAGAGGAAGGAAGGTGTGCAGAAGAGAGAGAGAGAGAAGAAGAGGGTAAAGACGGGGACGGGGAAGGTGGAGTAAATTTCTAGCGGGGGGTTTTCATTTTGGGAAAATATTATTTTATTGGAAACTTATTTATTGCTCTGTTGCTAGGAGTCAACTTAACGTTAGGCTATTGCATGGATGTGATCTTTTCTTAGATTTTCTTCGTTTTCTTTTCTTTTTCATATAATTTATTTTCCTTTGCAGAAATTTAATTTATATGGTAACATGGTGATTACTTTTTCTTTCTTTCTTTATTTGCCCCACAATGTGCACACTTTGCTTTTAAGGAATCTGAGTTATGTTATTCCCTTTTTTATTCATTAAAATAACACGAAAAACTATCAATTCTCACCACCATAAATTTGAAATCACATCATTAGGTGCATGTATATCACTTGTAGGGAATGAATTTGGGAAAATTCAATTTAACAACAACAAAAAAAACAATATCTTCTTACCTGTGCTTGGAAAACTGAGGTGTAGATAACAAAGCTCAATTTGGCAAAATAGCCAAGCAAATATTTACCAAATAAGATTTGGTTTGGCCCCTCAAATTGATATCCAAACCCATTCTAAATTGTATCACTTTCACTTTTTTACCCTCTATATGTTCTTTTTTTGGATTTTTTTCTCATTGTATACCAGATAATTTATACTGTATATATTTTTTATATTATCAATTAATATATGACAGTTTTTCTGAATTATATTATTAGATATATAAATAACGTACTATTTTATTTTTTATATTTGTAACTATACTTCCCAATATATATGGATCATTTGGAACTCCAACATAAATCCTGAAGGCCTTACACATTTTCATCATCTCTTGTACTCAAAAACTATAAATATAGAATTATTTTTATTTTATTTATTTTTATATCAATGGTCCAAGTATCAAAAGTGAATTTTGAGAAAACCTTGAAACCTAGGCAGATTTGGTCTGCTATATTTTTGTGGCGAAATAAAATAATAAAAGAATAATATTAAAAGGGAACAGGTGAAGCCTACTTAAGTGGGCATTAATACCAGAAACCTTATATATCATTCTCTAAACTAATGAGATGTACATACATACATGTGCAACTACGACTACCTGTCCCATAGCCATTTAAGTGACCTCTGCAATAAATATCATTTTACCTCACCCACTCTTAGCAAAATCTGGATTTAACCTTTGACCGCCTTCCTTTTCCTAATTTATTTCCGCGTAAATGCCCATTTAAAAAAATAAAATAAAAAATGATTGAAGATATTATAGGAGAAATTATTGAAATTTCCCATCAATACACTGTCCTTGAGACAACTTGCTACTTTTTCTAAACTTTGTGGTAATTAAATTTCAATGTGGCGGACTATAAGATGAAACATGATCATTTGATAAGACCAAATTTATCAAGTGGCCAGTTCATCTTAAGATACATACATATATATATATATATATATATATAAACATATATTTAATTCATTAATGCCCTTCTTATATATATATAAATATTTTTTGCTATATTTATAAATTTTATTATTAAATTTTTTATATGAATATATAATTTTGCCTTCTATTTGTTCTAATGAGATATAATGTATGTTAAATAGAAATAAAATTTTAAAAATTATTAAATTTTAAAATAAAATTAAATGGTTTTAATTTTTTTTTATCAGTATAAAATTTGGTGAGATACAGTATATTGAAAAGGTCATGAGTGTTGTTGATAACGTTGAGCAGATGAGCACTAATAAAGGCGTGTCATTATTCACTTGCATAATAAATATATTTGGAATCTCTCTTTAAATAAAATTTATTTTTTTATAGTAAAATGATAGTGGTTGCCAATGAAGTGATGATATAAAACAGTAATAAAGAGCCCCCCCCCCCTTTTATTTATTTTAAAAAGGGATCAGAAGGGGAAAATAATATATAACAGGCAGGGGAAGTGAAGAACCCTATGGAAGGTCACGGGATGGGCATTAGTGAGATAATACTGCTGCGTTTTAATTATCATTCCTTCTTCAGCCTGAAATGACGAATGGCTGGTGGCTTCTCACACCGAAAATTTTACCCTTTTAGGGGTCTTTCATAAAAATATATTATTAAAATAAATGTATGTTCTGCCACGTTGAATTACTCCTCTACAATTAAAAAATATCTTATTTTAAATTTGTTACTCATAGGAGAAAAAATTAGGTAGCCAATTATAAAAAGAAAATTGTGTGTCTTCTTCCACTTTAAAGAAGATTAAATTTGGTGGTTTTCGATGGGAATTGAGGTAACAGGATAGTTAAAAAATTTCAAGTCAAAAGGAGTCATTCTCTATGGTCTTAACCATTTAACATGTCATTCTCTATGGTAATATTTTTTAACAGTATTCATTCTTTAAAGAATGAGTTGATTTTTTTAAAATACGGAGGCCAACTAATTAAAAAGCTAACATCTAAGAGATAAAGTTGAAAGAATTGAATTCTGGGGGACGGGGGGAATTTCCCATAAGGAGAGGGGGGTAAAATGGGAAAAGGAAAAGCATTGATGATGAGTAGGGGGGAGTTAAGTGGGGAACAAACTTTTTAAAACTCCGAAAACGGTGAAGTTTGACTCATGAAAATAACGAGAATGCCACCAAATGAGTTAAGTGCAAGTGCAAGAGAGCTGAGTGCTGCTTTTTTGACAAAATGGAGCCACCAAATCCCAAACAAACCCACCTTTATCATCAATCAAAGTGCCTCTCCATTACTTTCATTTGCAAATTGCAAATTACACCCCCCCCCACCTTATCCTCATCTTTATTATTATTCATTTCCCATTTCCTCACATTGAATGGTCCTTCATGTCTTTCCCTTCCGCCCAAAAAACAAAAAATGCAAAGAGCAACCTACCTTCTTTTTTGTTACATAGCAACCTACCTTTTTGAATCATCAAATAAATGCTCCCCAATATTTTCTTCTCCTTCTTCAAGCTAAAACTTGGATTTGGATTTCTTGCCGTGCTCTTCATGAAAAAATGAGATGGTCTAATAGACCCTTAACATGAAAAATATCATACTTATCATATATTTATTAGTATTTTTTATTAAAAAATTAATTAATAATATTTAAGAACTTACATATTAAAAGAAATTATGACGAGTGTTGAGTTGTCTGAAACCAACATACCAATAACAGTACCACGGGAAGTATGAAGTAATACGAGGGTCTGAAATATGGCATATTTGGATGCAGGGCGCTTTTCCTCTGCTGACGCTCCAGAGTGATCCTAGACACAGCAGTATGGAACTCTGTGTACGTTCAGATTCAGACCACGTTACGAACTTCTCCTTCCCACACACACCCTACAACACCAAATCAAAATTCTACATCGTACACTTCCTTTTGGTTTTTTAATTGTGTATTTTTTTCCCCCATCCTCGTCAGCGCCTTTTTCTATTTGTTCAGCAAAAAGAAAGTTACAGGAACGAGTTTCCACGTATGAAGCATCGAGGTCATCAAATCGTTCGCTATTCCTTCATGTCCCTCGTTTCGTTTTGAATCTCATAGCTTTTGATTCAAATACTATGGGCAGTATCCATTTTCTATTAAATGGGAAGCAAATAGCATAAAGCCATCCACCAGGAAAAAAAAATAGTGACCCACATCATGAAATCACTTCACGATCTCACAATAAATCATTACAAAAGAAAATCACTCGCAAATTGACGAACTGCTTTTAGGATCCTTTTGACATCATGGGTTTATTATTCCTGTAACATGTAACGAAAAGCGACCAAAGGCGGAATGAAATCTGCAGAAATTTCATTAAATAAAAACTATAATACATGTTTACAGTTTGATGGCCAATCACCAAGAGAAGGGGCTAGAACCTAGCAAAAATATCTCGTTCTCGACATCTTTCACCAATTGACAAACCCGATTGCAAGCCTTTATTGCTGAGGCCTGCACATGCTCATTAATGCTCCAATGGTTAGAGGTCATCAAACAAGTGCGGCACAGTATCCAAAAAAAAAGTGCGGCAAAATTTGATATTTTTAATATCAACAACATTATATAACATGCTATGTTTATCAATCGAATCATTGAAAATGTCTAATCATGTTGATTTGTATACCAAAATTTCAATAACATAAACATAATTAAAGTCTCGATCAGATGGCTTCTCAATCTAGTAATCTTGAAAATGGAAACAAACACAAATTCTTAGATAGAGTAGAAACACAATTGTTAATGTGAAATATTACTTAGTTTGCATGTTGATACTTTTCAATGATAACGGATTTCGAAAAACGAAAGCATAAATTATACCTTGTCTGCAAGGGGATCAAAGGCTGCATAAAGTTCAAAATCCTGTGTCACCCAACAGAGAAGAACTGCAACATGAAAATGAGTCAATAAAATTTTGTAGTTGCTCAATTGAGCATGTAAACATAATGAAACTTTATGATCCCTAGCTACAAGCACTTGTAATGTAATCCTTATCACGGAATTGTTACTAGTTGTAGAACAGAAAAATACAAAATGAGATCAAATTGCCGAGTGTTATACCAGAAAATATACTGTTTATAAGATAACCATCACAACTTAAAATTAAGAACATATGCAACATGAAACATGAATTTGTCTTTTTTTTGTCCTCCCCCTGATGAAAAGATTCCTTTGAGCATGGAAAGAACAGTATTATCGGCTTACAATGACAAGTATAGAAATGATTTATATGCATGCATATAGTAAACTAACAAGTGATAATAATGAACTACAATAAATGTTACCGTAGTTTTCATCTCTTCTAAATTGAGTTTTGTGCGGCCCAACTCCTTTATCATGCATAGATGCAAAAAGTTTCTGGTAAGCTTTATACAGTCTGCAACAATGAAAGCTAGTTATGCTACAAGAAATAAGAAGAAAAAAAATTAAAGACAAAAATGTAACAAAACTACCCAGAACATGCATAGGAGGTGAGCCGAGTCACTAAGTTTATCACCTTTTCTGCTGCCCATGAGTGTTTATTGGAGATGAGAACTCTGAAGATACATATTGATCTAGATATATACTGCGATATATGAAATGCCACAACCCAGCAGGACCACCAACACCAAGATAAGGTTCCTTCAACCTCTCAAGAGACTCTGTTGGAGGCTTGTGCTGGCCTAGATGAGGAGATGATTCAGAACGGTTTAAAGGGTCAACAAGCAGATCCTCAATGTGCATACCGCCATCTATCAAGGACCTCTGAACTTCACTAAGGACATTTGATTTCAAAAGGACCATTTCAATACGAATCCTGTAAATTTGCAAGAAAATTTCTAAGCCATGCAAGTCAATAGCTACATTGAGATCTATATCTTGCCATAGACTAATATGCTATTATCTGCCACTTCTTTCCATTTCGTTTTTCTTGCTTATGGGAAAAACTTGTGTATTTTATAGAAAACAATTAGTATACTTTTGCCAAAGAAAAGTTTCTACTGTGGTTATATATGCAAAGTTACACTGTACACCCTAATTCCAACAATATCAGTGGTCAGATTATTAACCACCATTTCGTTTTTCTTGCTTATGGGAAAAACTTGTGTATTTTATAGAAAAAATTATTATACTTTTGCCAAAGAAAAGTTTCTACTGTGGTTATATATGCAAAGTTCACTGTACACCCTAATTCCAACAATATCAGTGGTCAGATTATTAACCACCATTTACCTACAATCCTTGAGATGATAAAAGGCATCTGAACTAGTGGTTAGCAACATCAAGTACGTGTCAGCCTGCGACAAAAATGCTTCAACTTCGTCAATCAAGTGCTGACCCAAATTTAGAACATACGGTGAAAAAAAAAAAAAGCAAATTGTATATGATACCCAAATCACTCACATCAAAATAATGGATATAGGCATACAAAAATGCAAAAGGATTATATCTTGGCAAGCAAACTGGAGAAAATGATTCTGATGTCCTGCAGAAAGCGCAATAAATATAAGTAAGAAAGTATACAAGCAATAAAAACAATGAAATCTGCATCTTAACAATTAAGTTCGAAAACAATTTGCTAATGCAAAATATATTCCTTCACTTACAAAAATAAACAACTGAAATAACACCAGATGAAGAGCATATTATATCATTGAACCAACTTGAGATGCAGTATGTAAATAGAGACTTGCCAGTTCTACTTGCCTAAAGGATTCTGAGGACATTACAAAGTTGGCAAGTAGCAGCATATCATCTGGATGAAGAGAAGCTTTCTGAGCACCAACAAGACTGACTACCTACATTCAACCTTCCATATGTTATTCTATGTCAGGACTCAGGATATTGTTAAGGTGAGATTAAGCAGAGAGTCAACCTTGTGCCTGCTCATTAGTATTGCAAAGAAAACACCTGAGTCAGCAACATCTTGCAAGATAGCGCAGGCAGCTTGCCTTGTAGCATATGCAAGAGGGAGACAAGTATAGGCATGAAGAAATGTAGCAGGATTCCTGGAATGGACGTGAAAAAACAGTTAAGAGATTCCCATCACAACGTGCATGATTTTTTTACAAGTGGGCAAGCATGAAGTAGAGAAACAAACCAACTGAAAGAATGTATAAGAGAAGAGAAGACAATGTCTGTTCCTCCAAGCAGGGGTGTCATGTCAAACTTTGGATTCTTCTCAAAACATCTGTTCACTGACTTTGTTAATATAACTAGCATCTGCATATCAATCGCAGGGCTGTATCATATAACCATCGG
This sequence comes from Leucaena leucocephala, assembly GCA_037074615.1. Taxonomy (NCBI): domain Eukaryota; kingdom Viridiplantae; phylum Streptophyta; class Magnoliopsida; order Fabales; family Fabaceae; genus Leucaena; species Leucaena leucocephala. Next base: position 1,370,915 of record CM073546.1, on the reverse strand, counting down.
AACGAAACTTGTTCGTCTAAATGAAATGATGCAATTTACTAGTAACTCGGGAAGCAACAGAAGCAGAAGATGGAGGCATAGTCAAGTAAGCATATCAATCCAAAACAATGTTATGATAATAACTCAACTATACCTGATCGTAAATAAGCTCCAATTGCCCTTTTAACGACTCATAAGGTTCTTCTGTGCAGCTGATGCAAACTAAGTAAATTGGTCCTTTCACCAGAAAAACCACCTGTAACAAAATTTCAAAGTAAGATTTCTCATATCAAAGTTAATAAATTGCTTCAAACATTCTTCTGCTACAATAGTGTCAGTTGATACCAGCCATTTACTGTAATATTATATTTAACACTGTCAGTTAAAGAGACATAAAGTGCTCCGAGTATTAACACAGAGTAGCTTGGCACCTCAAGACTTCACCTTCAACCTTAAGGCTTCATATTTCCAAAATACTGAACTAATGAAGGTGAAGATTGAAGAATCAATGGCAATGACAAGGAAGCAACTTCTTGGACTGAAATCTCTAATGAAGCTTGTAAGGCAACAAGTTTTCTAAAGTGTGACGAAGGGAAATTCTAAAAGAAAATGTGCTTATCATATTTCTCAAGTTTTATCCATTTCATATCCTTCCCATATCTGGTCTGATTTAATTTTTTCAAAAAGAAAAAAAAATCTGATACGCCTGCTGAACATACACGTACATATCCAAGGTGTATCAATGTTGGATACATATCCAACACTAGTACTCAGGATGAAAAAACATATCTATGCTTCAGTGCTCAAAGGAAACCATATCTAGAAACCTTCACATTGAAAAACACAATTAAACTTTAAACAAGTTCTCAGACCTGATGCTTTCCAGCCCTCAACAATTTGACCCGGTCACCCCTATAAGCAAAGAAAATGTTGGAGAAAAGACCCTTATAAGTTGAATTCATATAATACGCACACCAAACTTGATTATCAGTTAATGAGAAGCTATTAGGTTAAAATACAACTAGATAGGAGCATATACAAACCCGTCCTCTACAAAAGAAATTATCGCTTGCAAAGTAGCTGAAAATCCTGCAAGCTTGTGTTCATCCCCATATCTGGAACAACACAAAAATATGCGTCACAGGATATAAGAGACAAAAGCACAATGTTTAAGGATCAAACCAAATAGAGAGATGAACAGAAATTGAAGGAAGCCAATGAGAGAAGTCTTCAAACACTACCTCGAGTATATTGGTTTGCCAGAATTACTCAGAATAAAAAAATGCTTCTTCCTTTTCCTCCATGATATGGAAGCATCATCCTGCACTTTATTCAATAGAGAGACGAATGCATAAATTTGAGAAGGGATTAATTTATGTACAAACCTCACTTCAATTAAAAAAGAAGTCCATCTTCTTCATCAAACGAATTTCATAGTGCAATAGGACAAAAAAGGAATCACAAAGATGGATATACGAGTCGAGTCCACCCGATTGTTCTTACCAAGAAAGTGCAGGCAATATCTCCAATAAATTACAAGTTCTCATACCAACGATGAGAAAATAAATCACATATATATTGACGATACATACCTCATCTACATGTCGTTTCGCAGGAAGCCAGGACGTGCGGGAATCAGAGACTTCGTCGACTACAACATCATTCCCCGTCTCCTCAATTTCATCCTGCTCAACACCGTCACCAATTACCGAGCCGCTAGTCGCGCTGCTACTGCCCCTTTCCCCAGCATACCCACTGCTGCTAGGGCTGGACAACCCATCCATCTCGAGCTCCGAAGCGGTCCTCCCCCATACGACATCGCGGTCAGCAGACTCCCTAACCTCACCAATTTCATCGGCAGGAACTGAATTGCGCTGAACTTGTTCCTCCATTACAAATTGAGTGTCCTGATTGACAGAGTCAAGGACGACGCCGTTTGTTTCTTGATGCGCCGATGATTCGCCGTTGGAAACGGACAATGTGACCGAAGCCAATTGTTCCTCTATCGATTGATGCTCGGGGTCGAGGTCATGGTCGGAGGCGGAAGAACCCCTATCGGAGGGCATCTGCAGGAGATTTTTCGTTGCTACAGTCTGAAATCGTAATCAGGTTTTGATTCTCTGATTGATGTGTGATTGCTTTGCGAATTTCAAATCTCGGGCTGCCAGTCGCAGGAGCTGCTTGGCTGGTTCTGAGAGTCTCTGACCAGTAGGTGGATGTGCTCGTTGCAGACAGGATCCGACTTGACCTAGTCTCGCCTTTCCAAGACCCGAATAACCCAACAGACTAACTGACCCGGAAGCTTTTAAGTTTTAAGGATATGGGCTTCAAGGAGCCCGCAATATTTTTTTTTTTACTTTTATAAGAAGGAGCCCACAATATTAAATGGCTTTCTATTAACAAAATATTACCTATAAAAAAAAACAATTAGATAGATTTAATTGACGAATAGATAAAATTTATGATTATTTAAAATATACATGATTCTTAAAAATATTAATTTATTTTAGTTAGATTGTGGATGAATTTAACTTCTTCTAAAACAAAATTTATAAAAAAAAATTAAAACTATTTTAATTTTTTCCTCATATTTAGGGTTTGATGTTTTAAAAATATTTTATTAATTTTAAATTTGAAGCGGGGATTTTTGGTGATTAATTTTTAAAAAAATAAGTACTATTTATATTTTTAACATATAACCTAATTGAAAAATAATTTTAGTCGTAAATACAAAATATATATTTTATATTTATAATATTTTTTTAAATTATTTTTATTAATTTTTTAAATAATAATCAAGTAAGAGATAGAAGGAGAGAGTTAAAAAATATAACTATAATATTTTTTTAAAAAATATAATATATTAATTAAGTATTTTTTTATTTTAATTAAATTAATTAAATATATTATATAATAACGACATGAGGAATTGTAGTGATAATTTCATAAGGTCCATTTAATGGTGAAAAACATTTAGAGTTATTGTGGTTAATCCCCACAAAGTGGAAAAATTGTGGGTGGAAGCATTGAGTGTAACATGATTTGTATTTGAGGGATATATTGCATCTTTCTTCGTATTTCACTGACCCAACTCTTCTTTTGCAGATTTTGTCGTCTAAGGCTTGTTTGCTTGCGTGAAATGACCCGATGCCAATTGACAGAGATCACTCCGCAGAAATTTTAATTAGATGGAAAAAAGAGAAAAGGGATTAGAAGGAAGGGAAGAATCATGTGATGACAAAAGTGTCCTGAGCTTTCAGTCAACTAAAACTTGGTCGCCTATTTTTGGTCGAACATCCCCGGTGGACGTTGTTGCCCGCAACCAATAAAGTTGTCTGTCCTTAAATGTCAACCAGCCATTTTCTCCATTGCATGCCTGCATGCTCCACCAGTTTCCTCTAAAAGGAAAAGTTGCTTTTGCACAAAAATCATGCTACCCATTATCGCGAAAATTTTGATCCGGACAGACCCATAACGTTGAACCAGACATTAGCATTTTGCGATTCACATATTCACAAATTAAATTAAAATCGTACAATTTGAAGCTTTCAAAGGAAAAGCAGAAAACAGAGAATTATTTATGATGGAGTGGATCCCATTAATAACAATAATAGGCTTAGGTCCCAGACCTGAACTCAACCGCTTCAAAGCCCCAACCCCACCAATCATTGAACCACCCAGCCCACACTTTCCAATCCCTTCTCTTGCTCTGATGGCCCCACCACTCTTCTCCTCCTCTTTCCCCATTATAGATTTCGTTTCTTCAATCTAATGGAATCCCATAACTGGCTCCTCCCTCACAAATTCGGGTTTGTAATTTGGGTCCAAATCGGCAAATCATACCCAGGAAAATCTTCACTATTTCTCCACTTTGAATCCCAGTACAAACTCAGATTTCTAATCAATCAATACAAATCTTGGAAATTAAAACCTCTCTTTCTCATCGGGAATACACTAATACTCGCAAAAAAACAAAATATCGGGAGGGGGGGGGGAATTTAATCTGGACTTTGTCCTTACACGAAGAACTAGTCCTCGAAGCCGGTTTTGGCCCAAATCGCATTTCGGACCCTGCTGAGATCTCGTCCCTTCAGAGTCCTCCCCACCCCTTCGTGAACGGAGAATGAGGCCATCCTCGTCCTCGCCAGAAACTCGTGCGGAGGCACCCGCCCGCCGCCTCCGTCACATTCGTCGTCACTCTCGTCATCGTCGTCGTCGTCGATGCGGTCTCTCCTCCGATTCTCCCTATACTCGTCTCCGAGGATCTTTGACCAGTCCGGAATGTTGACCGGAAGCGACGCCGGAGTCCCGGGGACACAGCCTCCGGGATCCGATAGCTTGGACGAAGACGATTTCCTGCCCATGCGGGAGGGGTGAATGGGCTTGCGGAATTCCGGCGAGTTGTAAATGTCAGACTCGTCGAATTCAAAGATGGAATCGGAAGCCATGGGTGGGGAATCTCTGTCTCTGTCTCCGGGGAGGAAGCGGTAGCTTGGTCTGGCGAAGTAGCCCTTACTGGTCGCCATTTCCAATCAGAGTTACAGATTTGATTATGGTACAGTTAGTTGCACCGCTCCTTCCTTCCGTCCTTCTCCCCCGTGTTCTTTTATGGCGTGATCGTTAATGGGTTTCGAGTTTGTTTTGCATCTTCAGCTCCGTTACTCCATTATGCTTTTTATAAAGGAAGAGTGGCCTTTTAAAAAAAAAAATAAAAAAAGAAAGAAAAGGTTGGGTGGCATTGTGGATAAGGCTCCATCTATTTCATTCTCCGCACCTTCATCGCTTGAGAAATTACCACTAAACCCAAATAAATGATTTAAAAACCCCAGGTATTCTTAAATCTTAATTTTGCTCTATAGAGTAATATTTTAAATCCCACTTAATTCTTTCAATTTAACAGCATTCTTCCTTTTGCCTAACGTAAGGCGGCGAATGAACATAGCCACTTCAGTTTCCGTTACTTTATGAAACAAAGAGTTCAGAATTCAGATGTTAAGTTCGAAAGTAAAAGGTTCTTTCTTTTTTAATTTTTTTCCTCCTAAACACAACTAAATAATATATATAACTAAAATAAAATCCACTTTTTCCCGTTTCAATAGGGGAAGAAAGTCTTGAAATTCCGTACTTTATTATCAACGGCAAGTATATGCGACACGTGGAGAGATTTGTAATGAACAGGGGGGGATGAATGACAAGTGGGATGGGCAGTGCAGGTAAAGCGAATTCGTCTCTTACGAGGAAGGATTGAGGGCAGTGTACAATCAGTCTACAAATTTGTCGCGACTCGAGGGGGTTGTTCCGTTCACCTGACCTGGTTCCAGGAAAGAGGTCAAAAACGTTCCTGTTTAGACGATCGATGCGGTGACACGTATCAAGATGGTATGTGAGGGACACGTGGAAGCCAGCAAGGACGATGGCACGTGAAATAGGGCCCCCCTTCCTCCCACTCTGATGTAGCACATAATGGCCATTCCTGCAGCTGGTCCTGACCTGATGATATATCTGTCCTCCCAAAAGCGACACACAGAGGAAACCCATGTTGTTCTCTTTATTCTTATTTGTAAAGGTAAATTCTTATTTATTGTAGATATACGTTATTAGCCATCTAAAACTGAATCCCAAACATGTAAAACTTAAATTGGACCAAAAAAATTATGTTTACCACGATTTTGGAGATAATTAATTTTTTATCCAAAAGCTTAGCAACTTTTTCTTACCTTCTAACTTCTGATTTTTTATTTTTTTTTTATATTTAAACATTTTTAAAATAAGTTTTTAAAATAGTATCCAAATAATGTAGATCCAACAGATTTCTTTTTGTAAAAACTATAATTTACTTCTTCCTAAACTTCACTTAAGTTAAGTAAAATGAAAAATAACTTTTGTCAACACTGATTTAAATAAGTTATATTATTTTGCAAGTTCATTCATACTTTAAAAAAATTTAATTATTTAATTTTTATAATTTAAACAAGTTTATAATTCAGTCTTTATAAATTCACTCATTATAACTCAGTGCAATAGTGTCATGATTTTTATAAAAAAAACCTGAGTCTCTCCTAACTCGTTACATGTTACAGTGAGAATGATAAAATTTGTTTATTTGGCATACATCAGCGAAAATGTGGCTTCTCACCCCTTCCTCCTCTTCCGGCTGTTTTCTCGCATTCCAGACACAACCAAAAAAGCAGAAAACTTTGTTTCCATCTGCTTGTTCTTCTTGTTCTTCTTGTTTCCACCGGCTGTTTCACCCCTTCTGCTTGTTCTTCTTTTTCGCCTTGCAATTCTTTCTCTTTCTGACCCAAGAGGTACAGACGCAGTTCCGACGTGTGCAAACAGAAAAACACCATTTTCCGAACGCAATATCTTCACGGACAATTTCGTAGCTACGTTGGACGTGCATGGCAAAGATACGCCTCTGATATTAATGGGACTGGAAATTCCTCTGTTTATGCTTTGAAAACATGGATTTGGATCAAAATATAATGCGACTTCTAGTTAAAGAATTGAAAACAAAACCATGGAGAGGAACGGATACATACATACATATATATACATATATATATATATATATATAATGCTGTAAATATACTTCAGAAAGTAGGGTTAATTAAAACAGGGGAAGTGGTGGTCAAATGAAAGAGATAAAGAGTTGGGGAAGTGATGGAAGGGAACAAGATTAACACTCTAGCACAAGCTCATTATCTTCAGACTGGCTTGAGGATTCCTTCCCGAAGAATTTGGTTGCGGGGAGGAAAAAACGAGGTAAATGAAGAAGTGTACGGTAAGGATGCCAAATGGAGAGAAACCACATGTTTGCTGATGTGGACTTGACAAGGATGCCAAATAAGCAAATTTTATCAACCGCTAAATAGAGTTGGGAGGGAGAGATTCATTTTTTCATACAAATTATGAAACTATAAGCACTGAGCGACGTGACGGGTTAAATTGGGATGAATAAATTGCAAACTCATTCAAGTGTTTATATAAGTAATAACATCTTCAATAAAATTTTGAGAGAAAATAATTTTAAATAAATAAATATTTAAATTATTATTAAACATATTTTTATTATTATTAAATTATTAGAAATAGTATAAGATAAAAAAATAAATTAATAAATTTTACTATTTATAACATTTCACACACTGCACCTCTATAAGAAGATATAGAGGAGAGATGCGATGGCGATAGTGATTGGCGAGGAAGAAGTACATAGAGATATGGCAGACATCGAAAGAAGAGGAAGAAAAAAACAGATGAAAGAATACAATAGAGAGAGGAGACTATTTCTGACAACCTACTATCGACAAATATATGAGCCTCCACAAGCAATAGTAAACCATAAACAAATAGGTAAAAGTAGAAAGATAAAAGAGGAAATATATGAAAATGTATTAAATAAAATAAGAGTAAAATAATAATTTAATAATTTATATATTTTTTTAATATTATAAAAATTATTTTAAATAATTTATTTAAAATTATAATTTAGTCTATAAATTATTTTAGATAAATAAAATTATTATTTTTTTAAAAAAATTACAAATTAAAATTTAGCCCTTAGTACAAGGTTAACCAAACAGCCACTATTTATTTCTTGGTACGAATTGTATGATTATTATTCTGAATATGAAATGTTGAATATTTTAAAAAGGTGAGAGGGGAAAATGAAGAAAGTAATGGTTGCGAAGAGTTCAGGATCCCAGAGAATAAAGTAATTATAGAGAATATGGTGGACTCCACAACGAATATAAAATTGATGGTTATTCTGGTTTTAAATGTCAATTTTTCTTTTAAAATAATATTTATTATGTTTAAAATGTAATTTTCGTTCATATGTTGAAAATAATATTTCTCTTTTTCAACTATGACGCCCCTATATCCTCTATTTTATTATGTTGTATCTTTTCATTCTAATTCATGAATTGCTTTTTACTCAATAAAATAAATAAAAAAACTTCCATCAAGAGAAAAAAGAAGAAGAAAGAGACCCTCCGTCAAGGAATTATTGATTCTAAACAAAATAGGGGCATCAATGAGGTTACAAGTACAGTGTACAACATTTGACAATAAGAGAGCAAAATAGAATAGAAGCGTATGAAATGGATTATTCCGGCTATCTAATAAAATATTGCTTCCGTGAACACCAGACACGTTGCACGTGATTCTTCTACCTTTGTGTGTGTATGTGGTTTTATGTTGGTGTGCCTCTTTTAGGTCTCTAAAATGGAAACTGGCGACGCAGATACATGAAACACATGTTTTTTTTTTTTTTTTTATATTTAACATTTTTTAATATAATTTTTTTTAAAAAAATTATATTTACTTATAATTTAAAAATAAAATTAAATCTTTTTTTTAAAAAGAATATTAATATTATATAAAATGAGCTATCTATTATACTTGTTGTATGTTTGACACTTGATACTTTCCTAAAGGGTTCCATGCGATTCTTTTACACCCATTGCCACGGCCCCAACAAAGATTCGTCCCGATTCTATGAAATTTGCAATTTTTCTTGATTTTGCTGTAATACTTTTTTAACCACATAATTAAGGCTAACGTTAATCTATGCTATCTTTTATACATGTACTGCATCCAGTCTTAACTAAACACATGAACTATTATAAAATTTGTCAGTTAATCCTCTGAATTTATCATTTTTATATTCACAATTCATATAATCATGACAATTTATTATTAAACTTGTACTACTAATATATTTAGTAAAACTTATGAGTTTACTCATCAAATTTAATTATTATTTTTATACTTTTAACTTATAAAATTATATTAACTGGTTCTTAAATTAATGTTAATATTTATTTAAAAAATTTAATTATATTTAATGACTACATCTATATAAGGTTTATATAATTTTTTTTATTGAATATAATAAACTATAAATATTAATGAATTCAATTATTCAGATTAGAAAGAAGTTAAAAGAGACTCAACGTAGATACGAGCTTCATAATAGTTATTTGAACCTCTGGCTTTTATTTTGATTAGAGTCAAAATCTAAAACTCTATTTTTTATATACAAAAGGAATCCACGATTACGTAATTTTCTCCCGATACAAGTTCACGGTTACATATTTACATTCAATCATCATGGTTGTTATTTCGACAACGACTGAGTTGGGAATTTAAATGACAGTTAGGTACTAATAAACATATATATATTGATAAGCAGTCTTAGATAAAATAATTAAATGTTGAAAATACCTATTTTAATTTAACAGCTTGGAAATGCATGATCAATATTAACGAGAACAACCGGATGAAAAGGGCGTACGACTCTCTGTTCTCTCTCGTATTGGCGACAAGAATCGATACTTAGAGATGATCTTCTAAATTAGGTAATGGTATCAGCGTTATCTTGAAAAAAAAATATTCTTCGACATTCCATCAAGAATATAAATAAAAATTATTATCGCCTTAATTTCTTCTCATTGAACTTATACAGGGCTAAATAAAATCAAACTCTAACCACCTTATCATTTTTTAAAAATAAATAAATATTTTCTCAACCTTCGTCCATATTTTACTTTATCTTTACTACCAGATTTTTCATATTGCCATTCACATTACATATACATGTTCACGTGTAGATATGTGATTTTATAATAACAGTAAAATTATTATCGTGTGTGACTATAGAGCATGTGTTTAAATTATAAAAATATTTTTTTTATTTATAAGAGTAAGGTTATATATATATATATATTTATTTTTTATATTCTAAATAAGAGTATTCTACATTGAACCGATATTTTTGTATACGGGGAATACCCAATACGTGTGAGAGGGGAATGTAAGTAGGAGTTGCGTTCTGGGAGGATTTGGCGTGCCACTGATGAAATCAGCATCTAAAAGAAAGGGCCCAGAATACTTGTACGTTGCTTCCAGCTTTTGATGAGTGGGCTTTGGTTTCAACCATTAAATAGTAAAAAGCCATCAAAACTAGGATCCACATTGTACAAGTCAAACTTCATACGACTTTAATTTAATATATATGGGTCAGATATTGATATAACTAAGATAAAATTATAGTGAACTAAATGAATAATAAAAAATGCCATTACCAACAAAGTTGATTCGAATAATAAATAACTCGGTATCGCTTAAGTGAAATCTTAAATTCGAGCCTTAGCGTATACAAAAAAATTTCGTCGAGAGATTCACATACTATAGCCAGGTATACGATGTGAGTCAGATCCAGATGTAGTCGGTGCAAATCTCCAGTGAATTGGGTGAGCAACAAAAAAAAACTTAATGCCATTCTACCAATAAAAAATAGAGCACGCTCAATATATAAAGAATATAATTTTGTTATGGTTATACTTGTAACATTTAGAGAGATATCCTAATTATTATATGCTTAAATTTATGTCTGATGTTAATAAATAGTTCACCCTATCTGATATTAATATTGCTTAGAAGAAAAAGAAATTTCGTCCTACTATTAGATCGTGGGTGAGTCTAACTTTTTTCTAAAAGTTTTAATATAATAAAAAAGTTAATACAATTGATAAAAAAATATATGTCTGACATAAAACGTAAGTTTAATTATCTCTGATATTATAATAATTTTTAGTAGATAATTTTATAAGTGCCATCGGAGTCTTTAAGATCATATTTCAATGTTATAAAATTATTAATTAAAGAAGTTCTCATAATAATAATGAGAATTAAATATTTATCTTTATGAGATAAAAATTAATTTTGTACCATAAGCGGAAACTATTATTGGCACCAAAAGGCTATGCTGTGATCTTTGTTCAGAATCATGATTTTCTCGGGCCGCCATGCATTTCTTTTATATAAAAAATATTTAAAAATAAGTTAGACTCAACTATAAGTTAAAAGTAAACGAAGTCTTCCTCTCTAGGCACTTCGCCATTCATTTTGAAACCTGAAAACTCTAAGGCCCAAGGACATTTTACTGCTCATCATTACGTCCAGAAAGAACGGTTTTCTAAACTCTGAATTGGGCTTCAGCCCATGTTCTTAATTACCCAGGCTCTTAAAAGACATATGTACCCTAGCATCTTTTTACAGTAAAATGGCTTCCGCAGCTAGCTTAGGGTGTGTTTGGATTAGCTTTTGGAGAATAGATTCTGGGGAGAATAGATTCTGAGAAATAGATTCTGGGAGAATAGATTATGAAAAGAATAGATTTTAGGAAGAATAGATTATGGAGAATAGATTTTGGAAAGAATAGATTATGAGAAGAATAGATTTTGCAAATAGAGATGTTTGGATGATTAATAGTAGAATCGCTTTTTATATTAATAAATTACTAAAAAGGGTATGATTTGATTAAAGTATGAGAGAGGAGAGAGAGAGGAGAGAGGAGAGGAGAGAGAGAGGAGAGAGAGATAGGAGAGAGAGGAGAGAGAGGAGAGAGGAGAGAGTATAAGAAAAAAATAGGGGTAAAATAGTAATTAGATAATCTATAAGCTCTTTTACAGTTCCAAAATCTATTGAAAAATAGCTTCTTCAAAACCATGGTTTCAAACCGAGGTTTTGCCCAAAATCAATTTTAGATGAAAATGGCTGTTTGGCAAAAAATTTTGTAAACCAAGGTTTTGTTCCAAAATCAATTCTGGACAAAAATTGATGTTTGTGTGAAATTTTTTCAAATCGAGGTTTTGCTCCAAAATTGATTCCGAAATGCTATGCCAAATAGGCCCTTAGTGTTTAAACAGACATTTCGGATTGTTTAATTCAGTTGGAGATAGTAAATTATGTTAATTTAAAAAAAAAATAAAAAAATAGAAAAAATTAATTAATAATATTTTTTCAATTTAAAAGGGGAGGGGAAGGATTAGAATTAATTAGAAGATGATAAATATTTATATTAAAATTATTATTTTTTTTAATTTATAAATCTTAAATTTTTTTATCTCATTTATATAAATAATAAAATTAAAAAAAATTAAAAAATATAATAAAATTTTAATATTATTTTTTATTAATTTTATAATTATTATATATTTTAATATAATATATAAATAATTTATTATATTTATTAAATTTTAATAATTAAAAAATAAATAATATGAAAAAAATAAAAAAAAATTTAAGGATATAATTAAAATATTAAAAATTAATAAAATTTAATTTAGTTATAATAGAGTCAAAAAAATTTTTCCAAAAAAAAAATTAAATAATAAAAAATCTCTCCTCCTCTTTTCTCTATTTTTTTTAACTAAATATATTTTTTTTTTTCCTCCTCTTTATCTTTAAAACCTCTAACCAAATAAATCCTTGAGGTTCAGTCTCAGAAAAAACCCAACCCCAAGCAATATATATAATTATATATATCAACCTTGGACATTCTACTCACTCTCTCTGAAACCCTAGCCCTTCCAGTCTGCAACCATGCCGCCCAAGTTCGATCCTTCACAGGTCGTCGATGTGTTTGTCCGCGTCACCGGAGGTGAGGTAGGTGCGGCCAGTTCCCTCGCGCCTAAGATCGGTCCTCTCGGTCTTTCTCCTAAGAAGATTGGTGAAGACATAGCGAAGGAGACTGCCAAGGACTGGAAGGGATTGAGAGTTACTGTTAAGCTCACCGTCCAGAACCGTCAGGCCAAGGTTTCCGTGGTGCCATCTGCTGCGGCGCTGGTTATCAAGGCGTTGAAAGAGCCCGAGCGAGACCGCAAGAAGACTAAGAATATTAAGCACAATGGCAACATATCACTCGATGATGTGATTGAGATTGCAAGAACCATGAGGCCGAGGTCGATGGCTAAGGACCTTTCTGGTACGATAAAGGAGATCCTTGGTACCTGCGTCTCTGTTGGTTGCACTGTGGACGTGAAGGACCCCAAGGAATTGCAGCAGGAAATCACTGACGGAGATGTTGAAGTCCCTCTGGAATGAGGTCCATTTTTTCTTCATTCTGTTAGGTCAGTTATTGTTTTATATTAAAAAATTGGGGGAAAGTTGGAGACCGTTTACTTGTGCTTACAATTTGAGTAATCTAGATGATTTGGAGATATTGTATTCGCTATTTAAAATTGCTTACGGGGACAATAATTTATTGGATATAGTTTTTATTTCATTTTCGTTTTCAGCATGTCTTCCCTTTAATCAATGGGTTACTTAGTCACTGTCTGTTTTAATTTTTTTCGTAGTAATGCTCGTTGTTTTGACATTTATGGATGGCTTTTGAATACGTGTCGTCTTTGTGTTTATTTCCCATGGTTTGCTTGATGCTTATTTCTGCTTCTTAGCAGATTAATTCTGTTTAGTTTTGTTTCAAAGGAGTTTATGTTTCTGCGCTCCTAGTTTTGTGTCTGTTATTTCATAATTCATCCCTGCCAGTCTTTAGCGGGAACTCCATTTTCCACATCATTTTTGCTGCTTTAGGATGTGCCATTTGGGCTGAAGGATTCTGGATGCATTGCCAATGACCTTGAGGGATAATGACTTTGTTGCATTGCACTTGTTTAGGCGTCTACCACTTTGAGCTGTCTTCAATTCATATGTCTGAGATTAAATGCCATCGTTTTTTGTCAGGCAACGAGTTTCAGTCATGTTAACTGATTTTGTGCTTGGAAAATTCATGTTGAAGGATCGTGTAGACCTGGACAATCTACTTACTATTATGTGCTGTTAACGGGGAACCTTTGACATGTAATTCCTTCTATGAAAATTTAATATTAATTTTTTGTAAACTGTGTTGGAGTAGCGTCACGTCCCCCCCCCCCCCATGGAGATTCCTCTTACTGCATTATGCCCCCATTATTTTTATTTTCTCCCTACTTAAATCCAGCATTTCATTATTCTCATTCTCCTTTCCTTTTTTTCTGTCGTCTTGTTAGTTTTATTAAAATATTAACCCAAGTTGCCTAGCTGTGTCTTGTTGATTATCCAGCAAGTTGGTGTGTTTTCTTAAGGAAACAAGCGACGCATGTTTTTCATAGCTCCATGTGATTTGTACTCTTAGAGAGAGAAAATAAAGTTGGGAGATTATTATTAATCTGGAGATTTTGCATCTGGTAATTTAAAATTGTGGGGGTGGGGGGGGGTAACATGGATGTACCCGATTATTCTATTGAGATGAGGGACACTTGGATCTACCTTTATGATTGATAATATTTTCCTGATTTGTCGAAGATTGACGTGTCTGAAATATCTAACATCAAATAATTATTTACATCTCCAATTTTTTTCATGCTCTTCACAAAAATGAGAAAGCAAAACAGGCTGATGTATAGATGATATGAAATAATAAACGATGTGAGCTAGATAACAAGATTTCAACTTTTACCCATTTTCCCTTCTCTGTATTTGTGCCCATTGCCATTACTAGGCCTGCCATTCTGTATCATCCACAGCCTTGCCCCAATTCCCACAAAAAGCTCTGTTGTTGGTTACTTTCACTTTTTGTTCGTCATCATTAATTTATTTCAAAAGTAATATATTATTTCTATATAGACATTATTAAATGATGCTACATTGCAATATATTAAATATGCATCCTTTTGTCCTAAAATTATAGCTGTTGTTTGTTGACCTGGTTGATATGTAATGAGCATGAGTCCTCGAGACAACTGCATCGTTAGAGTTTGAGAGTTCAAGATATTCAAAGACTTTTTTTAATGTCACATTTCAACGACTAACTTTTAACGTATAATTTTGTTAGAAACTTGTTATAATTATGTATTCATTGAGAATCAGCTAGTTGGAGAGGACTGCCTATAAAGAGTTCTTATTGGCGGGGCTGATCGGGGGATTCTTATTAGTAGAGTGTCGAGTGAAGTGCCCGATGGAGCGCTGAATAAAATACTGTAGTGTGAAGCTATCGGAAGGTCGCCTCTCTCGAATTGACTGCAAGCAAGTCCAGCTGGTTGCCCCCCTAGTCTTCTATTTATCATCTATCATCCCACTCCACGAATAAAAAGCCTTCCAATAGGTAACTTGCTTCACATCACATAATATCTATATGTATATATATATTTGGTAAAAGTATAATATATTATTTAGTATTGATACAATTGCATTATTAACGTGACTCGTTATAGACTTTACATTTCATATTATTTATCTTAAATTTTTTGTGATAAGTCATATGGTCCCAAAAAAATAAAAAAGACTGTCTACATTTTTAAATGCTAAAAAGAGTATATGCATATATAAACTCAATTTGTTTTTTCAAAATTTATGAGAAAAATATAAAATTATTTTCTTCCTTTTTTCATTCTCTCTTCTCTTTTCATTTTCTCTATCTACTGTAGACATTCTCTCTTACTTTTCTTCATTCGCTATTGACATGCATGTTGGAATTTTTGTTGTTGTTGCTGTAAATCCGTCTTCTTCGTACTCAAAATAGATAGATAGAGATAGAGTGACTGTGCAAAAAGAGAGAAAAAGGGAAGCATACCACTGAGGTGGCTGGAGAAGATGATCAGAAAAGGGCAAGGGTGAGCAAGATGGTGGCGAGAGGAGGGAGAGTGGTGAGGGGTTGGTATCCGTGAGTGTATGGGTGAAGTCACATGATGAAGATGATGACAATGAAGATAAACAGCGAGGAAGAGGGTCTGATGATTGCTATAGTTTTGTGGTAAAAATTATTTAAAAAGTTGTCAATCCCATTGTAAAGTTAATAAATGGTTCAAATAAATTACTTGCAAGTAAGTTATTAAAGAGAATAATAAATGTCTTAACAAATGTGGTAAAAATTATAATAAAAATTATAAATCTTATTACATGAATAATAATTGATTCAAATAATTACTTGTAAATTGCAATTGAGTGCTTACATAAGGTAGTAAATATCTTAATAAAATTGGTCAAAATCATTGCTCAAGTCATAAATCATATTGTAGTAGTAAATGATAAAAATAATTACTTACAACTAATTTTTTATATAGAGTAATAAATATTTTAGTGAAAGTAGTCAAGATTATTATTCAAATTCCATTATAATTAAAGTAATTATTTATACTTTCAGGGCTAATTTCATAGTTTCCTCCTAAATTTTAAAATGATATATTGAGACATGTAATATGTCATTTTATCTGTTCAGATATTCGTTTTAGTATTTTAAAATACTAATAGACTTTCCTGGTATTTTTTCCTAATTTATTTCATGTAGTATATAAGATCTGACAGATAAATTGATTATCTACAAGATAAATTAAATATTAATAAATTTTTTCACCACTAATAATATATAACTTACCATATAGATGAAGTTTTTATAAAGTTAAATTTCTCAAGAGTTTGCCACCACTCTTTAATAACATATAACTATTTTTTTTCATATGTTTAAAATAACAATTAATAAGAAAAGGCTATATCTTTTTTTATTATAAGAAATTTATGTGAATTCAGTACCGATTTCCTGTTAAAGTTAAGTCATATGTTAAAGATTTAAAAAATATTTATAAAAAATTTATAAGATCAGTTACCAAATAAATTCTCATGGTAGTAGTAGGAATTAAATTTCCATCTTATAAGGATAGGAACTCGTTTCTTACTATGTGTGCGAAGTATCATTGGCGCAAAAAAACTATGTTGTGAGCTTTGTCCACCATAATCATGATTTTCTTGGGCTGCTATGTATATTTTTTGGTATATAAATTTTTTAAAAGGGATTAGCTCACCTATAATTTAAGAATAAGATAAAATATTTCTTCCTCTGCTCTACGTTTTGAAACTTAGAAAACTCCCACGTCCAAATGAACTGTAACCAAAAGGCCCAAGGTGCTTTTACTGCCCATCATTTGGTCCTGAAAGAACACTGTTTTAAACCCTGAATTGGGCTTCAGCCCATGTTCTAAATTACCCGGGCTCTTGAAAGACATATGTAACCTTGTATCTTTTTAACAGTAAAATGGCTCCCGCAGCTAGCTTAGTGTTAAGATAGACATTGCAGGTTCAGCCTGAGAAAAAACCCTACCCCCAATATATATCAACCCTTGTCCATTCCACTCACTTTCTCTGAAACCCTAGCTCTTCCAGTCTGCAACTATGCCGCCCAAGTTCGATCCCTCACAGGTCGTCGATGTGTTTGTCCGCGTCACCGGAGGTGAGGTAGGTGCGGCCAGTTCCCTCGCGCCTAAGATCGGTCCTCTCGGTCTTTCTCCTAAGAAGATTGGTGAAGACATAGCGAAGGAGACTGCCAAGGACTGGAAGGGATTGAGAGTTACTGTTAAGCTCACCGTCCAGAACCGTCAGGCCAAGGTTTCCGTGGTGCCATCTGCTGCGGCGCTAGTTATCAAGGCGTTGAAAGAGCCCGAGCGAGACCGCAAGAAGACTAAGAATATAAAGCACAATGGCAACATATCCCTCGATGATGTGATTGAGATTGCAAGAACTATGAGGCCGAGGTCGATGGCTAAGGACCTTTCTGGTACGATAAAGGAGATCCTTGGTACCTGCGTCTCTGTTGGTTGCACTGTGGACGGGAAGGACCCCAAGGACTTGCAGCAGGAAATCACTGACGGAGATGTTGAAGTCCCTCTGGAATGAGGTCCATTTTTTCTTCATTCTGTTAGGTCAGTGATTGTTTTATATTAAAAAATTGGGGGAAAGTTGGAGACCGTTTACTTGTGCTTACAATTTGAGTAATCTAGATGATTTGGAGATATTGTATTCGCTTGTTAAAATTGCTGACGCGGACAATAATTTATTGGTTATAGTTTTTATTTCATTTTCGTTTTCAGCATGTCTTCCCTTTAATCAATGGGTTATTTAGTCACTGTCTGTTTTAATTTTTTTCGTAGTAATGCTCGTTGTTTTGACATTTATGGATGGCTTTTGAATACGTGTCGTCTTTGTGTTTATTTCCCATGGTTTGCTTGATGCTTATTTCTGCTTCTTAGCAGATTAATTCTGTTTAGTTTTGTTTCAAAGGATTTTATGCCTTCTGCGCTCCTAGTTTTGTGTCTGTTATTTCATAATTCATCCCTGCCAGTCTTTAGCGGGAACTCCATTTTCCACATCATTTTTGCTGCTTTAGGATGTGCCATTTGGGCTGAAGGATTCTGGATGCATTGCCAATGACCTTGAGGGATAATGACTTTGTTGCATTGCACTTGTTTAGGCGTCTACCACTTTGAGCTGTCTTCAATTCATATGTCTGAGATTAAATGCCATCGTTTTTTGTCAGGCAACGAGTTTCAGTCATGTTAACTGAATTTGTGCTTGGAAAATTCATGTTGAAGGATCGTGTAGACCTGGACAATCTACTTACTATTATGTGTTGTTAAAGGGGAACCTTTGACATGTAATTCCTTCTATGAAAATTTAATATTAATTTTTTGTAAACGGTGTTGGAGTAGCGTCACGTCCATTAGTTAGTTTTACCACAACTAGGACCTATCATCGTTGTTACCCGATACCTTCACATCTTCAAACCTCCTCCCACCTGAAATCTACTTGTACCATCCCTCCCTTTGCTCCTTCCGTTAACCATTCGGTTGTTTGTGTTGAAGGCATTTGATGGCTTCCTCCTCCTCAAAACCTTTGCTGAGGTGTTCTGAAATCATATTTCCGCTGCTTGTTGCATGAGTCCTCGTCACATTGACCATTTATCGCATAAAATATGCTGGCATGTGTTTCTGTTCGAAGCTACACTAGTTAGAACCCGTCCTGTATGCCCATCTACATGGAAGGCCTCAAGTAATGGGAAATGGGCAAGCGTTGGCCACTCTCCGATGAGCATAGATCAGGGCTAAACGTTCAACTCAACGGCAAATAAACCACCTTCATTCTTGATGGCGGAATCGTTGAACAAAATAACTCTTATGAAACACTATTGGTTAAGAAATGATTGGGCATTGTGAATTTAAAGTTTTGGTGGTAAATATCTCATATTATCATATTTTTTAAACTATCAACAAAGATAATAATGAAATTCAAATAGTTATAAGAGATTTTGATATATAGAGATATTTTAAATGGATTATATTATTTAAAAAAAGATTAAGTCATATTTATTAAAGTTAAATAATTTATTTATTTTTTAATTTAACAAATTAGTTAAATGACTCAGTAAGGTAAAGATAAGAGGAGCATTAATTTATAATTTTTTTTTATATAAGAGAGAAATTATAATTTTGAATGAGGTAGGATAAAAGCTAGGAGGATTCGATCAAATTTGGCCCGTTATTTTAGCTGCCTCTGGATGAAGTCGGATGCCGCCTTTTGTTTTATGTTGGTTTTAGTTGAAGCAGGAAGTTGATACAACCAGTAAAGTCGCACGATCATTTCAGTACGAAACAGTGTTTCTACAATCTGATAAGATGGTCCGACTGTTTTACCTCTGACCAACATTCCAAATGTTAAGATGGAATGTTTGTTTTGGGTATCTACTAATCAATAATCTAGAGATTAATTTTTCTAATATATTAGATAGGGGCATAACAGAAAGTATTGTAATTTTACAAGATGAAGGTTAAAACTTAAGTACAAATCATGGCATTCAACCTCTGTACAACGTTACATTGTTGCGAAACCAATCTTTACGGAAAAACTGAATTAGAACTCTTATCTTATGATAGAACATATTCAAACTCAAGACTAGCATAAGTAATAATTCCCACAAGTTTGAAGTTGGATGGAATTGATAGCGAAGGAATCTGGAAGATTCCGAGGCAAGGTGGTAGTAGGAAATGAAGAGGGTAATTGCGATGCATTATTGATGATTGATCCATTCATTCATGGCCAAGAAAGCAGCGAGAAAATGATTGGCCATTAAATGGAGGAAGCGTAAACGAGGATTGTCCGTTGCCTAAGCGAAAGGCATCACTCGTCGTCCACCAACTTGTGTTGAGTGGGCAAGTCGGTGAGCTCTACAGTTTCGGATTCATTAATGATTATGGCACACGTGGTACCTTCGCCACCGTCCTTGCCCATCTCATTTATCACGCGCTTCCTTCATTTCCGTCCAAGCTTCCCTATATATAGACACCAACGTCGCCTTCCCATTTCCGTGGACCGCCATTGATTCCGAGCATCCAACTGTGCGGTATCTCATCTCTCAGTCTCTCGATCCCGTTGGGCTCACGGAGAAGGAGAGACAAGTCGGATCAATCGCGGATTAAGAAATAAGGAGTAGCAATGGCGAAGGGCACGAATGTTTGGATGGAGGTGGTTCCTTCGCTTCTGGAATTCCCATGGAGGCCTTCCGGCACTCCCAAGCTCGACCCCATCCCCGAAGAAGATCTCGAATCTGAAGAAGAGTCTTTGGATTTGTGATCTCTCTTATTTCATTTCATTCCTTCCTTCATTTTCATTTCTTGGTAGGCTGTAATTTTGCGTCCACATTCTGAGATCATGAATTGCGAGACGTACGCTTAGTCGTCAAGTTTATTACATATTATACGTAATATTACCATGTATGTGACCACAGGCAGCTGTCACTTATTAAAAGTGAGCAGCCCTTAGAATGATATTTGTGACAATTACGCTCTCTCTGTTGTTACGATTTAGTTCGTTACTTTTGTGACCGATCCATTTCGTAAACTTAATGTGAGGTAAGCCCCAGGGTAAGCAGTTCCCATGACAAACTAAATGGTAAGAGAAATCAATTACATACACGCTAAGCTACAAGGATTGATTAAATACGGAAGACTGAAAGGGCTATATACTCCAAACAGAGGTGACCCTGTTTTTGACGTTTGGAAGAGTTCGAGGAAACACGCTTCCGAGACAAAACTCTCATAAATTTATTTCGTAGTTAAACCAAACGCCAATTTGAGGTGTTTTGAACCGACTGAGGTTTGACTGGATCAAACACACATTAATGTTACACCCTTAATTTCATCAACATATCTATACAAAAAACTATAGTGTTCATATGACTCGCTATAGATTTAAATAATAGATTATGGGGGTAAATCAGTCAAAAGGAAAAAAAAAATGAAATCAGTGAATAATGGTGAAGACGAGTTAATCACGATTATAATATCAACAAGGGCAATTCCAGGTGGACTTCAATTATAATTCATACCCAATTATACCCTCATATTTCACGTGGACGGCAATTCCAGGTCCTTCCCTATCGTCATCACCAGAAACCCAGCGCTCTGCATTAATTCCATCTTTAACTTGTTACTCTGCTTTTCTTTGGTCTCACACCATCATTTCCTCAACATGGGGTGCTGGAAATTGAAAGACAAAAGATTAGTAGTTAAATAAAGAGAAGTCACCAAGTTTCTTCCTTATGCTGCTTCCTCATATTAGCTCGTCTACAACATTCCGTATTTTTTTTTTTAAACTTAAATATATACAAAAGCATGATAGACTGGCGATTTTATTAATTGATAATTAAGGTTAATATGTCCCAAATAGTGGACTTAATCATAATAGTGCTGGGGATTATCTGAAAACCTACGTTATTAGATGCATCCAGATAAGTTCGTCTGGCGTGTGCCTTCGTCATCCGCCAATGATGACAACGGCCTTTCCTCTTATTCTAATCACTTCCCTTTTATAATCCCCAAAATTCCATCATCACTATCCCCCATTTCTTTAACATTATTTCATGATAACATTTCTCAATCCCCTTCCATTACTTTACCCCAATATATTCCTTAGCCACTAATTAAATAATTAACTCCTCCCCTACCCCCTTCAATAAGTCAATATTTTCACAAATAACAAACTCAATTGATTAATTCCTCTATTTTTTTAATAACATAAATGGCTTGGCCAACTCAAATTAAGCAAGAGGATGAGATATATAGGACAAGACCATATATGTATAAAACGTTGCGTTGCGTTACCTGCTTTGCCTTTCCATAATACGAACTAACTTTGTCACAATTGGTCCCCAGCCACATGTAGTCGTTGAATGATCCCAAGCTTTATAGGTCATGCTGGGCCATGCATGTAATTAAAAAAAATTAATGCTGATTGATTATTAAAAAAATTACAGAGAGAAATCGATTAGAGGGGGGACGAGATTAGGGAAGAACTTTATGAAGTGATCAGGAGCCGTTGGAGAGGCAATTAGTGGGCCAGTGCAAGCGAAATCGAGCGAATAAGGGCGGCAAAATTTAATCACAAGAAAATAAATAGGCACACAATTACAAAATTAGGATACTAATTATTTAATTAATTGACAACACCCTCTCTCGTCATCTCTTTCCTTAAATACCCCTTTCTATTCGCCCATCAAACACCCACAACTGACAGTAGTGTTCTCTCTATCACACGGTAAGGAAGTGGTAGTGAGGAAGAAAGGAAGAAAGAAGAGATGGCGAAGGACGTTGAGGTGGCGGAGCAAGGAGAGTTCTCGGCGAAGGACTACCACGAGCCACCGCCGGCGCCGTTGATCGACCTGGAGGAGCTCGGGAAGTGGTCGTTTTACAGGGCGTCGATAGCTGAGTTCGTGGCGACGCTGCTTTTCCTGTATGTAACGGTGTTGACGATCATTGGGCAAGGCATCTCGACGGACGCTGGCGCGGGCGGCGGTGACTGCAATGGCGTCGGCATCTTGGGCATCGCCTGGGCCTTCGGTGGCATGATCTTCATCCTCGTTTACTGCACCGCCGGTATCTCTGGTACGTATATATATTTCTCATATAATTCTTACTTCTCCACGTATACTCGCAGAAGCTACTCTGAATTCTCGTAGTTGATTCTGTTTTCTAAAACTCAAGCTATCGTTTCTAATATCACTCAACCACCACCGCCTTCTTTACACCTTCATTTTCACCTCTCGGTAGATCATCTAAACGTCAACTTTGTACTTCAGTCACATGCAGAGAGATAAGTGAAATTATTTATACAACTCTTTTCTTTTAAAAATAATTTAAATATGGGGTACAACTTAATATTTTAAAGATAAAAAAGGCTTAGTTTCACCTGACATATTTGCCCTTATTGTAATATATTGAGCTCTATCAGGTTAATTAGAGTGCCATGATTCCTTGAAACTTGTTTGGAATATTTTATCTTGGATGACTATAGTAAATTATATATATATATATATATATATAATGTAAAAAGATAAATAATTGTGATTCTATTAACAATAACTCTTCCAAATATGATTTTCTTTATTAGCTAGATTCAAAGAACTTGAATTCCTTTTACGTATACACAAGCCCGTGTAAATTGTTGTCTTTGCGTTGATTATATGGTGTGGATTGCTTAGATACAAATGAGTTGCTTAGAAAGTGGGTGGTTAGTGAAGATAGGGAAAATAGTTAAAGAATTAAGTTAAGAAATTTAAGGAAAACAAGTTATGGAACTGGGGGGCGTAAGTTAGCGAGTGATGCTGAGGGGTTGTCTAACGTGAACGCAGGAGGACACATAAACCCCGCGGTGACATTCGGGCTGTTCCTGGGGCGGAAGGTGTCGCTGATCAGAGCGGTCTTGTACATGGTAGCACAGTGCGCCGGAGCAATCTGCGGCACCGGACTCGCCAAGGGCTTCCAAACAGCCTACTACGACCGGTACGGTGGCGGCGTCAACTACGTCCAGCCCGGCTACAACAAAGGCACCGCCCTGGGCGCCGAGATCATCGGCACCTTTGTCCTCGTCTACACCGTCTTCTCCGCCACCGATCCCAAGCGCAACGCCCGCGACTCCCATGTTCCTGTATGCCGCCGCCTCCCTTTACATTTCTTCCCTCTATCTTACGTATTTATTTACTTTTACAAGTGACTGATTTTTTATTTTTGGTGATATGATGAAAGGTGTTGGCTCCTCTTCCCATTGGATTCGCCGTCTTCATGGTTCACTTGGCTACAATTCCGGTCACCGGTACCGGTATCAACCCTGCAAGGAGTTTCGGAGCTGCTGTAATCTATAACGGTGACAAAGCCTGGGATGATCACGTGAGTCTTTCTAGTTTCTACCATTTGACTATAACATCATTATAACAAATTAAGTTTATATAAATATCTCAGGTTAATCGATGCTTTTTGATTGATTACAGTGGATTTTCTGGGTTGGCCCAGCAATTGGAGCCTTTGCTGCTGCAGTATACCATCAGTACATTCTGAGAGCTGCGGCCATTAAGGCCCTCGGATCCTTCAGGAGCAACAATTAATTAAATTTAAGCTGATAAGCTCTCTGTGATGATGTGTTATGCATGGTTTATGAATGGGTATGGTGTTTCCCAGAAGAATAACAATTTCATATGGAGGAGTGCTTCTGCTAGCTAGTCTGTCTTCGTCCCATTAACATTTGGCATTAGCCAGAAAGCAAAAGGGCCATATGAACGAATTGTACAAGGGTGTATTTTGTATCCCTTTTGTCTTCTTCTGTTTCTGTGTATTATTCTCCTACATGTGTTTGCTTTTCATCATTCTTCGTCTTCTTCACTTGCTTCTTCTTCGTATATAATAACTACTGCTGTATTCTTCTGTTCTTAGTTCCCACCCATCATAAAAAGGAGAAAAAAGAGAGTTTACGCCTGTTTTAACTGCTGTTTTAGCCAGAAATATGTCTCTTTTGATTATATATTACGTCAGATAATTGCACACGAAAAGGATAATAGATATATACAGAGATATACGAAGTTTAAGCGAATGTAAGAGAACTTTGTAGAATGGTTAAGACGCAAGCTTGAATAGATGTTTCACCTTTTCAATTCATTTT
The DNA here is from genome assembly GCA_037074615.1 of Leucaena leucocephala. Lineage (NCBI taxonomy): Eukaryota > Viridiplantae > Streptophyta > Magnoliopsida > Fabales > Fabaceae > Leucaena > Leucaena leucocephala. The sequence goes on along the minus strand of CM073546.1, from coordinate 1,346,357 downwards.
TGCGCCTTGACTACCATGTTCTGGAGCATTAGCTATTAGGCAAGTGTCGTTATCCATCAACTGATCATGACAAGTTACAAATACAAATCCTTTGCAAGATAAACTTCACTGTTTTTGTTTTTTTTTGCTAATATTTGAGCAAAAATTTAAAATATTGATTGGTTACGTTTTTGCACAACTAGCAGTTTCTTGAATGTTGGGAGACCATGGCCAGGGGAGGCTCAAATCATTGTGCTGAGAGCATTAGATTAATTCAGATAAATGTGTAGTGGGCTTTCTGGTGGGATGCTTATCTTAGGGGTAATTATTATGATATAATATTGTAGAATGGATAATGATGGGAGGGATTTATTAGTCTCATATTCTTAAACCAATGTCTAGTGCTCTCAAAAAGCTCCCACTTTATCATTATTATTTCTAATTTTTATTTGTTGTGAGTTGGCTCTTGTGGTGGTGGTTCATAGACGTGACGTGAGGATCGATTTGTCCATTTCTTGAATGTAATTTCTGCCTCAAGATTCTAGTTCTCTGAATTTTTGAACTGATACAAAATATATTAATATTATGCATAAAATAAAAAAATAATTATATACAATAATAAGAACGAACGTTTGAATTTAAACTAAAAAAAAAAAAACGGTAATATGTATAAATGTTACATATGAAATGCCCGGGTGTCCTCCAATTTTGGCTCCAAAGATGCCTTGGGCCCCATATTTGTTATTTCGTAGAATTAGTAAGATAACCACCTTATCTTGATCCTTAATTTATGTGTATTGTGTCTTTCCCCTCTTTTTCTTGGATGGCGTATTAGGTACAAAATCTAGGCGCCAGCTGTTTATATACTTTTTTAAAATCATGATTAACCTAACCAATTAATTTTTTAATAAATTAACTATTTCTCAAATTTTAATTATAAGAATTAATTATTTTTTTTAATATATTTAAAAAATTAAATAAATTAATTAATTATGGTCAAATTTAATATTTTTTTAAAAAATTATATTATATACTTTTCAAGATATTTAAATTAGTCAATAAACTATTATATAATTTATGATTAACTGATATATTTAATTTTTTTAAACTATAAAAAAAATTAATTAACTCTTATAATTAGTACATGTAGTATTATTTTTTTAAAAAACTTATCTCTCCCTTTAATAATTTTGGTATCTAATACATACTTCCCATCTGCTCCATTTTAGAAAATGGGGATTGATAACAGTTGAAGGGATTTGGATTACTGAATTGAGCTCAGAAATATTTGTCATTAGAATATAATCCAATGATGTTAAGGGAGGAGTCACAAATTTATTTTATAAAAATAAACAAAAGTATCTAATAGCTAGGGACTCCTCCCTATACTAGTAGATAATAGTCTAATGATCAATAATCCCAATTTAATAAAACATTTTTTTTAAAAAATTAGAGTAACATTGGAGAACTGATCCACGAAAGCAAAAATAATACTCACTCTAATCCTAATTATAAGGGTTAGTTAACTTTTTTAAAAAAATTAAAAAAATTAAATAAATTAATTAATTATAAATAAATTTCATACCTCAAAATAAATTTATATTATATACCATTGTTTTCCAATTGAAAAAGGACATCCAGGTTTATAAATATCAATTTCTTTTCCCACAAGAAAGAATCCCAAAAACCAAATTCAAATTATAAAGGGCAATGTAGAAAGAAAGAAAGATAAGGAAGTAATAAGAAAAAGCTTAGGTTTAGCCGCATATTCTTCTCCTTAAAGGGATATCCATAGCCAAGGATCAATAGAGTAAAGCATCAGGAGTCTACACTATTCGCTCCCAAAATTATTATCAAAACCTTTTCTGTCTTCATCACATAATGATATGTATCTTGGGAAAATGAAAACAAAAGTGATCAATGGGTTGAGGCATCTCTAGGAACACCGCTTTCTTTGAATCCATGAGCTTAGAACCATTGGTTTTCCTTTTCCATTGTCCTTTCTCTTTTCCCCTGGCTTTTCATTTCACTGTTATCAACCACCAAAGAGCAACCCTATGTGTTACTCTTATATTCCTTATTCCTAAACAAATTAGTCTTCTCAGCGTGTGTTTGTTTTTTAACCTATTTCTAGGGCTTAAATTCAAAGTCTTGTTCAACAAGTAGTATTCATTACCTTTCACTTGATCTAACTCTGATTGGTATCTGATGTGTTACTGTTGCCCTTGAACCCAATGCTTGATCGTGCATATTCTATTGATAATTTGATAGTAATACTTCAAATCTTCACGTCACAATGGCTTTTGATTCTCTAAGTCCAATAATTAACTTTCGGGATGTAGTTTTCTTAGGGAAGTACTTGTGCTCATTTATCATAAGTCATACATAAAGAAGGTTAACAATTACTAATTCAGATTGAAACTCTGCTACCAAAATACCTCTCCCTATTGGTATTTTTTAAGAGGGTGAGATTTGAACATCAGTTCTTCCTAAAAACTAGTTATTAGAGTTGAAGAGCCCAATGCTTTATAATGCCCCCACTTCAAAGTAACATTCTGGACATGAGACTCGTGATAATGCAAACCCATTAACCACAACTCTGTTTTTTCTTCTTGGGTCACAATTTTGGCTGCTAAGCAATTGTACAAGCTAAGAATCAGAATTTACACAGAAAGCAATTGCCTGGCCCTAGAATGATCTATGTTGTTTGTTTTCCAGTGGGCGTGTGAACAGGTTAAGCATTAGGTAGGCGTGGAGGTGGCAGAGGAAGTACCTTCCTTTTTAGAACTTTATGACAGAAGGGGTTTTGCATGTGACTTGCCTGGGCCACTGCACAGCCTATATCTCATGTGACCCTTTTCACCCATGCTCTCAAGTCTCCCATATGGTCCCCGCCTTGACCCCTTTCTGATTGCGACGCTTCTTTGTTCATGAATTATATCCCACCGCTTCTTTTCCTTTTGTGCAGCACAACATCATGCACAGCCCATTCCTCAGTTCTGCCATTTTGTCATCAGACACACACATCACTTGTCCTCATCAATCCAAAGAGCAATGCAGACAAAAAGTCTTTGATCATTCATCAGAATCATGGCTTTAAGATTTCCTGAATACATCTAGATTGTAATCTAACTATGGTTTTTTTAATGTTGCATCTATTCATTTTAGACAAAACTTGTGAAAAGTGGAAATGAAATGAACTCCAATGGTATGATGACTCTTTCCCATGACATGTGAAACAAAGACATAAATTCAAACATTACAACTCTTCATGGTGGAAATAATGATTTGGCAGAAGGAGCCATTCTTTTCAACTACGAATGAATTGATTGCATTCTGCACCATTGTATTTAATGGTTGTCATCTGAGAAGTCTTTGGTTCCAATGCCAATGCAAAGGTAGCCATGTGGTCTTCTGGAACAACAAAGACGGCGTCTCCGTTGTAAGCAAGCAGAAAAGAAAAATGCTGGCATGTAAATTTACCCTCCCTCTCTCTCTCTCTACATTTTACTCTATATTTTTCTAACGTCTAGCCAAGCAGTTATATGGGAACACAGCTGGCGACTCTCTTGGAATCTGTCTCTGCATCATTAAAATTCTCTACATTCTAGTTCTGTTGTACTCCACTGATCTATAATAACTCCAGAGACCTAAAATTCTATAGGCCTTTGTTTTTTTGGGCTTTTGTAGCATACCTAACACAGCATTGTCACTTGTAGTGTATTTAGCGCATAAGTGCAGTAAGTTGATAATCCTGATTTTTCCGTAACGGTTTAGCTTTGAATGTATCAGAATCAAATAAACATGGGTGAAAGCCAGTGATTCTGGTTACTTACGCACTTCAGCTTCCTCCCAACATTTGGGTTTGGGTTTTGGAAGTTGAACAGGTTTGGTCTATGTTACAACTTGGAGATTCTTTGGGAATCTTTTGGAATTTGATTTCTTTGTCAGGAGTGTTTCCCAGGTTTAAGACATTCAAAAGAAACTAACAGGCAATTTACCTGTCCATTTCAATAAAGATAACCTTCTAAGAGCAAATCTGCAAGACTGCAACTTTTTCTCCTCATTTTCTTATCTGGAATTAGTCAAGAAAGTCCACTGTTTGATTTTCGAGACGCTAGAGTGTTAAGAGTCTTACTTTCAAAGTTTCTAGTATTTTTGACTCGTTTGTTCATTTCTCCTAGTACTCCTCCGGCTCCTTTATAAGAAACAAACAATGCAACTCACAATCACAGATATTGTAAGTTCCATTCTTTTATTATTAATTTCTGGTCATTGCTCTTAACATTTATTCTTTCATATTACTGGCTGTTTTTGAGAGTTACTGGTATTTTGATGGTAAATAGGAGCTAACTATGTTTGTTTCGAAACAGGGTTTCATGTCTCACTTCTGATAAACCCTATTAACAATGCGATTGATCTGTTGGCAACAGTTACCTCTACTTATAGTGATTCAACTTCTATATCCCAACAAATCCACCTACAAATTATATGGTAATCTTTACCCTCATGTTACTGAACGAGCTTCATACCCTTCATGCTCAGTTCCTTGATTTTCCAGAACCATATATTATTGATCTTGGCTTGTTCTGCTTAGTCTGCATATTTATTGCAAAACTTGCTTTCTTGTTAATTTTGAACACCATGTGTTTGAAAATAGTCACGACTGAGTCAATAAGAAGGATTCTGGCTAGTTAACATGCTTATCTGCTAATTGCAGCTGAAGCTTTGTTCACTTTCAAGATTACGCTTGGTAGTCCACAGCAAATCTCATGTAGTATTGCAAAATATCCATGTCAAAGGCGAAGGAAGCGTCTTCACTTCCATGAACTAAAAGACCCAGGTGCTTTTCCTTTGTAAGATCCTTTCCTCTGTCTCATAATTTGTAGTGTACGAATTTTCACGGAATGATCTGGTATGAAATGATGATCCATTTAACATAAGACAAAACTGAAGTACAGATTACTATTTGATTGGAGAATTTACAGGAAACACTCAAGGAACTTTTCTTTAGGTCCAGTTTTAGCATATTGGAAAATGTAGAGCGCAACAATAATCAGTTAAAATTTCTTTTCACGTATTAAGGTATAACGGGGTACCGGCAAAGATAGATGGGACAAATGAAGTTCCTACACTTACACCATTACAAGAAGCTCAAGTTAAAAGACCTGGAGGAAATAGGATTGCTGCCAGTGTCGGTGGTGTTGCTGCTGCTTTAGTTGTGATTGTCATAGTAGTAATTGTTTATGCCTGTTTGATGCGTGTTAAGAGATTTATAAGGCAAACAACTGACATTGCCTCTTCTTCTCCATCTCCGACGGGTAAAGTTTAGTGGAAATAGTGGTTAAATGTAGTTGACACAACACAAGCACAAATTCTCAGATATTATTCTTCCTCTGTTTTTTCTGACAGTTGAATTGGGAATAGCCAGCATCTCACAGGACATAAGGCAGTTCACAATCATGGAACTTGAACAAGCCACAAGAAATTTTAGTGAAAGTAACCTTGTAGGTGACGGTAGATTTGGTTTGGCTTACAAGGGTTTACTTCAAGATGGATCTATTGTTGCTATAAAAAGGCGCCAATATGCTTTGACTCACAGTTTCATCCCCAAGGTGAAACAATGAAGGACATGTCTCTGTATACCACAGAAGCAGAGCTAGCTCCAATTTTTTCATTAAAATTACTATTAAGACCCAACAACCAATTTGATCATTCTATCTCTCTCAGAAGGTGATGCAAATAGCTAAAATTCACCATGTCCATCTTGTGAAGCTTATTGGTTATTATGAAGATGGCTATCAACAGTTACTTGTGCATGAATATCTTCCTAATGGAAATGTAGGGAATCACCTATATGGTACGTTGACAATCTAACTTTCTGTATTAATGCATTATCTTAATCCTAATCAATGCATGATTCAGAAAGAACCATTGTATCGAAGTGATACTTCTCAAATGCTTGTTATGCAGATAGTGAAGGTTTACCAATTGGAAGGTTAGATATGCAGCGAAGATTATCTACAGCTTTGGGTGCTTCCAAAGGTAATTTCATCTTCTTTTTAAGTTTATTTAGAACTATTCTATTCTATTCTATATTCAAAACAACATTATTTTCAACAAAACCACCATTTGGTTTGTCCCAGGAATGGAACATCTTCACTGCTTGGTTCCTCCTTTGGTGCACACAAATTTCAGAACTAGCAATGTTCTTGTGGATGAAAGCTTCACTGCCAAGGTTTCTGATTATGGACTCTGCAAGCTGCTAATCACTAATTCTGGCTCATCCTCAAACGACTGCTTTCGTGACCCAGACTACGTAGTAATCATATCTTCCTTGAAGGAATGAGCTTTGTTTTCCATCTTTCTCCTCAATCATTGACCTGAGGCATATCACAAATGGATTTTTTCCAAAGGCTGAAACAATGCAAGGATTTCTCAAAGAAGAGTGATGTATACAGTTTTGGGGTCTTCTTACTTGAATTGATTAGTGGACGAGAAGTGCATAACAGAAGCCTCTCAAACTCACAAGAGAATATGGTATTTCAGGTAATTGAAACATGCTTCAAAGTTCAAAATTCGATGGATAAATGTCGCATTCATGCATGAACTAGATCTAATGCATATCTTGGCTTTTGAAGGTTAAGAACAGCCATGGCCTTTTGGAGGAGTTTGTGGACACAACACTAGGAAGCCATGAAAAGCAAGCTGCGAAGAAGGTGATGAAGTTGGCGATGATGTGTTTAAACGAGAGTATGGCATTCAGACCATCAATGGGACAAATTGTACGAGAGATGGAGCAGATTCAAAGGGAATTTAGTGCTTTGCATTCTAATAACAATGAGGAGATTGGTGGGGTCACTCTTGGGAGCGATCTCTTCAAGTAACCTCGGCTTGTTATGATATCAATTTCATTAGTACTATGATTTTTTTCCCGACAAGTATTGATATGGTCATTAATTACGCATAAACTATAATACTACTCATTTGTAGAAGCATTATCAGGCGCAAAAGTTGAGAAGCATTCATGAATCTGATTGACTTCAGGCGCAAAAAAATTAAAAACTCCCTTTCCTTATTGTCAACTTTACCATTTAATGTACTTTATATCTTGTTTTTTTTTTTAAACGGAATGGAACTGTATTAACTAAATATGTACAAGGTTACAAGACACTACCATTTTTAAGCCTGGGCTTCAATAGAGTTAAGGAAGCCTTTAGCTCTTATGGCGTGATTTACAAGCGTACAGACAGAAATAATAATGGTTTCAGGCGAAGCTGAGGCATTCATAAAGATAGGCTTGTTTCTAGTGTCCCAGAGTTTCCAAATTAAGATTCCAAAAAATAAGCGCCAGGGAACCCCCATACAATGAGGCTCAAAGAACTCTTGAGCACGATTCTGAGGTATCACTCTCATCCAACAATTAGTAGCTGTGGGACGGCGGCGTAGGATGTGGTCAAGATCTTCCATCTCAGCATGGCATTGCGCACATATACCCACGGATGTCATGCCACGTCTCACACGTTCAGCGTTGGTGAGGAGTTTGTTTTGAAGTGCCAGCCAAAGGAAAACACGAACTCGGTGCATACCGGGCCACTTCCATATCCAACTCCAGTGATTGTTTGGTTCATTCCATGTTGAGCCATAGTTCGCCTGATAAGCTGATCTCACTGTAAAATTGCCATGCGGGGTGAGAGACCAGGTACACAAGTCAGCTCCAGCTTCAGAAGTTGGTGGCGGCCTTTGAGCTATTTGTAGAAGGATGCTGTAAGGTAAAAGATCTTGGAAAAGCTCCCAGCTCCAGTTACCAGCAGCATCAACATAATCACATAAAGGACTATTCAACGTAGATTCTGGAATATCAGCAAAAATGAGAAATTTGAGAGGCCCCATTTCTCCAATCCATGAGTCAAGCTAGAAGCGAGTGGTCCTACCATCACCAGGTTCCCAGGAAAAGTAAAGTTCTGCATCTTCCCAGATTTTAGCGATCCTACGCAATATGTGGGAAGCATTCCTGGTCTTAAAAGTATACATTGAAGCCACAGACCATTTTTATTCGGCCCGAAGAACTTGAACCCATAAGGATCCGGCTTGCTCAGAAGAGCCTAAAAAGCATAATTCTGACCTTGAAGCGACTTGAGCCCACTCCCTCCATTTTCCGTTCGTTGCACATATTTCCCCAATTGATTAAACTCGCCTTCCTTGAGGAGTTATCAGCGCCCCACATGAATCTGCGAGTACGCTTCTGAATCGAATTTCAAACGGAAGCTGGTAATTGTGCTATTTGCATTGTATAAAATGGAAAGGCTGTAATAACAGATTTAGGAAGGGTTATGAGTCCTGCTAACGACAGACATTTAACCTTGCACCTAGTGAGTTTCGATTGCACTTTTTCTACAAGGTAACCGTATGCGTCTTTCGTAACCCGTGAATGAAGGAGTGGCAGACTCAAGTATTTCCCAAGCTGCTCTCTTCTTGTGAAGCTTAGAGTCTCACAAATTCTGTCTGCGTCATGTCTGGGCACATTCTTGGAGAAATGAACTCTGGTTTTGCTCTGACTTACAACTTGACCAGAAGCAGCACAAAATTCTCCAAGTTTTTTCTGAATGAGACGTAGCTGCTGCGTCGAGGTTCCACTAAATAAAATCAGGTCGGCAAAGAAAAAGTGAAACAAGTGTGGCCTATGGTGGCCAAGCTTAATCGTTTCCCAGGGCTTTTGTTGAACTTCATGATTGTAGCTTGGGAAAGTCGTCCATACATAAAACAAAAATATATGGAGAGTTGCTCCCCCTGCCTGTTGCCACACACTGGAGTGAAAGGTTGTCTAGGTCTGCTTAAGTAAAATTTCCTTTGAGTTAAATAGATTAAAAAAATTAATTAATAATAATTATACGTTAATTTTCTTAAAATATTTTTTAATTATATATATTTAAACTATTTTTTTAAAAAAATTAATATATGTAATTATATATAATATTATAAGAAAAAATTATAATTTTAAAAATAAAATAAATTTTATATTTAAAATTAAAATAGACATTTAACTTTTATATTGAAGGGTGTGGAGATTACTAATAAATAGGGAAATGCGGGAAGGAAGAAATCAAAACGGCAATTAATGGCGTCGTTTGACAACCCGGGAGGTTTTCTTACTTGCAGTCCAAATCCAAATAACGAAAACTGACACTCGCGGAGTCAGTTTGTGGAAAACTGAGCTGCTGTTTGCCGTGAAAGAGAGATCTTAGTCTCACACGGAGAAGTTTTAACACTCCCACAATGCTCCGTCGGCGACTCGTCCTTTTTCTTTCCCTCACTACGCTTCTTCTCCTGTCCTCCTTCTCTCTGACTTTATGCAAGACCGTCGAAAACGACAACGACGACGAAGATCTCAGCTTTCTCGAAGAAGCTGATGATAGCTCTGCCTCCCACCATGATTACCCAGATCTGGATCATTTCGACGATGGTTCCGTCGGCGAAGATGATTTTGAGGACTTCGCTGGCTTCGACGAGTCGGATGCCGATGCGGAGGGATACAAAGAACCTGATGTGGATGACAAAGATGTTGTTGTATTGAAGGAGAGTAACTTCAGTGACGTTGTGAAGAAGAATCAGTTTGTTATGGTGGAATTTTACGCGCCATGGTGTGGTCACTGCCAGGCTTTGGCTCCAGAGTATGCTGCGGCCGCCACCGAATTGAAGGGCGAGAATGTGATTTTGGCTAAGGTGGATGCCACGGAGGAGAATGAATTAGCCCAGGAGTACGAAATTCAGGGATTCCCCACAGTCTATTTCTTTGTCGATGGGGTTCACAAGTCTTACAATGGCCAGAGGAGCAAGTAAGTGCGATGATTTGACTTAGGTTGAGCTATTTTTTGTTTTGACAACTGCCATCCTTTAGATCTCTTTGATTGTTGAGCATCGTTCGGATTGAGAAGGAACTGAGGATTTCAAAAAATAAGCTTTTTTTTATATAATTTCATAGCCAAGAAATCGTGAAAAGATGAAACTTCATTCATTTCCTCTGTGCAAACAAATGGAGATATAATTTACATCGTAACTTTCCATGATTTTTAAATTTTGAGTACCTGGCAAGTTTGAATGAGCGAGTCTTACGATTATTTTCGTGGACCTGAATTTCTTGTTAAAATGTAGAGATGCTATAGTAACCTGGATTAAGAAGAAGATAGGACCTGGTCTTTCCAATATAACTACATTGGATGATGCCGAGCGCATATTGACCTCTGAAAACAAAGTTGTTTTGGGCTTCCTCAACTCTTTAGTGGTAAGTATTCGGTTTTCTTGAGTAAAGTTAATTTGTTCTCGGGTCTTCTATTTTTGTTTTGATTTTGTGTCACATTTTAAAACCTGCCAACACGAGTCTGGATCATGCTATCAGAACCAATTATGAAATGATGTTGTTGTGAGTAGAATATGATCTCTCAAGATGGTTTCGTCATTTCTTGATGAGATATTATCACAATGTTGAATTGCATACTCGGCTAGTGAGTTTCTGTTCGAACTGACAAACTTGTGCAAGTAGTCAACTGGCCAGTGTTGATTAGTTGGATTGAATTGTTGGGTGTGAGAATTGAAATTGTTGAATTTGTTAGTCGTCTTACCTTATTTTATCCTATCAAACTATGCAGGGTCCTGAGAGTGAGGAGCTAGCTGCTGCATCCCGACTTGAGGATGATGTCAATTTTTATCAAACTGTTAACCCTGATGTGGCAAAGCTTTTCCATATTGACCCAAATGTCAAACGTCCTGCTTTGATCCTGCTCAAGAAAGACTATGAGAAATTGAACCATTTTGGTTTGTTTACTTGTTTTTATCTCTTTTGGCTGAGGATCTGGTGTTTTTGCAATGAAATTTGATATATATTCATCGTGTCTCTGCAGATGGCCAATTTGTAAAATCTGCAATAGCAGAATTTGTGTTCTCGAACAAGCTACCTCTGGTCACAATGTTTACAAGAGAAAGTGCCCCATCAGTTTTTGACAACCCAATCAAGAAACAGGTAGTTGATGAATATAATTTATTGTTCTAGGAAGAAATGTTTATTTATTTATTTGCAAATAAGGACCCAGTGATCTTCTAACAATTGTATGTGTGTGAAACTCTTTCTTTAGCTTTTGCTCTTTGTGACTTCAAATGATTCAGAGAAGTTACTCCCAGCATTCCAAGAAGCAGCGAAATTTTTCAAGGGAAAGGTATATTTGCTTGATGCTAGCATTTTAAGATTATGCAAAGTGGTTTTTGGAATTGCAAATTTGTTCACATCAGTTATATCAGATAAAAGAGTAAATAAGAAAATAGTAACTCTGAGTTCCTGTACTTTTTATGTAGAAAACAAAATTTTTTAATCATTTTCCCTAAAACGTATTCTTGAGTTTGGACAATAACATATCTTGAATTAAAATTATCTATTGCAGCTGATCTTTGTACATGTGGAACTGGATAATGAAGATGTTGGGAAGCCAGTTTCTGAATTCTTTGGCATCAGTGGGAATGCTCCCAAAGTATTATATTTCTCTCTCCTTCTGTATTCTGTTTCATCAAAATTTCATTTCATTAAGTTGACGTTGGTATTATGACGGATTATATCCTCATATTTATTTGGAAGTAAATTTAACCACTGAACTTTCCAATTCAGGTACTTGCATACACTGGAAATGATGACGGAAAGAAATTTGTGCTTGATGGAGAAGTGACTGTTGACAAAATTAAGGTACTTCTCTTTCTTCCTTGCCCCACACCACCCCTGCCGGGTACTGACGCTGACATTCTGCATCTCGAATATGCATGAATGCTCTATTCTATGTTTATGTACACCATGGTGGTAGTATTGTGGCTAAAACCAGTGGATGATACTTGTCTTGTTTCAGGCATTTGGGGATGATTTCCTTGAAGACAAGCTAAAACCATTCTACAAGTCAGATCCAGTTCCTGAAAATGTAAGCCGTTACTTTTTTTCCTAGTCATCAAGTTCGCAACCTCTATATAGTCATATAATAGTTTATCGAACGTTTTGGATGATTGCGGACTAAACTTAACGGTTAACATCTTCGTTGACTTGATGACAGAATGACGGGGATGTGAAAATAGTGGTTGGGGATAACTTTGACGAGACTGTCTTGGATGAGTCTAAGGATGTTCTCCTTGAGGTACAATTCTTACACTTGTAGTTGCCAAGTAATATTTGCCTCTGTTGTCTGCACCTTATCCAGGTTAATGTAATGGTTATTTGAAAAATAAAAAAACTAGATTTATGCACCCTGGTGCGGCCATTGCCAATCTCTGGAACCAACATACAATAAGCTTGCTAAACATCTGCGTGGCATTGAGTCTCTTGTTATAGCCAAGATGGACGGAACAACAAACGAACATCCAAGGGCAAAGGTAAACTCCAAATTTAACACGATGTACCCAGAACACTGAATCTGATATGGCTTATATGCTAAGCGTCATGTGTGCGTGATCTATATCGTTCACCGTATCCCATTAAGATTTGAGAATACGCTAATACACACTTATTTATGTTGTCTCTGCAGACTGATGGATTCCCCACCATTCTCTTCTTCCCAGCTGGAAACAAGAGTTTTGACCCTGTATGTGTAATTTAAATCAGTATATTTCCTTTATTCTGGTAATATATATGTATGCAGTATGCTTATACATATGAGGTTCATTGTTGTGCGCAGATTACCGTTGACACAGATCGTACAGTGGTAGCGTTTTATAAGTTCCTGAAGAAGCATGCATCAATCCCATTCAAGCTCCAGAAACCAACCACAAGTGCCAAATCCGCTAGTTCTGATGCCAAGGAGAGTCAGAGTCAGAGTGAGAATAGCAGTAACGATGTGAAGGATGAATTGTGAGGATATTTCAGAATCTTATTTGAGGAGTAGGATTTGAAGTTTAAACATATGGTTGACAGTAACTATCGGCATAAAATCCAATTCGTTTTCCCTCTCCTCTGTTCCAATATAAAGACGAAGAAAAGGGTTGGGAAGGTGGAGAAAATAGAGGCGACATAGCTATCTACTTTATGCTTGTCTTTTTCCTTAAATAGATGCGTACTTTAAAAGGAGAATTAATCAGGAGACAATTTTATTACAAAAAAGTCTCAAGAAATGTCCAAACTATTATATAGTCCCATGGGACCTATGGGTAAAAGAATTTAATTGTGAATTTACCATGTCACATTACTGATTGGTTTGGTTGTTAATCCATCCCACAATAGTTGTTAATGTAGCTAAATTTGTTGTCAATTACAAGTGGGTGATGCATGTTGACATTAGCTAATATATGCTGTGATAGTTTTTAATATACCTAGCTTAGTTATCAATGATAATTGTGGTTCATGTTGGCATTAGTTATTAATACATGTAGCCATAGTTTAGTTATCAATAACAAGTGTATGGTGTATATTGATATTAATTGTTAATACATGCCATAATATTTGTTAATATAATTAGTTAAGTTGTTAATGACAAATATATGATGTAGGTTGATATTAATTGTTAATATAAATCACGATAATATCGTTAGTTAAATTGTCATTAATAAGTATATGATATTATAATGTACTATAACTTATAATGTAAAATTCTAATATAAAGAGTTATTATTTCTGATACTTTTACTTGTCACTTTAACTTGTTAATAAATATGCTATTATTTGTCATTTCATTGATGCTAATAATGTCAAATAAGGTTTAGTTTACACCTCAAAAAACTTAATATAATAAGTTTATATTTTATGCTATTATATGATATACAATTGAGGCATACATCTAGATGGGCCAAAAACTATAATTCATATGAAGTCCTTCCATTTTCATGATTTGATATAACTAGACCAATCACCCCGTATTTAGAATCTGATGATTTTTTCTTGATCAAAATAGGTAAGAAGTTATGGCTTTGTTTGAGTTCTGAACTGCCATGGTCATGGGTGCTAGCTAATGCTTTGCGTATAATTTTATTGCCCCATAAGTATGAGGTGTTTTGTAGTGCATCTTTTCTATATTTATGCAGATAAGTAACTGGGAAAATATGTTTTGCCAAGGATAACAATGGAAGACCTAGCCTGCTTTTGCTAAAAGGAGAAATATCGGTCGTACAAATGGGAAAATCACAGATGATTAACATGATGTGTATTTGCAGAAATTATGGAATTTGGTTACCAACAAAATCTTTCACCAGAGATCTTAAAGCTTTACATTACTCAGGAAGGAGTGTGGTCCCCTTTCTCATCCAAGGTTAGTCCGCATATGCTATCTAACTACCATTAAGAAAGAGCATGAACTAAAATGTGGTAGGACACAATTAAAAATGACAATGTTAAAAGGGAAACCTAGATTACATCATAGATGATGGCGTGAATATATCAAATGTAACTATCAACCAAACTTCTCTCCTACACATTTTAACAAACATTTTGTGTGCATTCATCTTCCAACAAGTCCATCAAACTTGCTAAATTACAATTTCCACTTAATTGAGCTTCAATAATCCTTTCTACACCATGCACAACCCATAGAATAACACCAGAAATTTATAAAAGCTCCAGGCATGCCCATACACATAGCAGCCACACAAATTCAAGAAAAGAGAAGAATTTTCAAACAGGCCCCCCACACCACATCCCTTAATCGAATAGAGGAGCCAGAAGGAGATAAGAGGCCCCCCACAAATAACACACAACAGCAACTAATCAAAGGAGGAAGAAGTGATAGCATTGAACTATCCAAAAACTAACCTCCCTACTACTGTTGTGAACGACGTCGACTAGGGAGAAAAAGAAAGAAAGCAACGAACAAAAATCTTGAGCAGAGGAGGAAGCCGACTGCAACAATTAACGGCACACACACGCACCAGCGACGACAATGAGAACGGAGATGAGCGACTGAAGGTGCCGCTGAAGCTTGAGATTTAGGGCCCCTTTGGATAGGATTTTAAAAATGGGCTTATGAAAAAAAAGGGCTTTTGAACAGATTATAGAAAAGGGCTTTTGGAGAAGAGATTATGGAAAAAAAGTGATTTTGAATAAATGAGTGTTTGGATAGTTATTTATAGAAGGGATTTTATTATTGGTAAATTACGAAAAAGGGTATGAGTATTAAATGAGGAGAGATAAGAGATAAGAGGAGAGAGGAGAGAGGGTGTAAGAAAGAAAATAGAGAAAAAGTAGGAGAGAGGAGAGAGGGTGTAAGAAAAAGTAGGGGTAATATAGTAATTAGTTAGTTCAAACGTGGTTTACTGTTTCAAAAGCTACTCTGACCAGCTTTTCTGAAACCTTGGTTTTAAACCAGAGTTTAGTCCAAAAGCCTGTTTGAATAAATATGACTGTTTGTTTTAAAATTTCTCTAAACCTAGGTTTTGAGCCAAACCTTAATTTAAAACCAAGGTTTAGATTTTTTCAAACTGGCACTTAACCTTCAAGGAGCTGAAATTTCTTCCTCGTCTCCCGAAGCTAGAGATTTACTATAAGTAAAGGCAATAATGTCTTTTTATAATTTGAATTTCGTCCCTAAGTACCATAAGACTTCACAATAATTTGGATATTTGGTAGGACCTTTAAATAATAAAATGAATTCCATATGTTCTATGAGTAATTCTCTATACTTTAAACCTTGTAGATCCTTTTCTTCTGGGCGAGACTTTTTTTTTTTTAGAAAACCTCCCTAAACAAAATCTTTTTAGGTAAAATAAATAAATTTAATAAATTGAGTCAATTATCTTTGTTAATTTAATCAAATAAAAGGAAGGGAACTGAACAGGAACGGATAAAGCAAAAAAAAAAAAACCACTTGTATGCAGCATCAGTAAAAAGAGTGATTTCAAGAATATGGGTATGCTTGAACCAAAAAAAAACAAAAACGAATATGGGTATGCACTGTGCAAGTGGGGAATCCAATGCATTAGTCAACAATTGAATCACAATTATGTGAAAAAAAGAAACAATTGAATCACAATTTTTTTTTTAAAAAAGATAATTTTGTTTTGCTAAATATAGATATATTCTTACAGAAAATAATTTTATTTAAAATATTATCAAATATTTTATTTTATAAAAATTTAAATATGGGCTCGTCACATTATAAAGTATTAAATTATTTCATTAATTTGACATTCATTAGTAAAATAAAGTATTAAATTATTTCATTAATTTGACATTCATTAGTAAAAAGGATGCTTTTTTACTGTTCAAAATGAAGGGACGTTCGAACCCGTAAATAATCATTTGGTTTGGAAGCACGACAAAAAAGACAACTTGAATGATAAGAGAACGAATGCCTAAGTGGCGGCAATTTAAAGCTTGTTAAATGCATTATAGTTCCATTCAAGATATTTAAAAAAAAATATTTTAATTTTTAAATATTTAAATTTATATTTAAAAATAATAGATAATTTATCCTATATTATTTAAAAAAATTATTTTATTCTTAAATTAGAGATGAATCTAATTATTTTTTAAAAAAATTTTGTACTAATAAAATTTTATAAAATTTAAAAAAAAAAGATATAAGATCGAGATGGAGAAAAACAGCTATGAAATTTGCCAATAGGTCACGCTCCCATATAAAATAAGGTAACTGACAATAAATCCATGCGAAGGGTAGAAATTTTTATTTTAATCTTGATATTGTACTGTTTCAAATAAATCTGCTAATATTAGTATTATTATGTTTGATGTATTGTTAAGCTTGGTCAGCGTAGATAAATTCAAGTCATATGGTTCTCCTCTTGCCATATGCATGACCCTTCCCTGCTCGCACCAAACTGTTTAATCTAAAATCTTATTCCTAATCACTAATTAATCTGCCGTTTTCAAATGTATGAAATCGTGAAATCATTAGACGTTCCCCATTCCGCTCCCCCATTTGTTCAAACAAGAACAAGGACCGCTCACCGAAAACAGAACTTTTCCAGCAAAATACAAAACAAAAGGGGAAGAATTTACGTACTAAGTGCGCGAAAAAGAATGCCAATTAAACCTATGATTGTCACTGGGTCATAGTCAATATCATTAATACGACTCATATTCATATTAATGTCAATTTAAAATTTAAAAACAAATTATAATTTACTATTCACGATTTCTTAGATCCCATGAGATACATGAAAGACCCACCTTATAAATGCGAATAAATTTGAATAGGTATGATAGATTTAATAATTTATTTACAATAAAAGAAATATCTTTTTATATAACTATATCTCTGGTGATATTATTGGTTTTGATTTTTATACAATATCATAGCATAAAATCTTCCCTAATATAATTTTCTACATATAAGATTTAAAAAGAATTTGTTTAACTAAAGTCAAGCAACTATTTCCCATCCAACAAACCGCAGTTGTTCAAACATAGTAGAAAGTGAAAGAAGAAGGGGGAAAAAAACTAATTGTTGGCGAAAAAGAGGGAACATAATTGTCAAAATCACTGTCGCTTCATATGTAAACCATCCTTCATAAAGTAATGACAGAAGAAGTCGCCAGAACAACAACGTGAACTCTCTCATTTCTGTGGCGTATTTAAAGCCGTAAGACACCCTTTTAATTTCATGAATTGATGATATTTCTTTCTTTCAGCCATTCACATCTCACATGCAACTTATACTTTGTTCCCTTGTTATCTAAACCACCGATCTTATCTCTTTCTACGTGTCAAGATCTGAGTGGCCTACGATCTTTGCGTCACCTTCAATTTAGGCCCTCCGATATCTACTCCTCCCGCCTCCCCCTATATTTTGCCTCTCCCTAACCGTCTGCTTAACCTACGCGCGTGTGTGTGTATATATATATATATATCACAATTTCCCTGATCTACCTTCCACCTCCTCTTCCTTCCAATTTTCTTCTGCAATTGCCAGATCTACATTTGTAATCTTGCTTCTGATTCTCAATTTTCTTCTGCAATGGCTGTGCCTGCTCGATTCTCTTTTCTTCTACTCTTTCTGCTTTCTTCGTTACTTCACATCACTGTCTCCACCGATCCACCGCAGATCTCCCCCAGTCCTTCCCCCTCTTCGCCCGCCGTCTCTCCGTCTCCTCTTGCTTCCTCTTCTGCTCCTTCCCCGGCTCCCGCCAGTTCACCCTTGGGTTTCTCGCCTCCCGCACCTTCTCCCGACAATCAAAGTCCTACTCCCTCTCCCTCCATGTCCCCTTCACCGTCCCCTTCCCCGTCTCCAGCTCCGGAGCCGGCTGATGATGGTGTAGTTAGCCACACTGGTGTAAGCGATGAGGAAGGTATCGCGGACAGTTCTTCGGGAGGAATGAATGCCGGCAAGAAGGCCGGGGTAGCATTTGGAGTTATGGCGGCGGCCGGTGTGGTTGTGTTTGCGGCTTTGGTTTACAGGAAGCGCCAGCAGAATATTCGGCGATCTCAGTACGGAAACGCGGCGAGGAGAGAGCTTCTGTAGGATGCTTTACACATTGCTATCTCATTGCTTTTCCCCGGAGGTTATACTCTTCCTGCTGTCACCATATTATTACTATAGGTTTTTTTACACTCTTTTCCATGTTATATTCATCATATTGATTGGCCCTGCCTGATGATAGGAATTCATATTCATTAGAGATTCTTTATTTCGGTGATTTAGCGACGATTGAAACATTTGTTTCCAATCTCAAACTATCTTCTTATAATTTCTTCCGTTGTTACTGATTGTAATGGATCTGGTGAAAATTCATTATGTTACGATCAATACGATTCCTATATGGGCTACTGCAACTATGCTTTTCTTTCAGTTCTTCGTATATTTATAGTAGTCCTTTTTTTTATCTTCGTATTATTGAACATATCGGGCATTGAAAGAACTTGAAGTTGGGAGTACAAGTTACAGTAGATGTCAGTTGATCACCTGATTGTAATTCTAAAATTTCACATTTCATAATTGAATTAATTAATACATTCTTCTATAAAGTTATCAAAATTTATGAAGAGCAGCGAATTTTAATGGCGGGGCAGGGATGTGTGGCAAGGGGGGGGGGTGGTCGCCACTTGCCAATGGGCCCCCCCTGCAAGCTGTATGCCTGGATCACGGCTGCTTGCAATTCAGGGCGACGCTGGAAAATAACTTTATGACCGTATTTGGTATTTACGCTTTCGCCACATTTGTTTGGCCCTTTGGCGCCCAAAATTAGCAGATATTCTAGACTACGTATAGTTTTCCTATAATAAAAGTTAGTATTTATTATTTTTTTTCAAGGAAAACAATCCGTTCTTGATATGTGTCATCTTTTATTTACTTTTTTACTTTTAATAATTTTCCCAATTACTTTTCGAGATTTTTCATTAATTTAGCATTTTGCTTCTTTTTCTTTCCGAGAAAATATATTGTTGTGCTCAGTTTCATAATTATTGGCTAGTATGGAATGATTGAAAGAATAAACACCCACAATAATATTCAAAAATCCCTATTTAGGTCTTTGGCCTGATTAGGAATTTGATCAAAATGTGTATATTCAAAAATCCCTATTTAGGTCTTTGGCCTGATTAGGAATTTGATCAAAATGTGAGTCTAAATTTTAATTTCAGCATTTTAGTTGGATTTATTTAAGAGTCTCCTTTTTTTAAAATTTAATCATATGTTATTTTTTACAAGGAATTATAAATTCTTTTTGTCAGTTTGATATCACAACTTAACACTTAAAAGAAAGATTTAAGAGAGCTACTTAGTGTCATTAGGCTATAAAGATAGACAAATTATAAAATTTATTTTCATTCATCAAATTTATTAATAGTTAGGAGATGAGTTTTAGTCTTAAATGTAATAAATATGATGAATGAAAATTTTAATTCCACTCCCGAGTTACTCGAGCTTTGCGGGGGGCGAGTAGAGTAATCGCCTCGGGGTCCGTTGTAATCTCCTTAAGTATCTGGTGCTACTAACGTTCTATTGAAAGTAAGTAAATGCATGAGTTTAAATAGTCACAACCAATCAATAGGAAGCACCCAATTATATGCTAACAACAGGCTGTGTTGAAACAACCATCATTTGAAAGATTAAATTCAGACACTTCTTTATTAAAATACTGGACATAGATGTATACTTTCCCTTGGTCAAAACTGATAATGTAACACAAATTCATTTCAGGTAATGTAAAATGCGATTTAGTTGAAGGAAATTAGTGAGCCTAGTCACAATTTGTCTTGTGTGGGACCAAGCAAAAGAAATGTGTAAATCGCTCCTACGTCCAGATGAAAGTACTCCACATCAATCACTGCTCATTTACTTCTTCAACCAGAGAATGCTTCTCCAAGATGGCCACCGTCTCTTCCTTTGCACTACCAACAGAGTAAAATGAACATGGTTAACACAACCCTCTTTCATAAGCATTTAACATACTGCCTCCAAATCTCAAGTTCTAATAACAGAATTAGTACGTAATGATGAGTCAAGTGCTACTTAATCTTTTTTTTTTTTCTTATCCCATCCTTAAACATCCCAAATTTGACAGTAAGGTGTAAACACCATCTAACTAAAATCCTGTCTTTGGTACTATTACTATCTCACATTGAACATCCCATTCTGAAAGCACATTGACAAACTTGAAAAACAAGAAAAGAGCTATCTCAACAGAATGTACCTTCCAGGTCTGAGTATCTTGTATTTGGATGGTACGGTGAGGTCCACAATAGTGGAACCTGCACGTCCTGATGGAAGCAAACCACCATCATAGACATAGGCACAATGTCGCCAGAGGTCCTCAAAATCCTTGATGCAAACACTACTTGGCTGTCCACTTAGGTTTGCGCTGGTGAGGGCCAAGGCAGTTCCTGAGCCACGAGCAATCACCCGAATGAAATTGCTGTCAGGCACTCTAACCCCTATGCTATAAAGTCCGGGGTTCAAAGATCGTTCAAGAATGCTTGATTCTCCTGCAAAATGTCCCCACTATGCTATTAGACAAATACGTAGAATGAGAAACAAACTAATTGCTGTTTCAATGTCCAAATCCTCTCCTTGAACATATATCTAGTCTGGTTAAAAAAATATGTGAGGTACTGTAGAAGTGTAAATACTTTTTGTGCCATATTCTTATTTTAGTGTACGGATAATGTTTTGTGACTTACGAACCTCGATTCAGCACAACAGTAACAGGACCTGGAAGGAGGGAATCTAGCAGACCGTGAGGCAAATAGTCAGTTAGTGCAAAACGCTCTATGTCTGACACATCCCCAACACAAATTGCCAAGGGGCTTGTATGTTTACGTCCTTTAATCTCATAAATTCGGTTAACTGCTTCCAACGAGCTGTAAAATGTCCCAATAAAGGAAAAGGTTTATTATCCATAAAACAAAATCCAATTTATGCAAAGAATTGAGATATGCAGAAACTTATGAAATGCATATGATTTTGTTCCTTTAAAGACGACTTTAAAAAGCAGTCAGAATAATGGAAATCATGTTGAGCCAACTTTTAGAGCATCTGAGATCTAAATAAGGAATGGATATAAGTACAACGTAGAACAATAACTTAGCCTCATGCTTTCATGAATTCATGGAGGACAAGGTAATTTCACAAGGTACAACAAGAAGTCCGTCACTTTTGTTCACCTTCCTTATTGGTGTTTTAGATAGGTAACTTAAGGTTAGCTTTATTTCCAAGAGTGTAATTAATATGTTATGTTCCTTACATCGCGAAGAGGAAAGGGCTAGGGGAATAAAAGCACTTCAACAGTAGCACATTAAAATAACTGAAGGCCAGAATAAGAATAATAATAATTCTCAAAGGATTTTAAACAAACAGATATTGGGCAGAATGTGAGAACAGCAACTCAAATACCATACCAAGCATCACAAGCAAACCCATAGAGTGTATCAGTGGGTACAGCAATAACCTTCCCAGCTTTCAAAGCTTCAACTGCTTCTGCAGCAAAAGCATCCTCTGCTGGACGAACCGCTCCAATCTTGCTTTCAACACGTATCTCAGAATTCTCCGCACTCCAAGCCATATTTATGGGCAATTTTCTGTTCAGTCTCCCACTCTGTTTTAACTGGGGCACAAACCCCAACTTGCGGACACCTAAAGCACAATTACAATTTTCTCAGTCATCCATTTCAACATCAACTGCAGTGTTCGATTAGAATCTTCGAATGAAGAGGAATGCCACAAAAAGGTGATTTATTTGGCCAATATTTGAGTGAAGTTGAATAAAAGCAAAAGCAAGATGCAATAAATCCGAGAGGCAGAGGGAGAGGGAGTGAGTGAAAGGCACCTAGGAAAGAGAAGATGGGAACGGGACGATCGCAGAGAAGAGGCGGTGCTTGTGCTGCTATTCTGCTCGCAATATTCATTCTAGTTTGAGCCTAACCCATCGTGAAGGACGGAGCCATTTTCAACGATAAACACAATTATAAGATCACACGCTTCAACCTTTTTTGCTGCAAGATGCAAGTAGCGCGATAGAAGTTACTGTTCAATTCTCCCGAAATGTTGGAGGTGATAATTTCAGAATCCATCAGTTACTAGTTAATGTGATCAACCGGGGGAAAAACGTTACGGGAGAAAAAGCTACAGTGATAAATTTCTGCTGAAATCAGTGTCAATATTGTTGGGGTATATATAATATATTAATTTGATTAAATTTAAAATTTTGAATTTAATAAAAAAATATATTCAAAAGGATGAAAAATAATTTAAATTGTGAAACATATTTTTTTTACAAGAATATTTAAATAAATTTAACATCAATATTTATTAAAATTAGTATATAATTTTAGGGTTCATAGAATATTTTTATAATATTTACTAATTTTTTATTAAATTTTTTTTATAATAATAATAAAAATTGAATTATGGGATATAAATTCATCTCTTATTGGCAACTGTAATTCTCAAATTGTTAAAAATTAAATACTTCTTTGAGGATTATAAATTATAAAATGAGTGGGTCCCTCAGCTTAGGATCAAATATGCATTGGGCTTGTAATTATCTTTACCTATTAGTTTTTGGGCCTAAAACCTTTTAATCTATTGGACATAAGGAAAATAAACCTTGACCAAAACTATATTGGGCGTTCCCAACAGCATCTTAGCATATTTTTATCTTATTATACATTGGTCATTGAAAAAAAAAACTCAGAACAAAACCATTTCTTTTATTTTCAATATATTAATGTTTCTCAGTAACCCAAATGACATTTTCTAGTTTGATATTAACATTAATAATATCTGGAAGGTTAAATATAAGTATAGTGAAAGCAACTAGTCAATTATAACTTAACAAACTAATAATTAAATTTGACAATAACTCGATTCTTCTATCATCTCTTCCCAAAGATTACAAAAAAGAAGAGCACAATCCTTCTGATATAACAAAGCCCAAAAGAACCATTGTCCGTGAGTTCAACTAGCGAAGAAGTGAGACATACGACTATTTAAAACGTGTTCGATTTATATATAATATTATTTTGTTGTAGTTTCAATCACGGCATTTGGGGAGGTATCTTAATTCCAAAGTGTCTAGATTTATGTTTGAGGGTAATAGACGACTCGCCTTGCCCTATATTGTTATTGCCTAGGAAGAAAGGAAACTTCGCCTTACCCTTGAATCGTAGGTGAGCCTAATCTCTTTTTAAAATTTTTTTACCAAAAAAAAAAAGCCCAAAAGAAATGCTTACCAGCAATAACCACTAATTCAAGCCATTCTTTTCTCTAACAACACTACATTAGCCAATAAAAGTTAGTCTAATTGATAAAGAGTTAGCTCATAATACACAAAGTTATAAGTTTAAATCTTACTATTAATATGAGGATTTTATTAGTGGGTGATCTATAAGTACCTTTATAATACTATTTGAACTTGGAAATGACTATAGTGAGGTAAGACCCCAAGGCCTAACGTAAATTTTATTGTATAAAAAAAACACTACATTATCGTTATGAGCTGTACAATCAAATTCTTAGGTAGTAGATCACGAAATACTCATTGATGAACATACATTTTTAACTTCTCTATTAACTTACGAAGAAGCCTGTGACAATATCTCACTTGAGGTTTGGTGATTCTGCGCCCTGGCCGTGGAAGAGCCTGAATTAGGTGCCATCACCTGAGGGCCATTATTATTCTGCTCTGACGAAGCCTGCCATCTTCTTCTCAATCTGAAGAACTCCGTAATAATTGAACTTCCACTCATTACCACACCAAACCCTGCGAAGGTTGCAAGAAGTATTGACAGAATTGCCTGCACTTGGATCTGCACGTCACACACACATCAAAGTCATTCTTCCAGTAGGCATCTCAGTTCCCAACACGTTACTTGTTGAGGAAGAAACTACGGTCACTTGGGTTTAACAAATAAAAAAGACCAAAAGAACTTAACATTATGGCCGAAGCGTACATCTTTTGCAATTACCAAGGAGTAAAATATATGAGCAAATAGAACCACCAGAGCAAACTGCGCTGATGCATATATCCAGACGAACCTGCTCTTAACTGAACAACAAGTTCAAATGGTTAGGGTTTGGGACAAGATTTATATCCACAAGTATTCATTAATAAGAACAATCTAACGTTACTATCGATAGCCACATGATTTCAGATTATATTATATAATGTAAAATGATGGTGTCAATCTCATGCAGCGTGATAAATTTCTCCAGAATCTTTGCAATTTGCAAACCTACCCATTGTGGATGATGTCATGGAAGAGAGAAGACCCAGTACGCATGAGAACGGAAGAGATATGGCAATTGCTTTAGTGCCCATTTTTCCAACCTACGATGAGTCAAATAACTCAGAACACCAAAAAAGTAGATAATTTTGACAGATCTAAGTGCACTGTTCTTACCAATAGCTGCTCAAGAAAACAGAAATAGGCAAGCATGCTGACAATGACTAGAACAGGCACTTCTTGCCAAACCCTGCCAAAACAAGAAGACTCGGTTACTTTCTAGGTTTTTGAAGCGTGTAAGCCATGACAATGAAGCTTCAAATAGGGATTTCATGGAATGAACTATCATCACAAGTAAGTCATACTTGATAGTTATGGTAGTGTCTAAGTTGAAACATGTCATCTAATAGAAAGAATTGACTTATCATTAGCATACCTATATTCATTCACATTGTCCAGCTGAGACCAGTTTGCTCCAGTATGTCGACCCCGGACACTTTGGATCCGGAGAAGAGTGACAGGTAGGTTCCGAACCTCCTGCTTGCACACATCACATGTTTTGTTTCCTTTGATGCCAAACCACTTAATAGCACATTCTTGGTGTGCTAGAGCAAGTTCACCTTTGCAGCTGCATTCCAGCTTGAAAGTTTCACCCCCTTCACATAGATCAACCATACAAATTCTGCATACAGCCTCTTCTTCAGCTATATCTTCACCACCAGCAACATCGTTTTCTGAACCTAAAAAAAATATATTTGGGAGATCTCATTATACATCTATGATATATAAAATTCTATCTACTTTTGAAAATCACATGACAGTGCTCAGTATGAGATATACCAGAATCCTTTGTGGGGGATGCTGTGGATAATTCAATTCCATCCTTCACTCGTGGGGTGGAAGGAATAACACGGAAAAATGAATCCATTCTCCTTAAGCTTTTCTCTTTATTGTTGATTGGCACTGAAAGAGAGCGAACTATCTGCCTCTGAGCAGAGCTTCTCTGCAAAAGACACTGAAGCTTTACTGCAAATGGTTCACGATGCATTGGGTTCAAAGTAAAGAAAAAACATTGATTTTCCTAATCATATTGGTGAAAAGCCAAGATGACCCTCGCATTGAAACAATCAGTTTGAATTCAAGACTATACTGGTTAAAATCTTACCTGCAAAGAAGTGCCAACAGTTCCAGCATGAGCAGATTCTGAATTTGAATGTGCAAATTCATCCACTGGCAAAGATGAGGTCCTCTTAATCCTGGGAGTAAATATTTTAGTAAGGGACAAGGTTCTTGAGATTGGAGGCTTTTCTCGAGTGGCTGAAGAAGAACCTTCTGAAGCTGCAGTAGAAGCCTTTTCGACATCTGATGACGCCCGAGAAATAAAGCTCAGTTTTGGTAAGAGACTTCTTATGGATGGTCTTCCTCTTGATGCTGAAGGTCCTGGAGACTTATTAATGGAGGTATCAACAGAGAGAGAAGTCACAAGAAAATTAACTCTCTTGGGAGTTGGAGAAGGACTTGGAGTCTGAGGCATCTTGATTGTTACAAAATCTTGAGAAGACTCTTCTGATGTTCTTGAGGGTATTTGCAGTGAAAGATTCTCTCGCTTCCAGCGACGAGTATGTATGGACTCTTCACTTATTCCCATTGTATTATTATCAACCTATCGACCAAATTTTGGTTTGACATGTTATAAGCAACGCAGGCCATACACACTAAAATTTTAAAACATGAACTCTGCTGAAATACGAAAAATAAATGCAGAAATTATTATGAAAAAAAGGATTGAAGATATGACGACTCATAATAGCAAATGAATTACGACACGTAAACAAACAATCATGTATCGTGCCAAACGAATGGACCAACAACACTTCAGATTATTAGCAATTTAGCATGCTACACATATTTGGCAGTTAGAAAGACCCTGTGAATCTTGTTCGTTACTGGGAAAAGAAACACAAACACGTATATGAAACAACTTTACTACAGTGAATTTCATCAATCTCACCCTGAGAAAATCCACCAGAATGAAAATCAACACGACTGTAGATAAAGAGACATAGTGAAATCAAAATACAGAAGAAATTCAAGCACTTGGATTAGGGAGACAGAGGAGTAACTCTTGTTTATATTAAATTTGTAACCCTTGTTCTAGAAAAGTGTTTCAGAACTTCCAAATTCCAAGTAAATGGAAGGTAAAAAGAAAGCTCGACCTACCTCTAACTGCACTCAGTTTGATCCACAAGCATTAGAAAATGGGACAAACTTACCTACTGGCGACTAAAGGACAAGGAAGATTCATGAAATGAAAAATGTTATCACATTTTACAGTAGCACATCCCACATACTTAGGTCACGAAATTCAAATTTACCTAGCCACGCTTATCTTTTGGCATAAAAGCACTGTACTATCAAGAAACAATGTTTCTGAAAAAAGGATTACTCTACAATCATGTGGATCATATTGAGTGTTCATACCTTAGAGAATTCGTTCACATATGTCGACCATAACTATTAGATACGTAGAAGAATATCAAGCACAGATAGAAAAGAAGAGAAGATGAAAAAAAACCACGAGAGGCACAGATGGAATATGTAGTACTATTCTAATCTCATGCCCTGACATCAAAAGCTGAAATTAAGAAGAAGAAGCAGAAGATGATGATGATGAAATAGCAGAAGCTACCTTGTGAGCTGGAAGAGAAGCCGTTCTTTGACACGAAACCGCATCATGTCCTTCACTCACAGGCTTTTTCTCTGTGCACATATTCTCGCTAAGAAACAGAAAACACAACTCGGATTTCACAGACCAACCAAAACGCGAATAACGAATAAAGTTGAGTCCTTGCAGGCACGAAGCTTAACCATATATTACTTGCTTATTGCCCAGCTTATTAGTTTAGCCCCACAAATACAGAGAGACTGACAGAGGCAGAGGGAAAAGGCTAAAAATGGGATCTCGGGACGTGAGGGATTGTGAATATGATGAAGAAGAAGACGAAACTTCGCATTTATGAGAGGATAGTAGGAGCCCTGGCCTACTTCCACATACACAAAAAAAAAACTTCAGTCTCCACCAGTGCGCACGCACTCTCTTTACACTAATCTGGGTTTTGCTAAAAATACAAACTTTGTTCTCAAATTTAAACATGTGTCTCGTTCTGGAAGTTCCTTAATCGTCTCAATCTCTCCCGTCAAGATTATAAGGGATGCTAATATAAAGAGAAATTAATCAAAACTGGGGACTGGATAAGGATAACAAAACACACAACGTTTGATTGTTTTGAAATTCTCGATTGATAGAGTAGTAATATTAAATTTAATTATTATTTATGAACATGAATTTTGAGAAACACTTAGTCAGATTCGATCGCCCGAAACCAGAGAGAGAGAAAAAAAGGTTGATTCAATTTCATTCATGTTGAAGAAAAAGTTGCAGCAGCACACCTTCCCTTATTTTCTGCCACTTTTTGGGATTTATTTGCTTTAAATCACTAAATCCACGCAATTATATGATGGTTAGTAGTTCGCAGCCAAAAAGGGAAGGGCCAAAAACGAATAAGAAATCCTTTTCATTATATTCAATCATCAAGAATCTCCACAATTCCTCACACATCCGAATGGAATAAATTTCTAGCCTTATTTGGCGAATTCTTATCTCCATGGAGAATATTTATGGTTATTAGTATTATTATAGTACAAAAATAAAATATCTTATTAAATGTAATATATATTGGAAATAACTTGGTTTTACCCCAACAAATTTTCCAATGCGAGAGAGCAAAGATTTTCACTGGTGCTTGGACGTATTGAAATTATTCATCTCACGAGAAGGTCAAAATAAGAAGATAAAGCTAGGGTTGGTTTGACGAAGCTTTTGTGCAACCTCTTGTCACGATAAAGTCATATATATAATTGGGATGGGATTAGCGTGAGCATTAGAGATGAGCAACACCAGATGGCCCCAAAAGATTAAAAAAAGAAGAAAGAGATGAACAACACAAAGACATATCAACTTCATGACCCCGCTTCTTTAATTTGAGTTTGTATTTTTGCACTATGAAAAGAAGCAAGTGTCAAGTGCCAGCAGCAGGAAACAGAGAGAGAGAGAAAAAGAAGGAAAAGGAAATCAACTTCAGATCTTTCACTTTAAAAGGGAAACAAAGAAAAGCAATTTGTGTCGAACCCTACACTGTGCTCACACTAAATATATAGAACAGACCCGTAAACCTGTTTCACTGTGATTTAACTTGGCCACTATTAATCAAAAAAGGACTGCACTTTGAAGTAACCACTTCGCCTTTTCTCTTCTCTTCGTTCTTTATATTATATGCATTTGTCTGGTCGGATATCACCTTCCAGTAGATGCATGGTGCTCGTACATGAAGAATTGCAGATTTAGATTTATTGTTATTTCTTCTTCTTTTGCGTCCGCGAGGGGGGCTTAGCTTATTTAACACGGATTTAATTTAGATATAGATGTATTTCTGATAGATTATGAACTGATATATATATATATATATATATATATATATATTTTCTTCACCTGGGATTAAGAACTGACATGAGGCAAAGTGACCGAAGAGACAAATATTCACACATATATAATAATGTTTTCTTGGATGTGTTGTGGGCATTACTCCACTCTCCATATGAGACCCATATGGAGCCAAAATTGAAGAGGAAACAAAAGGAGATCATATTTTGTTGTTCATCATTATGAAAGATACTTGAGGAGAGTTGGGGGTGAAAAGTTGTATCCTTTTTGTCTTGTCGCACATAGTTTTGAATTAAAGTACTATGGAATACCAGGCTGTGCCGCAAGCATATCACAGGTATATATGATTATGCAGAAAGTTAAATCAAATATTACGGTTTGCTACTTTTTCTGGGTGTCTTACTAGGTAAGTTACAACTCTTCCTACGTGGACAGACATGTCATGAATGAATTATGGGCCACACGAGATAAGCTAGCTTCACTCGTGCAATAACGATGACGTTGACGATAATGGCATGTTAGTAGCAGTTGAGATATCATGGAGATGGAGGGTGGCCATTAATGCTGCATATTAAAAATTGCAGAGAAGACAAGTTTGTGCATGGGATATTAATGGGATCCAGAGGAGGAAAGAGAAGAGAAAGAGGGAGCAAAATAATGAGAACGAAGATCGAAAAATTAAAAGAAGGAATAGCCTTTTACGCTCCCAAGGTGGGGGAGAAGGGGACCGATGTAAAAGTAAAGTAGAAGAAGTAGGAGTAGTAAATGGGGAAATATGAGTCGATAACTTCAAAGAGGAAAAGTCAGAAGGAGGTAGCGGGACAAAATGCATCGTTTCATTGCTCTGCTTGCTGCTATAAATAAAAAGGAACAGTAGGAGTAGGGCTATTTCTATATTACTATGAAAAGCCACCAAAACTAGAATCTGACCTTTCCTTCCACACCAGTCAAAAGACATGCTCATCATTGACAAACCAGCATTAATAAAAACAACCTCCACCTGAAAAGAAAATCGTACAAGTTTCTCACTTTTTTATTCAAATTCGAGTAAGAAACACAGAATGGATATTCCCACCCGCCCAGGTTAAATTAAATTTGGTAGTACTCTTTTCTTCAATCTTATTTATAAAAATTAATTAATTTTTTATAAAAAAATTAAATTAATTAATTAATTATAACTAAATATAATTTTTAAATAAATTTATATTATAAACACTTCAATCTATTTAAATTAGTTAAATAATTTTTATATTAGATATAATTAATTTATTTATTTATATTATTAAATTTATTTGAAAAATAATTTTTATAATTAGGAACAAATATAGTATATTGCAAACGTTTGGTTTCCTCAATGGAGGTGAAGGATAATTGGGCGCATCACCTTCTGAAGGAACCGAAAGAGTTAAATATTAGAAAGCAGTAAATATAATATACATAAGCTGTGGCTGTGCGCTGAGGATAGAAGCAGCCGGGAAACTGAATGGAAATTATGAGCCGAAGATAATTTTGATAATTGGATGATGACGACAGCCCACCCAACTTTGATGTGGCAGGTATTAAATTCGGGGCACTGACCAGGCACCTAAACTATCCACTCTTCGCACAGACATTTTTTTTATAAAAGTTTTTTAAAAATAAATTGAACTATGATTCAAATGATCCTTTTATCTTTAAGATAATATTAATATTAGATAAAATTAATTATTAATTATTTTTATATATAAATTTAAATATATAAAAATTAAAATATTTTATTAAACATTATAATTATAATAAAATAATATTTTTTAAAAAAATTAAATATATTTTAAATAGTTATATATTTTAATATTTTTCTAGGTAAATTCAAGGATGATAATGGGTTTAGGGTAGTACTTCGGCCACTTGTTAAAATGTCAAACCCTCCTTATTTTCCCGCCTAATCCCCTTCAAAAGGGCTTTTTGTGTTTTTCTTAGTCTGATAAACAAGGCCTTATTCCCCAAAATAATACAAATCGGATTAAATTTTAGTAAAAGAATTTGAGAAAATTATGGTTTTAGGGTCAAAAACTATCTTCCCCAACTTATATAAAAACTAAACTACCATAAATGTAACATTTTGCCTGAAAATTGAAATTGTGAGATTGCAGGTGATCAAAGCTCTGAGGACTAATCAAGGACTTCGGAGGCTTGTGTTAGTCCTTGTTCTGAATTACCGTACACTGTTTATTTGTAATTTCAATTCTTTGCAATCTAATGGTAGGCATTTATATGCAGCTACATATCCTGTAATCCTGAAAGTTTGGTGGCAAATGCTATTGAGCTTTGTACACCATCTCCGGCGAAAATGGACAAAGGAAATAAAGACAAGATAGAATGGAGAAAAATGAGCAGTGCTGGTCTTGCAAGACATAGAGCCCAGTCTATGCCTATCTCAGAGGCCTTCCAGCCCATAAAAGCCATGGCTGTTGATCTATTCCCACATACTGAACACTCTGAACTGGTGATGCTCCTCGAGAGGTAGGAAACTAGAAGTGCTGTGGTGGTCGGTGATTGGTCCATCGTCCAGGCTGAGATTTTCTGGCTTCTTTTCTTGTTGGATTTCAACCTTTTGTGGCGCCCCCCCCCCCTTTTTTTTTCATTTTTAGGTGCTTTCTACTCATCACTGATGGGTGTTTCTGCTAATGATCTTATGACCTTGAGCATCGAGTTATTTCGTAGAATGGCCTTAAAAGGACTCAGCCGCCATAAAATATTTGCAGCCTGTTTTTTTGGTTAATTTTATTTATGACAGATCAGGAGGTGGCTACTGTATGGGAAATATTTATAGTTTGAATGATGACACATTTTCTTCGGCTTTGGAGTATAATGATTGATGGGGATCACAATGTGTGGTTTTAGTTAGATGCCTTGTGGGATTTATTGGGTTTGTCCTGGGCTTAGAGGCCCAATGTACACTGGACCTATAAAGCCCACATACCACAAAATAACTATATCCAATACACAACCCTCTTTTTTTGATAAAATTTTTCCAAGTATAACGTTGGTGATAATTGACACGACTATCTTTTAAGGTGCACTTATAAAACTATCCTAAAACTTTAAAACTCTTGTTTTTGGACCTACAGAGAAGTTTTTTCTTTCATCCGTCCACCCATACTTTAAAATTCTATTTTCTTATTGAAATAAATTAGGTAGGCAACAGACCAAAAATATTCAGACATGTAAAATAAGCATGTTTTTCTTAAATTAAAATTCATTTAATTTAAGGCAGGACGTTTTGGATTTTATTTTTTCCTAAAGTATTTTTAATGTAAACGTAATACGCTTAGAACTACGCCTTTTTTTTCTTTTATTATTTTTGATATATTAACAAATACAGATGCAAAGTAGAATTATCGTGATAAGATTAAATACAGAAAATGATTACAAGTTACATACTACTATTGTTGTAAAACTTTTTTATAATTAAATTATTTGTATAACGCCCTAAAGATCATTTTTTGCTCATTTAAACCGTTTTCACATGTCTGTCTTAAAATCAAAGCATATTAATTACACACATGTCCGCTAAATCTGAATATTCCCATGCATTATCTTGAAGTGCCGATATTTATTGTTCCGTAGAGACAACAAAAACGAACCTAAAAGGGTTTACATTCTGATCTTTGAGGCCTGCTGGTCTTAAGATACATTCATTCTCCACATGATTTCAATATTCTATATATGAATTTTATTAATTTCCAGCTTTTACTTAAACAAGAAGATCAAGAAATAAAAATGATTAAATAGAAGGAACAATTCAGAATACATGGGCATCTCGAAAATACAAGTTAGATGAGTGAGAGGTAAATAAAAATATGAAAATGGATATAAATAATAAAAAATAAGTTCATATCTTATAAAAATAGAAATTTAATTTTTGATATTGTTATAATATGAGAGTTCTTCTAACATTTTCTATAAAAGTTTTGGAACTAGTAATGACTCACCGAAATTTTATATATATATATAAAAAAAAAAAAGTCCAATCCAATGCCAAAGAGACCAAGCACAGGTGGCCCTATCATTTCAGCGGACAAAGGATCTTATTCCCACTCACATGTCTTTCTCGGAAAGCGTGAATCCATATCACGACACAAGCACCACAATCTTTCCCAGGAATCACACAGTTAGGCACCCCTTAAAAGCAGTTTGCACCATGCACAGAAAGGAGTAACCCCAGTTTTCAACAGTTTCAATAAAGTATAAACAACCAACGGTGCTTGGATGTTTTTCCACGGAATTATGTTTTTTTTTTTTTGTAGCAAATCCACTGCCAATCCACATAGGTTCCATTGGTATATATTTCATTCCTGAGCAAAGAACTGATGCATGAATAATGAGCAGTAAAAAATGGATTCCACATCAACAACTGGAAACAGTAAACAAGGTATTCCGTATTCCTTTCACAACCTACTGGGTTGTCCAGTCACAGAAATAGTAAGTTGCGTGGAGGATCCAGTGAGTAAAGTGAGCTTTTGCACTTGCACCTAACAATCCCTCATGATTCAACTGCTTATACAATATAATATTGGTATGGGTAAATCTCCTTGGAAGTAAAAATATGTTTATTAAATGCACCTAGACTGAAGATTTAAATGCAATAATACAGTACCATTCACCAAACTCATTGGCAAGTAAAGCACAGAAGCACAGAGATAATTAAGAGTGGTCCCCAACCTCGTTTAATCTTTCTTGATTAAAGAACAGAGATCTTTTTATAGGTGTAAGTGCTGATAAAGCTTATATTAAATACAATCAGAAAGAGGAAAGCAACACCTTAATCGAGGAAGTACAGCTGGAAGCGTAGGCAAAGCTTAGTATCACAACAGAGACCTGAGGGGACCTTACTTTCATAAATATCAGAGTATATCAGGAAGAAAATGACCTCCTAGGCTCCGCATACAAACATCTAAACTTTAAGAAGTGTAAGGTTGATTTGGAAGTTCAAATTACTGATGGTGACCTCATTTGAGAAGTAATCTTTGTCATCATTTCACTCACCGCATGTATTAGCTACGACAACAATATTATTATATTGAAACTCGAATATGAAATCTCCAGCTGGAGGATCAAATCATGAACAACCAGAAGTTCATTGGGTGCATTAGCAAAGCCTAACTTAGCTCCGAGGCTCTATAGTCTACAGAGTAATATATGGACCACCGCTCCTCATTATGGTTTGAGCTAAAATATGACTCCAGCAAATCAAATAAAAATACATGATATGGGAAAATAAACCAACAGCACAGACGACCATTTCCTGGGACTATTAGCATTTAGCATAGTATTATACCATTTGAATATTTGCATGAGTAGTGGGCATAAATTTTGACAAAAGTACAGAAACAGATCGGCAAACAATGAGCGCCAAAATCATTAAACACTGAAAATCCTTGATTTATTGGTTTACATAGTTGGCTATTATGAAGGGAGAAAGAAAAACATGACAGAAATATCTGTGTAAGCCTACTTAGTAATTTTAAGAACAAATGATAATCATCATAAAAAGGGAGAAACACATCCAAATAAGCCATGTTAAAAAGAAAGAAACCAAATTCTCCGCTAGAGAAAGCTGTCCCAGAGCGGAATGCACAGGGAAGCACCCTTGTAGGCTAAGTCAGATTGTAGATACCATCATCTTCTGTTGAGTCAATCTACAAACATCTCAACAACCCATAACAGCACAATTGTACACAAACACCCCAACATGCTCCTTCACAGCAAGAACCTGCCAATCTAAGGTGCCATTTTTGACCCCTGATGCAGGGCACCAGGAATTCAGCACAACAGCTTCACCTTCAGGACCTCTCTGACCACCCACGACCAAAAGGTGCTTCCCGCAAGCCTTGAAAGCCAAACCCCATCCATTAGAAGAATCAGCCCGGACTGGAAGCCTTCCCAATTCATCCCAGGCATTCTTTATCTTGTTGTACTTCTTCACCATGTTGGTTAGATGCTCCACAGCAAATAACTGGTTGTCCACAACGGCCACAAGTGGGGGTGCCTGAGCAGCCCCATTAACAAACGGATACATATCCTCTATTTTCCGCCAACTTCTCGTCTCAAGATTATACTCCTCTCCACAGGTCAATGAAACTGTAGGACTTGACATTCCACCAATCACATAGAATTTGCCATCCATGAAAAAACCAGAGCACAATCTACGTGGTGTGTGCATGTTTGGTAACAGTTCCCATCTACCAGAAGAAGAGTCATACAACTCAGCTGATTTTAGAACATTTCCATTTTTATCACTTCCACCTGCAACAATGGCAATTAGACCAAGACTACCAGATCCAAACAAACAGCGCGGCCCATTCATCCCCTGACACTTAACCCAACCATGAAAAATCAAGCTATACTTCCAAATAGCAAAATCCAACAATTCCCGACCAAATACCAATAGCTCACTGCCCACAGCCAAGGACTCCTTGTCTGCATGGTTGAAGCACTCATCACACGGTATCTTAGGTAATGCCATCCATTTCTTTTTCATGGTGTCAAATGCCTCCCATCCCCTTGGATCACACACCAAATAAACCCAATGCTCCACAAGTCCCAACTGTTTCCTCAACCCATATAAATACCCACTTTTAATCAGCTTATTGTATCTTTTATTTATACAAGATAGTGAAGCATAATCCGATCTACTAACCCACGCAAGACAATTCAGGGCAACATCATCAATAAGACCAGGGAGAAGAGAATCATTTGGTTCAATTCTAGTTCGACCATCATTCACTCCTTCCCTTGAATTCATTTTCAAAAACTTTTTCACCACCGCTTCATCTTCCTGCATAGGACAAGTCAAACATATTTCCTTTGTCATACCAAAAGATCTCTATCTCATTCGAACAAAACCATAGCAGATTAAAAGAAAGCTTCGGCAGTAGTATCCAATATCCTATTATGCCACAATTTTCTACTATGCGGCCTATGCCCAGAAAGTAAATTCCAATATCAGCATACGCCCACCAATTTCTAATTAAGTACGTTTTCCGGCAATTGAGAATATTCAGTTAGGAGTCTCTACTTTTATTATCCTATTAATCAAACCCTCGCGGAACTTCTTCCAATTTGTATATCGCTATATTTACAGAAAAAACAGGATCTCGGGAAAAAAAAATGAGCAAGATATGAAATGAATCAGCATTTAAATTCCAGCAGTACCAGCCAATTAACGAGAGCTCCCGGAAATTTCCCTCGACCAAATTCCAGGTGGCGAGACAGAATAAACTGCAAATCCATGAGAAAGAGAAATCAGCATAAATTAAAAGAGTAAATAAAAGAACTATGCATGCAACTGTAAAACATAAAATAATCCAATACTAGAAAAAGGGTATGTGTTGATCCAATTCAAGAAACTAAAGCCGGACACGGATCCAAATCGAAAGAATCAAATTCGCTTTTCAGAAGCCAAGATGAGAGTAAGAATGAATGCAGGCATACCGGGAAGCAAGAAAAACGTTCGGATCTCAGACACAGAACCGCCGCATGATTGGACGAGAATAACGGTGGCGTCAGAGCATGATGCAGGTGACCGGCGATTGTAAGGAAGGGTGAAGGTGGGCTTTAAGATAACTTGGAACAGGGAAACACTCAAGTACTATTATGCGTATATTTTGCCATCAAATTTGTTTAATTTGCAATGGTGACCCCATGTTTGAGTGTATTTCTTGTTTGCCCCTTTTAATAACAGGATCATCGCTAGTTAAGTTACCGGTGAGTTTTTTTTTTTTCCTCCCTTTTTGCTCTTGAATAAATACTCAGATTCAAATTCTTTTGATATTATAAGAAATTATTCTTATTTTTCAAATTTTAAATCATTAACATTAAATTAATAAAAATAAAATCTTAGTATATATTTAACTAATGTTGTCAAAAAAAATTAAAATAGATATATGTTGGATTTTTTGTTTGCCTCTTCCCTGTCTATATTACATATTCTCTCTCTATTTTTCCGCGTGTAATTTCTTTTTGGGGGGTTGGGGGGAAGCAAATATCTCTTTCAAAGTTCCTATGCCTCAAACAAATTTATTTAAAGTTTAAATTATAAAAAATGTCTGAAGTTTATTAAATTATTAAAAACTATATTTGCTTTGAAAATGTATTAAATAAAGATTACATAAAGGTTTGGTTGGTTTTTTTTTATTGATGGGATTTTAATTCTTATTTTAACCATGTATATAACAATAAGCTTATATTCTTTTTTTTTTTTTATACAACTTATATTCTATTTTGGGGTAGAATTATGGATGGCATAAGGGATGTCATAGACTGAGAATGCTTCGTGTTGTCGTTTCGATGCCTGTCCTTGTTATTGCACATTCGACGAGGGGCTCTAATCCTAAATTGTTGTATGGAAATTTTAAAAATAATACTATGGGGGCAGAAGATAAATTTAAATATTATGATCCGAGTACGACTAGGACCACTTCTTCGTAATATTTGAGAAAGACCCAGAACTTGTAGACTGGTAACGTTGACAGTCAAACTTCTTCTTTCTTTCTTTCTTTTTCCCCTCGTTTTTAAGATGATAGGCAACGATCTCAAAAATAAAAATACATTTTTTTTAGCTAAATTGAGAAATATAATTTTTTTCTATTTAAATTATAATTAGCTCTCATTAATTATTGATACGTTATTTAAAAAAAATAGAATCCACACACATATATATATGTTATTTGATTTAAAATAATTAAACGTATATACTTAAATACGTAAGTTTTCTTCTCTAAATTATAATTAAGAAACGTCGCAAGAAAATTTAAAACTTATCAACAACAAATTCAGTTAAATGCACAAGTGATATTACGTACGTCATTTGTTCTGGATAATTACATTCCACTTGATTAATCAATAAAAGCATTCTCTCCAAATAGGATACATATATATTTTTTATATAAATATACGTATTTTTTTATTTAAAATATTATTAGGTATTAGAATAAAAATAAAAATTTTAACTTTATATATTGGGGAAGAATAACCTATTTCATTATATTGAATTCTGCTAATACCTATTATTTATATTGACTTAAACATTGTGAATATTTATATGATGGGACTTGACACTGGACCTGTCTAATTTAGTGCTTTGCAAAAAATAGTGAATGGTTTTGTGGTTTTGAGCTACCTCACTAGAGTCGACAAAATACTCTAACTAATTTCATTAGGTTAATTTTTTGGAGTTTAAGTATGGGGCAGTAATTAATTAAATTAAAATTAAGACATGGTCTAACAAATAAGCATAATAGTGGGGGTTGGGATTAACGGGGGAGGGGAGGGCATTAAGAGAATAACAGTACTAATAAAGAGGGAGGCATGCGATTGTGGAAGAGGATAAGGGAGAAATTGAGGAATTGGGAGGGGTAATGTTGAAAAAGCCGCAAAGTTTGACTTAAAATGGTCACAATTACTTTTATCCGAGAAGAAAGGCGTACCTGCCTTCAAACACACACATCTGAAGTCTTTTTCCTTTACGGGACTCTTCGTATTAACTGGCCATCAACTCCATTTTATTGACCAAACCGATCGCCCTTATCTTTTTCATTTTTTAATTTGGCCCCTGCCTTGCCGCTGACGTGTTGACGCTGTCCTCTAGTGCTATACCCTCTACACGCGTATTGATTACTTGTCAACTTCTACTTCTTTTAATTTTTGTATACAACACAAAATTATATCTTGTTTAGTATAAAAATATTTAAAAAAAAGTTAGGTATAATAAAGTAAAATTTC
Organism: Leucaena leucocephala; assembly: GCA_037074615.1. NCBI lineage: Eukaryota > Viridiplantae > Streptophyta > Magnoliopsida > Fabales > Fabaceae > Leucaena > Leucaena leucocephala. The sequence goes on along the minus strand of CM073546.1, from coordinate 1,307,481 downwards.
TCTTTCTTCTAAATAATATTAATATTATATAAAATAAATTATCTATTATTTTCTAATATAAATTTAAATATTTAAAGAGTTAAAATATTTTTTAAAATATTATAATTAAAATTATAATAAAATAAAATTTTTTAAAAATTAAACATATATTAAATAATTGTATGTCTTACATTTGATGGGTAACAAAAAATGATATTAAATGCTTACAAGTTACATTCACTCGGGGGACTAACATAGGGATGAGAGAACCTAAGAAAACAAGGTAAAGAAATAATATTAAAGCGGAAGAAAAGATAGAAATTAAAGCTAATATTTTTTTTGCTAAGTTTTGTTAAGACGGCTATTAGAATTAGCAGGAAATTGTATGAAGCATTATTACACGCAATGAATGACAAGAGGAAGATTGAAATCATCATTAATGAGACCTGTATTATGAATCTAAAAAATATAAACTCTTAAAAATTTGAGATGAAAATCACTTCCTACAGTTGCCTAACTCCACCGTAAAAATTCTTTTAAAAGATAGCCTTTATAACATATGATCCCGTGACAGCAGTAGTGAATACTCAATATTTTGAATTTCTGCAGCAAAATTCCCCAGCCACCATTAGAGGGATTAGCCGATGGATTTGTTTCTGAGCTGTAGATTAGATTTGGAATGGCAAGAATATGGAATTTGAAACATATTTTACCTCTTGCAGAGATTTTAAAGCAACAACACGCTTCCTATGGGGCAAAGCCAAATTCCGTTTCCTCCAAAAGGTATGCAATAAACAAATAACTTCCACCAATCAAGAACACCAATCCATCATCAAATCACTGAAGTAAGATTTGTTTAAGCCAGCATTTGAATACTTCTTTTTTTATACTCTCAGACTTCCCTCAACATCAAGACAAGTCCAAACCCATGTTATTATGACAGTTAAATTCAATATCGCCTGCTAACTAGTTAGGTCTAACAAAAAATGTTAATTTTTTATAATATTAAAATTTAAATTTAAATTCCTATTATAAAAGATATATATATTTAGTATTTAATAATACCTTAAAAATAATAATATCCATGATTTAAAAGGAATTGACATTGCTGGTTAGCCTTAACATTTCGAGTAAGAAAAATTATTGTATAATATTACATAGAAGATTTAATTATTAATTTTTTAAAAATTATCAATATGCCATGACTTAGTTTTAGTTTTTGCATTAGGAATTATAATCTCTCTTTAGCTCAATTGTTGTAAAACTTGATTAAATTGTTTATACAATCCTATGCATTAATTTTTCCTTTCAAATTTAGACAAATACTTTGATATTGCAAATTAGTGAGAAAAAATGGCCCACAGAGATTTATGCTTTACAGCTTAAATAAATAGGTTAGCCAGGATATATATATATATATATATTCCGTTGATTTAACAATTTCCCCCCCCCCCCTTATAGTAATATTCCTGGCAATAAAGTTAAGGAATAATTACGTTTAAAACAGATATTAATTACAGAATTGTTTGAAGTCAAAGCAAAAAAAAAAATGACAGAAGACGGTAAGTAAGAAGGACGAGGGAGCTTTGGGCACTAAATACAAAGGAGAGACAGGTGCATGCGGCAGGATCTGCTTTGGTTTCCTTTTCAATCAAAGGCACTCGCATGCAGAATAGGAAAGCTAGAATTATTTTATCATTAAAAAAGAATAATATATAAATAAATAAAGAAGGACACGGTAATGAGAGAGGGTGAAGTACAAAAGGCAATGGCAATACTTAACGAACAAGTACATGTACTCACCACTCGCCCCCAGTCCGACTTGGGCGGGGCCTGCCATCTCCTCTGACTGATTCCCCATTTTAATTAATTAACTTATTATTTCAGCTTTTTTTCTCTTTTTCTCTTTTCTCTTTTTAAATCGATATCCCTTTATAGTCATATATATATATATATATATATGAGTCCCCTTGTGACAATGGGACTTGTTTATACTTTAGGATATTTTTGACGCGTATATATTTAAATATCATATTAAAAATAATAAAAAGTTTTCCTATTCATTCTAACCATATTTTAAAACATATTTTTATTTTTACTTTCATCTCTATTTTCATTTACACTTTTATTAAAAACACTTTTTATCATACCAAAAAAAAAAGTTTCATTATAAAATGGAGAAAGCGCTTTTAACAATAATCTCAAGAGCAACATGTGATCAAATAAATGATGTTTTATCCAAATTTTAGGTTTGTAAAAAAATATAAACAATGTATAAAGTCAATTTTTTATGTTTGCTTATAAAAAAAAACGTAAAAATGAAATTTCCACGTCAATTAACAGCTGAGGATTAAACTCGGCATGGGGGGAAAATAAAACAAAAGAAAAGAGCTCAAACTCTAAAGTTTCGTCTTAAAATAACATTTTTATCAAAACCTTAACGATGCCGTAACACTCTCCTGGAATAAGCAAAGCCATCTGGCAATAGAAGGCAATCTAGTACGCTTATTCTATTCCATTAAAGTTAGACGTGCATGTGAAGCCAACCAACCAAAGAAACAACTGATACCAACGACCCGGGTTATGCCACCTGTCCAACCAAGAGAAACCTCTTACCTTTCTTTTGGGGGCTCTAATGTCATTTAAATATAATCTGCCCCACCAATGTTACATTTTTTTTTTCAGCACGCAGTTCTCAAAAATCTAATTATTTTATAACATATAAGTGGCCTTTTACTTACCCGACAAAACTTATGTGCGCAAACATAAATTGGTGGATTAAATATTATGTATGGGTGATGGAAAGAAAAAGGTGAACATAATTTTTATTTCAAATGTCGAATCTATAACGTCGGAAAGTAGTCAAAGTTATTTAAGAAGGCGATAAGGACGAACGAGTGTTCAACTTGGAAAAAGGTGCGGAACTTTGGAAGATGCACATGTACATGCATGCATGAATATGTATATATATAGATAGAGAGAGAGAGGGCAATGAAATGAAATGAATAAAAACCAAAATGCGGGCTTTGTTCAACCTTGGTTCGTAAAAGTTACATGGAACGGGGATGGATAATTGGATATATATGATGCGTGTTGAATTGTTTCATTAGGTTGCCTCCTCCGCGGTTTTTATAGACCATCCCCTGGTACTGATGTATATTCAAAACTCCTGTAGAAAAGATAAACGGACATTTGACAATAGGATTTTAAACAAGTACATATACGGGTGGTCATAGGGTTATAAAAGAAATGAAAAAATATATACGGACACATTCATAAATAATTGAGACTATTCATGAATAATATATATGGGCTTATTTGGGTGGCTATAAAATTAAGATTTTAAAAGAGTTTTTAGTTCAAATTTTAATATAGATAAATTTTAAAATAAATAATTATATTTATCTAAAAAAATTTAGATTAAATTATAATTTAAAACGATAATTTTGTTATAAAATAATATAATAGCTTATGGATTATCCAATTATTATTTTGCTATTATTTTTCCCTCTCTCTCATCCCACTATCTCTCTTCTCGCTTTTGCTTACAGTTTCACCATTGTCTCCCGTGCTGACCTGGAGAGGAGGAAGACAGTAGTTGCTAGTAGCTGAGCTGGAGTGTAGGAAGACGGTGGCCATCACATTGTCATAGGACTGAACACTGTTGTTGGTCTATCGTGTCTCTTTGTGATTGCCACATTGTCGTCGAGCTGGATATCATTGTTGGTCCGTCGCATCTCATCTTGGTTGGTTATTTATCAGAAGAAGAGAGAAATAACATAGAAGAAGATAGACAGGAAAAGACAGTGATAGTTTTTTTTATCTCGTACCTTTTATAATACTTTTTTAATCACAAAAATCCTCATAGTAATAATTATTCAAACACTTATTTATTTAAAAATATATTTTCATCTATAAACTCTTATTCAAAAACTCTTTTTTAAAAGTTGTTCAAACACACAAATATACTAGTGAGTTATTTTGCATTTGATATTGGGGATTTATATGTATGTGCTTGTTTGGATAGCATCCAAACTGAGGTTTTAAAAGGGCTTATGGTTCAAACCTTAACTTGAACAAGTTTTAAAATAGATAGTGATATTTATCCAAAATAGTTTATAGATCAAACAATAATTTAAAATTATAATTTTGGATAAATTATTAATAATAACTTCTAAAATAGTAAAAAAATTTATGAACTATTCAATTACTATTTTACTCCAATTTTTCCCATACTTTCTCCTCTCTCTCCTCTTTACTCTCTGCGCCATATGCTTTATAGAATAGAGGAGAAATCTTGTTGCCTTATGCTCGCCAGAATGAGGAAAGGATGAAAATAGTCTCATCTCGTCGTGAAAGAAGACATCGCTAGTCACTGTCTCATTGTGAAAGAAGACGTCACTTGTTGTTAGTCTCATCATGAAAGAAGATTTCCACGAGGAAAGCCACTAGGTCTTATGCTCTTTGTTCTTCGTCGTCGATAGAGTAAAGAAGAGGAAAAAAAAAAAAATAAATAGTGTCATACTAATAAATAATTAATATATTTTTAATTAATATATTTTTTAATAATTTATTAATTATAAAATTTTTTATAATAATAATTATATAAATATTTATTATTTATTTATAATTATATTTTTTTATAATTTTTTTTATTTTAAAAAATATTTTTTAAGTGATCTAATTTTTTTTATAATTCATTCTCCAAAACTCGATACAAATGGCCTTATATATCAGATGTCAGAAGGCATGCTCCCACGCAATATATGTTTCTTTTTTTTTTTTTGTGTGTCAGACGCAGTAGTCAGTCACAGTTGGAGCTGCTCCATCTTTCTTTTTTATGTACTTTCATTTCACAGCACAGCTTAACACCACCATCATATCCCGTCCACTTTCAGATCCTGTCCTTCCTTCCTCTTTTCTTATTTACTCTCGTTTTTGGTTTTGTCAGAATACCCATGACCCATCATCTCATCTCAAAATATTTAAAAAAAAAGAAGCCACGGGATAAACATCACCGGAGGATCGGTCTGCAACTATGTTACTGTACAAATTGATGTGTGCGAGAGGCATGCCCACAGGGATCGGTGCCGTGTGAATCTTGCATAGACCCAGTCTGGTTCTTGACTTTGTAGTTCGTTGAAAGGAATGCCCCTTTTTACAAATTTTCAACAAAATGCTAAGTTCAGCCCAGTTTGGTTCTTGACTTTGTAGTCTGTTGAAAGGAATCCCCCTTTTTACAAATTTTCAACAAAATGCCAAGTTCAGCGCACGCCTTATCTACAGGGAATGAGGGAGGGAGGGAGGGAGGGAGGGAGGGAGACGTGAGGAATTAGATGATTTGGTTAAAGAAAAAAGGTTCGAAATTGGTGGCACCTAAAAAAAGGGATATATCTATGGGTTTGGAAGCCAAGTCAGAGTCTAATGTTGCGTGGATGAACAGGGACGGCTTTGGGACGTTCTTAATTGAGATGTCGGTAAAAAGACTTGTTCAAAATTTATTATTTTGAAGCATCTGAATTCTGAGCACAAGGCATTTTTTTACAGATTCTATTACTAAATATTAAATAAATGACTAATTTAATTTTAAAATTTGTAACTACTACTCTCAACACATAATCTCCTTCTAAACTCAAACTTCAAACTTAGAAGAAAAATCTAGCGGTCTTATATTATAAAACCAATACAGTTAGTACGAATATTGATACTCAAAAAAATACATCAAACTTTTACATTTACCGAGATAAGGCGCAGCAAAGTGATGGAGACCAACGCCCACTTTACCCCATTCATGTATAAAGAACTAAAAATCAAGATCGGCATGTGCCTTTTAGGTTGGAGTTTCTCACTCTTTCATACCAAAAAGCAGAGCAAAGGCAAGCTGGTGATTCCATTTCCACTCACCCAAAAAACACACAGCTGGTGATACTCATTACCAGGCTCCGGTTTTCCCAAAAAAAAAAGGTAGAACAATGACAATGATAGGTTTCAGATATTCTATAAAGGGAGGGAGGGTGGAGGAATAAGTCCTTCAGACAAAAACAACATAAATATAGATCTTTTTTGTATTTTTAAGTCACCCTTTCTGAATACATGTAAATGTACTTGATTCACACATCCAAACAAACCCCTTCCAAAACAGGGGTTGCAAAGCGCCAGCTTATCAAAAACCCAGCTACTAATAATAATACAGGGTAACTTGTGGTACTCTTGAGCAAATGGAAATGCATAATCATGTGGGAATATATAACAAAGATCGAATCAATAATTCGCCAAGATAGTACTAGAGCTCAAAACTTGATAAATGCAACGACAAAATAATGAAAGTCTACCGTATATAACAAATTTCATACAAAAATGAACAATCACTTTCTCCCGTTTCCTTCTTCCTTTGCCACCGCCAGAATCAGTCACATCAAGAGTTGCTGCAAGTCTCTGTCTCCTTCGACCATCCATCAAAGACTCCATAGAGTAAAAGGGCAAATCCAGGCTTTTTCCGATGTACATAAACGACATAAATTAGTCAGTAAAGGTTAAGCAAGCATGTTGCTATTCAAATCTTCCCCTCTTAATCTCTTGCGTCTGCACCAACACAAATATTCGGGAATTGGCCCATCATCTCCAATAACCCAGCTATGCTGCGCAACATCGCCCAATATCATCCGATGCTTTGGATCTGCAAAACAAAAATTTCAATAGATACCCCATAAGAAGATGAACCTCCCAGTATTGGGGGAAAAAACAAAGATCTTCAAGGCAGGAAACAGGAGAAAGCAAAATTTAAGTATACCTTTGCAAAGTAATCCTTCCAGTAAGTTTCTTATTTGGGGATTCAAATCATCTGGGAGCACTAAAGGATTATTGACTATCTGGATGAGGGAGGAGAAAACAAGTAAACTGAGGTTTCTATGACAGAAAATGAATAATGAACCACGGCGGCTGTGTGTTATTCATATATGAATATATGCATGACATACTTTGTCATAAGTATCTTGAAGTGTGTCTCCAAGAAATGGGTATTCTCCCAAGATCATGCAGTACAAAGTAACTCCAACTGCCCATGTGTCTGCAGCTTTGCCGTTATAGGTAAGACCTAAAAGAATATCAACCGACAAAACTGCAGTTAGAACATGTATTTTCATCTACTAAAGCGCCTAAAAAAGTTTGGAAAAGAGAACTCTAACCTAAACAACATTCTGGAGCAGTGAAAACAGGAGTCCCCGGCGATCGGCGAAGTTCATCATTATCATCCTACAAAATGAAATCAATTAAAGCCTCCATATGCATCGCTTACCTGTGTCTACCAAAAGAATAAAATGTCTCAGGGAGAACCATCTATGGGATGGTGGGATATGTAGAAAACATCGCAGAAACTATAGTGCTTATACTTCTTGAAGCTAATAGCTACCAAAGATTACCCTTGCATTGGATTAGAGCAGAGACCAAAAGTTGTGCACAGAATGGACCATTATGAAGAAGAGACGTAATAATAGCTCTCAAGATTTTAAAAAGAAATTAATGGCAGAACCGCAGAATATATTCATCAGATTTCACATCTTTTTCGTGTTTTGATAGCATCATCTTTCATAAGTTATATATCCTATTTACACTAAAGCTCAGTAATTAAAGTCACCTCAAAAGCCTGGCTGACACTGAAATCCCCAATCTTTACTGTACCATGACGAGTAACCAACAGATTATCAGGTTTAATATCCCCGTGCACTATATTCTGCATTTCAAAAAATCCATGAAATATCACCATATAACAAAGACAAACTATTTCAGAGCACATAACATGAATAAGGTGAGTGTGCACGAGAGAGTTAAGAGTCAACAATAAGCACAAAAGGATTGGGTAAGAGATCATACATGAGCATGAAGGTATCTTAATCCTGAAACTATATCACGCAAGTATTTCCTAGTAGTCTCCTCACCCAAGCTACAGGAAGGACCTGAACCCTCACAAACCCATTTGCCTTCTACATATTCAAGTACTGTAGAAGAAGAAAATCAGCTGTCAGCCACAGGACTGGTAAAAGTTCTTATCCATTCAAACTCGAGGAAGGAAAACAGAGAGAAAATTCAGCAACTGTCAATCATTTATTAACAAAACCAAAAGGAAGAAACAAGCTGTTATTACCCATGTAGAAGTGATCTGATTCTGGGTCATCAATCACCTCAATAAGATTGACTATGTTAGGATGTTCCAGCATTTTCATGATGAGTACCTGGAAAGAAGGAATTATGTCTTTTAACCTAGTGTAGGGAAAATAAGGAAAAAATGACAGCTTAAACAATTGAGTTAGCACATGTATAATTTTTTGCACAAACAAGGAAGCAAAATGACACTTAAAAAGTGTGCATAATTCCCCAAATTGGTTAATGAATGCTAGTGTGCGATCAAAATCACATGAAAAGGTGAATGTCACATGAAGGAAATGAATGACCAGATTGGAGCTGCGAAATAAATAGTAACGTCACAAGTGTTCGGAAGTTCTTATCTAACAGGGGTTAGTTAGTATGAAGGAAAAATCCTAAGTAGGTAGGAGGTGGATGGGAAGTTCTATATATGTAGAACTCCCAATATACTGGTGATTATTGATTAATGAAGTCATTTTCTAGTTTTCCTTCTATCCAAGTAATGTTCAAATGATTTCTGCCATAACAAACTCACATTTAGCAGTTATTAATAGAAAATAAGCAAGATATTTGATCAAACTTGACATGTTTACAATTGGTGCCTAATTTTTCAGCTTAGAATGTAAAAAAAAAAAAATACACAAGAAAGATACCTCCCGTAGAACATCAGTCATGGCAGTCTCTGAGGGTGCAACTCGTAGCTTCTGTAAATGAGACTTATGAAAGGCCTGCAGATAAAAAATTTTAAGCTCACTAAATGACTGGCTGCAGCCTTAGCTAAAGAATACCATTGTGCATGCATTTGCTAATGGTCTTTTATGGAGGCTAGTACCATGATCATTTATCTTTGTTTTCTTTCTTCTTCAACCGTTATATGTTTCACAAAGAACCATAAAGGCACACAGATTCTTTTGAACCCATGAATAGCAAACAAAGAAAAGTCAATAAATTTTTCTCCAGCCCCGGGATATTTCAAATTGCCTAGGTTACATTACACGTCCAAACTATAAAAATCAGAAGTGCCATCTTTCAATCAGCATCTATATTACAGAAACCGTGGCTAAATTTGCAACAATGCAGTAAACTAGTGTCTTCCAACACCAGAAAAGAGCCTCATACCTTGATTGCATAATGCTTTCCATCCGCACAACTTCGGTATAAAGCCTATCATGCATGTAAAAGATGGTTTCAAAAACTAAACATGGTGATGAGTGACAACACAATAGCACAAACACAATGCTCACCACTTTCCCATAACTACCAGAACCAATCTTGTGCTCCCGAACATATTCATTTACCATCTTATTACCATTTTCATCCTGAAACAGCAATAAAATTTACATAAAGCTTCTGGCAGGAGATATGAAATACAATAGAAAAGTTTCTCCTGAGAGGAAGCACACAAATGCCGATTACCTCTCCACGAACAACTTTGTGAGTTTCCTTAACAGGAAACTGCCTACAAATCATATCTTTCTCTTCTCTCAACATTAAAATTTCCTCAGAACGTTTGGTACAGATTGGAACTTCACTATCGTCTCCACTAATGATGTCAGTAATATCACCATTATAGGATCCATCATCGTCTCTGTCTTCAGTTTCATCCAACAATGGCTCCTGAGAGAGATTACTCTTGAAGCCAGACTGATTTCGGCGACGTTCGAATTTTCTTATGAACCCAAAGCAACCACAGCAGCCCATCGCTATTGCAATAGAGAAACTCTTTTTGAACATTCAGACCTAAACACTAATATAGACACAAATTATTGAAAATCTTTAAACATCATATGTCAAGAAGTAAATAAAGTATCTCAAATAAAAGTATTTTAATATCTAACTCACCTCAAACGCCCAAAGAAAACACCTAACCGCTATATTCTCTGCTGACCCTGAAATGGTTTTCACAGCAAGAGTTTCATTACAGGGGCGAAAGCAAGCTTGGTTTTCGGGGCTTGTGGGCATTGCAAAATGAATGATATTTTGCATGCTTCGTGATGGAAAGATGGTTACCTGATCTCAGAGGGAGGAGGGCCTTCAAGCCCTGTTTAGCGATGCTATTCTAAAGGATGCCATTCAGCAAGGTGAAAAAAAGGGCTAGATATATTAACCCGATTATGATTCACATCCAACATTGTGAAAACTCCAGTTTATAACAATAGGTGCAAGCTCAGCCCCCCAATCTCCCAACAACAGTTCGTTGACCTTTTCCATTATCAGGAATGTGAAATTATTAAAAAAAACAACCAATAAAAAAAAAGTTATCCACTAATTGAACAGATTGCATAGCTGAGCTTTAGCCAAGAGAATTGCATAGAACCTTCAGACGCCGTCAGGAAGGAACGACAACTATAGAAAAACTCTACTTGCTTTAAAAACATCTTTATAATTAATCTCCGTCAAGTTACCTCGTTTATCTGGGAGCGGATGACAAACTGAAACAACTAAACGCTGAGTCTTCCCGCCTCCAAAAAGCCTAAAATTCCAACACGGATCGGCAGCCTTTGAAGCGAAATTCAGAACCCCAACTCCAGGTGCAATCGCAAGTCTACAATTCCCTCAACAATTGAAGAGAATCCACAGTAAAAAAAAAAAAATCAAAACCCTACGCTAATTCTGATTCTGGCGGCGAAAGTATAATGAGGGATCCGTATATAAAGAACCCTAGATGGGAGAACGGAGAACCCTATTGGGAATAGAAGAGAAACGGGAGAAAGATCAAAACTTGGATTAAAAATGATGAATGGGGTGATTGAATAAGTGGAATGAAAAAGTTGGGGGCTGTGATTTTGACGCTACGGACGTACGAATCATGGTAGCAAATAGCAGTTTAATTATAGCAAAACGTTCTCAAGCCGCACCCACCTCAGGAGAATCTTGTTTATTACCTGTTTCCGCAGAAAACGGCAACAAGTGAGGCAAAATCCCTCCTCAGGTCACGCTTTACATAGAAAGTTGCAAAATACTCTAATACAACTAAATTAAAATCCATCCAAAATCCGAATAATTTCGTGAAAATTGATTACATTATTTACTCATTTCAATAAATTCTTATATTTTTTATTTTTAAAGTTGTCACTATCATTGCACGACCACTTCAATTGCATTTGCATCGTCAGCTGGAAATGGATTTTTTCCCCTCAACTAAAAGTACAGTTTAATTATCTTTGCATTTGAGGTTAATAATCAAGGGTGAATTAACATTTTATCGCATGGAAACTTGCATGACTGGAACAAACCAGATGGCTGGGACATTGACATTCTGTGATCATATGAAGGATCGCGGCGACGTAGTATTGATTAACGTTGTTTCTGTTTGGTCGGTTCTCGCTTCTCAACCCCTCGCCTCGGAATTTGTTTTGATCATTTGATGGTTTTCGAGTTCGGGGGGATTAAGATTAAGATCTACCTGGGATGGACATTCTTAGCTCATTCACATGTCTATCTTTCGTTTTGTGTTGGCTTCAAACATCATCTGTTTGACTTGCCGTTGACAGTATCACGAGAAAATGATCTCGTTTTTCACCCAACAAGAGGGAGAGAGGTTAGAGAGAGATGAATCTGGCTGTCTTCTCAATGCAAAAGACAGGGAGGGAGGTTTGATGGCGCCCACCTCTTTAGTAGTTGCCGTGTGCCCCGTCATTAGCCCATTGACTTTAGAGTTTATGGGATTCCTAACCACTCAAACACGGTGCTGCCCGATTTGCTAAATAGAATTTTCTTTTCTCCAACGGTAAATAGTGATTATTAAGCATGGGGGTAAAAATATTTGTTAACAATGGCCATGAAAATAAAAAATTTAAATCATGCTTTACATATTCATGTGTATATTAGTGCATAAGCATAAAGACCGAGCTTTAAATAAATAAGACTACGAAAAGATTAAGCTCAAACCTAATATTAATCTCGGGACGTGGCCTTTTTGATAGTTTTTTTTAACCTATTTTCACCTCTTATTAAATGTGATTTGAAATTTCAACTTTTCACATTGGTTTTACTTGATAATAGCATGAGTTTTTTTTTGTAAAAAAATGAGAGTAATGTTTTATGTTTTACTTTTTTTGTCCTAGTTTAGAATATCAGAGAGACCAAAATTAAGAGTCCATGCACGTAAAAAGAAAATGTGCTATGTTCATTTCTCAGGCTATCTCCCTTTATCGTCTTTTACAAAATCGTATCTGTTGAGGTGATTGGATCTTGGAAGAAAGATGACATTTTTCTATCCTAGAAAAAGATCGGGTAACACTGTAACAGAGAGCCATGGGCGCAAATGTTTTTCGAAAAAAAAAATACGTCGTGTGGTCGAATGATTACATGACACCGACATCTTAGCACAGTATGGTCTCATAAACAACCGGTAAATTCTGTTGTGTGTGTCTATATATAATATATGTTGTTCTGAAATGAAATCAGGTGCCTCGACCCCTCGTTCGGTGGGCCTGGAAGATACTACCATATGGTTCTGAGTGGTGGCTTTAAGAGCCAATTTTGTTTGGCAACGATGAAGAGATGCCTAATAAGATTGTTTTGTGTGGTTATTTGAAACGAGAGGACCAACTCCCTCAACGTATCGCGTCTCCTTTGTGTGTGTTTTGTTGCCGCGTTCTGCTTTTGGTGGTTCGTTCGGAAGAGAGTGTGTTGGGGGAAGAACATGTCAATCTTTGGTGTCCTCGCGCTACAAGGCTCTTTCAACGAACATATCGCCAGCACGTTTCTCCTCCTCTTCCACTTTCAGTAACACCTCTGATTCTCTCACTCATTTTCTTTTTGGTGTCATGGCACAGCCCTTAGGAGATTAGGGGTGAAAGGAGTTGAGATCTGGAAGCCAGGACAGCTTCGTAATGTCACTTCCCTTATTATGCCTCGAGGAGAGAGCACCATCATGGCTAAGCTCGCTGAGTCTAACAATCTGATCTCTGTCCCTCTTTCAAATAAATTTTTCTTTTCTGTCTTCGGTGTTCAGTTACTTCGGCTTTTGCCCCTAACTGGGATAGTTATATCCTTATAATCTGATAGGAGCTAAAGATAATTACATGAAGCTGATTAAGATTCATGAACCCATCAATTCATTGAGAAGTGTATAACATAATCTACGTTGTATATTGCAATCTATCAGTTTTCTGCTCTGATAGAGTTTGTTAAAATGGGGAGGCCTGTTTGGGGTACTTGTGCTGGGCTAATACCTATTGGCAAACAATGCCATTGGTGAGCTATTTCTCTCTTCCTCTTTCCTCACTGATGTCGAGTTCTAGTGCTAGGCTGCATCAGTAATTTACTCTCCAACATAAGCATTTAAAAGAATGAAAAATTCATTTCAGGACAGAAGACTGGTGGACAAGAATTAATTGGTGGACTTTACTGTCCATAGGAATTTATTCGGAAGCCAGGTAATGTGTGGACTTTTTATGTTGAACTATGGACAATCAAGTACACATAAAAGGAAGCCACTTTCAATATGATTACATGTGGAAACACTAAACATGAAATTTTATGCTTAGGGCATATTTTCAGTGAGAAAGAAGGTGTACGCCCTCCTTCCTGTGATTGAGGATTCGAATAATCTTCAAGCACCAACTGTTTTAAAGTTCACAAGTTTTAAGATCACTTACTTTAATTAAATTCTTTTCTTGTTCTAAAACATTCAATACTCATGGTACGTTAGTTGATTAGACGCAGTTTTGTCTATAAATATCGATACATGATACCCGATGCAGATTCATATGCGTAGAAAGATCATAAGTAACGGGTCATGGAAATGGAATAAACGTTTGGATGCAGTTTCATACTTCTGATCTTGATTGCGTAACTAAACAAAACTTTTAATTAGCTTCAAAGCTTTGAAGCAGAGCTTTCAGTACCAGAGATTGCTTCAAGTGAAGGGGGTCCTGAAACATTTCGTGGAGTTTTTATCCGTGCCCCGGCAATACCTGAAGTTGGAAAAGAAGTTCAAGGGCTAGCTGATTATTTTGCCCCATCTAATGGCTTATTAGAGGTTAGTATTTATTTCTATCTGTAAAGAAAGCTTTCAGCTTGCACTGTTTTGGATGTATAATTTTGTGGTTTGATGACGGTTGTAATTTATTTACTTGTTTATCTTGGTTCCTTTGACTAAATATCCCGTGGAAGCCGCAGTTTCGATGAAAGGATTTACCGTATTAACAGACAAAAACGTGGAGAAAAAGCAAGACAGCCTAGCTCTTCGAGTGTGGAGGGTCTATATCCCTGCTACCAGATTTCTCCCTATGTTTCTGCCTCTTTTTCATCTCTCTCTGCTGCTATTTAACACCTCCAGCCAAACCAATTCCTTCCGGCGAATTCCTCTGACAACCTCTAGGTGTCCCATTCCCATACCTCTCTGGATTCCTTTCCAAGCCTTTTGCCAGCCAACTCATGCAATCCCTGCAGCCTCCCACTCTTAGCGGCCCTCATCTTTTACTAACACAGCTCTTGGTTTTACTTAATTTCAGGTTCAGGGATCTATCGATATATCCCATTATGTCCGCAAAAACACTAAGTGCATGTTTGGGGGGATGAGTTTTGAAAATCAATTTTGGACAAAATATTAATTTAAAAAAATTTAAAATAAATAATAATTTTTATTTAGAATTGATTTTAGTTAAAACCTCAATTTAAAATTTTTTAAAATAAAGAACTATTTTTGTCCAAAATTAATTTTGGCTAAAATCTCAGTTTAAAAACATAATTTTGAATAAGCTACTGAAAATAGATTTTGGAATAGTAAAAGAGTTTATGGACTATCCAATTACTATTTTACCTTTACTTTTTCTTATTCCCTCTCTCATCTCTCTTCTTCACCCTATCTCCTCTTTTCTCTCTCTTCTCTACCCTCTCTCCTATTTCTTCTTTACCCTCTCTCCTCTCTCTTATTTATTCTCTATCATCTCTCCTCTCTCATACTTTAATCAAATCATACATTTTTTAGTAATTTATCAATATAAAAAGTGATTCTACTATTAGTCATCTAAATATTTCTATTTTTAAAATTTATTCTTCCCACAATATATTCTTTTCAAAATCTATTATTCTCATAATATATTTTTCCTAAAATATATTATCTAAAATCTATTCTTCTCAAAATCTATTTTCTAAAAATTAATCTAAATACACCTTAACTTGAACCCGCCACCTTATAGCAAATTGGCGGGTTGACTCACTTTATTAGCTCTATTTACGGAACGCTGAAAAGTATGAAAATCAAATCTAATTCAAACTAATAAATCATTTTCACCATTTGCTTCCCTATATACAAAAAGGTAAATATTATGAAAATAAAAATAGATATCACAATAATTCTATAGTACCATCTTATTTTAATTTTAAATGGAAAATTGGACATTGAACATTTTATCTACTTAAAGCCTTAAGGGCACGTTTTTTCTGCATACTGGATGAAATTTAAAAACTACATTAATAAACAACGTTACTTATGACTTAGAAATAATTAAAATATTTATATACTTTATTACATATGTTGTTTTATATTTGTATATAATTATGTTTTGGAATATTATAACTTTTAGTTTCTAAATTTTCTCCTAATTATTGATTTAATTCATTAACTTTTACTTAATATAACTTAATTTTTATAATTTATTAACTTTTGAGAAATTAAGGTATGTGCTAAAATATGATTGATAGGCAGGTATGGAGGAAAAAGAATAAACTTTAGTGATATTGGTTGGTGTGAGTTACTAATTCTAATTCTAATTATAATAATTAATTAATTTTTTTAAATAAATTTAAAAAATAAAATTAATTAATTAATTATAAATAATATAATAGTTAAAGAATTAAGTTGGATATATTAAAGTATATATTATATGAATTTTTTTAGGAGTTATGTGATTATAATTAATTAATTTATTTAATTTTTTTAGATTTTTTAAAAAAATAATTAGGAGGGAAGATTAACGAAGGAGGCAAAGAAAACTCTTTTTGTTGTTTGGCTTGATTCGGATAACAAAAAAGTTGCGTAAGGGACACTACCTTGTCTTTTAGAGGATGAAGGAAAGGGAGTATGATGGTCACCGTCGCCGTAAGTTCCGGCGGCTTCCTAGGCGCAGAGGAACGACTTGCGTTTTCAGTCAGCTGATCTGTCGTACTGCAATGAATGAATGCTTCTTCCTGATACAAAACCTCATGTGCTTTCCAAAGCTTAGGACTTTGGAGATCAACCGCAGGTATACGGCATACATTTTATGCGATCACAACGTTTACGTTATGTTTTCCAATCCAAATATGGGATGCAGCTCTCTAATTCTCACGGGAAAAAGAAAACGTGTAAACTGCAAATTTAAGTCCCCTTTCTGTGTTCATCATAAAGAAAGTCAATTGCGTTCAATTGACTATATGGTGCTGTTTCTTGCCTATTCATTCAACACCATGATAGAAACAAAGCTTAAGGCGAACTTTTAGGCCTTTTGATACCCTGAACTTGCTCTATAAATACTCCCTTTCATTCTCATTCTTCCCATCTCACCTTTGTCTATGATATTGAAGCAGTCTGAAATCGTCAATAGCAGAGGAAGAGAAAAAAAAAAGGTCAAAGGCTTACTTAATTAGCATTACAGATATTCAGAGATATGGCTAAGCTCAAACTCATAATCTTGGCTGCTTTCTTCATCTTGCTCATCACTATGGAAGTGGCCATTGCTGCCACTGAAGGAGAAGGCAATGGAAAAGGCATGGAGAAGAAGGACAAGGAGAAACAAAAGAAACAAGAAACAAGATAAGAAAGAAAAGGAGAAGGAGAAGAAACAAGATAAGAAACAAAAGGAAAAAGAGAAAAAGTCAAAGAAGGGATCAAAGGATGAAGCGTCAAATTATAAGCAGCTGTCGCCTCTGCCATCAGGACAAGAACGAGCTTTCTGCCTTGCACAAGGATCTTGTTATTATAAGACCCTTACTTGTCCAGCCGAGTGCACACATAGAAAGCCCAAGAAGAACAAGCAGCAAAAAGGTTGCTTCCTTGACTGCAGCAGCAAATGCGAAGCCACCTGCAAGTGTAAGTTCTATCTGTTCATCAGCTTTTGAGTTCCATTCAATTAAAATTATACATGAGCGTTGAACTAAAATGTGAGTTTCTTTCTTTATTTTTTCGGCAGATAGAAAAGCCAACTGTGATGGCTATGGATCTCTCTGCTACGACCCACGATTTGTTGGTGGTGACGGTGTCATGTTCTACTTCCATGGAGCCAAAGGCGGCAACTTTGCCATCGTCTCTGACGACAGTCTCCAAATCAACGCACATTTCATTGGATCTAGACCCCAAGGAAGGACTCGTGACTACACATGGGTGCAAGCCATTTCTGTCATGTTCGACACACACACACTCTTTGTGGCAGCGAACAGAGTATCTCAATGGGACGATAACGTCGACTCTTTGATGGTACAATGGGATGGTGAAACAGTGAGCATTCCTACTGATGATGATGCTGAATGGAAGAGTAACAGTGAAGAGAGAGAAGTGGAAGTGGAAAGAACAGATGAAACCAACAGCGTGAGAGTGAAAGTTTCAGGCTTGTTAGAGGTGGATATTAAGGTAAGACCCATTGGAGAAGAAGAAAACAGAGTGCATAATTATCAGTTGCCTGCAGGTGATGCTTTTGCTCATTTGGAGACACAATTCAGATTCAAGAACCTCACAGATTTAGTTGAAGGAGTTTTGGGTAAGACTTACAGGCCAAACTACGAAAGCCCAGTGAAGAGAGGCTTTCCTATGCCAATGATGGGTGGAGAGGACAGATACAGAACTCCTTCTCTGTTTTCACCTTTCTGCAAAGTTTGCAGGTTCCAGAGATCATCTGGGTTTGCTGCTGATGAAGGACTCCTCGCTCAATACTGATAATCTTTTTTGAAGTTTAACTATGAAGATACATTCTTTGCCCGAAAAATAAGGGCGCCAACTGTTGCCCATCGTCATCGTTTTCTTAACTATTATATGGATTATGGAGATTTTATCTCCTAAATATATGTAACAACCGTCTATTGATCTTTGGCAATTGTTATATTCATTCTTCCCAGTAATGATATGTTTAATCATCCCAAATTATATTATATATTTGAGTTATATCATTTATAAGTTACAAATAATTAAGGAAAAACAGATTCAGTTCAACAGCTAAAAGAAAATATCGAATAATCACTTCTTGTTAGGACTGAATATTCGAATAATGATTTTCAATCACATAGTTTTCCAACATGAGTGAATTAAGGTACATCGAGTAAGAGAACTATTTGTCCAGCTCGCCCATACTAGTGCATCAGGACAACTTATAAGTCTGAAACTACCACTTGGAGTAGGGTTATTGAGTTATATTTTATAACCCATCTGCTAAAATCTTTTCTTCTTCTCCCTTGCCTTCATTTTTAGGCAAGATTAAACTGTTTTACACGACTTTTTTTTTCTTTGCTGAATTCCATTTGTTTTACTCTGGCTACATTAGACTACATACTCGTGGCTAGTGAATTGCGGGAGCTGCGTGATTATTTACAAGCAGCTTCAACTGCCAAACTCTTTGCCACTCCTCTGCATGGATCACCGAATGTATCGACTGAGACTCCAATACTGCAGCTTCTTGATCCAACGCAGGCCTATTGAAGTTCATTTGAGTTAGTCTAAAACTGAAATTAATTAGATATCAATAGCAACTTGTGAAGTGATACGAAGATTCTGACCTTCTGTAGTATGTAGAGTGCTCTTTTGCTGCTGCAGCGGCCATGGTTGAAGTTCCCACAAGTCCCACGAGGGGTTCCAAAGCTAGCAAATTTAATGGAAGATATAACCTGATCAGGATTGGGGCACTCTAGTGAAAGTACAGGCCCTAGTCTTCTTCCTGATTCCATTTCTGTATTCCATGAATCTACAGGTGGGGGGTGAGAATCTGAAACATGTGCGCACAGGCTTTCTATCTGTCTTGTAGCAAAAGTTATTTGAGTTGGATCACCTCCAATTTCCTCAAACAACACAATTATGTTATCACTTGGACGCAACCACGAACGAGGTACATGGTATCTGCAAGCATTGGTGTCTCCAGTGAGAAATGGTATTACCGTTTTGAGTTATTTTCATCTAGAATCTCTAAAACTTACATTGATTGTGATGGCTTTCCACAATTTTTGAGACATTTGTTGGAATTATAAGACCCTCTGTAATTGCATGCCTCATTGCAACCAGTCTTTGGAGCAATATATGTGGGCCAGAATCGACCGATGCTTTGTCCATTTATCCAAGCCTCACCTTTCCCCATACCCGTGAAGTCAATTGCTACTGGGCTGGTGCCAGAAGGAGCTGCAAAGTTTGTCTGGGCCAACATGTATTGCCATTAGTCGTAAAGAACAGTGAAGAGAAAGGTGAAGCAAAGCAACGGATGATAGAGAAAGAAGAAGAATATAAGTGGAAGATTATTTAAGACACGAAATTTTGTTCCCTTTTCTTTTTTGGCATCATTCGTTAAGAATCAACATTCTTATGCCTGAACTTTTAATCTTTCCTTTGTAAATGGAACGTGTTAGGATCACATAACTAATCATTTCACTCAAACAAAATTATGGCAAGGCATGTTTTCATGCTCTAACCCAAAGTAAAAGTGAATCAAGCAGGTCCTAAAAGGCTGTCTATACTTAAGCTATAAAAGGAATTAGCTGATGAATATGACAAGATAACAATATATATATACAGACAGACGTTATTGGATGCATATAAAATGCAGACTAGTCTCTGTATCTGGAAATGCAATAAATAATCTGTGGCCAGATATAAAGCACAGCTAGTTAGTTATACGAGGAAAACCATGTCTCTTTGTTTTGTTCCGACCACCAGGCAAGTAAGATTACCTTGTACCAAGTCAATGGTTGATTCTTAGGTAAGGTAGATCCCGAGTTCCATTTTCCGGAACTTCCATCAGAAAGACCTAATTCTTCACCTTGAAGACCAACCTGTATCCCCGAGTCATGACAAAAAAGTGCATTCTCAGGCATTGATAAAGGAAAGGGGAAAAACTAAAGATTTAAGTTTCAAACTAATCAAATGAGACTCTAAAGTTGGTAATTTTTTTTTTTTTTGGGTTTTCTAGCATATCGATTGAATCAATCAATTTAATGGAACCTGATATGTCCACTGCTTGGAGGAGAGATCAAGAGAGCTCCCATTTTTCAAACCGTTCAATCTAACTGGGCCAGTTATTCCAGCACCCCATGTGTCAAAAAAGGCTCCATAGTTCTGTCATGTACAGGTAAGTTTCACATTAGCTTATGCAGCATGAAAAATAACAAGCCAATGCATGTTGCAAGAAATAAGTTTCCTCCCAGAAGAGAAGTATAATCAGGAAAGCTCAACCTGAAGTCCCACAGTTAGACTCAGGAGATCAATTGTGTTCTTCCCAGCCACAAGAGTTACAGGAACGTCCAACTTTTTGGCAGCATTGCGGACTCCACTCCCTGCAAAGTCATGGGTTGGTATTTCTATATAAGTCGTGGAAGGTTTAATTGAAGATAATCTATGAGCAAACAAGGAAGGCGCATCCAAGAACGATGGACAAGAAATGTACAAAATTACTGTTATGTTAGTTCTCATTTCTTTCAATTTGTTTACCTGCAAGCTTCCCATTGATAAATGCGTGAAGGGCATGGCCAAGTGATTCGATGTGAAGGACGGTCTGAGGGCCACCATCATCATGAAGATCAAGGCTAAAAAAAGTAATAAAAAAGGAGAGAAATATTATCATGGAGAGGATTATCATAGCTTAAAAGATAGCCGTGTGAACGAAGAGGTCCAACATACCTCAATGAGTACCACAAGTAGTCACTTCTATCTGCTGTTGTATTTATTTGCTCCAGTAATCCAACTTTTGAGAATGCATCAGCTTTTGAAATACCTACTGGTTCACTTGTCGAACTCCATCCAGCGCTAAAACCTTCTAAAGAATCACTGTCTTCTCTGAAAATTTCTCTTGTGAAGCTTGAAATGGTAGATGGAGAATTAACCTGTCATGCAAGGAGTTAGTACTTTATTTCATGCCCTTCTTTGACTGGCAAAGAACATTCATCATCACATTTGTAGCCAAAGGATCGGCCATCAATAAGGCCAACTGACCATAAAATTAGAGTTAATGAGGCAAACCTTTGCAGTATTAAGCGCTACATTCTGGCAGTCTGGTAAGATGCTCACGGACCAAGCGGGCAAGTGATAGGAATTGCCATTGAAATTTACTGTTGCGTCGGATGCGGTGCCCACGTTGGCGAGAAAGGCAGCGCATGTAGATCCGGCCTGGTAAACTGCAGCCTGGATTTAAATATTAAACGTTGTATATTAATATGGAAACAAAAGATTAACTCTTTCTAAATCAGATATGAGAAGTTTGAGCAAGTTTATCCAGAAACTCTGTTGTCATACATGAGGCATGAGTGAGCTTTTTTAACAGGATCAGTGTCCAGTAATTATAATAAAGATCACATATACCTCTAGATTTGAACCAAGTGATTTAATTTGGGGATCGGTGGCTATCATTGCTTCTTCACAAAGCATTATGGCCTTATGCACATCTTTGAGGTGTCCCCACTTAGGCTGTCTAATAATTCCTGCACCGTGCAATTAAGATACTTTTGGTTATCAGAGATAAAACCTGTTAACACACACTAATTGTCTTCTATGAAAATAAGAAGCATATTTCATGTACATACCAAACGGTTTCTTTTTGGTACTAAATAAATGTGATGTCTAAAATGTCGAAGATAACAATGCCATATAAAAATGAAAGATTCCATTTTTCTATCAAAAGATTGACCATGGAAACTACAAAGTCTGCATACCATACTCATCAATTGGTGCATCATAATCATAACTTGTAGAAATGAATGGTCCACCAGAAGTTCGGTCAAAGTTGGTTCCACCATGGTACTGTTTCAAAGCAACAAAAAAATTATGGCATAAAACCACTACCATCTTCAGTTCAGCCTGTTTTATCTTGAAATGTCATATATGAACATAACTGCATGTAAAGATGTATTACCATATAATAATTCTGTAATGTTCCACCTCGCTGGAAAAACCGCGCCACAGCAAATGCAAGATCTTCTACAGGTCTGTAGGGAACTGCACCACCAAATGATCGAAACCTACAAACCCAAAGAATTCAAAACAGAAGCAATAGATATAAAACTGGGAAGAAAAAACAGTAAAATTACGAAGAGAACACACAACCCTTAAGATCATATATGGGGAAAAAATTCTCACCATCCACTCCAATTCTCAGTCCAAAATTTTGGTTTCTGGTTAGAGTTTGGTGTGAATTGATCACAGTAAAATCCATTGCAAGTGTTAATCTGTAAACAATGAATATGTCAATTAAGTAACATGTAGACCGAATCACAGAATAATAAGATAGCTCCATTCAGGAAGAAACTGCAATCTGCTAAGACATGGGCCCCAAAGCAGTTGAAGAGAATAGACGAAAGGGAACTTACAATGGGGTCCGGAGCATCTGCTTGCTGGCACATGACCCAGGGAACTCCCGTATTGAGTGATAGGGCCATTCCAGCGGCCCACTTGACGTAAGGTTTAGCAGCAGGACCATAACGAGGCTCAATGTCACCATTACCATACTCATTTTCAATCTAGCATTAGAGAGCACTCATTATTCTTATATTAACTAGTATGCAAAGATTATCCATTGGTCATAATATAATATATGCTATATTGAACCATATATTTACCTGAGATAAAATAATAGGTCCTCCTTGAGAGGCATAGAGTTTCTCTTGCTTCATTAAGTCCACAATTTTAGCAGTAAATCGCTGCATTTCCCTCTGAAAGCAGAGTATGTGGCGGTGGCGGTGGCGGTGAGCACCAATTTAAGCAAACAGCGGGGATTGAGAGGAGAGAAAAATGAATTACCTTGAATGGTTCATTATCAGTACGGAACTGAATTCCGGGAATAAAATGCAACCAGAGAGGGAAACCACTGTCCAAAAAGTTAAATTATTTATGAAATTTATGAAGGAATGGACTTCAAAAAAGTATACAAAGAAAGAAGGACTGGCAGTTTACCCATAGTTCCATTCAGCGCATACGTACGGGCCAATCCGTAGATGCACGTATAGGCCCGCTGCTCCTACTACCTTCACAAATTTCACCAGATCGTTCCCGCCTTCAAAATTATACTGCAATTTATCTAATTCATAGTTACTTTACTAGAACAATGTCTCCCTATAAGTTCGTTTTTAGAGAAAGAAAAGGCCAATGCTTTCAACTATGACGTTTATAGAAACCAATTAATTAAAAGATACAATCGAGTTGAGGAGCATTTCTTCCTTTAATTTTTCTACTGGGAAGTAGTTGAGCAAACTAACAAGTGTCGGAATTCAGATATATGGAGCAAGCAAAATAAAAAATATGAAAATGGAAACCAAACCTGGCCTCGCACTGGTTCGTGCTTGTTCCAGAAGACGTAGGTTTCAATCACATTCAGTCCACCGTCTTTGGATTTCTGAATAAGGTCCGGCCACATCTGACAACAACAAAATCACAATAGTTAAGTTGCAGAGTGAAGACAGAGAAAGATAAGGCAAGCATTTCAAAGAGGCAGAGAGACACACCTCGGGAGTACTGCGAGGGTAATGAATGGAACCAGAGATGAGGATACGGCGCTTGCCGTCGATGACCAATGCACGGTGGTCGTACGTGACATTGGCGCAAAACGACGTGTAGGCTAGAACGCCCAGGATCCAAAAGAAAAGAAACAGTATCTGTGTCGTTCTCATGGCCTTTTTCAGGTTTCCCAGAGAACCAAATACCAAAACCCACAGAGCGGGGAAGAACAATGATTCCCTTTAGCTTCTCGTATTTAAAAGCCCAAATCTTTGTGAAAAGCGCACTTCCTATTCCGTCAAGTAAATGGGAAAAAGATAATGTCTTTGGAAAACAGTTACAGTGGATTGCTTTCCCAAAAGAATGCTTGGCTTAATCTGCCACTGCCTTTTCCTTTAAATAAGCGTAAATAATGTTGCTTAGGCGCTAGAGGGAATCATAAGAAGAAGGATGAGTAGAGGCAAGAGTTTGTAGAGCAGGAAGGGCACGCCACCTCAATTAATATCTTATAATAAGGGAAAGCATGTCAGCGTCATTATCGTCTTCCTCAGCTGGTTTCTTGTCCGGTTAGAGCAGAGCTTACAAATTCGTGAGCTCAAAGTTACTGCTTTGGCTTATCTTCGAGTAGCGAGTATTTGTCTTTGTCAGCAATTGCGGTGGTGTGAAGTGTGAAGTCAGAAATAGAGAAAGGAAAAATGTTCAAGTGTAAATTAGAAAGATATGATTTACGTATGTTTTTAGAGATAGACTTTGAAAAATTTGAAAATAGAGGGAAAGCTAAATGAAGTTGCATAATAGTAATCACGCGGGAGACAGGTGCAACGTATTAAAGAGACATAATGGTTGCGTTTAGTCCTTGTTTTTGTCAAAAGTGAGATTGACTCTGGTGTTGCCAGGGTAGAAGGAAGCTGTGGTAATTTTACTCTCGTGAGAGAAAGAAGAAACACAACGTCACTGGCAGGTTAGAAAGGGAAAATTTTTGTTGGGAAGTTGAATATTAGATTATGTTAGAAATTCCTTAGTTCGGCACAGAAAATGATTATCTATAAATTTATAGAAGATTAAAATTAATTAAATTAACAATGAGAAAATTGAGCGATAGAGAGAAAAGATGCGTTTACTGGATAAAGACAGATGATTTGATTAATTAATAATTAGAGAGAGAGAGAGAGAGAGAGGAACTTGGCAAAACGTAGTAGACAAACAACAACTGAAGATGAGGCCGGTGCAAAATGCAAATGCGCGCCTGCTGCAGCAAGTACTGGTCTCCTTCTCATCGTTAGGTATCGCACTTGCCTCCGTTCCGTTTCAATTTTAAACACTTGTTTCATTATAGATGTAATCTCTTTTAAAAGGTTAGTCACAACACACGTGATATATTGACGAGCGAAGCACCAACATCATTGTAAATTGTTGTATATGACTAAATTACTATGTATTGATAATTGCGTTGTTGAACGGGCTGGTGTACAGTATTTTAAATGTCACGAGCCTGGTCAAAGACAATGTAATGGGCGTAGGGAATGAAATCTGAATTCGTATTATTATATTTAGTGAGGGATTAGATTCATGATTGAAGCCATGCATGTGAGCAAAAGTTCATTATATGGGTTTCAGATCTATTGGTGTGCCTGCCATCAAAACCAACAAATGACAAAAAGCGATGCTTGTCGTTTCTTATGTTTTCCATCGCAAAGAACGCACTGACTACTTTGTAATTTCATATTATTAGTGATTGATCCTTGCCATCCATCGGCGTTCTTCTTCTTTCCCTCTGTATGGTCCCAAACCTGGTTTGCTTCTGATTGTGGCGTCCATTGATGATATTGTGATTATTGTTTGTTACATGTTCCCATCTGGTTGGACCACAGCACTCATTTTTAATGTCAACGTTATGCAACACACAGCGCCAGAACCTACTTTCATAATTGAAGAATGAAGATTCCAAGATATGAAAGATGGTTGTTGGTTCTGGTTGTCTTCCACAACTAAACCCTTGACCTAATTCCCCCACCCCATCTGTTTCTGATATTTTTCAGTGAAGTTGTGATCAGTTTGCTTTCCCTCTGCTTTTTCTTCTTACTTTTTAATTTATAAAAAAAAACAGTTTATATATCTTTTTCCTCTTTTTTCCCTTATTTTAAAGATAATTGGGAGATATGGAAAATTATTTGAAGGGAAAG
This sequence comes from Leucaena leucocephala, assembly GCA_037074615.1. Taxonomy (NCBI): domain Eukaryota; kingdom Viridiplantae; phylum Streptophyta; class Magnoliopsida; order Fabales; family Fabaceae; genus Leucaena; species Leucaena leucocephala. Next base: position 1,281,576 of record CM073546.1, on the reverse strand, counting down.
AAAGGTAAGAATTGCGTTTATTATACTCGATAGATGACAAGGTGATATTGTTAAAAATAAAATGGTGATCATAAAGGAGAATTGGTTGGGTGCTGCAACACTAGGCCACTCTACTGTTAGATTTATCACAAGAGCGCTTCCTAAATGAGTGGGGCTTACCACCCTCAAATGGCGTCACCCAATTCTCAGGCACGCGCACTCACATTACATTACTCTTACTGATATATTACACTTCTTTTAACAAAAATTTTTAAAGGAGATTAGGCTTATTTATAAAAATAGTATAAAATTTTTTATAACTATAACTATAACAAAATAATATTTTTAAAAATTAAATATATTTTAAATAATTATATATCTTATTTTTTTACTTGAAGCTACTATTAGATTGATATACTATCCTTAATTTCATTCATTTGACCATATGGTGACGGCTCTGCGGTATTGATCCTATTTTTTTTAAAAAAAAATTAATTTATATAAATAAATTTAAAAAAAGTAAATATTTTTCAACAAAAAAAATATATATACGAATTGATATTTACTTTTTTATGTCATCTCTAAAAATAAGTATAATAATATAATATATATTAATATAAATAAATTACAAAAAATATATAAATATTTTAGTGACGTGACAGGAACATGACACTGTCCCAAACCTTATTTTGTCCCGTACCAAAAATTTTTGGTTTGGGAAGCGAAAGGGGAGGACAACGCCATGAACACCTTTAATATTACCTGCATAGCTGGCTGCACTCCACCATACCACATCCTCAATTGCCGACAAGTGTTGGTTCCTATCCGCTACAGATCAGGAGTTGGAAAGAGTGGAGTGGATGTACATCACATAGTGTCAATCCAAATCACACATGATTCCATTATTTTCTCACACACTATAATCTTGAATTCCGGATCCCTGTATCTGTATAATACTTTAAAGTTCAAGATCTGCCTTTTATATATAGATACTCGTAACTAAGATATGATATTGAAGATATATATTATGATCTCTCCAAGTTCCTCTTGTTGTCCGGTTGAAACGGTCACGTGGATTAATTAAACAGCGTTATTTAGCTGTATTTGATGACCCATGTGCTCCAGATCTGGTTTCCTTCCGTGGTAGCTACTAGGTACATTATACATTTTTACATGAGGTTGTTCTTGACGAGCAAATAGCTGATGTTATGAATCCAGTTAAAGTTCATACAAAAGAAGAAGACTATGTGGATAAGTTTAGTAGAATATGTTTAAATATTTATTATAATTTTAATATATGATAGTATCTCTAATTTAATTGTCTTTAATAAAAGAATAATAATATTTAATAAAAGAAGAAGAAAAAGAAGAAGAGGGGAGAGGGAGAGAGAGAGAGAGAGTTGGATATATCATAAGGCTAGATACAAAATAAGATTACCAAGTCAGTGATTGAGATAAGTACCGCAGAAGATCCAAATTAGAGCATAGGTTTTTTTTTTTGGTAGAACCTAAGTATTATTTCATAATTGATAATTTAAAAATTAATTCAATGGTCGAATTTGCTTTTTCTAATCAAATATTTTGGTTACCTGGTAATTCAAGATCCAAAAAGACAAAGCTGCCAGCTGAACAATATCTTAGACCAAGCGGCCCAAAATATTTTTGTCCTTTTCGGCCCGAGAAATGCATCAACAATGAGCTCAATCAAAATGGCCCAAAATAGTTAACTGATTTTTGTCTGGGAAATTAAAAAAATAAAAAAAAGAAACAGAGACTCGAACTGGAGTCTGGAGAGTCAGCTACAAACAGAAAAACCGAAAAGGGAAAACCCTTGAGCAGCGACGTACACTTAATGGCTTCTTCCAAAAATTCGAAGACGGAACACAACTGCGAAGCGGCAGACAGCTCCAAAACAGCAAAGAAAGCTGCTAAGCCCAGAAAAGAGAAGCACCTGGACAAGAAAAACAAGAGTACTATGAAGAAGAAGAAACTTCACAATTCTGATATGAATAAGGAAGATAAAGAGATTGTTGTTCCATCTTCCAGCACCGAGTCCCATGAACAAGCCCAAGAGGAAGGGCATCGGGAAGACAAGACCGAGATCACGAATGGGCGAACCAGTGCAACGAATCCCAAAAAAGACAAAGTCAAAGGAAAGAAATATGATGACGTAGATGAGGCTGAAGGGAAAGGAGACGCCAAAGGCAACGTATTTCCCATGAATCGTATCAGGACGATAATTAGGGGCCAAGATCTTGACTTGCGTGTTTCCCAGGAAGCCATATTTGCCATCAACAAAGCCACGGTATTTTTCAATTCTCACCTCTGATTTTAAATTTCATAACTTTGAACTCGTGAATTTGTGCTCAACGTTTTATGAGGCCACCCTAACTTCCAATTCTGGTTGCAGGAGATGTTCCTTGAACAATATACGCGGGACACTCATGCTTCATGTGTTCGGGATCGAAAAAAATCCCTTGCTTACAAACACCTATGTAACCTCCCTCTCTTGCTAATTATTCATAGCTGTCAACCGTGTCTGTCAACTTATTATGGTCCAAAGGCCTATTTTTCCCCATCCGAAGATCATAGCATGATTATAATTCGTCTCTTTTAGCAACAAGGGCATCTAGATAGTTTAAAATTGTTTATAATAGCATGATTATAATTCGTCTCTTTTAGCGACAAGGGCATCTAGATAGTTTAAAACTGTTTATAAAATTAAACAAAAACATTTGAGTGATTGAAGTTTGAGAACCCCAGTTTTACCTTCTTTCTTGTTCAGCGATGATTTTCTTTCTTGGGGTGGGGAATGGGAGGAGAGGGATGATCAATACTAATATTCATATTCATACTTTTGAGTCTAAGGTTGATGATTCTGTCTTTTTTGAAATAATTGGCAAAACCTAATTCTGATGTACTATTATAATTAAGGATATTGTACCAATAATCAATCTTGTACGAGAGATCATAGGCAAACAACTATGTCATATCAAATCCATTAATAGTACTGATAGGGGAAGCTCTCCCCAAAGAATGTAGATTTAGGCATCTAGAAAATAGAAACATTTAGTTAGATCTGTCTTTCTGACTGTTTCTTAACATCTGCTTTTCATCTGTTGCCTGCATTCTATCTGGGCATCTTCAACAGAACCATATCTGGCCACAGCTATGGATTCATCACAATCCTTTGGTTCCTGAAAACAGAAAATTGAAGCTGATATAGGGCTTTGAAGCCGTAACAGTGATTGCCAACTCTTACGGAGGGTATTATTGGCAGCATTTTGTTATGGGGGCAAAAAAGAGATATGAAAAGAAAAGAGGACAACAAGGTTCAAGAGAGAAGCACAATCTCAGCATTTTGTTTTCGGGGCTTTTCTGAAACCTAAAACATTCACCATAAATCGTCATAATGTCATAACTTATTGGGCCGAAGACTACCATAGAAATATTGTTTTACTCATTAAAATTGATATCGGTGCTTGCATTTATGTCATTAAACATGATCAGTTTCTAAGACGCCTGTATTTGTTTTCAGCATCTGTTGTTAGTAAGCAGAGCAGATACGACTTTCTATCAGGTAATTTTTGTTCATATCCCAGTTCCATTCTTTTACTGTAATATACTAACACCTGAAAGTTCAAGTTCTCAATGCTTTGCTTCAATTGACAAGGCTGTTTATATGCTTTTGCTTGTTCAGATTTTGTCCCGGAGAAAATAAAAGCGGAGGATGCATTAAGGGAGAGAAATTCAAATTCCGGTGTGAATGGTGGTTAGAAATAGTGCAGCATGTAAATGAAGAACCCAAGCGTGTAATTTATGCAATCTTCTCACGCTGTGTATCACGATGTTGATACATTATTTAGTTTAGGGAGTTCATATCTTAGTTCTTACATCTCTTTCAAGGTCCCAGGGGCTATTTTTTTGGTATTCTTTTTGCAGTGACTAGGTGTAGATATATATATTTCATTGAAGGCGAAGTCTATTCACACGGTCGCTGGTCTGTTAAAAACCTCCCATGGTACTTTTGTTATAATATATTTAATTGGTGTTCTCATTGTTCATACACAGATTTTGAGTTGTTAGATGAATCTTCAAGGTTGAATTTATGTTTTTTCTTTGGTGTTGTCTTTATTGAGATGTAACCTATCAGGCAAGTCTTGGACTGAAACTGCAATAGAAAATGTGAAAAAGGTTAAGTCCAAGAAGAGAGCGAGTGTCAGTTTTGTTTCAGTCCATGTATCTTACATCTAATGCTAGTTTTTAAAAATGGGGGTTGGTCCGAGTGGTAAGCAGCTCGGTATCGCTTAAGCGAGGTCTCGAGTTCGAGCCTTGGCGTATGCAGAAAATTCCCGTTGGGAGACTCATCCACCATAATTAGGTACGCGACGCGGGTTGGATCCGGATGTAGTCGGGGTAAAACTCTGGTGAATCGGATGGGCAACAAAAAAAAAAAAACTATTTGGCATTTTTTCTCCAGTCCTTTGCAAATCGAATTTTAGATATTAGTTATAGATGAGTTGTTAATTATATATCTATATATTTAATGATTCATACCTAACGCTAGTTCTCAGTTGCGAATAGCAAATATTTAATGTTAACCTTTATTTTCTTTATAAATGGTTTGATCTTGCTCAAAGTAGTAAAATAACCTCAAACTTTTTAGCTATTCAATAACACTTGTTTGATTGGTTTAGAAGACGAAATTAAACTGAACAACGAGCACACTGCTGATTTCTTCTTTTCCCCATGCAGAGGAAGTGCAATAATTGAGGGAGATTTAACGATGAATACTCTGTTTTAATGGGATAAAAAGAATCTCTTGATGGGAATGATCAAGAACTGCTAAGGCAATAAAGCTTGTAATGATATTTAAAAGCTGTTACTTTTCCCCAATTAGGGAGATTGATTATCATAATTACTACTAATTAAGAAGCAAAGGTGACCCACAGACAATCAACACCGAGTAAGGAGCTATTCTCATCGTAGGTGATATGCTAACGTCCATGGGGAACAAGTAAATGCTACGCAATCATTCTTTTCTTTTCATTCTTGTTTATTGCCTTCCTTCCCAAGCAACATCTAACTGGCTTCTCCTCTCATTTTCTCTCTGTAATGCTTTGACGTACCACCTTTCATCTGATGTAAATATCCACAGATCCTAACCACTAACCTTTCTTAGTCTTAACTTTAAGATAACCCTTCTCTAAATCTCCATAAATTCCCCTCCTTTCCTACCCCACTACTCACAGTCACAGATTTATTGTTGAAGACGACGACCACCATGACGAAACACCTCTCACTTCTTCTCCTTGCTCTGTTTCTTTCCACTACTTCAGCTCAGTCGCCTGCGGCGGCTCCGGCTCCTACTCCGTCCTCGCCTCCGACAGACATCATCAGAATCCTCAAGAAGGCAGGAGGATTCACCACTCTGATCCGTCTTCTCAAGACAACCCAAGTAGCTAACCAAATCAACTCTCAGCTTTTGACTTCAAGCGGTGGCATCACATTCTTCGCCCCCAGCGACAATGCCTTCTCCAGTCTCAAAGCTGGGTTCCTAAATTCCCTCAACGACCAGCAGAAGAACGAGCTCGTTCAATTCCACATATTACCCACATTGGTCTCCCTCTCAAATTTCGACACTTTGAGCAACCCCGTGAGAACTCAAGCCGGCGCGGATCCGGATCGGTTGGCCCTCAACGTCACGGGTTCCGGCAACCAAGTCAACATGACGACCGGCGTTGTCAATGCCACCGTCGGTGGGACCGTGTATACAGATAGCCAGCTAGCGGTGTACCAAGTGGACAAGGTGCTTCTCCCCCGGGATTTCTTTGAGGCCAAGGCTCCGGCGCCGGCGCCAGCGCCTGGATCGGCCAAGACGAAAGCATCAAAGAAGAAAGCAGCTGAGGGAGCTGCATCTCCTGCGGATGACTCTGCAGCGATAAGCTTGAAACGGAGGAAAGAGATGTGGGGGGCCATTGTTGGAGCTGCAGTGATGGGATTTTGGTTGTGATCACTGATCATCAGGAAGGGAGATTGAAGATGAAGAATGAAGCAACGTGCGTGTATGTCATGTGTATGTACTATGATTGTGGTGCATATAGGGTCCGATGTTATTCGTGGTTTTGCTGCTGCTGTATGATTCGATTGAACTGAAGGCGAAGGGTCAACATTTTGTAGTGTTTTCCAAATAAGTCTTTCTCATTTTCTTTTGCTTCTACTTTCTCTTTGTTCAATTCATTTTTGTGAAATATGAATCAAGTCAGTTTGTGGTGAGATTTATATTCTAATTTTGAAGGTTTATGATCTCTCTCTCTCTCTCTCTCTGTGTTCATCAGAAGGAAAATGGTTTATAATTTTCTGTGTGTTCTTATTTCTTTGGCCAATTTTATGTATTCTCGGCTTCTGACTTCTCGCCACTGAAGCAAAGTTCCTTCTCTACAAGAAAAAATTATGATGATCCAATTGCCTTTACTGTGAAATTTACTGTCTTTAAATTATGGTATTGACACTTATAAATTAGTATTCTGTGTAAATAATTTGTACTTGAACTTATAAATTCGTGTTTTATGAAAAAAAAATCATATTTAACACGCAAACTAGTAAAATTTAGTACTTAGAAAGCACTTGTAAAATGTAAATTTATAATTTCAAATATGAGTATTTACTCTCTAATCAAATAGTGAGATAGCTAGAGATAGAGAACGTGCTGGTGAGATGACGTTTGGTGGATATGACGCTTCACTGGGACGAGTATTTTGAGAGCTCAACACCAAAAATCTTTATTCGGATTTTTATTTTATTTTCTTAATTTATAAAGTGTTTTTTAAAGTTTGATATTTAATTTTTAAATGTTAAAAAAATATTCTTAAATCTTAATATGTTGGTTTTTATTTTTTAAAATAATATTAGTTAACAAAAAAATTTGTCATTCGAAATTAATCATGTTATGTTTAGATAATTATTTTTTTATAAAATTAAATGATCAAATTAAACTAAAATTTTTAATAAAGGTAGAATAAAAATATGCAAAGAGACGAGACAATTAGAGAAGCGAAATAATGATTTCGACTCTTACACGGGAAAAGGGAGGTGGATTTCTTGAACACAAGCAAATCAATAACACAGAATAAACATTAGTAATGAGTACACATCATGAACCATACTCCATGAAATTTCCTGATATAAAATAAAGATAATTGAAAATAATGTAGATATTTAAATGATTCACATACTAAGCTGGCCTCATATATAGTCCCTGTTTGGAAATTTATAAACCTTAGTTTAAAATTAAAATTTGGCTCAAAATCTAGGTTTGGAGAAATTTTAAAACAAACAGTCATATTTGTTCAAACAGACTTTTGGACTAAACTATGGTTTAAAACCAAGGTTTCAGATAAGCTGATCAGAGTAGCTTATGGAACAGTAAACCACTTATGAACTAACCAATTACTAGATTACCCCTACTTTTTCTTACACTATCTCTCCTCTCTCTAACTTTTTCTTACACTCCCTCTCATACTTTTTCTTACACCCTCTCTCCTACTTTCTCTCTCTTTTCTTTCTTACACCCTCTCTCCTCTCCTCTCTCCTCATTTAATACTCATACCCTTTTTCGTAATTTATCAATAACAAAAGTATTTTTGAAAATAACTATCAAAACACTCATTTATTCAAAACCACTTTTTTTTCACAATCTTTTCTTCAAAAGCCCTTTTCTATAAGCTGTTCAAAAGCCATTTTTTTTTCATAAGCCCGTTTTTAAAATCCTATCCAAACGGACCCATAATGTTCTTTCCTTTCATCGAATAATAAAATTATAATTAAAATAAGACTTAATCAGATAAAATAACAAGAGAATACTATGGGCCCATTTGGATAGGATTTTAAAACGAGTTTATGAAAAAAAGGGCTTTTGAACAGCTTATAGAAAAGGGCTTTTGGAGAAGAGATTATGGAAAAAAAAGTGGTTTTGAATAAATGAGTGTTTGGATAGTTATTTCCAAAAGTACTTTTGTTATTGGTAAATTACAAAAAAGGGTATGAGTATTAAATGAGGAGAGATAAGAGATGAAAGGAGAGAGGAGAGAGGATGTAAGAGAGAAAAGAGAGAAAAAGTAGGAGAGATTAGAAAGGGTGTAAGAAAAAATAGGGGTAATATAGTAATTGGTTAGTTCATAAGTGATTTACTGTTCCATAAGCTGCTCTGACCAGCTTATCTGAAATCTTAGTTTTAAACTATAATTTAATTCAAAAGTCCGTTTGAATAAATATGGCTGTTTATTTTAAAATTTTCCTAAACCAAAGTTTTTGCCCCAAAAAAGCTTTTAAAACTTTGGTTTCACATAAACCAAACAGGCACTATATTAAACATATAATCTGATTGTAATTTGAGTTCTATATATAAATAAATTAATTAAAAATATCATAGATTATTAATAATATATTTGTAAGAATAGTCATAATATATTAGTTAATTATAATAATTTAAAATAATATATTTCTATTTTTTTGCACAAAATATATCAGGATATTTTGATATTATTAGTATCTCAAATAATTATAACCAGTGAAAACAGAATATGTTGATTAACATTTTCTTTGCTGGTCAATAAAAGATTAACATCTTATCCTTATCGTATCCAGATCAATTTAAAATCAAATACTAAGCCTAATCTACTTTTATATAATACGAGTACTTTGATATAATAGACTAATCATAAGTTCATAACCCGACAAGATACGTAGAAGTAGAAGTTCCAGTACTCTTCGAAGGACTAGCCTAGAGTTCTGTCTTCGATCTCCCAAAATCAGGTGAGATTGATTTTTTCAATCTGGCTTTGTGTTTCTGAATTTGTCCCCCGCGTCATCTATTCCCTGCGTGGCTCTCAACCCTGTGTCAGACGCCGCCGCACTGTTTCCTGCGTTTGTTAACTCTTTTCATTTGTATATTTTGTGCCGTGTTGGATTTGACAAGATATTATACTAGGGGCCTTTGAGTCTTTTTCTTTGTATTTTGTTGGTTAATGCATGGTGGTTACGTCCATGGTAAAAACTGAATTCTGTCGATCTCTTTCTACGATCTTTTCTCCTTGTTAACTCGCTTGCTTCTTTTCTTTCCTCTTTCAGACTCGGATCTTAACGTGATTTTTTGTTTCTGCTTTGATTATTAGTTACTATTACATTCAATATTTAATATAAAAATTAAATAATTAATTTAAATAAATTAAAAAATTATTTATATTATTTAGTTATAAATAATATGATTTGATTTTCCTATATCTTTTATCGTAATTATTCTCAAATATAAATTTTTTAATATATATAATTAATAAAGATATTTTAAAAAATATTATAAATTTAAAAGATAAAATAAATTAAAATATTATATTTATAATTAAATATAACTCTATTATTATATTAAGTATAAGAGAAGAAGTACTAGTTTTTTCCTGAATGGTGTGTAATTGCCTATTATACTTTTTGCCCTATTCATTTTGGTTACTAAAAATATATGCTTTCTATTGTTTTGTCATGCGATGTTCTATTTGTTGTGGATCGGCATTCTGTCTGTTAATCTCTTTATATAATCATCAGTTTAAAAAATTCTCAAGGTATTTGTGATGCATGATCTGATAAATGATTGGCTGGATTTGTGTCTTGCAATTTAGAAGCCTTGAGTTTAAATCATTTCCTGCTGCGCTCATGGTCTTTGAATTTAGAAGTTATGGCCAGAAACAATCTATTGAATGTAATTTTGTTCAATTCAGGTCCTTATTTCTTCATAGAGCTGCAGAAATATGGCGGCCTTGAAAGACCTTCCCCCAGTGAAATCAACATCAACCTCATCATATTATGACCACACTAGTGATCCATGGTTCAAGCGAAGATTCAGCACAACATCTGAGGCTGAAAACTCCACAGTCACGATTCAGCATAATAAGCCTGTACCTCCTTATTTAAAGCATGCAGGCTTTGTTCCTAGGAAAGTTCAGGATTTTGGGGTTGGTGGAGCATTCCCTGAGATCGACATTGTTCAGTACCCCCTTGACATGGGGAGGGAGAAATCATCAAAACCAGGGTCAAAGATTCTTCCTCTTACAATTGATGCCCATGGGAATGTAGCGTATGATGCAATAGTGAAGCAGAATGAAAATGCTAACAAAATTGTATACTCACAACAGAAAGATCTGGTGCCAAAGTTTTTGAAGAATGATGAAGAAGATGGTATGCATGACGATGAGGACTGAGGAGGAGAATCAAAGAGAGATTGAAGAAACAACAAAGGAAACAAAAGCCACTCTCGAGAAGATAGTTAATGTGAGATTGAGTGCAGCACAGCCAAAGAATGCGCCTAAACAGTCATCTGATGCAAAGTTTATTAAGTATAAACCTTCACAACGATCTGGAGCCTTTAATTCTGGGGCAAAAGAGAGGATTATTAGAATGGTCGAGATGCCTGTGGATCTACTTGAGCCTTCAAAGTTTAGGCACAAGCGAGTTCCAAAGTCTTCCGGTTCTCCGCCGGTCCCGGTGATGCATTCCCCTCCAAGGCCATTTACTGTGAAAGATCAGCAAGATTGGAACTTACCCGCTTGTATTTCAAATTGGAAGAATCCTAAAGGTTACGCAATCCCACTTGACAAGCGTCTGGCTGCTGATGGGAGAGGCCTTCAAGATGTTCAGATCAATGATAATTTTCCAAAGCTTTCCGAGGCATTGTATGTCGCAGAGCAGAAGGCTAGAGAAGCTGTTCGTATAAGAGCTAAGGTTCAGGAGGAGATGCGTTTGAAGGAGAAGGCACGACAAGAGCAGGAGCTGAGGGCTTTGGCTCAGAAAGCACTCTCACAGAGAACTGGTGCTGCTGCCATCCCTTCTGAAAAGAGCAGCATGGAAAAAGAAGCTGATATGAGAATTGATTCTGAGCATTCAAGGGAACGACAGCAACGGGAAAAAATTCGTGAGGAGCGAAGAAGAGAGAGGGAGAGGGAGAGAAGATTAGAGGCTAAGGATACAGAAATGGGGAAGAAAAGCAAGATTACAAGAGATAGGGATCGTGATATTAGTGAGAAAGTTGCTCTTGGCATGGCTTCTACCAAGTCAGGGACAGAAGTTATGTACGATGAAAGGCTATTCCACCAGGATAAGGGAATATCTTCTGGGTTTGCTGCTGATGATCAGTATAATGTTTATGAGTCTCGCATGTTTAATGCTCAGTCGACACTCTCAACCTTGTACAGGCCAAAGAAAGATGTTGATTCTGATGCTTATGGAGGTGCGGATGATGAGCAGTTGGAAAAGATTATGAAGACTGGTCGGTTTAAAGCTGATAAAGGGTTCACCGGCACTTGCGAAAGGAGAGGTCCGAGGGGTAGGGCAGTTGAGTTTGAGAATGAAGATGATCCATTTGGTCTGGATCAGTTCTTGACAGAAGTGAAGAAGGGTAAGAAAGCCATGGAGAAAGTTGGCTGTGGAGGAACTATAAGAGCAAGCGGTGGTTCTTCAATGGGAGATGGTTATGAAGGAGTAGGTTCTGATAGGACTCGCATTGGGTTTCAAAGAGGACGAGACGTTTGTTAATTTCATTATCTTGTATTCTTCGTAGACCATATATAATCTGTAATTCCGTAATGTACAAATCTATAAATAAATTCAAAGAATTTCCAAAATTCTCCTGGTTGCAGTCAAGGCCAACGTGTATGTTTTTTATGACTTTAAGTTTTTGTATTAAGGTCGTGTGTGCTTTTGCAATATTAAACGCTTTCAAGTCATAGTGTTACCCAATAATTAGCATCCCTTTTAATTCCAAAAAGATGCGAATAATTAGATGCAAGCAATGATTTTATATTTAAAAAACAAGCTTCCGGCTTAAACTTTATAGATGGATGACTCAAGGCCATGAAAAATTGTGCTTTATAAACTAGATAAAAATCTCATGAGTATCATTAATCCTGCAGTAATCCTGAAAGCCTAAGAAATGCCATCAGATTTAGTGGTGAGATGAAATGAGATCACATCAATATTAATATCAAAATAATTATTAATTGTAGAAAAAAGTTAGGACTTAGGAATGCTTAAACAAAGGATGGAATTTTCAACATGATGAAGCAGAGTGATTGTAGAGCGATGATAAAATAAATATGAAAAGAATAACTAATAGGGTTGGTTTGAGTGATAAGTGACTCAGTATTGCTTAATTGAGGTCTTGAGTTCGAGTCTTCGCGTATGTAGAAAATGTTCGTTGAGAGACTCACCCACCATAGCTAGGTATGCGACGCGGGTGGAATCATGACATAGTCGAGTAAAGTTCCAGTGAACCGAGTAGGTAATAAAAAAAAAGAATATTATTACACAACTGAAAAACAATTGGGCCATCACATAGCATGTACTATTTAATAGCGTTAGCTGCTAAAGCCCCATGATTATCATATTGCTAATTCAACTGATTATTCCGTGGAAGGGAGACTTTACCCTACCCTTGGATTGTGGGTGAGCCCAATCCTTTTCAAAAAAAATTTGTACCAAAAAAAAAACTGATTACTCGATTCCTCCAAGTGATTATGAATTTATCAACATTCAACAGAAACAACAGGCATATTATATAAAAATAATATATGCCTTTCCGAACCCTTAGGGTTTTGTTTGATTCAGTATAGGGGAGGGTATGTTAGGTTAATTTAAGAGAGGGTAGAGAAAGGTAGGAAAAGTTAATGAATGATGTTTTTTATTTGGTTCAGAAGGGGGAGGAGAGAGGGATTAATTAAAAGTTGACAAATATATCCTTATCTCTTTATTTAAATTTATTTATTCTTTATTTACAATATTTATATCAAAATTATTATTTTTTAATTTATGAATCTTAAATTTTTTTATCTCATTTATATATATAATAAAATTAAAATTAAAATAAAAAATATGTTAAAATTTTAACATTATTTCTTATTAATTTTATAATTATTATATATTTTAATATAATATATAAATAATTTATTATGCTTATTAAATTTTATTATAATTTATTATAATTATTATGCAATTAAAAAAAATTAGATGCGAGAAAAATAAAATAAAAAAAGTTTGGGGGTACAATTAGAATATTAAAAAAAATTTGAGGGTATTTTAGTAAAAAAAGAAGCAAAAGTTTCTCTCCCCTCCAAAAAAACCCCACTTTTGGAGGGGAGGTGAGGGAGAGGAGGGGATCACAAAAAGACAAAAAATCTCTCCTCCCCTCCCCTCTATTTTTCCTAACTAAACATAATTTTCCCTCCCCTCCCTCCAACCAAATAAACCCTTAGCCAACTAAATTCTTTGAACTAAGATGCAGTCCTTCTCATTTCTCTGCTGTACCTCACCATACTTGAACTTCATTTTTATCACGAGATTAATCTCCATTACTGACACGCTATATCCTAACAAGAATCCAACTACACCTCTTTTTCAGCACTTCCTTATTCTCTATAAAATCCCTCTCCTCCTCACTTTCTCACACATCAAACAATCCCAATCATTTCCATTTCCCAGAATACACCACAAGAAAGATGAAGCAAGTCATCTTCTTTCTCTCATTCCTCTTGTCTTCCACAGCCCCCAATCACTCGCCCCATTCCCTAAGCCCTCAACAAAGCCTTCCTCCGCCGCACCGGCACTAGCTCCGGCCAAACCTTTAGTACCCTCATCACCTTCAGACTCTTCTGACATCATCAAGATCCTGAGAAAGGTGAAATCTTTCAGTCCTGATCCGACTACTGAAAGCAACCCAGATAATCCACCAAATCAATTGGCAGCTCATCACAACACGATCTGGAGGACTAACCATCCTGCTCCCGATGATGGTGCCTTTTCTCAACTCAAAGCAGGGTTCCTGAATTCTCTCGACGACAACCTGCAGAAGATCGAACTTGTACAGTTCCACGTGTTCCCCATTTACGTGTCGAGCTCCAACTTCGATTCCTTGACGAACCCTGTTCGGACGCTGGCCGGAGACAACCCCAAGAGGTTGCAGCTGGACGTGACGGCTTATGGGAACAGCAGTGTGAATATTTACACGGGTTTGGTGAATGCCACGATCACAGGTGTTGTGTATTTCGATAAGCAGCTTGCGATTTATCACGTGCACAAGGTGCTTCTTCCTTTAGATTTCTTTCAGCCTAAGCCAGCTCCGGCGCCGACTTTAGCCAAGGCACCTAAAGCAAGCAAAGATGAGTCTTCGGAAGAAGACGAGGTTCAGACGACCAAGCACAACTCGAGTGCCGTCAGCTTAATCGGTGTTAAAGGAACATCGATGGTTTCCCTTGGAGTTGCTTTAGTTGCGATAGAGATGACGTTGTGCTGAAAAATACAGAAGTTGGCCTTTAAATTTAGTTGCGTGATTTTCTTATATTTTGTGGTATTTATTTGGTGTGATTTCAAGCTTATTTGCAATAGATTGCTTAATTACTACTGCTGTTTTTTTTTTTTGCTACAAATTAACAGACGACAGGAGAAATATGGTAGATCGAGTGATATAATGGATGATGACAAAATATAAATTGCTCCAAATTAAATAAAAAAATTACCTAAAAATTATATTTTAGGGTTTAAAAATTTTCAGGAACTTTAATCTTCGTAATAATCGTAGGGTTTAAAAACTATATTTTCTTTAAAAATAAAAAAGAATTCGGGCCATTAGTGGATCGGGTCGAAACGAGGGATGGGTTACGAGTAAGGCAACCACCCAGCCCATGCCTATCACGTGTGTTTGTGTGTATTTTCATTTTCATTGTTTTTTTTTTATTTTCATTTTTTTAAAATAAATTATTGTTTAATTAAAATTAAAGCCCGATTTTCTCTTCTCTCCCTCGTCCCACATGTAGGGATAGAAATAGGCGAGATAATCTATCAGAGACCTCTTACCTAACTTATATTAGGTTAGCCTGTATTAGGCCTAGCTTGATCTAGCTTATTTAAGAAAATGCATAGGCTTAAGCCTGTTTAAAAATCTGTTCTTTTTAAGAGGCTAGGTTTAGGCTTCTTACGAAGTCTGTTAGGCCTATCAGGCAGCTTGGGCCTATTATTGAAAATATAATTAATATTAAAGTATAATAAATAGATATTAAACTTACTATATATTGAACACAATATAAGAGTCAAACTATTAAATTAATATGTATTATTATACATTTTATTATTATATTTTATTTTAACAGGTCTATTAGGGGACCTGTTAGGTGGCCTATCAGTATAATTAAAAAAATTAAACTTTTTAAATAGACTTCAGGTTAGACCAGACTTTTATATAGGCTAATTTTAAGTAAAAAAAAATAGTTTCTAATAGATTATAGGTTAAATTCAAGTTAAATTATTATTTAATAGGTTTGATCTATCAAAGTTTGGTATGACCTGATCTGTTTTTATGCCTACCCGTAGGTCCTCCCGCCCTCCAAACCTCACCGTCGTCTTCTACCGAGGTCTCCGTTGTCCTCTCCTGCGCGCGTTAAGCTTGTCCATGGTTTTTCTTCGTGCCTTCGCGAGCTCGAGCTCTGGTGCTGGTTCCTATTAGTCTTCCATCCTCTCATAGTCTCCTTCAGGTATTTTGCCCCTCCTGGTTCTATGGCGGTGCTTCCTGCCCGAGATCTCTCCTTCCCTTCCCCTTCACCCTTTTTTTTTCTCTAAATTTGATGGGAGTTGGTCTCGGCCATGGCTGGGAATCCACATTAGATGGATGAATCATGGTAAGATGTGATTAGAACCATTAATTTGTGATTTGTGAATTTCATAATTTAGGGTTCAAGTGGTATGATATGGTTTGGAATTTGTTCTTAGACGATTTAGTTAAGTTTTGCATTAAATTGGTGTCCCAGGTGGGATTTGATTTAATGGGATATTGATTTTATCTCTGAGCTCCTTATTTCTGCATTATTTCTGGCTCTTGATTCGTTCTGTGTTCCTTATTGGTTTTGCATCAATCTGTTTGAAGAATATATTGGTCATTGCATCAATCTCTGCTTCAAAGTTGCTTTTTTCTTTCCCGCTTCCCTTTGATAAGGATATATTGACCGTTTCTGTGTCTGAAAACTTCTTTTAAAAGAAAGCAGCCACCGGACAGTGCAAAAAAAAAAAAAAAAAATCAAATCCTCTCAAAATCTACTCATCAATTCTATTTTTTGTTGCGATAATCAAAAGTTTTTAGGTTAACTCGAACCTACAAAGTGAAGTCCCCACTCATCCCTGAATTTTGCTCGTGGCATAGAATAAATTACATTTGTCCTTTCTTGTTTTGTTCTTTGGATACATGAGTTTATGACCCCTTGCCCCTTAAGTCCCTACCTTCCAGTTCTAGTGTCATTTACTGTTGCAATCAAACTCTCATGTTATGTGATTATTCGTAAATATGTGCTGTAGGGTAGTTTGTTTGATTTGTAGTCTCGAGGTCTTATACATATTAATGATATTTTCTCGCATTGAGAAGTGTGAACCTGACTGACTATTTCATTCTTCTACTGAGATAATATAATAGCTTGTCTCAGTTTCATGAACCAGTCACGAATTCTTAAAGACCTTGATTGCAGGGTAAAAATAACCTGCACATATCCATAAAATCCCCAATTCACAGAAGGGAGTTCAAGCTTTGGTTTCTAAGAGGTTTTTTGGTTGATTCTTTTGCTATGGTAAGTTTACGATATTACTTTTTATAATTTTTATTGTCTAGTTTTGAAGGAAATAAAGAAATAGAATAGCGAGTGGAAATTATGTTGACTTGATATGCTTAAAGCGTCTGCTGTGAGAGCGGTAGGCTCCTTTCTAGTGGTTTGGCTTGAAATCAGTTCTGCTTTGTAGTGATTTAAAGTGTCTCATCCAACTCCAATGTGTTTACTATTGTTGTCAATTAAACAACTTGTGGTATATTTGCTTATAATTTTAACTGAAATAATCATGCGAAGCAAGTGAAAGCTTAATTGATGAATAATCTCATGTTAGAATTTATGAGTGACGAGGTGTTGGTCTTGGAAGGTAGATGGCAGTTGATAGAATCTTCTATTTGTAAATTTCGTTTGTACAACCCTATCCCTGTTAGGGAAATATCTGTCTAGACAATATTCCAGATTCTGAATATGATCCCAAGTTTGATTGAATTGTTTACGCAGGCTGCAAAGATTCTTGCAAACCTAATTGTGATGGGCGGTGGTATTTTGGCTAGAGCATTTGTTCAAGCATATCGTCAAGCTCTTGCTAGTGAGTTTCTTATATTATCTGGCAAAAAAATAAATAGTTTATCAGATTTATTATGTCTATGCATGTATTCTAAGTTGTTTTAATTTTTGTAGCATTTTATTCCGTCATGTTTCTGACAAGAAGTTGTTGCAGATGCCTCAAAAAACGGTGTTGCACAAGAGAGAATACAGAATACCATTCTCAGAGCTAGCAAAGCCATGACGGAGCAAGAAGCTCGGCAGATTCTTGGCGTGATGGAGGAAACCCCCTGGGAAGAGATCGTGAAGGTTAGCAAGTGTTTTTCAGTTTCTCTTGTTTTCAGTTATTTACGTATTTTATTATATGGCGGTTTCTGAAACATTCTTTTTTTTTTTCTTATAAGAATTTCTGAAACATTCTTATGTGCAGAGATATGACAATTTGTTTGAAAGCAATGCCAAGAATGGAAGTTTCTACCTTCAGTCAAAAGTTCATCGGGCCAAGGAACGTCTAGAGGCTGTCCATCAAGAGAAGGGCCCGGATACACCGACTTGAAGACCTTTTTTTTGTCTGTTTCTGTCGTTTTTTCCCTGACACTGCAGACTGCACAACTTCACGCCTAGATGCTGATTTATAGATAGCCAGCTTGATCTCATGAACTTTGGCATTAAGAGTCTTGCATTTGCATATACATTAGAAATGGCTAATGGCTCAGGAAAAAAAAAGTAACAAGTATGGGAAAGGGGCTTTCCTGAAAGCCTTTCCTCCCAAGTATGTGTAGAAGGGGTATCACTGATTTTTAACATCCTAAACAAACAAATTTAATTTTTCCTTTGTCATTCCTTTTTTAAAAATGATTTTTCCGTATACCAAATGTAACAATAGGCTTTGGAACGCTCTCGATTGTAAGAAATTGGCTATGGGGAGCTTTTCTATGTTGACTTTGGAGCTTTTTGAAATTTCATCAATGGTCATATATGCTTGAGATAGAAACTTGGAACAAAATTTATTCTTTATAGTTAACACCCATTGGTACAGACGACGCAATAGAATCAATTTCAAAATTGACGTAAAACATAAAATCCCAATCGTACAATGTCATGTTAATATGTAATTAAATAATTGAACACAAATTCAGATTATGCCCTTCAGTTTCAAATGGCATATGCATTTTCAATATCGCTTCCGCCTTCTAACTTGTTTGCCATTTGAGCACAATAAGCATGCCAAAGAAAGAGAAGCAACCTCGGCTGAATCAAAAAGATTGCAGCTTAGAGGTAATATATTGAGGTTCTTACTGAAAGAACTGGAAGCTAGTTGACGAAGTCAGCTCCAAGTAGAGTTTGAGAAACTTGAAAAAAAAAATGATATTCTAATCCAAAGCCAGTTGGCGAATCTTGTAGTAAGTAGTATGGATGCTAGATAGGGCTATTACCATTATATTTTGTTCAGTAATTTACCTACTAATCATTATTCCGCCAAGAATCTGTCTTTGGAATTCATTATCAACTCTTCATACTTGGTTTATTTTGTGGTCCATGCCTCATCCGTTAAATTAATCATTCTTTTTTATTTGGTTGAACTTTAATTTAATCTCTCATTTCAATGGGATATTACATCGTTCCGCAATCATGCTATGCTATGAAATCGATTATATTAAAATCAAACATAGACATAAATCAAACATAGACATACAGCTTTTCATTATATTAAAATCAATTCATAGACATAAATGACCATCAACTGGTCCTTCATCAATTTCAATATCATAAAAAATCACTCATATATATATATATATATATATATATATATATATATATATATATATATATATATTATAAAAATGCCAGGTAAATATATTACGGATCCTAATCAGGTTTATACTGTGAATACTGCAATGAAAGCAACTCCAAGGGACACCCACATTCCGTTGAAGCCGATTAATCTAACATCACCAGAGTCCTCCTTAGTGGGAGTAACCTGCGAAGATTCTGAGGAATCTGACGAGGATGGCGGCTCCTCCTTATCTGCTTTAGGTGCCTTCGCCCCCGCCGCTGCTGGGGTCAGGGCTGGTGCTGCCGCGGGCGTGTTAGAAGCATAGAAGTCGAGAGGGAGGAGGACCTTGCCGACCTTGTAAATAGCAAGACGCTTGTCTGTATACACAATGCCAGTCACTGTGGTATTCACCACCCCCGTTGATATGTTCACGCTGCCGCCGTAACTCGTCACGTTCAGGTCCACCCTTCCCGGTTTGTCTCCGGCCAGGGTTCGAACCGGGTTCGTCAGAGTGTCAAAGTTATTGCTTGTGACGTAGGTAGGGAGGATGTGGAACTGTAGAAGCTCGAGCTTTTGGGCATCGCCGAGAGAGTTGAGGAAGCCTGCTTTGAGTTCTGAGAAGGCGGAGTCGTCTGGGGCGAAAATGCTTAAGCCTCCCGATTTGGTGGTTATGAGCTGGGAATTGATCTGGTTGATGAGCTGCGTGATTTTGAGGAGACGAATGAAGACGCTGAAGGACTTGGCCTTTCTGAGGATACCGACGATGTCGGTGGAGGCTGTGTCGGGGGTGTTGTCTGAAGGTGACTGTGGCAATGCGGGGACTAAGGCGGCGGGGGCAGCAGCCGGCGAAGCAACAGGGGCGGCTTTTACTGGGGCCATTGCCGGCGATTGGGCAACGGTGGTGGTGGAATAATGGAGGGAAACCAGTAGGAGTGCGAGTAAGAAGAAGAGAGAAGGCGTCATGGTGATTTAGGAAATGATGTGATGGGAAGGGTTAGATTTGCTAAGAGAAGCGGACGATGCATGAGAAACGAGGGAGGGGGAGATTTTATGGAGGGAGAGAGAGAATGACAGGTAGGTGAAAAGTTTGGTGGAAGAACTTCAAATGGCGATCTGGGAGCAGATGCGTTGTTACGTGAGAGAGTTTAAGGTGGCGCATCCATGTTGCAGGCAAAATAACATTCTGGATGAGGGAAGGTTGTGTGAATCTGTTGTTTTCGGCTTTCACTTCCATCAATCTAACACCCATCAATGTTCTTAATCAAACAACTTCCCTTTTCATGACATTCTATTCCTTTTCCTCACCTTCTCCCCACAACCCCTGTTTTTTTAATGTCATTTATATATTTCATAGATACTGAAAAATATATTATTCTTTTATAGAGAGAGGCGGTACCTCTGAATTTTATTAAATTCCTTTACTTAAAGATGGTGAAGGGATACCATGGTTGTACTGAAATAGATTATTGAAGCTAATGTCAGTATACATGGTAATAAAAATAATAAAAAGAGAGAATTCGGCTTTGATGAAATGGTTTATTTGTTTCTTGGAGAGGCCTTTGCCTCCTAGATTCAGTTTTAATTTTTTTTTAATAAAACTGGATAGCATTACACTAATACAAAATTCAGTACAAGAAATTAACCTACCTCGTCAGGATCTATCAAAGATACAAAAATGTCTGTCTAAACTATGTTAAAGCTTCGCAAAGTAATCGGTTGGAACGAACATTAAGGTATTAACTCCATTTATGGATGGGTTCATACGCACTTCATAGTTCTCCGTCAATAAATTGTTATCATGTCTGAGTCTTTCTTATTTTGGCATTGGAACTAATCAATCATCTCACTACATCGTTATCACTTTCATCATGAGAAATTTTCAAGCCAACTGTCTCAATTTGAAGATGAATAAATGTAATGATATTAATTTCATATATTTTTATTATTTATCTGGTATGAGATATATATTGTAATAATTTATAAAATAAAATACAAATTTTGTGAATGTATTTTCTTATAATATTAGTTACTTAACTATTTCTTGTTAATGTAGTTAAAAAGTCTCGTGCAACAAAGACAAAAGAAAGTAGTATTTACTATTAATTTTTTTGCAATCCGGACAAAACTGTTTGAACTAAAATGTTTTCAATTTTCGCAAATGTCAAACGGAATCTGGAAATCAAGATTCTGGTGCTCATTTCCCTGCATCATTTGTGTTTCATCAATTAGTTATAAATCCCCTGCATCATAGACTCAATTCCCAACCTATAATACTCTTCACTCTGTTCTTGAACAAATAATTCTAATTTCCAATAATCACATTCACTGTTATTCATGTTCTTCCTTGCAAATGGAACAAAGCACTGGCTCACTCCTCTGTCCAAATATTTCATTCAAAACGATCTTCATTCATTGAGGAAAACCTCACAAATCTTTTAATAAACAACTTTTCCTAGTCCCTACTCATGTAATACACTGGCACTTAAAAAGGACAAAACTTAAATCCAGCAAGTATCTTTTTCATGGGGAAAATCGAATTTTTCTTATTATTTTTTTAGAAAAATAATAAACGCCTTCAAATATTGAGTCTTCTTCATATCATTGTTGCAGCAAGGAAAGCAATTCCAATAGATGCCAGCATTGTTCCTTGAACATCAATTAAACTGACAGTCTGTGCTTGGTCGTCTGAACCTCGTCTTCTTCCGAAGACTCATCCTATGGGATTGAGGTGACTTTGCCAGTGCCGGCCCCGGAGCAGGTGGCTTAGGTTGAAAGAAATCTAAAGGAAGAAGCTCCTTGTCCACGTGATAAATCGCAGCTGCTTATCGGAATACACAATGACGGTGATCGTGGCATTCACCACACCCGTCGAAATATTTACACTGTTCCCATAAGCCGTCAAGTTCAGCTGCAACCTCGCGGGGTTGTCTCCGGCGATCGTCCGAACAGGGTTCGTCAAGGAATCGAAGTTGGAGCTCGACCCGTAAATGGGGAAGACGGGGAACTGTACAAGTTCGATCTTTTGATTGTCGTCGAGAGAATTCAGGAAGCCTGCTTTGAGTTGCGAAAAGGCACCATCGTCGGGAGAAAGGATGGTTAATCCTCCAGATCGTGCTGTGATGAGCTGCGAATTGATTTGGTTGATTATTTGGGTTGTTTTCAGCAGTCGGATCAGGACACCGAACGATTTCTCCTTTCTCAGGGTTTTGATTATGTCGTCGTTGGAAGAGTCAAAAGTACTGTCTAAAGGCGATGATGGTACTAATGGTTTGGCCGGAGCTAGCGCCCGTGCAGTGGAGGCAGGTTTTGGTGGGGGCTGAGGCGATGGGGAGGGTGATTGGGCTATAATGGCTGTGGAAAACAAGAGGAATGAGAGAGAGAAGACAACTTGCTTCATCTTTCCTGTTGGTGTATTCTGGGAAATGGAAGTGATTGGGATTGTTTGATGTGTGAGAAAATGAGGAGGAGAGGGATTTTGTGGAGAATAAGGAAGTGCTGAAAAAGAGGTGTAGTTGGATTCTTGTTAGGATATGACGTATCAGTCATGGAGATTAATCTCGTGATAAAAATGAAGTTCAAGTATAGTGAGGTACAACAAAGAAATAAGAACGACTGCTCTGTTGCATCTTAGTTCAAAGAATTTGGTTGGCCTAAGGTTTAAACAGTAAACAGAGGTTGCAGAGTAACATTTTAAAGATAGCTATGAGTTGATTTTTATTATTTTATGGAAATAATTGAGGAGTTGTCCACCTTGATTATTTATTTCTTCAGGAAGGAAAGGCCTATGTTATTTATTTCTTAGAGTTGCCTTAGCCGTAACAACAAAGATTTAAGATACACTAATTGCTACATTGCAATTAATTTTTATAATGGCAACTGAAACTTTCATTAAATGAAAGAGATTAGAACAAAAGAGTGTCATTAATTGTTCCCCCGTTGGATGAAAATTAGAGTTGTTTGTACTATCTTTGTATTGCGCTTACTTGAGAAGGACACAGAGACAGGGCAGACAATTAATGGTTTAATGACCAAAAGAGGTTGAGAAAGGCTTTGAAAATTGAGTCGCTTGAAGCATATTACATTTTTAAATTTAGAACGAGTGAAAGCAACATACACATCCACGAATCTTCAACATTCATCTTTTGTTCCCTCCAAAAATGGCTTCTCAAAATTCTCATTCTGTAGAATATTTGCTTTCAAAATGGATGCACCACCTTCTACTCCTTCCCATGTTACAGCACATCTCTCTCTTCCTCAATAAAATCCACACCCCCCCTTTCTCTATTTCTTATCCATCTTCAGTGTTCATTTTCTCATTTCACCAACTATTCCTATCATTTCTTAAATCCCGATGAAGCCTTCTCTCTTCTTCTTGTCATTCGCACTTCTGCTCATCTCCCTCCATTATTCCACCCTCACCGTTGCCCAATCGCCGGCAGTGGCCCCAGTAAAAGCCGCCCCTGTTGCTTCGCCGTCTTCTGCCCCTGCCGCCTTAGTCCCCGCATTGCCACAGTCACCTTCAGACAACACCCCCGACACTGCCTCCACCGACATCGTCGGTATCCTCAGAACGGCCAAGTCCTTTTCATTCGTCTCCTCAAAATCACTCAACTCAGCAACCAGATCAATTCCCATCTCATAACCACCAAATCTGGAGGCTTAACCATTTTCGCACCAGACGACTCCGCCTTCTCAGAACTCAAAGCAGGCTTCCTCAACTCTCTCGGCGATGCCCAGAAGCTCGAGCTTCTACAGTTCCACATCCTCCCTACCTATGTCACAAGCAACAACTTCAACACTCTGACGAACCCGGTTCGAACCCTGGCCGGAGGCATACCGGGGAGGGTGGACCTAAACGTGACGAGCTACGGCGGCAGTGTGAACATATCAACGGGGGTGATGAATACCACTGTGACTGGCATTGTGTATACGGACAAGCATCTTGCTATTTACAAGGTCGGCAAGGTCCTCCTTCCTCTCGACTTCTACGCTTC
The DNA here is from genome assembly GCA_037074615.1 of Leucaena leucocephala. Lineage (NCBI taxonomy): Eukaryota > Viridiplantae > Streptophyta > Magnoliopsida > Fabales > Fabaceae > Leucaena > Leucaena leucocephala. The sequence goes on along the minus strand of CM073546.1, from coordinate 1,257,658 downwards.
TACCACGCCGGCAACAGCACCAGCCCTGGCTCCGGCAGCAGAAGGAGCGAAGGCGCCTAAAGCAGATAAGGAGGAGCCGCCATCCTCGTGAGATACATCACAGGTTGTTCCGAGTAAGGAAGACTCAGGTGATGTAAGAATCAACGTGGGTGGAATGTGGATGTCCCTTGGAGTTGTTTGGGTAGCCGCCGTATTGGCAGCATAAGCCTGAAGAGTAACAGGATCCATGACATTGTATGCATTGATGAGCGTTTTATTATGTTATATTCAAAGGAGGAGGAGAGAGTACGTGCCTGTGTGTTCATTTGAGTGAATTAGGACATGTATGTACGTAGCGCATCGCATGATGAGTTTTCTTCTTTTATTCCTATTGACTTTTGGGGGAAACATACATGTGATGAGTTTTATTGAAATAAAGAGTCGTCGGTTACATTTGATTTCAAGTCTCGGCTATATAATTTGAGCAATTAACAAAACCTTCCCCTGCCGCAACTAAAACATTCTTCAATTTTGTCTTAATCAAACAAAAATTCAATATAATAACTCAATTCTCAAATGCTTAATAATTAGTTACTCTGATCAATGCCCAGAGCCTCTCCGTGCTGCTATTTTGCTTCTTAACTACTCTGCCTATGATTTTTCATTATTATTATTTGGGGTGAATGGCGATACAGTTTTGTCCACGATTCTAAGGCCCAATGTTTCCATTAATCAACATGCTTACAAAAGAACATGTGATAAAAAATATATTCGTATCTTTTAAATATATGAATTTAATTTTTATTATTATTATAATAATTTATTTAATAGATAATTTTATAAATTTTTTATAAGAAATTTCTAAGTCATGAGATTGTTCCTTAATAAGGGAATGGTACTAAAATCGCCCAAACTTAACTTATTTATATAAAAAAAAAACTTAAATGACGAGTCCGAGCCTCCCATTGCACTTGAGGAAGTCTTAGTATAGTGCCAAATCAAACCTGGTTGATAATAGCACGACAACCTCCTTCCATTTAATGACACGTATCACTAATATTATAGACTATTCCACTCATAGTAACCCTGTTAGTCCATTTAATTTCTTTATAGACTATTCCATATTATAATAAGGCTTCAGTATGGGCCCAAAAGAAGTTGTGGCCAGCCTCGGACAAATCAAAGGAGAATCTCGAGAAAGCATACTCGCGTTTATCAAGTTTTTAAATAATAACTAACAAATTGAATTTAATAAAAAAGATTAATTATTTATAATATAATAAATTTAAATTTAAATTTTTACTAAAAGATCTATTAACATATAATACCTTATAGTATCTTAAATATAATTATTTTTAATAAAAAGATATTTATCTGAAAAAAATTCTAGACTCCATGAGGTAGGGTGTCACAGTGCTTCTTGATGCAAGTGGAATACAAGAGCCTAATATTTTTATTTAGTTGTGCAATCCTTAGCAAAAGCTGTAAGACAAGGCCACACCGATCATTTGGTACCTTGCATCCTCGTTGATGTTTCCATAGATGAACTCCCACCTTCCACTTTTCCACAGTGCATACATGAATCCAATTCGATCATTCCCTTGTAACCAAACCGGTGATGTTTCACTCCCAAACATCCCAATCATCCATCTCTATAAACAATATATCAATCACCCTCGCAGGTAAGCAGACATAATCTCCAATCTCAACTTTTAGCTCCGATTAAACCTTGTCCCTACCTATCCCATCCTCCCTTGCTCCATAAAAACCAACCATTTTCTCCCCATTTTCCTCACACCAGCTTGCTATCTACTCACAACACTCTAGACTCTACAATTCTTTTCCACACACACTTTAATCAAAATGTCTAACACGCTCTCTCTTTTCTCCACCTCTTTACTAATCCTACTTGCCTTCTTCCATTCCCCCGCCACCACCTCTGCCCAGTTATCTCCCGTTAAAGCTCCCGCAGCAGCTCCTCCTACGACCTCAACAGCTACTCCTATGCCCTCAACAACGCCACCACCCACGACCTCTTCGCCCCCCTCATCTCCGGTGGCCACAGCGCCTGCCCCGGGGTTCAGCACTGTTCCCCTGGTACCATTCACACCCGTCGCCGCCCCTGGGCCTGCCGTAGCAGTGGTCCCTAAAACTCCCTCCACTGATATCGTCCAAATACTCAGGAAGGCCAAGAGATTCACCGTCCTCATCCGCCTCCTCAAGACCACCCAGTTAATCAACCAGCTCAATTCTCAACTCGCCACCTCCAGCTCCGGCGGGTTGACCATTTTCGCCCCTGAGGATGCCGCCTTCTCAAAACTAAAAGCAGGATTTCTTAACTCTCTCAATGACAGGCAAAAGGTGGAGCTTTTACAGTTCCATACCATTTCTACCTACATCTCTATCTCCAACTTCGATACCCTCACCAACCCTGTTCAGACTCAGGCCGGCGATGACCCCAAGAGGCTTCAACTTAACGTCACCACCTACGGAGGCAGCCAGATCAGCATGACCACCGGCGCCGTCAATGCCTCCGTTACGGGAACTGTGTACACGGACAACAAACTCGCTATATATCAGGTGGACAAGGTGCTTCTTCCACTGGACATCGTGCTTCCTAAGGCCAATGCACCGGCACCGGGCCCAGCCGCCGCAAAAGGAGATTCGCCTAAAGCCGATAAAACTAAGGCGGCCGGAGGGGATCAAAGTGTTGCTGATGATGGCAGTGATAGTGCCGGTAAAGCCGTTCCGGCGGACAGTTCCATGGGTTTGAAGGTAGAGGTAAAACGTCTTGCACTTGGAGTTGCATTTGTGGCGGGAGCCATGATCGTATGATGAAGATGACAAGGTGGTGAAAGTTAAAGAAGGAGGTCCATTATTTTTTTGTTGCGATGTTTACTTCATTGCAGAGTTTAATTCTCCATGAAATCTTTCAGTGCTTTCTTACCGTAATCGTCGTGTTTCCCACTCTGTTTCTTTCCTTTTTTGGCTGTGGAGTGTGCTTTGGTTGTATAGCATAGAATGTCATTATTCATTAGGGACGAAGACTCTATATTTGTTTGTGTGTTTGTTGGTGTTCTGTAATTATTTTAAGATATTAATTTTATGTGTTCTTTATTGTCCGAATACATATTTGATTTTTTAAAAAATTTTCTTGCTAGTTAAAATTGTTCATCTACTTAATTTTTTGTATTTTTTGTATGGTTAATACTCATTTAGGTTCTAATGAATTTGTCAATTTTTTTAGATAAATTTAAAAAATTAAATAAACTAGTTAGTTATAATTAAATTTAATCTTTTAAAATAAATTTATATTATATATTTTTTAATCTACATAAATTAATCAATTAGTCTTTATATTAATTATAATTAATTAATTTATTTAAAAAATTAACTGACTCTTCTAATTAGAATAAAGTATAGTATGTATAACTCTTGAGTGTTATGAGAAGTTGAATATTTTAAATTTAATTTTTGGCTGAGATATTAACGTATTATATGAGAGTGCCCCCATGATTAGTTACATAGTTTTGTTAACAATTAGGAACAATTTTTTTGACGGATTTAATAAGTGAATTTTCTTTTAACTTATTTTCTTGATCTAATATTTTGGATCCAAGAGTATATTAATATATATTTGCAATAGAAGTGTGAGTGTTTAATTTGGCGAGTGTGGTTCTTACATTGATCCGCTATCCTTATTTTTCTTCTTTTCTTTTGTGGTGAAAGCTTTACGATCTTATCGTCACACAAAGAAAAAAAAAACAGAGTTTTATGAACTTTCTCAGATTTCAAAGGATCTAGGCACCGCAGATTTGCAGAATACACTAGAAAAGAAGACACAAAATCCAGGAAAATTTAAAATAACAAGAAAAAAGGGCGCTGGAAGCATTTACTTGTCACCGTTCCAAGTTTGGATTTTGGAAGAGAATTTAGGTGAAATAAATAAAATATGAACATGTCCATAAAAAATATAAATATAAAAAAAGTATAGCTTACTTCACACGTGCGTGCTATAAAAGTAAAACTCTATTTTATATCTATCCCTCTACTCATTTTTAATTGAAATTTTGAAGCCATCATTTAGGAAATGGAATCTCATTTTATCTTGTTCGAATAGGACATGAAACCATTGATGCTTTTTATATCTTTAATCATTCTCCTTTATATATTTTTTTTTCGTTTTTCTTCCTTAGTAAAGGAATTTTCAGTTTTGCTACAAAACAAAGAGCAAAATAAAGGATTGAGGAAAAAAGTTGGACGATGTAGAGGCATTCTGGAGGGGCCCCGTAACGATGTTGGATTCCTATGACACCGATCGTTCAGATCGTCTCTTATTCCAGCAGGCCCACAAATGGCCCCCGCCTTCAACTCACGAGATCTCTCTTTTATTCCTTTAACAATATGTAATTAATTTACAATGATTTGATGATCATTGTCAAATCAAATTTAAATCTTTTTTTAATTAAATCTATATAGAATAATCGAATTGCGTGGATCGATATTAATAACTTGATAGTATATATAATTAAGTGATATATATTAAACCATTTCTCAGTATATTATGAAACTAAACAAATATTAATAAAAAAAGGGGGGGAAAGTATACTGTATCCAAAATAGGTTTGGGCCATGAATGCTCCATTTGAAACTATTAGTTCTAATGTTGGATGTTATTTAGAGTGTAATTGATCTATAGAAATTATTATTTTATTATAGTTTTAGTCATAGTGTTTGGAGAGTTATTCTAATTTTTGGGTATCTAGATTTACATATGAGGGTTATATTGGTATTGACTAAGAGAAAAAGAGACTTTATATTGTTATTAGATCGTGGGTGACTTTAATATTTTTTAAAAAAAATTGTACAAAAAAAATATTGGATATTAAAAAAACACAAATCTAACCTCTATGAAGAATTAGAGGAATATGATAAATTTGGGTATTATTTATTTTTATTCCATTTGAGTATTATTTATTTTTATTTTGTTTATTTAACATATAATATCCTGTATTAAAGTTATATAATTTTAAATAAATAGAGGGCAATTAATGGATGGCGTTCAATGAAAAGGCCCAGTCCCATCTAAAACGGTCTCAAAACACACGTAAACGAGAGATGATGAAAAGCAAAAACAATCTTGACCGAACAATTAGCTCGAGTGAACAAGCTTATGTTTTTCAAATAAATGTGACGTAGCCATTAAAATTATGCCTACTTTACCAACGACAAATCTTTTTTAACCCTGTAAAATCCAACATGGTCGGTAAAATACTCATCAACTAGATGCTCTATCTGAGTTACCACTTATTAGCTACTTGTTACATTATGTATATATCTCTGAATTACTTGATTGCTGAGAAGGAATCTGCAATAGCTCAGCTCCATGGCTGAGCAGCCGAGCCAATTGCATCAAACTTGGCTAACTCTTTTTCACCAACGCCTAGAAAATCTCTGGTTAACTCACCCAATTCCATTTGTTCTAAATTCTCGCCGCTTCTCACAAAGTGGCTCGAGTCCCAACCATTCAATACCAATCCATGACCATCACCATCCCCTCCAACTCCAACATTATTGGTGTTTCCCTGTGAGATCACCAAGTCGCTCAAGTTTTGATCGCCATTTCTAATAAACGGCGTCGTCGTGCTGTTGGAGAGTGGTAAGGATCCACCCATGAACCCAAAAATGTCGATATGGTTGGTTCCTGTAGCTCCCATCTGGGTTACTTTTTGTAACAGTGAAGTGGGTGATGACATGTGATGAGGCTGAGAGAAGCCTACTTGCGATGGCTTTTGATAATTACTACCATACAAATACGACAACCCTCCTTTGTTCTCTTCTTCTTCCTCCTCCTTCAGTAGGCGAGGTACCCCAGACATGGCCAGATTGGCTAAACTTTCGAATGATGCTTCTGGGTATGGTTTCACCCACGAGGAAGACGAAGAAGAAGTCGCGAGTATGTTCATGGTTTGCATCAAATCAGGCACGCTAGAATTGTCCTGGATCAGTGTTTCTGATGAACCTCCATAGCCTGGATAATAGCCAGTAAAAATCTGAGGGATTCTAGGTGCTTCTGGAACGAAGCTTATCCGGGTACTTTCTTCCGCCAATACATCACAGAAAGCTCTATGCGTCAAGAAGCTGTCTTTCCTGATTTGGACAAGATCACAACACGGTCATGATGAGAGAGCTAACTACAAATGCTTCGTTAAATTTAAGAAATGAAGCAGAATATATGAAATTACCTGGAGAAAAGAGTGCCACAGTGACATTTGTACTCTCTAGTGCCGCAAATCTTTATATGCGCCTTCCAGTCTGAGTGAACGGCGTATTTCTTGGAGCACTTGTGGCAGTTCCACTTCTTCTCGCCATGTTTTCTGCTGTAGTGCTTCTTGATCCCGGTGAGGTCTCCCAGGGCTCTGGAAGGATCGTGGTGGACGCACGTCTTTTCAGGGCACACGTACACTTTCTTACAGGCCGCTTCTTTGTCACTTCTCTGCCGGAGCTTCCAGGGGAGGTTGTGGCAGCGGCGGTGCAGCTGCAGATTCTGGTCTCTCTGGAACCCCTTCTTGCAGATTTCACACACAAAACAGTTGGTGGCCATTAAGGACTTGGGCGACAGCGCTATCACTTGTGCATCGGGATCTGAATATTCAATTTTGAGGATTTGATTATAGTGCGTAGAGAGGGAGAATCATAGAAGAAATTAAAAGATAGAGAGGATATATATACTTGCCTGGCGTCCCGGGGAGATTTCTCTTCTTGTTGAGAGGATTATTAGAATGAGTAGGATTAGGAAGGAAGGTTTTGATGGTGGAAGGAAGGGAAAGGCCTTGTTCAGACATATTCAGATTTGTTAGGATAGTGAATACTAAGGGAGAATCCCAATTGGGAATGTTAAGAAGAAGAAGCTGAGTAAATAAAAATGAAGCAGATAAAAGATAATAACGGGGAAAATGATTAGGGTGAGGTACAGAAGTAAAAGTACATGGTAGTGTGGGAGTGGGTGTGGGTCCACATATTAAGGAGGAAGGAAGGAAGGAAGGAGGAAGAAAATTCCAAGGAATGAAAAGGAACGTATCCTTTCCTCATACACCTTCCATCGACTCGGCTATACGTACCCTTTTCTCTCTAATGTCAATTATTACACAAATATTAAGAAATAAAGAATATGAGCAATAGCTAACAGATAACCATAGAGATCTCATCAGAGCCAGAGGAGCTCCTGTTCATCACTTTCAATACGTAAACATTTTAACCCAAAATTTTGGCATACACCAGGTAAGTGCATATATATATATATATATATATATTCATTCATCTATCCATTTTTTAAAAACAAATTTTATCAAAGGGGCACTTCTTCACCCCCTCCATGACTCCACTCACATTTGACCATAGATCCATCACAAAGTTCTAACCTTGCTGACTTGTACAAAATTTTCGTAGCTAGTTTATGGAATACAAGAATAATATTGTTGATTAAGCTTTGAAGATTATTCATCTAACAAGTAAATTCCCATGTTTTGCTTTAATAACATAGAGAGAGGACGGCGTGGCATGTCACCACCAAATCAATAGACTACTAATCAAACCAGCCTTTTAAAATTCATGCCCACGTAAGTCTGATTTGAAATAAAATGATATATTATATAGACACCTCAATTAAATTTGCACTGATCTTATTATCATTTTGGCTAGGATTTGCTACAGTTTTATTAAAACATGTATTGTATATACAATATTCCTGTTGAATTGAAGACTCTTGGGATATTTGATTGGCCAATCGATGATTCAACAAATGTTAATTAATCAGAAAGAAGTTTGAATTAAATTGAATTAGTCGTAAGGATGCAATAAGCAGAGCACTTAATAATTTGTTGAGGAGTATGTAGTATTGAATTTTCAAATTGCATATTGTCAATTACTTTTTCGCTGGACCTTCTTATTGTTGTACTAATCAGTCAATTCAAACATGTTAGAGAAATTTCTTGTCCAACATGATGGCTACTATAGATATATGCCTCGTATTTTTCCTTGGTGTGTTTCTCTTTTATAATACAAAATGCCCCCACAATTCCTTTTACAATTCATTTTCATCGTCCATATTTTAATATTTTTCACATCAAAATAATATCCATAAAGACGTGATCTTTTGGGATTCTTCCCTTGACATATATATACTTATTATTCCTCCTCAATTAATTATTGAGTTAATGTATAAATTTGTCCTAAGTGAAAACACTTGTGACCGCTAGATATATATAATCGGGTAATATTAAATCTAAAAGTTTTTAAAATATCCAATTCTCCTAAGTAAAAATTTTTAAAATAAATTTATACCTTAACTTAAAATAAAAGATAACGTGGATGTCACGTCAATATATTGATCAACTAACGGTCAAACTTAACTTTTGATAATAATTAAGGGACTATGATTTGAATAATTTTAAGGCAATATTACTCTAAAAAAAATCTTCTGAATACTTAACGCTCATGAGTTAAAACTTTTAGAATAAAATTGTACTGTAACCCTTAATTATTTTATTGTAATTAACAAAGCTCATTTATTTAAGTAGTTCCGTACACACACACACACACACACACACACACATATATATATATATATATATGCATATTAATATACTAACCCATAAATGTTGAAGACTAATACTTCAAATTAGTTAGACATGTTTGCAGCCTTAATTACTGTGTTAATTTTGCGTTACCTTGAAGAGTTTAATTAATCTTACAGTAATATCATAGCTACTTGCATTGACATTATTATATATACACGACTGGTCTCGACATTCCACGTGATGACCAATCCAATGATTGTCTCACAAAGATTAATATGTTGAATCTAATCAACTTCACTGTTCATTTCATCATCTAAGTTAACCTAGCTACCTAGCTACCTATCAATTTGTTTTAATGACACAAGTGTGTGTGATTAATTAAAGCTTGTATGATAGAGATATTCGTGTCAACTTGAATAAACAGTCATCATCTCCAATAATCGCCGGTTGCTACCTATATATATATATATATCAACTAGGGTACTCACAGGCCAATATAACAATCCGACGCTGGTTTCAACAATTGGCTTTTTATTGATAATATATTTACTTTTGAACGAAGCGTTTGTATCTTCCACTCAAGGGACATGCTTCAAAATTACTTCTTTAATTAATTTATTTGCTTTTTCCCTTCAAATATTCAACAGTCATGCATCGTCCACAAGATGTGTTGATCAACCCATTTCCCTGTTTGTATAGGGAATTAATTAAATAAATAAAGGATATTTTAATCAAATTAGTCTACTAATTAAATATTTTTAGATTAAACTAATTACAATTATAAATAAGTAAGTAAATAAGCTGAGGATTAATTTTATCAAAACACACACACGGGGCAATATTCCATCAATGGCGTAACATTCTCTTTTCTCCCTCGAAACAGATAATTGCTTGGTTAATTAATATAACATTTCAAAATAATTGGTGACGGAGACAGACCGACTGCGTGCAAATTATATATGGTACGTGTGATTAATATACAATATACTACTTCCATTCAATAATATAATATTCAATTAATATTTTTAAATATATTAAAAAATTAAATTAATCAATTAATTATAACTAAATCTAATTCTTTAAAATAATTTAATAACTATATACTTTTTAATCGATTAAATTTAGTCACTAACTCTTATATTAATTATAATTAATTAATTTATTTAATTTTTTTAACCTATTTAAAAAATTCAATTAAGTTTTATATTAAAAATAAGAATAATATTAATTATAACGTTGAAAGCCAAATTAATATAAGCTGTTTACCCAAAAAAAAAAAAAGATGCTTTTACGTACGTAGACGCAGGTATATAGAGAGCAAGCCTAATGAGCTAACTTCTGAGATCATAATTATAGCTACGGTTTAATTATAAATTAAATATCTCAATTACTATAATCTACAATTAATTTAATTTTTTATAATTTTCAATAATAATTATTTGAAATAAATTCAAGTAATATCAAATTTAATTAATTTTTCATGTACAAGATTTAAATTTGTTCTCTTGCTTAAAAAAAATTGAGTTAAACACTTAATTAGTTTGACAAATCACAGGATTCAAAGTGTTGTTCGTAACTTTCCTTTGCATTGAAACTTCAATGATCAGAAACGAACAAAGTTGATGTGATCAATGAACATAATTTACTGGAGACTGAGAAAAGTGCAAGTGCTTAAAGCATATTATAACCTTACCCAGCATGAATACAAACCCGGAAATTTCTGAGAAACATGCATGGCAATTTCAGCTTCATGCATAAAGATACAGGTAAATGGATGTGACCGTACACACACAAGCACATGTTCTATTCAAAAAATTTAAATATACTTTACTATTTTCCCAATGAAACAAGATTTTTTTTTTTTTTCATATAAAAATTTTTAGATGAGTTTAACTCTAATTTCTTACCAAGCCAAATCAAGGCATAGCCCTAATTAAAATAAATTTATATTTTGCCGAAGCTTATAGGCTAATGTCAACGAACCTATCGAACCTCCATAAATTGGCCTTTAACTGTTTTATGGGCCCATATGAAATGAAGCCCATGGGGACTATATATATATATATATATATATATATATAAACTCACATATGGTTCGTGGATTCAACTAGTAAAAATGTGAGACATGTGACTATTTAGAGTGTGTTCGATGTTTAAGAAATATCACTTTATTGTGATTCCAGTCGCGGCACTTGGAGAAGTATTATAGCTCCTGAATACCTAAATTTACGCCTAAGAATAATAAATAGTTTCATTTGTCTGATATTTGTATCGTCTATAAGTAATGGAGACTTTACCCTACCATTGGATCGTAGGTGAGCCCAAATCCTTTTTAAAAATTTTTGTATCAATATATATATTAACACTCAAATTCCAACTACTCATTTACCCATATTCTTTAAATGTTAAGCACACTCGTATAACATTATCGTGTTGAATAATACAATAGTATTATATGATGTTTGAGACTTAATTCTCCCTTAATTTGGTAGTTTATTTTGGGTGTTTGACCTTTTTTATACAAAAAAAAAATTACAAATCATAAATAATGATACTATATAGTGCGCTTTGACAACACATTTCCACCTAGTTTTAGGTTCCATCCATCTGGCGAAGAACTCATAGTTCATTATTTGAAGAAGAAGATCAACTCGCTTCCACATCCAGCACCTATTGTTGCTGAAATTGATCTTTATTAGTTTAACCCATGGGACCTACCTGATTTGTTCTTCTTCATTATCTACTCCTTCTAATAATTAATGTCTCTTTTCCACTGATTTTATTTAGCTTGTAACTGTGCAGAGAAAGCCTTGTTTGGAGAGGATGAGTGGTATTTCTTCAGCCCCAGAGATAGGACATATCCAAATGGGTTAAGGCCGAAAAGGTCAGCAGGTTGTGGGTATTGGAAAGCCACAGGAACTGACAAGCCAGTTCTCACTCGTTGTGGATCAAAGCTCATCGGAGTGGAGAAAGCTTTGGTTCTCTATTCTAGTCGTCCACCTAAAGAGACTAAGATTGATTGGATCATGAACGATTATAGATTGGTTGACACAACCAGAAAACCATCTTCTAGGTTCAAAGGTTCCATGGGAGTAAGTCCCCGTTTACATGAAAATCCACGTTGTATTTATAACTATGAAATGATATATACATATATAAACGTGTTAAATTAATGTGAATTGTACTGAAATATGACAGTTGGATGATTGGGTATTATGTTGGGTTCGATATAAAGGGTACCCATTAAATCAAAGAGGTGAGAACCAGGAGAATTATCGGTGCGGCTCAAAATTGAACCTACCAACGATTACAGATTATCAAATCTTTGCTTCTGTCAGTCCTCAGATGACAATCCCTTCGTTGGACTATGGTTGCTTCGACTCACTGAAAAGAACGTCAAATGAAGATAATCAACGTGGAAATCTCATTTCTTGTGACAGTAGCTGCGGGCCAAACCCTGAGAAAAAGCTTGATAATCTTCCAGATTCAAACTGTTATAGTAGCCAAAGTCTGTTTAATGAGGGAGTTCTAATTGGCCAGAGAATTCTAGATCCCAGCATCAATTTTCAAGAACTGAATGAATTACCCTTTACAGCAGGAAGGTTCATGAAATAATGAAGAAGCCAATAATTAGGACTCCCAAGTTACAAGTGAATCATTCATCCATTATTATTCCCTTTTATATGTGCATATTTTATTATTCTTGCTACCACCAGAAACATGGGGCGATATTACTAGGTTTTCATGTATTCATGAGATTAATTACTTTGAAAACATGAATAATATAATGACAGGGCCCATACTTTGGGTGCTGTTAGGGGAGAACAAATTAAAGGGGTAATATTCTTGTATTCATGAGATTCCTTAATATAACATGAATAATGTCAGAGCAAAATAAACAAGCTCATTGCTCGGCTCCTGTTTGGATGAGATTAGGAAACTCATTTATTGATATGTACTTCATTCTACAGGTTACAATTTGTAAACTCACATATATTAATTAATATTCTATTTATTAGCAACTATGGGGGAGTGCAGTTTAAATTTTTCCTGCCAACTGGTCTTGTGTATTATATATGATTGAGTAGAAAATTTTCAGTAACAACTTGCAGTGCGACAAGTCGTTATGAGCATAATAATCAACATAATTATTAATTATATACAGACATAAAGGTCACTTGGGGAGAAATATGGATGAAAAAGGTATATAAAAGAAAGAGTTATGACACTTTCCATCCAAACATTACTACACTGGGCAATTACGAAGCAAATTGATGACATATTATGGAACTTGCCATCAGAAGCAGAAAAGATAAGGAAAATAAAAGAGTTACACAGGAAGTCCCAGACAATCTAAGAATTAATGTAACGCCATGGTGCAACAAGTGGAAGCATTCCTGATCAAGTCACTGCCTCAGTACACTGTACCAAGTAGAAAAGAGTTTAATCAGGAACATAGGAGACAGAAGGTCGCTCTAGAAAAACTCAATCGATAGAGTGACTTCTAAATTTCATTAAGGTTTGTGATTTAAGAAGTTGGTTATTGCATGGTGTAAACAGTGAAAGAATGGCAGTGGAGTAAGACACTTGTATCTTGGAAAGATTGATCGACTTCTGAATGGTAACTTACTTGTATATGTAGGAAAGAATGCCAAGGAGAACACACAGCAGAATGATGTCAATGCAAAAATTTCTACTAGACCTCACCTTTGACGAGAGCATAAAAAATGTTGTTAATTCTATTGGAAATATTCAGTTAAAAACAAAACACAGAACAATTAATCACGTCAGAAACCTGGTTGAGAGTTTTCTTCAGCCTCACGTTATTATTTCTAAGCTCGTCTGTGGCCTTATCCACCTGTATATATATTAGATGCAAAGCACTACTCATGTAATGTATTCACGAAACTATGTAGTTTATAGAACCTCATGATTGAGGTTTTTCGATCCTTACCTTTGTACCAATTTCATCCATTAATGGAACTTGCCGGTCCAATTCCTGAAAAAAAACAAGATTTTTAACCTACCAATAGACTTTTTGAAAATGTACAGCTTGTTGAAACTGATATCAAAATTCCAACACAGCCAACCTCATTCATATCAAGGGCCAAATTCTTCAACGTATCTAATCCTTCTGATATGATATCAAGCCCTTCATCCTGTTTTGATTTTAAATCATATAAGATAACATATCAGCTGGCAAGAAATGCCTTTAATTAACCATAAATTTCAAGCCCTTTCAAATTAGCTGAAATTAATTAGTAACAGTGAGTCTTACATGCCTGTTTCATTTTTCGCATCTCATACTCTGATCTAAACTGACTTGATTCTTCAGTTTGTTGGTAATATAGATCCTCCTTGTATCCTTCTGAGGTGGGAATAATGATAAACAAATATTACCGACGATAAATCTAAACAAATAGAAGTCGAATGCATTTAGCATATCTGCTTACTAGTCACCTGATGAATCAAACTTAATATTTTGATGAGATTCAGGATCAGAAACCCCTCCTGCAGCTTGATTAGCTGCGCCGGCGATACCATCTGGTATTGCTTGGATCCTTTCTGGTAATGCCAGAACCATATCACTCCGAGTGGCCATTTCTTCACTTGAGAGCCCCTTAACCTGTTCTTGATAGAATTGGAATTATAATTACAAACGGAAGTGAAAGCAGTCTTTTTTATTGGTAGAAGATATCCAAAACATCAAGAGGGAAAGGAAATGAAAGGAATGAGAATTAACAATGCCTCAATACTCAATGCATGTGTCGTGTTCAAACAAGATTTACCTTCTTCTGCGCCAGTTTACGAAGCTTAGGGACTTCGTCCATGAGTCGAGCTTTTGTCCGACGAACTTCCGCATTCATTGCCGCTGCAGATGCCCTGTTCTTCTCATTGGAAGCAATCTCCGATTTCTGCATTAAATCAATTATTCATATTTCATGAAGACCTCGAGTTGAATCTGCCCTACAACGCGTTAAATCCCATGCATATTGTTCCCACTCGATCCAATTTTCAATGACTTCACCCATAGATCAATTATAACCCGATAAGTTCTAAATTCTAAAGATAACAAAGAAAATATCAGAACGCGATCGTAGAAAAGAAATGAAAAGTTAGAGAAAGAAACAAACATTGAGGGCGGCTTGGATGTTACTTTCAACGGCAGCGTAGAGGCGAGCAAAGGCATCGTCACCGTAGGCATTGAGCTCCCGCTGCTTATCGATGTCATATTTGTCGTATTTCTTGCATATCGAATCGACCCGGAAGATAATATCTATGACGCTCATGTTTTCTCTATAGTTTCATGCAATGAAAATCTGCAACACTTGACAAGGAATCGATGAGATTTGGTGCTGAGAGAGAAGGCTGTAGGATTTCTCTCTGATTCAACAATCAACAGGGACAATCGCGTGGCCATTAACCATCGTTCTCTAACTTCGTTTTTCGCGGGTAGTTGTTTCTTCTATTTTTAGCTTTTCCCCGTTAAACGGTACATACATACATACATACATTGGTTATAAATTAAACTCTTGATAATCAGTATACATTTGTTGCTCGAAACTTAAATACAGTACAATTTATGATTGAATCAGTTGACCGGTATGCGATTGAAAGAATTGAATCCTTTGACATTTTTTTGCCCACATATTCTGTTGATCGAATAGCCTATTTGGGTTGGATTTATCCATAGTAACTCATTTTAGATTCTAATTTTTAATTAAATACCTTTAAATTGATAGATTTTAAATGCTTTGAACTGATTTCTCATTCAATTTTCTTAACTTTTCCATTTCCATTGATTTATGAAATATTAAGATCATAATTATCATATTGAAATTCTAGCTTATATATCTTCTCTATTTCATCAATTATATCACACATCATACAGAATTTTGACTCATTTTCTCACTTGTAAAATTGAATCATGAGGCCTTTGAAGCTTTTAAATTTTTGAAAAAGCACAGCATATCACAAAAATGTATTATATATTAAAAAAATAAAACAAAGGTAAGGAGTTTATTATCATTCACGGGACATACTTTTATCAATAGGGAGTAATATATAAATATATCCACACGAATTTTGAATATATAAAATTAATTAATTATAAGATTTTAAGAAGTAAAAAATTATTAATAGATAATAAAATTTATATAACTTTAACATCATTTATATATAGAGAATTAGAGATGGAGTTCGATTTGATATACGAAGTTGTATATCAACGTTAGTGACCAACGTATCTGTATGTCGTATCCCACTTCATATCACTCTATCACTCATACGCCATACGCTAATGAGAACGCTACTCAACTCCAATATAATGCCGTATCCTTTTCATTTTTGGTTTTCTTGCTAACTTTTTATGTTAAATTTCCACTTTAACAGCTTTTAGCCTTCAAATAAAACCTTCACGAACTACAAATAATCCTAATTTTGTTGCTTGGTACTCAAAAATAAGGACGCTTTTTGGATAGGTTTAAGTCATTAATAATATAGTAAGGCAAAACTGACGTCAGTATAGCCATATTCCCATAAAAAAATAACAGTCTAATGTAAGAAAGAAGCAAGCAAAACGTACGAAAAACAGGTTTTTCCGTTATCCAATGGAGAACCGAAAAGGGCGCTTCCCTAACGGATCCCTCAACTGTAAATTCAATGGATATCCAACACCACGCGCGTTCTCAATCACCGCCGGATCGAGAGCGGTAGAGCTTGCCAAACACGTGGAGAGCCGTAACGAATCCGATGAAGCACAGGCTCATCACCAGCACCATGGTCGGCGAAATCTTCAGCCCCGGGGATTCGTCGGTGTAGAACCTTAGCATGTTGGCGCCAGCTCCAGAACCACCTCCCATTCCCCCTCCACTGCCGGAGCTGCTTCCTGCACCACCAGCCCCGGTCATGCGACGGCGGCGCATGCCAGCGGTGGCGGCAGCAGATCCACGTGGAGCCATGAATCCTGGAAGTGTGGTGGCGGACTGAGATTGAGATGCCCCTCTCGCCATGGTCGTAGAGCAGCGAATTTCACCAAGGGATCAGTAGCGTGAGGAAATATAGAGCTGTTGGAATTACGAATGAGACAAAACAGAGATGAAATGGGATGATTCTTTGCAAATAATTTAATTTATATGCCTGTTTTCGTTTAAAAAAATTACTACTTAAATTTGAAAATTTTAAATTAATTTATTTATTATACTTTATAAACTATTGACTAGTCTTGTAAAATAAATACTAATATATTTTTATAATAATTCTTGATTTAAAATTTTAAAATTCAAGTAATATTTTTTTAGAATTTTTCCTTTTATTTTAGAAATGGGATTTAAGTTAATAATGCCCGTGAAATTGTATTCTAAGATCATAACCATTAATTATTAATTATACAGCCAAAATGACTTCCGGACATTTGGTTTATGTGCTATGCATATAACGGAATAGTACGAAGTGATCCAATCAAATATTCTGATTAAAAAAGCAACCAGAATGAACTCGTTAATATAATATAAATCATATATTATAACATCGTTTTGAGGCTAATTCAAGTTACTTGTATAACATCGGTTTGACCTAAAATCATGATGGAAATATTGTGCCAAACGTATAAATGTTTATACAAGAGTTTAATCGTATAAACATTCTATAAACAAATGAATATAAAATAATAAGATGTA
This sequence comes from Leucaena leucocephala, assembly GCA_037074615.1. Lineage (NCBI taxonomy): Eukaryota > Viridiplantae > Streptophyta > Magnoliopsida > Fabales > Fabaceae > Leucaena > Leucaena leucocephala. The sequence continues at coordinate 1,240,422 of CM073546.1, read as the reverse complement.
GACACAAAGATAAGATTGGCACGAAGAAGCCGCGCATACATACATACATACATACATACATACATACATACATACATACATACATACATATATATATATATATTCACAAAACTGTGGTGGCAATGCATATATATTCAGGCTTGCATTTAAAAGATAATTAATTAGGTGGCTGAGTGGGAAAGGGCATTCGTTTATCAAAGGAGAAGTCTTTGGCAGGTGCAATATCAATCTCATGTTGCGTTAGATTAATGGAGGAAGTCGCCGGAGCTTCAGGAGCTTCAGGTTGACGACAACGAAGTTGGGGCTCCATTTCCAGTTGCCGCTGCTGCTGATTCACGTAATGCTGTGGAGATGATGCAGAATACTCAGCTTCCACGCTTGATCTCCTGGGAGACGTGTGCACGCTAACGCTATCCACTTCATTACGGTAGTGACGTAAGAGAGACACCGGAGACATCGACGGGGACAGCGTTTCCGACGCCGTGTCCACCGAACCACGCCTCCTCTTAACCTCCTTTCTTGCTTTCTGGTGCCATTTCCTGAGCGCCGACACTACTCTTTCGGTAAATATCGTTGCCTTCATGCTCGAACCCATCTGCATGCATGCGTTCAATCATTATAATTTTGAATTTTGATTATCTTCAAATAATTTCTGAGACTGATCAAGAAGTATATATATACCTGCGTTACGAGAGCATAGAGAGGAAGAGTGACATAGCTGCAAAGGATTTGAACGAACACCCTGCAGATATACATATACATCAACAATATTAACAATATATGTGTGCGCGCGGTAGATTAATTAAGTTGTTGGGATGAAAATGAGGTGGGTTGGTACCCCATTGTGATTCTGATGATGACGTCTTCCTTTTGTGAATGAAAACAAGATTTCACCCCGAATTGTAACTGATGACAACGAAATTGAAAGCATCAAATCAACTTGATCATCATCATATAATAAGAGCAATATTAATTAAGTCAAAAGGGGGAAGTAATTGTACCGCACTCCAGGAAAAGAAAGCAAGCTGGAAAGCATTCTGTTTAGGACACAAGGGGAAATATTAATTAGAGAAATTAAATATGATCATGTCGTTACATATATGTTATTTAACATGAGAGTACCTGAAAGAGGACAAAATGGATGAGGTAAAGAAGAAGGCGAGGTCGGTTGAACCAGAAGAGATCATTTCCTGGTTCGACAAGTGGAACTCCCTTGACTACGTCTCCTCTTTCTTCAATCTTAATTCCCATTTCCGTTATTATCACTTGAAGCTTCGTTCCCACCAATAATATTATCTACGTACATTTATAATTATTAATTCATTCATCAATAATTAATTTTCATCATCTATATATATCCGACTCGATCACAATACCCAACCCATTCATTTCACTTACCACCAAAGGGATAAATGGAAACCATAGATGAGCGTACCATCCTGTTCATATTTGATAGATTAATACTATTCACTTCAATTCAATAATTCAATGATGACAAATTAAGTTAAAATGTTACTTGCCATGAGTGTTGGAAAGGAGGAACAAGACGGCAAAGGCCCAGATCGGAGGACTGAAAATAAGAAATGGATCACCTATCATGTTAGTTACTAGGAGGTTGCTCGTCAAATCATCATGAATGAATCGACAATGGCTAGCTTGGAATGAGTATAGCAGTATACAAGTTTTTCTTGAACCAGCTGCCATGAAATATAATTAAGCACAAACCTAATTCCTACGACGACTTTGAAGTCTTCTTCTAAAGACCTCTTTATGTATTTCCGAAAATCGAAACTCTCTTGACTCTGAGGAGATAAATGTGCCTGCATATATTTAGTTAATTCAATGTCAGGCCACAAGATATATTCTTAACTTTTTTATAAAGAAGATTTAAGCAGAATTACCATCATAAAACCATGTCTCAAGGTTACGTAATCCACTTTAGGAACTGACCTCACGAACTGTCTGAAGAAACAAACCTGCGCATCACAGTGAAACCATTTGATTTAGGTAAAAACGGGTAAATGAAAGTGATAATCGTGTGTGAATAATTGAGTAAGTAATTCCTTTTAAAGCTGAGTTTTCATATTAACTACGTAAAACCTTAAGGACACCCACACCCTTGACAATAGAAGGATTATCATTCTTGTTTGGCAACCACGACGCGTTGACGCTGACCTTTAGATATAATTACAAGATTAGCCTTGAACCACAGAGCCCGTACATCAGAATGTAGATTAGTCATTTTCAATAATAAAATGTGTCCAGATGCATTAATTATACAGAAGGTCACCCCACGTTGCCAGTTTCCCATTCTAGACCGTTATTTTGCTCTATTTAATTATTTCCATTGACTTACTAGATCCCACCACGTGCCTTCCTCTATTATTTATTTATTTATTTGTCCTTTAACCCCATGTATAATATCTTATAGTACAAAAGCTAATACAAAGACCAGAACATAACTATTTACGCAGCATCCATATTTTTTCCCCAAATTTTTTCTGTCAAGTAATTAATTAAACAGTGCATGAGAGAGAGAGAGAGCGCTAACTAATTAAGTAACGTACAAACCACATTAGAAGAGGAGTCTTAGTCCAAGAGCCCAAGTGCCTTCTTCCGAATGAAGTGTCCTTGGCAAATCTGAATCGCTCTGGATCTGTCACATATGTTCAATTAATTAAACAGTGCGTTCAGAGATAAACATTAATTTTTGATTCACATACGTGTTAAATGCAGACCCTAACCGTTTCTAAACCGGTACTCAAGTGTTCTTGTTTCCTCTTCCCATCGCCTCCACCTTCTCATCTATATATATACACAAACAATAAATTTGCAATTCAATCCACAGAATTGAAACAAACAAAGTCAAACATTGTATCAATTTTTTTATTAACGTAGGTAGGTACGAACCTTGGCACGACCCAAAGCCAGAGTGAGGATGCAGTGGAGCACATGAAAACAAGCCAGCACGAAGATAAATATGTGCAGCTGATGAATCCCGTCTGACGACACAAACGCTACTTTCCCCTGCCACATCACATTAATTAATTAATTAATTAAACAATAATATCACTTAATATAATTACATCCAATGGTTGGCTTCACTCAGATATCTATATCACTTATCATCGTCTATTTACAATATCACGCGTACCTGCTCCTCACACTTGTCAGCTCCTCCGGCTGCCAAAACACGACGGCCATTTGCAGGCTTGGAATCAAGTAACGCCGCCAATAATCTCCGGCCAGTGGTTTCCGTATCTTCTGCGTCGTCTTGTTCCTCGTCTTCTTGGTTGCTGCAGGGGTGCCACGTGTTTGCCACTTCTTCTGATATGCATATTCTTGTTATTAGACTCTGTCCTACCGTCAGTAGCAACGATATGAACCCTAATAACATCAGCTCTGCACCAATGTTTATCCAAGCAATTAAGCAGGGAATTTTACTCAGCAAATTAAAGTTACACACAACAGAAACAGAACCTGAAGATATACATACACATATATATGGTTCAAACCTGATTTGATCTTTTCCAATGACTCGTATAGAGCTTTCTTCTTCATCTTCTTCAACCACTGCAGTATTATTCCAACGCGGGACGCTTTCAGTATACTTGTGAGGCGTTTATGAAATCGATTGTAGAGTTGTAATTGTATATACCTTTGCTATGAGATGTATGATGTGCTCAATAATTAAGGATATTAAGATTAAAACAAAACAAACAACAGCCACCGCCCACGTCGGCGTTTGCTCTAAGCTTCTTCCTCCGCTTCCTCCTGCCATAGCTCTCCTCCGTCTCCTTTATTGATTAATTGCAGAGTTCAGTAATCAAATACACAAAAACAATACCGATACATATGTGTGGGTATATACATATAAATATGAGCAGACGCAGATCTATATTACGTGTGATCAAAAGACTAATTCTTGAAACGGCAATAATTTTCCTCTCTATAATGTTATAAAAGTGGAGAATGCTGAATATTGATTTTTTCAATTTCTTTAATTTATTAAGTCAAAAAGAAAAAAATAGAGCGAAGACCAAGTTGGAACGAGTTGACTTCCAGGGGGTAAATGCGAAGAAAAGTAAAATGTGCGATAAAAAGATTAGAAATTAAATATGTGTAAGTTGAATTTATTAATTCAACAGTGAAAAATTATTAAATATAAGCCATTAATTGGATTTTGAACTTTAAATCTTATGTTGAATAACGACTCTGGCCCAACCATCTGTCGAATGGCCAAGATAACTGATTGGAGCTTAAGTTAAGAATGGTAACAAATGACAGAACGAGCGAATTATATATGAATGTTATTAGACAAGCAAATCAAAGATGTTAATTATTTAGAACAGTGATTAAGATGGAGAGTCAAGATGCATGTTATTTTGATCTCACGAGTGAAACGATGTTGATTAAGATATTTTTTGTTCAAGTCAAAATATTTGAATGGATGAAATAAATGTGGCGAATATAAATGGTAGAAACTATGAAGATTCCCTAGAAATTTAAAACCAATAGGCCACAAATAGGTGCTTTAATTAGGTTCAAGGCATGAAAAGAAAAGTCAATATCAACTACTCCTTCAAGACGAAGGAGCTTAGTAATAATTAAAATATCTCTTTAATTATTTTCATTAGAACCTATTCTTTAATTAAAACCATAATTTTAATATATACGGAAATAATATAGACAATTTTAAAAAATAGAAATTTTAGAGAAAGAGTAGATTAAAATCCTACATAATTAGAAAGTGAAAGTATATATTATAGAAGTTAGTAATTAAATCCATCAAGAATTCTTAAAATTAAATTAATTATATGAAGCAAAACACATTATGTCATATAATGGATAATTGGGGTTATTTTTCTAGGCAGAAAGGTTGAAATTGGAGTGGCGAAATATTACCACTTGCGAATTAAGCTGACAACATTAATGTACGTACATGTGAATATGTGCATTTAATTGGAAGCACTTAGATTGAGGGCGTCGCCAAGTGAACAATGCATATAACTGCAAAGTAACGTAGTGGCGAACGTAATCCCCTACCCTCGTTCCAGTGTTTGATCCCAACTCAACTGTATGCGCCCGCGTAACTATTTTTTTATTTCTCTTTTTTTCTCAAACCAAATTTTTGTATTCTTAGCAAATGGTATTGTTTTCAACTGTATTTTGAATCCTCATTAGAAGAAATATGAGCGCATTTAATACCTAATAATATTTTAAATAAAATTATTTTTAATAAGATAATAATTATAATTAAAAAAACAATAGCAAGTAACGACTCATGTTTTGGAATTTCATGTTACACGTATTATTTTCCCTTATCACGTTATAGTACTCCGTCTCTTGATATTTTTATATATTCACATTCTTGACCGTACCTATAACATCGATCACCAAGGACATCATAATAAGCAACATAGCCAATAAATTGAAGTTATTATTTAATTAAAATTAAATGGAGGGCGTCGCATATATATATATATATATATATAAAGCGTCAAAGTCTTGACTCTTGAGGACGGGCCAACATAAAATTATTAGACAAATTTCTTGGTATGTTGCATTGTTTGAAGTCTTAAAAGAACATTCTGGCCAACCGAAAATTTAAAAAGAATAAGATGAATTCATATTACTCGACAATAATTTTCCTTAAGAATGTATATATATGAATTATTAATTAGTTTTACTCTAATGTGTGAGTTGCATTATTGGGGTATGTTAGTTTTGGTTCCTCAAGATGATGAAAATAGTCCATGTGTATGTTAAATTATAAGGATTGAAATTTAAGGAATTAAAATTAAAATTTGAGAAAATTTAAATAATTAAAGATTATATTAAATATAGATTGATAACATATATAGCTAAATAAATTTATATGCTTTCGATTTATGGATTTGCAATATTCTTGTTTTATTATCAATTTTTTTTGTTAGCTCACAGAAATGTTATATCGAATCCATCTTTATTTCATTATAGTGAATAAAAGTACAAAAAACTAAGGGCAAAAGCCGCCGGGGTCTACTTTCCTTTTCTTTCTTTCTTTTCATCTTTTTCAAAAAGCAGATATTGTCTGTATTGAAACTGACATTCACAAATTAATTTTAGGATGAATTAGTAAGAAAAGGGTTCATATTCATAAAAATATGAGTTTAATTTTTATTATTGTTATGAGAATTTTTTTAATAGGTAATATTGTAAGTTTTCTGTAATTACTGTCTAAATTTTAGATTTATACCATAATTTTAACAGAGAATTGGTATTAAATTTAATTAAATTTTTTTATATACCTAACAAAAATTTGGGATGAAATTTCAAAGTTTAGAATAAATTATGGGGCCATTGATAGGTAGTCAGATAAAGAATTAAAAGTGGGTGTCATTGTTGCCAGCTTGTTTGAAATTGAGATGTGTGGTGACATGTTGCACTTTTCGGTCCATTTTTTTTTTTTAAGAAAAAGGGCCTTTTCGTTTAATTTTTATAAAAATATATAGATTAAACTATAATTTTAAATAATAATTTTATGTGAATAAATTTTTAATAGGGAAAAGAGCTTATAGGTTATATATTGACTATTTTACCTTTATTTTTTCACTATCTCTTCACTCTCTTCCTTTACTTTAGATCTTGCCGTTATCGTTGGGTCGATGCTCTCGTCATCGTCGCTAGGTCGCTTCAGATCAAACTGTGGTCTCATCGTCATTGCTGTTGTCTTCTTCTTCTTCTTCTTCAAATGTTGAACATGGTGGAGGAGGGATAATAACGGTAGAGGAGATGATTACACCGATTTTTTTTTCTTTATCTCATACTTTTTTTAATAATTTATTAATTTTAAAATTCATTCTAATAATAATTATCCAAATATTTATTTCATTTAAAATTATTTTATTTTCCATAAACTCTTTTCTAAAACAGTTTTTAAATCATTTATTTTCTATAAGAGTTTATTCAAAAACTAAATCAAATGGGCCCATAAGCATATTGGGAAGTTTGAAGTCCATATGCTACCATCAGTTTTAATTATAAGAGTCAGTTAATTTTTTTTATAGATATAAAATATTAAATCAGTTAATTATGATCAAATACAACTACTCAAGATGAATTTGTATTACTAGTATATACTATTTAATCTACCCAAATTAATTAATTAGGCTTTATATTAATTATAATTAATTGATTTATTTAACTTATTATATCCATAAAAAAATTAACTAATTTTTATAATTAAGATTAGAGATAATATTTTTTTTTTGGCTGTTTTATGCTAAACGTGTATCCTGACTGCGTTGTAGATGAAAACTGAAAGATGAATTTGTATAATAGTTATAAATTAGGGATAGTACGAAATGTTATAATAACGTTAATATTATTAGAGATTCCCCAATTTCACTACTTATAGTCCTTAATCTAATATTTAATTTATAGTATTATAAATGTTAAATTACGGTAAAAATTGATGGATCTTGCAAGCTAATAGACATGAAAACATGAAATTTTATTATGAATAATTTTCAGCCTTCACCCGAATGACTAATAAGATTTGAATTCTCTCGACGTCTGTTCCCATCTACTTCCTCTCAACTTCTCATATAAACCATTGGAATGAAATTTAAACAATTCAGATTTAATATTTTATAAAATTATTAATAAACTATTAAAATAAATAAATTCAAACGACTAATTTTATACAATTATTAATAAACTATTATAATAAATAAACGTTTAAAATATTATTTCTTGAGACTGCTCATATCTCAATCTATCAGTTGAAGTTGGGCAGAAAATATTGGAGCTAGTTTTAAATATTATTTCGTGAGACCGCTCATAATCACGAGTTCACCACAATCAAACTTGCAATAGATGTCACATGGTATATACTCTTACCTACAAAAGGAAAGAAAGGAAAAACAAGGCGACGCTGTTTGTCTCCTGCGGTAGAGACTTAGTGCACCTAATAAAATAAGATGTCACGAGTTTTTCATTTTTCAGAACATTTTTTAATTTTTTTAAAAGCACATTTTAAATAATTTTTTATTATTAAAAAACAAAACAAAAACTGTCCTGAGAGATAGCTGATAACAAGTATAGAATAACAAGTTCTGATTATAGCTGATAACAAGCAAGCAAGCGCCACCTTGATTGATGTCAAAGAAAAGCATAAATCGAGCAGAACAGGGCAGAGTCCATGCCATGGGAATAGAGGTTAACACGAGTGAAATCCAAATTTAAAAACGCAACCCAAGGGAGAAAAAAACAGCAGCTTTCTCCATAAATTGCTTAATCGTACGATGAAATAAAGATTCACCATCTAGTATCCATTTAAAGCAAGACTCGTCGGAATGTTCCATGGAAGGAATGAAGGTTGCGAGACAGCTACCATGAACCCACAGCACCGGCCGCTGGGTTCCTGAAAGCAGAGAACTCCCAGTATGTTTTCAAGGAGAATGGTGGGAAAACAGTTGTGCCTTCTTCAGTAATTTTAGCCATCTGCATATTTTGCGTTACATTGTAAATATCACGTTTGCATGTATTCATAAATTATAACTATTCCCCAATGTGCTGCATCAATCACAAGTCACAATCACAAAAATATGTTATTATATCAGCTAGTAATTTTCCTTCCTTTCCCCCAAGCACACAGGATTCTATGGCAAATCCTTCGATTCTTATATGGTCCAGTTTCTATGCCCAGTTATGTTGAGATGAACCAACCAAATTAATAAGTATTCTAGATTTTAACGTTTCCTGGCTAAATGGGTATCAGATCCTGGGAGGATCCAACCTGTGTAGAGAAGGTCAAGTGACGAACCAGATGCCAAGCAAATAATTGCTTAGAAGTTGACAACCTCCTTATAGAACTGCCTTAACCATCTGTCGCATCAAGTAAGGTATCAAATTTAACAAATAACACCTCTAACTGAAAGGTGATAGAAACGTTTTCTAAAAAGATTTAGCAGAAGTTCAGGAAGGAAAAAAAAAACATGATTTAATGCCCCCATCACCTTTTCAAATTCCACTGGTGGTCCAAATGCAACCAGCACTCTTGACAGTATCAGTAGAGGGAAGAAGAGATATCTACTTGAGAGATATCTATGGAGTAGTAAATGAGAGCTATAGCAAACGGAGATGAAGTTTAAAGAACCATATTAACGTATCATCTAATTTGATGAGAATATTTTGTGTCATGAGCATTGTGCCTGGCCCAAAGTCAATGAGCAAGCTAATTCTGTGTGATGGACCAATGATGGCATGCTATTAACGACCCAGTTTTGAAGGATGTATCGGTATTTTATCCATATATTGATAAAGAGAAATTATCTTCCTAGTTTCTTCACTGACACTTTAATACCTTTTCCATGCCCTTATTAATTGACCAAAATAGGGGCATTTTTATTAAAAACCTCTATATGGACTATGCCCCCTTGCAGCATGCAAATGTTAGCTACTTAGTAGTTGGGTTGGGTTCTATTTTGGGGGCAGGGTGGAGGGAGGAGCTAAAAGGAGGAAGGGTAAGAGAAAAAAACCTGAATCTTGTTGACTGCAGACCTATCACGATATAAAAGTATCCGCATGCACTTTTCCAGCAACTTGACACCTTCTTCAAAGGTCAAATTTTCATTCCATTCATCTCGAAGAACTGGCCTTGCAAGATGGTTGCCAAGCCCAGTTGCTACATGGTTGTCCTCAAAATTAATGCCAATCATGTTAACCTGGAAACAATTCACAAAATTGAGTAAAAGGTAAATCTTGTAGGTAACTCACTCTCACATTGGAATCAAAGACAAAGATAAACTAATGCATACCATGCCCAGGTACTTCTGCCCGTTTTTCACACCACCAATTACAAGTGAGTTCCACAATGGATTGAATTTGTTACGTCTATTATACATCACACGAGTCAAGTAGTTGTGCACCTCCTTAGGACCCAGAGAATTCCCATCATCCCACATGTTGTCATAAAGGCTGCAGCACTCATAAGCCAAACCAATAATTACTCAGAAGTTCTCCTGAACTAGGGATTCAATGGTACAAGGGGATAAAACATGCAGAATACAAATAAGCCAATCCAAATCCTTTTATGATATGTGATAACTAGGCTTACATGAGTTCATCAAGGTAGCGAAGAATCTCCTGAAAATCACTAATTTCCCCGCTAGCACCAAGAAGAGTATGTTTTCCAACAGGCTTCAAGCGCTCAATACTCTTGTATCGCAAGGTAGACCCATATGAACCTATCACAGTGGATCCATCATTGCCATGAGATGCAGAGGGAAGCTTGTAGTGCAAAAATTCAATTCCATAAAGCAGATAAATTTATGATCAGAACTTCAGAATAGTCACAATTAAGATCTTAGAAACACCCAGAAGAGCATTAGAATCATGCTCAGATGCTATAGAACATTTTGCGCGAAAATGGCAAACAAGTAAAATTATGGGAAATTAAAGGGAACAATGTCCACCTGTGTCAGCAACATCTCAGGAAAAGTGTCCGCGAATAGTTATGTCAAATTATCAAGCATCAGAACCAACGTAAAATAGTCAACAAGATACTGATTTTATTTTCACACCAGTATACAAATTATTTTCTAGAAGAATTAAAAAAAATTGAAACATCAAGTCCCAATCCCATCAGATAAGCTGAAGTCGACTTAAACTGATCCAATGTCCTATTTGGGGAAGACAAAGAAACTCCAACGCTCAGACTTTACACAATAAAGTATAAAGTAGAATCGCCTTAGCAGCGCACCCCCTCACCCGCTTCCCTCGACTGTCTTCATAGAAGAAGGGGATTTCGGACCGAGTACACAATGAAGATGCAACAGACTATAAATGGACACATAAAGAAGATTGAGTTGCGACTGACCTCCCATATCAGCAGCCATAAGAATTCCATCTTTATATTTGATGGCAACTACTGATGATCCCGTTACATAAGGGTACCTGCAATGAAAACGAAATATAAGGTTAGCACAGAACATTAATAATGAAAACAGAAATTAAAGCTTCTGGGCTGCGGAAACCCTAAAATTCGCACATAAAAAACATAAGAGGGAGACAGGGAGAGGACATACAGAGTTCTCTCTATATTAGAATCATGACCCATATTGCTTGGTTTTCGTTCCCCTTGTGATGGAGCTGGAAGAGGGGGGATATTGCTTGCGGTTGTTTGGATGGGGCGAACGCAGAAAAGATTGCGAATTCTCCTCGTTAAGACGAAGCTCTGGTGCTTTTATGTGTGCGTATGTTTTTTTTTTTTTTCTTTTTTTTTTAAAAAAAACTTTCGGATGATCTCTGTCATGTAACCCTTCGGACAAGAAAAGTATTTTGAAAATAAATAATCCTTCCATTTCTTAATATACTAATTAATTAATTTAAATAAATTAAAAATAATATTAATCAATTAATTATAAAAAAATATATTATTCTGTACATATTTATATATAAGATTAAATTATATATTAATTTATAAATTAAATAAATTAATTAAAAAATAATAAATATAAAAAAAATTAGATTAAAATATTATATTTATAACTAAATACAATCGTTTAATCTAATCTTAAAAGAATATATTTTTCACTAAAAAAATTATTTTTTATTTTTATTTAATAAATTTTTTAAATTTTTAAATTATTATTTTTATTAAATTACATCTCTCAATTCTCAACTAATGACCCAAGTTAGATTAATAAAAAATAGATTAACTATATTTTAAATCTTTTAAATTTATGTTAATTTTTAGTTTAATCATTCCAGTTTATAAATTATATTTTTATCTGTTAATCTTAATTTTATATTATAAAAATAATTATAAATATGATTTGTTAATATTTAATTGTAGAACTATTATTTAAATTTATTAAAATAATATTTTTTTATTAGATCACACTAAAGGTGTTAAGGTTAGCCTAAAAATATATTTTATAATTTTAAAAGATTAAACTAAAATTTTATGTAAATTTAGAAAACTAAACTTATATTTTATCCTAAGAAATGGGAAATTTGTCATTTAAAAAGCTTTACACCTGACAAATTAAAAGAAGTTAAAAAGAGGTTTAATAAAGAGAAACTGTGTCCAGCAAAAAAGATAAAACTTTCCCCTATTTTTTATATTTTTTGTATAAAAAGATTTAAGTAAATTTAGTATTAATCCTCTATTAAAATTATGTCACAATTTTAATATTTACAGAGTGTTTATTAAAAAATTATAAAATTATTTATTAAAAAAATTCTTAAAAAAATAATAAAAATTAAATTTATATTATAAATATAAATTATATTTTTATTATTTATATTAATTCTCATCAGCCTATTTGGATTTGGGGTTAGGGAATGGCAGTACTCATCCGTAGCCCGATACCTTTTTTTTCTGATCCAAAGCCCGGGGTGATTCGAATTTGTTAGATACTACAAGTCATAAGGGTATTTATGATGGGGTTAAGGTTCCAGCATCCCAAAATATTTTGATAAATATAATTAATATTTAAATTATTTAAAGATATAATTAACACTTTTGAATAAATTTTAGAGTTCAATCATCACCTACGTTAACCTCCATTTTCTCTCCCCCAATCACGCCCATGGTACGATCCAACCCCATGTGTCGTCCACCGTCCATGGCTGATTCTCTCTCTCCCTCTCCCTCCTCTATAACCACCGCCACCACCACTCTCCACCATCCCTCCGCCCTCGGTCTCACTGTTCTCGTCTCCGCCATTGTCTGCATTTTCCTCTGCGCCCTCGGCCCCAACACCATGCTCCACTGCGTCTTCCAATCCGCCGTCACTGAACCTTTGCAATGGATTGCCTCTCGCGGAATCAGTTCTGGCCTGAAGAAGAAAGACATGTTCGCCTTTTCTACTTCCACTTATTCCGCCAACCCCATGTCTTGTTCCTCTTCTGCTTATAATTCATCTACTACAACTTCTGCTTCTAATTGTGCGATTTCCTTGGCCGATTTCAGCGAAGGTTGCTTTCATCGATAAGTGGTTGCTTTCTTGGCAACTAGAGGCAGCGGAGCAGAGAAGGTCAAGCAAGTTCATCCATGAGGAAAAAATTCTCACTTGCGAGAGTTTGTAGATCTCGCCGGAGGTGGAGGGAGGAGCGTGGATGCGAAAACGTCTCTCTTTCTCTCTCTAAGATACTCTTTGAACTTGAAAGAGCAAGAAGACAGAAGATTTGCCAGCTCACGAACATGAAAGACCGGAGATGGAAGAGGAGAAGGTCGTCGACAACTTTGATAGTTGTTAACGTTTTCAGATTTATTTCTTGGAGGAGAGGAGAGGAAAGGAAAGAGTTGGAGGCCGTCGTTGCTGTAGGATATGGTCTTTGCCGCCACACTGGTGTCATCGTTGATAGTGGGGTGAGGGAGAAACTCAATGCCGGCAAAGCTAGTGAGTTTGATTGCAGGAGGACAAAACGGAAGTTAACCTCCGTTAGATCGAAATTACTTTAAGTAGTTTAGGATGTCAATAGTGTGCTTTAACCCTTTATAATACTTTATTTGTTGTAAAACTAATAATAAAATTAGGAAGAGATAAAAGATAAAAAAAATAAATAAGAGAAGTATATTCACTTATGTCAAATTACTAAAATATTCTTCAGAATTTTGTTTGTGTTCTTTTTTAAAAGAATGGTCTTCGTTCATCTTCTTCGGAAGCCTTCTGACACCAGCCCTTCCGCCTCCTACATCCGTACCTCCGGCCACCCCGCTCCCAGACTCCCCAGAACCTCACCGAAATTCCACCGAAGTACCCTAGATCTGAAAATCCGGTTCGACAATAGTTCACCATCGCGCAAAATCCACAATCTTAACACAATTAAAAAATCAGCCCTGTAGCCACCCCTATTACCATTTAGGTTTGATTTGATCATACAATCTTATGTTGCGTCTGTTTTGGGTATATCTGCGAAGTGGAAAGGTGACACAATTCACGGAAGAGGAAATCTGATTTTGCTGGTAAGTAAATAGGCTTTACTTGACAGTGAAAAATATGTATTCTTTTGGTAGAAATTGCTTGAAACATGGTAGCTGCTCCGCGAGAAATTTTTTGAATCATCTGTGCTTTGCAAACTCATTTTGGCAGCGATTTCATGAATCAGCTGTGCTCAATGTTCCCATTGAACAAACTTCTAAGAAGATTACTCTTTATGAGACTCATAAAATTGAACCATTTTTCCAAATCTCCTCTAAAAAAACTCCAACCCTGCGCGCACCCTCTTGCATTGCTTCTCATTATTCAACCAAGCCACCTTCAAGGTCATTTCGAAGAAGAGCTCGTAAGAGACTGTTAAAATCCTTGAAGCCTACTCTAGATCAAGCCCAATTCCAACTGGCATTGTCCCAACTTTCCCCAAGGTTTACTCCTGAAGAACTCTGTAATGTTATTACTTTTCAAGAAGACCCATTAGTTTGCTTGGAGCTCTTTAATTGGGCATCACAACAATCCAGGTTTCGGCACAACGCTAACACTTATCACATAACCATCCAGAAGCTCGGTGCAGCACAAATGTACCAAGAAATGGATGATATTGTCAATCAAGTGCTTGCAGTGCCATTAATTTGTTCAGAGGCACTTTACAATACTATAATATATTATTTCACAGAAGCTCGAAAGTTGACTCGAGCTGTCAATATATTTAACCACATGAAAAGTAGCAGAAATTTGAATTGCAAGCCTTCTATCAGAACCTATAATATCCTTTTTGCGGCACTGTTGAGCAGAGGAAGCAACTCTTATATAAATCATGCGTATATGGACACTATTAGATGTCTGTTTAGGCAAATGGTCAACGATGGGATAGAGCCTGATATATTTTCTGTAAATTCCATGATTAAAGGTTATGTGCTCTCTCTCCATCTTAATGATGCGTTGAGGATATTCCATCAGATGGGTGTGGTTTATGCTTGCAAGCCTAACTCATTCACCTATGATTATTTGATACACGGCTTATGTGCTCAAGGAAGAACGAAGAATGCTATAGAGATATGCAATGAAATGAAGACTGAAGGCTTCACCCCAAGTAGTAAATCTTATAACTCACTTGTCAATGCTTTGGCACTTGGTGGAGAGATTGAGGAAGCAGTAAAATATCTGTGGGAGTTGATTGAAAATCAGAGGTCGGCTGATTTTATTACATATAGGACTGTACTGGATGAGATATGTAGAAAAGGAAGAGTTCAGGAGGCAATGAGGTTATTGCATGAGTTTCAAGAGAAGGACCTTGTGGATGGGCATGCTTACAGAAAACTTCTTTATGTGCTGGAAGATGACTATGGGAATTCAGCTAGCAGAGTTGATTCAGGTACTGAGTTGCCTCTCTTTTATCGTTATATTCAATTGATTCTATGTAAAATTATATGTAGTTCCAATGTTCCAAGAATCATTTAATGATATCTTTTTTGATAATATGTGTATAGCAGATGCACAAACTACATATATATCAGATGCCTTTCTATTTGTTGTTTCACGTAATTGGATGATTCGTTGGCATATAATATAAGCAGTTCTTCATTTTTCCTAGAGAAATGTACATCGGGGTATTTTAAATTTTTAGTTGGCTAGAAGGAACAATTGCAGGGTGGTATTGATTGTTCTCCAGTAATTCATTATATTCTTTGACCCCTCTTTGATACCAAAATAATAGGATCGCATCTCCATGTGACCTCAAATTACTGAAATTAGTGATTAGCAATCTTTTTTCAAAAATTTCATTTGACATTTGCTAACAATTAAGAAGGTTTAGGAGTTAAATATGTATCGGTTGGGGACCTATTTGATTTCTGTGTCTCATTCATGTAGGAGTATTCCACAACAGCAGTGTTGCTCATGGCACGGTCCGATAGAAAAATGGATTTCTCATTGCCTGATGCATGTTCAAACCAATATTCTCTTGGTTTATCCCGCATCTTGAAGTGTTATTGATCAAGATTGAAGGTGATGAAAGCAATTCCCAGAAAAATGGTGATGTAAAGTTAAACTGTATGAGATAAGATGGTGCTCGTCTTGTATTTTGGGCTACATCAGGGTTGAGACTTTTGACTGGAAAAGTTGCAGTTTTATTCATGGCAAGATTGAATATTGCCTTGATATGAGCTTCTGTGGAGGACGCAAAATTTGAAGAACGGTGATGTGCAAGTGTGGTACAAAACGATTAGCATTCTCTGACCCAACAAAAAATTAAAGTCTCTTTGATCTCAAGGTGTGGAATATGCTGAAGTTTGTAATTTCGTTTAAGCTGTTGTATATTTACTTTATCTAATTTCATGCTTCAGTTATCACTTCTTCCCACATTTTGCCAAGTGAAGTGAATATGACCTTTAATTTGGCACTTGGTGGAGAGATTGAGGAAGCAGTAAAATATCTGTGGGAGTTGATTGAAAATCAGAGGTCGGCTGATTTTATTACATATAGGACTGTACTGGATGAGATATGTAGAAAAGGAAGAGTTCAGGAGGCAATGAGGTTATTTATTTTACTGCTGAAGTGAAACTTTTTTCACTCAAAGAAATATATATATTACATTCTCTAACTATTTATTTATTCTGTTGAAGTGAATAGTTTCCACTCAAAACTGCATATAGCGGAAGAAATATATCCAAAATACAAGGTAAATTCAAGCAATACCTTGAAATACGCTAGATTCTTTTTTCGTAGGATGATGAATTGATGATCAAATTTGAACTACTCGATGTTATCCAGGTTAGCTGTTTGTTTGGAATAATGCGATGAAATTAACTATCTGGCATTCGACTTTAGACGTCTGTTGTGATAAAGTTACAGAGTCGTATTGGTTTAAAACTAGATCGTCAAAGTCGACAAACGGTAAAATCGATGGAGAACAAGATTAAAGACGGAAGCTTCGGCTAATAATGGGTAATAGTTACCCTAATAGAGATTGTTGCGACTAATGGGACAAATTTGACATTACATTAAGCCCAGAAATAGACCCAGACGCTGACGTTTACCTTCTTCCTCTTGGGCATATAATTTGTGGGACTCAAAACCACCAGGTGGAAGCAAGCATTTACTACTAATGACTCTGACTAATTCTAGCGCTAATTCAACCTCCTTCAGACGGAAAGCTTTTTCTCAGTTCGGTTAATGGCTTGATAAGCAAAATATTCTCAAAAACGATGTAATTCATTGCAACCATGGAGTTACTTGGAGGGCTACGGCCATGAATGGGTATATATGATCAAGAACTTAGCTTAATTGCATAATCAGATTGAGGCCGTAGTAAGTATGTATATTATATATCACATGGAGAATAATTCTCCAGAACAATTAGAGAAGCTAACAATTGGAACAGAACAAGAAGGAACAGAACAATTTCGAAGGTAAAAACAGAGCCTACTACAACAAAAGGGTCTCACAGAAGTTACTATGCAGCTTTAGCAGTTAAAGCCTGATCTCCATGTCCAACATGTCTGATCTCCACAAAGTTCGTGAGGAGACCCATTTCTTTGATTTGCATGAAGAGGGTGCGGGGGCAGTGATCCGTGCCTTCTTTCTCAACCTCATGATCTCCCTTCTGCGATCGTGATCCGCCATCCTACACCAGCAAACAACAAGGAAAAATTAAGAGAGAAAAGAGAGAAACGAACGGATCATAAATTTGGGTTTAGATAGAGAGAAAAAAGAAAGTACTCTTGGTGAAGAGAATCATGGGGGATTAGGGTTGTCCCTGAGAGAGACAGAGAGGGACACCAATGGTAGCTCGGAGGTTAAACATGGACTGCATTTTCTGGAGAAGAGAAAGAAACAAGAGAGAGAAAGTAATTGTTGTTAATGATCAGATCCTCGAGGGATTGGCCGAGGTGTGGCCCCCGCAACGTCGCGGCCAATGGGGTTCTTCAGCGAGGCTTTGTTCGACCTGTCTCAATTTCTTGTTTGTGGATTTGAGTTTGGTGTTTTCCAATGCAAGGTTGTTTTTCCCATTGTTGGTTCTTGGAAAACTGTGTGGGTGTAATGTGGACGTGCAAGATTTGAGAACCCGTGGTTGGAATACATGTGAAAGGGAAGAAGAAGAAGAAATGAGGAAGGAATGATCCATCTAGTCCTCTCTAGGGAGTTATATGAATCTGTTTTATTTATTGAAATTTCATTTTTTTGTTCATTGGTTTTTTGTACAGGGATAGAATGGGCGTGGAAATAGGATTGTAATGGGAACTGATTAAAAAAAAAAAGGTAGAGATATTAGTATCAGATATGCAAGTAAGTTTTAGATCTGAGTAATTTTAGATGTTGAGGTCATTGAATTTGTCCAAATATTAGTACAAATAAGAACATTTTTATTTTAAAAAATTTTAATCAATGGACTAAAAATACAATACTTTTTTTTTTTGGTATGAAAAAATACAATACTTAAAGGAGGTAATAGGCCAATCACACACCTATATAGTATTGTCTAAAAGACTAAAGTTTACCTAACGTTACTTACCAACTAGTTCAAATTATCATCACATTACCCCAGGTCTTTAGCGGATTGTAAAGTTATGTACTGAAGCTTATTCAACATCTCTTGGGGTTAAAAGATTGGACACTTTAAAAAACATTTGACTCTTAAATTAGAATTAATATAGATAGTAAATAATGAGATTGTATCATATAAAGATATAAGTTCAATTTTCTCTGCCATTGTGAGGACTTATTTAATAAGCGATATCTTAAATCTCTTATAAATACTCTTTGAATCATAGGGCCGTACTCTAATTTTTAGTAGGAGACTAATGGCGAATTCATATAAAATTTATTATATATATTAAAAAAAAGACCTTCGACTCATATCAACAAACAATTCAAAAAAAAACTGAGGGAAAAGCTAAAGCAAATGTGGTTTTGACCGTGCATCCAAATAATGACAGGAGAAAAAATAGGGGGGGGGGGGGAGGAATAAATCGAAGTGTTCAATGTAAGTGGCCATGATCTCACAAGTCGTTATCTATATTATTCCGATAGCTTTCTCCATTTCATTGAAATAATCATGATTACAGAGGAAAAATGGATTATTGATTATGATGACACTAAACTAAACCATGCAGAGAACACTGTAAAAGCGACCGAAAAAGGTGGAAAGTAGCCTTACGGCAGAAGCTGACATAAGACAAGTGACCTCATCACACATGAACATGACCACATAAAAATATAACTACAAAGGCTTGGGGGCATACTTATCAACTGTGAGAACAAGATATGGAGCAAGTGAATAGAATTGGAATCTATAAATGGAGGGTTTTGCGTATAGGGTTTTAAGAATACGTGAGAGAGAGAGAGAGAGAGAGAGAAGGGGGTACGTACATACTATATAGCAGAAGCATGAGAGGTTTCCTATGCAGGAGAGATGACGCCGTTGTCTCTGGCCATTTTTAGCATCGACCCAACCTCGCTATGGCTCTGTGCTGATGGCATCCTTTCTCCTGCCTAATAAACCTTCCTCTTGCAATCGCTCAAAGGAATCAATCCCAAACACAGGGCCATTTCTTTGCTTTCCACTTTCTTTTTCCTTCTTTCTGTATTTACAATTTCGCATATTTACTCTCCTACTTCCTTTCGCAGGCATTAAATGGCAGTCTTCTACTCTCATTCTATACGCGCGCGAGACCTCCGCTGGTGTCCTTGTTGCCTGTAATCAATCATGCTACGCCTTGCAGGGATCTGAAGCGTCTACCTATGATGAACTGAGAGTTCCCTGAGGAATTTGGGATCTTTTTATAGAAGCAGCTCGAATGGATTAGGTTTCCAGATTCCTTCATGTGTCTAAAACACATACGGCCCCACAAGTCAAGGCTTGCATCCTCAACCCCCCACTCCCTCAGCAAACCCTATCCAATTTGCTAGGAAACGTGGGGCACACCAGAGTGAAGGTTCCCCAATCAGAGAGAGAAGAGAACTAACGCACAAAAGAAAAGGGGTGAAATTCGCTCGTACTTCAAAAGAGGACGCCTAAACCGAGTTTAGTTATAGGATTGCCTTGCTTCCTTTTGTAACACACAATTCTATGACCCTGTCATATTCATTTGTCATGTGCACGACACAGAGACTCCAACTATGAACATTTCGCTGGTTTCTTATATGAAGAGTGACTTTAGTTGATACGAACATTACGCGACATAATTTAAGTCCGCTAGAACGGGGAGGGTGGACCATAAATAAGTAGTAATTAAAACCAATTAGACATCCCTGCGCATTTCACATGATCTACAGGTGTTTCTTACAAATAAAACTTTGGGGGGGGGGGGTGATAATCATTGAAATTCAGGTCCCAGCCTCCCAGGCAACAACATATTGCAAACGCAGCCAATATGCCAGGGGAAAATTAATCAAACAACTCGGATAAAGCCCTACCGCATCTACATCGAGCTTGACATGATGCTGAAAACGAACACCAATTACACTTAAACAATGTTTTTTATATTAATAAATTACTGGTTTAACATCTAACGAGCTGCACGATTATCTACTGTTACGTAAACCTGGATGGCAATCATGATCAACGAGGCAGAGTGCAAAGCGGGTGCCATGATATTTTTAAATATGTTAGCAGTTTATGTATTTATTTACTGGATAACATATTAATCGCGCAGGTCTCAGTAAATAATCATGTGCATGCAAAGTGAGATGGGAAAAAGAAAAGGAAACACCTGCAAAAATGATTCAAGATTAAATCTCAACCTGCCAACATCTATATCCAATATTGAAACTCCGACATTTATCAATTTTATGAACTCAAAGGATCAAACTAATATTCAAAATAACTACTACTTAGTTGAATAAACAAATGATGATTGGAGCTGAGCAGAAGGTATATTCTTCATTTATCTCGGCTTGAAACCAGAGTTAATCAGTAATGGTGAGACTTGCAGAACTCGTGGTGAAGTATAGAGAGCAGTAGCATCCCGGGTTATGGCTACACAAAACACAATTCTAAATCAATTGCCGTTCCACATAAAACTGAAGTTGACTTGTGCCACCCAGAAGTAAAACAAAAGAAAGATGGATGACAAAAAAGTGACCTACATATGACAATTAAGCTTACCAACATGTAGTACAATTAGAAAGACTCAGGAGAAAGGAAAGAAAAACCGGCAGTGGGGTGAGATTCAGGGTGTACCTACAAAATTATTACAGTTCTTTATCAATGTCAAGTGTTTTTGCAGCAGCCTTCTCAGATTCTTCCAAAACAAAGGTTTTTAATGATTCTACATCCCTTGGACCTGAGCATTACAGAAAATGCAAAAATTAATATCGAATACGAGGGGAGGAGGGAGGGAGTAGCCAATAAGAGTATTCCACAATCAAATCAAAATAGAACCCAAGAAAGCATAGACAAAATATGACAGTGACATGCATAGAATTTTTCAGGTTGATGACCTAACACAAAAGTATTAACACAATACTCAAATCAATGACTACTTGTGCTACGATCCTTCCATCAACACCGGTGACTTGGATAATTTTCAGGAGTAAGTTTTGAATTTCAATATTATTCAAGATCCTTAGTAATAGGCCAACTCTAAAATAAAAAATAGGAAGATTGGAGCATATGGATCCAGTTGATAAACTCTAACAGTGAGAATAAAGTGGAATCTATGAAACACATCTTTGGCACCATGGAAAGCTTTTAATTACCGCGGTATCTGGCAACTTCTTCGCCATTATAAAAGAGCTTAAAAGTGGGATATGAATGAATATCAACTTTGCTGCATACTGGTTTGTTTATGCTACAATCTACTTCTCCAATCTCTATTGCATCTTCTCCTTCCATCGTTTTTCCCAAATCATCCCACAATGATCCCAGATTCTTACTGCCAATAAGTGTTATCATTACAGGTAAGTAAGCAGTTAAAAAGTTTAGTCAAGCTTATTGCCGAGTGGAAGTAAGAAAGTTACCAATGCTTGCACCAGGGAACGCAGAATTTCACAAACCACGCAGTGTGTTGCTCCTTGATCTAAACGGCACAGAAACGCAAAACAAAGATGATTGAAAAATGTGGCCGAAACACTAACAGGTGACGTGCAATTAAATAACAGTCTCATGAATACCCTAAAGCAAGCAAGCGCCCGTATTCTACAATTTTTCCCATCCCAATCTGCAATTGCAGGGGCAATCATCAACCAGCGGCAACCAGAACAATGTTTCCAATAATTTAGGGTAAAGAAACGTTTCCATATGATTGCCACAAATGAATAAACAGCATGGGCCCGTAAATTTCTAATTTTCTATCGATGATAAACGATCGATAGCAATTATTGCGGAATTAAGCAGTGTTACTTTAAAAAAATAATAAAAAGAGAAGATTTTTCATTCAATCAAGTTTGGCGGCAACGGGCGAGAAAAAAAAGAGCGACGGTTCTGCTTGGAGAGTAGATACCTTATCAGAGAAAGTGTCGGCGGTTAACGAGATAACCTCGGATTGAGCATGAAAAGCTAGATTGAGGAGGAGGAAAAGGATAAGCAGGGAATTGCCGTGATTTCTCATGACTGATCTGCGAGGGCCGGGTGGTGCCGAGATCTCAGTTCTCACCCGCAAAAGTAGGGCGGTGCACAACTGGCTTACTTAACCCGTAATAAAAATATTCTATTTAACATGATAAATATATGATAGGATTAAATATTAAACTATAAAATATAATCTATATATTTTTTAAGTTAGACACTAAATATAGAGGTTACCCTATCCTATCTATGAGTATCTCTTTTTTTTTTCTCTATCTTATAAGGGAGAATATGATAGTTACTAATGATTATAAAGTAATTTAAAAAATATAAATAGGTAAATTATATCTTTTAATATTTATAACTATACTAATTTTTTCTTCTTTTTTTAACTTTATTAATTATTATATAATTACATTACAAATTATAATTATTTATTTTATTTTTTAGATATTTTATCTTTGTCAATATTGGGAAAATTGATGTAAATTTATAATTACAAATTATTTAGATCTCAACGTTTATTTTTTATATGCAATATATCTCAAGATTTTAATTATTATCTTTATTCTCTTATTCTTAGTGGATTATAAATATTATTTAACTCTTAAATACACATGAATATGATATTATTTTTTAAATTTATAATTATAGATTTTTTTTTCATAATATGAGCATGACATCACGATTTAGATATATCCAACCCATCCATATCTATCTCACTTATATCCAACTTAAAATTATTAAGACTTTTATTAAGTAGAATTTGATATCAAATTATAAAATATAATCCATATATTTTTTAAACTGAATATCAAGTAAAAAACTGCCTTATCTAATTTTACCCACGTACACCTCTGTTCAAAAGCACCAAGGAAGAGGCGAGGCTTAGTTCGGAGAGTCTCATCAAAGACACGTGGGTTGCACGTGTTGAATATTTGGCGCAAGGAAGCAAAGCTAGCTCCTGAAGATGAAGATTTTCCGAACACAACGTTCCCTCCCAAGCAGCTCTATAACGTTGGGAAGAGAATCAAACCATCATCAACTGTCATTTCTATATGAGATTCACAGGGACACAAATAACGACGAACAGCATTTAGAATGGTTACTACTTACTAGAGATCCTGCATCAAGAAGTTCTCTAGAATAAAAAGTTTAGAAAATAGTGTACAAATGAAGAGGACGAAAAGCCAAAAGCATCAGTGAGAAAAGGCATATGAGAGGGAAATGTTGCTTATTTGAAGATAATCTCAACTAGCATTTTGATTCGTGTAACTTCTGAGATAATTCAACATCTGTCCAAAGTTCACAAGAACTCTATCACTTTGGGGACAGGTAGAAGAATTCAATAAACAATGTAATTAATCTAATATCCAAACTAAAAAGTATGCTATTAGGATGTTCAATGACCTCTTTCCTATCAAACTTTCATGAAGATAATACCCAAAATGGAGGAAATTACAGATCACTAGATTTTGGTTGTGTGATTGCATAAGGAGATTAATATTTTGGTTCCCCCACCCCCACCTTAACACATACTATAAAATTACATATTTAATATAGTATATAAAGTTATGTTATATATGACTACTATAAGGAATTACTATTAAGAGTATATATTTTTTAATTGAATCTCAGTCAAATACTATATACAATTCTATTTATAAGAATATATGAAAATAGAAGAATATTAAACATATTTGTGTATTTATATAGATAGTATTCAATAATTGATTACTGATTAATAGTTGAAGAAGTCAGTAGGCTTCAACTAGTGCATTATGTTAATACTGTAATGAAATAATATTTTATATATTCTTCAGGATTATAGTTATACTAGATAACTTTGATTGCGATTGGTGGATTTTAGATTTTATTCCCCCTTTTTCAAAACTTCCTTAAGAGATTGATTTACATAAAATCTAAAAAGAGAGTTGGGATCCGGTGATATTAGTAATTGGGATTTATTTTAGTAAATTAATTAATTAAAGTATAATGGCTCTTAACACATACTATCAAATTACATGTTTAATATGGTATATAAAGTTATGTTGCATATGACTCCTGTGAGGATTTACTATTAAGAGTGTATATTTTTTAATTGAAACTCAGTCGGACACTATACACAATTTTATCTACAAGAATATATGAAAATGGAAGGATACTGAGCGTATTTGTGTATTTATGTAGATAATATTCAATAATTGATTACAGACTAATAGTTGAAAAAATCAGTAGGCTTCAACTAGTACATTATATTAATACTGTGGTAAAGACATTGAGAATATTTTATATATTATTCGGGATTATAGTTATACTAAATAACTTTAGTTACAATTGTTGAATTTCAAGTTTTATTTCCCTTTCTTTAGAATTTCTTTAAGAGATTGATTTACTTAAAATCTAAAGAGGGAGTTGGGATCGGATGATATTAATAATTGGGATTTACTTTAGGGAGTTCAATTTAGAATCCATAAAATTTGATGAATCAAGCTACTTTTAATATGAACTTCTTAAAACCATTGAGTCCATACTTTATCATTATGCAAACATGGAGAACTTTTGTGCAATTTCAAGATAATCATGGAGGTAATGGGTCTATTAGGCTAAATTCATTTAAATGGCAACCTCCTCATCAGGGCCAGTTAAAATTAAATATTGATAGAGCTTTTATTGTAAACCATATGAAGGCGGGGTATGGAGGTATTATTAGAAATCATTCGAGTGATTGGATTGCTAGTTTTATAAGTAGGCTGGGTTCTTATACTGTGATCGAAGCTAAGAAGTAAGCTATACATAAAGGGCTCATACTAGCTTGAGATTTACTATTTAATAAGATTATTCTTGAATCTGATTCTAAGAATATTATTAATATATTGGCCAATCAAAAAAAATTTACGTGCAATATATTAGTTGCACAGATATAAAAATTATTACAACTATCATGGGATATCAAACTCCAATTTATCTTTAGAGGTCAAAATAAGATTACGGATGCTCTAACTAAAGATGATTTGACGGCTACAAATATACTATAATTATGTTCTTTATATTTAAAGTCTATTGTTATTACTGAGTATTTAGGATCTAGTCCCCATTTAAATTACTGTTTTATTTATTTAGGGCATATTCCTAATATGTACCCACCAAAAAAAAAAAGGAGAGCATTACAAATCATAGCATTTTTATCCTGAGCATTCAAAAAACATACAAGTGAATTTCATAAATATAATCCAACTCTATCCTTTAACTGTTCTTCATCCAGCTTGATCCATTCGATATAATATTTTTCCTTGCAGTAACGTATATAAGTGCATGTTAATCAGTGTTAATATATCATCTAATCAAATCTTCTCTTCAAACCCTCCAAAAATTTGACAACTCCAACCTCCTTCATATGGTGACAAGCTCCGGCAACTCTAGAACACAAATATAACTAACAAATATAATTAATATAGAATTGACTTAACATTGTAAAATACTAAAAAATTTAGTAAATTTTGTTAGGTTAAAATCAATTCATTAAATAGGACAATTGTGATGTAACCAAGAACCGAAACTTGAAACTAAATACATGGATCCACAAATTTATCAACTAAAACCTAATTACTATTTGAGTTCAAAAAGCAAGAAAGAACTCTTGATGAGGAAGCCATGTCAATGAATGAACGGAGATGAAAATTTACTGACAACAAAAGGAAAATTCGTGAATAGAAACCTCTAAACAAAGACAGGAAAAAAAAATTATTAAAATGAAACGAACTAGGCGACGAGCTTCTGGCCAGCTTCTCACTAGTCACTAACACGATCCTCTTATCTTAACCTAATCACAACTCCTAATCATATTATTCTCAAACTTCTTAATAACTCGACGTAGCATCTCCCGCTTGTTCTTCCCTCTCATCCCCTTCTTCTCTGCGTTTCGTCTACGTCTCCAGGTGAAGCGCGTTCAGCTGGTAGTATCACAGACTCACGCTGAGCTCTCACCAAGCGCCGCATCGTCTTCTCTCTCACGCTGAATGATGCTGCGAGCTCAGGCCCCATCAAGGTGTTGAGAAGCGACGATCCTCCAGCCAGAAACTGTGGCCTGTTCTTCCTTGCCGATGTCGTGAACCCGACGAATTCAAACGATCCAGATCTCGATGCGATTTGACAGAATGGGAAGTATCTCGGGACGAAGAACACGTCCCCTTCTTTGACATGGGCATTCGCCGCTGCAGTTCTGTTTGGAAACACGACTTGAACCGTTCCGGTTCCGTACAATACGATGCCGTATTCAGTTGCCCTTGGATTCACATGTGGTGCCATCACGGATCCCTGCCATAGTAATGGAAAAGAACTGAAACATTGCCTGAAATTTTGGCTTTGCAATATACAGTGTATGTCTCACACATCGCTCCGAGATCTAAGCCCGAAGGGTTAAAATGGAGTTTGTTTACTTACGGCTGTGAGATTGACGAGATAAACGCCGATGCCGGAGCGTCTGAGTGGGGGATAACTGAGGCCGTCCAAAGCAACGCTCCAACCAAAGCGGTTTCTAAAATCGGGTTTTCTGTCGTAGAGGTTACAAGAGTCAGGAGATTTCCCGGTATCTAGTCTCTTCTCTCTCTCCTTGTTCACATTTCTAAAGACAAAGTTCAAGCGTTTCCACCATGACCAATCTGCTCGCTCTGCATCCTGCTCCTTTTCTTCATCATCATCGGATTCTGCTCGATCGTCCACCATTTTCATGAGGTGTTCAGTTTGTCTTGCTCTTTCAGTTGAAGGAACTTGGTCCACAGGCTTGGGGCGTGAGAGTCATCCACAAACACGATTGGCCCTTGTAGCTTCGTGAGGATTTTCCTTAGCGCAAAGTCTGGTATCTGTATGATAAACAAAATCGTTAAATGTTCCGTGCCGATGATGGAAGTTTGTTTTAAACTTGAAGCTTACGTTTAAAGCAGCTCTAATGACTTCAGGCTTGAACCCAGAAAGAACTGATGGTGGGTAGGCTCCTCCTCCGATGTAGAAGGACTAAGTAGATCCCGAGAAATTGAGAATTTAGCTATGAAAATCAGCCTTCAAAGGAAATGACATGACAGCACTAGAATATCTGTTGATTATGAAAAATAGATATAAGTAATACAATTCATGAACTTGGAAAATGCCTATTCCCAAGCTCTCTGAGGGGTCGATGCTACAGATCATATGAAGTCTCTGACCTCGCCCTGTGTTCACCAAGTAGAATACAGAACCAGCTGTGATTCTGTACAGATCCCCAGTCTTCAAACGCCTTTCTGCCAGTTTATCTTTGTAGATGAATCCCAACTTTGCCTCCCCTGCAATTAATTGATACCTTAAAACGAACTGAAACTGACCCCCAGGAACATAGATGGGAGAAACAGAGATCGTGATACCTCTACGGATGAAAAGGATCAAGCCCGAGTCGAGGTACTGAGGACTGAACAGGGACTTCGGTTCCATATTGATGAAGCCAATGGGCATAGGCCTGTCCACAACCCTACCGCCATAGCTTGTCATAACTTTCATTTCCCCTGCATCAGTCTTGATCACTTGCTTCGAGCGTCTCAACAAGAACCAGTCACTTGACTCTGAAGGTAACCATCTTTCTCTTCTCTCTTGTTCCTCGATAATCCAATCTTCTTCTTCAACGAAACCCGTTCCTATTGCCAATCCATGGCACAGAACAAGAAGAAAGACCAAAAGGGTACCTCTGTTTAGCATAGTTTCTTCTCTTCTTTTGTCACCTGCTCGTGGGAATTGAGCGATGTGATAGTAATGGTGGAGTTAGGGTGGCGGGGGGCGGGGTTTATGAAGAGAGGAGGCTAAGAATGAGGGTAGATACGTGGCGCGCATGTAAAATCAAGGAGGCTTTGCTGTCCATTCATGGTGTCGCCACAGATGAAGTCTGGGGATAAACGTCCGATCACGAGCGCTAGACAAAGTCGATGCTCTAAAACACTTAAAAGATCCTCTTGGGTCAAATTTCCTTCAAAAAACCATTACACTTAGTTCAATAGACCATATCTCGTGTTTCGATTATGTAATGTGATAAATTTTAACTATAAAAATAAAAAAAATACATTTATTTTTATTGTTTTAATTTCTTCAATGATTTTAATTTATGAAGAATGACAATGACACTTAGGTCTCAATATATCAATTTAATTATAGGTAGGCCTTCTACAAACTTTTTATAAAAACAATTGAAAATAAAATTCAAACTATTATAAATTTAAGTGTGTCAATTGTAAATTAGATACTTATGTTTTAAATATAACTCTCAATTTACAATTAAAATTTTCATTTACAATTGTTCAAGTTTATATTTATAAATTATTTTTAAAAAAAATTAGTTGGAGTCATCGTCCCCTTAGTTCAATAGCCCTCTTATGAATAATATACTGTTAAAATTTTTTTTAATTGAAAAGTATATGACATTGAAGAAAACTTAAATTTCAAAATGATAGTTAAATAATGAGATCATTCCGTTCAGCTTTTAGAAAAGCTCTTATAAATAATAAGTGGTTTAAAATCTCTTTTTGAGAAACTCTTCTAGCTAATGAAAAAAAAATAATTATAAATAAAATGAGTATTTAGATAATTATTACCATAATGAGTTTTATTATTAGTAAATTACTAAAAAAAATGAGATAAAAAAAATTAAAGACTGTGATCACTATTCCCTATTCTATATCAATGTTCCCTCCTCTCTTATCCACTATCGTCATCCATCTTTCACCGTCATCACGGCAAGATCTATAATAAAATGAAGACCAAATTCGAGATCTGGATGATTGTCCCAATAGAAGAAGACTAGACACGACGGCAGACAGAGAAAAAAAAGATCATACTTGACAGCAGACAGTGAAGAAGAATACCAGAAGTGAGGCAGATAGTGAAGAAAAAAATCAGACGCGACATAGGCAGCGAGTGTCACCTCTTCCTCCTTGCCAAAGACTATGACTATGAGATGAGACCCAAAAGACAAAGAAGAAGAAGAAGAAGACGCTAGTAACTATGAGACGATAGATAAGAGAAAATGTTAGAAAAATTATAAACAAAATAGTTATTGTACAACCTATAAACTATTTTTTCCACCTAAAAATTATTCTTAGAAATTTATCCGAAACTATAATTTGATCCATAAACTCTTATGGATATTTAAAAACTATTTGTTTAATCAGTTTAGGCGAAAATCTATTCTAAAATTAAAGTTTTAGATTTATCTAAACAGACAATAGGGGAAAGATGACCACAATTGCATCAATGACAACGGATGATGTAGGTTGACATTACTAAAGGTTAAGGTGCATCCCAAAACTATTTGTTTAGGTGCATTCAGTGTTTTTGTGGTATATACAATACTTTGTATTTTGCGATACATGTATTTTTTTAAATATATTTAATACTTTAAAGTATTTTTTAATACATCTAATACTTTACAATATTTTTTTTCATATCCATCCAAGACCTTAAAATATTTTGTGGTACATCAACACCAAGACACACAAAATATTTTAAGATGTTAAATGAATAATTTATAATATCAACTTTAAATAACCTGTCAAGAAAAGAAATTCCTTCCCTGCAATGATCATACAATATTGAGATGTTTATGTTACAGAAGAAGCAAGCGGGTATGAATGCGTATAAAGAGACAAAAGTGAAATAATTATATGATATTATTATATATCTTCCTCTATCAAAATAGAATGTCCTCGAACACACAACTCCGCGGCAACAAGACGCCACATACGAATGTTCGCCATATACACAGGAGAAAATGCTGACTCCTACAAAAATTTTCCCCATCACCTCTCACCATTCTATGGCACCCAGTGTGAAGTCTACTCATCTGGTTTTGCGATGCATGAACATGTGTTTTTCTATTCTTTCTTATTTTTCAAGAAAGGAATGAATAGCAAAAGAGGCTTAGAAAAACTCAAGTGTGCTCGTTATAGTGACGTGAGGATTCAAGTCAACGCGACTCGCTTTGCTCTGCTGAAGCAACTCCGGTAACGCGTTGTCTTCTTCGGCTGAAACCTCCATAAGGTGACATGAGGCCATGCGTTTTTGGACACAATCTTTTCACCTTCCAAAGAGCCAGGCCACTCTTCAAATGCAGCCATTTCGTCTGAGAAGAGCAAAGCTTTCAACTCCACCGGCACCTTTTCATGCAAGAACGCACCATAATCCGCAGCCGCTTTCACGCCATGACTTCTCTTGTGGGCAAGTGTCACGTGGCCTTTCTGCAGATTCTCTAAATGCTTGCCTTTAAGAAAAGCTTCAACTGAAGGATTGTTCGAAGCTATCTGCATGTGTAAATAGATAATATACACATGTTATAAAAGCAAAACTAATGTTCTTAAAACACGTTGGGAAAAAGTGGCCTCAAAAGGACGCCTATAAAAGCAAAACTAATGTTCAGTCAACACGTTGGGAAAAAGAATCAAAGGCAACTAAAAGCGCCGAAACTCTACTTACATTCTTAAGGACACCTTGAATTTCTGTAACGGCCAGACCGAGCGCAGCAAAAACAATGGTTCCAAATTTCCTCTTCTCAGCGTCTGGTGGTGTGTAATCACCCTTTGCGATGTTCCTTAATTGTTCTGAGACTTGCTTGACGGCAACCTCAAACGGAACCTGCAGATGTTTAGGGAAAGCAATAGCATTTAAGAATACAATTCTTTCTTACGACTTCAGAAGAAGAGGAAGAAGATTTACTAACCTGAATTGAATTAAGATACTCAGCATTTCCAGAAAGAATCTCACGTAATTGTTTCTCCCACGTGGTCCATTCCTTGGCATAGGATCCCTTGGTAGACTCTACTCTGTTACAATAGTGATCAATTTAAGATTGTCGTAATCTCAACTTTGAACTGAATCCCAAAGACAGGGTCTTCCTTGGCATAGGATCCCTTGGTAGACTCTACTCTGTTACAATAGTGATCAATTTAAGATTGTCGTAATTCAATTTAAGATTGTCGTAATCTCAACTTTGAACTGAATCCCAAAGACAGGGTCTTCCTTGGCATAGGATCCCTTGGTAGACTCTACTCTGTTACAATAGTGATCAATTTAAGATTGTCGTAATCTCAACTTTGAACTGAATCCCAAAGACAGGGTCTAAAGTAGCTTAATCCATAGCCATCCGTCAATAGTCAATAGTCAATAATTAAAATAAATGATATTGCATGATGGATGGCTTGGATTAAGCTACTTTAGACCCTTTCATTATTTCCAATATGCAAGTAAAAACCATAACATTGACCTACCATGTCTCTTGGTGTGAAGCTTATATAGATTTATGCCCTCCTCCAAAATGGACTGCACTGGCTGAGGAAAGGATTCCTGCATATTGGGAAAAACATAACAAATGACGTAATGTTAATGAGAGGATGCATGGAATCATCTATTCCAGATTGTTATACTGAGTACAAAGAGTATTAATACCAGTTATAGAATGGAAGTACCTGTCTGATTTTAAGAAAGGCATCTTGACAAGTGAGCCAAAACGCTCAATTAATTCGCCCTCAAATTCTCTACGACCCTGAAAAGCATCACTACATAAATTAAAAATATAATTTGCTGTTACTATTTATTTACCATGAAAAGTACTAGTTAATAAAAATAGGGTTTCTTAACTATCATGTGCAATTGGAGATGATAAAACATAGGGGGTTTCTTCTAGTTTACAAAAATAGCTCAAAACTGAATGAATGACAGAAACGCCGTAGCTTGACTTCATAAAGATGATAAAACATTAGCAGCACGTAGCCAGCATTAGGAGATGCTTTGTCAAGACTACCCTTAAATTATTTGAAGAAAACAAACAGATTTACAAGGTAATCATAATTTTGGAGAGATCAGGAATAAAATGTATATCCAGAAAGGCAACAAAGCATACTGGATGGTTGACTCGTTGAAGCACTCAAAACATGAAAACAGCCAATGCATCAATGGAATATGGATTTGAGCCAGTTCCTGAAGTCAATAACGTAAAGAGAAACATACTTAGAAGTAACATGAACCTAAACTAGAAGCCAATCTAACTATCACCATGAACTCCATGAAATATCATGTGATTCCTAAAACTATATTACGAAGCATTAACAGCAGAAACAGTCATTATAAACAAGTCCAGGATTTGCAGCTAATACAACCTTCAGATTCAGGCACAACTGGAACAGCAGGGGCTCTAGCTCTGTTACACATGTCTTCTAACTGCATATTTGAAAAGATTTAGTCAATTTTAAAACAATATTGACAAGCAGATGATATTCTGGTTGATGAGGGGAAAATTTAGAAAACAAGTCCTGGCACGGAAGTGTAAATAATTAAAAAATAAATAAGCAAATAAGTCCTTCAATTGATTGTAAAGTATGCCCCCAAATAAGAATGCTTTCAAGTTGAATTTTATGCAACTCAGAGAAACAGGCAAACATAAAACGCACTCGAGCTTTATATTTTTCTGTCACTCAGCCACCTTGACCATGCAAGGGGAACGCAAAATATGAACTGCCAAATAATTTTATCACATATAAGTAATGAATTTCCAATCAATATTACTTGCATATGGTATATATATCAACCATAATTCTATTTACATTTTGTTGATGACATGGAATGAATAACCTCCCATCCCATGTAAGGTTCCACTGAGAAAACAGCGAGTAAATATTCCAATACTATTATCAAGAGATGGTTAAAAACAAATAGAGAACCATGCCATGAAATCCTGATGAATAAAACCAAGGAAAAGGCCCATCTTTAACCTGCATCATACTGTCATGAAAAATACAAAATTACCTTTCCTCCCACCACCCAAAGATACTTTTCATTTTTAGAAAAAAAGGGAGACAGAAAGAAATAAATGAAAAAAAACATATATGGACAATAGATAGAGAATTAACTCGTCTCCAAACTTCTTCATTTGGTGCATTCTTGTCAGCAAGGATTACAGAATAAGGTTTCTTCCTGCATTCGTCAGCCAACTTCTGTCAATACTTTGCTGATGATATGCCACACAAACACATATTAATTATATAGAATAGGAAGGGAATAGGTAAAGATACCTAATTATTGAGGCATTATAGGTACGATGAAAATTAATCTTAATATGAAGTATGGCTGCTCTCTAGTCAGGATCAACACATACTAATGTTCATCATCTGCTTTCTTTACAACTTTTGTAGATGGCGAAAATGACAGTCATGTGAGAACTAAGAAGTATCATTCCGAATATGCCTTCTTAATAAATCATACCTTTAACCAGATCATCCATTAGACTGAACTGGTCGGTTATCCCCAAATACATCTGAGGAATTTAGCAACTCTGTGCAAAGAGCAGACTTAGCACATCCAGGCATTCCTGAAAGAGAACAAACCAAAAAGCCCCACAGGGAGTGGGTATCCACAAGGTTGAGAATCAGAAACAAAATCATGAAAAAAGGTTTGCTCATCATAGGCAAAAACCCACATTAACACCAGGATCTGTTGAGTCTTAGTTACACTCATAAGACCTATTTGACGTATTCTCAATTGAAATCCTTCTTATACTTCTTAGTTACAACCCCTATATATGACATATTAATCTTGAATATCAGCGTGGGGTGGCTAAGCAATAAAAATCTATTTGTTGGGAATTCCGATAAGCTCATTAAATATGGCTGAGGCAAGTTGGCAAAATGCTTACCAGGCAAAAACACAATCAACCCTTCCTGTTTTGCTACAGAGTTCGTAACCAGTGTACTAGACTTTGGTGATTGTATTTTCCGTTCTACGTCAAGATCACCTTCTTCATCACGCCCTTCCTCAACAATGGCCACAAAGTCTTCGCTTCTTACTAAATTTCCAGCAGAACCTACTAGAGCTTGGTTTTGTGGACTGCGTTTTGCAAACTGCTCAAGGAAAGGCTCGGCTTCGCCAAGATATATTGTCGATGACAGGTGTTTATTTCCATATTTCCTTCTTATATACACGGCCCTGTAAACATAGAAGAATTTTTTCATCTGCTCACCAACCACACGCAGAATATAAAGTGCTTTTTATTCATGTTTAATGACTCCATACCCTGTCCTATAGCTAGGGGAATCGTTTTGTATTTTTCTTTTTATTAATTAAATTTCTTTTTCTTAAAAAAATTACAGGCATAAAGTGAGAGCAGTTTAAGCGGAAGCCGAAAATATAGTTATTGCTCATACAGGATTCTTTTTTCCCCTTTTCCCTCTTTCATTGCTGGTTCATAGAGAAGAACATCAAGCATTACCATTCGTCAAGCATCTTGCGGAGTTCTCTCTGCTGTCCAGAAGAAGTAACCCAAATTTTCATTTGCCTGTAATATTAAAACAGTTGTTTAGGATATAAGCTTTGGTGATGCTAGCATGCAAACAGCACGTTGCTTCCTCTTCTATAACGGTATGATTTTGCCATAATAGTGGGTAAGATGCCAGAATTTCCACCTTCCCCATTTTAACGCCATCAGTTAATGCAGCTACATACAGCATCATGCTCTGGGGGTGACTGAACTATATATGCATACGATTAACATGCTTAAGGAAAACTTGTCAATAAGAATAAAATTGTCACTGGATGAATATTTTTAGGATTTTTTTTTAAGTTGTTCACATAATATTTCAAGCATAAAGAATTAGACATATTTTCTCATGCCCATAAGGAACTACCAATTAAGTTCAAAATTAAAGAAGTATTTGTCTTCCTATAAAAATCCTGCTTAGTATCGCTCACACACCCTTATGAAGCAAAATGAACGATATATACACCTTATCCGTAAGGAAGCAGACTTCTATTCGGAAAGAATGTTGATTCTCACAGCATGAGCAACTGTTATTGAGCCTTAAAACAAAAATAGATCAGATAGATTGCCTATCTTAGAACGGGCATCTATCTTTATCAATTTATCAGGGAATTATTCATTATTCAATTTATCAAGGAAAATGACGCAGAACAAACAATATATACCTAATCATCAAGGAAGATCATTTATAAGTTCAATCTACATACCTAAGGAAAATAAGTGCAAAATCTGACTCAGGTACAGCCAAAAAAAACAAAACAAAATGAAATATGTTATAGTTCGTTTAAACTTTATAGTGATGGC
This sequence comes from Leucaena leucocephala, assembly GCA_037074615.1. Taxonomy (NCBI): domain Eukaryota; kingdom Viridiplantae; phylum Streptophyta; class Magnoliopsida; order Fabales; family Fabaceae; genus Leucaena; species Leucaena leucocephala. The sequence goes on along the minus strand of CM073546.1, from coordinate 1,204,859 downwards.
TTCAAAGAAACGACAACCACGTGCAACACTAGATCATAATCATCGGGTCATACAGGTCACTTCAACAAAGAATCTAGGCTTAACTATCTGCAGTAGCTGCATCCACGAGGATCTTTTGCGTGGTTGGAGGAGTGCTTCTCATGCTAGGAAAAAATTATAATTGGAAGTTTATTTCAGCTTTCATTCTACAGAGTTTTTGGCATGAAAGTCAACAAAGGATCCTCAATTACAAAGAAAAATACTTAGAAAGGATAAATAATGTTTTGAAATTGTTTCCTTCAGCCCCTCTACATACTTAGAGAGGATAAATAATGTTTTGAAATTGTTTCCTTCAGCCCCTCTACAATCTAGAATCCTTTCCAACAAGGCTAATCCAGCACAGAAGCTTACTTATAAACTGTATTACGTCTTCTGTGAAATTTCCTAGAAAGCAACCATGTGAGCACATAGTTTGAAGACCAAGCTCACGAGGAAACTGCTTTGAATATGCAAATGACATAGTTCAAAAATTTGAACAAATATGAGAAAACTAGAAATGAAAAAATATGAAAAAGGAATATACCTCTTGATCTGACTTTTCATTTTCAAATTTGGGGTAGAAAGTAGCTCTTATGCGGGAAAGTGAGCATGTGGAGTTGTCCACCGTAAAATTTTCTAACAGATTATTCCTCCTCAAAGCAGCAATACTATTTTTAGTTGAAGCCACTTCTACTTCAACTTTATCTACTGTGGTTCCACTGACTGTTCCATAGGATTTGGGTTTCCAGACTGTGTTTGGACCATGTACAGTGAAATGACTAGTAGGGGGAGCGCCATCAAACTGTATGGCAGTAGCTAGAACACTGTTTTGGCCACTGTTTTCAGCAATATGCATTTCAGCCAGTCTACGAGTAACAGCTTCAACCTCAGCACCTGTTGCATCTGCGGTGGCCGATGAAATCCTGTCAGCTTTAGGCTGCTCTTTCCACATTGGTTCTTTGTGCCGAACAGCTCTCTACAAACGAAGAAACATGGACTAAATTAAGAATAAATCAATAAAGAACTAATACTCAATGTTCGATGCCACGTGTAAATTATGAGCTGCAGCTAAGTGAAAACCAGCACAACTTGATATTATATAGCATATGACACACTCTGACAGTTCAAGGTTGTTCATTAACAAAGAAACAGTACAAATTTGAGCTAAGAAACTATAAGCTGCAATAACAGATGGAAGGTTAAGAGAAGGAGCTTTAGCCACCAAACAAACCATCAAGAATCATATAAACATCTTCCACCGCAATTAGAACTAGCAGCGATCAGTCGTTGAAAGCAAACCATCAAAAGACTACATTATCAACAATTCCATCGCAATCCAACGCGATACGCGGTAATAAGAGATTCAGTGGCAAATTACAAACCTGATGGAGAGGATTGGTGAGGGAGAGATCAGCACGGAGCGAGCTAGAATCCTGTCATGACGAGAGAAGGGAAGGAAAAGAAAAGGTGGAGATTTGAAGGAGGACGAAGACGAAATAGGAGGAAGTGAACAAGGGAAAGGGTGAGAAAAGGCACAGACCACAGAGGATCCTCTGCGTCGGTGACATTCAAGTGATTGGAGCAGGCCAGGGCCGTTTGAATAAGAGTTTAAAAAAGATTTATAAAAAAAAAAGGTTTTTGGATAATTTTTATAAAAGAATTTTTAGAAAAAGTTTATAAAAAATTAATTCTGAATAAATGAGTATTTAGATAGTTATTTCTAAAAGTATTTTTATTATTGATAAATTATAAAAAATAATATCAATATTAAATGAGAAGAGATAAGAGATAAAAGGAGAAAAAAGAAAGGGTATAAGAAAAGAAATGAGAGAGGGTATAAGAAAAAATATAAGAGAGAAGATATAGTGTAAAAAAAGTATGAGAGATGAGAGATAGTTTAAAAAAAGAAAGGAGAGAGGGTGTAAGAAAAAATATGAGAGATGATGTAAGAAAAAATAAGAAAGAGTATAGGGTATAAGAAAAAATATGGGTAATATAATAATTAGCTAGTTCATAAACTCTTTTATTATTCTATAAATTACTCTTATCAAATTATTTAAAATATTAATTTTAAACTATAATTTAATTCAAAAGACTATTTAAACAAATATAATTATTTTTTTTAAAATTTATTAAAATTTAAATTTTATCCAAAATTAAATTTAAAACCTAGATTTTAAATGTTCACAAATAAACACTACATGGGAAACTCGGCAACTTGCCTCATGAAGAATGCGAAAGTTCAAAGCTCACACTCGGTGCTTTTAGAAGGCCGCTGTGTCCCCTATGTAGATGGATTAAGGGTCTGTTTGGATAAAATTTTAGAAACAGACTTATAAAAAAAAAATTGGACAGATTTTAGAAAAGAACTTTTGGAGAAAATCTTATGAAAAAAATAGTTTTAAACAAATGAGTATTTTGATAGTTATTTCTAGAAGTACTTTTACTATTGATAAGTTATGAAAAGAGGTATGAGTATTAAATAAGAAGATATAAGATATAAGAAGAGAGATAATAGAGAGTGTACGAAAAAGTAAAAGAGATGATAGATGGCATAAAAAAAATAGGAGATATGAGAGAGGATGTAAGAAAAAATATGGGTAATATAATAATTAGTTAGTTCATAAACTCTTTTACTATTAGTTCATAAACTCTTTTACTATTCCATAAGCTACTCTAACTAGCTTATCTGAAACTTTAATTTTAAACCATAATTTAGTCTAAAAACATGTTTGAACAAATATAACTATTTATTTTAAAATTTCTCAAAACTTAAATTTTATCCAAATTTAATTTTAAAACCTAAGTTTAAACTCTTCGTAGATACACACTAAAAAGGATATCATAAACAGGCGGTTCAACTTGGGTACTCACTACTCAGTAGCGCTGAGCAATAGGCGGGGCGGACTGACCCTCACCACCCATTTATTTTTTTATAGGTACGGGTTAACCCATGCCCCTGCCTTAGCCCGTTTAAGCCCGTATTAATTGGATTAGGCTGAACCTGTTTGGGTTCCAATGGGCACGGATAACTCGTTTATTAAAAATAAAAATATTTTTTTTATTTAAACCTATTTAAAGTTCTAATAACAATGAAAATAAAACAACAATAGTACACACATGATATGATTATTCATCCTAAAATTATAAAATAAAATATCATAATAATAACTATAAATTTATAACCACACAGTCTACAATGCTTACATAATATAATCATTCATAATCTTAATTATTCAATTGGATTATGATTATACATCATCTACATTATATTTACTTGTGATGGTTGTAAATATAATTACCCCTACCTCTACAAAATAAATTTAAAAAAGTATATTAATATATAATAAAAATAAATTTAAATAAATATAATAAATTAATAAAAAAATATGTTACAGGCTGCTCAATGGTTAGCCTGTAGCCTACCTATATAATTTATTATTTGAACCTGTTTAAATTTATCCGTTATGGGTCTATTTTTGACAGGGTTAAATAGATAAAATGATATTGGATTATGGACGGGTTCACAGGTTATAGGTTAATTGCTCACTCTGTAGGGCGATGTGCTCGTCATGAAACGCACCGTCTCATTAAAGCAAGAGAAGCATCGTGGCCATTCATGCTTTTAGGAAATAACCGAATTTGCTGTCTGAGAGCATCCAGTAAGTAAAAGTAGAGGGCTGGGGGTTTTGGCGCGAAATTGCAGAGCTAGAGACGAGCTGCCATTAGAGTTGAATCATGAATGTAGATGGTTAGTGTTAGAAGAAGAAGAAGATGGGTATTTGCCATTTCAGTAGCCTTCACCTAGATCAGGAATCGAACAGCACCCAAAACGCAGAGAGGAAAAAGAGCAGACGAGAGGGAAGGGGAAAGAATGGAATCCATTTTTTTTTTAAAGTACTGGAATTCAATGCAAATCAAACATTAGTTCGTCCAACATTCCTCCTTTCATCAAGATCCGCCTCATTACAAACCGGTGTAGATTAATCAAAAGCCAAAAAATTCCCTGATATCTTACGAAATAGTTTCGCAAGATAATCTACGGTACTAAGATCTTCTCTACGTCTATAGAGAAGGAGAAGAATGGAATCCATTTCATGTCCATGTCTTGCTAATAAACAATAAACTAATAACTAGCCGTGTACATGCTTTATATGCATGGAGGAATCTGAAGCGAATCGCATTTTTCATGGTCAATAAATGACGATTATTGCTTTGTTTAGATTCCTTATAAAAGTATGTTCCACGTAAGCAAATTAAACAAATTATCAACAATTTTTTTACAGAAAAAAACTAATGATAATTATTAAAGGGTTATCGGTGTGACCTAACAATTTTTTCCTTATACCAAAAATAAGCTTATATTAAATAAATATAACTTACAAATACATAGGTAACATGTTAAATATATTATTTTAATAAATTTATCTTTTATAGGCTTGTTACATTTAAAAATGAATTTAATCTTATCCATCCTACGAAAGCAATTCACGGCCAGTGGATAGAAGTAGAGTGACTCGGATGGTACTGATGATAGTGCAACACGGCCTTGTGTTCTTGGTGGTAGACTTATCCCTTTGTGTGAAAAAGCAATGGCACACCAAAACAAGAAATTTGCGCCATGTCATTGTCAATTTTCATGCGAGGCCTTTGAGATGATTTCCGCAAAAAGTTTCCCTTCTACTTCTAGGTTGCAGGAAACGAAGAAGGGGTTGTGCCATCATGGGAGTTCTTTGACGGGCATTACAGAATATTTTTGAACATATATAAGTTCAGGAGCCCAAACGAAAGGGCGATAATGCATTTATTTTTCTTTTCTATACGACTCCATTGGTGATGAAACAGAACTATATGATATATGCATCGTAAATTATGTTCTGAAGACGGAAAAGGGAAGAAAGACTGAGAGAGCATTGTAACCCTTTACGTGTGCTTTTCATCTGTGGTAGAGTCACTGGCGTCTTCTGCTACTTCTTCTGACTGTTCAATATTGACACGTGAAATAGTTTGATCTGGTTCAAGTGAAATGGTGAGGGGTCCTTGCGGGGTTCCAAAAAGCGTAGTAAATATCTGCCTGTGGCACTCATCACAAAAGTAGATATAGGTGAAGTGACCTTCATATGGGAGTTTATGTACTGCAGCTCCCGGGAGGATGCGGTGCACAAAATCAGTCATCGATGGAGGAACCACTTTATCCTCCATTCCCTGTTTACATTGCATTGAACTAGCACAAGTCATATATGCTGGTCCAAATATGACTACAGCAAACTCACCAATATCAATATTTTTACGTTCATAAAAACAAATGTAAAGAAGAGATGTATAATGTCATACTGTATGCTCTCTCCCTCCCTCCCTGTGTGCGTGAGTGAGAGAGAGTATCTGAATATAGAGTGTCTAATTTACAAAACGAGTTCAAAAGCAAGAAGTTCAGGACGTCCAGGGTCAAAAAATGTAAAACTAAAAAACTCATGATAATTTAAGAAAAACAATAAACTAAGATATTCAGACAAGGTAGGAACTGCTTTAGTTACAGCTAAAGTGGCGGATGATTGTATCTAGATACGTTGGACAAATAGAACATGATGACATATGGCTGCAAATGGCCTATAGCAAAAGTTAATAAAATAGAGAACCTAATGACAAGTGAAAAACTAAGTGTAACAGTAAATAATAACCAAAATATTGTTACAGAAGTTTAAGGTTTGGAGGTTTCAAAATGTATGTAAAAGATTCAAGTTAAACATGAATTAGAATGTTCACGCAGGCGACTCCATTTATAAGCGGTAGGAGGGGAGGGGATTAAATGCTAACCTGCCATATATGTATTGGGCCAAGAAAACCCATATGCTCCTCTTGTTCCGCTATGAATATTGACTTGAGCCAAGTGAGCACATTTTGCCTCCGTTTTTTCTTCTGCAACTTGAGGTCTGAGAGGCTGAAACCCCAATTCGAGACCTGAAAAGCAGATTCCTCAACAAAGGGTTTCACATTTCCTTGCCTGATTGACTCTTCCATATCCCTTTGCCAGAATTCCTCATAGATTGGATCTTCCATTAGTGCTTTATCCTAGAAGGGATATACGTGAAAGATGGTGGAGATAGTACGGAACAACCAAACATTTCTTGTCATAAAAGAGGGAAAAACCAAGTTCAACTTACCCTCTCTCCAAGAGATAACGACAACCACTTGTCAATCTGGCCATGCTTTCCTGATAGAAAGCTTCGCTGGTAGAAGAAAGCAAGAAGTCTAGGAAACCTCCGAGCTAAAATGTACATGAATTTTCTTTTCGTGTTCCATTTCCCCCAAGTTTTGCGCCTCTCTTCCTTTGTCATGATGGGATCATATGGGTTCATCATGGGGGCAAACATCACTGCACCTGCAAGTTACTACTTGAAAGATCAAGACCAATATGTATGGCACATGAAAAAAGACTATCTGTACAAGTATAAATAAGACAGAGGGCAAGGCAAATAAAAGAGCTACTAATACCTGCAAGTTTATCAGGAATGTATCTTAGTGCAGCCCAAGCATGCATGCTTCCACTTGAGTAACCAACAACCCAGAACTTCTTAACACCCAGAGCATCTGCTAGAAAAGACATATCTCTTGCCGAGGATTCCAGGTTTCTGTTGGGGTGAGGATCACTCTCACCAAAACCAGGAAGATCATAGGTCAACAAGTGAATGCCAAACTCTTCAAGCAGGGAATGCTTAACTCCGGGCATTCCTAAAATTGGAGATGGAAAACGCAAGTGAAACTGGTTGTTTATGCATAAACTACATTTTGACACCAAAATTTGATTCGATTAAACCAGTATGACTAAAAGCTTAAAACTTAGAAAAAACCTGCAAGCCGGGAGGAAAGAAAAGTGTGAGGAGCAATAATTGAAAATCTAGCTCTATCAGGTGGAACACCTCGTTCCTTGTATGCCATATATCTACCATCTGGAAGCACTATTCGGCTAGCGCTAGGAGGATGTACAAATATTTGCTTCGTCAATGGGATGGAATAAGCAGATGGATCATGTTCAAAATTTACATATAATGCTGCAAATAAAATCAGGTAACCAATCATTGAGATCTTCAGCGGCAAGGACGTTATACTTATATAAACGACTTTAGCGAATGATTATGAGGATTAAAAGAGAACAAACACCTTTACCAGAATGACTGAAACAAAAAGGTATATCAATATTTCATCAAAAAGAAAAGACATATCAATAATTAAACAATGAGGTTCCAGGGATCAATTTTGAGACAGTCCAGCTTTTTAATATTTATTAAGGTAATAAGAGTCCTTAATCCTCAATATTTGCGATCAGAATGTGAATTCTACGTCAGAACTCTCGGGCATCCTCTACATGAACTCTTTGTGAAGCTTAATTCTTGTACAGTTATATCGCTCACCATCTGAGCTTCCAATTTCAGTATAACATGTGCTGCCGTTGTTCGGAAGATAAATGACCGCACATGGGTAGATAAAAGACTTTGTTGTAACAAGAGGTCTTCTACAATTTATCCACTAACTGAAAAATGCTTTCTGCTTATTTATTATTTAAGGGATTGCCAGGACATTAATCCAATCTCCACTTGTAATTCTAATATGACCTTTGTCCCTAAAACCCTTCCATGAATTCTACTTCTTGAAGTCAAAGGCCCCGGATGAACAAAATACTGCACTTAGATTTTCAAATCCATATCAAAATCCGAGAAGTCATACCAAAAAGAAAAACGCAGGTTAGAAAAATAATTTTACTTGCACTGCCACAAATTATTAAAAAAAAAAAAAACCACCAGTCAAAAACCACTATATTTTGGTCTATCTATAGCAACGGAACATATATCGCAACTTAAATGGGAGATCAGCTCAGTTAACACTCCCACTTCCCCCCTCCTATCCCACTATTTCACTTCTCAAGTGACCCCAAAAGAATCCTCTAGTTTAACAATGCTGTTCTCTAAATCCTCAGTCCCAAAATGACAAATGAATGTTTAAAAAGAAAATATTATATCCAACTTCACCTGCAAAGGCGATCAACGAAACAAAGAATATCACCGACCATGAGTGCAACGGATCCTTATCCTCCGGCAAGTACTCGTTGAAGAAATTCAATTTCCCGCATAACTTTTCACAGGGTCCTCTTACCCTCTTGGCAAAATACGAATCCCTTCCAAATTTTCTCGCTATATACGAATCCTCATTCATCAAGCTCTGCTTCATGATATCCCTACAACCTTTCCCACACTCCACGGCCATCTCCGATGCACCTCTCATGAACTCCGTGATGCATTCCTTCCACCTCACCGACTCCCCCGTATTGCCTTCTGCCGAGCTCATATCGGCAGCAGAATAAGTGCGTATGCTTCCAGCAAAATCAGAGCAGATGTGAAAATAGGGATCGTGATCTGAGGGAGTAAAAGGGAAGTTGAATCTCGTGGGGAGGAAAGAACGATGAAGTTAAGAGTGTAGAGTGAGTCAGAAGACTTGAAGAGGAGGAGAAGAAGCGAGCATTTAGAGAGGGAATTGAATGTTGACAAAACAAAAGGCCTCCAAAAGGAAATGACGAACTAAAGAGGTGGGTGAGAAAATGAGGGTGCCTTTTGGAGGTCCGTGTGGGGACGTGGAGCAAGCAAAAGGTAAAGCCTCGTAACGCTGTAACGGTTATTGGCCATGAATGTCTCTTTTGTTTTTCTTCCTTGTAAAAAAAGATCTTCCACCTAGAAAATAAAATAGAGGATAGAACGCTAGAAAGCTAGGGGGGGAAAAGGATGGAAAGCTTTATAAGAAAAGGCTCCTATTTGTTTATTCGATAGAGGGATGAGAGCAGTGACTGTGAGGGCCAGCGAGGACGGTTAGGAAGAAGGGGCCTGACTCGCTGGCATTGATACAGATGTGTGGCGGACAGTTGGCCACGTGTCAGAGATGAAGAAGTTAAGGGTAAGCAATGGTAGTGTGTACGGTTGTGGGGGAACTCACTTGTCTCTCAAATGCATGCCCATGTTTACTCCAGACTCGTCACTGCCTAACACACACACACACACACACACACACACACATATATATGCCCTTAGTCCATATATTCACTAATTAAAGAGTAAGTCAAAGCGACATTTAAAATATATTTAATTTTTAAAAAATATTATTTTATTATAATTTTAATCGTGATATTATAAAATATATCATAATTTTTAAATATTTAAATTTAAATATAAAAGTAATAGATAACTCATACTATTTTATATTGATATCGATTAAAAAGAAGAAAAATTTCGCCTTACCTTTAAATTGTGAGTGAGCTCAACCCTTTTTTAAAAATTTTTATAAAAAAAAACTATATACATGACAAATACCCATCGTCCTTATATTTAATTGGTGAATGAGTGAGACATACAACCGTTTAGAGCATATTCAATAATTAGGGAGTACCATTTTATTGTAGTTCCAGTCATAGCTCTTGAAAAGGTATCATAACTCCTGGGTGTCTAAATTTACTCTTGAATGTAATAGACAATCAGTCCTACCTGATATTAGTATCGCCTAATAAGAATAAAGACTTCGCCTTACCCTTATATCGTAGGTGAGTTCAACTCCTTTCTAAAAATTTCTATAACAAAAAAAAAATATATGATAAATTTAAATAATTAAATTAAATTAAAAAATAATTAATATTATATTTTTTTAAAAAAAATATTGTCATATTTTTGTAACTCTCTTCTCTTCTATTATTTAATTACTGTTAGAAGAGAATTAAAAAAATAATTTAAAAAATTAAAAAATATAAAATATATATATTATATTTAAAATTAAAATTAATTCTTAATTAATTCATGTATTAAGAGATTGATAAGTAATATATATTCAAAAAAATTGATGTTGCAGCCTAATCTGTCACAAAGATCTGAATGAGGATGTGAGTCCAATAAAATAGATGGGCCTATTGGCCCAAAATATCTTGATTAAGAAGCTTACATAGCAATCTGAAAATCGGAATCGGTCACTACCAAAATGTTAAGGCCCGGGCTACACGCAAACGCAAAACATATATGCTTACAAGCCCTTCAAAGTCCAAACTCAAATTTTCTGTTTCCTTACTTTTTTTCCCCCGTTTCCTTCCTTCATCCTTCCCTTGAAAATATCTTTTGAGTGCTGCTACAATAATACCTTTTTTCGGTCGAATCTGCTACAATAATACTTAGATTATGAATAATGCGACCACTTTCTCAGATGATTAGGATGTAATGAGGTGTCGATAAAAAGATCTGAGGTTAAAATTTTATTGATGTATGCCGCAACTTATTAGTGACCAAATGCCTGATCGATTCTGGGTATTTTTAAAAAAAAAAAATAGTTGAAATATATGAATATTTGAGAGAAAAAACGAGATTTTCGCTCTCCATGCATTGCTTGGGAGGCACCGACTTCTGGTGAACAATTTGTTGGGAAAAGGTGAAGATTTAAATGGATAAATAAAAATATCGAAGATAGTGAAATAAATGGAACTCATTTAAATATCACAATTAAAACAAAACAAATCTAAATCTTGGCCGAGATAAACCAATAAACCATCATAAAAGAGGGTTATTATAAGAAAAATCACAATCAAGCCCCAAATAAAAAATTAATTACTTAATCAGTCCCTTTTACAAGTCGAATTTCAATGTTTATATATGAAATTTCTATATTTATAAGTGGTTAGGACGTGTAAGTAGTTGATTTCTTTTTATTTGGAACTTATGTGCGACTTTTCCTTAATTCTAATAAATATGTTAAACTTTTTTTTTTACTTCCCTCGTTTATATCAATTAAAAAAAAAAGAACCTTATGATCAACAGATCCAGCTAGTCATTCTCATTCCTTTTATTTTTCTTTTTTTTTATTCCTATTAACCAATGCTTATGGTGCTATAATTAATCATAGACATATACAATATTCCCGTAATCTTTACAAAGAAGAGGTGGGGAAACAATAAAAAAAAAAAGAAGAATGGATGGATGGATGGATGGATGGATGGCAAGAAATTAACGTTTTCTTCATTTTATTCAACTAAAAGGACGAAAAGAATTATGGCATATATAGAAAATAACGAGGGAAGTGAAGAATTTAGAAGCAGTTGAGAGTTCCGATTCAGGTGTGTGCCAATTCTAAAGTGTCGGACTTCAAAAAGTGTGAATTTTCAATTACTTAACAGAGTTAACTTACGTTAAGAAATGGAATTAGGAATAGAAATTAAGATACACGTGCCAGTTTTGCTCAGACTTGTTGACTCCTTTGACTATTCAAAACTTTTGTACAGCAAATATCAGAAGGATTCGGTATACTCGAAGCCAAACATCATATTTCCCGTCGCACGTAATTTTTGTCTGCCCCATTTCTTAACCTTAAATTTCAAACATAAGCATTGTAATTCCATGGACTCTATTGACTCTCACATAAAACAAATTCCACGGACTCTGACTTATCCCTTTCCACTGCCTCTTATTGCCAAAAAAGGTTAGTTGGATTTAAACTGCCTTTGACTCTCCCAATTGTAAATGCGCCAGTTTGATACGGAATTGAAGGATATGATAAGCTTCCTTTCTTTAAGAAAAGACTACAGCAAAACCCAGTTATTTCTAAATTATTAGTTAAGACTTTGGCGAAACAAGTTTATTCTAGTAAAACTATTTGAATAATAAGAAGAATATGTTATGTGTTAAAATATTAAATATTTTTTCTGCATAAATATTATCCGAATAAATTCCCCACAATAATCTTACTCCATAGGCTCGTTTTATTGAATATATAATCATGATATCAGTAGTTATCTCAATTCTGATATAATTGTTTATTTATATAATATATCATGCATTGCTAGGAAGGAGCTAGAAAAAAGATAGCAGACAGGCCAGCAAAATTAGCGCTTGTTTTTCTTGGCTATTTATATAGTCAATATAACTTTACAGGATTCAAGAAAAGATTGAAAATAGTTGCAGAGTATTAAATCCTAATTATTATTTATTTTTCCTATGTCCAAAATGTGCCGAGCCGACAGACTTGAATGATATACAATTACCTTAGCTAGCTTCTGGACTTTGAAATTTTCAACTGCTTCGTAATTAATTAATTAATTTATTTATTATCTGTCATCAAATTCTTATTAACGAATATTCAAGGAGCTAGAGAGAACGAATATGCCAAGCTTAGAATCCCGAAACGAATGAAATTAACTAACTGGGTTTTTGCAAGACAAAAGCAATATGCAAGAGTGATCCGAAAAAACAACAAAAGTAAACATGGATATATATACAGTAGTTTAAATGCAGAGTTTTAGGGGGGAAAGCATCCAAACCGTCATGTTTGAAACCGGAAGCTAACTTCCAAAGCCAGCCATAATAGTATAAAATGAACACAAACATGTGGATCGTCGGTTCCTGTGCTCAGATAAAGCTATATGGCAATTCTATCTTTAAATTTTCAAAATTGCGTTATATATATAGGTTAGTTAACATTTTGGCGGCAAGCCTTAAATATGAATTATTTATGAAATTTTTGAGCAGTTTAACTAATTTTATACGAAGAGTTATATAAAGACTCAACCTTGTTGGCAGAATCTGTACTCGGCGGTGAGCGATTCATGGGTTGATGTGGACAACCACATGCATATGTAAAAGGATAACCATTAAATGACTGCGCATTAATAGTAGAAAGTGTGTGCATATACATATATATACAAGTAGATATGTCGAGAGTTTTGCAGGTCCAATAACTAGTGACTTTTCAAACAATACACAGGAACGAAAAAGCCTATTTACAGAGAAAAAAGAGAAGGAAAAAGGATAGTGTTTGTGGGTCTATGAATGAATCGCTTTCATTATCTGATACAACCTTTAATTTTCAGAAAAGCAGCGTCTGATTTCCCACTTTTTCCCACTACATATACCAACCAACTCTTTGGTGTGGATAGTTTTGATTTCATGATCGATCCTTTTTTGCGGTGTACAAGGATCCCGCTTGATACACTTTCTTCATCGTCTCTCTGAATTCGTTTGTTTCAAGCACATGGTTACGTTTTCCTTCTTTTGTAAATTATATATTTGCTTTATATAGGTGACTGACAAAGCTCAACCTAATTCCACTAGTGATGTCGACTGATCAATACCCGCCACACAGTACAAGCTCCATCATTCACCTAACCAACCAAATTTTAGATAACATTATTATTCATTTCCTTTTGTTCTTTCTGATATTTTTAATGCATACTCATACATTATCCATGCTAATCTTATATAGCAAAATCTTATTTTAGAAATATTTTAGCAAAAAATAATGTAAAAATTCGCTATTATTTAATATTTACTTATGAGACATATCATTATTTGAGATCTGTTGTGAGGACATTTTTCTGCAGAAAGTTTCAATATCGATCTCAACTTGTTTACTTTTGAATGATTGGGAAAGTGCCCCGTACACATGCAGTAGCAACTAGCACCAAAAAAGCATCTTAAAGGGACATTTCTCATTAGCGTTCAATTAATGGACAAAATATTTTGATTAAATGTTGAAAAATTAGGAATTGATCTATTTCTATTTTAAAAGTCGTGACAAGATTGCAAATGACTTAAATGGATGTCTCTGCATTTTTGTTTCACTCCCCTCCTCGGCCGGAGAGCCTCCAGGACAAGGGGGCGGCGGTCAACCATCTACTCTCCAGATTCATATTTCGATATGACGTATCGTTCTCATGAGATTCAATCTATATCATTTACTTTTTACCAAAAGAGAATTGCTTCGATTCTATTTTAAAGGCTGTACTAACTTCGTTTTCTTTTCAACTAGAGATTATATTTTGAGCTACCTTTAGTACCTTTAGTGTGAAGTGTTATTTATTTATTTATTTTTTTAATTGTGGTGTTCACATAATAGGTAGATATCAAGATAACTTTATCATGTATCTCATTTTAATATAATATATGGACCGTATTTTGTATCATGTATCTCATTTTATTTCAAAAATATCCTATCTTGAACTGGATTAAGATGGTATATTTTATGTATAGCCTGTTTATTAGTAATATATAATCATAATACAACAAATATTAAAAGAAATTAAATTATATTAAAACAAGAAAATAATATATAATCAAATTTTATTTATATCATAATCAACTGAAGATTATAATTAATCTCAAGCACTGTGGTACATTCTTCTGCAGCCCGAGTAGCACCACCAGTTAACCAAAAAGAAGAGTGTAGATCATAAAGCAAAAGGTTGCAATTAGACAAATAGGGACAACGACAAACGTGGAAGTAATAACAAAAGTTTAATTCTGAACCAATGTTTTAAAGTATCTATAACACAAGTAAACTACAATTTGATATCTGACTCTAAGAGTATGTTTGGTATTATGGAAGAGTTTTTTTTTTATAGAAATAGAAGTGAAAGTAAAATTAGATTAAAAAGAAACTTTAAAAATTTATTTAATATGATGGAAGTAAGTATGAAATTGATATATCTTTTTGATAATTTAGAATAAAATTATCTAAAATATTTTTTTATAAATTAGGAAGAGTTAAAATTGTCTAAATATTTTATAATTATGGTAAAATAGTCTAAAAAAATTTTTATTTATACTTCTATCACCATAATTCCTAACTTTTCTGAATGAACTGAAATAGTCAAGAGAATTGTGGAAGATTTCATTTCCACTTCTCCTTCCCCACCCCTACTTCCCTCCCACCAAACATACCATAAGAATCACAAGACTAATGGTTTGGCATTAATAAAGCAGCTAGTCTTTATAAACATCTGTTGTAAATAGCCATATATCCAACAAGAAAATTCCACCGATAATTTTCTAAATTTTGAAGACGGTTTTCTCCATATTGAACAAAGTATCGGAATAAAAGTTTTGGAAATCAAGAACACGCAAACATCCCAGCAAAATGAGCACTGAAATTGCTATACAAACTAAAGCCTGTGGCTACCCATTTTTCACATAGTACAAAATATGACAAAGAAAATAAACATCACGGGATATATTCACAAAAAAAAATATACTCAAGACGGGATTGAAGTCCTGAGGGTTAAACTGAAATTCGTCTCTTTCTAATTCTTCCTCTTATCTCGATACGATATATTCTCATCCCTATCCTTCACGGAAAGAGATGGATCTGTCCTGAAATACTCGGGATCGGATCGAGACAACGCGAGACGAAAAATTTTGGACACGCCTAATCTAAGGTGATAGCTTTAACTCTGGCAAGACAGGGAGATCGATTGATCAAAGAATCTAGACGCGATCTCTACCTAACATCTCAAATGGAACCATAATATTAATTTTTTTAAAAAAAAATGGAGACATTTAAACTAAGTTATTAAATATCCAAGCAATCAATTAATTAAGGCTTTATAATCATAATGCCCCCTATTTAAAAATAGTTTTTAACTAATAAGGTGAGATTCCAATCTCAAATTTCCCATTTAATTTGTAATATACCAAGTCTACCACTATATATTTTGGTCTCTTGCTGTTTCTGCCGTCTCTCCAAAGTAAATTAACATGAAACCAATCAAATGATGTTCGTAATAAGGAAGTTGGAAATCAATTAAGGTTAAGATAGACACATAGTCAACTCTAACAAATCTATTAGTCTAAACATTTCTTAAAGTAAAACAGTTAGAAGCCACAACATTATCTCTCCCAAGCAAAGTTACTTACCTTTAATTGAATGTTGCCTTTATTCTAAGCAAAATCTTTAAATGACGCGCGAAGGAATTTGTTGGCGCTTTTAAGGAGAAAAGGGGAAAAAAGGGGAGAAGTAATAATATTGTTGAGAAAATTATAGAGCAATGGACTGTGATGAACAGGATGGATTATTGTGTCAAAGGCAGATAGCTTTGAGTCAATCAAAAGCGACGAAGTTTCTTTAACCGCATAATTATATAAAAGAAAAAAGTAAATATATGTTGGGTAAGAATGGAAAGATATTTTGGTCACACGAATTGCCGGCAAGTGTGACATTTCTGTAGTCTTTGGTTTGCCTTTTTCGGCTTTAGGACGAGGAGAGATCGTATCACGTGGGGAACACGTGATTAGAAATCCTTGCATTACAGCCTAACAAACGCGTTTTAGGGATACACCTACAACGCCATCATTACCATAACGGTGTTTGATTTGATTAATCCCTTCTCAGGCACGTGCTCTGTGAGGGTTGATTTCTCCGAGCCAATTAGACAATATTATATTATCTTTATTTTTAATATAAAATATATTTAATTAATTTAAATAAATTAAAAAAATTACTCAATTTAATTATTTGTAAATAATATTTTTTTTAAAATATCTTCTTTAATCGTATACATTTAGACTATATTTAATATAAATTCTTTAATACGTGTAATCATATAAATATATTTTAGAAAAAAATTATAATTTTAAGAAAATAAAGTGAATTTAAGATTTATATTTAACACCAAAATATATTTTATATCTAATTCTTATATTTAAGATAAAATAAAATATTATTATTTAAATAAAAAAAATAATCCTTTTTATAGGTAATAATCGGGCACGAAGTCAATTTTAGGACGTACGTTTCATTATATTGAGCTTTGTTTTATTGTTAATTTTGGGACAAATATTTGTGCTATTAGCATTGAAATGTACTTTAGGATAGCTATAGCTAGAGTTGATATATACAAATGAGTTCATTTATTATTCTCGCAATTGATAATCTCAACTCCGGTGGTAGTACATAAATTCACCAAATGCGGATGCGGTGGTCTATCTCTCCAACTTAATTAATCTTTAATATTTATAATAATGTTACAGGAAATACCATGTAAATTATCAACACAGATTGGTGGGAGTGGCGTTGTGAGTGTTAATATTTATTTTAATTAATACAGAGGGGGATAATGCTATTCCTGTAACTCGTGTGTGTGTGTCTGTCGGGGCATGACAAAAAATGGGATAACTACAGTTATCATCCTGAATTTGACTTATGGACGTTGAAAGAGGCAAATAGGGAAGCAGTGAAGGCTTTATAGATATAATCGTCCATAAGGATGTAGCCAAGTGTTGGCCTACTGATTGGTACAACATGTACTACAAATGAATATTTGGGTTTCTGGAAGAGCCAGCCATATCGAATCCAAATCCGAGCCACGAGTCAAAAAAGCTACTTTGGCAAGGAATTAAGCATCTTCATCAACTACATCAATTTCTTTGAATTTTTGTTTCTATATTAGGTCACCAAAAAGTTGTTCAACATTTAAACAATCATAATCAAATCCCTCTCTAAACATAGCTATATTTAGGTACGAAATTCTCTGTTTCTTTTTAACTATAACTATTGTTTTCAAAAAATGTGTTCAGAATATCTTTTATTTTATACTTTCAAGGTAACATTAATTGTCATCTTTTATTTTAATTATATGCTCATCTTTACTAACTTAATTTAAAAGTCCGAAACAGCATTAATATTTTAATTGTGAAAATAAACTAAAGAGTATATTAGGAGATTCTAATTAATATATAAATTATATCAATTTCTTAAATCATCGCTATGCTAAAATCTTATACAGAAGAAATGGAGGGAGCACACTCTGTACTCTAACATTGCTGAAGAGAGATTACACGGCGGAAAAGGCACATATCTAACATATTTATTGGCGATGGGAGGCCCACTACACCTTTTCCTTAATACTCCATAATTAATCCTAGCTACTAAGTTACTTTTATTATTATTACTAGATCTAATTAATTCATCCCTTCAAACTTGATCTCCTTTGGAGAAACAAATTATGGGAAGAATAATCTTCCAATCTCTCTCTCTCTCCCTGTGGTACATAACACTGGTTGATTAACTAATTAATTAATGAACATAAATGGGACGTCATGTCCAAAGTGGCTGCTCCCACAAAGAGTTAAGGCCAGTGCTTTCCGCGAAGAAGTTGAGGTTGCTTGAATTAATGAAGTTCGTATCTTTGAATGGTGGCGATGGTGGCGAAGAATAATACTCCTGAGGAGGAGTACTTGAAGGAGACGTTTCAGTCTGAGTCTGATTTGTTTGATCCACTTCCATGCAGAGAAGAGCCACCAGATTGGCTTGCTGCAACTGCATGTTCACAAGCTCGGCTTGAGCCTTAGCCAATTGAGCTTGAAGCTCGTTCACTTGCTTCTGAAGTTGACAAATCGCACCCGCACAACCATACACTGGGTCTCTTATTCTTGCACTCGCCTCGTACACCATGCTGCTCACTGCATCAGCCCTCTGCGGCTCTGGAAGTTCCTGATCAAAATATTGATTTGAAAGCTATAAGTTTTATTTATTGGATCACAGAACTGAATATTATTGAAGTGACGACTTGGAGTTTTATACTTTTTTGGTGTGCTCTAAGAGACATTAGGAGGCCCCACATTAGGTATTCGTTAAAAGTAGGTTTTTGAAAACGCAGTTTCATATATTATTATGACCTCGAGCATGGGGCTTCACACATTTCGACCAAATGGGGTTTTCCATTTCCAAGTTGACTGCTAATAGCTACAGACTGTGTCGTTTCTATATCAAACATTAAAAATTGGGCACTCGTAGACTAGTCCCACGTTGGTCTACATTTTGTACTCACGAGCACGGTTCTACGTGTGAAACCGGTTCACGAATATGCTTTTCGCCCAAACCAAATCAGAAAAACTTCAAACAGTAGAGCTAGAAGATGATGGTGATGAAGGAATGAGAATAAGGGTTTAATTTGATTTACCTGCAAGAACTTGATGATGTTGCTGGCGCCGAAGACTCTGTGAGCAATGGTGAACTTGGCGGGTTCAGAAGGAGGGAAATAGGGAGCGAGAACGCATTTCTCGGCACATCTGCGTCTTAAAATCCTGCAAGCAGCACAAGGGCTTACGACCACTTGTGGAGTTATTGGATTTGGAGGGGAAGAAGATGGAGAAGAAGGAGAGTTAGAGAGAGGGAAAGAGGAAGTGGGACTTGGAGTGTTTGGGATTGGATCACTTATGGATTCCATGTTTCTGGATCACGCTCTTAGTTTGATTTGCTTTCTTGTGTTTGCCTTTCTGTGTGTGGTGGGGGAACAGAACTAAAGAAGGAAGAAGGATGTGGCGGGGCTTGTTTGGGAGGGAGAGGGAGGGGTTTTATAGGAGTGGGGAAGAAGAAGGCACGTCATCAGTGGCAAAAGTGACGTCACTGTTGAAATTAGTTATGTAATGTAACGTGGCTGCTGCGCTCGTTTCCCACTTCTTCGTTAGGTGCTCTGGATTGTGATACCTTTTGGCTCCTTGTATGAAATTCAAAACCCCTTCTCCATTGAAAAATTTGATCATCTCTCTCACCGTTTTTTTCTTTCTTCGTTTCACCTCACCCATTTATTTCTCTCTGTCTCCAAGTCATATATCATATATCTTATAAAAGAAATAAAAACATATCTTTAATGTTCAAATATAAAAAAATAATCAACTCCTCACTTGTTATAATTTTAACTCATTGTAACCATTTTCTGTATAATTTTTTTTAACTCATTGTTAACCAGGCTCCTGTAACTTGTTTTTTTCTCTCTTTTATCATGTCCTTATATGTTTACCTTATAGTTTCCTTAATTATAACCGTATATCTTATAAAAAATAAAAAGATATTTTTCATATTTAAATATATACATCATCATATTCTCTTGCTATACTGATATAAAATATAATTTTTGTAATATGTTGCATTATTTCTATATTATTAACCGTCCAACTTATTTTACAAACTTTATGTAGTAATGTATAAAATTTTACTCAATTCGTATTGTTTTCCCCTTCTCTTGCATATCTATTTTTTTTTTATGAAATTTTGATCAAAATTGAAGACTTAGACTCTATGGATGTAAAAGATTATGTTAGATTTAACAATATTTGAATATAATATGATAATTACGTCACTAGGTAATTAAAAATGTTGCATTTTCACAGGTAGTTTACCATGAGATGAGGAGAACGTCCTTCTCATTCCGAAAATTTTGGACTTGGCCCAACAAGTCATAATCTTATTGATGTGTCATGCTCGTCTAACTATTCAACAACTGCTTAATTATTCCTTGCCTCAATTATTTGATTTTTTTTATATAAGTAGTAGTTCAAGTGTTAATCAAATTTGACTTGATCCCATCTTCTCTCATATTGAAGCTTTTAATCGTGCAAAAAAGAAAAAAAAACAAGCAAGCAAAGATAAATCTGTTCCTTTTTAACGTACGGGCACGAAGCAAGAACGAAAGTCACATAGTTTATTATACATAGTAAATAGCTTCCAAACACAGCACAGAGCAAAAGATAAACACGTATGTTCTCTCCTACGGGAAAATCCTTAGTTAAGCCGAGTCATCTATGCAAATTTTTCATTTGCTGTAGGGTCAAATCAACAAATTACGTTATAGACACAAACTTTTCACCTTCGTCACTCTGCTTGACACAATCTATGAGGCTGACATGGGATCCTTATCCACTTTTACTGGGTTAAGTGTGTTGAAGTCTAATAAGCTCCTTGTATTAAAAAAACAATTACAATAAGCTGCAAAATAAGAAATTTTACTAGCTAAAAGTCTCAATAATAATAGATGAATTAATAATAATAATAAGTCACATTATATTCCAATATAAAAATTGACAGCACCACTGAGACAATGCTATCTTTCTACTCTCTCTTACCCACCACCTAATATGTTTAGTACATATTTGGCTTTATTTCAATTTTGAGTTAAAGATGAGAGTTCATTAAAATAATGAATTAAGTGAAAGAATCTTGAGAGAGCACGTTCACTGTACTTAATTATTATTTGCTCTGTTTTAAAAATAACAGTGGCCAATACGATGTTGACAATTAATGAAGTCTACAATTTTCTAGCGTCACTTTAGTGTCATTCCTGCAACAAAATAATGGTATTAGGCCATCCAGAGGGAGGACTTGGATCAAAAAACAAGACATTATGAAGTATATGTACACATAAAAGTTAACGAAACTGCAATTTCTCAGAAAGAACCAATGTGTCTGTCTGTAGAATGGAGGTATCTGTGGGAGAGACAATGGGGCACAAAGTGGGGTCAAGGTTGGTGAAGAGCTGGTCAGCTCGTTGGCCACATGAAGTGAGAAATTAGGGAAGCTGCCATTAGCGATTCCGACCTTTCAAATCTCTCGAAGTGTGTGTGTGTGTGTGTGGATTTTAAATTAATTTTGAAAGGTATATGTGGGATACATAGAATTAAAATATATATTGTTAGTTTGATTCTAATGAGTCGTGGCTAGCTTATCTCTAAAGTGACAAAGCTTTCTACGGCTAAAGAAAAGGGGGGGATTTCAACTAAGCGGTGGAAGTAGTTGGACCTTTCGTTATTTTGTAGTAATATTTTTCTTTCCCATTATCAAATTATCGATCCCCAAGAGTCTTTTGCGCGTGGACCTTAAGAAAAGCAAAGAAATTAGAGAGCCATTAGCCAACTCCACTTTACGGTTTACTCCCACTAACAGTACTCCCTTCTTGCTAACTATTTTTCTCACCTCCAAAATACACGTTCATATTGACACGTGCTTTTTTATTTTATTTGAAATAGCAGGCACTAATAGCCTGAATACAAATAGATCACATTCTTAACTTCCCACACTTACAGGGAAGTTTTCATACCACACAGCCACGAGGCTATTAGCTCCTTAGCTACTCATATATACGCGCTGATCAAGCAATGTGACCTATAAGAGGGTATACTCTTTCTTTCTTTTGTTGTTAGACTACTTTCGCTGATTCATTGATCCTATGAAAAGGCTTCACCGTTAAGAGACGATCTTGGTTAGTGTGCGAGCGTGTGTGTGTACGTGTATATAGTTATAAAAGATGTCCATGCTCTTTAGAGACATAGTGATTTCGAAAACAAAAAAGTATTGTCAAAGGTGTTTTGTTTACAAGTCTAAAGAGCGTGGAGGGGTCCACGTTGTTACAATTATGAACTGTCCAAGGAAAATAGAGAGTGTCGAATGGTCGTACGTGCTACCACTATCATGACATGTCGTTGTAAGTTGTAAGTGCATAATAATTAACGAACTACGGTCCCCCCACGAATACGAGAGGAAACTGTTTTTGTACTTAGTGCAGGTAATTAATGCAAATTCCAGAAGTCCCTTGTGAGTTTTGAGTTGGGAACAGAATTTTAAACCCCGAATCACATGGCACTACTGAGCTTTGTAACATGTGGAGGTTGTCGAAAGGAAGAAGACGACCGCAGGAGAAAAATCTCTAGTCTTAGATCAACACAAGTAGAATTGAATATTGTGCAAAACAGGAAAGGAAAATTTAGCTCTTGGTTCACCAGTAGTATTGCATAGGGTCCACACGGTCACGGCAACACCAGTTCCCTACTCAGACCGTTTAGGCTTGTTTCACTCAACTGGGGTGCCTGTCAACTTAGCTTAACCCATCAATATGCACAAGAATGCTGCAAATTAAACCAGAATAGCCAAATATATATAATAATTTCTTTCAGTTGAACTATGGTTAGATAGATAGGGATGGATAACTGTGACGTTGCCTTGGTGGGAAGAGTCAAAGCTAAAACAGTGCCTCGCTCTGCCCTCGATCTCTATCCTCAAAAGTTTCATGGTGAAAGGGAGCAGGCAAAATCTAATGATGAGAATTTCGACTAATCTAATGACTAGTATCTCAACCCTTGATTTTGAGGGTGATAGAGGCAAGTATCACAATTCGCAACATATACACGTATTAGATGATTATTGATCCTTATCCTATTTGATCGTTCACAGGCATGATTCTTGTTTATTTTTAATAGAAGTTGCTTATTTTAACTGTTTTCTGCGAAAAGCCAAGTAAATGGATGAGATTTCTAGTATTTCTGTCTTATACCAAATAATCAAGCCAGCCTTTTCTTCTGCAAGATTTCTTAGCCCCTGCGTCGATGTGAAGGATAGAACAAAGAAGAAGAAGAAGAAATCTGAAGCTATAAACAGAGTATTACTTCATTTCATCATTCTGAGTTGCATCAGTACAGAAATCAGAACTTCTACTTGACCAGTACATGCATAAACGACGCTATATAGTGACTCAAGTCCTAAACGACCCCATGTATTGCATTGTTCATAACATTTGGACCTGACTAGGAGCCCAACATGAACTGGAGGCTCATGTCATTTTTGGACCATATACACTAATAGGGTTGCAGTTTAAAGGTTCATAGTACACCAACTAACAGGGAAGAATCTAATCATAACAGTAACTAAATTTCAAATTAAAAAAAAATATTTATATTTAGTATTCCACAGTATTTTAAATAAAATTGTATCTAATAGAAAGATAATAGAAGGATACCTATGTTTAATAAAAAAAAATCATAACACTGATGTTATACATCAACAACTAACAGGTGGACCCCTAGAAGAAGTACACTATTATTACAACTCTATAAACTCAATTCATATTTCGACACAGCAAAATGAATAAATGATCAAGTATTGTACGCGAACTTTCCTTCCTTGTGTAAGTAATGTGATACAACAAAACGAAACACATCCATCCCTGTTTTTCAAAAACCAAAAGTAGATTCAGAATGTTACAAAAGGACATTTGAAACGAAGCAATAATAGATCCACCTAATTAATAAATATATGTGGCCTTGAAAATTTTGGCTTCTGAGATTCCAGAGCTTCTAAAAACTGATTCTGCTGGGTTGTGCCTTAGTCATTCTCGCTTGACCAGAGGGTTCATCGTTATCGATCTTGCGGTTGTTCCTAAAAGCAGCATAAGCAACTATATAGAAGATAACTAGGATGATCATAACTACAATGTTGATCACTGACACTTTTCTCCAGCTCTTCTTTATGCTCGCAAGCACACCAGCTTTACAAGAATCACAAGCATAGCATAGTTGCTCTTGGTCGTTGCTCCACCTGGTGCAATCTGGGGTGGGCCCCACCTGTCCTTCTCCTTGGTCCCAATATGTTTCGTTTTGGTACACATATCCGCACTCTGTTGGGGGCTTGCAGCATCCAGACTTCAATCATACCAAAAAACAAAAACAAAGCTGAGAGAATATGTTTGTCACTCCAATGAACTTGTAGCTTTCAGAACACAAGTCTAGCTTTTAAGAATTGTTTGTTGAACAAAATAGAGCACCCAGGATGGCAAAACTAGAGTTTCTTGGGAGTAGAACCCCGAATATTTGTGTCTCGTAAATAAATAAAACCAATGAACCTGTTTCTCTATGTTTGTGCCTCGTCTGAATATTTTTTTCATTGTCAAGAGTGAGGTGTTGTTCGGATTAATTCATATCAGCAAAAAAAAATGTTATCACATCTAATATGATATTCAAAATGTTTCATGTCGCTTAAAAAGATCATTATGTTGTATATAGCATGATGGCATATCATGGGTTCAAATAAAATCAAAATACTTGAAATGTTATGGCAAGACATATTTCTATATTATCATAGATAAAACCTGAAAGATCAGTTAATTAATTCCTTCCAAGATACACCTCCTATCCTTAATATATATAAGATCTAATTTGTAATACAAATTATACTATAAAACTAGGTCTTATAGGGACTAGAGGAGTATTCACAGTTCTTATATTCAACCTATAAGAAAATCGGCTAACTTTATTGTTGAATTAAACCAAATTTTAAGCCTCGCTTCAATAAAATTATTATCCTGCTTTCACTTTCCACTGGAGAAGATAAGATCAGATGGGGGTGCAACAAGAAGTTCAAGACGCTGTGCGTTGGAGAAAAGAGAAGAGACGACGAAAAAACTAATAGAGGCAGTTATGTTTATAGTTGAAATTAAGTAGGAAGTAAGGGACAAAGTGATATTATTTTCACCATCCAATTGAAGCAAAAGACGATTTTTATCTAGTCCTTTCTAGAATACGAAAGCTGAGTGAGACACAGTACCTAACTGGTGCCACCAAAACAAATCACGGCAATGCTTCTTCAATCATAAACCCATTGATAATTTCAAAACTTGTCAATCATAAATCACTGCACATTTTTTAATATTAAATTATTATATATCAGTAGTATGTTATAATTAAGAAACCAGAAAAATCAGCTGGAAAGCGAATCGGGCATCAAGTATATATTAGCAAGATAATCGTGCGATAAAGAGAAGAGGATAACCCAGCATTCTTTGTGTTCATATATTATTTTTCTTCATGCAAAAAGGAGACGTGTGAATGCAACTAAATTGTAGGCTTTATACTTTAATTTACAGAGTTTATAATTTATAAATAATATATTCTTTTATAGATTTTGATAATATATATTCTTGGTACCCCAAAGGGCCGCAAACAAAATAATAAAGTTTCAATCAACCAGCCAAAAGGAAAAATATAAAAGTGAATGGAAAGTACGTAGATGTAGAAAATAAAATGGTAATGAAAAAGAAGAAGATGAAACTTCGCAGCACCTCCGCCTCTCCCCAACTTGATGTTTTTTCCTCCTCGCCTGAGATTTCTTAATTATGACATCCTCTCAATCTTTATATTTTTTAATCAATGATCAAGTATATTTTAAATTTTATGGAAATTATTATTTTTTAAAATATATATACCTGCTATACTTTAATTTTAATTCTATTTACTAAGCTATACATATATATGGCTAAATTGAATGCTTAGTTTTTTTTTTATGAAAAGATCTAATTGCAAAAAGTGAAATTAAAAATATACTTGCATTCTAAGATATTCTAAAAAAGTCAATGCATTCTATTGGAAATATGTTACTCAAAGTCTCGAACGTTAATAATACTATATGCAACAGCCAACAGCCATGCCAATACGAACTATTTTAGTATTTCGATTCATACGTTAGTTAACGTGGCTTGCATTTGATTGGCTGATGAACTCATAACTTTCGGAGCTTCATCTTCCCCACCACATGCCACCGACCATAACGTTCCTTAACCCCAGATCTCCAACCGACCTCCATCGTCCATTCAATCAACCCCATACTTCAATAAACCAATAAAATTCATATTATTTTTATTCTTTTAAAAGAACATCTCCAAATGTTCAAGCTTGAACTGAATATATATATATATATATATATATATATATATATCAAGTCGCTTTCCCCTCTATACAAACTTGTATCTTCTGTGGTGATTTCCTATTAAAGTCCATACAGGACAAAAGAGATAAAATTGAGAGCCCACAGTGGAAATTACTCACAATACAAGCTTCCTCCATATTTCAATTCAAGTTCCTTTCATCACCCCAATAACTTGTTACCAAAACACAAGAACTTGATGAACTACCGAGACCAGTTAAAAAAATGAAATTTAACAGACTCACGTAATCCCATAAAAATAATAAAATTATTCAATGAACAACCAAAAAATACGTGGGAAATCAGAAAGTAGATATAGGAACAAGAAAATAGCAAGGTAAAAATCAGAATAATTTAGTTTGGTAAGAAGAGAGGCGTACCTGAATCGGAGAGAGTCGTCGGAGGTAGAACATATCGGCAGATTCAGGAACACCGCCAACGGTTCTACCCATCTTAGTACACACCTTCGAGTCCCTAATACAAGAGCTTATCTTCCCCCAGTAACTATCACTCGCCACTCTCTCCTCCAGCCAACTGGGCGAGTAGTCCTCCAGATGATACTCCAAGTACGCCCGATTCATCACCACCCGACCCGAACCCTTGTCCGTCACCACGTACGCGAATATTATGAAACCTATAAGCGCTGCTATCACGAAGAACATCACCACCAGGTACAGCCACATCAGGAACGTGTTACGGTAGCACGCGCCGGCGAATCCCGCCAGAGACACCACCATTATGCAGACTCCTATCCCGATCAACGGCCACTGCAGGAACTTGAGGCAGTCGGTGTTGTTGGCTCTGCTGCTCAGCCATATTCCGCCTCCTAAGATTGGGATCGACAGCAAAAAAGTCAAGAAGTTTACTAAACCAATCAAGTGGTTGCTTGTTCTCATATTTTTACTCTCTGTTTTTGGCGAGACTAGTGAGTTCTGTGCTCTACTGAGAGGTATCTGAAGCTGAAGCAATTATGATGGAGGGAGGGAGTTTGTTAGCAAAGATTGTGATCTTGGTAAGGGCCAAGCTCGTTACATCGTCCAAATTTAACGTGTACAGTCTAAATTTAATATGTTTCTTAAAAAATCTTTTAATTGGTAGAGGATATTAAATAAAGATAATTTTTAAACTATCTTTTTTTAAAAAAATAATTTTTATTTTTAAAAAATTACGTTCCGTATTTATTATTAGCCATGTGGGCTCTCGGGTGCGAATTGCTAAAAGGCTTGAACTCGCTGGCCATTATGGACAGGGGTCTATTTGATTCAGGATGGCTCAAATGACGTCATTGCCCTCGTCTATTTGGAAATTGCCAAAATGGAAGCAATCTTGGACGTTCTACAGTAAAAACAATGATTCATTTCACGTCTGGATTTTTTATATTAAAGATAAGATATTATTTGTCCTCGACATGCATGCCAAATGAAATCTAAACTTATACGATGTTGAAATAATATCCCCTTTTTTTTGTAATTTTTTATTGGCGTCACGGGAGTAAAGAGATATTATTTATGTAATTTTCCGAAAATTTCGTGTATTGCCAAAAATAGCTAGGGACTTGATCTTTTAGGTGAAGGTTTTTTGTGCAGGGATAAGGATATTCACTTTGGGAGAAAACGGAGCAAGTCAGCGACATGCAAGCTGAATGAGATTGGCAAATATTGTCACGTTACTTTCGGTCGTAAGAGAGAACGATTGTGGGTAAGCGTGTGTTTGGCATGTGGATTAAAAAATTAATTTTGTAGTTAAACCATAGTTTCCCTATTTTCTCCCTAAACAATCCTAAAATTTAGAAAATCAATTCTTATATCTCACTGAAAGCAAAAGCAATTTTCTCTGTCCCCCTGAAAGCAACGCCAATTTAAGATTCCATGGATTCTGTAAAAAGTTTCCAACTCCATGTGACCCCAACTTTGGAGCTTCTAAGCCAATGCCTCTCTCTCTCTCTCTTTTCCTTACCTGTTTCGCCAAAATTTTATATTGACTACATCTGAATCTGATTCGTATCACGTAGCTGGTTATACACGTAATCAACTCCACGCGACTTGGCATGCAACAAATTCCCATTTAGCTTGTTTTCTCACATGCGATTGGTATGTTTTTTTTCTTCCAAACACATGTATTATTCAGATAATTATATTCAAAGTATTAAATATTAATAATTCTCTTAATAAAATTTAAATATTAATTTATCTGATCAACTTTTTTTTTATTAAACTTAAGCCTAGTTTTTTTTTTTTTTGGTACAAAACTTAAGCCTAGTTGGTCCTGCTACCAGTAACTTTAACGTGTCAATTGATTTTCGGAGGTCCCATTGTTTCGGGCCGGCAACTTAGATTGTGTTTAGAAAACGGGCTTTGTATATAGATGGCCTAAATCTATGGGCCGTATTTAGTCCATCGGGCCTGGCCATTGTTGGAAAACGATAATCTGTCAATAATGATGGCCCAGATATCTAGCATACAGATTGAATTTTGTATCTTTATGATTAAACCTATGCTTACAAAAACAAAAACAAAAAAAGTCAGCGAGCAAAATAACATTATATATCTAATAATAATTTTTATTCCATTTTTATTTTTTTATTTTGATCATTGGAGTGGTTTATGAATTGAGATAACTCATCTTTGTCCTATTCAAAGGCTCCAATCATGTCAACGTTATAGTATCATCTAGGACTAAAACCCTGAGATCCACAACTTAGCCTACTTTAAATTTAATCCAGCATATGTTATAAATAGGCTAGGTTTAGACCTATTGCTAGAGCTATTTAAGTAAACATATAATATATTTTTATAAAGTCTAACCTACAAACCTGTACTATTTAGCTTCTTACTTTTTTTAAATTTGTACTATTTATATAATATGATTTAAATCAATTTTATAACATTGCTAACATGATTTTAACCTTAAATTTCACATTTTATCATTGACACACAAGCTCAGTGTTACCCATCTCCCTCTCATCTCCTTGATCACTGAAGATGGTAATGCTACCTGACTCCCTCTTCCGTCATTTAATGAAGTATAATAATTCTTGTAAATTTATTTTAGTAATATCTAAATGAAATATAATAATCTCAACATAGGAGTTTGTCCTATCTTATGTAAAAAAAATCAAAAGAGGTAAAATATAGTCAAAAGATGATTTGTTTTTCTTATTCCTATTTTCTCACACATGATTGTTGTTATTAGGCATTATTTTCTTTTCCATGCTCATTAATGTTAATAACTTAGATTATTCTTGTGAGAGTCATCTAATAAAGAAGAAATTATATTGAAGTATAAGATTATTTGTTGGGATCATGATAAATTTTTAAGATTGTTTTTGTTATGATTATTAATAAATTGTTATATATGTATTATAGTAAAATTGTAATGAATAAAATTTTGATATATTTTACCTTAATTCTAAATTAACTTTGTAGATAATTAAATCATATGTAATTTTTGTTTAGCATAAAAAATTATTTAAATTATAACATAAACTTTTGAATAAGTTTGAACTATTAAATATTATAGACATCTGTTTTTAAATATATTTAAAAATCTATATTTTAAGTAGTTGTTTAATCATACTTTCAAACCTTATCAAATCTTTTGAAGAAATAAGTTTAAATCTAAAAAAAAAAAATACACAAAGCTCAGACATATCTGATACAAATGTAGACTTATTTGACTCAAGCTAATATAGGGAACTATTTCCACCCAAAATCTCAGTTTTGGACGTTATTTAATTTTCGCCCTGAGATTGGTGCCTTTTCAGAAGCATCAAACTCTACGATAGCAAACACAAATGATATATCCCGACGTTTTACTTTTATACTCTGATGAAAAATCTTAATCCTCGTTCAAGTTTTTTTATTTTTGAAGTGCAACCAAGGATCGCGTATTGCTGAATTTGATATTTTGTTTTATTTAAAAAAAATTGATGTTCCAACGGTCTTTTAAACATCACATGAATGCATGAAGGTGTTCGTATCTACAATCTGATTGTTTGGTTGAATGCCCACGTGGAGCTAGAGCGTCGATTTAGACCCCCTGATTATGCAACGTAGCGAATACATATAAGAGAGGGTCTCTAAAGAAAGGGGATTGGAGAGAATGTTTGCACACCATGAATTGAAAGTTTTGTACACTCATATTCCACAAAATACTCCCCACGGTTGCATAACCCCTTTTTGATGACAGGGACATATGGCAGACATTTTCTTATACTTTTGATCTATCTCTATTGCCCCAATAGAAATAGATTTAGGCCATAATCCACTGAAAATATGCTACTTGTAATTGAATAGCGCGAGTATTGGATTTATTTTAGGTTAAAAAATAAAAAAAAAATACTATTTTAAATTTTAAATTTTAAATTACTAATTCTAATTTAATAAATGATATATTAGTCATATGTATCAATATCTCCTTTAAAAATATGAGAGATAATACGAAATTATCTTTTTTTTATGTCTAATCGTCTCTCTTTCCTATTATTTACATACCCTTATTATTTCTTTTATCCTGTACTTTTTTATTCTTTTTTTGTCGCTATTACTCACCTCTCTCCCTGCTACTGTTGATAGAGTTGAGTGCTGGAGATAAATAAATGGAGTCGCATAATGGAGATGGTGAGTGGAGGTTGGAGAGGAGGTGATGCTGTCGTTATTATTGTGTTGTCATTTTTGCTGGTTTTGTTCTATTCTTGTGCCAAAGCTATTTGGCCGTGCTTATTTTTGTTATCGTTGCTCGTACTAAGATAAATAGGGTTAGCTATTATAAAGATGATGATTAGTGTAATGACAAGTGGAGAGGTAGATGGAATGATGTGATGGGCGCATGAATAGAAAATGAGAGATAGAGATGATGATGGATGGAGGTGCAGTGGTGTGAATAGAGTGGGTGAATAGTTCGAGAGATAAATAGAGACGATGAGATGGCATGAAGAGGAGAGTGAAGATGTCAATTGTGGAGGGAGATGGATGGAGGCCGATGATGATGGTGGATGGAAGAGTGAATGGAATCAATTAATTGAACTAATTACTACTCGTGTAATGATATTGTTAATTTTTATAATAATTTTAATTATTTTTATTAAGATATTTTATTATATTTAATAATTTAATTGTAAATAATTATTTAAGTAAATTATTATTCATAAAATTTATAATTTTTATAATAATTTTAATTATCATAATAAAAATATTTATTATTATCTTTAATAATTTAATTATAAATAATTATTTAAGTCAATTATAGCTCAGGTAATATAATTGATAATATAATTATTTTAATTATTTTTGTTAAAATATTTATTTATAATTAAATTATTAAATAGTATAATATATATTTTTAGAAGAGTAATTAAAATTATTATAAAAAAGTTATAAATTTTATCATTTCTTAAAATTTTAAATAGATTGATACTTATAACCTAATTAGAATCATTAATTTAAAATAGTATTTTCTTGTCCTTTCCGCTTTGTTTCACTTCTCAATTACGCGAAGAGTTCTGAATTTTCGAGTGACAGGATGACTAAAGCATCATGCTTTGTCATATTCATGGTTGTCGCATTCTCAGTTTTATTCAGAGACAAAATATTCTCTTCAGAAAAGCATTAACATGGAAACACTTTACTTGCTAAAGATGTCATGCTTAGACCCAATAAGGAGCACTTTCTCCAAGTTTAGATTACAACTCAGCAACTTCCTCACTTACCCTTCCCTTCTGCTTTATCTCTGAAGAACACTGATCGTTATTCTATATTTCTTTTTTTTATCACGAACTGTTCTATTCTCATGTTTCGGTTACACTTTAATTTAAATTTCCCAAAGTATCTCCCTCACACTACACTTGCAATTTTTTTTCACCTAATCTTAGATTAAGGAGGACTTTTTCCCATTTAATCCCTTTTTATTACAACAGGGGCATTCACTGGTCCGTTTATATATAGCGTCGCCAATCCCCAAAGGTACCAGGGTGGGAAAAGAAAAGGATAAAAAAGGCAGAACAGGGGTAAGATGTTAACCTGAATGTAGATATGATATTGTAAGCCCATGCGGGGATGCGGACGCAAGCTCTTTCTTAAAACCAATTTAATCGCTGTCACTGCGCTACTACAAATCTGTACGCTCTTCTGCACTACCAACACTACCTGCTTCTTTCCCTCTTTACCTGCATTCGCCCGTACCCGATTCCTTCCCACTCCCACCAACGGAAGCCATAACCCCTTAAATTGAGGATTCAACAGCTTGCACCATCTTCTCCTGCAACTCCATTCGCTGCTAGTAACGGTAAGTGAGTTTGTATCGATATTTTTTATGCTTTGCGTTATTACTCTTGTTTGGCTTCTGGGAAAATGCAGGAAAATGTGGAGTGGCTCAGTTGTGGTCGTGCTTTCACACGACCATTATGCTATCTAAACATCTTCTTTCTTCTTCTTTTTCTCCTTTTTATTGTTTTTTTGGGTTGTTTGAGCTGTTGGTTAGTACTGTTATGAAAACTAAGACCCCGCAGCTTACAGCTCTGCTTCGTTAAGGTCAGTCACTTAGTTGCAGTCTTGTAGTTTTGAATTTCGTCCTTTCCATTTTTGCATTTTTCTTGGAAGATCAACTTCTTCTCCTTTCCCCCACTCCTCTCTCTCTGTTTTTTTTTTTATTATTTGGAGATGCTTCTATGTATTGAGCGAAATGATGCATCTTTTTCAATCACTTCTTGTGATTCCCTGGGTTGGAGCTGAGCATTAGACGGTAGGCTTTGCAACTTTCTTTTTATGTTTTACAGACCTTTTCTCGAAAGCAAATCGAATAATGAAATATGTTTTAAAAAGAGTGAATTGATAATGTACCTCTTTTGTTTGTTTGTTTCTGTTTCTTCCCCTTCTTTTTATGCTTTCTTTACTATTCATTCCCCTAATAGTAGCACCTTCTCTTCTCTCTCGTTCTCTCTCTTTTCAATTAAAAAATGGTCTTCCACTATTTATTTCTGTCGCAGATTTCAATGCGTTAACGTCTTAACGATGCTCTCTGGTCTGCTGTAGATCCGATTCTCTTTGTTCCTCAGGAAAATCCTTAATTAATAATCATCTGAAGTGATCTTTCGAGGGCTTTATCTATTTCCATTTTGTCATTTCCTTCTTCAGAGAACAATGCTTAAACATAAACCCGCGCTTACGGAGCATGTCTTGTTCCCAATCATTTTGTCTAGGGAATGATAATTTGTTATGTTTGCTCGTTGGGAAGAACCTTGGGAAAATGTCAAATAAGTGAAAGCAGAGGCCTGAGCGGTTTTTTTGGGCAGAGATATATTTCCGTGTTCGTACATTATCAACGCTTAGCACTCATTTGTGTCGTCGTGCCCTTGTTTCACGGCAAAATTGGAGGTTCATGACTTTGTATCTACAATTACGAAATTGCCCAATGCGCATTGATGCAATCCAACTAGCCCACATGGGTAAATTGGTATCTTCATCGTCTCATGGGTAGATCATGGGTGTCTCTGTAATTTTCAATCCTTCATATTGTGTTTGTATTTGTAGTAGGCCCCGCTGACCATAATGGTGGGGTCTGTTTGCTCTGAAAGAGCTTGAGTTATCATAACAGCAGTTGGTATAAGGTTAAATCTTTTTCCTCATGAGTGGTTGACCTAGTGCTAAAATTTTACTTCACTTTCTTTTTCCGCCATTTTATGCGGTGCTTATGTCCCTTTCCATCTTCATATCTTCAAGCGAGATTTACCTTCCTGGTACAAAAGCGACGCTTAAGTATTTACGCTGAATTCTTAAGCATATTCGTTCGGTGTCTAGCAAAGAAGTGTGAGAAAAATATGCAAACTAAACTAATTATGTGGTAGAAATATTTAGCATATATGGTTTATTTTATCTCATTCTTTATGCGAGTAGGGGAAGATAGTGAAGAAAATCACAGTTAGAAAATCTGATGCATTTATGGTTTTGCAGTTTCTGATATGGGAGTGTATACTATCTGCATGAACTCATTTATTTGCTCATAACTTCATTTACCTTCTCATTGGATTCTCCTGTGATAGTTTGCTGAACTGGTACAGTCCTTGTGGGTCAGGGAACATTCAAGACACGGACCAAAGTTATTAACCCGCTTCACTTTCCTTCATTCATTCATACAAGGCAGTTCAACATGCAGACCCCCAAGACAAGGTAATTTTTTCAAATGGTTTGCCTGTTAATTGGCTTTTTTGTTTTTCACTTTTTCAATTTCCTTAGTTACTTTCCTAAAGTATCCAAAAAGTTAAATCAGCAACATAACCTTGTTAGTGGTGATATTTCTTTTATGAATGGGCTGTTTAAATTCAAGGACATTCTAGCTCTAGGCTCCACTATTTCATCCTTTCACAGTTTTTTCCTCTTTTGTTTGACCTGTTCCTGTGGAACTGAGAACTTAACTGTCCAATTTACCAATGAGTTATTGTCATTTTCCTTGTCAAGCTATGGGAGAGAGCCATTTTTGGATGGTAAGAATTACAGATACTGATGGCTGGGTCGCTTTTTGCATCTCCTTATTTACAGGGAACATTCACTTGCTAGCTGTTTTCTATTTCTTTCTTCTGTTTTTTTTTAATAAACTTATTTTTTAATTTCCTTCTCACATTTCATTGAAGGCAAGGCCTTTATCTACAGATTTAGAGATTGGGATTAGCTGAAGTTGTTCCCATTGCTATTTGAATCCAAAAATGGCTGTAAATGATATGGATAAAGAATTGGCTATAAATGACATCATGCAGCTCCATTCCTATCAAATGAGAGATTACTACGTACGAGACTTTTATTTGACAAATATAATATAGAACCGAGAATTCATGAAAATGACAGTATATTCAAAATTTGCTAATAAAGATTGACTATAAATAAGACTTCATTATAGTGGGAGTGGCAGTTAGAAATATTTGCTCTAGGCCTCTATATGACATACTACTCATTCCGGTAATATTGATTTGAAAGTTGAAACTTAAAATTTCTTTTTCAAATTCAAAGTTAGCATATTTAAATTGTCTGCTCAAATGGTTCAACCACTCTCTGTGCTCTACCAACTAAACTAAAGGTAGTAATGAGTTGGCAAAATCCAGAGATTTGAAGATGTTGCCTTATATGGTGAATGTATGTTAATTGCAAGATTGGAGGGTTTTAGAGATATGTATATTCACTTTCCTAAGGAATTGCTACTTGTTTTGATTTCAGGAGTGGATCCTCTGAAGTGCCTCAAAAGGTCTCTCCTCGCGCTGTTCGCCAACTCAGGCCTAGTCCTCTAGAGACGAACTCTGCTTCTTCGTTTAGTCCAGCTACTAGAGCATCAAAAGAAAGAAGCCCCAAAGTCACTGATCGCAGATCACCCAGAAGCCCAGTTCCGGAGGTAATTATCTTTTTCTTTTTGATAGAGTACGGGCTTTATTCCTAGCCTATCAAAGACTAATCCTCCTGAGGTGTAGAGATTTTAAAATTTTAATCTCGGTCTAAGATTTGAAATCGAATCCTTAAGTATAGGATCTCTTCCATCTAGCCCATCCTAGACTAAAACGTTATATGTTGAGGCCAATGTTCTTTTGGGTTTTATTTTGAATTCTATTTCTCAAAAGGTGCTTTAAGTTAGTCACTTGAGGTTCGCTTCATTTCTTATTTTATTCCTTTTATTTTTCTTCTTAGTCTAATTAAACCTCTAATTAACAATTTAGGAAACAGTAGATTGACATTTAGGGTCAAAATAAAACTAACGACTAGCTCTTTCATTTTGGATCGGACAGAGTATCGCATAAGAGGACTTCAAAATTTGCATATTGCTTGCCTATGATGTTCGTGCTTTGTAAGTTAATGCCTAAAATGGAAACTGAGTAAATGGCGTAGATCTCGATTGAGCTGATTGAAATTTTTAAGACTTGCTTTATATTGAAAATATACACTGATCTCCCATGAAAATAAAAATTTATTTTATATTTTTGTCCAATTTAATTTTTTACTTTTTTAAAAAAAAAACACCCTCCATTGACCTGAATTAATTTTTAAACTAAACTATCCTCTTAGATATTTTTTATGACGGTGTTTCAGTGAAAAGAAATAAAAAATACTAGTATATTTTTATTAGTGCCCCACACTTGCATTTAGGCATAAAAGAGTCATTTTCAAAAATCTATTGTCAAGCATTCAAGTGTATCTACATTACGACAGAGAGTAGGTGAGCATAAGATTTTAGAATACCGCCATAATAACTTCTGATCAGCTTTAGGAGGGTAGATGTCATTGTACATGCAACACTTGTGAGTCATGACAGCTAATGTTTATCTGATTCTGAGCCTCCGCATTATTACTATCATCCTTTGTCTCATCTCATTTTTAGATTCTGTTCTACTTTGGTTTTTGTAATCCCTGAGGAACTACCATTATTGATACTGTTTTCTTGGACTCATCATAACAATTTCCCATGTTTTGGTGCTTGTCTACGGTTCTAATCTCACTATATTTTTTTCTGTTGCTTAAGAGGAAGCGCCCCAGCAGAATCTCTGAATTGGAATCTCAGGTTTCTCAACTTCAGGAAGATTTAGAGAAAGTGAGGAATCAGCTCAGTCTATCAGAATCATGCAAAAGACAAGCCCAGCAAGAAGCTGAGGAATCCAAGGGGCAACTTCTGTCCCTGTCGGAAAAACTTGGAGATTCTCAGAAGCAGCTTGAAGAACTCTCTGCCATTAAAGAAGTTCATGTAATTGAGCCTCAGAAAACCGAAGAACATGACGAACCTTGGCAATATGAGGTCAAGGCTGCCATGACTGAAATCCAGCAGCTCAAGGCCCAACTTGAATTGATTACTACCTGTGAGAATGCTCAAAACCAGCATACAGAATCAGCCAATTTGGAATTACTGAATCTGAAAGAAAGTTTGGCAAAAACCCTCTTTTTTATAGAGGACATGAAGAACCAGCTTAGGGAATGCAAGGAATCAGAAGCTCAAGCCCAAGCTCTGGTCAATGAAACTCTGCATCAACTTGAGGCTGCAAAAAGAACTGTAGAGTTTTTAAGGGCTGATTCTGCAAGAGCTTTAGAAGGTTACAACTCCGTTGCGTCAGAGTTAGACCAGTCTAGAGCAAGAGTGAATTCGCTAGAAGCACTTGTGAGCAACCTTGAAAATTTGAAGGCAGAGGATCCAAATAAGATCGAAGGGGATATTTATTCTCTAAAGACTGAGATAACAGAGCTGAGATCTGCATTAGAAATTGCTGAGACTAAGTACCAAGAAGAACAGATTCGGTATACAGTGGAGGTCAGAAATGCCTATGAGTTAATGGAGAAAATAAAATCAGAATCAACCCACAATCAAATTGAGCTTGAGGCTGAGCTGAATAAAAGAAAAGCTGAGATTGAAGAGTTGAAAGCAAACCTAATGGACAAGGAAACCGAATTGCAAGGTATAGTTGAAGAGAATGAGAATTTGAACTCGAAGGTCGAGAAGAGCCTATCAGCACATAGAGAAAACGAGCTCAAAAAGGAAGTTAAACAATTAGAGGAATGTGTGGCTGAACTGAAGGCCGATTTAATGGACAAGGAGACAACGTTACAAAGCATATCAGAAGAGAATGAGACGCTGAAGATAGAAATCAAGAGGAGGTTCAGTGACGGTGGGAGAGTTAGAGAGGAAGTGGAGGCAGCGAAGGAAGCAGAAAAAGAGGCTCTTATGAAATTGGGGATTGCGATGGAAGAAGCAGATAGGAGCCAGAGAAAAGCAGGGAGGGTGGGAGAGCAACTAGAAGCAGCACAAGCGGCAAACTCAGAAATGGAAGCTGAATTGAGGAGATTGAAGGTTCAGTCTGATCAATGGAGAAAAGCAGCAGAAGCAGCCGCTGCTATGCTTTCAGCAGGAGGAGGAAACAAAAACAATGGGAATCTCGCGGGGAGAGGCGTGTCTTTGGACAGCAACTATAACAATAACCATCTTAACGGCAAGTGTTCATCTTATGTTGAAGACATTGATGAGGATTTTCAGCACAAGAAAAATGGCAACATGTTGAAGAAGATTGGAGTCTTATGGAAGAAGCCTCACAAATAATCATATTGTCTAATTTTTATTACTACTTACTTACACGGTTACTACGTTGTTTTCTGTTTTGCTCTGTAAATTATGCGTCTGCATCTATTCTGGACTTACTTGGAAAGCTTGCGATTTCTTGTTTAATGAGTTAAGCTCTACATAATCCCCTCGGTTTCCTACAATATCAGAGGCTAAACTTGCTCCGATGAAAATTTCATTTCCCCCTCGTGATTTTTCCTATTCTCTGTATGGCGGTGATTCTCATAAGGAAAACACGGAGTTCTTAATGTATCCAAAAATTGAGTCTATCCTCTTTTTTTTAAAAAAAAAATTGTTCAAGTATTTCATAAAAAGACTGAGCTTTAAAAAACTTTTATAATATCAAATTTATCTGCGAACTCTTATTCTGGAAGGAGTTGAAATGCTACTATGCCATAAGAACTTATATTCAAATTTTGTGCAAAAATATAGTTGGGGAATCTAATTTATGCTAAAATCAAAATAAAATAATGAAAAAGCTTGAGAAATTTTGACATCATAATTTTTTTTAGATAGTGTCCTCTTCCTGAATAGACACCGACCGACACCCACCTGAACTACTTCCTAGAAATCGTATTCGCGATTGTTTGATCAATTGCTAATGTCTATTTATTCAGTTTATAATTTCTAATTTGTTTTATCATTGTTTTCCTATAAATTTTCCAGATTTAACCAGAGGCTAAGAAGGATAGTTTGATAATTTTAAATCCAAAGTTTGATTTTTAGTCTTTTAAAATAATTCCATTTTTTAAGATTATTTAAAATAAAAAGTATATCTAGTCCCCTCCGGAATTCTCCCTTAATTTTATTTTCTTTGCTTGTTTGGTAGTAGTGTTTCGATATTTCATTTGAAAAGCGCCTCAAGGTTATGGCTCA
Source organism: Leucaena leucocephala (assembly GCA_037074615.1). NCBI lineage: Eukaryota > Viridiplantae > Streptophyta > Magnoliopsida > Fabales > Fabaceae > Leucaena > Leucaena leucocephala. The sequence continues at coordinate 1,165,805 of CM073546.1, read as the reverse complement.
CTCCTTCATTCGTTCGGCTGCCTAACAGTGAGTAGGGAATATGAATTGATATAGATAATAAAAAATAAATTCATATCTTGTAAAAATATTAGAGCTTTTTTAGAAGGTAATATGATGAATAGCTTATAAACGCACTTTAAATTTTGGAACTATGTCTACTGGTATCAAACTCAACTTTTCTCGTGAAAAAAAAGAAGCAGCAGCGAGCAGCTTCTTCTCGGCTCTCACTGCTCTGTCCGTCTCCGATCCTCCACAGCAGTTCGTTCACTAGTACTCTTCGCCATGGGGTGAGTTTCACTTTCCAGCGTTGTTCGTTTTTGCCTGCTCTGCATGTTTGTTTACGTTCAGACTCTTCGCAGCAGAATTACTTAAACGAATGCCGCATTTGCTGCCAATTACATTTTATTTCGTTGTTGGCCTGAGTTGATGTTACCGATAACTTCTGCTTGATTCGAATTCTGGGATAAAACTATGTTATATGGTAACTTTGAGGCAACTCTTCTATTTTGATACTTCTCTTGATGTCCTCCATCTCCAACGTTTATCAAGTAATCATAGCATCGCGTATATATTTGGCTGAGAATTGACAAAATTTCAAATATGCTTTTTGATAAAACTATTTCAAGAGTTCTTAGAATTTGTCATAACTCTCCAATTTCCCGCATCTTGTCTTTTTGATGTGCCAGGAAAAGTTAGAAACAGTTGTGCAAGATTTGTACATATTAACCCGTTATATGGCTGCTCCATGGAAGTGGGTAACCTTATTGTTCACATTTAAATTTTGTCTCTGGAACAAAAGAAATATTAAAGGGGACAATACTAATGTTTCATAAGGGCATGGATATGTTCTAGGAAGAAAATTCTTCTTGTGGTTACCTTGCCTCTACTTATAGCAAGCTGTGTTATTCAAGCGACCTAGTCTTACACTATTTCTTAATAAAATGAAGTGTCTACTCTTCTTTCATAAATTTGATTGTTAGTTGTTTCTCAAGCATTGTGTTTGGGTAAAGATGTGACTAAATTCATATCTGATGGCATTTTTCTCATGGTCAGGAAAACAAGTGGTATGGGAGCTGCTCGCAAATTGAGGTCCCACAGGAGAAGGAAGAGGTGGGCCGACAAGGCATTCAAGAAATCCCATCTTTTTTTGTTTTGGTACAAACAAGAAATCCCATCTGGGTAATGAATGGAAGAAGCCATTTGCTGGATCCTCTCATGCTAAAGGCATTGTTCTCGAAAAAATGTGAGTCTAATCCCGGAGACGCTTTTTTTTTTCAAACAAAAATGCTTAAAAGGCATTTGTACTCAGAAATTTGATATAATTTCTTACAAAATCAACTCATGATCACAACCTTTTTTAGTGGAATAGAGGCTAAGCAGACGAACTCTGCCATTATAAAGTGTGCTCGAGTGCAGTTGATCAAGAATGGGAAGTAGATTGCAGCCTTTGTACCCAATGATGGTTGCTTGAACTACATTGAAGAAAATGTAAGATTCCAAAAATTAAGATGAACATTAAGAAGAAAGGAGTTTTCGTTTTCAGCTCAAAAGTTCATGTTTATTTATATGCAGGACGAGTTGCTCTGATTTCTGGATTTGGTCGAAAAGGGCATGCTGTTGGAGATATTCCCGGAGTCCGATTCAAGGTTGTGAAGGTATGAGGAGTGTCCCTTTTGGCTCTCTTCAAAGAGAAGAAGGAGAAGCCCAGGTCTTGATCAATTTTATTTAGAAGTCGTACCTTTGCCTTGGCAGAGATTTTATTATGTAAATTATAGAATTTAGAAGTCGAATATGATTTAGTTGTTTTTCTCCCCACCTTTTTGTTACATTCAAGTGCCTGATGTTTATGGAACCTGCTATTTTGCAACACTCCCGTTTAGACATTAAGGGATCATACTTTATATATTGGTTTATTGAACGATTTAACAATTGAGAGCATAGCAAACTAAACTCGTACATTGTTCACCTCTGTTTTGCCGCTTTTCTTAATCTCTGCTGTCGTGGGAATTGGGAACCTAGCATTCGCCATCAATATCTATCACTTTTTTGCTTAAATGGTAATTCTCATGAAAATTATTATTTAACCGAGCAATATAAAATCACTTTTTTCCTCTGAGTATTTGCGATGTAAAAGATTTTGACCCTCCTGACGCAAGTAAGGCACATCTGAAGGAGTTTTTTGTGTTCCTTGGGAACGGGGAATTCTGTAGGCAAATCAAATTAGTATGAATATTGTCAATCAAAGATATATAGATAATAAAAAATTTATTTATATATTATAAAAATACGAGTGTAATTTTTTTATTAACAATTTTATAAGTTATCTATAAATACTATTTAAATTATATGATTATATTTTAGTTTTGATAGAAAATTGAGGGGGAAACCACTTAAGTATTCTTGTGAAAAAAAGGATGAATATTAAATCTGTATCCCCGGATTTTGCTGCTTCATTGAGTACTCTGGCAGTTTGATCAATGTTATTATGGATTGAGAAATAAAAAAGGGGAAAGTAATAAATGCTTATTACTTGTTTGGATGGAGGTAAAGCTGTCACAGGAGAAGGACTTAGGTGAATTTACTGGTTGTAAGAGAAGAAAATATTGCTAGAGTAGTATCAGGGGAGTCCATTGAAAATAAGACTCCAACCTAATATATGTAAATTGATTGTTCTCCGGAAAGCTAATAATAAATGCTTGAAAAAGTTCTTATAGGAGAGTACACAGATAACAATTCAGATGGCTATTTTATTTATCTAATTAAAGGGGCATTTTTTTTGGATTATGTTAATTTTACTTTCAGTAAAGAACCAGGATCTTTTAATGGTATTTAAAAAAAACAATTGACGTCCTTAAATGACATAATTAGTATTGGAGAGTTCGTTATCCCTTCTCTCTGATTCAAATCTCATTTTAAAAATAACCCTAATGTAGCCCAGCGTTGATGGCGTATGTAATTATTTGAATTAAATAAATACTGTACTTATCTAATCCTATGGTTGAAAAAGAATGGCGGGATGTCGTAGGAATTTCCAAAAGCGTCCCCAGTAAAAGGAATTCAAAATGCGAAGCTTGATTTGTCGTTGATTAGAGAGGTAAATTCAAATAGTTTTCAAAGGGATTACTGACGTTTTCTCACGCCCAAATCCTAGCATAGATTTGGTCTGCTAAGACAGACAAAAATCCTTACCGAAGTTGGTGCACATGCTATGCTTCCCTGAAATTTCTAACGCTTTGGGACACGAGAAATTCTCCATCCCATTCTTCCTCTTTTAATATATCATTTAATTATATACTCCTCTTGTAATCCTAAAATTGATTATATATTTTCACAATTTTTAAAGATAGATAGTTAATTAATATTCTTAAATTATAAAAACAGCATGTGATTTTTTTAATTTTATAATTTAGTGAAATTAATTGTCACGATAAAATATGTTTAAAAATTAAAAGTATGACAACAATTTGCTACAATTATAGAGTAACCAATATTTGGAAAAATAATTATCATGTCTTTATTCCATATTTAGAATCAGCGCTAATTTAAATTTTTTATTATCTAATATAGACAGAAAAGAGAATATATTTATTAATACTTGCAGCTAACTATATATATGCGGTTGGGCAGTAATTTAGATAATGTACAATGGTACTACATGTTCAGATTCTGCCTGATCGGAGCAAGACGCAATCATGGCAGAAGATCTCGAAAACCGGGCTCTATTCAAAACTCAAAGGAGCTAAAACTATGGATTCCAACTTACCAGAGAGTTCAGACTCAGACTGCAACCAGCCATGAAACATCACTCTCATTCTTTCTCCCTCCTCCTCCTTTTTGTCAAATAGGGAAATAATGATTCTCCATCTACTTCTCTCCAACTTCCTTGACTATGATTGAAAAACAAAACAAATCTGAAATTTTCCTATAGATTAAAAAATTAATAACAGCTGATCAAGTGGGAAAATTTAAGAACAAACAAAAAAGAGGTAAACTAAACAAGAAGACATGATGATTCGATTAATCAAAACCCGAGGAATATTGAAAGTTTAAGACACGATAAAATTCTAGTCAAACAACATGAGGGGAAATCTGAAATCATCACGGCCCTCTGATTGTTCTCTTTTGGAGTTTTTTACATTAGGGGACTATTAAGAAGCCCGTGCCAAGATGACGACGTGAGACTGTTCCAGTTTTCCCTCCCTGAATCAATTTCACCCATGGTTGTGTCTCCATTAAGCTGCCATGGAAGACCCCACAAAACCTTAGAATCACCTTGTTCTCTGCCATTGCAGATTTCTTGCTTCATGGTAGTGACAGTGACTGCATGAGTAGTGGCATTACTTACTTCTTGATCAAACGGAAGCATCATCTCTCCAGTAATCCCACAAGCATTATTACTGTTGCTGCAATTGTCCACCTCTCCCAAGTCCCCATTTCCATATCCATAGTACAGATTCTGAAGATTACTACTCTGAGTTTCGAGGAATCCACCATTAAGAAGAGCGTCTAAAAATCCTGGGTTTGTGGAAGAGAGGTTTCCGAGAGAATTTCCCATGACGGAGAAATCATGGTCATCAAAGCCCAATTGTCCGCAAGATTGCTTCTGGAGTCTAGCTAGTGCAAGAGTGAGGTCATTGGGGTCATATGATAACGGAGGGAAGGTAGTGATGAGGGCATTAGAATTTGCTGTGAGTGATTGATCTTCAGCCCTTTTTGACGATGAAGGAGATGACGAAGACCTTTTGTTCTTCCTGCAGCCTCCACCCACTGGAACATTCCTCAGAGTTCCTCCTTTGGTCCAATATCTCCTGCAAGACTTGCAGAAATATCTTGGCTGGGAGAGACTGTAATTATTGTAGTAACAGAATTTGGTGTTGGTAGAGTCGCATCTTGGACATTTCAGGGCTTGTTCAGGCTGAGGCCTTGGCTTTCTCTCTGCTTGATTCTGTGCCTTTGAACAAGCCAACATATTCTCCAGGGAAGGCATTTGCTGCGAGATGAGATCAGAAATGCATCTTTAAATCTCAGTTCAATCGGAGTGATAGGTGCATACATGTAATCAGAAAGGTAAAGTTAAGGTCACAGGCCTGCCAATTTTTGGAAAGAAAAGAAAGGAGATGGAGATCGATCGGGGAAGTGCGGATTCTTCTTTAAATTATTCCAATACTTTAAGAAAACGAAAAAGCATAAATTTCTCCAAAACAAGTTCGAATTTTTGTTGTTGTTCCTGGCTAATTTCTGTTAACTCTGTTCAAACTTAAATATTTTGACGGGATGTGTTCCCTAACTTCCCAGCTCAAAATAAAAAATGTATTACTTATTCATAACAGATACATAAATTAACCGACAGAAGTTTCTCATGCTCATTCCAAAATCTTCCTAGAAAAAGTGGGGTGAGAAAAATGAAATCGCTGAGAAGTTCGTCCTTCGGATTTCAGGATATACAAGCAAGAAGCGAAAATCATAGGACAAAAAGAATAATGCAACATGACTGAATGAAAGGGGAAACACACAGACACATATACTACCTGGTGGTGTCCACTAGAAGGATCCATCCATAAAATCAAACGAGCACGGCCTCAGCGGTCAGAGGGAAAGATGAGCTCGCTGTAGAGAGGTAGATATCTGCGTTTCTGTGATGAAGCTAGTTGCGGAAAAAGAAGAGAGAGAAGGAGATGAGGTAGTCATGCAAAGTGAGGGAATAGAAGGCATAGGAATGAAGATATATATAAAGGAGGAGGTGGAGAGAGAAAGAGTAATGATGGGGGTATGCCGTACGGGATGATGGATGAGGTTGGCTTGCAAGCAGAGAAAGCATTAAAGAAAATTCCAGTCCTTCTTCTAGTTCTGATCTCCCACGGCTGTTTCATTTCCATTTCATATCAAGCAGCAGCAACATTACAGATTCCCCTCTCTCTATCTGTGGGTGGCTGGCGGGTCCCACTCTAGCGTGGATTCAACTATTAGTGGGCTCCACCTCTCATCCCTCCACTGCCTCTGCCCTCTTTGTCCTCTCTCGCATCATCTCCCTAACCTGTGATTTTCTCTGCCTCCAAACGCCGTGAACCGAGTGTGCACCAGCTCCCATCTATTTACTAGTACGATTGTCATACATTCACATGCTTAAATAACATAATATGAGCTACAATTTTAGCCTCTGGACAAACTTCCCTTTGGCCCTACTTCAACTGCACCTCTAAAAACAGTTAACTGATAGGAGTAGTGCTTTTTTTAATAATTTTTCATGAAAAAATATTTATGCATGTTATTAAAATTAGTTTGAATTAAACTTTGTGTATCATAGTACTCCTAAAGTTTTAGAATTATAAATAGAAATAAAGATACAGTAAGATATAGCAATGTCGGTAATTGTTTTCAGAAAAGAGTTTGATGTTATGGCTAAGATATGTTTGAATGAATGAATGAATAAAAAATTTGTTTAATTATTTATTTATTTGGATGTAATGATGATTTGGGGGAGTGGAAGAAAGAACAGAGATTCGGTGGCTGGTTATTCGAAGAAGGTGTGGGACCCAGTGGGAATAGGGAGGCACCTTTTTTTTTTATTACTCAGTGTGTATCAGAATTTTAACTTCATTATGGCTGAATCTAATTCGTATCATATATTTAATTATAATTAATAATTTTTTTTATATATATTAAAATTTAAATTTAAAATTTTATTTAAATAATATCAAATTACTTTATCATTCGAATCAATTCAATTAGTAATAGGGAGGCACTTGATACCACATGAATTGAGGAGTGAAGAATTGCCACGCTGTCTGTTGAGTGTTTTGGCGGATGTGAGCCTAGATAATGTTTAAATAGAGTATACTTCCTCTTATCTTTATTATAAATATTTTACAAAATGAATGAGCGTTCCTAATTATTACAATTGCTTCGGTTGCATATTAATAATATTTTTTTAAAAAATAATCACTATTTTTTTGCCAACAAAAAAATAATCCCTATTTAAAGTTTGATGAAATTTTGTTTTGCTCCTCCTCGAGATGTAATTCATCATCTTAAATATCTCTAAATTTAAAATTTTAATTTGTTTTATTTTTAAATTAGATTAATCAATTAATTACATTTTCAATAGTTTCAATAATAGATATAAAAGAGAGTCGGTAGCATTTTCTCTTTCTTAATAAGAAACTAGGGCTAACAAATTAATCAACGAAACCTACATTACTCTATATTATTAATATAAAAATTAGACAATAGATATTATTTGATATTCATTTTGCCTATTTTATTTAATATTTTCTTCATACTACCTCCATTAATTTTATAATTATTTTAGTCTATTTGTTTTTCGTATTTAATACCCCATTATAAGAGGAATATTTTAGAAAAAATTATCCACAATTTTTACACAATGCTGACAAATAATTAATTTAATTAATTCTCTTAACTTGTTAAATATTATATGCTATACTTTTTAAGATTGAAGGGGATAGGGGATATTTTATTTTTGATATAAAATTTTTTAAAAAGTGATTAGACTCATCTACAATTTAAAGCAAGATAAAATCTCTTTTTTTTAAGTGATATTGATATTGGGTAAGGTGAGTCATATATTATCTTTAGATATAAATTTAAGAACCCAAGAGTTAATATGTCTCTTCAAGTATCGTGTCTAAAATCATAATAAAATAATATTCCTTAAAAATTAAATATTATTTAAATAATTATATATATTATTTTTTTATTAATTAAATCTATAGATAATGGATAGAAATAGTTGATATTGATAGAACAAAAGGCACGGATCAATAATTTAATGGGTGGACAGGTGGTTGGGCCTTGGGCCCACAAGGGGATGGAGCGTGGTCCCCTCAGCCTCTTTGATTACCGTCAATTATAAAGTGCGTGCATTCCTACTGACGAGTCAATTTCAATTCTATTTTCATTTTTACTTTCACTCACTCTCACATATGGCTTGGCATTGGCATGCCCTTCCCTCCCCATTACATTCCTCTGACCCTGTAGGCTGCTAGCTTCAGAATAAGTGGAAATTTAAGAAGACAAGTCCTGGTTTTAATTTTTATTAAATACAAATATTAATATATATAAGATGGAACATTAATTATTAAAAAGCTTCCAATGAAGCGGGATGGATAATGGGGGATGCAGTAGCGTTACTGAGAGATAGTAGTAGCGTCCAGCGAGAGGGGAATGATTGTGTGACAGTTATCATCATTCGCCAGCACAGAATGATTGATTTCGTCCCATTTGCCTCAACTGATTATTCCTACACATGCCGCTGTTTTGTCGTTTTCCTGTTACGAGAAAGCACTCTCTCCTTTTTGACTCGTCATTTTATTGAAAACTTAATTCAAAAGCTAACCCACATTATTGCAACAACATCAAATTCTTGGTTGTTCATTTTATCCCATCCATCCTCTTTCAATTTCCCTTTTTCCCTATTTTCATCCGTGAACGTGTTTGGTATATTATTGCCTGATATCTGTATATATTATACTAACATTATGGATGCATTAATTAATGTTATAATTGATTAGCAAACAATATAAAAAAAATTGTCTCTTGCTTTTGATCGATATTGATTATTGCATTTATAGAAAAAACCCATGTTGCTGTCGAGACCAGAAATCTAAAATAGAATAAATAATTCATGGGGAGAAGAATTTCAGTACATCGTCCCTTCATCACCTGAAGAGAAAACAGAAGAACACAGAGAATTAATCAAAAGCTAGCTAGGAGAAACGACTGGCATAAATTGTTTCAGCGAGGGCGAGTGAGAAAACTGTTGCTAATCATATTTTAGAATTTAGACTGCAACGTTAGTTCTATTTAATACTATAATTAAGAAAACGTGTTAGAAAATAAGAAACATCTGACAATGAGTTTTAATCATTTAACATAAAAAAAGTCATCATGCATGAATGAACGATGCTTCCAAGCTAGTCGTGGGAAATAATTAGAGAAAGTACATATTTTTTTTCAGTATATATATGACCTCGTACCATATATACGTTTACTACCAGCGAAGAGTAGCACCCATACACATTTACTAAAAACGAAGGGTACCACGAACTTCATTATAGTCATGTACTTTTTTATACTATTTTTAGAGTAGAAATAAAAAATTATATAAATATACCATTTTATCCTTTATTTATTATTATAATAATCTTATTTTTATAAGTATAATATATATTAAATATGTGTAAAATTGTAATATTTTTAAATTTTATTATATAGTTAATGAGATTTAATTTTTTTAATATATATAAAATTTATTAAAAACAATTCATAAATAAAGTAGAGACTCGTAAATGAAGTTGACGAGTATATATGACTGGAAAAAAGTGTCTTCAAGATTTAAAAAAGAACGAAGACAAGGAGGGAGGATAATGAAGTTGAAGAAAGGTGATTGGAGGAAGCAAGAATATGTGGTGGGCCATGGATTGTAGGGTGGGGCATAGAACAATGAACATCATGAGCTCAGTCATGTGTGGTTGACCGGTCAAACAGAAGTACTGGTCAGAGAAACACAGTGAAATGAAAAGGAAAGAAAAATATATAAAAAATAATATAAAGTAAGTAATGGGAAAGTGTGCCAAACATGGCCAATACAATATACGGTGATGTTGTTCGTATTGGCATTTCTGGGAAGAAAGGAATCTGAATGATGTTCCCACTTCCCGCCTTCTTTCTCTTCCCCATAGAATCTTCGTCTCTTTCAATGAAGTTGATATCTCACTTCAGTTGCCGTGCCTGCTTTGGTCTAATCTGGAAACATTTCTTAATTCCCAAGTTGGATGTGATGGGGATGGGAATAGATAGCCATCCATGAAAATATATAATTAAAGCACGTCAGCATTGATCATTCAACGACAGTTATTTATATTTTCTCCCTAACTCTCTTGCTATTCACGTTGACTCAGTTGCCTCGAATCATTATTTTGCCGTGATAGAAGAACTCCTCATGCGTTCAGATATGCGATTGACTGGGCTTCTCACCCACAGTTTATTGAAGTTGTCAGAAGACCATGGTTCTTGCAAAACCTCTCTGAACTTGATTGTGTATTCTCAGTTCAGTAATTTAATTTCTTTATTCAAACTCCCTCTGACAGAGATGGCAGGGCAGTTTTAAACTCTTTATTGAGATGATCCCAGCTAAAATAGAATACTCTGTATGGGAATGTGAACGAGAAAAAGGAAGGGGGAGATCCAGATGAGGGGGACACGTGGCGGCTGGAAATGCTGCTACGAGGCTTAAAACGAATATTTCAGTTTACGATGAAGGGCGAACGAGCGGCAGTGTTTGGATAAAAGTGATACATTTTAGTGCATCGACCGCAATTATTCATACGTGTGAAATGTCTTTTATTTGTTAAGGATTAGATTGAGTAATTGGGCAAGATAAAGGAAACATTAGAATGTGCGATGAGGTTTATATCACATTCACAACAGGAAATGTAACGCAAAAATTAAGGGATATATGGCATTTACACAGGTGAGCTCACTCATGATTTAGGAAAGGGCAACAGGGTGATGATATGTCATGTGGACACCATGATGAACGAAAGTTTAAGCAGAGTCACGTACCAAGAGAAAAGTCATGGTTCCAAGTGTCGGGGTAACGGAACGGTGATTGCGAGATCCAAGATGGAGGAGGGCGAACGAATGATGAATGCGTGACAGCGTCATAAAAACTGAACGAAGGTATGGTTATATCATTATCCGTTATTCCAGGCTTTGAACTTGAGGTTCTCACTTGGCAACTAATTTTCCAACGTGATCAATGCAACGCCCCTGGGCCCATTTTGGTGGCTTGTAAAAATTTATTATTATTTTTTGGTTAAGTTTTCCTGTTACTATAATTTTACCTGCTTTTAATCCAAGTTAAATCTCAATAGCTGAATCATTCAGATAAAACATTTATTTAATGAAATGAAAAATGTCTTTTTATTTTTATTTTTTAAATCACCATCGGCTTCACTCTTAAACTCTCACTCATCCCCTATAAGAAACTATTCTATTAAGAAACGTAAACCCACACGATGGGAATTTTAAATAGAGATAAAAATGGGTTGGAAATTGATCGCATATCTCAACTACCAAGACACAAAATAACCAGCCGATGGAGAGAGAGGGTTAATTGAGGAAGGAAACAAAAAAGGAACTATTCTTCATCATTAGGGTTTCCTAACGCGCATGTTCGTGATTAGTGCCGCAAATCCAATCAATTACACGCGCCAATAACTAGATTCCCTCTCTCGCTGTAGGATTTACCGCCACAACATTACGACACGATTCTGACTTGTGAATGTCATCAGATAAGTTAATAATTACTAACAGAGTTCATAGTTAATAGATAATTTAATTTCTTGAACATGATATTTTAACTTCCAATCAAATTATATATATATAAATATTTTATTGAAAAAGATAGAATTTATTTTAATAAGTTTTATATCGTTATAGATATCGCTCTTGACTCTAATAAAAACACGTTAATACTAACTAATAAGGTATGTGCGAAACCAGCCCAGCTGTTTAGGTGAGGCGCAGTTCAATATTTGTGAGCAAAGCATGAGTTCATCGTCCATTTGCGTATATACTATACAATATTTTAGGAGTATTCAGTAACAGTAGAATTTTGGACAGTTTGTTTTTGAATCGATTAGTTGATAATAATGCCCAGACTCAAATGTGACGCGTACAAACCTTACACGCATCTCTATCATTTCGTTTTCAAAATCTTTATTCAGATTCTCCCATGTTTCATACTCTCCTCGTCTTTTTAACGTAGCTTCGTCCGCCTATCATCACGCAACGTTCCCATTATTTAAAAATAGTGTCTTGTCGCTAATAAAAATTAATATAAATAATAAAAATATATTTTTATTTTATAAAATTATGAGTTTACTTCTTAATATTATTATAAAATATCTTTTCGTATACAATTTCATAAATCTACTATAAATACTATTTAAGTCATAGAACTATATTCTAAACTTGGTGGTAAATCGAGACTGAATTTATCTAAATTTTTATTTAACAAAAAAAAAACTGTTTTTTTCCGTTGCTTCTTGACGCTTGCTGCTTGCGTGCCATACATACTAAACTACTTTTTCTCTTGGATGGTATGGAGTATTAATTATATCTAGAATATGAACGCACTGTCTTTTAGTTAATCATTTACACTTAAACAGGAGTTTAAGTCAGATGATTAACTCACTTTAAACCAATGGTTGATGGTTGATACATAAATATATTCGCACATCTTTTTGTTATGGACTAGGAAAAGGTACGCATTTTGTTTTTCTTTTACTTGTTAAGTATATTGAAAAAAAAATTATTGGAGATATTTATAAATAGTAAATGTACGCACTTTTTATAATAGTAATTTAAACATTAGTTTATTATATTTATTATTTTTTGTTAAGTATATATATCATCATAATAAAAGTAATTCTAATTAAATTATTATTGAAAACTAAATATATATAGTTTTTAATAGATATTTAAATATTTACTTGTTAAGTTGTTAAGTGGTGAAGGATTAACCTTTTATCATATACCCAACTTCTGTTAGTTGTTTGTTTTGTTTTTATACAGGAAACAATTAGACGTACCAATTTCCTCTTAAAAGCACGCTCATCGAGTCTTGTGAGAATTATTTGGGCTTCGTAAGCGGTTTAGGTTCCTAGAAGTATGGGCATGTTACTGCGAGCTTCTGGTTGGGGGGATATTGGCTACGTTACCTTCATGGGCCTTTGCGTGGTTGAAGCACACAATGGAAGGAGGACGAAGACTCGACATAGGAAAGAGCCCATAAGAGTTAACTAATATAAAAAAAATATATACTCATATATTATAAAAATATAAATTAAATTCTTATTATATTTGTGATAGCTTAATTAATAAATAATCTTATAAATTTTTTATAAACACTATAAAATTTGGAGTTGTATCTTGACTTCCTTAATAAAAGATTAATGTCAAATTCACATATTTTTTTTTTACTAAAAAAAACTCAATATATAAAGGATAAATAAAAAATGGGTTTAATGAGATGAAGTAGTATTTTACAATGTGATAAATAAAGTTTTATAAGAAAATATATCAATATTTAATATGTAATAGTATTTTAAATAAAATTATTTCATATTGAAAAATGCAAGTACATTAGAAAAGAGAAAAACTCAATATATGAAGGAACAGTTACTGAAATTGAAAACCCCTCTGGGGCCGGGGCCAGCGCCAGCGCCAGCGCCGATCGAGGCATTGATAAAATGACTCCACCTTAAAACGCATAAACTAGCACTCCAACTCCCTCGAGCGCCTTTGCCATTCGGCAGTAGTATTTGAGTAACTCTTTTAAAATATAAACAAGTTCAGAATACTACCAATTACATTTTAAATAGTTTGACCTTATATTTTGTTTTTGTTGAAACAAAAGGATGCAGGTCGTTGAAGAAATTTACTGGAAAGAGAATTTATGATCTTGTTAAGCCAAAAAGTAAAAACACCCGAACGCGCAAAACAGGCAATTAATTAGTTCGGTTGCCGCGAAACGAAACGGCCTTTGAAGTTATCGATCTCTTGTACTCGACCCCACTTACCAGGACCTTCTTTCTGCAGAAACCGATAGTTTCTGCAAAAAAGAGGGCGTTTGGGCTTTCTTCGCCGACTCTGGAGGGAGGAGGAGGTCCACGGTCTTGCGCTTCTGCTCAGGCTGGTTTTGGTTTGGCCTGGAAGCGGCGGGGAGCGAATTCGTTTGTCGATTCCAATGTACGTTTTCATCCCTTCAAGGAATTGGTCCACATAGTTAGTGTTAATGAAATCGATTTGGAACCTATCACAACTTTCTATCGTATTTTTGCTGTAAATTCTCGGTGGCCAAACAGGAACGGTTGCTACTTTCTTTTCTTTTTCGCTAATGGGGGATGAGATCGGCTGTTCTTCATTGAAATGCCCTCTTCTGCACCACTACCAGAATATGATTTAAGACCTCGTCATACATGGATTCCATGGATGGATAGTTCATATTCTGGGGGAAGATAGGAGAGGAATGCTTTGGAGACTGTACGACCAAAATCCATTTCATATTGATTCCGTAGATTTGGCCTAAATAAAGTATATATTAACGAGTTGTAATGGAAGTTACTGAAAATATGTTTTATTGACTCTGTTTTGCCTTCAGCTTTTTCTTTCTTATCTCAGATTGATCTCTTTTGAAGGTTTGATGGTAACCAGCGTTCATAATTCATAGTTGCTACTTGTTAGTCCTCCATAGAAGTCGAGGTTTTTCAGCAATAGCTCAACAGAACATGTCTCGTCGAGCTGTCGTGTCTCCCGCTAGTTGCGTTGGGTGACGTGGCACGATCTTTTCCGTCCTAACATTCCAACTCCAGCTTTGCCAGATGAGGACGGCGATGCGCCATAAATAAGGCGACGTCGTTTTGAGAATAGAAGAGAGGCAGCGGAAGACAAGGGTAGCGCAGAGAGGACGACAAGAGCAGTGGAGAGGAGCTGATCCCGAACACAGAAGGGCTGAAGCTGTTAGCTCAAATGGCGGCCTCCATGGCTGGATCACAATTATCCCATTTCTCCTATCATGCTAAGCACCAATCTTCTCCGGCCGATATCTCACCGCCAACCACCTTCAAACCGTTCGATTGTCATCCGAAGCGCTACCGGAGCCCTTCCATTCGGGCCTTACTCCAGGGAGAGAACGAACTCGAGAAGAACCCCCAAGCTCTCGATTTGCCAAGCGCCCATGACTTCTCTAGCGACGTCGTCTCCAAAGACATGCTCGCCCTTCCGCGTATGAGTTTAATCATTTCTCCCTCAACCTTTTTTTTCTGTCTGTGGAAATTCGATTTGGGGTTGTTAAACATTTTCGGGATTTTGTGATTTGTTTCAGGGCCATTGTCTTCCGCTCAGTTATCTGGCTCAGTTTCTGATGGATCTCGCCTTCGTGTGGGATACCAGGTGGAGAAATACGCATTTATAACTTCTTGCATTTGCCTCCATTCCTCTGAAGTTCTATTTCGTTGGTAATGTTTTCTATTTTCTTTTCCTACACATGCATTTTCAGGGAGTTTGCGGCGCTTACAGCGAGTCAGCCGCACAGAAGGCCTACCCAAATTGTGAAGCAGTGCCTTGCGACGAATTTGACACCGCTTTTGAAGTAAAATTTTAACAGCTTGCCACCTATCGTTTGTCTATGCTGTCTGATTAAAATCTATTTACTCTTTAAGTCTCAGTGATGTTATCAGTGGTATTAGTTTTGTGGCTTCCATGTGTTATCCTCAAATCTTATCTATAAAATAATCGCTAGCAATGTATTTTCATCATTCTACTCACTGAAATGCATCCTTGCTTTTGTTTGATTGTTTCACAAGGATAAATGGCTAGACCTGTAGTCGAAGCTCACATAGTTCATGTTACACAAGGCCATGTAATTCCTATTGTGCTGACAAATTGGGGGAGAGAACCTAGTCATAGTAACTGACTGACTGCCATTATTTCGTTTGTTTACTCAAGAATGTTATTTTTGGTTGAACTTTACTAAAGAATGTTAGAAGTGATGGAAGTGCAAAATATGTACTCTGGTTTTAAGGAGCGAGGCATTTAAGCTGAATCTATAATAGGATGTTACGCATGAGCTGAGTTTGTAATAGGAAGTTACGTTAGAGGACGCTATGCCTATAAATCAATTATACCTTCTTGCCTTAGTAGCTTATTTCTGTCTAATGGCTCTATTTATTGAAAGAAAGTCATTAGTTTTTAGTTTCTTATTATTGTTTGCTTATCTATTTATTTATATGGTCTCCAAGAGGTCCTTTTTAACTGTTTATTTTGTCAAATCGCTCTTGCTCTTGGCTCCCCTTTACAGGCTGTTGAAAGGTGGCTTGTGGACAGAGCAGTTTTACCGATCGAGAATTCTTTAGGAGGGAGCATTCACAGAAATTATGATCTACTACTCCGGCACAGGTTGCATATAGTGGGAGAAGTAAAATATGCAGTCCGCCATTGTCTGTTGGCCAATCATGGTGTTAAACTTGAGGATTTGAAGCGGGTACTTAGTCATCCACAGGTGTGCTTCTAACATTTTTTAGCTTAACTTTTGTCACTCCCTATCCCAAACTCATATGAGAGACTATCATTTTTAGGCTCTTGCTCAGTGTGAGGACACATTGACAAGGTTGGGATTGGTCAGAGAAGCAGTAGATGACACAGCTGGTGCTGCAAAGGTAAGCCTAGATTTCGTGAAAAGTTGTTTTCTGATTTCATTTCAGATGTTTCTACTGACTGATTTTAAAAAATGATGTTTTTCGGGTACAATAAACATGGTGTTGTTGTAATTGTACCCACTTTTTTTGGGTAATTTATATTATCCACCTTCAAATTTCTGAGCATTAATGGATTTGACATTTCTAGAATACTTGATTTCTTTCTAAGTGTCACCTAGGTTGCATACTGCATATGTTGAAATGTTATGCCAAGTTTTGTTGTATTCTGAAAATCAGACCTTTTCATTTTGATAAAAAAAAGACTGGAATTCTATTTTTAATTATACTGTCAACTTGTTAATCAATATCACTTACCCTGATATATTTACACATTATAGCATGTGGCTTTCCACAAACTACCGGATGCAGGGGCAGTTGCTAGTTCTGCCGCCGCCAAGATCTATGACTTGAATATACTTGCTCAAGACATTCAGGTTTGGGTCCAATGCACTCAATCTTTTAATTCATGCTATTTAAAGTTCGTGTTCAAGGTGGATATGGTCATTCATGGATTTGTTTTGGCAGGATGATAGTGATAATATCACTCGATTTTTAATGTTAGCACGAGAACCTATTATTCCAGGCACAGATAGGCTATTTAAGGTATGCTCCAATGGAAGCAGATCTGATATTACTGCATTGAGTTCATCAGATGCTGTACGAAAATATTACTGTTGATTGTGGTTTGTGATTATCAGACAAGCATAGTTTTTTCTTTAGAGGAGGGTCCTGGCGTACTGTTCAAGGCACTTGCTGTTTTTGCTCTGCGACAAATCAACCTCACAAAGGTATGTTTCCCTTTTGATGCAAGATGTTATATATATATATATATATATATATATATATTGGTGGAATTTATGCTTCAGACATTTTAAACTGTGTTGCGGGTTTGTTTGTAAGCAGATAGAAAGTCGGCCATTGCGGAACCAACCTCTTCGAGCATCATCTGACGATAGCAATAGTGGACCCAAGTATTATTACTGAAGCCATAGCTACAATTCTCCTCCCAAAGAGCACCAATATATGCATCTTATAACTTGAACAGATTGATCATTTGTAGCATTATTTATATCTGCTAAAATATTATGCTGGTAAGGAGTACTGTGCTGATTAATCAGTCATGTGTGTTAACCAGGTACTTTGATTATCTTTTCTATGTGGATTTCGAAGCATCGATGGCTGATCAGAATGCACAAAATGCCCTAAGGCATCTAAAGGTACACTATTGCTTTACTCTCCAAGCATAAATAAAAGGTTTATTTTTGAATGGATACACTTAGAATTAATGAACTTTACAGGAGTTTGCTACATTCCTTAGAGTGCTTGGTAGTTATCCAGTGGACACAAGTACGACATAAATGGTATCCTAAGAGGTCAGCAGCAATTAACTGAATATTTGTACTGCTTGAATTTTCATATGTTATGACCGTGTTCCACATTTCTACTGTTGTTCTCCTCTAATTGTTTCCCTCAAGGAAGTTTCTCTTCGTGTTAGCCCTATATTTATCCATTTTCTTTACCTTTCAACTCCTTGCTGGGGTATCTAATACTCTCCACGTTTTATTTCCCTGGAATTGCTGTTACTTCGTCACCTTTATGCTTTACTGTATTATTAATTTTGTAAGAGCTACCTTTCCCCCCTAAGAAAAAGCATGTATGATGTATATATATCTGAATGATATGCCTAATATACCGTTATGTTTATAAAAATTGATGCAGGAGATAGTCATATACAGTATACTTACGGTCGTGTGCGGCATGGTTCTTTCATTTGTCAATTCATTTTCCTGGATACGTATAGGGCTTACATTTTAAATTCTTCAATAGAGGATTGAAGTAGAAAACTAGATTGGTTGTATACAAGTTTCTTAATATTTTGAAGGGGTCTACCTTGGAACAGATGCTATTTCTTTACTAAATTCCAAACTCCAGATGTTTCTTTTCTTTTTCTTTTGCTCATCTCTGCTACGTTGTTGTTTCAATATAAGCAAGAGTGCGTCAGTTTTGTAACTAAATGTAACTCAGTCATCCCCTTGGTTGTCTTAATAACCTCAAATATTTGTGATTAAACTTCTAGCTCCCCTTTCTCACGGCCAATAGTTTTGCAAGGCGGGACCCACTTGGGGTGACAACCGTCCACAGATTAGTTAAATGAAAATTCTCGTCGAGATTAGTCAGAGAGTAACAGCGGTCACATTCATTTTCAAAATCCGCGTAACGACTTCGAACAGTTTTTTTTTTGTCAAACAAAAAAACCGTCAGCTTCTCGAAGTGGATATGACTTTTACCCATTTTCCAACAGCTATTTTATTTTGAGCATACGTGTATGTATAATGTTGAGTGGCAGTGGCGGCAACAAGGATAATTAACTCTCACGTATGCTTTGTACATTTCTCAGTGGCCATTCTCAACTACGCAAACCTGCTTTAGATGGGAAAGTATTGAGTTTAGCTAAGATTTTTTTTTTTAAAGGCAGCAGATACAAAGAAATGTCTCGGATACTATCATTAGCACCTTCGGCCTAAAGCTTGGCTTAAAGCACCCCAACTTAAGATGATCAAGCTGATAAACAAAAATCTAATTAAAATTTGATTAATTGTCAAACAATAACGGGTCGATCCTCCCCTCCCGTTTGTTTTAGCAACTTATCTGTTGGTCTCCTCGCCGAAAGCTCCCCGGCAAAGACAGAGGAACCAGCCCACCTGCTGTGGCAGGGCGTTGTTGTTGTTGTTTTTTTTTTTCACAATAAGACCTGGACGATTATCTCTACCCTCGGTAGCGTACGAGTTTACGTCCATCCTTGGTTGGGTACAATTTCCTTTCGATTTCTCCCTTGTAGCCGTTAACTGAATTCTCGCAAACATGACGAGGAATCCATTCTCGCTAATAACATAACCCCTACACGCACCTTGGAGCACCCTTTCGTGCATATCCATACAAGACCCGAGTAGGCACCCACTACACGGAGTAATATTCATGTGATTAAAATTCAATCTATTGGAAATTAAAGCAAATAATAATTTTTTTATATAAAAATTTTTAGAAAATTATTAGGTTCACCCACGATATAAGGGCATGACAAAATTTCTCTTCTTCCTAAGTGATACTAATGTCAGGTAGGACGAACTGTCTATTACTCTCAAGCGTAAACTTACGCACCCAAGAGTTAGGATGGCTCCTCAAGAGACACGACTGAAACTACAACAAAGTGATACTCTTTAAGAATCAAACATGCTATATCTTATTTCTTTACTAGTTGAACCTACATATGATGGGTAGCAAATAATAATCTTAATAATCTTAATTCAACCAAAACGACGGCAATATTACAATGAAAGAAATATTGGCTGAGACAAGAACAAAATTCGGCCCAAGAAGCAATGGACTGTAACGAACACGGCCTGGGCAACGAGATGGTGTTGTGAAATCCATCTGGGCCGCAACTAGAGAACCCTATGCTATGAAGCGACATCGCTTACCCAGCACTTATATTATATGGTTTTCTCATTTAATGTTGGTTAAAAAATAAAATACTTGACATTGTTGCACGTGTTTGCATGTTTAATTTGTTACAATAGTGACTGCCACGTAGCTAAGTCCTACCCCAACCGAGGATGGGGTAGAGTCTTCACATGAGTTAAAAGTGTCTGTGTATGAATGTAGGTAAGTGCAATACTCCATCACTTAATTATCACTCACAATATGCATAATTTGACTTTCTTAAAATGGAAGAGTGGTGTTAGCTAGTTTCAATAATTACGCGAGCTGTTTGGCCTAACGCAATACGTAATATGCAGACTTACCAATGGGAGGGTCAAGAAAATAGCGAAAGCATCGCTCCCCAATAAATAAGTGGGAATGGAAGCACTCCATTCCAATAAGAATGCATCTTTCATAAAAGAAAAATCTTGGATTGCTCAATGCTCATCATCTATTTATAATTACTTCTATAAAATAGGCAAAAAAAAAAAAACTTACTCGACTTAGTAGAATTAAATAACTGAATATTTACCCTATTTATCTCACCTAGAATTTATCTCAATTGACTTTTATGTCAGCAATAAATGGACAATTTGATTTTTAAGCATTTTTAAGTTTGGTCATTGTTATTACTCTTTCCCTCCATTTTATAATACAAAATTTAATTAATTTTTTAAAATAAATTAAAAAATTAATTATAATTAAATTTAACTATTCAAAATAAATTTATATTATATATTATTTAATCTATTTAAATTAGTTAATTAGTTATTATATTAATTATAATTATTTAATTTTTTATCTTTTAAAAAAATTAATTAGATTTAATATTAAGAAATAAAAATAATATTTTATTAATAAACAATCACTAATTTTGATACCGACACCCGTTTATGTATCCGATGGATATGACTGCAATAAAACTTCCTCCCAAAATTAATATTTTCATCTTTTGCTTTGACTTATTTTTAATTTAATTGTTGTCATAATTTTCCTATAATTGGTCTATGCAATTTGGTCAGTTCATTCGTTTTGCCTCTACCGTAATGTTCAGGAACAGTATATAACGATAAACAGGTGGCAATGTTATGGAAGATGAACCTATTGTGTCATTGAAGCACCATATAACTAAGCCGTAGTAACTGAAGTTTCACCAGCTTGGGAATTTTGCTCCTATAGTTATTTTATATTCTTATACTTTTCCATCAGACTTTCTGTGAATTTTCCGATTCTAATGACCGTCGAGTCCCCAAGATAACATATACCAAAACGCCGATGCGCGGGAGACGGGTTCAGATCTGATCCATTTTCTGTTTTTTCCCGGGAAAATGGATTACATCGACAACTTGCCGCCGATGGATCTGATGCGTTCCGAGAAAATGTCCTTCGTTCAACTTATCATGCCCGTCGAGTCCGCTCATCGAGCCATCTCTTATTTGGGCGAACTTGGCCTCCTCCAATTCCGAGATGTAAGTTCCTGCTCAGATCCGAGCTTGTTTCCTACTAATTATATCGTTTTTGGCGCCTTTCGTTCCTTTTTTGCTCGCTTATTCCTCATCTTTCTTTGGGAGAGAGTTTAAGCATATCTTTCAGTTTATACTATTGTTTAAGTTTGAATACGAGTTTTCCGCTTTTCTGGCGTGGATGGTTGTCTTAGTTTCTGTTCAGTTGATAACATGCCTCAAGGAATGATGGGATGTCAGCATTGCGGAATTTAACGTTGAACTTAAATTTATTGGAATCCCGTGTTAGTTTAGTGTGGATTTGACGATGACTGGAGGCTTCTCGATGTTTGTAGTTTATCTGGTTTAACTGCTGGACCCTTCATGCGAACAGTATATGTAAACTGATTCAACATTTAAGTGTTTTATTTTCACGTGAAATTTCTTTGAACATTGAATCTAATCACGGTTTGAGAGGTGCAAATTTAACAGAATTATGTTCGTATATGTTCAGTGTTGGTCATCAGTTTTTACTTGGTCAGCCAAGTTATGTTTGATAATAGTTTGTAAGTTATCGGGACTTCCTGTACTCGTTGACGGTGGTCACTACCTTAGCGAGTCACTGGTTCAGAGACGAGGACTGTAGTTTAAGTTTCAATCAACTAGGTTTGCTACTGCCTATTCACTGACTTGAATCATGCTTTGTCGTACTTGCATCTATTCAGTTCTAGAAGGCCAGTTTCAGAATTTAGGAGTTAGGTCTTTTGGGCTTTTATCCTTATACAAACCTTCACACAAGAAATAGTATAGGCAAGCTATGGTTAGTGGCATTTAAAGTTTGAAACTCTTCGAATCTTTCTTTTGTAAATAAAAAAGAAAAAGTGGATTGATATGCAAGACAATGCTTACTTACAACTACTTTTGCACATGTCTCAAGTTAATTATTCAGGATGGTATGAGAGAAAATTTATCAGTAGGTGCTTAATTATGTGCAATGACATGCAGAAATATCGATGGAGTCCCATCCACTTAAGATGTGGAACTTACTGTTTATAGTCCAGGCTTTTCATTATCTGAATGTTCTGCATTAACAGAATTTTACAATTGCTTCTATGGTTCTCTGGGTTTTCTCATATATTGGCAACTGGATAAGCTAAAAGTGGGGATGTTATTTGGAAATTTGAATGTTATATTTGGAATAGCTTATTTTATGCTCTTTCTTTATGAGTTTGTCGAAAGGGTATCCAAAAATGCATGAAGTATGTCGAGGCTTTTACTTTTGCTATTATGTGTAGGAACCTAAGTAATTTTTGCTGTTCAAAATTTCTGAATATGATGTGATTGGATTATAATCTCTTTTGATCTTTAATAATGCATTTCTGATGGACACTCATCTTTTTTTTGTAGTTGAACGATGATAAAAGTCCCTTTCAAAGAACCTTTGCTAATCAGGTAATCTTTGTGCTCTAATTAGATATTCTTTGCGTTCTAAATGCCACAATTTATGGCCTCATTATTGAATTATTGTTAAATAGTGACTGATTAGTATTATATAGAAGCAAAATGGACTATGAGATGCATATAGTCGGTGTATATTTAGACTGAACACACTGCTATCTAAAATCAGAAGTTATGATTTGTTAATCAAAAATAAAAAATAGTTATGATGTGTGATAGTAATTTCAAAGTTGATTTTGTTTCGTTATTGCTGATATTAAATGCATTTCTTTTATGGCAGGTAAAGCGGTGTGCAGAAATGTTGAGAAAGCTACGATTCTTCAAGGATCAAATCAATAAAGCTGGTCTGATGTGTTCTCCTAGCCTTGCCTTGCAACCTGATATTGAGTTAGAGGAACTAGAGGTTCCTTTCTGTCTTACTGTCTTTTCCCTTCAGATATGATCGATCACCTAGGCTTTGCGTAAAGTTGGTGCTTAGTGATTAGCTACTTTAGATGAGTTCTTTTTCTCTTGAATCTGACAATGTATGTTATCTGTTGGATTTTTCTTGTATCAGATACAGCTTGCTGAACATGAACATGAGCTAAATGAAATGAACTCTAATAGTGAGAAACTTCAGCAGTCATATAATGAGCTCCTGGAGTTCAAGATTGTATTGCAAAAGGTAAAAATTTCTATGCTATCTTGTTCGGTAATTCTTTTTGGAAAGCATTGGCCTTCATGATCATTACTAAGCATCAGTATTTTGTTTATTTTATATATTTTTCTTTGATAATACTGGTTCTTTGTTCTTCATGTATTAATGCACTCCTATTATTTTAGATTAAAATGCTTTCTAGTTTATGTAGGATAATAATTTTGTGGGAAAATTTCAGGCATGTGGTTTTCTTGCATCAAGTCATAGCCATGCTGCCATAGAGGAGAGAGAACTGGAGGAGCATGTAAATTCTAATAATGATGATTATGTTGATAGTGCATCTTTGCTTGAACAGGTTACTCTTATGTCCTCAACCATCCTGGATAAGTTTTTCCTTTACGAGAAGTGCGGATTCTGTTTCTAGTTACACACATTTTATCTTTTGACCATGCTACGATAAATTTTTACTTTTACAGGAAACAAGTCCTGGATCGTCAAATCAATCTGGTTTAAGATTTATCAGTGGGATAGTTTGTAAATCTAAAGTTCTTAGGTTTGAAAGGATGCTGTTTCGTGCTACAAGAGGCAATATGCTTTTCAACCAGGCACCAGCTGATGAACAAATCATGGATCCTATTTCAACAGAGATGGTTTTCTTCTTTCCTATTACTTTATCAGTTTTTAAAAGCCTGATGAGTTGGCCATGATTTTTTTTTTTAAATTTATGACATAGATAATTAATTTAACTTGTTATTACCATGACCTATTTCAGGCCTAGTTTGACTTTTCCGTCAATGCATTTTCTATGTACGATGACATTGATTCCTGAACTGTCCCTTTCAGGTTGAGAAAACAGTGTTTGTTGTATTTTTCTCTGGGGAGCAGGCAAGAACAAAGATTCTGAAAATTTGTGAGGCATTTGGTGCAAATTGTTACCCTGTGCCTGAAGATATACATAAACATAGGCAAATAACTAGGGAGGTAAGTATGCTCACATGGAGGTTGACCACCTTTCCTTTGAAAGCTTAAGCTTAGGAAGATGTTATTTCTGGCACTTCAATCATGCCGGATTCTTCCATGTTTTACTTCAGTATATGCAATCTTTCATTAAAGCAAAGGTGCACAAGTGTACTTTAGATATGATTGGGTTTATTTGGGACAACATTTTGTAAGAGAAAGGAAAAATCGCAGGTTCTCAGTTACACATTTTGAAATTTCACTTCATTCTGGATTATGGGTTGTCCTGAATTCTTTGCACCATTTTGTACTAGTTACCAGACCTAAATTCAAATATTTAGGCTTCAGATGACCTTTTTAACTATCAATGAGACTTTGTTTAGATGCTCTCCATTTTGGGTTCTTTTCCAGCAAGTAGTGTTGCAATCGATTGATTCAAGTCTACTATTGCTTGTCCTCTATGTTTTTGAAATTGCTTTATACGTTATCATTGGTGACTGTAAACTGTAATCCTTGTGATTGAAAAAGTTTAGATTTCTGTGATAGGTTTCATCACGTCTTGTTGACTTAGAAGCAACTTTGGATGCTGGTATCAGGCACAGGAATAAGGCCCTTGCTTCCATAGGGGGTCATTTAGTAAAATGGATAAATATGGTAAATATGACATGCACCTTCCGCATGTTTTCTTATCATATATTTGCTTGTATCTTTAAGCAAGTAAATAATAGCTCTTGTTACTAATCTTTTCCTAGGTAAGAGGAGAGAAGGCTGTGTATGATATACTCAACACGCTTAATTTTGATGTCACAAAAAAATGCCTTGTTGGAGAGGGATGGTGCCCCATATTTGCAAAAACACAGGTACTGTTAACTCCTTATTTTGATTATTTGAAACATTTGACTTTTATTTATATTCTCAAAGAAGATTGCATCTATTGATTTAACAGATCCAGGAGGCACTGCAGCGTGCAACTTTTGATAGTAATTCTCAAGTTGGCATAATCTTTCATGCGATGGATGCAGTCGAATCACCACCTACTTATTTTAGAAGCAACCGCTTCACCAGTGCATTCCAGGAAATTGTTGATGCATATGGGTGAGCCTAATATCTTCGGTGTTTACTACCTTAATGTCTTGAAGTTAGTTATGGGATCACTTGCTAGTGCATGAATTAGCAATTCTTTCCTGAACTTCATAAGCCGTTTAGTTGTGTGATACCCTTGTAACATGTTTGCTTTATACAAGGTTGCATCATTAATTGATTCAAGGATATATCATGGCTGAAATAAACTATTTACTTCTAAGCTAATACTTCCGAAGTTTGCAGCCATGATAACTGCCAAGATTCATGATGATCCCTTTTTTTGGGCAGTGTTGCAAGATACCAAGAAGCAAATCCTTCAATTTACACAGTAATTACATTCCCGTTTCTTTTTGCTGTGATGTTTGGGGACTGGGGTCATGGAATCTGCCTGTTGCTAGGAGCATTATTTCTAATAGCACGTGAAAGCAAGTTCAGCACACAGGTAGTTTCATTCTGGCCGTTCCATTATTCAAGTAAAATTTTATATATTCTTACAAAATAATACTACTAAAACAGGCTTGTAGTATAATATAATATACCTTTGGTGAATAAAAACCAATATGAGATGTCAGAAATCTTACATTCTTTTTCCAATCTCACTAATAATAGGGTCACCATAATCATTTCTCTTTTGATATGCTTTGTTATGCATTCAAGCACTGTTGTATTCAATGTTTCAATTCTACCAGAAACTTGGAAGCTTTATGGAGATGCTATTTGGAGGGCGCTATGTGCTTCTTTTGATGGCACTGTTTTCAATCTATTGTGGGCTAGTCTACAATGAATTCTTCTCTGTTCCTTTTCACATTTTTGGTAGATCTGCTTATGATTGCCGAGATACTTCATGCAGGTGTGCTTTATCTTTTTTCCAGTCTTCATTCTTTGTCCCAGTTAGGTGTTTCTGGTTCTTTTATTAAGATATTTGGTGCATTACTTGCTGGTGGTTGACATATCTCAGTAATGTTTCATATTGATATGTTCATTCAACATTGCTAAGCTTCAATGGAACTTATAACTGGTTGGAACCCCTGTGCCTTTTTCTTTTTTGGTGGACATGACTTGGTATGATACATGATAGTAAAATTATTTTTTCTTCATTACGATGTTGATCAAATTGGTTTTACTCTTAAATTATGAAAAAGGACTTTTGAGTTTGACCTCTTCAGATGTATTTGTTGATAGTTTCAAGATGGTTGCCTTAACATATATCATGCTCAAATGTGTGTTTATTGATAGTTTTTATTGAAGACTGTTGAAAGATGTATTAGATGATTTTAATAGCTTCTCTGCTTGTAGATTCCCCAGGTGTTGTTACACTGCTGTATGACCTCACCCAGAATTAGGCATTTTTAAGATTACTGCAGTGCCTTTTGTTTGAACTGATTCACCTTTGGCTTGAGATTCCTGGATTCATATTTACTTAAATATTATCAGGGTTGTGCATTTGCTCTTCGCTATGTTGCTGTCTGTTTAAATTCTTTCTTTCAAACTGTTCTGAACTTTTGGTTTATCTTGGCTGAGCATGTGTGGCTTGAAAACTTTTCCTTGCCAAGGTTTATCCTTGGTGCTATGTAATTTTTCATCATTCTTCTTGTCCAATCAGGGATGCACATTCTGCTGGCTTAGTCAAAAACCATGATACATACCCATTTGGTGTGGATCCCAGCTGGCGAGGAAGTCGATCAGAATTGGCTTTTCTGAATTCACTCAAGATGAAGATGTCCATTCTTTTAGGAGTGGCACAGATGAACTTAGGAATTATATTAAGTTACTTCAATGCTCGTTTCTTTGGTAACTCAATGGATATAAGGTAGCTCTCACTTTTGCCCAGCACCTGCACAATTTCTTTGCCATCATTTAAGTAAATCATTTTAGCTTATTATCGATGTTGTCAGGTACCAGTTTGTGCCACAGATGATTTTCCTCAACAGTCTATTTGGGTATCTTTCCCTTCTCATTATTGTTAAGTGGTGTACTGGGTCTCAGGCAGACCTTTATCATGTAGTGATTTACATGTTTTTAAGTCCCACTGACAATCTTGGCGAGAATCAGTTGTTCTGGGGCCAAAGGTTTCTTCAGGTTTGCTTATGATTCTTTTCTCCATTTTTTCTAATTAAATTTGTGTTGTACTGATTCCTGGTCGTCATCATTCTGAATTAGAGATCATCGTATGCAGATTGTATTATTACTGTTGGCTGTGGTTGCTGTTCCATGGATGCTCTTTCCAAAACCTTTTATATTAAAGAAGCTTCAAACAGAGGTAGTGCCTTTCCCTTCCTCGCATATGATTTCTCTTGCTTAAAAGAGCAAGTCTAGTCACCAATTTTTTAATTATAAGTGCATATATCCACACACGTATCCCTGTTGGTTTGAGTTCATCTTCATTAACAGTTAACAATGAGAGGGTAATTCTTGGGGTGTTTTGGAAGATTACTAATCATTTATTTTCATTACATCGTGCAGAGATATCAAGGACAAGCTTATGATAGGCTTAACACATCGGAGATGGATCTTGAGGTGGAACCAGATTCTGCTAGGGCTAAGCAACACCATGAGGAATTCAATTTTAGTGAGGTCTTTGTTCATCAAATGATCCACTCCATCGAGTTTGTCCTTGGTGCAGTTTCAAATACAGCATCATATCTTAGACTCTGGGCATTAAGGTTTGGCCAGCCATGATTTTCCCTCATTGCTGTGATTTCCTATATTCTATATTGTTGTACCTTGGCTGATTCTTGTCACCATTATTGCAGCTTGGCTCACTCAGAACTTTCTTCTGTTTTCTATGAAAAAGTCCTCCTCCTTGCTTGGGGGTAAGTTGAATCCTGTCGTTTTGCTTCTTGTTTTTAATGTGGCATCCATATCTTCATTGAGAAATATTTGGTTTACTTTAATTTATTGGTGGAAAAGTTAATAATTTGTGTGATGAAATTATTTTAGTCAATTCAAATGCTGTTTAGTTTAAATAAGTGTGGCTTGTAAGGGAGTAGTTATGAAGATACAATCATGATACCTTCATCTAGGGTTCTGACTTTGAGATGCTTTGTTGTCAAATTCTTTCATAGTTAAAGACCTGGCTAATTGCAATCGTAACAGGTATGACAATCTGGTCATTCGGTTAGCGGGCCTAGCTGTTTTTTTGTTTGCAACTGCCTTTGTACTACTCATGATGGAAACACTGAGTGCTTTCCTACATGCCCTGCGTCTTCACTGGGTAGAATTTCAAAATAAATTCTACCATGGGGATGGCTATAAGTTCAGACCTTTTTCCTTTGCCTCATTAGCAGAGGATGATGATTGATCCAATCATGTCTGCCTGATTTTCCTGGTAAAGAATATACAGAAAGATGCGGCACTACTCAAATTTGTAGAAGGAGAATTCATGGGTAGTAATTTCGTCACTGGGCTCGCTTGTTGCTATATGCCAATGCTGCTTGATACTGACCTATCGACCAAACTTCTGGCTCGTGTTCCCATGGCTTATGCGCTTGTACGAAAGATTACTGCCAACCCCCGTGGAAGGCATATGTCACAATATTTTGCTTTTGATTTTTCCCTTTGTAGAATAGGAAGAGAGGTAAAGGCAATGTTTAGACTAATTTTTTGTAGAGGAGCGGGGGATTCATCATAGAATGTAGCTATTGAATTTTGTTTGTTTGGGGTCACACATATACACACAATGTGATCATGTCACAATGTAGCGCGGGGTTTGCTGGGAATTCGCCTTTTCTTTTTTTGCCCCTTCTGAGTATTATTTCTTGTAATCATTAATGACACAGATGACAACCCCATACGGTCCCATTTTTTGTACTGACTAGTCGAAGTAAAATGTAGAAGGTGAAGAATGCCATCTCTTTCTGGAGTTTGTAGTGTAGAAAATGGTCAGTCCGTAATGTGACCTAGAGTTGTCAAAATGGGTTAAACTAGTCAACTTTTCACCGATTGGAGCTAGACGGGTTAACTCATTTAACTCACCTTAATTTAGTGGGTTGAAAATGAAAATCCGGCTCACTAGGCGGGTTAAACAAGTCAACCCACTTATCTCAAATATGTGTGTGTGTGTGTGTGTGTGTGTGTGTGTGTCTTTCAATATTTAACTTGTTAATGTTTATCATCAAATTTGAAAAAAGGGGACAACATTTGAATTTGATTTTCTAGATGTAGGCACCAGCACTAGTATCTCCTCTGCTATACAAGTTAGCATATTTCACTTGCATTAATAAATTGTCAATATCATTATATTCAAAATTATGTAGCCAATTACAAAAAAAAAAAAAAGAGGTTGAACATTGCTGAAGAGGACAGTAACTTCTATGCTTATTCAAAACTCGCGAGTTAACGCTAAAAGTTTATTCACTTGCAATGATTGGAATGCTAAAAAAATTAAGAATAACGATGCTAAGATTACCGCATGAACACGGCGGGGTGAATAGGATCCGCATAGCATTTCCCTTGCAAAGAGGCTAGTGTTGTTATTTCAACGATCGCAAATATATCGTTGATTGGACCAACATATTTCTAACATAGCCCGAGCCTTACCATCCAATGAGACTGCATCCAATTCTATTTCCGGTTTCAACCGGTAACCTTTGACCATTATAATCTGAAACTGTCATTTCGCCAATCCCTTTTTCATGTTCATTTGTCCGGTTGTTCCAATAAAATCAATGCTGGCCTGGCCCGCCGCCACTCCACCCGAACGTGCATTTCCAAATCACTGATGACCATTAGATCTCAATAATATCCAACGGGTGTCTGCTCCTACTCACTCGCGCTTGTTTCTTTCCAAGGTTTTGTTTACATTTCACGCTTTGCTCTGAATGATACTGAAGTTTTCATATCCACATCTCAATCGCTTCATGTATACGATGGAAATATGAATCGTGTGACTGATTTTTGGTTTGGTTTTCTGCGGAATCTTAGCCATGGGCAAGTCTTCGGAACCATTAAGCTTGAAGAGGAAGGTAGACACGGTGCGAACAATGGACTTGACACGGCTATATATTAATCTGTTGGTGTACGATATTATTCATGTACAAGCCTCGCACCCACGCACTAGTACTGCAAGTGAGCTTTTTTCATATTGGTACAAGGTCCTTGACGAATGAGATGCCAACAGGTGTATTTATTTCTTATAGATTCCTCAAATTGTAGGGAACTCTTGAAGGGTGAAACTGATGGCCTGCCAACAGATAAGGCACTCTTGACTGACCCTGCGCTCCGCCCCTTGGTTGAGAACTATGCTAACGTATGTATAATCGTTATCTTTTCCACAATACTAAATGGTTTGAGTTTGAAGGATTGGAAGACTGAAAAATGATATTCATTATCAAGTTACTTATGCTTACGGATTTGCCTCTTTTGTCAGGATCAAGATGCTTTCTTTTCTGATTATACTGAGGCTCATCTGAAGCTCTCTGAGCTTGGGTAAGTTGAAAAAGATCATTGATTATAAATTTGCTTGCCTAGTAATATCAGGTTCAGGAAGCTGCTTTGACTTCTGTATCCGTCGCAAACTCTACGAAGGAAGGGTTGTCATGGAGGCACGAGTTGGGCTAAAACAGAGAGCCCATGAGATGCAACTAAAAGAGTGTGAAGGTTTTGTGAAATCGTCTCTCTCTGATTCACGATATGGATAGGGGCAAGGTCCCAAACAAACACCATTACCCAATGAGCCTACCTTATCACTCCAACACCGTCGTTTTGGTATCATGCCCACACATGTTAAAGTCAAAATGGTGTTACAATCGTGTAACAATTATTCCTCTGTCATATAAAGGAAATTACTTTCTGTGCAATTTGTTGCCATGCAAATCACACGAATCGCCTTCAATATCTTCACCTCATTCAGATACAAAACCTTTGGAACTAGTCTTTTGCAGATGTGTGGGGTCCTTCGCCTTATCAATCAGCCTACGGTTCACATATCATATTATTGCTCCACTTTTTATAAATGCCTTTCCAAAATTTTGCCAGTTGTATCCATTCAAGAAAAAACTTGGTGTCTAGGCCTCCTGACCTTCAAAACCATCCTTTTTCATTGATTGATTGATTGATTGATGATTAGTTTTTACATTTTCAATGCTTTATAGGGATTAACCTCAATTCCCAACTTCTTTTATATAATAACAGTGCGTGACTATTAAAATTGAAAAAATGCTAAATTTTATGCGACATCACCCTTTGACTATGCCTAGCTTTTGACTGATCGGAGTTTTGACTTCCAGTTATGTTATTTCTTGACCGGACCCAAATTTGTACCAAGTAAAACGACACATTCCACCAACTGATATTGAGCCCCTTGCCAACTTTTATCCTTGGACCGAGCCGAGCGATTTGGAGTGCAATATTTTATATTATTTAATACAATTTGACTGCCCCTAATTTTCTCTCCAACGTGCGACGTTGACATTGCCCTGAATCCTGATGATGCCGTATGAACTTTTAATAAGACTACGAGAAGAGGCTTACAAGACTCTTTCAAGTCTCACAAATTACTACCCATTGTAAAATCTAATAATAAATTTACATAAATTAATAAAATCAATAAAAATTAGTTCTTTATTTTGAAATATCAAAATTACTCTCAACAGAAAAGGGTACTAATTAGATAATTTTAATTAATTAATTATAAATGCTGGTGAACAAATTAATACTTTAATCAAAACATGTTACATTATAAGATATACAAAGATCATTCAATAGTGATAGAAAGAGTATTTATTTCTCCCTAATGCCATCAGCAAGGACATTTTAGTAAAGAAGGGACAAGTTTCCAAATTTAATCTATGCTTTTTTTTTCTTCTAAACATTGGACTTTGTTGAATCGCTGACAAAGAAATATCAATGGCTTGAGTTGCATATACCGAAGATAGATTTATTTTATTCACAAACGGGTCTTAAAAGTTGTTACTACACAGATTAATGAAAATTTTAATACGCGTGCACTTTGGACTTATTTTCAACATGTGGTGGTGGTTTCATTATTGAAGTTTCTTTTTGCATTAGTTTCATGATGATGTTGTTATAACAACAATATGCACCCTTTTCTTTAGTTGAATTAATATACATTTTCTCATACATTATCATGCTCTTCCTTAAAGCTATTAATTGAAACAAAGTTGGTCAAATATGGCAAAGACCCAAAAAAATTCCTAAAAAATTACTATAATATATATAAATAATCATTTGTAAAAAAATTTAATTCGTATGTGGTCATCAGGAAGACCTAATTTGACATTTTATGGGGGGATAAAGGTAATGTGATTTTTAAGGAAAGAAACCCGTGACTGAAGCTCAAAAGCCAACAGGTTCTGGCGCATTTTTTTTTCCCTTTATTTAGTTTTTAACTAAAATAAAATTAGATGAGATGGCTGATGGCTTCCAAGTCTAAGACTGCCGATAAACAATATAATGGCAGTTGAAATAATTGAACAAACATGGACCGTTGATGAGAGGCGGCTACAATATGAGCCTTCCGATCACCTTCTCCTCCAAACGCGTTCCTGGATTTTCTTCTCGCGCGTTTTCGCGTCGCCTTCGTTGCATCTACTTCGAACTCAACGGCAAGACCAAGCACACACTCAGACTCTCCTCTCATCATATTTAAGATCTTCTTTACTTCATTCAACAGACCATCTTCTTCCTTCTTCAACACTTTCCACAGAGAGGGGGCATTGTTGTTGAAAGATTTTGAGTGAGTGAGAGAGAGAGAGAGATAAAAAGCTTATTGTGCGGTAGTTTGTGAGTGATAGAAAAATGGTGGATCCGAACACCGGCGCAGATTTTCCGGCTGTTTCGACTCACGGAGGGCAGTTTATTCAGTATAACATATTCGGAAACCTCTTCGAAGTTTCAGCGAAGTACAGGCCTCCGATTATGCCAATTGGTCGCGGTGCCTATGGAATCGTCTGGTACTCCTTCGTTCATCACTTGTTCCCTTCACCTTTTCCTTGTGCTATGTGTTTTTCTTTTTGTTTGACTTTCCGTACTTTGGATCTTTAAAATGTTAGGCAGTATTATTAATTAGTTACTGAAAAGTTAATTATTATGTTCATGTGATGATGAAGCTCGCTGCTGAATACGGAGACTAACGAACTGGTCGCTGTTAAGAAGATAGCGAACGCTTTTGACAATCTCATGGACTCTAAGCGGACGCTCCGTGAGATCAAGCTTCTTCGCCATTTGAATCATGAAAATGTATGTATCTCTCTCCAGCAAGTTAATTCAGATATGGCGTGTAATTGGCGTTTATCTTGTTGTCTGCTGCTCTGTTTCGTTTACTTATTTCTGTTTCCCATTAGTGATTGGAATGGATGGTTAATTTTGAGCAATAAATAGTAAAATTTGGTACAGAGCATCTGCTATTGTTGACAATGGTTAACCATGACTTTCTGATTTGAGGAACCCATGTTATAAAATCTTAAAAGCCTTATAACAAATTACTTGCCAAATATCTTCTAATTTTCTCCCTTGAAATCTAGTTCTAAAATCTGTGCATAACAACAGGTAATCGCTTTGAGAGATGTGATTCCACCACCCTTGCGTAGAGAGTTTACCGATGTGTACATGGCCACGGAACTCATGGATACTGATCTTCACCACATCATCCGCTCAAATCAAAGTCTCTCGGAGGAGCACTGCCAAGTGAGTGCTGTTTCCCCCACCACAAGTATCGTAATTGTCTTCTCGGCAAAATATCGATCTAATATATCCTGCTGATGATTGGATGCTCTTGCAGTACTTCTTGTATCAGATTCTTCGTGGGCTAAAGTATATGCATTCTGCAAATATCATCCATAGAGATTTGAAACCAAGTAACCTGTTGGTGAATGCAAACTGTGATTTGAAGATATGTGATTTTGGGCTCGCACGAACGACTTTGGAAAATGATTTCATGACAGAATATGTGGTCACTAGATGGTATAGGGCTCCTGAATTGTTATTGAACTCTTCAGATTACACCTCTGCCATAGATGTGTGGTCCGTAGGTTGCATCTTCATGGAGTTGATGAATAAAAAGCCTCTATTTCCTGGCAAGGATCATGTGCATCAGATGCGCCTATTGACTGAGGTGAGATAATGAAATAGTTTGACAATCATATATTTCAAGTTATTTAAGATGTTAGATACAAATACAATCAATAATTTGATACCAACCCGTGGGTTATTCGCTGTAGCTTCTTGGCACTCCAACTGAGGCTGACATTGGATTAGTGAAAAATGACGATGCAAGAAGATATATCCGACAACTTCCCCAATATCCTCGTCAACCTTTAGCAAGGTTTTTCCCTCATGTTCACCCCTTAGCCATGGATCTCATCGATAGAATGTTGACTATTGACCCTACGCGACGAATTACAGGTAATTTTCTTATTACTTATCTGTCATTTAGGCTTGTTGTGTTGCTAGATAAAAATCATCTAGGTTCTCATTGAACATCCATGGCAGCTGCATTAGAGTGGGAAATCGAAAGCTTAAGAAATGTTTGTTAGTTTCCTCTCATATTTACTTCTGGATCAATTTCGATGCTCCATTTATGCCTTTTTTAGCTTTCATTTGTAAGGGACATAAGTTTTTAGATGCAATCTCCTGATATAGTCATGCCCCTTGCTCCTTAAAGCTTGCACTTAATATAACTTTGTAGAAGTGCTGCCCTTGCAATATAAATATCACTAGCTTCAATCTGCTTAATACAATGACAATAACATGATAATTGAAACAGAGGAATCGTAAAGAAGAGATTGACAATGTTTATCAAGTCATGTTCTATTTTCATATATGGGTTAACTATAATAGGCCAAATGAAGAGCACAACTGTCGAGCTCTATAACTGGCGGGAAATTTCATTTCAATTTGTTTAATGACGTGCAGTTGAAGAAGCGTTAGCGCACCCATACCTTGCTAAACTGCACGATGCAGCTGATGAGCCAGTCTGTCCAGAGCCATTCAACTTTGATTTTGAGCAAAATCCCTTGGATGAAGAGCAAATAAAAAATATGATCTACGAGGAGGCATTGGCATATAATCCTGTGTACGGATAAAGCAAATGCACTAGGAATATAAAATTTAACCTATGAGTTGTCGACATTGTCATCCACAAAGTTCACGCAATGAAAATTTTCAGAGAAAGAATCATGTTGAGATGACCGAGCACCCTTGCCGTGTAATCGTGTTCCATATGTTTTATTTTTGCACCAACGAGTGCCCATCTGCTGTAAAATAGCTTTCTGTAATGATAATTTCCACTACAACTTTGTGTATTGAGATAAGGTGGGTTTTTTTTATTCAATGAATATTTCAGTGGCATAAATTATTTGTGTTGTAACATTTTTAATCCTTTGATAGACAGCTTTTTGGCTATGTAATCAGTGTAGTGGACTAATTCGGGAAGTAAAATTTCTTCCTCAAGCTTATTACGTGTTTATCAGTCGCGAGTATAAACTAGTGTTATATTTAGTTGGAGAGAAGTGAAAGTAAAAAAGTTAAAATAAAAGTGAAATATTCTATTTCTTTTATTTGGTATGATGGAATTTCATTTATAATGAGAGAAGTTATTTATATTTTTCTAAGCTATTTTAATTTTATCAGAAAAATTAAAAATTAAAATGATAATAGTATAAATGAAATTTTTTATACTATTTTATTCTTAGTTTTATTCTTAGTTATAAAATTTTTAAATAATTTTAATTCTGCCATTCTTTTTCTTTCATTAGTTCCATTCCCTTTTCACTTCCCAATTTTTTTAATCTCCGAGTTTCCTGCCAAATGTATACTTCATTTGACTGTAAGCACTCGAATTTGCATGTAACATTCTTTACTCGGTACTCTGTTTCTTTTCATGTTTAGGCTTCAAGCTATAATTTGAGTTGGTTCAATGAGCCAACTTATTTCTAGGCCTTGTGTTTTAGTTGAATTAGATTACTTGTCTTGTTCCTTTTGCATTGAGCTAATGTGTTTTGTATTGTTACATAATCTTGTAAAAGTCAATTGTTTTTTATGTATCATTTTACTTATGTTCAAATAAAATTGTCCTTATATCCAAAAAAAAAAGTACAAGGGAAAAACAATACCCTAAAAAAAACACTCCACACCAAGAGGAGAGGCGCAATTCTCAACCAAACTTTATTCATTATGACGAGGTCATCAAAAGTTCGTACACATCTTATATGTACATGATTCTGCCTTAAAAGTGCGAGGCTCTATTTAGGCTGCCATCAGCAATGATACCTACTTCCTCAAGCCTAGCTAATGTGGCAATCTCTAGAACTCTCTGAAGATTCCATCAGAAGAAGTAGTCCTCTGCATTTCTTCATCACTCACAATATCAGCTGCTCTACTGTAACTTCTTTCAATATATGCCAATGTCTGCCGCCTCTGCAAGCGCAGAACATGCATCACAACATCAGGAGTAAGAGTTACACGCGATCGATCTTCTCTCCCATGTCTATTTGCCTCCATTATCTGTTCAGAGAAATTAACATTTAACAATAATTGATTAGACATTAAACTCAAAAGTCCAAAAATAAATAACAGATCAAGAAGGGAAAAGCAAAGCCGATCAGCACGTAATACCTCTTCTACATTTTCAGGAACTGGAGGTATATCGCTTGCTTGAGGAGCCCAGATTTTCACATCATTTTCAATACCGCAAGAAGCAAGAATGGGAATATGTGGGTGGGCCTCAAGTTGATTTACAACTTGTTGATCACCTACCATTAATCTCACCAGCTTAGCATCCTTCTTCTTCCAGATGAAAATATGACCACAATCTGAGCCACTCAAAACATATTCATCATTAGGGCCAAAGAAGCTCACTCCTTTAACTGTCCGTGCATTTCTGTGACCAGAGTAAACTCGTGCCTGTTGAAGTATATTTAACTCCTCAGGTGTAGCAGAGGAAGGTGAATCACCCAACCCCATATTCTTCTGAAATAAATAGATGAGCTCATCATTATAAGAAACAAGGAGTTCGCTCTGGCTTGAGTAAGCCAATCCTGTGATATGGACATGATTTGAGCCAATTAAGTGATGAGGGCAAAAAGTGTTAACAGTTCTATCTGAATTACTTGTCGCATCCAATTGCCATTTTCTTATGTCATAAACTCGTGCATATTCGTCCGATCCTCCAACTGCAAAGTAATTTGGATTTCTCGGATCCATCACAATTGAATTCAACCTTATCCTGCTTGAAGATTGCTTATTATTCCCTGTCAATGAGGAGCAACGGAAAAGTTTTGTAGCAGAACTACTTCGCAGATCAAACTGCAAAAGAAACAAAACTAATAACTTGGACCATATAGCATAGAGTGAAGCTTCAATAGGGAAAAAGCTTTGACACTTGACTAACATGTTGAATGAAACCATCTTCACCACAGCTATACAGTATGTGAGGACTTCCTGGCTCCAAAGCAAGCTTGTATACAGAACCTTGGTGCTTCCCCAACATTGTAGTTTCTATCGTACCATCCTCTGAGAGATGGCCAAGCCTTACCTGAAAGCCCAGTTACCATCAGAAGGGAATGAAGGACGACTTTAAAAGTAGGCTTGGCCAAAGCTGCACTATTTACTTCAGAATTTCTAAGTATCACTATATGATGGACCAGTAGCCACGCATGTTAATTAATCAATAAAAAAACACTTTAAAAAAGAAAAAAGAAAAAAATATGCAAACCGTACTTATTAGCTATACTTAAATCCGGGGGTCTCATCATTTGCTATTGACAAAATTTCAACGCATTGGCAAATTGAAAGGGAAAAGAAGGGGCAAGAAGCACAACAATAACAAGGTAAAACTATAAAGCATTATAGAAGAAGTAAGAATGCCATTGTCCTTTTCAATAATAAGAAGAGTAGAAAGTAAAGAAGATGTGCGCTCAATATTACTTTAACCCAATGACACAGGTTCAATTTTTACTGGAGGAGCTCCGTCGGTGCAGAAAGTGATACCTCGCCATCACCAGCGGAAGTCACTATTTTGCGGTCGTCAGAAAATGCCATAAGTCTTGTCTGAAATATGTTGTCAGAGTGACCAGAAGGATATTCAAACAACTTAGTTTTGGATGCCCAATTCCAAAACATGACTTGCTGGTCATCAGAACCTGAGACAAGAAGATCACCAGTAGAGTTAAACTCCACAGCATTTACGCAACCATCATGACCATTTAACTTCCCATACAAATTCATTTGCTTTACTATGGCCTGCAAATAGAAGCAAACCTAATAAGGAACTTATCCAGTGGTAATATGATCATAAGACAGTGGTTGAAATTATTATTATCATCATCCCATGAGATTACATTAAAGCGGATTTTTAAAAACAAACAAAACTAGGTTCTGTAGCCGGTGGAATAACTTATGCCACTTTATAACATACTCAACAAAACACAACTTACGAAACAGAAATTACACCGCAGTGGATCCATAGTGTTGGATTTCACTCCTTGTGTCTATGAGAAACTAAGGTCAACCGGAGTATCCAAATGCGAGTGAGAAACTTCTTCTTCTCCTTTATAATCCAATTGCGAATCAGAAACTTGTCCGTGTTGATTTCAATTTTACTAATTACTGGTGGCTAATAGCTGGATATTATCTACGAACTATAATTAAAATGCAATTCACTTTTTTTATGAGCACCGACTGCAATATTACGGAGGGGAAAAACCAAAACTTACATGAGAAATTGATAAGTATTCAAATTGGAAAGAAAAACAATTTGTTACCTCGGAAGCTAAAGATCGTCGAGCAAACTCGCGAGGATGGGACAAGCCCACCTCTCTCCTGTAAATGTCAGGAAACCCATCTCGAAGTCGAATACCCTCCATTAGGTAGAATTTCAGAATATACGTCTAAAGCTCAATCTTTCCAGCCAAAATTGCAGCAGATTGGAAGATAATGTTCAAGTGTTTTTACCTTTTGCAGATTACATGAGTGTTCAGCCGAGATCAGTGATTACCTAACATCGAAGTGCTGTGCAGTGTTGTGTTGACCGGCCGTGTCGGCGTTGGGGCAGCACGAACGCTCCGTTTTGGCAATTTGTTTTGGTTACATTGTTTGTTGACTATTCAAATATTCTTTATTAATGTAACAAAAAAAAATATTCTTTATTAAGTTTTTTAATACGATCTTTTAGCATGAATGTTCAGCTTACATATTTAGTTCGTCCTTTCTGTTGGGTGATTATAGCGAAAAGATACCGTGCTTTCTATGGTTAGAACTCGGATTATATTTTTAAGCTAATGATATTTTATTAAAGAAGTTAATTTTTTTTGTTTAATGTTATAACAAACATTAACAATAATAAGATAATTCAAAAGAAAAGTTGGTCCATAGCAGATGTTGAAATGGAGCTCTCTTTTCTTTCTCTGTGTTCAATAATTATGACCCGATGGGTATATGGAAATCTTGTGGTGAATGAATATGACATGTTTGCGCAGTGTGAGGTGTTGTTTCATTTAATTTGAAGATGTTGGGTTGTTTTAGAATTGCCCAGGCAAAAAATAAAAAATAAGGACTGTCAATTATTGGGCCATGTGACTTTTCATATCAAAACTATGTTCGGCCTTCTATTAATTATACCATGATAACATTTGTACCAAAAACAAAAAATTATACCATGATAACATGCATGTATACTACCTCTTTGTATTAGGAATAGGATCGAGTATTTATTTTTGTCAATAACGTGATCATCAATGGATTTATAGCCTCAAGTGAAATTCTCTTTAATTTCTGGATCCGACCATGGTTGCTTCAGATTTGGGAGGACTGGAACATGGTTCCTCGTATTATGTTGCTTCGTAACTGTATTTGGGTGATTGATTATGTATCTTCGTATTCACGAAGACTCGCTCATGATGTTTTTGCTGTTCTATATCTCAGCACTATTTCCAGTTTTTCTTCTGTATCTCAGGGAAATGTGGTGGTTTAATTAGGTATACGTGACTGTTTGGGTTTCACCTAAAGCATAATTTTAAAAGGGTTTTTGACTTATATATTAGTTTAATTTTTTTTTAAAATAAACAGTCATATTTATCTAAAAGGGTTTTTAGACCAGACCATAGTTTTAGATTAGCTACTATAAATAACTTCTAAAACAGTAAAATAGTTTATGAACTAACTAATTCTTATTTTACACATAGTTTTTCTCACTCTCCTCTCTTTTCTCTTATAGATCTGCCATCGCCCATCCAGCTTATCGTCATGTGGATCTTCTTCATCACTTTTGTCCAGATCGACATAGCAAAGGAATAAGAGGTCAGTCACTCAAGCCCTCTGTCATTTTCACATAACTTTAGTTTGATAGCATTTTGTTTCTACCATGATTCTATTCCAACAACCTTCCTCAGCCTCTGTCATCGCTGGAATTGCTCTGCTGCGAGAGTCACAAGAGTTGACGGCCCTTCCCCAGCCATCGTCAGTAGAAGTGGGTCTATCTAAAAGCCCTTTAAAAAAATCTATACAAACATGCCATATGAATAATTCAAATAAATTGTCAATTTCTTGTGGGAAGATGTTGGAGGTGAAAGAATATCGAGCCCTTTGGATAATTTTTTAAAAATAACTTATCAAAAAATAGTTTTTAGAATATTTTTATACAAACTCTTTTATATAAAAGTTTATGGAAAAAAATAATTCTCAATAAATATGTTTATATGGCTATTACCAGAATTATTTTTGTGGTTGATAAATTATTAAAAATGTCTAGGTTAAAAAAAAGAAAATAATTTATGAAGCTGTTTCTTGTCATCATCACTATGCACATATGTAGAGGAGAACTCTTATCATCTCATTACGGTGGCAGTGACAGAGAATATCAAGTAAGAAGACGAAGACAAAAATGGAGGAAGAAGATGCAAAACTGAGAAACATCGATAGAGGAAGAAGAGAAGATGAAGATAGAGAAAAAAGATAATGTTTCAATCGCGACATCTAATGGAGACCAAGGAAAAGTACCAACAGTAGGGAGAAGAAAGGACTGACGAACAGAGGGGAGGAGAGAGGACAGATCACCACTAGCGACTTCTCCACATATCATTGGTGACGAAAGAAGAGGGGTGTCTGCGAAAGGAGGAGAGAGTAAAAAAATATAAATAAAATAGTAATTTTACGGTCAATAAACTCTTTTTTTATTTTAAAATATATTCCTAAAAATTATTTAAAATTATAATTTAATTTATTAGCTATTTTGAATAAATATCATTATTTAAAAAAAATAAACTACTATTTTAGCTAAAAGTTTTTTTAAAAATATTAATTTTAAATTAGTCCAAACAAACCCGTTATTGTTGTACATTCGGAATTAGTCCACAAATGTGACTGGGGGTTACTTTTGCAAGATGGATTTTCTAAAAGAAAACAATTATTCAAACAACTCTTGGTTTCAAGAAAAACCAAAAGTTATATCCAAACGTAGCCTAAGTGGGTGCTAACGGTGGATGTTAGGTAAGGTTTTTATTTGCCGCTGAATTAATTAATTAATTAAAAATAAAAATAAAAAAATAATTAAATGATCAGATAAATTTAAATTAAAGTTTATAAAAAAAATACACTCCATTACAAGTTTAAAGCTTATATTTTAAATAGGAGGGAGTAAATTTTAAATTAGACAAGTATCCCTTTAAAAAAAGTAATGCTAGTATTTTTTTTTTTAAATTGACGATGAGGATGATAAAAATCCTAAAAAGGGTACAAAATTATATTTAAATAATCAATAAACATGATACTTAGCAAAACATTCGATTGGAATGGAACTGTTGTTGTTAATTTTCATAAAGAATAATCGGACAAGAATTTTATTGGATAGATAGCACTAGTAGGAATAGTTGAATAATAAAAAGTATTCCAACAACTCATCGATGTGAGAATTGAATAAGATCGTATTCCAAAAATTGAAATAGCGGAGCTAACTTGGTTTGAAATTATTTATTTTTATTTATTTTCCCGAACTAGACCTCCGGTGGTGGCATAATAACATCTACACAGGACAACTGGTTATCTGGTTTTCGTTGTAAATTGGGGAATTTTCCACCAGCCATGGTAGAAGTGTTTGGGATTATAAGAGGACTAGAATTTTGTCGGTTCGACATTTTCAGCGATTGGGAAAAGGCTGTCAACCTAATCACAAGGGAGGGAGCAAGGGGCTAATCATCCTTATCAAGACATCATTGATGAAACTACTCATATATTGATTATATTCCATATAAATTGAAATGTTTCTATTAATTTCATGTATAGAGAATATAATAATATTACTAATAGCTTTGCTAGGAAAAGTTATAAATTAGATAGTATTTTGAATATTTTTTATCAAAAATCATCTTTTATTTAGAGGTGGTTTGTTGATGAAAGAATCTTTTTATTGATAATTTTTACTTTGTAATTGGTTTTTAGACATTAACGAGAGTTCTCATTTTTTATTTTTTATTTAAAAAAAAACTAGACCTTCAAGATCACAAACTAGGCTGACGAAAAGGGCTTCTTCATCAAACGTAATCAAACCTATCAGTCGTATGGAATGAATATCCTCGTTCATCCGAATAACTAATGATAGGGTAACGCGGATTACGTGTTGCCAAATACTACAGACCTCAGCTCGACAAAACGGAACGGATAGGAGATGGGAATAGGGATAAAAAGGGCAGAAGGGTAGTCTTCGTAATTAAATTAAAATCCGAGGGTATTGAACGGAGGGCTATAATACTAAAATGACAGCGACGCGCTGCGGGAGAAGCAGCAGCCAAAAAGCCATCCAAACAATTCACTCTCTTTTTAAAGACTCCTTGTGGTTTCCTCTGCCCCTCACCCTTTGGTCTCTCTCGCTCTCTTTCTGCGTCTTCGTTATCGTGCGCCTCTGAAACAGTCTCGTCCTCACAGTTTCATCTTCTCGATCTCTCAACTGTAAGTCATGCAGTCTCAATCTACGCCCCTAATGTCTCTATCGAATTTATTTATCCTAGATCCCTAATTTAAGGTCAGCTAATGTTTGTTGATCTTATCGTCGCAGTTATTTTTCTAGTTGCATCCATGTGTACTCTTGTTTGCAATTTTTAAATTCAAAGTCTGTTTCGTGTTTCGGTTATGCTGTGTGTCGGATTTCGATTTTGATGTCTGTGAACAATTTTGATTAATTTGTAAATTGTCAATTCATTCTCTCGTGCTGTCTTTTTATTCGCCTGATTGTATGTTACGATGGATCTTTCGGTTGATCTGTGGTTTCTCCTGGAGTTCTTGATTCAGTTGAAGTTAGAATATCGTCCTTAGACGTTTGATTTATATGTTCGATGATTATAGTCGATACTGTCGGGATATATTTTGTTATAAATAGGAGAATCGTAGGGTTTTTTTAGGTTCCACTTTACTATCTTGTCGCGGATGGAGATCTATGCAATTGTAATATTTCCCTTTGTTTTGTTGATCACTGTACCCGTAGAGTGAATGCATCGGACTATAATTATCAAAAGACAGTGGGCATTGGTATCAAATTTTTCTTTTTCATGCTGTCATGATTGCCATTCGTTTTCATCTTCTCCAACGTGATTTCCAGGGGAAACACGGGAATTTAAATTAGTTGTCATAACATCTTTTTCCTGGTTAGATTGCTCTTATTGTACTGGAACATTTGGAGGTTATTCAATCTGAAGTTTGTCTGTGACTCTTTCTGATGTACGTCGTGGGTGGCAAATCTGTGTATGCTTTTGGACGTGATTGAGAGTGTTTTTGTTGTTGTTAGTGTTTGGCTCTGGAATTGAATCCTGTTTACTTATAATATGTTTTGTTCTATTTTTTCCTTCAGGGCAATCATGAGTGAGGAAGGAGAAAGGACTTGTCCTCTTTGTGCAGAAGAGATGGATTTGACTGATCAGCAGTTGAAGCCATGCAAATGTGGTTATGAGGTTTTCTTCCTTCCTTCATGGTTGTTAACTTTCGATATTTTTTACTTTATTCCCCCTTGGATCTAAAACAGTGTGCTTTCAAGGTTTTTCAATCTTCCATCTTAGTTTTGCCCATTTGTTCTCTGTGGCCCATATTTTAGGATTTGGAGCCTTATTCTCCAGATTATGTTATGTTTGAAGGCTTATCTGTTCTCTCTCCTTGTCATGTTTAGTTTTTAGTCCAATTTTGTTAAATCTATTGGAACTTGTAACTAATTTCACCGCTTCTTAATTTCAGATATGTGTTTGGTGCTGGCATCACATAATGGACATGGCTGAGAAGGATGACACAGAGGGGAGATGCCCTGCGTGTCGAACTCCATATGACAAGGAGA
Source organism: Leucaena leucocephala (assembly GCA_037074615.1). NCBI lineage: Eukaryota > Viridiplantae > Streptophyta > Magnoliopsida > Fabales > Fabaceae > Leucaena > Leucaena leucocephala. Next base: position 1,121,198 of record CM073546.1, on the reverse strand, counting down.
AGATTGTAGGGATGGCTGCAAACTGTGAGAGGTTATCCAGTTAACAGTATTTTTGCACATTTGATATGCATTAATGTCTTTGTTGGCCGTCCCTATACATCTCAAATATTTATGTCTTCTATAAAAAAATATTTTTTGAGGATTTCTCTTAACTTTGCCACTTTAGAAACTTAAAGATAGTTTTTGTTTTCCCATTAACTTTGAGATAGTTCGATAGCAAATGATGACAAGATTTATTTTTTTTGTTTTTATTAAACCTGTACTTACTAAAGCAAATTAGGACTCTTTGTTCATGTGTTCTCTTGGTGATGGGCTTTTCCCTGCAGATTGGTGGCAGAAATTAATACTGAAAGGAAGATGAAGAGTCAGAAAGCAAAATCTAAGTCTTCTGAAGGCCGGAAGCAGCTGAGCAGTGTGCGAGTTATTCAGCGTAATCTTGTCTATATAGTTGGATTACCACTTAATCTGGCAGATGAAGAAGTAAAATTCTTTTCTCCTCTCCACAATCACTTGAATACTGTCTCATCATGTGGATTTTTTTTTTTCACTATTGCTACTTCATGTTTTTTCCCTTAAGAGTGGAGTATTATTTTCATCACCAATTGTGCAGATTCTTCAGCGGCGAGAGTATTTCAGTCAGTATGGGAAAGTCTTGAAAGTGTCAATGTCTCGGACAGCGGCTGGTGTCATTCAACAGTTTCCAAACAATACATGTAGTGTGTAAGTTTATACCTCATTCTTTATTGTAGTTTACTTCTGTCTCTGAGGCTATTATGTGTAACTGTAAGGTTCTCTGATTGCTAGCTTTTCAAAATTGTTTCTGATTTGTTGCTGTAATAAGACACTTTACTGACTTTTTTGTCATTGAGTTGAATTAGTTACGCACCTTTCTGGTTTTTGCTTTTAAACATCTTTCAGTTTGACAATGTAGAATAGGTAAAAGTTTAGCAAAAGGGACCTTTAATTGTTCTCTGGGTTTAAAAATTTCCATTTATATACTGGAAATAGGCTTTTGTCGCCTGATGTGAGTAACTTGCTCAGGCTTCCCTTTGTCCCCTTTGTATACCTTACTATGTCAGCATTTTTTATTACCTCTATGTTATTATCACGGTCATTAAAGGAAGGATTTATTACAGATATATTACTTACTCAAAGGAAGAAGAAGCAATTCGCTGTATTCAAAATGTACATGGATTTGTCTTGGAGGGTAGACCTTTAAGGTACAGGCATATGCTTGTGCTCACCCCTATCCTCTATAATGTTTGGGATATTTGGCATCTGAATCTTGCTTATTTGCTCTTCTACGTTGCACTTGCAGGGCTTGTTTTGGAACCACAAAGTATTGTCATGCATGGCTCCGAAACATGGTACAGTAATTGACGTGTCTCTGTAGATTTTCAAATTTTGTATATTTGATTAAATATGCATTTAATATCTCCTGTTTCCAGCCATGCAGCAATCCTGATTGTTTATATCTGCATGAGATTGGCTCTCAAGAAGATAGTTTCACAAAAGATGAAATAATTTCAGCATACACTAGGTAATTATTTTGTTTCAAAGTTTTCGTTTTATAATTTATTTGATGTTTATGAATCTATTATCTTCCCAATTGTGATACTGATATACCGAATTTTCCTTGAATAATATGTAGATGGCTTTTTGTCTGTTTGGGAAAAAAATACAACTAATATTTTTCCACCCTTGGCTCTTAAGCATTCTGGTTCTGTTAGAGTTTTTTTTTTCCTCAAAAAGATCCTTATGTACTTATCTATTTTACCCTTTTCACATTGCACAATTAGACGAGGGTTGCAGCTATTTTATTTCCCGATTCACTAAATCATATGAAGGTCCTGAATGGTTGGTTAGAACTTAAAAGTATTTACCAGAGGGCTCCAATCACATGGTAAGCGAAAGAGAAACAATTTGTGATGCCAAGGATGACAGGAATTGTGAAGAAAGATGATAATATATATATTTATATTTGTTGGAAACTATCTGTTGCTTTGTAATTGATGGTTTTAGGGAGGGTGTTTGGTCATTGTAATTGAGGTTTTGGCTATTGAGAAATTAACCAGTCCCGGTGAAGATCAATTTATATTAACTAAATGTTCCCCTTGGAGTCTGAAAAATAAACTGCATTATTTATGTCTCGATAAAAATGTAGCTTATAAATTTTATTATATATATTGGTATATTGATGATTGAAGCTTATAAATTGATGATGGAACCTGAAGAGTTCTTTTTTGCTTGTAAGTTCTCACTTTATGCTGCATGAATTGCATGTGGTGATTTTCATTTACTGGGCTGATTTATTTTCAAAGAAGCAGAGTTCAACAAATTACGGGTGCCACAAATAATATGCAACGGCAGTCAGGGGATGTGTTGCCACCCCCAATTGATGATTACAGGAACCATTCTGCTGGAAAACCCATTGTGAAAAATGCCACAAATGTAAGATATGTATTTTACTTTGCCCTCTAACCATCTCCTTTTTGTTGGTAACTTTGACCTTGTCACTTGTGCACATGATTTTTAGCTGCTCCTCCCAGCTTGGGTACTGTTAGCACAATGTATTTTATGCACTTGACAGCGGAACTTGAAGGGTGTACTAACCATGTAATTTATTATTGAGTAGAATTCCACTAGCACTGCTAGAGGTTCACCTCCAAATGGAAGTTCTGGAAGATCTATAGCTCTAAATCCTGCTTCTGCGTGGTATGGTATTTGACTTTTGAGGTTGAAATTGTTGAACGATATGTTCCCTGATCTTTATTTTCTTTCAGGGGTACAAGAGCTACAAATTGTCAGCCCCCTACTGGAGGTTTATTATGTCCAAATGGACCACCTAAGCCAAAAGCTGATGCTGTCAGTGGAACACTAGCCTTTTCTTCAGCTGTTGCAGGTTCAAGCGAGAACTTTTCATTGCCCAGTTATGCAACCAAGAGGCCACTGTCCAGTGACGGGAGTCATAATGACCTTAGAGTACAAAATAATTCATTAAAACCTGTAAAGCAATTCGATAGCATGGACAATCCAAGTAATGCAGGTGAAAAGACTGCTACATCTGCTGATGGTTCTCTTGCACCTGTTAATTCAAACAGCTTGTCTTCTTTACCGTTATCCAGAGATGGTGATGGAGGCAGTTGTACTACATCAAACACAACAAATTCTACTGACATCACTGGGCAGTCGTGCAGCTCTGGTCCTGAGGAAGCAACTATTGCTACCAATGAAGAGATTCAGAACTTGTGCTCCAATCTGTCCTCTGTTAACATTGATAGAAATGGCCAAAGTGAATACTATGGTATGGTCAGATCTAATAGCCCCCCTTCTGATTATATGTTGACAAAGTCTCCTCAACTTCAAGCATCCCAGCAGCATAAAGATGACAAATTTAGAGATGTGCAATTTTCAGGCGAATCTGGTAAACCTGCTCCATCTGATTGGGAGCAGTCTGATTGGAAATTGAATTCACGACCCCAAATAGTATCAGCTACAACTGACTTGGAAGATGATATAACTTCTTTTGATAATCAAAGGCTCAACGATCCAGAAGTTGTTAGTTATTCTCCTTACATGCCTAAGTCAACAAGTTTTGTTCATGTCCCAATCCATTCTAATCATAATCTCATCCAACATGGGGAACAGCCCCATTCTGTGAATGTTGATTTTGTATCTGCAGATTCTAAGGCTGGGGATGATTCTCTATTATATCCATCCAGCATATTATGTAATGGTTACCCTGATAAATTGGTCGGCAGCTGCTCTTCTGGTTTGAATAGCACCACTGATTGTACCTCAATTCAGGATGTAAGAAATGAACAATGCATTGGAAGGTTATTCGCTGAATCAGTTAGTGCTGGAAGTGATACTGCATTGGATAAGGGCGAGAGTAGTATAATTTCAAATATATTGTCCATGGACTTTGATGCCTGGGATGACTCACTGACATCACGGCAGAATTTGGTTAAGTTTCTTGGTGACAACACTGATAACCGGTTTGTTCCCTTAAAAAAATCAAGTTCTGTGAAAGTGCAGAATAATAGTCAATCAAGATTCTCTTTTGCAAGACAGGATGAACCTAGAATGCAAGCATTTAATGCAAACCCATCTTATGGTATTAGTGAGCAATTTCAAGGGAGGGGCTCTTTCATGCAGGATTTTTCTGAAAGAGACTTGTATAATGATAGGAAGTTGGGTATGGCAAATGGCTTTTCTTCCTGTAAACTTGAGGAATCTGAAAATCTAGGCAGTGGTCACTTTGTTCCTTCTAGTAAGCATTCCGGTGAGTATCAATAGCTTGTTGAAATGGCTAATTTAGCCTTTATAGATGCTTCTAAGTCGGATCTTGTTATTGAATTATTTGCTACTGTTTTCGATACCATCCTTAAGTTTATGCTTTTGCACTGTCCTTGCTCGGAGACATTTGCTTTGCTTGAGATTCTATTTTGAAAATACTATTTTTTGGTGTTATGTTTTGTAAAATGCACTTATCAATGGTTTCAAGTAAAAAAAACAAACAGCCCTGATATGCTTAAAATAGCTAACAGTTGCTGGATCACCTGACCCCACCTATTTGAGGTTGAAATTTTTCCTAAAACTAAAAGGTCTAGGTGCATCCTTGCAAAACTATGCATTGTGTGAGTTGATGTGAGATTTGCATTTCTACAAGTGCTGTTAACATATATCTGATGACCTTGGTTTTATGTTGATTTGCAGCTGTTTCTAGAGCTCAAATTTCTGCTCCTCCAGGATTTTCAGTTCCAAGTAGGCCTCCACCACCAGGTTTTTCTTCTTACGAGAGAGTGGAACAGGCTTTCAGCTCAGTTTCTGGTTATCAGACACCCACAGCTGGAAATATTGGTGGTACAGGGGACATCGAATTAGTAGATCCTGCTATTTTGGCTGTTGGCACTGGCAGACTTCAAGGTTCACTAAACAGCCCAGGGTTGGACATCAGATCTAGTTTCTCCCCACAATTAAATTACTTCGAAAATGAGGCCAGACGTCAATTATTGATGCAAAGATCTCTCTCGCAACCACAGAACAGATTTTCTGAAATTGGGAGTACTTTTTCTCAGATTGGTGATTCTTATGGCATTTCTTCAAGGTTAGACCAATCACAAGTCAGCAATTTGACCCCTTTTGCTCAGTTGTCATTACAGCAGTCTAGAAATGCTCTCTTGTCTAATGGCCAATGGGATGGGTGGAATGAGGTGCAGAGTGGAAGTAGTCTAGGGGTGGCTGAGCTACTAAGAAATGAAAGACTTGGGATTAACAAGTTATATGCAGGATATGATGATTCAAAATATCGGATGCCAAATTCTGGGGATCTTTACAACCGAACTTATGGGATGTGATTTCCTTGGTTTAGTTTTCTGTTGGCTGGCCACTGAAGCCAAGACAGATGAAAACTATTTTGTTGCATTGCTGAAGGTAATGGGACTGACAGAGATGTGATTTCCTTGGTTTAATTTTCTGATGACTAGCCACTGAAGCCAAGACAGAGATGAAAACTATTTTGTTGCATTGCTGAAGGTGATGGGACTGACTCACGATTGATCTGTTGGACTAAATAGTTGAGGAAACGTTGTCAAACTCCCTAAAAGTGTGATCTTTAGCTGCAGCTGGTAATTCTTAAACTTATTCTTTCTTCTGGTTTAATTGTTTACTAGTCATTTTGCACATCTAGATGTGCATGTAAAGTCGTCTCCCTCCCCATCCCCTCCAGAATTTATTATTTATTATTTTTGGGTTCCCTGCACCAGCATTCTCACTATATGTTGATTGCATTACATTGCCATTTGCTTTTCATACCATGAGCACTGATTTTACCTTCCTGTCCTTCTAAGGTCTGGATTTACAGAAGTAAGCTGTAGTGGGACACATTGCCAATACCATTGGGATCGAACTGCCAGGTAGAACTTAGTCGTGAGTGTTTTCCCTATGAAGTGCTGAGCAGAAAAACTTGCAGTTGATTTAGAACCAATTAATGAAATCCCATGTTTACTAGCATTGTAATTTTCTTTTAGTTTTAACCACACTTTGTGGATAGTATATACAAAATTGATGGGACTGATTCAATGGCAAGTATTTTGCATAAAGCCTTTGTCGCATCTTTCAGAAGTTTGCATTTCATGTTAGGTTCAGTAAATGAAGCGAAAACTGGAACAGCATCCTATGAAATTATGTAATATTGTCCCTTCTAGGCAGGGCTAGTGGCGTCTGGTATTTCCTTGCAGATATAATTTATATATATATATATATATATATATATATATTTTGGCGCTAGAATATTTTTAGCGGCTTGTTTTTCGGTTCTTGTCTCCAGCTAGATAGGGCCCGTGCTTTTAAGCCATTATTCATTGTGTCCTTATTTTAATAAAATGTCAAGTATGCGTGGTTTAACCTGTCTTTATCCTTGCATTTGCCCATTTTGTTTGACTGTTGCCTCAGATTATAACCAACAATGCAAGAGTTAATGAAGTCACCATATGAACCATCTTTTATGCGTGGGCTGTAATAGCATCCAATTTTCTGTATTTTTCTGACCCACCTGAATTCTGCTGCAGGTATGAGCTTGTTGAGACAATTTAGGGCCGTAGTTGTATTATTGATGTTTAATGATAAGGTTCAAATTTTAGTTCTTGGGAGTTTATTTTGCCACAATATCTTGAAGTTTCACTGAAGTTCCATTTTTTGTCCTAAGTTTTTTTTTTATTCTATATAGTTCTTGAAAGTAATCTTTTCGGGCTAATCGAATAAAATGAAACTCACCGAATTTTTCGTTTTTCTTAAAGAATGGATGGATTGCAAAAGATAATTGCCTTAAACAAGTTACGAATCGAGGACTGTTGCAGCCCGAGCTATCTGATTCCAGTTCCCCCACTCAGATGGGGTAGGGGAGTCTGAAAAAATGCTGAGGCATTGTACATGCCCTTTTGGGTAGCGAATAAGTTTGAACATTAGTTAGCTTCTGCGTTTAAAATTAAGAAACAGATCAATCTTTACAAAAGGTTAAAGATTGTGATATTGCGGACTTCATGGGTCCAAACTGAGCTTGTGGTACATAATGTGCAAAATTTGGCTGACGAAGTGTTTATTTTTCCTTGCTCTTGTTTAAAAAAAAAATTAACTACGCAACAATTTTTTTAAAGATGCATGAAATAATTATAAACACCTTATATTTTTGGTAGGAGAATTTCCGACGTTTACATAATTACACATATTTGATTGATTCATATATTTGTTTTTGTTCACAATAGATCGTTTCCTTCCGGCGTTATTCAAAATTATATTGAATTATATTGGCGTCATATGGAACAATGCAACCAGTGAATAAACAGTGAATGTATAATTGTGTAAGGACAAGTAATCTGTGATTCTATGGTGCACACTCGGTTATGCAAAACGAGACAAAAATCTTCTCATAGCTTCCCTCTCCAACTACAAAGTGAAGAAAACGCGCGAAGGAATCAACAAATTATCGTAAGCATGCTATAACCAACAGGTTTACAGCATCAGAGGGTATATCAATCAGGTAACTCGACCAAGCAAAGAATTTTGGATACAAACTTGCCATATATGGTTTTGTTTTGGCGAGCATCAGATACACAAAGTGTGGCTAGGCCTAGGGTGGTGGATGCGGGCGCTTCATGTTGTAATAATATTGAGATGCGGTTGGGGCAGCTGAAGTGGATGAAGAAGAAAAAGAGAGAGGGGGGGGAAGTGAGTTCGTAGGATTGGGCAGGAAGATGGCAGTGGATGAAATGGAGAATCCTGATGATGCTGCAGTAGAGAACTGTGGAACTGTGCTCCCACTTAGCCGGCCATGCCTTCGCCACGTCCAGTTGGGCTGTCCTGCGCTCATTCTCTCCGCTCTTTCCTGCCATATAGATTCAACATTTTCCCCCTTAAATCTTCCACCGCAATAATGTCCCAGACAAATTATAAAACGTGTCTAAAAGTTCTTTCCAATCCAAGTTCTTAATGTCATCTAAATTTAATTTATCGATATAACAAGCAATGCTTCAACTATCTGATAATTTGTAGATAATTGGAACATGCTTATGGACGGACACCCCCCAAGTAAATGTTCTCACACAAATTCTGAAAATTCTTGTCAAAGTATTGAACGATGTAGAAGAATATAACATAATGGAGACGGTGTGGCCTTTTAACTATTCAGATAACATGCATAAGCACCAAAAGCTCTAAAAACTAGGATATCCGGAACACAAAAGTCAACATTATGTTTGCAATGAAATTAAAAAGTCAACCACGCTTCCTTTATTCAAACTAAGACCCTAGCAAGAATTGTGGTCAAGAAATAAGCAATCACGCCCAGTTGTGAAAATAAATACCAGACAGTGATACTCACCTCACTGGGAAAGAAATTTGGATATATGCCATTCCATACAGAAGGGCGATCTCCAGTTACTACAAGCTTTTTCATAGCTTGATCGCCAATTACTGAGTCGGTGTTGGTCTCAATCTGCAAATAGGAGGGGAGGGGAGTTATAATTAGCGAAATGGGATCTTACAGATGCCAAAACAACTCCTTCAGACTACATCTCAAAATACCCTAGAACTTGTTCTGGCATGCATATTGTAAGGATAAGACTGGATCTCAGGATTGCCCCTGCTTTCATTGAGACCTTTGCCTGGGGTTGCTATGCCTAAATTGAGGTCGAGATTGTAACTGACACCTGATTTAAAAACAATTCGCACAGAGTATTATTTTCTAGGCGAACAACCAGCTAGAAAGTAACTTTATATAAAGAGGACCAAATATTATACGAGAAAACTACCTTCATTGGTCGCTTCAGTATTCAACTCCCCTTCATAAGTACTTGGCTCAAAGTTAGTTACTGCCTCCCTTCCATTGCACTTAATGGCTGCTTTATCGTATGCCCTGATTTCAACCAAAAAGAGGGAGATACGTGTTGGATGAAAGCCTCATCAGCTTAATACTTTAGCATAATTAAATTCAGTGCAGGTAGAATGTAATTCATGTATCATTAGGACCTTGCAGCTTCTACTTCGCTGTCGAACAGCCCAAGGTATATATACCTGCATGAAAGCATTCAATCTCCATAATAAAAACACCTTTGCCAATCGTTTCTTGGAATATGCAGGTTAGTAGAAATGCTTATCCAAAGGGAAAGGCGGGAAAAGAGAAGACTAAAAATAGCCCATCTGGACTCATTCGAAACCGATTTTCATTGCAACCAACTGATGCTTGAATTATGAAAACTAATCGTAAATTACAGCACTCCATTACTTCAGTTTCTATGAAGCAGGTCCTCACTTTTTGCCAAGAAGTTGTCCCATCCGAGCTTCCCAGCGTCCACATTTGTGCAGGGTTACCCCCCGGTATTTTGAGCTGCCCCTAGAGAAACCAGTACTTTGGCGTCGAAGAATGTGAACAAACTCCTCCTTGGTGAGATTCTTCATCTGTACATCATTTAGTAAATGGTGAAAAATTTTAATATGAGATCCCCAGATTTACAAGCACTTGTGCGGTTCCAAACCTGTTTAAGATCCTCCTCATAATCCCTGAGGTTGAAATTGATATCAGCTTCAACTCCCCTGAATCTAATAGCAGCTCGATCGTAGGCTCTACAGATGAAAATTGCAAGTCAAATGAGGCGGACAGTGAACGTATTCAAATTCTAAAAGAATACAGAAGCAGATTATACATGTGCAAAAGTTTACCTAGCAGCGGCATGTGCAGTGTCAAAACCGCCTACACGTTCCAATAGCAATCTCGTCAAAAATTGCTAAATATGGTAAAACGTAGAAAATAATTTAAATATTAATGGAATTCACATACCTAAATAGACTTGTTTCCCACAATCCCTAAGTTAATTAACCAAGGAAAAAATGAAAGAACACATCAGAGGTAATTCAAACAGGTATTAACAAATTACAATCTCAGGCAATTATTTAATTTCCTTCCCAATACACTATAGATGATCGCATGGTCGGAGAAAAATCAGATTGGATAAGTTAACGAAATCATCAAATTCAACGAGATTCAGCATAGGCAAGCGATGGCGTGACGAAAAGGCCTCAGCCTTCAGCCAAAACACAGAAACAATAACAACAAAAAAAGTGAAAAGGCAACAACATGTAGAGAGGGATACGAAATGCTAAGTTCATCACAAACTACCAACCAGATATGTGATTCCCATCTTCCAGTCCTCCTATAGAAGGTGACTCCTCTGTACTGGGAGCTCCGAGACCTTGGACCTCTCCTGCTCTTCTTCACCTGCGGCTGAGGTTGTTGCTGGAGTTGAATCATCTTTGCCTCTGTGCTGACATTTTGGCTATCGAATGAGAGATCCATCCGGCTCTTATTTGACGGAAAGGGCGATGAAGATTGACCCTGCCAATTCCCGGAGTCGCTATCTACTCCTTTTGCTGCGCTCACCATAAACAACTCCCTGGTTGCGACGTCCTTACCGCTGTCCACCTTGAGGATATCGAAATTGAAGGTAACAACGTCGCCAGCGCGTGTAGAGCAAGAGTCATCATCGCCTCCTCCAGTACTGGACCCGTCGGCATTGACAACAGATGAATTAGAGGTCCCCGATTCCGCCATTTGATTCGCCGAAGCTTCAGGAAATTTGTCAAAGAACATGACCGAGTCATGGTTCTGAGTCGAATCCGCATTAAGATTAAGATCTAACATGGTTGTCAAACTTCTACTAAACTCTGTTTATTTTTAGCACTATATTATTAACTATTACAGTCAACTATTCTCTCTACAGCACTAGGAATGATACTCTTTCTATCGATGAATCCGACGGCGAAAATCGATCCGATCGGAAACAAATAGTCACAGGTAAGGTAATGTAAGCAGAACGGCAAAATATGAGGGATTCTGGGAAAAATAGTGACAACGGAAGTAGAGTAGAAGGATGAAAGAGCTTCGGAGAACTAGGGATTACACTACACGACAAAAACAAAGCGAAAGGTAGCAGAATCAGAAGCTGCTTCACTCTCTCCAACTAGCCGGAGCAGGTTTCCGACGACGGTGAAAGGAGAGAGACGATATAGCTCACAGGCGGGAGGTAAGAGAAGGAAGCACCAGCGCTTGAGCCAAGAGAAATTGCATTCGGAATTTCCTCGGCGATGAGTTCAGCGTCGGGAGCAAAAGCATCGCCGACTATCGGATTCCATGGACAGAGAGAGAGGGGGATGGGACGTTTGAAAGGACACTTCAACACATATTAAGAGGGGATGGAATATATAAACATTTTCTCTCTCATAGTGATAACCGGTCGCTTCGGTCACCAGTTCGAGATATTGCCAAGGAGATTTTTCTTAAAAAAGAAAACGACAAGAGAGACACAAAATATTTATGATTATTATAGATTATACAATCGAAATTGTTATATATCTCTTTAGGTAAGTTTAAGAAGAAACAGTATGTTATCATCTTAAATTGAAATTTAATAAATATTTAATACTCAGTTTCAAAATATAAAATGACAAATTTTATAAATATTTAATTCAGATTGGGGGGGGGGGGAATGAAACAGTGTGGATTAATTTAAAGATAGACCATCAAACTCAAACGTACGAGACATGAAAAAGGAATGAATGAACAAGTCATCCATCATCAAGTTATTTATGCATGTATGCCGGCCTCATCATTTTAAGACATATGGATGGACTTCTTCAACTCGGTTTTTCTTGTCAATTATGCTGCAACCGATTCATTTTATTTTGTTACAGAGTTGGTTTAAACTTAACTCGTGATCGTAATGACTTTACCCTATCATCCCTCACTCCTAAACATGTCTAAATATTTAAATCTATAATAGTTAATATTTTTCGTACAATAATGAAAATGTAGAATGCAATTGCATATTAAATAAAAAATAGCCGTATGATAAAATGAAAGAATAGATTGTGAAAGGGTTTAATAAAAAAAAATTAGACAATTTTTATAAAATAATTTTTAAAGAATAGTTCATATAAAACAACTATGAACAAATGATTATTTAGATACTTATTATAAGATTTTTATAATTAAAAAATTAATATAAAATATATAATTTTATTAAAAATAAGAAAGAGTAGATAAGATAAAAGGTAAAGAAGATATGAGAGGGAATAAAAGGTATAAAAAAATAAAAATAAAATAGTAATTAATTAGTTAATAAATTTTTTTAATACTCTAAAAGTTAATTTTAATAGTTTATATAAGATTTTATTTTTAAATTATAATTTAATCTAAAAATTATTTTAGATAAATATAATTATTTATTTTAATTTTTTAAAATTAAAATTTAGATTAAATTTTTGGATAAAATCTTAATTTTTGTACCCTTTTAACACACAATGAATGCCGGATTTAGTGAATAGATCGCTAGCTGTTTTCTTCAACATACAAGTTATAAACATTACAGCAGAGTTACAGGGACCCCCAAAATGACAACGTTCATGTATTATTCTTAACCTTTACTAACACGATAGAAAAAGGTGGGCCCAACAGAATAAAATAATGATGGGAAGGATCAAAACATATGACAAGGTAAAGAGTGCCATAGAAATGCCAAATTTTCAATGTTAAAATACTAAATAGAGATTTTATGACCATCTTGAATTTTTTTTTTCTTTCAAAAAAAAGTTGTAATTTTATGTCTGCGCCTAACCCCATTCTTTCCATCCATTCCACGCTGGGAAATTTTTTCCGGAATCACAAATATATTTTACTTCAAAATTTTCGGGAAATATTATTTTTTTAAGGATAATTTAATTAAAATGGTTGATATGTGTATTTTTTTTTAATTATTTTTAAAGGAGAAGATTTGGTAACATAAGTATCGATTCGATTGAAGGGGGGAAAGTTGCTAACAAATAATATTTCATCAAAATGTGGGACAGTGTGAACAATTATAGAAAGGCGACAATGCTACATAGAAACAGATTACAGCGGCAACCATAGCAACAAACAATGATAGAAGAATAATAAAGCGTTAGATCACGTGGTATCCCTACCATAAGGGTACGTGTGTCCAAGGTCGACATATTTGGCAAGTAGTTTGATAACTCGTCTTCTTTTCTCCTTTCCTTTCCTTTTTGTTTTTGAACTGAAAGGCTGAAACTCATTTAATTTTGTTATTATAATTCAACTGTAAACTTACTCCAATTGCCTAAATTCAACAAAAACCCCCATCATAATATAGGACAATACTTCAATAATATCCAAAAATATCATCATCCCATTCCCATTATTAACTGTCCAAAACAAAGCTTTATTTGTAGCTTCCACCATGATCGCGTTTATTTTAGTCAGACCTTGATGGGAAATTTCATATTGAATTACCCTTGTCAATTAATTTTTTAAATAAATATAAGAAATAAAATAAATTAAATAAATTTAACCCTTTAAAATAAATTCATATTATATACTCATCAACTTAATAAAATTAATCGATTAATTATTATATTAGTTACAACTAATTATTTTATTTAGATTCTTATATTTATCTAAAAAAATTAATTGATTCTTATAATTAAAATTAAAAATAGTATATTATTATTTGAAACCTGAAAGTGGCTCAACTTCACTTCCTCCCCATATAGATAATTACATTTACAGTGGATAATTGGACAAAAAAACACACTTAAACCATCCATGGCCTTAATTATTCTTGAAAATACAAATCCTACTCTCTTCAACATGAACGCGTTGTCCATCACTCAAAACTAAGATGTACGTGCCCAATTATAAATCATATGTTTGATATGCATGTGATTTTCAATTTAATATAAAAAGTTAATTGATTTAATTAAATACATTAAAAGATATATAATTTAAATTTATATGAAATATTGAGATATAATTATAATTAATTGGATTATTTAATTTTCTTAAATATATTAAATTTAATTATCTAATTTATATATTAATTATAATTAATTAATTAATTTTATTAATTTATATTAATTAATTAATTTTTATATTAGAGATTAGATAAAATATTTATTATAATTCCATCTTACATCTGTTGGTCTATATCTGCCGCTACCATTATTATTTTTTCCTTTTCAATATTTTTAATCTTTTTTCACGGAAGTCAGTATTTTTGAATCATAATGGTGGAAAAGTAGGACCAATGGAGAGGACAACCAACCAGAAAAGTTATTCAAATCGACTTATTGGGACTGGGAAGATGGGAACGCTGTGCTCAATCCGATGGACTTGGGTTCCCCGTATTAATGAATGATTAAACAATAATTATTCCAAATGATCCTTATTGTTTAATATGAAAGGTTATTTAAAAATTAGAAAGAATGACGTAATCCGCACTAAATAAGATGGATCCAATGGGCGGTCAAATCATTTCTTGTCACCAAGACAGACATATTTGCTCCACAGTTAAGAAGCCCCACCAATTGGGTGATTAACAAGCATGCGAACAATTAGTTTAGTCGCCATGTAATCAAAATATATCCGAATTATTAAAAAAATATATATATTTTTGTTGATTTTTAATATCTTGAACGTCCGTATAACAACCACAAGTTCAGGCGGAGGGCGTTTCTGGAGTGGCATGCCCATACCCCATTCATGATCGGTTGTGCCAGAGAAGATAGCAATCCCCTACGCACAGGTGCATCCTGTTGGGTAGTCACATGGGTCAAATCACCTTGGTCCCTTTTCCTACTTTCATTTTATTATTTCACCTTTCCCCCCAAAATAGACATCCCACATTCACAATTCACCCTTTGCTGGTTGTTATCTTGTCCTCTTTAGAGTTTTAGTCCTTGCCTCGCTGCTCCCCAATCATACAGTAAATATATCCAACGGTTTATTTTGTTCAAAATGTCCAACGGTGGGGGATAGCCAAATCATAGATATAGAGGGAGTTATTAATCATAAATATAGTATTTATTTTATATATTTACTATATTTTTTTAAATAATAATCAAATAAATAATAGAGAGTTAAAAAAATTAAAATATTTTTAAAAACTCATATTAACTAATTTTTTTAATATAATTAAATTAATTAAATATATATTATATTAAATATTAGAAAAATATTATATATATATATATATATATATATATGCATTTCAATCGAAAGGAGGTCCAAGGGCGGTTCGGGCAGCAAAGGTGCTTCCCAGCTGCCAGAGTCCGGGATGTTAACGACGTGAACCGTTGTACGGTTATTGCATGCTCGATTCACATGAATACCGCTCAGCAAAGGCTCTGTAGGAAAAAAGAATAAACATGTTTAGCCTTATGTTTAATATTATATTTTTTCAATTCAACTAGAATAAAGAAACCTTAGGGTATTAGAATTTAACATAAAATAAATCATATATTAAAAATCATATATCTTGATTTAATTTAAAATAAATATATTAAATATATATATGAGGGTCTTCCCATTTCGAATTTTATTTTATTTCAGTAATTAATATTAAAATTATCTATCCATATCAAATATAAAATTGTAACAACTGTTTAAAATATCTCTCACCTTTGCAGTATTTAACTTTTTAACTTATATTAATTAAATTTTCGGTATTTTGAGAGGTGGACTGTTTTTTTTTAACCAAAAGACTACTATTCAGGTGAAGAAAGGGACAAAAGTAAGGCCCCTAATTGGTCGGTACCTGTGGATGGGGGCTCTTTCTTAGTAGATTCTCGAAACTTAAATTAAATTTTTAAAAATATTTTTAATTTAAATTTAAATTTAAAAAAATTAAAATAAATAATTACATTTATATAAAAAGAATTTTAGATAAAATTATAGTTTAAAATTAAAAATTTAGATAAATTATTAAAATTAATTCAATAAAATAATTTACACACTACCTAATTACTATTTTACTATTAATTTTTTTATACATTCTCTCATTTTCTCTCTCTACCTACTTTTATTTTTTCTCTATTTTATCTCTTCACTCTTCTTAAAACTCTCTCCTCTATTATCTTTTCTCCACTTTTTATTTTTTCTCTTATTTTTAATAAAATTATATAATTTATAGTAATTTTTTAATTATAATTTTTTTAATAATAACTATTTTTTTAATAAATTCTTTATAAAAAAATTTTCTAAAATTTATCTAATTTTTTTTTTTAAACTCTTATCCCTTAATCTTTCGTAAGATGTGAAATTCCAAGTGACCTCGACTCTACTATCGCACATGAGCAACACGTGCTTATTATTCTTCTCTTCTTGCAGTTATCTGTTTTGTTCTTACTCTTCAGCTACTATAATTCCAATATATCATGACCCCTGAGCCTATGCGTTCCCCCACAAGCCCCTAACCCCCGCATGGAATACCAGTTATACCCTTGCTTTGGATCCAATAAAATATATCTGTAGGATCTACTACCTTTTTCCGTTGCTACAATGCAGAAGCACTATTTGCTTTTTATTATAGAGATAATATCTATCTAAAAACAGATTAAAATAACAGAGAGATTTACGCAATGAAACATCTATAGATCATAAGGGGAATCTTGTTCAAGACTTAAAGAGCATAGAAAGCGGAAGGAAATGATATATATATATATATATATATGCGTTCAGCTCCAACAAAATAAAAAACATCAGACCATAAAAATCTGACAAATTTTTATCTTGCAAAAATTAAATAAGAATATTGCAGTAAATAAAGGAGTTTTGAATTTCTGATATGCTTGTGTCATGGGGATTCGACTAAATAATTAATTGTATATTCAATCTTTGACAAAAACAAGCAATCTCCGTGTTTAGGAAAAAAAAATGGAGAGGGCAGATTAGACAAGGGCTTAATATCACAAAGTATAGAAATATACAACGCCTGTCTCGTTAAAATTAAAATCATTAAAAATCATCGTATTATCACTTAAGTGTGGTGGTGGCAGTTTTTCTTCAAAGTCGAATATAATATGTTTGTAAGTAGGGTTTCGCGGGGAGGTCAAGGAATCTTCATTAAAATATAAATATGATTTGCAAGGCTTACATTAAACCACGCCGCACCTGCGTCCCCATCAATTAAAAAACTATTTTTCCCCCTTACTGTTTTCTTAAAGAAGTTATCAACTTGCCTTATTAAAATCCTACGAGCTCCAAAAATGTAGGCATATATTATATTATTCATTTCGGATCCTATCGTCAATACCTAATATCGTACGTCTCACTCTTGATTTGTTGGCTTTTTTTTAAAATCACTCACCGACAAATAATTAGACTCCTTTATTATTAAAAAAAATATCATTTAAAAAGTTTTAAATCATAGAATAAATCACTTTTATTAATATCCAGTAATGGATCGGGGCAATATCCACGTACAATGTCAAGGTTTGAATACCCAACTGTTTAACCAGATTATTTAACATAATTAATAGAGATTAATTTAAATAATCAATAATTTAATATTATTTAAATGAGATTTTGAATTTAAATTTTGACGTATACATAAAATTTTTATTGAAAAATTTATCCACCATAATTAAATATATAATATGAGTCAAATTTAAATATAATCTAGATATATAATAAATTGAGTAGTCGAAGACAATGGATCTGGCTCCACATATTCTTTATTTAAGTAACATTGATAAACGGTATACATGTTCTGTCTCGAAGAGAGAGATCGATTGGGAAATACTAAAAAATAATAATAAAAAAAAGTTGTATATGCAAAATTTTATGTGTAAGAGCAAGTACAGAGATTAACGATAATCCCGAAGAATGAGTCGCAAAATTTGACTAAGATAAGACGAGCTAATATAGGATCCACTGAATCCATGTGGGAATTAAATAAAATGAAGGCTCACTTTCATAGGAACAATCAAACCTGTTGGAAAACCACGAGGTTTGTCTCTTAGGGTAGATTATATATATATATATATATATATATATATATATATATTCCTTTTTCCTTTTGGTGATTTCTACTAGATTCGAAAGTGCCTTAAAATTCGATGTGAAGAGGCTTTAATTTTAATGTGATTCCTTCGACTCATAAAAGAATTGCTAAAACAGAGGGAGTGAACGAGGTTGATGGGAATGGGCTAACTACCACGTTGCTCAAAGTCACCGCATAAATATCATTATTTTTTTCTTTTTTCTTCTAATTTTCCACCATATGCTTTTTCTTCGTGGATTCTTCATTTACTGCAATTTAGTGATAATGTGTTCCATGTTATTCCACACGATGTGGACACCTGTCCCTCCAATTCAGGCACGTGTAATTTTTATGTTTCATTAATTAAGAATATCTAATATCTAAATAAGCAAGAAACCTCTTTCTCACAAAATGAAGGAAAAAGTTGATTTTAGTTAAGTTTGAACATTTAAGTGATTGAACATTACATGATTGACTTAATTTTTCCCAATACAACTCCCTCACGCTTCCTATAATTTTTTTTATATTAATTTAGCCTGACAAAATATGTCAACAAAAAGGAAAAAACTCAGCGGACAAACATGTTTGGTTTAATTATGATATTTTAAAATTTGTACGAAAAGAAAATTAAAGCGAGGAATGACTGATACTTGTTCGGATGCTTGCTAGCGGAATACGTCGCTATAAATGTGGGGTGGGGGTGGTGGGTTTACTTTGACTAGCAGGAAATAATTAGAGCAATCAGTGTTTATAAAATAATTAAATAATAATTAATAATTAATTTAATCCAAAACCAGATCAGATTTCATGCATTATCATCTTCCATCGTCTTCACGGCTGACACAAGGCTCCAGCCTTTGCTTTACTTTCACACTTGCAATAATGACAAAGCGATGCATTTAACTATGGATAACGGAAGTCCCACCTCATGAATTTCACACTAGCTTACTCGAATCATGTATGAACTAATCAAAGTTTCATTTGCTTGTGTAATCAACGGCTTTTAAGTGGCTTTTGCATTTTCCTGCTCATCGTTTCATGTTGCTTTTCATAAAAGACGTTTAGCTCATTTCTTAATTCTGGATTTTAATTATTAATATAAGATATATTTAATTAATTTTATTATATTAAATAAAATTAATTAACTTGGTTAATATAATTTATTTTCTAAAATAAGCTAACTATTAATTTACTTCCTCCTCTTCTATTTAATTATTGTTAAAATAGTATCGATACGTATAATTTTCAAAAAAATATAAAAAATATAAAAAATAAATTTTATATTTATAATAAATATCAATTCTCTAACTATATATTAAAGACTGAATGAGTAGTTAATCTATGTTTTGCAGTGTAGTGTAGGTAATAGATATTTAAGTATGACATGCAATGCAAACATCATATCACCTTGAACTCAGATTGTAAGCTTAATTATTTACATTTATGTGATGATCAAATGTATCATTTAATTAAGAACGACTCAAGCTTTGAATTGATGATCTCTTATCTTCTTCTTGTGATTTTTATACGGATCAAATCAGCATTTAATGAGATAAAATTATAGCCATGTATATATATCGAGTTTAAGAGCCATGGAGTTATATATAGCTAACTAAAAGTTTGTTTAGTCTGAGAAAAATTGAGAAAAAGATAAATTTTAATAGATTCAATTTAAAAAATTAGAGAAGTAAAGTTAAGAGTTTTAGATTATTTATTTTTTTACTGTTTTTTCTTATATATTTTTTATTAAATTTTTACAAACTTAACAATCAATTTCTCTTAAATTAAACTCCTTCCCTCGTATCAAACAAACCCTAAGACGATATATGAAAACTCGCTTAACACAAAAGATGGTTAACCGATGGTGGTGGTTGGGTTTAGATATCTTACCTTTTAATTATTGTATATTGAGGCGACCTTGTGTTCACTGAGACCAAATCCACTCTCTTCAAATTATGATATGCATCATATACACAATGCCAAATACTCTCGCTATTTAAATGCCAAATATAAGAGATATATAATTAATTTATAAATATTAAAGAAATTATTTATTTATAAAAAGTATTTACTAATTTTTAAAAAATATTATATTTAATTATGGGTATTAGAACTATTCATTGATAGAATTTATTTTAATATGTATAATTAATAATGATATTTTTAAAAAAGTTATCAATTTAAGATACAAAATATATTAAAATATTATATTTTAAAATTAAATTAAATTCCATGCATAACTCGTATATTTAAGATACGAGTACAAGCCAATTGCCGAAGCATCGATATTATGAGAAAGGAACCAAACTGACATATCTGACTGATTGAATTGGGGCAGTACTCAATCCAAATATGAGAGAGAACCAGGATATGTAAGAATTGGTTCCACCGGTGATTGGACCAAACAAAATTATAGGATCAAAAATTAATTTTTACTAAAATGGTTTTTTATCGAAATGTGTCGCGTGGGCTCAACTGTCGCACGTATCTTTCATGGCTTATCGTCTCGCGTGGGCAAAGAGCCAAAGGCAACCCCAAAGAAGAACCTACACGTGGCAGTGAATGTGAGAAGGATGATACTTGCAGCGGGTGTGGGACTGGGACTTGCTGTAAAGAGCAATCCTCCAACCTTAAAACCTCGTGTTGAACTTTAATTTCCAATTTGGGTAAACCACACCCTTCTCCACCCAACATCCCTGATCCTCACTACTTTTTGAGCTCACCCTCTTAACGGGCTATAGCCGGTAGTACAAGCAAGTTGAACCCATTTTTAAAAGTTACAGCTCTACAATTAAAAGATACTTAGTTTGTTCTTTTATCTCATAAACTTACACAAATTTTAGTTTAAGATGAAAATATTTAATTAAATTCTAATAGTACCATTATTATTTTTAATTACATCATGAAAAATTTAGATCCTTGACCCCGCGTCTATACTCTGTTTTATCATTATCATTGGAGTTAGTTTTAGGTTATACAAATGTATACACGCTCACTAGTATGTATTAAGATGTTTTTAGTTTACAAATTTTTTACCAGAAAATATTAATAATAAATAAAATAAAACTAATTTATATAAAAAACAAGTGTTAAATATATAAAGATGAATTTATTTAAATAAATATGAAACATATTCTTCTCGAATATGAAAAAATAATAAAATAAGGTAAAAAAAAAATCTAATGTTTGATTCATTATATATACAGTTAAAAACAAAGCTATTGCATATATTCGATCGTGTTTATTAAATTGTTGTGCAATGGTATTTTCAATTTTTTTATTTAAAAAAATTATTTAATAACTATTTCTATTAAAATTAAGTTATAACTCTATAATTTAAAGAATAATTATAAAAAAAAATTCATAACAATAATAAAAATCTTCTTTATCATTTTTATAGTTGAATTTTCCTATAACTGAACCACTTTGCAAATGCCCGTGAAAGTGGCCCTTTGAGGTCGGCCGTCGAGCCATTGAGGGAAGAACACGTTTGATGCTTTTCCCCCGGATATTGGTCTCTCCACTTCCGTCGACGTTGTTTCATCGGACGGTTCAGGTGGCTTCTGGGGGATCCGATGAGAGAGGGAACCGTGGGATGACTTGGGGGCAAAAAGGGGAGTCAACCTTTTAAAAGAAGAACGACATGGATTGACACTTTGTTTTGCCCAAAAAGGAAGTTGTATCTCGCTCGACATTGGTCAGACAGAGCTTTTATTACGCTCCACCCAACTCTTTGAATATTTGGTATTGCCAAGTGCCTCATTCTTCCCGTTTCTCAAATAATTTTGTATTAATTCACTTTTAAACTCCACTAAAATGGAATTTACTTTTAACTCCAGCTTTCAGTAAGACAAATTAGAAAGAGTCATGAGAATGCAAGTGACTCGAATTTAGAGTGGTTATAAATTATATGTTTGTTATAAATTTCATATAAATAGACCCACATCCTAATCAGAATTCGCCATATGGAATTTAAGCAACGAGAAAAAATATTTAAAATTTTTAAATTCTAGTCATAATTATAAAAAGTAATTAAAATTTTAAATAAATTAATTAATTATAATTAATATAAAAAATAGTTGATTAATTTAAGTAAAATGAGGAGTATATAATATAAATTTATTTTTAATAATTATATTTATATTGATTTTTATAATTAAAAAATTAACGAAGTCTTATAACTAAAAAAAAAGAGTGAGTAACATATCTTTGTTAAGATTTTTATATTAATATTAATAATTGACATATTACGTTTATTTTATTTTTTTATATAAAAAATTTAGATAAATTTAATATTTTTCTCCTATTAAAATTAGATTTTATTTAAAAAAAAGTGGAACCCACTCAAATCTCTTCCGCTCAACAGCTCTATCCCACTGACTAACCTCGGTGTCCCCTATAGGCGGTAGCCCTGTAGTTCTATTTAAAAATAAATAAACTTTTAATATTTTAAATTTAATATAAAATAATTTAATATTTTAACTTGTTTAATGATGTATGAGTCAGTTAAATTTATGTAGATTTAAAGTTTGAGTTTTAGAAAAAAAATAGAACACAAGACAACTGTGCTGAGAAGTCGCATGCTCATCTCATGAATGCGTTTCTTTACCATCGAACTAAAGTTAAAAAAGCAAATCAGCTTTCTCCCTCCTCGGTTACTTACCCCTCACCATCAGCTGAGTTTGGGGTCATGTATAGTTTAAGAAATTGAAGAGGATATTTTCATGAAATAAGAGAGTTGAATTACGTACTTAAGAATATTATTAAATATATTTAGCAGCCGTGAAAAAATATACTTTCAATGAGATGTATTAATAATGATTAATAAAATGCCAAAATCCCTTTGACCTGAATAGCATCCCTGATCTTTAGCTTTGAGGAAGTCACATGATTTATCCCATGTTGGGAGTGTGTCTGTGGTCCTTTTTTTGTGGGGAAAGATTAGGTGCCTGTGTCCATACCAAAAAAGCAAAAAGTATGGCTAAATTTAAACCTTATGCAAAATACATGCTCATCTCATGATTTTGTTTATTAAAAATATGATGGTAATTCTATGAATACTGAGTGCCTCGGAGCTTCCTTGATTAGGTTAGTGTCTGTCCTCGTAAGTTGTGACTGTAAATGCATTTACTATTTATCAACCAATTTAAAAATATAATTAAACAGGCAATTCATTATTTTAATTCATAATAGTGTAACAATCACGATTAGACGTGACAATTTGGTGGA
This sequence comes from Leucaena leucocephala, assembly GCA_037074615.1. Taxonomy (NCBI): domain Eukaryota; kingdom Viridiplantae; phylum Streptophyta; class Magnoliopsida; order Fabales; family Fabaceae; genus Leucaena; species Leucaena leucocephala. The sequence continues at coordinate 1,098,099 of CM073546.1, read as the reverse complement.
TATTTGAATACAACTACACAAGATGTGACATTGCAAAATGGAAGTGTTCAACGTGCAAGAGGCTAAATATATTAATTGAGATTAAATATTAATAAAAAGATGATATTAAAAACAAAAGAAGAGGAAGAGTGTGGAAAAAGGTTGGTTTGGTATTTACCTTTGGATGGGGACGTTGTCGGCAGGATGTACGAGGTTTGGACCATAGGGAAACGTGGATGCTCCTTCTCCACTCATATCTGCCAACTTGGGTATTATTTTATATGACTACTTTTGTTTTCAGAAGCTTTCCTTGTATTTCATGTACTATTTTAATCAAAATATCACGGTTTCCTTTTATATTTTATTCTCCATCAATTATTGGGGATTTAAGAATCGCGTGTTTATATTGGACTGTTTCCTGAAATTTCTGTTTTGGGGCGTGGCACCGTAAAAATCATAAAAAGGTCAGTGCCAACCCAACCCTTTAGGGAAATATCTTTCAAGTTTTAAAACATTAATTTCCTCAAATTAAGAGAATAATATGTAGAATTCTATAATCTTAGGCATATAACTAATATTCTTACCAATAATCTCAATAATTTATCCTTGGTTCCTCGCCATCAATCTTCTCACCGAAAAAGAAAAGAATATCTTGCCAGAATTTTTTCTACATCAACATAAGTACACAACCACAACAAAAGAAAAAAAATACCAATTCATTTTTTCTGTCATGAATAAAAAGTTGCAACTCACGAAAATTTATCTTTTCATAGTTAAAGACTTTATAAGTTTGCCGAATCGACGTTTAAAATCCAAAACAATTCCATCGTTAATTAATTAAATTCTACGGCCGAATTTCAATTGCAAAAGCAGTTTGTTCATCATATATTATCATAATTAATCTGGAAAAAAATTGATATTAGGGTTATTTCTGCACGTGAGACTACATAGCCGACCTTCATTATTTGCATAGACCTAACGCATGCAAGTTGTCCACCCCTAATTTGATAACTATAAATATTCCCTGAGAATATGTATAGAAAAAAAGTTAGCAGTCCTGTTTTCTTCATATAATAAGATACGGCTAATAACAAATGAGTACTGGGCATGGAACTGCCGTTAATTTTTAATGACTGCATGGGAAAGTATAATCTAGCTAGTTGGCTAAAAACTTATGAGAGCGTTTAGCAAGAAAATATATATATAATTTTTATGATATAATAATAAAAAATGCCATTTATATTAATTCTTTCATTATTTGACAGTAACTGTTACTTTTTATTCAATAATATAAAATGTTTTTATGCTAGTTAGTTTGTTTCATTTTTTTTCAATATATTATATTTTAATTCACATACCAAATAGTTCTTTGATATAATTTTTCAAAATTGAATTCCTAAATATTAAATAATACAAACCAGTGTCGGCAAGCAAACACACCCACCCACACACAATATACTATAGTTTACTTTGCACCATTAATTCCGCTATAAAATTATAAAAAGGTGGACTAGTTGTAAAAAGTAAAAAATGGATGCCTGGGAAAAAAGAAAAAATACAACACACAGTGGTAAAAGATAATTTAGAAATGAGACCACTTTCTTATAACTAAAATGAAAATGTCTACTTTTCTGAAATGAGAAGATAAAAGAACACATTTGTGAAGGTGTAATAAGCTGCAGGTGAAACCAACCCAAAAAAGTCGTGAACAAGGTTCCGAAACAAGGAAAAGGGGGGAAGGGGGTATAGCATCATCTGGTATGTCAGGGTCTTATTTTTAATGTTCTTATTGTTTTAAATACTGTCGACCACTGATATGAATATGGAATTCTATAAATGAAACAGAAATGTCGCTTCATACTTATATAAGAGGAAGTTTCCTCATGAAATTCATTTTCATTGGGGGCCATCTCATAAAAGTTCAAATTCACATGAATCTGCCAGAAAGGTGGGGTGATTAACTTATTTTAATACAAATATCTAACTTTTTTTATATAACTATTTAACTATATCATATTGAAACCTAAAGACATTTTCTGTGTATTTATACTGATTCAAATTACTAAAACTCCTACTAAGACTAATACCTGTTCGACTCGAATTCAGATTCAAACTACGGCATCCAAGGGGTTGAAAATAGGCAAAGATAAAGAGCGGGGATAGATAAGAGGTAGATCAGGCAAATACATCAGAAGTTAAAAGAATAGCATCATCAGATTAAACGAAACAAAATTGAAATGATAGTATTAAAATTCTGCCACTAGGAAGCATACTAAATTCAAAGAATATTTAAATGATAGTAATGCCTAGCCTATAAACTATTAGACGAGGGGTGTGACATATTTCGAGGAGATTAAGATGCCAAGTTTATAAATGAAAAAGGTTGAAGCGGATCAGCCATCAGTGACTCAACAACTCATTATTTATATAATGCAACTAACGTTGATTTCATTATATCAATGCTTTAAAGTTAAACAAGATTCAATAACATATTAACAAAATTCGGCTGTTTTTTAATTTTTGTCCAAGTCAGTCTGTTAGGCGTGATAGATTATTCATTTTTCAAATAACTAAAGCAGCTATACCGACAATACACACATAAATATTTAAGAGACAGAGAGAGAAGCTCAGCTGGTCCAAAAGAAACGATATGATGCAATATTATATGGCTAAAGAAATAAAAGAAACCTTAAATCATGTGGAATCTTTGGATTTTTGTTACCAGTACTTTCTCTTGACTAAGAAACCAACTACTAGAAGGCAGTATTAATTTATGTCTTCTCCTGTCAAGCACAATCAAGAGCCCACCCCCCATATTATTAATGATTAAAAAGGCCCTGTTTCTTCGGTTCTTTCAAGTAAAAAAAACAATAATGAAATTTAATAAAAGAAGGGGAGGGAAAAAAATCAAGAACAGACGCCGGAAATGGGATCAAGGTGGAGTGCATGCTAAGCAATTATTGCTGAAAATTTGAATGAGACTAGATAGTCTTAAAGCAATTGCGGTTCATGATTATGCGGTGAAGGGAATTCCAAGATCAAGCAGCATACGAGATTGACATGGACCTATGATCCAATCCACAATCATCATTATGATATATGAAGCAACAAACAGAATATACAAACTTTATGACTGCCTTACCAAACATTTTGATCAATAAAACGAAAAAGCGTTTTAGCATAATTTAAATTGTCATATCAAGATGCAATAAGACCAAAATCTTAAATTCAGTTCCATATTAGCATAGCATAGACAAGTAAAGCGAAGAATACCAATACCTATATAGAAGGCTATTGGGTCATGAACAGCAGTGCCGAACCATGAACAGACACCCGCCCTTTGATAAAGTCCAATCCTACTTATACCTGGAAGGCCCATGCTTCACAGCCCACATATTAAAATGAAAGTGACGAAATAGCTTACAATATTATTCACCTTGCTAGGGATTTTCATTATTCAATACTCTGCTCTGAGAAGAACAAGGAAATTTCCGGCATTGGTTTGTTGCGGGTCATGATGATTTTGGGAAGGTGAACATTTTTTCTTCAGTAAAAGAGTTGAAAAGCACCGTGTCAACGTTTGTCCCCATCATAATCACAAATTGGCCATAATTACGTTCAATGGTTTGAGTTGCTAGGGCCGGATGCCTCACTGGTCAACGGAAAAGGGATCATCTTACGGAATTACTGCGCTAAGATCCCCGCCGTTTCTTTTCAATGGACGAATATGGTAGATATTGCTGTGTGATATGTGTTCGACAAAAGTAGATAATGAACTAATTACTGCAACTTTTCCCCCTCAAAACTGAACAATGAGTTTTGGCCTGCATATATTTTCCAAAGATAAATTGAATAAAAAAGATGGCACGGACATTTAATGCATATCAGGTTTTCATCTGTGCAGGAACCTCTTTCTACAGAATGGAAGGGAGGAAAAGAAATTAAAACCTAAACAAGTAATATAAGCCACCTACTACGTGCACTAGTTTTAATTTCCTAACAAGGTTTCTTACTTGGTCGAAAGTTCAATGACAAACCTTGGAAGTGGATTGTATTTATATCAGACCCTTTCAGCTCCATCCCAATATCGTCTAGAAGGACTATCCCTGATGAAGTTATTTTAAACCGGAATGCCAGAGGGGGTGACACGGGAGATTTTGACAACTTAATAAACCTTTGACCTGCGAGGAACCAAACTACTGAAAGTCAAATATGTCCAATATATGTGAGTAATCAATTTCATAAGCAGTAGTCGGTTTTTCACACAATGGAGCAAGCATCCTGTCTTACAACACACAAAACCAAACAATTAGCATCAAAGTGTTGATGTCTTGTTACAACTAGTTGTTAAAGTAAAAAATCATATACAAGAGTCCATAGAGAATGTTACGGTATACAAGCGGAGTGGGGAACCCACCCTCAAAAGGCGCCTCGTAAGGGGGAAGAATCACACCACTTATATACCCCACCAAGCTGCCTAAGCTACTCGATGTGGGACTTTGGGTCATTACTCCATCCCATAACAGTGGCCCTCCCCGGAGGAGCCGGCGTCCACGCCGGGCAGAAGTCGCCGCTGGGAAAGAGCCAGCGGAGCCACCCGGGCAGAGGCCGGTGCCGGCTCTAATACCATTGTTACGGTATACAAGCGGAGTGGGGAACCCACCCTCAAAAGGCACCTCATAAGGGGGAAGAACCACACCACTTATATACCCCACCAAGCTGCCTAAGCTACTCGATGTGGGACTTTGGGTCATTACTCCATCCCATAACAGAGAATTTTAAAACATCAATAATGACTCTGCACGATCTGCACAGTCACATCTTGCATAAGGAGCAGGATTTTCCTTGTAATAGTAGCCTAGGCTCATATAAATGAAGCAAGTGCACAACGGACCCGATTTTGCCTCAAGAACAAGGCGTATGGTCACAGCATGAGCCCAGCTAATTCCCAGAGCAGCAACAAGGTGAGAATCATATCTAGCAGAATCGTCTTTCTTTCGATCGTGACTCCGAGCAACTTAAAACATACAGTGATGCATTAGCAAAATAATTGAAAGTGTTGAGAATCTAATTTTGCCTCCATACCTTGGAAGGGATACAGGCAAGCTTCATCACCAATTTGACATCTTACTTGATTTGTCACAACAACTGGAATTCGTGAAAATTCAGCAAGTGACCTAGGAATGTACAAAATCAGCGCAACTCATGGGAAGAAACGTTTTCCCTCTTCTGAATATCTCATAAGAGTAACAGTATCTTACTTGATAAATGAAACGTGCCAACCCAGTGTTTGTTGTCTAGAAGTTCCACTCTCTTCTCTGTGCAGAACAATGGACCAATTTCACTTCAGAACAAACAACACTCTGCGTTTTAATCTTTTCATGCAACGGTTGTGTTTCTGATCAATTCAAAATATAAACAATAGTTTGTAGGCTAAGTTTGGCCAAAAAAGGCAAAATAATCCCTTATTAGAATTAAAATATTGACGTAGTTGGTGCCATCATATGCTGATGATAAGCTCATATATAATGTCTAGGCACGAGGTGTCCAAGAAGAGAATCAGGCCAAATTGATCAGTTTGAGGAGCAAAGAAGAGGTCGCCATTTTGACCATATAATTGACAATCATAACGAAGCTAAACTCACCCTAGAGCAAGAGCAGCCATACTATCAATTATGAGCAACTTCACTTGTTGCTGGAGGATTAATAGCTTGATCTGATGCAGCCTGTTAGCATGAACATAACACATAGTACAGTTAACCCGTATCATTTACTTCCCATTACCTGCAAGTAACTATTTGTTTAACCTACACGGATTTCCAGAACCCTAACTGCTTCTTAACATAAATTACATATCAGTAATTTATTTCAATTGATGAAAAGGACAAAAAGCGGAAAGAAAAGAATGATTTGGAATTACCGCTTGTAATGAGATATATACCATACCTCAATAAAAGCTTAATTTGAAGTAACAAGCACAGATATTTAATCTATCACGGTAATTGAACTCTGTAGACAATTTAATTATTCACTTATTCGGGCTAAAAGCAAAACTTAGTCCTCAGCATTTTTTCGCCCATCCCACGGAATCAATAATTGGAAATCTTCTTGGTGAATATAAATATTTTGGAGTTTTTCCTTGACATTCTCTAAAGACTGCAGAGGTACAGGTTTCTTTAAACAGGGCAAACATCAGCAAGATTTCATCATTCAATATATTGATATTGCCTTGTAGATCTCAAAATCCATTCCCTTACCATTAAGGCAAACATCAGCAAGACCTCATCATTCAACATATTGATGTTACCTTGTAGATTTCAAAATCCATTCCCTTACCATTAACTTAAGAATCTTTTGCATTTTTCTCCCATCCGACTGGATTAATAGCTTGAACTATATTTCATCAAAAACATATTTTGAAAATTTTCCCTTCACATTCTCTTAAAACTGCAGAGGTTTAGGTTTTTCGGTACAAAGCCAAACTTCAAGAAGTTCTCATCTTTCAGCCTCTTGATATCACCTAGTAGATTTATCATCCACTTGCCATCCCCTTAACACCCACGCCAAGACCAAGTACAGGATTCTCACCTTTCAGTGAATTCAGAAAGTGAAGTGGGGCGCAAAATGAGGATTCTACCAGCCATCTGCAGTGTGTTAAGGAGATAGCTATCTGTAAGTCTCTAATGAAACCATTGAGTTAACATGGAATAGAAAAACCAGGAAAAGATTAAAAAACCCCACATACCTCCTGTGCCATTCCTTTCTCGTGAAATATTTCAGGAAAACTCTTAATTCCAATCTCTATCAGTCTGGAACAAGTAAGTTCATAACCAAAACATGTAGCATTTTCTTATTGAAGTACATAATAAGAAATAATATCACATGATTGTTTCTTGTCTGCTTCAAGTACCTTTTAGAACTGAATTTTGATTCAGCATCTATATAGATTACTCGGCCATCTAAGCCTCCACACTTTGGCGGCAAAGAGACTAGCAATGAGAGCTTCAAACAAAACTGCAATGTAAAATTAGTCCTTCCAGATCAGTGGCTCTTGAAAATGAATATTAACAAACCTATAGCATTGTTGAGAGAAGGTATAAAGATATATGTCATACGCTTAGCTCTAAAAGATCAAATGACACTGCTATAAAAGTATAATAGACATATTACAGTAATCTTATACTAAACCAAAGCACCTGCGTTTTGCCAATTCCAGCTGGACCAACCAACTCTGTCAAAGAACCAAATGGTAAGCCGCCACACAAGGCGTCATCTAGTCCTTTCAAACGAGTGGGAAGATGACCAGCCCAATTTTCTTCTTGTACTCGATGCTCCATCAGATACAAAGCCTGGTAGCGCAACTGAAAACGTTCATTGCTGAGAAGCTTAAATGAAAAAGGAAGAGAGACAGAGAGTATTACAGTTTGACAAGGTGGACAAACAACATCACTAATGTGTGCTATTGCAGACGTTACTTGTGCCAGACCAACGTCCAGCAACTCCATCAACTCAAATTCAGTGAGAGACAACGCATCCTATGATTTTACCAAAACAAATAAAAAAATAAAGATAATTATATTCCAACATTATCCTCTAGCGAGGGGAAAATCTGGAGGTGACCGATATGAACTGTGCAAGACGAAGGATACCGACGAATGGGCCACTAAAAGGAGTGAGGTATATTTGGGATACTGAACACGACAAAGGAAATCGAAATCGCAATTGGATGAAAAATGAATATTTATGCAAAATTTGAACAGTTATTCTGGGGGACGATAATGAGAAAGGGGATTTGTAAGGGAAAATAAGAAGCTGGATACAGAATTAAAAGAGCAAAATGGCAGGATTAGTTACCTTGGCAGTGATGATGTTACGAGCAGCGAAGATATTAGCTATCCATTTGGGCAGTCCCATCTCCTTGATGAGCTTGTTCGCCATGTCTCCCGCCTAGAGCGCAGAGATCGCGGGTTCCTTCTTTTCGGCGCGAATGGCACACTGCATAGTGCCTGAACAACACTGTATTTCATGTCATGTGGATTACACCCCTCCCTTCAAAGTGTATGATTTTTTAATATTTATTTAATTTAATTTCTTACTCTCTAAAGAGATTTTACCTTATATAGAATTATTCTTTTTATCTTAAAAACTAAATACGAAGCTTATCTGGATCAAATAGGAGAAATTTTGATACTCCGTAATCAAAGAAAATTACTCAAAAAAACCCTTTATCTAGAGTTGATAAAAATTATAGTTATCCTCTACAAGGTCGTGCGATCATGTATAGGTAAGTGCAACAATTCTGAGATCCCTAGGGCAGTGAACATAATCTGTATGTGTAATCACAAATAAAATTATCCAATGATTCTACGTAATTGGTTTTCTGTTTATTTGTTTTTTTTTTTAATATTAGAATGAATGTGTGAACGTTCTCTGATGAATGTGATAGGACCTGGGTTAAGATTGTCATTTCCGTCATGATTGTCTGAATTTCAATTATTTGACTTTGAGAAATAATAAGGGAGAAGATAATTATAGCCAAGTCAATAGCTTTTAGATTCCTGTCAATTGCACATTTTTACTTGCCAAATATGTTAGTGGTGCCATTTTTTTATCTGCCTTCGTCTCATTTCTTTCATGTTTGTTCTATCCTTTTACGGTCCACTGCCCAGTGCCCACGGGCCCCAGATGAGCCCAAGCCTCCAGCAGCTCTAAAATGTTGGGCCCACTTAACCCAATTAAAACCAACAAGGTGGCCCCACATAACAGACAAAAAAAGAACAAACTCTGTATCCATATCCTAAAAATATATGATTTCTATTTCTATTATTTTTATAAAAAAAAATTTGATAGTTAATCTCCTAACTCTTTATAAATATTCTTTACATTTTAAAATTATGTCTTCACTTTAATAAAAGATGGCTATCAGTCTATCTAAACTTTTTATAAAAGAAACAGAGAGCAACCCACAAGTTCGCTTATTACAGTGGGATCAAATAGTGCTCATGAGATCTTACAGATTTATCAGGGGACACTAGAAGGCCGTAATAGCAGTTAACGTAATTGTCTTGTTCTTCTTTATGAGAAGAAGTTACTTTGTCAGAACCATGAATGCTTCGATTCTGTTAATATTTGTGTTGGGTGCTTGCTTCTGGGAGGCATCCAACTTTTCAATAGACGGCTACGAAGAAACGTGGATTAATGTGATAGGAGGCATTTGAATTGAACACGTAACGCCGAAGCCGGGCGGAGTTTACTGAGCAATTCTGATGAAGTTGCAGAGCTTGACCCGTTACTTCATATTGCATATCCCTGAGCCGCCATGACACTTGTGTGCTACAGAGCGAGGGAATATACCTATTGTACAATCACATCTGCCGTAAAAGCCGCGAGCCAAGCCAATTATGCTAGGACTTGCTGACGAAGGAAATTCTGGGTTTTAAAAATTATTTTAGATTTGTAGCTTATTTTAAATTACAGAGAATTCAATTTCCTATTATCGTTTGTACAGTATCACGGGTGATATGATGAAGACATCCAGATGCATTAATTGATTCATTAACCTATCTAGAGGGGTTTGACCTAGTAAAATGTTTTTTTGTGAGCACCCCCAATCCAACCTTAACACAGAAAAATTAATTTTATATTTATTTTAATTATATTTAATTATCTTTTTTATAACAAGTCTATATTATATTTGATTCTATACGATGAGATGTGTAATTTATTTTAATAGAATTATTATCAGGTCAAAGAAAAAATATAATCATACAAAAATTACAATAATAAGATAGCAACATGATGATGAACATATTCTAGTTTATCTTATATTAAAATTTATTATTATATATTATTTAATTATTATGAAACATGTTAGTATTTATATTTTTTATTTATCATATTGTAATAATTATCTCATTTATCTAGTTAGCTTCTAAAAATACTATATTTTATAATGTTAAAAGATTAATTGATTGATAAAATATAAATTAAAAATAATATAATTTGTAACATAAAAGACGAAATTAAATTGGGAGAAATTTTCCGTAAAGAGAGAGAGAGGGCGTTTTGGCTTCTTTTATTTTTAGTTTGTGAGGATGGAGGTTCGTTATAAATACCCTCCCCTTTTCTTCAGCACTATCAATTCCCACCCAACCCCCGTCGTCTGTCTGGTAGGGCAGAGGTTCTTCATTTTGCTATATACTTATTCCTCCACCACCACCTCCACCTCTTCTTCTTCTTTCTCCTGCTCCTCCTGCTTCTCCTTTTAACACAGGTTTTAAAAAGCCAAAACTATATATGGCGGGGAACTCCTCTTGGGTTCAAAAGGATCAAGCGAACTTTCCCGATTTCCCGAAACGAGGCAAGATCAAGGCTCAGATTTTGAAAGGCCTGGTCAAGTCAGTGGTCTCTACCGTCTCAAAGGCAGGCGAGTCGCTTGGAATAGTCACCGGCGATGGCGGCTCCGCTTCTTCCACCCCACCAACCAGCACTTACAACTCCGATGCCTCCTAAACGGAGTCATCCATCCAGCGGCTGATTAATCAACCGCTCCACGCTCTCTCGCTTCCCCGAGCTCCGGTTCTCTCTCTATGCTCTCTCTCTCTCAAAGAGGAAGCATCAAATATCCCCTTATGTATCTTCTTTCCAGTTATTTACCGCTACGTCTTCGTTTTATAGTTCCTCGAGGGTCAAGCTCATCTTTGTGTTAACACTACAAGTCAAGATGGGTGGGTGAATAAAGAATCTGCAGAACCAATGTTTTAGCTGGTTCAATTCTGCAGTATTATATTGTAAATTAGTGAAAGTTTGGTCTTGTTTCATGGATCGGAGCTAGCTAGCGTCTTGGTGGCATTCTCATGTTTTTAAAGAGAAATTGTCGTCGACGCTATTGAAGCCTTCCTTTGTACCGTTTGTAACATGGTTGTGATGTCTGTAACCTTTTCTTACCATGATAATGAAAAATAGTTATTTAAGAAGTGCTGCTGCGTTTGCTTTTGTATATGCCTTTTTATAATTTCATGTATTTTCCATCCTTTTCCGTTAGAGAAATGTGCTGTCACTGTGAAGATTGAATTAAGCCAACTTTTTATTCCGCTCTTGTCAACCATTTTCTGGGGTTGGAGTTGGACTTGATTTCTCTCAGATGGATGCTTTGCTTAGACAAAACAATACATATGCAAGAGTATTCACTTTTTATTATTATTTGTGTCTAATCAATCGAAACTTTAGGGGCTAAGTTGTCGAAAAAGATCACCTTCACCATAATACGATAAACCAAATGTGATCCATCATCGACAAAAGAAAACCATATTTGTGTTTTTCTGGGAGGGAAAACTCTATCATCTCAATGTTACTTTTAGGGCCCACCAAATAACTCCGTGTGAAGTGTGAACACTGCAGAACGACGCTTGACTTTGCCCACATGTTGCCCATTAGGCTCTATCTCTATCTATACCATGTCCATTTGACGACTCAGTATTACCCTGTACATCGGTCACTGTTTAATACCACTTGACCAGTCTTTTTTTTTTTTTCAAGTAGTGAATATATTTTATCTTATCTCAGTTGACGGGGAAGTGTTGAAAAGTGATTTGTTTTTATCATAGAGGACTTATGTACCCTAACTACAAACTGATTTATTAGGGGATTGAATTCTAAATATTTTTTGTTACATAGAACTTTTAAATGAGAAGAATATAAATGCAGTAGTACCGTATTCATCAATCTATCATTTGCTATAATATCTAAAATTTAATTTTAATTTCTAGATATATTTTGAATTTATAGATTCTATAATAGTTTCAAAAATTTGTGCATTTGTAACACTAATAAACTTTATTTAAGGACTTTCAAATTTGTCAACATATCAATAACATTATTAAAGATGATATTTTTGAATCATAAATCACGGTCAAACTTAAAACTTCTATAGGTTTTTTACTGCTCAACTTCAATTATCGTACAAAGTCCTAACACACTTGTAAATTAGGCAATCCATCTGTTTATATAACCTCGAATTACTCCTCTACACTCTAATGGCTCCATGTTTTATTTTAAGAAAAGTGAATTGAAAACCACGTGAAACTGACCGGAACCTGGCATTTTTCTCTTGAAACCCTTTTGGGTATCATGAATTTCAGGTCCAGGCCCTATAATGGCCGAAGAGAAACCACCAAGGCAAATACAGAGAAGACAAGAGTAGCCAGCCGTACGTCTCTCATAAAATTTAAAACCCCTAGACGCAATTTATTTTATCAACTAATATTTTTAACACTTAAGGATAATCTAGTAAATCATTGTCATATCGTTTTCATTCCTATTATGTTTCGTTGGCCCGAAAAATATCCATACCTTATTTTAAATGCATCAAACCAAATTTTAAGACATGTACGTTAATATTAGTATTATTATTATCACCATTCCTCTCTCCATTCATTTATTATTATTCATTTCACCAAACCAAACATAAACTAAATTCGGAGTATACAGGAAACCGCACACAATATTCAAAACTCGTATATGGCATCACCAGCCAGTCAATAACATCATATATGCATATTATACGGTAAAATTAAGAAGTCAAGGAGAAGCGGTCAACAGCAGTTTATCTGCATACACGTCACTGCACTAGAAAATTTAGAATATAATTAATGAATATCTTAATATAAATAAGAAGAAGAAAAAAAGTTTTACTAGCTTTCTTGAGAAATGAATATTAATGAATGCTGGGTTTGGAGTTTGTACGTAAACATCTCATCCAGCTAAAACAACTACTCCAGCACGACATAAAGGCGACAGTGGGGCCCACTTTGTAAATTTAATATTACGTGGACTTCTCTTTATGAGAATTTTTTTGTTAATTAATTTGATTCACGCGTCCCATTCAACGAGGCCTTAAGAAAAGTACAGGACAGATGTGGGAGGAACGTGGACGAGATCACGAGGTCTTGACGTCAAGCGGTTTTTTCTTGAACCAAGTTCCCTGGTGGAATTCAGAGCGGCTTTGTTATCTTCTTCCATTTCCCTGGACGGTGGTCGGGTTTCAACTTTCAAGCTTTCCCTCTCTTCTTTCAGGACGGGTCGTCTTCTTTACTCTCTTTATTTTTAATGCACAAATCTGAAGAACACACTCTTCATTGAAAATCTTTAATATAAGAGAAATAGTTAACGGTTAAATTTAGTTCATATTAATATATTTTATTTTTTTAATTTATAATTATTCTCTTAAAATATTTATATTAATTGTAACACGTTAAAACAAATTATTTAAAAATAGTTATAATTAATATAATTATTATTTTTTAATTTATCTAGATTAATTATTTAATTATTATATTAAAGATTGAAGGCAATATTATTTTTTGTAAGTGTATTGGAGGGAACAAACAAGAGAAACAGACAAAGGATTTGAAGAAGAAAGGAATATTGAGTTGGGGGGGTTTCACACCGTTATATTGGTGGGGAGAATTATGAGGCAGTGGAAGGTGGGTGCCGTCAACTAGGGAGCGAGTGAATCACTTTTAGAAATTATTCCCGAAAACTGGTCTCACTTGCGAGTTTTTTAACATCGGACTTTAGCCAATGTGATAAAATTTATTACTGTTATTGCTCCCCTTTTAAAATGATTTCTTTTTTATCAACTTTTCAAAATTGTTTCAGAAAAGTGTAATTTGTTAGTTGCATAATAAATACTCCCCCTTATTCTCCTTTTATTCTCGATAGAATTAATTAAAAAATTATATTTAATTTTAATTATAAAATTTTAATTTATTTTATCTCTTATATTTATAATTTTTATCTTAAAAAATTATATTAGTTGCATACATTAAATATTTTCATCTAATAATAGTCATAATAAAATATAATATTTTAAAAAAATCAAATTATATTTATCATAATTAACTAATATAATTAATTTTATTAATATATTTAAATTAACTATCCAACTTTTATATTAAAGATCAAGATAGTATAAAATTATGAGAATCGGAATAGCTCCCTCTTCACAATATATAGATAGATCATGCTTTAGCTATATATAGTTAACTGAATTTAAGTTTAAGAAGTCATTCCCCTGTGTATTTTATAATTCCACAACAATCAATTTAAATGAAGCTTCTTCCAAAAGGGCGGCTTCACAACCAATCTCTCCATATCCATAAGGATAAATATCTATCTCCAAAAGAAAGTTAATTAGGGGAGTTTGGTGGCGTATGCCGATGAATTTAATTATATGAACAGAGATAGTGAAAACTAAACATATAATTTTGTGGACAGTGAAAGTTATCCACAAATTAATCGGCTGCACTGATGTCGTGACTCGTGAAGAGAATGCAAGTGGGGGCCCACATTTCCATTTTTCAAAACGAACTTATCCTCTCCTGCCCACAACAAAACCATGTTACACGACAATATTCTTCCGACTCCAATGTCGTTTGGCTGACACATCATGTCGTGGGCAAATACAATCATAAACCAATTAAAATGAATAGAAAAACAAGATGGAGATCTATAGAGAATGAATTGTTATAAAGTCAACTAGCTTCAAATAAGACAAGACGTAGGAGGTAATAAAATAGAGAATTGATCGAGAGGAAAAGACCATGAGCCTTGAGATAAAAAAAAAAAAAATTACACTACCAGTTAAATAAAAGGGCCCGTTAATAGTTGCCATCGAAATAATAATAATAATAATAATAATAATTGTTGTTGCTATTTTTGCAAAAGCTCGTCCCTAATTCTGTTTTCCCCCATTTATTAGGCGTGGTTTTTTTCTTTATTTATTTGTTTATTCAACTAGACACATCCTATAGCATATATTTCTACGAGTTTTACATGAACTATATTATTTATTATAGACTTTGTATCATATTTTAGAATAATATTGATTTTTTTATCATTAGTCAATCCTGACAAAGATACATTTGATCCTTTGATCCCATCTTAAAATTTTCTTTTAAAATCTGTTTTATATTTTTATTATTTCATTTCGTATGGTAAAATTTATTTTATTAATATAAAAAAAACACTCAATCTTTCTTTCTCTCTGACCAAAGAAATTGAAATTTAAGACACTATAAGATCACACTAAGCCTTTTTTAGGTATTTTAATCTGATAATATTTTTTGCCCGCCCATCTGAGACATTAAAATTTGTTTGGTTGAGGGATTTTAAAAAAAATGAGAGAGAAAAGTGTGTTTGGTCGGAAAAAATAGAGGGGAGGGGAGGGGAGATTTTTTGTCCTTTTGTGGTCCCCTCCCCTCCCCTCCCTCCCCTCTAAAAGTGGGAGTTTTTGTAGGGGAGAGAAACTTTCACTTCTTTTTTTTACTAAAATGCCCTCAAACTTTTTTTAATATTCCAATTATACCCTCAAATATTTTTTATTTTTATTTTTCTCATATATAATTTTTTCTTTAATTGCATAATAATTATAATAAATTATTTATATATTATATTAAAATATATAATAATTATAAAATTAATAAGAAATAATATTAAAATTTTAACATATTTTTATTTTTTTTAATTTTATTATATATATAAATGAGATAAAAAAATTTAAGATTCATAAATTAATAATTAATAATTTTGATATGAATATTATAAATAAAGAATAAATAAATTTAAATAAATAAATAAGGGTATATTTATCAACTTTTAATTAACCCCTCCCCCTCCCCTTCTGAACCAAACAAAAAATATCATTCATTAACCTCCCATACATTTTCCTACCTTCCCTTAAATTAACCTAATCTATATTCTCCTATGGTGAACCAAACAAAACCTAAAGAGAATGAGATATATTAATCTTTTTTAGACTAAAGAATAACATTAAAATAAAATATAGAATTAAGGAATAAAAAACATATATATTTTTAGCTAGATAATTAAGCCTAGACTCGTTCAAAGCTTAATTGTATTTTTAAAATATTAAGTGCTCTCACTCAGCGCTCCTGAGATCGTCGATGTTAAAATTAGGATTTTGATCCCTCAATTAAATTGAGGAAAACTGACTATATTTAATAACGTTAATATAAAAATATTGTTTACTGTTTTTCTAAACAATAAATTTGTAAATTCTCCAAACATTGTTAGATTATAACATGATAGTAGTGGTTAATAAATCCCTCACCAACGACGTATTTGGGCATATCAAACGCGTTTCAAGATAAGTTTAGACGCGTGGAATATGGAGAACGTAAGGGGAGGGGTTGTGTCGTTTTTGACCCCAAACTAACCCCCACATTGTGTTTTAGTTTTAATTAAAACGCGCCTGCCACGATTACCGTCATCTCTCACAAGTTCATGGCTCATTTTCAGCTCCCGTCTACACTTGTTCTTCCAATCTAATCTAATTATTTTTAAAGGAACACAAAATTAAGCTTTAAAATGAGCTACTTTTTTTTTTAAAGAAATGATCACGTCAATAAATAATTTAGTGACACTGTACTTTTGATTTTATTTTTTTTATTTTTTTATCTGTAATAGTTTGCTTTTATTCAACTCAATCTTATTTAATTTTAATGTTATCTTAAATTTTATTGACGTTTAATTACGCTGGTTTTCAATTTTTTATTTTCTTTATTACATCCCTTTAACTTAGTTTGAATCCGACCTCTTCACTTCGCCCCTCCTTTCAATTTCATCCTATAATTTTATTTGATTTTAGTTTAATTGGTATTTTAAAAATTGTCCAAATATCTTTGAATTTTCATTTTCCCATTTGTTATCTAAATCTGATGGCATTGTTCACAGAAGAACATGATTTTTTTTAATATTAAAAGACAAAATTAAGGGTGAATGACATAATGTCAAAAGTACGATCTACAAGAATGTTAAAATTAAATATGAATTTGAGACTAATAAAATATTAAATTATGTTTCAAAATATATCTATGCATATATATGGCATAAAAAGTCTAACAAGTCACTATCTTATTTATGATTTAAAATTCAAATAAGTCACCTATTTATGGAAAACAGAACAAATATTTTAATTTTATATTCTAAATTGGATACCGTCCATTCTCTGGACAACGTGAGATCTATTACAAGCTTCTATTGGTATGTTATTGAACTTAGATCCTATGGAAGTGAATGAACGAAAGATGTGTAATTTAGAATATACAAGTGTAATATTCCCAGCCAGCATGGATTTGAAAACATGACACATCTTTTATGGCCGATGAACAGAACAGTTTCTTGGAAATTTCATACTATATGCATATGCATGGTTGAGACGTGTCTATTTAATAATAAAAGAAACATATATTTCAGTAACAAGATTTATACATATAATACTACGTGACAAATTGGCCACCATAAGTTATATTGACAATTATTTAATTGATTATACACACTGATGCATATATAAACTGAATGATTAAATTAGGGTTTGAATATACTCATAGATTCCTTAATTATATTTACTCACGTAAATCAGAGTGTAATCAGCAATAATATAAAATATAATATTTATAACAAGTCAAGCTATTAAGAAATTGATCAATCACATGATTTAATAATTGTATAACATTTAGGAAACGTTACTATTGTTGTATAAGTTATAATTAATTCAATTCATGCGGGAAATGGAATGTTAGCTACTTGGCTCCTTTGCAAAATTGACAGCTCAAGCAAGGATATTCCCTGATTCCCTCCTACATTCTAAAAGGGATATGTCGTTACTCACGAGCCTTGGAGGTGAAGCTATTGAAACCGGTGCGTTGAGGGTCTTGAGCCTTTTGAGGCACCTCTATAAAATAATAGCATTCCTATGTGGCCTCTCACTTCATTTCACTGCCTCTGCCTTCTTCTTTCTCTGCTTCTCTGTGAAACTCCACTGATTTCAATCCTTCGCAGATGGAGCTCGCAGGGATCAATTCGGCTTCAAACACGAAACACACACAGGCGCTTCCGCCAAAGCGAGGCCAGATCAAGATCAAGATATTGAAGAGCGCCATCAGGTCCGCGACGGCTTTTGCATCGGCGGCCGGGGTCGGCTTTTCTCGCAGAACCGTCGGCGAAGACGGATCTCCTCTCAGCTCCCCCTCTTCTTCGCCGCCCATTCCCAGTGGCTATAAATCTGATGCCTAAAAACCGAATCGATGGTTCGATCCTTCGCCTGTAGTCTGTTCAGGGTCTGCTAGTCTTAGCTGTTATTCTTGCTCTTTTCTTCATTTGTTTAGTGATTGAATTTCTTTAAAAACTTTAGAGATAGAAAGTAAGAAAGAAAATTGGGGAAATTTGGGAGTGAGAAGATTTGCCCTGTTTCGGAGTCACAGACCCTGATGTATATGTAAGTTGTGAATAAAATATAGTTGGTTGTTCCTCTAGTAACTTTTGATAGATGAAAGCTTTATTTCCGGTGTAGACGGTGGATCGGCTTCATATTTTCCAGTTATTGATTCATTCATAGGTGGGAAATTTTGCAGCTTCGTGTTTCAAAATTCTCCCTCTTCTGCATCTGTCTCCGACTGACATCTATATAGTCATAATTCCAAAGAAGAAATGATGAAGTAGTATCTATGTATGCAATTAACTTCTTATAAAATAGAACTTTTTCTGATAACGAAATATACAGTAATTTTCCAAGTACAAAGAATTCAAACTTGTATTATCTCATGGTGCCTTTGGGATGAAAACTTAAAGCTCGTCAACGCTGGCTCTGGTTATCGTTCATTTCTTGAATTCTAGACACGTTCCTGTAATTAGATAGTCATTTTTTTTTCTTCAGTTTCGATCAAGGTGTTAATTGCAGACATATATGAAAAAGAAAGATGGATTAAAATATATGAAGAGAATGAACAGGAAGACGTCACAAGTTTGTCAAGACTCTCAGGAGTAGAAATTAGAAGTTGCGAAAGCTTTGGCTCTTTTACAGATAAAAAGATCGATAGATACATAGAACGTAATATTATTCCAAAGATGACTAAACTTTTGACAACTATATTTATATTCGAACCCTCTCCATCTGAAGAAGCAAAAACCGGCTGCGAAATTGACAGTGGCAAGTTAACGAACAGCCTTTGATTTAGAGTCATCATAGTTCTCCGGATTACTCGACTGCTTAACCACGTTGTTTGAATTTTTATGTTTGCCGTTTTTTTTTATTATTAATTAGGGGTTCTGTTAATCTGTTGTTATTGGCGAGCCTGAGGTGCCAAAAATGAAAAATTGGTGATACCGCAGCCAGAGAGGGCAGGCCTGCCAAAATAACAAAACGACGGCATCGCAACTTCTTCGTGGCTTATTCTGATTGGGAAAAGAGTGGCATAATAGTCTTGAAATCTTTATATAGATCCGTATTTGGAAAATGAGTGACTGATAAGTGTAGATTCATAAATGATTGAGAGCCTAATCCAGAAGCAATCTTAAAGCTCTGAGAGACGAGCTGTCGTTATGGTGTGCTTTGAAATTAGGGAGAAATCTGGACAAACAAGCCAAGGGATTCTTTATGCCGAGTGATTCTCTCGCCCTTTGCTTTGTTGAAAATGTTGAACTGGAAATTTTACTTAATTCAAGATATTCCTTGCCTATCGTGATTACAACCCATAGCTTTTATTATGCTTTATTATTTGAATTTGGTCTTGGCAAGTTAATTCAGGTGTTGAAATTAGTTATTTGAGAATATCTGAACATTTTCCAGGACCTCATGCTTGAAACTATGAACTTAAAAAACAGAAAAATATTCCTAATGATATAATATATATATATATATATTCACATAAGCCACATGCTAATCCTCGTCGAAGGGATATTATATTCTCACGTTGAGTGTCAAACAATTAACACCTTTTGGGGACATACTAAATATGTCGTTTCGCATTGTCAAATCCAATAAAATACTGTACTCTATACTACATCTATCATCTTTGAATTTTCAATGATTGACCGCACGTTAGTGTCGTCAATAACATTTGAGGTGTTGGGTTCCTTTGATGATGAGATGACCTCCCTCGGTTACTATGTGTGTTCTTGTTGTTATAAGCATGCATTAATTTAATTATAACTTGAGTTCTAAATATTTTAAAATTCCGCCAACGTCACGGTCCTTAATAGTTGAACTATTACAAGTTAGAACTTTGATGACAGATTATTAATTACTCTTCCTATTCTAAATATTAAACATATTTTTTAGTATAAATTATATTATAAACTAAATCTTATATTTAAAATTAAATAAATATATGATTATTAATAAATTATAAAATATGAGAGTCAAAGTCTTACAAGTAAATACGAATTTTTCAATATTTGATTTTAAAAATTGAAATATTAGTGGCAAAGTTTTCATATGTATATCAATGTCAAACTTTGAAAATTCAACATGAAATTCCTCTCTCTCTCTATATATATATTGGCTAAACAAGTTTTTTCTTTCAATCCTAATTATGGTTAAATTGATGTATTTGTCCAACTTATTATTCACCTTATAGACTGTGATTAGTACTTAGTCTCGTAATAAAAAAATAGAACAATATAATTTAAAGTGATCTGATTTCTTTTATTGAAAAAATATGAATGGTTCAAAAATTTCAAGATGTGTGTGTGATATATATATGTGTTTTTTATTCACAATATTATTTAAAAATAAATGTCTTATTTTAAAAACAGTGATTAAAAATTTAAAGGGTTTACTTATCCTATTAAAATCATGGGTTATGAATTTTAAAGGGATAAATTATCCAATTAAAATAAAAATGGAACATTTAGATGGGACAACCCCTAAATTTATAAGCTCCCACTTTTTAATTGAAATTCGTACCTTCACGATTGCTTATACGATCCATGAAGAAATTAGCGATAAATACATATTTAGGGTATACAATATAAATCGCTTCCATGAGTCACTCAGTAGGATAGTTAATATTTATTAATTGTTGATTTATTATTGTGATTAATATTTAAATATGACCGTTTATATTTTTTCCGTCTTTCAAAATGTCATTTAATATGGATAATTTTTTTAAAAAATAAATATAAAATATATTTAATGAGTTAATTATAGTTTTTTATTTTTAATAAACTAATTAAAAATGACTTGTATGGTAACTTAGAAGAGTATTGCGCTCAATTACTCAATTTCCTCGAAGATAGCTAGTAGCTACCCTCCTCACGGCGCCAAGGCGACGCCTCCTCTTAGCCATGGAATCTCTACCAACTCCTACGTCATCACATAAAATAATTAATAAATGTTCAAGGGAGAGTACGCTAAAATTGCACACAAGTCGGCATTATTGTGAATTAAAAAAATTAATATACATCCAATCAGGCTTTCAGAATTCCCCCAGGAAAAAAAACCTTGTTAAACGCACGCTCTAATTCATTTATATATCCAGCATTGTCTTTTAGTTTTTTTTCAGCACCGTTGACTTGCTTTGTCCTTCATTTGATTCGGTGCCTGTTTAGTTTAACTTAAAAAATATTTGAATTAAATTATAATTTGAGCTAAAAATTAAATAAATAATCATCACATATTTAGAACAGTTTTTGAATTAAATTATATTTTTGAATAAATTTGTGTGAATAACTCATATATAGTAAAAGTGATTTTAAAGTATGTAATGACTATTTTGCCCCTTGTCTTTTTTTATATTATTTTACCCTGTATTTTTTTAGTAATTTATCTATAAAAAAATTATTATAATAATACTTATCTAAATACTTATTTTTTAATAATTATTTTTATTTTAAAAATTATTCTCTACAAAATATTCTTTATAATTACTTTTTTATTATAAACTATTTACTAGAAGCTAAACTAAATGAGACTCAATGGCCGTACATCACTTTATTCTTTGACTGATCTCTCGCCTTCAAGTATATTTTCTTTAATACACCTGCAAGTTCTAAAATATGCTCCCCTCAAGTTATATATATAAATTATAGATAATGGAATTATATGGATAAAAAGTTAAATTAAATTAGTAAAAAAATACGCGTATAAAAAAAAGGGTATTATTTTCCCACAAATATATTGTTATTCATGGAGAGGGTCGAGTGAGAAAGGGAGGGAGTGAAAAAAGAAAAGAAAAATAATCAATATGAAAAAAATAAGAGTGATAAGTAATTAATTAATCAAAGGAAATAATATTTTTTTAAGTAAACCCAAAGTATAACTTATAAAAAGAATGGGCCCTATTCCATTAATACATCATTTGATTGAAATCTAAGTTAATGAGTTTTGTTTTGGCAAGTAATGATTTTAGATATTGGCAATAAGAATAATGGATCGCATATGGAATAATTAGCTATAAACTTGAAAAAGGGAAATTCTTTATATCTATTCGGGACCTCTTCACTTAGCATTGCATGAGTGATTTACAAAATTAATTCTTTAATTCAGGCTTCATCGGATATATATATTAGTTAATTGATTGAGTTCTACCTTTATCGAATATATTTTATTATTTTTTCATCAATACATCAACAAGTTCATATTTATATATATATATATAACAATTAATTTGACTTGAATTCTGACGGACATTATGTATGATGTATTAATTGAAGTCTTTATGGGTTATTTTACTCATTGTGGATCTGAATTTTTCAAGCACGCGGTGTTTTAATACTGAATTATTATTTTTAAAAAAAAAATAAATATTAATTTTTTAATAAAGTTTATTGATCTTTATGACTGATTTAAAAATTTCATATAAATTGAAAGAAATGGATGGAATACTTGTAAACTTTTATTTATGGATGCCTGAAAGTTGCCTCGCGCTTATTTTTCTCTGAGATTGCGTGCTACTACTAACGACTAACGAGTGAAGAGAGAGCGCGGATGTTGACGACCCAATTATTATGCTCCACACACAATCATAACTTCCCAGCATACGACAACTGAATAAACGCTCATTCATGTAACCCGAAAAAGAAACAACGGTAGTAGGAGATAGAATGATTATTAATTACTCACTCCTGTTAATTTATTACATAATGACGTACGCCCTAAAAATGATGGCAGTTCAGGAAAAAAAAACCATCATCGCCGAAGTTACGTGGAATTTTCTCTTGTGTTGCATTGAATAATGAAAGGAGTTTTGCGCTAGTTGGTGAAAAAAATCTGAGATTTATATTAAGAAAATTATCGAGTTTGAAGTTGTGAAAGGAAAATAAATTAAAGCAATAAGAACCTCGAACATATCCAACCTTGACAGTTGACAGCAGTTAAATTTAATGTTTAACCGATTAGTTTTTCATGTTCTTCCACTCTCACGTTTCATTTTTTTTTTTACCGGTTCAAATTTGCCAAATCTTTCACTGTAAGGCTTCTTGGATGCTTCTTCTTCTTCCCCTCGCTCTCCCTATAAAGGTAACTCTCCAACACTCCCTTCCTGCTTCACTCTCCAATCACAGCGCTCTCAATCTGCATCTTTCTTTCTCACGTTCGATTCTCTGAAATTGCTCTGTTCCTTCACTTTGTCTCCCTATCAACTGAAATGGAAACTACGGGAGCCAAATCGAAGGCCAGAGTTCCACCAACTCTCCCGTCGAGAAGGGGACAAGTCAAGATCAGGATTTTCAAGACCGTCTTCAAATCGATGGCGACGGTGGCGGGTTGTTCTTCTGGTGGCTCTGCGCGCCTGAAGAACGGCCGAGACCGTCCTCCGGTGCGCTCCGCTTCTACAAGGCCTCCTATTCCGAGTGGTTACAATACTCTGGATTTGACTATCTCAAAGAACGCCGGAACTTGACATCCGATGAGCTCCGTTTCCGAGGCGGTACCCTTCATTGATATAGTAAAAAGCTAGATTTCCTTGATGATGGATCAGGGTCATTGTTCATTATATGCATATATTCTTAAAATTTGCACTTTCTTCTGGGTAAATCTGTAACGGCATTTCCGGTGTTCCTTCTGTGGCGCCGGAAGCCTGAGTGGGTCATGACTCCAACATGAATAAAACATCTGTGTCTTTGGTGGGCTTTTCAGGGGTAGTTTCAGGCACATATATAAGCTATTTCTTAATTTGTTTTCTTTCAAGAGTGTATAAGTGAAATTCGATCGCCGGCCGGATGAAATACGCGGAGTGGTTCTAGCGGTGCAAGGAAATTTGTAGAGACCTGATATAGTTCTATATACTATAAATATTATTATTTTGAATATTCTCCTTGTCTCGTATATTTTGTTTTTAGAAAAAAACTTTATAGCCTTTATTTCCGGTGCTCTGTAGATAAAGTTGGAATAATGTCAATATGTTGGGCTTCTTATGGCATGACCAGATCTTGTCCTCCCCGTCATATTATTTGCATTATTTTCAGGAATAAATAAAATTCTAATTCTCCTGCAGGCAGCCTTTAATAAAAGCAATTCCTGAATACACTGTTATTTTATTTAATTGCTTTTCATGAAGCATGTGCTGATAATAAGATTAATGAAGTAATAAAACTAATTAAATCCGAGAGAATTCCAGGCCCTGTTAAACAGGCAATTAGAACAAAATAAATAAGAAAACTCCCCACCCTCCTCTCTCTCTCTCTCTGAGAAGATTTGTTGTCAATCAAGGTTGTGTAAGTGTGAAATGAAGAAGTTGCTTGTGATATAAAATGAAAATAACTAAAAGAATATAACAAGTATCATAAGAACCGAGTTAGTGTGTCGACAACGACAGGACTCATGGGGTGGGAAAATGCGTCCGTGGGTGTTTCTCCCTCTTTTCGTTGCAAGTTGCAACAGGGATGTGGGAAAGGGATTCAGGAATGCACTTTTCCCTTCACATTCCCCGAAATTCAAGATTGCATTGCACTTTAAACCATCGGAAATTTTAATATTGGTGGAGTTAAATTTAATTATCAAAAACAAGGTTAAAGTATATATGCGTCGGTGCTCTAATTTTATATTAGGTTTAAATTTAATCCTTTAAATTTATAAAATAATTATCATATAATTAAATACTTATATATTAATATTTATTTTTAAATCTGTAAAAACTGAACTTGTATATTTATAGACAAGATAATAATAGGGCATGAGACTGAGTTAAATCTTTTACTGGTAGATGTATTAGCGAAACATAGTCGTCTTTTAGCCCAGGGAAAAATGGTGGAAAAATTCAGCTTATTATTGTATTTATTTTTATATTTAATATAATAATTAATTAACTAATTTAGTAGACTATAAAAATTAAATAAATTAAATAATATATATTTTATAAACTAAGAAAATTAATAGTACGCCGCATATGTTGACTTATAAACAAATGTCTGTTTTTTCATGTGGCGATTGGAATGAAATGAAAACGTGGATAATGTACATGTGGATAACTGTTAGTGGACACAGAAGATTCCTAGGCCTTCTGTCTTTCTTTCTTCAAATTTTTTCCACTGTTTTCCCCCCCTTTTCTCTTCTTTTTCTATTGATATACTCGGCAGCATGAACCCGCAATTTCGCTGATGTTCGACTTTTGATTGGATGGGGTATACTTTTTCCATGCATTCATATATATTCTTTTTCAAACATGTAACAAGTTAATAAGAACAATGGGTGCGTGGTGACTAAGAAAACATAATAATAATAATAATAATAATTATAAAATTATTCATAAATTATTTATTTGTCCATGAAAGCATTTCCCTTTGTTTTTTCTATATCTTGTATGTAGTCAATCAATTATATTGCACCCTTGATTAATATGAAACCAAGAAATGTTAGGGCACGACGCTCGCTCGACTTGAAGTTGGTCGCCAGATACCAATTACATCATCACGAATTCAAACTGAGATTAAGTACGGAATGAGGATTTTGTCGGGCGCTATTGCTAGTTAATTTAAGATATCATGATTACAACCCAGGCTTCTTTTATGACTATATGCTACTTGTTTTAATTTAGTTTTGGCGTGGTGTTGGCATTAATTAAGAATATCTAATCGAGCATGTTCCACGATGGACACAACTTCTTTCCTTTAATCTTCCCATTCTGTCCCCTTCATCACCATTGAATCGAAATTTCAATGGTCTAGATTTTACATTTTATAAATATATTGTTATAATTTCACATATATAAAAATTTAAACTGTTAAAATTTCATCTCAACATTTTACTATTTTGATTATTATTATAAACTAAAGTTTTTATCACTTTTTTCACTTTAATAATTTAAATTTATTTATATATTTTTTAAGTAAAATTATAACAAGATTTTTTAAAGTTTTAAATATGGACCATTAACATTGTAATCTAATGGTAGTAAAGAGAAAATGAGGATAGAGGGTAGAAAATGTATTCTTTCAAGGACCTCATGTTTAAAAAAATTAAACATGAACTAATTAATTTTTTTTAACTATTCCTTGAGTTTGATAAAAAAATAAATAATTGTCCTATAAAAGCAAAACTAAGCACCAATGAACTAACAGGTAAAGTTTCCTACTTGGAGATAGAAATAAACAAATAAATTTGGGAGATAGGTAACCAACATAGATTAAATACAGTATAATAAGTTAATCTCTTATAATGTTATGAATTAAGATTTGAATTTATATTAGAAGAGACATCCATGTTTAGTATTCGGCAGTATCTCAAATATAATTATATATAATAGGGGGATATATATAATTAAAAATAAATTGAGAAATAGTTTCCTGACTGTCAGATAATTAAAAATAAATAAATTTAAAAGTACTAAGTTGCCTTTGATATTTTTTAGTACACCTAAATTACCCTTGGTAATATATAATAAAACTTCTAGAATTCCCAGGAAAAAAAGAGATTGCCAGATAATTGAAAATAAATAAATAAATTTAAAAGTACTATGTTGTCCTTGATAATACACAATCAAGAATCTAGAATTCCCAAAAAAAAGGGGAGAGAGACAAGAAAAGAATTCATATGCCATCGAAGTCAAAATAATGGATATCGATCACACCTTTGACCTCAATTAACGAGTGACCTAACTATGTTGATTCGGCTTCATTGTTCAAGTCAGTGGTAGCAGTTGGAGTTTTGTTCTCATACAATTAATACAAACATCTAAATATGGTGGCAATCACTGCCCGAAGCTAAACTGTAACTTCCTCTGACGATGATGTCTGTCCCAGTTCCGACACCATTTATTTAGGCTTTTGTTCTCTGTAACAAATACTCTATTATATGTATACAGCATATACAGTTATATTTTTCGATTTATGGGGAGGGTTTGTTTATAATAAATTAAAGTGTAGGGAGACAGAAAAGGAAAACAGACAATAATAAAAGCTCATTGGGTTTGTCGCTTTAAACGTCTAGCATGTGTTGCCCCAAAAATTAATGTAGGAAACGATAGAAGGAGGGCTTGACCTCCGACCACACTCTCTAACCAATTGAATTATTCCAGCTACGTACTATGTTTTATAAAACGCAATTTAGTAAATTTTTCACTCAAACAAACAGAAGCAATGTAAAATCAAGCAATCAACTAAATTTAATATTTATCTCCTATGTATCCGATGAAGTTTTGAAAAGAAAACAAGCTATGTAAAAAATTGTTAGATTATTCAAGTCACGTGTTAATTTATTTTTAAGCACTTATATGACGAGTCAGTGATAAAAGTTTAAAAATTAATAAATTAAACTCGTACTGGTACTAAAGACAAAGTGCCCACGAACACAAAATACCCAATTATTATGCCCCACTCACGATCGTAAATAACATATGACGACGTAATAAGCACTCATTAGTGTGACCCAAAAAACGAAAGATAGTTGTTATAATGTTACAATTATTAATTACTCATTCTTAATTTTGATAAATTTCTATTAATTTATATTCCCTAAGGATGTGATAGTTGTACCACTCCTTTGTCAATCACCATAATTGCACCTTAAACTATCGGAAATTTAATATGGCCGGAGTCAAATTTAACTATTGATATACGTAGTAAATTCTATGTTTTTTTTTAAAAACTATTGTCTCGCCATTTAAGCGCAGATTAAAATAAGCTGGAGAGACACTTTCTATAGAATAAGCGAAATATCCCGCATGCAATATATTGGTTGTACCGACATAATGTTACTGGCAGACGAATCAGTGGAACACAGCTGGCTCCTAGAAAACTCCATTAATAGCCCGAGAAAATAAGATGGAAATTTCAGCTTAATTAATTACTATAATATTATGACTAAACTAATGTCTGCTTTCTAATTTTCTCACGTGGTGATCCAGATGAAAACGTTGGATGACGTGGGCCTTTCTTCACTTGTCAGCATAAACACCCTATTTAGCTGACGTGGGCCTTTCATCACACTGGATGAGGTCATTGACATTATGTCTACCTAGTATCGGGCTCGTCGGATGAAGTATACTTTTTTTCATGCATTCATGTGTATTTTTTCAAACTTGTGAGAAGTTAACAAGAATGCATTCCCCACTTTTTCTATATTATTTTGGCCAATTAATCTCAATTTTCAGGCACCCTTGATTAATATGAAAACAAGAAATGCTAGTTCCCGAAGCTTGACTTAAAGACGGTCGATCGCCGTACATCAATTCCATCGTCACGACTTGAACATGTAATTTTCAAGTACTATTATCGATGACGATTTTGTCGAACCCTACAATAACTCGCATGACACCAACGAAAGTGTTCACATTTGGGGCAAAAGTTCAATTCTTAGTTTCCTACTATCGTCTCTTTAAAATTTATTGACTTCTCCAATTCTTCTCCCTAGCCCCCTCTCGCGTTTGGGGATTTTGAGTTTGTTGTTTCTTTTAATGAATTTTTTACGAAGACATCCCTTCTTGTTTAAAATAATTGTCACTTTAAGAATTCACACGCATATTAATAAACTAATAGATAGTCTAAAATTTAACAAAAATGCAATTTTTTTTTAAATAAAATGTCCTTATTATTATACTTTCCTATAAAATGTAAACACTTTTTATTCGTTAAGGATTAACATTGTCAAGAAAACAATGCTTTATGAAAAGCATTTGGTGATTTTGAAATGGAGACGGTATATAACTAGTCTTTGATTAAGTAAACAATTTGAATACACGTATCCTGCTCATAAAACAAATATATTTATAAATATTTTATAAATTTATACTGTTTGTAAGTCATGTGATACGATTCATTTGTGCATATACTCGGTACAACAACCTTATATCTTGACATTTAATTTAATTTTGTATGTTTATAAACATAAAAATGACGACTTTTTTTGTTCAACATAAAAATGATGGCTTTAAATGGCCAAATAAAAAATGGATACTTTTTTTTGTACAAAAATATTTAAAAAGAAGTTGAATTTACTCAGGATCTAAAGATATACTGGAGTCTCTATTTTTTTTAAGGCTTGTTTGAGAAACCCCTAGGTTTTAAAAGGGTTTTTAGCTCAAATATCAGTTTATAAAAATTTTAAAATAAATAGTCATATTTGTCCAAAAAAGCTTTTAGATCAAACTATAATTTTAGATAAGTTAGTCAGAGTAGTTTTTGGAATAGTAAAAGAGCTTATAGATTACTCAATTACTATTTTACCCTTACCTTTCTTACACCATCTCTCTTCTATCTTTTTAACTATCTCTCATCTCTCTCATCTTTTCTATATTTTTCACTATTTCTCTTCTCTCTCATATCTTCTTCACCCTCTCTCCTCTCTCTTTTTCACCTTCCCTCCTTTCTCATACTTTTAATAAAATTATACCATTTTTAATAATTTTCTAATTACAAAAATCATTTCGGTAATAACTATCAAAACACCCATTTATCCATAACTACTTTTTTCATAAGTTTTTTTGTAAAATTCTATTTTTCAAAAGCTACCCAAAATCCTTTATTTTTTTCATAAACCCTTTTCTAAAATCCTATCTAAACACACACTTAGACGATATTGACATTGAACAGGGTAAATTGTTAATTATTCTCAGATATAAACTTAAATACCTATAAGTTAGAATATCTTTCTAAATATCACTATTATAACAATATTAAAATAATATTTTTTTAAAAATTGAACTCCAACTAAACAGCCACTCAACCAATAAAAAAACGGATATAGTGCGTTTGGGTTAGTAGTAGACAGCCACTCAACCAGTAACAGATCACAGCACATTCGAAGCTCAAAGTAAACCGAAAGGCCCAAAGAGAATAAGTACAGTAGGCCCAAATATCATGAGCCCAGATCTTAGGCTTCTAGTGTGATTTGTCTTTTGTCCCATTTGTGAGAAGCTTATTGGAGCAGGCGACGCCACCAGAAAATTGCCGGGAAGCAGATCGCAGTGAGAACTGAGACAGCGCTCGTCAGTTGTTGCTTGCTCTTGTGTGGGCCTGTCGTTAAGTAAAAGACGATCAAGATGAGCTTACGTATCCTCACCAGAGCCTGGCAGAACCAAACGAGAAGGCGAATTTTGGATTATTCCTTGCTCTCGCGCTCTTTTTTTGAGCTCTCTTCTCGATCCGAACGGTTCGGGAAACGATTCCTCATTTTATTTTTCTTTAATTGGAAGTAGAGCGTCACATTCATTCTTGTTCTCTTTCATCATGATTTTCCAGACCTTCTTTCGGCGTTGCGTTCG
This sequence comes from Leucaena leucocephala, assembly GCA_037074615.1. Lineage (NCBI taxonomy): Eukaryota > Viridiplantae > Streptophyta > Magnoliopsida > Fabales > Fabaceae > Leucaena > Leucaena leucocephala. The sequence goes on along the minus strand of CM073546.1, from coordinate 1,067,623 downwards.
ACATCGACGGTGTCATTGCACTCGGGAACTCCCCCGTCGGTGGCTCTCCGGTTGCCTTAAGAAGGTTATATGACGAAGCCGGTACGAATTGCATGTCTTCACTTCGCACCTACTATTTTTTCTGGATCTAGGTTGCTGTTTTAGCATTCTATGATCAAGGACTGACGTATGTGTATCTTTCTTTATGTGGCCAGGTCAAATGAAAGTCCCTTTCGTTTTCTTGACAAACGGTGAGATGCTACTTTCTCGTGCAGTTACCTGTCTTCTGATCAGAAGAGTTATAAAGAATCTAAACTATGCTCTGGCATCCTCGTTATGGTGGCCAGAGCGTTAGACAGTTATTGTGGATGTATCATGAAAAGGATGTAATCTCATTTGGTATCAACCTCTGTCCGTGTTTTTTTGTTCGTAAGAACTAGTGTAACTTCCATCAACTATTAGTATTTTTATATTTTCTTAATTTTCTATCATTACTTGGTGACTTACTATCTACAAAATGATGACTGTATGTATGACTTAAACACTTCCACCTCAAGGTATATTTTACCTGGCAGTATAATCATTTTACAACACTAGGCTTCTCAGGGATCAGCCGTTCGAAGGAACTCTTTTCTTGAAAATGCTGTCTGCCATGTTGTGTGATGTATTTTTAGTTTTGCAGTTTTGGACAGTCAGATTTCTTCGTAACATTAGTACTCATCAGTTAATGAGCCATAAACTCTATGAACTTTATCGCCTTTTCTGAATACCTCACTTCTTGGCTCTTGAATTATCCTTTGCACAGGTGGTGGTTATCCTGAATCTAAAAGAGCCTCTGACCTTAGTCGACTGTTAGGCTTAAATATATCATCTTCTCAGGTATTTTGAAAATATAATAGTAACCACACTATCTTCTTTCTCGTTTTCCTTGTATATATTATTCTATTTTGCTGCATGCATTTCTCTGCAAACATTCAAAGTACCAAAGGACTATTTTTACCTTCATTGTTATGAATCCTCTCCTTAAGCTTCTTGTTTTATTTTATTTTGGCCTTAAAGAACAGAAGTTTTGTATTTAATCGTTTAACTCTGACCATCATGCAGGTCATTCAGGGCCATTCTCCATTTAGACAATTGGTCAATCGGTATGCATTTTAAAATGGTCTAAAATCATGATATGCTGAATTTTAATAAGATCATATTGCATTCCAAGGTGCAACGTGAATGTTCTGCTTTGTGTTTGGACAATCATATTTTTGAAACAAGCTTGAGGCTTCAAGGAAATATTCTGATTTTTGTGTATCTAAATTGTCCCATTTTATGGTTTATTATAGCAATACAAAGATCTATTGTGATCTTAATTCTTAAGGTAATATTAAATTTTATATTGGTTTGCATCATGATGCTTGGAGGTTTTATTATATTTTATATCATTAGTATGACACTGCCTATGGAGTTCTCAGATTGAACTAGAATCCATTCAAATTGTTTTATAGCCGGATGTTGTGGGTTTTTGTCCTGGTAAGAATCTAGTAACAATTAACAACTATATCTAACAACTTGGTGTGAAAATGGCTCTTTTATGTCTACAATCTGCAAAGTATGAAAGGAAAGGCCTATTTTCCCAATGTTTAAATTTTGACTGGGTTAATTGTCTTAATTGAAAGTGCTGAGGTTCATGTATTAAAGTTGAGTGGGTTGCTTCTTAGTTAGCCTAGAACAAGTCTGGAGTCATGTACCTATGACTATTTATCTTATAGATTTTTCAGTTTGCAGATTTGAAAACGAACTCATTGTTGCTGTGGGAAAAGGGGAACCTGCTGCTGTGATGTCTGAATATGGTTTCAAGTAAATTTTTAAGATGATTGATTTATTTGATATTTCATGAACATTAAACAGCGTAATGTTAACTGTAATATCTCATGACTTTGTTTTTATTGTTTTCTATCTTCAGAAATGTTATTTCAATTGATGAATACACATCATGCTTTGAACATATTGATCCTCTGGCACCATACAAGAAATGGACAACCCTGTTGGTTGCAGATCAGGATTCTAAATTAAAGGAAAGTGCTCCAAGAAATCATGTATGCTCTGAGAGGGTTCAAGCAGCTTTTGTAGTTAGTGACCCGGTTGATTGGAGCAGAGACATACAGGTTACTAAAATTCTATGGTTCACCACGTTGGGACCCTGATCATTCTCGATATGATATTTGTGTTGACAAAGTCATTGCCACATACATTCCTTGAAAGTAGCAAACTTTCTGTGCTTTGGCTATACATGGACCATAACTGTCTTCACGTTATAGCTAGACCAAAAGAATCAAAGCAAACAAACAGGAAAGGAATAGAAAAAAGGAGGTGACAGAAGAAAAGGAAATACTATTATTATTGCTTCACCAAAAGATCCTATATTGAGAAGCATTCTACTAAGACTGACACTTCAAACCGCTGCCATCAATAATAGTTAGTTTGTTTCAGTCGTTCTCGAATTGTAACCTGTGTTTTTAAGTACAAATAAAAATTCTGTATTACAATTGTATACTTTTATTGCTGTTTAGATGTGTTATTTTTTCGCAGAACAGATCTGTAACTGACCACGACACATTGTTCAGGTTCTCTGTGACATCTTAAGAACAGGAGGTCTTCCTGGAAGAAATGTTGGACCACAACCTCATTTATACTTTGCAAATGATGACCTCGAGTACCAGGTTAGTTGATTTTTGCTCAATATATTAACAGCAAGGTAGAGATTCTTCTTTTAAAAGACTATATTATGTTTACTGACGAGGCCGCACCAAAGGTAGACCGCTTTTCCTTCTGAACGTCTTGGCATGGGAGCTTTCAGAATTGCGTTGGAGTCCATCTTCAATAAGTAAGACTGCCTGATATCTAACTTATGTTTGCCTATATTTTGGTTCCGCTTATTGAAAACTACTTAGATGAGGACCACTTTACTCGTTAATCCTCGTCGTCAACACAGCCAACTAATTATATTAGTATCATGGTGCAGCTTTTGTTCAAATTTAATTCATTAAGAAACTTAAATTTTGTTTTTGAATGCTCTCCGTGCAGGATTCACCCTCACGCTCTAGAGTATACTAGTTTTGGCAAACCTCATCCATCTGTATTCAAGAATGCTGAACTTGTGTTAAAGCAACTCACGCTATCACTTGATGATCTACATGACGTAAATCATAAGAATGCTAAGTGTTTCAAAACTTTTTACATGATCGGAGATAATCCCGCAGTTGACATCAGAGGTGCAAGACAGGTTTGGCTCTTGGACTGTGAATTATATTTCGCCAGTCTGAGCCATAATTTATCTGCTGAGGATTAATGCTGTGTGATAATTGAATATGATTAATTTCAGAGTGGGCATCCTTGGTTTTCTATTCTCACGAGAACAGGGGTTTTCAAGGGGAAGGAAAATCATCACAAGTTTCCAGCGGATCTGGTACCCTCCTTCCCTCTCACACAAACACGAAGCACGCGCCCACAAAAGGACCGTCTTTATTTTAAAACCCCACACTAATCTCCGCTGAAATTTAAAGTTGCAGTAATCAATCCTCCCCTTTAATTTTTAAACTGTATTTTCGTTGCTCCTTCTGTTAATTTGCCATAATGTTATGACCAAATTACCCTTGCTTGATATAAAAAAATTATTTAATAATATTTTCCGACAAATGTTTTTATAATATTGTAAGACACATTTTTATAACTCCTTGAAACACATTTTTACTGCCATTCTGAATTAAAATACCCTCTGGGATTATTTTGTAACTAATTTCGCTTCTGCAGGTTGTTGATACTGTGGAAGAGGCAGTGGACTATATTTTGACGAAGGAATGCGCCTTATAGGTCGCCGTTGCTTTCCATGACGGAGGCTTATGAGTCTCAAAAACTGAAAGATGATATTTCTACTATTTTAAATATAAGATATAATTTATAGTATAAATATATTATGATTCTTGTGACATGAAAAAATCTTAAAAGCTCCGATTAGGTTGAAATTGATAGATTTGTTATCCCTATCTATTATCAAGGTTAAAAGGGGGAAGGGTCATTATCCTTTTTCACCCGTTTAACCTAAGTTTGTGTTGGCTAAATTGCATTTCTTCTAGACCGACTTTTTCTTTTTTGTTACAAATATTTTTTGAAAAAAGGTTAGGTGTACCTGCAGGGTGAAATTTCTCTTCCTTCTAACTAATATTAATATTAGGTAGGTGAGTCATAAATTTAGGAATTTAGAAGCTAAAATGTCTCTTTTAAGTGTTACTACTAAAACTATAATAAAATAATATTTTTTAATAATTGAATATATTTTAAATATTTATATATTTTACCCTCTATTTCAAGACCCTAGTAGAAGTAGCAAAAATAATAAATAAAAAGACAGCACTGCGCATCAGATTTTGACAAACCCGTTATTTTATTGCTTCCTTCCTCATGCTTCAAACTCAATCGTGATATTGAATCGAAAACAAGCAAGCAACCGTCCTTTAGTTCCAAAACCAAGAATTTCCTGCAATCGCTAATTACAAGTGAAAAGCCACACCAGAGCAAAATCATTTGGGTATTGCTCAGCATTCCTATTCTGGAAAACTCCACAAGGATCTAGTTGTCTTCAAGCTCTATGGGCAGTTTAACCGTGATGGAAATTCCATATAAGGAACAGTGACGCAGGTTTCCGGACATACCTAAAACATCCAAACCTGTATTATAACTATTGAATTAATAGCAACGCCCCGCAATGGTTCTGTAGTTATCCCAATTAGTCAACACTTGCTCGTGTGTGAAGTAAACTATAATAATTGAGTGAACATGTATCCTCCTGGTATGGCCAAGTTATCAAAATCTCAAATGAATTGAAGAAGCGCAATTTCCTCACCATGCATTTTGTATTGTTGTTCTCCAACAGTCTACAGGAGACACGACTCTATCCTTGCGACTCTCTTCTCTTAGCTGGTACGCCACTTGTTGATGCCGAAATTAAATATCTTATATCCCATCTGGTTCAATCATATATATCAATAATTAACTGTATTTAATTGATAAGAAGTATCAGTTGAGGGTAGCAAGTAGTCTTCAACTAATAGAGAGCATCGTAATCCATAAACTATCAGTATGTTCTCACAAGGAAAATGATGTTTACAAGTTATGATGTTTACAAGTTTAAGTATCCTCCCCACTAATAAATTAGTCTTTATGTGAAAACACATGATGATATCATAAAAAGATTACTCATAGAGGGTTTGCCAATGCCCCTTCACTTAGAGGGATAATCTTTTAGAATTAGGTTCTTCCTTTGAGATACACCCCTGACGAAAATGGCATTGGTTCAATTGAAAACATGTTCCATTATTGCTCAACTTGTTCCTTTTTGAACTTGGCTGTGTTGGACACTGATAGATACTATATTGTCCTTTGGGGTTAGCTTTTGATATGGTCTCTCTCTTCAAAAGCTCTTCTCGTCTTTGTTTTATTAGCCGAATTATAAAGAGAGAAAATAAAATTATTGGGTTGGCTGAAACATGGTGAATGTGACTAGCTGCAACTGTCAACTAACTCGATCCGCCCTTCTCTTTGAAGCGACATTTTGCATTAAAGACAGGTGTCATGGATTTGACAAAACTATCCCATTTAGCTGATTGCCGCATTCATTTTATTATATTTTTATGAGACATATTTTTTTTAATGCAGAAGGCCGTAAAGTGAACTTTGTAAAATTACTCTTCATTTCAAGGGTCTCTTTCCGTACATCTCAGTTTCATTCCTTGTGTTCAATTTCCTTCCTTTTTCTTTTTGTGCGGCCCTCGATGAAATTTCAAATGCAGAGTAATTAAGGCCAACTGGGCAATTACGTCTCAACATTTTTTCCCTAGAAAAGTGAGTTAATAACTGTAAACTCAGGGATTCGAATCGAATGAATGTATATTTGTAACTCTTTTTTAATAAAATTTTATCAAGAACCTAACTATTATTAATATAATCTTTTTGGGACGTTATTGTTATTCTCCCTATTCTTTCGGTGAGGGATATAAGAACATTCTTATAATTCCACGGCAATAAATTAAAAATACTAAAATTCAGTCGATATTTTAGACCAAATCAAAGCATGCTGGGAATATGAGGTCTACTGGCTCATATATGGACCCCGAGGAATTGTGATGATATTAAATGCGGAAGAAATATGAGTATGTGGTCGAGGAGAAACACATACATTATTATTATACCTCTTCCGGCGCATTCCATTTTTACTGTAATTATCCCATGACTCTGTTATATCTCTATTTACATGAATGGAATGTATGTATTTATTTATTTATTTATGGCCAAAAATAAAATATTTCCTTCCCAATGTTTCCCGCCTTAATGATATCGAGAATCGGTTCAAATACATTTTCATCACAATGATCACTTGTACGGTGACAAGGGGTAACTTTAAATCGTAGAAATATATTTATTGATAGAAGTGATAATCCAAAGAGTAGTTTCAAACTCAAAATCACTTAAAAATACCCCTTAATTAAATAAAAAAAAAGCACACGCACACACATTCAATATAACATATCACACGGCGTAGTTAATAAAATATGTAAAACAAGGGACATATATAGTGAAACTAACTATAACAAAATAAAGGAATAAACTACGTACTTCATATTATTATTGTTGTTCCTAGCTAGTAATTCCACATAATCATGCATGCAATGATTCAACTGAAGATAAAGATGAAATTAATTAAAGAATAATTACATAATATTCTTAAAAGGAAAAGTATATTGGCAGGGGAAGCCGCAGGCCGCCCTCAACAACTAATGTGTTGGATATATGTCTCGGGCTGCGATCTAATAATAGAGCTTTGCTTGCCTTCATCGATGAGTCGTTTCGTTAGTCATTGTTTATTCATAAGCACGAACACAGAAATCGTGGAACGATACAAACAAATAAACCATCATTTCTGTACAAAGATCAATCTTGTATCTGATAGTTGAATTTATGCTTAACTCTACTTTCTTCTTCGTTTATCCGCATAACTCTTTAAATTATGATTTAAGCATTGTGGCCGACAAAGAAATTAATTATGATTTAAGTGACATCATATATAAAATTATCATTCTCTTCAAACTGATGCCCAAACTAGCTAGAACAATATAATACTTTACAATGACTAATTAATAATTAACAATTGAATGCCTATAGTAATCAACTACTAGTTAAAAAACCTTTCTTTAATTTCAATCTTAATTTGCTTTCCTTTCTTGTCGCAACATGCACTCACTCACTGTCCTACATGGTTATCTCTTATGTAACCTAATAACGTCCCTTCCTTTCTTGATTTTTCCATTATTGTCTTAACTTTGAAGCCATTCTTATCGCTGTCACTCCTTTTTTTTTTTTTTGGAAATTTCTATCCTTTGCTTTATTGCTAATTCTCTCTTTGAATATATCGAACTTTCCTTTTCACTCTCAAGACGTAGCGGCGTCGTTTTGTTCCCCATCTGTTCATAGTGGATAATGGTTCGTGATTAGACGCTCCAACACGCAGTTAGCTTATGGTGCGTAGTCAGGCCAAGGGGAAAAAAGTCTGAGACGTCCGTTATATATCTATATGATACTGCATAGATATATACAATCGCGTTATCATCATCATCATCATTTTTGTATGATATCTTTTCCAGATTTTAGCTTGTGATTTATTTTATCTACGTTGGACATATATTTAATTTACTCCACTAACAAGCTTTCTTTGTATTAAATAGAAAAAATAGTTTCATATGCTCAATAATTGATAGGAAGAGGTGGAGGAAGATGAAGAAGCATGCATTATTTTAGGTAGACAATTAAACCACAGCATTATCACGTGCTAATCTTAACACAAGAGGATGACGTCTAATGTTAGATGTTATTTTATGTTGCAATAAAAAATGTTACGTACGTAATTGTTTTGTGAAAAACACAAGATAATAAGTGGTATGAATACACGAGCGCTCGTTATTGTTGGCCAGAAAAGAAAATAGCGTTGATTTCGTCCTGTGACGTCCACGTGAATCGTCCTAACTCCTAACTGTACTCTCGTTTATTGAAGGGAAAATTGTGCGTAAGGAACGAAAGGATCAAATCAAATATAGTTTGCATGCAGCACCAAGCAATGGAGTTTCAGCAGAGCCTCAAGAATATGCCAATGAACTTCAACGATCTATAACTGGTCCGCAAGAATCAGTAATGCACATTCAAACCTTAGTTTGTTTGGATAACATGATTGTAAAACTAAAGTTTTCCCAAACTACAGTTTATATATATATATATATATATATATATATATATAAGAGAAGGGTAATTTAGGTAGTTGATAGTTTTTAAAATGCATTAAATGTTTGCCAACGGTCTTCAACTAGCCTTTTAGGATGCAAATTACAACAGTTTTGTGGAACTAAAAAACTATCCCAAACAAACAAGCACTTAGTGTTGCCGGCCAAATATTTGAACCCCCCCCCCCCCCCCTTAATTATGCACAATTTTCCCTTTATTGTTGAGCTTCTTATTTACGGGGCTCCGCCACTCGTGAACATCCCTGTTAGTCGACCAACAACCTCATGGGCGACGCGGAGCTAACTGGGTCCCACAACCGGGGTACTTATGCTTTCAAGTTTCATTGACTTCTTCGATCATTTTACCTTACTTTATTACCTCACTTTCTTAAACTTTTTGAAGAATCGACGGTGAATAAGAGCGCTTCTGAGCGGTGGAGCTGTGGAGGTGCGCACTATAGCTCCTTTCCAATCAGAAAGCACCACGTTCTTGTTGGATCAGTGCTCGATAAAATAGAGCCCCACTTTTTAATATAAGCATTATATATATTTTAATATTATTTTTATAATATAATTTCCCCATGATTTAATAAAAAAAATAACGTATTTATCATCAGCATGCATGGAAATTACAACTGAGCCGGTCATAAGATGTGAAATCATAAATATTGTTCGAAATGACAGAGAATTCTCTAATTGTCGTTTTCTTGGCGTCACCTGATTCGTGACTTATATGTAACAATTTTGTTAGCTGTTATGGTGCTCCATATAATTGGAATCGCCAAAACGCCGTGATCCACATGAGAAGTTGCTCAATGGGCCTTCCAAGGCTCTAATCTATCTCCCCCTCTCTCCCCCTCCTTTTGCGATTTGCAGTGTTCATCATATCATTTTTCTGAGGCTCTGATTTTGCCTCTGCCTTCTTCTTCGATCTGTTGCGTCTGAGACTCACACCCTGAAACATATGGGTTGTTTTCTTTGCGCTCGCGAACCAGGCAACAAATCCTCCATTCACCACAACTCCAGAAGCCTTGTACGATACGATAAGACGACGGACCATTGCGCTATTGCAGGTGAATTTTCCACATCATTTCCCTTCACCTTCTTCTTCTCTTTTGAATTAATGCTCAACCCAAGAAACACGTAAAATACTTTTGGTTTGGCGACGTTGCACCAAATCGTACTGTTTTCAGATTTATTTCTTTTCTTCTCAACATTTTATTTTTACTAACGCCCCATTTTGTGGTCGATCCCCGTCGGCTCTGTCCGATTGCATTCAGATTCATATGATAAATCGCAGGATTCAACACTTTTAAGGCTATCCGAATCTTAAAATAATAATAAAAAATTTCTTTAAAGGAATTACTGTGCATCTTTTTTTTCCATATACGTAAAATTCCTGGATTTGGTTATCTCCTGAACTGATCAAATTCCCTCGTGTTTTCATTACAGACTATTGCATCCGAATCATTTGTTTCATTCTGGAAGTCCGTTTTCCGGGACATGTCATCTTTTTGAAAAATAAAACAGACGATTCTAAAATTGGTTGTGTTTTTATATTGCATTCTAGTAGTTTCCGGTATTCAAATCATCTCCCAGAAACTGTATAGGCAGAGATTTTGAATAATATTAATTGGTGTCTTTCGAAAGCTTAAACCGGCAATAGTTTCCGGCAGAGTCGATTGTCTATTTGAAGTAATATTAAGAAATCAATGTCAGTGTCACGTCGTTTTCTCTGATCTCACTCTGTCCTTCACGTGTATCGCGTACGTAATATTACAGATAAGGTTAAAGCAGACTCGAACGTGAATGTGAAAAAGGAAGTTATTTCTTCCAAGCCTGATCATGAACTTTCTCCGGAGATAAAGGCCTTAAATTTAGAAGCTAAAATTCCAAAGGATGGAAAAGTGAATGATCTGAATAGTGCAAAATCGTTCTCGTTCGATGAACTCGCAGCGGCGACAGGTCGTTTCAGGTCAGATTGCTTGTTGGGCGAAGGAGGTTTCGGGAAAGTTTACAAGGGATACTTGAAGAGAACGAAGCAGGTTCATTCATATTCCTATAAAAATCTCTTTCATGCATAAACTTTATCGTTTCTGTATTTTTTTTGAGAAAAAATAATATGGGTGGTGGTGTAGGTGGCGGCTATAAAGCAACTGGACCCAGATGGCCATCAAGGGAAAAGGGAATTTGTGGTGGAAGTGTTGACACTAAGTATGGCAGACCACCCTAATCTGGTCAAACTTTTAGGGTTTTGTGCCATGGGACAGCAAAGGTTGTTGGTTTATGAGTACATGCCATTGGGATCCCTCGAGAATCATCTCTATGGTGCAACCACACAGATAAAACTCTCATTTTTTCTTCAATTAATTTATTAAAAGTCGAAGTTGACGAAGATTTAATTTTCTTCTTGTACGTTTATGAATTGTTGCAGATCTTCCGGCAGGTAGAAAAGCACTGGATTGGAACACGAGAATGAAAATAGCAGCAGGAACAGCGAGGGGTTTGGAATATTTGCATGATAAAATGAGGCCTCCGGTGATATACAGGGACCTGAAATGTTCCAACATACTGTTAGGAGAGGAATATCATCCCAAGTTGTCTGATTTTGGGTTGGCAAAAGTAGGGCCAAGTGGAGAAGACACGCATGTTTCAACCAGGGTTATGGGCACATTTGGGTATTGTGCTCCAGATTATGCCATGACTGGTCAATTAACTTTTAAGTCCGACATTTACAGCTTCGGTGTCGTTCTTTTGGAGCTTATCACCGGCAAGAAAGCTTTTGACAAGTCAAGACCTTCCAAACAACAAAACCTCGTCTCTTGGGTACGTACGTCACCATATCCTCTTTTCCTCACCTATATTATAGCTTTCTTGGTACAATCCTCTGTTATTTTTGTTAATTCTCGTCTTGTTGTCGTATTGTCCTTATTAAGTGTATGTTGGCACAAAAAAGTTAGCTGCAAGTGGAGTTGTTTGTGAATGCGTCATACTGTAATAGTTATAGCTATCAAGCACAAAGTGAAACTCTCTGTTTTTTTTAAAAAATTAATTCAAAGGTTACTATACTTTTTCACCGATCATTTAAAAGGTAATTCTCTCAATTTAATCATGGAAAAAAAATACCACTTAAATTTCAAAATTCTAAATCAGTTTGTTTCCTACATTTTTTAAGCAATTTACTATTCTTGTAAAGCAAATAACAACATATTTTTGTAGAAAATCCTAATTTAGTATTTTGAAATTCAAGTGGTATTTTTTTTTAGATTTTCCCTTTAATCATTGGTATTTTTTTTTAAGAACTAGGAGTGTCTGGAAAATTTTTCTTGGATTAGTATTAAAAAAAGAGCAATATCAATCTTAACCATTAAAAATATTAATGATCAACTTTAATTTTTAACTAGGACGACTTTGCTCATTTTTAAGTAATATTTATCTGGCAAAAACTTTTGGATACTCTTTTAATTTTCCTGAAAATTTGAGACAAAATTTCACCTTAGCTAAAAAAAAATGTCTTGTTTATAAGGACGAATTGAGTTACTTTAATATATAGGTCGTAAATAATGAAACTGATTGGTAGAAAATTATTGAATTGAAATGGGTAGAATACAATATAGAAAGAAGTTAAAGTTTTGAAAGGTGTACGTGTTTGCAGGCGAGGCCAAAGTTCAAAGACAGGAAAAGATTCTCAGAAATGGTGGATCCAGCGCTGAAAGGACAATATCCAGTGAGAGGATTGTACCAAGCTCTGGCTATTGCAGCCATGTGTGTGCAAGAGAAGCCTCATATGAGACCTATTATTGCTGATGTTGTCACTGCTCTCAACTTCCTAGCTTCCCAGAAATATGATCCCCACCATCAAATTTCACACAAGCCCAAATCCAGAACAAATCATCATCACACTCTTCTTCATGCTCATCTCTCTGAGTCAGACAGATCTGGGAACGAAGAAAATAATTCTGATGACTCAGACAGGTCTGGCACCCAACAAAACAGTTATGAGACAGATAGATCTGAGAATGAAGGAAATAATTCTGAGTCTGACAGATCTGGGTACGGTGAAATTTAAGTGTTCTTACCCTTCTGGAAATTTCTTGTGTGTACATGTAGTGATGTGCCTTGTTATCTATTTTTGTTCCTTAGAAGATGACGGGTATTATGTTGGATCTTAATTAGCCTTTCTTGTAAAATTTAAAGGGAAAAAAATCCTTCTTTGTTTTAGCTGGTTTTTTCCCTCCATTTAGATCTATTCTTTTTCGTAGGAGTTAGATTCGGGAATAATCTATTCTTATGTATTGAAATTGAAAGATTAATTAATAGGTACAATACCTTACAAGAGCACTCACTTCGGTATATCAATATGAATCTAATAGACAATTTTAAATAATGGATCGCCATTTGTCCATATTGATTGTTTACATGATCATCCAAGAACATTTTTCACATTTTATCACTTGCCTTTTTGATTATTTTCGTTATAACAGTCATGAGTATTTTCAAAGTTTTCCTAGCTATTTTCTTTCTTTTTTTCTTTTTAATGGATATTCTTTCTTTTGAAATAATTTTAATAACATATTTAATTCTCTACAACAGTTGATGTATTAAGACATCAAAAGAATTCAAAAAATAAATTGATAAAAGATATATATATGTATATATATTGTATTGTGTTATCAATTGAGCCAACTTTCTTCCCATAAAAAAGATGGTAGGGCTACAGAAACCCAATGATGAATCAAATATTATACAATTTTGTTTAGAAAATTAGTGGTTTATGAATTAATATGGCAGGATTTGAGAGAGAGAGAGAGAGAGAGATGAAATTGTGCTTATATCTTGTAAATAGCCGATAAACCTAGTTGAACAAATATAATCATGATCATCAGTGAGAGAATAAAGGGAAGACGCTGGATTGCACAAAACATATGCACCAGTAAACGCGGATAGAAATGCTTTTATAGAAAAGACGTGCCATGTCGTTGTGCTCGGTTAATCAAGAACAATAATGGTGCTGCTACATAATACATTTGATTCTCTCAGACAGCTGCTGCTTATAGGCTTTCTTAGGAGATTAGGCACAATAGGGTTAGGTTCCATTAATATTTTGGCCTTTTCATAAGCGTGAGAGCTCATGACCTTTTCTAATTTAATCACTTTAATTACTTCGTCAGTGCTACAACTCACTTATCTCTCCGTCTCGACAATTGCCCACCCAAAGGTACATGGTTGAGCCTCTACGTGATGGCATCACTCTGCAACAATCCCTCCTCGGCGACTGCAAACCAATTATGCATCAAAACCCATTTTTGATCAAGAACTGACGTTTTAGAACAAGTTTGTGTTCATGAGAATTCCTACGTACATACCTTTTGCCATCGAAGAGGATCTGGTCTTTTGAGAATGACAATGGTGTCGACTTTCTGGGGCGAGTCCATTTTCCAGCGACACAAAGAAGGCTTAACGTTATGACGAAAATAAGTGCCAATGATCTGCTTCCTTGAAGAGTCATATCGAGTCTTGCTCATATAGAAGACGAAGGGCTTTTGACAAGGGTGCCTGAACACGGGCCTTGTGTTGAAGGTATACGCAGTGTAATCAGCTCTTCTATACCAATTCAGAAAGGTTCTTGAGGGCATTTCCAGTTCTCTTGGCGATAATATGCCCCTCCAAACCTGAACCACGTAACCCCACGACACTGAGATGGACCAATACTTGTTCTTGTCGTAGCAGATCGATTGTTGCATGAGGCTAGCTGAGTCATGTTTTGCCGATTCCATCAACCGCTGTATGGCTCTCGGTCGACTCATTCGTGGAAATATCGGCTCCACCACGTCCAAGTGGTGCAGTGTCACTAGTGGGGCCACCGGATGTGACCCTAGTAGCCCTAATAGGTCTCCATATACATCATACTGCATCACCAACACCACAACAATAACTTAAAGTTGTTTCGATAGAACCTACCTCAAGGTCATATTCAATTAGTCGACTTGGGACTTTTTAATATATTCTAATAGAGAGTATTAGTAGCGAGCTACCTGATGAAACCCTGCTTCTTTGGTGAGTGGGACCCCAAGCTCAGCCATGCAGGCTTGGATTCTATCATCACTGCCATACAAATTAGGGTATCTCTGAATGCAACGGTCCTGCATCCTGGAGAGCTCTTTGGCCAATGGATAGCTGATAGCGAATCCACCCCCTCCATATGCCATCGCGTACGAGAAATGTATGTTCTGAACATGACTCTCCGACGAGCTTCCTACGTAGTAATGCTGCCTATGGTCGTACTTTGACAATATTCTCACTACGTTGTCCACCACAAACACCGTGTCGTCGTCTCCCATCACGAACCACCTCACATCCTTCATCCCTAGCTTCAGTGTCTCCGTCACCACCCTCGATATCCTCAAAGCCGATCTGTCCCCCTGACCAGGGTTCGTTTCATGCGTATGCCGAGATCAGTCAAATGTACATTGTTTCGAAAGATTAAATAGATGAATCATCACCTGAGGGTTTCTGTATTTGAATCTGGACGTGTCTGCAGAGATTCGAATCTCGGGTAATCCTTCGATCCTTCGGACTCTTACGCGCTTATCCAGCCATACGACTCCTCTTGTTCGGCCTGGCCTCCACCACGTCTTTATGTATTCTTTTCTGTTATTCCACAGATTGGAGGAAGCCGCTATGCCGAAAACGATGTGTTTAAGCTCGGTGGGAGGAATACGAGGTGTTTCCGGGGGTAACTGAGCTACGATTTGCTCTGTTTCTACGTCCTCTGGTTCTTCCTCTGTTTTTTCTTCGTTTTGCTGGATTGTGGTGTTTGAGATCTGAACAAGTTTTTGAGAGGTAGCGAGGTCTAAGTTGTTAGGACAATCTGGTTTGTTGTAGGGGGAGACGAAGAGGTCGGAAGAGTGGAGGAAATAGAGCATGATGAGGATAACTACGAGCCATGTGATAAAACTTTTGGAGGCAGAGCCACTATGGTTATGGGGAATGATGCGTTGCTGTGCAGAGTACATTGATTCTTCAGTTCTATGTTCTGGTTTCTTGAGATTTTAGCTGTGTAACTTCGGCTCCTAATACTGTGTCAGGAATACTTGGACACGTGTGTCTGCTTTGGGAGGGGTTTGTACTGAGAATTGTTCGGATCAGAGAGAGTTTGAATTTTTGGTTTTTGCATTTAATCAATTGTTGAAGCTAGCCAGTTAGGTTTGTTGCAGAGGGAAGCGAAGTTAAATGCTATTAAAATGGAAGGGAGGTTGAAAATTATAAATTGCCGAGTTTAAGTTTGGACCAAATTAGCGGCCCAATGAGTGGTTTTGGGCCTATTGGGCTCACATGCAATGCTCTGCCGGACCATCCAGAAAATAGGAAAACAATCGGGACATTTTGTTGGGCCGAACAATTCAGCCCATGGAGTTGGTTCTTTCCGTACGAGGTAATGGAATTGACATCATATGATCGTATTGTTCTGTTATATAACACAGCTTTACTGTTCTAGTTTGCCATCATCATTCAGTATTTCTGTGTCTGAGTTTTAACGCTGATACAGATGGTTATACTTGTCGCTGATTACTATTAAGTTGCCCCAAAAATCAACCAAACCATTTGATTGATTAGGTTTCGGTTCTCTAAATTCTATGACGTCCTTGCCAATGGAAAGTGAGGACATGAAGGAATGTGATTTGACCCAAAAGTTTTAGGTGCAATTATTGAATCATAGAGATCAACAACATCTTTTGAACTTCCCCCTGTCTTCGGGACCATCAACAGTGACCTCAAAAGAAGCGGATTAGTACCAATCCAGGAGAAGACTATAAAGAGTCTATTTTGCCCTCTCAAGATGGGTTTGGACTTTGAAGCGGGGACATAGAAAATAGAGTTTCTGTACTTATATTTAATTAATTAATTAAATTTATTTTAAAAACTTTTTTAAAGTAGATGTTTTGGAGATGTTTTGTACGGATATGCAATAATTTGATGGGCCATTATTAGAGTCTGCCTTTTCTTTGGGTCAAAGCACAGAGCTCTTTTGTTATTATTCATATCCTGATTTTCGCCTAATTATTATTCATATCTTTTATTATTTTTTGTATAAAAAAATATCCTGTTTTCGCCTAATTAGATTAGGCCTAGTGCGCATGTTCGTTTGTTAAACTGTAACGAAAGATGCGAAAGTTTAAACTGTCATCTTGCACTCTTGTTCAGGGATTGGCGGGCCGTAAATTCTCTACTTATTATTACCCTTGACTGACTTGAGCAATCCATGTGTTTTACTGCTTATTTTTTTTATTCTTTTTCCAGCAAATCATGTGTTTTTAGTGTACTCCACTGTTGAGTGGAGATCCATTTCGGCATTTCCTATATCTTCTATTCTATCCTCACTCTCCCTCCCGCACGCACTAACTCTACATTCTTGGATTCTCTTTCCACTCTGTCTCTTCTTTCTCTCCTAATCTAATCCCCTGCATCTTCTCGGAACATCTTAATTCCACTTGAATTTTTCTTCCATTCTTATTTTCGCTCTTGGTGCTCAAGAAATCTCAGTGCAAGGCTTTTGCATTCGCACTTCATAGCTCTGTGAAGGAGCGCAGGGCTTCAATGGCGGGCGAAAATGCGCTTAAATCCAGAGAGGTCTCAGCCATGATAAAGCAGGGTTTCATATCAGATCCAACTCTCTCTTTTTCGCCCTCCAGGACTATCTCTATGGTGTATTCCCCTTCATCCTCGCCCTCCAAGACCTTCCCTTCACCTCCACCCCCTTTCTCTGCATCGTCTCAACCCCAAACCCTAACTCAGATGCAGACTCGTCCTGGTCAGAGCCAAACCCTCTACGAAATGATGTCAGAAGAGCAAAATCGTGAATCGAAGCTACCCGACGATAAACGTCGAAAGCTGCAAGATCGGGTGTTGAAGCTTCTGGATGAAGCGCCGTTTCGAGATCCTAATTGGGGAGGACCTGGTGATGTGAGGCTTACTGTTGTTGCGAGAGACGGGTTTAAGGCTTGCATGGACGTTCACAAGAGCGTGCTTACTGAGAAGAGCAGATTCTTCGCCGAGAAGCTTCGTTGTGATCGTGGGGTCTCGCACTCGGTGGAGATCAGCGACTGTGATGATGTGGAGGTGTATGTCGAAACTGTGGTATTGATGTACTTTGAAGATTTGAAGAGGAGGTTGATGGGTGAAGGGGTTTCTAAGGTTTTGAGTTTGCTCAAGGTAAAAATGCTTCATCTGCTTCCTTTGGTCTATCCATCTTTATTTGCATAGCACAAATGCTTCGAAAAATTGGTTTCCTTTTCGAATCAGTAAATTGACTTTAAAGCATATGCTCATTGTCATTTTCCGTTGAATAATTGAAAAATGATTGGTTAGTCTTGATTAGCATATAACAACCAATGTACCTAGGAACATTCCGCTTGATGGCTCTTGTCATGATTAACTCCGCTCTCTGCAGGCTAAATTTTCCTAACATGCTAATCCAGGAAATTTTACCAACCCAAAAGTACCCCACACATGGTCACATACAACGTAATACATTCCGAGAGACTCGCACTTGATGTAAAGCATCCAATCTTCTCATCGCTTAAATTTCTACCGTATTCAGTGGGTAAATCTGCTTTGTGCTTGCTGAAAGATATCCCTCCTCATTTGTTGAATCTCATGAACATTTTGTGCTTGGGCAACCCTGAGAGTGACTTATCCATCTAGTTATCTTCATTTTTCATCTCTTCTTTTTATTGTTTATTCTTTTTTATTTATAAAATTGGCTTAACTTTTGTTGTAGGTATCAGCAGCTATCATGTTTGACCTAGGTGTTATGTCATGCCTAGAGTATTTAGAAGCTGTTCCTTGGTCCGAAAATGAAGAGGCAGAAGTCATATCTCAGATAGATCATCTTCAGCTTCATGAACCTGGAACCGAAGTTCTTCTCAGAGTATTATCTGACACATCTACTTCAGTCAGAACCAATGACATCTTTGTGAGCTTGCTAAGTAGTGTTCTGCAGGCAAAAGATGACAAAGCTCGTAGGGAAATGAAAACCCTCATATCTCGTTTGCTTAGAGAAGCATCAGATGATAGCAGCAGACTATATGTATCTAAAGACACGCTCTATCATGTTTGCCATAGATGCCTTAGTTCTCTTGTCCTGTGCTTATCTGAAGCTACTAGCATGGACGAGAATCAAAATCGAGGAGTGTTGATGAGCGAAATTACTCGTGAAGCAGACAATATTCAGTGGATTGTTGAAATTTTAATCAGTAAAAAAATGGGCGATGATTTTGTCAAAATATGGGCAGATCAGAAAGAGCTTGCTATGCTTCATTCAAAAATTCCCACCGTATACCGCCATGAGATCAGTAGGATCACAGCTCAACTGTGCATTGCCATTGGAAGGGGACACGTGCTGGTGCCAAAAGAAACAAGATTCTCCCTGTTATCGACATGGCTAGAAGCTCTTTATGAAGACTTTGGATGGATAAGGAGATCTTCCAGAGCCGTTGATAGGAAGTTGGTTGAGGACGGATTAAGCCAAACGATACTCACATTGCCTTTACTTCAACAGCAGGCTGTGTTACTCAATTGGTTTGATCGCTTTCTTAACAAAGGAGATGACTGTCCCAATATTCAGAAGGCATTTGAGATTTGGTGGAGAAGGGCCTTCATCAGACAGTATTCAGCTGAGCAGGATGATTCCCAGTTGCAAATAACTGTTTGTGATTTCCCTACCTGAAAGGTATGCTAAAGCTCTTCAATTACTGAAAATAAACAGAAATTAAATCATCTTTGTACATAACTGGTGGCTCTTTTACACTCTCACTCCTGCTTTCTTCGGCTTTGGTCAATTTGGTTAATTTTTTTTTGGCCGCTCTGTGACGTAGACAAATTTAAGTGTAGACGAATTGGGAACATAGAGGAAATGAAAGGGGCAAAAAACGGAGAGACGTGGCCCGGTGCCGTTGATGCTCTCCTTTTGAATTGTTATGAACATCGCCATGGGCTAACCTCCTTTTTTAACTTATTGACCTCTAAACTTCATCGTTATTTATTATTTTCCGCCAAATTTTCAAACTCGATTTGTTTTGGTTAAAGGCTGAAACTCGCTCAAGCATCATTAAATTCGTGGGTCTTAAATCAATGATTTAGTATTTTCCGATGGGCCCAAATTTTACTTTAACATACTTTCGCTAACATCTCTCTCTCTATTTTAAATAAGCAATTATGTTTACATTAAGTAAAACTATTAAAACATAAGCATAGGAGCAGTGTTACAGTCATTTTAAGAAGAAAAATTAGTCATTTTTAAAAAAATTAATGTTTTTATCTGCATAATCAGATCTTGTTTCCAAATAAAATTATGATCAAGTAATACTCAATATCTTAATATTATTTATTAAGTATATTTAACATTTTAATCTTATTTATAGTATAATTTTAATATCTATATTTTTATTTTGGTTTAATTTCATCTATCTTTAACTGCCTTCTAACGTCTGTTAAGAGGGGATGATATGTAGGCTCAAGTTTTTTTTCCAAAAAAAGCATCCATATAGATCTTCAGAATTCCACATAAGCAATTTTTTTTCTAAAAACAACCTTTATCCCCCCATTACCCTTCTCCTTCTTTATCTGCAAAAACCATTGTTCATGAACCCCCAACAGCGGCGACGGTAGCAAGGACTCTCCTTCCAGATCTGTCACATAAGAGCAAATCTTCATAAGGTAGAAGTGAAATACGCCAATCATGCTTTGATTATCTAAGTCTCGGAGACGTATTCTCGGAAGGACCAATTTCTTTGCGTTCTGGATTAAACCCCCACCCTTAAGCTTTAAACTCTTTTTTTATTCTAAAAATTTATTTAGATAAATTTAATATCAATTTTTTATTAAAATTAAAATATAACTATAATTTATATAACATCTATAGAAAATTTACAAAATATCTGTGCCTTAAACTTATTTCTTTTTTTAGTTACTTACCCAATTTATCAAAACTTTACCCCGACTATATTTAGATTCAACCCGCATCACATACCTAGCTATGGTGAATAAATTTCCCAACAAAGATTTTCTACATACGCTAAAACTCAAATTTAAGATTTCGCTTAAATGACATCGAACCACTTATCACTTAAACTAACCCTATTAGTCCTTAAACTTGTTTCTGCATCAGGAATAATTTTACCCATTTTTTCTACAACCATCTTCTCCAAAAACCCAGATTCATAGTTTAAAACAAATATTGATATTAAGAAAAATCAACGCATATCCATTAGAGAGAAAGAGGTGACGGGGGCGGGTTTGATGACGGCATGGGGGCAATATGCACGACAGATCTGGAAAGAGAGTCCTCGCCAGAGAGACTCGTCGCCGCCGTTGGAGGTTCATGAGCAATGGTCTCTGCTGATGGGGGAAGAAGGATAATGGGAAATAAAAAATTTGCCTACGTGGATGTCTGAAGGTTTATATGGATTTTTTTGGAAAAAAAAACAATTATGCTTACACGACACCTCCTCCTAACAGACATACATTAGGGGGCAGGAAGGGATGGAAGGAATTAAATCAAATTTAAAAGATAAAAAAAGAATTTACACAAATAAGATTAAGATAATTAATCTACCTAAAAAATAATATTAAGATACTTAGTGTTAATTTATCTAAAAAATTATAAAAAATCTTAAATTATTATCATCATTAATTTTAGTGAAATGTAAAATTAGAAAGTTAGATTTTTCCATAAATTTAAGAATATCATCTACCAGTCTTTAAGAATAATAAAACGAACTTTATCCTATAATTAGGATGGGATGAAATATTATCTGGCAAATTATTACCATATTTTTTCAATACATTAAGAACCATCTTCATCCCATTAAGGAGAAAACGAGGAGCAGCATGAAACCATGAACATAAATAAATACGTAACTAATGATCCATTTTCTTGGTCCCAAAATTTGAAAAAGTCACTCTACAAAAAAATTAGAAAAAAGTCTCCCATTTCTCACCTATCCTTTCTTTTTTTTATCTGGAGTCAGTCTAATTTCACAAAAATGAATGCATAAGGTGCGTTTGGATAAATAAAGGAAAAGCTAAGGAACATAATTATAAAATGTAAACCCCATATACAATCTCCCCGGTCCCCACGACTGGAAATGATCTAGTTTCTTACCTTCTCCATCAATTCAGCTATGTTAGTTCTCACGCCTTGAAATTTCTACATCTCTATAAATGAAAACGTCGAGCCAGAGTTTGTAATGAATTCCTACACCTTCACAGAACTCTGCACAAGATGATCCTTTCCTCTTCACAGCAACTATACAACTATCAACTCAAGCCAGAATAGGATCAGCACCTTGACACAGCGCCGGAGGATCCAATCTGTAAAACAAACCGCAGATGTCATAAATTTTTGCAGCTAAAATCTCATTAAACCAAAACCATAATAAATTTATAGAAATTCTTGGTCATAGCTGATAAAAGTTCTCACCTTTGTTTAACTCTGATCATTCCAGTGCCTATCTGAATCGGGATGCCCATGATTATGCATTCAGTAACTCCTTCAATCCGATCATCCCTCCCATGCACAGAAGCATTGAAGAGGTGATCTGCAGTCTTCTCGAATGATGCAAGCATTAACACACTCTTGTCCATCTTTTGGATTCCAAATCTTGTTATTCCAAGGACTTCACCCTGTTTTCATAAACCCAGTTTTCTAAGTTTAAAATCTAAATTATGTCTTTTGAAATCAGAGACGCAGTCATAATTGTTATATTTTCAAACGACTCACCCTGGAGGTCATCACATCGGCCAAAAGCATCATATGGCGTATGTCTATACTCATTCCATGGCTTCCCATTGTAAACTTAATCTCTTCAATGATGCATTTTCTAGCTGCTTCAATTCCCAGTGTCTGCTCTACTTCAATGATATGATTACTCAGAGTTTTACGTCCATCGACACCCTCAATACCCATAACATTTTGAAGGCCCGTGCTGGAAAAAGAAAACACGTGTAAATTAAGATATATGTGTCAACGATATAAGCCTCATAATCCAACTTATATACTCAGCAGAATACTGATATCATGGAATCCTACGCAGAAAACTGCAACTCGAAAGCACAATATCTTTTCCTATCATCTTTGTTACACGATTAGGAAAACAAACAGCAACGGAAAGCTCTAAAGTTCTAGTAATTAGTTGAGAAAATAACATGTCTCCAAGCAGATGTGTATGATTGAGGTAAGAAAGCAAAAACCTTAAACAAATGATCGTATTAAAGACAGACTTATGAACTAACCCTTCTACCAACAATTTGAACTTCTCCATCTTTGTCACTTTATCTTCTTCTTTACTGATAACAACACGTTCAGCAGTCTTAATTCCCTGCAGTTTAGAGACGAAAGTTGGATATATTCTTCCCATCTTAGGATAAATTTTAACAAATAAAGGGTAGACAGGACAGACACTGTATTCTCTTCATCATCAAAACCATCAAGAAAAATAGGAACTTGCCTTTACTACAACTGATGGAAGCAAATTTTTTAGATGGTTAAGTTGAAAGTTGATTTTACTTCTATCTGCATCTTGGGGTACAACTTCAAGCTTTTTGATATCCAAAACATTAATGTGCTGAAAAACAATAGAAACTATAAATATCGGAAGCATGTAAGGGTGATAAAAATCATAGATCACTAGGGAAATCAATTACCTCTGGCTTCAATTTTAATCTTGGAGCTTGCAAAATCGATTCCCTTACAATATTAGCATCTATATTCAATTGTGCTTCTTGGATTCTTTTCATATCGAGTGTGACAACAATTGATGCTAACCTGTTCGTCATCACAATTTTTATGCCCTTTGCTATCTGTATTGCACAACGGAACAATGTGTTACTGGAGCTAAAGATCAGAAAATTGGATATAATGAAAAACAATATTCTTTTGTGCATACCTGGCCCAAGTTTGTTTTCTCAATTCGACCTTTTACCACCCTCGCAGTATTAGCATTATCATCACAATCAAGTATTGCTGTAATGATGGGCGTGCTGATTTTCTTGGCGCCATTTATTATTTCTTTGATACGTGGAACTCCAAGAGTAACATCTAAAGATGAATTAAGGGATACAATTTGGACCAAGAAAGAGACAACTTAATTGAACAAATCCATTTGGTGAGGCGTTTTTAGCAAATAAAAGCACTTTCAAGGATACTCATGCTTGCAACTCCAGCAAAGTGGAAAGTTTTCAAAGTCATCTGTGTCCCAGGCTCTCCAATACTTTGAGCACCAATGGCACCAATTGGACATCCAGCCTCGATTCTTTTAGAACGATATCGAGAAAGACATATATCCAGGAAAACCTAAGAGTAGTAGGTTAAAAGTTAGGACAATATTTTGAAGCTAATAAGGAAAAATAGGTCAAACGTTTTAAGGAAATGTCCATAGATACCTCTAGCTGTCTACTAGTAACACCAGATATTGTTTGAATAAATTTTTTCTGATTTGTAGTGTCATCGTCCACAGAAGTTTCATCAGTTTCCGATGAGATTCTGACTTTATCTCTGATGAAGGATTGTAGAGAATTGATGAAGTCAGCAGAGCAAACCACATCAGAACTTGTATCATCCTCTGAAACTCCTTTCTCTCCCAACATACCAACTTTTGACAGTTTCTCTTGCATTACTTTAGACACACCAGAGGAGGATAGGATTTCATCATCTCCATCGCTGGGACAAATAGCCTAAAAGAAAAAGAAATGCCGTAAATCCCAAGATAATAATTCTGAATCTCCTTAAAACAATAAAAGCAGATTGCAGACCTTGCTTTTCATAAACAACCGCTCAAAATTTAACGGTTTTCCATTTTTTCCTTCCATGCCAGCTGGATCCATACCATCATCTCCATAGCAAAATTGGACTACACAACTACTAGCGTTTCTTACAGTGTTATCATAGTGGACAAACAAGTCCTCCAAAGCTTTTATTAATCTTCGAGACATATAACCAGTGTCAGCAGTTTTCACCTGCACAGCCACAAACCGCAGCGAAGAGATTATAAATGGCTCCAACTTTCATTTTCCCTTATTCTCCGCTAGTTGTAAGTTATAATAGCAGATAATATACAATCTAAAGATTTTAAATTACTAAACTGAAATAAGTACTTTCATCAGATTCAAAATATGGACCCTACCGCAGTATCAACAAGCCCTTCTCGCCCTCCCATTGTATGGAAGAAAAACTCAGTAGCTGACAATCCACTATAAAAGGAATTGGCTACAAAACCTTTCGCCTGCGTATAAGCAATATAACACACTTCAATGTAACTGATAGCAGTAATCATAATTGCATAGAGAATTTACGTCGCTATTCTAGATATATAATGAAACTTTGACTCCGTTTCAAGTTATCGATGATAAAATCTGTAATCCAATAGGTCAAAAAAGTCCATGAAACAACACGGAAGATTATAGGGATGTGTGCCAATTGAATTCTAGATACCATGCAATAAAAATTCAACGAGTACAGTGTAACTGATAGTAAACATACTGCAGGTTTTTTTTCATTTCTTGGGAAATGAGGAAGACTCCGGTCCATGAACCCATTGGGGGCTCGACGACCTCCAACTGACTGTTGACCAACACACGCAACCATTTGACTGATATTTATAGGAGATCCTTTGGAGCCGCACTGTGACATGATCAAGGGACTATTTCTCCAGTGAAGTGTTTGCATGCAAACCTGGGAAAAAAGTTATAGAACAAACCAATTATCATTACCGTTACCATTTAAGAATCAATAAACAATCGCATTTACGAAGGAAGCAAACTCACCTAATGACGAAATTAAATTATATCAAAAAAGGACTTTTTATCTATAAACAATCGCTAAAGTTCTTGGCAAAAGATTCAGTGGCACCACTCAAGAATCCATAGGCATTTACGAAGAGAATCCCCAGAAACAAAAGTCAAACGCAAAGAATCTCTGCTTAGAAAAAGAAAAATGAATACCTTCCCTGCAGTATCTCGAATGCCATTCAATACACCAGTTATCAGAGTCTCTAATGTTTGAGCAGCATCACAACCAGCTTTGAGTTCTAACTTTCCTTCATTGAAGGCCTTGATAAAATCATCACATTTTTTGTAGTTATCTGAAATTGTTTCATCTTTCTTGTTGATCAATACCTCTTTTGGTTGGACATCATCAATGCCTATGGAGAACCCACGATTGCCTATCCATCGAGCACTGCATCCAATAAAAAAACACGTACATTATGTAACAGGTAACATGTAAGGTTTAATTGAAGGAGAATTATGAATACCGACCCAGATGAAAACTTTTTCATAAAGGACCAAATAATAATGAGGATTCAGAGTGTAAAATTTTTTATCAATGGATCCATATTTAAATTTATCACTGTAATAAAAAAAACTGCTTAGTTACCACAAATTAAAATGGTTGCTGGAACATCATATTAAATTATTAAAATAAATTGAAATTACAGCAGACAAACACAATATTAGAGGAAACTCGTAATTATCTTCCCACAGCACAATGCTAAGTAAATTCCTCCAGGCTAAAAGAAAAAAAGAAAATGAATGTAACATGCAATATAAGATAATGAACTGACAAACCCAAATATCTAGAGATAAGAATGACTCCCCCTGGTCCTTTTCATAAGAAACATATAAGTAAATCATCAAGACCAACAAATGCAGTTAAAATTAGTTAAGATTCATAAATATGTTACAGATTCCATTTTCTTTGCAAAAATGCCCACATTGAATGTTTGACCTTGTGGCTTAGTATTTAATGGTAACCTAATTATACTCCACAAATGAGGGTATAAAACGAATAATTCAATAAATACACCAGACAAGGGTCATTGTTTCTTGTATTCAGGACAAAAGAATACTCTCAAAAGTTTCTTATAAAAAGAAAGAACCAACCATACTAATGCTAACCATTAACCCAGACATTTACCTCAACTTAGCTAAACGGTTCATGCAAGAGGCTGCAGCGTGAGCTTTATAATCTCTTAGTAGTATCGAGAAAAGTCCATCCTTATTTCCATTTCCTGATATCAAGCAAAACCTATCAGGCCACCCACTTATATGATGACATAAAGCCATTTAAAATTTAAAAAAAAAAACTGAAAAACAATGAATAAGATTCATAACAAGTTAGGCAAGCAAAAGGTTACACAAAAAATTGAGGGGAACAATCAGCGCTGCAGATGAGAAAGTAAATATTAACATAAATGTTAAGCTTATAATTTAGGAAAATAGGTTTAGGGAACTGAAAACTCAAATATATTTTCCACATTCAACTCCAAATGTAGAACAATAAAAAGAAATATGTTTCTCTTAGTAGTATGTAATAGCACAATAATTGAAGACCGCAAAACTTGATGCCACAATCTTTATTCAATTTCCATCTTACTTCTCATAAACCAGCTTTGTCTCCATGTCATTTTCTGCTTGCGACCAAAACGCCAGAATACCATTCCCAATGTGCTGACGGACGAGTTAAAGCTGCCTTTTGTTGCAATATGACTGTTGTCGATTTGTCATTAAAACTAAAGGTGCTAAAGGTTGATCCCATGGTTTTATTAACTATCAAATTTGTGTGTATTCTTTGTTGGTTTGTGGTGCCGTTTGTTAGAATAGAATGCAAAGGTTTCCAACCATACATTTCTTCTCCCAACTTTTGTTCAGAAGAGGATTTTTTTGGGGTTTCAGCAAATGATTTCTTTTTTTGTTGGGGGGGGGGGGGGAAGATGATTCCTAGAGGAACATCCAAGGGACTGGAATCTTTTTCAGATGATGAATGCACTGATAATGTTCTGAATTTAATCTGGAATGAAAACAAAACAGGCAGAGATTGGAGGGGAGGGAAGAGAACTTGGAATGACTAGTTGATAGATACAAGCTGATTTAGCATATTCCAAATTAATTTAATAATTTTCTGCTACACATGCTTAACAAAAAACACTGACAAAGAAAGTGAAAAAAAAAAACCCTTATTTAGCAACTGATACTCCAGACTTTGAAAGTGAAAAACAGAAGGAAAAAATTCCCTTATTCAGAGATACATGCATAGCATATAACATCACCAAACTTATGACTCCAAAAGCAAAGAACATAAAAAATGACACGTGAATTTGTACAACCGAATAAATATCAGCATTTTGCATGAACAGCCTTCTTGAGAAGACAAAGGAAAAAAGTATAGAGCAACTAACCTAAAGTAACCTTTCCAAGTTGCCCAGAAATCAACTCACTGTTGCGAAAATAAACAAACCCATCATTAGGACACATTGTTTTTAACTCTCTTTTCCTGTCATCAAGCTTTGTACTGTAGATCTTCTCCTTAACAGTGAGATTCACATAGGTCCTCACATTTGCATGAGAGCGAATTAGAACACTAAATATCTGTTTCCCACTCCAAAACTCTATGGGCTGCCAAAAAAAAAAAATCATGTTCAAAACTAATATGCTGAATGAATTGGCAGTTGGCATTGCAATGTTGGGAGAGATTTTGCTTCATTCTGGCATCACAAATATAAACATATACAGAGAGAATGGTGAAAAAGCATTCTATCTAAAATAACACTTAAAAAAAGGTATCCTACTTCAAGGAAACATAAGTAACCAATGCAAAAACAAATGACAAACGAATTTTTCAATCCTTCTCTGAATGAGACTGCTTATGAGTGAAAACCATGTGAGTACTGAGTACTAAAGAGAAGTCATGGAAACAACCTTTTCTTAGAGAAGTTTAATAATACTAGTTTACCCCCGAGAATTAAAGCATTCTGACTAAACAAAAACACCGAACAGCATGCAAAGGTTGAGCAGTAACAATATATACTGCTCACTTGTGCCAAAATCTCTGCACTAAACCCCGAGAAAAGGATCCATGCTCTAGCGCTATAGTAACATTCACCAAAAGCTCAAAAAACTCTTAATGCAAATGGCTGCTGGGTAAGGTAAAAATAAATTGCCCTTAGCGCAACGTAACACAACACACACCAACCAAGTTTATATCCGGTTAAGCATCACTATGGCTTGAGCTTGAAGTAAACTTTGGTTGAAAAAGGGGTTTTTCTTTCACTCTATTTGGGGAGTGAGGAAATGGGTAATTAAGCAGAAAAAGGATTAATAAGAGAAAGCACTGGAAAAATCAGAGTTGCGAAGCCTTCAATTATATCTATATCAGAAGACAGTCGATCAGATAGGACAAATCTGTCAAGAGCAAAGTAATTCCAATTCAGAGGCTTCTCTGTCAGCAACTTCTTGAAAAACTGGAAATTTCCACAAATGTAGTTAGAAATTAAGAAGCACCTCACAAAGTCCCATAGTTTAATAAACATCCCAGACTCAAATGACCTGTGGTCACTGGCTATACCTTTTCTCAGAAACAAAAAATAAACACTTTTCAAACTGAAGGGAAACAGCAGCAATATAAGAAAGCTATACATGCGAATGGACACAACTAATAAGGGCATAAGCAGAAACTCGATGTAAATCGAACAAAAGTTCATATAATAAAGGCATACATAGATAAATAAATGCCTAACTGTTTTTACCCACACAAACACTGGTAAGCTTTTATTCTCACCTTTATAATTGCCGGAGTTGGCAGATCAATAATATCCATGGCATCACCCATGTACGAGCAAATAAGTGCACAAGTAGAACGATCATAAAAAGTATCTTTTCTTGTTATCAAAAAGGAGGAGGTTAAAAAGTCTTGAGTAGAGGCAACCAGAATTTCCCCATTCTTTGGTGTGCATAAATTGTTTTGCACCTGTATAAACAAAGTCTTAGTGAGATCCACACACATTTATTTATAAACAAAACCAAAGCAGCGAAATGCCCTAAAAGTTTATATTTTTTATCACCATTAATGCATATTAGAAAGGGAACCAGAAGAATTAAAAAAGTTCATAATGGTTTTCTGTTCAATCAAGTATTTAAGGGAGTAAATATGCCAAGACTACATTATGCCTTCTAAAGGAAACCCAAAAAAATTCAAGTAAACTCAACCTCAAAACAATCTTCAACTCATCTATAAATACAACAGAATGAAAAAAAAAAACAATAATAAAAGGATCGGAGGTGGTCTTTTTAGGGTGTCTCCTAGTGAATTTACAAAGGGATTCAAAAATTCTTGAGCAGATGAGTCTGCATTTCTTTACTTAGGGAGGACTTCTCTCGTCCTAGCCCTTTTTTTTTTTTTCTACTCCTCTCTTTAATAATCACATCAATAAATAAAAATGTAAAACACAGCTTTTTTGGTAGGGATTGTAACCATCATTCCCGCCCATTTATCAATCCAAATGGTTACATATCCATTTTGCACGTTACACCTTAGTGCTTTGACTCATTCAGGCTCCCCTTGTGGTTAATCTGTTGAGCCTTTACCACATTTTGTTGAGCATATTTACATGATGAAAAAACAGCATAAAGAAGAAAATTCAAACAGGAGTAACTTGATATTTACCCATACAAAACAAACTAGAACCAAAAGTATCATATAGTTAACATCCAGTCCTCTATAATAACAGGATCTATTGAACTTACCCCCATCAATAAAATAGCCTCTGTCCGTGCCTCCTCGGTCTGCGGTACATGCATATTCATCTCATCACCATCAAAGTCAGCATTATATGGGTTGCAAACTGATTCATTGAATCTCAAAGTTCTCCAAGGCATAACTCTAGCCTGAATGGGCAAGTTAAAATTGATGCAATGAGAATCAGACTTTACACAGTGAATCATAGTAGAGTTCAGTGAATTACCCTATGACACATGATAGACATCCGATGCAAGCTTGGTTGTCTATTAAAAAGCACAACGTCTCCATCTTCCAAATGACGATCAACAATATCACCATACCTCAATTCATCTGCGAAGCGCTTCCGTAAAGAAACTTTTAAGGACCTGCAACAGAATGCAATCGGATATAATTTATTCACAAAAGCATGTAACTGACAATAATTTAGTGGCAAAAGAATCACACACACACATGAAAAACAATAGCAATTGTAAACCTTGTTGGACCACCAGCTTGTCTAAGCAACCTTGCACCAGGATACTTATCAGGGCCATTTCTCACACACTGTCTCAACTTCTCAATGTTGTGATGGGAAACACACTCAGGAAAAGTCAATATACGAGCCATATGGATTGGTATTGCGACCTGAAACAAATCAAGGTCAAGAAATAATCATGAATGGCATTTTTCAAGAACGTTAAAGAGAGTCAGAAGACAAAGAGGAAATTCCCGTATTATTGCTTTCATAGCTATAAATCATGTCTCCATTCCACTATAGTCAACTTTCTCTTTTTCCTTGAACACTGCTATGCTTTACAAAGAACAAATAATAGTTGAACTCTTTGGCTTATTCTTCATGCCCTAAGAATTTTTCAAAACATATAAATCGTACAAAGGCTAGTCAAGCTTTACCAAGATAACTTACCTCAGAAATTTTCAGATTAGGATCCGGTGAAATGACTGTCCTGCCAGTAAACTCAACACGTTTCCCTGATAAGTTGCCACGAAAACGCCCCTGCTTTCCTTTAAGGCGTTGAACAAAGCCAGCCAATGGCTTGGCACGTTGCATATTAAATGGAATACCACGCACATCACTATTTATGAATTGAGCAACCTCCGCTTGAAGTACTTCCCAGCCATCCTAAGCCAATATCAACAGAATGACAACATTACATTCTGAAAGCCTAAGAAATCTTCTCATGCCAGAAGAACAGCCTAGAGGGGAGCTATCAATGTATTAAAATCCAGGGAAAAGAAAAGAGCTAGCCCTCAAACACCATTCAATTCTTCACAAATTTTACCACAACCAGACACATTTTCCCATTCATTGCATAGAATTTGACAAATAAGCTGCATTGCTCACAGATTGTGAATAGTATGGCTTATTATAGACTTCATATTATATATTGATATACATCAATATTGATGATTAATGAACACACAAGGAATATCCATCAACCCAACAAAAAAGTCTAACTGAAAAATAGAGGGGTTTAATAAAGCAGAAGTCTAAAAACAAGAAAAAAACATAAAGTCTGAAGGGTTAAATAAGACGCTTTTTTAATAAATTACATAAGATACATGTGACGAAAAAGTCAAAAACAAAAGGCAAGAGTCTTTATCTGTTTCAAAACCTGTGTATTAACCAGTAACGTTACCAAAAAACCATCACAATATTCAAATATATCGACTTATGTTTGACAAGGAAATATGACCACTAAAAAAGTTTCACTATACCAGAGTTTTGAATGCCGCGCTAGCTTCCTGTAATTCCTGGCGAAGGGTAGCATTTGCTTGAATTATTTGCTTTAGCCTCTCTGTCGCATCATTTTCATTGCTACCACAAATTTTGGAGAAAAACTATAAGCATTAGTGAATAGTTGAACTATACCATAAGTGAATAGTTGAACTAAAACAAGCACATATATGCTGACATTACCTCTGGGAATTATCCATTATAACTGAAGGTCGAATAGGTATAGGTGGCACAGCCATGTTCGTTATAATGAATTTCTCAGGTCTGTCTGCAAGATAAAGTAATTCACAGTCCTACAACAAAATGGAATTAAGAAATTTAACTTGAGGCATAAATAAATAACCATCTTTGGATGCATGACACCTTTAAGGCAACAACATTGACCATCTCACTTTCGTGAAGGAAAGAAAAGAAAAATAAAAAACCACAACCAAAAAATTCAACTTAATTATAAACCCAGACCTCATCAAGCATCCTTTTGAAGAGGGAAAGAACTCTGTGAGGGTTAAGAACATGAGTAGTCAAGTTGATGGGAGCCTTAGACTCTCTGGTATGAGAAATTGCAGATCGAAACTCGTCCACATTGCCATCAATACATTTTGAAGTATCATGCAAGATGCCTAGATTAGACACAAGCTTCTTCACTGGACCTGTATGCAAGTGTGAAGCCTTGTTAGCTACTTGCTCATTGATTCATGTCTCAAAGACTGCAAGCAAAGTTAGTGAGATGAATGACAAGAATGCAATATTTCACAAAATTTAATTATTTGAAGGAACAAGAGGAAACAATAACTGCCTTTGGTATAAACACAACCCAGAAAAACTGGGGGCTCAAAAACATAGGTTTTAAAGTTATTGGGTGGTAATAATTTGAATAATCCAGTCCATGATGCCTGTAAAAGATTCAACAGGGCTCACAAAGAACAGGCTTCAAATTTATATTTTAACCACAAATAGAGGATTTAAAACACCATAATACAACCTTCAAGTAGAATACAATTATTGGAACATATGAAAAGAGTTCAAACCATTAATAAATCCACATCTTAGACACTTCACTGCTTTGCTACTTGTCATGGCGCTACATTTATCAATAAGACTTTTAGCTATTGCAATCTTCTTCATAGGCTCTATTTTGGGGCTTCTCATCTTCTTCAAGCGTTCTTTACAAGAATCTTCATCCAAGAGTATACGAGCACAGCCCTGTAGAGAAATCACCGGATGTTCATATATAATTCAAGAACAGTCATAAACAACAAGATCAAGATTCAAGACTACTACGTATGAAAGAGCATGCTATGCTCAACCCTAAAATTTATGTCAAATGGAGAATGGAAAAAGAATGCTTGGTTAAAAGAGAATGAAAATTATCGATTTGTATGGCATGCACACTTAAAAATGAACATTTGAAGGATGAAATCAATTTTGAAAGGGTTTTTCCTTCTTTTGCAGGGGAAACTTTTTACACCAAAAAGGATGAAATAATCACGCTGAAATTAGAATTCTGCAGACTTGAAATTATTTTAGAGACTATAGTTATTAATATTGGAAATCTAACACCAGCATAAATGAAGACTCTTCAAAAAGCTCAGGCCCCACGCGTACAATTGCAAGACATTCAAACAGCATGTTAATAAAAAATGAGAATACGAAGAAAAGAGAAAGAGAGCAGACAAGAAACACTAAAACTTCCGTACCTTACAAATGCACTTCAATATTTGCAAAATTTTTTCTTTATATCCAACATTGAAGACTGGAAGAGCAAGGTTTAAGTATCCGTAGTGCCCTGGACAGTCAGCAAAATTCCCAAGGCATGTTGCACATGTGCAACTCTTATTAGCAGGGCCCTGAATAGGATGAAAATAAGCATTCCGTGCTTTGGAAACCCTAAACTTTTTAAAGAGATATCATCAAGCAGAACAGAGGTTTGTACAAGTAGTGCCCTTCAACCTCATAAACTGTCAATCTAAATTAGAAAAATAATAATAAAGGGAAAAAAGACTAGTCTGATGCCAATTGACAGCTCTTCTTTCATGCATAGAAGACTTCTTAGTGCAATAAATCTACCGAATGGATGTTTTGGTTGGTGATCACCAAACTAAATTCAAGAAAATGTGGAAGATGAAGAGTGCAAACAAGTAGAAAACTTTTCTTTATGGAGACATTATTTCCAAGTTACATACTAGCATGTAACACATTTTACTTAAGTTTATGTGAAACTTATCCAATAAGTTAATTCATCCAATAAGTCAACAGAAAACAATGTCCCAGTACCATGTGTTACACTCAGTATAACATTCTAAAATCTATAAGACACTACATTTATTGTAATCCAGCACTTAAACAGAAGCAGGTTGTTATGAGTCCTAAAACATCATCAGTTGAGGAATGTGATCACATGATGCAGACATTGCAAAGCATGACAAGCACAGCTGACAGAATTATAAACATTGAACAAAACCAACATAAACCCCTAAAGACACACAGAAAAGGACTGGAACTGGGACAGAGTACCATGCGGGCATCCAACAAGCCATCCTCTATTGGCTTTCTTCTTTCATCATAGTATACACCTCTTGCAACTTGAACCTCAGCAAGTTTACTGATCTCTGACTCTGATAATGCAGTGAATTGCATACTCTTGCTGCAAGAAACAACAATGTCCTGAAGTTAAAAAAGCCCTTTTACACTAACAAGTAGCAGGATTCAATCAAGACTAGTTATAACAGGTAAATCCCTCACATTCTGCGTGGTCCAACATCCTCAATATATGGTTCCTTTGTGAAGGTTAGGCCTTCAGCTCGTGCTCTATGCATCTTTCTCCTGGAATTGAAGAAAATAACATGGAAAGGGTTTAGTTTAGCATAGTGGGCTCTCATCAAACACGATTTATAAGAGTCCCCATTTATCACCTTCCCGGCATAAAGGAAACTTAAACTAAAAACAAGAAGTTATCGCTAGATACCTTTTTTCTGGTGTGAATAATGTCACACACTTAAGGGGCGTCCATAAAAGGAGCCTCAATTTTGTATTTTGTCAATGACGATCAAACTCTTTTGGTAAAAAAAAATTCTTTTATCGTAACTAAATCTTCCATTTTTTTTTATTTGTATAGGAGATATTGAAGCAAAATAGCTATTAAACGATTGCTTTAGTTTACTAGAGATATCGACATATTTTTTTTAGCTCGATGAAAAAAAAATGATTTTCCTAATGATTCTCTTAAATAGAAATAGAGAACGAAGTAACTAAACAAAAATCTGAATCGCACCTCTAAAGCTATGGGGCCAAACACTATGTTCTTTAAAACTAAAATATACCAGCAAACCACAGAATTGAAGTCCAATTTCAAGCTCAATATGCTTACCAAACACCACAGTGAGGAATGCAGCAAGAAATAATAGCTTTAAAATCCCAATGATTCACTTTTCTAAAAATTCCAAAGCCAAACAGAATGACAGTAGAAAAGAAGGCATGGAGCTTCCAAAGATGAGTTGTACTAACGGCCGAGAGCGAGAGCGAGAGCGATGAGGACCGAGCGATGTAGACCGAGAGTGATGAAGGCCGAGCGATGTCACAGAGAGCGGCGTTCTTCTCACCGAGCGCAATGAAGACCGAGAGGCGTCCTTGCGAGAGGGAGTGAAGACGGCAAGGAACGAGAGAGCAAGGTACCTTTATTAAAAAATTAGTATAAACAAGATATTTTTATCTTAAAAAATTTTAATTTCAGTTAATTGATATTGTCCAATTATAAAATTTATTTAATACTATATATTAAACAGCTTAACTTTAGTCTATTCTTGTCAATGCAGCAGTCTCAAGCCTCAACGGTGCAAAATGTCAAAATTTTCAATTTAAAAAAGTGAAAAATTTCATCTAATATGTTTTGAAGCCTTATATTTTTTTTATATAACAAAAGAAAGCCTTGTGTATTTTTTAATACAAATCTTTGATATTTATTGAGTCAATTATGATAATGATCAATGACAAATCTTCCGCAATCGCTCTATTTATATAAATTTTATATAATTTTTAATTTTTAATATAAGATTTAATTAAAAAATTAATATTAATCTTAATATAAAATTTATTTTTATATTTATTAATTTTTTAAAATTATCTCTATTAATATTATTTCAATAATATTTATATTTAAATAAAAATAAATAAATAATATTATTATAGTATTTTAGAAAAATATATTATGTTAATTAAATTAATATGTTATATTAATTAAATTAATTTTTTTAATCTAATTAAATATTATATTAAAATAAAAAAATATTACTTATTTTAATTTTTAATCAGTATATTTTTTTAAAAACATTTATTTGTTCAATAATTTTACATTTCTAAGGGACGGGTGATATTGAAGCTAGATACTGGATAGAGGATGGGGGCAGAAACACGAATAGAAAGGGTGTGATTAATCCAAATTCAAGGCCGCAATAAAAGAATGCTCTTCAGAAGTTTAATTTTTTCCCCTACAAAGATTGAATTCAATACCCACTTAAAATATGTTGAGTGGTTGCGCTATTGAACCAACAGTAGTAAATTCTTCCTCCAGGCAACAAAACCACCTATGAATATAATTAGTTACAACTTTACAGTGGATATTTAGGTTTACCTTAAAAAAGAAATGCAAGTGTCATGTTGCTAGTCCGGTCTATAATTTATTAGTGGGACATACCAGTACAGCAGTACTAACCTAAATTTTCTGCATAAACTGCTAGAACTTGGCTTATAACTTGTAAAAATAAAATGGTTTCTATGAATTTTTCTTTTTTAAAATAAAAGCATACGTATGCTTTCATTAGAGGGAATTTTGTGACACTATGGGCGAAGACACCATAAAATATTAAATGTGGACTATTCTTCCAGCTGAATTCGAACAGTAGTTTGCTGACTCTTTCCACCTTAGACCTGACCCAATTTAGATTTTACAAAGTTAAATATAATTGTTGTTTATTAGGTGGTAGTTTTAAGCAAGGTCTGTGACGATTGAATTTATTGGAATCATCGGCAGACCAAATTAAGATGCCATGAAGTTTGCCGAGGCATGAAAGTCGAGCACATGCTTCAAAGAATCCATGTTCTTGTTTTAAGCCTCCACTATGATCTGTCCCAAAATCACCAGCAAGTTCCCTCCTCTGTAATTCTTCCCTTGGCTCTCGAAGTGTCCCATAATTTCTCCACAAAGCCAGGTAATGAGACTGAACAACTTCGTCATCGTACGGTGCTATAGAAGCAAACGACACAATCCTATTTAGTTTCAGGTTGAATATAAGCTTCCCTATGCACTCAGCAAACGTATCAGGATCTGCGTCGAAATATTCGTAGTCAATGTCAATACCGTCTAGGTTGTTGGACTGGACTAGTTGAGTGATAGAATGGATTGAATTTCGGAGCCATGAATTTGTCGATGTGGGTTTGAAGAACACTTTATGGCTAGCTATGGTGTCGCCTCCGAGGCTCAGAGCTACTTTAACGTTAGGGTGGGAGGATTTAATGGAAGAGACATGAGAAGGGGTGAGATTGTGTCCCAGTAGGGTTTAAAATCGCCATTGGTGGGGCTTGGAGGTGACGTTGAGTTTGAGTAATCAATGGCGAATGAGATAATGAAGTGGTACTCCACAGTGGGATTTATGGGGACGTCTGAGAACTTCACGTTGTTGCCTTCGGCTCCAATGTATTCTCTAAAGAGCTTGGCCTTCGGTGCTGCGAGCACCAACGTGATTCCGGCAAAGAGAAGCTGGAAGTAAGAAGAGTAGAGGGCTTATTGAGTGAAGTCAACATGATTAGTGGTGGGTGAAGATTTGTGTTGCGTTTAGGGTTATTTATGGAAGTGCATAGGGTTTCACTAACAGAAGCTTCGTCTTTTTGCTGACGGTGGTCTTGATAGAGAGAATCATAGTAGAGGCAGAGCCAAGCATTATTAACTCTCTTGAAACTAGACCTTCATTTTGTTTCCCTTAAATGTTCCCTTGATGATTGTGATAATTATATATGCTGTGCTCCTGCTTCATGCATAGGTGTTGCCGTTAGGCTAAAAAAGCCACTAAACTCAATAGGAAGCAGAAGGACGCCTTGTTCGTTCACTTTGTATGAAATGAGGTGATCCAAATGAATGTAGAATCGTCTCAAATCCTATAGTATCTATGAACATCATTGTTTGTATCACAGATTCTTTGGTACGTAGTGGAACGGCAACCGCCAAACTCTGTATTCTCTCATTTTGGATTCATGCTACCCTAGCCTTACTAATATGGGTTATTGTCTCAGCAATAATTCAGGATTTAATGTCCAAATAGATCAAAGGATGGGATAAATGTGACAACCACACATGACAGGTGCCCCATCGGCAGTTGTTCCAAATGGTACTTGCAGACAGCACCACACTAATATCTCTTGTGGAGGCCCACACAGATGTACATGTTCTCATCATAACGTTTGCACTCTTGTCAATCCATTCTTAGCTCCTCTCGAGCATCCCATTGTAATCATTATTTTATTTTCTCATCCAATAACAAGTAGATGAAAAATTGAAGTATCATCATAGCTGAAAGGTATGACTCGTTTAAGAAGCTGACTCCTCCATCTCCTTGCATTGATCTACAGCCAGCATAGTCCCAGGTCGAAATGATTACAATTTCAAGAGAAGTTATTGTGTCCTGAGGATTATGATTATGAAGTATTTATAGGACTAACCTCTTATTGGCTTCAGAAAAAAGGCCGTGACGGTTTGTTATTTTTTCCTCTTTCTTCAAACGCAGGGAATGATATATCATCATAATAGTGTAGGAATGATTTTGCTTGAATTAAAAAATTTTCTGTGACTTTGGAAGATTAGTTTATTATGTTTGGTATTCAAGTGTTTAAGGGATACGGATAATAAGAATTTTATAAGAAATTAAGTTGTAATAAAGTTGTCAATTATCAATATCTTTCTAAGCCCACCCTATCTAAGAACATCTTAAAAGATCCATGACAGTTTTATTAAGGAACCCCTTGATTATGTAACTCTTGAGATTAAACACAACACCCCAAAATCATAATACTATCGATCCAATTGCAGCTGACATCAATAGATGAATCATCATCTTGAGGAAGCAAAACTAATTCCGCAAAACTAAACTTACACATATTCGCGTCTCCACAGCCACGATCCCCATTTTTTTCATTTAAGAAAAAAATAAATGAATATGTCATGTCATATTTCATAACTCAGAACTATATATCTGAGCAATATGCTATTTACACGGCTGTGTCTGTCCTAATTGAGAGCAGTGAGAGGCAATCTGGAATCTCTCACTGACAGAGAAGCTTCATGTGATCCAACTTGTTTAACATCTCCGTTCGCCAGTTTCGAAGATTTCGCATCCCAGAACAACTTCAACATTTCCTCAAATGGTGGGGTTCTTAGTTCTTCTATGGATGATATGCTGGGTAAATTGAACGGTCTCTTTCTCGGTGTTGAACAAGATGGATCATCCACCTGAATGTCAAGAAAGATGATTTAATATATAAACATTAGAAATTGAAATACAGTAAAATGCTGCTTGAATTATCTTACCATGTATTCGTTCAGAAGACAGTGCCCAGCATTCTCAGTTATCTCTACAATTTTGTGGTGATGGATACCTTTCAGTTCTCTTAAATCGCCACAGCATGGAGTAATCATGGAGTTTAGATTGCCGCATGCATCATGGTCAAGTTGTAAGGAATCTGCAAGCGTAAGAGTGTGTAAGAAAATTCTTGTCAATTAATATTCATGGTATGACCTAGAAAGAAAATTCTTGTGTGAAATCAAATACTGACGATCAACGGATGAATTGATATCCTTGTTGGCTATCTCTGCATCTTCGAGTGTAGTCGACACAGCGCTTGAAAATCGAGCACGTAAGGCTTGATTGGCTCCTATTCCTTGCCTAACCATAAAAAGAGATTCAGGAATAGGTAAACATCAAATTTAGGTCACATTCATCTTAATAGGGATTATAAAGCCTACCTCACTATTGTATTCACAGAAGCAGCATTTCTCTTCTCCAGGCTAACTAGTGATTCTTGGGCGTTCCTCCATTGTTGTGCACCAATTTTTGCCTTGCTGAGACTGCAGTAGTGTATACACAGAGTAAATTAAAGTAAAGTGAAGAAAAAAAATTAAGAGGCAGCGCATGCATGTACATACCAGTTCTGTAGAACCTCCTCAAGGTCCTTCTTTCCAGATTCCACAGCCGAAGTATCTTCACGGTAGTTGGCTTCCGTTTTTTCCATGTGAACTCTCCATTCTGCTTTGACAGAAGAAGTGGACTCTTGCATGGTTTGTGTTTCTTGCCGCAGCTTACTGGTTCTACTGTTTGCACGCTCCCGAAGATCATTAATTGACATTTGAACCTAGAAAATGAAGAAAAGTTAACATAAATACAATATGAGAAACAAATCAAGTTCGCGCAAGTTCAAAAGCTACAGATACCAGCTTTTTCTTTCTCTCATTTGAACCAGCTATCATTTCTGCCACTTTCTCTAATAATTGCCTTTCTTCATTAGCAGTACACTCCTATATCAATTAAGGAATGAGAAGCAACAAAGCTAGAAGTTAAAAAAAGATACAGATTTCCTCAAATCATCATTCCCTGCAAATCAAAAGAAGCTGGGCACACCTCAAATTTCTTCTCCAGTTCACACAATTTCTGGTCGTTGACAACTTGTGCTTCTTCTAAAATTTGGGTTAGATTGGATGCATGCATGTCCAATGTCTCAAAGAAGTTGACTGTTATTTTAGATATCGTACGTGTAGTATCCACTGCTCTAGCATGTGCCTGCACACAATACAGAATAAATTTTCAGCATCTGTATCAGATGCTCGCCTAGCAAACTAAAAATCACATACCTCTCGTTGTTGTTGTGCATAAGAAGTTAACTTGGCCTCTTGCTTGTGGAGACTACTTTGAAGATCATTAAGTAATGAATCAGCTTCTACGGCAATTCCTTTGAAAAGCTGAATCGCATAAACAGAGTTACATAAAAGCAAGAATTTTAAGGATAATAATTTGTAGAGTACGATACACTTACATCCTCCAAGGCGGATGAGTGCTTAGCTACTTCAGAATTCAAGTCCTCAAAAGTTAACTGGTTATTTTCTTTAATCTCCTCAGCTAAATTATCCAAAGCTTTCATGCCAGAACCATACATGTTTTTTAATTTTTCCACCCTCACTCGAAGTTCTTCAGTAGCCTTCAGAAGCATACCAAAACATGAAATTTGCAACATTGTCAATTTAAATATAAAATTCAAACATAATTTATAATTCGCATTCCTTTGAACCTCACCTCTGCCTTTGTTGAGACAAATGATTGCATATCTTCCTCCATGTCCTTTAGCTGCTGCTCTTGTTGCATTACGGATGTTGCAACAGTCTTGTGCAAAACTTCAAGCTGTTGAGCTAACTGAGACTGAAATTTCTGAATGAGTATTCTGTTTCCATCTTCAATTTTATCCTTTCGTTCTAATGCAAGAAAAAGTAATTTTTGAGTACACATATCCAAGATGTCAAAAGAATGTTCCTCCTTTCATAGAAGCACCCTAAGTTAAAACACCAAACTACTTGAGAATGATGCTAACCAATTTTAGCAAATAGGCTGGACACGTCTGATGCTGCATTCTGCAGCTCTGCTCGTAGCTCAATTGCACTCTCCACCAGTGCTTTCTCTGGAAAAGGCATGAGCAATTGTAGGAAATATCAAGCATAAATTACTTATTTGAAACTCTGCCATTTAGACATACTCCAATTAAAATACCCATTGGAAAATAAGAATAAACTTCGCTGACCAGATTTCAGTAGATTTGATATCAGAAATTCCTTTTCCTTGATCGTGGCATTAGCTTGTCTGTGCCTTTCCTCAAGATCGAACAATGATCGTTCAGTTTCCTCTAGATTTTTCTGAGGTTACAGACACCAAGAGTTTAGCTCTTGAACAAAATCAGAAAGATTTAGAACACAAAGAACGAACAAAACCACCTCTTTTCATCTTTTACCTCTGTTTTCTCAAGTTTATCACTCAATTCAGCAGTCAAAAGTTGCTGAGAATTGTAGAGTTCTTGAAGCTCCATCAGTTGCTGCTCACATACGTCAATATGACTCAATGCCTAAGCAACCTTTAGAACAATGTGGGAATAAATGATTATGGTATAACATATACCTTATCCTTAGAGTCTGCTTCAAGTTCCATGCGCTCTATCTTTTCAGTCATTGCCTAGAAAACATAGAAAAAGAGTCAGCAATATTTCAGAACGAAAGTATTAAAAAACAAATCCATATCAGAACAAACATAAACAGACCTTCTTCTCCGCCTCTTCAGTAAGATAACGATCACGTGGTATGTAGATTCCATTCTTCTCTCGAGCAGCATAAACCTCTGTAATAAAAGACCCAAAAAAGAAACAGCATAGAAGTGTCAAAGGTAGGGAGGGAGTGTGCAAAGTGAGAAACAGCAACTGTATCAATCTGCAAACGTTCAACAACCTTGCTTTAATCTGTCAATCTCAGAATATAAATCCTTAATGACTGCAGATTTCATCATCTTCTGGTTGATCTGATAAAGTGATTACCCTCAAACTGTTAGATATGTTTCATCGTAGAAAATACAGCTCTGATAAGAAAAATTATCAGCTAGCCAGAAAGGGGAGCTACTATAAGACTCACCTCAGGTTTGTTCTTAATATTTTTGGCACGATGGGCATAATCCAGAGTACTAAGCGTTTCTTCCAAACAATGGATTGAAGGTGATATTGTGGCAATAATGCAAGTCTTGGTTTTACCTCCCAAGGAATCTCTCAACAGTCTTGTTAATTTACTATCCCTGATAGACAAAAAATATTGTCCAAGTTTATGAAGAAAATTAGAAGACAACAATGGGAATTACCTAGATAAAATATAGGCCCTTACCTGTATGGAACATGACCCGAGTGCTCAACTAGAGCATTAATCACACGGCCAAGTGTCAGCAAGCTTTTATTTATCTCGCCAGCCTCCCTTGCTCTCCCCTGCAAGTAGTCTATTTCAGTCAAATGCTATAGAAGAAGGCATATAGATAACCTCAGAAGTGAAGGAATTGCTCTCAAATTATCATAATACTAGTAACCCTCCGGTCTTGCTCAACAAGTGGACAACATATGGATTAAACAATTCCAAATGCTATCATGTAAATGAACATTGACCAAACTGAAGCCAACATAGCTATTCAATACCTCTCTTGCACCAGAACGTGATATATTCTCAGAGCCAGCAAGGTCAACAAGATTCAATTTCCCACATTTGATCATTTCTTCACCCTCAGGAGTACATTCCTTAATGTGAATTGTGATAGAAAATATTGAGTGAGAACGACTACTTTGCTTGTTGAGAAGAGTTTCAGCTGTACGCCTTTTTGCAGAACCTTTTTCTAATATTTTGTAAATTTCATTTGCCGTGCAAACAATCTCTTCTTCCAAACCTCTGACGAAAACACCTCCTTTTCCATCCTCCATAAGAGCTATAGGCTTTTTAGATTTATCATC
The DNA here is from genome assembly GCA_037074615.1 of Leucaena leucocephala. Classification (NCBI taxonomy): domain Eukaryota; kingdom Viridiplantae; phylum Streptophyta; class Magnoliopsida; order Fabales; family Fabaceae; genus Leucaena; species Leucaena leucocephala. The sequence goes on along the minus strand of CM073546.1, from coordinate 1,024,464 downwards.
CACAAATTTTGAAGTCTCCTCAGGAGCCAAGAGATCTGTTATCTCTTCATTGTAAAGCTCTAAAAATGTAACCTTCATGCTATACTCTGCACTTTGAGCTTCTAATATGTCAAAAATCTGTTTAACGGCTCTTGGGATGACACCAGCATCATTTGGAAATTCTCCGTTCTGTGGAAATAAGAATATAGTTAGATGGATTTAGTACAGTAGCGAATAGAAAACTACAAAAGGAGTAGAAAGAGTGAAAAGAAACTCCATGACCTTCTTTCTTGCACCCCCTTCCATTGTATATGTCTTCCCTGTTCCTGTCTGCCCATATGCAAAAATTGTGCAATTATAGCCCTCGAGCACTTCAAATACAATAGGAGACACTGCTTGATCATACAGTTCTTTCTGCTCAGATGCCTGACCAAAGACCTAGATCAAACAAACCAAATTATGATAATTATTAAAAAAATTGTGATAGCTGCATTGGGCAACCAAAGTTAGATAACAGAAAAATAAGTAAATCGTTGAGTTCACAAAATTCTGAGTCTCCATGCATTTATTCACTTAAATGAGAAGACTTTCGTGAATTTTGCAGATAGCAGCCATGGAAGAGGCAAGATTACATATTTCGGATTCAATTATTCTCACACTAGGGCCGGTCAAGGATGGAAAGCACTAGAAAAGGCCAAAGAAAATAAAAACTCAAAACCTTGTCAAACGCAAAGGTTCTGTCGATCTGCTTGTTGGCAATGTTCTGTACTGCTGAAACTTCCCTTCTACCCTCGTTACAAGAGATCACAACCGGTGTACGTAGCCTCATTTCATCCTCACTCAGTGGCCTGCAGTTATAAAGTTAATCACCCGAGTTTACGAGTGAGATAAATAAGCTCAATCAACTCAACTTTGATTTTGACTCACCTACAACGAACAAGGACCTGCACATTGACGCCCTTGTCTTTATCGTACTTATGGTTACTTGAATTAGAATTAGAATCTGCAGATCGCAGATCTCGCACTGGCCTATCATTCGAGCGTGGAGTCTGCGACGGAGATAGTGGTACCAATCCTCCTCTCTTCTGCTCCATCGCACTGTAACTTGCAATCTCGCGGACCTTTCGTTTTAGAACAACTCAAACCACACTAAATACAAATAAAGAAATAAATTCTATCAGAGGCTTGTTTTTATAAATCAAATACCTGGTGATCCATCATTTTTTTCAAGATGAATATGATGAAATATTGAAGTAGAATAACGATGGATCAAAATGTATAAACGTATGGATCGAAAACTAGTAAATGAAAACAATAATAGGGAGATTGAAAACGCAATGGAATTAAATCTGAACTCACAGTGAATCAGAACAGAACTGCCAGCGTTGAAAGCAATTCCTAGTGTTCAAAACTTCACAAGTAATTTTCAGTCAGAAAATGGCAGCGATTCTAAAATCGTCAAGTCAGAGGCTGCTGAGGGGACTGTCGAGTTCGTATGATATATTTAATATCACGAAGAGGAAGATCGTGTGTGAGGAAGAAAGATATGAAGGGAGACCGTCTATGTTATCTTTGGAGCAAGTAGCTAGATAGACAGATTGAAGAAAAGGAAGTGAAAATTATTATTTTAAAAATAAAAACAAAAGATTTAAATTAAAAACGAAAGCATTCAAGAAAAAGAAGAAACGAAAATGAAGGGGAACGATAACGGCGTCAAAATGTTCAGTTGCTCGTAATATCCGACCGTTATAAAAAGGACAAACGCCGAACAGAATAGTAGCCAAATATCTTTCTTTCTTTGAAAAATTTTGAAATCGCGTCTCCTAAACTCCTAATCCTACATTTTCCTCTCGCTTGTCTTTACTTTAACTTCAATTGTTTACGGTGGGGCTTATTTTTTATTAATTATTCTAAAACAGCTAAAAAGGTTCAAGGGAAAAATATTTTTCAAAAAACACAATTTAAAATATCACTTTAAATATTGGCAGAAAAATGTCCCTTTAACGAATAGTAATAAATAGTTTGTTTTATATATAATATACCATGCATCATTGATCAATAAATATGGTAAATGAGTAACAACTGTGATAAATTAAGTTTATTATTTATACATAAATAGATGGGTTGATGGAATTAATTGTACGTTCTGAACCATCTAATGAAACAATTTGTTGACTAAAATGATTAGGTAAGTTTAAATAAAATTGAAAATTTAAGCCGGGGAATAAGGGGTGAGAGTTCCCATTATTGAGGGAAGCAGGCCACCCAACAGCATAATTTGTTGCATATATACTTCGAAACAGCCCCACCTATCTATAGACAAAACAAGAAAGAATAATAGAAAATAAATATATATAAAAAAGAAGGTCATTTTCAAAATACACAAGATCAGAGGACCAGAGAGACCATAAAAAGATTATAAAAGGAAAAGAAAAATGTGGCTTTACTACCTCTGGAAGATTATGTACGCGACAGATGACACCATATTAATAATTTCAGTAACAAGTTTGATTCTTTCTTTACCATTCCTTCAAGTAGTTTTTGCTTTTGGTGCAAAATAAAAGTTATAACCAAGTGTACATCCCCAAGATTCGATATTGCTTATTCAGTGCATTAAAGGCTACTGCTAAGTTTTCTATGGCCAATCCATTGTATATTATTAAGGTTAAATATGTGTGAAGAAGATTGGGATGAAAAAAGGGAATGGAAGGTAGATGGTTAAGAAAAGAAAAGGAAGAGAAGCTGAGAAAGTGGGGTTGAGGGAGGGGATAAAGTTGCCCCCCACCTGATAAAGAGAGATGCGAGAGGCCACATGCTTGTATGATTTTCATAATTTCATATATTTCTTTTTCTTTTATTTTTCATGTTCACATACTTTTCTTAATTATTATCGATCCTTAATTATGCCCAGGTAACAATTGCTAGCATACTATCCCTTATTGTTGATGTTTTTCTTAATCTCAGATTAAATATTATTAAGGAATAAACTAGTTTGTGATATCATTGTTGAATAATTATTGCTACGCATATTTGAGAGAAGGGTAAATATCATTAAAATATCACATGAATTTTAAAATTTCAACAAGGTTATGTAAATAAATAAAATGATAAATTGATCATAAATATCAATTTGAGATTTTAATATTTGTGAAAAGACTAAATGCTCAAGAGTTGTGGGCATTAGCTCTTTTAGTACTAAAATAGATAATATGCATAATAATTTTAACTATTTAGATAATAAAATTGATAACTCCTTTTAACAAATTAGTGGTTAGAATAATTAGATTAAGTTTTGACAATATGTGTAATGATTATTGACAACACTTATAATAATTTTGACTATTTTAATAAGGAGATTGAGTACTCTATTTATATTTAAGGAGAATCTTATCTTTTCTCATAAATATTGAAATTACCCTTTTGAAATTTCACAATTCAAAATATATTTTTTGAGGATTTTCCCTGAAAAAATTTGGCATGAAAAAATGAGTTCAAATTACACAATGGATATAAAAGTCTTTTTAATGACTAATTATAAATAAGCTCTAGCTAGTTTACCGAGAGAAAAATGAAATACGTTTTTGTTTTTTTGTACAATTGTTTATGTTTTTTTTATAATATTATTGCGTTCAATTATATTAAAAACACAATAATTATTTTTTTTATCCGAGTTGTTTTTATCTCTAGCGTTCTGCTAATAAATTTTGTCTCTATATTATATTCTACCACGTTATTCGCTATTCGGTATTCCTAAACCCTAATTGATTGATGAACATGAAATGGCTTCCCAAATTTTCGGGTCAATTGATATTTTTCATGGATAGGGTCATGCTAAAATTTTGGAAGAGCGTAAAAGGATAGTTTTTATTTATTTATTTTTTAAATATATATATTCTTATTAAAAATAATTTTATATAAAGTACTGTGTCGGGTAATAAATATAAATTTATCTCCTAACCAAATTTTTATCTTAATTTGTTATGAAGTATTAATTTTTTTTATTAAATTTAACTCCGTTTATATTGATGCAACAATATTTATTAATTGAATGGAACTTTCGTGAAGATCAAGAACTCCGATTATTTTCAAAAAAGGAACAAATTACAACCACCCAGGTGGAGCCAAAAGTAACCAAAACTATCATTTTAAGTCCACCTAAGTAAAAAGGACGTAAAAGCATATAATTAGATTTTTCAATTTTAAATAATGGGTGGGTTATCAGTGTGGTTAGTAATAGTAGTTAGTTGCCCCAGCCTAATTTAATTTAAATAGCGATGATAATGACTATAGGTTTGTCTTAATGATTTCTCCCTCGCCTGTTCTAGCCTCCTCAGATCCAAAATGGTAAAGTTGATAGCTCAAATTTGGAATTGCCGTGGCCAATCAGTCAATTAAATAAAAACATTTAGGTAAAAATACATGTTTACTCTTTTAATTTTGTATAAATTTTTATTTTAGTCATCTAATTTTATAAAAAAAATTAATCCTCTAATTCTAACATCGTTAATTTCATTAAAAAAAAATACTCGTATTATAATTTTAAATATTAACAAAACATAATCAAATGTTAAGTATATTTTTTTATAAAAAAATTAAAAATAATAATGATTGAGACAAAAATTTATCGTTGAAGATTAATATTATTATGATTAAATGATTGAAAATATATTTTATAAGATTTTAAATTAAATTAAAACCTTATATAAAATTAAGTACACTAAATCAACTCTTGCGAGAGATTTATTATTTAAACTTGGCTGGGGTTCAATTGAAATCACTTGTAAACAAAATCGAAGAGATGTTTATCTTTTAACTTTCTCGATTGAAATTATTTTTTGCTATCAACTAAAAGTATTCTTAACCATATTTAAAAATTTTACTAGTAAAATATATTTAATATATTTTTATGCACATAAAATACTAATATTTTAAATGATTTAATATATAGAAAAAGTATTCAGTGCTTATATTTAAGTTTTTTTTATTCAATAAAATTTTTAAATGGGATTTTTTTGCTGATTTTTCAAAATGAAACATATAGACTTAATTTTCAAAGATAATATGAACGTACATATGGGAGAAGTGTAGTAGGAACGCGGGACATACTCTATGTAGCAGCGTATGCTTCACATTCTTATCTCTTTTTCAATTGCATGTGACGATGGAGTAGCCTTGACCCCTTCTCTGACATTCACACATGAACACCCTCCTTCGTTCTTTGTGCGCCTTTCCATTTATCCTCTTCTTCCTCAATACTTTTGGCAACCCCCTCCTCTTTATATAGTTACAACAACACATAAAAATCATATTCGGGAAATTAAGAGGAACCCCACATGAAGTGTGTTAGTTGGTGGGGTGCAATCAAGAACTGACTCGTTTTCATTTTAGAACGTTGCCCGTTCTTTCCACTCGCACGAAGTTTTGGTAGCTCTAAATATATCCTATGCTTTTAACACACAAATCTCACTTTATCACTTCCTATATATATGTTAATTAATCGTCATCATGGGAAATATTTCGTATTCTATCTCGAGATTTTCAATTCCCATGATAATAATAATAATACTACAACTACACAAGCACAAGTAATGGGGAATTTTTCGGTTCCTTAAGCATAGAACTTGCATTATGTGCAAAAAAAATTAATGAGCTTTTTTTTTTTTTTGACAACAACGGGAAAGGGTCGGTACTTGGTAGATATTAATTAATTACTGACAAATATGTTTTACATTTATTGACTGGTCAATATTTTTCCTCGTGTGCTACAAATATGCTACGTGGTAGTTTGATGAAGTTCCAATATACTTTCTCGGTGATTAACATAATTCCTATTCCTAGTTATACAACTACTTACTTAAAATTTTACCATTGATGAAATATGGTGGGGAATACGACAATAAAATTTAGTGTTTGTTTGGGAGCCACTTTTAAAAATTAATTTTAGGCAAAACTTTAATTTGAGAAAATTTGAAACAAATAATTATTTTTGTCTAGAATTGATTTTGACTAAAATTATAATTTTGAATAAGCTACTGAAAATAATTTTTAGAACAGTAAAAGAGTTTATAAACTATCCAATTACCATCTTACTCATAATTTTTTATACCTTATCTCTCCTCTCTCCTTTCTCATCTATTTTTTTCATCCTATCTCTTATTTCCTCCCTCTTCTCTACACTCTCTCCTCTTTCCTATTTCTTCTCTACCATATATCATCTCTCATACTTTAATTAAATTATACCCTTTTTAGTAATTTATTAATATAAAAAGTAATTATACTACTAATTATCTAAATATCTTTATTTTTAAAATATATTTTTCACAAAATTTATTTTTCAAAATTTATTCTTTAAAAGCTAATATAAATAGGCTCGTGGAGTAAAATTGAAGACTGAAGACGACGGCCATGTGGCATACATGGAAACGGAAGATAAAAAGACGTCAAGTTACAAGTATACTTCTCTGTGTGAGAAAGACACGTGAGTAGAAGGCTGCAGGGTCATAAACTTCATACCCTACACACAACAGAAGCGAAACTTAAAAAAATAAACAATAAGATTAAAAAAGAAGAAAAAGTGTACGTCCATAAGGGTCTGTTTGCCCAATATTTTAAAATAATTATAGTACGTCCAATATTATAAAATATTTTTTTAAGTATATCTAATATTTTAAAATAATTTATAGTATATCTAGTATCCTAAAATATTTTATCAAGTGCACTTAGCATTTTGAAGTATTTTCTCTCAAGTGTTCTTAGTGCTTAAAGTATATAGTGTATGATACGTCTAATGTCCTAAAATATTTTATCAAATGTACCTAATATCCTAAAATATATAATACATTATTCCTTATTTATTTTCATAGGTTTTTTAATGTGTATACATTGGTAAAATAATTTACGGCCTTTTTTTCACTTTATTTGAGTTTTTTTTCTTCTTTGCACCTTTGGAACCAGCAAGTAAAATAATTTTTTACTTTCTTTTTATATTGTTTAAAATTTTAGAACATAAATTAGCATTTCTCTTCTTTTCACATTATTCACCATAATTTGATAAAAAAAATGAAGAGTTGAAAGGAATAAGAGAGAGAGTATGAGATGGAACGAGAGGATAAAGGAGAAAAAATAAAAAAGAAGAAAGTATAAATAGTAAAGAAATTTAGGAGAACCGAGTCATCTTTTTTGGGGTCAAAATGGAGTTAAAATATTATTTAACAGTCAAAATTAATGATTATGTTATTGTAAATAATATTATATTATTTTAAATACATTGATGATGAAATTGCACAACAAATTACTTTAAGGCTCTGGGCGCACCTGAGAAAAATACTCTAGAGTGCTTGGGGCACCTGAAAAAATATTTCATGACACTGGGCACACTATAAATTATTTTAGGATACTAGTAATACAGAACAAAATATTTTTAAGTATTTAACACATCATAAATTACTTTGAAGTATTGAGCTCAACTTAAGCGGTCTAATTAAACTCCCAACTATGAACTACTGTATTCTTGTTGCCAATATACTCGTGATATAAATGGATAATGATAAGGAGGAATTTTGCCAATATACTTAATGTTTCCATATTATATAGGGTAGACTTTTAATAAATAAATAGTATTCCCTTGCGTTAACATTGTTCCAAAAACAACGTGGGTGTGGGGCATCCATTTGATGCTCAGATCTTAACAAATGCAGGTGATGTGCTAGACTAAGAGATCCGAAAAAGACATGATATATAGAGAGAGACACACAAATTCATATTCATGTATATACACACAATACATCCGTGGCCGCGAAGGGGAAAGTGACATAATGAGATGGGCAGATGACGCAACAGACTTCATAATCTGATAATAACAAATCACACCTTACTCACGGGTTTAACCAAGAAAAAAGACTTGGGACAATCTTGTCATTCCACAATCTGATAATCGCCGTTAGTTCTTGGATGTATTGAAATGAGAATATGAAGGAGGCGAAGAATATTTTGGAAGTGGAAAAGCCAAATACTACTGTGGTTCTTTGACTGTAAATAAAAAAACAATCGATTGACACGTCAATGTTGCAGGCGCTCTTATCTTTATAGCTCCAAAGTTGCCGTCCTTCCAAGGAATACCAAATTCCATCTTTTACCCTTCTTCCATTATATATTCTCCCCACTCCACTCCACTCCACTCCTCATTCCTTTTCTTTTTCTCCCTGCACTACTAATTAACTCCCCTACTATTACTAATTAGTTAAAAGCCATGTTCTTCTTTTCCTTTGTCGTTGGAGGTAATCATTATTGTTGCAAAATCTTTTCAAACATATACTCGATTTTAAATAATCTAGTATGCTTCTTTAATAAATAGATTCTTGTATTGTATTTTAATGGCCGTTTTACTGAAGGGGTGGTTGGCCAAAAAATACTGCTTCGTTATTAGTAATTGGGTTGCAGCACATATTTTATGAGCTTATATCTCATTAACTTAAACTCTGCTTCTATGACCCAACGGAATAGAACAATTAACCATCTCTCCTCTCTCACACACGCGGGTTTTGGCAATTCAGCCCAATCCTCCCCCTCAAATTCCAGCGCATATATTTTGCCATAATTAACTTGGATTAAATTCCATATATTTATAAAAATTGTCAAAAACTGAAAACAAAGATTATTCAGGTAAATTCTTAATGGCAGGTATAATTAGAGGAATCAACTGTAAGGTGGCTTAATTTGTAGTTGATTTGAGCTTGAGTAACATCATCGGAGACATGATCATGCCATATAAGCTACGTTGAAACTATGTCGGGCTTGGGGAATATCTTTTTTTTTTCTAGCTTAACTTTACTTGTCATAAAACCTTGTCTTTTCTTTTTCATATCAATTCAAGTCAATTCATCGTTGACTTCCCAAAAAAATTAGCCCACTAAGATATATAAATGAGAAATTGGTGAAGTGATGATGGGAGTGAAGGATTAAGTCTCTTTGGATAGATGAGAACAGGTTCTTCACTTCGTGCCATAAATAGAAGATTGTAAATGGTTAGCAAAAAGCTATGTCAAACACTTGTATTTTCCCTTTTGGTTGTCTAAGTGAGGAGAGTAGAAGATTGCATATTATTCGAGAGAGGCATGGCAAAGCATTTTAAAATATTACTTTAATTTGTTTCGAGTTGTTTTTTTTTACGGGTGATCGCTGCATAAGACGACGATACTCTGATTCCTTAGATGCTTTTAATCTTCTGATGCGTCAACGAGGGCCGGATCATTGCTGAGACCAAGGAATTGAGATGTGAAACTTCCCCACACCAACGGGGACATCATCACGTGTTGCTCATTATATGGCTAGAGAAGCTCATAATGGTGGCAACTCTCCGGTAATTAGCAAATGGACTGAGATCTGTTATTTATAAATATCCATTTGCATATACAGAGCACCACCATAGGCCATATAATTTTCTTCTTATTATTACATCCATCGTCAGAGTTTAACCCTGAATATATTACCACAGGTTTTTGTTTAACACCACATAACAATGTAGCAAGCTGCATGCAAAGTTAAAGGACACACCAGTTACTTAATACATTACGGGCTTCTGGAGGACTTATGGAAAACGTTCGTTCTTCTTCAGCTGCACACACACACACACACGTGTGTGTGTGTATATATATATATATATCAACACACCCTTGCCACACACAATCAAGGAGGCGAGTCCGATGACGACGGCGAAGGATTCACGAAATCATGGTAGAGAATGGAGAAACCCGCAACTTCTTTCTTATTATTAAAGAGTTTGGCACCAAACACGAAGAACACAATGGGTGAGAGATTAGTCCAATCGTCGTTCTCAGCACTATACCCAGCGAGAAGCTTCTTTTTCGGATAAACCTTGGAAACGGCACTGAACCGTTCCTCCAAGAGCACGGGAGTGTCCACGGAAGTTATCTCATTCTGAAACTGATAATCCACCCAATCTATACAGTTGCAGAACCTCGGACTCAACAAGGAGTAATAGTCTTCGTTAAGACTCGCCGACGGCGAAATGGAAGCAGCGGTTATGACTCTCGCCGCCTTGAGGTTCCTGACAAGCTGGGCCATGCACTGAGCGAATCCGTTAGGTTGGATGCTGTCATCGATGTGTTCATAGAAGATATCAAGTCCAAACTCGATTTGCTTTAGGGTTAGGGCGTAGAGTTGTTCTCTGATGATGCTGGTGAGTGACTCGGTGGCGTTGGAGATCCACGACTGAGTGTCGCCGAGAGGGCGGAAGCGAAAGTTGACATCGCGGTCGCCGATGCAGATGAAGACTTTGAGGTTGACGTTACGGGGAAGGTTTTCTTTGAACTGAAGGATCGAAGAAGGGGTAACTTTGGTTTGGTCCCAGCGGATGTGGAAAACTCCATTGGTGGGGCTATTGAGCTCGTCGTAGTCTCTGGCGAATATGAGAGCGAGCTGGTACTCGTTAGCCAGCTTGCTGTCCACCAACACCTTTAGGAATGAGTCGTCGTACGTGTATTGCCGAAATATCTGCGACATTATTTAATTTGTAATTAATAAGAAGGTTTTGTTTTGTTAAGAGTTCGCTAAGGCAGGATGCTTTTATAGGCTTCAGCTGCTTCAATCGCAACCTCACTTCCTTATATTATACTGATCTATTAAATTTAAACATACGATGAAATATCTCAGTGGAGATAATTTGTGGATGTTGTAACTGTCAAAACCAACAACTGCCATCGAAATAGGAACTTACGCTAGCGGCAACATGAGAGTTACTCCTTTACCAACCTTCTAGAGACTACGGCCAGTTGAAATGGATCTATCTTCGGAGTAAAACTAACGGTTAAGTGCGAAAAGGAAAGTTTTTTTTATAAAGGAGAAAAAGGAAAGTATGTTATTTTTCTTTCCTTTTTTAACCAAATGCACAAGTCCAAAAGGCTTTGGGAAAAGTAGCCCATGTCCTTATTATGTGGAGACCCCATAGAAATTTGTTTGGGCTTCAAAACCTAGCTATGGAGCATTTTGAATACTGGCCCAACTAAATTAAAAACCTTTTAATGTGAACAAATAAATTCATAAGAAGCATTGTACCAAAAAAAAATCATAAGAAGCAACTGGAGTTAGATATAGCAAAAGAATCTCTCGTAATATAGCAAACTTTTGAATTTTCATTAAAAATATATATTTATATTTAATACTTAATAATATATTAAATAAAAATATCTTTAATAAAATAATATCTATCCTTAAAAAAAATAGATTCATAGGAGTAACTCAACTCCATGGTGCTGTAGAAGTTTGGAAGCTGACCACTCCCCATAACTTAGCTGTGCCATCAATATTCAGGTGGGTGAGCTCTTATAAACCACTCAACCGTAGTCAACAGATACACGCAGTAATTGGAAAACAAAATCTCATCTATCACCGCACCTCTTATGGATTAAAACCTGGTTGCATCAGCATTCTAAGATCGGTCCACTTCCTTTATATACACACACATATTTCTTTTCAACCTTGAAAAAACCATCTTGGTATTCGCCCCTCAATTCTGACCTCCATGCAGTCTTTCCCACCTCACAATCGTGTATACATACATGTACCATATATTCTTTCTTCCACACAAAACATTATTGCAAGGGCACGACTTGTCTCAAGTAATAAAATTGCGTATAAATAAAGTATGGTTCCCGCAAATATTTGGTATTAACAACTTGAGCAAATCGATTAATTAGACAGGAATATTAAAACAAGAATTGAAACCGAAATAAATGTCAAATATCTCGATCCAAATTAAAGGGGCGATTTAGATTATTATAACTTTAAATTGTTTCTCAATATCCAAATTGCACTGCCTTGTCTAAGTTACATTTTCTAGTACATATTCTTTAATTAAACGGTAGTGTCTTCCAAACCACTGCAAAGCATTATATTCCAATCATAACTAATAGGTCTCTCCCGCCTATAGTGACTTGAATCAGAGGCCAAGCCCCCACGACTATTACATCCAACCACATGATGCTCATTTGCTTCAAATGGAAACTACACTTTAAATTCCTCTGCCTCCTAATATTACTTCCCTAATTTTTAATATAAAATATATTTAACTAATTTAATTAAATTAAATAAATTAGTTAATCTAATTAATATGATATTATTTTTCTAAAATATTATAACTATTTTTCTTAATTATATTCCTCTATTTTTCATTTGATTATTGTTGAGGAAGGACCTATAGAGGTAATTTAAAAAAAAATAAATATGAAAAATATATTTTATATTTAGAATAAATCTCAATTAGATATTATATTATTAAGAATTCAAACAGTATATATATCACGATATTGCTCCCCATTGAACTTTGTTGGAAAAGGTACTGAAATTTCATTATTCCAAGAATACACATCTGCGTCAAAGAATCTTGCTCCTTCTTGGGACAACCACAATAGAAGAAAAAATGCCTACATTCTAATCTCCATGATTGATGAAACAAGAGAATGATTGAAACTAGACTTAATAAGAGGTAAAGAAGATAAGAGGTAAAGAAGATGAACAAAGAACCTGAAACTGAAACCTGTTGTTAGTTGATGAAAATTAACATGGATCAATGATTAGAAAAACGACACTCGTGAAAAAACAAGGCCAGAATTGATTGCAGTGACAGCACCAATATATGCATGCAGCGAACCGTTACTGCAAACTAGCGTGGTTACATGTCAGCCAGTGCCCTTTTTGACTCAACATCCACAACGCTGTCGTTTCATGGCTAAATCGAACCCTAACTGTCTCTCATATGGACAAGAAGTATGACTGAGTTGACCTGTGTGCACCTATATTATCTTCAATCCCCTCATACTCTCTATTATTCCCATTCATCATTAGTATTTGAGAAAGTGCAGTTCCAATTCCTTTCTTTGTACAGATAGATGAATATGCACTTAGAAAAAGGACCCATTATTAATGCCCTCTTGTTTGTGCACTGCTCTCATATCTTTGTTCACCATAATTATTTTACAACTTTCCACCAAATTGTGGAGTTTGAGGGTACCCTTTCATCAATTCTTTTTAATTCGTATTATTAATTAATTGCTCACATTTTATTTTCAAAATAATATTTTTCTAATGAAACCGTTTTACTTAAAGTTTGATGTTAAACTTCATTATTTATTTTTTTAAACATGAAACTCAAACTGTATATAATAAAAAATGATAAATCTCTGTACTTAATTAAAAGGTTTCAACCAAAACTGCAGATTATTGATGTGGCACGTTAATTAAAGGGAGTACATTTTGACGGGACGTATGTGTAGTAATATTTCGAAAGGTTGGCAAACATTAAATCAATGCGAAGCACTATTCATCGCTTGACAAATCATATATTGACAAGCATATGAAGACTAGCATATATATATATAACTGATGGGACGAAAATTTATGCGGCGAAGATAATATATATATATATGTATATATATAGCCTCCGCCTGTTCAACTTGCAAATATATAACAATTGATAAAGAAAGAGAGAGATATAGCTACAGAGATGACAATTTTATTCAAAAACCACTTCGCTTTAATTAATGTCTTACGTTCCATCACTTTCTGTGATTCCTGCTCTTTACTTACTCACAATCATATTAGCTGCTGGAAAAGACACTGAAGTAAACTGCTTTATTAGTGACAAGTAGCTATCTGTGTTTACATGATGAGGCATCTGTGAGAGGAGAGTACGCCAATTAGTGGAGTGCCCACCATCAGTTTCACAAAACGTGCATTCTCTTAAGACTTATGAGAGATCACTCCATTCTAATCGATGCTACTATTACTTTTTGTCATTACATCCAAATGTATATGCGTGGCGCATTATTTCCAAAGCTCTCCTTGACCGACGTAAAAAGCCCTTTCTGCAGTAGTGTAATCTAGCTATTGCGTTCTCAGTTGGTTCTTCAGAGATTCATTTGTCTTGAAGTTAAATCAGAAAGGTGTAGAAGCAAGACTGGTTTGAGTTTCAGGACTTGTAAAGCAATAATAAAGCGGAAATGCAAGTACTGAGTGTGCGTGGTGGTGAGGGAGGAGAATGATGAGACTGAAAACACAGCAACAGAGGGAACAAGGGTCAAAGGGAGAGTGATGGAAGTGGAGAAATTGTTAGGAGAAGTGTTGGGTCATAAGCAATTTCTTATCGTCTTGTGTTTATCACAGCAAAGTCTTCAACTTTCCAAGCAAGCAGAAGCCCCACACTATATATCTTGTCCTGAGTTCCCAGGTGAGGCGAACTATATATCCCATTATAGCTGCCTAGCTAGGGTTTTAGGCTCGAATCATTTATCCTGACACGCTCCCACACCACAATAACTTCATCACATTTCCACCATCACTGCCTATCAATTTCAACGCCTAATCATTAATAAAAAATAAAATACTCCTCCTTGATACTTATAATATATATAATATATATAAATATATTTAATTGATATAAAAATTAGTTAATATATTATTTTTTTAAATATCATAATTATATTCTTTAATTATCTCTCCTCTTATTTTATTATTATTAAAAAAATACTATTAAAAATAATTTTAAAAAAATAATAAATATAAAAAATATTAATTCTGAAAACTAGTGAATATGTGACAAATAATTTTTCCTTAATTTAAACTGCAAGTATATATGTTGTTGCTTCTGTTAAGTAGTAGTATATTACTTAAGCACAAAATTATATATAGCGATGACGCTTGTCACTTGAGAATCACGAGGTGCTTTTCTTATGCGCACATCATTCTTCCTTTTTTTTGGCCTTTTCTTACCCAAATCGCAAAAGCAAGGTTAAAGTGAAGTGATAACTGATAACTATTTTGTTTTTTCGGTTTGATGAACAGAGAAACCAAAATTAATTATCTTAAATCAGTTGAAGTTGAGATAAATTAAAGAGTAATTAACTAGGATCCATTATTCACTATACTTCCCAAGCAAAATGTTAAATCCGTTTGCGTGTGTGTGCCATACATTATTAAACATATCGATCCAATTAATAGATCATAGAGAAGTCCAAGGCTAAAGCTTATAATTGGTTCGACGAATATAGTTATTGACCAACTGATGATTCTGCATATTCCAGAGTTAGTTACTTTTGGGGCTTGTGTGAAGAGGGCATGGTGGCTATTGATTGTCACTGTTCTTTTCAGTTTTCTCAACGAAACACTATACACATACGCTGCTTTTTCAAGCTATTTGGACTATATTATTGGACCTACTTTGATTCCCCATACCAATGGTTCCCTCCACCCCCATCTCAAATCTTCACTCAGATTTCACAAATAAACTTCCAAGTTATGTTCTAGAAACTACTCTTGCTTACCTTCTTATTAATTAGGCTTGTTACTTGTTTTCTTCCTTATATCATTCCTTGAGCTATATGCGTACTTATTGGATTTGTATTATTAGTGATATATATTCATTCTGAGACCTTAAATGCTTCATTCCAAAGATGCCCAGCCCAATATGATTTGGGTGGGTCGAAGCTTAATTAACTGAACGAGTTTCACAAACTTTTGTCTTAGTGGGATATATATTGTTGAACTTCTTATTACCGAGGGACGCCAAAAAATAAAAAAAGATTAATTTACTATGTAGAGAAGTGGGTACAGAAGTAAAAGCTAAGAAATCAAGTTTATAGCCTCAAGTTTTTCTCATGTTCTGGCAATAATTAATATCGATTAACCCCGCCAGTTAATAGCTTGACACACTAATAGCTAATTATTATACGACCAGATCATTAACGAACGATGATGCTGTGTCTCAGTACCTAATGATGATTAACATTGATAACCAAAACTCCTAATCTTCTTGAGCTTAATTAATTGTCTAATGATAACTTCCTGTAAATCTAACTTTACATAAAAAGATACAGGTGAAGGACAACGCCTTGTGTCTTTGCGTGTGTGTGGGCATGAGTCGTAAGTGGTGGGGTCTAATAAGTAACACCATATACGTTTGCAGTAAAGAAGCAAGTTGGAATGTTGGATACGGTTTTGATACTCACCTGCGTGTGTATATATGTTGGCCGCAAACTTTATTAACTAGGACCAAGCCGTAGCTAGGAAAGTGCCAATTTTCTTTTCTGTTTTTTCAGGTAATTAAAAAATGCCAATTTCTATACTACCTCGTCTTGCTTTGACCCATAAAGAAAATAAACGCATTAATACTGCTACTTTGTCTCGCCTTTGGCCGTAAGAAGATAAAAGATGATGCAGATAAATTCAATATGCAAGTCCTCACTCTCTCGATTCGGAATATGATGTTCCTTAATTAAATCAACATGGACGAGTGCTACAAAATATGTCACATAAATCAACTACATATATGGAGAGAGTTTGACAAGCATGTTAATTTGCACTTCTTAGTTTCTGTCTTGATTTTTTTTTCATTTCCGTTATTATTCTATATATAATAGTCTTAAGTACGTTTTCACATTTATTTCTTTTGAGGAGTGGCACATCAATTATGTAGTTTTGACCCCCCAAAGAAAGTGGAGGAGAATCAGGTTTTGCAGCGTAGCTTATTGCGGCGCGTGATATGGCACTATATGATATTTGTAAAGAAATATTGTGTCCATAAATGATAATGATTAAGAAATGTCAATAGTTCATATTAATTAATTAACAGCGCGCGCACACATTTACTATTTGGTGGATGTCTGAGTAATGAGTGTTAAGAATGAGAGTGAAACAGGTGTCTATAGGTTTGATTACTGAGAGCTAATATCCAAATTATCTAAATTTCTTAAAAAATAAAACTTCCTTATTGGCTATGATTACGCAAAAGATGAGATCAAGTGGAAAGCCAGATCTGGAAGATTATAATTCATTAACATGTTTTGGTTTCCTCTGAATCATCCATATTTAAATTCATATTTGTCCTCTTCTGTGTCGACGGTCCGGGGTGCTTTAATTTACACTGTATTCTTAAGTCACTAAATGATTTAATTAATCATAGCCTCTGCATTAATACATAAATCTTCTTAATTAATTATTAGATTTCGAACGCATATATAATCTGCATGCATACATATGGACGAGGCGCACGCGTAAATTTAGCTCCCATTCTGTAAGTATAAAAAGAATAGAAGGGTGGTGGGATGTTAATTAATGTGATAAGGGTAAGATTAAATGTGAAATTTAGCATTCAAGCTCCCTTAATATAATTGAAATTTTTGTACGTGAATATTCAAAAATAGTACTAGTTAGGTTACGTTACGTTCTTGTATATTAATTATATATAAAATTAAAATAACCAAAATCCATCATTTACACCTTAAGATTTCCAAATTCAAAATATCCCAGAGTTCATAATATTTCTGATGAATATTATGTCCGCATAATCCTTCTATTTCAAAATATCTGTCATTTATTAATTAAGGCTATGCGTACAGTCTAAGAGAAAGTAGTTAAATAGCTTAGTTTATAATAAAATTTGATGTTATACGACTAAATATCCTTAGTTAATAGAGAGAGAGAGAGAGTATTTGAGATGATTTGATTCATGATATTGCTATAAATGAAGAATGAAATTGTAGAAAAATAATTAATACTCATTAAAATTATAAAGTGAGAATTATCTTAAAAAACTAAAAGTTTGAAGTGATAAATACTGATGGACGCCACATGAATCACCGTAAAGAACAATTGTGTAGTTTATGAGTACATGATCATATGGTAGGGCAGCCCGGTTAAGGGAAAGCGGCTTAATCGTATTTAAAGGTTCAATCACTCTAATTAGTGGTGGAATCTCTTATCCTCGATTCCTGCTCGACTCTTCATATTAAAGAGTTTAGTACAAATCAGAGAGGTCAACGCTTCCTATCGCTTTTCTTTAATTATGCCGTCATCATCCCTCACCGTCCCATCACCATTTCCTTTTTAATTTTTTTATCTGTTTTATTTGGCCTTTTCCTTGTGCTTCTCTCATAAATACTTCCTCCTTTGCCTCTGACATTCACCCACTTCCTCACTCTCTTTCTCCCTCCTCCGTCTAGTAACTGCTTCCGATCTCCGGTTAGATTATCGCACACCACACGCGCCATGTACCCGCCCTCTAACTCTACATTCTCACGCGCCGCCAACTGCATCGATCATTTGCCGTCTCCAACAGCAGCCAACGTGCAACTACCCTATCCTTCAGTTACTTCAATGCATTCCATCTCCACTTCTCCGCAGCACCTCATTCCCGACCAGCACGCCATCCCTGATTTCGACTCGCTGCTCAACTCGGAGATGAGCCTCAACAATAGTTGCTGCAGCGGTTGTAGCAGCTATGGCTCGCCCAGTTCGCTGGCGACCTATAGAACTCAACGACCAAGCTTGATGCAGAGGAGCGTGAGCAGCCACTCGCTCCGTAAGAATGAATATCGCCACCCTGTTTCCGCTCTGTTTGCCGAGTTCCTCGACTCCGACGACGGTCCGGTACGCAGAGTGCACAGTACTGGTGATTTGCAGGTTAATCCTCCACTCACAATCTTATACGTGTCATTAACTATAAAACTTGTTTTTGTTAGATTTCAAACACTCATAATTACCTAAGACCATATACTATTCAATTTTCAATATTTAAATAATGTATCCACTCATTATTTTTGGAGACTGAACAAAACTTGCATGTCGGTGATCCGAAAAAAGGAAACATAGAATTTGATTGTTTCTGGATTAATGGTGATGGTTAGATTTTGCTATACTTGTGTTTATGGTACTTTTATACATACATATATGTACGTATCTATAAATTATGAAAACTATGCAGTGCATTATAAGCATCTCATCATATCATTTGTTTTCTTCATAATCATTTTTCAAGAAAATTGGAATATATTTGGTCCTGTTGTGTAAATGGGTGCAACAGAGGAATCATGGGTCAGAGATGGCATTGTCAAGCGAAAGTAGTATGATCATAGAAGGGATGAGCAGAGCATGCCGTTATAGCCCAGAGGAGAAGAAGGCGAGGATTGAGAGATATAGGAGCAAGCGAAATCTCAGAAACTTCAACAAGAAAATCAAGGTAATTAATTAATTAATCATCTTTCATATCGTAACCATTTTAATTAGGGGAAAAAACAAGACAGAAAAGAAGCAGAAGCCACCAAAGATGGACAACACTGTGTGAATGGGAGATTCATTAAATAAATCACGTCCAACTGTGGAATCGAATTTAAGAAAACAGTGCAAAGTGAATCTTAATTGAGAAATGAAGTGACATGCATTTTGTAAATAATAGGACTACCAGAAATTGTTCCCCATATTCTTTGCACCTGATCACTAAACGATAAAGAAACAGCTCCTACATTTTTATGTTTTTTTATTAGTTTTGAATCTCTGAAACACGAACTCTTCTCACAAATTTTGTCTCATTCTCCAACCACGAATCCCATTAACACATCTTAAAGAAATCAATCATTCACATCATGGAAATAACTCTTCCTTATAATACTGTGATTATTATTATTATTATTATTAATGATTAATTTAGACTGAATGTGAATAAGAAATTGTGTTTGTGGGGATCAGTATGCTTGCAGGAAGACATTAGCAGACAGCAGGCCACGCATCAGAGGAAGATTTGCGCGGAACGAAGAAACTGATAAGATCCCTGCAGTTCAGTGGAGCCAGGAAAATGGTGTTGGAGCTGAGGAAGAAGATGAGGAAGAGGACAATTGGGTTAATTTCTTTGATAATTTAGTTGCTGCAAATAATATTAATGTTCAAGAGCCTCAAGATACTACTTCCTATGGTCTCATGTTTT
This sequence comes from Leucaena leucocephala, assembly GCA_037074615.1. Classification (NCBI taxonomy): domain Eukaryota; kingdom Viridiplantae; phylum Streptophyta; class Magnoliopsida; order Fabales; family Fabaceae; genus Leucaena; species Leucaena leucocephala. The sequence continues at coordinate 1,004,717 of CM073546.1, read as the reverse complement.
AGAATAAAGTACAGTTATCAGCTTCAATTGGGATTGCTGTTTGATCCTCTTTTTATGATGTATTATGGTGCGAATTTAATCAGCAATTGAAGTAAATATTGGTAAATAATGTAAATATATATATAGTGAATTAGTGATTGGGATGTGACCATGTGCTCCTACTAGACTTTAATCTAGCTAGCTAGGGTGAAGTTTTTGAGTGCCCTTTTTACCTTTTCATAGACTCTGCATCAGCAGCAATTAGTGCATAATTGTATATCAAAACTTTAATAACAAGTTGTTATTGGGGTTCCTATATGATCATATATAAATACCTTTTGTGGAAGCATTCATGAAAAAACAAAAAGGTAATTAATTAAGCATCCTGAAATGGACAAGGCTGGGGGAACGCTGAGTGCTCTATAATTGAATTTGGCTTCCACTTTTTGCTTTCTTGCAGCCTCAGGATATCGGCATTGCATTTAGCACCTTTCTGCTTTGAATGGAGAAATTCCTTTCCTAGCTTCGTTTTTTTTTTTCAATGACCAAGTGGTATAAAAAATTTATTAATAAAGCAATAATATTTGTTGAGTTATACCTACTTAAATCTTGGTGGACTAGAGCCTGAACCTAATATAAGTGGGGATATTATGTAAATAGAGAGAAATATAGGTTTACAGAGGGAGTTTCCTTGCATGGTTTAAAAGTTAAATCCATGCAATCCCAAGCATGTGAGACGTGGGATAAAGGGTTTGAGGGAGTCAATTTTCAGGGTTCAAACGATAACTCCCAGAACAGCTTTCCCTTCTCTTTCCTCCTGAAAGTTCACTTCATCACCTTCCACAATCAGAGTTCAGATTGACACTTTAGTTTCATATGGGTAATTCAATTGTGCAATCGGGTTCGAGGTACACACCTGAAAACCCAACAATAACCAAGTTCAATTTCTAACTATCAAATTTAGTTGAACTGCAGCCTCACAAGCACATGCATGTAACATAATTTTGTCAGTGTGTAATATATCAATAAAACTAATCTTAAGCTTTTACTTGTAAATGAGTAACGAAAGAAAATGAAGCCGACAAGTTGGACCGGGTTAATCAGTGCCTACCATAAACTTGTCTTTAGCCGAAGAAGAGTAAACAAAGACTAGGTATGTATCAATATGTCTAGGATCTGTTCGGCAAACTTGTGTTTGGGAATAATAATAAATTAAAGGCCACTTGTTGGAGCTCCTTCCTCATTTATATAATATTGCCCACTTCGGGTATAGCTTTCACGTAGAGTTACAAAGCCAATGATTAAATAAGATTGGGGTGTCCAGTTTTCATAAATGATTAAGGAAGAGTCATGCAAATTCCAAGTTCAAGTTGTGAAGTTGAGGAATTGATTATTATTTTTTTAGAAACTATACGGTATCATTATTTAAGCAATAGTTTAAAAATTAATAATTTTAAGACATAGAATTTATTAAAATAAATTTTATCTTTTTTAATAATTTTTTTATGTATAAAATCTAATTGGAATACAGAATATTATAAAGGATTTAATTATTTATGGGGTGTGTTAAGTTTTATTGGGGAATTGATGATTGTCTTGGATGAATTCAAAGGGTGTAATGTAAATAATAAAGGCTATGAGTTTCGGAGGTAACATGCAAATGTGGAGAGAGGACGGCCCTATGCACGTCTTTGTCGGCCGGCGCTGTGTTAGCCACTAGGCTTCTTTGGCTCCCTTTTTAATTAATTCCACAATTTAAAAAGCAAAATCCATTAGCCATTCTGAGATTAACAAAAAGTAGAAGAATCCAATAGGTTTTTGGGGGAATTAAGAAACTGTTAAATCATGTTACTTGGGAGAAGTTTAACTGTTCATATAGGCTGCAGAGAATTGACAGAGTTAAAGCATGACAAAAAAACAAGAGTGTTGGAGGAGAGAAGCAGGGGAATGATGAGGGGAGCACCTGAAGAAGAAAGAATGATAAAGGAGTGAAATTGGAAGGCATGATTACATAGGGAGCTAGAAGCTATATATATATATATATATATATATGAATAGGTAAATAAACACGCCTACGAGTTTGGAAAAGGCTTCCATTCGAAATCTAATATTAAGCACCATCGTTTGCCTGCGTATTTAATAATCATAACAAATAATCTGCACATGGGAAGCAATATTGTTAGTCAGCTTCTGCACTGGGTCCCATCTCTGCTTGCTCGAACCTTCCTCTTACTTCTTTTCACTAATCCTTTCATTTATTTGGCAGCGCATTTAGGCACTTGGGTAGATAGATTTACATACATGTATGGAGTTTGAGATATTGGCTTCTTGTTTATATATGGCAAGAAAAGTTTATTTGATATTCTCATGTTTAGCAGCACGAGGTGGTTGGCTTGGTGGTTAGAGATTCATATGCTATCTATCTTAGCTACTACGCTCTAAATCTTGAGTTCGTATGTAGTAAAATTAATACATTATTCGAGAACTATGGGCTGTTTGTTTCTATTTTTAAAAACAGTATTTTTTTCAAAGAGTAAAAAATAAAAAATTTGTTTAGCAACTCATTTTTATTCAACCAGTCTAAAAAAAATTAAAATTTGTTTTTAAAAATAGAAAATTAAGAATAAATTTTAAATTTTTTTATAGAACTATTTTCTTATTTTTCTTGTTTCTGTCTCTTAAATTTTTTATTTTTTTGTTTTGAAAAATGTCTCGCTCGCCACTATTAAAAAGCAATTTATTAGCTCCATATGTCATTGTCACCGTCACCATTTTCGCCTCTTGTTAGCCGCCACCAATTTATATTGGGCTTATCGCCACCATATTGATGATTGCTACTACCAATGACCACCACTATTGATGATTGTTATTGCCAATGAATACCGTGGATAATTGTCATCGCCATCCTTGACGTCTGTCATTAGTGATGACACTCGAAGATTGTTGCCACTATCCACAACGTTTGCTGTTACTAATGACCGTTAACGAGCACCACCATTACCAATGAACTTTATTGTCGACGAGTGCTATTGTCACCAATAACTACCGCCATCAGCAACCGCCATAGATTATTGTTTAAATTTATGGTAAGAATAATTATTTTCTACCTGTCTATATTGTCCCCCAATTCTCTGACTCTTTGCCTATCATCAGTTCACTCTCCACTTTAGCTCTCATATTTTTTTAATTCTTAAAGTTAGTTTTAAAAACAATTGTTCAAAACAAGTTTTTGTATTATTTTGCTTTCAAATACAATTTTTTAGAACAATTATTCAAACATATATTTTTATTTTTATTTGTTTTTAAAACTAATTTTATAAAACTATTTTGAGAATAAAAATAAACAACCATGTTATGGATTAACGCAAGGAAATCCTTATTATTTACCATATAAGCAAAGAAGCAAAATATTTTGAAAAAAATCAAAGAAGTCTTTAAATTACAATATTACGGGAACTTTTGAAATTGTCACCATAGAATGCCATTGAGTTTATTTTTTTTATACAAAAAAGTTGACACCATTTACTCACCAAGGCTAACGTATAGTTTTATGGTTCAGAGAATATTTATAGATAACTTACGAGGTTGCCTACCAAATGAGCCCTCACGACGGTAGTGAGAATTGAACTCACATCCTTATAGGATATAAGAATATTTCTTACTATCTGTATCAACTTTTATTCACCATTCAGTATATCTTTATTTTACTTTATACAAAAAAAATCTCATCCAGAAAATAAAATAAAACATGTTTTATTTTATTTTCTGGATGAGATTTTTTTTTAATTCGTTTCGTAGTTCTAACTCATAGAAGTAAAAAAGACAAACGTCATGCATGTTGGGCCCATTACTGGAGTCGCCAAGAAGCACCGCTGAGTTGGGCTGAGTATTAACCCAATCATGGCCCGACCCGTTTAGATTATCTGGTCCTGGTCCTGGGCCTGGGCCTGTTTCACCATATTTTTGTTTTGGGCCAAAATTTACCACATTACGATGTCCCAATCATGAGAGGGTTTCTTTTACTCAACTTTTTGGTTCTATTTTGTGATCACGAATCCCAAGACGTTCCATATTAGTAAGCGCTATGCCACCTGTAACAATTGTGTTCATCTTGTAGAACCTATGATTTATTTGTTTGGTAGTGATGTTTATCACATTATTAAATACTGAATATCACATTTTAAAAGAAAATGTGGGGCGTTTGCCATTTTGCCGCTGATTAGTTTCTTCCATGCGTAATGAATGTATTTTTTGACCAATCTTCCATAATGGATATGTAATATTCCCAAAGTTGCTTGATTTCACCAACTCAATTTGTAGAAATTCATCACATTCGAATTTAAAAGAGATGATTATTCCACAGAAAAACGAAAATGCATGTACAGAGTAGAGAGGGAACAGTTGCAGGCTTGAACTGTGAGAAAGTGACCTTTAAAGTTAATATTGTAAGTGATGGAGTTAGATAATCCATCCACTATCCGATAGAAAAATATGATAATCTTGTCAACTCTATAATGGTACATCAACCAAAGTAAATAAATAAATAAAGGACGAACTAAATAAATAATTATTTATTTTGATTTACCTAAAAGATAAATTAACTGAGATCTAGCTAACCAATGGTCCGAAATTAATCAATTGGAAAAACATGTAATTTTAATATTTTTCAGCATTAACTTCCATTCAATATTTATTATAGATAAAATAAAAAATATCAACCTCTTACAACTTTATACTTTGCGTGTGTAATATTGATATGTTATACATAAGTATAGTATTATGTATATTTTTTTATAATTTAAGATAAAATAATCTATTTTTTTTTATAATTTATGAAGGGTTAAAGTTGTACAGAAATTTATAACTTTAAATAAAATGATCTAAAATATTTTACTTTCACTTCTCTCATCTCATTTTCCTATTTTTTTTTTATAAAACTAAAATGGTAAAAAATATTAGAAGTGAAAGTGGTTTACATTATACTAAATAAAGAAAATATTTAATCACACTTCTACTTCTACTTTTTCATTTTCACTTCCATTCTACCAAACATGCCCTTAAGATATTGGTGGCTAATCAACAATTTGTTGAAAGTGAACTGTGAAAAGTATTTATTGGGAAAACACACGAGGGCGGTTTGCCCATATGCTTTGTCTCGTTACACAAGTCCCGCACCTAAAATAAAAGCATCATTCCATGTCTTCAACCACAAAATCCATATATATGTATAATGCCGAATGTGAAAGACAATGACCTCTAACACCGCCCACTCACATCTTACCCAAATGCCATTTCCTGTCTCTATCGTTGAAACATGAACCCTCATATTTATGTTACTACTTACAACCTATAAAGCTCCAAGTCCTCATTTTTATTCTCCCCCACATTTGCTCTATTATACTCCCATGACCTCTGTTTACATGTCCAACACCGTGGTCACTGACTCACGCCTCCCCTTCCACCGGCCGACCTATAAGTGGCCGGAATCTGAGGCGGAGTTTGTGAAGATGATGAGCTCTAGGAAGGGGCGGGACACTACTGGTTCGCCAACTAGTAGTGTTTTTGATAGCGTCTCATGTAGGCAAATGTACTTGAGGAGCTATACATTTTCAACAAAGGAAGAGGGTGTGAAGGACAAGACCGTCAAGTATTTGAGAGTTTGTGCAAAAAATGTAACAACTCTTAAAGGTAGGGTCAAGATTGACTTTAATATGCTTGTAAGGGTTAAGAATATGTCTTGTGCTGCCTTCTTCTCAGCGTTTCACCGTTTGCTGTCATGCTGTTCCAAGGTTGACGAGCCTGACCTTCATGGACCACTTTTTTAAATATTGAAATTAGATCCCTACTTTCTTTCATTATTAGAAATCTAATCTCTTACTCGTACCTAATGTTCTTCAATTAATTACTTCCCCGCATCACAGGTTTTCTTAATTACATCAAGTTTTGATATGTTAAAATCTAATATTGATCAATACGATTTTATTTACTAAATAAATGTGGCTTCTGTTTTACTGTACGTTTAGAGAGAAATAGGCTTTTAGATTATATAAATAACAGTAACTATTAACTAACCCCACCGCATTTTTGTCAGTTGCACCGCATGTTTTGTTTTCAAAACTTGGCTCCAAACACACCCTAGGGCTATTATCATGGAGGTTTGTTTGCTAGGATGTGGTGTGTGTGTCTATATGTATGTATGTGTGGGTAAGTGGTAAGTATAAAGGAATGTCAAAAGATTCTGTGTATACTAGAAAGAAGACAGTCATGGAGAATACTAACAAAACCTATATAAAAGTATAAAGAATGGATTTTTCTGAGTCAGTAGCGAGACATTTTCTGAACATTTGACTTGTTTGGCAGAGAGCTACCACTTTTAATGCACCTTGGAATTTCCGTTTTTCCAGCCGGCAATGCACGTGGCGGATCAGTATGCCACATGGGTTGCTTTCGCTGTCTGTCTGGTGTTTCCGTTTTTTCAGGTTTTCATTTCGCTTTTGGTTTTTAGTATATAATAATTCTCTTATCCCATAATCTCAAGTGTGCATGCCTCGATTGCAACTAGTACAACTACTATGTTCAAAGAAGATTCGCTATATTTATATTCATATGATAGAAAAAATATGGTTAACATGAATCTTTGATACAACTTTTACTTTTTATCTCAAACTGATTCAGAAAGTTAATCTTTTCACTATTTTTGTTGTCAATTTTATCGTCCCGACCACTCCATGTTTATAACTCAAAGCCACCAGTATTCTAGCTAGTTATTGTTTAGTGGAAGAATTTGTGATTTTAGATCAGAATGTTCGGAACTATAATATTTTACCCGACTGCCAGGGCTTGAAATAATTCAAAGTTGGGTGCTTTTTATATAAAATTGTGACAATTGAGGGACCGTCTTTGCAAATTTCTCCCCCCCTCAGAAAACGAATCTTTTTGATGGAGATGGAAACCAACTTCCTATACGAACATGATCTGTGGCTAAGGGTTCATGTGGCAAATCATGGAGCGCGCACTTTGAATCTAATATCAAATCGTCTTTTCGTCTATCATTGGGTTCCATACACACATGTATACATGTGATCATGAGCTTTTGCTTATAATAATGGACTCAGAATTAGGGTTACGTCATATTATCACAGAATGGATAAAAACCGATGATAAAATAACGTCATTTAGATTTCTCGAACAATATTAACAATATAAAAAATGAGATCCTCAATCGCTCTTTCAACATCAAGCAAAAGCAAATAATTTATTCACTAAATTATATTGCTATTTTCCTACTATTAGATGTTGGCCAATTAAGGCCTTATCTTCTTCTCATAGTTGAGTTGAATTCACTTAAGTGTTACAGAGCGACGGTTGATAGTGGCCCACTTAATTAGGTGAAAAGTAAAGGAAGGCCAGAAGAGACTAGTGGTAGCGAGCAACTGGTGGCAGTGGGAATTGGCACTATCTTGCCACTATCACTTTATTCAGTGAAGTGGTAATCCAAAAGAGAATAAACTAAATGCGCTTTTCCTCGCACAATAAAATAGAAAACACAATCAATTATTTCTTATATTTCAAATAAAAATATGCCCTAATTCCCATTGTGAATTCTTATTTTCTAGTACTTGCCATTGAGGGATATCCTGGGTTTCTCTGTTTCATAGACCCCTGCTAAGGTTTCTGAGTATTTTTCAGAATTCAGAAAGAACTGTTACACAAGCGCTGGGGCAGGACGGTAATGTCAGGAAGACGGAGATAATATGATCATAAACCCTACAAAAACTTATTAAGGAAGTAAAAGAAGCTATACAGAATCATACGAAAACAGAAGAAAACTGGAAGGAGACGGAGATGAACAGAAAAATTAAATTAGATATATAACCAACAAGACATAACAAGCTGCATGGCAATTTAGAGACGCAGTATGCCTGACTTTCTGGAGAACTTTAAAGAAAAGTTTCTTGATTCAGACATATAATCATATGTAACAGGGTTACGATACATGAACAATTGACCATCCAGATTAACATAAACAAAGAAAAAAAACTTCGAAAGATGCTCGTTTACAGATGAAGCAAACATGATTCATTAACTTGGTCTATCTTTACAAATCTATGGTTGCCTCTCTCTTTTGCAGATAGCTACTGATAATAATTCAGAAGACAAACCAATCCAAAATATATTAAAACAAAGAGTGGCGCACAGGTGCAGATATGTAATGCAGAGTATAGAAACTAGAGTCTACAAAGTCACCTCCCCTCAGACTTCACCAGCTGTGAGAAAACCCTACTCATTGAAACACCAGACAGGTCATCTGTGGCTGAAGCTTCAAACTGAGCAGCAGAAACACTTGCATCGTGGTTGAAATTGTTTATCTGTGGAGAGAGTTCACCAATCATGTTGGTACTGTTTTCTTCAGGATCACCTTGAACAACTGCCTCCTGAAGCTGAAGGGCATACTCCAAATTCCACAAGACATCCCCCATAGAAGGCCGATCCACACCAAAGTCAGCCAAGCATTTTTCAGCAGTTTCTCCAAACTTCCTAAGAGAATCCGGTCTGATCTTCCCTGCCAACGTAGGATCTATGATTTGCTCCAATTGCCCTTTTTTCTGCCATTTCATTGCCCATTCTGCCAAGTTCACCATTTCTCTAGGAAGTGATGGGTCTATTACAGGTCTTGCACAAAGAACCTCAAACAAAACCACCCCAAACGAATAAACATCTGATTTTTCTGTTAATTGTTGCCTACGGAAATACTCAGGATCAAGGTATCCAAAACTTCCTTTTACTGCTGTGCTCACATGTGTCTGATCAATTTCAGGACCTGTCTTTGATAGCCCAAAATCAGCAACTTTAGCCATAAGGTTCTCGTCAAGTAGGATATTTGCAGACTTCACATCTCGATGTATAACTGCTTTGGCATAGCCAGTGTGAAGGTAATGTAGTCCTCTAGCTGCTCCAATACAGATCTCCAGTCTTTCTTTCCAACTTAAGCTTGGGAGACCTGAACCATAGAGATGGCTCTTGAGAGTTCCGTTTTCCATATATTCATATATCAAGATCATTTCATTTTTGTCATCACAATACCCTATCAATGACACCAAATGGCGATGACGGAACTGAGATAGCATTGCGATTTCAGTATGGAACTCTGCAAGCCCTTGCTGGGACCGAGGATTCCCTCTCTTAACTGCCACCTTAGTGCCATCATTTAGTTCTCCCTTGTACACTTTCCCAAAACCACCTATCCCAATAACCCAGCCCTCATCAAAATTGTTTGTAGCCTCTTGAATTGCCGCAAATGGGATGCGATACCCTAAGTTGGAAGCAGCACTTAGTGTTGTGCCATTAGAATATTTGCTTCCCATGGTATGGGAAGTTCCATCATTAATGGATAAGGGAACCCATGTCTTTGAAAGGCCTTGTCGTGTCAAACGTTTTCTTCTGCACAATACAAAGAAAAATCCAGCCAAGACCACTGCACACAATGTCCCAACTACCACACCCACTATAATGGCTACTTTCTTCTTTGAGTTTGTTGAACCAGTACCAATTGTAGCTGTTCCTACGCTCAGACTGCCCTTAGAATTACTCATTTTCATGATCTCCAGCCCATTTAAAATGGCATTCGGGTAATCACTGTCTAAAGAAGGCAGGCCGACACTTACACGAATTTTCTTGCCATCAGTTGGGGCTGTAACAAAATCCTTGTAAAATGGAGCACCCAAAACATTGTTACTCGAAGTGCTGAGATCCATATTTTTTTCCGCCATGTAGGAGTTGACATAGACGTTGAAGTAAAGTTCGTTGAGACTTTTGCTAACTATGTCACAAAAGTGAAGTCGAACAAGATACTGAAATCCTGGATCTACGTCAAACTGCCAGGTCACATTGAAATTACTAAGAGGATCATTGCTTGAGTTCATTTCTGTGGCAGTACCATAGACTGTACGTGGAGCAATATTCTCTGTTGCCCCACCGCCTACATAGTTAACAGCAGCCATATTTGTAAAATTGGTAGCAAGGCCGGGATTGACAAGAAAATTTTGGTCTGGTACCCAGGTCCGGTGAAGGGTATCATTTGCAGAGGAGACAGTTGGGCCACCCATGTTAATCCTCCAAACGGTCTCAAATGCCAGTGTCACCAACCCAGAGAAACTTTGTAGTGGATTTATGGTGGAAGCGTCATCAGCAATGAGTTCATCGGGTACTGAAACAACTTCAATGGCATTTACGAACGCAAAGGAATTGCTCGAAGGAGTAAAGGTGATCACAAGGATGTCAGAAGTCACATTCACGGAGTATTCCTTCACGACAGGATTTTTCTGCACAGAGAAGTTAGTGAGAAGGATATTGTTTTGGGTGGTGACAGCAAAATTTGCAGTACTCATATCGAAGTTCTGGTACTCAAATGGATAGAAATAGAGACGGATCCAATGTCTCCCCTTTTGGCTGATCGAGAATGTGTACTTTGCCTGTTCACTGAAGACTCTTGCGGTTTGATAGAGAGGCGAATCGGCGGAGGAAGCAATTGATTTTGAAGAGGTAGTGGCGAGAACATCACGTTTGGTATAAAGGAGATCCTTGTAGAACGCATCCGCCGCGAAATTGCGGCGATCAAATGAAGTATTTGAAGCAGCTCCACAGTCTATAAGATAATTGTCTTGTGGAACGAAGCTGGCAGAAAAGCATAGCAACGGCAGAATTGAAAAGCCACAGATAAAGAAGACAATTTTTCTACGATTCATCATCTTGGCATCTAGGAATTTATGAAAAACCAGCGATATGCTCTTTTATTTCCCTTATCTGCAGCTTTGGAATTTCTACAAGCCTATTCTGGTACAAGTATGAGGGGAGGAAAAAAATGAACACCTATTTATCAATCAAAACACGCAGATATAGGACTGAAAGGAATAGGCAAGATGCGCCTTTAACACTCCTCAGATAAGCACCAGAATCGGAAAGAACAAATATGAAAGGCCGGCAGCAGAAGATGAATCTGGTGGACGAGGAGGAGCCGTCTGTTAATCGTAAGAAATTGAATGAAAAATACAGAAAGAAGAAGAACAAAAGCACGTTCAACAAGAGTCTAGCGAAGCACGGGTTGGTATTAACCATATGTTGACATATTCATAGGTTCGCTTCTAAGATGAAGAAAAATAAAGAAGAGAGAGATAGCGAACCAGAGGAAACAGAGTCAGAGGAGGATTGGAATACCATATCGAGCTTCAGAGGGGCGAGCTGGTTTCGAGAAAAAAACCATGATGCACCGTTCTCATATGGGAAAGGCAAAGTAACAGCAAAACAGCAAATAAAATAAAGAAAATAAAAGAGGGAAGAAATAAATACGAGAGCCAAGTAGGAAAGTAGCTGGAATGCAGTAGAATTTACGGGTGCAGGACAAGATCTATGGTGTTGAGGTTCAGAAGCACAGGGCCTTTTTTCACCCACTTGCGCTTGTGGGCTCGCTCTGGGCATGATATCGAAATTCGGAGAGATAAGTTCGTGCCGCTGACGATGGAGAAGAGTTAGAGAAACTGGTTTCTTACGAGTACGTGGTACAAAGTGAGGAAATTGTTAATTAATTGCTAGGAGGACAAAGGCGTAGTTTTTCCAGGTAAAAAATTATAAGTTTATAAAACACAAGGACCGTTTTTGAATTTAATCTCTTTATTGGGAGAGGTTATTTTGATATTTTAGCTAGACTTAAGTACTGTCCTGCCTAATTTATGCCCTGAAATCATTAATTGTGTGTGTAGTTGTCTCGAATAGCCAACAAATAATTAGTTGTGCTCATCATCTCTACAGCTGTTTTAAATAATTCGTTTACCACAAAACCTCACGTTAATAAATCTGTTCTATTATGCTCGCTTATAGATGATTCTTCGGCTAAAAGTTTCTGAATAAAAGTTTCCCCTCACAATGTTTCAATTGCACTATTCCTCATCTTGAAAAGGGAAAATCTGAGTAGATAAGTGAACCAAATAGATTTTGTTCTGGTTAGAGCAAATTGGAGTTGAAAGTGAGAGAGAATGAAGGTGGGAAAGGGGTTAAGACCCAAAAAACACGAAAGCGGAATGCGGGTGGGGGAATGTTAACGTGTGACCGTATGTGGGAAGCCAGCAAGTGTGGCATTCTCTGGTTGGAAAAGCGGCATGTGCGGACCTAATCCCCTACTTTATTTCCCTCTCGAGTCTCATATTTTAGTGCTTTGCCCGGATAAACTATTATTCACATGTCGCCCCTACAAATAAATAATATAAAATTTTGGAATTCTCGTCTGTAATGAAATTCTAAAAAATTGCAAAAGGGACCGGACGCGCGACACGTAAACGCCATATCTTAATCATACAGTTTGTCGGTTTCTTTCCGGCGTGGATCTCGCCGTCGCTGGATACTAAAATATCGAGTTGACCATGGATACATAAATTATCATTAATTTTAGATTTATATAACAACTAATATTATAATATTATTTTTATATATATCTAATATTAAATATATATAATAAAATTAAAATATTTAGTATTACATAACTTTAAAAAAGGTTCAATAACCTTGTCAGTAAGAGCATAACCTTCATCAGGCATATAATTAGCCAAAAGCTTAGATTCATGAACTATATCTATATCTCTAAATGGATGAGAGGCGTCAACAATCCCTGGTTAATAAATTAATTGCTCCTATATAATTAGAGAGAATAAAAACTTTTCTAAAACATCTACACCAAAGTAGACAAAGGTCATGAATGATTCCTATTATTTCTGAAATAATGGGAAAATTTGTCTATTTGTTGTAAGTGAATCTATAAAGTGTGTGTGAATAAAATTTTAAGAATAGGCTTATAAAAAAAAATAATTTATAGATAGATTATAGAAAAGAGTTTTTGAAGAAGAATTTATAAAAAAAAATAATTTTGAATAAATGAGTATTTGAATAGTTATTTATAAAAATATTTTTGTTATTGATAAATTACGAAAAAGGGTATGAGTATTAAATGAGGAGAGATAAGAGATAAGAGGAGAGAGAGTGTAAGAAAGAAAATAGATAAAATATATGAGAGATGAGAGATGGTGTAAGAAAAAATATGAGAGAATGTGTAAGAAAAAGTATGGATAATATAGTAATTAGTTAGTTTATAAGCTCTTTTACTGTTTCATAAGCTGCTCTGACCAGGTTAATTGAAACCTTAATTTTAAACTATAGTTTAGTCTAAAAGCCCGTTTGAATAAATATAACTGTTTATTTTAAATTTTCCCTAAATTAAGATTTGGACCCAAAAACTCTTAAAAACTATATTTAGGGTGGTTTCTAAATAGGCTCAAAATACGACTTTTACTATTCATTTAGCTCTTTTACCAATATTTGAAGGTTATAAACAAGTAAATTGAGTTTTCTTTGTTTTCGTTAAAATTACACATTCGATTATCAAGATATATTCTATATGCCAGTTTCGAATTAATAAAAATATTATAATGCCGCAACTAAAATAGAAATAAAATTGAACTAAATATATTAAATTTATTTGATAAATAAAAAATGTCGTGATTTTTGTCATTCTTGATTGTACTATAAGCATATACAGGCTCCCGCCCCAAGCCAATTATTCCGCGGGGCGTGTGGTTGCGTTAATCGTTATTAATTGGAAAATTTAGTCAAATGGGCCATTTATTCCAAAATAGAATAACTTGATTCCTAGCAATTCAGAGGATTAAAAAAATAGTTTTAAGTTATAAATATCTCTCTTACTTTATTGAGAGATATTAATAATAATAATTTTAAAAAAATAATAAATATATAAAATATATTTTATATTTATAATTAAAATAATTTTTTAATTTTAATTAAATCTTATATAATTTTACTGTAATTATAAACTGTGAAGGGTCAACCAAATGTGAATGCATAGGCATAGTTTTCTAGGCCCACGCTTCTCATATCAGAAAAATATATTATTTTTTATTTTTGTTATAAGATATAATTAATTAATTTAGATAGATTAAAGAAATTAGTTAAATTAACTAATTATAATAATTATATATTTATTTTTTTAAAATACCATATTTAATACTATATATTTGAATTACTCCTTATATAAACTCTATCTATATGTATAATTATATAAAGATATTTTATGAGTAAAATTAAAATTTAAGTAGATAAAGTGTATTATAATTTTATATTTAAATTTAAAATAATTTTTATATTTAACATTGAAAAGTAATAAAAACGTATGCCAACAGATTTTTTTTTTTCAAACGAGGAAAAGGAAGCGATCAGATAACACTCCAAGAGAATTGACCTTCGGGCCTTAGCATAAGCAGTCTGAGGTCTACGTGCTCGCCACTTGCAAGCTAAACGACGATGCAGAAAATAAGGGTCAACTATCTACCAAAACAATGCCTACAGATGCAGAAAATAAAAACAAAATTATGAATTTGCAAGCATTTGTTCTGCAATTTAATTCGTGGTCAACGTCATCGCCTTGACCTAATAGTTAATAAAATTTCAAACAAAATAAAACAATATTTGGGTGTTAAAAGATAGTATTTAAGTTATTTCTATGCAAAGTGAGATGCTCCCATTTTTAAATATTGTACATGAATGATCAAACTGTATCGAGGCACCCGCATTTTATCATCATTTATAACACTGTTAAGTAAACAAAATATTGCGTTTAGTGTAGACTTTATAGAAAAACACCGGCCAAAATTTTTTCTGTTGGTTGATCTGCTCACCATATTTCATAAACGATTTTTTAATCGTCGGCATCACAGATGATTGGCTGGATTTAGGTTTAGACAAATGGTGGAGAAATATGAGTTAATTAGACTAAAATTGTGACGAATGAATTATTAGAGCAGATTGATTAAGTATATAAATTGTCACCATGCACCGCCAGCTTCTGTCACTAAAATTTGATAAAATGTCTTTGGGGTGTATAGCTGTATTTGGTAGGGCCCATGCCAAACACGCGTTGCCATCTAATTCGCCGTTGGCTTGTCTAGTTGTTTGCGTGTTATATATTTTTACCCTTCCTAATGCCAATCCTCACGCTCCTTGGCAATTCTGGAGTCTCCACTCTCCAACTGTCGCCGACCAACCATTTTTTGAGAAAAATATGTAAGAGGCTCAAGGGCCTTCTAAATGTTGGAGATCAAATCCCTCACATACTTCAAACCAGCCAGTAACAAGTCAAACAAAGGAGTTTGGTCATGAGCTAATGTGAATAATTGTTATTGTTATATTACTTTATATCTTAATTATAAATATTAATTTATTTTTTAAATAAATTAATTAATTTTAATTAAGATTAAGATACTTCTAATCGGCAAGAAGGGGCCACATGTACTGAGCTGTGGTGCTGTTAAAATAATTATGTAGAGTTTATTTGACGAGCCTGAGGAGTAGAATATTGACATGCTAAAGCACAATTGATTTTGACATTGTTCGCAGTCAAGAAAACAAGAGAACGAGATGCGGTCTAGACAACTGAGACCATTCAATCGGCCGATATCACCTAAAAAGCGGCATGTCATTCTTTGTCAGGAGAATAACTACAATGATGATCCAATCTCCTTCTGATAAAATAGAGACTCAATAATTCAATTTACATATTTTCTTGAAGACAAAAATTATGGGCTCCGAACCTGTGGTGATTGGCTTTGTTCATGTTCACGCAATGGCTGGGAAGTGTATTAATCATGACCGTAAGTTCTATCTGATGGTGGGGAGGAGAGTGGGGTATAATTTATTTCTTTGCTGAAAAATTTGTGGCCGAATCACTTATGCAAAACGGTGTGCAATAACTAATGTTTATATACTCAAAATACCATTTCACTAGTTTCCCACATCAACTAAATCCATAATTCAATCTTTAATCACTGCTTTTTCCACCTAATTGCAAATTCATAAATTGCAATTCTATTCTTGAACCTTGATGGAGATTGAAATATGGATTAAAGAAGATGGAGACGATCGCGGAGAAGGGGGTCAGATTCAGAGTTGGAAAACGGAACAAAGATACTTTTTCATAGTGGCGCAGATCAACGATCAAACGTCGATAGATGGAGAAGTAGGGAGGTGGGTCAGATATAGAACGCCGATGGGAACGTAACGGAGGAAGAGGGCAGGTTGGAGGCCATCATAAAATCCCAAATGTTTTTGTGCTTCGACCTCTTGGAAATAAATCACACGCTACTCTCCTCCTAACCATCGTTAGATCTGACGGCTATGATCAATCCATTTCCCAGCCAAGGCAGAAGAGTCCCGTGGGAGCGGATCTCAATCCGAGTGGTGCGTTTTACGCTGACCGTCCCCAAAGCGTTTTCCCGGGTTCTCTCATTGGAGGCTTGAGCTCGCTCTTTTATGTGCATTTTTAGGGCCCCCACAGCCCGTTTCGCTCTCTTGACCCAGACTCTACTCTTCTAAACTTGACTTCTTTCTTCATCGCTGATCTGCTCTTCAGGTACTTTCTCCCTCTTCGCCTCCTCACCCACTTGACTCGATGCTGTACGGCACTTCGGCATCATTTTCTTCTTTTAAATTTTCACTCAAGACTGAGATGTATTAGGATCGCGATTAGGGTTTTGAGTAAGTATTTTACACGTGGTTCTGTACTTTAGATGTGAATTTTTGGTTAGAACAGCAGCCTTACATTTATATTATTGAGCTTCTTATAACCTTACCTATTACAATGAAGTTCTCATGATTAAAATTTTAAGCAAATTGTTAATTCTGTTTCGAATGACTCAGCGAAGCTTCTATGTAAACAGTGGTGCTATGATCGTGTGAATTGTTTATTTAATTTGTTTTAATTATGAAAGAACCGAGAAGCATACAATTGGATCGTTGGTAATAAGGATTTTGATTTCGTATCTGAATTCAGGCGAGTCAAGCATCGAGAGTATTAACCACGTTAAATTGATGTTCGAGTTTCTTTCTGTAATTCCATTCTCTTGCTTCATCTGTATTATCGACTGCATGTCCTCATTTTGATACTTTTCTTTGTCAATGATAACACATAGGAATGAACGAGTTCAACTTGCAAATCATCAGTATAAAAGATAACTTGCTTCTCGTTAATTCAAATGTCGTGCTGTGAATTTGTAAATGCTCAATGCAAGCAAAATACATGTTGACCAACCAAGTCAAACTACAATTTTTTCCTGAAGCATATTATCCTTAATATGTTTTACAACCTTGTATTTTTCCATATTAGTTATGGAGTCAAGTGGTTCAGCTTCGCATAGTGACATCTTTTTTGGTTTGGAGGAATTAAATGCCATATTCTATTGAGCTCCTAAGGTTCCGTAGTTTAAAAGGAGAATAAGATTCTTGTTGGAGGAATTATTCCATGTTACTTTCACATTTCTCTCCATCTCTGTTCTGCTTGCTGGTTTTAAGACCGAATGTGATGTAGAAATTGGGTCCTTACTGTTAAATAATGTGGTGTCTAGTATGTTCTCTTATGATGACAATATTCTTTGCAGGTTGTTGAGTGGTTCAAAGGAAAAGCTCTCTACGAAGTGCACTGACTCTGAATACAAGCAGATTATTTTCCGCAAAGGGATGACTTATTGCATGATCTTGTGAAATTCATGCGATGTCGGGTTTACTTAATGTATTTCCTTGTGTCTTGCAAACTTTTTTTGTGGTTTTCCTTTTCCTTCTTAAAAAAATGGTTAACAATCATTGGTATGGATTTTATTACTCTTTTTAACTTTTGTGCTTGTCTTGAATTCTGTAAGACATTGATTCTTGCTTCTAGCTGCTTTTACTTTGGTCGTGTCTTGACCATCAACGTAAATTATAATATGAATATCCTTGCAGTCTTCTCTAAATGGATCTGCTTCAAATCTTCCAGACAGTGCTGGTAGGTCATTTGCTACGTCATTCTCTGGCCAGTCTGGTGCTGCCTCCCCAGTTTTCCATCATAGTGGTGAGCAGATCTTGTTTGGTTTAAGCAGTTTCATTGTCCCATTTAGTTGTAAAATTGGTAGGTTCTTGCTGCAGGGGCTATCCAGGGATTGCACAACATCCACGGCAGCTTTAATGTTCCTAATATGCCGGGTACACTTACATCAAGAAATTCAACAATAAATAGCATCCCGTCTGGAGGGGTTCAACAGCCTACTGGGGGCCTTTCTAGTGGAAGATTTTCATCAAATAATCTTCCTGTTGCTTTTTCTCAGGTACTTGTGCATATATTTATGCTTAGTTTTATTTTGAGATTATTTCACTAACTGATTTTTTGAGCATATTTTTTCCTCTTTGCACTTTTTTATTCTCTGTTGCATAATTTAAAATTTTTTCTTTCTTTCAATCATTTGCAGCTAACTCATGGAAGCTCTCATGGACATTCAGGAGTAATAAACAGAGGAGGTATAAGTGTTGTAGGAAACCCTGGATTTAGTAGTAGCACAAATGGAGTTGGAGGCTCTATTCCTGGGATTCTTCCATCATCGGCTGCAATTGGTAACAGAAATACTGTTCCAGGATTGGGAGTATCCCCTATTTTGGGAAATGCAGGTTCTCGAATTACAAGTTCTATGGGGAACATGGTTGGTGGAGGGAACATTGGGAGGAGCATTAGCTCTGCTGGAGGATTGTCTGTGCCTGGTCTTGCTTCTCGTCTAAATTTAAGTGCAAACAGTGGATCTGGTGGTTTAAGTGTGCCAGGACAGAATCGGTTGCTGAGTGGCGTGCTTCCACAAGGTATGCATTTGTTGCCTTAACTGTTTATGTCAATTTCCTCATAAAAGGTCGTGTGGCAATGTGCATTAAACTCCTTTCATGCAGGCCATTAATTTTATAACTACTGAATGATAATTAGTTTCTGTAATTAAGAAGTAGTCACTTGAAAATTTATTTAAAACTTTTCTTGAGTCACCAGCCTTGGTCAAGTTATGACCAAAGTAAAAGCAGCTAGAAGTGCTTAGAGTACTGGTTTTAAAACTGCTTGTTGCTTTAGTATACATGCGTTACATGATTAAATTGTTTGTGTTTATTGTATACTGAAGACTTATTTTTTCTTCTCATATATTGAGGTGCGTTGATTTAGATAAGTTATATGCTACTTTCTGGTGACAGACAGTGTCTTCTATGTACAGGATCACCCCAAGTTATTTCAGTGCTAGGAAATTCTTATCCTAGTCCTGGAGGTCCCCTTGCCCAAAGCCATATTCAAGCATTAAATAATTTGAACTCAATGGGGATGTTGAGTGATATGAACTCGAATGACAGCTCCCCTTTTGACATCAATGACTTCCCTCAATTGACAAGTCGACCCAACTCTGCTGGAGGGCCCCAAGGACAGTCGGGTAAGAGAAGGAAAATATTCTTCTGCTTGTTATACTCATTCACGTTCTCCTACAATAATTCTATAGGCAAAAATTTCAGGTTCTTTGCGAAAACAGGGTCTTGGGGTTAGTCCCATGGTCCAACAAAACCAAGAGTTTAGCATTCAAAATGAAGATTTCCCAGCTCTACCAGGATTTAAAGGTAGAATATTTGGCTTATATGTGTAATCTATTTGGTTGCATTTGTTGTTACTGTTAGGAGTTTTTTGGAACCTTTGCCTGCACTTACAGTGAGTGGAAATTGCTCATTTGCGCCAGCATTTTTTTTTAATTATATTATCGTGTCCAGGTGGCAATACAGATTATGCTATGGATATGCACCAGAAAGAACAACTTCATGAGAATGCTGTGTCCATGGTGCAATCTCAGCATTTTCCTGTGAGTTGCCTGTTCTGTTATATTAAGGAATTGTATGTACAGTTACATATCCTTCTTTTAGGATCTTGGTCTTTATTTTAACTGCTCTTAATATGCAGATGGGAAGGTCTTCTGGTTTCAGCTTAGGGGGGGCATATTCATCACATCGATCACAGCAACAAGACGCTCCATCTGTCAGTAGTGTTGATGTCTCCTTTTCATCTGCAAACAATGAGGAACTTCTCCATCTACACGGGTCAGATATATTTCCAGCATCGCATTCAACCTATAATTCCCAGGTCTGCTAGTTTTTCTGCTTATTGATTTTGTTACTTATGTAACCGATGGCTTTTGTTTATTTATTTTAAGGTACTCTTTCTATTTAAGTATAGCTTGTTTTGTGGGGTGAGGTGTTTAAACTAATATGTTTACCATATGTCTGTATAAAAGCATTGAAGCAGATGTTCCTGATTTTATGTTTTTATAATAATTTTTTAGACTAGTGGAGCTTCTGGCATTGGATTAAGGCCTCTTAATTCTCCAAATACTGTTTCTGGTATGGGATCATATGACCAGCTTATTCAGCAATACCAACGGCACCAGAGCCAGAACCAGTCCCAGTTTCGTTTTCAACAAATGTCAACTGCAAATCAGTTTTTTAGGGATCAAGGCATGAAATCCTTTCAAACTTCCCAATCGACACCAGATCCATTTGGTTTGCTTGGCTTGTTAAGTGTGATCAGGATGAGTGATCCTGATTTGACATCTCTTGCACTTGGAATTGATCTTACAACACTTGGGTTAAATTTAAATTCATCAGAAAATCTCCACAAGACTTTTGGATCTCCATGGTCTGATGAACCCGCTAAGGGAGATCCAGAGTTCACAGTGCCACGATGCTATTATGTTAAACAGCCACCTGCCCTGAATGTGAGATGCTCTTTATGATGTCTTGTAAGCTTTTGGTGCCTTTTTTTTTATTCCTTTCTTTTAGCTTAAGACTTTGTTTTCTGGATCATGCAGCATGGCTATTTTTCAAAGTTTACAGCGGAAACATTGTTCTACATATTTTACAGGTGCCATTTAAAAGTCGAATCTTGTCTGCCTTAAACTTGTGGGATATCGTAAATTATAAATTAGTTCTATTTATTGTCATTTTTGCAGTATGCCCAAGGATGAAGCTCAAATATACGCCGCAAATGAGCTGTATGCAGATTTTCATCTGTGCATCCTTTTTTTTCCTCGTGTTTTTAGTCATTACTTATTACTAACTGCTTCGATTTCTTGGTCATAGTTACAATAGAGGCTGGTTGTATCACAAAGAAGAACATTTTTGGTTTATAAGAGTTCCTAACATGGAGCCGCTTGTCAAAACAAACACGTATGAGAGGGGATCTTACCACTGCTTTGATCCGAACACGTTTGAAACAATTCGTAAGGTTAGATTTTGTAAATATGTACTATATCTATTAAAACACCTGCCATTTTTTTTTGTATGGTTTCATTCTTCTGGAATTCGTTAATGGCTTCTAATTGTGCATCCTTATTGCAGGATAATTTTGTCGTTCATTATGAGTTGTTGGAAAAACCCACCCCTGCCTCATCATTGAGGGGGAAGGGAAACGTGTGATGTAACTAGAATGTCAAGTCATATTGCAGCATCAGTGTCCCCTCAATTTGGCATTTCAGATACCATCGCTATTGCATAGGACGACCCGGTGAGTTTGCTTCGGCTGTCTTTCCTCTTCCCTGTGGTCTATCCTATGATGAGGGCCAATTAATTCACGACACGTTTAACAAGGTAGCTTGTCACCACTACCCACTATGGTTGGTTTTGGTATCCCGGCGTTATTTTATCCCATCCTAGTCAAATGATTACACGGATGTGTTTGGATACCAGGTTAGAAGTCCAAAACCCAGTTTTGCAAATCCAGTTTTTATTGAATGCTTGTTTAGCTGATTTTGCTTAACTGGTTTTTGCTCCTGAAATATCAAATTTTTCAACGCAAGTTAAAGGAACAAAATTTATGAACTTTTTGAGCGGATAGACTGATTTTTCCCAATATCATTCTTTACAACTGATACCAAAAGATGTACTAATTTGGAACGTCAACCGGTTAGATTATGCGCCAAGGTGATATAATTGACATTATTAGATGAGATTAGACATTAGGCCATCTAAGAGGTAATTGAACCTCGCCTTTTGATTGAGATGAGTTCACCTTAAAGGTTGGTCCTCGCAAATTTCCTAGCAAAGCTGCTGTAGAAATTTTTGCATTGTCACTTTCAAACCGTAGCATTTAGCTCTGGGAACGACTTTATCCTTAATTTTGCTACGAAAGTGTGATTCCCGTAACATTGTACGTTTGGCACTTGCAACTAGTTAAAATCTCCTCAGCAAGTAACCCATTTTTAAAGACACGCTCAAGGTGTTGCTTGAGGGAAGTTGTACATAATTTTGGTTCTTCATGAGATGTATTGCAAGCACTTCGGCCAGCTGTTGGTTCAAAACTATTGTTTATTCATTTGCAAGTTTAATAAATTTTTTACCAAAAATTCAGATGTCAAACTGCGTTTAAGCCCAAAAGACAGTCAAGGGATATATTCCATATTAAAACATTAAATACGGATAATTTGTCTAGTTAACAGTCAACATTTCTTTGATTTCAACCCATGTAAGGAAAACCAAAGTAATGCCCCTATGCAGAGGCTTGTAACGGATTTTGCTTGGGCTTTCCGAAAAGCTCTATGACGTTTGCTAGGTGCTCGAGACCAAGCTTTTCAGAGCTGGCATTTGGCTCTCCAAAAGCTCCCTTTTGCTCAATATTCTATCAGATGAACAATCCTCGTCCTATCCAAAATAAGTGGTGAAAGTTATTCGTTATACGTGATATTCGATATGGAATTCCAACTAATACAGATGAATTTGTACGATCACTTGTGGACCCTCCTGAGTGATTTAATTTATAGACAAGCTAATAAGTTCTTGCCGATTTTCTTTTTCTATTGGGTTAATTTTTCAGAACTCAGATTCTGTTGCACTAAGTGTGCCTAATTGATGGCAACCCATTTGAAGCATGACACGAAAGCAGTATGAATGATAAAAAGTGAAAGATCAACTGTTAATAAAGAAGCCAAGTGCATGATTAGTAATACTCACATCGCCGGTTGCAGCTGCTAATAATGCCAGAAGAGTCACTGTAGCGCTGTGATAATCAGTTAAAATCTTGAATGACGACTCATCTAACTTGTCCTGAAATTAGATTACATGTTAAAAGAATTGAAGATAAAAGTTCTGAAGAACGTCATTTTTTTATCAAGTTTTCCGTGTAGTCTACAATTTCTGAATTGCATTCGGTGATTTCGTAGTCCGGGATTTTGCGTCAATGTCAATTTTAAAACTCACCCAATCACTCCATGTTAACAAACTAGATAAATACGAAAATTTAATATTAACAATCGAATCCGGCCCTCCTTAGCCGATGAACTTGATGTGGTTATTATCCTTGTTATGTATTTATTGGTTTTGCCATAAATGTTACCATTCACAATTTGGCCATGACTTCCTCTCAATACCTGCACAACTTCAGTCTTTTTATTTTATTTTTATGACTTATAAACATTAATACTAAAACTCCAACTGATAAAAAATATTACTTGCCTTCAGTTGGGAGGTGGCGACAGCAATCGCCCTTCCCGGGGCTTGAAGAGCTTTGTGGTAAACCTAATCATTAAAACATCCATGTTGATAGTTGGGGAAAAGGAAACTTTAACATATGAGAGAAAATATGGGAAAGTTATGCTCAAGTTACCTGCACGTAAAGTAAAGACACGACTTTGGCCAGAAGTGATACTGGATCAGTCTCGATAGAAATTTGAGATGTCAATTCCTGACAACAGGGATGGAAAGCATACAATTAAATATCACCATCATAGTATCAAGACCAAAAAATTATTCTTACACAAATATAAGCATAAGCACCTTACGATATGAGAGTAAAAGTGTTCTTTCTAGTTTCTTGTCAAGTTTTTTCAAAGACAACCCACTGGAAAAGTTTTTACCAGACAACATATCAAGGTTCAGATCACGACAAACTTGTAGGTCGAATCAATGCTAAAGTTCCAAGTCCAAATATAGACACATTACCTCTCTTCTGCTACCTCTCTAAAAGCATCCATAAACGTTTCCACCCGCTGTTGCAATGAGTATTCAAATATTAGTCATACAATTACTGCAATGTTTGCAGAAGGGGTCCAGACTGGTCAACTTGACCGGAGAAAACAAGAAAATGACCAATGGCTGGTCCTTGAGGGCAAAGCACTAACCTTTCCTTCCAATGATTCAACAATACCAAGAGCTTTTTTACCAAGCGCTCCTGGTAAACTCTTCGACTGCAAGAGTGAAAAATTGCATGAGAAATTTGAGGCCATTTCCATATTCCTCCTAAAAGGATTTTACGCGCGCGCACACAAAGACCCATGTATATATATAAACAGGGTTATTTATTACAATTGCAGCTCTGTCTCCAGGACTAAGTGTGAGTAGTTCTGAATTTGATGCTTCCTCCACTTCAAGCCCGCTCTTTAACTTGTTGTGCTCATCCTACAGATGATGAACTTATTTTGTTACATCATCAAAAAGAATGAAAGGAGGAAAAACCATAATGTATTATATTAAGAAGTTAACTTAGAAACGGCCTTTAGACAATACCAACTTATGAAGAAGCATATCCACCATAGAGGCAGCTACTGTTCTCAATAAATGCCTGTGCAAAACAACCTGGACATCGTAGAGAAGTTAATTTTTACACATTCCACCAAAATTGTAAAATTTCAAATTAGTTAACTACTTACGGAGGTTGAATGATCATCTTCGAACAATTCTAAAGCTTTTTCATAAAGCTGCATGTTTAAGAAAGACTGCCAGAAAAATAAACAATCAGCATAGGAACAACACATATAAGTATCTCACATATAATTTCATAATCCAAAGCTTAGAAGACCCACAGAAAGCTAAAAAGAGAAAATTGTAGCATGAAACTGCCACTTCAGCAGACTAACCTCGTCAAGTTTCTTTTGCAAATTATCAAGCAAAGATTTCATTCTTTCTGCATTTTCTGTAAACAATGCTTTCTTCTTCTCCATCCAAGAAGCCATTATTGTAGGCCTTAAATGATTAGACAAAGGCCTCAGAATTGTTACTGGATCATCCACGCCTATCAGATTATAACATTGCACGTGAGAAGATTGGGTAGCATATCAATGAGAAAAACAAATTTGAAGTAAGAATTAACTGACATTGTTCTTCAAAATCAGGAACCAAAGTCATAATCTTCTGCATAATCCACTCATCTAAAGGACTGCTGAGGTTATCCTCCTTCGTTTTAAGTGATTCTTTCCTAGAACCTATTTTTGAACCTGAAACTTGTGAGGCAGATGTATCCCTGCCCCTTCTCTGGCTTCTTTTAGATTTTGTGGAAGTCTGTTCCAGAATATCTGCAGTACTGTCAGACACATTTGCTGCTGCATTCCCAGTAGCCCTTCCCTTTTTCTTCTTTGATCCTCCATCTACATGTTTTGCGGCACTGCCATCTGTTGCAGTTTCATTTGACTCATTTGATTGTGAATCACTAAACATTTTAATGCCAGATGACCCTGAAGCACCTAACGTTTCCATTTCTTTCACCAAGTGCTCACAGATGCCCTAGTTGTTAAGGAGAGATATTAGTACAAGCAGTTGGAAACTGAAGGAGAGAGGATCCGCTGCTGTGCCTGGGCACAGCAGAGCGTGCTTCAATTTGTTTTCTTTTATTTTTTTTAAAATCCTATGTTTCCTTTTGTTTTTTTTTTTGGCTGCGCAGATAGCAGAAGATCCCAAATCAAATGTAAAAATAGGCATAAATGCGGTTTGTGAGATTAACTACTAAAGATGATGACTAAATCAAAGGCCATACCTTCATAAAGCTGTTGCTCAAAATATAAAAATCCCCAAAAATGTGTGCTTTATTAGACTGCAAAGAAACACGAAGATTGTGTACACACGAATCAACATTGTGAACATACATTTACCAGGCAAGTGAATATCACCTTAAGAGCACATTGAACAGATTGGCAGAAGGTCAACATTTTAGATGCATCCTGATGAGTGAAGGATGAAGGCAATAAGGAAAGAGCATCACTCCTGCATCATTGCTACATCAGAATAGAATGCGTACAGAACAAGTTAACAAAAAATCATGCCTATCACTTAAAAAACCAAGGACACAACATATGGATGCATTAAGAGTGATCCTTCTAAAGGCTTCCAATAGATAAGTAAAAAAGGGATTAGTCACCATCATCCAAAAGCTACGACGTGCCAATGAGTGACTAGAAAAGAAGTCAAGAGTCAAGAAAGGACACAAGCGGCAAAACAAGCACATCCACCATAAAGCAAATTCAAAATTCACTATATCATAACTATTTTTTAAAACAATCACTTTCAGCATTATAAATTTTAGGAGAGGGGTGCTTAATGGTGTTGGATAAGGCTCTATTGAGCTATTAGGTAAGGAAGGGAAACAGAACTTGGGGTAAAGAAAAGATAAAACAAGAATGTGTAACAGTTAAGGTTCTTACCAGCTACCACGCTCAAGGGCATCCTCAGTAGCAGAATCCAGCATTTCGATCATTGATGGGTGGACAAACATTGTATCTAGAGGTATACCTTCAGGATATCTGGACTAAATTGCATTGCAGGACAAACTTCATTAACTAAAAGTTAGACAAGCGATGCAGCTTGAGTTATTCAACTCAAATAATCCAAGCTTCAGACAATAAAATAAGCAATCTAGTAATTACCTGCAACAATTGAACGGGCTGGGGAATTCCAAGTTTCTGTATAACGTCATAGCTAATAAAAGAATTCTGTAGGATAGGAAAGAGAATAAAATTAGGAAACAGCAGTGAGAAAAGTGTTTTTCAGAACTTATCTTAACAATGATAAATATACAGCATAAAAGAAACAGTAAAATAGTGATTGTCAAGATCCAAAAAAAAAATTGTAGAAACAATTTTAGGTTACAGTTTAAGCAGACAAATATTTGACATCTGAATAAGGGTAGAAGGTTATAGGGTCCGTACTTGTGAAAAGAGTGAATCCACAGATTCCTTTTGAGCAATGGCAAAGACCTGTAAGTGATGCAAGAATTGGAAACCATTATAATTCCTTGCATCCAGTTGTATGTTACACATGCATTATTGTTTATTAATGTCATCCATAGGGCCAATAAAATTAGAGGATAGTAGAATAATAAACAGGAAATACCATATACAGAAAGTATTCTAAACCCTCCCTATAGCTTCAATTAAACATAATGTAGATCAGAAGTGGTTCCATAATTAAGAGGGGAAGCTTTCTCAGGGCCTAAAATATCTATAAAACATAGATACAGCAGTCACTTTACCGATTGTGTCCAATGGATGTGAGAATGTCACTTACCGCAGGTGTCCAATGTATTCCAGCACGAAGTGATCCTAGAATCTCACTTTCCTTCACAAGCCCGTTAAAAAGTGACTGGAAGAAAGCTCCTTCAACAACCACACTGCTGGTTCCATCCATTTCTTGCAGTAATTGCTGTAACAAGCTCCATACCAATGACAAATTTGTCGGAACAGTGATGCCTCTGGCAGCACCTCGAACCATGGCACCAACACGGGCTACATATGCAGGAGTATACAACTGCCCACCTTCGAGCCTTCCCTTCACCTATATTTAGCATCAAATCTGATCATAACATCTTTATGGTCGTTAAAAAGTTAATCGACAAAGAGAAACAATCACAAACTCACCATCGTTCCGAGACGAGGCTCCAACATGGAGGCAACCAATTCTAGACCAACATTCAATTGTGCAGCAAGTTCTGTAAGCGCAACCTGACTACATTCCTGAAGCCTCTCATTAATTTCTTCAGCTATCGAATCCCAATAAGATTCTGACATAATTTCCCCTTGAACTAACATCATGTTCGGATGATCTTTTATAACTTGTTGCGCCTGGTTCTCAACATGGTATAAATCGACTCCAGTAGCATCAGCGAGATCAATCAGAGAAACACGCCCTAGCTTCTTAATTTCAGCCACCATCTCATTGCTCAGTTGCTCCTAACAGTATGCACGATCATATTAAAACTAGGAATAAAAAAACTAGAAAAATCATAGCACAATATATGAAACTCGGGGGAAATGATCATTCTTCAAGAGGTTAAGATTTAATAGCGAACAGGCAAATATAAAGTGTTCTTTATTTCAAAGCATTTCATTTTTCCGCCAATCGAATATACTAAAACGGAGTTAGTTAAGGAAGAAAAACAAAACTCCAATAGATTCTTCCCAACAAATTCCGTGGAATCAAAGTGACGGTGTGAGATAAGAAAGCGTACGGGAGTGATGTACTCTTTGCCAGAAACGGTGTGAAGAAGATCGAAATTAATGATATGAAGCTCCTGCAATTTCTGAACCAATTCAACAACGTTTCGCTCCGATAATCGAATATTCGACTTTGCCTGCTGTGCGAACTCGAATTGTCTTTGCAACTCAAGCAATTCATTATCCATGATCGAACGCACAAATTTTGGTTAGAGATTTCGTTTTCCCGAGCCTTCAATTCAATGTGGCGTCTCGATCGCAAAGAAAAATCTGTTCGGCTTATTTCTTTCTTCTGAGGACAAGAAATCTGTGCTACTTTATTATTTGTTTTTTAGTTACAAATTTTTTTGGAAATCTGTGCCACTACTCTATGGAAGTCAAGTGAAGCTATCGCTGGGCCATTTGAAGTAATGTTAGGCCCAGTTGTTCCTTAGTTCATGCCCCATCATCATAATCAGAACACATGAAGTTCCGCCAAAATATAACCAGCTCGTACAAGTATAAAAAAAAAATTTAGCTCGTACCAGAAAATAACTAGCTATACGTTTTTTTCTAAAGCAAGCAACATAATTATAGTTTTATAAAATATTAAATCTATACCATTGGATCCCAGATGGCAAAAAAAAAAAAAAGGATCCTTAAATGTGGTGAAGGGGAAGAAGGGTACAGTGTAGCGTATGTTGGTTCTTGGTACATTTATTTTAATTTTAGCTAATAAAATACTAAAAATATTTTTCTCTGGATATCATGTCAAACACATTCATGATAGTATACATTCTATTCTTTATCATTCTCCATGCCAAAAATATTCCAATCATTTCATTACATTCTATTATTAATCTTTGTATGCCATAATGCTGATAAAAAACGAGCCATAAGTATTTGTTTATGTTTATCAAAAACGTCAATTATAATAGATTTAATATTTTCTTTTTAATTAATTAAGTTTATTTATATAATCATACATTCGTTGAATATTGCAAATACGATATATGACTAAATTAATTTAAATTATGGATTTTTTTATGATCACCGTTCTTAACAAGTTAATTTTAAGGTGGAATTGTGGAAGAGAGCGTAACGTAAGGTGGATTTGTCAGAGAGCGTAATGACTCGTGGCCGCCTACCTAATGGTCAATGGTTGCCATTAATAAAAGTAAACAACGTTTTTTTTTTGTAATAGCAATGTACATTTCTAAAAAGCAAGCAATATAGTCAGAAAATTAAAAATAATGGGAACTAAATAAATAAAAAAGTAAAAGTAAAAGTAGAGATTAAATGAATTTATTTTCATTCCAAAAACACAAGAAGAAGGAGCTCAAAATCTGACTCAGCCGACGCGGGAAAAAATTTCCACAATGCCCCATGACCCAATATTAATAACAAATGGTACATATGTGTGTGTGTGTGTATCTGAGATCGTATGCAGCATGTAGACGAGTAAGCTACCTAGAAACATCAGTTTTTACATGCTAAACATCCAGAGTAAGTTTCTGAGATAGAAAATATACCCCAATATGCCAATTCGCGAATCCCACAGGATAACACGCAGCATAACATCGAAGATTGACAACTATAAGTCCTCGTAAACTTACATCAAGTATTCTTGAGGTTGCTGTCAACCATCAATTTATAAAGGGCTAAATCCTCCTCGATGACAGCCAGGCATCTTGGAAGCCATGTTTTCTAAGTCGTCCTGAGAAATACAAAACTGCTGAGTAGTTTCAAGGTAGAAACAAGTTAAAATTAATTAACTATCACTAATGCTCTTGATAGCAGTGCACCCAAACAGGAAAACAAGCCAGCATATTCACATCAAGGGATGGATCTCATACTAAAACTAAATAAAAACAAGCATTGAATTACCATTGTGACAGCATAAAAAGAATTGAATTACCATTGTGACAGCATAAAAAGAAGTTTCACGTAAAATTCGAGTCAAAACAATAATCGTTAGTCTGAGACATATATCACCACACAAAACAGATCGTGCCCCCATAAACAAATCAAAGAGCAATTTCAGAAGTATCTGCTTCATTTAAATTGATATCAATATTAAAGATAAATCTATTAAATACCTCCGGATGGCCTCCTGGGAAAACAAAATATCCAGGAAATTCTCCAACATTATTACTTCGCTGTAATACAAGTATCTTCTTGTCAATGACCTCCACAATTGCACCATTTCCCGGTGGACAGAGTCATCTGAGGAAATAGAAAGATGGGAGCACTTATAATTATTGATAACATCAATTAGCACCAATTGAAAGGATAAAAAGTGAAGAAAGAAGACAATAGAGCAGGAACATAAAAGCTTATCTTTTTGGCTCCATCTGATCCCATCCATCATTATACAATTTATTCTTAAGACTCTTAATTAAAGCGATAAAACCAATTTACAAATCAAAACATCATGTTCGAACAAAATTTGACAGGATTGTGCCTACTTTGTCCTTGTAAACGCTAAATCATGAAGAATCTACCTTAGATGCACTCTCTTCCTGCATCTGCTAATTAAAAATTAACTTCTCCATCTTCTGGCTGCAAAAAAGTAATTGGACTTCTAAAGGACTTTATGAAACAACGAATTTGGGTATAACTCTTATCTTTATTTTACCCTGCTTCAATTTGATCATACCATATGTTTATGGTTGTTGATTAAGGGTGCTATACCCCTAGTGGTCAATTATTTCTGGAACTATTGGTACCTCCTCTACTTTCGGGGAAGATTGGAGAATAGATCATCATATGTTCAAAAAAATTCTAACATAACAGTCCACTTGGTCCAAGTGGGCCGACTGAAAGAGCTGTCTGACTACCTTAAATGCAACTTTTCATCAACTCGCCCTTCAACCTGCTGATAAAATATTGTAGCACGTCAATGGCATGAAACTTCTGGTTGACAGTCACCATACTTGCAGAACAATCATAGTCATGCTCCACTAAATAACTCCGATAGTCATAAGTTAGATCACACACTCTCATAAATTAAAGGACCCAAAACTATGGAGTCACAGGGTCCCCACGATTGTTAGAGAGAGGGGGGATAATATACCTTCTGATGAAACCAGGAACTGTTCCCACAAATGACTTAAATTTGTCCCAACAAAAGTCTTGAATAAATTTAACCAATAATTGCTGAGATGCAAATAATAATACTAGCAAACAATAAGAAAATAGAATTCTGCGTTGCTAAGTGACACCACCAGAGACATTATCCAGTACGTTCAAGCATGGAAAATTTACTAATCACCGGTAAATTGAACAAGCATACGTAAGTCACTAGAACTTGCAATGACAAACAAGTAAATAAAGACAATGGGGGAAGAATTTGCAAAAAAGGAGGGAGAGAAGAGACCTATAATCCGTCAAACCGAGTTGGAGGCATACATGAGGCTCATGGTCAGATCCACTTCCCCTTTGCAACATTCTGTAAGAGCAAGATCATCAGATGCTGTGGCAAATCTCGTGCTAAAATTATGTTAACTTCTATCTACATATTAACCATAGCCAAGAAGCCAAGTGGCTAAAATGATAGAGCCTAATGCTTGACACGCATTAACTAGCAAAAAATATTGTTTAGTTGGAAAAAGAAAACATGATGCACATCGAACAAGGCTCGAAATACCTTGAACTTCTTGCCATTGTAGAGTGACTTGTTTTTCTGACTCCTCTGCTCCCATATCTACAAAATAGAAATCGTAAATCAGCAATTAAGCATAAAGGTTATAATTCAGTAAACTAAATCCGAACTCTACGGATGAAAATCGAGTAGTTCAATAAATGAATCATGAACATAGATCCAAACGCTCAGCACTAAAAACCGAGCAATTTAAGCAACATGCTACCAGCAGTAGCGTTTTGTGTATGCAGAAAAGCAACAGGGAGAGATCAAAGGGACGAATCCGACTCCCCTCAGAGATTGTGTTCTCCAGATTAACATCAGGGTGTGGAATCCGATCGTAGGAATCACTGAACACCACAGAAACCTTTAAGCAAACAAAAAAAAGCGTGAATGACAAGTTACATTTGAGCAAGATACATTCACATCCGGACGTCATAAGAATGAGCATTTGAGGTTGAAACAAACCTGCGAGGGCGAAAGACCAGAGGGACACGAGGCCAGCAGCTTGAAAGAACAAGGGTCCACGTCACTGTCAGCATGTCTGGCTTCCTTCTCCATTGGAATCTTGGAATTTGGATTTTGGAATTGCAGAGATCCTCAGCAAGGTGGATGCTCGAAGTCGATTGGGCTTATTGCGCTGTTTTTGGTACATGGACCACGTCATACCAGAAGACCAAGAAGTTATGGGCCTTGTATTTTTAACCCTTTAAATTATATCTAATGAGAACCAACGGGGGTTGATCCGAGTGATAAGCGAGGTCTCGAGTTTGAGCCTTGACATATGCAGAAAATCCCCGTTGGGAGACTCACCCACCATAGCCAGGTGCGCGACGCGGGTCGGATCCGGATGTAGTCAGGGCAAAGCTCTGGTGAACCGGGTGGACAACAAAAAAAAATATCTAATGATAAGAAATCAATATAAGATTGTAAGGAAAGTTGACACATGTTAAATAATTTATTTATATTTATACGAGTTAGCTTTTTATTGCTATTGTGAGAGTTAAAAGATTACATAATTCTCTTATAAATATTCTTTAAACCCTGAATTTATATCTTAACATTTATAAAGGATCAATGTCAAACTCATATAATTTTTTTATATAAAAAAATAATATAAAATTAGTCTCTAAATTATAACTATGAGATATTCACATAAAATTAAAATTAAGACGAAGTAACTTCACTGATTAATTAGTGCCTTTATAAGAACAATTCGTCTTATTGTTTTGAATTAAATGCTTTGGTTGGCCTTTTGCTTCGTAAAAAAATTTCACTCAACGCATGGGGTGTTGGTAGTTTATGTATTATAAGAGAAGTGGAATAGATTAATAAATAAAAAGGCTAGAAATATCCCCAAAGACACGCAAAGAAGAGAAACAAAAGGAATGAAATCGCTCTCGACCATGTGGGTTATTAATTTATTGATATTTTTAATAAGATGTGCTTGGTAGGCAGGCCATGTTCTCTGTCATTTTCTTGATTTGTTAAGATGTGATCGATGATATGCCCAAGGGGCACTGCCAACAAAAACTACTTAGATACACACACACAGAGACATGCATGTATGTGATTGGCATATTCAATATATCATGCAAAGGGGAGGTCGTAAGAGATCTAGTGGCAGGATACTGGTCATGATTTTGTAGTCTCATGACATGAAAATATTTCTATAAATGAGAAGTCATTATACTTATAATTACTTATAATCTTAAGTGGTTAGTTTTTGCCTCTATAATTAATATATCTATATACTACAAATATGAGTGGTTAAAGAAAAAAAGAATATAGGGATGTGTATTAATGGGGCTGGGCCTTAACTGCAGAGGGTCACATGCAGCACCAAAAGACTCGGTGAAAATATTTAATAATTAATACAACGAGGAAAAGACTGAATAGAAAGGAAGGAAGCAACGGAAAAGGCATCCCCCAGACGAAACCATGAATAAATTACTTGACAATTTTGGGCTTTTCGCCACATCTCTTTCTTTCTCCTTCCACATTTATTGCCCTGACCCTCCCCTTTCTTGCTTTTGCAACCCCTTCCGTTCAATTCACTGCACCGCACACCTCACCTCATGCCTCATAACAGAACAGAACATGATATGATATTGATCTGCCGCTAATATTTAATTACTTCATTATCTTTTTAATATAATATTTAATCTATAAATTAGATCTTATATTAAAGACAAGAGTTATTAACTCTGAAGAAATTGACTATTTTATTTAGTATAGGTTTGAATTTAGCAATCTAGTTGGCTTCCATAGCATACCAAAAGAGACAGATCGAGTATGGAAGAGTCTTGATTTAAACTTGCGCGTGATAGGAAGAGATAAGTCATAGTAAGTCTCAACATCTTGTGTTGCCCTTTGATGTTGACTAACATACAAAAGGGCATGTTGAAGACATTAATAAAGGAGAGAACCAAGAAACATGACTAGTTAAGTGGCGATTCAAGAGTTTAAATAGACCATTTAACAGAAGCATGTGATGAGTTTGTTAAAACGTTTGATGTTGAGAGGCGACTTGGACGATGTTACAAGATTTTTTATGTTGTTCAAAATTATTCAATGCAGCTCAACTGTCCGGGGGCTCCATCACCACCTTCTCGCATATGGGTGTGTGTCTATATATATATATATATGAATGTTTGGTAACCTTCTTTCACTGTATCTATTGCGTTTGAGCAGAGTTCTAAGCCCATCTAGTAATAATATATATTAACCAGCACCGAGCCTTGTCTAGTGTTTTATATAACCCAAATCACTACACTAATGTTGAATCTGAAATACTAACATCATTCAATATAATTTTACAGAAAGAATATCTCTTGATGACTTGCAACTTCATTACCTTTAAAGTTCCTCCTATCTAGTTGGAAGCAAATATCTGCCAATATATTTCATGATGTAGGCTATTCATGCTGAAGAGTACTACAGCTTTTCTAAGCGACATTTAATTTTCAGAAAAGCTAGAATCACTACTGCTATTGATTTAGTTCAGCAGCTAGCCTCATAACAATGGAATAAATTATAACGTGGTAGGAGGAGGCATGTAAAGAAGTCTCTTAATTTTGCAAAGGAAATTTGAACGCACTACACATAAACAAGAAACAATTTCCTATAACGGAGATTGATGAAAAAAACAAACAAAAGCCAAGGAGAAAACATTTATATATGCAAACATACTAGAAAAAAAATTAAATAAAATCCATCATTTGATAGGGAATTCACATATATACATACATATATATATATATATATATATATATATATATGATTGATGATTATAAGGCAAAACGTACAAACTTTTTCTTAATTTTCTCTCTTTCACTTTTTTGCCAAATAGAAGAGTAATTAAATTAAACTGTTAACCATGACAAATAAAATAAAAGGAAAAGGAAAAAAAAGAACTAGCAGACAGGGAACATAATACCCTTTCATCAGTGGCATGCTTCTTCAATAATTGTGCAGGTTAGAAGCAGCACACCTTATTGGGCAATGAACCCTTGAAGGGTTTAACAACCATATCCCACCATCATCAGCATTGAGTTGGAATAATAATAATAATAATCGTTCTCTTCTGATGAATTTACTTGAGAAAATCTGGGATTTGCACGTTGGGTAAATCCTCCACCGTCAGGTCATTGATCCAACTATACTTCTCCATGAAGGGATTGGCCAGAGACTCTGGTGGATAGTCATCAATACAATCGTCCCACACATTACTACTTCCCATATTTCTCACTACCTCCCACAAACAGCTGTTACATTTAAAGCCTGCACCAAAACTTATCATGAACACCGTGTCACCTTTCTTCAACCTCTTCTTCGCCTCCATGTACCCTAACACATACCACAGGCTACTTGCAGAAGTGTTCCCGAAACGGTGCAGCGTCATCCTCGCCGGCTCCAGATCGTACTCACTCAGATCCAAGCTCATTCCAATCCCATCTATCACTGCTTTTCCTCCTGTATGCAAGCAAAAATGATCCACTCCAGTTTTGAAATTCAATGGCGATTTTGTCACGCCGCCGCTTGAAGACGACTTCGGCGGCGAACTTCCCATAACGTTGAGCTTTTTGATTAAGGACACGGCCATGAACCTTAGTAACTCCCTCATGGGTAGAATCTTTGGCGAGATTACCCTTAAGTTGTCTACGAAAGCTCTCGTTGCTGCTTTTGGGAGAGTCTTCCCAAGGTGAAACCCAGGCCTTCCTTGGTCGTCTTCCTTCTGAATGCAACAGTTGTAAGCTTCTTCTCTCGCCCCGTGATGGGTTCTCACCAGACACTTTAACTTCAACATGACCTTGTGCTTTAAGGACCTTTTGTTGGTCAATAAAATAGCACACCCTCCGGAGCGAAACAAGCAATTGGCTAGAACCATGGATTTGTCGTTCCCAGAATACCAATTAGGGCTCAGAGACTCCGAAGTGACCAAGAGAGCGTACTTGTTCTTCTGAGTCTCGAAAATGTTCTTAATGATGTCGAGAGAAATAAGGCTAGCGCTACAACCCATGCCGGTGAGGTTGTAAACCTTAATGTCCTCCCTCAATTTGTAATGATTAATGATTCGAGAGGACAATGAGGGGAGGGAAGCGAACATGGAGATGTTAACGACGAGGATGTCGATTTCGGAGGGGCAAATGGCTGACCTGGCGAGGAGTTTGGCGATGCTGTCGTGGAAGAACTCCTCCATCTCGGAGACGCCGTCGGCGAGAGTGGGCGAGGCTTCGCGGCCGGAGAAGACGTTTCTTGGGGCGTACGTTTGCTCTCCGATGCCGGAGCTGACGATGGCTTTGAGGAGGAACTTGTACTCGCCGAGGCCGAGGTTGTCGGTTCGCTTAATGACTCTCCCACAGAACTCGGTAGAGAGTTTTCGATCGTCGGTGGGTTTGTAACATTGGTAGTCGAGGATGTAGCATTCTTGGTCTTTTTTGCGGTCGAAGAATCTCCAGATCAAGAAGCACAAGTAGGATGCCAGGACAACATAGAATGCAGTGAGGGGGTCCATTTTTGCTGAGAATGAGAGACGAGAAGAAGAAGAAAGGCTGAGAAATTTGTGGGAGGATGAGAATTTCAAAATGGACTGCTTTATAGCACGGGGCTGTGACTATTATGATATGAAACTTCATCAAATAGTACAGTAATATTGTTGCCCACATTCTTAAATGGCTTCCACTTTCTTTTCAACATAAAAAGTCACTACAATTATTAAGTTTCGATTTACCACTTAGTCACGGGCATTTACCTGCCCTGATGCAGTGATGCTAATTAATCTCTCGTTGCAACTTACACCGATGGGTACCGTATAGGTACAGCGCCTTAATTGAAAGCTCCATGATTATATCTACAAGTTTATAAAAAATATTTTTTATATATATGTTTCGCTATCCATTCTAAAAATTCAGGTGTTGTATCCCAATAAGGGAAGTGTAATATGTCTTTCCGAAATATAATTGCTTGGCCGTTAATTTGTCATTTTTTGTTTTGTACAATTCTCTGTAATTTATGTTAATATGCAATAACTTGGTAATTTATGATTCTCTTTTAATTAATATCATGAGGTTGAAAAGAATTGAAGGATGTAATAAAAATATCAAATTGACGCATTTTATGTTTTTTAATAATTTTATATAAGCTATGCCAACTAAAACTGAAGGGAATAAAAAAATTTCGAAGTGGGAATTGTGAAGAGAAGAGAAAACAAGGTGTATAGTCCCATCTAGGGCAACGGTAGGTGAAAGACAGAAAGTCTCTCCGTTCAAGCTCTGAAGACGCAAAGGCCATTGTTATGGTCACAGTAAATAGCTCACTCCATGTGGTTATCCACATTCACAAAAGACACGGTGTGGTAGATACACAGGAAAAAACTCAGACGTAGATTTTTTTTTTCTTTTTTCTTTCCTGTGAAATACGTAAGATTTTAAATATGAATATTCTTTGTTAATCAAATTAAGTATATATATGCGCATGTGTCTGTCCTCTGTGTGTATATTTAAGCACAGATGTTACTTTATAAAAATATGTAATGGAAAATATTTTCAATATAAACATCAATTAATTTACTCAAATATGTTTTATGAAGACCGAATGCTGAAGTTACGTAAATTGCACCAGTGATCCACTTCTATAATCACCGTTGCCAAATCTGTTTGAAGTCTGAACTGTACCCGAAGGTACAGTAGTTAACACCACGATGGTAACACGCATGCCCGTGAGAGATTCGTCAACCATTTGAAGCTATATATAAATATG
Organism: Leucaena leucocephala; assembly: GCA_037074615.1. Classification (NCBI taxonomy): domain Eukaryota; kingdom Viridiplantae; phylum Streptophyta; class Magnoliopsida; order Fabales; family Fabaceae; genus Leucaena; species Leucaena leucocephala. Next base: position 966,734 of record CM073546.1, on the reverse strand, counting down.
ATCTTTTAAATGTTAAATTTAGTTTAAACTTTTTAGTTTTACAACTGAATAAGAAGGGAGTTGTCATGTTGTTTAAAGCCTTAGATTTAAGCATCTAAAATATATATTTGTTGATTTATATTTATATTAAATTTTATTTATTTAACTCTAAAAATTATATTTTTATTTTTTTAAATTTAATATCGTTAATTTTACTAACAAAAAATATTGACTTAATAAATTTAAATGATAATTATATAATTAAATATTGATTATAAAATAAAAATAAAAATTATTCAACCATCATTTTAAAATATATTTTATTATTATTTAATTGTTTAATTATTATTTTAAAATTATCGAGTTAATATTTTTTTATTAGTAGATTTAATAATGTTAAATTTAAATGATTATGAGTATACTTTTTAAACTTAAAAATTTATTATATATTCTTTTTCTCTATCTATACTTATCCGATACTCTCTAGATATTTTCTAAATAGCAAAATTGGTGATGTTATTTTGTAGTCGCTATCTCCATCTCCAACTAACTAAGCCAGCTTGTAATTGAATATTTCGAATCAATCACAATCAATTAACGATTCTTTTTTTTTTTTTTCTTCTGGGTCATAATCAATCGACAATTCATTAGCACCTCATAGTCAAAGGATCCCCACAACTGACATTATTCACTGACTACGTGATATAATAGTAGTAAGAGGAGAGTTACAATTTTATTTAAAATAAATAAACAGAAGTTTTTATTTCAACACTGTTAGTTATAATCTCAGTTAATATCCCTCAAGTGAGAAGATCCAAATCTGATAGTCAAATAAAAAATAAATAAACTTTATTTTAGCTGGCGATGATCTCAAGTGTGGGTGTATTGTTCTGTTAGTGCTCTACGATTTGTTTTAAATTTTTCACTTTTTTGGCCTGCTGAGGATTTGTTTTAGTTTACTTCCTAAATCCGGAAAATAATAATTTCAGTGTTTATTTTGGGCTGTGGCAATCTGTCAAATTTAGATAGATCAAAGATGTAGTTGAAATTATGTTTTTCACAACAAAAAAAGTAGAGGCCTAATAACTCACTAACTCCGTTAAGCTAAAGATGAGACTTTGTTGATATTAAATCGCAAGTGTGTTAGTGATATATCATAAAACTCTCTTATGGCTTGGGCGTGATGTGACGACGAAGATTGCTTTTTCCTCAACAGATATTGAATGCCAACAACTACCTCAGCTTTGGAAAAGATAAAGCGAGCCTATACGAGCCGCTCCAGACTAATTAGCAGGCGGACTGAAATCTCTCTAAAAGTCATAGCCCATTTTTTAGCTGGAGAACCCTAACGACGCTTCACTTCCCATTTTTGGCCTGGAACCCGATCAACTGTCGGGCATCATCGTTTAGGACTGGTTGATAATAGCATGTATATAATATATAATAGTAACATAAAATAGGTGCAATTTAATATTAATTAAATAAGGAGGGACAAGCTAGAGATTTTTTTGGGGGGGGGGGGACTTTGAGTGTGTGGACAATGTGTGGATTTTGAAATGGTGGTACTGATTGGGGGGGACAGCTTATAAGGAAAAATGGGGAAATAAAGGGGGAAGCCAGCTTTTGGCTTTTAATGAGAAAGTTACATAACTGGTATGTATATGAGAGAGTGGTCCCCCTCTTATTCTCTCTAGTTTTTGCGTATCTCTTCCGATGATGCAGCTCCTGCGACTCCATATGTCTCACTCTGTTTCATTATTTTCCGCTTTGATGTCGTTTGCCAAGTTCAATTCAAACCCCCCCTTGTTTGACTATCGGAGCAGAAAAGAAAATAGAGTACATTATTCTAGTCTTTGTTGGATCCGTGGCAACGCATGTATATGAGAGATTTTGGTGTCGAGCTCGCAAGATTTGAGACCCTCCCGAAAGCTTTTAGAAGTGAGATTTTGTGGCAGTCGAAAAAAAAAACAGAGAGAGAGATAGACGGGGGAAAGGGTCTGAAGTGATTTGGAATTGGAGGTACCATATCATAATGATAATGTTCCCACAAAACAAGCGTGGGCCTGGCCTGTTTAAGAATGTCGTGACTACTCTACCCAGTGTTCATTGCTACTGGGTCAACACCAAGTCCACCTTCTATGCCTTTACTAATTAGAATTCTAATTCCAAAACAAAAAACATGAAAAGAATGAACTAGCATCATGTATATTCGGGCCGTTTATGCACAACGGAACTTGAGACGGTCATTCTTCCAACAGATGTTATAATGTACGCTGTGAATGCCCAAGCCTTGAAACACATTGGTGGTTTAAAATTTTAATGGACCAGGGTGCGTTACTCGGATATATGCGCACCAATATAGTTTCTGAGAACCTATGGTATAATTTAAAAGTAAGATATATAATTATTTAAAATATAAAATTATATTAATATAATATTTTTTATTTTAAAAATAATTGTTTAGAAGAAATAATAAAAATATGATAATTGTGTCTATATTAGGCACTAATTCAATGTAAGATATATTAAATCAAATAGTGTATAAATAGTATAATTAATGACCAAATTAATGATAAAAGCCCACAAAAATGATATGAATAAATATATAAAAATATAGGTTTGTCAATATTCAATTTTTAAAGAGTATTATTTTGTTATGATTCTAGTCGCGATGTTTGAGGATGCATCATAATTACTAAGTGACTAAGTTTATACCTGAAGGTAATAGACGACTCGCCTTACCCGATATTGATATCGCTTAGAAGAAAATGAGATTTCGCCCTATTATTGGATTGTGAGTGAATCTAATCCTTTTACAAAAATTATTGTATAAAAAAATATATAGTTTCTAAGATAAATTTATAATTTATGAAAAATATGACTGCCTGCATTTTTTAAATTTTATATTCACATGGATTGCAATTTTTCTTATTTTTTTGTTAATACAAAACTAGGTATATTGTAAGTGAGAAATTCTCATACAGTTATGAAAAAGTAATTAAAGCATGCATATTTTATCTTCATAACCATATATTTATAAATTTCTAATTATGTTCTTGATTTACACCTTCATCTGCTTTGATTAGGACAATGCTATCTCTTACCCATTTTTTCTTCATTGATCGTCAGAATTAATTCAACAACCAGTAACAATGTTAGAATTATTTGTCAACACCATGACTCGTATAAAAATAAATATATACAAGAAAACACTTAAATAGACGAGGCTTCAATGTAAAGCGTACACCTGCCTCAGCTATACACATGCAAGAAGACTCGAGTGGGTGGCCATTACGTTATGAACGATTGGAGAGGCGACGACAATGTGACCATACGCTTCCGGAATCTCCATTCCCATGCAATATATCAGACAAATAATTCTCCAAGTCATCGGGCTATAATCCAATTGAATCCGAATATTTCCCCACAGTCAGCCCGACCCGATACTTATAATACAATTCCAGATACCGCGTCATCAGCTTTGACGCTATCGAACCTTGGATCTCGTCTCGTAGCTTTGGATCTGATACTAGCAACGACGTCTGTTTCCTGAACTTTTTACGAAATGCGACGTTGAAGCTCCTCAACCAGATCCTCGCTTTCTCCGGCGGCACCTCTACAGTAGGATTTCCTGGCAAAGACGTCAACACCTTGCCCCAACCCCTACGCTCGTACTTTGACACGTACTCTTTGATCCTTGATTTGTGAGCCTTCAACTACTCATTCCCCGAGAAGAATTCTAAGACTGGATGTGCAAACCTTCCCGACACCGTATTGGAGCTTGTTTAGAGAGGAACAAGTACGAGAGTGCGTCGTCTTTGTAGTGTTCTTCTTTGCCGTCGAGTTTGCTGAGGAGGACGATTATCACCCAAGATATTCGCACCGTCACTGCTGATGACTCGCTTTCTGGAGACTCCGGTGACGGAGACTGCGACGGTAATGGCCAATCGGCGACTATATCGACGAGCTCGCAGCTGTAGTCGCTGAGGAATGTGACGTAGTTCATGACGTACCTCGTGAGCGGGTGGACCCCACCATCTGGCGCCGGCTTCTTGGAGGGTTCTTTCTGAATGGCAGTTTCGTAGTGGGAAAGCATCGCGGGGATGGATTGGCCGAGCTTGGCTAGAGAAGTAACGACCTGTGAGCGACGACGGTGGTTGATTCGAACGAGAAGATGGATTGAATTTGAGACAAATGATCGCTGATTGCTTCGTACAAGTCCAGAGTCCTGAATATTTTCTCCGGGGTTTTCTTGCACTTGGTCACGAGTTATAGAAATTTAAACAGAAATATTGCAGTGTCTAGAGAAATCTCAGCAAAACAGGCCTCCTTCATTTTCTCTGAACCCGGGAATACATGGTAGCAGAGGTTCTCACTGTAAAACGAAGTTCTAACAGCCACTTGGATTGCTTTCATCCAATTCTTAATCTTCAAGTCGAGTACTTCCCAATCCATTTTCTTGATGTGAGAGAAGCTCAAAGTTTCCACTCCTAGACGACAGAAAGCTTCATAGATTTCCTAATATTTTTGTAAATGCTGATACACTCTTTACTGTAGCCCGATGAAATCATACAATCCGCAATCACTCTCAAATCTGCCATTGACAACATAGACACTCTCTCCGTCTCCGTGATGGAATCGCCGGCAACCACACGTAAATCATCCTCCGAGGATAATAGTTCCTCGTCGAAATCGGAAATGATGTTTGTCCTCAAATCCAACATGGAGGATATTAGAAAATAAATATCTCAATAGCAATACAATCAATTTAAATTATATTATACTCAAATATAAATTTATATAAGATTACCTCTCGCCATTAACTTGATTGATATGAGAAGAACTTAAATTAATTAGGATACTTGTCAAAAGATAACACTGTCAAATAAATCACAGGTTCTTCCAGTTGGTGATTAGGCATATTAATGGCAACTTATTTTTCAGCCGTCACCAATAGTGAACCTTCAGAAATAGAGCTGAGAATAGGATTTCGCTCTGGATTCAAAAAAGAGATCTTACAAAGATGAATTGTTAATTTTCATCATCAGAAAATTAACCTTAAATAAAATAAGTCAATAACCCACTTTAGATTAGGTCTAATAACTACATGCAATACTAAAAAATATTTATTAATTATTTTAATATCTAAATAGGTTATAATAATAATAATAAATATCTAACAGGACTGACGGCACAGATTCATCATCCATATGATCCCGGTTTGCCGCTAATATATGATGGAACTCGCGGTCAAGCTTGTTGATGGCGAGCTGCATGAGGAGCTGAGCGTGGACGAGCTTTTGGGAGGTAGAATCCTGTGCAATGAGGTGCTGCATAGGCGCTTGCAGGCCTTGACAGCGTCAATGTATTTTCTGGCTTCTCGTCGGTTAGCTGTGAAAAGGCAAGTTATTGTGGCGTGAGATGGGAGGTTTCAGAATCCCATTTGGTGATAAGAGAGCTTGGGATTTCAATATTCTCGTCCATTACGAATCAGAGAAAGTGCATGAAGGTGGGGGAGAAGTGGGTAGTGATGAAGGTGGGGGCTTGAAGAAGACGCTTCTCATGCCTTTTCTGGGCATTTTGTTTGTTAAGTCTGTGAGCTTGAATTCCCAAGTGAGAATAGTATTGTTTTGTGGGATTTAGCTAGTTAGGATCCTGCTCATCACGCATTTCCAATACCTCAAAATTACATTCCAAAAGAGGGATATTCATCGGAAGCTTAATATTACACTCGTATTATTTATATTATATCCCGTCAATTTAAATCTTAATTTTTTATTTTAAAATTTTTAACTCTATTATTTATATTTTTTAATCTTAATATTTTCCAAAAGGGAGAAACCTGACCATTTGGTCGAAATCAACGTCAAAAGGTTAAGGCACGTGCTTGTGTAATTGAGGGCATAGTTAACACGTTGGCATGCATTGATGAATATAGATATTAAAACATATTATTTGTTTGTTTTGCTCTTTGAAATTATTTAAAATTAATGCGATTGAAAACAAGCGTTCCGATTGTTGAAAATGACTCACCTACGGTCTATGCGGGGATTTTCTCATTATACGCTTCCATTTTAATAGACACGTACAATATTCTCTCTTTAGCTGGACACACATAGAATTATATTAGTTGAAACTGAGTGCCTATATCTCTCATCAACAGACCGAGAGCTGTTTGGTTTACAGGAATAAATTCTCTTGGGTTTCTAGAAAGTCGGTCTTCTTTTTTTGAAAAATCCTTCAAAATATTCCAAAATAAAATTGTTCACATTCATAAAAATTACTACCTCTCCCTAATTAATGCCCATATCCACGACTTTGTTTTATTTCTATTTTGTTCCCCTCTATAGCTCGAAACCGGGTATCGGGAGTTGTCGTGTGATGTTATATCGTGTAATTTCTCGATTTTTTTTTCTTGACCAGCTAATTTCTCCAAATCTTAGGAAGCAAATTGTGAAATTATAATTAAATTCAGACACTTTGGGCCTAGAGACGGGTACTGTTAAAAAGTCAGTGAACGAATGCACCGTAGGCCCAAACCAGAAGTCATGGCAGATATGGGATTCGTTACTTTTCCTGGGACTCCATCAGTGAAACAGTAAATGGTGCTGTATGCCTGGTATTATCAATATTAGTGATATAATTAAAAAAATTAATATTAATTATAAATATAATATATATTTTTATATTTATTAATTTTTTTAAATTATCTATATTGATATTCCCTTAATAATAATTAAATAAGAGAGAGAATAAATAAGTCAAGGAAGATAATTAGTGTGTTTTAGACAAAATATCATATTATTTAATTTAATTAATTTATTTAATATAATTAAATTAGTTAAATAAATTATATATTAAAAAATAAAGAAATAATAAATTTATTATTATTTAATCATCATCCATTCCTATTTATCTAGACATCTGTCCTCTTGAGGATTAGGTTCTGGGTTCACACTCTTGAAATACACACACTGGCAGTCTGGCACACTGCAGGGAATTCTAGTTTTATTTTATCTCATGCGCTTGTAGTATTATTATATTTTATTCTCATGCAGGTTAGAATCATCTTGGAAGTCTGGTATATGATTTTCAACGATTTACATTAATTTATCCAAAATTAAACTTGAGGGATAAGAGAGGCAATTGAAAACCCCACGCATCTTTAAACGCGTGTTTCTACACGAGTCTCAAAGCCTCGGTATCACTGAAGACAATGCCTGTAAAGCATAAACTGTTTGTTTGTTCCCTTTAGTTTTTCTTTTTCATTCCCTTTTCGGATGCATGCTTCTGTGACTTGGTTTCCCAACAAAAGCCTCGTGTATCGTTAATTTCAGCATCTACGCCCTAATCCTATGGATTTCAAAACGATTAACGTTTGTTTCAAGTCAAAGCCCTTTTCCTTAACTTGTCGTTTTCAACTTCCATTCACGGTTCTTTGTTTGCTTATCATCAATCGTGTATGCCTCGGGATTCTGCTGCTTCTCCTTCTGTTGTTATCAGCTTGGCCCGAAAGCATATATCGTTCAGGCGTGGTCCTTCACACACACATATATAAATGATCCAATTGGTTTTCTCATATCATCAAAATTATAATATACCGATCCCAAATAACCTCTAAATAATCGATCAGGGATATAACACAGCTGGTTGGTCCAAACGTACACCTACTAATCACCCCACTGTTTTCGGGCGTTCCCTTTTCAACGTGTTCAGGTATTTTCTTTCTGCCCTCGCCCAAGGTTTAGTCAGAAAATTCAAATAATGTACCAAATCCTCTCAGTTAAAAAATACTTCTTTATTATTTAATACAAAATCTATTTAATTAATAGATTATATTAAAAAATTAATTAAAATAACATATTGTATTAGGATATTAAAACATCATAATAATCTTACTGAATTCTATCTATATATCTTTTATTTGATTATTATTATTATTATTAGTGTATCAATAAAGATAATAAATATAAAAAATGTATTTTATATTTATAATTAACATTAACTCTTTAATTAATTATAAGATGAATATAAAATAAACAAAGAAGAAAATGAGGTTATGAAAGAGAAGTTCTAATTTTCTGTCCTTGCACTCAAAAAATAATCAAATTCCAAAATTGAATTTTTTGTCTATAATTCCAATTTAATAGACCGCATGTTCGAGTGCCTTCTGCTACCATTGTCTCATGCTTTATTCTGCTCCCCCCACTTATTCTTCTTCCCACTGTCACTTCCATGTGATCCATCCACATTCTTCTTCATCCCCTCTCTTCTCTCAATATTTCTCCTCTTCATCAATACTCTAATTATCTTCTTTCACTATTTCATTAATTATATAAGACGACTTCTTTTCTTTTCAATTCCAACTTTTTACCCCTGATAATTTAGCATCATTGATATAAATGATATATGAGCATGACTGAACAGCAACAATACACTGATAAAATTGCCAACCAAGGAATGGATTTAAAATGTGAAATCAAAGTTCTTCACACAAAACAGTCAAAAAAGGCTTCATTACCACGCATCTAAATTAGATACTTCCATAATTACAAAGACAAACATGAAACAAGCAAAAGACCGACCTAAGACTCATCAAACTTGTAATTATTCAGACCCCAAAAAACATCAATAGAAAGCAGTAATCTTAAATATCGCATCTAATTCATATTGTTGACCATAGACACGATGGCGTAGATGATGAAGATGGCCAAAGCTGTGCTTTCTTCACCTTTGACACGCTTGCCAGTACACCTAATGGCGTCACATCTCCGATGATCGTCACTTTCTTTGTCTCCAAATCTATGCTGTACGATGTTACTCCTACATAAATATCCCCGAGATAAATCTTCGTCTTAAACATTCTGTATTATATTAGAACATATATATAGAGTACTCTCATGCATATATTTACATTACAATTCAGATAATATATCTCTGGTAAAGTACTCCTGCTTGGCTAGGTACTGTAAAAGCTATTACTGCCTACACAGATAATATCATGGTCATATATATATTCTTTCTGTTATTTCAAAAATCATAAACATGTTGCACTATTGATGAAGCAGATCTCACACCTTTCATTTTTGAGATATGTTTTCTCACTTTTCCTTCACAGCCCTTGCAGTGCAGGGACACCCTCAAGACCACAACCTATACAATATTTCAATCATTACACTAATTGTCATTTACCATCCTCTACTCGATCGCCGTTGTTAACAACAAGCAGCAAAATGACAAGAATCAAAACAGTGAAAAAGAAATTAATATGTTAAATAATAATTAACAATAAAAAATACCTGGTCCTTGTGAGGAGCAGGAGAAGGATTATCCTTGTTCTTGGGTATTTCTGGGATTTGGTCAGACTGTGACACCCTATCAATGAAAGCGACGTCGTCTCTGAGTAAATGTCTTCTGGAAGAGGAAGTAGGGTGGCTATCATACAGCAGGTCGCTAATTTCAACGCAGCTTTTTCTGCGAACATCGTCGTTTTGCTTATCAGAAGAAGTAGTCTTCTTCCTGTGCTGCATGTCGTAGTAAGGCTTAGGATTAATAGGGAAGTGTGATGAACAAGGGACACGTGGTTGGCTTTTCCTTCGATCACGAACGTATGATTTGGGGCTCCGGCGAGCCTGAAACCGTTTATCCATACTGGAGATTATTGCTGTGGAAGCAGGCGATGAACAGAACAGATCCATTCCCTTCATAGTTGAAACTTGAAGATTTGATGAAGAGAAGATTCAAGTTATTTAAAGTTGGTGGATAAGAGAGGGAGAGGGAGAGGAAAGAAAGAACGAAACTGAGAACAAAAAAAAGTGGTCTGCGATTAATTTGGATGTTCGGAGACCAGATTTGTGTTTTAATTATTTTATCTTTGTGGGGCTAAGAGAGCCTGCGAACAACTTTGTCGCGACATGATTACTAGCACTAGTTGAAGTCTTAAGAAAGCCTCTATTATTGACACATCACTCTGTTCTTGCATTCTAGACATCACACGTCTTTTAATTTTTTGTGTGACGCATATTGAATTATTGTTCGGGGTTTAATTTGTTGATTTAATTTTCTCACAGTAGGAAATCTAATGAATATTTTATATTATTTACTACTCTTTCTTCTTAGTTTTGATGTTCTGGATATGAGTGGTTTAGCTATCAATGAAATTACATTACAGTGACAATAAAAAGCCTTAAGCTATGACATGAGAAATACGATAGACAAAACTTACTCAAGAGTCTAAACGTTTGAAACGTTCTGAAACTTGGATTATTCTTAATAGAGCTCCTTTGTCAGATGTAGTATTGTAGCCTAGCCGATAGACTTTATTGGACCACCGTTTCATGATTTTCTAAATAAAAATTGAGATTTGCACGTTTTGAGGATTAAGGAATCTTGTTTCAGAATTTCAAGAATTCTTAATAATCAAATAGGACAGCTACGAGGTAAAATAGTCGTTTGTGTTATTGGACTGCACAAGTTTCGAATAAAATTGGAGTACATAGGAAAATTAGGAACTGGGTAAAATTACAAATTTGATGCACATATATACGTTTAAAGTTTAAGCAAGCAAAATGATTAACTACTGTAGAAAATGTAATCATCATTGTCAAATTGGCATGCATGCGTGGAAAAAGATGCTAGCACTTGAAGATTTCCATTGAAAAAAAAGTGTCACCTCCTACATCACGTAATCGAGTGCTTGTTATTATGCAAACACATTATCTATCTCCTTTGGAGTAATATCAACATGAAATCTTCTCCTTTGACTTTAATACTCACAATAGCTTTACTGTTTTTGATATTTTATGAATTTCACTGTAGTATATCTTAACCTAACTATATCTTTTATTTGGTTTCTCTTTAGTAAAAAGTTGAGTTATTTACTGCAAACTCTTATAGCTGATACAAGATAATTCTAACTACAAGTTGATCATCAGGTCCTATATGTATATGTCAGCAAAAACCTGATAAGTTTGATGCTTCAATTATAAGTTACTGTCGTGGATATGGATGAGGTGGAAGGTAAGATGCACAGAATTTCCACCAACAAAATAAAGAATCTTTAAGTAACTAACTCTGTCGTTAATGTTTTAGAACTTTGGAAAAAATATATTGAACTCATGTGATGCCTGTTACGATTTGATTTCGTAAAATCGTTTTTCTTTTAGAATCCTGATTTATTTTGGTAGGTCCATTGCCAAAACCTCTTTCAAATAAAATGTCTTTCAGAAGGCACTTCAAATTTAATAATGACAAATGCTCACTCATCAAGTGCCTCGTGATTAGATGTAGCTAATATGCTATTATGACTTGCTGCTTTAAACTTTTGTGTTATTAATTGTTGTTCATAATTTAATATTGAGCACAGAAAGAAAGAAAATACTGCATGCTTTGTCGACAGAATGGCCCCCACTCTCTCGCCACACCCACACACACACGCAGACTCTTGCTCCTACTAAAACAACTTAAGAGAACTAACTAAATTTTTATTAGACTGTTAGATGCACATATATAAATTATATTTGTGTAATAAGAATATATCATCGGCACATTCCAATTTGAAGGCCAAAATATAAATCTAAGTAAGAGCAAAATATATATATAGGTTCCAACTTCTTATAATAACAGTGCTTGTGAATGGCCTTTTTTCCTGGTTTATTTTGTAGCCCAAGTAATATGTGTGTGCGGCGCTCTCTTTTCCAGACTCAATCTTGAACCCTAATAGAAAATACTCAAGTCTGGGAAGCCTGCGATCCTTTATACCCACACAACACCACACACACACACGAAATTGCTATAACAGTCAAAAGCTGCGTGTGGATATAATAGAGAAGGGTGTACCTGGATTATTCAGGCTTGTAGGCTGGCTATAAAGCAAATTTCGATTTTGTTATTAGATGTAAATAACAAAACATATCTTTTTATTGGTGAATGTGGGTCTCTTTTTTGTGATACAGACTTTTAAGTTTAATATATAATCACGCGTTTAAAGATATGTGGGGTTTCCTTCCTTCAGTAGAAGGATTAAGCTCCTTTTCTCTCTCCTTAATCAATTGCCTCTCTCTCTCTCTCTCTCTGTGGTTAATTAGTCAAGTTTTTAATTATGGTCTTCTATACTAATTAGTCCTTTAAATAGACGTAAATTATTGAACATCATGGACCACACTTCCAGGAAGTTTCACATGAATGTGTCAATTGAATTTAGGGACAAGACAAGACCATTCACAGGGAAAGTGCAGAAACGAATGTGAAGTTGCCTTTAACTGAGTTTTTTACTCCTGATGAATACAGCCATAACTAGTTCATGGATAATTACAGAGATCACATGCTGCTAGCTAGCTAGTTCTTTTTTCATTTTTCCCCCTCCTCTTATTCTATTTTACATTTTGAGCCTGATCTAAGCTCAAAAATATTTAGTAACTTCTATTTTTAGCAAGAATACAGTGTCCATAATTCTTTTCCATGCACAAAACCTATAATTCAAGCCTGAATTAAACGAGTTCTTTTTGCATCCTGCTGAATATCTGATAATTTAATTCTACTAATTTACAATTTATGAATATCAGTGTTTACTATAAATTTAATATTTATTAGTAAGGGGGTGGTTCTTTTGGCTTCTCATCTTTTATCACAAAAAATTATATATACTGTAGAAATTTTTGCAGATCTGATGATAAGTGAGCAGCAAAACTTCAAAAGCTAGGCCACTGACAAAAACAACTCAGCTTTTGAGGCGATATTAGGCATTTTTTTAGAAGGGATTCTAACCCCAAACTCTTCCTCTAGACCCAACCCGATTGGTATATGTCTTCTACAAGGCAGGAGGAAACTATAAAAGGCCCCATCAATGAGGCCAAATCCATACCTGTGGAGATACTGTTAACGTTGCAGATGCATTAACAAAGCATGGTCTTGCAACTACCTCTATTTTTGACATGACAACTCAACACATGAGGACCCTGGTTTGGTTCGGGAAGATGCCTTGGGAATTGGGACCGCAATCCCCCATGTTTTAATTTTTGTACTTAGGCTTTGCCTTCTTTTGTACCCAAAAAATAAAAAAACAGAGTCCACGAGGTTAAATTCCTGTAAAAATTCAAAATGTGAAAGCTAAATCTAATAGTAGGGGTAAGTGTAACAGCCCCAACCTACAGCATACTGGTCCCACGACCTCGACTTCTTAACCCATATCTGCTCCACTTTATTTCTACAGTTCCTTTCGAACGCATTATTATTATTCATTCCTCACAGTATCAACTGTAACTAACCGACTTTAAGCACTTGAAATGGCCAAATCGCCCTCTTTCCCTTCCTGTAAGGCTGCCATCGTCGCACTCCTTATGGCCTTCGTGCAATCCTCTTCTTCTAATAATTTCGCCTTCTTCATGCATGACATCGTGGAGGTCCAGCTGCTTCAGAAAGAGTCGTCGCCGGCACCACCGTGTCCACCACTCACAACCTCCCTTTCTCAAAACCCATTCACAGAATCTTCCCCATTCCAGCAGGCATCCCTCTTGTTGATAATAATCCAAATCCCTCCACCGCCACAGGCACCGTGATAAGCGACATCGGCTCTCACAACAACGTTGTTATTGATAACAGCAACACGCCTCCTTACGTTAAACAGGTGCTCTGCCTTTGTGATCAACGTTAATGGATAAGGTTGTGTTTGGGAGAGTAGCGGTTATTGACTTTATGAGGTTACACAAGGACGTGATTTGGGTTCGCAAGTTATAGTTAAAGCACAGGGGTTTCATTTGGCTACTTCATGGGACGGAACCAGCAAAACTATGGCCTTCTCTGTGTTATTTGGCGATGATGATCATGAGGATACTATAAGTTTCCTTGGTGTCTATCGAGCGTCTGATATTGAGTCCAGTATTGCTGTAGTCGGAGGAACTGGCAAATATGAAAATGCAAAAGCGTATTCGAAATTTGAGACTGTAAATTTATTAGCTGATCAACAAAGCAGAAATGGGGTGGACACAGTTCTTTAGACTACTGTTTACCTCACTCGGTATACCTGTCATAAAGGTGTGTTTGTGTGAATGAGGGAAAGTAAACGGATGAATTTTAATAGAGAAAAAAAAATAAAAGAAGATAAAGAATTTTATTATTATCTTATTTGAGTTAATATTAAGGGAGGAGAGAGGATAAATTTTTATGTTATCTTATTTAGTTTAATAAAGAATGAGAAAAAAAATATTTTTATATAGTCAAATTTATCTTTATATTATTTTATAAAATTTTTAATAAAATATAATATATGAGTAATATTAAGATATTAAAAAAGTATAAGTGTATTAATATTATAAAATAAAAATATTATATTTTCTTTTCTAAATTTTTTTAATTTTAGGGGAGAGATAAAATTTAAGAAAACATAAAATTATTATTACCTAAAAAGGAGGGGAGTTCTCCAATCCCTTATACCAAACCAATGGTAACCTAAATTATAGCTTCAGCCTATTTTTTTGCTGTTTAGCGGTATTTGTTCCCTAACAGTATTGCTTTCAATAGTGCATAGAACTAGAAAACTATCCAAGGAATTGGTCGGAAAAAAGGTTATCTATGGATAGGATGGGATCATTCCCATTAAGTTCAACATCAAAGTTCTTATATATTCTTTTTTTTATATAAAAAAAATTAAATAGATTTGACACTAATTATTTACTAAGGTCACGATATAACCCAAAAACTCGGATAATATTTACATGAGATTTATGATATTACCTATTAAATAAACTCTCACAAGAGTAGTAAGAATTGAACTCTCATCTTATATATTCATCTTATGAGTAACCATTCCACCTTTTTATGTATAAAATTTTTTATCTCCCTTATTTCTAAGCGATATAAATATTAGGTAGGACGAGCCGTCTCTTACCTTTAGACATAAATTAAAACACTTAGGAGCGATAATACTTCCTAAAATACTGCAACTAAAACTACAATAAAGTGATACTCCCTAAAAATTGAATACACTTTAAATAATTATATATCTTACTTTTTGCCATTTGAACTAAACAAGATAGGTACCATTCCACCCTATTGTTTTTTTTTATAAGACCACCCTATTGTTTTTCTTTTCTAGCGTTATTTGATCCTACGTTTTTTGAAGTTGGGCCCAATTATTGTACGGGCTAGACAGGCCCTCTAATACTAATACCTCTATATAAAATAACCCCCGACTCTTGAGGCCCAGCACATGAATACAGACCCAAATCTCAAGTACCAGCAGTGAGAAAATTGAATTAACACATGACAACTAATAGGTTAGGTCAAGTAAAAATAATTAATTATTTTATCACAAAATAATGGATCAAAGTTTAAATTGTTATCGGAAAAGATGCCTATATTTAATATTTAATAATATCTTGAATATAATTATCTCAAATATTACATGTAGGCCTACTTAAACTCATATTGCCTAAGCATCCTTTTCAGTATTTAAAAGTTGGAGCTATAATGTTTTGGTTTAGGGACTGATGTGTTTTAATGAATTCCAAACTCTACTTAATTGAGATTTTTTACAAGTCCTCTTACGATATTTACGAATGAAAGTTAAAATTTTACAACTTATCCAATGTGTTTTTCCGCAAGCTCTCCAGAAGACTTATTAGCAATAGGTCAAATTTAAATTACCCGCTAATAATTAATTTCTTTATCCGACTTAAAATTTTTCTCATTATTCCTTTCATACAAATACAGCATATGCTGAAATGGTCTCGCTGGAGCACAGAATTTTATAAACATATACTGATAGGGTCTTGCTTGGAGGGTGGCTCAGGGATCTTTGAAACTGTCTTTTTTCTTCTTCAATGAAACAGCCTTTGGAATTATACTCCGGAAACATGCTGAATGAATGCGCAAATATATGTGTGTGTGTGTGTGTGTGTATTATTAAATCTATCATTCGAATACTTGCAAGGATGGTCATCTTTTTTTTGAAAATGTATCTGTTTGTTACGTAACTGATATAAAGTGCTGAAAATGTTTGTCAGCTTTTATTACGTTCTATCACCGTGATTGCACCTAAAAGAGCTAAAATTTCTACTAATGCTATTTCTCTCTTGATTAATTGATTTGTGATTTCCAAATTAAAGCACGACGATTAGTTAGAACTGGAACGAGATTTTCCAAATATGGAGGAGGGATTGGGTGAAGTTCAATTTTAGGTGCACGCGCAGTGTCGTATTAGCAGGGCTGACACTCTGACTCAGAATAATTCTAATGACAAAGCATTTAATAGTCAGTGAAGTTAGATCGACGTCGTTTCTAAATCTTTCTTCTCCATTTTCATTTCCTCTTACCTAAAGTCTCTATCAATATCGATAAAGCGGCCATTTTTATTTTAGGGCCGGTTTAGATAAATTTAAAAAAATTATATAAAAAAAGTTTTTATACAGAATTTAAAATTATATTTATAAAAAAAAGTTTTAAAAAAATAATTTTAAATAAATGAGTATTTCGATAGTAATTATTAAAAATAACTTTTGTTATTAACAAATTACTAAAAAAATATTATTTTATTAAAAATATGAGAGAAAATAAAATATATAGAAGAGATAGGAGATATAAGAGATTATATAAAAGATATGAGATAGAAGATAGAGGAGAAATGGTGAAAAAGAAATAGAAAAAAGTATAAAAAAATATGGATAAAATAATAATTAGATAGTCTATAAGTTTTTTACTATTTTAAAAATTATTATCAATAGCTTATATAAAACTTTAATTTTAAACTATAATTTTATCTAAATTTTTTTAAAAAATATAAATATTTAATTTAAAAATTTTTAAAATTAAAATTCGAGCTAAAACCGTTTCTAAAACTAAAATTTTACTTTTGTTCATTTATCTGCTTACTCTTGCCGAGGGTTCGTTTGATCATTGGCATCAATCAATCTATAAAATCGTCGTCATTACATAAGGATAATTTCATGAAACCACTTATATAAACTTTGACCCACTTACTTGATTATATATAACATATTTATTTTAATATAAAATATATTTAATTATATTAAATTATATAAGGATATTTGTTTGTTGACCGCGGGCCTGAAGGAGGGAAAAAGGGCAGGAATGATACACTCTTTATGCGATTATTTATTTTTTTAATTGAATAAATGTGAATAAAAAATAAAAAGTACTATTTATTTTTAAATCTTCTTGGAAAATTAAGCATGTCACCGATACTTTTAAGCTA
Organism: Leucaena leucocephala; assembly: GCA_037074615.1. Classification (NCBI taxonomy): domain Eukaryota; kingdom Viridiplantae; phylum Streptophyta; class Magnoliopsida; order Fabales; family Fabaceae; genus Leucaena; species Leucaena leucocephala. The sequence continues at coordinate 949,546 of CM073546.1, read as the reverse complement.
GCTACTCCGTCTAATTCATGAAAGGTACAGGCAGAGCAATTTTCTGAATCCGATCGATGTGATCAAGAGACACGATTACAAAAGCTTATAAGAGAGGCAACGTTATTTTAATTGTACTTACAAGCCTAATATCCTTTAATTGGCTTGAACCTTTGACCTTTTCTAAGTTTAATGGCATTGTTCAATCAAAATTAATTAATGTTTATTTACAAATTAAACTATTTTATTGTATGATTTCTCCGGTAATTAAAGTGCGTAGTTTGACATTATCATATGTATATACCTTCTAGTCTAAGAGAAAGGGAATTCAACTTTTTCTAAATATTTTTATAAAAAAAAAATACGTATATTTTTCTGACTACTTCTTCGTTTCAAAATACAAGTTTTTTAAGGTTTGCCCCACACATATTAAGAGAAACAAATACTATATTATACTCCGTTGGCATTATATATAAGTTACAATTAATCATATCACTTAGATTAAAAAATTATTAGTTAAAAATAATTTATATTTAGATATATCCATAAATGATATATTCAAATACAGTAATATAGATGAGAATATAATAGAAAACGTAGTAATAAATGTTGCATTCAACTTCTAGAAAGTAAAACAAGTAAAGTGAAACAATTTTTTTTTTAAAAGACTTATATTTAATGGAATGAGTAATTTATAGCCGCCTCTCACAAGTTATTTAGTCCCAAATTGCCCTAATATCGGGGGAAATGCATAGATATTAACAATAGATGAACAAAAAAAAAATACTTAATTTATTTTCATTTTTCTAAAAAATTCAAAAATTAATTCCAAAAGGTCAACCGACTCACAACTCACTTCGATGGGTTCTCTCCTTTAAACAAGTGGTTTGATTTTTTTTTTTTTGCGCCAACAAGTGATTTGGAATTTTAATTCTTTGTATACGAAGCAATCTTGATTAGTTGAGAGGAATCTATAATTTGTCTTCACCTATATATATTACTTAAACATAATTTTTTTAATCTTCCATATCAAAATTTGGAAATCGAACTTTTAAATTTTTTAATGTATTAATGTTAAATTTGGATACATCAGGGTAAAATTTATATATTTACATACACGAGTTAAAACGATTTTTCCAAATTTTCACATTAGAAGTTAAATCATTTGTTGCAAAAATTTATATTATTTTAGTATTAAATTGTGAAAGATGGGACAAACTTGTTCAAACTAAATGAATTTCACAATTATATCTTTTTACAATTTATCATTCTGTTAGTTATATTATGATCTGTCTTAACTTCAAGATTAATTTATATGTGAGGGTAATTGAGTAATTTCATTGCATACATCAAAATCAAAATGTTGAATTGATGCACTGGTGCTGATTAATGTCTTATTCTCCCTATTGTTAAATGTATAGAGCAGGTGGATCGGGAAATGTTAACTAATCATTTAATTAAACTGATTTGGCTTCGGATTAATTGTAGGAACTTAGTCAAATTAATTAGATTAATACCCTTAATTATAAGCAGTTCTTCAATTATTAAATATTGCTTGAAGACTAATAATATAGTACCAATTGTTCTTGTTTTCATAATGAAAATGTCCATTCAATTCCATGCAATTTTACAGAGCCACGCGATTCGGTTCAAATTTTTTAGAAATAATTCAATGAAAATTTTAGGATTTAATTACGCGAGCAACACGTAGTTAAATCTTTTTTTCGTGATTGTTACTTTTTTTAATTTGAAGTGGATAATATATAATTAAAGCACAGAATGTCACGTACGTATAGCCATTTTATATTTACTTTTTTATATCCTAATCCCCCTCTCATTCCACCAACCACCATTATAATTGACTTTTTTTTTAAAGTCAAGTACGCACAGCCAATTTTCCTTTAGGTGAAGATTGGAATGAATTATAGGGCTATTTTGGATTTTTAGCCATTTTCATTTTTTTTTCTTTCTATTTATTTTCACAACTTTTATATTTTTATCATACCAAACATAATTACATATTGTTTCCTTTAAAATGCGCACCAAACGTTTGTTTTCATGCCTATCCCCATTCATTTCCTTACAAATACTTCCCTCGGGACGTATTAGTTACCAACAAGGAATCATCACTCAAAAAGGAAAACAAGGGTAGAAAAAAACTCATTAGTCAATATTATATCCGCCAAATATAAAATAAAATTGTGTTATTCAACGAAATTATTATATGAACAGTTAAATAATGGGAAAATAATATAAGATAAACTTGAAAGAGTTGAATAGAAAAAAGGGTCTGCCAGTTATGTTCAATGCTTTGAAAAATAAATAATATTTTCAGGTAACAAATCTGAGGCCCTACATACATATATTTGACCCGCGAATTTAGCTGGAGCATGCTCGTTTTAATTAAGCGATCTGGGCCATTATTGAATTCTTTTGTCATTATCATACTAATGAGTCTCTACACTCTCTCTCTCTCTCTTTCCACAAAGAGCCAATTTTATTAATTTTTCTCAGTTCAATTTTTTTTAAAGACAAACTACGCTCACTGATTCATAAGATAAATAAATATAAAAAAGAACAGATAGTACAACCTTACTTCACGGTCCAAAAACGATAAATACGTTAATTATTTTTTCATAAACTAATCTTATTTATTACATAATTTTTTTCACTGCAAAATACCCCAGAATTACACACGTTTTGGCTTTAATCTGGATCCTAAATATTATTCGTATTAATCCTACTTAATGCCATATTCAAGTTATAAAGTGGTCATAACAAAAGCGTCCTCATATATATGTGGGTTTTGACGACAGCTCGCCAGGTTGTTCTCAAATTTTGAATATTAATCATCAGTTGAACGAACACATTGTCACGTATATATGATTAATCTCAGTACATGCAAGGAATTTAATTTCCATGACCCATCTTAACAATGGTTGGGCCTTCACCTTCTAAATACACAGCTTTCAAATACGTACAAACCCCGTGACTTAGAGTTGAAGGAAAGGAATAGGGTTCAATCTTGCAACTGGAATACACGATAGATCATTGGCTCTGGGAGCGGTCAACCCTGGTCGTTCATCCATATCAATGGTCTTACCTTCGGCTACGATCTTGCCTTGTGAATCGATCGGCTTCCATGTGAAGCACTGAATCAGAGCTCCGATGACGACTGGCAGCTCTTGCATGGCGAGAGGTTGACCGGGGCAACCCCTTCTGCCCGAACCAAAAGGCAATAGCTCATGGTGATGGCCTTTGATATCCAAGCCACTCTCTTTTCCCTCCAAGAACCTCTCGGGTCTGAACTCCAATGGACTTTCCCATATGTTTGGATCTCTTCCCATAGCCCAAATGTTGACGCACGTAATCGTTCCCTTGGGGATCAAGTAACCACTCACCACACAATCTTGGATACCCTTCCTCATGAGCATAGTGATGGGAGGATGAAGCCTCATGTTTTCTTTTATTATTGCGTTAATATATGGAAGGTTTGGGATATCTGATTCGCTTATTAGTCTCTTGTGTTCTGTCACTCTGTCTACCTCCTCTTGTGCTTTCTTGAGCACTCTTGGGTTATTTATCAGCTCTGAAAGTGTCCATTCCACCGTTATCGCCGTCGTGTCCGTTGCCGCCGTGAAGTAATCCTATATTTCAACCACCACAATTTAGAAAAGTTAGATACATATGCACTTATAATATCTATCGTAATAAAAAAGAAAGAAAGAAGCTTTTAATTACAGACTGCAGGTTCAATGTACTTTCGCTAGTGACTTTATCATCATCCAAAATTCCAAATATTCAATCATAACATATGTTATATTATACATACAAATATCTATCCCATATATATTTAAAAAATTGGTTAAGTTTAATTTTGTGTTTCAAACTGGGTTTTTCCAAATTTACCCTTGATAATTAAGGTTTTAGTTTTCTCTCTTTGCTCGTTAATTCCCAAAAAATATTTAATATTATATAATAAGTCAAGATTTTGTGGAAAATAGGTATTTAATAAATCTTAAAAATTAAAAAGAATTATTTATATCTGGGTTAGGAGGTATAGTTTTTTTAGCCAATAGGGATAGGGAAAGGAGGTATATAACTCACCAAAATTAATGACTTTATATGGTTCCTGGTCAAAGAAACATCAGAATTCTTATCCTCGGCTACATCGAGCAAAATGTCAAGAAAGTCCCTAACTTTCTCTTCTCCGTCTTCGGCGTTGTCGGCCTTGGAAGAAGGTTTTCGTTGCCTTCGAAGCTCCTCGCGAGCGGAGATGATCCTTTCCAAGAAAGCATCGTATCTCTTGTGCAAGTCCATAGCTCTCTTTTTAATGCCTTGGACATCCAAGTTCTTGCAGATTGTAATAAAATCAGCGAGGTTAAACTCTCCGAACATCTGCGTCACCTCCCGAACCAGATCCCGAGCCTCCTCGGCCTGGGTGTCGGTGCCAGAGCTCTTGATGCTCAGCATCATCTGCGAGATGATGTTGTTGGAGAGCTTGAGGAGTTCTTGGGTGACGTTGACGCTCTCTCGGGCCATGGATCGATCCATGAGGTCCTTAATGAAACAGTGGATCTCGCGGGTCCGACTCGGAAGAAACTGCCTGATGGTTCGGGCACCCAACAGCTCGGTGGTGCTCAACTTCTTAATGAATTTCCAGTAAGTGTCATAGGGAGCGAAGGCAAAGGTAGCGTTGTCGTAGGTTACAAGGTTGATGGCAGTGTTCATCTTACGAGAAGAGTAAGTGAGCTCGTTGGTTTTGAGGAGCTCTTTGGCGAGTTCAGGAGTGTTGGCGACGACCATGTTGGCGTAGCCGAGCCTGATGTGCATGAGGGGGCCATATTTGGCCTGGAGATCACGCAAGGCTTGGTGAACCAGAGGTTTCAGCAGGTGAAGGTGGCCGAGGACGGGCAGAGCCACGGGGCCCGGCGGAAGGCTCGGCCACTTCTTCGACTTGCTCTTTCTCCAAGAAAGAAGCCAAGCTGAGGCCACAAGGATCACACCTAATAACAATAGTTGATACACCATCTTTAATTTGAGATGGAGATGGTAATAATGGGTTGTTGATGAGTTTTCCCTTTGTGGTGATGGCAAGCCTATATATATATACGGAGAAAAAGAAGAGGGAAGGGAAAATGATTAATTACTAATGAATCAGACAAATAATTAATATAATAAATAATATTCCCGCCTGCCCACCTACTCCTACAAAATGCCTGTGGCGGCTGAGTATTTTTATTTTAGGTGATCGAGCGGCTTGATGAGGTTGACTACAACAAGTCCAAAAAGATTGCTTATGAAGAAATACACCGCTTAGTCAGAGTTTCTTTCCATTGACAAATCTTTGCATTGCCACCTTAATCTCCCTCCCTCCCTCTCTACATAAAATCTATAAATTAACAGTTTGCTTTTTATGTATCTTAGCGCTTCTGAAAAGTATGAGTTTACAAAATATGTAATGTGTAATATTAATTATTAATATTATATGATCTATTATATGTAATTAATTATTGATTATTAATTTTCCCTTGGTTCGGGAAACGTGGGTGCCTCCATATTTGACGGGTCTTCCTCGTTCGTTTGATCATTGGTTCATTGCTCAATCAACGCTCACGTACATTATATATATACACACACACACACACACACACTAATAAAAATATTTAAACACATTAAATTTGTTATCAAATTCATGTGACTTTTAGTATTACTCTTGTTAATTGCCCTAAATTCTTTTGGCAAAAAAATTACACTAAACTCTAAAATTATTTTAATTTGTAATCTCTCTCACTACCCTTATTAAATGGACATGTAGAAGAAAAATATTAATTAATATAATTTAAAAGTATCAAATAGTTTATAAAAATTACTAAAAATATCTTTTTAAAAGATATTCTACGTACATATGGGATCGGAGGAGGACGTACACAAGTTATTTAAGTACCCAGTAATTGTTTTTCCATAACAAGTACCCAGTAATTATTAAACCTCAAAGAAATGAAACATGATCGTATACCTACCGCTTCATGGAAATGGTCAACGTTGAGGATTCTTATCATGTTGAAAATGAAAACAACATGGATACTGAAAACGGCGTGTTAAGTGGTTTCAGTATATAAATTTCCCTTAACTTTCGTCGTTCAGTTCATCTGTACCTAAAGAGAATAGTTCAAACAAACAGAAGAAATATATATATAATACGGTAGGATACAATACATGCTTATTACGGATATAATATTTGAGTTTGGTTCATTTAAAATATAAATTTCATATTATTTAAAAATAGAGAGTGATATAAAGAAATGAGTGCATATAATAATACTTCTTTCCTTACCTTACACTCACAGGCTTACACAGATATTTAAACTCAAATTTTGATTTTAAAAGCACGTATATTAAAAAGAGAGAGAGAGAAGACAGCCTCTCTCTCTCTCTCTATATATATATATATATAACACATGTCTGGATAAATAGTAAATAATAAATGTAATAGATGATTTAAGGTTTAAAGGGCATATTAATTCACAAGATTCTGATTTGAATGCCCTCAGAATTATACTACAAGGACCAGGACAACTCACCATGGCAAGTGGTGACTAGTATAAACAAACAGTTACAATTAAAAATTAATATAGATGATAAAAAACAATTTTATATTATATAAAGATAAATGTTTGATTTTTACTCTTGTTATGAAGACTTTTTTTATAGGTAATTTTATAAATTTTTTATAAATATTTTTAAAATTCTAAAAGTGTATTATATCCTAGGGGTTAAACTTACCTAATTTTTTTTAAAAAAAACAGTTACCACCAACCCTCGATTTTGACTTCAAAGTTCAATCTTGATTGAGTCTAGCGAAGCTTTCGCTAAAACTTTAAAGTTGAATTCTATTTTGGTTGGCTATGGAAATTTGAAAATTAAACTACTCACAGGAATGACCAAATCATAATGAGATTCATCGATTATTATGATGCTATTTATGGCCTGCGATCCAAGTGAAGTTCTTGCACCCTCTTTCTTTCCATATACTGTTGTGCTTACTAGAAGAGAAATAATTTTAATTTTAAATATAAATCATTAACGAACTCATTAATGATTATTTTTCTGTTTTATCTTTATTATTAATTGAAACTTATCATTAATTAATGGGAGAGGTGAAAGAATATAAAGTAATAAGTACAAAGCATATTAATAATAAACTTAGCAAAAATTAATAATTTAAGACAAATTGAATGAATTTTTATTTATTGATACGTGAAAATTAATTAAAAATACCATCAAATAAGCACAAAAAGGATACTAATATTAATAATTTCCATAGTTCAACCTAATCCCGATATACAGTAAAATTTACATCAATATCAAATCAAACTAGTTGTGAATTACAAATAAAATAAATTTTATTTCAAGTCTTGCACAATACGCAATATATTTAGCTGCGTACATTTAAATTTTAAACGTATTTTAGGATATTCAGCAGGTATTGCTGATGGGGACACGCTGCCTGAATGTTATTTCTATTTTCAAATGAATAAAATGTATATCACCAAAAAAAAATCAAGACGTAAAATATAGAATCAAAATAATTTTCCAACTATGGCAGCGATTATTATTTATTTATTTTTTTGATACTGAAGAGGGCTAATGTCCAAAAATAAAGAATTCCAAACTATTAAAAAATTTAATTCTAGGCACTCTCACTAATTGACACATCTGAAGTCACTACTGAAGAATTCTATGGCAGCAATTATTGCGTACGCCTTTCTTTCTCCCAGGATCGAAATAATCTTGGGCCCACGGTACTGGGCCTTAGGAACGCTTGGGTCCCAAAATCAGCCTCTTCCAGTCGTTCGAATTTCGATGGATTTCCCAAATCCGCCAAAATGGTTTCACTTAAGAGACGAGAGATGGTTGTTCGAAGCCATGTTTTTCCTACCTTCGGCCTTCATAACTTATTACTAAAAGAAAAGAAAATAAAAGAAATCTTACGAGGGATGGCATCAATGGCGCACACCATTACTTGCACAGACTCTTCCTATCACTGAACTTGCACAGACTCTTCCTATCACTGATTTGACTGCACCTGATTTAAACATAATAATAAAAGGGTGTGCGAAACTTCATGAATAAATCACACAACATAAATCTATCTTTGGCGATGACAAATCGACACATTTTATCTACAACTTGATGGCAAATTACACATCGTAAAATACTCATGGTAGTGTTCTTGTATTAAGTATGACAAAGTTTTGAGTGAACCATATTAACGGTCTCAAAAAGTACAACTAGCAGCCCGACCAGAAGCCTGAAACAGAACGGGGAAAATTAGACGCAGAAATTTCTACATTGGTTCAATTCCAATAAATGGGTGGAAAAGATGAATAAAAGACTGCAGCTTCCCGTAGATGGAGAAGCTGCGGCAATCCGATAGAGGTATGAAACCCCAAAAGAATATTTTCGGGGGATGGTGAAAATTATAATTATACATATAAACAAAAATTAATTATATCTTAAAAATATTATTAACTTTAGCTAAATAATTTTTTTATTCATTGCAAATAATAAAAAGCATGCTTAAAAAACTTTGTTTATTTATTTTATTAAAAAACTTGTTTTAATTGCTAACATGTATGCTCAGTGAATAATATGGTTTTATCTGTTGAAATTAGATGGACAAGACATGCTGACATGGTTGAGATTGCAACACATGCCTTGGCATTCATTTCAGAGTTCTGACATACTAAGCGTTAATTGGAGAAGGGGGAGAATTATTATTATTATTTTTGGGGGTTGTGTGTGTGACTGTGCGTGGGTAAAATGTAGAGTGAACACAATCGAGAAATAGAGCCCGATAATGCCATCAAGAAAATTTAACAGAGGGACATACCATGGATGGATGTTTTATAATTGAAAAGGTGCATATATTGCTCTTCCGATCACGAGAAAGCAAAATTCGTACATGCGGGACAGTCTTCCAACTCTCTCCCAGTGCTGGTTTGCAAGTACCAGAGTCTCCCCCCACCATGTGATTAGTCACCTACACAACAGATCCACTGAATTTATTATTTGAAGGATTTATAGATGCATGGCCATGTCACCACAAATTCAAGCCCTAAGTTCAAAAATATTCTTCCAAGGTAAGGTTGAGGTCCATTCAACCGTTGTCTGGCTTTGTCACTCCTCACGCCACTTCTTTCCTACTGCTAGCCTAGCTAATTCCACAGAATAGTGTTAATTTTCTGAAATATTTTCTAGATAAAAAATTGAAAAGAGAAGTACTTAGTATCATGTTATTATCACGTAATAATCACATCTGCCACAAACTTGGAAAAATTCAACAACTGAGTGATAAATGATAAAAAGTTAAAAACACGGGTTGCATGAAGCATTGATGGATGCCCAGAAATGTAAACAACATATGATAAATGATCTGACAACAAACGGAGATGACTTAGGCTATTGGTTGTTGGAGTAACACAAGTAGTTATAATTCAGGTTGGTATTTTCCCAAAATTGACTTCTGAGTAGATGAAGTCTACTGCTCCGAGTATCGGAATGCAACAGACAAATGTATAAAGGAGAAAAGAAGCAGTACTTACCAACACAGCTACATTATGCTCATGTGCTAACTTCTTTAGTAAAAACCCAATAGATATCATCAAAGCGTGTCCTGAAATCACCCATAAAATGTAAACCTCCAAGTTTCGGAGCAGTTAACTAGTAATTGATCCTTTTAGTATTGAAATAAGACCTTCATAACTTGGAAAAAAGAGAAGGAAAGAAGAAGAAGATTATGCATGGATAATTCTAGATGAGGAATGAAACGATGATATACAGCTGATGGGAACAAAACAGAATAAGAAAGAACATGATCCTAGGGATAGCTTATCCAGAGAACCAAACTCTTCATTAAACTTCCAATCCATCCATCTCAAATGGCCATCTAGAGTCTCAGTTTTTATTTTTCTCTTTTTATTCCAATCCGTCCATCTCTCAGAGTTCAGAGCGTTAGGACGCCAAGAAAGTCAAAAAGACAAATAAAAGGGCAATAAAAAGATAAAATGTAACATCATTTGAAAATATGAAAAAAATCATGAGAACTGTTAGCTAGCATACCGTGAAATACAGAATGCAAATAGTTACCATACCTTGAGGACCACTTCCCCCAAGGATGGGGGTAATCAGTGAAGAAACTGAATCAACAATAAGCAATCGAACATGACAATCTGATTTTAACATCTGTACAAGGATGCAGAAGTCATTTATTCGACAGAAGGAAATACAAAAACAACTAACATTAATGAGAAGTTGAGAACCTCGGATTTCAAATTGATCTCTAGCTGATGCAACACGTCAAACATTTGAAAAATGTTGAACACCGAATAACAGATTATTCTGTCCAATACTTTCTGAAGAGGTTTGTCATCAGCCTAAACTAGGAGATTAGAAGAACAAATAAATGGACATGCACTTTTAAGGACAGTTAATAAACTAGAGACAACATTGTACAAAAAAAGTTGATACATAGTAACCTGATCATTAAAGAGACGACAACAGGACTGACCAACGAAATGGGCAATGCGCTGGGGCGAAAAGGCATTGCATGTATCCAAGTATACGACAAAACCCATATGCCTTGCAACAGTTGCGGCAAACTGCAGGCAAGCCTTCAATTAAAAATTAAATACTCTGTATCAGAACAGATGTGATGAAACGGAAGATAGCAATTCATATTATATTGAGGAAATAAGTGCCGTGCTAAAGTAGCATCATATGCAAAATAGAAGGAGGCCAAAGCATATGGTTTTATAGCAAACATAGTCATTGGTTCTTACCTGTGTTTTTCCAGATGAAGATGGTCCAACAAGTTCAGTTAATTGTCCTTGGCGTAATCCACCTCCAAGCAATACATCAATCCTGAATTACAAAAGTTGAAGCACTAGGTAATTTTGTGATTTGTACAGCCCCAATTTCAAACCCATCATCACTCCGTTTATATAAACCAATAACAACATTTACTATGACTCAGTACTAAAAAACGAGAGTTGCACCGAAGATACCCTTGACATCCCGTGGATAATGCATGTTTATTCCGTTTAGAATCTTCAAGCAGATCCAGACCAGTCAACAATGGTCGATGCAACGCATCTATGACAGATAGGAGTTGATTGATTCCCTACATACCCGATGTAAAACAGCCCGAAACCTTTTTAAAGATTTGCAAGCAGACGAGTAAATAATAATAAGAATTTGACCCCGTCGAAAGGGAGGGGAAAAGTAATAGTGTGCGACTAACCTGCTTTAGTCTCTGCGAAGTGGACTGCTTATCCGCAGCAGAAATCAATACATCAACATCATACAGGAGGAAGTCTTCCACTGAGAAGATGGAAACAGTGGGAATGAATTAACAAAGCGTTGCACGGTTGAAACGAGCAATAAGGATATATAAAAAATGGAAATAGGTTTCCATAATCCTAATATTCGTCGCCACAAATTGGAACACCAGAGTTTGTAAGAGATACTACATACATTGGGAAATTGCCGAAGGAAACAGATGAAAGGTACCTGAGAAAATGCCGTGGGAAGCACAAAAAGTTTGGAATCCAGAATCAATGAGTGGATACTCTTGCTGCAGAGATTTTAACGGCGCCATTTTTCTCTGCCCCAAACCCAACGAAGCTCCTATGGTTGTCTACCCGCGGGAAGTTATTATAAGTAGGAAGTAAAGATTTGCTCTGTTTAAAAAAATAATTAAATTCTTAATAAAAACTAATATATGTGTGTGTGTGTTATCATTCTAATATAAATATCTGTCCTAATATTTTTTGCCAAATTGTTAGAATTAAAATGAAAAAAAAAAAAGTTCTCTTGGAAACTCAAATTTTTTAATGTTAATTTAAAAATAGATTTTTTCCCCCATTTAATTAAGAATCTACCGCATGACTTGGTGGGAACATGTCCCGAATGATTAATGAATATGGTCGTCTACTTTGCCATCTTCAATTCATCTCCGGCATCTGCTTTCAAAACCAGCCATTACCATCGGCCACTACCCCCCTTCCCCTCGCAGATTAGTCCAGTACTGCGGCTCCCCGTCCGTCATCGTAAGCTTTAACACTTCCGCCTTCGTACTCCTCCAGGTTCTCACTTTACCCCTATCTATGTACTGCATATAACTTGGGACTTGTTAAATCTCTCCGGAATATTTAAGCTAGTTATTATGAGCTCGCTAGTACGGGATTTATCTCTGCCATTCGTTCTTTGTTGGTAACCTTTAGCATAATTGCATGAAAGAGAGAGGATCTCGCCTTGCTTTTCATCGACATGTACTTGATTAACAGCGTTAGCTTGAGTAGTTATAGATTTTAAGGACAATAAGTGCTTGGAATCTTCAAAGGTGAATGCATGTTGGAGTTACGAGTTCTTTAACAGTTCATTTAATGAATGGAAGGGAACCAAATCGAAAGGATTCTGAGAAGTCATTAAAAGATGGAAGAACGCATGGATATTATTCTTATAATCATGTTTTTTGTATGAACGGGAAAAAAATTCCACTTTCGAATGTATGCTTTGGAACACAATGCGTTGGAAGCGGAAGGAAATAACTTTTTATATGATTGTATTATTTTTAACACGTTTCCATTTTACTTTTCAAAGTTTAAAATTGGAAGTTCATACTATGTCATAAATGTGTCGTCTTAAGTTAATTTTCCAAATTCAGGTTACATGCAGTATATGACAAGATACAGCAATCAAAAGGAGTTCAAATGCTTGTATTTTGTAGCATATATTTTTGGTTTTGAAATGCCAGCTTATTCTTGATGCAGTGTTCTTCCGTAGTGGCTTTGACTTGATTCGTTATTTCTCATCCTGAAGTTCATTTTAGCCATTACTTTATGCTCACAAGTCATGCATATTGTTTAATTCTGCAATTTCACATTTTCTGAGGCATATTGCCCGTGTATGCTTCTTCTGCCTTCACAGTAATCCTCAAGCATGAGGCATGCCAAGGAAGAACCACCAACTCCACTGGTTAGTGCTTGCTACATAAAATACAATTTGAATCCATGAGCCCCCCCACCCCCACACACCATAATTTGGATCCATGAACTACAGACTGAACATGAATATTTTATCTTTATATTCTTGACAGGCAACTGACATAATATCAGCTGTGAAGGAGTTACATAGACTTAACTCTCAGGAACTCCATAGATTATTGAGGGACTCTGAAAATTTTACTATTACCTACCTTACTGAAAAAGGATCACTGATAAAGGTTGTCTTAATCTCAGCATCCTTATGCTAATTTGTTTAGAGTCTTATTAAACTTCTGTATCTAATTGTGCACATTTACAGGTTGATATGGAAAAACTTGCAGGTTCTCTTCCACTGCACCTTACTGCAGTGCTAATCTCATCTGATAGAGATGAAAAAATGTTCAAATACTTGTTATGTGGTCTTTGTCTCCTCCATTCCTTGTTTGATTTAGCCCCTCGGCATTCTAAACTCGAGCAGGTTGGTGATATATTATGCTGCTTCTTCCTCTCTCTCCTCCTTTTCTTTTCCTCAGTATAGACATGTTATAAAGTTGTGGAAGACGTTATGTTATGGTAAATTCACAAAAATAAAAACATTTAAGGTCATGTGGTGTATTAGATAATGGATTGGTAGCTAGCAATTGACTTTAATGACCTATCATTAGAGATAAAGAAGGGTGTGAATTCAGTGGTAAATTTTGTGATTATGTGTATTCTAGAAAGTGCTTGATGAGGGAGGTAATGTAGAACCAATCCCTCTCTTCAGGGAAGTCATATTATCTGAATCCATTCTGGACCTTCTCTGTTAGCACCAATATATGTCATATTCTGATTGAGGGGCGCAAATATTACCTGTTCCGAATATTTTTAATTTAGGGGCATGTATATAACTTAATAGATATTTTTGCAAGCTGTAGTATTCTATTCATGTTTCTTATCGACATTAAATGATCAGTTGCATTAAATTATAGGGAGAATCAACTCGTCAGATACATGGTAAGAATAATTTTAATTGAGGACCATTAGCCACCATTCTTTTGGTTGATGTTCCTAAATTAATAAAATTTCACTGAAGGTTTCTGGCTTGGGAATTCTCCCGTTAATCTTTATTTGCAAAATATGAAAGTTTATGTAACAGACTAACAATGTGATGATTTCTCTGATTTATGTCCTTGGAATATGATTGCAGATTATGCTAGATGATGTTAAAGTATTGGAACAGCTGATTGACTTGGTTTTCTACATTTTAGTTGTTCTTGGTGGTTACAGACAGGTTTTCTTTAGTTCTTGTCTTTGCAGTTTAATCTTCGGTACTTTTTAACTGTATTGAGAGTAGTGCTCATGTTGCAGGAAGATCATGCTTTTAGTCTTAAGTACCTTGTGTATTCAGCTCTTGTAGCCTGCAATTTATACTTATTAACAGGGTTTATATCAACACAATGGCAAGATCTTGTGCAAGTATTGGTTGTGCACCCTAAGGTACCAATTGGCTTCTGCTTTACTAGTATCCGGATTTTAAAAATTATTCTTTTGTTGGCTATTTGTCATAGCTGATGAAGAAATATTTTATGTCAAAGCATTTGAAGGCCATTTTTTCTTCACCATCTCGTATTTGTCAAACTTAATTTCTAGATTTCCCCCTAAAACTTTAATAACTAATGTAACAATGCAACTATGCCATGGCTTATTATGAAGTTTTGTGTGACAGGTTGACTTATTTATGGATGCAGCCTTTGGATCAGTTCGCATGGTATTTAGGTGTCTTGAAATCACCCTTCCAGCTTACCATAAGGATTTATCCTGGGCATCAAATCTGACTTCAGAACGAGTAGTTTATCATCTCTGCCAGCAGTGTGAGGCCTCTCTGCAATTTCTACAGTCATTATGCCAACAAAAATTGTTCAAAGAACGGCTACTCAAGAATAAGGTTCTTTGAAACTAGACTTGGCTTTATACTTTGGTGCAAATGAATCACCCTGACTTTAGTTATGGGTGTTTCTAAATTTAGATCAGGGATGAGAAACATTTGCTTTTTCAGACAATGGAGCATCTTTAGGACTCTGGCTGGATCTTATGTATATTCCATAAAACTCTGTATCTGTTGCTTATGGAACTTCAATAAAATAGTCCAGTTTCAACTTTTGTGTCTTTCTTAATCAAAATATATAGTATTTATATCCAATTCCAGGAAGGAAATACGCAAAGTTCCTCTTAAAATCAAAGGAAATACGCAAAGTTCCTCTTAAAATCAAGTGACCTTAATCCTGAATAAAAATGTCTCATGAAAGGAATGCATCCCTTGGTAGCATCTGAATTCAATGTTTTCTGTCACCCTAGATTGAGCACTCCACATAAAATGAAGCAGCATTCTTGTTTTGTTACTTTTAAGACTGTCAAATCTTTACTGGCTGAAATCTCTCAGTGTTTGGAAAATAGTGGGAGGGCCTCAAAACCACGTTTCCCTAGAATCAGTTAGAGAGGAGCTTTGAATTGGAAAGTGAGAAATCACATTCTCAACTAGTTTTCGAACACACCTTAAAGTGGATCTCACGCAGCTATATAAGTTGTTTTTCACTTGAAGTTGCACCTCTTGATACCTCTTTGGATAGATTTAGCAGGGATTCCAAAAAGAAGTAGAGCTACATGTTCCATTGCACTCTAAATTCCCTTGATCGGATTATCAATAAAACTTTCTTGAATCTTGTTGAATAGAATTTATATCACGTTTTCCATTTTTGTAAGGAAAAACTTAAACCTGACACATCTATTTGCCTGGACTTGATTAAACCATGCGGACATATCTAACTCCTCATTTCAGAATGGTGAAATATTGGGGATTCATTTCTAATGCTTAGAGGCAATAGTTTCCTTATGTTTACCTGGGAAGAAAGACACTAACAAACCCTTCTGTGCTAGCCATTCCTTATACTTATCCAGATTCCCACTTTTCCTTAAATTCTTTGCATTGAACTCCCATATGGTTTTTGGTACCAAGTTGACCAATGTCTTAACTGAAAACTAAACCTGTATGTAAGAATGGATAAAAGATAGTGAAGGTGTGTTGGAGTGGGGGATTGGTGCTTAAGTTTACCAAGGGCTTCATTCAAGCTAACTACTTCTTTTGTAGTCACTATATTGTCATTGTATTGGTTTGGTTAATTGGTGAGGCACATTATACCTTGTGTATATATGAACTGCTTATTTTTTTATTTATTACAGGAGCTATGTGGAAAAGGGAGCATCCTTTTTCTGGCTCAATCCATCCTGAAGTTAAACATGGAATCATCTTTTCCAACTAAGATTATGGCAGCTATATCTAGGCTAAAAGCTAAAATACTTTCTATTGTGAGTATGATGGCAAAATCTGCTAGAAGTCATTTTTTTATAAATTTAATCTACTCCAAGAACGTACATATTGATTGTTGATATTAATACTGCTGCCACTCTCGTGCTGCAGCTTCTAAGTTTATGTGAAGCAGAAAGCATTTCTTATCTTGATGAAGTTGCCAGCTCATCACTAAGTTTAAATTTAGCTAAATCTGTTGCTTCAGAGGTTAGTTCTCAGCTGGTGGCTTGTAGTGCAAAATGTTGAAGATAAAAGCCTCCACTGTTTTTCTTTTGGCTAAATAAAATTTATTGCCTGAAAAATCATATAACTTTGGTCTTATTAGCCTTTCTACTGCTTGCATATTTTCATTATTATCTATGGTTATGTTACTTGTCAACTGAGGCTGGACTCCTGAGCTCTATACATTCGTTATGGGTTGTTGAGTCAAAAAATAGAAGTACTTCAATTAAATCTCAAAATTAATCGTATGCATGGCGGCCATCAGAAAGTGTTCATGCCTTAGTCAAACTTGAAAATTTGTCTTTCTGATCCAGCACATTTTTCTTCCACATTGTAGTTCTTATGCATTGAGCATGCCCATGTCTTCACTCTCAGTATTGTGCTTTTAATGTAATCCTTGTTATATAGGTTTTTGACTTACTAAAGACTGCTTTTGGAGGAGATCCTGGACATCCTGCTAATGAGAGAAGTTACCCAATGGGATTCTTACAGCTCAATGCAATGCGTCTAGCAGACATCTTCTCCGATGATTCAAACTTTCGATTTTACATGACAAATTGTTTTGTAAGCCATCATTTTCAGAATATGATATAACTGTTGATGTGCCAATGCAATGGTGCTAGCTCGTGCGCGCGCGTGTGTGTAAGGGGGGGGGGTGCATGATAATTGGTCAAATTAAGTCATATTTTGCTCACTCAGATTTGGTCAATGCATTTCTTTATTTTCGTGATGTTCTGCATTCTGCTTTCGAGTATTTGATTGTGCCCTTTGCGTGTGACTGCAGACCAAAGTTCTGACAGCTATATTTTCACTCTCCGAGGGGGATTTTTTATCTTCTTGGTGTTCATCTGATCTCCCCGAGAAGGAGAAGGATGCAACTCTTGAATATGATATATTTGCTACTGTTGGATGGATTTTGGATAATACTTCTTCACTGGATTTGTTGAATGCAACACCTTTGGAATTCAACTTAATTCATAACAGCATGCCTCAGGCTTCTTATGCGCATCATAGGACTTCATTATTTGTCAAAGTCATTGCAAATCTTCATTGTTTTGTTCCCAACATATGTGAAGGTTCGTTCTTTCCCTATGTTCTGCAAATCTTCATTGTTTTATCTTTGCCTCGTGTTATTTATCTCTTCTTTTTTTAATTTAATTTGAATCCCCAGAACAGGAGAGGAATCTTTTTGTTCTCAAGGTCCAAGAGTGCTTGCAACAGGATCTATCTAGCTTGCTGCCTGGTTTTTCTTTTGCTTCTGATTATCCTAAAGCTGCTACCGCTTGCAAGAATCTCCGTAATTATTGTTTTCAATCCATTCTAATTGTGGAACTACAATTAATATATCATTACTTTCTTACAATTCACTTGTTTTTGTAGGGTCATTGTTGAATCATGCAGAATCATTGATTCCAAACTTTTTAAACGAGGAGGATGTACAACTTCTAAGGTTTCTTTTTCTTCTTTTAATTTTGCTGATGTCAACTTCAGTTTAATGAGTTTCAAACTTTCACCGGTAAATGATATATCGTCAATAGATCCCATGATTAAATGCTTGAGCAATGAAGCAGATTCTGGTGGCTCCATATGCCACTTGAATTTAATTGGGAAAAGGGTTTGATCTGAGCTGATTGAGTAGAGCTTATAATACCTCTTCCTCCCTTCAAATTTGAAAGAAGTTTTTCAGGAGTGCATTTGATATCATAAGAGCATTGCTTGTAAACATATACCCAAATATAGTCTGATCATATAGTTCACAAGGACAACTTCATATTTCATGTCCTAACGAATATTTGTATATCCAAATTGTTTGCAGGGTGTTTTTTGGCCAATTACAATCACTACTTTCATCTGTTGGATCCGGAGAAAATTGTATTCAAGTAAACCGTTGTCCTGTATTCTGAGCAGTGTTATTTCTGGTTCCTTATGAATTTCATTTTTATTTTTCGTTGTTATACTTTTGTTCCCTTCTACTCATGGCCTTCCTTAATCACTTTTAAATGTTTCAAAATCATTCTACTGGAAAACTCAGGATAACAAAGTTGACAAGTCGTCTTTGGATAAGTTTTCAAAACTCAACATCAATGAGCACTATCAGGTTTGTGCTTAAAGTCTTTTTTTGTTTAAATAAATAATAACTCTAAAATATTCACTTACCACATTATATGGCTACTCGTATGATGAGAATAACCTAATTAGTAAATTGTTTGAGTTATTAAGTTATTTTGTAGCTTCTCCTCTACATTCTGCCTGAAAAAAATTTCGGTTCCATTCAGGAGGCTCAGAGTACAGGAAGATGCTCGTCAGCTTTACTGGGAAAGGAAACGACTGATCTTGAGAAGAGTAGTAACTTAAATGAAGGAGTTTCAGAAAATTCTGCATTTCCAGGTGCAGACCTAGTTAATAGCAGAGCTGTAGACATAAGGAAAGGTGATGACATGAATAGGCAAGATCTAGTGGAAGATAAAGGGATATCTGGTAAGGCTGCATCTGGAGGTGCAGTAGATATGGACAAGGATACTCAGAATGTTGACACGAGTGGTTCAGATACTAGTTCTGCAAAAGGGAAGAATGTTACTGATCACATGGACAACATTGAGCTCTCAAAATCAGGTGATAATGTTAAAAAAGTTAGAGTTGGAGACAATCCTGAGGATGAGAAGGTTGATACTGTACAGAGGAGGAAGCGAAAGAGAAATATAATGAATGATAAACAGGTGACAATGATTGAGAGAGCACTGTTGGATGAGCCTGAAATGCAGCGAAATGCAGCTGCACTACAATTATGGGCAGATAAATTAAGTCTTTATGTATGTCAAATACAACGTAACACATATATGGACTATTTTATTAACCTACCTTCATCTGACTTCACTGCTTCTTGGTTTTTTATTTTTTGGTCAGGGTTCTGAGGTTACATCTTCGCAGCTTAAAAATTGGTAAGAATGCCTCATTTTACGTATTTACTCATCACATAGTTGTTAAGTTGATTGTTCACCATGGTTGATTCATGGAATTGGTTGCATAAGAAGTAAATATCTGAAAAAAGAAAAAGAAAAAAGGAACAGAAAAAGAAAACAATGACAAAAGGAACAGATAAATTTGCTATCGAAGTTTATGTATGTTAGAATTCAGATGTATAAATTAAGCTTTGTCCGTATAGGATGACAGCAAAATATCTAGTAATGACTTTCTTACCAAGTTATATTCATATCTTGTATAAGTTGTATCTGATTGAAAAGTTTTATTTGGTACTGGCTTTCTTCCTCTCATTTTTCTTACCAATCTTTAGTGTAAAGAAACTAGAATCTGATTGTCAAGGCCTGCTGTGTAAGAGCACAAATGTTGAAAGTGTTAATCGGTTTCTTTAACATTTAAGCTGGTGACATTATTTGTCGATGCCTGTTATATATTAATCAGACATAGGGGAATATCTGGTCTGATTTATACAAAACTCGTGTATGCATGTTTATCATGTCAGGTTGAATAATCGGAAAGCAAGGCTAGCACGCACAGCTAGGGATGTTAAAGCAGCAGCTGACGGTACTGACAATTCAGTCCAAGACAAGCAAAGAGGACAAGTTGGGTCCTGTGACTCACCTGACAGTCCAAGTGATGCATTTAATGCAAGAAAAGATCTTCTAACTCTTGCTAGAATAGCATCTGCTGATAACCCTGACTCTTCACTGGCTGAAGTCGATGGTGGCCCTCCAGAATTTTAGTGCAAGGCTCGTCGGTCTGTTATCCTTGTAATTTGTATATCTGTGAGAAGAGGTTGGTAAAGGGAAGGTGTTTCATTTTCAAGTGCAGGGTAAGTAGTATGGGTAGTGCCTGGAGACCCAGTACAAACAGTTCGTAGTCTTCATGCGAGCTTGCTTGCGAGGACATGGCTGAGAAAATTTGCGCAAACTGTTGGCTCTTTTAACTAGGCTGGCTAAGGAACGACTGTCTAATGGAAAGATGTTGCTTTACTAGTCAAGTGAGCTAAGAGAGTGAGAGGTCTGTGAAGGAAAGTGAAGGGCTATTTGGCAATAATAGTTTGAGATGTCATGAAGCTGCATCCAGCAGCCAAATTTGTTAGGAGTGTCATGTTGTACAAATAAGTTTTTCATAAAAATTCAGCAATGTGGCAATTAAGCCTTTATCCAAGGTTTTGGGGTGGAGCGGGGGGTTGATGAGATGTAGGTTTATGCTATTTTAGAAATATGCATTTGTTAATCACTGAACTTCCCTTGCCCATTAACCTTCTAACGAGCGCTTTCCCAGATATTTTCTCACTAAATTGAAAGTATCTAGTCAACAGACACCTAAAAAAGAATGTCGTAACACGGGGAATCCTTGAAGCATTCGTTTCCAGTATATGATATATGAAGTCGGGATAAAAAAAACTTTTGAACTCATGTTAGATAGTCATCCAAAAGGATAAGTAGAAAGAAAGGAGCCCCAATTGCCCAAAGAAGATCTAAAGATGAAATTTGGTAATAGATTATGGAAGATTAATTACCAGTTACAAGTAACTAAAATTTATATATGGATCACTCGAAGTCAGCCTGAATTCAGTTTCGTGTGCGCCCAAAACAGCTAGGTTGCCCAAGCATGCACATGACAATTGGCCTGATTTACTAATTTTGTTATATCAAAACATTTTAGATAAAATTCTCTCGGACAGATAAATACCACAGGAAACCCGACCAGAACGAATCTTCGGCATCAATTGCATTGCCAATCAAATCATTAATTATTAAATGAATAACAAACCAGGGGCATCACAAATCTTCTACTTTCCTTTATACTCGTTCTGAAACCCAAGCCTACTAAACAAAATGTTAGAGCAAACGCTCACGTTTCAAACTGTAACGCTTTCGTTTGGCGTCATCAAGTCTATAATTGATCTCCCCTACGGAAAAATTAGGGGGCTAACATCCTCTGAGCTCTCTCTTGTTACGATGGTGCTAACAAACAACCTGCTGCTGCGGGTGATGTCGGATTTTATGATAAACCACCTGTGTTATCCATGACATGAAACTCTGAATGTGCCGTACTGAACATAAAACTGGGGCAGCCTCACCAATAAAGACAGTACCAGGTCACAGGTCAGAGAAGACATTGGACCTCTATCATGGAATTGACTTTACATTAGAACCCTCACTTTGTACAGGTTCAGAAGAAGGGGTCTTTTGCGCTTGGGGCGCTTTCTTCAGGAAGCTTTTAGCGTAGAGGGAGCCAAAGACAATGACCTGATTATGAGCAAGTGTTACTACGTTTTTCATAAGAGTCTTTAAACAAAATGCTTAGAAAAAGTAAAACTGGGCCTTACAGCTCCAAACCACTGTTCCAAGCTAAGAGGATGGGCAAACCATGCACATGACAGCATAATGCTGACCAACTAAGGCAATTGAAATGACAAATCAATAATCATTAACCGTTAACCATTAATCAGATGAATAATTGCAGGATAATCCAAAATGATTTGTTTAAAGCCAATGTTTACCTGTCTTGTAGTCATTATAGTAGCAAATGTCAGAGCACCAAAAGTGCGAATTGTGTAGGAAATAAAAAATTGACTAAGTGTGGCAACCTGCGAAGCTCCACATTATAAAATAAATTCTATAGTGAATCAAGGATAAGGAAAAGGAAAGTTTATTTCTTTCTTTAAAGTTAGGGAGAAATGCGGTACGTTGAGATAACTTGTTTGAATAATCAAATTAAAATAAAAAAGTAGAAATGTAACTTTTGGTTCTAAACTATTACTCAGTTATTGATTTAGTCCTGAATTTTGACTCTACAACTTAGTCCCTATTATTTCTTGATTTGGAATGAATCAGTCATTATAATTCTTTAACTCAATAAACTATAAAAACTGAATTGTTTTGAATCAAAATTCAAGGACTTAATCAACATCTGAGAGAAAGTTCAATCAGCACTCAATCATATTTACAGCAGGGAAGCCAACTTACTGTTGAAAGCAGTGCTACATCAAAGAAACAACCATTATGGCGATACACAAACTCAACTGCTGGGACTAAATGTCCTTGTAAGATAAGGCCTACGTAAAAGATACCAAATGTCATAAGAATGACTTTCCAACCATGCAATGGTTGTGAATATGGGCCAAAATATTCTGGCTATAGGAGACAAAATCCCGAATTAAAAAGAAAAGAGAATGTTTGGCAGACTTAGAATGCTGGCCAAGTATTACTGTAGGCTTAACAAAGAAATATGTGTTTTCACTGTACTTCTAACACCTAAAGAACATTTCTCAGTCTGAATGCTTGGGGTCCATTGGGGAACTTTCTAGGTTAATGCAGATTGTAGAGAATAAATTTATCTTGAACGCTTCAGGTTTCCAAATATCATCCAGAATTCCTAAACAATCCATCTACAATGAATTTTCATCCTAAAATAATTTAAAAACAATTTTTCATTAAAAATGCACAGTTATAATATGCAGATGAGAATAAATGTTTAAAACTAGAGTTGCTGCAACCATCCAAAACCTACCTGTCAGGCTAAGAACACAAGAACAGAACGTAACATAGAATATCTGGTTATGTATCTCCATGTCATAACCTTTAAACAGCTTATCTTGGAATGTACTTGTAAACCCATCAAACCTATTAAAGACAAACAAATCAAATGAACATCTATGTATTGAAAGATTCATGTGAGTTTGACATTGCATTCTCGCAGTTAATTGGTGAAACCATAACGTTAGTTATATGAGTATCAATATGAAATAATATAAAAACTCAAACTGACCAAATGAGGCTTCAGAATAGCATGCTTGTTTCAGAGTTCAGACCAACAGGCGTTTAGAATGACTACATTGGAGCGTTTTTGAAGAGAAACCCCGTGGGGGGGTTGGGGGGAAGAAGGCGGGGAGAAACCCAGGGTGAATAAGCTATGCTAAGGCAGTATTCATGTTTACAATTTTTTACAAACAATATTAAGTCACTCATCGAAATAAGAAGGACTAGTTTTGTAGTCATACCCAAGATAACCAATCATTAGGAAAGCGCCCCAAGCAGTATTTTCCCTTCCTCTACTATACGGGCTTATGTCAGGTCCTGCCTACATGAAAAGCAAGTTTTTAGTTTATTACAATAATGCTCCTGAATTAGTGAGGTTCTTATGTATCATCAATGGAATGATCAATCGAGCAAAGTAAATAAAAAATATATATTCTAGAACAATATCGTCCTTTGCTCTCAACTTTCTCTCTCCCCCTCATCCTATTCCTTTGATGAGCATCTATGTGGAATAGAAAACCAACTCACTTAAGTACCCCATGGTACTCAATGTGGACTGAGGCATCTCAAATTACTTCTTGGAATGATACGAGAACCTTATTTTTGTAAGTTTTGTTTCATTTTTATTGTACTGTTTAGTGGGAAAAAATCCATTCACGTAACTTTGGGTGCATATAGCCATATAGGCGTTCATTGTTGATTCTTTGATAGAAATCAACCAAATGCTAAAAGAGCGAAGACAAAACCAGAAACTTAAGGACCAAAGACAAAAATAATTACAGGATATAGGATAAAGATTGAGCAGCCCAGGGTCACCAAAAACGCCAAGAGATAGTCATGTCCCACGTATCTCTTCTGCATTATGATAGAGCCCCATATCTGCATAAAGTATAAATGCTTTGTTATACAAGTCTTGAGCAAAATATTCAGTATCAATGAACCATGAAAAATGTCGAAACATGGTGAAATAAAGCACAAGTATAATGATTTTTTCTAATCTTGGATCCAAAAAAAGCAGGGAGGGAATGGAATTTATCAAATCAAGAACAAGATAGTTTGACATGTTTGTGTCCTTACAAAACATCTATATTCCTCAAGAAACTGTCTTTTTTGTATACCACATTCAAAATCACAGTATAAAGGAGTCATACTACAATTCAAGGATTATATTATCACCAAAAAAAAAAAAACATGGACTCGATTGGTGATATACCAAATACACCAAGAGTCACATTTCTCACTATTGAAGAAATTCAACATTAATGGGTAGAATAATCATGAGAAGAAGCAGCTGAAATATTCCAAAGCTAAAATTTGACTTACCATAACTGGGATCATTTTAGCACACTTTGCAAGAGTCTGAACGGGGAAACTGACATATTTAAGGGCCTGAATCAAGCAATATGATCGTCAACTTATAACTGATAAGGATAACAAGTTTATATAAACTTCAAAATGTATTGATACACAGAAGGAGTGCAGCTTACCTCATACTGACAAGTTGTCGTCAGAATGTTTGTTACTGACACAACACAATACTTGTAAATAGGAGCTGCTGGAGTTAATGTTTTCTTACTTGCCTATAATAAAATTTGAAAAATTACAGTCACAGATGATTCAAAATCTAAAAATACAGATTGTAATTTAAACCACTACAAAGTGTGTGACACAACCATGTTTCTGCAGCTAAACCAGCAAATTAAAGTTATGCATGCACATGACAGTATTATTCCATATAAGACTAGATTACCAGTAAGGAACCAGCAGAAACAGCAGTCGTTGTGAGACGGTTGCAGAAAACAAGAAACAGTGAGTATTTGAAGTACTCCTTATCTGCCCCATAAGGAACTCTCATGATCTTTTCCTGCAAGAACAAAATATATATAAGTACACTGGTTTTTTTTATATGTTAAACTACGGAAAACCAAAGAGTTGTCATCATTCAACGAACAAGACAAAAAGAAGCTGCAAGTTAACTGGAAGTAAAGATTAAAACAGAAAAAAATGGTTGAAGAAGAGCTTAACCTAATTTGTCCGAGCCACTTATGACAGGTTTATACATTATATGCCAAACAACCATCAAGATGTATTAAGATTTAAGGATACTGTAACAACAACGTCACTGACTTCTTAATGATGGTTAATCAAGCTCGTTTTTTTCCCAACAAAGTAAACATTCTGCATTCACTGGAAAAAAATAGGGAAAAAAATCTACAGGTAATAACTTCATGAGACATTTATTCAAAAACATCTACCTATGGTATTTCGACATTTTCTTTTTTAGGCCCAAACAACAAAGAATACATGAGCATGCGAATTAATTACATGTACCATACTAGAAGTCCACGATTGGGTAGGTCAAGCTCACCAGAAATAAATGGATAATCAATACGATTCATTAAAATATTGGATCCAGACAAAAAATGAGCCAAAAACATCTCAAAATCATTGTGAGAGTCATTAAATCAGCAAATGTAATGGTAATCGAGTACAATACTACGGTTCAAATCCAAAGAAATAAGCGAAATGAACATTTCTGTGAAAGGATTCAGATTCGTGAACTTAAGCCTTCAAAATGAGAATAAATGGAGCAGAAATGAAGAAGAAAAAGACGTCGATAGAACAAACCTGCAAAACACCATAGGTGACGAGTGTGACCATGATTCCCGACACCGCAAATATTCCTTTATACAACTTGTTCTCCCTCCAATCACCAGCCAGAGAAGAGGTTAATCCCGCCATAGCCCAAGAATGACACGCACATAGAACATACGAAAACCTGGCAATAAGAACACTGCCAGAAAAAAAAAAGTGGCGCGAGAGAGAAGTGGATAGCGCGGGACACTTGGGTTAGAGAGATCAGACAAAGGGAAAAGCGTGCTCTGATCTTCCCATCGAGAGTGTTAACGATGGACTCAGAGTTCGAAAAACAAAACGGAAGGAGATTGGCCTCAGCCTTAGGCGTCTCGCTTTCTCCGGCACGCCTTTCTCACACCTTGGGCTGCCACGTCAGCCTCACTTTTTTTTTAATAAGAAAACTTTAGAAAAAGATTGTCTAACCAAAATCTAAGATAATTTTTTTTTTAGCTATTATCATAATTTATCTAAAAATTAGAATAAATTTTAAAATATTATGATTAAAATTATAATAAAATAATATTTTATAAAGATATAATATACTTTAATAGTACAATAACTTACGTATGTGTCCCTCAACGGTTCAACGCCTCTCACATTGGGACTGTTCTTCGTTTGACTGATGAGCCCGACTGGAAGGTCCTTTGAAACGGGCCATACCCGTTAGTGCTTCATGGATTCATATCAGATCTCCAGTAACCAAAATGAATCCCCAGGGTTTTTTTCCAACATGGAATGGTTGGTTGCCGGATTTGAATTTTAGAGCCCATTTGGTTGACAGAATGATATGGAATAAAATGAGAAAATTTGATTTTATATGGGAAATGTCTTTCAGGCCCCTAAAAAAATGTGATAAGAAAAAATAAGTATAATTGATGGTTTAAACATCTTACATAAAAAAATAAAGTTAAGAAATTGCATTTTAATTATGTTTAACAATATTTATATGAGAATATGGGCGTACCTAAAATACAACCTATTAAATATTTATTCTAAGATTGATCATACTCATCTATAGTTATGAATAATGCACAATAAATATATCAATCTTAATAATAGAGATTTTAGTTTTTTTAGAACAGAGCATGAAAGCAATATATACTAGCTAACTTTTTGTGACCCATGCCTTGGGAGTTATGACTCTTAATTAAGAGAAGTTGTGGCTCTTAACTAAGAAGACCGATATTCATATTTGGTAACACTTCCACTCCCTCAACTTATCATTCATGGTTATTGCATTGAAGGAAATATCACAGCTAGGTACCCACAATAACTATTATTTGCATTTCAGCCCATGCCTTAATGGTCTTGGGCAGCCATAATCCAACAATTTAGATCTAACCTAGTAATATCATATATTAAATATTTGTATGAAAAAGAAGTACCCAAGGGGTCTCATATCACACTATTAGATTTCGTTTTAAATTAAATGAATTGATAATGATTAAGCATGTGACGCACGTATTTCTATAATGTCAATTTTTTTGTCAATATAATGTTCAAATTTAAAAGGAAACAAAAATTGAGTGCTTGCACCTGTACCCAACAATTGAATTGGAATCTTACCAAAAGGACAAAGCACGTACGGTGGGCAATTTTCAGTTTATCTTACTTACTTCTGGTGTTGAGCTGAATTGCGTAGGTGTGAGCTATACGATAATCCCACGCCACTTGTGTTCGCTTGTGGCTCAGAGCCTAACTACATTAGAACTTATAATTATTGGATAACGTTGGCTTCTGCCAAAAGGAGTTTACAAGACCGCAACAAGTGGTGGTTCTTCTTTCATTTTTCCTTTTTACTACTGTTTTGATCACAGTGAAGATATAGGATTGATGAAACGATAAAAACTAAATAAACGAATTTGCACAGAATTTTTTTCCAATTTCTGAGAGTAAACGTTCAAGCCTAAGTTGATGGATTCTTCTTCATTCCCTCGCTTCTTAATCTCCCATGTCATCTACAGCTCAAGGTAGAGTGTTTCGATCATTTTCCTTTTCTGATGTGAGACCTTGAATTTAAGAATAGTATGACTATATTGTGTGGCAGCTTGCATCGCTCTTCCTTGACAATTCAGAGTACAAGAAATGGCCTGTGGAAGAAAAGATTGTGTGGAATTGGGATTTGTGAAGTTGGAGTTGGAAACTCATACGGTGAAAGCAGCATGAAGAAGAACGAGAATGGGTCAGTGTTTGGTTCGATGGACGAGTCAGCTGCTGCAACATTTGGAACATTAGACGCAGAAATCACACCAGAAACTGCCGATTTCTTTGTGAGTGATGCAGAAGGTGATCCAGATTGCCCCTCCAAAGGTTACTCTTCGATTGAGCAGGCGCTTAATGCACTACGCCAAGGAAAGGTTTGTCTCATTATTGTGTTTTGTTTCCATAACTGTTAAAAGAAATCAGCTTATGATGAATAGAGAACAATAAAAGGCATTGGTTTTAAAAGTGGTGGAAATTTGTGCTAGTTTGTGATTGTGGTAGACGATGAAAATGGCGAAATTGAAGGGAATCTTGTAATGGCGGCATCGATGACAAGTCCAGAGCATGTGGCATTCACGATAAAGCACGGATCAGGGATTGTTTCTGTAGGCATGAAGGATGAGGATCTTCAAAGACTGAAGCTTCCTCTTATGTCACCTGATTCTGAAATTGAGGATTATTCTGCACCAACTTTTACTGTCACTGTGGTATGGTTCATAGGACTTCAACCCTACTTGTGAGCTTGCAGCATGATAGAAACTTGTAGAATGGGATAGTAAGATTTATATTGAGTAATATGGAATACTTGTTAATAAGGTATTTAAATGGGTTAGTTCTCCTATTTCAACTATTACCTTTTAGTATAAAATTCCTTATCCTATCTAAGTATTTATTAATTAGTATTAGAGTTAACTTGTAGTATAGTATATAAAATACTAAGTCTTTTATTGAGTAGTAAGAGATACTCAATAAAATATTTATATAAATTAGTTTTTCTACAACAGCTTTTGATGCAAGGTTTCCATCACACTTAAATACCCAATCATAGTAACAAACTGTATTCATCAATGACTTTTTTTCTTGCCCTTGTGGGTGTTTAGGATGCAAAAGTTGGGACTTCCACGGGCGTTTCAGCTGCAGATAGAGCAAAGACAGTGATTGCTCTGTCATCTCCGGACTCGAAACCAGAAGATTTCAGAAAGCCAGGTCATGTGTTTCCCCTCAAATACAGAAACGGTGGTGTTCTCAGAAGAGCAGCTCACACTGAAGCTTCTGTAGATTTGATCTCCATGGCTGGCTTGAGGCCCGTCTCTCTTCTTTCAGCTCTTGTTGATGAAACCGATGGTTCTATGGCTCCCTTACCTCTTCTCAAAAACTTGGCATTACAACACAACATACCAATTGTCTCCATAACTGATCTGATAAGGTAAGTTTTGTGATTGTTCTATTACACTCCACAGGTTCCAAAGCAGGATGCAGTATCACAAACTAATCATTATATTCATCGTCAAGGTACCGGAGAAAGCGAGAAAAACTGGTGGAAAGAACTAGCTTCTCACGCCTCCCTACTAAATGGGGCCTATTTCAAGCATATTGCTATCACTCTGAGTTGGATGGAACAGAACATGTGGCTATTGTGAAGGTACGTAACTCCATATTGGCTTTGATTCGTTTTATTGGTTAAGTTTCTGAGACATGAATGCACAGGGAGAGATAGGAGATGGGCAAGATGTGTTAGTGAGAGTGCATTCAGAGTGTATAACGGGGGATATATTTGCATCAGCTCGATGTGATTGTGGGAACCAGTTAGAGTTGGCCATGAAGTTAGTTGAAGAAGCTGGTAGAGGAGTAATTGTGTATCTTCGAGGTCATGAAGGAAGAGGAATAGGACTTGGTCACAAACTGAAGGCCTATAACTTGCAGGATCAAGGTCGTGACACTGTTCAAGCCAACTTAGAGCTTGGCTTAGCCGTTGATGCTCGTGAGTATGGCATTGGTGCCCAGGTCGGTTCTCTCCTTCTTCTTCCCTCAAAATTATAAACGTGCATTAGTATTGTATCGAAGCTAACGGCCTTATGACCTAGTAGCATGAAAGTTCTTCTATAAATAGAAAGTTGCGGGTCGATCCTGTTTATAAACTTTGGTTCTTAATGTTTGCCCATCTAATTGATACTAACGTTGGAATCATGATGTTAATTAAGTGCAGATTCTGAGGGACTTAGGAGTTCGAACAATGAGGTTGATGACGAATAACCCGGCAAAGTTCGTTGGACTGAGAGGGTATGGTTTGGCAGTGATAGGGCGTGTTCCTGTGTTGACACCAATTACTGAAGAAAACAAGAGGTACCTGGAAACGAAGCGGACCAAAATGGGCCATGTATATGGTTCTGATATACAATCACCATTAGGTGGACTCATCAATCCTAGTGTAAATAACACAAACTTATCCGACAAAGAGAGGTCAACTTAATACATAGTCAAAACAGAGAGATAGCTAAGATTTTATTCTTCAGGTGAAAGAAATGCGTGAAGCATTTAGTGCTCAGTTGTGAAGATTGTAATCATTTTGCTACTGTAACGTCTCCAATCACACGATTCTTTTCTTTTATCTGCGTAAGTTTTACTTGGACTTTCCACTTTGTTTCTTAAGAATAATGTATTTAAGTTCAAAACATAGACACCCTACCAAGGGGGCAAAAATTACCGCAAGGGCAATCAGTATCTCAGAATCTATATGGGGAGAAAATTTGGTCGAAAAGTTTTAGATGTTTTATTTTTACAGACCAAATGATGATATCTGATGGGCTTGAGACTTGGCATTATTGTCATGAGTGATGATTTACTTGTGTAAAATAAACCAAGAGAGCAATTGATATATTTTTTTTCCTTAAAAAAAAATTAGTTAATGTGAATTTTTACTAAAGTTAGAGAACAGGACTCAAAGAGTGCTCATTAGAGACTTTTGAGATCGTCTACTAAATAAGTCCTCACAATGGCAGCAAGTAGAGGTGGTAATTTGGGTTGGGCCCCAACCCGCCAACCCGCCATTTTATGGCGGGTTGGGTTGCCAAATTGGCAACCCATTTTGATGCGGGTCTTTTTGACCCGCACCCGCCAAGCCCGCACCCGCGGCGGGCTAACCCGCCGGGTTGGCGGGTTAGCCCGCTTAGCCCACTTTTTTTTTTTTTTAATTTTTATTATTTATATTACACTTTATTAATTGTAGAGTTTTAACTAAATTAAAGTTTATATTATATTTAATTTATACTAACTTTATCTTATTGATTCATTTCTTTAAATATATATTTTATTTTATTTTTATTGGTAAGCATATATTTTATTTTATTATTATTTTACTTGTGACAGATTTATATACGGATAGTGATAAAGTTAAAGAAATAAATATTTTGACAATTTTAGATCATATTTTAAATCCAATTAATATTGATACATATAAATTATTTTTAAAAAAATATATATGAAAATATTTTTTTAAAAAAATAAATAATTAATTATTTTTAAAATAAAAAAATTATTTTTAAAATAAAAAAAAAACTAGCGGGTTGGCGGGCCATGGCGGTCACGGGTTGGAACAATTCCAACCCGCATAAAAACGGGCCTCTTTAAAGAGGCCCGTTTTAAACCCAACCCGCCGCGGGTTAGCCCGTATCCGGCGGGCTAACCCGCATTACCAGCCCTAGCAGCAAGAATCAAACTTACGTTCTTATAAGATATGAGCCTATTCAGTACTATTTATGTCAACTCTCATTTGTAGAACAATTGATATCTATATATAATATAGATGCCTAAAGTAAAAGTTGGACTTTTTTTTATAAGAAAATTTTTAGAAATGAGTTGTGATCACCCACGATTTAAGAACAGGGCAAGTCGTTAATTACCCTAAGGTATTAACTTAAGCACCCAAGACCTATAATGTGCCGCGATTAGAACCATAATAAAATAATACTCTCTTATGATTGAATGCACTTCAAATAATCATATATCTCACCCATTGGCCCATGGACAAACAAAGTTGGACTTCATGTGTCTGGTTCGAACCTTTGTGGCAAAATTTTAAATCTACTTGGACCAAATAATTGGACTACCAAATGGGCTTATTGACTCTTATAGACCCAAAATAGATTTAAGGCCAATTCTTCAATCTCCTCCGTTCCTGTTTACTGGGCCAGGCTATGGATAATTTAGTTCCCACGTCAATATAACCCTCGAGCCTCCTCGTCCAAAACCCTAGACTGCTGCTCCTCTAGCGCAGGTGCGACGGCGGATTTTGAATGCTTTAACTTCTTCTGTTTTCCAGTTTCCGATTGTTAATTCTAACATCCTTTTCTTTTGGGGTTGGAGCATTGAATAGGTCGAGTATCATTTTCAGCAACCCATGGCTCCGGCTAAAGGTATTTCCCTCGTAGCTATTGGGTATTTGCCCCCTTTTCGTATCAACATTCGATTTTCCCCAGTGATATTCAAATTCAGGTGAATTGAATGATATAATATTGAATTTACTCATTTAAACATAAAAGGAATGTACTTGTCCTTAGTTGTCGATGCATTTTCTACGGGAGTTATTTTTGATTCACTTCAATGTCACACGATTGATTTCACACTCTTATGTTCTTTGAGTGATAAAGAAAACAACTTGTAGTTTCACTAAATGCTTCCAGTAAGGATACGGAGAAGTAATTGTAACGCAATAGAGTGCTTTTGATGTTATTCTGATTCTTAGTATAGTTGATGCCTCAAATACATTGGAGTTGATTTTTCCCTATTACATTGCTTCTCTAGAATTTTCATTTCTTAAAAAATTAATTGGTGCTGGAGTTCTTGCGTGTGACACTGAATCAAGCCATTTTATCAGTTGATAGTTCGAAGAAATCTGATCCAAAGGCGCAGGCCTTGAAAACTGCTAAAGCAGTCAAGTCAGGCCCTGCCTTAAAAAAGAAGGCCAAGAAAATCAGAACCTCCGTTACATTCCATCGGCCAAAGACTTTACAAAAGGCTAGGAATCCCAAATACCCACGTATTAGTGCGACTCCAAGGAATAAACTCGATCATTATCAAATTTTGAAGTACCCTCTCACTACTGAGTCTGCCATGAAGAAGATTGAAGACAACAACACTTTGGTTTTCATTGTTGACCTACGTGCTGACAAGAAGAAGATAAAGGATGCGGTGAAGAAGATGTATGACATTCAGGCCAGGAAAGTAAATACCTTGATCAGGTGAGCCTTTACATACGCTTTAACGACTCTGGAGCATTTCTAATTATGACCCATTGCCATCTATGCTCTTCTTATGCTTTTTTATTGTCGTTCAAGTTAGATATGTGTTGGCATTTATAGGTTTTTGGTTAGGTATGGAAAGAATTTGGAGTGTTTGGCATATTGTTGACAACTCCACTTGCAGTTTAGGGTTTTTCTTCACTTTAACTGTGTTAAAAAAATTGCGTATCTGGCGAACTGGTTTGAGCTATATCGATTGATGGAGCAACTTTGCTGCATTTTCTTTTATATTTGCTTTATTATGCGGCTTTTTTCCCTTAAATTTGCTTTATCCTATTACAGGCCCGATGGCACCAAGAAGGCGTATGTTAGGCTGACACCTGATTATGATGCATTGGACGTAGCAAACAAAATTGGGATTATCTAAGTGTGAATCCTGCATCGCCTGCATTATTTTCCTTGTGATAGTTGTTTGGCAGTTATTTTCCTTGTTAGACTTTGTTTTACTATTGGTTTATCTCTGTTCAATTGTCATCAAGTAGACTTTGGGCTCAATTTTGACTTGAAATTTACTTTTAAGTAGCCTACGATCATTGCGTTCAATGGGATGGATAGGCGGACTGGGATCTCGTGCGTTTTTAGTTTAAAATGTGTTGGGTGTTTCATGAGAAATGAAAATTCGTGTTCTCTGCGGGCACCAGATGGTTATCCTTGTTTTTGTTCGTGATATTTGAAAGCTGTTTTTTTTAATTTATGCAATATTTACAGAAATAAAGCAAGGCAGGAATCCAATACAAAGGAGTTTAATAAAAACTTCCAAGGGTAACTTTATTTTTGGCAAATTTCTATTTATTATCTCCTTGCATAATCGATGTACTGAAGTGCCATAGTAATTGTATGCTGGCGTTTCTATGTGGTCTTCTCGTGGTTGCTTATTGGTGCAAGAAATTATCAAGTTAACAGGAAAACTAACGTTAGACACAAGAAAAACAAAAGTGAGTCAATTGGAACATGGGGTGTACTGTTGTTGCTGGCGGCCTAACTGTGAAGCCCTTTCTAGCGATGCGTGGTAAGAAGCGCCGAAGCAGAGCAGTCCAAGCTACGAGCCAGATGATCATCAATGACATTAGATCTGCAGAGGGGACAATTTGAGTGAGATCGAAACCACATGGTTATGCAAGAAACATGGAAGACGTGGGCGCAGATTGGAAGTCTCTTAAGCCATTCTCCTTCTTCAAACTCCCCCAAGCATATCGCACACTCTCTGTTGCTTCCCTTCTCTTCTTCTCCCTCACTCTTCTTAAACGGAGACATCGGAAGAGATGATATGGCCCACAACTCTAAACCACGACCTTGAATCTGTATAGAATGATGATCATCGTGATCGGGCTCGTTCGAATCTCCCGTTGAATCGCGGTTTCTAGAGGAACTAGTGCGAGGGTTACCATAGAAGAAGCACTGAAATATGCTGTAGAATGTTAGTATGATGAAGATGACACAGAATATGGCGATTGAGGATGCCCTGTGTGCTTCCAAAAACCAAGAATCATCCTCAGGCGTATCGGAATTGGAAGACATTATCAGCTCAAGCAAATGAGGCCTTTGCCAAGCATTTCGTTTGAATCTAGTCAATTGCAGCTTAACAGGAGGATTAAGCTACGGAACGTTCATACCTAAGTATATAAATTCATATAGCGACACAAAAATTGGGAGATAAATTTAAGGATTCACATATGCTAACGATTCTTGTATCTGATAGTTAATTTCAAAGTCAACAAAGTTAAAAAAAAAGATACTTTTGTGTTAATACTGACATTTATGCCTGACAAACTTTTATATATTATCAACTTATTCTAGATATTCTTTGTCCAAGTACGTTATATTTGTATGTCTCTGCATGTAAGATAAATTTAGCTTAGTATTTTCAGAGGTTGATAAAAAAGAGAACAAGAATTAGCATATTAGAACTAAATTTTCCTTTTGTCTCTAAACATAAACATTAGATAAAACCGACAAGGCTATGTCACTCAAGCACCAAACAAAACCAGGGTATGCCATTTACACCAATCACCGAACTCCATTTACAAAAAGGCACTAATAATTGAAACTGCATCAAAATCACTGGTCAAAGCCTCTGACGCTTGCTTGGAGGAAACTGATAGCTAAAACTCGCAGGCGAACTCGATTGCCAAGAAACAGCGTTGTTACTTGCAAAGTTCAACATCGAAGCTGAAGAACACATGTCCAGGGCTTTCATCGGAAACCCTGGAGAATTCGAGCATAGAGCTGGGGATTCGAATTCCTTAATTTTGAAAGGTGGAAGCTTAATGGGTTGAATCGGAGGTGGATTTCTCCAACAAGGAAGAGGACCAGCAACGAGAAGAGTCTGAAGCAACGGTCCAGCTTCCATCACAGACTGAAGCAGCCTTCCTTGTTGAGGCAGAACTTTTCCTTTGATCATATTCTCCAAAACCGCACTAGCAGGATCACGCTGTGTCTTCCCCGAATTGATAAAACCCACGTTTCGGGAATCAACAACGTTCATGTTTGAGAAATCAGGAGAAGAAACTGCGTCCAGAAACGAATCCACAGCGGAAGAACCGTGAGAGAGACTGTTGGATTCAGTGATGCCTGAGTTGGCTTTTGTGTTTGGCACCATAATCATAGTTTCGGGAATAAATTGAGGAACAACATTATCCTCGGGAACATGAGGTGATGATGATGTGGTCGTGAGCTTGTGAAGAACTTTCATGAGAGCTTCTCGAAGTTCGTCTCTTTCATGGTACACGGTCTTGAGGAGATCGAACAGTTCCATCTTGAGTTTGTTTGCAGATTCTAGTTCGATCGTCGCATGTAGAACCTTCTGCTTCAATTCCACAATGCTCTGCATATTCAGAAACAGAAAATGTCACTATCGTAAAGTTTCACGGGGGATTCATTTATGAACTTAAATGAAAAGACTTTGCAGGGTTTCACACCAAGCCACCGACCGTGAGCGCACGTTACGGAGTGAACTTTGAGAAAGAACAACTTTAAAAAAAAAAAAAAGAGCATAAAATGAACAAGGAAGACGACAACGTTTGGTGAGCGGTCACAAGGATCGATGTTAGACGGTTTTTTTTTTTTTTTGATAAGAAGACTTGGGCTTTTAGATAGTCACGGATTCTTATTCGCGTTTGGTCCCTGGAGAATGATATAATTTCAGAAATATCCCAGACTTGCAAATTAAGAAAGATTTTTTTTTTTAAATAGGAAACCATTATAATTTAATGATGGAAATCAAATTGCGGAAAAAAGGGGTAAAATAAAATTAGTATTATTGGAAATTTAAGGAAAAATCAGAAAATTAGAAATAAGAGTCAGTAATATCGAACCCATGTTTTCAAAACGAAGATTTCTATAGGGTCAATGAAATCAATAGTGAAAAATATCTCTGGCCTTTTTCTGCTGTGTTGTCACATTCACGAAGTCTCATACCAGAGCCAAATTCTAAAAGCAGAATGAAGACCGACAAAAGCATATAATTCCTCAAAAAAAAAATCTTACATTGTTTCACATATTGTCCTCAATTCAGGCACACGAACCCATAATTTTGCAGTATTAAGAGCACAAGCAGTTTATTCTTTTAAACTGGAGTATAACCGAAATTTTGAGCGAAGCGGAAAGAATATACTAAAATCAGCTCATATAGGAACGGAAAACTGACCACAGCGAAATTTACAAGACAGAAAGTTTGAAGCTTGAAGAATAAGACAGAAACTATGAAGTGGAAGAAAATGACAATTGCAAAAACTAAATTCTATAAGAAGCGAATGAAAGAATGGCATTAGAGGCATTGAAAAACAAAGAAACGAAGTAATGGAAGAAACTTTGAACGAAGAACCAGGCAGGAAGGAGTAAGATGAAAGGAAAACTGCTTGCAAAAAAAGACCCACCTCCGGTTCATGGGCCCACAACGACCCAAGCTCTTCCATTGTTGTTCCCGTGGTGCAGTCAGAGGAGGAGGAGGAAGGGAAGTAGTGAATAATGGAAAAAAGAAGTGAATTGGAGGGGAGATAAATAAGAGGGCAAAAGCTCGTATTTATAGAAAAAAGGAAGGAAGAAAAAGGGGGCGAATAGGACAAAATGGAATGAGGTGCGTTAGAGACAAAAGGAGGGAGAGAGGAAAGGTGCTAAGTATATGTAACGAACGCTATGAATGAGTAAATCAGGAATTTTTTTTACCGAAATAAATAAATCAGGAAATGACAGAACAATATTGCTTGTGAGAAAAAAAATAGGAATTACCTGTTCTGCTTTTGAAACTCTCCCCCTCGTCCAGGACTTGTCGCTTTTTGTCTCACTTTTTGGTCAATCCCTTTATTTCCTTTTTTAAATCCCTCTCATAAAATCTTCCCTTAAAGTTTCAACTTTAAACGCCAAAATTTCCCTCTTTGTTTTCCTTTTTTTTCTTGAATAAATGTTCAAGAGAAAAAATATATATGGCTGATGTCTTTACGCGCTTTAGACGACTCTACACAATAAGCCATAATTTCTAGATGAATTCCTTCTTTCCTCGTATTTTTGTTCTTTACCTGAGTATGGCTCCTCACACATTTTAATCCATTAATCATCTGTATGTGTGATTAATGTAATAATTACTATCGGTTGGGTTTTTTAATTTGTGAAATTATCTTTCATCTTTTATCTCGACAGTCTCTTGTCACTTTTTATTTAGACATTTAAAATTTAGATCAATTTAAGCCATTACCTGGTTTATCAGATCATATCATTTGTTAAAGAATTCGAGTAGTTTAAGATCAAAAGCTGCTTAAGAAATTTTTTAAACTTAATTATTAAATAGCTAGTGAACGGATGATGATTGCATCAAAGGCATCAACAGATATAGTTGTGATAGTTATCTTTTGGTTTATTTAATTAAAAGATATATTTTTTTCTCAACTCGTGACTCTTTTTTTTTTTTAGACTTATTTAGAATTAAATATCTTACTTCAATTATTTAGAAACTGATTTTCTTTGATCCTACCATTTAACCAAATTTTTCGTTATATGATAAAGGCAATAATGTTCGAGTCCTGAAATATGTTAGCATTAGTAGTAACACGCAATGGTAATAAAGGTAATTAAATGGATTCTAGGCGATGACAACGATAGTCACGGGCTGATTATAATAAAAAAAAACAAATAATAATAATAATAATTAAAAGTAAATAAAAATTAATATAAATAATAAAAAATAATTTTATATTTTATAAGAACACAAGTTCAATTACTGCTATAATTATAAAAACTCATTTAATAATCAATATCTTAAATTTTATTTAAGCGTTGAGCTATAAAAATATATTTTAACTTTAATAAGAAATTAATATTAAATTTTTTTAAATATTTTTATAAAAAAATAATAATAACCAAAGCAACTGGCAAGGGAAGGGAACAAATGGATAATAAGTAGGGGAGAAAGCCACACCTCCAATCTGTTTTTTATATATTTATATATTAATTGGGTGAATAAATAAATTATTTAACTATAGTATATATAATTTAATTTTATTAAAATATTTTTATATAATATATATTATATATCAATGTATAAATTAAATCAATTGGTTTTAAAATTAATTAATATTATAGATAAAATTAATTAAAATATCTTATATTTATAATTAAAATCAATTTAAATAAAATAGTTTTTTAATCTTTACTTAAAAAATAACCTAATTACTAATTTTTATGTTTAAAATGGGAAGATATTTTTTAATGTGTATTTCCCAAAACTCCGTAATTATGTACTTGGTAAAGATGCGTTGATGGTTTGAAATAGATTGGTGATGATAATTTAATTTCGATGACTTACTTTTCCTGAAGACGTCTTGATGACTGCAAGGCAAATCCACGTGGGCGGGTGTGATTTAATTTACTTTAAGAAAAAAATAAAAATGGAGTATGGATTGAATTGAATTGAATACATAATCTGACAATGATAGGGCAGGCTAGCTATATACTAGATTGAGTGGTGGGAACGGGTAACTGCACAATAAAACTGAACTCAACAGTATATTATATAGTTGACTTCCCATTTCTCTTCAAATGCCAAAATTCTCCCTTTTATATATATATATATATGAGCTAAGGTTAAATTAATAAAAAATATTAGTATTAATTACTTAATTACTAGATTATTATAATTTTATATAAAAAATCATAACCTATAGATTAAGAGTATATGATAATAAAATTCTCACTAAAATAAGAAAAATAGTAATTTAGGTTTTTTTCTATAAAATATTATAAATTATGAGATTGATTCATCTCTCTTAAATAAAATTAGATTTATATATAAACTTAAATAAATTAATATAATTATATGAGCATATTGCTATTAAATAATATATATGATTATTTTTTTTCTTATTATTTATTTGTAATAAAGTTAATACTATATATATATATATATATTGGCATGTGAATTTCTCATTTCTGAGATCGTGGACAAATCCAAAATAAGATGAAAACTTGGACACAAGATGAAGATCAAACTAACAACCCATGTTATGATGCCTTTTCTCTCTTCTAATGGATTACAAATAATAAAACATATGTTTACCTTTAAATATGCAAGTGACCAATTTCATATGGTTAATCCGTTTTACTTTTTACCACTTTCTACCTACCAAAGTCTGAATTGTTTCTATCTCGATCTCTAATTGTTTCTCTGTTGTTTTCGTCCCAGGTACACACGCACAAAATGACAAAACCCGGTTTTAATAATATTGATATCTAACATATTTGTATACTTACTTCATTTTTCTTATAACAATTGTTTATTAGGTGCGTGGCTGAAGAAGCCAAAAATTCTTCAATTATTTATACCCGACAAGCCGTTTTGGCACGCAGTCATATTTTCTCCGTCTCAGCATAATTTATATAGAAAAACAGTGATTTGCTGAACTGTTGATTTGTTTCAAAATAAGAAAAGAAGCACCAAAACCACTCCCCTCTCAATGATTATATATATATATTCTGCTGTGACGTTATTAGCATTAGATTTTACTTTAAGATTCCATGGTATAAATTAGAATGGTGTGAATGTGGCGTATACACAAGGCAGAGAAATTAAAGAATTAGTAGCCATGCTATCGTCGTACCTTAAACAAATAATAATGTTTTATAAAGTGCAAGTCCTGGTTGAGTTTATAAGAGGAAATGGACAAAAGAGCTAAAATGTTAACATGGAGCTTGCGGGTATATATACGACAAAGCTGCTTAAATTAAAAGTCTCATCTTCAACAGAATGCAATGTATCTGGCGGAGACAGAACGTGCATTAGTGTTTTGTGATTATGTGTAAGCAAATCTTTAATCTTCCACTTTGCCCCTTGTCTAGAGCCTATTAAAAATTAATATTAGACACTTAAGATTGCATGGATAGATTATATTCAAATCCAGATGCGATCAACATTCCCGGTTATACAATTTATTTTATTAATTTTTACATTGTAAAACTCTTAACAAATTACATTTGTTTATTCATGAAGTTGTCAATTGTTTTTTAATTTTCAGTATTGAGCGTGGAACCCACTAGCTTCATTAATCAGGCTCACCGTGAATGAGGGATTTGTGGCTAAATGTTTGTGAAAAAGCCTGCAGAACCTAAGGGCTATCGGAGTAGTGTTCCCTCGCTTTAAGGGCATTATTGTAAATTGCCACTAGTTGAGTCACAAGACAGGCTCTAACGGGTAACGGCTTTACCTGTCAACTCAGTCATCTCAAAGCCAGTTTTTCTTGAATTAACATGTCAAGTTTGCATTACCCCTGGCGTTTTGGCATTTGCATCATGTGTTTTGGAAAAAAACTAGAACTAGAAAGCAAGCTACGAAGACGAGATATTGGATTTGAAAGTTATACATGCGGGCATGAACACATTTATGTTTTCGCTGTATGTACACACGTATTTTTTTTCGTTTTTATTAATGTATCGCGAAGGCAAATCAAAACAAGCAATCATATATAATTAAAATTAAAAATTAAAATCTTCAAAATAAGTCAAAATTCTGCAAACACTCAACTGATTTCTATCAATTTGTTGACTTTATTATTTTTATTATTGTGCTTGGTAATTAACTGTTTCGTGAAACCAAAGTAAAATAGGGATGAACGTACTCACCAGATTTTGTGAATCAGAGCATGGCCGTTCAAATTCAATTATTAGGTTGTACTCCAACCTGCGCCAAAACAATTAAGGTTATGTTTGAATGGGAAAAAATGAGAAAAAAATAAGGAAAATGTTAAGAAAAAAATTATAAAAATAATAATAAAATTATTGTTTTTAGGATTTTTTTTAGTATAATTTTTTTTCCTTTTAATTTCCTTCCCATTCAGATGTATGATACGATGATGAAAAGAAACACCATTCCCCGTACA
Organism: Leucaena leucocephala; assembly: GCA_037074615.1. Classification (NCBI taxonomy): domain Eukaryota; kingdom Viridiplantae; phylum Streptophyta; class Magnoliopsida; order Fabales; family Fabaceae; genus Leucaena; species Leucaena leucocephala. The sequence continues at coordinate 907,921 of CM073546.1, read as the reverse complement.
TAACCAGCTTATATATTTACTCTTTTTTTAGATTCTTTCAATTAGTTAATATGGTGTTAGACTTAGTCCTAGAAATAATGATTGATATATATATCATCCTATCCTAACGCTTTATCATAACTTGACGAGTAAATGCTGATTTAGTTCGAAATTTAAGGAGAATTAAGCAGGTACTAGTGATTAAAATTATAAAAAAAAACAATAAATTATAGGATTAATATATATATTGTGGGACGGTAATTAAGAAGAGGAGGCGTCAGGGAGTAGGGGTGTGTATGGGTAAGATTGAGCAGGGCAGTCCCCTTGCCTAGTGCCCTACCCAAAAAATATATGGGCTGTATTTTACAGCTTGATGTCTGGCTTTACCCGGTAAAAACCTTAATAATTTTAGGCTAGGCATGAGCGGGTTGGGCATGCCTAAGTTGTGATATCATGTTCATGTTGTGAAAAAAATATGTAATTATGAACTTATAAAATAATACCATATTCATGTGTCTTTAAAAGTTAAATAATATCTATAATCCACTAAGATCCATTGCATATAAAAAATAAGCGTTGAAATCTAAATAATTTGTAATTATAACTTTGTATCAATCTCCTCAATATTGACAAAGATAAATCATCTAAAAAATAAAATAAATAATTATAATTTGTAATATAATCCCGTAATAATTAACAAAGTTAAAAAAGAAAAAAAATTAGTATAGTTATAAATATTAAAAGATACAACTTATCTACTTAACTACTTATATTTTTAAAATTACCTTATAGTTACTAGTAGCTATCATATTCTCCCTTCTAAGATAGAGAAAAAATTAAAAAAATAAAAGAAGGGGTGCTCATGGGCAGGGCAGGGCAGCCCCTATGCCCGGTGCTGAGCCCGAAAAATACATGAGTTATATTTTGCAGTCCGATGTTTAGTTTTGTCCTATATTTATCGGGTTTGACTGGATATTTTTATTATAAGTTGGATAGGGTATAATGGGTTATATATTTACTCTTTTTTTAGATTCTTTCAATTAGTTAATATGATGTTAGACTTAGTCCTAGAAATAATGATTGATATATATATCATCCTATCCTAACGCTTTATCATAACTTGACGAGTAAATGCTGATTTAGTTCGAAATTTAAGGAGAATTAAGCAGGTACTAGTGATTAAAATTATAAAAAAAACAATAAATTATAGGATTAATATATACCCCGTGAGACGGTAATTAAGAAGAGGAGGCATCAGGAAGTAGGGGTGTATATGGGTAGGATTGGGCAGGGCAGCCTCCTTGCCTAGTGCCCTACCCAAAAAATATATGGGCTGCATTTTACAGCATGATGTCTGGCCTTATCCAGTAAAAACCTTAATAATTTTGAGCTGGACATGAGCGGGTTGGGCATGCCCAAGTTGTGATATCATGTTCATGTTGTGAAAAAAATATGCAATTATGAACTTATAAAATAATACCATATTCATGTATCTTTAAAAGTTAAATAATATCTATAATCCACTAAGAATAAGAGAACAAAGATAATAATTAAAATTTTAAGATCTATTGCATATAAAAAATAAGCGTTGAAATCTAAATAATTTGTAATTATAACTTTGTATCAATCACCCCAATATTGACAAAGATAAATCATCTAAAAAATAAAATAAATAATTATAATTTGTAATATAATTATATGATAATTAATAAAGTTAAAAAAGAAGAAAAAATTAGTATAGTTATAAATATTAAAAGATACAACTCATCTACTTAACTACTTATATTTTTAAAATTATCTTATAGTTACTAGTAGCTATCATATTCTCCCTTCTAAGATAGAGAAAAAATTAAAAAAATAAAAGAAGGGGTGTTCATGGGTAGGGCAGGGCAGCCCCTATACCCGGTGCTGAGTCCGAAAAATATATGAGTTATATTTTGTAGCCCGATATTTAATTTTATCCTATATTTATCAGATTTAATATGATATTTTTGTTATAAATTGGATAGGATATAACGGGTCACGGACTTTATATACCGCCATATTAAAGAGTGAAAAGAAGGCCAGAGCACATGGGGGAGTAGGTGGAACTCATGTGGGGACCCTGGAGGATAAGACACGTGTGGCTGAAGTCTCCCCCACGAACCATGCATGGCCCCTCCTAACTGTGCGAACGCACATGCTCATGCTAGTGTGCTTCACTCTAACGGGGAGGGACGCGGCACACTTGCACGTGCCCCACCAACCCCTCCATAACTTCAATTAATTAATTACTATCAACCAATGCCTCATCCATCGTCAAACGCCGGCCACCCGCCCGCCCTTTACATAACGCAACCACACAATCTTCTCTATCTTCTCACAAATACTGACTTAACTCAGAAACACACAACTCACAACCATGCCTAGTTGTATAATCCAAAAGCACGCACAAATTAGCTATACTATTTACGGCTCGTTTAGATTTGCTATGGATAAACATGCCGTATATATCAAGGCAAAATTCATCTCTCATAATTATCACGTAAACCATAAAATTATGTTAGATTAGGGTTCCAAAATGCCAAAACATGCATGCACTTAGGGTATGCGTGTGATGAAATTGGATGACTCTTTTTGGAGTCCATATGCTTAAATTCAACACATGCACTTTGTACTTGACTGTAATCCTCCCCGCTCAGCTCGTTACTACGCCTTCTGTTCTACATAAATTTAATGGTCTTGCCAAACAGTGACCTCCATGTGTTGTGTTATTTCGTGTGATAATGCATTATCAGAGTTCCCCTGATTAATGCACAGTCTCAGCTCTAGGTTGAATTTAATTCTATTCAAGGGGGCGACCTTTTTTGTCCTTTCTTTCCATTTTTTTAATAACGTCCTCCCCACATAACAATTTTTGCGTCAGTAGTCTAGTGTCCAAAAAAGTAACTAGACCAAGCTTATTATTGTAAAATTAAGAACGGGGTGGATTATATTGTTTTACAGAGAGGGGTTATGATTCCACGCGATGGATTGTTGGAAGCTATATATGAATAGAAAGAGTAGTTAAGGAGTAGGATGTTTCTTTTTTCATTGGATGCTGATGAAACGCAGGGGTCATTAATGGTCTCGCCAAAAAGCAAGCGTCCATTTCAACAGTCAATTGACCGATTATGCAAAAAGTATATGGTTGTTGGAGTCTGGTTTGACTGGGAATATCATAAAAGATCAACGAGAGAGGGAAAATATCCAAGCTTTCGTTTCATTAATTAGGGATAAGAGGGCGATTCTTTAGACAACAGAACAAAGAAAAGCAAGAAGAATGATGGAGAAGTGAGGGTTTGTATTGTTGTAGGAAAGGAACCCAACAAAGAGAAGGCTCCCATACTCACATGGGAGACACAATAGTGGATTAATGCCTGCATGGGTGGGTTCATGACGCCACACCGAAATGTGACTTTCTTACTCATTTTACTTTCATCTTGTGTTTTCTTCCTTCAGAATTCCCCCATTCCTTCCTTCTTAATTGAACAAAACCAACACAAATTATTACTAAAACTTTAATTTAATGCAAAAGGAGGTTAATTATATGGATCGTGGTAAAAAGGCGAGGTGAATATAAGCCATGTTGGTGCTTCTACTACTACGTAACCGCGTGAAGCAATGATTTGAGGGACTGGGTCAAGATAAGAAGGCATCGTGATTGGTTAAAATGCGGTGTAAACGCTCTGCTCATAATCATTTCCAATTGTTGGGGACGACTTTATTTCACTTTGAATATTGAACGAAGTTACTCTCATACTTTACACAAGTGACAAGACCGTAAAATAATTTTAACTTCCTCAAAAATTGAGCCCTTTAATTTGTTTCTACTATTATTGCTTTTATTCCTTGTCGGGATGGTAAATTCGGAGCATTCAATTGTCAGAGGAGCATGAGAGGCTTGTAGCCACCTATATATATCATCCCCATTATTATTATAATATCGATGAATAATAAAAAAAGAAATAGCCCAGAGTACCCTCTTTGCCTTCCATCTATTTCCCGTCCAAACCAAACCATATTATTAAATTTAAACGGTATAATTTTAATATTTCATAAAGTATTTTTTTAATTCAACGGTCTAGATGAAGTAAGGGAAGTTAAGAGAAAACATTCTCAATTAAAGGAATAATTTGGTCAAAGAAAGCGTGGGATACTGGATAGCTAAAGGAATATAAAAAAAAGGAATGATTTCTACTGAAAAATAATAATTATAATGTATTATTTCTTAAATTCTTAAGCAAATGGCACTTTGTAGGCTTTGCTTACAAAATTATATATTCATTAATATCTATAATTTTAATTATAAGAACTAGTTAATTTTTTAAATTAATTAATTATAATTAATATAATAGTTAGTTGACTAATTTAGATAAATTAATAAATATATAATATTAATTTATTTAAAATATTATATTTAATTATAATTAACTGATTAATTTAATTAAATAATTAAATAATTTTTATAATTATGAGTATATTTTAATAAGGGAATTTGTAAGGGATAGAAAATGCATCTTAATCTTTAGGGGGGGGGGGGGGGTTTTAACATTATTGCTTGGAGCGCGGGATTAGATGTTATTGGAACCAACTGGGGAAACATGCACCAATAAGAAGTGAGCTTTATGAGCTCAAGGGAAAAGGGGCACTAAGAAAGTACGGAGGTTATTTTCAAACTCCGATTCTGAATAATTGCCTTTTAGCATTGCCAGCCTTCATCTCCTCTTTTTTTTTTATATATAAAAAAAATAGATATATTTAATATTAGTTCTTATTAAAATCAAGGCACATCTATAAGATTTAGAGAGCATTTATAGAAAAATTATAAATTCATATGCTAAAAAAATTCTCATGATAATAATAAAAATCAAATTCATATATTTTTAAAATATAAATTTATTTTTTATTATTTATACTCACTCTTATTAGTATTGACATTCATCTTCTTAAATCTTCCCTCTCTTTTTGTTTATATCCAGTCCTTTCCATCACTTTTTGTGGGGTGATTTATGAATTGGTCGAAACTGAAAGCCCACAGCACCTATTGATGCCCAATTAAAGCGCAAATTTATATCACAGTATGGGCTGGACCAAACCAAAATACATAAACCCGTACTTGGAAAAGAGGCCCGTAAAGATAATCTTGTTCTTGTATGAAGCCTAATGTTGGGTATAAGCGAAGATATTAAATGTATTCAAATTAAATATAAAAAAATTTAGTATAAAAAAAATAAATTCTTAAATAAGTTTAACTTCTTTCTAAAAAAAATTAGTATAAAAAAGAAGTCATATTGACCCAGTCAAATGTACACCATGCCATATTAAACCTCAAGCGCTCGCTCTTTATATTGTAATAATCTCTCACTCTATAATTCAGAATTCTAAACAATTCCAAGATATTCTCTGAACACTTTGACTTCTATTAGAAGAGACCAATCTCTTATAACATAGTGTATTAAAATTCAAATATACTAAGAGAGATGTTCAATATTTGATTATGGACAGTATTTTAAACTAGGAGGAGGGTGTTTGTAGTTACAATAACAACAAGCATTATCCCATTAAATAGGGTCGACTATATGGGTCATACAATGCCATTGTGCTCTATCAAAAACTAAATCTTTTGATAGATTATTGATCAGGAGATCCCACTCAATGACCTTTTTGAGCGTTCTCTTTGGCCTTCCTCTACTCATTTTAATCGGTGTCCATACTGTTTGATCCACTCTCTTCACCGACGCATCCCTTAGCCTTCTTTGTACGTGTCTAAACCACCTAAGACAGTTATTTACCATTTTATCTTCAATAGGTGTCACTCCAACTCTTTCCCGTATATATTTATTACAAATTTTATCTTTTCTTGTATGCCCACACATTCATCTCAACATCCTCATCTCAGTTACCCCAACTTTATACGTTTACTGTCCTTTTAAAACCCAACATTCATTTCTATAAAATATTGCTGGTCTTATAGCAGTGCGATAAAATTTTCTTTTTACTTTATCTGGTACTTTCTGATCATATATAATCCCAATAGCTTTTCTCCATTTAAACCATCTGACTTGAATTCTATATTTTATCTGGTGCTTGTAGTTAACATGAAAAAAATCGGTTTTGACTATTGTTTGGAACTTTTTCTCCCCCTTCGTGGCCTAAATTTGTGTCCATGAAGATGATGAACAGATGTTTTAATTGCCTGGTTAAATTATGATTTAGGTGATTTTAATTTTCTAATCTCCGTCATCTGGTTTCAAGACATGAAAAAGGTTTGTTCTTGTGAATGAGGGAATCCTTGCGAGTTTCAGTTGCGTGTTTGGGTTGTGAGTATAACTTCTCCCACTAAAAAGCTATGTGCATATTAGCAAATGTATGTGTGTGTGTGTGTGTGTCAGTAAGTAAATATGTACATTGTTTATTTGTTTAGTTACTATTATGTTTTGGTTAAATGATTTACTATTAAAAATTTCTTATCTTATTGAAAGTTGTAGGCAAACAAATAACGCATCCCATGATTGGCGCTACAAAAATATTTATTTAAGCCTCCCTTAATAATACTAAAGCAGAGATAAGCTTGAAGAAGTGTGGGAGGCTGAATGAGGCACTTGTATTGTGTGTCACTTGGTCAACATAAAATGATTAATCACTGCTTTCAGTTATGGAAACCTTAAGTTTACCTAAAAATCATTGATATAAATAACTACAATAATATATACACATTTGTCAAATATGCTCCAGCACTCCAGACTCATCCGTTAAACTCAGAACACTAGTGAGTTTTTTTTTTTAAAATAAGTTTTTTGTCATTCATATATATAAATATATATGTATATTATTATTTAGCAGATATCCATTCATTATATGTTACTTGAAAGATACAAATAATACAGACATACTCATGAAGTGTGATTAATCATCACATGATACACATATATACCCCCGTAAACAACTGTTATACCCCCCAATCATGAGAATCGCTGTGGCAGAGCTTTTGCAATCGGCAGGCCGACTAAAAATCCCATCACCGTGGTTCTCATGTTCTGTGAGATTGTGACCTTTCATTATTAGCAATAAGAAGCACATGATTAAAGATAAGTTATTATTCAGGTCGAAAGAAAAAAAGTTCACGGCATTATGGCAATAACTCTCTCGCACTGTTCAGAAATTAATTTTTTCCTCCTAAAAATAAAAATTTTAGCTTGCATAATAATTAAAAATAGTTGATTAATTTCTAATATATATAACAAATCGGAGAATATCTAATATAATCTCTCAGAAAGGAACACTTGAAAATGTGGACGAATTCAGTAGGGAGCAGTGGTGAGAACTGAGAATAGAAGGGCGGTCCACATCACACCGAAAAGGAACCCAAAGGTCGGTTCGTTCCACAACGCAGGACAATGATAGAGGGGCCCACCTACCATTCTCCCATCATAGATTGGTCGGTGATTGAATCATCCCAATCCCATCGGACCGTACACGTGGCCCCAGTGAGCGAACCGGAGGCCCTCCTACTACCGTCGGCTGCGCAGCCCAGCTGCAATTTTTGAAATAATCTTCTTCCCTCGTTCGTGGTTCTCATCCCTCCGTGAACTGTTAAATAAGCTCTATATAAAACGGCCACAGCTAGAAGCTGAGTCGCAGGGTTTATCATACATAGCAAGCAGCAGAGTGAAGAGCATTCTCTGTTATCTAAACAATGGCGATTTCTAGGATTGCTATCGGGAATCCATCGGAGTTGGGCCAAGCCGATGCTCTTAAGGCTGCTCTGGCTGAGTTCATTTCAATGCTCATCTTTGTGTTCGCCGGAGAAGGTTCTGGCATGGCTTTCAGTAAGCTAGTCCCTTCATTCAATCTCTTGTTTGCTTGCTTCTCAACGTCGTATATAATATTCGTCTTTAACTGTATAAGACGTATGGTTTTGCAGACAAGCTTACGGACAATGGATCGACGACGCCGGCGGGGCTAGTGTCAGCATCGTTGGCTCATGGCTTTGCATTGTTCGTTGCGGTTTCAGTTGGCGCCAACATTTCCGGCGGCCACGTGAATCCCGCCGTTACTTTTGGGGCCTTCCTTGGAGGTCACATCTCTCTCCTCAGAAGCGTTTTGTACTGGATCGCCCAATTGCTTGGCTCTGTTGTTGCTTGCTTACTCCTTAAATTTGCCACCGGTGGACTGGTAACTATTTTACTCAGCTCCCTCGTATAAGATATAGTTATGACCCTTAACTTGGAACGCAATCCAACCAGATGAATTAATCTTTTGACATGTATTCTTCTTATGATCCCTCCAGATAACGTAGAAAGTTGAGATCTGTGTTTGTGTTGTGTTTGCAGGAAACGTCTGCTTTCTCATTATCTACCGGAGTCGGTGCATGGAACGCGGTGGTGTTTGAGATAGTGATGACCTTCGGTCTGGTGTACACAGTGTATGCGACGGCCTTAGACCCAAAAAAGGGTGACATTGGGATAATTGCTCCGATTGCGATTGGTTTCATCGTCGGAGCTAACATCTTGGCGGGCGGGGCCTTTGACGGAGCATCCATGAACCCAGCTGTCTCTTTCGGACCAGCCGTCGTGAGCTGGACGTGGGCCAACCACTGGGTTTACTGGCTCGGTCCCTTCCTCGGGGCAGCTATTGCGGCCATTGTTTACGAGATATTATTCATGAACCAGACCACTCATCAACAGCTCCCCACCGCCGATTATTAAGCGGACCAAAACTTCCCTCTACCCTACCTTGTTTAAGTTGAAAGTGGGGTTGGTTTCGAGCTTTGGCTTCTGCTGTTTAAGGCGCTCTCTCTTGTTTGTATTTTTGTTTGATTCCTTTTAACGTTGTCATTTGTCTTGTTCACTAGGATGGTTTTTATCATAATTATGTTATTTTGTGCGCATCTTCAATTTTAGCATTTCATGAATATATATTATATAATACATTTCAGGAACTCCTACAACAATATTTTTTGAAAGGAGAAAATGAAACTTATATGCGAGCTAAGCTCATATCAGATTACGAAGGAAATAATGTAGAAGACTAACCCATATAAGTTACAGTTAGTAACTGGTGCATATATTACAGGCAGTAATTTTATTAATAGAAACTGTGATGGTAATCCGAAATTCTGAATAACAAGTGACTATTCCAGTCGAATGACAACTGAACAAGTGCCGCATACTGAGACACACTTAGCTTTCAAACAAACCACTTCATAGAAGCCCTGGGAACTAAACGCAGAAGCTCATACAACCCAAGAAAAAGCGCAGAAGCTCAATAATAGCTCATGAGCTTGTCAACAAATTATAAAACCAAGGGCTCTGCTCTTCATGTTCTTTTCTTGTCATGGTTTTTTCGGAGTTTTGCCTTCCTTTGCTTGAACAAATGCAGATAAAGCTTCAACCAGAGGAATGGATAAAGTGCAAGTACAACCTGATTCATTGGATTTAACCAAGAAAATAAAAGAATAAGAAATTAAAAAAATTCACTAGAGCAGATAACTTGGGAAGATTAAATGGAAAATAAAAAAGGAAAGGAGTCGCAACACATTTTTATTGGATCTCAATGTCAACTGGAATCCTTCTGGTTAATGTGCACCTCAATCATGCAAACTTCCCAGTCCGGTAGTAAACAAGGCCATATGGTATAGACTATAGAGTAAGGACCAGGTTCCATGTGCTATGTTATAGCAATTTCTAAGCATTCTCTTTTCTGTTATTTTTAGTTTGTCTATTCCAGAAAATATAATAAGAACTCATTCTTTAGTAAACCCCTTAATACAAGAGCAATATGCTCACACCTAATGACTATTCATAGCTGCCAGAAAAATGGTATGTTGGGCTGAAATCAGAAAATCGTCAGCCTTTAATCATTTAACTGAATTTTCTGAACAGAATTATAAACTAGATGTGCAACTTTACCCTGAGGAAATCATAATAACTGAATGGGAGACCTGAAAAGGCTTCTGCATAGAGGTTCCTCTTCTTAAGAATAGGAAGTGCTTGATACATGAGCCACACTGCATAGTAGATTGATCAGTTGCACTAGTTTATACAAAACATGATGAATGATGGCAATGGATAATAAAGGAATGGATGAGTAGCAATAGCAACATGAGTTGTAAATTCATAGGGAAACAAAAAATAAAAACAGGGGAATTTAAATAAGGACTCACTTTCACCAGGACCAATCCCTAAGGGATACAGCACAATAAACACGGTGTACCTAATCCATAGAATAAAGCATCATGCACATACTTTGAAAGTGTATTCTTAGTAAACACAATAGAGAATTTTAGCCTAGTAGTATTCTTATGTCATTTACAGATTATAGAAAACAAGTAGTAAGAAGGAAAGAAAAGGACCTGAGATAGGTGATCCAAGAAGGACAACTTCCGATGCAGTTGAATGCATAATGTGAATATCTAATTACCTGCACTCTGAGAAAGTCCCCATCAATTTTAATTTGGACATCAAATATTACAAGGTCAAAAAAAGTTTTGAAGTTTTATGAGAGGGAGAAAACTCTGAAAAATGAGAAGGTAAAAATTTTCAAGTGTTAGCTTTTATGCGGTGCCCTTTTTAACTGGACATCAAATTTTTAAAATGTTAAAGTTGATGATCCCAGTGATATATCTGATGGGGATCATAAGGAAGTATTGTTTTTCCCTATCGCAAATTACAGTATTGTTATTAATGCTTCCATTTCCTCGATATATTGTGTCACAGTGATATCTCTGAAATGTTTTGAATGTTTTAGCAAGTCATATTACAATTTCACGTAGCAAGGTTTCTAGGCTTTAAGAGCGGCGGAAATGCAAATACACGAGATTAATTAACTTCATTGTGAATTCAATCTAAAAGCAATTTACCTCACTTATGCTCCACGCAAGGAAAGTGATAAAGACTGACGGTGACTCCTGAACCTAAAAATAACATACAGCATGGCTACATACATTAAACAAGCATGAATGAAGCTACATTGTTTGAACTATGTCATAACAAAAAATCCAAATACAATATACAAACCTCGTCAACTTTATCAACAACCGCCAACAGAAAGTGGACCCTTCCTCCCCATTGCATTAGAGTGAGTAACACTCCACTTGGCACAATGCCTATAATTTTAAAACATAATGTCTTGTAATTCCTTTTAAATTATTGTAATGAATATTCTTCTGGTTAGAAGCCATTCATCAACAGCAAACCTACCAATGGCTCCGTGTATGACTTCCAAGAATGCACTGCATTGCAGCAAACCTTCAACAAGACAGTGAAGCAGACCAATCAGATCTTTTACATGAGAAAACAATACATCTGCTTAGGTGTTGAGAAATTCCATACAAAAGGAAATTCAAGACTAGGCTCAAAACTTCATTCTTCCACCAATGATTCTTAAGGTAGAAATTGTGTTGTGTGATTCTTTCCATGCTTGATTTGCAAAGGAATAAAGAGGAGGAAAAACAAAGAGATGAAAATAGGGAAAAACGAAGCGCCTCCATTTGCACCCCATCCTTTACAAATTCTGCTCAATTTTCATGAAAATCAAACAGAGAGCAAAATATATATTTTCACGTTCTCTACCTAGCACGGACAAATGAAAACTCAGACATTCCATCCCCTGCCCATTTTCACCTAACAAATATTTAGCTTATTATGCATGCAACGAAACAGCGGAAGTTGTGAGGCAAGACCGTAAGAGGGAGAAAAACTTTCATCACAGACCCTGTAATACTTATTTCAATAACTAAATCCAAACAATTTATATGTAAAATAACTCAAGAACTAACTACAACTCTCCCTAAATGTCACTTTCAACAATCAAATTCCCTTTTTAATTTCAACTGTGCAGTTAATTTGTTGAAGTTTAAGGGAGAGCTGAAGGGAAAAGTGAAAGAAGATACAGACTTATTAGCTTGCCGGAAGAAGCATAGGTGCCAGCGATAGAGCGAGTGGACAGAAGATTGGTAAAAATTGTAAGAAGGGAAAAGGTCCTGCAGCGAAATAATGAACAAAAGAGAAAGTGAATCAGAAGTGTGCAAGAGAAATAATCATGAAAGAGAGAGAAAGCTTACCATCCGATCGCCTGAAGAGAGTTGTAAGCGAGCAGATAGAGTGTGGACAGACGAGGCATTGTGGCTTGCGGATGTTGCGAGTTGCAACCAGTCATAAAAGCGCGGCTTTAGTTCGTTATAATTGGAGGTTGGTAGTAACCGGGCCAGCGGGCATTACGACCCTACATGTTTTGGGCTTAGGAGCATTATAAAAGAATAGGCCCATTTCATAAAATGGCAGCCTAGCCCATATTAATATGTTTAACCCAGAGGTTTAGAGTTCAAATTAATTTTGTTTTAAAAAATATGAGACACGTATAATGATCTCTTATTTTTTTTATATGAATCACATGTTTTTTCAAAAAATAATGAAAATATGTATTCTATGACTTTTTTTCTAACCGAGCATAACTTGTATAATTATACTGTTTTAATCAAAATATCCTTATATATTATTTTCCAAATTAATTTCCGATATGAAGTTGTTGACTGACGATAGAGAAATTTGTTGATCCATATGGGAAGAGAGAACAAATTTGAATTGACATTTACTGATCTCCATTTTCTTAATATTTAGAATGCCCGACGAAGGAAAACAAACTGCTTTTCGCACTATAATAAGTTCACCGATTGTAAACTTTAACCTAATAAACTCTAAAACAATGAAAAAAGAAAAAAAAATAAAAACTTCACTGATAGGGATCTGGATCAGATTAAAACGCAAAAGAACACACAAACAGTGCTTGATATTTTACATTGAGAACATAGGGTTTTGTGGAGATTTCATCATTTTGGCAGAAAGTAAAGGCACTAGCTAGGACGTTAACATTTGTGTCACACTCGGGAGCAATCATACCAAAAGCTTAAAGAGACCATATACCCTAATTACCACTACATGCTTGTTAGACAACTTGCTTACGACCAACACATGATACACGTACATAATATATATTAACAAATCACTGACTAAAAAGAATTGGAATTAGCCTGTTAAAGAAATGGTGTTCCTTGGGGAAAAAATGGGTTAAAAATCTGACTTTCCTCTTCGTCCATAACCCATACCGATTCTGAACTAGAGTACTCCCATGAAGGACAAGACAAGTTGTGGCCCTCTTCACTGTTGTTCTCTTCTGCTTCGATATCTTTCCATAAATCGTCCATAGAGTACCCTTCTTCCCCTGTAGTGATCTGTATCTCTCTGGAAGAAGATATCATCATGTTATTAGGACCTCCTTTATCATAAAAGCTTTCTTCTTCTCCAGAACTGTTCTTGGAGGACGCTGATGATGATGATGATGATGATGATGAAGGCGATAATGAAGCCGCTGCTGCTCGCTTTTTCTCTTGAGCCATCTTCCTCATGTGAGTCCTCCAGTAATTCTTAATCTCATTATCCGTGCGTCCTGGTAATTTGCCAGCAATTTTTGACCATCTGCCACAGATTACATTAATGCCTCGTGAATTCGAATTAAGGGGAAAAAAGAGTGAAGAGATATATCTCAGAATAATAATAAGAAGAAGATGTTGGTGTGTATGGCTTTGTGAATATATATATATATGTATGTATGTATGTATGTATGTATGGTCAAACCTATTTCCCCATTTGGAGTGAAGCTCGAGGACGAGACGCTCTTCTTGGGGTGTCATCTTGCCCCGTTTGAGACCAGGATGAAGGTAATTAACCCAACGTAACCGGCAACTTTTACCTGTTCTATGCAAACCTACAACAAAACGAGGTGGTTAAAGGCTGCTTTATCTTTTTTTTTTTTTTTTTGCCATGATCCAGCAAGCCCTAATAACCATTTTTTGTATGTGAGATCTCCCGCCACCTTCAAACCTGAAACCTTTGCAATAAAATCCCATCGTCGGTCTCCCAACAAGCCCACAAAAGACACCAGTTTTATGTCCTCCTGTTCCGTCCATGGACCTTTTCGCATTTCTTGCTGAACCATTGTTTCTTTTCTAATATTCTCTCTTTGGGAACGAAGCCAACTTTTGCACTTTTAATTTGCCACTCGATCGATGCCGTGCTTACAAGCACTGGTGGCCAATATTTATATCTGCTCTCTCTCACAAACCTTTGCTATTATTTTAATAAGCAAGTTTTCATATCTACGGTTCATGTGGTTGTGGTGCACGCCTGCTCATTTCTGTCATTATCATGAGCAATTTATCAGAGCAATTTATATTATTTTCCAATGACCGCTTGATTGTAATTGTTTAGTGGCCCGACCACTTGATCCACCGAACTTAAGATAGGGTCGGTATTTAGATGAGCAGACAGATTTACTTGCTAATCAGCAATATCTACGACTCCGGGGTCTCCAGCGCTTTGTTTGAAAAAAAATCCTGCTGTCCAAGAAAATTTTGTGACTTTGCTTTATAATTTAAAATATATACTATAATGGATGAAAAATACATGAGAATAAGAAGACGAGTAAATGGATCTTCTTTCCATTTTGCAAGTTTTTTTAATAGATAATTGCGATTTTTTGGCATTCCCTGACTTTAGTGATAGCAAGGCCGGGATACAGAGTAAAAGTGGAAGGGAACAAAACTTTTTGAAAGTGGAGAAAAGGAAGAAGTCATTAAGATTTATTAATTAAGAATATATCTTCTTCCTCTTGTATAATAATGAAAATGGAGATAGAGGCATCTTTAATTTAATTAAAGCTAGTCGACATTCGTAAAACATTCCTAAAGCTAGCAGAATTTAGAATGTTATTGCCCTTTTGCCCCGTCAGAGAAGGAATAATCACGTAAATTTTTCCTTGTTTCTTTAATCTTGCTTCAAACTAACTACCGAATAATCAAAGGGGTTGATCTACTGTTCAATAATGTTCCAAGTTTCCCATAAAGCCAAGTTTAGCAAATCTAACTGTTCACTATACTTCCCAACTTAATGCAACATTCATGAATCTGCTCATGCTATATATCTTTGTCTGTCACGTTAGATCTCAGGATGCAGGATCATTTTGTTCTCTAATATTAATATATATATATATATAATTAGAGAGGAATTCGAGAATCTCATATTGAACAGTGGATTAGTGATGAATATATCGTTGTCCATAGAGCACTTAGTTGTCTCTAGATAGAACCAAAACGTATAGGTCGCATCTGGGGAAGTAATTATACTGCGAGATGCAGCCATTGGATTCAAATGATAATTAAATAAATAAATAAATAAATAAAAAGAAGGAACTGTTTGGTGTGAATAGTCGAGAGGTCCAGATGTGAAAATGAGGTAATAATAGTCTTGATGAGGCAGTGGAATATTGCGTCATTAGCTTCTGTCTATACAAACAGCACTACATTGTGATAGGGACTCTTGTGAATATCGACCCTACTTTTGTTTGTGGTTGCTCTTATCTATAGTGGAAAAAGAATGTGAGTGAGTGATTGAGAGAGAGAGAGAGAGAGAGAGAGAGGCTTGATGATGACGTGTATGGCACCCTTAACCATTTTTTGGGCAGATCATGATCACTTAATTATATAATATCTCTGTATTTCTCCTTTAAGAATCAAAGATTATATTAAAACTAGTGGAAGGTGGTCCCACATATATTATATATGCATGTTCTTCTAAATTAAGATTGAGTTTTTATGAATCCACTGTCTCAGTCAGCTCTTATTTTCTTTCACAAATCCCTAACATATATTAGAATATATAGGATCCTAATATACACATTATATGTATGCTTTCATAAGATCAATACTTTCCATATCTCTATCTGTATTTTAAGAACTAATTAATTAAGCAGGGGGCCTTTTAAATCTCAAAACTTAATTCTAGCTCTAGCTCCTAACAGTTTCAAATATTTATAATGACTCCATCAGTTACATACTATTTCATGAATTGGCCCCAGGCTTTTTTTTTTTATTTGTTGGTGCGAAGTTGACGAGTTCCAGATTGGATTATAATAAAAAGATAATGGCATTTGATAATGTAGAAAACGCATGCATACTGATTAAACTAAGATCCGGAGGGTTTGGATGCTATGTCATGTGCCTTTTCCATGACTGATTGGTTTACTATATATATACAACACTTAACCTAATTGGGAGAAGAACGTATCTTTCCAGGATATGTTTGGCTCACCAAAGTCAATATTTTACTTCACTTCTCACACTACCGATTAATTGAATAGCTTTAACGAAAGAAAATAATAAGTTGACTATAAATAGACCCTCACCTTTAAAAAGGGCGCAGAAAAGAAAGAAATTGACAAAAAGAAATTGGGAGGCTTTCGCTTGTGATAAATGGTAAGGCAGATCAACTTCTGGTTCGGAATAGAAATATTGATAAAGAAAAACACTAAAGCCATGCGAAGATTTTTTTTTTTATAAAAAAATTGTTTTCCATAATATCTCTTTTATTTCATGCTTCCTAGCTTCAATATGTTTAATTAAAACCCCACTGTAGTTTAGTGTTCATAAACGTCATCAATCTCGTCACATTGCACTTGAATGGGCTGGTGGTGTTGTTGCTATCAAGTTGTTACTATTTTGTAGAACCTTTATATTTTAGTGTAAAGGCCATGCTCTATATAATTATTTTCCCCACCATAAGATAGTTAATGAGTTCTTATAGGTTTTCCTGCATTTTTCTTATTTGCTTCTATCGCTCAGATTGTTTTTGTGAAAATACGTTAACTGTGAGAGAGAAAACTTGAAGAAATAATATGCAAAGAAGAAACCAGAGGAAAACAAGAGACCAAATTGAGAGTAAATCATGTGTGTATTTATTTAATATATGAAGTTTGTATATAGGACAAAAATGAGGAAACTTAATGAATAAAAAATCAATATAATGTACAATAATTACAATAACCAAATTGATTTACTAAACTATAAATAGAAGAAAATCCCAAATCAGTGCTCCCGGCCAAATGATCATGTTGGATATAGTGACTAAAATTATTAAATATATTCATTTTTCTATTTTATTAAAATTTAGTTGAATTTGAATTAAACTATTCATTTAGCTCCTATCATTTTTTTTTATACATCAAGAGGGTTTGAATCTAATGTACTAATTACATGGTGCATATAAGTCAGACGGAGCCCCCTGGAGAAAAACTTGTGTTGATTGTTCTGTGGGAATATAATGCTGTGCGTAGCAACTAATCTTGGCTGATCTATTTTGCTCTATATTACGGTTCCAGAAGCAGGCCCTTTTTAATTAAAACATGTTCCCGTGAGTGATTATGAAGGATATGCCACTTTCTCAGCTCAGAAAAAAAAAAACTCATCCTGTGAGAAAATGCGATTAATTTGAGAGATAAGATAGAAAGCATGATAATATATGTATTACTTCTCTTAGTGGATAGCCCGCGTAACGTATCATGTCCATAAATTAATTTGGAGTGGTCCCTTAATTAATCACCAAAACAATCCCCGAAAAAGAAAACCATTTCACATAAATTAATATGATCGACATAGTAGCCAGCTTGAGTATGAGACCCTAGCTATATACCCACAAGTCATCTTTTTATATACGCCCTGTATCTTATTGTGGGTAGACCATACACGAACAATGTCTGCTTCTGCAACTGCATGCGGGAATGAGTAGAAAGAGATACAACGGGAAAGTCTTTTTTTATATTCTTAAAAGGTACTGTTAGTAAGAATATTCATCAGGTATAAACCCCACCACCGCCACCACAAATTGGGTTCAATTGTGTGTGTGTGTGTGTGTTGTTGTTGCTGTTGCGTTGTGTCGATAAAAAAGCTTTTGACAGGTTTCGATATGAGTGTCTCTCACAGGCCAGGTATGAAGTGTGACTAAAATTATAATCTCGATTATATAAAGTTGTGTTGGTGGCACTGCCTAGCTTCTAGATTCTGCAAAACCTTCATTTTCGAATATAGGTAGGATTTAGGAACGGTACTTTAATTTGTAACGAACCCAACTGCTTTCTTCTATTATATATGATGCTGGATTGGTTAGGCACCCCTTAGTTCTCAAACAGACTTGCATTGGTCACTTGGAACTTTAATTAGGAGGCGGGAGTAGTGGTGATTATGCGCTTTGGTGCTTACACCAAAAGCAACACTATATCTCGTGATAAGGTCTTTGTTTTCAGCCATTTGCAGGTTTTGATTTGAATATTCTTTCCAAGTTGACCAAGTGGCCTCCACTCCTCCTCCCACCAAATATCGGCTTATGTTGGTTTTAACTTTTAATCAAAAGTCCACCTTGCTGGATTGGGACTGTCTTATTAATCAATTAAGTAAAAGTTTGGGTCCAGGAAACTAATATTCCCTTCTTGTTTGAAAAGGATGGGGGAACACTTACTCCCTAAGATCCACAGAGTGCGCGCCGGAGTTGGTTTATATGCATGACATGAATATAATTCCCACGTTATCAGGTTATTATTGACTGCGTTCACAGGTGGATGTTTTTTTGCTGTATAACATGAGCAGGTCCAAAAAGTGGCTCTGCTTCTCGTGTAGGTTGAAGCTTGCATCATCAGATTCCGGGTAAGCCCCCTGATCTAAGCAATGTTTGTAAAATCAGACCAAACCGGATGAACCGCCACTTGACGGTTTTTTGTAAGGGCTGTTCTTCAACCAGAAACATTCAAAACGATGAAATACCATGCTACCTAGTGCTCTCAATTTTATATTATCTTCTTTTCCCCCCAGTGATTGTGACATTATTTACCGATATGCCTAGTGGCATAATTTATTTAATGCATTAACCAATGAGCGTATTGGGGGTGGGGTTGTGCATGGAATAGTAGAGCATTACACAATGGGCCGAGTGTAGCGGGCCTTCTTCGATTTATTCCAAGAAGCGAGTTTTATTTTACGGTTGGTTCTTGTGGGCTTTGTCTCTTATGGGTTCTCTGTAGGTTTGAAACATTACAGTTACCAAACGGTGCTAACAGGTGAAGTTAGCCCATTTCAATATTGTGCGAATTTAAAGTAAAAGTCATGAAAAGGGATCTCCAACTTGTGACAAACTTATTAACGTATAGAGATGATGTTAATTTTTTAGATAATTTGGGACCTTGTTATTGTCGGGGAACTTTGTACTCTCAGCGTAACATGCCGCTTTTTTCGTTTTGCCTGTGCCACATTTTCAACGCTATTCCACTCTCAACTTTTGAAACAGGCCGTGTTTGACTTGGTTTTAGATTTCTTCGCCTTGGTTTTGCCTACTCATTCTTCACAATCACTAGTACCATAGTCATTTCCTTTTCTTTTTTTTTTTTCAAGATATATAAAATGTAAACAACTAAAGCCGAAGGTACCCAACCCAGCACATGATGGAGAGGAGTGAGTTGACAAGGGTTTGACAATTTTCTTAACTATCTGTCAATATCAATATAAAATACAAACTTTAATAGTTCGTGTGTTAATCATGAACTACGAATACTATATATGACTCAATTCCTTAGATTTTGTGTAGTGCAAGAGACTCTTGTCTAGTCACTGCAAAAGAAACTAGTCTTCGTTCGATACCTATGTGTATGAGCAATAGCCACGTCATAGAGAAATTCCAAGCCAGACATAGGGGGTCTCTTGGAAGGCTTAGAATTAAGTCACGAGAGTCGAATGTGTCACGTTCCCGCCTGTTCTTTTCACCATTGGAAAGGACAAAGTAAAAAATTTCGCTGCAATTATACTCTCTTTACCGTTCGAGTTCGACTGAACGATGTGGATCCCAAAGCAACCCGTTAAAAATTTCGAGTAAAAAGAAAAACGAAACACGTGCTTTGTTCGCGATAGAAAGTACAGTAATAAACAATGGGAATTGAAATATAGATGTTAGATAAAATAAAGAAACATGGGGGAAAATAGGGTCAACCGGTGGGGACATGCGAAAAAAAGGTTGCCCGAGGCATTGTTGGCGAGGTGGGGACTGGGGAGGATGGGAGGGGCCTGAAATCGATCTATGTTGGGCCCAGCGCCTCGTTGGCTTGCCTTCGTGACCCATGCATGTGCCCTCCACGTGCACTCCCATGGCCATTTGTGCCGTTAACTTGGATCAACCGACCATTTCTCTCCATTTCTCAGACTCCGTTCCTCGTTGGAAATCAACCCCACCTCCCACCTTTTTGTTCTCTTCCGTCAACGAGGACCCCTCACACCCCTCTCTTCTAAGTTCTAACCACATGATCTTATCTTTCACAGAACAACCACCGTCCGATCAGAAGAGCCATAAAGCTGCTGTTCCTATATTTTATGTATTCAATAATTATACGTCCCAGGATAATCTGGGTCCTGTGATCTGCTCTGCACCGTCGATGATGGCCATTGTTGAAGTGATGCATGAGCCACGTGGCGTAGGGTCCACGTGGTCCTTTTCATTCGCTGGGTCTCGTTTGGTCTTCGCAGAGTTTGAAACGTTAGGGAGAAGTGCCGAAACGCGATGAATGCAACAGGAATGGTCAAAGTTAGGTGGAGATGGTAGAAGTCTGGGCAGTCAACCCCCACCTTTGCTTCATTTGAATTTTCTCACAAGGTGGTTGAAAGGTACCCCCCTTTAAACACAAGAAGTGCCTTTTATTATTATCTGTTCCTTGCCAAGAGGATTCGCCCAGCTAATAGTGCTCCATCTGTTAGATTCACGTGATGTTGCTATGAAAGTGAACTGAATTTTTTAATTAGATTTGTCAATATTAATAAAATGACTTTAAACTGATATTGAATTAGTCTAACCATAATGCCCAACAAGTTAATAAGGAGCTGGAATATCATTATCATTTTTTTTATTTTATCCACATTATTTAGTATTATTAATAACTAACTACTTCGATTTATAAAAATATAAGTTTATAGTAAGAAAAATTAGTTACATCTAAATAGTTATTATGGTTATATATTCAATATTTGAATATAAAATTATTAATTGAATTAAAATAATTTATAGCTACTTGATCTCAGTGGTATTATTCATATATATTTATAGAGGTAAGGCGTGCATTTTTTGCTCTCCATTTTTCACCAAATTAAATTGTTAAGTAGAACTGAGGACAAGAGCCCTTAAGCGTTCTACTGCTTTCTGCGTGGAAATAAATAAAGTAATGCATGAAATTCTACTACTGTACACAAGACTGGCTGTACTAAATCCCAAACAACCATATTTTGTTGGTAGCTGTTGTCTGCCGTATCCCCATTTTGAATCGCTCCTCCCATTTCATACCTTACCTTCTTTTTAACTCTTAAAAAATCTCACCCATTTGACATTTCACTTTCCACCACTGTTTTCCCGCCCCAGTCTATCAGTGTCCCTTCTCTTTCGTCTCTCTTCTTCTATCTCTGCTCCATCAATTTGTTCACTCCCTGTTGTCATTCCCGGTCACCGTCATGCAGAGAGAAATTATGGAGGTCACTTCCAAATCAATAATATCAGAGCTCCAAATCCCCAAGAAATGGAAGAACAGAGACACCAGCCCTGAAAGAACCAAAGTCTGGACTGAACCTAAGCCCAAATCCGAGAGGAAGGTCTCTGTCATTTATTACCTTTCCAGAAATGGCCAGCTTGAGCACCCGCATTTCATGGAGGTCCCTCTCTCCTCTCCTCAAGGACTCTACCTCAGAGGTATTATTCCAACAACGAAAGATTTGATTTTCAAATTCATAACCAAACGGGTCACACTTGGCAATTAATCATTTTTCACTCTATTTTCAGACGTAATCAATCGCTTGAACCTCCTTCGCGGGAAAGGTATGGCCAGCCTCTACTCCTGGTCTGCGAAACGGTACTGTCTCTGTTCTTTAAGCTATTGGAACGCTCACTTGCAGCTGAAATCAGAGTTCTGTTTCTTAAGTTTTTTTTTGGTCGTCCATGCAGGAGTTACAAAAACGGTTTCGTTTGGCACGACTTATCGGGGAACGATTTCATCTACCCGACCCAGGGGCAAGACTATATTCTTAAAGGATCGGAGATTCTCGAGCACTCTTCTATTCAGAGGCCTTTTGAAACGGTGTCGTCTCGGTCTCTCAGGCCGCCTGAGGATATTCGCAAGTCGGACGATGATTCTGATTTTCCGGTGATCACGAGGAGGCGCAACCAGTCTTGGAGCTCCATAGACCTCAACGAGTACAGGGTGTACAAGTCTGAGTCTTCTGGTGACTCTTCCGAGAAACTCGCTGCCGACGCCTCGACTCAGACGGAGGATAAGCGATGGCGGAGGGCGGTCAGGGAAGAGAAAGAAATCGAATTGGAGGGGAAGAGAATCCCTGAGTCGCGGATGATTGGTCATAATCAAAGTACGGAGCTGAGCAGGGAGGAAATTTCACCTCCACCGTCGGATTCAAGCCCCGAAACACTGGAGACGTTGATGAGTGCAGATGGACGGCTAGCATTGTCGTCCGCGAGAATCGATAAAGATGGTGAAAATCTGTCGGCTTATAACTACCCAAGCGGAAGGATGAAAGCGTCGTCGGTTCTGATCCAATTGTTATCGTGCGGTTCAATCTCCTTCAAGGACTGTGAGCCCACTTCCATAAAAGATCAAGGGCTATGCTTGACGGGGAACCAAAAGTCAAGTTTGGCCTGCGGATCTGGGAATCAAACAACGAAGGAGACGGGGACTTCAATGGAAATACCAGATATGAGCGGCGTCAGATTAGAAGATATGGAGTATTTTAGCGGAAGTTTGATAGAGACCAAGAAATCGGAATTTCCTGCGTTGAAAAGGTCATCTTCTTACAATGCCGATAGGTATGTTCCATCTGCTTGCTATTTTCTTCGTTAATTAATCGGTTATAGATAATTTGTGCGAGAAAAAATTCAAATTTCCATGTAAAGTTTTCAACTTGGGGTTGCCTAGTAATGAGTGACATTGTAGACGGTAGACTTTGACATTCACACAGTCTGAGCTGCATAGGTTCTATAAAAGAAAGTGTGGGTATGGTACGGGATATAACTTCCAGGGGAAAACGGAAAAATCTCATCGAGATTGAAGACATAATTGCAATATATAGGTATATATTTCTATTTTTTTAATAAAATATCATCATCTGTCACATGAAATTAGTTTAATTTTCAATTAGACGCCAAATAATGTAGGTATTAATTAATAGCGACATACTAAATTATTTTCGGAATTGAAATGAGCATTTATCAGAGGGATTTTGGTGGCATATATGTTTGTTTCGGGGATATTGTTGCAAGGCAACGTGCCTGTGTCTACGGATGTTGTCGAATGAGCATGATCATGTGGTCGGTTCCTATTCATCTAGGTAAAGAGGAAGACAAAATGGCCTCATAATTGAACATAAGCATCAGGAAATCAAATAACCATATCATGGTGGCTGTTTGGAAAGTACGTTGAGGTTTCTCTATGAACAGTTGGGCTCAGAAAAAATTGATTCTCTGCTATAAAACTTGATGCCCTAGTCTGCCATTTTTAGGGTTATAGGTTCGTACAATTTTCACAAGAAGCCAGCTAGCCAACGTTCGTTTTGTAGCGTCACAAGAGTAATACTTATCCTTGACCCAACTCTGGTGCTCGTCCCTGCCTGTCCATGATCTGAAATCAGATCACCTCCCAATGTCATTTACTAATAAATTAAACTTTCCAATTTGATTAACACCGCATTTATTGGTACAAGTATGTTGTTTTTCACCCTAATTAATCTGTGAGCTCCTGCATGTGGGGTCACTGTTCAAAACATCCCTGTTTGTCAACTTCATAAATTCTAAACTGACAACCTCTGCCATAAACTATTATCTACTACAAATTCATCGGAAACTCTGAATCGGAACAGCGAAATCCAGATCTGTGTTCATATATATAATCATATACTCCTTAGTTGTCGGATATAGACATGGTATAAAATATGGCTTGCAGTGGATCACAGTTACAGATAAGGGAGGGCGGAGACGCCGTGAGGGCCAAGTGCATGCCGAGGAAGTCGAAGACAATGACGGCGGCAAAGAAAGAGAACAATCGCGGAAAAAGAATTGAAGCTCGACAATGAATAGCTTGGGAATCCAAATTCAATTTTAGAGCTACTTGTAATGTAACTAGTGTTATTATAATGTTATAATATAATGAAAAATGCCAAGTTAGGAGCCATAGATGGCTTATTTATTGACCATATGGTATGTCATTTTGGCTGCTTGTGCCGGTTGGTGTCGTGGATCCTTACCTTTCTCTGCGTCGGTGATTGCTGAAAGCCTTTAATTGATTTTGTATAGCCTTTGACCGTTAAGTGCTCTGACATTTACACTTCACAATTGAGATTTCCATTTGGGTATTATTATCCACCTCAGCTTCCCCCCCTGAATGTATGCATGTGACTTGACTTTTGTGTCGTAGGCCTTTACAGTTTAATATGTTTATATTTTAACTTTGTAGAGATGAAGTGAAACTCACAAGTAGGTCCCACTTCCATATGTATTTCTCTATTTTCTCATTCCTTTTATTCGAAGAATTGAAAGGATTAACATGCAAGCGCTTTATAAAATAGGTACTTTCTAATTTTATTTATAAGAGAATTTTTATGTTAATGATAAATATTAATTTTTTTGCTAGGTTTATTTAGATAAAATTTTAAAAATAGACGTATAAAAAAAATTTAGACAGTTTATAAAAAATAATTTTTAAAGAAGAGTTTATAAAAAAAATAATTTTGAATAAATGAGTGTTTAAATAATTATTTTTATAAAAACTTTTATAATAGATAAATTATGAAAAAATGTATGAGTATTAAATAATAAGAGATAAGATATAAGAGGAGAGAGGAGATAGTGTGTAAGATAAGAAAGAAGAGAGGGTGTAAGAAAAAGTATGAGAGATAAGAGAACGTGTAAAAAAAATAGAGGTAATATAATAATTAGTTAGTTATAAACTCTTTTACTATTCTATAAGTTATTCTGACTAGTTTATCTAAAATTTTAGTTTTAAACTATAGTTTAATCTAAAAATCTATATGAATAAATATAAATATTTATTTTAAAAAATTTTAAAATTTAAAGTTTAAGTCTTGTGTATACTAAAAATGTAATTTACACATTATGTTGCGAGTCCACCCAATCACATGCTAGTGAATATTGGGGGGATTGAAGGAAAAATCCATATCTTGTGAGTGCATAGTTAGAATATGACAAAATTAGTCCCAAGTCACATCAGACTCATCAAAGCTTCAGAATTTGTCATCAACACAATGTTACAACATAAAGATAGCTTCCAAGCTGGGGCATTGGGGTTGTGACAACCAAATTGAAGTATTTAAAAGTCGCCCCCACCCACTTGGGAATCCAAGACTCGTGAATTATGTGGAGCAGTCAGGGTTTGACTTTTATTATTTCCGTCTTTATTAGATGGTAGCGCGGACTTCATAATTGGGGTTTATCTGTCTTTCAACCATCTCTAGGGGTAGCCTATATTTTAAAATGCTTCGATGCCCAAAAAAGCAGTCTTTTACGGTCCTTTTTAAGAAAGTGTTACATTTTGAGCATTGTACTCCCTTCAACTTTTGATTTAAAAAATTCTAAAAAAGACCAAAAGGTCTTTAGTAATCTTTTATCACTGTGCATTTATATTTTTCAAAAAAAGTTTGATAGATCTTTAAAGACACGCCTTACTCTGCCTTCACCGTTCTTCTTCATCTAAACTAACTCGTGTGTGTGTGAGTGCGAGTGGTTGAGACTTGAGAGAGATCTGTCCAAAAGCAAAAGTATGAAAAGTGGCAAGGCGTGTAATCAGATATGAAAGATTTGTATGTACGGATGTACATCTCCAGACTTAACCTTTGCGTTGAGGACAGACTCAATTTGTCGTGCTTTGGTGTTTCAATCCTGCTGCGGATCATTCAGATAACATCTGAAAGTTGAACCTGCGTTATCCAAAATATTTGAAAGATAATCTCAATCGTCAATTTGTGTTGCTTGGGAGGTCCTCAACAGTCTCTCCATCAAAGGTTTATGATCTCCATAGATATGATGCGATAAGAAGAGCGCATCAAAGACTATAATAAGAGAAAATATGTATTCTCAAAAGAAGCGATCAAGGAACTCCCTTACTCACTCGCTCATATCCGACTACCACTCAATTTTTGTGGAGCTACCTTTGTCTCACAACCATGACTATTGCTACCATCACCTAATTTGTGGAGCTCAATGACGTATCTGAGAATCCAAGAAAAGATCTTGTTTATAATAAACAACTTATTCAGTTTTCCTTCCAAATTCTACCTGGACGTATATAGAACACGTATTAGCTCATATCTTGAGTGAGTATTGCGAGTTTTTCCAAACCGTATTAAAAGGACTCTTTGAAAAGTAGGGAATTTGACGTGTTTTCCAAACTGTGACCGTGAAAACATGTGTTATTTTTTTTGAAAACATGTGTTATTGATTTGCGAAGTTGGGATCCTCCATCTCCATCCACACTATCAACATTCTGATGGGCTTCTCCCTTTATCGAGTGTTTTTTTTTTAATGAGATGTGAACAGTTGCTATGAATTTCATTTAACTCCAACATGATAAAATTACATCGTTCTGGTCAGCGATTAAGCTCACCATTCATGAACCCAAGCAGCAGTTGGGAGACGAGACATTTACAATATGCAACAAGGCATTGCAACTTAAAGCCACATTATGTCAAACTATGTTCTCCAATAAGCCTTGATGTCTCCCTTTTCCCCTCTCCGCTGCCTCGGTTACAATGTGTGATGTCCGTTGACGAATCCTGCATCAATTCAACGAGAAACTTCAAGTACATTGGAAAGTGAGGATTTAAATGACACTAAAGTGTCAAATGATCTCAGATTTTTCAGCGGTATTACCTCAACATCTCGGTTCATTAGCACCTCCATCTTGGATGTGTGACACGAACGCCTCAGACCATTTCTGCTTTACAGATTCTGAAACTTTGGAACCATCCAGGAAAGGAGTCCAGAAGCCCCCATTACTCGACAGAACCCACTTTACTTTTGCTGGTGGACAGGATGAGTCGACCATGGAAGCCTTGTTGTCCTTATCCAAACCAATTTTCTTCGGTGAACTAAACTTATAATTCTTCAAAAGACATCCAATTGGTCATGCTGAAATTGCAATCAGGTTCTTTATATCACAAAAATCTGTAGTTTTAAAACTAACCTTAGATTTAACAGTAAGTTTCAGTGATTTCACATAAATTTCATCTTCTTCAGCGACATTAGAAGGCTTACCAACAGCTTCAGCACAACAGTTCTCACCAGAAGCCCTTTGCTTTTCACTTCCATGCTTGGGCAATGGCTGAAAAGGAAGTATAAGTTAAACTGTCAGAAAATATGCAAAAATATATTGATGCCACCTCATCATTACTTTTTCAGCTGACAGAAATTTGTTTGCATGTGACACCTTGGCCGTGGCCGTGAATCCATTGTCTTCACCTAGATATCTCCGAGCAGCTAGCAATGAACGGAACCGCCGCCCAGTCTCAGGCTCAATATATGTCTGCAAAAAGCAAAGCACCATTCAAGTTCATGAAATAACTCTAGTGAACAAGTTTCTGATAACCTCTGTATGCACGTGTCTAGATGCATGTGTGTGTGTGTGTTCTTGCTTCCAAGTTTACAACTTTTCAATTTTCTGGAGATTGGATCTCTCAAAATGCATCTTTATAGAGGCAACTTAGGTTCTGTGACTGCTCACTTAAAAATGGCGTCAGTCAGTACATTGAAAACCTTTGTGAGATAGAATATAAATAAGAGTGAAGTTATTCCATGATCGTAACTAATACAATGAGTAGATTACAATAAAACACAGTTAGATTAAAGGACACAGAATGCAAAATGGCAGTATGTTATTCTATCCGTCTTCTAAAAGAGCCAAATTTTTTTATCTTCCAAATGCCAAACCAAGTAGTTTTGGAGTTCTCCATCTATCCAAGAACTAATGTGATTTCTCTAATAAATACACAGGCAATAACAGAACAGATATGAGAATAAAACCCAATTCATACAAGTGGGAAGGTTGAAGGACCAGCTATAAAATACAAAATATCCCATATTAAAAGGGATTGGCAAAACAGAAGTACCCTGTCTATGACTCCATAATGACGTGGCTTCTCCTCAACTATCCAATTATCTGGTAATCCAAAGGATAAGGTACCTCCACTGGTTTGAGTTTCAGACTGCATCTGCAGCAATATTAGCTGTGAGTGGAGAAATGATCCTCGTGTTATGAGAAATGCAAGTGTTGTGAATCAACATGAAAATGTTCTTATTTTATGCTTTCTTAGTTTTGGTAAGATTTCGATAGTTATTTATCTTTCCTACTTATATAAAATTTTAGCTAGATTCTACATGCCACTGATAAGAGAATGCTTGTAATTAATACCAACATGAAGCTACATAGAGCCTCCTTTCTGCATTTTCAGTCAGTAAAGTAAATAGTAGAAGTCAGCTACTCACTGTATTTTTATTTTCAGATTTCACTCTCCCAGTTTCTCTTGTCCCTTCCATCAGATGTTTCTTTACAGATACCAGCGAACGAAACTGCCTCCCAGTGCCAGGCTCATAGTAATACTGCGCGACAAAACAAAATCATCAACTCAATGCAAAAAATGAAAGAATTTCAAAATATCATGACCCTGGTTAAAGAATATCCAAAGTGAAGTCCCAGCAATCACCGCACCGATACCAAATATAGTTTCGGTTATTTGCTAATATCGTCTCACTTGGTCGTATAAGCAACATTCATGCTAAAAAAACCCCACTAATTTGAACGCTGTATGGGACTTGTTCTTCCAATTCGTAGGTTTCAAGACGAAATGGTAACTGGCAATGATACCAAATCCAATTCAAATCAAGACGTTTCACAGCTTCCACCAAAGAGAGTTTATGGAGGACGATGATCCCCGAGTAGAGGCACGCATGCATGAATGGAGCAACTTACACATAATTGAAGGTGCATTTCAAGCGAAAAGCGACAGATAAATCAAATGAAGGTACAGAAGAGGCTCATTCACCCTGTCGACTTGGCGGCGGCTGCCGATGGAGGAGTAACGGGGCCTTTCCTCGACGATCCAATCATTGGGCAGCCTGAAGGGGGCACAGTTCGTCTGCAAGCTCCCTGGGGTATGAAATTCACTGAGCTCTCCTTCTTGTTCGTCATCGGATTCATGCCATCGAACCTGAAGAGGAATTGCCGCTAACGGCAAGGATTTTCCGCTCATGGTGTGGGGAAACTGCAGTGGGATTTCATTCACTTCAGCAGAACTAGAAATCATTCGCGCCCCTCTTCAGTATTATAATAAATGTAATTGTTTATAGTCCGTGGCCCACTAATGCCTGGCCCATTATCCATATTAACTAATGGGAATCGAATAGAAAATTATGCGCCCGTGTCCTCAGTTAATAACAATAATTAATTGTAACCAAAAAAATAACAATGATTTATACTTTTGGCCCAAAATAAAGAATGACTAGTGGTACTGTAGTACTGATATTAAATAAACTTTGATTATGTAACCAAAAAAAACTTTGATTCCAAATGCCCGATAAGAGCGTTTACGAGGTATACTCTTGAATAATATTTAATCTTCTATTAATTTAACTTTTGGGATTGTTAAAAAAAAAAAAATTCAACAGTCTGGGACTGAAATGTACAAGGTGTTTCCATATTCTTTCCCAATACTTATTTTTAGATTTTTAGATGTGATTAAGAGTATCATTTTAATATAAATTTGGGAAAAAAAAGGGGAAATTTACAGTCAGAAATTAATTATTTTATATTTTATTTACAAGTTAAATTTTAATATTTACATGTTAGACTTTAGAGGTGATTGAGATATGTTGGTAATTAATTTTTTTTTATAAGTGGAATACGTATGTAATATTTTCCCCCCCCTGAAAATACGTATGTAATATTTAGATCTTATTTTCACTCAAGTAAATGGTACGTATGTCACTTCCAAACTCTAAAAGGTGAACTCCATCTGTCAACGGTCTAGATTTACTTTCCTAACACACACGTGTTCGTCCTCAGCGAGCGGAACCGTGACTCGCACTTAATTCAGCTCATAATGCCCGAGAAACGATCGAGTGCTCCTCCCTTCTGCTGCCGTACCAAAATTCTGCCTTCCATTTGTTTCCCGAATCTGTCTCCGTTTATAGCTGCTGCTCATTCGCCGGAAGTTCATCATTAACTGGCGTCAGAAAAACCTCCGATCATATTTCCGGCACTTCCGAGGTGAGGGATCGTGGAATTTTCATTTCGAGCTGCCATTACCGCAGGTATTCGCTGGCTCGCATTAACTGAGTTTGAACGTATTTGTTTTAGATGATTTTACACTCATTTGTGAAGTTTTGCTTGGTAAATTTAGATTTCTAAGCTAGTTAATGCTGTAGTATTCCGTTGAAATGGAAGAGTTGTGTATTTTTAGCTTTTATAGTTGGATCCATTTGTCCTGTCTTGCTATTCCTTTTCTTCGTCATTGACTTTGAATGATACGGTTATTGGAAATTTTCAGAGTCCGTGTACACTGCTCTGAGAACTAAGAGAAGTATCCCCTGGAGCCGATCAGTAAGTCACAGTGGACTCGGGATAGTTTTTCACCTGCAAAAAATGGTATTTACTATGCTCTGCTTCAATTCCAATTTTTCTTTTCCACTACGTTTTTTTTTAATATTTCATGACTTTCTTCTCCTATAAGGAGCTTGTACACAAATGCACGTTGGACCGTAATTTACCAACGTTGCGTAGTGCTTCTGCTGTATGTTTCTTATAGACTTTTACATCAAAGAGCTTTATTCTTATTTCGAAGGAGTATGGGATGGGCTATGAAACCTAAACATCGATACAGGAAACAAGACATAATCTTGCATTAACACTGTTTCCGATACGGGGCTGTGAGGCTATGAGCTTCTAATGCTTTTATTTTTTTAAACTTTTTTTTATCTGGGACGGAGTTTACGAAGTGCACGTAAATACTAGTAGACAGTAAACACCGCATATATATTTACGGTAGCATTAACACAGCTATTATACAACACTTGTAGTTCAAAATTGAAAATCATATAACAGTGAGTTCAGTTTATTGGAAGAAAGAAAGAAAGAAATGCTATGGCCTGTGCAATGGTAAAGTTTTCTAAGGCACATTAAATTGAACCTTTATTTGCTTGGAAGCATAGATTTAGGTTTTGTACTTCTTACGTGTACCGAGTGAGTCTTGCACCCCTTCTAATGTGAAGCAAATTTGAGTTTTATTTGCTGCAGTCTTTCCAAAACAAGGGATTTTGGATGGTAATGGGTGATGAAAAGGTAGCATTTGATCATCCTTCCAAAATTGAACCAAAGAGGTCTCGTCACTGGTTTGTTGATTCTGCTGAAATGGATTCTGTGCCAAACAAGAAACAAGCCACGGAAGATGCTAATGGAAAATCAAGTTCAGGATTGTCAAATGCGATTACATCTTGGGAGAGCAATTCTTCTTTTCATTCCGTTCCAATCCAATTTATTGGCCAATCTTTTAGATCTGAAACTAGCTCTGTCAACTTTGGTGAAAAGAAAACTTATGTTGTGGCTGATGATTTCAATGCACGAACAAAAATGATTTATGGGGAAGATGCCTCTTTTGACTTGTCTATATCTCATTCTGTTCAAGATTCAGATACATGTCTAGGTTTCAGTGGAATTAAAAAAGTGAAAGTCGATGGTGTTAAAGATTGTGACAATGCACAGGCTTCAGAGAGGCGTAATCTTAACAGACAGAATGCTAGCAATCTACGTCAGGTCTATAGCAGAGAACCTGAGGCAAAATCTGTATCAATGGGGCAAGCCTTTGATACGGAGGGTGGTTTCACATTAATGGGACTTACTTACAATAGAGAGGAGGCACATGTTAGAACGTTAGATGGCCCTCCTTGCAGAGTAGAAGAGAATACCATATCCATTCGTGATTCCTGTAATAAAGTTGACACAAATGTAATTTCTTTTGGTGGGTTCCTAGATGAAGATGATGCCATCCCTGTGAACGGGCCAGCTGGAGACTATGATCCATTATACAATCAATCTTCTGTTGAAGTGTCAATAGCAACTCACAAAATAGAGATGGATGTTTCAAACTCAAATGCAGTTGTAAGTTCCCTTCAGGTGGCTAAACTTAAGCCTGAGTCTCTGTCCAAAAATAGACCAGAGTACAAAGTATCAAGGAAAGAAGCTTCAAATACTTTCCCTTCTAACGTCAGAAACTTGATTTCTACTGGTATGCTAGATGGAGTTCCTGTAAAGTACATCTCAGTGGCACGGGAGGTAAAATTCAGATCTTGTCTATTTGTTTCAATATGAAGTCCTGTATAATAAGTTGTGGTTACATTTTCTCATATATGAAGGGACTCCGTGGAGTTGTTAAAGGTTTTGGCTATCTTTGTGGTTGTCAGTCATGCAATTATACCAAGGTTAGTCATCTACTGATTCAAAAACCTGACCAAAAAGCTTAATCATTGCATCATTGATAATTCATATGACTCAGGGCAGTTTGTCATATTTTCAGGTTCTAAATGCTCATGAGTTTGAGACACACGCTGGTTGCAAAACAAAACACCCAAACAAGCACATTTACTTTGAGAACGGGAAGACCATTTATCAAATAGTTCAGGAATTGAAGAGTACCCCTGAAAGTTTGTTGGTTGATACAATTCAAACAGTTTTTGGCTCTCAAATTAATCAGAAAGCATTTCACAGTTGGAAAGGTAGTACATCCCTTCCTTGTTTCTTCTTTACACACAATATGAATGTGTAAAGTTTTTTTTTTCCTGCATTAGTTATTCAATTCTCTTATTCCTTCCAACTCCCTGTAGAATCATTTCAAGCAGCAACTCGTGAGCTTCAGCGCATTTACGGAAAGGAAGTACTAAATATTTAAGTCACTAGCCTCTGTCAATGTTGTTGAGGGTAGAAATTCTAGTTATGCATGGTAAGACATGAATCTCTAACATTATCTTATTTCTGGCCTTGCTATGTTCATGTCCGTCATAAATAGAAAGGAATTAAGGAACAAGTCTTCTTTATTTAGTAAGTTTAGAGTGCTAAACTTAAGGTTTGGAGAAGGGTCATGTAAAAATTATGCTTCGTTGGAGGCATATCTGAAAGTGATCGGTAAAATTCACCCAACTATTATGTTCGAAAAAGCTTTGGGAAATAGGGACACGGATCATTTGCTAGCGAGAGGGGACACTGGGGATGGTTCGGGTTGCTTCCGAGTTTTTTTTTATAGATATGCTGAAAAGTTTAAGTAGGTTAGGTATCAATCCCTCATTAAGATTATGGTACAACCTTAGATTTAAATAGTGTCTTTAGGAGAGTGAAAATCGAATTTGTGTTCTCATGAAATATAAATTCGTTTCTTATTACCTGGCTAACTCTTATTTGTGCTTGCTTCCGAAGTTGAATGGAGAGGCTTTAGTTGCTGACTGGTTTCAGTGAGTTTTCTCTGAACTTTGGTTCTCTGGTATGGGACGTAATATATTATTGCAAAATTTATCCCAAGGGAGCATGATTCTCTTCTATCGGGGTGGGCCTTTGCTGAGGCCTCCTCTGCTATGCGTCTCTTTTGCGTGTGAATATAAGGTGAAACTGTTTTTTTTTTTGGTAATGCAGCGGTTATGTGTGATGCGTTGATTGACCTTCTATGAAACCGAGAAAAGGTTCGAGGAAAACATTAAACATGATATTGATGGATTTCATCATTATATATATACAGATAACACATACTGGGGCACGTGTTGCCTTCGGGTTTCAAGGATACCAACGGTATCATGGTAAATTCACGAAACTGTTATTTAATAATTATAATTTTAGGATTTAAAATGGATTGTGGCTTAATACTTAAGATTAAAAAAAATTAACTCTTATATTTAAGAGAGTATTTATTTGTCATTTAAAATTTTTAAGGCAATATTAATTATTTTTTGCATTGTATTTTGATTTCCACTAATGTTTAATGTCCAAAGAAACACTAATTATTAAAATAAATAAAGGCTATATCAAAAAAGTAAAAAAGAATTTTATATATTAATAACTGTATTTCTTAATTTTTATGTTAAAACCTTAACGAAGGGTAAATTTAAAGTGTTGCAATTTATTTCACGAAAGTTTTGAATGGATCATGATAAAGGTAATGGTTTGCTAAATGTGTTTTAGACAAAAAATTTTTGTTGGTTAACAAATTTTTGTAAAAAGTTTAATTCACTTACGATCTAAGGTAAGGATAGGTTGATATCTAAAAGTTAGAACGTTTTTTTAAATGTCACGACTGAAATTATAATAAAGTAGTATTTTTTAGGGATTAAATATGTATCTTATCTTTTTGTTAGTTGAACCTAAAATAGAACTTTCTCATCTAAGACTAAGACAAGAACGCATTGCTGTTTTTGGTGGCAAAAGTAACAACTTGGTATGATTAGATGTACCCCCAGGGCTCTGGGTCATTTTGTATGATGATGTTATTGGTGACGACACCTAGACTTGTTTAGTTTCGTTTCATCTTCCTTGCTACCAAAAACAAACAAGTTTGTCTCTTTTACTAAAAGCACATCCCCCTAAACATACATTTAACTCAACACAATGTCAAGTTGTTTCAGTTTGCCCCATTGTACTTTGGATTAAGGTGGCTAGATAATAGATATGCATTCCGACAAAATAAAAGGCGGCATGTAGCTTTGGATTAATATATAATTTTTTTACTAAAAGTATTAGTTCGAGTGATAAGCAGTTCAGTATCGTTTAAATGAGATATTGAGTTCGAGCCTTGATATATATATAAAATTCCTGTTGGGAGACTCATCTATTATAGCCAAGTGTACGAAGCGGGTCAGATCCAAATGTAGTCGAAGTAAAGCTCCGGTAAACCCGGTGGGTAACAAAAAAAATCTAATTTTTCTTTTGAACAAAAAAAAAAATATCTGATTTTTCTCATATGTAAATGCTGGAAATAATTGAAAACGTTAAAAATAAATCATCATGCCAGTAGTATTTCCAATATTCCTCCTTGTTCATGGGCAAGGTGTTGACTCCATTTATAATTTTTTTGTAGCATTCAACCACAACAAGCTGATTTTTGAGCAGCTTGTCTAGTACCTGCTGCCTGATCTTGGTTGATCCTAATTGTAGTTGGCTGCAGTAAAGTTTTCACGAAGCATTTATCCTTAAAGAGCATGTAGAATAACTCACTGAAATTGCAAAGAAATAGGATGAACATATACCCCTGCTCTAGGGTCATTATCAGTTAGCCTTTGCTTTATATATATTGCTATGGAGAAGAAAACTTCTTCCACGTTTAGGTTTGTCTTTGCACTCTGCAAGATGATGATGTCAACAATAACAAAAAAAACCTTGGGTACATAAGAAAAGAACTTCTGGGAGCTACCACATTCTCAAGTATACATCACTTACTGTTCAAAGAACTGAATCCCATACTCATCAGCCAGTGCTTGGCCTTTGGACGTTGGCACAGCCTGAAAGAAATAAAAGGAAGAACATAATTGCAGATAATGCAAACAGAGTGCATGAGAGAAGGGGGAAGTAGGGAAAGCCAAAGAAGTTCATAAATATGCTAGCGGAGCGTGCATACCCTTTTGCTTTCGTCCATATCAGCTTTGTTCCCCACCAATATTTTGTTAACCTTATCTGAAGCATGCTATTGAATGTTGCGAATCCAATTCCTGATATCTGTAAAAAGAAGATGCCGAGGGAACATTACAGATGAAAAAGCCTTCACACAGAAAGGGACAACATCCAAATATCAAACTGAAGACTCATGCTTTACTGTTAAATGACGATTCGTCAGTAACATCATAGACTAGCAATATGCCCACAGCTCCACGATGGTAAGCTGAAAAAAAAAGGGAAAATAATATTGGTTATAACACAAAACCACCTACCTGACAAGTGCTGGAATACTCTCATCGTGACCAGTAGCCAAAAACAGTGAAGAAGAAAGAACTCTAATGAAACATCAATGAAACAGTATCCACATATATCTTTTCCTTTTCCTTTTCTCTACATTCTTTTTTATCTCCGTTTCTTATTTTCATATCTTCACCACTTTAAAACTACCCTTTTCTCCTATATCAGGAAGGCCATGAACCACATATACCATGCAATTTCCTTGAGTTGCATACAACAACAATAAGAGCAACAAATAGTTGCTAGGTCATAAGCCTCACCAGTTGTAATGTTTCGAAACCGCTCTTGACCTGCAGCATCCCAAATTTGGAGCTTGACCCGTTTCCCATCAAGTTCTATGGTTCTATTCTTGAAATCAATGCTGCATTAGGAATATATAGCTTGTCATGTTTAAGAAACTTTGGGAGCATTCTTTTTGGTGGGGGGGCTCACCCTATTGTCGTGATAAAACTAGTAGTGAAAGAGCCATCTGAAAAACGCAGAAGAAGGCAACTGTTTCCAACACCTGCAAAAGATGCATGAGATTTAGTCTAAAATCAAGGAGGGAGCAAAAGAAATGAAGAATGGCATGTATCATGGTTTAGCAAACAATCATTCTGCAAAGTTACGAATCAAGCAGTACATAGAAATTTCTTTTAGGTGAAACAGCATTGCGGCATTATGAATGAACATCCTATCTCAACCTCCTGCCACCATTTTTGCATTGTAATTGTAAACAACGAATTAAACTCATACTAGATTACGAAAATAATATCTTAATTTAGATTGCATCAGACTAAACTCCAAAATTAATGTTTTCATATAGAATGAATCAACCACTCTCACAATGTTTTCAGACTAAATCGGAGAGATAATGAAGAGTCACGTACCACTGTCGCCGATCAAAAGAAGCTTTATGAGGTAATCGTAATCCGCACTGGCCCTCGCCGGTGGAGCAGCCATCAACTTTAGATCACTCAACTAAGTTCTTGCAAAACAAACGAAGATAGTGTTCCTATGTGGTTTCTGCATTACAATCCAGAAACGAGAAACGCACATAAATCGGTTCAATATTTCTCCGCCATTACCAGGAACAAAATGAGAGAGAGCAAGAGGCTTACTAGATCGGAAATGCAGAGGTGGATGAAAGAGAGAGAGGGAGGATCTTCAAAGTTCACTAAAGCGACAACTGACAGCGCGGAGTTCTGTTTACAGTCTTCGACTTCGAAGCTCCGCCGACGACGATGGTGGACTCGCTAAAATGCCCACTTCCCCGCCTATTTCACCTCTTTCTGCTGCTATGCTCATACGCTTCAGGTGCGCACGCCAGCACTGCTAATAGCTGATTGCTGTTGCACTACTCTCTGTGCAATTCGCAATTTAGCTCTCGTCTCAAACCGGGAAAAGCAACCAACAATTGAGCTTAAACCGTAAAAAATTATTCTGCATTACATGTTAAATATATTCATTAATATGTCCCCTCTCTTTCACCATCCCTTTTTATCTAAACTTCTAGACTTATCCTTTTGTTTTTAGATTA
The DNA here is from genome assembly GCA_037074615.1 of Leucaena leucocephala. NCBI lineage: Eukaryota > Viridiplantae > Streptophyta > Magnoliopsida > Fabales > Fabaceae > Leucaena > Leucaena leucocephala. The sequence goes on along the minus strand of CM073546.1, from coordinate 870,498 downwards.
ACAGAACACATGTGACATTGTCACAAGTTATTAACTTTGGTATAATACTCCCTCCACAGTCCACTCCATAATACAATGTTAGTTAATTTTTTTTGATAAAATAAAAAAATAAAATAAATTAATTAATTATAATTAAATATAACCGCTCAAAAATAAATTTATACTCCTTCAGTCCTACATATAAAAGTTAGTTGACTTTTTTATATAGATTAAATAAGTTAATTATAACTAATATAAGATCTAGTTAATTAATTTAAATATATTAATGAGTATATGATATAAATTTATTTTGATGAGTTATATTTATTCATAATTAACTGATTTATTTAACTTCCTTTATCTCCCAAAAAAAAAAATCAACTATGTCTCAAAAGAGTATTATATACTCCTTAATCTACCAAAATTAGTAAACTTACACTTATATGACTTTATTAATCTATCTAAAAATAATTAATTCTTATAATTAGTACTACTTATCAATATATGTCAATCCAACAGAGTTGCTCTCATAAAAAAAAAAAAAAATCAGTTTATTTGTTGCCATTAATTCTAGAAATTAATCTGGGCGATACGGCTAAAGAGGCCTGAATCACTATGGGAACGTGACTTCTCCAGAAGGGTGGGAACAGCAAGAAAGACAAGTTCTATAATGGTTTTGGAGGCACTCATGAAGACTGGGACAACATTTTGACCAGTTCACAGAGGACGAAACTAGAGACAGCGTTCAGTTAAAGACCAGTCCGTGTTTCTTTCATGTTAAGGAAACTTCTCCTTCTGGAACACTGAAAATTGATTAATTATTCTCTTAGGCCGTAGAATGATTCTCCATTGGAAGAGAGCGCACAAGACAAAATAGACAGCGAAGAGTCCTATAGATGTGGCAATCGAGTTCAGAATATTACCTCTACACTGAGAGATGATTTGTGTAGATCATTCAACGACATGAGGATCGCTGAGTAGCTTTCTTTATATTTCATACGACCAATTGTGTTTGTGTGTGTTGTGTTGATTAAGGTTCGATTCTTCAGTAAATATATATATAGGGAACTCAGAAGAAAATGACTATGGTCGCACTATTGTTTTGTCAGCAAAATACGAGTGTATCTGAACTTTGGTACTCACTTTACGTGGTCGATGGCCTGATGAAGAGAAAGGCAGTTATTTAAAATTGAAAGCCACGTATTATCCCACTGACAGCCACTATGGATCTCAATATTAGCACTAGTTCATCGTCACGTTGGTAACCAACTTGCCCCTATTCTGCAATTTTATTTTATTTGCGAAAAAAGGAACAGTGTTAGATTTTTAAATAATTGATGTTGGAATGTTCTAAATAAAGATAAATCGTGATATTTCATACTCTGTTTTTGGTTTCTAAGGTTTTGTTAGTGAATTATTGGGTATACAGTTGTGGCTTACATGATTAGCTGTTGAATTATTAAGAAAGAGTGGGTATCTGCCATATCATCCGACTGTTGCTGGAGAATTGTTCAATTTCGAATGATGCTTCGAAATCAAATTTAAGTAGTTTTAGAATGCTTGGTGACGTATGAAGTTCCCCTTCAAAAGAAACAAAATTGTGCTCTGGACCTTCTGGTTAATCAGGATCTCACCCTCAAGATAGGAAAACAGAGTATTAATGTTGTTTTTTCTTCTTTCTTTCTGGCCGGACGGTATTAAATTACTCCATTATTACATATTTAATTAAATTAATTAATATAATATTTTTTTAAAAAATACTATAATAATCTTCATCTTTTTTTACTTAATTATTGTTGAGGGAGTATTATTATGAATAATTTTAAAAATTATAAATTAAAAAATATATATTATATTTAATATTAATATTAATTATCTAATTAATTTATATATTAAAAATCGAATGAGTATTAATAAAGTTGATTTTGTGGTCTTTTGTGGCGGAGTATTTGAAATTTGTCATCTAGGCTCGATAATCTCTATGCGCAACATTTGGGCTATTTGGGAATTCTGGTTTGTGCAAATATTTGTCTGGTGACGTGTGATATTACCGATACCAGTTCAATTGTTGAAGATACACCACAGGTAACGTTTTGCTAAGAGGTGTCATATTAAGTTCAATGTTGATGGGAGTTTATTTGCAGCTAACTTTTATGAGCTATTGTTAGAGTTCTGTTTTTTTTCAAGAAAAAAAAAACAGTTTCTGAATACGAAGTGCTTTGATAAACCGTTTTTAACCACACAAAAAAAGGACTATGAAGTTTTTTTAAAGAAATTATTATAAGATTCACAAAAATTAATTATTCAAAGGTCATAATGACAATTAATAAATTAATGAGTAAATAGCGATAAGTTTTAATTCAAAAATTAATAAATTTATGCTATTTAAAATTTTCAAGATTCGTGGAGGACAGAATGTTCCTATTACTTCACTTGTAATTCAATTATAACAATATCGAGCTGATCGAAAAAATTAAAAAGTATAGATAATATGCATAACTACCCTACCAATTTAGCGAACAGAATGAATGTTGCGATGAGAAAACCCATTTTATGTTGCTCAGTTTGTCCTTAGCCTGTCTTTTATTTTGTAGTCTGAAATAAAAATTCAAGAAAATAACTGAAAATGTAGACATTGGGGGGGCCATGTTTGTGTGAAAATACAAAGCTGTCACAGGATTCGGGTTGACACCTGAGAAGGATAAACAAAACCACTTTGATGTTGAGGTATATATATACATATCCACGTTCAACAATATAATAACATATTATAATTCATGGAAAAGGGAAGATGCCAAAAGCATAAGGGAAAATAAAGAAGAAGAAAATGGGCCAGCTAGATAATGCTCCAGGTATATGCTGAGGAAGATCCCCCTCCTCCCACCCCACAACCCCCAAAAGGGGAAAAACGAATAATGCCTCCTCCTTTATATCTCCCAAAACTCTCCTTCCCTTGTTCCTCTCAATCTTCAAACTCAGTTCCCTATCAAGAAAGTGATGGCGGCCGGAGCTTGCAGTTGCAGGATCAACGACCGTGAGAGCCCAGGAGGAGGAGAAGAAGAAGAAGATAAAGATCATTTGATTATCTCCAACAAATGGTAATTGCAAGTCGCCGAACTTGTTTCATCATTTGGGCAACTTAACATCCTTTGGCATTCTCTTCTTCTAGGAACATCATCTATGAGATAATACATGACCCTACCTTACCTGCATATCTCTATATTATTGTTAGGTTTTAAGTTCTTGCCTGTATTATGTATGCAGTTCCAGAAACGATTGATATATATATTAAGGCAGTTAATTCTATCGTTGCTTGCTGGAGATTCCTAGTTATTGTCTTGCAATTTTTGTCGCCCATTTTTCTGGCATTTTCTCATGTTTTATATGTCGAGGTTTCTCAAGCCACCTCCCATAACAATGTGAATAATCAAAGGTTTGGTGCGTGCCCACGTTTCCATTCTCTGCTTCTTTGGTGATCACGTCTCGTGATACCAAGATGGCAAGATCCATTCTTCTTATTTCAGTTATCGTACGCTTACACCCTTCTTCAGATATATATATATATATATATGAATGATTTGTTTTTAGTTTGGAAATACATTTGGTCAGGATCATTCTGAAAACTGAAATTACAGAGTTTCTTGCCATATTTTGGTGATGCTGACTCTGTACGAACTAAAATACTTAATTATTGGGGGATTCATCAAGAATTGGGCAATATTTCATATGCTGTAGCGTGCGGATAATGATACACTCATATTTTGATCAAAATCAAACTTACAGCTTTCCTTGAGTTTTCTCTCAAATGTGCTTTCCATTTCTCTGAACAATTCGAATCGGATTTTAACCATGCAAGTTAATTTGTCTTGTTAATATCTGAATTGAAAAATTTGATCGGCAATTGCAATGCCCTGGATGAATGTGAATAGTTACTCAACAAACTCCCCTTGCACGTTTAAGCCGTGATACCACGTTCAGTTAATTAAAGCTGACAAGTGAGGGGTCCTCCATCTCCTTTTTTTCGGCATAATTAGGTATACCATGTTACACTCAAAAAGAGTACGAAGAGCGAACATGGATATGAAATTTACTTTTCTGTTTGAAAAATACTTTACGGTAAAAGACTGATAGGATTTTTTTTTTATAAAAAAATTGAGTAAAAATAGGATAAAATTTTCTTTCTTTTTATTAAATTATATCAATATTAATTAAGACAGACTATCTATTATGTCCAAATATAAATTTAAATACTTAAAAATTAAAATATCTTATTATTACTATTAGAATTATAATAAAATAATATTTTTTAAAAATTAAATATATTTTAAATAATAATATATTTTAGTCTTTTATCAATTTATCCTGCAAGAATAGATAAATAGAGCAGGTATGCCTCTAACATAGTGGACTGAAATCGTTGGACATCACAATATGGGGTGTGAAGCCCAAAATGCCCCCATCAGTGTTAAAATACAATCAAACCCTGGCCTCGTAAGTTCCAATCCAAAACACAATCGAATGTTAAAGTTTGTCTCACAAATCAGTTGCCCGCTGAAGTTCAAATTTTGGGACGTATTTCATAAATATTAAATTTCGGGGGAAAAAAAAATCAACCACGCGTATCTCTGGCTTTCCCACCAAAGCAAAATAACAGTCTTCGAGCTATTCCGGGGATGGACAATAAAAATAGAATAGCATCTTTGGACCACTGGACTGCCATTTTTTTTTTTCTCTCCAAAAGATGAGCATAGTCTCACTTTTTCTTACGAATCTAAATATGTAATCTTTAATACCTAAGTTCTAATCGCTTCAACTTTTTTCATTTATGAAATTAACGATGTCATGAAAAAAAAATAGCACGACTATGTTTGACTAGTTAAAGAATCAAGTTATAATAACATTAAAACTAAAGATTAAAATAAAATAAATTAATTAGTTTAACTAGTTAAAAAACCAAATATATTTTAGTAAATATTGATATTAAATAATTAACAGGAGCTGCCCTGTTGAATGTTGTAATTGTCCGTTTGAGCGCTCTATAAAAAGCGGAGTCATTGGTTGGCCAAAAAAGAAAGAAGAAAATCCAAGACGTCAATAAAAAAATAAAGAATAATAATTGTAACTCGTATCAAATGTCCCTCGTCTGACTCCACCAAATGGGCATCCACGGACAAGGCACAAGCTTTATCATCGATCCGCGCTTTCCCTACCCGCCATCAGATAATCGTGGCCGTCCATTCACTCATTCTTACCAGAAACCATTTGACGGATTTAGAAGACCCAAAACAGCGATCCGCGTGAAATTCTTTCCACCAATCAGAATCGCACATTTTTTTATATATGTATCCTTCAATCTCTTTTCTATTCAACAATCCATTGCCTTCGATCTCCCCTCTCTTACCCAATCTCAAACCCTAACCCGTCGAATTCTCACTTCCTATAATGGCACCCAAGGCCGAGAAGAAGCCCGCGGAGAAGAAACCCGCCGAAGAGAAGAAGTCGACGGTGGCCGAGAAAGCTCCGCCGGCGGAGAAGAAGCCCAAGGCTGGAAAGAAACTGCCTAAGGAGGGTGGAGCCGCTGCCGGAGACAAGAAGAAGAAGAGGAACAAGAAGAGCATCGAGACCTACAAGATCTATATCTTCAAGGTCCTCAAGCAGGTCCACCCTGACATTGGGATCTCCAGCAAAGCAATGGGGATCATGAACAGCTTCATCAACGACATCTTTGAGAAACTTGCTCAGGAGGCATCTAGGCTCGCTCGTTACAACAAGAAGCCTACAATCACCTCCAGGGAAATCCAGACGGCGGTGAGGCTGGTGTTGCCCGGAGAACTTGCCAAGCATGCCGTCTCCGAGGGCACCAAAGCGGTGACCAAATTCACCAGTTCTTAAATCCTGTGGCCGATTGTTTTGTTTGTTGGCGTTTAAACCAGGCCTTTAGATCTTGATTCCCGTAAATTTAGGTTTAAGTTTATCAGTTGCTTTTTTTTTTTTTCTTTTCTTCTTCTGGTTATAGGCCTGTAATTGAAGCTTCTTGTGTATGGTAGATTTAGGAGTATATTCTTATGGTGCTGGTATGGCCTTTCGATGGTATTAGCATATGGATTAACTGGAATCATAGTTTATCTGAAACGTTAGACATTTTCAAAGATCGTTCACTATTTATCTTTTTGTATCCAGATGTTTTGGTTCATTTTTTAAACTTATTAACTGATGAGTTTGTTAGTCTAGGATAACTGTAATATCTTCCGAAAGTGTTCCATTTTTTATGCTCCTGATGAGTTGGTCCCCTCCCCGTTTGCTTGGGATTTTTTTTATGAGTGGCATTTTCTTTTTCTGTACATGAAAAATCGACGAATTTCATTTTTTGGTTTATTTGAATACTTGATTATTGAAGATGGGTTTGCCATATGGTTTCATAAATAACTTAAAACAAATTTTATCTAAATTATGTAATGTGACGAACCATTTAAAATTTTGAATCTACCGATCTAAACAGTATAGTACGAGAAAATCTATGTTGACCCAATGGGACAACGAACGATTACAAGACTCTCCTGCCTTCGGCGTCATTTTTACTTTATTGAAGCTACGCTCGTTCGGCACTTCTTATTCCAGCACTATTTCTTGACACATGTTCCAATTTGGAAAAATGCTTTATTTTGAATTAACCACGATGGATATGCATATCCACATCTAACCTTCCTAAATATTGTAATTCTGGTTATCATAATCGTTTCATGCTTTGATGTTATCACTGGAACTACCCCAAATGGCTATTGTCCTACGACTGAAGTTATGGATCTTCTGAATTTGCCATCACACAATTATTTAGGTTAACTAATAATCTAAGATCTCCAGTCCTCAATATAAATCACAATTATCTACTTATTAAGATATTTTTTGCTCTACTATTTGAAACATTATGGTAGTTGGATCCTTTTGAGAGAGAAAGTAGGGGACGCTGAGGCTTTTCTGGGATCTGTAACTTGACCAACTCATTCTTTGATTCGTCACTGAAAATAATGCTTTAAGTGAAAGGGCCGATCATATCAATAAATCCAACAAATGAGATGAGACCTAAATCTTGATAAAGCTTGTGTTGCACATTTGTAATTAGTACGATTTGCTATTTTCTCCAGCCTCCACCATTTGAGATATCATTCTTGCATACTTTCCATTAAGCTCCTGCGTAGATCTAGCAAACATATTAACAGATCCGTTGTTGTTGCTGTAAACAAGTCTTTATATCTTACGATCTGCTTTTGCAGAATCATTAGCGACTGTCATCTTATCTTTGGTACTATTTGTTGTGGAATTTACTTCATTATAGCCCATTTGAATAGGTTGGATAAGAGTTGATGGAAAAAAAATATTTGAAAGTAATTTTAAATAAAATATTTTATAGAACTTATAGAAAAAAAATTATAAATAAATGAGTGTTTAGAGAGTTATTATTAAAATAATTTTTATAATTATTAAATTAATAGAAAATATATGAGATGAACAAAATATAATTATCCATTATTGTTCATCATCACGCATCACATCTTATCTCTGCCATTCTATCAGTGATTCCACACAACAATTGGCCTCCTCCTTCCTACCTGTAGGCCTCATCTGTTTTGTCTTGATCTCTATCGGCCTCCTTTGCTTTTTTGTCTTTCTCCTCTCCTTCCTCAAGATGATAGAGCAGCGACGCTCAACAAATGTACCAACGACATATGACAAAAGTAGCAAAGTCAGTAAAAGAGTGAGTAAAAAGAGGAGATAGGAGTGTCAAAAAAAAATAAAAGTAAATAGTCATTAGATAACCCATGAGTTCTTTTCACCACCTAAAAGATATTTCTGTCAGCTCATTTGAAACTTAGATTTAAACTAATTTATGAAAAAAAAAAACAATTCTATAATTTTATAGGGTGTTTGGGCAATTTTTTCCTAAACCATAATTTGAGATAAAAACCCTTTAAAAACTATATATTGGGCCCGTTTGGAGAGACTTTTAGAAAAATATTTATAAAAAAAATAGTTTTTAGAAAATAACTTCTAGAAATAGTTTATAGAAAAAAATATTTTTAAATAAATAAATATTTAAATATTTATTATCAGAAGGGTTTTTGTAATTAATAAAATATTAAAAAGGGCATGATATATATATATATATATATATAAAAAAACACTATCGCTATGCTCAACTCCTGTTCATCTTCTCTCTTCTTTAGACGTCTGCTTTTAGCTAGCCACAACAGGAATGTGATGGACCAACCATAACAAGAAGCACAAGATGGCAAGATGTGAGAGACCTCTTCATTCTCAACGATAGACTAGAGATGTTTGCTTCTAAACGATGACCAGACCAGTGGGAGTGGAGAGAAGATGTGAGGAGAAAGAGAAGAGAAGACAAACAATATAAGATAATATGAAAAAAAATATAAATAAAATAATAATTATATTGTCTATAAATACTTTTATTATTTTTAAAATTATTAAACTTTTTTAGACAAAATAAATATTTTAAAAAAATTAAACTAAAATTTAAGTTATAAATTATTATAATTTGGGTAAAACCAAACAAACAGTTAGACTTATATCTATACACCCACTATAAACCATTTGATATAATGAGACCACCAAAAACGCTTCCCACAAGTAATTCATATATCCATCCACGGATAGACTCAAATTAGATCCGAGAGGGAACCAAGTTCATGCGGGCCTTCCTTTATAAGAAAATGAAATCAAATCTACAAATTTTCAAGCTTTGTTGCGCCAAGATATCCAGACATATTAGCAGGCTTTAGGGAAGGGCTTCCTCCAAAAAATTCCCCTGACTAAAAGGTTGTTCTTCGTGAAATGATGTTGACTATGAGTTCTGCAGGAGTTTAAATTCAAAAATAACATTATAGACGTAATAGAACTTTAGAACAATTTAGCTCTAGTTTGCGAAGGTCATTATAAATGTTCTCAACAAAATCGAAGAAAACAGTTTGAAATGCATCAGGAACTCCAATACGTTCAAGGTAAAGTATTTAATTATTCGCAATAGCTGAGATGTTACGCCAACAAATAATGAACTAAAATCGAGGCGATTTCATTCAATGAATCAATGTGACGATTACATCGCAGGTCTACAACATATGAAATGATTTGATACCTTTTGCTCGAACATAAGCCTAATCGCAAATTTACATAACACAAACACAAAAAGATTAATTGTGTAAATATTGAGTCAAGCTTTCTTTGGGGACTTGGTAGCTTTCGATGGAGACTTGGGCTCTTTAGTGGCCTTGTCGGTCTTCTTAGGCAATAGCACTGGGTTTATGTTGGGGAGGACACCCCCGTGAGCTATAGTCACACCCGAAAGCAGCTTCCCAAGCTCCTCATCGTTCCTCACCGCGAGAAGAACATGCCTGGGGATTATCCTGTTCTTCTTGTTGTCACGAGCTGCATTTCCAGCCAACTCCAAAACCTGAACACCCGTGTATAAATAATGATTCAGTCACAACGAAGCTGTCCGCATTCAATCCAATAATGCCAGGATAGGACCATCATTAAATGAATCAATATTCAATCCAAAATATAGTAATAGAATTTCAGAAATTGTAATCAGAAAGGCGCTGAAATTACAGAACCCGGATGCTGTACATTGAGACACCTCACATTCCCAAAGGCGGTAAACTGAGACCTACCAGCAGAGAAAGCCGGAATCGCACCAATCGATTAAGAAAAAAGAAATTGATGAGAATAATTACCTCAGCAGCTAAGTACTCAAGGACGGCGGCCATGTAGACTGGAGCACCGGTTCCAACACGCTGTGAGTACCTTCCTTTCTTCAGATACCGACCGATTCTTCCGACGGGAAATTGAAGACCAGCTTTCACGGACCTGGACACTGGCTTCTTCTTCGGACCACCACCTTTTCTTCCTCCGGCGCCTTTCTTCACCTTGGCAGTTGAATCCATTGAGTTCCACTTCGTTCGCCGATCAGGATCAAGAAAGAATTTTGGGGAGCTAGAATTGAAGGAGTGAAGCGAAGTCAGTTGGCTGTGGGAAACGCGGGGCCGCTGATTATTATATAGAGCTTCGGACGCAAAAAGGGTGATTCTAAACGATGTCCCAGCGAGCGCAACGTGATCGTTGGATTAAGAATTATCGACGGGCAAGATGTTTGGCAAGCCTATCCGCGTGATTTGAATTCATCCAATGGGAAGCCATTTTATTCCCTCTGTTTTCTTTACTTTTTTTTTCTTGGCGGGAACTGTTTTGAAGTTTTAAAATTTAAATAGATCACGCATTGTATGAGGCTAATCAAATTATTCCTTTGTTTATTATGAATAATTTATATATTTTTTACTATGTATGATATTGAAGATTGATAGTTTTACAAAATTGAGTTAAAAATGGGTTGAAAAAAAATCAATTTCTTATGCTTAAAAATAAAAGATCAATATAATTATAAGAATATATAATTTCAATATAAAGTAATTAAATAATTATTGAAAGCTCTTTAATATATTATATTAATAATTTCCACGTGATATAATTATTTCATAACCAAGAAATTCTGACAACAAAATAAATGACAACTTGTTTTTTTCTAGAAAATGATGGAGACTTGATGACGTTAGTTTGTGGATTTTGGATCATAAACCTTACTCGTATTCAATCAATAATTCGAATTTATATATCACTGTTTATACAAATGAGAGCAAACCCCCAAAAATTGAAAAATACTATAGAGACTAAATCCTAAACAATTTGTTATTGACCAAAATTCATAAATGAGACGGACGTATATCTAACATTGATAATGAAATAGTTAAACCATCATTAGCTATAACACAAACAAGATAATTATGATCTCTAGTAATGTGTTATAGTTTTAACTCCTTGTTACAGTCTAACATAATCTTAATTTATAGATAAACCAAGTTATATATATCAGAGTTGCAAATATTTAGTAGTATTTTAATAGCTTTTTTTACATCTAAACCTATGTATCTAATTTATATATGATATAAAACTATATAAACTTGTCATAATTGTTCTTAAACATGAGCCAATACATGTATACTTTATGTTTTTTAATATATGTGATACAATTTATAATATAAATTAGTATAACATTAAGGATCATATAAATATATATATATATATATATATATAAGTTTAAGTTTGTGTCTTCGTCTTTATAAAATAAAATATAATTATAGAGTAAAAAATTTAAACTTTATTAAAAATTGAGTCAGCGTAAAATATATTTATCTCAATATTTAAAGAGAATTAGTCTTTAGTTGAGGAATCCTATCTAAACTTTAACATAAAATGGGTCAACATAAGACAATTCATATACATCCAAATTCATATTGGATTCGGCCATTTGATTTAGAGCTAGAATTGGCTGATAAGCAAAATAAAAAGATTTTTTATACGCAATATTTTCAATTATTTATTTAATTTGTTAAAATATTCTGCAAGTATGTTTGAACGATCATGTACCATTCGAAAGGCCTGTCTTTCTTTCTTATGCACATTGTAAATAACGAAAGTCGATATTAAGGACATTGGATCAGTATGATTATTATATATACAATTGATGAGATTAGATCATTAATTAATTGAGACAATCACTTCATAATTTCTCTTTTCAAAGTTACGTAGACATAGCTATCAATCTAACACAACTCGTATAGTCGAGATATTTTAAATTCACACCCAAACAAGGCGTAGCTAATATTTATAGGGGGAATGTTTCTATATAGTGCACATACCAAAGCTGAGGAATACCCGCCGCTTGATGTTCGCCATTAGGTACGCATTATACGTGAATTACTGTTATTTTTCCACACCCTTTGCGAAAGAGAAAATGTAACAAATAAGAGTTGACCAATTTCTTAGACGTGCCTCCGCCTCCACCTCCACCTCCACCTTCTCCCCCCACCCCGCTCACAAATATCTTCGCATCTTTCTCACAGCTGTTCACCATCATTCATTTTGCCCCCATGTACTTCTTTCCCTTTTGTTTAGTTTTCCGGCAACCCTCACCCTTGCTCAACGCCGCCCTGTGGACCCTTCTCTTGTTTGCTACAGTGTTTGTAGAGTCTCTGGCTCCTAGAATTGTATTTACTTTCTCCTTATCGCCTTGTGCTGCCGGTGATGGCGTTAGGATTCTTGGAGAGACCGTGTGTTTGCCGGAACACACCGTTATCACTAGATCCCATTTGGATTTTTTCTTGCCAACGTTGTTTGCCACTTTAGTTGTCGCTGCTTCGTGCTCTAGCCTTGTAGAAAGGCGCATGATATAGCCTTGGTTTATATATTTTGAAATGATTTAGCTTGATCTGAGCTGAAACTTTGGATTGTGTAAATCATAAGAAAATATATACTTTCGTTTGTGGTTTCTTCTATTACATGTCCTCTAACTCCGTATTCCTCTGACAATTATGCGTAAATTGGAATTGCCTAAATATACATTTCCCCACCTTGAACGCTCATTGGTCGTGAACTCATGACGTGATTAAACTAGAATTTGTTGATTTTGATATTTTTTTTGTTGTTGCGTCTTCCCCCTCTCTAGAAGATGGAATTTGCAAGGGGTTTAATTTGCAATTCTTAAGAACTACTAACAAAGGTTTCATCGCAGAGGAGAATTTGGAGGTTTGATTCAATTTCAAATTTCAACAATCTAATTTCTCATATTAAAAGTCCATATGCGTAAGTTGTAAGCCTAGTTTTGGGCGACGTAAGCAAGGGATGTAGATGCGAGCAAACTATTGAGATGGGGTAGACGCGAGCTCCATTTTTTCGGGTTTAATCAAGACACCGTTTAAGGTGTATTTGGATTAGTTTTGAAAAAATAGATTTTGAGAAGAATATGTTATAGAAAGAATAGATTTTGAAAATATAGATGTTTGAATGATTAATAGTAAAATCTCTTTTTATATTGATAAATTACTAAAAAGTATGAGAGAGGAGAAATGGTAGAAAATAAATATGATAGAAGAGAGAGGATACAGAAGAAATATGAGAAAGGAAAGAGTGTAAATAAGAGGGAGAAAAGAGGAAATTGGATGAGATAGATGAAATAGGAGAGATGAGAGAAAATATAGACAAGAGAGGAAAGGGGATATAAGAAAAATTAAGGATAAAATAGTAATTGGATAGTTTATAAACTCTTTTACTGTTCTAAAAATTATTTTCAGTAGTTTATTCAAAATTATAGTTTTGGCCAAAATTATTTCTGGATAAAAATAACTGTTTGTTTTAAAAAAATTTAAACTGAGATTTTGCCTAAAATTGATTTTCTAATCATGCAATCAAGCAGGTACTTAGTTGTTACATATTCGCAAGTGATTTCAATAAATGAAATCTAAACATTGATCAAAATCTCAAAATTCTTTATACAAAGTACGTACACAAAAAATATGATTAACTAACATTATTTCTAACTGTGAGAGATTGTCCATGTTTGCAAAGGGCAGTTGAAGACTCCTCAGGTCTAAAATAAAAAAGGAAATGAACGTAAAATACTTGGCTTGGCGTCGCCCGGACTCGAACCGGAGACCTTCAGTGTGTTAGACTGACGTGATAACCAACTACACCACGACACCCTGATGATAGATGATGCTGCATAATTAATATTACTAATAATAACTATAATGCATGTTTCGGCCCTCTTTTATTTGCGGCTAGTATGACTGGGCCGTGCTGCATCTTTTATTACCCTCCTCTCGCCGAAGCCTCTTCGGGGAACCCTAACCTTCCTCATCCCATCTGTTCTCTTTCATCCCCAACCATCTCCATCTCTCTCTGTTTCCGTGTGTTGAACGAGAAAGTTAAAAGTCATGTCTGCAGCTCTGGATATGACCCTTGATGATATCATCAAGAAAAACAAGAAATCTGGATCTGGTAACTCCAGAGGTCGTGGCCGAGGATCTGGTCCCGGTCCTGCTCGTCGCTTACTGAATCGTGCCGCCAATCGTGCAGCACCTTATACAACTGCAAAGGTACGTCAAGGAGTTTTTAGGCGAACGCTATAATCCATGTGCTTTCGATTTGCAGTTTCTTTAAGTTAGATGACGTTATTCTAACACCTGGTTAGATCGTTTTTTTGTTGCGGCGTTTAGGCACCGGAGGAGACATGGCAGCATGATATGTTTACGGATCAGCCGATGGCACCGATTGCAGCTCAAAGTGGTCGATCGTCTGCCATAGAAACGGGCACTAAGCTCTACATATCTAATTTGGATTACGGTGTTTCTAACGAGGATATTAAGGTACTGATTTATGTGATATTAACGGTTAGAACATGCATCTATCGCTTAGAAATATTAATTTTATGTTCCCTACAAACTCGCTTTATTAGTCTAGATCTTACTGGTTTTCGATTTGGCATGACCCATACTGTTGATTTTTATATCATTGTGAATGAAGATGCTTCAGGTGGCTTTAGTTTAGCGTTTTATTTTGTTTTTCTGAAATTGAATATTATATGAGACCGTTATGGGTAGTTTTTTGTTCCTGTGACCCATAGAGCTGAAGAATTTCCTGTGGATATAGTTGAGTTTAGTATGTTTGTTATATAACAACTCTTGCTATAGTTTTACATTGGTTCATATGGCTTTACCTACGAACTACAGTCTATGCATTCTTGTCTTGTTATTTAATAGATTGTATATATGCACTTTAACTTCAATTGAATTTATTTCAGTTTTAATACATCTATGACTATGAATGCATTCGTGATGCGACTTGATACATTACGCCGGATTAGTATGCAAACCTCACAAGTATGAAACAAAAATAGAGGAATTTAGATCAGATTTTTTATTTTTTATTTTTTAAAATTTGTTTAGTTTGTAGAAACTAATCCTACAATTATGAAGTTTTCATCTGTATAAAATATTTAGCTGATTGTTTTTGGTCTCTTATTTTATAGATAGAATGCTTCATTTGTGTTCTGATTTTTTTTACCTTATTATTATTTTAAATTTTAAGACAGAGATACTTGAGACAATTTCATGTGCCCTTTTTGAAGTTTTTATTGCATTTTTGCAGGAGTTGTTTTCCGAAGTTGGTGACCTAAAACGGTATGCAATCCACTACGATAGGAGTGGCAGATCAAAGGTATTTTGTCAAGTTTCCATTTTCGGTCATTCTGATCAAATCTTGTGTGTACTAATGTATTTTATACAACTGTTTTCCAGGGTACAGCAGAAGTAGTCTTTTCACGACGAGTTGATGCTGTAGCTGCTGTTAAGAGATACAACAATGTTCAACTTGATGGTAAACCGATGAAGATAGAGATTGTGGGGACAAACATTGCTACACCTGCTGCGGCTCCTGCTGCAAATGGAGCTGTTTTAAATTCAAACGGTGTTCCTAGAAAGTATGCCCTCCCCTAATGAATATTTCATTCATGGATTAATTAATTGACTACCTCGAATTATCTGATTCTTGAATGTCAATTGAGTTGGGCATTGAAAATGGGTTATTTTTTACTTATACCTAAGGATATGTTTTAGTCTGAAGGAAGAGGGTAATCTTGCTATTGTCAAGTTTTCTTTCTTGTTCGAAAGCTCATTTGTCCTTAGTCTGTCTTTTGAGCAGTGGGCAAGGTAGAGGTGGGGCTTTTGGAAGGCCACGTGGTGGAGGTAGAGGACGTGGCTTTCAGAGGGGTCGAGGACGTGGAAGAGGAGGACGTGGAGAGAACGTCTCTGCAGAAGATCTTGATACTGATTTGGAGAAGTACCATTCAGAGGCAATGCAAATAAACTGAAGGCCATGTCACATGTTCTAGTTTTTTTGCTATTACATCTATTGTTGTCAGGTGCATGGTGACAACAGCACCTATTTATGTATCTTTATTGCAATCCTACTTTTTAGGGGAAGGGAGTGATGCTTCTTGAGTCGAAACTGTTAGACTTGATGTATGGAGTTTGGGCTTCTGTTGTCTAATATTCGTTATGCTTCGGTTTGAAATCTGGGTTGATAATCAGAGGTCAGCGTGTTATCTGCACCCATGCTTGCTTTCATTGGCTTTAATCATTTGTTTTATGCAACAAGTGGGTCATGGAGGGAAAACTATGATTCATCTGTTCATACAAACAAAGCGCTGGCTGCAAGATGTGAGGCTGCATAATTCACCCACAGCTGCTTTGTAAGTTGGTTACAGTGGAATCTTCAAATGAGGTAGATTCCCTACTCCTTACTCCTGCATACCCCCAACCCCCCCAAGAAAGAAAATCTTGTGATCTCGTTATCTTAACTTTGGCCTGTTGTGACTGCCTGATTGGTAGGTCTTATTAACTGATTGGAGTTGTTATCTTAAGAAGTTTCTAATATGTTGTGCTAGAAGAGATTTTCGTTGACTATTTTGGTAATTTTGGCATATTTATCTAGCGAAATGGAATCTATCATCTGTTAAACTTTACATATCCAGTTGAGTGCACGGGTCAAGGTAGGACAGTTAAGGGAATGAAGATCTAGAAATCCTTCCCTCGGGGTTTTTACAGGTGTAGGTTTTGATGCTCTGCAGGCGATTTCTGTGGCATTCATGGTCTTTGGCTGTTGAGAACTCCGAACTGTTATTGTAAAACTTGCAGTTTTCAAACTGTCTTGTGATCTGCATTACGTGCTAATCAATGTTAAGAATTTATTTGTACTGTTTGGATGTTAAATTGAGGAAGGTGTGAAGAGCTTTTCACATTTAGTGAAGTCTAGTCAGTTGGGATTTGGTCGTTGTGTCCAACCTAACATGCTGTGTATACTTCACTGCTGCTTTGTTGTGGAAGGATGTACTTGCTGGCTGATTACAGTAGAACTAGTGCATAGGCGTTTTTGTAGATATGTTAAGATTGCGGAGTTTTCTGATAGTAAATCCATTAACTAGTTAAGAAGTTTATCCATTGGCAAGGTTTTTGAAGCTCTCGGTTGTTACAGCAAATCTCTGTTGATGTATCCTGTCAGCTGTGGCGGATAAATGGCCCAAGTTTGTACAATGCCTCTCAGCTCTTGGAACAATTCAGCGCTTGATTATAGTTTATGGTAATCGTTCGAGTCTGATGTTATTTTGGTAGAATCATACTAGACTTGTGTCATGGTAATTTTACTGAAATGTGGTTCATTGGTTATATATGATAGTTTATTATACGAGTGAGTTTAACCTTTTGTAAAAAAATTTGTACTAAAAAAAACAATTTTGAATGCAACATTATCCTAGTATTATACCGAATGGTAATAAGGAGCGCAGTAAATTGCGACCTAGGATCACTCATTGTCTACCGTTACAGTTATTTTAAATTTGATTATTTTTTTGATACAATTTAAATTTGATTTTTTTTATACATTTAACTTTGAATTTTAAATTCAATCAAACCTAGCCAAAGGAATGTTCCCTTGCAAGCCAAAGGAATGCCCCCTTGCACGAACAGATTTTTAGCATGCATGGGCTGTAATTAGGCCCAGCAAACAAACAAAAACTAATAATAAACGATTGTGCACTACCCGTATTACAAGATTTAGAAACGGGGGAATCTACAAAGTTTTTGGCTTGGTGAACTTCTCCCATAAAGAAAGGATGAACATCCACAAATACAGAAGTACTGCCTTCACACAAGAAACCACGAAGTTCCAACATGAGGAGGGCCAATACCATGGATATAGTAATCTGAAGAAAAGACTTATGAGATGCCTAAAATATCGTCCAACCTGTCTCGGGGTCAATAAAAATTCATGTTATCCAAGAAATGATGGCTACAAAACAAGGTTTAGAGGACATTCATTTGGGCGAAAGATAACCAGAAATGAAGGTCGTCAAGTTTATCAATTTAATTTGAGCACGAAGGAACAGAAATAAAATATGATAAATAAACTCACGGGAAAAAGCAAGTCTAATGCGTCCCAGGCGGCATGACGGACAGTTCTAGTCGGATACAGCGGACCACCCGGAGAAGTGAAACTGTACAAGCATGTTTTCAATCTCGTACTTGTAGTCAGTCTCAGTTCCATCCCTGTGATAATATGACCCGAAGAATACAGGAAAAACTGGTAAGGTCGAGATAAGAGTGTCAGCCTAAAGCATCTGGAGGATGAATATCGTGTACCTTGAAGTACTCTAATTTCTTTAAGGTAATGGAGCAGCACTGGTTCCACTTTTAACTTCTGAAGCTGACCAACAAAAGAATTTCAACAGCTTCAGACAGGATCAGAGATCTTCATTTCTTAATTGCACAAGTGACTACGAGTATTCAAGGTACCTGATCAGTCAGTTCGGTAACGAATATATCAGCTGGACCACCAATCAATATTGCGTTTGGGAAATCCGGGCATTGTTTCAAGAAGCTTTCCATTTTGTCAGCTGCAAGTAGAACAATATATTATATGAGAATAGTGCAATTCCCATTGATAGGCTTACCCAGCATTCCTGATGATGTTTACCTGAGTTATAAAATAGAATAAATCTTGAAAGCAGAAGATACATATCTCGCTGAGCCTGAGAATTGTGTAGTGAATTTTAGAATGCAATTGAAAGCAAGAATAAACAAGAGCCAATTTTATTTTTTGTTCAAAGGGTGAACTGACTTGTATAGGAATTTTATTCAATCTTGAGTTGTCCAATGCAACATCCTCCAGAAGGTACTGAACTCAAGGTAAAGCATGCAAATAAAACAAGGGAAAATACACAAAATAAATTGGTAGACATTAGCATGAATTACAACATTGCTCAAAATCACACAATGGCATATAAACATAAGATTATCAGTATGACTCTTACATGAAAGAG
This sequence comes from Leucaena leucocephala, assembly GCA_037074615.1. Taxonomy (NCBI): domain Eukaryota; kingdom Viridiplantae; phylum Streptophyta; class Magnoliopsida; order Fabales; family Fabaceae; genus Leucaena; species Leucaena leucocephala. The sequence continues at coordinate 851,735 of CM073546.1, read as the reverse complement.
GGACTGGAAACGCCTCGTGTTTGTTTGAATGTCAATCCTGTGCATGACCAATATTTCATTGCAACAATGTTTCAGGACTAAATTTATCCGCACGTGGCTTGGTCCATTCTAGGAATTAAATTTATAGGTCATACAAATTGACTCGGTGAGTTTTTAAAATTTGCCATCACTTATATTTCTGCTGTTCGGATAAGATTCTTTTTGAACTGACAATTAAAAAGGACACAGAAATTGACTTTAAGGTTGAAGCAAATAATAAATTCACAATCTCAAAATTGAGACGGAAAGTTGAAAACACTTTATCCTTTTTCCATTTACAAGTTGAAAATTATGGAAGAATTAAAATATCAAACTTGATTTATAGCGTTATATTATTGTCCAAGGATGATCCACGAATATTCCCACAAGACTGGCATACTGCTGGGAATCTCTGAAGGGGTTTGGTTAGGAGAAGGACTTGGGGTGGCTTCTTTAGATATCCACTTGCGCAGTTGTTAGAACTTAGAAGTGAATTTGAGAGGAGAAGAAAGGAGCAGACCGTTTCAGACCCAGAAGGACTCTCGAGCTCAAATGATCATTTTTGTACCCAGAATAAAAAACGGTTAGCTTATTAGGAGATCTATGATCAGGCCTGACAGGCAATTGCAAGTAATCAACAACTTAGTAATGCCATTTAAAACATCTTGAATTCGTACCAGAAAACATTTGTGGCGCCTTGAACCAAAGCAGATGAATAGCGAAGAAGCACTTCTGGATTATCAAGTTGAACTTCAAATAACTGCATAAAGGTTAGAGGTACTGAGCAGTACTCATTTTGTAACACAACAGGAAGCCAGAGAAGAAGAGTTAGGTGCAAAGTACAAGCTACTGGTGGCATTAAAAATTAATTTCACTTGAACTATATTCTGTTTCCCTTTGTTGTACCAAAAACGCAGATATTCAAGTTTATTCATTTGGCTTTGTTGATCATAGATTAAAAGCAATTTGCTGTTAAATAACAGTGGATACTGAAAACATTGAAGCTCAACTGATTCATATCTATAATTATAGGGAGGTGCATAATTAACGCCAATGAATATCAAGTATGGAGAGAAAAAAGCTATGAAAATTGACCTATCAAATTTATAACAAAACTAGAAACAGTTGTCATCGAACCCTGAACTCCAATATATGAATAAGATCCCCGAATGTAAGGCTGTAAGTATGGAAAAAAGTTGCTCTTAATTGGCTTTTTCTGTTGTATTTAGTACATAGTGACCATGAGGGAACTGGGAATATGCTGAAGTTCAGACAAGTGGCAACACTCAACTAAAACAGCTTTAAATTATAGAAACTACCTCTTTCTTTAAATGATCAGAATGGTATTTAAATAGTATTTCATGTATAAGGAGCATGATTGAAAAACCAACATCCATTTCATTCTATATACTCACCTTTCTTCAGTTGAAATAAGAAAAATAACTTAAAAAAAATAAAAGAAATAAGAAATACTACCAAAGCTTCGGTAACTCATTTATTTCTTTTGCAGGCAAGCAACCGGGTGATAGATCATACTATTTAATATACAACTAACAACTAAAAAAGATACTGTCAGGTAAACAGTAATATGATACAGTTGATGCGTCTACTTACATACCCATTTGTGGAACAAGAGAGCAAAAATATGGGAGGCAAATGACTGGCTCCACAGTTGGACAATCAAGTCAAGGATAGGCTTTCCACTTGAAGGCATCCGCACGAAATAATCAGCGAGCACATCATAGAAACATAACAGGCCATCACCAATGTTTGAAGGAGAAATTACATCTTCATCCTTGCCGAAAATTATATCTATTCATTGTCAAAAGATTAATATTTGCAATCGGTAACCTGTTTGGAAATTGAAAATCGATGTGCCAAAAATAACATGATTTTTTTACTCCTATAACACGTAAGCTTGATCCCAATAATCAACGGTTTAAGTTGTAAATACAACCATAGCTAAACCCTGCTCGTTTGAATGCAAATAATCCCTTGTTACAGAGATCTAACACTCAGTGAGCACCTCAGTAAACCAGTTACAACAAGCAAAATATATAATCTGCAATACGCTTTCCATTTATATTTTCTTAAACATACATGATATTAGCTGAGAATGTATTATCGAAAAGAAATATATGATAGACGATGTAATCACAATTTCAAGCAAAGCAATAATCTTCTAAAATATAAACATTTCAAGCAAGTAAAGAGTGCAGATCATAAAAAAAAAAAATACGGTTCCCATGCTAACTTGAACCACAATCCATGGGACAGACATGCCGACTTGAAGAAAGCCTCTAAATATGCATCGATGTGAAGTAAGCCTAGAATATAAACCAGTTCAGCGGAAAAATCAGTGCTAATAGTGTCTCTCCACTCTCATCCACCGTTTATAACTCACCCTTAGCTCGATCATCAACTTCTAAAGCTATGTCTGCAAATAACTCCTGCAGCAAATTGCGCCTCTGTGACGAACTAGTCATCGCCTGCAACAATTCATCACACGTAATTTTGTTTATACAAAAAAAAAGAAGAAGGAAAATCGAGGCCCTTCCATATTGGCCTTCGTAAAAGCATGCTCAAGCATTAATTCTATACAAGAACATAAAAATGGAAAAATCGACGAATATTCAAATGAAATATTGGCTGAAAGATATACAATCGCATTCATCTAGTCTCAACTCAACAAATCCAGTGTCACATGTAAAGAGAAGGTATTCCAATCTCGAGTACTAATTTTATATCATCAAAACGGTCGGAGCAGGAGCCAATACGCAACTGGCAAATGCTACTAGCCATACCATGACGGACAACTGTTCTTACATCCATTTCATTTTCTTAGCATCCAAACACAAAGACGGGAAGAAATTCGGAGTGCAAGATACGTAGATAACAAACCCGCTGGAGCTTCTTGTAAATGGCTTGAGAGAGAGCATCGAGATATCCAGAGCGTCGAGGGGCAGATTGAGCTTGGGCTGTCATATCCGAAGAGAAAAAAAGCAACTACAAACAGCAGAAATCGGAATTTCACGCACCAGCAAACCCTAGTTCTAATTCCGACACGGTCATGTCCTGGATATCTACACAGATGTTGGCGAAAGCACCGCCTTAAATCCAATCGACTGCAATAACAGAGAAGAAATTATGAATTGCAATCTACTGTTTGATGTTATCCGACTTCAGCGACATAGTCATCAACAACTCCCTCCGATTCTTGTGTTCGTTTTTGCTCAGCTACATTACATGTTGACATATCAATAATCGGTAACGAGGTATGAGTCAGTTTATTTTATTTTATTTTATTAATTTCGTGAATGGTGACAACTCTAGCGGGAAAAGAGCGGGGCGCCAGCGAGGCTGGCCACGGAGGAGCACAGTGAAGTGATGGAGATATGCGGAGACTAGCCATTATTTTTTGCTTTAATAATGCTTTGTTAGGTGGCGCGAGGGGAGATAGCGGGGGTCTACGCGGATTAAAATTTCTCGTTGGATGGAATTTGCGGTTGGTTGTGTGTATGAGTTTAGAGTGAGGCAGATACACGCAAAATAATTGGATTGTAATGTTCAAACAGCTTCTTAAAAATCAATTTGACAACTGCTGTCCCAGAAAATAATGAACCCCCAAAACAGTTATCGGATAATGAACTTCACTTCTGGAATGGTTCGACTGTTCTACAAGTCTGGTCTCTCTTCAGGAGCATATGCACCTTCCGTTTTCGTTTTAGTTATTTATTTTTATTCAGTTTCTTAATTATTTTCTTATTTTTTTACACGTTATAAAATAAATATATATGTTTTTTAAAAAAATTCTGTCAGGAAGATACTAATGAATTATAAGAAAATAAGCATGAGCCAGCAATCAATTTGGTTACTCGCAGGTCATGATGTAAAGAATATGATGTCATGTGATGATAATTATTGGATTTTATTTAATAGAGCATGTAATCAAATTTGTTTTTTTTATTTTTAAAATAAATAAATGACCCTCAATAGATAGTAGATTTAGAGGACAATGGCTAAGAGTTGTTATCGGGGTTAGCAGCAAACAACAGTGAAGAAGGAAGTACTACATATGTAGTCTTCTTTTGAATATCAATTTTCCGTGTAAGTAAAATTTCTTACAAAGTTAATTATCAGTTAACTCGCAACTAAATACTCTGTGCGCAATAAAACTTTTACGTTATATTCCCTTTTAATGCACGCAGTTCAAAGTGAGAAAGAAATTCTAAAGGGCAGGGTGGATCACAGCTCAAAATCTGGTATTTATCCAAACGGCCAGCTGACAGGGATATATACTTGAAGAAAAATACGTGTTGTGGTCACTTCTCATCCCATCATATCCTTTGTCATCCATCGGAAAGGTCTCAATCAGAACTCCCAAAGCTGACTCATCATGTCTTCTTCATAAACCCGAGCCACATAAACCGGATGTTGTTGAGGGAAAACACTGTTGAATAAATTAGCCGTTTATCATTTGCCGTATCGCTTTGATTTTTAAAGCTTGCATCTTGTTTTTAAAAAGCATATTTGTGCCAAGCCCAAAGCATTTGATTTTTTATTTCTAATCTTGACAAAAAAAATGCAGGTGCAAAGCATCGTATTTGTGCTGTTAATGAAAATTTCATTTCATATATTAGTATTTAAACTAATTTATTCTAATTCAGCCCTGCAGTTGTGGTATTGAGGAACATGGATAATCAATTTACACAAGGTTGAAGCGAAAGAGATGCAACTAACAAGAAACACAGCTTAATGCTCTAAAAGATCATAATTTTAAATCAGAACTGAACTCAAGGTTCCCTTGATGTGAAATGTAACTCGAACCAAAATAATCATTCCAAAGACAAAATTTGGAGCAACATAAATTTAACCAGTAAAAATAAAGAAAAACAAAAGACCTTGGACAAATGAGATTACTTTGGACACCTGTCAACGCAGACTTATTCTCTCTACTTGCGCTTGGACAGGACACGAGGTGTAAATAAAAGTCTAGTTCTTATCAATTCGAAGCCTGAGACGGAAATCTTCTTCCATAAGCGGAAGGCCATCCCGCAACTTGACCTTTGGTTCCCAACCAAGCAATTCCTTTGCGTTTGTTATATCAGGTTTTCTCTGTCGAGGGTCATCGGGAGTGTTATCTACCGTCTTTATCTCTACGTTTGGATTGATAAGCTGCAAAAGCCACAATGAAGCATGAATACCATATATTGCCCCGATAACTCAATCATCATATAATTGAGAAACAATTAAGAGCTTTTAACTGACCTCCTTCACTGTCTCAGCGAGTTCGATCATTGTAAATTCACCTGAAAAAACAAACATACTCAAATAAGTACCTGGCATGGGCAAAAGTTAAGGGCAAGTTTTGCAGTCGAAATGTAACCTGGGTTTCCAAGATTGATTGGACCAGTGTGCTCCCCTTCCATGAGACGGATAAGGCCGTCGACCTGAGAGATTTCAAACAAATATGGTCTTATTAAATCCACTAATTCAATAAAACAAAAACAAATGGTAAATAAAAAGATATTTACCAGGTCAGAGACATAACAGAAACTGCGAGTTTGAGTTCCTGGAGATTGGACGGTCAACGGTTCACCCCTGCAAGAGGCAAACGATTTAAGAGAGAAGCCAAAGTAAGCCAATAATTAGGAAGGGAAAAAAAACAACTAAGAATGTCATAGCTAGCCCGAAAAAACCAGAGGAAGAAGAAGATATAAACAATCATGCAAAAATAACAGCATATAATATGTAAAAAAGGTCAGGTATTTACCGAAGTGCTTGTGCAATGAAGTTGCTGACAACACGACCGTCATCAATATTCATGCGCGGTCCATATGTGTTAAAGATTCTTGCAACACGTATTTCTATGGTAAAAAGGCATAAACACATGAAGGACTCAACAGAGAAGTATTTGATACAGCTATACCCCCTAAAATTGAGGGAATGTCAGAAAGAGTTCAAGAATTTACCTATTCCATGCTGCCTATGATAATCAAACATCAAAGTTTCCGCCACACGCTTTCCCTCGTCATAACAGCTCCGAACACCTGTTATGTACAATATGTATTGAAGTGCTCAGACTATATATTCTTGCTTATTCACTTTGACCAATTAAGCCTGACATAAAATAATGTTGATGATAGAGCTTTGGCTCAAAAAGTTCATCTTCCATCATGAAGCCAATGCTAGCTTGGTGGAAAAAATTTAGATTCAATCTTTTAGCTTCTCAGGTTCATCACTAAGAGTCCTCTTTGTCATGAAAGAAAAGTTTGATAGATAAGCAAATAGCAACTTTGTAGCACACAAATTAAATAGAGAACAGATCTTCGAGGACTGTATACATCAGAAACATGTCTACTGAACCAGCGCGAATAATAACTAGCAAATAGCAATGCTTCCTCTTAAGAAAGAGACAACACAAGATGAGTCAGAGATAAACATGTACCTATGGGATTAACATTGCCCCAATAGCTTTCAGGTTGTGGGTGCACAAGAGGGTCTCCATATACTTCTGATGTTGATGTAAGCAAAATCCTGTTAATAGAACAGAAGATAATTGAGACCAATCAGTGGTAACAGTTGAAAACAATAATTCTTTTTCTGTTTTTTTTTTTGAAAAAATAAATAAAATTTGTTCGAACCTTGCACCAACTCGTTTTGCAAGCCCCAGCATGTTCAATGTGCCAATCACATTTGTCTTTATTGTCTGTAAAATTATAATTTCTCCACAATTCAGATAATCTAAGTATCATTAGACAGCAAACTGTCAACCAGTAATGCTGGACATAAGATAGAGAAAAATATATTGACAGTATATGGTATACATGGAATTGAGATCAAACTGTGTTAAAACTCTATCTGAAAAGTGTGTCAAGGGATAAGATAGGAATTGACAAGATATTGAGTGGGGTGAGGGAGAAAGTGGGACAGTTGTCATGAAGGGACAGGTTAGTCCCCAGACAATTACAGCATGAATAAAGGATCCCAGGCCTAAGTAGGGGGGAGGGAAGGAATTGGCAGTGTGCTAGCAGACTTGAACAGCCAGGTCTGGGCTTCTGTTCTTTCTGTTTACAGGCCGTAAAGTCGCTTTCTGGGTCTGTGAGCTGAAATCTTGACGGGATAATCGTTTTCTATCAAACTACTTCAAAGGGAACAGAAAAAGTTAAGGGCAAGAATTACTTTCACTAATAACGGGCAAGCAATAAGCCTTAAAAAAAATTATCAAATAGATTACATGAATATATCTACTTGGCATTGTCAGGGTAAATAATAGAGAAATAAGGAAGATTCAAGCAGGTCGCCCCTAAAAAGGAAAAAGAAAAAGAATCAGGCATACCTTCACAGGATTGTATTTGTAGAAGATAGGAGAAGCGGGACATGCAAGATGGTAAATCTGATCAACTTCAACCAACAAAGTCTCTGTGACATCTACAAAGGGATAAAAAAATGTAAAGCAGATCAGCATCATTGATTCACAGATGAAGGCAAAATGGATGACAATATACCAAGCAACAAAGCAGCATTGCTGTTCATGTTCTCTGAGCACAATATTGTACGCTGATCAAAATAGTGGTTGATCAAATACAATTAGTTATTAATTGTTTTTATTTTGCAATTTAATAACTGTGAAGCTTCTGTTAGTGGCATGACCCTTCACAGGATTTTATTTAAAAGAAATCAGTTTCACCTAGATTTAAGAGTTCAAAGTGTTTCATATACCATAAAAATGTAGGGTGAGGGTGGAGAAATCCCCTCTTGTGTATCATCTTTTATGTGACAAATTTGAGGGTATGACTTGTATAGAGATAAAAAATGGGGCAATACCATGACGCTTGAGCTCGAATCTTGGGTGGCCAATCCATTTTCTGAGATTGTCTTTGGATCCAGTGAAGTAGTTATCAACAACTATTACCTGATTAAGGCACAAAAACCATGATCAACTCTATATGCTGTTAATATTTTATCACTTATATGATGATAAATAGGTAATTACTCTGGATAAAAAAATCAGCAAAGTCACAAATAAATATAATGTCTTTACAAGTAGAAAGATCACACGTGCTGACCTCATTTTTTTCATTTTCCATCAATCTGTCCACTAGGTGAGAGCCAATAAATCCAGCTCCTCCAGTAACCAAAATTCTCATATTGGACTGTTGACATGAAACAAAACATCAAGACAGAAAAGTGATATAAGATGCAATTTACATAAAAAAAAAGAAGAAAAAATACTTTTGAATACTATGTATGCATAAGCAAATGCAAATGAGATTTGCATTCTCTGAAGTTTCTGTTGTTTGTACTTTCAAGAAAATATATATATATATATATATTATACATATGATCCAAATTTTCTGTGTGATTTCATATCGAACTCACATACAGCAATTTATTCGTTGTACGATTATGATCATATAAAAAACGTGGGCAAGTATAAAACTAAGGACAAATATGCAAGGCTTTATATAGATAAGCATATTATGAAATAATGCAGGCGTTTTGTTCACCGGGAAGAGAACAACTTTCCTTGCTTTCATGATCAACTGTAACTTATCAATAGTAAAAATTTGTATCAACAAATAGGCAAAAACAGGACATTAACCATTAACCGACTGAATAAACATAAATTTGCAAAATGTGATCCAAAGAACAAATTAACAATAATAAGAATGACAATGTGGCAAGAAAATAGCTAATTATTTTAACAAATGTGAAAGTTCAACCTGAAAGAATTTGGAAAAACGCAAGGGAGATGGCAAGGGCGGTGGTCTCGTTGATGTTTGGTGATCCCCATTGGAAGAATTGGCTGCCATTGTTTGAATCCTTGAAATTTCCTGCACGAGTTTCCATCAGGTATATTTATTTCAAGCTTATACACATAATTTAGATGGGTTTATCAATTTTATAATTAATAAAACCATTTGGCTACATTTAGATTATTGACAAGAAGGCCAATTGGCGCGCTTAATTTGGGGGGGGGGGGGGGACAGAAGGATAGGCTCAATAGCAAGCAGATTAATAAATCGAAGGGCAAAGAGAGGACCTGATCGCGAGCTTCAGGGAGAAGCTAACCGAATCAAAACCCTAAATTCCCCTTCTGATTTGAAGACTCTTTAATGAGATACCATTTATATAGAGGAAGGGATGAACATTTGAAAAACTAAAATAAAATAAGAACTCACAACAAACGAATTCAATTTCAAAGCCCTGAAACTCACGGAAAGTGAAAGCTCCTGGGCAGCAACAACAGTTATCGAAAACACACCAACTGTCCTCGTCACAATGAAGTACAGAAGCGGAAAGCAAGCATTAAAGTTTCTAACTGGACGGAATGACTTATATAGTTATATTACCTTGATCAAGAGGACTCCGAATGGATCTCAACAATAAGCGTTTGTCAAATTGATTCCGAGGCAGATTTTATAATCAGGAATAGATTTGAGGTTAAGGAGAAAATCAGTGAGCGACACTTATTAATTAAGGAAATTGTTTTGGCCAAAAAACATGCCAATGTCGTTGATAAAAAAAAAAAAAACATATGCCATCCCATTTTTCCTCCAAGATGTGATTTTAAACAAAAGGGAATATGCTGTGACGGTGAGACTACAATAGTTGTCAGCAACAGATTACAATATGTTTGACCTGCCACGTGTAATGGCCCCCCATTAGTTGCCACCAGGACAACACGCTGACAGCCTGGCAGTTTGTGCATGGCTGTCTTTGTCTCCTAAATTTAGCTGATTAACTTAAATAAAAATATATTAACAAATGGGCCAAAAATGAACCATTTTGATTAATTTTATATATTAGAATAAAATAATAATTAGAATAATTTATATTATAATTTAAAATAAAATGTTTATATGTATGAATCAACATTTTTGTTATACAAAATCACAACCAAATCCCTTGTTAAAAGGCTTGAGTGTAAATATGTCTCTTAGAAGAGGTTTGGGTGTGATTTTTTATTTTTCCGTTTTTCTTATATCCTCTCTGGATATTAATGATAAATCTAGACAGAGAAAGATGAAGATAAATGTTTCTATTTTTAAGTTAAAAATTAAAATTAAAATGAAAGTATTTATTCAATAAATCTCAACTGAATTTATTAATTTTAAGTTTAAATTGTTGGATTTGAAAGTTACTATTGTTTAATTTTGATTTTATTGTTGAACCCATGATTTTTTTACATAATTTTCATTGGGTAAATCTTGAAAGATCTATCAAAACGAATGATGATATATTCGCAAAGATAAAGTTGCTGAAATATATAAGCATCCAAAATTTTCAAAAAATATGTCATCAATATTAATTATAAAATGAATAAAATTTATATTAAATTATTTATATTTATTATGTTAAATTCTCCAATCCTACTTATTATCTTATTATTTTTAATTTTTAAAATATCTATGTACATTTGTAAATTTATTTATATGAGTACTTATAAATTTTTTTATCATCTCTTATAATATATATAATAATTTATAAAATTTTCTATGGACATTTATTATAATTTACCTGTCAACTTCACCTAATAAGTATTAGTAACTTTAACTAAACATTATCCTTATAAAATAGGTTATTGCTCTGGTTTACAAGTAATCCCACCTAATTAACTAAATATCTGTATATGAGAAAAGGCGTAAATATCTGCTCTTGTTTTCCTATCATTTTTTCTCCCAAGTAGTCTCTCTATCTCCGGTGGGTTAAAAAATATTAATGACTTTTTTACCAACAAAAAATATTATGAAAAAATCTACTTCTATCAGCCTAACACAAAAATAATATAAGATATACTTAATTAATTTAAATAGATTAAAAAAATATTTAAATTAATTAGTTGTAATAATTATCTATTTATTTTTTTAAAATATCTCCTTTAATACATTAATTACCCTTAATATGTGTAATAATATATAAATATTTTAGAAAAAAATTATAATTTTAAAAAATAAAATAAATTATAATTTTATATTTAAAATTAAAATAGACTTTTTATCTAACTTTTATATTTAAAATAAAACTGGAATATTTATCATCTTATATATATATACAATAGATACAATACTTAAAGGAGACGATTTAGCAAGAAATTTGAATGAATCCAATACATTTCCAATAGAAAAATTTCACTGTAATTGGAAATTTATTCCTTTGATCTTTGTATGCAATTACATTGTAGCTGGCAAATGCCTGTCCCAAAGAGAGAAGGGAAAAAGGTAAAAAGATGGAGAACTAGTTCATACTTAACTCTAATAAAATTAACGCCGGCTCGTCTTAGTAAAATGTTTGAGGTCAATTCTTTTTCTCAACCCCGAGCCTGAGACGGAAATCTTCTTCCATGAGAGGAAGGCCATCTCGCAACTTGACCTTTGGTTCCCAACCCAACACTTCTTTTGCTTTTGTTATGTCTGGTTTTCTCTGTCGAGGGTCATCAGGAGTGTTCTCCACCATCTTTATTTCCACTGCTGGACTAATAAGCTGCAAAACCACCACCAACACATTTTAGCTATAAGTATTTCACCAACTACTCCATTATGGGCATTTTGCTGACTGATATTGAAGAAACACAATCACGGATTTCTAGAACTTTATGCTTATACGGAAAAGAACATAAGTAGACTGCTTCATAAGTAAAATGGTTTATAACTCACTCTTTCACCGTCTCAGCAAGCTCAATCATTGTAAATTCACCTGAAAAGTAAACAAAAGACCCATAAGTAAAAGTGGCTGGCAAAAGATGACAAAGGTCTTGTCGTAGAAAATTAACCTGGGTTACCAAGGTTGGTTGGGCCAGTGTCTTGCCCTTCCATGAGACGGATGAGACCATCAACCTTGTAGATTTCAAACATTATACCATAGTCAGATCATCACTTGTAACCCAAGATGACAAAAAAAAATACAATGAAAAATATGTCATATTCATACGTACCATATCAGAGACATAGCAGAAACTGCGAGTTTGTGTTCCTGGATATTGGACCGTCAATGGTTCTCCACTATAACGCATACAAGATTATATGAGAAGTGAAAGTAAACATACATCATGCTTATCAAACACATTATTCATACTTTTATAATGTGTAGCAGCACATTGATGTTTTCTTGAAATATGAACAAGCCATGCAACAAGATTGACAGTGGATCCAATGTCACTAAAACATCATAAACATCAAGCACTTACCGAAGTGCTTGAGCAATAAAGTTGCTGACAACACGCCCATCATCAATATTCATGCGTGGCCCATATGTGTTGAAGATTCTAGCAATGCGTATTTCTGTGACATGGTGGAAGTTGACATATCAAGAAGTTGGAAACAAAGGAAAACTTGAAGTGGAATCACCCTCAATATAGAAAAGCTACAAAATTAGAAAAAACAAAGTTCAGAAAAAGGATAAGACATACCTATTCCATGCTGCCTATGATAATCAAACATCAAAGTTTCTGCAACACGCTTCCCCTCATCATAGCAACTCCGAACTCCTATTGTGGAAATACTTTTGAGTTAGACAATACCCTTATGAGGTTGACAAAACATTCCCTTACTCTAAAACAATATTTGATACATTATCATGCAAAGCATGTAACTCAGGTCCACCTCACACCATAAAGCTGAAATCTAATTGGGAAAAAAAAGGTTTCCTGGCATTTTTTTTGGCAAATTGCGAAAGGACATAGCACAAAGAGAATATATATTCAAATGATTTCAGCTAATATTGATTAATGAATTCCATGTTTGTCCGCTTGGATTGTATTTTTAATATAAACCACTTTAATACTCCACAAGTACTTACCAATAGGGTTAACATTACCCCAATAGCTTTCTGGTTGTGGGTGCACAAGAGGATCCCCATATACTTCTGAAGTAGAGGTAAGCAAAATACTGCCCAATAAAATAACAAACTTGTTGAAACTAACTGATGGTATCAATTATGACTCTCGAATGAAGAAAAAAGAATAAGGATCTCCCAACCGTGCTCCCACTCGCTTTGCAAGGCCAAGCATATTCAATGTTCCGATAACATTTGTCTTTATTGTCTGTAACGTTTTGGTAACTGTTAGATTTTCTCAAGGTTAACTAGGCGGATAGAACTTTCAAATCACTGACATTTGTATAAATGAAAGCATGAATGAGAAAATGCACAATCAATACAGTTGACAAGAAAATATTTACGAAATAAGCTATGGTAAATGATAGGATATACTAAATAAAACTCTGAAGACTCACCTTCACAGGATTGTATTTGTAGAAAATTGGAGAAGCAGGGCAGGCAAGATGGTAGATCTGATCAACCTCAATCAGTAATTGCTCTGTCACATCTACACAGGAGGTAAAATAAGAAACGCATGTCAACATCCATAATTCATAAAAAACGTTTCAAGACAACGGCAAGTACAGAAAACTCAGCACATATAACAGTGTCATCATCCTTGTGTATAAAGGGTGTAATAGAGCCAGCTAATTTATAACAACTGACTTTAAGAGCTTCAAATCAGTTTAATAACCAACAAACTTAAGTTGCATGGCCCATCACAAGCTAGATCCAAGGGGCGAGCACAGATTACAAAGGGGACAGACTAGAATGTGATCTTCAATCGCAATTAAGATGAAGCAATGCCAAGTTGTGGAGATTGGTATGAAAAAAAAAAAGATGAAAACATACCATGACGGATTAGCTCAAATCTTGGATGACCAATCCATTTTTTAAGGTTGTCCTTTGATCCAGTGAAGAAGTTATCAACGACAATTACCTAATAAGCCAAAAACTTGAAACTAAGATTTCATTTCACCTGGAAAACTTAGCATGTCATTTTGCTAGAAAATTTATCAGATCATCAACAAACTTGATGACTGTGTTCAGAAAGATACTGGACAAGCTAACCTCATTTTTTTCATTTTCCATCAATCTATCAACTAGGTGAGAGCCAATAAATCAAGGTCCTCCAGTGACCAGGATTCTCATGTTGGACTATTGTCAAGAACAAAAGAAATATTGGTTAAACAAGAAACATGACATTAGAAAAGCCAATCATAAAAAAACAGATTATCCAAGTAAAAGCACCTTTCTGACAATCGCAGTCAACTTTTCAATTACCAGATGGAATATGATATCATGTGCACAAATGCATACATCTAACCATAGTTTTGCAAGACAATAGGTAAAGGGAAATATAGTTATGGAAACGGAAGATTATTTAATCTATCGACATAGCAAGATCAGTAAGCCTAATGTCCTCCCACTCCCAGCAAAGTCCAACAGACCTATTCCTGATCCCCCGGGGGGGTCTTGAGAGGTCTTAATCAAGTATTTTGAAAAGCGCAAGGATCAACAATAAAAGTTGAGAGCTACTGGAAGAATAAAGCATGCCAACAACGAGATCGAATTGATATGAGATTCTCATAACAAAAAACTGATATGCGATACTTCACCTGAAAGAACTTTGAAAAACGAAAGGGGGATGGCAGGGGAGGTGACTTTGTTGCATTTTGCTGGTCTCCATTTGAAGAGTTCGCTGCCATTGTCCAAAACTCTAAAATTCAATTCCAGCACAAATTTTCGAGCAGTCAATTCCTTACCCTCAGTTTATCTGAGTACTTCGACACAAACATTAAATGGATCGCGTAAGTTTTACAAGTCAGTCAAGTGACTTAAAACAATTAGACGCAGAGTCAATGGCTCAGGGACAGGGACAGTGAAGAGCAACTTCGGCGACAAAAGGACTAAGAGAAAGAGAGAGCCGGTGATAGACCTGATCTGGAATTTAAGCAAAGGTCAACCAAAACCCCCAACCACAGTTCTGATTCAAACAACCCGTGATCAGAGATCAATTCTATAGAATAAGAGATATACAGAAAATTATATGTCTCCCAACAAACGCTAAATTAATTTGAAAAAGCTACCCGAAGAACAAAGAATTAACTTAATTAGATTTCGGAGGCTTCAAATTCACGGAAATGAGAAGGCATTATTATGAAAGCGGCACCGACAAACAGCAAAAGCAGGAACGAGACGTAACTTCGACAAATGATAATGGTGGTTAATCTAGTGAATCTACGCATAAACAGTAAATTGGTTACTAGAAATTTATGCTAAATCAAGTTACTTAGTTCAAACTACTAGCTGCGGAGCTTCTGGCCCAAAAAACCAACTAGAAGCAGAATCAATAATAGCTCGGGGATAATGAAGAACAGCTTAAGCAACAAGAAGAAGAAATTTCAAACCACCATTCAACTATCCTTGTGATAAATCTTTGATCGCCTCGGGAATAGTTTATTACCTATAGGATTGGATGCCGACGATGTGTACAGGGTTTTGGAAAAGATATTTTGAGGAGAAACAGTACCGAGGATTGAGATCTGGAGAATGGCAGATTGAGAAGCGATAACACGCTTAAGGACAGGTATATAGCATATAGAAGCTGTTTCTGTCGGAGGAACGAAGGTTGCTTGAATTCGAGTTTATGGTCTCTATTATCACTACATTACAAAACAGTAAGCTGTATGTACCGCTGCTGCATGGATTGTTAACCAGTAGCTTGCTGGTAATTGCCACGTTATTTGGATAAGAACTTGAATTATTGTTTACTTTATAAATCCATATTTTTTATATATTATTTAGGAAATTTTTATTATTATTTTAATCCTTCATTATATTATTTATATAACATTTAAATTATTATATTTTATAATAAATTAGTACTTATGAATATAATGTTTATATTTTTATTATTTTTCTAAAGTGATTTTTTTAGAATAAAATATGTTATATCATTATAATTTATATTGTAGATATTTGAGAGAAATTAAAATTTATAAATAATAATAAAAGATCGTAATTTTCAAAATTGCATATCAGAACCTTTGCGTTAAATATTACTATTTAGTCCATTAAGTTTTCATTCGCTGCTTCAACTTATATTGTAGGGGGTACGGTACACGCACAAGACGTGGGGAGAAGGGGCAGGGGGGGGAAGCTCTCGACCGTGACAGTAAGGTAAGCTAAAAATAGTTCATGATAAATAAATCTTGAGAAAATAATTTTATAAAAGTGATAAGGTTTTAAAATTTAAGGTTTAATTTAAGTTGATATCTAAAAAGTTTATTATTAAGTGAGAAGATATTTTTATAATTATTAAAATATATTCATTTGATATAATAGAACTAGTGAATAAAACATTTGGTCATATTTTATGATCCAATAGTCATCTACTTAAATACTATTATGAGATTTAAAAATATTTTTAATTATACATTTTTTCTTTTTACTATTTTCCTTCACTTTCTACTGTATTATATATTTGCTAAAATAATTAGAAGTAATAATAAAAAAAATCTAGTAAAAAATAGCTGTATTTATTTATTTATTATTTTTTTATTTATCTTTTGTTTAGTAGTTGTTAGATTAATTTCCCTTACTCTTGCCATTTTGTTTATACTTATTTTTCTTATGTTGAGGACAATGAACTGACTAAGTGTAAGGAAGGGATTATAATTGCTTTTATTAATTTTTTTTCTCACTGTTTAAATTGCTATAATATAAAAAATTTAAAAAAATTATTTTTTTAAACTAAATTGATTGGTTTTTGAGTTAAATTCTCACATTTTAACTTAACTTTTATAATCATTAAATTTTATTTTTAAATTAGTTTTTGAGTTAAATTCTCACATTTTAACTTTACTTTTATAATCATTAAACTTTATTTTTAAATTATTATTATTTTATGTATGTGAATATTAGCATGTCTAAATTTAAATGTATTTTAATTTAAATAATTTTTATTTTTAGTTGATTAGTATAATAAGGGTGCTTTTGGTGTATTAGTATTAACTTTATTTTATAACTTAATTTTAGAGACGAAATATCTTAGAGAAAATCTTGTTTAAAAAAAATTTAAACATTACATTTCTTTCTTACCTTATATGATTTTTACCTAATTTTAATTAACCTCTAAAATTTATCTATATTCTTTTTTAAAGATATATTAGTATTTATATTTATGAGTATAATAGGAACATTTATTTTTAAACCATTTTGACAAAATACTTTTAATAAGATAAAAGTAATCTAAATTGACATTTACTTATCGTTGGAGTATATTACTTTCATTTTATTTTATTAATTTTAAATAAATAATTTATATGAGTTATATTATATTTTTTATAATTAAATGTACGCCATCGATGCTTTTATATTTATCCTTTTAGTTAGATTTGCTAATATATAAAAAATATAGAAAAAAAAGAAAATAACTAGAAAATATGAGAAAGAGAAAAAATGTGCAGGAAAAGTTTGAAAAAAGGAAAAGAAAAAGAAACTATAAGATAAAAAAATCATAATTTGGCAAAAAAGAAAAAAAAATAAAATTTGAAATAAGTGATTTATAGGTCGGTGATAATTAAATATTTGTTCCATTTGTATATTTGTACTCATTTGATAGTTGCACTGTTTACTTTGAGTGATTTATTAGTACTTAAGCATTGAACTTATTATATATTCTTTTCCATCTATTTATTAACATTTTATTAATATTATATTCCTACAAAGTTCCCTTAATTATAAATATATAATATATTATTTACAGAGATAAGCGGTAACTCATGTCTATTGACTAAAAAAAAATTTATATTAATAGTTGAGTGAGATATTTATATTTATAGAAGCTCTATTATATTTTTTTCATCTATCTTACTATGTCTCTTGTATTAATATTTTTATATCGAAGCATTCCATGACTGTTAATTAATTAAGGATATAGATTATTTGAGTTGATTGCATATTCTTGCATTGTAGATTTTATATTTGCTTGTATTGACTTTAATTGTTAGATTCTCTTAACTAGTATTTTGCCTTAAGAGTATAAAAGGCTAAGCATAAAAAGTTAACAAATCTATATTTTTTTATATCTATGCATATTATTTTAGTAAATTTTTGTTATTATATTTAATCTTTAATTATATTATTTATACACTAATCGAATTAATATATATTACATTGAATGAATACTTAATAATGATTGTCATATTTTTATAATTTCTTCCAAAATTTATTTTTAAAATAAAAGAAATTATATTATTATAATTTTTATTTTATATATTTAAAAAAAATAAAATTTACAAATGATAATAAAAAATTACAAATTAAAAAATTGTATACGAGGATCATAGGCTAAACATTACAATTTGCCCATTAATTTTTTTTTTATTCTGCATTTAATCAGAGGGACGGGCACACTAGAAAATAGAAATGGGGGACGGCCACGAACACCACGCATCAGCACACTACCGTACGCCAACTCCATTCCTTCCACACCTATGAGACCTCTGTCGCGAGAGACCATCTTCACACGATAGACCCTCCACGCTGTCGTCACCATCATCATCCTTCATCAATGCACCCATTCCTATCCAGTCGTCACCCATTCCTCCCTTCACGCCTCCATCTCCAGCGAACCCCTCTTCCATTCACTACCAGCGACAACGGTGACGTGAATCATTACTATATTAAATTAAATTAAATTGTGTAAATTATTAATCCGAAAGTCACGGTCCATTTTTAATTATTTTATTCAATTTACATATTTTTTTATAACATTCTTAAAATATGTTTTCTATCATTTCAGGAGGATTTAAATTACTGATCGATAACTCATCTTGCAACAATCTATGTATTAAATTTTGTTTGTACAAAATGTTGCAAGTTTAGGAGCTGGCATGCAATATGGGAAAGCATTTGAGCGGTTCATTGAATCATGAATTAAAGTTTGTGCACAACAATAACTACTTATACAAACTTGTTCCTAAAACTGAAAGTACACAATGATATATTGCAATTATGTACCTGAACTTGTCATTTGGATACAGCATGAATTTTACAAGATATGTGATACAAATTAATCTCCCTTGAAGGATTCTCCCATTGGACCAACTCTTTTACTGCGTCTTCAATCTCCATTGTCTTGCGCATATATGCACTTAAACAGAACCCCAAAGAGCTCAAACTCAGAACAACTTCACTCTTCAGCTCCCTCTCACCTTCTTCATCCCCATAAATAGTGTCAACGGCATTCCTCGAGTGCTGGAGATATGACTCCATGGCTTTTTCCATGTCATCTTTGCTCAAGCCAGAAACCAATCGAATTTTAGATTTCGGGGACTTCCCCAATTCGAGATCACAGCTTATGTTACTCTGCTCAAGCTCTTCCTCAAGAAGTCTGAGCGATTTGAGCTTACATATTTCCTCAAAACTTTTTACAGACGAACAAATTACTTCCCTTATGTTTCCAATGTCGCCTTCTAGCGTAGCCTCTACAATCTCTTTCCAGCACGCTTCATTTCTCTGGAATTCATGCCGGAGGATCTTCAACGCGTGAGCTTCGAAATGCAAGAGATCCGTCAATTCTGATAGCAACTCCAAAAGCTTATGGTAGCAAGCACTGTGAAAAGGCGTTAACCATAAGTTAGGCTCTTGATTAGCTTCTGCAACGAATTTCTTCAATTCGTTAACCTGCTTTCTCAACTTCTTTACTTTATCTTCCAAGCTTGTTTTCCCCATGAGACTCAGTGATCCAAAGGAATCATGAAGCGAGGCTAGACTTCGAGCGAGTTCAATTTTTGCGCACGAGGAAGCTCGTTTAGGGACGAAGATAAGATCCACCAGGATTGAACAAGATAGCCCGACGAAGGTTTCCATGATTCTAGCCGAAGCAAATTCACTTGGTGGCCCATAATTTTTCCTGCCCAATACAAGTACAGCCCCAATGACTGCGGAAATCCCACCAGCTTTTCCATACATTCGGCTTCCTTGAAGGAAACTCGTGAAAATGAACCAAGGAATAAGAGAGAGGAATCTTATTGCCAAGAACCTCTCGAACACGAAGCAACCTAATACTCCGTACACGGTTCCTATCACAGTCCCTTGAGCTTTAACGTTTGCTGCTGCGAATGTTGGTTCTCTGGTTGATACGAAGCTTATGGCCACTGGGAGCCCAGACCAGATCCCATTCTCTTTGCTATATATTGTGCCCAACAGCACTGCAAGGCCCAAAGAGAGAGAGCACTTAAATGCTGGAATAAGCTTTGGGATTAATGTCATGGCCCAATTAGCCCACTGTTTTTTAGACTCGGTGGGATTTTGATTTTTCTTTTCTTCAGTGTGAGTTGGAGATTCGGCCATAGATTTTTTGTGAAGAAGTTGGATGCAAAATAAGAAGAAAAAACTTGTCAAGTCTTGGTGGGCTGTTGGAATGGTTTGAGGGGACTGGAGGAAGTCTGATATAATTTTTGTGCTTGGTTCAGGAACGGTCAGTGAACATCCATTTATGTTGTTTTTAGCATTTTTGATGGTTAAGCTAACATGATCCTCGAGTCTGTTAAGGTTGTGTCGAAGATCTTTATCAAGAATTGTAACGGGGAATGAATTAATGGTTCTTAAAGCCGTTTCCATCCCTCTCAAGCTCGTATCTACCTCTTCAAGCCTGTCTCTCGAGCTCAAGTCAAGGGGTCTCAAAAAGGCAGGCCTCTCCCATTTCACGCTTTCCTGTTAATTAAAGAGAAATAACAATTAATATATTTATTATCATAGCCATTAATATGTTGAATTCGTGACTAAATTTTATTCATAGCGAAGAGAGAAATGTACCTGGCAACGAGCGATATTACCAAGCAGCTCTGTTCGGTCTGTTGCTAGAGACTTGGCAAGAGACATGGACGCAACAGCAGCAGTCTTGTCCTCTTCACATATGGCCTTCACAAGAAGTTTGAGTCTCTCAATGGTATTCTGAGCCAACAGCTTGTTGTTCTGTTTCACCTGCCACCAACACCAACACCAACAGAGAATTTCATTAGCGTCAGTGTCTAATCATTGAAGGAATGAAAACGAACCAATTTTTGTTCTTTTGCCACACTTGACAGTAAATATCAACCCTTAAGTTCACATGGTGGCTAGTGGACAAATTAAAGCACACGTAGCATTTATTCTATGGAGCATCTATTCTCCATATAGTGGTGAGCGAATTATGAATTTATGATCATGGTGCTTTCCTTGCACACATACAAATGTGGTGGTGTACGAAGCTACAGTTCTCTTTTTGCGCGTCCCACTTTACAGAGTTTGACTCGAACGAACCACTGAATGAAAAATTTTCAATCTTCAAGATTAAAACAAACAGATGCAGAGAAATATAATTACCTCGCAACATGCAAGACGTGGGAAGGGTATGAGCAATGCGACAAGACAGGCCAAGACTCCAATGGCGCAACTAGCCGCAAGACGGAGAGGGTGCATGATAGGATCGGTGTGGGCGCCATTAACATACGCCATGATGTACACAATCACAATCTCACCTAGGGCTATGCGTGTGGCAATCAAATGAGTCCACTCGGCCGGCAAAGCCACCACCACAAATGCGGCCACCGCCACGGCCAACGAAGTGGTTCCAGTCGTCAACCGGCTCGGCCCGATAAGCCATAAGCTCAGTATAGCAGGACCTATGCTCTGGATCGTGGCGTAAAGCGCGAGCCAGCAGCCACGTAAGGTGTCGCCCAAGACGGCGTCGTTTACAATGAGAATAACAGTGACGTAGGAGAATGCAGGGAAGGTGATCATGTGTTGAACCGAGGAAGGACCGAAGAGGGTGATGCAACCCACGATGGTGCAGGCTAAGGCGGTTCTGAATGCTGAGGCCAGACGTCGTCTCCATAAAGCTTTGGAACCACCCATGGTGGCCATGCTTGAATCAAGAAGCTGCTTTAACTTGTTAAAGTTTTAGGTTAAGAGTGGTAAAAATTGGAAGCGAGGTTGGGTTTTTATAAAGAGCAGGAGAAGGTGGAGAAGACAGTGCGCGCGATTAATGTATTCACAGCGACCAGTGATGATGACTACGGATGAATCAGTGCAGACTTAGTTTGAATATTTTGGCATGTTAACGAAAGAAAATATTGAGGTCTGAATTTCATCGAAATTCGTGATAAAAAATACTTTAATTTTTTTTAAGAATTGCTATTCTTAGGATGAATAATGAAGAAATGGCTTTATTTTGGAGGACATGATACATTCAATACCATATCTGGGGCAGGATCAATGCGTGTGCGTATATGATAATATTAACATAATTCCGCCTTCTTGACTATCCAGTGTGCATAGGACGACCATTTTCTTTTGTCCGAATCTGAACTTCAATTAAATCGTACTCAAGTTGCAATATTTTTATTATTGTGAAAAGGAAGGATGAGATATCCGTTCTTTATTCTATCTTTTGTTCTTATTTTCCAAGTATAATAATATTGTTTATGGCAGCCTTACTGTTAAGTCTTACCAAATTAATTCAGAGGGTTTGCTCAAAGAGAATGAGAGAGGGATTTTACTATTCTCTTTTTTAGTTAGAGAAGAGAGGGAGACGGAATTTTATTGATTTATTTTTTCAAAATAATGGAAGAAGGGGGGGGGGAGCCAATAATAAATTGAGCATTATGCTCTTGTTTGAGTCAAGTTCTTTTCTTTTTTTCTATATAAAAAGAAAAGAAAATAACTATATTACAACTCATATGTTTTATTTTACAAACATGAAAACTTTAATCATCTCATGTTACAAATATAAAGTGGGTTTTAGCTATTAAGTATAAAGGATAGCATTAAAGACTGCCATTTGGACTCTTCTTAATATCTCACTCTCTCTATTTGTCTGAGAATCCAATCTTCACTATCAAATCCAAAAATAAAATATTAAATTTAAAATATTAATTTTTTAATAGGATAGTAGAGATTAGATTATGAAATAAAAAAGATAAAATAGGATAATGAGACTATCTTATTCAAAAGGCTACACCACGTAATTTCCTTTCATGTTACACTAAAGGAGCAGAGACAAGAGAGGATAGGGGAGGCTTGTTAGATTTTTGCCTCCCCTCCCTCTATTTATTTTAAAATAAAGTTTCAACTTTTTGATAAAAAAGATGAAAAAAGAGAGCAAATCACACATCAATTTTCAAGTTACTTGATGCCAAAAATGTGTCTTAGTATGCTTTTGGAAACTCCCTAGTTTTGATCAAAACCAGAGCAATGTGAGTTGTGAGAGTATTTTTATTTTGAGAATTGGGAAAATAACGTGTGAGTGTGATTAATTAAGCCATGTACTCCCTTGGCAGATATAGAAGGATGAAGAAATATTAATTCGAAGGCTGACTGGTGAAACGTGGCTGAATCTAAGAAACCAACCATTGCTGACGAGTAAAGCAATAATAAAATGTGGGATTTATCTAGATTTCCACTCATGGGTCTAATTTCCGTTCAGAATCGTACTGAAAGAAAGCAAATTTTTCCCTTGAGCAGGATGAAGGGTCAAGTGGGACCCACCTCTCACACTCAGTGCCTAATTTCTGCCTCATGTCCTCCATATCTCTAAACAATTCTATATCTTTCTTAATTAATCCCTAAAGCGAGTGGTTCTGAGCCAGTTAATTCCCACTGTCTATTCGTTATTGTAATATTTACTTAGGATTTAAATAATTAAATGAAGGAGTGATAATGCATATTTATTATTATATATTCTCACAAGTTTTAAGAGCAAATAATAATTATAGAAATAGGTAATTAATTAATTACTTGTTTGTTTATGCTGACGAGAGGAAGGGGCCAAAGCAACACGAGTTTGTAGTGTTTGGAGGGGGGAGAAAACTACACCGACCCACTTTCCCAGACGCACCGCCGATCTTTTCTTTGAGGGGTGGCTGACGTTGGCGATAATTTATTTAGTTTGAGGGAAGGTTTTAACGTTAAATAAATATTGAGGAGACAAGCTCTTATGTGACCATACATGGTGGAATCCTACGAAAGAAGGTGGCGAAGTTTGTCAGAAAAATATTTGTCTACGGCCCTAGTGCGTAAACCTCTTCACACATTGCGCTCTCTACTTTCTGTTTTAGATTGTCTTCATGAAAACTTCAGGTCACCCTTTTGTTCAACCAATAGTATAAAGAGTGAATGAAAAACTAGCATATCCTCAATCCTCCCAGCTGGAATATAATGTTTATTTTATTCTATTTTCATATATAGTACTCATCCGTGATCATCCTTATATATAAAAATTAATTGAGGAATTTATTTTAATTATACATATAAAAACTTAATTTAATTGGTTTCCCTGCAAAAGTATATTTAATGTAAATGATTGAATAGAATATTAATCAAAATATATTTCTTATAAATTACTAACTAATTAACAAACAATTTTAATATTTATAAATTAATTATCTATTATGCAGTATTGAAATGCATGATAGACAAAAGATGGCAGAATATGAAACTAATCTAATAATACTATGATGTATATATTGCAATAATTTTCAATTATGTGATATAACGTAACACTCAACAAGAAAAATATATAGTTTTTAAATAGTTATACACACTCAAGATATTATCTAAATCTACAGTTGACGCGCTCAAGTTTTGAATATTTGCCTTTACTCTGTCTTTATAATAATTTTGAATACCTTAACCCATCTCAAGTTTCTTTTACAGTGTTTACATCTTTATATAATCCAAAATCCTATTAGTTTAGATTCTATAGAGACGGTGTAGGGGAAGTTTTTCTACGTTGTTCTTTTTTTTTTTTTGGCATCATATTCTAAATTGTTGGATCCTGTGGTGGTTTGGTTATAGTGTAGCTTATGACCCATTCGTTCACTGCTTCTGACGTTTACGATGTCCAACCGCACAAACTGATTTTCAATGGCTCCATGAAGGGAATGTTGACCTTTACAAATACAAGTGGCTTGTATATATATGGAACCAATATTCATTAACATGACTTGATGGGACTACACACGACCTACCCATACAAATATACACGGCTTTGTGATTTGTTAACTTGTCCGATATGTAAAAAAAAAATCTAATTTTTATTATTTTGAAGCCAGTAAGAGACAACCGATTATATAACCACATAGCATCAACTGGTCTATTTAGCTCCACGTTGTCATGGGTGGTTAAAGCCCCCTTCTCTGATTTACGAAAGAGCTCATTAACATCCTCGGTTGTTGAAGTCTACAATACTTATATTAATTGAAATCGAAATAAATATCGGTGCATATATGGATGAACAACAAGAAGAAAAAGAAGGAAACTTCCCTCTTTCTACTTTTGAAATTTAATATTAACCGTGGATGTTTACTTTTGAGTACCGGCGCCAATAAAGTGCTATATATATGTCAACGTTCAACCAATGATAAAATATAGCATATACATAATTCACTAATGCACAATTCGTTACGATTGAGGTTTTCACCGACTGTGAAGAAGAATTCAATATAGTAAACCAGGGCAGGGACAATAGCAGCAATCAACCGACTGCATTTTTTATTAGGCGAAGAAGTCCCAGCTGAGATTTGGATTTTTGTTCATTTATTTTGTTTATAGGGAAGCTGTAGAATGTGGTAACATTTTGGCCATATCTTCACCATTTATATTGTAATCTTCAAGCCTATGGCCATACACCCCCTTACTGCCGCAAGGTGGTTGATGACGACGCAGCAAGTCTGAGTTCCGTGAGACATATGGAACCTTCTAGGTTTCTCTTCGAAAGTGACATCCATATGGGCATGTATATTTAAAAATATTAGGGTTACGTTCCCTTGCTTGAAAGGTCAAGAAAAAGGCTCTCCCATGGCTAAAAATGGAATTTCGCAAACTGCAAGGCTGTTAAAGAAGCCCCAAAAGAACATAAATGATAATCTCTCCAGACTTCACCATGAAGCAATCATGATACCTCCACACCATACCTCTTTCTGTAAAGAAAATAAGAATACAAGAAAGGAAAATATACAGTTCTTTTGTATCACCATACGAAAGTATGAGATGGAACAAAAAGGGGAAAATGATGGCAAGTCAAGAATAACAATGCCCAGAAGAAGACAAAACTTGGTGGCACCTAAACTCAATTTAAGAATAAGGTTATGGTAATGAACAAAGTAATCTTCCAATAAACTAGTCACCCCAAACACCAGCTTAAACACTTTTAATACATTTTTCCAAGTCATGACAAGTGGCCGTGTAGAGAATAAACAAAACGGAACTGAAGAAAGATGCATGTTGAAAACTTCCAATGGCATTCTACCCGGATCAACCGCAGTAACAGGTGAACCAATAATCCATTACACATTAAGTTATATGTCCTTCTGTTCACAAAAAGCATGATCAGGCGCCAGTAATGAATCACAACATTTCTTGTGATTTCCTCACACACCGGCTAACCTTCTTCTTGAAATCGTCTCTCCTGTCTCTCCATTCCTTCTGCAACAATAAATCGCAATATAGGCCTTAGAGCAACCACAAAAGAACATTAGGACACTCGAGATTGAAGCCAGAAGAAATTACAAGGTCATATATTGGCATATACAAGATATCAAGAAAGGACATGCCTGACGGATATCATGACTAAGTTCAAAAGGACATGGTATTGTTACATGTGACTTGTACATTTTGTCCATAATAATTAAAGTAGGATGTTTGTTTCTCATATATTCCGAGAGCTCTCAATGACTTGGTAGATATTATCGCTAGGTTAGGATATAGTCTTCATTCTAATGTTGCGTATTTAGAGGACATTCCTGATTGTAATAGCCCCTCTGTTCATAGCTTTGTACCTGGGACCTCTGTCTCCCTCAAGTTGAATTAATGAATGGGCATAACCCTCCCTTCACACACAAAAGAAGAGGAAACCATCTCTTCTGGTTCTCTTACTGTCTTACATTAACCTACAGTTGTCCATGCAGGTTTAATTTAAGAGTCTTGGACAAGCCCCCTCATATTGGACTATGGTGGTCACATATCTCTGAGGACTCATCGTAAATTTGAAGTTGTTTATGAATTAGGTGCCTGAGCTTGAGGAAATATCTACAGAAATAAATTGAATATACAAAACCAAAACTATCCAGGGACTAGAAATGAGAAGTCCATAAGATAGCAACAATATCTAAAATAGATAATCCAATTTATTGTTAAAGTACAGACACTTTTGCAGCTTCACAGGAAAATGTTAGTTTGTTCATGTCCTTCTAGGATACACAAGAGTACAAAACAAGGCAAAATATATCTAGGATGCAAAACAAAGCACAACAGTAGTGGGAGTAGAAAGTCACACAAACACAACTATGTAAGAACAAAAAACAAAACAACAGCATGTAAAAAACTTACAGCAGCTTCAACATTTGCCGGAGATTCATCATTAGGACTAGAAAGCATAGAAATGATACTCAAAACTATGCTCTCTACCTGCAAGATAATATGCACAATATTAACAGTTAACTTGCGTATGGGAGAAAAACAAGAAGGTTAAATAGCTCTACAAGCAACAGGCACTATGGAATCAACATTAGAACTGGATATGGAGTGACATAACATTTCCACTGATATCCAGCAACGATAGGAAATAGCAAATCAACCTTGAAATTTAACACTCCCAATTAGTTTTGAGGCATTAAATTTTGATAGTCTTCACTAGCATTTCAGCAACTTCTATTTAGTAAATAGTGCTGGAAAGCTATTGCTTCAACCATGGAATTTTAATCTTAAAAGATTTTTTGGCGCAGAAGTCTTAAACAATCACAAATCACTATGAAAGAGCTCCAACCTGACATGACCTACCATCAGATGTGATGCTAATCAGTAATCATACGGGAAAACTTTCACATGCAAACTTCTTTTATATTATAAGTAAAATACAAGGCACAAAGCTTTGAATGTTAAAATACAGCATCACATTAACTGGTACTCTAGTACTTACTTCCATACACTATCTTCAATGATCAAATGTTTTTGGGTAATTAATTTACAGCACTGGAATCTTCTTAACTTGTGATTAGCACATCAACTAAAGGAAATATGCATATTAAGAATAGGCTCACAACTCTCTGACTTGGCATCATATGCAATGCTAGTATAGCATGAGACGTTGAGAACATTGACAAGCAAACCTAACCTACATACCGCAAGTGATGTGCATGACAAACCAGACAATTGATACAAGTGAAATAATTACAATATATAGTGAGTTTCTAGCACATAACCAGAAATTACATTGTTGAAGCTTAATTATTTTACAAGAGCATACATAAGCTAAACTGTAGTTATGCTAGTCTCAGATCTACTACCTAGCGCCAGTTTGATTTAGTCAGCAAAAACAAAGCTACGCCATCAGCTTGATAATGAAAGGCAAATTCTCATATTCTTTTTTTTTTGAAGAAAAATACATAGAAAGAAAGATTACGGTTTTATATTATCACTTACTGTATGAACAGGCGTCCAGCGCTCACTTGCAAGTTCATATCCATTTGGATCCTCACCGGGAGGATGAAGAATTGATATGCAAACCCGTCCATCAGGATATACTACAAATGGAACAGCAATATAAGTTAATTTTGTGTCGTTTTAATTAGACCAGGAGCATTGAGTCCCAAAAAAGTCCCAAAAACCAACCATTAGGATGCCATATCTCTGAAGTGAATTTCACTGATGGTGGGCTGTTCGGGTAATTTGATGGAAAACTCATTATGGCATTGAAGAATCCCCCCTCACTGCAAAATAGCGAAGCAGTAATCAGTAATTTGTAAATGCCACAAGGAAAATGGAAAAAACACAAATATCAATCAGCAGAACTCAACCAACAAGAGGCGAGCGAAGTGATGAATTGGATGCATTTTCTAGCATTCACGAAGAAAAGCAAAACCTACACATTAAGACAATCTTATGGATGCAAATGAATCTAAGTACCAATCCTGAGAGTTTGAAAGATAGCAAGAATTTTGATGAAGTATAATCTTTTTGCAACACAGGAGATAGAGTTATAAGAGATTTCGTCTAAATCATTTTCATCACGTTTCCCCTTATCATTCACGAACGCTATCGCTTTTCTCTAATCATCTAGTGAGGGTCTACACGACTTCGAAACTCCAGTTCTCCCCCTCGCTGTTCCCTACAATCTCTTAAATTAAATAGACCAACAAAAACAAGGGATTCGTGTAATTACTATCTTGAAGAACCCGTGATGATAAGGGTACCTAAGAAGGAATCTTGCAAGTTTAAAGGCCATCACGAATCACCAAAACAAAGAACTTCAACGAAATTTTGAAAAGGCCCCGTAAGTAATTGAAAGTAGTATCTTTTGGAAGCGAAAGTCCATCCTGCTCACTTAACAAAAATATCCAATAAAAAATTATGTCTGGATATGCAAGGGAAATATAAAACTCCTCACAATAGGAAATCATATTTATTTTTGTTAGGAGACGAAAGAAAAATGTAATAAGCGCTTACTAAAGAGTATCGGGAGGCCCAATTATCGTGACACTCCATTCGAATATGTTGATTTCATCTACTAAACCGGCGGAGAACCCGTCAACTGGGTTTTTACAAAGATCTGAAACCAGCAGAAGATGAATTAGAACACCGCGGAAAATCCACGCGAAACCCTTTGCGCCTATCAACAGATTAATAATACGAAAGCAAAACCAAAGACAGGAATTCTGTCGTCCCTAACCTTTTAGCTGCTTTTGAAGGAGAAGGCTAGCTTGAGATGCCATCTACCGAAGGGGGTAGATAGAAATAGCTCCGACGAGAAGGAATGGAGAGGGAGCTCCAAGATTGTGAATAAACGAAGAAATCCGAAAGCCGACACTTTGATTATTTATAGATAGAGAAATGCTTCCTCAACGCGGGATCCTCTTCCCCTGTTGCCTATGAGTCCGGGTAGTGCAATTGGAACTTGGATCCTATGCGACCTCCGTCTTGTATGTATACGGTAACTTTCGAAAGAAAGACTGCCACGTAAGCAAATTGCGGCGATCGTTGGCCACTGAAAATGGATTCCTTGACGTTCTCGGGTATACTCTATGTTGTTTAACCACCGTTTGATTTAGGCCTATATATGAAGCGGGGTCCAATTTTTTTTTTTTTTTGGAAAAAAATTAAGTGCAATTTTTATCTCTCAGTTTATTTTTCTAGGTTATGTGTCCCAATTTGGTCCTTTCTGAGCATCAATTTGGCGCTTTATATATAACGTTTATCATTTTATTTAATCGAATAAATTGTCCTTTTTATCAATAAAGATCGTCTATTGTGTTTTTTATCGCAAATTTTTCTTTTTGTTTTTTGACGAATAAAATTTTTTTCTCAAAAAGTGACTAATTAAAAGAACTTGGAGACTACTAAAAAAACATGTGGCCATTTACAGATAATTTTTTTTTAAATTTAATATTTCCTCAAATTATATTTTTCTCTTATATTTTAAAAAAATATGGTACTTTTTTTTAGGCAATTAAATTCAATGCATCCTATACCTATCACTGGTTATTGTCGTTTAATCTTTTTCTAAATGTATTGCAATAGATAATAAATATAAATTGTACTTCTACTAAGATTCGCATTGAATAATTTCAAGAGTCGTGTTAGATGTTGAGATAAGAAAAATCAAATGTCTTCAGTGGATGAAAATGAACATAATGCCCTTGAAGAGAGAATGTACACCAAACAAGATAGTCCCACGCACGTACATCAACACGATTTTGAATTGCCTTGTGAAACAGGAAAATATGTTTGGTCTGAATTTTGATTGAAGGACACGAAGGAAAGAAGAATTGCGACAAACAAAATTCCTAGTTAAGTAGTAGAGAAAATACTTCTGTCGCAGACGTTGGAAACACGATAAGAGTAAGATCTAGCAGAAGTCATTGTTTCAGTTCTAAACATACCCACCTTTTTTTTTGTCTCCTCCAGTGTATTTCCTATATCCAATAGCCTCATTTAAAGATAAGTATTTTAAGAAGAGTGCTACACGTTTTTATTTTTCACACAATAACGACAAATAACCAACTTAATAATTTTTTAAATCTTGAGGATTTTTTTTTATTATTCATCTAATTTATTAGAGTTTTATACTGACTATATTCAGATATAATCTATATCATATATTTAGTTATGGTAGGTGAGTCTCTTAATAAAATTTTTTTGTATACATTAAAATTTAAATTTAAAATTTTATTTAAATAATATTAAATTATTTATTATTTGAATTAACTCTATTAACTTAAAGGGAATTAATTAGTTAACTTCTGTATTAAGGCTTTGTGAGGCCCCCGCTATCATACAATACAAGTAGGCTATTGATGATTGCGATTTGGAAATCACATGCAACTTTGAGGGAAAAAACAAAACAATATTGAACGATAAGCAACGAAGGTATGATCATATTCAGAACAGCAATTATTTCCTCTGGGAATTCTAATATAGAATATAGACTTTGAGCATTGAATAGTGGCCTAAAAAGGGAATATAGACATTGTGAGCGTTGGCAGTGACACCCTGCATTTCAAAGAATAATTTATGAAAGGTTCTTGTGTCTTTTTTTTTTTATATATATATTACAATTTTTTTTTTAAAAAAAAGTTAAACTCACTTACAATATGGTCTAAAGGTATAATAGAGTATTTTTTTCTCCTAAACAATACTAATGCCAAGCAAGACGAGTTGTCTATTATCCTCAGACGTAAATCTAAACACCAATAAGTTAGGATAATTATCTAAGTGTCACAATTAAAATCACAACAAAGTAATACTATATAAGAATTGAATATACTCCAAATATTATATACTCAAGAAAGCATATCATTCTTTTTTTTTTGTATAATTTTTTTAGAAATGAATTAGATTTATCTATGATTCAGAATCTTGAGGATTTTTTGTTGTTGTCTATCTGGTTTATTAGAGTTTTGCCCGGATTACATCCGAATCTTACCTGCATCGCGTATCTGACTATAATGGGTGAGTCTCCCAACAAGGAGTTTTTGTATATACCAAGACTCAAATTCGAAACTTTACTTAAATGATATTAAGTTGTTTACTATTTGGACTAACCCCATTAATTCTTGGGAAATTGAATAAATCTAATAATTGAATACGCTCCAAATATTATATGCTAAAGAAAGCGTATCATTCTTTTTTTTGGTATAAATTTTTTTTAAAAAAAATTAGATTTATTCATAATTAAAAAGATCATGCAAAATTTCTATTTCTTTTATGCTATACATTTGTGACCGGCCCAATATCATATCATATCTTCGTTTATGATAGGCCCAATATTTACTGAATTATATGACTATCCTCAAGCCCAATTCTTATAAACTACGTACTATTTTCGAAGTGTAGGTGCTTGTTTACTGGTTTATCTTGGCCTTCGTAACAGGTGTTTAGCTTAATTGGATCGAGCTTGGAATAATTGTCTGGCCTTTGATAAATATTTGTGACGAGAAAGAGATCATTCGTAGCGACTAGATTTTTTTTTTTCTGGGTGGAAATAGGATGATTTTCTGGAAAAGAAAAGAACAGAACAGGGTAAAGAAGGCAAGGCATGCACGTGATATGCACAGAAAAGCAGGTAATGACGATTCAAAGACCCGAAATTTCGAGATTGGAGCCAACGAAGCTGACTAGGTTTTTGTTTGGATGAGAAAGGTTTACCCCATTTATTTTTAAATAATATGATCACCTTGCATATTCTAGCATTCAAAAACTCATCATTTTGTACAAATATTGAAAATAATCTCAGAATCAGAATAGCATTTCATGTTCCACCTTCCGTTTGAATTTTGAAAGCTCATCTCAACTTCATTTAATTCATACTCAAGATTTTTGCCTGAAGTTATAATCGCAATTTTACTTTTTAGAATTATATATAGAAAATTTCCCTTTTTTTTCTCATGTTATTTTTAGTGTTTTTTTTACCCTACACTCTGCCATCCCCACCTATACCGTCAGTCTATCCTGCATAACTGGTCCTACAGTCCTACTCATTATCTCCAGTTCCACCAATAGTATTTCACATCCAGATTTCTTTATAGCTGTCATTACTTTTTTAAGGGGGAAAAAACCTATTTTCATTCAAAACATTCGCAAGATTACTTCATGCATGTCAATTTAAGTTATACTCATAAATAATTTAACAAAAAATCGCTCGTAATGCAAAATTCCTCGGCCACATCCAGAGGCATAGCTTCGAGCATCTCAGGCTCCAGGGTTAAGCTGATCACAAAACAAACGCCAGCAATGCAACACAGTAACAGGACTAACAGGACCACAAGGAACTCTAAAAAGCAACTGTTCAAAGACGAATATCACATTTGACCATTAATTAATACTCAAGGATTACAAACCAGATTACATTTCTTATTCAAATGAGCCCAGATAGATAACCAGGTCACCAGAGTGACCCACAAAGATATTTCATCCCTTTTTACACATTCCTACCCTCTAATGGCAGAAGATCACCTTGAGCTCTCTTGGGGAAGAACACTCGTGTATTAGTGAAGGGTTGTCATGAGCGTAAGTGAAGGTCGCCGGGCAAGCATGCTTGAAGAACTCTGAATAAATCGAAGGCTTACACATTTGTGGACTGTTGTAGTGGTTCCTGCAGCACAGCTCGTCCGTCCTAAAAGCCTCGCACCCACTCTTGCACGCCATCACCGGACCGTGAACCTGCGGTACCCGGTGCTGCAACGCCGGAGGACACGTCGCAAGCAGATCCACGCGACAACCCACCACCGGACACACGCCTTTACCCTCGTGTGGGGTCACTGTCATGGGGACGTTGAAGCCGTCCACGAAGCTGACGCCGTAGGAGGAATAGTCGTTCGCACCATGGTGGATGCTGAACTGAGCCAGAGACGCCGGAGCTTCGCCGCCGGCGCCGTTGCATTCGAGGCGACCGCCGCAGTCTCCGGTGGCGCAGAGGAACTGGTTGCCGGAGTAACCACAGCCTGTTCGAGCCCAGACGCGACCGGACCAGTGTTTGTCAGGTACAGGGATAGAGGTGTGAGTGAGGGAAAGGAGAGCGAAGCCGCCGCGAGCGAGGACGGGGTGACCAGCGTTGGGTTGGATGCCCGGCCAGACGGTGAACTTGCAGTTGTTGACAAGGGTTAAGATGGTGGCGTCAGCAAGAGTGGCTAGTATGAAAGAGAAAGCTATGGCTAGTAAGGGACAGCGTGTTAGGAAGGAAGAAGCCATTATTGGGTTGTGTGGGTGATCAGAGAGGAGGGTTTGGGGCGTTTTATAGAGAGAAGAGCCGTATTTCATTCTAGTCTTTGCTGCTTGCTGCTGTTCAGCCAGAGACCTGTTTTGTGCTTTTCGCGGGGAGAGATTTCATATGACGGGATTGCCCTCGCTCTTTCAAGTTCATTAGGCCATTTTGCGCAATAGTTTTAGATTTGCGTATTTTGATGAGGGTCGTTATAGCTTATAAGAGTATCTTTCGCAATAGTGAACGAATTGATAGGCCAAAAGAGGGAAGGGTGGATTTGTCTTTTAGAAAAGTGGTCAGAAAACTGCGGAACAACTGTGACTGAGGGAGTGCAGAGCAAAGAGTGGGGCCTTTAGAATCATTGTGTTTGGCGCGCGGGAGAAACAGACCCGGGACACCCCTCCAGTATCTCGAGGCTTCCACGCTGTTATACTAATACCACTAATTAAGTAATTAAGTAATTAAGTAAAGTGATTAGGCCTGACGGGTAAAAGGCCGAAAAAGCAATTAGGCAGGCAAAATTTAAAAATGGGGCACTTGCTGCTTTCCCTGGCGATAAGGATGCCCCCTCGTGGCTCTAGTCTCAATGGCCTGCCTCAGCTGCTTTCAAATAATAAAATAAAATATTTCAATTGTTGAAATATATTATCATTATAATCATAAATTTAATGGGAGTGTTTCTAACCAAATTATTAGCCTTATTGCTTACTTTATCTCATAAATAGCGTATGATTTCTCACAGAAAAACTATTAATTACTGTATTATGGGGGACTGCTGATTACTTATTATGGATATAAATTCGTGTATTGTCATGCTTTTAAGAAACGGACACGGTAATTTTTTCATGTTCATTCATGGAATATAACAGTAATAAACTTAAAAAAGATAAAAAAAATATCGACCTATTGGATAAGAAGCTCGGTTAACGAGGCAATTGTCGGCCTATCACTTTTCCTTTTCTCTGCTGCATGGCCCCGAATTCACTGAAACTTTGTCCTCCAACCGATTGCTGAGATTGTTTGCCCAAAGCAAACAGTGAAAAACAGGAGGGGAAATGCCAAGTGCAGAAAAATATATGTATTTGACAATAAAAGTTTAATATAAATAATAAATAATAAGTTTATGAATTTAATTTGTTATTCTAATCTTATAAGTTTTTTTTTAGTTTAACTTTAGTAAAAAACCAATATTAAATCTATTTAAATAATTTTGTAAAATAACAAAGAAAAAATATGTATTTTTTAAGTGATATATTTTTATTTGTATTGTCAATTTTGTTTTCATT
The DNA here is from genome assembly GCA_037074615.1 of Leucaena leucocephala. Classification (NCBI taxonomy): domain Eukaryota; kingdom Viridiplantae; phylum Streptophyta; class Magnoliopsida; order Fabales; family Fabaceae; genus Leucaena; species Leucaena leucocephala. The sequence goes on along the minus strand of CM073546.1, from coordinate 816,365 downwards.
AATATGACATGTGTAACCTAGAACAAATTTAATTCTTCACAGGCAATTTTTCTTTTAAAAAAAAAAACAAACTATCTGAGATCCGAAAGTAATATTTCATAATGACAGCGGAACACATTTTCACAAAAATAAAAAGGACAGTGAAGGGAATTGATTAAGAAACGATTGAATTTCAATAAAAAATCATGTGAGCTCAGTTGAAAACAATTATTATTATTCTTAATTGTAAGGTTCTAAAATGTTATTTTTCCTGTTTTAAATATTACATGTTCTATTTTTTTCATATTAATTTTTTTAAAAAATAAGTTAAATTTATCCATAAACTAAAAATATAATTAAATCTCTGTTCTATAATACTTTTTTTTTTGTATATTTTTTTAAAAAAAATAGTCAGATTTACTCAAGATCTAAAGGTAGGACGAAATTTTTATTCCTCCTACACGATACTAAAATCGAGAAAGTTGAACTATCTATTACCATCAAGCATAAACTTAAATACCTAAAAGTTATGATGTCTTTTCAAACTCCACGATTATAACTATAATAAAATAATATTATATAAAAATTGAATATACTTTAAATGTTATATAATACTAATATTTAACAAAACAAGCAGTAAATATTACATGTTCTGTGGACTTGGATTGACAGGAAAAAAGAACCACAACCCTTGGAATTCTAGACTTGTAATGAAGGTCCGTTCATGGAAATTCCATGATGTAAAATCAAGGTCTGTAAGTCCAAGCCCACTAAATTACAAAATAAATAAGCCAAGATGGCATTTAGTTTTGGGCCTCTATTAATGGGCTGTTAATTTAACTCTGGTCCGGCCCACTAATAAATAAGCCATCATTATTCCCTGAAAAAGAAAACAAAATGGATTGTACCAAAAACAAGAAGAAAACAAAATGGAGAGTCAAAACTGTAAATAAAAAAAATGGAAGTCAAAACAAGTCACAATTTTTCTCCCACCACTCCTGCTGCTGAACTTCGAAAGCCATGATTGGTTTAAGGAAGATAAAGTCTAAATTATGAGGCAAATCAAGTAATCAAGCTGATCATGTTCATGGGGGTCCTAATTTCATGGGGCTTCGCAATTTTTTCGTTCTCTTCTCTGCCGCGGAACATTTTGGAGACATGCATATACTATTCAGTTTCGGTGATTGTCCTGATTCAGTTCTAACTTAGGCAATCATACGAACATTTGACTTTATAACTAAATATCTTCATCATGTCCCTCATAAAAGTCCACCTTGTCTATCACACTGTAGCAAGAGCACTCTTACCAGCTCATTTTAAATTTTGAAAAACGTACAAAAAGTAAGACCAGGGCGTTATTATGCCTTCAAACTACAAGACAATTTTACTTTACGCCAACTCCAAATGTCTACAGATTCGGATGTGAGGAACATGAGTATAGAGAGTTTTTTGAACTTGTTATAACTCTTTGTGAGAGGTCTCTAACGTGGGACTCGTAATATCATAGACATCTTTGGTGAAATATTTTGACAGAGAAACTATCACAATACTCTTTTAGAGGCATATATTCAAAATCGGGTAGAATATGGTAAAAGAGTTTTCGCCTTAAGTAATTACTCTCAAACGTTTAGCGGGCATGGCGTTAATGACTGGACAAGAACGTGCTCAAAACTTGAATTGGGAAATTAATTTAAAGATTAAGGAATTAGGAGGGTGTGAGGACAGCAGGGCTAACCGCTCAAGAGAAAAATAACAAGGGTACTTTGTAAAACGTTGCAATGATAACTGAGAAATGATAGCATGTTAGAAGTCAATCCACAATGAGGATAAATCCAGATTCTCGATTTTATCAATCATCAAATCAGGATGCAAATATTGGCATAGGATTCCCGGCATCTTTTAACATTCTCCCATCAAAATTCAAGTCTGGTTATCATTATATAATACCAAAAGACGCAGCACATAAAAACTGCTCCATCTCTCATTCTGATCAGCACCATAACTCCGCGACTCTCCACTTCAAGCAATGCCAAATATGAGAAGACAAATCTTCCTCCATCTTCTCCTTCTGTGCCTCCTACTTGCAGCTTCTCCTCTGAATCATTTCACTCCTAGTGTTGAGGTCATTCCATCAGGTTTATGCCTCTTTCTTGATTCTATAACTTCTGCTTGTTTTTGCGTATGCAGAAAAATACTGACGCCTTTTGCTTGCATTATCTCTGCTACGACTACTAACACTCTCTCTCGTTTCTCTGTTCCTTTTCACCAGTTCATGTCAAGCTCAGAACCTTACGACCCGGCTCGATGCCACGCTCTGAGCATGTCGTACCTTCATGGGTTAGTACCAAGACAGGGTTTTATCATCTTCATTATGTGATTTTAATTCATATGGGACATATAATTACGTGAAAAGCTTTCTTTGTCAAGAGGTTGACGCCTTATACCGTCTGATGGATTTTAAGATTCTCTATTCGTTGAGAAGTTCAAGAAAATATTTATATGACGTAAATCTGATGCATATCATTCGTGGATTTGGGAATTACAGGGTGAAGATAAAAGGACTCGTAAAAGCCCATCAGGGCCGAATCCCATAGGGAATCACCAACCGCCATCGAAAACATAAAGCAACGATAGGATGAATGCAGCTATTTGACATCAATGGAGACATTAGTTACCGTTTATTAGGAGTCTTGGCAAATCCCGGTTTCTAGGAGCATTGTGGTTGTACAAAATGGGGTTTATTTATTAAATATTATTAAACTTTCTCGCATTCACTAGTCTAAATATAATTCCTATTTCTTTTCTAGTTCCTATCAGTTGACTTAGTTTTTTCGCATGGATTTGACTTTAACTAAGTCACAACATCATGCCATTAGCTTGATATTTTACTCATGAAAAATTATCCTCCAGTAAGCGAAGTCATGCATGGCTTCTTTTGCATCAGCTGTCCACGTTTCTTTATATTCTCTTAGTTAATGGATTTGTTATGCCTCCCTGTTTCTAGCAGAGAATGTACCGTTTAAAGACAGGAAATTTACCACAAGGCAAATTTTCTTCAGCTACTACGCATAATATTACTCATCGAGAGCTGAGATTTGCATGATTAAATTACATATTCAATTTGAATAAGCCAATCCAAAAATGCACAGGAGGCTAAGATGATGCAATCTATTGTGATATACAAGTCTCCCTGCAAACTACAAACAATCGAGTGGAGTCTCTTTATACAGCCCGCTTCCGCTTTGAGCGTTTGCTTCTTCTTTCCCTCAAATTTGGAACCTCCTTGTTTACTGTCGAAGCATATGCTTCTTCTGCAACTTCGTCACCCTATAAAATGCAAATGTAAGGCTTCTTATTTTCTTCATTCTTTAAATAAAAACAAAAAAAAAACATTCATGATAATTGGAAGCTCGGATGACAGCCAAATGACCTAATATTTCAACTCACACTATACAATACAAGATGAATATTTACCTTGTCATCACTCTCTTCATCTGAATCACCATCTGAAACAGAAACAGAAGCCAGAGGTTGAGCCTCTTCTTGAGGCAGTGCCTTGTTTAACTTCTTTTTCTCCTTTTCCTTTAACTGCTTAAACCTATAGATCACCAATTCTATATAAGAAACTTCAGGAGGACCTGAAAAAGTAAGACTGCATTATGTACCATACCACACTGACCTCTCACCGGTTCTTTCTGGCTGAGAAACTGATCGTTTAGCACGTCCTGCAGTAATGATTCCACTTGCATTTTCATTCACAACAGGCTTTGCACCTCCTAATTTGCGCAACCATACTTGTTGTGCTGTGCTTAAAACATTGTTTGTAAACCTAGTACAACAAAATAAGATAATCAATTTGGGGTTCTGTTTATTCTTTATTTTGGACGGAGAAAAAGAGAGGATAGCTGATAACATGACATTATTTGCTTGAGAAACATGGTATCCTTTGTCAAAGACAAGAACTGAAGTTCTCATACATATTTCTTTCCGCATTGAACAGGCATATTTAGGGATAAAACAAAACGTGTTGAAAACAGGTAGAAATGGAGATAATGGTACAAGAAATAAAGAGATCTATTGTTAGAAGACCGCTATCCAGAAAGGGTTAAAAATGCAGTATTTGAGGTAATAGAATCAACAAAAAGTGCCTAATATCGAAAACATAGTTCTGAAACACTAACCAGTAAATTGATAGCCCTGAAGGGACGGACAGCGAGAAGTAACCAATCATGAGTGGAAGAAACTTGAAAATAAGAAGTGTATTTTTTTGAGCCGGATCATCAGTCTGTTAAAATAAGCCATTGAGGACCTAGGACTCTCATGTAAAAGGATTTGAACAAAAGGGAAAGTCGTAGTTTACCTGGGGGGGTTTCATTATTTCCATAGAAACATATTGAGAAACAACAAGAAGGACGGGTAAAACAAGATATGCTGCCGTGTCTTGCCAGCCCAACGGTGGATGACCATCCTACAGGACAGTTTGTTTGTTAAGACACTATATATCAGGTAAAGCAAGTGGAAAAATGAAATACAGATCAATCTCATCATCATCATCATCAACAACAACAAGCCTGATGCAGTAACAGAAAAGTTGATCTCCCAACATCTGCATGCCAGTAAATTTTTCGATACAGGTTGCTGCGGGATGTTAAAGGAAAAAACTGAATAAACACTAAAATCCACCCCCTACCCTAGAAATAAAAGTAATAAATACTTCCATCTAGTGTAGAGAAAAGAAGATGAAGAAAAAGATTCAATTAGCCAAAAAGGAGAGGAAATACTAAAATCAACAGGAATATGTTTAATTCAACAGTTGTCAAAACTTTACTACACATTGTACCAGAGTTTACAACCCTTTGCCAAAGAATTTTATTAACTTCTACAAATTGGTAAGCAACTAGTTAAGGTCTTAATCATCACAGCGAGCAAAACAGCTGGCTATATTATAATGTTTAATCAGAATCGTTTTCATATCCAAGAGGAGGGGAAGGATGAACAAAACTTCCTAAGGGAATGGCCTGATGAAATAACCAAGTTATATGTTTACTAAACCTCAAGGAGAGTGACTGCAAATAGATAGCAAATGTTTGGAAGAAGCCTCAGAACAGACCAATTATATGCAAAACTCTTTGCAAACTATCAATAAAAATGTCTATTCACCAAATTTGCAGGATGCCATATCCAATTTGAAGTCATATGATCTTACAAGCCACATTAAAAAAATTAATTTGACCAAAGCAGTAATAAAGGGTAAAAGATTTAATGTGAGAAAACCGCAACTTCATTCTCTCTGTTTTTTCTCCATCAAACAAAAATCATAACAAGAACTATGCAAGCAAAAAGTACCAAGGATAAATTACTGTTTCACAAATGAGGGAAAGATATTCCTCTTACCACAAATGGAAAAAGCCAAGAAATTCCTGATCCACTTTGTCTAGCGGCAATGGTAGTAGGACCACCCAAAGAGGGGATCCAAAAAAATCCTTCTGTCAAAAGTCCCTTCAAGAATCAGAAACAAACAGATATAATATGTGAGGATAATTTATCCATAAAAATCTCCACTTAATTGGTAAAGATTTTATAGTATCAATTACTTCATTTGCCACATTTGATAAAGCTTGGTAGAGACCTATCCAGACAGGAATGGTAGCCAAAGTTGGTAAACAACCTATACATGCAAACAAACATAAGATAACTGAGGAAGTACATATAAAAAAAAATAAAACTGCAGAAAATACACCAGCTCTAACTGAAATAAAGAAGTAACGTTAGAGAAAGACCCCAGGGGGAAAATATGGGTGAAAGAAAAAAGAGGGGGGTTGATAACAATAGCTACTCGCAGACCATCTTAGATGTTATTAACAAATGCCCGCAACCAATTTCTGATTCTTTGAGTGATCCTCATATGAAGCAATTTTTTATTGAAACAGGTGGCAAGAAGAAGAATAAGAAGAGAACAGGAGCAGGAAGAAGAGCAAGAGAAAAGCATACCAGCCAATGGATTGACACCAGCTTGCTTGTATAGCCTTGATGTCTCGAGTTGTATTCTTTCCTTAAAAGAAGACAACCAACGACTTGTTTAGAAAGAACTATGCTACAGTTTCAATAAATAAAACAATATTTATTAAAGTCAGATAAACGACTTATTCCGACCACACAACCACAAACATCACTCACCTGATTGCCAGCGTATCTTTCTTGGATGGCCTTAATTTTTGGTTGAAGATTTTGCATAGCAAGGGTTGATTCAACCTACATATTTACCACAATCAGCACTTAAACATAATGTTCTCAAGCAAATCATATAATTCCCATGTGATTTCAATTCCACTGCATGTGTGCTTTATTCAAGGTGGTTTGGATAAGAAGTATCTCAGGCTTATGAGGAAAAATCCAGTTAGTTCTGCAGGGGAAAAAATAGTATCTAACTATTTGGAGTGAATAATTCCGTGAAAATGCAAAATTTTGCACCTTAAAACTGGCTCTTTGGAGCTGCTGAATTTGCACTAACCTGTTGCTTCGTCAAGGGAAGTGTAGCAACTTTAACAATAACAGTGAGCAATATTATAGCAAATCCATATGCGTAAGGCACATGCACGGCACTCAGGCCATCTTTTAACACCTGAAAACAAAAAAAAAACAACATTTATGATTTCATATTTAAGACACAATTATACGGGAGAAATACATTTCCATTTATTGGTTTGCATAAAACATAAATGCCATAATTGACATGGACTAAAATTTTCGTACACATCCAGTGTCAAATGGGGCAAGTGATGATTGCCAAGTTTTTCATATATCTAGTAAACCTCGTATGAATGATGTTTTCTATATACATCCAGTAAACCCAGCACAAAATCTAAGGTTTCTCTTCTTTTAGAATCAGTGACCTCCCAGCATAATTTAGTTTAAGGCATCGTTTTCAGTCATAAGCTGATTGCATAACCTGGATAACAAATTTCGTTATTTTTACCGCTCAACATTAAGTAACTAGGCCAATTAGTCGCCTACTCAGTACGAAAATTGCATAGTTAGCACTGCATATATAATTCTGATTCCTATTTCCCAACAATTATGCATCTTCGTCTGGTATATATGTTGCTGCAGAATAGCTTAAGAGTTTCCCAAAATCCAAAACGATTACCTTGAGAACAAATTCCATGGCTTCAGAAATAAAACCGAACCACCCTCCGCTCTTCTGTGCGGCAACATCTGTGGTGGTCGATGCCGCAGCACCAACACCTGAATCGGCGGAAACCGCGGCATCAGCAAGCGTATAAAGAAGCGCTTCAGCTCTAGTAACGATTTGACTGAAGTCAAATGAATCATTGAGGGAGTGAATAGGGGGAATTTCTCGGAAGCTGAATTTAACTCTGGTGCTGAGCAGCCTACGATGAGGGAGAGGGAAGGGGTGTAGACCACGGCGAGAGATAGAAGGAAGAGGAGTGCCGATGAAGGCAGGAGAGGAAATTAATATCTTCGCCATGGAAGAGAAGCTTACGGAGTATGAGACAAATACGGTTCAGCTTCTCATTGACAGGAGGAAGCGGGAGGAAGGGAGATGAGGAAGCCTTGGCAGTGGAAGATGATGGAAATAGATATTCTCCATTTATCCGTATATTTTGCGAGCCAGATGAACGCTGATGCCAACTTTTCTCAGCCAATCTCACCGTGACGCGTCATATAATCGGGGGTCTTATCGTAGTAAAATAATATTTCGGGTCCTCCCAGTTTCTTTAATCGTTATTAATTGATTAATACTAGTAATCCGTTATCATGGTTTATTAACGATAAAAAAATAATTTCATGATTAGACAAATAAACTGTCGGCTCGATGCACCTGGATTATATTTTTATTACAGTCAAGTGCCCCTCATATTAGCCATTCGGTACATAGTAGGACAAAAAAAAAATTAGGTACATAGCCCACGAAAAAATGAAGTTTATAATAAATTGATGAGATTATTTATTAAATAAATTTTTATAATAATAAAAATTAAATCTATATATTTTTTATTATCTATATAATTTTTTATACACAATATAATATTATTCTTGATTGTATCTGTAACGGCGATAAATATATGATTGTGGATAAGGATGGAAATAAATCAGGCGATCTGTCAGGGGCCTCTGGCCTGGTCTGTTTAAAAAAATATACAGGTTCAGGCCTGTTTGAAAGCATGTCCTTCTTAAGAAGCCAGACTCAAGCTTCTTACGAAGCCTGTTAGGCCTGTCAGGCGACCTAAGCCTATTATTCAAAATATATTTAATATTAAAATGTAATAAATGAGTATTAAACCTACCACATATTGAACATAATACAAGAGTCAAACCATTAAATTAACACGTATTATTATATATTTTATTCTTATATTTTATTTTAACAGGCCTGTTAGGGGGCCTGTTATAAGAGCCTATTACGAATGCCTGTTATGAAAGCCTGTTAGGTAGTCTGTTAATATGATTAAAAAATTAGGCTTTTTAAATACGCTTAAGGCCAAATTTAGGTAAAAAAAGTCTAAAATAGGCCACATACCATATTCAGGCTAAATTATCACTTAATAAATTTGACCTGACTTGGTCGATTTTCATGCCTAATTGTGGAACAAGTCCTTGGGCTTCTACTCATCAATTGTAAAGATAACTCTTTACAAAGGAATGAAATGTTCAGTTCTTAGTTTTACCATGAATTATAATATTAATTATAATTAAATATATAATGGGAATTATATCTAAATATAATTAAAATAAAATTTTAGTCAATTTGATAAACAACCAAAAAAAACATTACAAGAGTGGTAGACTGCACACTTCTCTATTCATTACTATTTTCTTTGGGTGCCTGAGGTGTGTACGTGTGTGCACGCGCACCTCATTAAAAAAACTTCAATTATAAACCAGTCCGTGGGATATAAACAGAGCACATTATTTATCAACACGCTTTTGAATATTGTCTCATAAAAAATAAAAATAAAAACTTACAGTGAAGAGTAAACAGGACATAACTTTGGTTAAGAAAACATATTTACTCATCATAATAACAATATCACTCTTTAAAATGTTGTTGTACTTCCAGACTTTATACTAATTTCTCAAAAGTGATTGTTATCCACATCTGATCTTCTCCACTTCCCACTTACTTTTATGCGTAACAACAATAACAGAAGTTATTATAAAGATAGCCATGATATATCCTACATCGTATCTTTCTCATATAACACTCTCTTAGAACACCGTATCCCTATTTTAATATATACCAGTTCGCCAATAACTTAATGCGGTTAACAAAATCATAACAAACGCACTGTTAGCAGAACATAAATATTTATAAATATGCAACTATTTTTAATTAATTTAATTATATTAAATTAGTTAATATATTATTTTTTTATAATATTATAACTATATTTCTTAATTTTCCACTCTCTCTTTTAATTATTATTAAAAAAATATTAATACGAATAATTTAAATAAAATTAATAAATATAAAAATTAAATTTAAGATTAAGATAAAATTTTTAATAAAATTGTATATCAATTGCAAGAAGAATATATGGTATTCCAAGACTAATTAATCAAATATATCTTCATGGAAAAATTATCCTAACATGAACAGAACAATCTTAAAACATTCGAATCTTTCAAAATGTGTTATGAAATGTCGAGGAATGCACAGTAATTTTTACATTTATTTTATTCCACATCTGATTTGGGCATTGCAAATTACTTCAGGTGATCAAATCGTATTTTAAAGGTCATAAAGGACCCAGAAAGGCGGAAACGAAAAAGCGCGAAACTTTATGCTTTTTACTGGGTATTACGAAATCCAAACTGTTGGTTTTTCCGTTCAGAAAAAAGCATGCCTATTTCCAATAAGGGTGTTTACAGGAAAAGGTTGACATGTCACAAATCCATCCCACATTCTATCCCCGTACAATCTACATATTCCATCTTTTGTATCTCGTGTCTCTTTTTATCTTGCGAATGTCTCATCCCAAACTAAAATTGGGATGAGTTTTGAACGAGAGAGACCTATAATATTAAAAAAAAAACTATTAAATATTTTATATATAATTTATTTATTAATAACGTACAATTAGAATATAAAAAATAAAATAAGAAATTAAAATAGATTAAAACAAAAAATAATACATAATCAAATTATACTTCTAATATAATCAGCTAAAATTTATAATTAAATATACACTTTTTGACTAAATTACAATTAACCATGTTAAAATTTATAATTAACTTAAATGAAATAGAAGAAATTAAATTTTTCCTAATATAATTACTAATTTAAAATAATAAATACTATTAATTAATATTATTATTTTTTTAATTCTTTCATTTTATCAATTAAAATTATTGTTTTATCTATAAATAAATAAAGACATATGAATAAAAAATAAAATTATTTAATTAATAAAATAAATAATATAATATAATTAATATTATTTATAAAAAAATATTTAGAATGAGATTAAAATCCCTAAAATTAAATCAATACTCATCCTGTCTTTAGTCGATATATTCTCACCCTAATCTTTTATATAGGATTGGTCCAACATGTCCCAAAATACCTAAAAGTGGGTTGGGACAACCCAAATAGTAAACTTTGGACGCCCCGAATTTTTAATTCCGATTAACCACATGGCAAAAGATAAAATTCCAATTAACCCCAGCAACCCACAACCCATGCGTACCAATGCGCGGGAGAAACGCCAATCCTACGAATAAGCCACCTCTCATCAACGGTCATGATTTTCTCCACCACGGGCCATTGCCCCCACGCACACGTCATCAGAAATTTCTCGAATCAACTACACAGTTCGAGCCACAAGACAACTGAATTGATTCAAAACAGTCAGCTTTTCCCATTCCTTCTCATCAAACATAAGTCGTTCTAATTCTAGATCCGACGGATCACATCTCACTGGCTGAACCTTCGAGAACACCAACTTTATTCCTTTATAATACCCGCCATCTCTCCCAGCTACACAATTCAACTTGACAAACTGCTTAGCTTATAATCTTCTCATCAAAAACTTGAAATATTCGGTTATTTGTGGAGTTCTGAGAGACTATGGCTGGGAAAGGCGAGGGTCCGGCGATCGGAATTGACCTGGGGACGACATATTCTTGTGTTGGTGTTTGGCAGCATGATCGTGTCGAAATTATAGCCAATGACCAGGGTAACAGGACGACGCCATCTTATGTGGCCTTCACCGACACCGAAAGGTTGATCGGTGATGCCGCTAAGAACCAGGTCGCGATGAATCCCACCAATACTGTTTTCGGTATGTACCTCTGATCATGTTATTCATTATTTTTTTAATTGGACCGTTGATGTGGGAATTGTTTCATGTTCTAATTCCCTCTCCCCCCCCCCCCCCGCCATTTTGCTTTACTTTATTGGTGTCAGGGTTGCCGAGAAATTGCTTTACTGAGGTATTTTTTGTGGTGACTACTGACCACTTTCCACTGGGATTTTGCATGACTTGTGATTATGCCTGAATTATTTGCGATTTGCCACGGTTCATTAAGTGGTGGCATTTTATTCTCCGGGGAATTTTTATTTTTTTGAAAACACAGGAGCTTGGCTAATCTGGAACTCTAGATATTTTTCTGGTCTAGTATATTGTATTGTGCTCTTGTAGTCAATAATTCTCTAGATTGCCCAGCATGGTTCATAATTTCCCAATACTCAGTTCCTATCCCGTCATTTCTTAATAGTTTTTTATACTCTGAACTTTGTGGTTCTTGTGTATCTTGTTAATAACTCCCTAGAGACAAAAAGATTTTGGTGAATAAAAACAGAGGATTTGTGGTTTTTTTTCTCTCTCAGTTATGCAATGTTATAGCCAGAATGTGGCCTTTTTTTTTTTGGTAAAGTTGTTCAGTTTAGAAAAGGCAGTCACGCACTCTATAGTTATGAAAGATGGCGAACGAGACTTTGCTCTGTTTTTGGAGATCTGGGATGAAAATTCTTTATTATATTTATTAAAAAAATTAATTAACTTTTATATTGAGGAGGGGAGAAAATATTTCTGAGTTTAGACGTTATTTTATGTCATTCTTGCAGACGCCAAGCGTTTGATTGGTAGGCGTTTCAGTGATTCTTCGGTGCAGGGTGACCTCAAATTATGGCCGTTTAAGGTGATTGCTGGTCCGGGGGACAAACCTATGGTTGTAGTCAATTACAAGGGTGAGGAGAAGCAATTTTCGGCTGAAGAAATTTCTTCAATGGTTCTCGTGAAAATGAAGGAGATCGCCGAGGCCTATCTTGGTTCTACTGTGAAGAACGCTGTTGTTACAGTGCCCGCATATTTCAATGATTCCCAGCGTCAAGCTACAAAGGATGCTGGTGTCATCTCTGGGCTAAATGTGATGCGTATTATTAATGAACCTACTGCTGCTGCCATCGCTTATGGGCTTGACAAAAAAGCTAGCAGCAGTGGCGAGAAGAACGTTCTTATTTTCGATCTGGGTGGTGGAACTTTTGATGTTTCCCTCCTCACCATTGAAGAAGGTATTTTTGAAGTGAAGGCTACTGCCGGTGATACTCACTTGGGTGGTGAGGATTTTGATAACAGAATGGTGAACCATTTTGTTCAGGAGTTCAAGAGGAAGAACAAGAAAGATATTAGTGGGAACCCCAGAGCTTTGAGGAGGTTGAGAACAGCATGTGAGAGAGCGAAAAGGACTCTCTCATCTACCGCTCAAACAACCATCGAGATTGACTCATTATACGAAGGCATTGACTTTTACACAACTATTACTCGTGCCCGGTTTGAAGAGCTCAACATGGATCTCTTCAGAAAGTGCATGGAGCCTGTGGAGAAGTGTTTGAGGGATGCAAAGATGGATAAAAGCAGCGTCCACGATGTCGTTCTTGTGGGTGGATCAACTAGAATTCCAAAGGTTCAACAACTGTTGCAAGACTTTTTCAATGGAAAGGAGCTTTGCAAGAGCATTAACCCGGACGAGGCTGTCGCATATGGTGCTGCCGTTCAGGCTGCGATTCTCAGTGGAGAAGGCAATGAGAAAGTACAGGACCTTCTGTTGTTGGACGTCACTCCTTTATCCCTCGGTTTGGAAACCGCTGGAGGTGTCATGACTGTGTTGATTCCCAGGAACACCACAATTCCCACCAAGAAGGAGCAAGTGTTTTCAACCTACTCTGATAATCAGCCTGGTGTGTTGATTCAGGTCTATGAGGGCGAACGTACTAGGACCCGTGACAACAACTTACTTGGTAAATTTGAGTTGTCTGGCATTCCTCCTGCTCCAAGGGGAGTACCACAAATAAATGTTTGCTTCGATATTGATGCGAATGGGATATTGAATGTATCTGCGGAGGATAAGACTACAGGGCAGAAGAATAAGATTACAATTACCAACGACAAAGGAAGGCTTTCAAAGGAGGAGATCGAGAAGATGGTACAGGAGGCTGAGAAGTACAAGGCCGAGGACGAGGAGCATAAGAAGAAAGTGGAGGCTAAGAATGCGCTGGAGAACTACGCATATAACATGAGGAACACTGTGAAGGATGACAAGATCGCTTCCAAGCTTCCTGCTGCTGATAAGAAAAAGATTGAAGATGCGATTGAGGATGCTATCAGCTGGCTTGACGGGAACCAGCTTGCTGAGGCAGACGAATTTGGGGACAAGATGAAGGAGCTGGAGAGCATTTGCAACCCCATAATTGCCAAGATGTACCAGGGCGCCGGCAGCGATGCTGGCGGAGCCAGCGATGAGGATGCTCCTTCTGCTGGCGGATCTGGTGCCGGGCCCAAGATCGAGGAAGTGGACTAAGCCTACAGGTGTGTAGCGGCTGGCGTTGCCCTTTTTGATGTGTTGTTTTGTGTGCTTCGATGTGCATTGGCAGTTGGAGTAGTTCGTAAGCTTCAAATGTTAAGTTTCAGTGTTAAAGTATGTTTTCGGGTTTGAATCTCTCGTTTTCAATCGAAATGTATTTCTATATGATAGAGAGTTATTGAGGGGCAAATGTCTGCCGATTCTGGTTCGAATCCATTGCGGCTACAAAAACTGATGATCAATATACGCGCTATCTAGCGGAAGCCCATTAATATATATGTGTATATGTGTATGCGTAGTCTGCTTTACTCCAGTGTTCATGTTGAAGTGTTGTGTTTAGGGGTTTAGTCCGTTTTTCACTGTGTTTAAATAAAATTTTAGAAACAGGTTTATTATGAAAAAAATATGTTTATAAAAAAGAGATTATAAAAAAAATAATTTTAAATAAATAAGTATTTAGATAGTTATTTTTAGAAATATTTTTATTATAGGTAAATTATGAAAAAGTGTATGAATATTAAATGAGGAGAGATAAGAGAAAAGAGGAGAATGTAAGAAAGAAAAGAGAGAGTGTATAAGAAAAAGTAGGAGAGATTGTGTAAAAAAAAGTAGGAGAGATGGTGTAAAAAAATATAGGTAATATAGTAATTTGTTAGTTTATAAGTAGTTTATTATTCTATAAACTACTTTGATCAGCTTATCTGAAATTTTGATTTTAAACTATAGTTTAGTCTAAAAGCTCATTTGAACAAATATGGCTATTTAGCTTAAAATTTTTCTAAACTTAAATTTTGAGTCAAACTTAAGTTTTAAACCTAGATTTGGCAATTTGTCAAACATGTCCTATAAAACATCCTTAAAATTGATTATCGCCCCAGAAAAAAAGAAGTGACATAGGATGTAGGTTATTGGCCCAAGTGTCCCTTGCGAAGGATCTGTCCCTATCTTTGGCAAAGATATCCGGAGATACTCTTCAAGGCAATCTATACAAATAGGATTTGATGTTAGATATTTATTATTATTATAACCTATTTAGATATTAATTAGGATAATTAATAAATATTTTTTAGTGTAGCCCGTAGTTATTGGGTCTAGTTTAAGGTGGATTATTGACTCAATTTATTTAAGGTTAATTTTCTGATTGTGGAAATTAATAATTCACTTTGTGAGATCTCTTTTCTAAGTCCAGGGCGAAATCCTAATCTCAGCTCGCTTTTGAAGGTTCCCCACTGGTGACGGCTGAAAATAAGTTGTCATCACTGTGCCTAATCACCAGCTGAAAGAACCTGTTCTTTATTTGACAGTGTTCTCTTTTGACATGTATCTCATTTGATTTCAGTTATACTCAGATCAATCAAGTTAATGGCGAGATGTAACTTTAAATCTTACACTACATCTCATATAGGTTTATATTTGAATATGATATAATCTGGATTGATTATAGTGCTTTTGAGATATTTATTTTCTAACATGTGGTATCAGAGCCTTGTTCGAGATCACCCTTGCCTTACTTATTGATCTTTTATTTTAATAATTAATAATATGAGATGAATAAGGGATACAGGGATTTCTTTTATTTTTCCTTTAACATTTTTCTGATGTGACTCCTCATTTAATGTCGAGAACGAGAGAGATGAATCCAAAGGCACTGTTATGTCACAAGAAAGCTGAAGAAAAGGGAGAGTCACGGTCACTTGGAGGTGACGGTGAGAGTTACCGTCGCTCGACTCACCATGAGATCACTGTGAGCGTCATCGTGCCTGTCACCGTTAAAACTACTAGAAACAGACCTTGAAATCACCATGAGAGTCGCCACTGGAAGCCACCATCGCGCGTCTCACGGGTTCAAATTCAGACTTTACAGATAGCGTTTTGGCTCCTCATCGACATATTCAAGGTGATAGGAATGTTCATGGCTGCTTTCTGGTCATACCGCAGTAGAAACCACCGGAAAACGGGTATTGGAATGCCGGGAATCGCTTGCTGAAGGTCGTCGACTTTCACTGCTACTCAAACAGTGCGTCGCGGCTGCTGCGTTCCTCGGCAGGTCGGGTCTGAGTCGGGTTAGGTCAACCCGACTCAGGAGAGGAAGAAGGGACAAAACGGTGCATTTTGGCCTTGAGTGAAACGCACCGTTTCATTAATTCAGACATTTTGCGCAGATTTAAAAAAAACAGAAAGGCTTTCCACTGACGGGCCACGCAAGTTTGGGCTGTAGGAGATTTTTTTTTATTCCTGCTGGGCCGACAGGATAATTCTGTTATTAAAAAAAACAGGAGGGATGCATTCTGGACCGTATTCATTTGGGCCGACAAAGAGGATTATTCATTTTATTTTTTAAACCTTGCTCTCTGGGCCGCCTGGATTTGGGCTTTTATTTTTTTTCTCTATTTTTTTTAGAAAGCGTTTTTGGGCCATAATTTTGGGTTTTTTTTCTGAAAAAAATTTTAGACCATAATTTTAGACTTTTATATATGGGCCACTTGGTTTTATTTCTAGAAAATTATTTTGGCAATTTAATTTGGTTTTCCAGAACATTTTAATTACTATTTCATACATTATAAATATTTAAATTAATTTCTCTATTATTTTAATTTTGGGAGAATGTATTTACAAATTTTAATTTTTATGTTATTTAATTGCCTATTTTATTTTTAATTTCTCCCCAGGTAATTAAATTAACTATTTAATTTTTGTAAAAACTTTTTGAGTTGAAATTAATTGTTAGACATTTTTGGGTGCATGAAATAGTGGGAGAATTTAAATTAAATTATTTAGTCACTTTTGTTGATTAAACTAATTTATTAAATGCTCCATTATGTTGTGCATATTTGTGATTTATATGCACGTTATTGATATTGATATTTGAATTTATATGCACGTTAAATGTATATTTATGATTTACCTCTACCCCATGTAGATATCTCATGATTATACATTTAATTAAGGGAAAAATTAATTTCTCTATTAAGTTGTGCATATTTGGATTTTCAATGCACATGAATGATATTTGTGATTAGCGTGCAATTCTTTGAGGAGTAGCCACAGCATCTTTATTTATTGAATCTGTTGCATGCATTCATAAATCACATCTGGATTGAAAATATCATTTGTAATTAAATGTATAGTTATGATTTATCTTTGCCTATAGGTAGATATTTTATAATTGTACATTTAATTAGGGTGAGATAGAATGACCTCGTTATTTTCTAATTAACCCACAGGTATTAGGGAACTACGAATGCGTTCTATTTCCACCACTTGAGATAAATACCTGGCTATGCTAATGTCTTTGCCCATAGGTAGACATTGGTGATACGTATTTATATTGTTTGCATGTTGGATTTAAGCTAAGCATGCATACATGGCACAATAACTTGTGATTGCTTAAAATTATTTCTGTGAGCTTATTTATGCGTTTGTCTGTTCTTATTTTACAGATCCAATTGCTGGCCCTAGGATTATGGCTGATGTAAGCAACAAAATAATCTTATATGGTAGCATTAACTATGCTGATTGAAGAGATGATATTTTGCTGCAGCTTGATTTCTTGGACTTAGATTATGCATTGAGATTTGATAAACCTCTGAGACCTGATAATACCTCCGATGACAGAGATGCAAAGGAGAGGTATAATATGTAGGAGCAGAGTAATCGCTCATCTCTTCTGCTTATGAAACAAAGGATCACTAGGAGCATTAGGGCAGCAGTCCCTAAGTGCGACACAACTAAGGGATACTTGGAAGCCTTAGACAAGCAATTCAAGTTAACAGATGAGCAGATGGGTGGTGCCATCATGTCTGAACTATGTGCTGTGAGGCTTACAGGTATTGGCAGTGTGGGGCAACATATTATGGAAATGAGAGGTATGCTTTCATCGTATGTTACTTTTGAGTATAACTTTTCTAGCGTTAATGATGGCACTTGGTAGATTGATACTGGTTCGATGATCCATATTTTGACACCATGCAGGGCTTTCTGTTAAGGAGGTCTCCATATCCCAATGAGGAAAATGTCCTTTCAAGCAGTGGGATAGGAGATCCTGTGAAAGCCGTTGGAACCTTTCGCATTCATCTTTCAAATCAAAATGTTTTGGAACTTTATGATATTTTTATATTCCCTCTTATAAGAGGAATTTAATTTCTATGTCAAAACTCATTTCATTTGATTATCATCTAGTTCTTTCTAAGAAACGTATAATTTTGACAAAGAATTAAGTTTTGATTGCGAATTTGGTTATGATTGATGGCCTATTTAAGATTATTTCTGATTCACCTCAATTTCTTTCTGTTTCACATGGTACTAAGAGAAGTGTCATCAATGAGAATTCTTATAGCCTGTCGCATAGGGGATTGGGTCATATCTCCGTTGACAGAATCAAAAGGTTAAATAAAGAAAGAATTTTTCCGTCTTTAAACCATTCAGAGTTTGATTCTTGTGTGGACTTCATAAGGGAAAAGCAGACCAATAAGTCACATAAGGGGGCTAAAAGAAGTTATGAGTTGCTAGAAATGGTACACAAGGATATTTGTTGCCCTGATTTGACTGCGCATGGTCAAAAATACTTTATCACCTTTATTGATGATCACTCACGATACATGTATGTCTACATGCTTTATAATAAAAGTGAGGCACTAGATACTCTCAAGGATTATAAAGTAGAAGTAGAAAAATAGATTGGGAAACCAATCAAGATCGTGAGATCAGACCGTGGTGGTGAGTATTATGACAGATACACTAGTGAAGGACAAACAGTAGGTCTATTTGCTGAATTTCTTCAAGAGCAAGGTATAGTGGCTTAATACACTATGCCTGGATCACCTGACATGAATGGTGTAGCTGAAAGAAGAAATATGACCTTGCTGGATATGGTTAGGAGCATGATGAGTAGCTTTAAACTGTCGTCTTCTCTGTAGAAGGAAGCACTCAAGACAGCCATATACATATTGAACAGGGTTCCGATAAAGGTAGTGTCCAAGACACCCTTTAAAATCTGGAAAGGATAAAAACCCAGTTTAAATCATTTCAAGGTATGGGGTTGTCCTGCGGAAGTAAGAGTGTATAATCCACAGGAGAAGAAGTTGGATCCTAAGACCATTAGAGTTTACCTTGTAGGCTATGTGGAGAGGTCTAAGGGTTATAAGTTTTATTATCCTCCACCTTTCATAAGGTTTGTAGAGTCTATGAATGCCAAGTTTCTTGAGAATGATGTGATTAGTTGGAGTGATTGTCTATTAGATGATCACATAGAGCGAACCATTGATATCATTCAAGAGGGGATGTCAATAGTCAATATTTATCCCACTGTTGGGATTGACATTGAACGTGATGTAGATTCTGTGGCTCAAGTTGACGGTGCTGAACAAGACAGACACATACCTGATGGTCAACCTATCACACAAGTGGAACCACCACAAGTTGTGATAAAGGATGTCATGTTCAGCAACCTGGTTTAATCCAAGAGGTTGAATTAAGGAGGTTAACTAGAGAAAGAAGACCGGCATTACCTGATGACTATGTAGTATATTCTGCTAAGATTTATTGTGATGTAAGTGTTGAGAATGATCCTTTGTCATTTACTCAGGCTGTGAGGAGTGTGAACTCCAAGTTGTGGCATGATGCTATGATTGATGAAATGAATCCATGGCAAACATCCATGTTTGGGAACTTGTAGAGTTGCCTAGTGGGTCTAAAGCCATTAGCTGTAAATAGATTTACAGAACCAAGAGAGACTCACAAGGTAACATCGATAGATACAAGGCTAGGTTAGTTGCAAAGGGATTCACTCAAGTGGAAGGAATCGATTACAGTGAAATATTTTTACCTATATCTAAGAAAGATTCATTCCATATCATCATGGTATTGGTTGCCCATTTCGATATGGAGTTGCACCAGATGGATGTTAAGACTGCTTTCCTCAATGGTGAACTGGAGGAAGAAGTCTACATGAAACAACCTGAGGGTTTTGTTGCAGAAGGTAAAGATCGATTGGTGTGCAAGCTAAAGAAATCAATATATGGTTTGAAACAGGCTTCATGGCAGTGGTATTTGAAGTTCCATAAAGTGATCACGTCATTTGATTTCGTTGAGAACATCATGGATGATTATATATACCATAAGGCTAGTGGGAGTAAAATCATATTCTTGATTTTGTATATGGATGACATACTACTTGCTACCAATGATCTGGGACTATTACGTGAGATGAAATAGTTTCTGTTCAAGAGCTTTGACATGAAAGACATGGGTGAGGCTTCTTATATCATTGGCATAAAGATCCATAGAGATAGAACCCAATGTCTTGTAGGCTTGTCTCAAGAGGCTTACATTGTCAAAATTCTTAAACGATTCAGGATACAGAACTGTTCATCTAACGTGGCTCCTATTGAAAAAGGAGATAAGTTTAGTCTAAGTCAATGTCCTGAAATCGAGCTTGATAGAAAATAGATGGAAAGGGTCCCATATGCCTCAGTGGTAAGAAGCTTAATGTATGCACAGGTTTGTACAAGACCTGATATTACTTTTGCTGTGGGTATGTTGGAAAGATACCAAAGTAATTATGGGGAAGCACATTGGACAACTGCAAAGAAAGTGTTTAGATACCTACAAGACACTAAACACTACATGCTCACATACAGTAGAACAGACAGTTTGGACGTGATTGGATAATCAAATTCATATCTTGGAGGATGTGTAGACTCGAACAAGTTTATATCTGGTTACATCTTCCTATTGGCAAAAGGAGCTATATCGTGGAGAAGCGCTAATCAAACTCAAACAGCTCCTTCTACCGGTGATGCTGAGTACATTGCGTGTTTTGAAGCAAGTTCACAAGCTATTTGGAAAGGAATTTCATTATTGGGCTTAAGATTATGGATTCAGTCTCTAAGCCAATCAAAATGTACTGTGATAACACAGCTGCGGTGGCCATAACGAACAACAAAAGGAATAAAAGTCGCAACAAGTTTGTTAAACTTAAGTTCCTTTGCTTGAGAGAGAGGGTTCAGGATGGCCAAGTTTGCGTTGAACGTATCAGTACATTGGACATGTTGGCTGATCCTTTGACGAAAGGATTAAAGCCGAACATTTTTGTCACACATGTACCTCATATGGGATTTCGTCCTACTTTTGATTAGTGGAGGTATGAGCAATGAAATTATATTTTGTGGTTTATCATTTCAATTTGTGATTGTATACATTTTGTGTTATTGAAATTGATAAACATTGAGACATGAACCTATGAACATTGAGTTCATGTATATTGTGATACCCATTAAGTGATGGTGCTACCTGTAATACTTGAAAGGTAATACCCGACAAAAGGGGACTTATCGCATTGATTCTTGTAGCGCGACATCAGTTTACCTAGACAGGGCAATAACATTGAGTATACGGGCCAAGTGGGAGAATGTTAGATATTTATTATTATAACCTATTTAGATATTAATTAGGATAATTAATAAATATTTTTGAGTATGACCCGTAGTCATTGGGCCCAATCCAAAGTAGGTTATTGACTCAATTTATTTAAGGTTAATTTTTTTATGGTGGAAATTAACAATTCACTTTGTGAGATCTCTTTTCTGAGTCCAGAGCGAAACCCTAATCTCAGCTCGCTTTTGAAGGTTCCCCACTGGTGATGGTTGAAAACAAGTTGCCATCACTGTGTCTAATCACCAGCTGGAAGAACCTGTTCTTTATTTGACAGTGTTTTCTTTTAATAGGTATCTCATTTGATTCCAGTTCTCCTCAGATCAATCAATCTAATAGCGAGAGGTAACTTTAAGTCTTCCGCTGCATCTCATATAAGTTTATATTTGAGTATGATATAATCTGGATTGATTATAGTGCTTTTAAGATGTTTATTTTTTAGCATTTGATTCATGTGATTCAATGCTATATTTTCTTAGAGTAACTGTTGCGGCTAAAAATACAACAAAATGCATATCATATAATTATCTTTTAAATATACAATGAGTTCTGCACATAAAATATATATATATATATATGACATAATATGATTTTAGCATCTCCAAAGCATACAAATTTGGTTATTACAATATCGATTTACTTGGTTCAACCCCTGCGTACAATCAAGCTTTCTATGTTATTCTTAGAAAAACTGAGCCATTTGTTGTCCACATCGATTACTCATCTACGGGATATTAATAATAAAGAAAGAATTGCACTGTTACTTGCTGACACTGGATTTTGTTTCCCAAATCGTCTCCTATCTTTTTTTTTAAAAAAAAAAATCTTTGTCACACACTATCGGTTGTTGTGTAACTTTATTTTTTCAAGAGTTCTGTATTTTAATAAACTTCAAATGTTTAAAACAAAGTATACTTTTCTGAGAACCTTACTTTTATTCATTTAATATTTCTCTATATATTTCAATGAGATTTAAACGTTACAAATATGAGCATAATTTAAAATATGTGTGGGTCTAGCCATGATTAAAAAAGTTGCACATAACACGGTCGATCAAGGACACAAGTTTAAACATCAATGGCAATATGTCAATTTTATTCTCCTATTATATTTGTATCCAGCCTTGAATTGACAGTAGCCAAGGATTCATGGTCCAGTTGATCAAGGTCTAGCGTAAATACTGTTGTTTACTTTATCATTTTTTTTAAATTTATTTTCGCCACAGAGACGCCTCATGACTCTCTCCTGCTCGTCTTTTTCTCTCACGCTGCATGATGCAACGGCTGGAGAGGATCTGTATGTCACACTAAGACACGAATGTTATACCAACATGACAATTCCTGTGATCAAACCTTTCCACAGCTACTAGTTCCAGACAATGTAGAAGATAATTAAACTTTTTTATTTTCACAGCATGAAGAGGATAAATTATACAGAATACTGTCCCAACCAGGTATTGAATTGAATTGTAGAGATTTTGTGGCTAAACAAGGAGGATTGATCCAGGAAAAGCTGTCCAAGTAACGCATTGTCTTATTGGAAGGAGCACGGAGAAAAAGTAAAATCCAAGTTGGAGGGCTCATCGAGATATACTACAGATCAGCATGCATGGGATCTTCTGTCGTACATCTGGTCTCTCTCTCTCTCTCTGTGGGACTTTGGTTGAAAATGAAAGCAGAGAGAGAGAGAGAGCATGCGTGGTGGTTTCACCAATCTACGTCGAATTCTGTGAGGAGAAAAGCAGCAGAAGAGGGCGAAGGGATTGGTGCATCTTTTTCACTGCTTGGCTTCACGAGGTTGGCGCTAAGAATCATAAGTGGCGGCACCTCAATCGTCCTTTTTTGAGCAATTCCGCAACACGACGACGACGTAGCGCTCTAATATATCAACCGCGCCATTTATTAATATATTACTTGGAGACTAGAGCCATAGGCACCACTCATTCTGATCAGCTCAAAAGTCCCATTATCTCGCATGAATATCACACAATCTTAGTTTCTCTATTTCTGTCACTTTGTCTGGCATGCACATACTTCGGGTAATAGCCCTTTATGGCGCCTAACTCCAACTCCCACTCGCACGCATCTTTCTACATCACATGTACAGTAGATATTGCTTCTTCTTTGAGTCTTGACCCATGTATCTTTGCATGCTCTGAAGCGTAAAGCTTCAAGCTGAGCTTAGCCTGGGTATTTCTAGGTCTCTCCTACTTTTTTGTTCTTTGGATTGATTTGCTCTATCTTTAGCTACTGTGAGCCCTCTGCTGCACCCCTTGTTGTCCGTTTTGCTTTTCTTCTTTTAAGGATGCCTTAGCTTTTTTTTTTCCTTTTTTATTTACATGGGTAATACTAACAGCTCAAAACCAGTGGAGTTGATCTCACAACCTCCAATTTACAAAGATTTTTCATGCTGTTAGGCCACAGGAACTGACAACTTCTGGATTTGGCTATCTTACTAAGAAAAGAACTATATATCAGCCAAATATGTAAAATCAAATCTCACGCAAGTAATGTTCGGCTGTCAATAAACATATCATGAAGGCTAAAGAGGATATGGGATGTGGAGACGATACAACAACGATATGAAAAAAATGAACCCTCACTTCGACCAATTCATAATGGTGTGAAGCTCAGTAGTGATTAACTTATCCTCCACAAACACTGTAAGGTCTCATGTTACATCAACTTCCTTAATATAATTTTGTAATAAACAAAATTCAAATACATTTTAACAAAAGATATTGTATCACTTCACCTCTACATTCAAACTTATCATCATTTGTAAGGAAAAGAATTATAGATGCATGCTATAAGAGTTATATGTTATTTAATTTATACTTTGTCCAATATATAGTCCAAATACCATCAATTAATACTTGTTCTTTTTAATGCATGGACGACTCTCTCGTTTTATGAAAACATGTTATCTTGAATTTTTGTTTTTACGTATTTAGATTTGGGTTAAAGTACAACTGTCTAAAAATTTTCACTGTGTCTGAAATTTTGTTTGGGATTCAACGTGGTCATAAAAGTGTTAAAACAGGAGCAACGTTACTCTACTCTAACTGTAGCCAAAGAGAGGTTTGCCATGTAGACTTTATACTATGTATGATCACATGGGTATGATTGTATTTTCCTGTTTTTTTTTGTGGGTCATTTTTATCTTAAAAATTTACGGCGCCAGAGGGCAATATGGATTTGGAAGTGTTAAAAATAGAGTAGGGCCCACGAAAAGCTGGTGAAAATGCAAATTTTTTTATACTGACAGTTACTACGTAAAATTTGTTGGAGCCAAATGAAC
This sequence comes from Leucaena leucocephala, assembly GCA_037074615.1. Classification (NCBI taxonomy): domain Eukaryota; kingdom Viridiplantae; phylum Streptophyta; class Magnoliopsida; order Fabales; family Fabaceae; genus Leucaena; species Leucaena leucocephala. The sequence continues at coordinate 791,828 of CM073546.1, read as the reverse complement.
CATTAGATTTTGATTAATTTTAGGAGATAGAGCATCCATAACATGTTTGGACTATAAAGGGTGTCACTCGGACCATATTCTACATCTGTGGTTTTAGTTTATGTGGGCCAATTACAATGAAACTCTGTGGAGTGAAAAGTCAAAAGCAGAATCAAATATGGAGAGATAACGCTTATTGGGTGGAATGAGCCAGCCTAGCTACTACACTTCAAAACGATTCTCTCTCTCACTGAGCCTATCTGCCATCACTTCAATTCCCAAGAGCCTAGTCGTAACCCTTCACCTTACTAACCAACCGTCTTCCTTTTACTCTTTTGCCCTTTCTTTCCTTCAATGGCGCAAATAACCCAAGTTCCTCTCTCTCTCTCTGGCACTGTCATTCCCGAGACACAGCACATTATGAGCTTAGAAACAAGAGAGTTGCACTGCCTTATTCACCAGCGTTAATTCTACGGGGGAGTTACTGGCCAACTCAGCAATTATTGTCTTCTCGTAAATATTCTTCAAACGAAGACGACGAAACCTATACCTACTCTCTCTCTCTATTCATATCTCTTCAGCCGCTAACCGCCATGTTTTCAGAGATGTTGTGCACCAAAAACAATACGCATGTTAATCCTCCCTCCCTCCCTCTCCCTCTCTAGCAATCTCATTTGACTCCTTCTCTCCTTTTCATCTTACTTTTTCACTCTATAAAATAGCACTCTCCCTTCATTCCAAAATCCAAGAGGCATATGTGATTAGGGTAAAGCCATGGATCAGGGTGGTGAGAATAATAATGGATCGAGTGGGAGCAATGGAGGAGGGGGTTCGAGGTGGAGCCCTACAAAAGAGCAAATAACTATGTTGGAGAATCTGTACAAGCAAGGGATAAGGACGCCCAGTGCTGAGCAGATTCAGCAAATAACCGAGAGGCTCAGGGCCTTTGGTCATATCGAAGGCAAGAATGTCTTCTATTGGTTTCAGAATCACAAAGCCAGGCAGCGACAGAAGAAGAAACAAGAAACCTTTGCTTACTTCAATCGCTTTCTTCGTCATCCCTCCCCTCATCACCACCACCCGCCTCTCTTCTCTTCTCCACTTTACCCTAATAATGGTTCGCTCTCTCACTGTTCTTAATTATGTACTTCTCTCATTCTTTCTTCACCATTATTTTCTTCTTCACGCACCCACGTATTACTCTCTCTCTTCTTTTCTCCATGCAATGCACTCCGTGTGTGTGTGTGTTTATTACTGCAGAGTTAAACGTAAAATTAGATATCGTTATTGGAAAACGAAAAAGTATAAAGTTAAAAAAAAAAAAAACTGCAGAACCTTTCTCTTTTGCCTGGCCAATTCATGACAAACATACTTAGAGACTGCGTTATATTTATATAGATACTGACAAGAGCATAAAAATTGTGGTAACTAGAAATACTTTTCAAAGGAATTATATGTGTGATAATGTGTTTATTTGCTTTAAGTTCCAAGTTAAAGGTTTTCTTTTCATTTGTTAATTTCAGTGATATGTACGCCATATTATCTGCCACACAGTGAAATGGGGTTTGTTGCTCATCAACATCCGAAAGTGCTTCTGGCAGGAGCAGGAATTAGGAGGACGAGGCACAGAAACTGTGAGGTATACCAACAAATGCAGGACAATGCAGTAATGTCGGATGATGGGTACTTGAGGAACAAAGAAACGCTAGCGCTTTTCCCTGTGCAGCCGACTGGCTTTCTCGAAGACAAAACTTCTTTTTCAGTTGATGCTACTAATCCAACTTCTGTTTCTCAGGCTCATCGTAACAATGATGAAGAAGATGGCCCACCAGGAAAGCGGCATTTCTTTGATTTTCTTTCCTCTTCAGGCCAGGAGTTTCTGCATAGAAAGTAATCGAGGGTCAGTGTCGAAAACGTGGTTACAACATGCAACTGTTTTCATATTATGAGAGTTAAGTTAATCAAAGTGGTAATATGCAGAATTTGGCAGTGTTTTTGTTATATATAATTTAGTTGGTGTGTTCGATCATGTCATTTTGCGGGATGCCACTGCCACTGTCGCTCCGTTGCCATGAATATGATAATGATGTATATATTCATTTAAAATATTATTCCTTTTGCACCCCTTCAAAACGGAAGCAGTATCTGATCATAACATTTAGTGCGAACTCTCTTGCCTTGTTGGAAAAGAACAGCGAGAAAATTAACAAATTAAAGCACATTATAAATAATAATAATAATATGCACTCCACATTTTTAGCTAATTAAGTTATTGCAAGGTCAATTTAATTGGATGGGTGGGTTTTGATATACGCTGTATCACTATCTACTCGAATTATTTTCATTAATTATCTATTTATTATTTCTGCTGAATGCTTGATTTGATGGATATTGGAATGACGTGTCTCTTAATTTAATTACCTAATTAATATGAAATAATGAGAAAGGAAGCAGCGGGATGAGGGTATTTTTATATCTTCATATAGTTTGTTTATGCATAATCACAATAAAATGGTAAGTCTGGCACGGACAAACACGATATTCATTCGGTGTGATGAAACGAGGTTCTGGTTAATGAATAAATTGTAAGTATTAATTACTTGCCCTTACATTATTAATATGTGCAGAATCATCTTAATTTTTACTCTGTTTATTCCTTAAAATGCATGTAAATCGCAGCCTCACTCTTCGAGGAAAAAAGAGTAACATAAGAACTATGTTGGAAAGCCAGTAAAAGGATGATAAACAGGACAGATTGGCATTGTGTTTTTTTGGGCAAAAATCTTAATTACTTTGGTATTATCAAGAAAGATATATTAGTTATTTTATTTGTTTTGCACCTTCAAAATACACGCACGCTTTGGATTAATTAAATAACATTTCATGAGATAAAAATATTGAAAAAGCAATATGTTTGCTATACAATCTCAATCGGTTATGTTATGTCGCAATATATTCGAACTATTCACCCTCGGATAAATGTTCCGGACCTGATCTCCTTCACCTCTGCTGGACTGTTTTCGAATATTAAAGCCGAGAAGAAGAATTAAAAGATAATCCCTAGACACAGCTTAGACCATTAAATTTACATATAGGCATGGATTAATCTTCTGACAACAATTCAACTCCTATCTCTCTGGTTAATTTATAACTTGAGGTTGATATTCTTTCGTCCCATTTTAATTTTGACCACCAAGAATCGGGAGTTTATAAATTCAAGAGATGATGAAGTTGTCTTTTAACAAATAGTTTTACATGTTAATTGTTTTTTTTTGTACAAAAAATTTTGGAAAAAGGTTGGGCTCACTCACGATCCAATGGCAGGGCGAAATCTCCTTTCCTCTTAGGCGATACCAATTTCGGGCAGGGCGAGCTGTCTATTACCCTCAGGCGTAAACCTAAACACCAAAAAATTAGGATGCCTCCCCAAGCACCACGACTGGAACCACAATAAATTGATACTCTCCAGGGTTTGAATACACTCTAAATAGTAATATATCTCATTCTTTTACTAGCTAAATCCACATACGATAGGTTTTGGGGGTGGGGTTATATATCATCATATTGTATCCTATCATACCACACTCGCATGTAGTAACGGTTTGGTGCCGTGAAGTGGGCCCAATTCCTCTAGCAGATGGGTCACGTTATTCTCGGGAGCCCACTAGTGATTCTCGGATGACAGGCTTTTCTTAAGAAAATCTAAAAGTCTTTATAGTTTTCATATACTTTCCCTGTTGGATCATTCAACTTTTTTATCGTCATATATTTTAGGCGTCCATCTTTAAAAACGCTAAATAGGGATCAATAGTGTTAATCAAGCATGTGGCCAACACGTGGACTATGTTGACAACTTCGAACTTACTAAAAATTTAATACACTTAAAACTACTCCAATCATTTGGTGGCTATACAATTAATTTGATTGAATTCTAGTGCAACTGTGGAGGCCATTTATTCCTGCCGAAATAATCATTGCCTCTTAAAATATCCAACAATCCCCACATATTTCAGAAAGAAAGAAAGAAAAAAATCCCTAGGCCCCTGTTTGACTGATCATCAAAATTAATGATGACCACTAAATCTCATTATATCTGGGCTATTTAGATCTATTTTTTTAATTAACAATTTTTTAAATATAAAATACTTTTTTTTAAAAAAAACAGTTAGTATATTATCTCTATTTTAAATTTTATGCCTATTAAAATAATTTATTCTAAAAAAAATAAATTTAAACCGTTTAAATCATATCTCAAATCTGATTAGCTTTACAATGGATCAATTAGTTTTAAAAAATATGAATATATTGATGAGGACTATCAAACTCCTATCTCAATTATAGATTGATTAGTTTAGTTATATATGGATCAGTTCAATTTATAAGGTGAGAGTTTAATTGATACGCAATTTTATAAATTTTTTGTAAGTATTATTTAAATTTTAGAGTTATACTTTAATTTAAATAGGATATTAATGTTAAATTTATTTTAATTTTTTTTTATTTGTATAAAAAAATAAATTAATTTAGCTAGTATATCTATTATATTCAAGTCACGTGCTATAAAGAGGAGGCTTTTACATGCGCGCGCGTGATGTACAAATAAATTGAGTGATGTTAAGCTGGATTATAAAACTTGTATATATAAAGACATGGGTCAAATAACTAATATTCACGGTTGAAAGGGTCACCCACCTGGCGGGTGTGTCAGTTTATGGAGTTCGCAAGCATGTAAATACCTCACCTACTGTCACCCCACCTCGTCCATTTCAATTATATATAATAATCAACAATTAACAGATACTGCTTTCCAACCGAAAATGAATGGGAAAAAACGACTTGAGTGCACACACACAAAAAAAAAAAAGAAAGTCTCAGGCAATAAATAACAGAAAAAGGTATTATTATGGGCATCCATTAATCGAAGACTATGTCATTTTCGAACAGAAACTTTTATCCTTCGATAGTGATAATTATTAAGGCCCAGGGCATAAAGCGCAGCCAAATCTTCATGGCTGTCTCACGGCTGTGGTTTGTTTTGGTTCTGTCCTCCTGCCGCGTTATTATTACCTGTAATCGCCTCCGCGTGGCTGATGCAATTATCTTAACCACTATCCCCCTCTTTTAACATTCCCATCCGTATTATCTTACACTTTTTCTCTACCGCTCCTTCCGTACGTCCTTGGGGGTAAAATAATCGAACCTAATTTTTAATTCTTCTAAATAATTATTTTCTCTTGTTTTTCTTTACACATTCTTACCATGATTTTTAATATGTCAAATATTCTTATTTAATCTCTGTAATAAGTTCAATTACATATTTTGATTAGTACCATATTTACTAAGCAGCGTGACAAAAGGAAAATGAAAATCAGAGGAAGAAGAAGGCCCATGTGAGGAAGATGCTGTTGATCCATACAAATAGACCTGTTAGCCGCATGCCTCCAAGACTTGGTTGCCCCACGCTGTGTCCCCACACCCAAAGGCTCTAACCCTTATCACACTCGATCTTCTCTCCACGCCCCAAGCCCTATCTTTTAAGCTCCAATTCACAGGCTCTCGCTACAAAAAGCAAAAAAACATCGGACCCTATTTCACTTCCGTAAGTTGGCATCCTTAAGCTAAGCTTTTGGCTCTCATTGACTCTCCACAATCTCTCTGCTTCTGGGTTTCCGCGTTGTTCGTATCTTTAGCGTACAAGGTATGTGATTGTGTCGCCTTTTTCCTCTTTCCTCTCTTCCCCGAGGGATTCCCCTTCCCACTATTACCCCACTCTTAGTCGTGTGTTTCTGGCAACATATTTCTGTCTTTATGACGTGACTTTCATAAATGATAAAGCTTTGCCGTTAATGGAAGGTGGATGCTCCTTCCTCTTTTGACTTCACTGTCTCACCACCCCACTTTCCTTGAGATCCGCAGAAATTTTGATATTCTCTCGCAAATTCTGTGACTTCTCTTTTCTGCAAATCTGGGAGAACATGGTTTTCGTCTAAATTAGGTTGTCTGGTTGGTTGTTCATTTGAAGATGTGAATTATCTGGTGACAACCGAAGACGATGTCGTTCAGTGGGATAGGTATTGGTCTGAGTGTGGTGTTTGGCTTCCTTCTTATGGCTCTCATTGCTCAGCTTTACTATTTGTTGTGGCGGAAAAAGAGAAGAACCCACGAAGAGATTGGAAATGATGAGAGCAATTATACGAAGCGAATGCTCGACGGAGCGTGCTGGAAGACCCTGTCTTCATTGCAAACTACCACCAGAGTTCCGGAAACGAAGATTCTAGAAACTGACGTTGAGTCTGGTGTTGCTACTACTAACAAGGATGTAGTGTTGAAGAGCTTAGGAGAAGATAGTGTAGAATCAGAGCTTATGAGGCTGCACAATCTGGCTGGTCCACCCAGATTTCTCTTCACAATTAAGGAGGAGACTATGGAGGATTTGGAGTCTGAGGATGGGAAATCCAGAAAGGGGTCGAGAACTAGGAGCTTGAGTGATCTTATGTTGGCGATTGATACTCCATTTCTCACGCCTCTGCCTTCTTCACCGTTGAAATCCCCTTTGAACCCTCTTGATTCTTACAAGCACCAAGGATTCAACCCCCTCTTTGAATCATTTTCGGAACCAGAAATTAACAGATTTAGATCTTCTTCGCCTCCTCCGAAGTTTAAGTTCCTGAGAGATGCAGAGGAGAAGTTGTACCGAAGAATGATTGAAGAAGCTCACAAGAGAGCACAGAGCAATCAAGTTCAAGGGTCTGTTTCAGAATCTGGGGTTAAAGATTCTACAAACCCAACAACGGTGGTGATAGATGAGAGAGATGGGTCATTTCTCAGACTCATCAAGAACAGAGAGAGGGATCAGAGAGAGATTCAACAACATCAGGTTCTTCCGTTGGCATCATCTCCTACAACATTCAGACCACTAGAGAAGGAATCGATGGTCCGCTAGATTTTCCCTGAGTAAAAATATCACGCCTGTGTCATTTTTTTTTTTTACTTCCATATGCAGAAGATTAATTTGTCTAAATGACTTGTGTACTAATTTCATGTTTTATAATTTACATAGCATTATGATGAAATTTTCTAGTCTGTTTTGTTGTGTGCGCCTTGGATTGATAATGATGGCTATTGATTAGCGCATATTTTGCGAACCGAGTAAAAGAACTTGGTGGGGGCATTACGTTGTTTGTCTAATCCCCCATGTTTGCTGTGGCCTTAACCGGTTAATCATTCATGTGAATGATGGCTGTTTGCTACAGAATTTCTTTGTTTTTAATAAACTCAATGTTTCACTTTTTTCTTCAAAAGAAATAAATATCCAAAAGCCATTTATTTCATTATCCTAGTATGCATAGGCTGGTCCTATGTGCCTGCCTTTGTTGTTGTTGTTGTTACTTGCTGTGTATTTTCAAATGAACTCTGAGAAATGCTGATGCGATGGAAAATAAATTCAAAAGGAGAGGAGCTCGTAATTCTACCAAAATTTGATGTGGTGGAAGTGTAAAGTTGAATCTGCAATGAAAACACCGGGAGCAGAGTGGTGTCCAGGTAAGAATTGCTGGGAGAAGGTGTTGAAAAATTGAACCTAGACTTCCTGAAAAGAATTGCACCTTTTTTTAATAATAAAAAAAATTCTTTACCATCTTCTCCGTCTAGATGAAGCTTTTGTCTTTATCGATCCATTTCCAGATACTTTATTGCAGTAAAGTGGCCTTTCAAGATCAAATGTTCAAAAATTTATTTAGTAGGTTGTGTTGGGAGAGAAGAAGAGAAGCAACCTCCAATAGGCAGTGAATTAGGACCTAATCTAAACCAAAACACGTCATTAAATGGGAGGCTCATTCGGAGGATGAAAAGGACAACGTTGAAAACGGTGCGTCGAACTCAATCGAAAATGGAGACTATGAACTATTACCTAAACAACAAGAAATGTCGTTGTAGTTATCACGCGATTCGGCCGAAAGTTTCCCCCAACCCAACACAACCCACAAAGTATAGGCTCTCTTCTCTTGCTTTTGAAATTTAAACTTTTGAGGGAAAAATACCAAACCCAACAATCTACTAGTGAGGCCGAGGGTTCTTATTTTATGGTATATGTTCAAAATTTGAATGATCAGAGACAAGATGACGTTGGATTCTGGAATAAGAATGGTTGCGCAATATCTGGAAAATTGGGGATTTGTTTCTTGCATGTGAAATAATCTGGCAGGCTCAGAAAATGGTCCTGATATTACGAGTCTATTTGTCGGTCCCACTCGGCTCTAACTTGTCCAGAATTCAAATTGTTCACTTGGTTTGCATCAGAAACCAAAAGGCATCAAAATTTAAGAAGTGTTAGGCTTTTATTGTTCTTGTTCTTATGAAGACGTTTCCCCATCTCTTCTTCTCCACTTGCAAGTTGGAAGACGTGGATTTAACATGTAGACGCGATGGCAGAAAGATCTCCCACTAAATTAACAGAATATTTTATTGACGGGGTAGTATTTCGTGATCATGGCTTCAACTCCTCCTAATATTATTATGACTGTGTTTCTTATTGGTGAAGTCAGGGTTTATTTTTTAATCAGGAGGGATAGATGCTTCTTTTGGCTAATATTAGGAGAGTTGTTTAATGGGTTTTCGTGTCATCAAACGTATAATCGAGCAATACTTGAGATTTGATTTGAATAATTGAAGGGAAAGTGAGAGTATGCTATCGAACTTGACAAAGGCTCGCCAGCTCGCTCACTCGGTCTCCCTAGTCCCTTTCTCTGGCTTGATTTGAGATGAAGCGACACTTAACATTAGATTAGGTTATCCTCATTTCAAGGACGTCTGATTTAAAATTGAGCACAGCTAAAACGTACCAAGATAAGTAGGGAATTTCCCTTTGATTGTGAATTTCTTTGTCCCATGCTTTGATTTTAATTTCTCATCTGTTCTGATCTTATCTTCGTAAACACATGGGTCCCACCATTGTTCAAAGAGAATCACCTAAAAAACTGGTACTGTTGTCAAGACACTTAATACGGTAAACAATAAAGCAATTAATTTTGGGAAATTTTCGATGAAATACCCAAGCTTGGTAAAAACACGTTAAATAATATTTACAGTTAAAATTTCTCTAATTATTTAAAATAAATATGCATGTATGTTTTTTAAAATTATTGCTCAAGCGCTCCAAAAGTATATATCAGATTTTTTTTTCTTCACATAGAAAATTGCATTATAGATTTTTAAAAAAATTAAAAAAATATTTCATACCATTTTTATTGAGTTTGAATCTTAGAGCAAAATTTTACCAGTCAAATAACCATTCCTCTCTTCTGTCGGCTTCACATGTCTCTCTCTGCTTTATTTTTATTTTTTTTGATGCATAAATTTTTTAAAAAATATTAGGCTCACCCACAATCTAAAGGCAAGGTGAAATTTTTTTATCCTCTTAGGCGATACTAATATCAGGTAGGCGAGTTATCTATTACCTTCAGATATAAACCTCTATAATAATTAAGATATTTTTTTAAATGTTACTACTAAAATTATAATAAAATAATATTTTTTATAAATATAAAAGTCGTTTCAAATGCTTTATTCAGGAAAGGCCATACCAAGGCTTTTATTTGGGTGGCCCCTAAAAGCCCACCAGTCATTTCAGGCAACAGGGTCTTATCTGTTGGGTCCAGAGTGTGGGGACGTGTAGCATGGTGGGCCTAGTCCATACTGAATTGGCCCAGCGAGTTACTGAGCTTCTTCTTACTCGGCCCTTCGGGACTTTAATCAGACGACAGAGCCGGTGACAGATTTTTGTTCTCCGTCCTCCTAAAACAGGAAATATAGTCACATTTGATGAATGGGGTACCTTAATATTTTTGTACATAAAAATCGTGAGATTAAAAGATTATGTTTTAAAAACAAAATCATTAATAATTTTCATATTGTTTAATGGATGCTAAGGATAAGTTTGAGGTTATTGGGGGAAAAAAGGATTTTTCACGCGTGTTTGAAAAGTTGTTAGTCTTGGCCAAAACCATCAAAGCAATGTGAGAATAATTTTGCAAAGAAAACTTGTTTCCAGGTATAATTTAAACGCTTTATGAATAAATATCAGCGTTGCACGAATGAGAAGGGCAGTAATGGGTGAGGAAGGTGATATGAAACTGGGGAAGGTGCGGAGAATGGTGCCCACATCTATGTGGACCAACGAGGTATCTGATCTGTGCCATATATATATGTATGAGTGAATAAAAGATTTGGGAGGCAAGTTGGTGGTGCTTTTGATCTTTTAATGGATTATTAGATATAGTGATATACATGTGTGTTGGAGGCAGAGAAAATTACGTGATGAGTGAAACTTTTGGACGGAATATGCTTTGTGCGTTATTTGGCTGAAGCTGCAGAGAAAGAGATGAGGAAGGAGCGAGGCAACCAGCAGCAGTAGTGACGATATATATATATATATATATATATATATCATATATGAATGACCACGTCATCAGATGCTTGCATGTGCAGTACTGTGACACAAGTTTCCCTGGAACCGCAGTTACCAACACACAATTGATGATCAGAGACAATCGCTTTATATAAAATGAAGAGAAGTGGAATGGGTTTGTTTTGGATTGGAGTGAATGATAAATGATTAGATGGGAATTGAAATGGCCGGCTCGCTTAATTGTGGGAATCAATCAGTCTCATGCTTTATGGTGGGCCCCACGCATCTCATGCACGTGCATGGCTTCCTTTCTCTCTCGCTTCTCGCTCTCTCCCTCTGTGAGGAGTGAAACGCAGAGAAGGCTGCAATATTGGATGCCTTCTTTCCCCGAAACTAAAACAATAATAATAAGAATTGAAGAAAGAGGGAAATATAAATGAATGAAGTGATGGGTTAGCTTTATTCTTGAGGGAAAAAGTATGATACTGCTGCTAGCTGTCATAAACAGTTATCTCTGTAATAGCCAAAGGGAATCAGATTCCAACACCACCATCAACCTTTGGTCCCTTTAACAGTTCCAAAAAGTTGGAATCATCCCCCACTCTTCTATATATATATATATATATATATATATCCACACACACACACACACCACACACATTATATTATTCTTCTTCCTTACCACCTAACATAAATGTCCACATGCTCATCAAACTACAAGTTTCTCGTACCTAATTACTATATTTGTCTGTAACTCTATCATCTTCTCTTCGCATACCATTATACAAGTTCTACTTAACTGAAATCATCGGATTTGAAATGCATCGTACCTACAAAGTCTAGAACTACTAGTTATCTCTTTCTTTTGTTTTTTATATATCAGCGCATCGTTGCTTGCTAGTAATAATACAAAGCGACGAATCCTATATGGAGATGTCAAGAATATTAATTACTGGTCTCTTGGTTTTGCTTTCGAAACGGTGGTAACTGGGATGGCGACGAATCTTCATTTAAATTCCTCACATGGACGGTCAACGTATCCTCATCGCTGTTTTTAATAATGGGAATGACAAATTGCTGTCACTTGAAAGCGATTTCGAGCCCATCTTTACTAAAGACACTTGTACAATGCTTTACGTCTGCTTGACATTTCATTATTTCCACTTCTTTACAGATTTCTATTGATTCGAGTTGGATTGCGCGAGTTTATAATATATTCCTTGTGCGTAATTAATTTAATTTAGTCCTGTACTTTTTTTAATAAAAAAGAAAACTGTCACAAGATCTAGATATTTTGCAATGTAGATTATCGTTGAGTACGAAATATATTTAGATGCATGGTTGATTATAATTAATTTAGTATGTTCAAAATTCAATATTTAAAGCAATAGAAATATTAATTAAGCTTACCTTTTTTAACAGTCCAAAAAAATGAAAGACCAACACTACTAGAAAAAAATATTTTTTTATGGTAGTTAAAAGTGATCTTTAATGAATTTTATATGCGATGTGAATACTATCAACATTATAAGTTGAAAAATTTTACTATAATTTTATAATTGCCATTGAAATTGACTTTTGACAAATGTTACACTATTAACTGTATTAAAAAGTCATAAAGCCAACTATCTACAGTCAGTTACCACAACCAATCTTGTCAAAACTATCAAACTAAATCTAAAGAAGTTGAAAATCTAATAGAAAAATTAAAGATCCATAAACTTTTATTATTAAAGCTCTTCAAAATCTTTTCGCCAAGTTCTATATGCCATTACCCACCGTCAACCACGATGGCTACTTTCGTTGAGAGTATCAAACTAGATTTAGAAGAAAAAAATTAAAGATCTAGTGAAGAAATTTAATATTCATAAATTTATTTTATTGAAGTTATTCGAACTCTTCCTAACAAGATAGTGAAGAGATTTCAATGAGTGCACAATTGAAGGAGTGAAAAGAAAAATAGTAAAAAAAAAGAAAACTTATAAATGATGACAGTGAGCATGATAACTTAAAAAACTATTTTTAAAAGTAAACTTTTAATATTTTATTTACAAAAATGATACTATTTTTTTCACGGCATTTTCTCATTTAACCCTCATATTGAAAGCTATAGTCTCTACTAGTGCAAATTAAATGCCTATCTGCTTGCTGCAAAATGATAGCTTGGAGAGTTCATAATTAAGAACTAGAGAAGATGGGGAAGATTCATATGAATATGATAGACTAATAAGGGTTTGGCAGTTTTCAGAGACCGTTGACATAAAACTGAAGCAACGGAAATATATATGTTTTAGGAAAGTTGATAGAAGCGGCCGGGAAGATGGGGAAAAAGATGGCGTGGAAGAAATTAAAGGCTTGCCGATCACAGCATTGGAAACAAAAATGATAATTGCGACTTTTTTTTTTTGGCTAATTAACAGATAGATTGCTCTATGATTATCTATTATGGAACGTCACACGGAAATCTTTGGTCCCACACCATTCCTTGATCTTCCTCTCTTTCTACGTACGTCTCTCTATAACCTCCACACGTATACTTATACGCCCCTCAATTTTACTTTTCTTTAATGTTGGCTTCCATCTTAATCTCATATATATTGAAAGTACTTTAATTTGCATGGAAAGAATGGGAGATGAAAGTGGTCGTTATGAAAGGGAAATGAGAGAGATCGATCGGTACGCGAGCCAGAGAATTCACTTCAAAAGAAGTGAATAGTTGGATCATGTGTTCATGGTCCTCTATCAAAGTTTCAATTGATCGAGTGAACAGCAATCCATGGACAAGGAAATTAAACATATTGCACTGCCTAAAGGAATGGACTGGATACAAGGCTCAGCTTTAAACATATTGCTTTCAAGAAAGAGATATAGAATCAGAAGACTCGTATGTCTAATTAGCTCATCATCAGGCTTAATTAAGCAGATTAACGCATGATTTGATTTATTGGGTTCTTTGGTTAAATTCAAATAAGGTAAATAATATTTTTCGCAGTGCATGGCGTGGCAAGCTATATTTGTGAAACGAATAAAACACTTAAACGCAAGTTTTTTTTTTTGACAGATTAAACTCAAGCTGATGACGAGTGATGATAGGGTTGGATAGCGCCTCTAATATCTTACTCTTTAATACCTCTTATAATGTCAAACTTAAATTATTATTATTTTATTTGATTCTACATAAAATTAGGGATATTTTAACATCTCAGACTATGCATGCTTATCACACTAATATAAGTTTATAATTAAATTGTTTTTATACATATATGGCATACTTATTACAACATGAGCAATATATGATATTTATTGAATCCTATTGTGTATGGCTAATTGTCTACTTGGGCACCGGATTTTACTTTTAACATTAATTAAGATATTAACACACAACGTAGCGGAGCTACCAACTTTTTATTCAATCAATTTGACCAAAAGCCTTTCCATATGAAAGTAAACAGTTTTAACAAACAAGTGCAGCAAAACACTTGCATGTCTTGGCAGAAGAGCAAGAAGAATTAATAAAACTTATGAGGCATGAAAATTTCTTATGGCCGAACGAAGAAAGGACATGAATGGAGGATGATAAGTTTCTGCTGAACTTTCCTTTGTTTCTTACTCATGCACACCCAATAAGGGTCCGAATCTGAGTCTGACTCTCGCCACTCACGAAAAGAATGTTATTTTTTCTCCACCACATCGGGGGACTCTGCACCGGAAAGAAAGGGGGGCTTAACAGCAAAAAGCAAAGCCAAAATAGACAAAAGACACAAGCTAATGAATTGAACGTCCTCAATTTGAAGCATTATAACAATAATTGAAGCTATATAATTCTAAAGTGAAAGGGCAACTACAAGGCTAGAGTGTCTATGGAGAAACTTAAAGAAAAAAGATATAACATTGGGATAAACTTCACATTTTCCTTTCCAAATATTCATTTGATGTCATTATTGTTGGCGCTGTGCTCCCTACAACTTTAAGCACTGAATTTACCCGTGTTAGGTGTGTATACAAAAAGTAAAGCCATTATTCTAGTGAAGACAAGCCCTAATTACTTGATCATGTTGGAAACTTTCCCCCTTTCTATATATTCATGTTTTCTTTAATTTCTGAATTATACTGTCCGTCGACTTTTCATTAATTATTCCACTCGCAGCGTCCCTTGCGTATTGTTAAAATCCACTATACGTTGTATTACCAATCGAGAACTAGCTAGCTAGGGAGAAAAAGCGTGTGAAGCTATAATATATATGTAACTCAAAAGAACTTGATTGCAGCTTTATTAATTTGGTAGGAGGGTCACTGTGAAGTGTGAGTCTTAGGGATAAACAAAAAATCACTTGTATGTGTTTTAATTATGGGGGCGCTTGATAATTAAGTTTATGTTAGCAGCTTTTGTGGCTCTTTTTCAAAGGACAATTAATTTAGTAATGAAAAAACTGTTTGAAAGACTAAACATTACTGACTGCATCAGTTGGAGCTAAATTCCGTTGTGCTTACCTGCATTATTATATAGCAGCTTTGTGGTTTTTTCCAACCCACGTATAATTAAAGACACTTACTACTTTTTCCCAGGTAGCTCCAGGTAATATATCATGTACATATATTTCCATCTCGAAACGCTTTACAGAGGGTTTTGAGCTTAACAGATTTATCTGTTCCTTTCTTTCTTTTTCTGCCCCCATTTTGCACGTTTAATTAATTAATTAATCAATATAGAATAAAAGTAGCTATACATACATACATACACACACACACACACACATATATATATATATGAAGCGTGTCGTGCATGTGTCACGGCCATGGATAAGCTAAAATTTTTTGATTACGTGAGGTGATCCCACCATTACTAGTATAGAATAGACAGTGATAATTAACTTTTCTCTGTATACGGTGTCGTCATGGTCCTTTCTCTCCATGCAGCATGGGAGCCACTATCCTCTTCGATGAACGTATATATATTTACTGTTACTAATGACCAATCCATCAAGAAAGAAGGCTTATAGGTTAAGAAACTTCCTCCACTTAAAACCCTAAAAAAATATAATAGAACAAAAAGAGATAGAGAATATAAGAGAGAATAATAATAATATAAGAGCAAATTAAAGTAAACAAAAGCAAAGCACTCTCTCTCCTCCCCCTCCCCTTTGCTTTAATTCCTAGCTCTCTCCCTCCCTCTCTTCCCTCTCTTTAATTCTCCTTTTCTCTTTCCTTCTTTCTTTGCTCTGGTATTCCCTCAGTTTGATTCTCCACCATCTCTCTAAAGACCCATCAAACTTTAGAAAAAGAAAAACCATAAAAAGATCATCACACCACACCACCATGGTTTTCTCTTCTATTCCAGTTTATTTAGATCCTCCCAATTGGCAGCCGGTAAGGTTTTCCAATCTCCCTCTAATTTCAGCCACATCCTCCGAACCCTAAAAAGCTAATTTGTTTCCCAAAGATTATTATTCCTATTCCTTGTAATATCTTCTTGAATATACCAGATTTTGTGTTTTCATATCATACTACTTCATCGTGAATCTTTTCTTTACTTGTTTTCCCTGGGTTTTGAGGTTTTCTCTGTTTTGCAGCAACAAAATCATCAGCAATCAAATGGAACTGAAAGCAATCAGCTACTTCCTCATGCTGGTGGTTGCGGTGCAGGTTCCGTCCGGCCTGGTTCGATGGCTGACCAGGCCCGGCTAGCGAAGCTACCTCCTCCCGAGGCAGCCCTAAAGTGTCCCCGTTGCGAATCCACCAACACAAAATTTTGCTACTTCAACAATTACAGCCTGTCTCAACCTCGTCACTTCTGCAAGACATGTCGGCGATACTGGACAAGAGGCGGCGCTCTCAGGAACGTTCCTGTCGGAGGCGGATGTCGAAGAAACAAGAAGAGCAAAAGGAGCCGCTCCAAATCTCCGTCAGCCGCACCCACCACCGCTGACAGCAAGCAGACCCTTCTCCCCAACGCCGCCACCAGTGCAATCGGCTCCGGCAGTGCCACAACCGAGCTGATCGGTCAGTTGCAGCAACCTTCCAACTTGCCATTCATGGCTTCTTTACAAAACCTGGGCGGCCGTTACGGCTTAGGGAACATGGGCCTGAGCTTGCGCGACATTTTAGCCCAGACTGAGCCCATGGGCTTTCAAATCGGAGGAGTAGACAACCAGTGGCGCTCACAGCAGCAATTCCCTAATTTCATGAATGGGTTCCAGTCAAATGATTCAGTTGATTCTTCTTACCAGTTTCAAAGCGAGAGCATGGCCGTGTTACAGAATGGAGTGATCGGAGATTCAAGTTCTAGGGTTGCAACTCAGCTACCACCTGTTAAATTGGAAGAGAGCGGAGCCCTAAATTTGTCGAGACCGCCCATAGGTAATAATAATAGTAATAATCAGTACTATTCATGGACTGATTTATCGGGTCTTGCTTCTTCTTCCACTAGCCACATCTTGTAAGTTAACATGTTGATGACCATTACATTATGGTCAGAAACAATTGAAGGCACTCGATCCCAGTTCAAAATTAGTATTTCTAACGCGGACAATGGTAGAATTTGGATCTTCTTCTTGGTGGTGTTCTTGTTTAATTTTTACGTTCCTGCTTGTAACTGATATTTCTTTAGGTTTTGCATGGGAGTTCGTCTCTTTTGTACTATATGGGTTGGTTTGTATAACTGAGTTCGTGTATTAATTAATGGTGTATCTCTATGGGATTTTTCTATAATTAGATCTTGTGTTTTCTCTATATATGGCAGTTTTCTGCAAGCTAGTTCACACTATAGGCCACCAGTTTTCGCCCACATATGAGAACGATAAAGCACAAACAAGAAAAGTGAAACAGTACTCAACAATGTGCCACTCCTGGTTAGCTTTTGCTGAGGCTGTGTTTTCTTTAGTTAGAATTTCAAATTGAACATTTTTTTCCCCTTTCGCTGCCTCTTTACAAGCTTATCGCATCTTAGTAAAAACGTTCTTAATCCAAAGCCAACATTGGCTTGGTTGGGATATGGATTTTCTTTGTCATGACGATGGAGCATATATAGTTTTCTGGGATTAAACAAAGTGCCGCCTAGTAGTCTTCCCTATCGGAATTTTTTAATAAATGTGAGATATTTGAAAAAAATTAAAAGAAAAAGGTATAATGTTATTCTTTTCACGTTTTTATGATCAGAGGCATCAGAAAAGTTCGCTTCTATATATAGGTATGGTAATTATAAGGCAAACGACTTTATTACACCTACTTCAGAAGTAGTCGCTTTTACATATTCTATCTCTTGTTGCTCGATCATTCAAACTATTTAGCTCTTTGAATTTATGGTATGGGTAGTTCAGTCAGGCTTTGGCAGAAGCTGTTTATAATAATAATATAAGTAGCAATTTCTGCAGAGTGATTGAGGAGTACTCATCCATGCATGGTAGTGAAATTCTGGGAAACATGAGTGGCAAATTTTGAACTCCCAGGAAACCGGTGGCCTCGTACTTTCTTATCAGTCAAGAGTCAAGAGTCGTTATGATGTAATAATCAGTGATAGATTCAATGAAATACTAGACGTCGTACGTGGTTGTTGGATTTACTCGAGGCTGAGGAGAAGACGCCAAAATCCCACTCAAAACCATGCAATTCCATATTCTACCAAACTGAAGTGAGGAGTATTCTAGAACTCTTTCACCACAATGATGAAAGATTCTAACACTATATATTAATCATGAAATTCCTTTTGGGTTTATATATATATATATATATGGACTTCAAATTCCAAAAGTACGTAAAAGAAAAAGGGGCTACGGTCAAAAATAAGCGTGAGACTGAGCTTTCCAAGGAAAGTAATGTGGGATGATAGAGATAACAATATATATATATATATATGGGATTCAAATCAAGAGGTGTTGTAGAGTAATAATGAGAAGCTTTATTGTAATATCAGTGGAAATTAATGAAAGGAGGAGGGGGAAAAAGCGAAGGATCAATGAAAATTGGGGGATAACTTTTGAGAGGACCAATGGAGGGAGTGAAGAAGGAATAAAGGGGAAAAACGAAGACAGACAAAAGCTACATGTCTCTGGGGGTGTCTGTGAAATGGGACGAAGGCAATAAATGGGAAACCCTGATTGCGAAAATGTCGGTGAAGGAAGAAAACTCTGCAGCGAGACCGAGAGGTGTGGGCTAAACTTGCAGGGTTTCTGCAATTATGGGGTACGATCCTCAGAAGGGTTCGGAAATTCATGCACGCTTCATCTCCTCAAAGTCGCTCTTTCTCTTTCATTCTGCTTAATTTCTCTCTCCTCTCTCAATCTAAAATCAGGAGAGAGATGATGAACAGTGCTTTTGTCAGATACCCCTTCCTTTTAAATCTTGCGCCAAAGGGCCCCATGCAATGTTTTTTTGTCTTCGTAAATATATATATATATATATTGGCACCGGGGAACAGTCCAAATAGTTCTTACTTACATAATAAAGAAAGGGTAATTATAAAATAACTCACGATTCCGAGTCTCATGTTAGCATCAATAAACAGGATTAAATGGACACATGAAATACCAAGATTAATTGTGAAAGAAAATAAGAAATCTATTTGCCCAAACAATTCCACAGCAGAAATTTCCTAAAATTTTACATTTGTCCTTTCATTTTTTTCATAATCATGTCTTTCTATTTGGTTTTCTTCTACGTCTAACTGTGTCTTACTTTTTTCTTTTTTGGGTTCCTTTCCAGTTATCAGTGGTGGAGGCTAATATGGCGACACTCTGTGTAACCAAATATTGTATTTTGCACGTAGCATATAATGCTCACATAATAAAACGGATGCTTGCATTCTTGGAATCCTATCCAGTAGATTGTCTTTGAAAAATAAAACGGATGCTTGCATTCTTGGAATCCACTCT
Organism: Leucaena leucocephala; assembly: GCA_037074615.1. Classification (NCBI taxonomy): domain Eukaryota; kingdom Viridiplantae; phylum Streptophyta; class Magnoliopsida; order Fabales; family Fabaceae; genus Leucaena; species Leucaena leucocephala. The sequence goes on along the minus strand of CM073546.1, from coordinate 772,577 downwards.
TCATTCTAGCAGTTTTTTTCCCTTAGAGAAAAATAAAAAAGAAATGTTATCTTATGAATTTTATTTAAAACTATTTTCGAAGATCTACAAATTTTAGCAGCCAGTTAACTGAAAGAAAGACTACTAGAAATTCAAAATTCAAGTTTACATATTTACTCGTGAGTGTAACAATTGATTACCAATTTTTATTGAAATTATCAAGTATGAATTTCGACATTATTATTCGATTTCCTTTTATATTTGAAATTTAAAAAAAATTAAAGAATTCAAATTCTCTTTATTGATTTAGGTTGAAAACCTTAGACGCCGGGCAGACTCGACACATCCACGACAGACAATTTTTTTTTTTAAAAAAAAAAGATGATAATTGAGTAATATGTTTATACTAAAAACTTTCAAAATATAAAACTAAAAAGAATTTCATATCGTGGACTACTTTCTAATCCGTGGAACATGTGGAGTACACCACTTTAAAAAGGAGCAATGTAGAGTTGTTGACCATACTATTTAAATTGGGAATAGTTTTTTTTTCTTTTTACAATAAAATTTAGGTAAATTTGGTGCTAGTTTCTCACTAAAATTAAAGTATAATCCTAAAATTTAAAGAATACTTACAAAAAAAACTTATAAAATCGCTTATTTTAAATATATTTTTTATTATTTATATTAATTTTTATTGACTTTAAATTGGGAATATGTACGGGAATCACAAGTTGCAAGTAGTTAAACAGAGAAAGTAAAGGCCCAATGAAAATTCAACAGAAAAAAGTAGGTGGGCATGAGCCCTTAGAATGGATCGAGCAATTGAGGTGGCTGAACCTGTAAACCTCCTTTCATTCTTTTTTCCCAAGTTGGTGACCCCAAATTCAACAAGAAACCACCAATTAAGTTCAAATACAATTTCAGTTGGCAACTCTAAAGTTCAATGCGTGTGTTATGGCCATCGCTTGGCAGGCTATTTTTATTAAAGAATTGAAATACACTTTTTGTTAACTATTTTCTATTAAATTCTTCCATTAAATTATTATGTGTAAAACTGTAAAGACTTTTCTATAAGTACTGATATGTAGCCAGGTAAGAAACGGTCCTCGCTATAATAAACATTACATATAAATTTTGTCCCTTTTCCTCATTGCAGCTAATAATCTGCGTTTCCGTCTCCAAGTATAAAAAAAAAAAAAACTAGATTTATAATACCAAGACAAATTAGTTTTGTTGATAAAATGTTTTAACTATGCCACATTTTATTTTTTCTTCTCAATTAATTCATGATAATTAAACAAAGGTTAAAATGAAAAATGTGCACTAGTTACACCACTGACTTCCTCCAGTTCTCTAACATTTTGGAACAAAATAAAGAGTCTAACAATCCTCTTATAAATGGAGATTGAGAGAGTATATCCTATGTTTCTGTCCAAGTACATGAAACATCTCTTCATTAAATTTGAGGATGATTGCGGTGATACACGTTACAATTATACATTTCCACGTAAGATGCATCCCCACCTCCTTTTCCTTTGATTTCTCTCCCCCATTTTAATGTCTTTGTATTCTATCCCTGTATCCCACACAAACAAATGAATGACTTAATGGAGTGGACAGGTGATCTTCCACCCTACCCTCCAAAGAAGGCCTCGCTCTCTCAATGCTTAAAATAGAAGAAAAGAAACAAAGGGAACAAAAACCTCAACTATCAACAAGGTTAGTAATAGAAGGGGGCGGTATATCCTGATTCTGAACTTGCACTTCAGTCTGTGTTTGAACTTCCTGCTGCTGTAGCTGCTGCTGCTCAAGGAATCTGCTCATTCGCTCGAGCAACTGTGCAGCCTTTCTTTTGCCTCTGTCTGTACCATTTTGAGCCAGATCCAACAATGGACCCATCACACCAAGATCTTGAGCTTGCACTAGATATTGCTGATCTCCGTAACAAAGGTGCACTAAAACAGCAGCTGCATTCTCTTTGTTTCTTGGGGATCCATTCCCAATGACCCCTACCAAAACCGGAACAGCCTCCGCAGCACCAATTGCAACCTTCCCTTCTGGATGACTAGCCAATATTGCCAATATGGCCAGTGCTTCATCAACCATTCCCCCACCGGGTTCTGTTAGCAGTCGCATTAGTGTAGGAACAACACCAGCCCTCACTGTTTTTCCCTTGTTACCCTGGTATATGCACAAATTGAAGAGTGCCGTTGCAGCATCTTTTTTACCCCTTTGGGTACCCTCACTTAGCAGTGTCACTAGTGGTGGGATGGCTCCTGAGGATCCGATGGTAACCTTATTTTCATCTATGACTGAGAGGCTGAAAAGTGTCGCTGCTGCATTTTCCCGAGCTTCCATGCTGCCCTTCCTGAGCACATGAACTATGCCAGGAACTGCCCCAGAAGATATGATACTTCCTTTGTTATTCTCACAAATGGAAAGATTTAAAAGAGCTGTCACCGCGTGCTCTTGAGTTCGGGAGTCAGGTATAGAGAGGAGGTCAACAAGGAGTGGTATTGCACCAGCTTCAGCAATGGCCACACGGTTATCTGCATTGCGTTTTGCTAAAAGACGGATCTCACCTGCTGCTGATCTCTGGTCTTCAGGATTAGCAGATGTAAGCTTACGGAGAAGATTTTCGATCTTACTACGCTCAGCTGGTGAGCAGGCAGATGCTGACTTACTAGGCCGGGAACTGCTGGGTCGTTTTGGAGGTTCCATGCCATTGGCTTCGCACCATTGTGCTATGAGGCTTCGTAAGACATAATTGGGTGTGAGAACAGTGCTAGTAAGTGCCTGCTGTGTTTTTGGACAGGTGCCATGCCCTGATTCCAACCATTTCTCAATACAAGAACGCTCATAAGTCTGCAGTCAAGAGAACACAATACATTTCAGTGGCAACTTGACACACAAGCATGCTGATTCTTCAGTGGACTTAAGAATCAAAAGTATGAACTGGAACATCAAGCAGTTGTATGCTTATATATCAGGATCACACCAGTGAAACCCTTCAATATTTCAAATTCTTTGAAAGCCACACTGAGACTTATCAATATAAAAAGCAACTGCACGTATCAAAACTTCTCCTAAATTAAGCAACTCTAGAAATGAATTAGATTCTTAAAATTTTTGCTTAACAGTATGGATTCATTTGGCTGCAACTTTACATTCAAGTGATTAAGTAAACTTCTGATTGGAAGCGACAAAAAGGAGGGTGGCTAAGTACACACCATCTGAACTTTTCTGTTTGAGAGCATCTCAGAATGCACATACCTGTCCTGTGGAAACAATAACAGGATCTTTCATCAATTCCAGGGAAATTGGACATCGAAAATCATTGGGGATAATAGGGGCAGGATGACCCTTTTCACTCATCCCATGGCTGCTACTGCACGAAGAAAGGCCATTTCCACCTTCAGTATCATCCATGACTAGATTCTCTGTTTGTACGTAATCCTTTATTTTTTTCAGTAACATTGACATCTTCTCGATACTTGCTCCCGGATCCCCCCCACTTGCTGCCACCATCTCATGCAAAGCTAGTGACTCTTGGGTAAGATCAGATATTCCAATCAATTGCAATTTTTCAGCTAATCTCCTTAGAACAGCTGGATCTGTTGCTGCATCACAGCTCTTATCATAAATTGACAAGATATCCTCATACAACTCATCATCAGGTGCGTCAGCCCTTCCTTTGGCTCTTCTGAATTGTGTCAGAACAAGCTCAACCTAGAAACACAGTTTTTTTCCTAAGGGAATGCAACAGTTTTAAAAGAACTCATCAAACGCATAAAACGGGGAACATTACCTGCTCTTTAACTTCATCTGATATGTCAAGTTTATCATATGAAATTCCACTCAAAGCTTGTTCTAATTGAGCTGTCACCTCGTGGTATTGTTTCATAATCTGCTCCCTCTCTAAGACCTGCAGTCGAAATAATAAATGTTTAAAGGCAAAGAAGAAGATGATGAAGAAATAATCCAGAGTCATTTTGTTTTGATGACACGAGGTACTAGCTAGGAGTTTTAGCAAGCAATGCAACATCTAAGACATCTAAAATCACGCAACAGAAAGCATTTTTTTAAAAAATTGTCTTCAACCATGCTATGCACATTACCACAACAGTAACAACAAGACTTATCCCACGTTTTACAGAGTAGGCTACATGAATTGAATGATGCCACTAAGCTCTATCAGCAACCAACTCTTAAAATATACCATCTATAAACAGATTCCACTTGATGACTTCCTTGAGTATCGTTCTTAGTCTCCCTCTATCTCTCTTCATAGGGCTAAAAACCATCTACTCAACTTTTCTCACATTTGACTTTATCGACCCGCTTTATACATGTCCAAACAATTTTAATCAATTCCCTAACATTTTCCCCTCAATAAATGTCACTCAGACTTTTCCTCCTACGCAATTACTATGAAACTTGTCATTTCTTGTATGAACATTTATCTATCTCAATATTCTCATCCCTGTTATCCCAACTTCTTGTTCCTATTGTCCACTCCACCCAACATTCACTACCTTCAACACCCAAAACGCACATTACTAATATTTAGAAATCAAGAATTTAGAAACGAACCAATAACACAAATTTATGTTCCTCCTAAAATCTGTGAGTAACCCGATGATCCAATATAGATATTAAAATAATACATATCAATTAAATGACATTATTTGCATTTCAAATAGTACACATACAAATTAACCTGCTTGATTCATCTGGGACCTAATATAGTTTGATTATTACAAGTAGAAAAGCTATAACGATTAAAATTCTTATGAAGTTCATGTATATCTTTTCCCTCAAGTCTTACCCAGAATATATCTGAGGAACCAGTGCTGGGCTGGATTAATATTCAGGTAAAGTAAAAGCTTACGAAAGCTAATAGCCACATATAATATTTCATTACGCCCCTGACGTTATAAAAATGAATTACTCTTAACATCTCATCTTGAACTTTACCATCCCACTAGAAGCATTGATCGAGAGAATATAGGTCTGGAATCTTATAAATATTTGGGACAACATGAAAGATAGATACATGTCTTCTTTTTTAAGTTTTCCCCTTCTTTCCAGTTAAACGGAAGACTCCATAAACTATTTAACTGCAAAGGTTATAGCTGACCCGCTTATATGAGAACAGAACCAGTGGAGACGAAATAAATCGCAAGTGAGCTCGCAGTTGCTTTCCCAATAGCTCTTACAAATATCGCCAACGAAAGATCAATATATCAAAAAATCAAACCACTTATAATGAAATCGCATGGAAGAACAATATACCAAGTAAGGAATAGAAAAAAAAGCAAAGACCAGAAAGACAAATCGAATAATACTCACACACCATATAAATCTTGCTGCCATCGCTCCCAAATCTGAGAAGTTGTTTGGCCGATTCTAAAGCTTCCTCGAAGGAAATCAAAGCTTTCAAGGTATCTTCAGGCGACGCCTCTTTGCTGTCCCTAATCTCTTCGAACATTGGAATCAACAACTTCAACCTCCTTGCCAAATTGCAGTACTGCTTCTTGACTGTGTTCCTGTAGTCCGATATCGCAGCTATCTCATTTATCGAATCAATCGAACTCTTCACTATAGCCGCTTTGTCTTCCTCCATGGCAGCTTCCAGCATCAGATCTCACTATGGGAAGCGTTTCAGCTTCACGAAACCAACTAACCAGCGGCAATAAACAGACAACGCTGCTCTAAATCTCTTAACTTCCTGCTAAAATTCGCAGAAATCGGGACGGTTGGTCATACCCGTCGTCAATGAGAGGGGATTTTCAGAAAGAGCGTTTTAGAGCTGAGACTGAGAAAGAGATTGCAAAAGAAGGAATGTGAGAAACACGCGCAAAGACTTGCCTTTGCCCTGCTGCGGCGCGGCTGACGCTGAGTGAGCTAACCAAGGTTGGGTTAGGGAGTAAACCGGAGTTAGTATGAGATGAATAATTGAATATCATATGAGAGTATAATATTGCCGTGCCTGTGCTGAGCCGAATGCTGACTTGTATAATTGCACTAAGGGCACTTCGGCTTGGGCATGACGGCTTCGGCTAATGCGGCGGCGGAGGTAAGAATCGGTTAATTCGGTTAAAAACGTTCGTAAAATAACGGGAATTAATGCGGCTCAACAACGAGCGACCGACCAAGCAGCATCCCCTGCGCGACTGTCAATTCTTTTATCTTTTTTTGACCACTGAACTGAATCGCTGTGCTTCTATCAAAATCACCGATTGCTAGGCCCTACCTGTGGATGCATGGATGTTTTATTCTTGAAAAAAAAACATAAATAACGAAATAATTCCTTAGGGTATAATTTACTTTGGCAAGTATTTTAGTGCTTCTTCCGCGTTTCGCTGTATTATTTTTTTTTTTCCTCTTGTGTAATTAAGGTTTCCGTTGACATTAGTAGTGTGAAAAAAGTATTGAGCCTGCGATATTAATTTCAAATTTAGGTTCTCGATCAGAATCTGAACACGTTACCCGACTGTGATTGATAACGTGGATATTTTCATTATTGTGATTAACATTAATTATTTGAAAGCCATATGTGATTACTCATAAAATTAATTGAGTATCATAAAAAAAAATGGGGAAAGACAAGAGAAAGGAACGAGTGTCGGATATATGCATCGAAGGGAGGAGTAGTTAAAGTAAGGATGAAGATGTTGATGGTAATTGGTAGTTAACTTGACGTTGTTAGATGTCGAAAGCGTAACTAAGAGAAAGAAACGGGTTTTTTGGATAGCGTTAGAGATGGGGTAACATGGAATTAACAAAAGGGGGTTGCAATAGCTCATGGCATGCATGCAGGAGGCACACAGGTAAATGACAAGGGGAAAGGAAGGGCTTGGCAAAAAGAAAAAGAAAGGTCAAAAGATATATAATGAGGGGATATGACCCATGCAATGCAACAAAAAATGTGGATAAGAGCAAGTGGCTTGTGCATGCAGGACACCTGTCTTATCGGTGATAAGTGCCATTGCTTGTTTCTCATTATTCAAAAGGAGCCGATATGCCTAGTATTAATAATATAACACCAAGCAATTAGCAATTGCAATACTCACTCTCGTGATCTGCAAGTCTTCTCGTACCATTTGGTTCTTTTCGAAATAGATTTTTGTGGGTGGGGACAATTTCTTATCTTCTAGCTCGCCCGTAATTGGTAGGCATTGCCTGGCACATTTTATCATTTAGCATGCACATGAACCCGTTTGATACATCCTTATCATATACGGGTCTCTTGCACATTCAGTGTGTTGTTTAATTTTACACCCACAAGGAGAACGGCATGAGGGGATTGCTAACCCCCTCTTTTAATTTTGCAAACGCGAATGTGTTCCTATACTATTTTTTTTTTTTACGATGTTTAATAGGCTTTTGTGTATATTATCTATATATGTAAGTTGATCATCATTTTAATATCTCGTTTTATCAAATGATCATAGTAGTCTAGGTCTTCACGTTGAAGGTAGATAAAGATGAGGGCACTTAATAGATCGACAATTTTTATTTATTTAATTAAATCAATTATCGACGATGATGAATAGGTAATATGGATCTTGACAACTTAACTGATGTATTGCTCCCTAGAATTTCCTACCAACGACAAATTCTGCCTTATCTCAGGCACCATCAATATTATATTAAGCCTCCACATTAGTCACAAGATGCTTTTCATGTTTTACTTTCTTCTAATCTCTAATTTTTTGAAACATTTCTGCGTCGAATATATCCAAATCACTGTAACAACTCACACAAGACCCTCCCTTAATAATAATTCAGTTTTGGGGCTTGCATATATATATATATATATATATATATAGCAACAAAATGGGCCCTGATACATGGTAATCGGATCAAGATTTACATAACACGTATTCCCTCTATATTGTCAATGCTAATTACTAATTCATGCTCATTAAATACTGGTAGTAAATAATAAATTAAAAATAAATTGTTGAGATAAATGGTTCCCATTAAAAAAAAAAAAAAAAAGAGGTGTGAGCAAAACCGCACGCCAAAAGAAGCTCAAGGAAGAGTCCAGAGGGATGCGGTTGTGGTGGGCAAGAAAAATTCTTCAACGTGTCAATCGATGGTTGGGCTCAGACACGTAATGGCAGAACCGGCCAATGTGTGTGGGGCCATTCTCAGCGCTTCCACCTTGTCCTGAAAACTAAAAAGTCAAACGGAATGGCGAGACCATTTCAAGATTTTGTGGAATCCTCACCGCCCGTAATCCAGTTACTCGTTTTCCCCACCGTCAGATACAAACCAGCCTGGCTTAAGCGCTTGCGGATCTGATATGGGGGCCCCGCCTGCCTGGAGGTGGGTAAGCGAGAGCAAGAAGTGGTCTGCGCCACTTAGCCGATTCTCTCCGGCTCACTTCCTTCCAGTACTCGGCTTCAAGGCTCGAAGCAAGTACAGTACATTCAAAGTTGCCAGGATGTAACTTGTAGAATATTCTCGGATACAAAGACGCCTTTTTCTTTACTTCTTAATTCCTGTTAATCAAACTTCCCTTGCATTTGTATTTTTATCGCCCTGATCTCTTTAGCTCTTAATTCCTGTATTTTTATTTATAAAAAAAATCTTAATGTTAAATTTACGTCATTACTGGGACATGTGTGATCACTGGAAAAACTTGTTTCCCAAATCACACAAGTAGGGTGATCTTTGATCGTCTTGTTAAATATTTTTTTATATCTGGTAAAATTATAATTAACTGTCGAATTTTGTATTTTTTAAAATTTGAAAATTATATCTAATTCTTTCTTGTCGACATTCAAATCATGTCATGCGAGTGGATTTTTTTTTTTTTTTTGCGTGTGTGTTCCCGTCTGGTAGGTCTTTAATTAATCCGAATTAGGTCGAGTTGATCCATGTAGGTGCAGAACCTTTTGTTTTTTCCCGACAACTTTATCTTTGCATGAGCCTTTGATTCGTTAGCTTACCCAAAAAAGAAGCGCCGTTAGATGCATTGAAATAATTTGCTAAGTTAAATGGGCAAAATGCAAGAGTATATTGACTATTTCATCCAAGTTGGAAAAAAAAAAAAGAATTTATGTATAAGTAGTAGAGCTTTGAAATTCACAATTCAAATTTGTATATTTATAACGTGATATTCTCATTTTACATTAATTCATCTCCTTAAAAAGGTGTTTTATTACCATCCTCCCAAAAGTTATCAATAAGAGGCCTCGTATTAATAGTAAATCTCAAACGTACATTCTTACAAACTATAGGACACGCGCCTATGGAACATGAACCGACTTTCTTTAGGGTGTAAGGGATTGATGGGTTGGAGTAATAGGAATTTTAATGCCCCGATTGACCCGTTTTGTTTTTTGAATGACTTGTCTCTAATAATTCATTAGAAGAAGAAGGACCCGCACTCGTACAAAAGGTTTTCATCGCACTGATATCTTAGGGAGCCAAAAAATCGTGGAACGTAGGACGATGAGAACATCAGAGGCGACGAGGGGTAACGGAAAAAACGGAGAGAAGGGACCCACCTAGAAGGGGGCAAACTCAGAAGCACATGGCGGAGGGTGGAGGCAATGATGGGGCCTTCCCCAGTGACAAAGGGGCGCGAATCTCATGGTCGCCTCCACGTGGGGCCCTGCCATTCGAGCTCCTCAATGAGGCGGCGCAGACGCGTGTGATCTTCAGATCTTGTCCCAAAAAGACAGCTCCTATCCCCCTCTAACCACGCTTTCCGGCTGCCCTTCCCACTATAAACTAGACTGAGAATGAATTGCCTCCCTTGGCAGCTCAGTTTCCTCTTCTCATTCTTCTTTTTGGTGTAACTTAGACGGTATTATTTTAAAGTTAAGACGCCAAGGGAAACAACTGCTTTCCTCACGCAAAACGGAGGGGCGTTTTACTTTCCTCAAGCAAAATGAGCTTCTTACATTTCTTTTGGTGCTTCAATTCGTTAGCTTTCTAGGAGTGCAATAATTGAAACTATCATACACACACACACACATATATCAGTGTGAGGTCGATTTAGGTGTCTTGTTTATAGTACAGTTTTATCCCCTGTGCGTCAACTCGGCTGTTGCAAGTTGACCCGTGTATATCTTGATATTTATAAAAGGCACAAAGTCGTTTTCGATCATTTTAGTTGGCATTTTTATGTCATCTAACAATTACTCTGCAAATGGAGGGAAAACATATCCAGCACGAAAAAAATATCCTGTTATTTTGAATAATGAATTGAACGGGAAAATGGGAAAAAGAACTGTTGATGTTAAGTAGTCATGTTGATTTGTTTTCGTGGATTCTTGTGGAGAAGAGAAGGGGGACAAAGACTCCAAGAGGTCAACGTCTTCAGAATATGATGGTGATGTAGATGAGCATGAGCCACGACCCACCCTAACCTTTCCCTTTCGGCTCTCCGAGTTTCCGTTATCTTGTTGTGTTGGGGCCGTACAACGATAAGTAGCATGACCTGGCCCATGGGTCAATGTAGGCCTTGAGGCATACTAACACCCAAATAATTGACCCAGCGGAATTTTTCAAAATTCATTTTGGGGGCTTCTTCATGCTTACAACTCTGGGCTTGGGGTTGCTAAGTGGGCAACCTAGGCTTATTGCTTGCCTTAAACAAAAATTCTTCATCTATACAATATCAAATATAATATCTATAAAAAAATAGATATATAATTATTTAAAATATATTTATTTTTTTAAAATATTATTTTATTATAGTTCTATTCTTAGTATCTAGAGGGGTATCCTTATTTCTGGTACTTAAATTTATGCCTAAAAATAATTGACAATTTATCCTATATTTAGATCATAGATAAATTAAACCTCATTTCAATAATTTTTGTATAAAAAAATATGGCTTTCAATTAAGTTTGATCTAGCAGAAGGGGTCAGCCTCTTCTAATATAGTAAACTAGTATTTAAATCTTTATTGTGAAATATGTTCATACTTAACATCCAATAACAACGTGTCAAATAATGTTACTTTTAAGGATATATGTACTTAGTGAAAAAAATATTGCTTTCAGTTCCAACTTACATCTACACTGGCCATTTGCATTTGTATTTATGGATATACAAGACAAGGTCCTGCCTCTCGGCCATTCCGCATAAGGGGAGATGCGGAATTAGGAATGATTTGGCAGAACTTCCCAGGTCTCAACGCCACAATGGTGCATTATTGTAAGATGGGAGATTGGTGGTAGCTGCACCAAGCAAACCTAAAATTAAAGAATCATACCAAAAAAAGAATCTTGTGATGATTGCCACGTGTCATTTTGCAGGTGTGAGGTGAGATTCTTTATTTTATATCGTCAGGGGCTCATTTTTTTCATTTCTCAGTTCTATCGAACAATTGTGATGGGATCAAAAAACAAAAACAAAGCATGAGTCTTGTGCAAATTAAAGTTATATTCGATTATTATCATTTTGTTTTACACATTCAACACACGCATTTTCCCGCATCAGTCTTGAAGCTCCGCATCATTGAGAAGCATTCCTATGAGTTTTTTTCTTCAACTTTAAATTTTGATTTTTTTTCTTTTAATACAAGATAAATCGACTTTGAACTGTTATAATATTGTTATGAAAAATGGATAGAATGGTAAATGGGAGGTTTGTTATATTCCATATATGTATACACATGAATACAAATGGTGGGTGTGGGTAGTATTACTAATAAAGTAACGCTGTCGTAAAGATGTGACACGTCATTATGGTACGGAACGCAGAGAAATGCAGGGGATACAGAGTTGGAGCATCATACGGAGTAGTAGATGATATAGGCAGAGGCATATAAACATTTCATAATTAGCTGTGCCTATATAATACTTTTTTATACTAAATATATGATATAATTAAAAAAATAATATTATTATAAATATAAAATATATTTTATAAAGCTATTATATTTTTTTATAAATTATTTTTATTAATAATCTATCAACAAAAATTAAATAATATAATAGTTGAGATAATTAATAAATATGATTATAAATATACTATAATAATCAATTTAATTAAATTTTTTAATTAGTTAAATATATATAGAGGGTGAAAAACAAAACCACATGATGAGAGGGATACTAAAAGAGGCGTGAAAACGACGGCAATGAAGCAATGAACGACATGTATGCCCGCCTTCTATTGATGCTTTCCGGCTCTGCCTCTGCCACCAATAACTGAAAGGCATCACAAATTTATATCAAACGACATGCTTTTTTGGGGAGATCGACGTGGTTGGTGAGCCCCGGGGTGGGGGGTTGGATAACTTGTCCATGTTCACTTTTTCCACAAGGGGGAGGAGAATAGGAAAAAAGGGGGGGCATTGTAAGTTCTTCAAGCAATGGCTTTCTCTTTATAGAAGAAAACAGTCAGAGAATAAAGTCCCAATCTCCCATCACTTTCCCGTAATTATTTTTTATTATTGTAATATATATGAACAGCACGTCACAGATGAGTGAGATTTCACCATTCTCTTTACGCTTCTCCGCCAGATCAAGTTGCGGGATCTGAAACAAGCAAGGCATGGTGTGCTGATTTGGTAATGGAATGAGATCAACAAGAAGATACGGGTAATGCATTCTTTTATGGATATGATTCTCACCAAGACACAAGCGAAAGCAAATTTAAACAAGATATTGCTGGAATTTTGTTTCAGGCCCTACACCCACCCGCCTGACCCAATCATTGTATAATATACGTTCAACTTCAAACTTAAACAACTAACTGAACCATGATATACACGTTCGTTCATATAATTGGATGGCTTTGGTTTACAAACTTATCGAGCCGTAAATGTTACGAATTCATTGAGAATCCAGACATGCTCGTTCATTTTTTTTGTCACGACTTGTCTTCATATTCAGTTAATTGTAGGAATTGCCGGCGGCTTAGGCTGGAGCAGGTCATACGAAAATGCCATCCCTGGTTATTTTTCTGCACCAAAAAAAAAATCTACTTTTTCATGCCTCTAGAAATATAACAATCACCCCCTTGGCAAACATGGGAAAACACCTGTATATATATATATATATATATATATATATAGATAGATGTTATAAGCTATAGAAACGTAATTAGGAGCGCGCGCGCAAGAACTCAAATTATTTATGATAAAGTTTTCAAATTTTAGGCAAAGCAGATCTGCATCAGAAAAGAAAAGGGACACCGAGTCAAAATAAAACTTTACTCCACTTAAACCTGGAAAAAAATGTGTGCTTTTTCAGTTTTGCCTCTCACCGAAATTAAAAGTATGCTACTTTGGTGTAATTAAGGAGAGGTAGATTTTTTTTAAAAAAAAAACTAAGTATCCCATCTTTTTATCCTACTTTTAAGATTAAATAGGAGGGCGTGGTCTAAGAAGGCAAATTTCAATAATATGTTTCAGGAATATGGAAGTAAAAGGGGTCTTGAAAGGATTGGTCGTTTGACTGGAATATTAAGGTTGCGTTGATCGGCATGAAATACTGAATATAAGGAAAATAAAAACAACGAGAGCCAATGGGCTCCGTTCACTTTTTAAATTATGGGGGGGACGCGTTGGGCTACTTTGAAATCCCGACTTTAGGTGGATTTGATTGATGCCTCTTGACTTGCTTACTCTTCCAAATAGTACGGGGTTTCCCCCCCTATTCACACGTACCCTAGTATAATAATCGGATTCATTCCATTTCATTACTTAATTAAGCTTGGACTTTTGTCAACTAATTAAGCGTACGACACATGATTTGGCGTGTAGATTTATCTTTCTACATGAGTGACACGGTTTTCTCATCTCAAACATAAGCTGTGCTTACAAAATATCTCTCCTAATTTTAAAAGAAAATATCTTATTCAAGTGCATCACTATTGTTATCACGCCTCATTCCATAATTAACACACAATCACATCTTCCCATCACATGCGTGTGTGCCCATTATAATCTCATTTGTTCTCGCAACTCCATCGTAGAGTTGATGACTCTTTTGTCTGAATCTGTCATGTTATCTGCGGTCCGTGTCACTGAGCGCGACTTTTTTTTTTAAAAAAAAAATTTATTGAATAAGTAATTTATCAATATTTTGATTTTTCTTATTACAAGTGTCATCGCAGTATCGCACCATGACATATTTTGTTTATTTCTTAATCGCATATAAACATAATTAAATAACATTAATTTGTTACGTAATTTTAAAAAGTGCACCCGTCAATCAACGAGTCTCAGTTTAATTCTTACAGAACTTCCTACTCTCTAGTTAATCCCCGCATTATTTTACTGATCCTATTCAAAGACACGGGACCATATATAATTTCCCCCTTTTTTCTTTGGGATGAAACGCAATTTTTTTTGGAAAACAAGACAATCTCAACCGTTGATAGCTAAGGCGGGTAGATGGGTCCAATAACTCGGCTAGGTTTTTGGGGCAGTGAATCGTAGCTTGGTGAGGAATCTGACCTCTGCCCGACGTCAGTCTAGTAGTTGCTCATCACTGACAAGGTCAGCTAGCACTCTCTCATTTTGGCGCAGGTCCAGGGGTCTCTCTCCTCCCCATTGTCTCACATCTCCAACTTAGATGTGAACTTTATTTATAACATCGAGCGATCGAGGCCACCCTCTCTAGGGGAGGTGGCACTTGCTTGAGGTGTGGCACCTCTCTGAAGGAGAAGATATACCAAAGAGAGAAAGGGATGGGCCAAGGTCTGAGCTGCGCTGGGAGCCATGAACATGGCCTCTTCACTGCGGTCCAGCATGGAGATATCGCCACTCTCAGAAATCTCTTGCGTAGAGATCCAATTATTGTGCACCACACTACCGTCTACGATCGCCATTCTGCTCTTCATATAGCCGCTGCTAATGGCCAGATCGAGGTGGGTTTTCCTTCTCTTACTTGCCAACCAATTCAATTTTTGGAAGCATTTGGTGATTAAGTGGTTGGCCATTCTGGGATTTCCGTTTATAGGCCTATTACTCGTGTTAATCATTAACATTTTCTTGGTGTTCATTTGATGGGCTTTGTGTCTTTTGGGCGAGTTGCAGATTCTGTCTATGCTGTTAGATGGATCTATTAATCTAGATGTCTTGAATCGTCAAAAGCAGGTACTCCGCACTTATTGCTCCCATATTACCTCATCTTTTGAAAATGAATGTGATTCCTTTCTTTCAAATTTTGCCGTGCTTATCCTTGATTTCACTTTAAATGTTCCAGACTCCGCTCATGTTGGCTGCAATGAACGGAAAGATCGCCTGTGTGAAAAAACTCCTTGAAGTTGGAGCTAATGTAGGTGAATTTACCCATGATTCATTCCATCCCCTGATTCATTAAGTATGATTATACGAATCAGTCACGTTTGCGTGTATTTTCATTTGTTAATTTCTCAGGTATTGATGTTTGATTCGCTTTACGGTAGAACCTGCCTGCACTACGCAGCCTACTACGGTCACTCTTCTTGCCTTGAAGCAATTCTTTCTGCGGCACAATCTAGTCCAGTAGCCGCTTCTTGGTTGGTTCTCTCGGTTTAAGTTTCAATATGTCCCTTCATTCGTTCAGATTGTTAGTTTCTGATTGTGCCTTATATGGATCGATCGCAGGGGATTTGCTCGGTTTGTGAATATTAGGGACGGTAGAGGAGCGACGCCATTACACTTGGCTGCCCGTCAGAGACGGCCCCAATGTGTGCATATCCTATTACACAATGGAGCTCTTGTCTGTGCTTCGACAGGCGGATATGGGTAATAATCCACAAAATTTTTATGATATTTTTGAATTTGAATTTCAATCTGACAAGTTTTGTAAATTAATGAATCACTACTTGCAGCTGTCCTGGGAGCACTCCTCTTCACTTAGCTGCCAGAGGGGGATCTCTGGATTGCATACGTGAACTGTTGGCATGGGGTGCAGATCGTATTCAACGGGATGCCTCAGGGTATAGTTATAGTTTCTTAATACAAATTCTCATTATTTAGAGAAGTATATCTCATTGTGCGTGAGACTTATTGGCATGTTCAAATTTCATACTCCCTCGGACTAATTTTATGTGGCTCATCTTATCATTTATTGCCATGGTAATAATAACAATTGAATTGCATGTTTTTTTAGGAAATTCTAATAAGGTGATTTCATTACTTATTTTGATGGGCCCTATGAATCCTCTGGTGGTTTTATTTCACGATTTTCCACTTTACAAGTTTAGGAGTAACTTTGATTATTTAAAGAACTACCATCCATAAGTGGAATAGATGTATAACATTCCACAAGTCATCTACTTCCCAACTTTAGTTCTTAGATCCCTGGACCTGCCGTCATGTTGTACGGGGTGTTTATGCAGGCGGATACCATATGTAGTTGCTCTGAAGCACAAGCATGGAGCATGTGCAGCATTGTTAAATCCTACATCTGCCGAACCCCTTGTGTGGCCTTCACCTTTGAAGTTCATCAGTGAACTTAATCCAGATGCCAAAGCATTATTAGAACGGGCCTTGATGGACGCAAACAGGGAAAGGGAGAAAAATATATTGAAAGGAAGCGCTTACTCTCTTCCATCTCCATCACATTCTGATAATGGGGTAGATGACAGTATCTCTGGGGTAATTTAATACTCTCTCCAATTGGACGACCTTCTTGATATTTCTTATGTATGCTATTGAACTTGATCAAAATATGCCTCTGATCAATTATATTTAATGTGGCCATTAATGCTTGAACGCGTTAATTTGTTTCTCTTTTATATTGGCTGATGTTCTGGATTGCGGGCATTCTATTAGAACTTATCTTTAACGACATGTTCATCTTCCGTAAGATGTTTACACAAATCCAATTAAAGAAGGGGCATGTCCATAGTTTAAGGTCTGAATCGCTATTCATTCATTGTGTTGATGCAGGCCAGTGAGACGGAACTGTGCTGCATCTGCTTTGAGCAGGTGTGCACAATTGAAGTCCAGAACTGTGGCCACCAGATGTGTGAACAATGCACTTTAGCCCTCTGTTGTCACAACAAGCCTAATCCTGCTACTGCTTGCCTTACTCCTCCTGTTTGTCCATTTTGCCGAAGCACCATAGCTAGACTGGTGGTTGTGAAGATCGAGAGTCACGAGGACACAGATGTAGAAGCCGGGGATGTCAGTTCTTCAAAGTTAAGCAAGTCAAAGAAAGCCCGAAACTTGAACGAAGGCAGCAGCAACAGCTTCAAGGGACTATCATTCGGAAAGATGAGTGGACGCAGCTCTGGAAGGATTGTTGCGGAAAATGAGTGGATTGATAAAGAGTGAGCAATGCCTCCTTCTGCTAGTGGTGGTTAGTAACATCATATGGACAAGGTAAAGTAACCTGCTTAAGAGGCAAGCCTAAGAGGCAGTTGAAGGAGAATTAATGGACAAGCAAAGTTCATCTAAAATCCATCTATTAAGTAGTTTTGGGAAATAAGCAAAGTGAGTAAAAGTTGCATCTGCATGTTAGGTATTAAGTGTGGTTGTAGGGGGCGTGTCATGTAATATTATTACTTGAGATGATGATGACTCGGTGTCTATAATATACGTAAATTGTGTAAAGTGAGAAATTCATTGAGCATTTAGGGCAGTCTTGCTGGGGAAGAGTCGGGTCACGAGGGTAAATAGGACATAGTTTGATCTTCTTCGCCCACCGAATATTTTTGTATTTGCAGAAGGAGAGAATAATTACCCTTCTGATGAAACGTGTACTGAAGTTGGTTTTTTAATTTATCTGTTGTACTAGAATGAGGAATAAAATACGGTAGAGAAAGGCCTGGCTTGCTGTTGCTCGGCATGTGATCATGTCTCCCTTGGTTTGAATAGTTTTCCTTTCTCATGAGATTTTTATAACACAAAATCACAGGGATCCAGACAGAATCAGACGATCTGATGAATGTTGACACGTTGAAACAGCTCAGATATCCAATGGATGAATGTGGCCTTAATGCTAAAACTCAAATCTCGTGTTTGATGCACCAAGTTGTACCAACCAGGGTTGGGTGGGAGGTGTTTTTAATAGGTGAGAGGGCATGAAAGGGACAGGTAAACGAAGCAGGGGATCTGAATATATAATATTTCGAAATATTGTTAATCCGAAAGAGAAGGATAAAACTAAAAGTAGGAAATATTTGGATGCATGATGAGGTATATGATTCAAAATTGAGATGAAAGAGTAGTGGTGAGTACAAATGTAATGTAAGGACAAGTGGAGGGATGGGTCCCCTACGAGCAGATGAGGTAGCGTTTGACCTGTGCATTGAGGGCTACGTCTCAACCATCAATTCAATGACATTTGGAGGTAAGTGACATAGTTTTCCATTTTCGTTCATTCACGGGTAATCTTTTAGCCTCGTCAAGTAGCTCATCAATCGACAATCATCACCTCTATTTACATTTCAATTGTTATTCTTTCTTGAAAATTAATATATAATATTTTTTTTGTATACAATTTTTTTTAAAAAAATTAAATTCACCCAAATATAAGGCAAAATCTCTTCTTCTCATAGATAATATTAATATCAGGTAGGGTGAAACGTGTATTATATTTAAACATAAAATTAGATATTTAAGAATTAAGATAACTCTCTAAATATCACGGTTGTAACTATAATAAAATAGTACTCCCCAATAAATATATACTAATTTTTAATTAGATAATATATATCATGTCTTAATGAAAAAAATGATAAAAAGAAATTATATGAATATATTGGGAGGGAAGTGTAGGTGAAAGTAAAAAAAAAAAAACCTTAATTAGGAAATGGAGTGAATTAGTATATATGCGGAATGAAGGAGCCTGCCGACAAGTAAGGAGAACGAGTAAGAGGAATTGGGGGGCTGCTTGCTGTGTATGATACGCAAAGTCGAAAATTTATAGGTATTCTTGTAGCTTTCCAAGTCAAACTCCTTCCATTTCAAGATTCATTCACATCAATAAGGGAGAGAATTACTGTGTAGCCTTATATAAATAATTTAATTATTAAAAAGTTTTACAACAAATGACAATATGTAACCTGGTGTAATATCTTTTGTAAGTTGCTCCGAACACAAAAAATAATCAATGTGATGATGTTTTGGCTAAATTAGCTTCGGGGTCAGTCTGTAATTCTTGGTCCCTTGATCATACACCACCTTTCCGTGATGACTCGCATTAGACCGATGTTCATGTAACTTCTTGTAACATGAATACTGGACTTCCCTCTTAGATTCAAAACGGGAAAAAGAAAACAAACTTGGCGATATTTTTCTCCCTCTCACGCTGAGAAGTAATGAAATATGTAAATCTTGTACGTGTCACCACGCACGCCATTGCCAGTCCCAGCATATATATAAAGATAAACAAAGGGAGGGTGGATCCGTTGATAAGTAAATTAGAAGATGACATGTATTTGAGATGGATAGAGACAGCAACAATAAAATTAGAATATCTATAAAACGACTGTAATAGATATTCATAATTTTAACGACCATGCAAGTGACATATATATCCTAATATGAAGTTCCAGCTTCGCAAGAGAACAGCATAAACTAATCCATCAGGTCAGTGTCAGATGAGGAAATATGTCAGTTTCTTGGTGGACAGAAAAAGGAATCATGTCACCTCTAGTTCGGGGAACAATCCCCTTAATTACATCTCTCCCTCCGATACATGGATTAAAGCAAAACCCACTTTTTCCTCTTTCTATTTTCTCCCTCCCCGATTATGTCTCGAAAGTTTTTTTGATGATCGGACACCAATCTCGACAAAACCATGAGATTCTGAAAACTGAAAAGCTCCAGCTATCTCTCTATCATTTTCCTTCAAAATATATTTCCCCGCCCTCCATACTTCAAATCGATTTCTTTCTCATTATTTGATCTTTTCTCTTCTAAATCCACATAACAAATTTGCTCTCTCTTGATCTCAAAATAGACCAAGATTCTTAGATGTGAAGATACTGGCTCTTGGGAGAGTGTTTAGGTATTCATGATGAAGTACTGTAAAAGCCTTGAATTCTTTTTTTTTTAAATAAAGAATATGGACTGTATTACAAAATATTAGAAGAGTACTGTTTGATAAACTTTATCGATTAAATTATTATACTGGTGCTTGGGAGAGTTTTTAGGCATTCATGATGAGAAGAGAAAAGGGAAGTGGTGAAAGTGATAAGTCATATGTGGCATGATCTGCAGTATGAAAGCGAGATTCCTAAAGGACACTCAGTTACGGATATTACATACAAAAACATGACACATGCATGTATATAGCCTCTCTGCAACTTCAAGTCCTCTCTTCTATTTCTCGGATAATGTCCTGATGGAACCCTTCACGGATACTCAGTCTCACTCATACATACGCAATGGCCCATCAACAAAACAACAACCCTTTCCTTAATTAATTATTTCCTCCTTTCTGTTATGTTCAATCTAGCAGCTTTATGAATTATTTATTATTGTTTCAACTACACCAAAAGGCCACGTGATGCCCCATTGCATGCTCCTTCTCTACGTCTTCAGTCCCCTCCATGCACCCCCTAGTAATTCATAATTAGAAGAACATTTTCTGCTCGCTGCCCTGCCTTGGAAAATTAAATGGTATTTTTCGCCCGCAAAGTGAAATGATTTCTTGGAACTGATACTGATATTATTAAATGACGAGATCTAACACATAAGCATATGCACTAGCTACAAAAGACAACTTCCAACAGAAGAAAATGGGGGTATATTCTGTAGTATGGCGTCAGAATATCACATGACCTTTCTCAGTATTTGCAAATTGCTTCACAGAGCCAACAATAGCAGGCAAATTATTGCGTCCTTTGATGGAGGTACAGGAATTTTTCAGAACCAGAGGGGGAATCTTTTTTTTTACCTCAAACGCCTGTTCAGTTGTTACTATAAATATTTACGGAATTCTCAGCCTGTATCTGACGATAATGGTGTCGGAGAAGACGGTGGAGAAGCAGTAGTGTGAGTGAAGTGTTGATGTTGACACTCCAATTATTGGGGTCTTTAGCAAAACCAATCCTAGAATTCAGTGGGTGAAAACTGTAATAAAAACCAGATTGAGGCCGCGCTTAAGGCTATGGTCAAATCAATGGCAGAGAAAAATGGTTCAATTACTTGGGAAGGATCAAAGGTCATCATAGAAGACAAGAAGGAAATAACAAAGATGAGATCAAATGTAGACCCATGAAGAGAGACCCACAGAGGAATAAAAATCCAAGAAATGAAGGGGTAAAGTCAAAAGAATAACTGAGGAGGGAGGGTTAGGGAGGGCAATGATGGTGGGTGCAGTGGTTGAAATGTTTTTTTGAGCAGAAGGCCACCTCATATGTCAGATACCACTCACTCAAGGAACGGTCATTTCTTCGACGTAAACTCTTTTGCATAGACAATTCATTCATTGGCATGGGCGGTGAATCTAGCCATCAGCGTGCCGGGAGCTTCCATCTTTTTACTGTTTTCCTTCTTTTTTTCTGAAATTTATACGAAATATATATATATATATATATATATATGTCTGTATTACTTCTTACTGTGTATGTCTGCAAAGTCTCTCTTTCTCTCCATGGTGCGGACTTGCTTCTCTCTGGCTCTTCGGCGCTGGGTTAATTATTGCGTCTTTATACTAAACCTCCATAAATCGCCATTGGAATGGCCTTGTTCCAGCACAAGTACTTGGAGCGTTGTTTTCAGATCTGGAAGTTAATTATGACTCCATCTTGAAGAACGTCAATGCACATCAAGCTAATGTCTGGTCTGCTCAACTGTGTTTGGACTGGCTTTTGATAACTAGCTTATAAAAAAATAACAATAAATTTTTTTAATAGATAATAGCTTTCTAAAAAGTAACAAATTCTGACTCATGGAAGATCATGGTTTTCAATCATAAGGTTTTTTTTTTTATTATTATTACCCAAACACACTTTTAATCACCTTACATAATAGAGGATTGAATATTGATTTATTATGTTATAAAGAATTAGCCATTTCTGTTAAACTAAATCTATTAGTCACTTTTTTTTTGTATAAATTTTTTTAAAAAGGGGTTAGACTTACCCACTATCTAAGAATAAAGTAAAGTCTCATTTCTTCCTAAGTAATATCAATATTGGTCAGAGCTAGCTGTCTATTACATTTAGACGTAAACTTAAGCAATTAGGAGTTAGGATATCTCCTTACACCCTGTGACTGGAACCACAATAAAGTGATACTCCTGAGAGATTAAACACGTTCTAAATGACCGCATATTTCACCCATTCACTAGTTAAACCATGGAGCCATGGTGACATGACTTTTATTTTTTTACAAGAGAGGGCATAAGCCTAAATATAAAGAAAATTAGACTATAAAAAAAATTTAATCCCATCTACTTTGGCTCTACTAAGTATCATAATTGTGAAGAATACGTATCAAATATAACATATCTATAAAGACAATGAAGAGGGCTTATAACCCCTAGCTAAACAATAATTACAGAGGGAGAATGCCAATGGAGTCCCAACAAGTAAATGGTTCAGTGAGCAAACCTCCAATATCAAAGGGGCCCACCAAAGAACCCGAAAGTCATGGAAAAGCCCATGCCCATGGGCTATGACCAAGTGGGAGAATTGGGGCCCGGTTTCTGATCACATGGACGGCATTTAACCACGACGGCCTTCATGGTGGGGAACAAGCCAGTAAAAAACTAAGAGGGAAAAGGGAAATGGGTCAACATGATGGGCCTGATGAACAAAATCATGTGACCTAACATAACGGAATCAGTATATGGGCCTGACCCAGTGTGATTGGGCATCAAGCCCAGCTTCAATCTCAGCTACTCAAGTGTCTGCTGCCGAAGCGGAAGGAATCGTCTCCTCCGTTTGCCACCAAAATCGAACAAATCAGGGAAATTAAAAACTAACCCGAGGGACTAACTTGAAGCTCTCGTCAATTTTTTTATGTGATATAAATGTATCTGGTGCAATCTCTTTTGGTGTCAGCTCACGAGTTCATCTTCGATGTAGTTACACCAAATCTTATGTCGAAATAATTATTTTAACAATGGAAATTGAAATAAATAAATAAATAAAAACATTGCCCATGTCCTATGCTGTTGACTCTTTATTAAACTGTAATAAAACATATATAATGTTAATATAAGTTTCCGTTGTTTGACAAAAAAAGTAAAACATGGATAGCATTTGTTCCTCATGGAGTAAACCGTTTAAACATATGTAATTGTTGACTTATAAAATTACCTGATATCTATGTTGATGTGCATGATACTCAGCAATCTTTACAAAATCTAAAGTTATTATGATGTACTATATTAATTAACATTGATATCCAAAGCTTTTATTGTATTCTCATGAACCAATGCACGTATTCAGGAATACATGAATTGTATTCCATATCCAAAAGAACACTCTGTCAACTTTACTTGGGAAATATTGTGTGGAACATGGACAAAATAGGAGGAGTGCAACATAATACGCATATATGGTAATATTATTGATAATTTTGACGTTGGAATTAGAAAGAAAAGAACGAGGGTGGTAAGGACAGGTTAGAAGTGAAGAGTGACATGTATGTATATATATAACTATATATAGTATATACGGGAATATCTTAAAATGACAGTGTTTGTAGGGAGTGCCAGTGATCCAAAGGGAATATATGACAGCATGGGTTTTCTCTTCTTTACAATGCGAGAGAAAACTGAAAACCAACAAAGGCATGTTTCTTCAAAGTCAAAACGCATCATATCTCTCCTCAAAGTCAATGCCATTTCTTCTACATCAGATAATCAGAATCCTATGCATCCCATTTCCTCATCTCCTTGTACTTCCTTTCTCTCTTCAGAAAAAAATAAAGAACATCCATGCTAGCTCATCATGTTTCCGATCTCACTCCGTTCTATATATTCCCTCATATCTAGAAAATACATCAGTAAAATGGCAAAAAAACATATTATAATCACATAACCATGACGAGCTTGATGCATTCCTCAGCTGGATAAATATGGCGATCTAAAAAGGGGGCCTTCTACAAATCCATCTAGGGGATGAATATTACCACCTGCACCTTTGTAATATATATCTAGTCTGGAAAATTCCACTACACTCATTTCTTGAATTTCTTTATCTGATCGCCAACTTCAAGTACGACGGGTCTGGGGAACCAAGAATCGATCTCTCTGGACAGATCGAGCAGAAGAACTGGACGGTGAGATTTTCGTTTCTTGGACGGAAGTGATTTCGGTTTTCTCGGTGCAGGTGGACACTGCAGCATCTCCGATATTCTGTGAATCGCAGACGTCGGAGTCCTCAACCCCTCATCATCATCTTTGTCCTCGTACGGCGCCGGAATTCTGATCTCCAAAGGCGGAGATGAAGGACGGCGTCGTTTATCCCTACTGTCCTCAGGGTCAGCTTGCAGGGGATCTTGTGGGGGAGAAGATCTGATCAAGAGGTTGAGTCGTTCCATGTCGTTTAGATCCCTGTCGGAGAGAAAAACTTGGGAATTGGGGAGAGCCATGATGTAGGGAGATGAGAATTGGGATGACATGAGCGATGGAAAAGAAAGCTATGCAGATTGAGGTATCAAGAGTAAATAATAGAGAGAGAGGAGAGATGCATGGTAGATTAAAGAAAGGAGGAGGGGTGCCATATTATAAGGGGTATTCTCAACGGTGTTTGGATTTTAGCAGTGAGGCGAACGAGCTTCTTGTGGGTGTTGTGTGGCCTCGTGACTCATGGCTTACGACAGGAAGAGCGAGAGGGGGCAAGGTAGAGGCTTTTGATTTGAAACCCCTATTCGGCGAAGGATCCAATGCAACCAAATATTCCAAACTCTCTTTCTCTCTCTATAATAGAGGGAGTAAGCAAGGGAATGGGTCCACGGTCCTCTTACTTTCCCTGCCCGAGTCAGCCCTCAAACTAACATTTTATTAAGCACGTCTTACTTCGTACTTAAATATGTCTTGAATTTAAATTTATCCGAATGTAAAAGACAATTTTATTAAATATGTAATCCTTATCAACAGTAAGCTTTAGTCCCAAATTACCGGTAGATAGGAGGGGTTTGAATATGCTCAATTTCAAATTCATATAAATATAAAAAAAAATTAAAGAGAATTTGTCTTCAATATATCAACAAATATACATCCTCCCTTCTTTCTTTCTTCTTTCTTTCTTTATAATTTTTTAGGTTTCCTGAAATTCTCATGCATCTATCCACATCCTTCTTGTATGAGATTTTCAAAATTTCCTGAAAAAAATTATATAAATAGTAAAATAGCAAAGCATGTCTTTTATTTTTTTATAATATTAATTGAATCATATTAATAGGTATTATAGGTTCAAATTTTGTGGCCGTCTTCTCATCATAAATATCTCTTATAAAAATTAAACTTAAAATTTAAAAAAATTTAATGAGGTGTTATACCGCTAGACAAACTCTAATTATATATGTTAATTTAATTTTACTTGAAAAATTAAATTAATTTTTTGTTTAAATTTAAAATACTATGTCGTTATAATATATATTTGTATATTAAATTCGGATCGTAAATCATAAAGTCTATATATTTATTAGTTATTACTGAAATAACTTCAGACTGAAAGATAACATAAATGGTGCAGGTGAAGATATTACTTCCCTTATGTTTTTAGTTCCCCAGCCAACATCTTATATAATACACAGTCAAAGCTAAATGCTGTCTTGGGCAAGGTGGCAGGAAAATAAATTAAGAGAGCAAAAATCAACTTCTCAAATGTCTTCGATACGTCAGGGTTAGGGAACACACGCACATACATAAATAATAAAATGAATTCATTTTCTAATCGTGGCGAGTCAAAGGAAGACTTATTAATTTTCCCTTGACCTTTCACTTTATATTCCCACGGATTTCATTCGTGTCTCGTCCGAATTTAAATTAATCTATGCGTGGTTACTTTAACCCTTTTTCCAGCAACATAATCACACCCCTGTTACAGAGATTTGATTGCGTTTTGGAGGTCGCTCATTATTTACAATCCCCCCCCTGATTGACATATTAGCTCCGTATGCAAAGCCAGATTCTTTTTCAGCGATCTAATTAACTTGTGTCGAGGCATATACAGATTAAGACAGGCTGAGGACTTCAGTAAGGATAATATATTGCCTTTTTTTGATTTGAAGATATATGTCAGCGTGTTCAACAAGTTGGCACGTAAGCACAGATCATATATATAAATCCACTTTACATATGTTAAAAACAGTGCGTCGAGCCTTTAATCCCTTGCCATATTTCATCCTTCTATCGTTAAATATAATAACGGAAAGTGTCGCCAAAGTGGAATGACCCGCTGTTTCAAAGCTAAGACCTGCTTGTGACTTGTGAACTAATTTATTATAATTTTGAGGATTACATCTTAACGGCGGCTATTTCATTTCTAATGATGTAGTGCGAATGGATTTATACATAATTTGTGCGTGCGTGCGTGTCAAAAGGAATTAGTGAAAATGGATGAGGCTTTTATTAGAAGCTACTACCTGAGTTTTTTTTTGGGGGGGGGGGGTTGGAACGTAACAAACTCATGGAGTTGGTTAAACCTAGGAGCTGGTCCCAGGGACGTTGGAATTGAACAAAATATAATATAAGGAAGGAGAGGGGGGAGTCAAGAGATTAGGTAAGTTCGTTTGGTCCCTTGGGATCCATTTGAGTTGCAGTTTTGGAATAATAATATGGGAAAGTGACAGGTTGAACTTGAATGTGGGGAATGCTTGGATTTCACCACACAAAGTTAACTTTGCTTTTAGGACCACGTTAATTATTTTTCTTTTATCAACCAAAAAACAAACAGAGAGGAAACAGTGAAAATTCAGAAAAGGACACACGCACTCACTCTCATGGGACATAATTGCCCCCCACAATGCATGCGCATGCCTCATCATTCTGCTTCCTCCTCTCTCTCACGATCATGTTCCCCTTCGCTTCCCTATCCATCATTTCATTTCCTTCGGATTTTGCTATTTCTGGACACATACTCGTATCATTAATTATTTAATATAATCAGCTCAAGCCCATCAACATAAGCCTACACCATCCGACCTCCCAAGTTTCTGTTGGGTCCATTAAGTTGGATCCTGCTAATTACACCTGCACTCCCCCAAACCAAACCATGCTCGTGCGTGTTGTCTCCTATTATCCTCTTCAACTCTTTTGAGATTCTACCCATAGTCACACAAGTTCAACTAGTAATATGATTATTTAAAATACGTTCAATTAATAAAAAATATTACTTTTTAATTATTTCAGTCATAATATTTAGCAAAATATATTAATTTTTAAGTGTTTAAATTTAAACATGAGGATAATAGACAGCTCGCTTTACCCAATATTTATATTACTTAAGAATAAGGAAGAATTTACCCAAATTTTGGATCGTGAGTGAGCCTGACCCCTTTTTATAAATATTTGTAAAAAAAAAAAGGAAAGCATAAACTTGACCGTTGACCCAATCAAGCTTTTATTGTCTTTTCGAAATTTCTTCTACATTTAGTATTTTAAAAGCTTGAAATAGATCAAAACAATGTAATTTATTAATGATAATAACAATGCAAAATTGAGACGCTAGTTTGGGAGGAAAGGGTGGAAGAAGGGACTTAAATAGGAGTAAATTAAAGGTGGAGTTGAAATGTTGAAGTTTGACCGCAACTTGGAAAAGGAGCACAGATCAAAACGACACGCGTGAGGAGGAACATGGATCTCGTTTCTATGACGCGATTCAACAATGTCATGGACGTGAGAGCTCCGACTCTTTGATTTATAAACCCCAAACACGTTGAAGGCTAGCTTTCATTTGGGCATGCATGCTTTCCGTCTCATTTACAAGTTTTTCAGCCCAGCTCACATCGCACCTTAATTCCTCTCCCTCTCTACGGGATCTTCAGGTGAATTCCTCTTCTGCAACATTCATCCTTTTCATTTCCCTATTTCCAATTACGTTTTGCCCTTCTGAACCTTGAATTCCCTCCGCCACATTCAATGCCAATTCTTTGCCATTATTATTCATCACTGCATTATTACAATCCTCACAATTATTATTGTCCATTAATCAAAATGCAAATGCGGCGTTCTGGTATAGATTAAATAATTATAGTGTTAATGTGTGTATATATATGCTGTTGGTTGATCTGTTACTGTGGCGCAAGAGGTGATGCTTAAAGTTCTTTAATTGTTTGTTGCATTTAATTTCTTTTTCCTCTTAAAAACTTGATGAAAGATATTGATAAAGTACATATTCTTCAAGATATATATGCATGCCTGCCCCGATGATTCCTTGGCGTACGATGTCATTTGCAAGGATTTTGCTGTCTGTAGAGCCAAAATTGATGCTTGTTTCCTTGTTTCCAAAATTTCCCCCCTTTTCCTTGTTTAAAACTCAGAAGGACCGAGAAACAATTTTTGATATTGCTATACCCATTGAATAGAAAAATGATACAAGAGTACAAGGATATATTATATTTTAGATCGGATGCCACAAGGGCGAGTAGTTTCTAATGTCAAATTTATCAAACATATGGCATAAGATCCCCGGAAATGGAGCAAGTCATACGCATGAGCAGGCTAAGCCGATTTCAACTGTCCAACCATTTCAAACCTTGTATATATATATTTCCCGATGCCATTGGCCACAATTTTCTAATTGAAATGGCACACTTGGTTCCGCAGGATATATTAAATGGCGGACGCAGAGGATATCCAGCCACTCGTCTGTGATAACGGGACGGGAATGGTTAAGGTACAATCTCCGAAAATCGTTAATTACTAGCTATATCAGTAAATGATGCGATTTCGATTAAAACTAATGCACTGTTACTCTACTGCGACATAGGCTGGATTCGCTGGAGACGATGCTCCGAGGGCGGTGTTCCCCAGCATTGTTGGCCGTCCACGTCACACAGGTGTCATGGTTGGGATGGGCCAGAAAGATGCATACGTAGGAGATGAAGCTCAGTCCAAGCGTGGCATATTGACTCTGAAATATCCCATCGAGCACGGTATCGTGAGTAACTGGGACGACATGGAAAAGATCTGGCACCACACCTTCTACAATGAACTCCGTGTTGCCCCAGAGGAGCACCCCGTTTTACTCACTGAAGCACCCCTCAATCCCAAAGCTAATCGTGAGAAAATGACCCAAATAATGTTCGAGACCTTCAACACCCCCGCCATGTACGTCGCCATCCAGGCCGTTCTCTCCTTGTACGCCAGTGGCCGTACAACTGGTCAGTCATTTTTCATTCTTATCAATTTCAGTACCATGTCATCCCACGAGTAGCCTATATTTTAACAACGTTAATGAACTGTGAAGGTATTGTTCTGGACTCTGGAGATGGTGTGAGTCACACTGTGCCCATTTATGAGGGCTATGCCCTACCACATGCCATTCTGCGTCTTGACTTGGCAGGGCGTGATCTCACTGATGCTTTAATGAAGATTCTGACGGAGCGTGGTTATTCCTTTACCACCACCGCTGAGCGGGAAATTGTGAGGGATGTGAAGGAAAAGCTGGCTTATATTGCCCTTGACTATGAACAAGAGCTTGAAACTGCAAAGACCAGCTCTGCTGTTGAGAAGAGCTATGAGTTGCCCGACGGACAGGTCATCACCATCGGTGCCGAGCGTTTCCGATGCCCTGAGGTCCTGTTCCAGCCATCCATGATCGGGATGGAAGCTGCGGGTATTCATGAGACCACGTACAATTCCATCATGAAGTGCGATGTTGATATCAGGAAGGACTTGTACGGAAACATTGTTCTCAGTGGTGGATCCACCATGTTCCCGGGGATTGCTGACAGAATGAGTAAGGAAATCACTGCTTTGGCCCCGAGCAGCATGAAGATCAAGGTGGTGGCTCCGCCGGAGAGAAAATACAGTGTCTGGATAGGTGGCTCCATCTTGGCTTCTCTCAGCACTTTCCAACAGGTGCGTCTTCTTCTAATTATGCCCTTAATATTGATTATGGGATGTTAATAATGGTGAACTTAATCACGTTTGAAATGCAGATGTGGATTGCAAAGGCAGAGTATGATGAGTCTGGGCCATCAATTGTACACAGGAAATGCTTTTAAATGGGTCTTGGCGGAATATGGCCTTCATATCTGGCAATTAATGCAATTGCCATCAATTTTCCTTCTTTTTTTTACCGTGTTTAATTATTCAGGGGAAAGTGGAGTTTGTTTGAGGACAGATTAAATTATTTCCTTCTTTTATCTTCCCACTCCAATTTATTTAACAGTTGACATTCAATACCAAGTCGATGCCATTCTTGTTTGTTTGTTTGTTTTTTTTGGTTTTCTTGGGCCGATATGATAACGCCATTCACCTTCGATCACCTTTTGCCCATCCCCTTTACTAATCGAATTTAATTCTTAGCGGCATCCCGGCCCAGGATATCAGCAGCAGTTTCAATCAATGTCGCTCTAAATAAATATTATGCGCTTTGCTCCTTCTTCTGGTATTTTTATTATGTTGTATTAGGCTAATTATATGAATATTTTGTCCTTTTAATTTTTTCTATTTTTATTTAATTTAATTTCATTTTATAAATTTTTTTCTTTAATTCCATTCCAAATTTATTTTTGTCATTTTTTATTTGAATCAACATTTTTTAGAAATAAATAAATTTTCGAGGCGCTCAAATTTAAAAAAGAAAGACAAATGAAATATGAACAAAAATAGTTTCTGTAAATTGACATATAAGATAAAATTAAGATTAAGAGGAAAGAACAGAGTTTAAAACAAATATAATTTAAAAACCAAGCAAAAGATGAAGGAAGGATAAAAGCATTGTGGTCATATGGTAAACAAGTTGGTAGCCGAAGAGTGCAGCTGCAGAAATAGAAATTAGCGAGGAGCATGAATGTTGAATGAATAATATGATTATAAAAGTACGACCTCAGCGTCTCAGTCAAAATAGTTGTGCTGGGTAGCTGCAATTTCCACCCACATGACTCCAACTTACCTCCCATTTTCAAACTATTCGAGAAAGGATATCTTAGAGAATGAACTCCCTTAATTTTAAATTCTATACTTGCCTGATTTATTTGAGTTGGGAGTAGGATATTTTTGTTAATTATCTTGTTAGGTGATACACTCATGCGATTACTCTATGGAACAAAGACGTCGGTATATAATGGATTTTACCCGGAAGATAAAAGCGAAACGAACCAATGAAGTGATTTCCAATTCCGCCGCGTCACAAGGCAACACCGGCACACGGCTCCCTGTTGGAGTCAGCGCAAAAGTCAAGCCTTCCAGTTTGGAAGAAAAGCAATCAACGCATCTTCCACAATGATTTCTTTTCCCTTCCTAACTACACTTCTCCTCTCTCTCCACTGCTTCTCATGGAGCTCTTGAAACCTTCTCATCCTCCTCAGCATCAGCAGTCTGTGGCCGCCGGAGACCCCTTCCATGGCTTCTCACCACCCCTCCCTCTGACTTTGCCCTTTGCTTCCCAGGGAGCCGCCACCTCCCAGCTACCCCGGCCCATGGAAGAATGTACTGAATCCGTGTACGTTGCTGTCGGAAAGTCGGTGGACAAAGCTGTTCGTTTGCTTCAATGGACTTTTGGCCGCTTCAGCAACTCACAAATTCGCATTCTCCATGTTTATCAACCTTCCTCTATGATCCCCACTC
Source organism: Leucaena leucocephala (assembly GCA_037074615.1). Classification (NCBI taxonomy): domain Eukaryota; kingdom Viridiplantae; phylum Streptophyta; class Magnoliopsida; order Fabales; family Fabaceae; genus Leucaena; species Leucaena leucocephala. The sequence goes on along the minus strand of CM073546.1, from coordinate 740,976 downwards.
TTTGTAAGTCTGAGCATCCACCCTTTTGTGTGCTTTCGTCTCCGTTTCGAACTTTATCGACTTGTAACCTATAATTTGGGTACTGCCGAGTCTTATCTATAGCAATTTAGCTCATCTCTGCTCAATCCTGTGTTGGAATTCTTTGGTTTAGTTTTTCGTTCTAGCCAAATTTCAATCCTTACACTGTAAACTAACTTCGATTTATTGAGCAGTGGGAAAATTGCCCGCAACCCAAGCGAATCCTGAAGTCGTTTCTGCTTTTAGAAGAGAGGAAAGAGAACAGACTACGAGGCTTTTGGAAAATTATCTGAGCATTTGCCGTGCAGCTAAGGTATCCATATCTTCGCCTATCTATATCCACTGATTAAGAAAGTTACTATTTTTTTTCCTCCTTGCTTTATTGCAGATGTTAGTATATCAGTTTTCTTGGCTGGTTTATTAATTTTTACCATATTGGGTTGGAATTGTAGAGTTTTATTTTCCTTGATCATCCCTCTTAGTACATCAGATCTATTCGGTGTAAAAGAATGGGACAATCCCCGAGGCAATCTCTTTTTGTTAATGTGTATAACCGAGTGCCATCTCAGCTATTTGCATATGGTGAAAATTCATTCATGGTTCCGTTTCTGTGCCAAAAAATTGTGTCTGTTTTTTATCTAGAAAAATTAGTTAGTAATTCTTGAAGTAAAAAAATTCCATATACCTCTCGGTAAATACACTCTTATTCTTATCTACTAATTGTGTTAGGGAATCACATGCAATCAGATTCAAAGGTCGTTTAGAAAAAATATATATTTTCTGACATTGCTGAGAGCGGCTTGGAGGGAACAGATTTGATTCCTGGGAAGAGCACTAAATGCATGCCCAACCACGCTTGAAATCTTGTTTTGTCGGGGAAAAGAACCCAACTTTGCATTTTGCGAGACATTATTAAATCTAGTTCTTTGTTAACTAGTCACTTTGTTTTAACGCCCTGTGCTTTCAAACTATGCGCAACAGTACAGTTGAAATTTGTTTATATTTCCCTTTTAGAGAAAATGCAATATGTATAACAAAACTGTTATCAATGAATTTCTTTAAAAGTAAATTCTTTCAGGTTATGGCAACCAGTGTGATAGGTGAAGCTGAGCAAGTGCACAAAGGAATTGTTGATTTAATTATCAGGCATGGTGTTAGGAAGCTTGTTATAGGAGCAGTGCCCGAGAAGTAAGTCATGCTTTGATTGTATACTGATTCTTCACTGAAAATCACATTGCTAGTTTAGCAAGCAAAAATCGAACAAAATTTCTGATTGTCATAAAAAAAATGGATGGATAAAATGCAGTCGCATGAAGGTGAAAAGGAATTCCAAGAAAGCAAATTATGCTGCCAAGAATGCTCCCCCATTCTGTGAGATATGGTTTATCCACAAAGGTAAACACATATGGACAAGAGAAGCTTCTGAAAATCCTTGTTCCTTGTCTTCACAAGCTCAACCTGAGATTGCTGCCTCAGACAGCTTGATAACCAGATCATTTCAATATGGCGAGAGTGAATTATTCCATAGATCAAATTCTGCAAGAACTGCAATCTGTACTGGAGCTGGTAGTTGTTCTCAGGGGGAAATCTTAGAAACAGATGCAACTTCATCCAAATCATCTACTTGTACCAGTCACTGTTCTCCCCAAAGTTCTACTGGTGGTTATTTAGAGGCTTCTTCTGATGTTGAAGAAGATAAACTTCGCAATCAACTTGCTGAAGCCATAATAGAAGTTGAGGCTGCGAAGGATAAGGGTGTTGCGGAGCTTTTGAAATGCAAAAGACTTGAAGCAGAAGCTATGGAAGCCATAAAGAAGGTAAGCTTAACCATTAGCAAAGAAACTATGGTTATGCAAAGAAACTATGCTCTTTCTTTTACTAAAGGGAAACTGGACAATTGATTTGTTTTGCCAACGGACAATTGAATTTTTGCCTTATCGGGAAGCATCAAGTTTAACCTTTTTTATATGTTTTACAGAAATTCTGATGAAGTAATTCAATGAAAAGAGAGAAGTTATCAACAGAATACTGGGTTACTTGGGGCTTTTTAGTGAACTTTTTCAGGTGGAAATAATATAACAGGTCTGGAAAACAAAGTATAATTAGTTATAAATGACAATATTAAAGTGTTCATCATGATTATATCCTGTGCGTCATGACTTTTGTCCCAACCTTGTGAATTCTTTCTATTAGAGATTATGATAAGAATCTTTTGAGTCTTCACGACAATTTAAACTTTTGAGTTGAATGTCTTTGACACTTTCTTTTATTCAGGTCAATATGCTTGAATCTGCTTATGCATATGAAGTAAAGCTAAGAAAAGAGGCAGAGAATGCGCTGCAAGCCACAGTACAGGAGCAACAAAAACTCTTGGATGAGAGTGAAGAAGTTGCTAGTGTGCTACAAAGGACCATGAGAAATATTACCCTTCTGGACAGTCGTGCACAGGAAGCAAACCGCAGGCATGATGAAGCTGCAGATGAGTTATTATTAATTCAAGCATCCATATCAACCCTGTGGCATGAAAAGCAGCAGATCAGGAGACAAAAAATGGAAGCCCTCCACTGGCTTGAGCGATGGAAAAGTCGGGGACATTTTGGAGCTGCACACTGCCACGGGGTCATTGGATTTGCTGAAGAATTACCTGAGTTAGCAGAATTTTCACTTTCAGATCTTCAAAATGCTACGTGCAATTTTTCTGAGAGCTTCAAAATTGCACAGGGAGGATATGGTTGCATTTATAAGGGGGAAATGCTGGGTAGAACAGTTGCTATTAGGAAGTTCCATCCACATAACATGCAAGGACCGGCTGAGTTTCATCAAGAGGTCAGTTGCCCATAACAGTTTCTCTGGTTTTGAAATTATTTAACTTGAATGCTTGAGTCCTAGAGGGGACCAGCGGCAAAAACGCAAATATCTCAAGGTCTTTACTATTGTCCATAGATGGTTTATACAACAGGGACAGCTGCTACTCAGCACCTACGGAACCTTTTGAAGCCAATCAGGCTAGACGCCATGTTAGCTTGACTTAAAAGTGCTTGAAGCACTGGTAGATGCAATTTACAAATGTATGCTCTTAGAGTAACTTTGGATGCTTGTAGACCTTAAAGCCTTAAATTCCTTCAGCTGGTTTTTAAATTCCTTTAAATATCCACCACAATTAACAGAACTGGTGTTGATTTTTACTTTGTATGTCCTTCCGGCCGGCCTGTAATTGCTTTTTATGTCCTTCCAGGTTCAAGTTCTTGGTAGCCTCCAGCATCCTCGTCTATTGACTTTGCTTGGTGTTTGCCCTGAAGCCTGGTCACTAGTGTATGAGTACTTACCCAATGGGAGTCTTCAAGACCTCCTATTCCGGAAAAACAGCAATTCCCCTCTGACATGGAATAGCCGAGCACGTATGATTGCTGAAATTGCTAGTGCTCTTTGCTTTTTACACACTTCCAAACCCAAAACTATTGTCCATGGTGACCTAAAGCCTGAAACGATACTTCTTGACTCGGCACTTAGTTGCAAGATATGTGAATTTGGGTTCTGCAGGCTGTTGCCAGAGGAGTCACTCTATCGTCCTAGTTTCAGATTCAGCACTGAGCTAAAAAGTACTTCTACATATACAGATCCAGAGTTTGAGAGGACTGGAATACTAACACCGAAGTCTGATATCTATTCCTTTGGACTCATCATTTTGCAACTGCTGACTGGCAGGACTATTCCAGTTGGGTTAGCAGGTGAAGTGCGCAAGGCAGTATCATGTGGAAAATTGTCTTCAATTTTGGATTCTACAGCTGGGGAATGGCCTCCAGCTGTGGCAACGCAATTGGTTGAACTAGGACTGCAATGCTGCCAGCAAAAAGGCAGAGATAGACCAGAGCTAACACCCACTTTGGTGAGGGAATTGGAGCAATTGCATGTTTCAGAAGACCGACCAGTGCCATCATTTTTCTTATGTCCTATCCTTCAGGTGATTGATGCTTTTAATAAATGGGTTCAAGATACCAAAGTGTTTATAATTTTTCTTATAAGGTACCCAAATGTCACTCTTCCAAAAAATAATACTAAATCAAACCAAGATGTCAATTTGGGCTACTGGAAGATGATTTGCCTTTCTTGGGTATTCCCAAGCTATAAGCTTAATTGTTGAACCCCGTTTAATTTGTTGAATAAAATGCAGTTATTTGTAGTATTTAACATGGCTCAAATTTTTTGGATTCCTTTTTCAGGAAATAATGCTTGATCCCCAGGTTGCAGCAGACGGGTTCACTTACGAAGGGGAAGCTATACAGGAATGGCTGGAAAATGGTCATGAGACTTCTCCCATGACTAATTTAAAATTGAGTCACCTGCATCTGACGCCCAATCATGCTCTTCGTCTTGCGATCCAAGACTGGCTTTGCAAATCCTGAGGTTCGTATTGATTCATTTATATACGTTGCAAATATCTGTAAATGTTAGTTTTGCATTCCTTAGCTGTATTGCGACCCAGCTTCATCATCCGAGCTCATTTAATGGTAGAGTTGGTTCTTTACTCTTTCTGTTTTACAGAATGAGTGAGATACGACATATTGTACATACAGAGTTTCCATTAAAGATTCTATAGTCTGGAGAACTAATTATGGCACTGGATGAACACTTCTGCTACCTTAAGCGTATTGCTTCTTTTAATCAAGTCTCTTAACGTTACTGGACATGCTTGTCGACAAACTATTTGAAATGCCTTGAACAGGATCAGTAATTTTGTCCAGTGGCCAGTAAAGGTCGAATCTCTGCTTCCATTAAAAAATAAAGCTAATAAAAGTTGAAATAGATAGTAAATAACATATTTGTATCTAATAAAGAGATGAGTTTAATTCTTACTATTATCGTGAGATTTTTTTTAATAGGTAATATTGAAAGTTTTTAGTTTTAGTAAAGAATTGATATTCAATTTATATAAACTTTTATTTAATAAAAAAAATAAAAAAGTAGATACATGGCTAATATTAATTGCTCGAAGTACGAAGGAAGTAATTAAGCATACGTTATACCCACATACACCAATAGCATCTTAGACCTTCGGTTGGTTTTCTGCTGGGAACAAGCAAAATTATAAAGCGCGTTGTAGCTCTATACAAATGTTTACGTTGCTTCAACAGCCCTGTAGTATTCCATCTCTGGTAGAAAGCAGAGAAACAGAGGCATGCTTCTCTGTTGAATTGAACGGGTGATTATCTTCGTCTTTAAAGATACCAAGCCTGGAGTCTTCGTTGCTACGATCCAGAAGTGGATTTGATTCCCCTTTCAAGTTCCATAGGTGCAACTCGTCCTTGTTAGGGGCCACGTTTTCTTTTATACTTGTTTCAGACTTCTCAAGCATCTGATTTTTAGCCACATCGTTCTGGCCTCTGTTTGAGTTAGAGTTGTGGTTTTCATGGCTGCTGACATCGGAGTTACATCTGAAAATTGAAGCTGATGACGATGATGCTTGTCGTGGACTGGTTTGTGCCGATGAGTGTTGGCAGAAACTTCCAAACCCTTGAATGCCTCTGGATAGCCTGCGAGCTCGATCTCTCTCTTCCTTAAGAACATGTCCTTCTTCTAACAGTTTCAATACTCTATCTGCTTTCTTTCTGACGTTCAGACCCCAATTGAATCTGCACAATATTCCAAGTGAGCTCACAACTTGGTGCCGTGGTTTCAAGAACAATACAATTCATGAGCGTGGAACTTAGAATTCAGATAGTCTTATTCCGTAGAGAACTTTCGGTAGAATTTTTCCTTGGTATACTAAAGAAACAAACCGAAAGATTACAGAAACGTACCCTGTTTCATCGACATACTGAAAGCCGATCATCTGGCTGATGACATCTTTCTCATCCTGGAATTCTTGTGCAACACTTTCGGGTCCATGAGTCAACAGGTGCTCAATCACGATCAGAGAGTTGTAAGAGACCCTCCAGTTCTTCTTTTCAAATCTAACCAGCCTGCTTCAGAATTATCCCACTCAATCATTCACATATAGATAGAGAACAGGGCGAGGAAAAAGAAAGAAAGGGCGATAAACCTTTTGTGCAGAATCTCCACAATCCTCCAATAATCATCAACTTCAAAAGCAGCCTTTGAAATTGACCTGAGTGTTGGGGAATCTGAAGCCCACGGATTCCCATTTGTAGCCTCTTCTGTCATCCTGAGAGTGTAAAAAAGCATAAAAAAGAAACGAAACAAGAGATCTGAAAGACTATAACTAGAACTAGAAGAAGTGATCAATAATAGAAAAATTAATTGGGAGAAGAAGAAGAAGGAATAATCATACAGTTGAGCAGGGGTAACATCAGTAAGAGTTAATCTAGCAGTCTTGATTTTCTCCTTGAGGAAGAAAGAAGCTTGTTTCTTGAATTCATGGAATATGGGTGTGCCCATCTTGCTATTGCTGTTAATTCCTCAACAGGGGGGACATATCTAAACGATCCAGCAACCAAGTTTTATGAATCAGACGAAGTGGGGCTTCATCCATTATAAAAATGGAGGAAAGAAAAGAGAAAATGGGAGTTGATGATGTATGGGAGGAGAAGAAATCAAAGGAGAATTTTGTAGAACAGAAGTTTTTTTATTTTCAAATGATGTTTTGTCCAAATATGATTTGTTCTTATTTTTCTATTATTTTCTGTGTTTGAAACTGTAAATCCATGAAAAGTCTTGGATGCATGAAGTCAACATAACTAACGGAAGAACGATGGGGATAAGACAAAGGGGTTTGAATTGTGATGCGATTTAATTAAGGAGTTTTACATTACAAGAGGGAGACCCAACAGGCCATTGATGAAAATTATAAGCAAAACTCTAGGTTGATAATTTGGACAGGGCGCAGAAGCTGAGGCACAAAGCGACGTCGGATCAACTTGAATTAGATTATTAATCTCATATCTATAGGGTCATAACTCAAATAATCAATTCAATCCCCCATATTGGAAACTCCGCCTGGTTGAACCATGACTTCCTCAACGTCAACGATAGACTGGTGCGTGCGACACTATCGAATTCCCTTCCCTTTCCTCAATTTAGAAATTTGTCTTTGAATTTTTTTTATTATTAAAAGGTTTAGGTGGGATTGACATCTATTATCTATTAAGGTTAGGGCATAGCTCCAATGTTTAGAAAGTACTTATAGAAATTTTATGAGATTATCTAGTAAAAGAGCACTCATAGTAGCAACAGAAATTGAACTATTATCCTCAGAGGATACGAGCATATTTCTTACCATATATATCAACTCTCATTTTCAATTTGTCTTTGAATTGACTTGCCTTATTATCTTTTGAATTTTTTTAACAACAAATTTAGGTAAGTTAGCCATCATTATTTTTTTTTTATTTTTTTTAGTTACCTACCTGGTTTACTTGAGTTTTGTCCTAACTACATATGCTAAAACTCAAACTCAAAACTTTATTTAAACGATATTAAATTGTTTACCACTCGAATCAATATCTGTTGATAGCCATCATTATTTTCTGAGTATTGATTTTGTAGGATGAGCAAAGTGAAGATATGGGCCTAGCCCACTATTGGGGTACCCAAACAAGATGTAAGCTGGTCCTAGCAGAGTTGTGAATGAGTTGGGCTGCCCAGGGTTGATAAATCCAAGGCCCAACAAAATATTGGGCCCATGAAGGTTTACTGGGCTAGCGATTAGTAGTTTATTGACCTGCATTGGCCGAGACAACGAAAATATATAAAGCGTTTACAGAGTTTAGAGTATTCTCTTGGGACATAATCAGGCTTCAATCACAGGGGAAGAAATATTTATCCGTTAATGCTGAAGAATGAATAATTGTATAATCATTATACTAATTTGATCATATTGCGTATGCAAAATTTGTGCGTGTCTAATACACATAACACACTGATAGTGAACTTGCTTTTTTGTTTTTGTTTTTTTAAAACAAACTTGTATCTATTTTTGCACACATGAAGTGATATAATTTATATTAGTTTTAAATAGTTTATATTTGTATGAATGCATTCTGTTTAATTTATAATATAGTTATTTTTAAAATAAACATGAAACATCCCATATCGCATCGCCCAGCCTCATCTTTCATTTGAATTTTCAGATTGATTTGTTTATTTGCATTGTTCATTTTCACTAGTTGAATAAACAGCATGTTAGGAGACCTGGACTCCCTTCCTCAGGAAGATAAGCTGAGAATGGCTACCATGATCGATCAGCTCTAAATTCGAGACATGTTCCTCCACTCTTGCACAAACATTTCCCGTGCTTTTACCCCTTACAACCCCGCTAATCCAGTTCGGGGCTTTGGTATTCTGCAAAGATGGAATAGCCCCGAACTTACCATGTTGGATCAAGAGAGATTATGGGGAAGGATTGTGTTGATAAATTAGAAAGAGATCCAAATCATTATATAAGTAAGAGTAAAGTGGAGTTATATTATGAGAGTGGCTTAACTATAAAGGGTGTGAAGATTGTTACGAAGATTCTCTCTCTAGCTTCGTTGTTCTCTTTTCCCTCTTGGCATTGTCCCCTCACCCCTATATCCCTCCCACGTCTTCCATTCATCCACTTGCTAACACGCATGGTACTCGTGCCCTTATTAGTCTTATCCATAAATCTAAATATTATATATTATTACTACCTCCCCTCTTAATATACTATAAGACTCAATTATTTTTTTATAAATTAAAGATATTAATTAATTATAATTAATTATAATAATTAATATATTAATTTAAGTATATTAATTGATATACGATATAAATTTATTATAAAAAATTAAATTTAATTATAATTAATTTTTTTTAATTTATATAAAATAGTCAATTGAATCTTATGTTAAAAAATAAAAAAAATATAATAACTTTTTAAATAAGTGCTGTAAAATAATATTTAAAATTTTCTTATTATAAATATAAATGTATTTATTATTTTCTCAAATAGTCCGGTGAAAATACATAATCATCTGATCATAAATTATCCAAAATTTACACGTTATATAGTATGATGATATCTATACATACAAGATGACACGTCATCCGGATTTAAGAATATTTTGCTACTCCGACACATTCAAAGCTCTACCCTTGTATAAAAAACCGCAATAACTAATATAGATAAGTGCGTGTGACTGAAGGAGTGTGCAATTGGGCATTTTGGAAGAATATATCGCTGATCCAAACAGAAGAAGAAGAAGAAGAAAAATATCGATTTCTTTTTCTTTCCTGACTAGTTCGTGCAAGTGGTCAACAGTAGGGTCCAAGCCCTGTCCAAGGGGCCGAAGCTTAGAAAGTCCAGCCTCGCGCGTAGCAAACAAGAAATCGCGGGTAACTCAAGCCAGCCACCCATTACCATTTGAAATCCAACGGTTCGCAGTGCTGGGAACTCAGCTGGCTAATAATAATCCTTCTGCCCCTCCTTCGAGACCAATCGTAAAGGTTTGAGCTTTGGACATTGTACGAGATAGGGTGGGTCCCTTTAAATCCCACCCAAGGGGGTCCCTTTCGGAAGACGTCCCCTGTACCCCCACACCTCACTGTCGTTGTTCTTCTCCTTCCAACGTCTGTGTCTTTACTATTCAATCCATCCAAACTTTTCTAGTGGATTGTTCAACTTGCTTTGTATTTTGAATAGTCTCGCAATAGGCCATAGCGTATTATTCGCTCCACGACAAGCATTCGTATAAGCCCTCCCTTCACCTTCTCGTCCACTCCTCGTCCTCCTCTTTCTTCTCTCCTTTATCCTTCCCATGAGTCTGGCCTCTTCCTTCAAACTCACTCCAAACAGGTGCGTTACCTGAATTCATAATTCCTGTTATTTTGTTGTCTTACCTATGATCTTTCTATACTCTTCTGTCGATTCATTTACCGTGATTTCTGGAACTTGTATGGCAATGTGTTCCCAGGTTTTAGTTTATTTTTGACATGGGAAGTTGTTTGGGCACCCAAATTAAAGCTGAGAGCCAGTTTAACACAGGTATTCCTGGTTTTGCTTGCTCTTTGGTACAACCCTAATGCAGGGTGTCCTTGCTATTGGATTCTCGATTTTTGCCCCTTTTATGTATGTTGATCGGTTCATTTTGTGATCGACTTCTCAGATTCATGTCATTATCTTCCTCTCTCTCTCTCTTTGCCTGGCTTTACTCTTTTTTTTTTCCTCTTCTATATGCTTATATGACGCCTATAATCGGTAAACCCATCTCTGTTTCTGCTCATGAGATGAAATTGAGCTCCATGAGTAGCTCTGACATCTCAACTTTTCATCTTCAAGCAGTCATTTAGTCCACAGATATGGGGAAAATAAATGGAATTTTGCTTTACGGGCGTGTTTGATTGTGCTAATGTTGTTGACTTCTACAGGGTTGAATTCAAAACACGTGAGCACAGATGGAAGTGATCTGAGCAGCACGGGTAGTGAGGTCTCTAAGGCGTCGGCAACTCGTTCTCGCCGGAGTGTGGGTGAGATCTTGCAGTCATCCATTTTGAAGAGCTTTACTTATGCAGAACTGGAGGCGGCCACACGAAATTTCCGACCAGATAGCGTTTTAGGAGAAGGTGGTTTTGGTTCTGTCTTCAGAGGGTGGGTTGATGAGCAGTCCCTAACTGCTACCAAGCCCGGCACTGGCATTATTATTGCTGTGAAAAGACTTAAGAAAGACAGTATGCAAGGTTACAATGAGTGGTTGGTTAGTGCACTAGTTCCATCATATGCGTGTATGCGTGTTAGTGTTGATTTTACTTTACGGACAAGACATAACTAATAATTCAACAATCATGTCCCCTTAACTCAAAGGAGTTGGTTTGCCCTGTTTTTCCTTTTCTCTGTTAGGCTGAGGTGAATTCTCTAGGGCAATTTTCTCATCCCCATCTCGTAAAGTTGATAGGGTATTGCCTTGAAGATGAACACCGCCTTCTGGTGTATGAATTTATGCCTCGAGGCAGCCTGGAGAATCATTTATTCCGGAGTGAGTTCTTCATGCCTTATCACCTTTTCATTTGGTTTAAATGGAGAATCGTGTTTAACATTCATAACACTGGCGTAACAGGGGGCTCTTATTTCCAACCTCTCTCATGGAGCCTCCGTTTGAAGGTCGCTCTTGGTGCTGCCAGAGGGCTCGCATTTCTTCACAGTGCTGAAACAAAAGTGATATATAGGGGTTTCAGGACCTCAAATATCTTGCTTGATTCAGTATGTGGCATTGGGATCCCCCTTTGTCTCTCTTAAGGAACAATATTAATGGTATATCTGAAAACAAAACGTGTGTTAATTTGGTGACAGAATTACAATCCAAAACTTTCAGATTTTGGGTTGGCCAAAGATGGAGCAGCAGAGGACAAAAGTCATGTGTCCACCAGAGTATTAGGAACCCATGGATATGCAGCCACCGGTATTGTCTAGTCATGTTAATGATCAGGTTAAGTTTTGTTTGTTCCATTAGGTAACTAATGGGTTATTCTTATGGCAGGTCACCTGACTACAAAGGGTGATGTTTATAGTTTTGGAGTAGTACTGGTGGAAATGTTATCAGGTCGGCGAGCGATGGACAAGAGTCGACCATCAGGACAGCGCAACTTGGTGGAGTGGGCTAAGCCATACCTGGCAAACAAACGTAAGCTGTTTCGTGTGCTGGATACGCGTCTTGAAGGCCAGTATACATTAGATGAGGCTTACAAGACAGCCACCCTGGCATTGCGATGCATTTCAATTGAATCCAAGTTGAGGCCAAGCATGAACGAGGTTGTTTCTGCATTGGAGCGGCTTCAAGTTCCCAATGTAAATGGAGGAGGCAAACAGAAGCCCTCTGGGAATAACTCCAGTCGCAGAAAAAGTGAAGGTGACGCTTAAGAATGGGAGGACCACCATAGCTTATCCTCGTCCATCTGCTTCCCCTCTGCTTGAAACTTGGTAGTAAAGCTAAAATGTCTGGTTGTATAACGCATGACCTGGGTGACAATGTCGTGTATGTCCATAGTTATCCAGATTGTAGATATTTAATATCTTATTTCAGATAATGTACTCAAAAAAAATAAAAATAAAATAAAGGCATCTCTGGATTAGCTGTGAAAGCAGGATGTAATGCAAATGGTTTTGCACTACCATAGAGCATAGTTGGCTTTTCATCCCTTGTAGCCTTTATTGTAGTGGGCGGTGTACTGTAATTTGCTACGTTTTTTTTTCCCTAATTGAATGAATATGCAATTTTCGTGAATGAATACACATTTGAAAAGGGGTGTGAGTGATTTTTGTATACCCCTTCTTGATGGACAGCTTGTGTGGGAAAAGAAAAACATGAGATGAGGCCTGTTTCCAGCCCTTTTGTACCCTTGAGGACAAATATAAGAGGGGAGGAACAATATAATTCTTTTTTGAGAAACATGAAATCTTAATTATAGAATTTTAAAACTAAATCATTGATTATAATATAGACATTAAATAAATAATTGATTGATGGAGCCAAAAGGAGTCACGAATTGTCCCACTTAGGATTGGACAAGTTGCCGGATGACGCAAGTCAAGAACGGGCGTCGTCCAATCTCCAATATTATTTCCCCCCAACCGATGTCCCACTTAGGATTGGACAAGTTGCCGGATGACGCAAGTCAAGAACGGGGCGTTGTCCAAACTCCAAAATTATTTGTTTATTTCCCCCCAACCGAAGCCACTAGGCTTGGCTCATTCATGAATTGTTGTTGAATTAGTTATAGTGATAAGCTTTTATAATTGTGTTTGGTTCATGCCTGAGCTTTTCCTGCTACTGCCTTGTTAAAAACAAGAATTTTGTACCAACTAAAATAACCAGAACTTTGCCAAGGCAAGTGATGAGATAAAGTGAAATCAAGGGCATACCGTCCAGTAGTCAAAACGAACTAAAAGTTTGTTTATGTGGGTTGGGCTCAATCTCCGGCTCTTTTTATATTGGGCTACAGGTTAGGAATATGGCCCATGGTTTATTTCATTAATCGACTGATTTTTTGTTTTTTGTTTGCTTTTCTAGTGGCAGCTCCTTTCCCCAAAATACCCCCTACCACTCGTTTTTTCTTTTGGCGGGATGCAATTATCTTTCCCTGGTGAATTGCGATCGAACAAATAAATATACCGGAGTTGTCCAAAAATATAGTATTTTTTTTTAATTAAAATTTCAGGTTTCTGCTACGAATAAGTCTCACTATAATAGAAAAAAAAATTAGTCAATAGCATGATCGAATGATTCCGAATGTTCTTTTTTGTTGTTGTTTTTAATCTATAAGCTTTACATTAAAAAAAAAATTAAATAAAGGGCATTACTGGCAATGGGCATGGCGGGACGGCGTCAGAGGCCCGGCCACGCATTTCGCGGCGCAACGTATCAGCATAGAGACGACTCCTTTTGTACCTTCGTCTGCAAGTTTGAACCAAAGCTCTCTCTATAACGCTATTTCTATTTAGCTGTTGTCTGTTCGACTCCTTCACTCTTCCCTCTTTTTCTCTGTTTCCCGCTCCTACTCGTCGAGACTTTTCAGGTAATGCCTTTTTCATTCTGCAGAGTCGAGTTTTGGTTTTGATTTTTCAATGCGATTTTTTAAAGAAAATTTGTTCCATTACTATACTTGCATCTTCGGCCTTGCTTCTCGCTTCTCCATATATAATGTTACTCTTTCTTTTGTCTTTCGTTACATTATGAATACTTTCTCTGATCGACGTCCCTTATCTTGAACAGCTCCGGAAGCCTGATTACCGTCAAGGAGACTTTCCAGGTTCTCAGTTTCACACCGTCAGGTGTATTATGTTCAACTTTCCTATTTCTTCACTCGTCTTGCACTTTCCATTCTTCAGATTTTTCTTAGCGTACAAGCTTTACCTGGCATTCGTCGGTTGAAGTGTGCACTGGTGTTAGCGGTCCATTCTTCTGCTTATCTCTTTAAGCCAAAAATCAATGTATTGTTCGAGCTCGCATTCGTAGTAATAATAAATTGGGGTTCTATTGATCTAATATTTAAACTAAATAATGTTATTCTTATTTTCCTCTTGTGCCCCTTCTTTCATTACTTTAATATGATGTGCATGGGGAGATTTTATGTATTTCAGTTGCAAATACCCGGCATGCCAGACCATATGAGTAAGTCTGAGTTGAAGGATTACGAGTATAAATACTATGAAGGATTGAAGGCTGGTGATTTTCGACTCAAAGTCTCCGATTCAAAATATAGGTGCCCTTTCTGCGATTCGAGTAGTAACAACGATTACCTCCTGGAGGAGCTTTTGCAACATGTGTCGAGTGTTTGCAAATCAAAGAGTTCGAGTTTAACAAGAAAAGCTAGGCACTCGGCTCTTGAGAAGTACATTGAAAGACACCTTAAGCCTGTTCCCAAAATTGATTGTCCAAAGCCTGAAAGCGACCAACTATTTGTCTGGCCTTGGATGGGTATTGTGGCCAACATTAAAACTCAACTGAAATATGGACGGCATGTTGCTGAAAGTGGTACCAAATTGAGGGAAGAATTTTCCAGAAAAGGATTCAATCCAGTGAGAGTTCATCCATTGTGGAATTGTTGGGGTCACTCAGGTTTTGCTCTTGTAGAGTTTAGCAAAGAATTTGATGGTTTCAATAATGCTATGGATTTTGAGAGGAGCTTTGAAGTGGATCAATGTGGTAAGACGGATTATATCAAGGCAAGAAACCGAGGGGACAGATTGTATGGATGGGTGGCTCGTGATGATGACTACCACGCGAAGAGTATAATTGGTGATCACCTTCGTAAAAATGGGGATCTAAAATCTGTTACTGATAAACAATCAGAGGACAAGAGGAAGGACTCCAAGCTTGTCCAAGGTTTGTCTAAAACTTTGGAGAAGAAGACGATGCAATTGAAGGAGGTCCAAAGCAAATACCATGAGACTAATGATTCCCTGAGCAAACTGATGGGTGAAAAGGAGGAGATGATTAAATTTTTTAATAATGGTATGTTGAAACTTTGAAGCTTATTTTGCTAGTTTTTATGATTTATTCTTTGACGGTGGTTTGCCTTATATTTCACTTTGCCCATTCAGAGGTAACAAACATGCAGAAGAGGGCCCGTGCCCATGCTGAGAAGATCCTTAGGGATCATGAGGAAGATAGACTGCGTTTGGAAGCTCAGAGGAAAAAATTGGAGAACCTAGAGAAGGATTTGCGACTCCGTCAAGCACAAAATGAAACCGAGAGACAAAAACTACTTAACCAGAAGAAAATGGTATACTTTTCCCATTTAAATTTGTGGATAAGGTAGTTTGTGTTGATGCCGAGATACACCTGCTGCCTTACATTAATAATTCAAGATATGATGAACTCCATTTTCCAACTCTCTTCTGCAGAATGAGAGGGCAACAACGGAGCAAAAGTTGGCTGATCAGAGAGTGATGCGTTTGGCCGACAAACAAAAGGCATGCATTCCATTTTCTTCTATCTATCCATTCCTTTGAATGTGATTGGATTCTCTCTTTCGTTTTGTTTGTCGAATTACAGAGAAGAGCTTCTTTGTTTTTTGTTTGTTTATGGTTTCCACCAAATCCATTAATTTCATATACTCAATGGTCTTACATTGCAGAAAGAAAAGGAAAAATTGCATAAAAGAATTCTTGATCTGCAAAGAAAACTTGATGACAAACAAGAGTTGGAATTAAACATCCAGCACATGAGAGGAGCTCTTGATGTTCTGCAAGAAATGAATCATATGGGTGAGGATGAGGATATTAAGGTGAAGAAAGAAATGGATAAAATTAAAGAGGATCTGAAGGATAAAGAGGAGGAGTTGGAAGCAGTGGAAGAACTGCAACAAACCCTTATAGTCAAGGAGCGTAAAACCAATGATGAATTGCAGGATGCTCGCAAGGAGTTAATAAGTGTATGTATAATTATTCTTACACAAGGAAGTCTGAATGACCTAGCTGGTGTTATTACATCCATAGGCCTTCTACTCACTTTTAATAATCCGATACTCAACATGGAAATGGCGTTTTAGCTAACTATTTGCCTAACAAACAAAAAAGGACTAAATTTGTATGGAATATATGGACAATCTCAGAACAATACACTTTTGAATTTGCAACTTGCAACTTGTTTTGATGAAATCATTTCATCTGTAATGAAGCATGGCATCTAGGGTAGATTGCTAACAAGGACTATCCTTATCTCTTTCTGTGCTTATGCGTCGGTTTCACAGTGAGGAGGATTTTGATCTTGTTTTGTTATATCTTCTCTTGAATAATTTTTGTTTTAGTCTTGAAAAAGATGCCTTGAAATTCTTTCATTAACTAATCTTTGTTGTTGTTTCCGTGTGGTTGAAGTAGTCTAACTTCCTTGCTCACAGGGAATAGAACATTTGAGTACTCGCCCGGGTAAAAATAATATTATTGTGAAAAAAATGGGAGAGCTGGATCATAGGCCATTTGTAACCGCAGCTAAGGGAAAAGGTCCAGATGATGAGGTGTTAGCACTGCAGTGGTGTTCGCAGTGGGAGGAAGATCTAAGAGATCCGAGCTGGCATCCCTTCAAAAATGTAGAGGATGAACGTGGGAATCTGAAGGTACAATGATCCTAACAGTTAAAATAATGTATCTTGTGAGGTGGAATTTCTTTTTATGTTTTTCTTACCATTTTCACTGAAAGTTTAATTCCTGGGAACATTTTTACCTAGAAATGAGAATTTAGGCCATAACCACCTCCTCCGTGTATAGACCCTCATCTAAACCATTACAGACACAACCTCCTGCAGGCCTTCTTGATCAATGCTTGCCGTCATCCCTTGGCTTCTTAGATTAATCTTTCATTCATATCATTATCTGAAGATTGTCTTTGGAGGGTTTCATTCATAACGAGAGACCCATTCCGGCAGTTTTGCGCTTGTTTTGCTTTTACCTTTCAAATCATTTACAATATGACTGAGGAATCTCTTCCAAATATTTCATTAAATAAATGTCTGCCCTTAGGTAATCATCATAATTGCTTTCAAGAGCATTCAGGATGATAAGCTTTGTATTCTAGAGGTGTAATATTTAATGCATAGAAACTAACAATGCAAGACGGTATGTATTGTTTAATGTGTTGGTGGAAGCTACGGGTTGCTGCATCGTTCTGAAGTTTATTTGCATTTAACATTATTTAATTCACATTGGATGTATCATGCAGGAAATTATCGACGATGAAGATGATAAACTGAAAGTTATAAAGAATGAGCTTGGGGATGAGGCATTCCAAGCGGTGACTAATGCCCTGATGGAGTTGAACGAGTACAATCCTAGTGGTAGGTACACAATACGCGAGCTCTGGAATTCCAAGGAAGGGAGGAAGGCCTCGTTGAAGGAGGGAATTAAATATTTACTAACTCAATGGAAGAATAAGAAACAGAATCTTAAGCGAAAGAGGGCTAACCCCTTTATTTTGTGATTCACATTCTGCAGAACTAGAGTTGGTTCGATATTTTACAATGCTGAACAGTAATTCTCTCATGGCAAACTTTGATACCAGTTTTGGTATCCACTACATTTCATTGTCATGTACCCAGTTGCTTTGCGTCAATTTAGTCATCTTTAGAATTGTGGCACCGTGATTACTTAGTTTTATTCAATTGGGACGCTTCCAGCTAATGACTAGTTTGAGGTTAAGGGCTTCACATTATTTCGGCCGACAAGGTTTTTTCAGAACTTCAAATGATGTCAGAATTTTTAGCCAAATTATAAGGCTAATCTTTATGCAAATTATTATCCATCTCATCAACAACCAGAGCCTTTTCGATTTCATGGTTGCCTATCTTAACTTGCGTCCCGATCCACCTTGAAATCTATTAAGCTGATCAGTTGATTCTGAACTTGAAAGCTTCTCTGCCTCCTCTATATTCTCTACACCCCTGGCTATTTGGCGGGCTGAACTAACTTTCTACAAACTCAGTTTTCATATATGCTTGTTTGGAGGACTTGAAACTAACTTTCGCAAAATGAAATATTAACCCAAAACATACGTCATGTAAGTTTTTTTTTTAATCCAAATCTTAACCCAAAACATACATCATGCAAGTTGCTTTCAGGAAATTTTGTAAACTGGTAGCACTAGTAATCTAGGCTATGGGTTTGGTTGAGTGGGGACTTAACTGTTTATGGGTCAGTTCAAAACAAGAAACCTGGGGGTTTAAATAGGGAAGATGGGCAGGGAAGGGATGTGCTAAATATCCTAACCAAACCCAACAAATAACGTTAGAATTTTGCGATTTCCATTCCCGTTCATTATTGGTTAACTTCACTCTGTTCAACACTCCTGATTAAACCCTCATGATAAAGTTCTTATCGACAGTTTACCATTATTACGAATGATTATTCTACAGTCAAGCGATAAAGGGCACAAGTCTTTTGAATGTTTTTTGCGGTAACCACATCTTGCAAAATGCATAGGTTTCATTTCATAAATGAACTCTATAACTTTGTTTCACTCGTTCATGAATTTCAAAGAAAACCACAACTTTAGAGTACTTCAGTTATAGTAAAATCTTGGAATTCAAATATTACAGAATTCCAAAAAAGAAAAAAAAAAGAACCACGCTGAGCTTCTCAATTGGGATCTAAATGGATTCATATAAATCTGAAATGCTAATGAAATAAAAAAACTTTTGCAGGAGGAGGGAAGCGGATAATGAGCATGAAATGAGAAAAGTGGGAAGTTATCCAAAAGCATGCTACACTTTTGCTTTTAACTTTTGTAGAAGTAGGTCATAGGTGGGTAGGTATCCTAAGTTGGATGTCCCGTATGCATCCATTGAAGCAAAGGCTGGTGGTAGGGTCTAGCTTCTTGCTCCTGCTGGTTGTAAGGCATTACCAACAATTCCATTCTCCTTCTTCACAGTCGAGGTGACTTTTATTTGCACTCACGGGAGCACCATCATCTTACTCTGCTACAATCATATCCTCTCTCTCTCTGTTTACTGATTATTTTTCATTATAAAATCTTACATCTTCTAATTACAACTAGTTTTTAGTGCATAATTTTGCTAAAAATTTGTACTCGTTATAACTGGTGCTTTTAAGATAATCATGGGACTCATAATAGCTTCTCTCAATCATAATAGTGCAGCATAATACTAATTGTTTTCTTTCTACCCCACAGTAATGCAAATGAATGCTAGCAGATTTCACAGCTTGAAGTCATGTCAGCCTCGCAGTAATAATCCTGGGATTTTCTTCTCCCTGGAGTGCAGAACCACTCAGGCCACAAAAGTTCAGCCTCACTCTTGTGTGTCTGTCATTAATGCCAGGAGGCCTTTCTGGTCTTGAGGTTCCCTTTGAATCAAGTAACCAATTTGATGGAGTTGGCAAGAATATTTTAATAATCTCTGCATTTAATCCTCTCATTGTTCAGTTTTAAATATTCCATCTGTTTTTATAGTGCAGTAGTTGGGGATCTTGATGGCAAAGGATAAGTCTGTCCCTCCAGTTACGCATATACGAGGGACATCATCAAATAGACATGATAACAGCAGACAACACGTGTGACAGTGAATCAAACAAACCCTATCATTTTGACCATTCCCATTGAACTGCAAGTTAAGTAGTTAACTAACCAGAACACATGCTTACATTACACACGCACATATATATAAAGCTTTATATATATAATCATCTTAATTAGCTGAGGGCTACAACTTTGCTTAATTAGCCGCTTCAGCATTCCCTACATTTTCCCCCCTTTCATGTATAGTTACTCTCACCGTACAAAGTAGAGCCCCACGGACCTACCCGCCATAAAATAAAAAGTCAAGTCGTGAATCACTTTCTCACTGCTTTCTTTTTCCTTTTTTCTTTTTAAAATCCCTCCACAGTCTCCCAAAACAGCCAGTCAAAAAAACCATTCCCTATGAAAATTGGCAGTCAAACTGAAGAAATAGTAACACATAAAAATTTGGGCTTTCCTTCAAAAACATATTTTAATGGGGTTTTTCATCAGACCCGGAAATTCTTTCCGGTGAAAGTTTGACCAAATTGCCAGTGAGGAGGAGCGATGTTCCATGAGGTAGAAGTGCGCCTGTCACTGCCGGTCACCCTAAACGACAGCGCTTGACCCACCAACACCGCGTTTGACTGCCAATTCTGCCCCCAGTTCCTGCTCATCGGCATCCACGCCGTCCTCGTCCCCTTCACGTACGCCCTCACTAAATCCCCTGCACCCGCAACGTTGCTGATCAGCACCAAATTGAAGTATCTGAACCCATTGACGGTGAACCTTATCCCTCCTCGCTTCCTGCATGGTACCCTGCAAGCAGACGAACACGCACAAAAGTTACTCGCTGTCATATGTCGGAAGCATTTGTGCAAAAGGTTGAAACTTTAGAGGTAAAATAAAAGTGGGAAGTAGAAAGTGGGCTTACCGGCGGTAGGCGACGGGGACAATGCCAGCGCGGTACTCGGCTATCTTGAGGAACATAGGCATGGCGAGATCGAAGTGGAGGCGGGGAGGGTTGCACCAGCCACCATTGTCATTTGGAAGGGCGTAGTTTGGTGGGCAGAAGTTTGTGGCCGTGATGAAGATGGATGGGCTGCCTGAGTGGCACCACTGCCTGTCGTTTGCACACTTAATCTCAAAGCAAGAGCCGCAGCTGAAGCCACTGTTGAACAGTGCGGTGCTCAATGCCGCCGTGTTCACTCCGTACCCTTGGCTGTAGAGATTACCATACCCACAAGCTCCACCTGTTCAGCAAAAACACCTCACATTAAGTTCCTCACCGGCCATTTTACGGGAAACAGGGAAAACATAGCGCTGCTCTGCTATTCGCAGAGAAATTGCCGGGGGGTAATGGGTTTGTGAGGTACATTGTAATGATAATTATTAATTACTGTCAGTACTCCTAAAACAGCTAAGAAGAAGTTCCATTTAAGCTGCCATCTCGCTATCTGACCGTAAAAAGTGGAAGAACAGTGTTGCTCTGTTTTGAATAGTAAATGCAGGGGAAAGGGGGTTGTTTGTTTGGATGCACAGTAACATAATTTGAAGTCACATTAAGTGGAATGGAGTGAGAGAGTACAAACCCATAGTGCCGGAAGCATCAGATCCTCCGTAGAAAGTAGCATGAGCAGATTGCCAAGCGCCACCAGAGTAAACGCCAGGGATTCTGGCTTCGATTTGGCAGAGTAATGAGAAGAGGGAAGCGATGCAGAGTAGAACGGGGAGAGCCATGGTGATAAATTGAGTACCTAACGCTAGGAGAGAGGGAAGAGAGGAGAAGATGGGGGAGTGGAGTGCAGCGGATGGGGGTACTTATGGAGGATTGAAGGGGAGGGGCAACAAGTGAAATTTTCCAAAAAAAAACTTTATTTATGATTATTCAATGCGACCTTAGTTGTAAACTGTTAACACTTGATTTGTGGGAGACTGCTTGTACTACTACCTTGTACGCTCAAATGACTAATGAGCCAGCCACAGAGGCGAGAGTAGAGGAAGGTGAAATAAAATAAGAAAATCAGGGGGGGTTTGTGTGTGGTGGTTGGGGGGGGGGGGTGTTGTAAAAGTGGGTACGTAGTAGCAGGGCGCGATCAGCTGCTGGGTGAGAGGGGTGGGGCCTATGGAGATTTGATGGGGTGTGAGGAGGATACAATGGTACGCTTTTTTGAATTTTTGGTGGGAGATGGTGGGTCCCCCGTAATCCCCGTGATCATCGGTCCTTAGAGCCCGCTTTCAATGTGAGTGGGCCTTCACCTTCAAACCTCTCCCTTCCTCCCATTCCCACACTAACCTCTCACAAGGGCAGGGGTTGCCCCCAAAGTGTCCTTACCCTTCGGCTCTTACAGGCCAGTTCTCTTCTACTGTTGTTATCCATTATAATAAACATGGCAAAAGTAATTGGGTTAGCCACATTGGATACCCCGAATATCTACAAGATTATGATGAATGCGTTTCTTTCCCCCCCCCCCCCTTTCCTGAGTCCTTTGGGAACCTTCTCAGTTAGTCTAACACTACATAAAAAGGAGGGAACTTGTGAATTCTCCCCACAGTGAAGAAAACCAAATTTGGAGTCCCAAGTAAGCAAAAGCTTCAAGTTGACATAAGTTTTGAGTTGCAAACTCTCCATGCTAGGTTATATTACAGAAGCACATCACTCACTTTGACCCTTGTGAGTCCTCATACATTGAGAAACATAGGTTAATGACGCTAATTTGTATTTGAAATGGGGACATAGTGGCTCAAGTTGTTGAAACCCAAGAACGGATGGAGGGACAACATGCCCCCGCGCATAAACCCAACTTGTGTAATTGTAATAATTAGGTTTATTCATTTGGGAAAAATGATGATTACCAATTGAGGAGTTGTCCTGTGAGCAGCCCCTGTTTTTGAGTGATGTCTTGACGAGAGACCATTACCGAATCAATTACATGGGAACCTCTTTAATTACAAATAATACTATATATATTGAAATTGCCATACTGGAGAGATTTTGATTGTAAATTTACCAATGCAATTTTGATATCCGGGTTTGTGAAGTCACATCCAATCCACGATTCTCATTTGCCTGCGCTTTCTCTCTCCAAAAAGGCAAATATAGGCACAAACCCATGTGCATCCAACTCCCCCTAAGCACATACATGCTACGCGTGGCCCAACCATACCCCTCCACGTCTTCTCTTTAGGTCTGATATGGTCAGTCCCAGCACTTGCCAGAATAGGCTCCTTCATAATAAATATTTTTTTATTTTTTTATTTTGAAATTACATTAAAATAGTAGTCCCACTTCCCATCTCTCCTTTGCCGTCAAGTCGTCAATTACTAACGACTCCCTAACACATTCAACCCATCTTTGCTTACGCTTTGGATGGGTCAAACCCTTTGGTGATCTTCCGCAGCTATATTTTTTTTTTGACGTGCCTATTTGAAAATTGGAATTTAAAAAAAAAATTAATCTATTTATTTTTTAAAAAAATAAACAGTTATATTTACCTAAATTTTTTTTAAATCAAACTATAGTTTAAAACTAAAATTTTATATAAGCTATTGAGATTAATTTATAGAATAGTAAAATAATTTATAAATTATCTAATTACTATTTTATATTTATTTTTTATAACACTTTCTCTCTTCTTCTTCCTCTTTTTTCTTTTCTCTCTTCTATTTTTTTATTTCTTCCCATCTCTCCCTTATCATTGCCAGAACTTATAGTCATCGTCACCATCGCATCACTATAAGGGAGAAAGATAGCTAGATGTCATTGGTCACTTCACTCGTACTCTCCATCATGTTCTCTGTGTTCTCCGTGCTCTCTATCGCTGGAATTATTGCCATGCTCTTCGTTATCTCTATCACCCAATTATCTATAACCGTGCTGAAAAAGGAAAGGAGAAGATGATAGTATGTGTTGAGTAAAGAAGAAGAATGAACAGTTAATATAATTAATATTTTTTATCTTTTATCCTTATTAGTAATTTACTAATTATAAAAGCTCTTATAGTAATAACTATTTAAATATTCATTTATTCATAACTAATTTTTTCTATAAACTCTTCTTCAAAAATTATTTTTTAAAAACTGTTAAAAAACTATTTTTTATAATTTTTTTTAAAAAACTATCAAGACCCTACATAATTTTGAATTTTAGATGCACAGTTCAACATTTTAATTTTTTTTGTTGGCGTACCTTCTTAGCTATTACTGTGTATTTTTCTTGGTGATAGCATTTGTTTTTCATTAGAATTGTTAATTTACATATTTTGACAGATGAGCGTTGATTGCCGCAAGAATTTGTTGGAAGTGGTTGGCATACTAATGCAGGGGTTAGCTTGATGTCAAATTGTCATCCCCTCCAAATCATCTCTTCCCATCAAAACTTCTAATTTTCCTTTCTCGATCTCTGTTTTTTGTTCTTTGGTTCTTGGGTCTCTTTGCTCTCTCCTAAACTCATAATAATAACAATTACTGGGTCAACAACTCAACGATCCCCGTATTAAACTAAGAACCTCGGAAAGTGTTTGACGTGGCTATTTCCTTGTGCTCTTGGAATGTTCCCAATTGGATGTTATGGAGTAACTGAATAATTTTGTACAGCAAGAGCTTTAAGTTCGAGTTCGGATCTAACTTAACCAATAACCATGTACACAAACCAACACATACATAAGAACAAGAGTACGTACGTCAACTAGTGCATGGGGAGGCCCGAGCAAATATTGGAATTAGAACCATACATATAATTTAACAATAAAGCATTGACCCATGTGATAAACTTTATAAGATTAGTTGAGCATAATTGAAGAAGATTTAACTAAAATGGCGATCTATTATGTTTACTTGTCTCTTGCTGACCATTGAAAACATTTTGTTGATTATTAAGTTTGGTGAGTGTGTTTTGAATGCGTTCCACCAAGTCTGGCTTGATTGAAGATAGCTGCATTAATTTCACTTTATGGAACGTGTAACTCAGGTTTTAACAAGTCATACCCTTTGCAACATGTCACATGCTTGTTGGCAAAGAGACGCAGTTATCACTGACTTTGCCTCATACAACGGTCATTGCATTCCCACCAAACTAATTTCAATAAATTTCCTCCCTTTTCTCTTCATGTTTGACAATCAATTAAAGCCAATCAATGCCTCATACTTCTGTCTGAAGAATAAGCAATATCATCAAGAGACCACATTATGGGGATTGTTCAAGCTTTGAGCTACAAAGAGGGCTTTGTATTCTACTCCAAACCAAGACCTGCAATTAAAAAAATGAATGAATTAATGTGGGATTAATTCATGATTACTTGCTATATTAATGGGAAAAGAAGGGTTATTGGTTGAGACTTGAGAGCTGTTTGAGCCAATCATTAGGTCTAGGCACAAGCATTGTTGGTTCAGATGCATCATAAGCGCTTTTATATATAACTGAAAGGGTCAGCTAATTATTAGAGAGGTAGGAGAGGTGTCTGTCTCTGTGCCTTTAACACTTGAACAAATATTCCAAAAGCCAATTTTTTTAACCTATAAGTAAATGTTAAATTTGCTTTCCATAATTTGCATTTTACATTGCTAAATGCAAGCTTCAAAGGCTCCAGATTCATCAACTATGATGATAGCGCGGGTTGAAGTGCTTTCATTGTGGTGCCATTTTGGTTTTAATTTCTTCTCTGAATAGCTTTGGATCCGAAATCAGCGGGATTCTGCATGCCTATTGCCTATAAACTTACAAAAAACCTCTTCTTCATAGTGAAGCAAAGTTTCATCAAGAAGCATCGTGCATATCTTCAAAGCTACCTTGTCCTGATACGATAGAGTCCCATCACAGTGTCTCTGCCTTTTTCTTCATTTGCTTTACTGGTCCCAGATTCTAAAGCAAAGCATTTTCCTTCTCTAAGTGTTCCTATATACTCTAGCACATATGTGTGTGTCAAAACAGCTGCAACAACCAAATTAACTGCCACGGTGGGGTCCCTGCATCTAGGCTTGCATGCAGCAAAATTAAAAGGGAAGGACAGGACAGAGTTGTGGAATTAGGCTCCTGAAATAGTAAGAGAACCACCATAATTCATGCCTAAGTTAGGAGCATTTAACTCAGTTCCTTAGCGGTGAACTACTAACAGATGTTATTTATGTTTCAATGAAGAGGTGAAACCGAAACTTAATTACAGCTTCTCTATTCTCATTCATCAATAAACTAGGCATCCTTCTATGCATTCATTAATTAAGCTAGTTTACCCTTCCTACATATCGAATTCCAAACCTACCATATTAACTTTGTATGGTATAAACCAGGGCAGCTAATAAATATAGGGTTGATGGCAATAATTCCAGTGAAAGGGAAAAAAATTAGTTTGCTGAAGGTAGACATGGTTTAATACTTTTATTTTATAAAAAAGCAAAAGAAAAGAAATCCGCCTCACCCTTTAAGTGATGGCGTAAGTTATACTTCATTTTTGAAATCCTTTACTAATTGTTGCTGGAAGTTGTTGGGCTCTTTTCCATCTAATTATTGTCCCAACATCCTGCAGTTTTCCTACGGTCCATTGATATTTCTTTTTCTGTTGTCCAGATTGCAGAATTGAGAGACGAATGAGTTATGGAGTTGAACAGTTAACAAATGCCATGTATCCATGGACATTTCGGACATGGAACAATTACAGGGCATGGTGCCAGATTCATACCAAATCCAAATTCATGCCATAAAACCAGTATCCAAAATGTTGATAGCTACATGGACAAACCAAGGGATGCGCGCTGTGCTGCCAAGTACAAGAGAAGAGTAGCAAGCGCCGGAGCAGATATTCTATGAACTTCTTCATCAACTGCTACAGCGCAACTACAATCCATAAATGAACAGGGTTCTTAAGCTCATTCCTGCATCCCCTTCTGCTCCTGTAGGACCCAATAATACCATTGACCAATTAATCCAATCGTCTGCAGCAGGTTAATGTCAATGCTTTTCTTGGTCATTGGTTTTTAACAGCTCTGCTTCCACTCCTTCAGCAGCTAGATCGCTTATATGTTCTTATTGCAAGGACAATATCACCATGCGTGATGCTTTTACTCCCAAGGGACATGTTAGCGAGGGATTGCTTCCTGTTCGTTCTTCTTGAGCACGGATGACACCAATCCTTCGATCATCTGAGCAACAGGCCAGTGTCAAGAGGATGCATAGCGAGGGATTGTTTCATTGTCGGCTGTTTCTTCTCCTTGTAATGGAGGCGTTATTCTGCCGTGGCCTTTTAGTTTAGTCTCAAAATGACCCGGTACGAATCAGGCCACATAAATTGCCTTCGAATAAAACGAAGACAAGATTTATCTATTTAAATAAAAGAAAAAATTATCTCAACTGTGCGTTTGTAGTCCAACGGTAAGGATAATTGCCTTCCAAGCAATAGACCCGGGTTCGACTCCCGGCAAACGCATTTGTGAATCTTAAACTCATTTTTTTTTAAAAAACAATTCTGGCCATGGAATGCTTGGCTGCTTGCTTGTCTGTGGCGAGGGAAGTGGACGTCTTTGTCCTCCAATGATCAATTTCTGTGATTGCAAAATATGGACCAAGGGCGGCAAATGCCCACCATCAGAAGGTGAAGAGGCGTAATCTCGTCAATTCGTTTAGCTTGCCTTTGCTTATGGTGAATTCCCCTCCCCTCTCTCCTCTTTCCCAAAACGCAACCTCTGGACCCGCATGTCATATCATGCTTCTGTCTCAAACTGTTCCCCAATCAAAGTGGTGTGCCACGGCGTTTCATGGCGACCACGGTCCCCTCCTTCTCTCCTCACCGATCCTCTCTTTTAGAATTCCCCAGAACCAATCGCCCTCTTCCTCCCTTCTGCGTTCGTTTCTCCGCCAAGAGTCAGGCCTCAGGGAGCCTCTGTCTCCCCCACCTGCGACGACCTCGCCCAGGGACCTCACTGCATCTACGTTGGCCCCATCGAGCCCGCCAGCCAAGAAATCCTCGAAGCTCTTTATCTCCAAGTAACTATCTTCTTCAATTTCCTATCTTACTCCTCGATTTAATTCTGGCTCAACTTAAGATTGTGGATATAATATGGGAAAGAACAGGGGGAAATGTGAAATTGACAATTTGAAGGAGACTTGTTACTTTAAGTTTGTACATTTATAAACTCTATTGCGTATTTTCCCTTCTGTTTCGTGTTAATTCCCATATTTTGTATGGCGATAATGAGAATTTTCACGTGCTGACTATTTACTTATTTTCTTGGATAGGCGCGGGATGCGTATTACAGTGGAAGGCCTTTGATAGTTGCGACATGTTTGATAGAGTAGAGGTATTCGCTGTCTACCTTCTTCACATAGCATTCGTCTAGATAGCTTTTGTATAAACCTTATTCATGTAAGATAATTTGTTGAAACAGTTAAAGCTGCGGTGGTATGGTTCGAAATCTGTAGTTAAATATCCTCGTTGCAGTATCAGGAGGCAATCAACATATGCTGATGCTGAGGTAATTTTCTCCTGAAATCCAGAATAACTTTGTGTGCGCACTTGAGCTAATTTGATTGATGTGCCGAAATTACTGATTGACTGAGTGACACTTGACTTCCTCATCCTGCTACTGCCTGAGGAAGTTATATTTGTGTCTTGTATGATGCAATGCTATTGAACATCTGTATCCGATGCATATTAAGTGATATGTCCACTTATTTATCTGCTTAGGATGATCAAGCTTCTGGTGCCTTGAGTCTTTGTCCTCCACCTGAATGTGGAATGGTGTGGTTGTAGGGCAGGCAGATCTGTCTATGATTTTTGCATTAGCCAGCACATGGATCGTCTTCCTTGCATTTGGCAGCACAATATGCGCCGGGCCTGTATTGTACACTGTCAGCATGGCTTATCATACTATATTCAATTCCGGATTATCCTATGTCAACCAAGCATCCGGACTAGGATTTCTGTCCACGGTGAATAACTGTGTTCATGACATTGGGCTGTATCATTGGCTATCCAGTTGCATCTGCTTCAGGTGAAAATTTTTAGTTGATATTCTTAATCTGGAATATTCATCTGAAGTCTTCAATTTTTAAATTCCTAGGGCTGAATCGTCAGCAAAACTTTCCCTATCGTAAGTAATAATATACTTGTTCATGACATTGTCACGAACCCTGTATCTGTAACTCAACTACCCATGTCTTCAGTTAAGGTGCTTCAAGGCCTGTGGCGGAATGACTTGGTGGCACTAAAAGGCGCGTGTCCAAATTGTGGAGGAGAGGTCAGTGAATTGTACGCATAATCTATTAGCATAACAGCGATTTCTGTTCAATATCCGTCCCCGAACTTTCTTCCAACCTGTCCAGCCGGAGACTCAGATTTTCATTTTTCCTTTAGGTATTCGCATTTGTGAGAATGGACAGGGCTAGTGATTCTCCCCACAGAGCAGATTGTCACGTGTGCGGATGCTTATTAGAATTTCACACCCAAGTCGAGGTAATTGCATTTGAATTGTTGCGTAAAGCTGAGGTGTCAATTCAACAGGTCACATGTTTTCATGAAAATGGCAATCCTATAATTAAGTCAGGCCTAATTTTACGGCCAGACGAGCGGAAATTGAAAACAAGGCCTGACATTGTACTAAGCATTTTTCATAAAGTGATGCTTTCGTTTTGCAGGAATTGGGTTTACGAGCGTATTTACCTCGTTTCGCTCTGAGGCAGATCCCAGCGCCGAAGACAACAAAGAAGAAAAAATCCAGCACTTGTAGTTAGTAGTTACTACAGTTATGCATAGTAAGGATGGGAATACCATTAGTTTCTGTCCTATTCCCATTTGTTGTTATGAAGCAGTTTTGATTGTAGCCAACGTCTACTAATTCTTAGCTACTGTCATTTAACGGAAATGGATGGATAATTCCTTCCTTTCGTGTAATCGTTGTGGAAATTTGCTTGACTTTTGAGCAACCTTAATATTGTTAACAGTCTGGCGAAAAACATATTAACAATTTCATGAAAATCACTTGATAATTAATTTCTTGTGTGACGAATAGGAGCTAGAGAAGTCTATTTTTACACACAGAGAAGTGGAGATTTGCGTACTCGTCTTGCAAACTGGCTACATCGAAAGATTTATTACATTTCATCTTTATTATGATCACCTATTGCTAAATAGGTAAGGAAGTCCGAGATACAACAGAACCAGTAAACCACGTGAGAAGTTCCAAATTGAGTGAAGCTTAGCTTACGTTGCAAGACAAAACTTCCTTGATATTTCATTCCAGCAATCACCCTTGTCAAACATAATTTAATAATAAAAAAGGTGTAAAACCAAGCGAAAAGGAGGTATTTGTACAGCTAGAAAAAATCAAAGCAGTGTAGGAGGAAATGTGAAAGCCGTCAACAAGGTCCATCAGAATTATGCCTGCAAGCAAACTTTATTTCAGTGATAAACTGAAACAGAATGTTGATTGCCATGATTTCTGCAGTCCATAATTTGAACACGTGGTCATTAGTAATGTATGGATAATACAGTATTTACCACGGAAACCAGAAGCTGATTTGTGCATGCTCTGCAAAATCAAAACGTTTTCAATCAAGGAACTAAAACAAATAATTTCGATTCGAATGATCCTTCTCACTGTTTCCAAGGCAATTCTCATAAAATTGAGTAACATCTGGTGAATGCCACTGAGAGTTGGAGATATTTACAAAACCTCCAATGCCCTGCCAATCAAAAGTGTGCTAAACTGTAAACTAGAATCCACGAAAGCTGCACATATATTAAAACAAAAAAAGCAGTCAGGATTTCGGCGAAAACATGTGACCCTTTCAAATCTGAGCACAAGAGCATCTCTAGGAGAGAGGGAGGAGAATAAGGACCACATCACAACAACAAATTACCAGGAAGAGAGTTATAGAAGCAAAAAGACCCTCTTGAAGGAGTGCACCATGACCGCCAAACTCTTCCTCGTCAACCTTTAATATTACTGCATAATAACCATATATGATCCCAGAGGATATCGCCAAAAAACTGCAACAAAGACCAAAAGTAAATTACAAAATGATAAAATAATAAATTCATAAGAAAATAATGTCGTGTATGTCGTGTCAAAGCTGCAGGTTTTTACACTAGATAAGAGCATCTTGAAATTATGTAATAAAGGCAAAGTTACAATGGCAAGCATGCCCCGTGAGATGGGTAATTCAAGCCTGAAAATGTTATACCAATGGTGATACATAACTGAATTCACCAAATCTTATACAGTACATGGTGGTACCAAAAAGATCTTATTTCTGCACCACAAGGTCAACAGATCTCTCAAGTATGTAACTTACACTTCAAACTCTTAAGACTTATCAGAGTTTTTCTTAAAGTAGACATATAAAAATTTGAATTTTTCACAAGAATGCATTGGATTGATGGGGGAACAAAAAAAAAATTTAACAAGGACTTCAAAAGATGGGCTAGTGCCTAATAGGCCACCTCAAATCTTTGTGGAACATTTACGCATGATACAAAAAAGACATGGGGAGCATATAGGTAATCTTCTAAATATCAAGTCCAGAGTACCAGAAAACGAGGGAGAAAATATAAAAAATGCTTCTGAAACTTCGCTTTATTCAATAGCTCATGAAACAGATTTATAGACCACCGGATGCTTAGAGCTCACGTGACTATCTTAACAACTTTGACCATTTGACTAACTCATACTTAACAACTTAACTGACCAAGCATATTCCATAATATTCCATTTGCAACTTTTGTTCTGTGTTTGACCATTTTAGTTAATTCATGTCCGATCTCAAGGCTAGATGTCTAAAATATTATTAAAAACAGATGAGAAAAATCATCAGCCGTATAATTTGCATTTCTTATTCTCCAGGAGAAATTGAGATGCCCCTACATTCAGTTCATACTTCATATACTTGCATTTCACTATCACCACTTCTTTTCCAATCTTGTCTTGTCACAATCATTGGTAAAACAGCCATCTTCCAGACTCCCCATAAACATACAGCATGAGTCTGGATCCAATTAACAGGAATGAAAAAGGTAGGGGAACGAGATGTTTCTAGTCTATATATAGCATCACAAATTAGAGACAAAAGGCAGTCAAAATCAGCGGATGAGTAATTTTTATGCAAATGCTGAGTATTTGGCAACGTCATCTGTCATCATAATAAAACAACTTCGACATAAGCATGTTTAATTTACAAAGCAAACATACTTACAGGATAAACCATATTCCCCCAACCAAAGGTACGGCACCCCACAATAATCCAAACGCAAGACCAAGGGCTTGTCGAATCCAATGTAAAACATCTCCCAATTGATCCTATGTTAGGGGGGCAAAGGGGCAAAGACATAAATGGTTGTTAGCATCAATTCAATTACATAGAACAGAATAGTAATACCAGTAACTACAAGGAGATATGTAATAGCTAAATTGCAGATATATAATATATGTTTCTAAACCTACACTTCTGAGGAATCTAAGGATATATTAATACGATACTTCATTTATTTTTATTGACCAAAATTGATGATTTGAATAAAGGCTGGTATTTTAGATTCAGCATTCTTAATTAGTAAATATAATGATTTTGGTTATCCAGTATACTGCAAAACTAAGGGAACACGGAATAGATCGAAAAAGGCAGGTACAGATGAAGAACACCCTCGATGAATATATGCGATGCGAACCTTATCCCACGAAGCTTCAGGATCAAGAAATTTAGCGAACTTGGAAGGCGAGAGGTGACTATTCTGGTGATGTTGCTGATGATCGACTTTAATCGATTTTCCTTCTTTCATTGTGAGAAACCAATAATTCGGCAACCAGGAGAAGGAGAAGAGGGGAAAACAAAATTACAAAAAGCTCCGATCTTTTATTGGCAATTGACGAAGCAGGAGGAGTACTGGAGAGGAAAAGCAGGTTACGGTTTAGAGAGGGTGTTTGGATTGAAAATAGAGATTAAAAAAATAAGCAAGAGACAGTGAGGAGTGAGGAGTGAGGAGTGAGGAGTGTAAAATTGTGGAGATCTGGAATCAGATCTGAATCGCTGGCGCGCTTCAATCAGGTCGACGGGCTGCTTTCTACCTACTCTCCCACGCTCCAGAGCAGCAACTCTACTAGACTCGCCCGCAAACGAACAAGAATGAATGACAACTCCTTGTTTCCGGCAAATAATAATATTAGAAAACAAAATGGTGCGGATTGCCGAAATCAAGGGATAATATTCAGGTAAAATTTCGTATATGTAGAAATCGGGTTTTTTTGGGGCCAAAAGGGAATCGAGTTTTTTAATTAGCATAATTATATTTAAATAAAATTTTATAAATGGACTTACAAAAAGAAATTTAGAAAATTTATAAAAAAATTAAAAAATAATTTTAAATAAATAAATATTTAAATAGTTATTTTAAAAAAATACTTTTATTATTAATAAATTATAAAAATAATATAAGTATTAAATGAGGAGAGATAAGATATAAGAGGAAAGATGATGTAAAAAAAGAAAAAAGAGAGGATATAAGAAAAAGTATGAGAGAGTATAAGAAAAAATATAGATAATATAGTAATTGATTAATTCATAAGCTCTTTTACTATTCTATAAGTTATTCTGATCAATTTATTTAAAATTTTAATTTTAAACTATAATTCAGTCTAAAAATCCATTTAAATAAATATAACTATTTATTTTAAAATTTTACTAAATCTAAATTTTATTTAAAATAATTTTTAAAACTATAATTTCCACTCTTATTAAATAGGTCATATTTATATTATTATTATATACAGTATTTGTAAAAATCGGGCTCGTTATATTATACTATATACATGTTTTGGCCAAAAAATATTATATACGAGTAATACGGTGCAGTTTACTCCTTTAGATTCCACTGGTGATCTTTATACAGTGTATTTGGATTGCCTTGAATTTTAGATTTTAAATTTTAATTTGAACAAAACTTAAATTTTAAATTTAAATTTAAGTAAAATTTAAGTTTTAAATTTTTTTAGAATAAATAGTTATATTTATTTAAAATTACTTTTAAACTAAATTATAATTTAAAATTAAAATTTTAAATAAATTGGTCAGAGTAACTTATAGAACAGTAAAAGAGTTTATAAACTAATCAATTATTATATTATCCTTTTTTTTTATCCACTCTCTCATCGCTTCTACATACTCTCTCCTCTATTATCTCTCATCTCTTTTCTACATCATCTCTCATCTCTCTTTACACTCTCTCTCATCTCTCATATATTTAATAATTATACATTTTTTTATAATTTATCACTAACTATTCAAACACTCATTTATTTAAAATTACTTTTTTTATAAGCTATTTTCTAATTTTTTTTTAAAAGTTAACTAAAAATTATTTTTTTTATAAATATTTTTTTAAAATCTTACTGAAGCGAGCCTATAATTTAGTACTACATTATTAATTTTTACTAAAAAAATAGTTATTCAAATTTCAACGTGATATATTTTTCCAATCAGCTTCTTCTGGCTGAATTTTGGTCCTTATATTGACAAATCGCTTAAGCCAAATGCTATAAATCAAAAATATATTTTAAAATAATGGACATTCCGATAAAAAAAAAACAAAAAGTATCAGAATGCTACATAACGTCCGTGCAAAATTAAAGGAGGCCAGCACCGAGGTTTAATCTGACATTTTATTGAATTCAATGCGGATAAACTTGTTCATTGTACGGTTGTGGGGAATAACTGATAAAAAATATGAGCATATGTGGGTGAGGTGGGAGCCCCCCTCCCTGCTCTGTTTCTCAGAAAAATGAAGAGATCATGTCTATTGAATTCGGCTCCAATCAGATAATAAGATGCTAGCCAGAAGGTTCTTTGGTGTTAGCGTCGCCGAATTTTGCTAAAGTCTTTGTTTTTTGCTTTTGGTTGGTACAAAGCTCGCTAAATCCTCACGGAACTTGGGGTTTGGTGGTCGAATGAGTGACGCATATATCATCAAAGCTTGCTTAAATCCTTTTCAACATATTGCATCTTTCTATAATTATTCTTCTATAATTATAAAATTTATTTAATTTATTTAATCAATATAATATATTTTTACTATCATCTATAGCTCTTTTTCTTCTTATTTAATTATTATTAATAACATATTAAAATATTTATAAATATAAAAAATATACCTTATATTTAGAATTAATATTAATTTTTAATTAAATCATATATTAAATATTAAAAGAATATAAAATATATTTAATTGATTTAATTATACTAAAAAAATTAATTAAATTAATTAATATAGCATATTTTTTAAAAAAATATCTTACTCGCTTCTTTTATTTTATTCTCTTTTTTTTAATTAATTATTGTTAAAAGAGTATTAATAGAGATAATTTAAAATAAAATTAATAAATATAAAAAATATTTATAATTAAAATAAATTTTTTTAATTAAATTTTATGCATAAGATAAGAGGAGTATGTGTTAATGGCTCAATTTAATCTTTATATTTTATTCAAATTGGTAAGTTAATGCTAATCTTATTTTTTATGTTAAGCTTGCGTATCCAAGTTGGTGAGTGTGGTAAATTTGGGTCAGATCAAAGTTGCTTAGCATATTATTGTCTTATAAACCGCGATTGTTTATTAATTAATCATTTTACTCATCCCACGGCTCATACATAAATACAATTATTATATGCCACATGGTATGACTCTGCCTGAAGATTTTTTAAAAAAAAACAAAAACAAAAAAAGGGGGGGTCAAATCTCCACATTTGACTTCTCCTTTTCAACCCTTGGATACATGAGGTATATTTACATTTACATTAAATTAATTAATAATTTGCTAATTGCGTGATTGAGATGAGTACAATTCTTATCCATGTTTTAAAACTCTCAAGTCCCTTACTCTCTACACAAAATTTAAACTACAAGACCCAATTACAAATTTTAACTCCTCGGTATATCTATAACAAGATGTACTCTTTCTATATATATTTGTTACGAGTCAAAATGAATCATTCCCTTACTTCCAGGGGGGGAAAAACGATTACAGCAAAACAACTAGACAAAATACTGCTGCTGTATTCTGCATTAAAGCTCTCATTAGCCTACTCATGTCCTTCTTCCCACATCCATTTCAGCTACTTGCAAGTCTTCATTCGAGAACCTAAGCAGAGAGGATGGTGGCTGAGATGGCCATCCAATCGGTACCATTCCTCTCAAAACATCAGCAGCCTCGTAACCTTTTCGTGAGATCAAGGGCCCGTTTGGATAGCATTTTAAAAATGGGTTTATAGAAAAAAAATATTTTTTGAACAGTTTATAGAAAAAGGCTTTTAGAGAAGAGATTATGAAAAAAAAAATGGTTTTGAATAAATGAGTGTTTAGATAGTTATTTATATAAGGGGTTTTATTATTGGTAAATTATAAAAAAGGGTATGAGTATTAAATGAGGAGAGATAAGAGATAAAAGGAGAGAGGAGAGAGGGTGTAAGAAAGAAAATAGAGAAAAAGTAGGAGAGAGGAGAGAGAGTGTAAGAAAAAGTAGGAGAGGGGGTGTAAGAAAAAGTAGGGGTAATATAGTAATTGGTTAGTTCATACGTGGTTTACTGTTCCATAAGCTGCTCTGACCAGCTTATCTAAAACCTTAGTTTTAAATCATAGTTTAGTCCAAAAGCCCGTTTAAACAAATATGAATTTCTCTAAACCTAAATTTTGAGTCAAACCTTAGTTTAAAACCAAAGTTTTCCAATTTCCAAACACGCACCAAAGATAGATCCCAATGTTGCACTCAATCTCCTACCAATTGCACCAACAAAGGAACCCACAATTCCTTCATACAGCCCCCCCGCAGCAGCCCTTCCATTTTCATAACTGAAGGAGGCATCTATGTTTAACTTGATAACTCCATTTTCTGGTTTCTCCCATCTTTGCCTCCTCTCCACTGACTCCACCAAGCTAACAGACTTTTCCCTCTTTGCATCAGCATCCCAGAAATCCCTCACTAATCGCATTGCCGACGCCACACATGCCTAAACATCTATATCAACAAGCTCAAAAATGAATCTGCATCTGCCTTCCATATACAACAGCAGATACAAGCAAAGAGAGCTAAACCATACTCATCCGGTCATTTTCCATCCCAATCTCATTAAATTTTAACGCCAGTGGAGATCCAAACCAGCATTGCTTTGCCCACGGGCACAAAAACAACATAACAGATGCTCCATTGTCTCTACATGTGCTGTACATGAAACACAAGCTAGGCTAACTGCACATTTTTTCTTATATAAAGCTTCCTTGGTAGCCACCGCACCACTCACTACCCTCCCCAGAGAGTGTACTACCTTAGGAGCCACTCTAATTCTCCAAATGTTCTCCCACAGCTTCTTAGACACACACAATAAGAGCTACCAACCTCCTTCACCCCCTTCCCACCTACCTTAACCATTCCCACTTTGTAATCCATCTTCACTGTATACTTGCCATCTTTACTAGCCAGATCCTCGAATCATCTGATATTACATATGGGATTCCAACTCTTTTAATCATTTCTATCTCCTCCACATTCAATACCCTTTCAACTAGCCATCATTGATAGATTTAATTAACGAAAATATGAGATATATGACTATTTATAACATATTTATTTTTTAGAGAATACTACTTTATTATAATTACAATTATATCCTTTAAGAAGGTATGGTGTCAAGGTTTACACTTAAGAGTAATAGATATCTCATCTTACCTATGGTTTAAAAGGAAAAAAAATTTCGCCTTACTCTTAAATCACAAGTAAATCTAACCCTTTTTTCAAAATTTTTGTAAAAAAAAATCCTTTCAATCAATTCAACATTCCATTCCCCATCATTAATTACTATCAATAATATTTATAAGCTAAATTTTATGAATGAAAAGAACATTTAACATTGACTATCTTTGAATCGAAAGTAATATTGCTCGTGCGTCATTGATGAATTAAATCGACAAGTGGGTAGAACAGTAAAAGTCAAAGGTTCAAACATTTATAATGCGACGCCGGTTTTGCATTTCCAATTACTTCATTCCTATTCGGCTCCTCTCACAACAGATGTCGCTCCATTTATTTTCGGGAGCGAATCAGAGAGAGAGGGAGAGGAGGGAGGATGATTTATTTATTTTAGCTTCTGGAATTAATGCAACAATAATCCTTAACTTTTGTAAGTTTAATCTCACTAAGGACAAAAAATAATTCACGTGCTCCTTAAATTACCGTGTCCACGCCTGAGCTTCGTCTTTCCTCCATCTCCAGGGTCCTTCCTCATCCTTTCTTCTCTCTCTGTTTCTTTCTGGATTTTCACCCAACACGTAAGTACTCCCGCTGAAGTTCACCGTGACACACCACCACCATCATTCTTTTCTGGTTCGTCCCATTTTTCCTGTTTCTTTAATTTGGATTTTCGTTTTCCCCCTATGATCTGTCTTTCGTCTAATTCTGATGCGTACCTTCTTTCTTAGTTTTTATTCATATTTTAATTCCTCTATTCTTAACATTTAGATCTACCATTTCTGGTATTAGTGCTTCTGGGTCTAGCTTTTCTGCTGGCCCTTGAACATGAATCTTCACTTTGATGGAAGTCAAGGTCCTATAAACCGTTATAAACTCGATGATGGCGCCGCCAGCTTCGACTCAAACTATATCCCATATCCATCGAACGAGTGGGAACTTGACGAGAGCTATCGGAAACTTCTTAACTTCACAACCGATCCATTGTATCAACCTTATGCGAGTCCAGTCAGTTTTGCTCCGCATAGTAGCGTGAAATATGAAGGATCAGAGCGGTTAGCTTCATCCTCGACTATAGACCCTGTAGGAGGCGTGTCAGATGCGGCGGCTGCGTCTACGACTTCGCCGCCAGATCCTTCGATGGAAGACGCTGACTTCTCAGAAACTATGAGGTACATAAGCCAAATTCTTATGGAAGAGAACTTTGAACAGAAGCCAAGCATGTTTTATGATCCTTTGAGTCTACAAGTCACGGAGAAATCGTTCTATGATGCTCTCAGAAAGGATCATCCTCTTTCCCCCGATCAGCATCCCCTAGACGTTCATCAGAATCTTGACAGCACAGATGATAACTGTTGTGGTAGTAGTATTGATGGTGTCAATAACAGGAGCAGCATCAACAACTCTCAGGACGCTAATAAGCCCTCTTCCTCCGATGCTTCATTTTTTGGTGATTATGCGTCCCAGTTAAATTTTCAACCCATCTCTGAGAAACCCTCTCAACCTCCGAGTGCTTATACTAATATGAGCGACGGATTCTCAGATGTGGATTCCTCTTTTACTAGGATCATGGCTCAAAATATCTTTACTGATGCAGAATCTGTTTCACAATTTAAAAGGGGATTGGAAGAAGCCAGCAAGTTTCTTCCTAAAGGACTTCAACTTGTCACTGGTCTGGACAGAAACAATGGGCTTCCAGAGTCAATGGGAGTGGCTAAAAAGGCAGTAGGGAATATTCGGGAGAATTCATATGGATTGAAGGGTAGGAAGAATCATGAACGTGAAGCTAGTGATACAGAAGAAGGGAGAAGTAACAAGCATTCGGCAGTGTATGTGGACGAGAGTGATATATCAGAAATGTTCGATAAGGTGTTGCTTAGTGTTGAGAATGTTCCATTATGTGAGGAACACCACGTATGGATGCAGAATGGAACAGACAAGGCCAAAAAGCCAATTGAATATCCAAATTCATCTAATGGGGTGAAGACCCGCGGTAGGAGACAGGGCAGGAAGAAGGAAACCGTGGACTTGAGGACTCTTATGGCTTTGTGCGCGCAAGCTGTGTCTGCAAATGACTGCAGAACTGCCAATGAACTGCTAAAGCAGATTAGGCAGCATTCTTCCCAACTCGGTGATGCGTCACAGAGGCTGGCTCATTACTTTGCCAATGGCCTTGAAGCGCGCTTGTCTGGCTTTGGTA
Organism: Leucaena leucocephala; assembly: GCA_037074615.1. Classification (NCBI taxonomy): domain Eukaryota; kingdom Viridiplantae; phylum Streptophyta; class Magnoliopsida; order Fabales; family Fabaceae; genus Leucaena; species Leucaena leucocephala. The sequence continues at coordinate 701,624 of CM073546.1, read as the reverse complement.
CTGGAACCCAAATATTCTATGCCTCTCTAAGTTCCAAGAGGATATCTTCTGCTAATATCTTGAGAGCTTACTCAGTTCTAATATCTGTCTGCCCCTTCAGGAAGTTTGCATATTTTTTTGCAAATAAGACGATTATGGAAGCAGCTGAAAAGGCAGAAACTCTTCATATTATCGATTTTGGCATTCAATATGGTTTCCAGTGGCCAATACTTATCAAGTTCCTTTCAAAAAGAGCTGGTGGGCCTCCGAAGCTACGCATCACAGGGATAGAATTGCCCCAAGTTGGGTTTCGTCCGGCAGAATTAATTGAGGAGACCGGTAGACGTCTATCTAATTATTGCAAACGTTTTAATGTTCCGTTTGAATACACAGCCATAGCATCACAAAACTGGGAAACCATCCCGTTAAAGGACTTTAAGATTGAGAGGAACGAACTGCTCGCTGTGAACTGTATGCTGAGGCTTAAAAATTTGCTGGACGAGACGATTGAAGTAAAAAGTCCTAGAGATGCAGTTTTGAATTTGATCAGAAAGATGAATCCTAATATTTTTGTTCAATCCATTGTCAATGGATCCTACAATGCCCCTTTCTTCGCCTCACGGTTCAAAGAGGCACTGTTCCATTATTCTGCAATGTATGACATGTTTGACACGGTAATACCTCGTGAAAATGAGTGGAGGTTGATGCTTGAGAGAGAGTTTTTGGGTCGGGAGATCATGAACGTGGTAGCGTGTGAAGGGGTCGAGAGGGTCGAGAGGCCCGAGACATACAAACATTGGCAAGTTAGGAATACAAGGGCCGGTTTCAGGCAGCTGCCACTGTCAGATGAGATAATGGTAAAATTCAATGAAAAGTTTAAGGCGTGGTATCACAGGGATTTCGTCATTGATGAAGACCACAACTGGATGCTTCAGGGCTGGAAGGGCCGCATCATTTATGCTTCCACATGTTGGGTGCCATCATAATGATGAGATGTTGACGAAGTCCTGACTTTTTCTGATAATTCATTCTGGATTTTTAGGTATGTTTTTCCCAGGATCATTTTATAAATCTTTGCCTTTCCCAGTACTTATACATAGCTGCTTATTTTCCTCTGTTGATAATCATACCTGTGCTTGGCAGCTATTTCACTTAATCCAGCATGGAAGATGTAATGGGAGAGACTTAGTTGGAACTGTTCACGATTTCAGGCCATGATAACTCAGGTGTTCCCGATTTACTTATCCTACAGTAGCTATGATGCCCACTCTTCCCAGTTCCCAGCTTCTGACCAAGACCAACTTAGCTACTTCATCTGCTAGATATCCTGAAGTTTCGCCAATTTTTTATTTTCTGTACACAATTGATAAAATCCGCCTTTTGGTGGCAGGGTAGTTTTTTCTGGTGAGATGGAGACTTTGAGGTGTAAAAGGCCTCTTCCCTCTGACCGACATGTACTATTTGATCATCAATGAAAGTAGGAGCAATGTTTGTGATGTGTATGTATTGCAGTTAGGTCTGAAAAAAGTGTAGCGTTTGGGGAGGAGGATTACTTGGAAAATGAGGAAGTTAAATTGATTTATATTACTACTATAATGAGGCACTAGTGGAGAAGCTAGAGAGTAAAGTGAAGAGGGTATAGCAAAAGCATAAGTGGTGGGGTGAGTGGGTGGGTGGGTGTTGGCAAATGGCAATGGCGAGCGCCCCGCATGGGCATCACCAACTTTTCCAACCTCTATTTTACTATATTCAATGTTGTCGCTTTCCTCCAATATCTAGTACAGATCCATCCATTCATCCCTTACAACTACTCTTGATCATCACACTATAAATCACCTGACACCCCACAATTATGGTACAATAATTCATTTGCCTCTAAATCATTCTCTGTTGCAACTAACGCCAAAAAAAACACACTCATTCTCTTCTGGACATGGTTGAAACATAAGAGGACTCGAATAGGGGAGGGTCAAAAGAGGCAGGCATATGGATATATATATCCATATACTCTGGCGTGGTCCCGGTTGCGTTTATGGAGAACCAACCATATGATGTGTTTGCATCAGACTTATTAGGAATCAGTAGGAATTTCCTCCGCGTCTTTCGGCTGTGGGTCCCTCCCCAACCCTCAAGCCGCCATCTCCCTTGTCTTTTACCTCATCCTTCACTTCCTTCTTTTATTAAAAGACCATTTTTTGAATGTCTAGTATATTTGGGGACACACTGTTCTCTACAGCATCTTGTAATCTTGATAGATGTAACTATGTACGCTTTGATCCTCGGCAATTATGGTTGGAATGGTAAACAAATCCCTCCACAATTGATGCACTTGTTTTCTTCGTAAGAGCCTAGTTGACATGTTCCGCTTCGTCCTCGCCAATCCAGAGAGTGATCCATTTTGTTCTTTATTTGTTTCAGTGGCCAGCTTCGCAAACCTCTCTGTTTATTCATCCTACATGTAATGTTCTGCTGTCTGAAAATTTCCCTTCGCACATTGAACCATCCATGAAAAATCTAGAGGGCCTGCAACATTACCAGTTGGAATCAATCATTCTACTGATACAAAAAAAAAAAAAAGGAGACCAGATCCCAATCACGAATCAGACAGTTCTGTCTTTATTTAATTGCTGTATCTTTATTTCTTCTGTTTTTTACGTGGTTGGTTAACTTTTTGCGGCAATTACTCCCACAATTTTTAATATTATTCGGCGCCAAGCATAGGTCATTCCATATTATTTTAAGCCATAGCCTTGGAGGTCGATCCTATTATAAAATTATTTTTATTTTTTGAATTAAAACATATTAAACTTTATATGATAATAGATTGGAACAAATTATTATATCAGTCTTACAAAGATTTTAAGATTTAGTTAAAAAAAAATTTGTATGGATTTATTTCTATTAGTAAAAATATAAACAAGTCAGAACAAAATAAAGGGATACTGTAATTGGAAACATGAAATTATGTCAAAATATATTCTTCTCCAAGAGACATATACTTTACATATAGAATTATTAACAACAACAATGCACGAGTTAGTAGCACCTGGTGAATGGATTTTTTCAAAGTTCAAACTTTCATGGGATTGAGTATTTTTAATCTTTTCATATATATATATATATATAATTTTAATTTTAATAAATATAAATATATAAACGCGTTAGCAATTTTGAAGTAAATTTCAAAAAGAAAATAAAAGTGCAATCCCAGTTTCCTGCACGGAACTCAAAACCTTAAGGAACTCAGTTCAAAAAGGTCCAAAAAAACCTTAAGGAACAACTGAGATAAGAATGACTCATTGTGAGTTTAATTCAATAAAATATACAAATATTTATAGTATATTTAATCTTAAAAAAATATTATTTTATTATAGTTATAATCATAATATTTAAAAAGATATTATATTTTTTAGGTGATTAGTTTTATATTTGAGGATAATAAACTGTTTATTTTGCCTGATATTAATATTGTTTAAAAAAAGAGAAATTTTATAATGAGTTTAATTATTTTTTTAAATTTTTTATATATATAAAAAAAAGATAAGAACAACGTTTAATATTTAACTCAGATTTTAAATTCATCGAATTATGATTTCAGAAAAAGAAGAAAAATATGAACGTGACTAAATACTGAATCATCATTATTCACTTTTTGATTATGGTGCATTCACACTAAGATGAGGATTTAATGAATACCTTGCTGACCAAGTTTTCATTCCCTCTTGATTCTTGACATGTGTACTCTTTGACTCTTGTACCTCCTCTTCGACCCCTCCCAACTCATTTCTAAATTATATCTATCCCCTATGTTTTTCTTTTTAACTATTTTATACTTCATCTGATTTTTTAATGTAATATAATTTATCTTATCTTTTACAAGAGTTTTATAGTCTACACTAGGAGTCAATTTACAAGAGTTTTTAACATATTAATTTTATTCCAAAAATATCTTACGTTCAAACAAAAAACAAATACTGAACTTTTTTTTTATTAAGAAATAAGAAGTTTGTTAAAGTTGTTCAACTTCTCAAAAATAATATTTTTTTTTAAAATTTAATCCCATCAAATTATAACCCCATCTTAATGTACTATATCCTTTTTGTTTTAGTTCCTCTCTCCACAGTCTTAACTGCAAAAAGATAAATATACCAAAACGAATATACTGTTTAAGTTTTTTAAATTTGCCATATATAAATTCACAAAAAAATTACAATATTTTTTTATAACTAAGCATATTTTTTAATTAACTTTTTTTTAAGGGGGGACAGTGACAATTACCAGCCTGCCCATGATCAGTGTTCATTGGACAGGATGATCATGATTAGTGCCCCGGTCGTGCCCTCGCCGCCCTCGCCGTTCTATGGAGTGTTTATAAACCAATAATCACGTACAAAATTACTAATTAATGACCAGTAATTATTAATTAGTTAGCAAAATTTGTCTACAGTATGATAATATGGCGGCTGTCTTTGTCTTTTCTTTGGCCAATCCACTTCCTAGAAAGTTCCTTGCTACAAAGATGCCTCTTTTATAAGAATCACATCTCCCCCTCGAAGGCAATCTGCCGGCTACTCCTCAGTCTCCCACCTTATCTTGTAGGTACTGTTTCCATTTTTCTTTATTTTATTATCCCTCCCTTGTTCAGTTTCTCTTCCTGATTCTTCTTCTTCCTTCGTTTCGTTTTGATCTATCTCATCTAATTGAGTAGTCTCGGAATTTAGTTTTCTCACATGCAAGTTCCGTGTATATTTTGTTCGTTCATCTGCTCTGTCTCGGTGAATCTCTAGTTCCCTTGGCTGATTAAGTTTTAAGTTTCAAATTTAATATTCATTCTTCTTCATATACAATTTTCGGTCTTGATTGTTTAAAAGTCAAACTAATTGGTCCGGTTCTCCTTCGACTGGCATCTATGGATACTCTTCTGGAAAACTTTCCTGGTGGCCTAAATGGATTTAGATTTGAAAATGGTCGTATTTCTGAATTTCCAAACCAGAACCCCATAAACGGGTTTACGCATGACGATAAATCCGACGTTTCGCCCTTCTTTCCTACCAATTCAGGAATTCATAGCGAGTCGGGTCATTCTTCTAGCACTAGCACGAACGAAGAATCGGCAGACAGTAACAAATATTCCAATCCGGCTCTCAGATTCATAAGTGAAATCCTCTTGGATGAAGAAGATGACCTGGAGCGCAAGCCTTGCATGTTGCAAGATTGCTTAAAACTCCGGGCTGCTGAAAAATCTTTCTACGATGCCCTCGGTCGTAGTTACCCCTCTTCTCCGCGCCAAATCTCTGATTGCTTCCATGGTGAGAACCCCGATAGCCCAGATGATCAAAACTCCTTTCCTACCCATAGTTTCGAGAGCAGCAGCAGCTATACCACTGATAATACATCTGACTCCGATTGGGTGAACAGTGTTGTTAATTCCCCAGAAAATATCCTTGATATCTCAGATATGCCTCCCGATCTACACGGAGGGACCCTTGATCGGAGCAATCTGCAGCTAAATATAGGGAATTCGGTGCGCAATTCAGGATCCAGAGGAACTCGGGAAAAGAGAACCCATCGAATGGGTGATTCTACGAACGAAGAAGAGGGCAGAGGCAGCAAACTTTCTGCTGTCAGTTCAAATGATTCAGAGCCAACGGAAATGTTTGATGAAGTACTTCTCTGTAAACTCAAAACTAGTGCATCCTCGTCACGGGGCCCTGGACCATCTCAAAATGGCACATTCCATCTGAATATTGACTCTGGGGGATCAAACGGGAAGGCAGCGCGTTCAAAGAAAGGGTCTAACAAAGGGACAGCAGTAGATTTGTGGACTCTACTAACCCAATGTGCCCAAGCTGTTGCAAGCTTTGACCAAAGGAATGCCAATGAGCTTCTCAAGCAGATTAGGCTGCATAGTTCACTTTTTGGCGATGGGCTCGAACGTTTAGCTCATTACTTTGCCAATGGTCTTGAGACGCGTTTGGCTGCTGGGACACCATCATATATCCTCCTTAATGACAATGGAGCAACTGCTGCTGAGATGTTAAAAGCTTACAAACTGTACATCACAGCGTCTCCTTTCCTCAGGATCTCAAATTTCTTGGCTAACAGAACAATTCTGAAGCTGGTAGAAGGTGAAAATAGCCTTCACATTATTGATTTTGGCATTTGCTATGGTTTTCAATGGCCCTGCCTTATCCAGCGTCTTTCAGAAAGACAAGGTGGTCCTCCCAAGCTTCGTATCACAGGAATTGAGTTTCCTCAATCAGGTTTTCGGCCTGCAGAGAGGATTGAGGAGACAGGACGAAGGTTAGCAAACTACTGCAGGAGGCTCAACGTCCCTTTCGAGTACAATTGCTTGGCACAGAATTGGGAAACCATCCAACTGGAGGATCTCAAGATGGACAGAACTGAAATAACGGTGGTTAACTGTTTGTACAGATTGAAGAACCTGCCTGATGAAACTGTGTCCGTGAACAGTCCAAGGGATGCTGTTTTGAAGCTGATAAGGAAGATAAACCCGAGTATGTTCATACATGGCGTTGTCAACGGCACCTACAATGCCCCATTTTTCGTCACTCGGTTCAGGGAGGCACTGTTCCATTACTCATCTTTGTTTGACATGTTTGAGGCCAATGTGCCCCGGGAAGATACAGAGAGGTTGTGGTTTGAGAAGGGGATCTTTGGAAGGGACGCTATGAATGTTATAGCGTGCGAGGGGGCAGAAAGGGTGGAGAGGCCAGAGACTTACAAGCAGTGGCAGATTAGGAATCGTAGATCCGGGTTCAAGCAACTCCGCTTTGACGCACAAATCTTTAATAAAGCTCAAGAAATGGTGAAGACCGAATATCACAAGGACTTTGCGGTGGATGAGGATAGCAGGTGGGTTTTGCAGGGATGGAAAGGGCGTATCATTCATGCCCTTTCTATCTGGAAGCCTGTTTAAGCAAATAGCAACAGAGCATCATAGTACGCTTTTGACCTGTTTTTGTTCCTTGTTCATTGGAGCTCGTACTAGATACTATATAGTGCTTTATTGGTTCATAGCTAGTGTGACATGGCATTCTCCTGTTATGCAACGATTTCTCGGGAAGCGTAGCGGACATACATCTGTCAACTTCCCTGATGCAAGACTTCCAATGTAAAGAGTAATATTATTAAAACGCTGTGTCATCACATGACGAACTATGTACAAAAGTAGCCTTGTTTGTGCGTAACGGTGTAGTATTGTGTTATATAGCTCTTCATTTCTACCGTCTCGAGCATCTCTGCTATTTAGTACAATAGTGAACAGAACAATTTATCACAATAGAATCATAAAAAGAATAACAAACACCGCCGTAATCAACAAGTATCTTATCTATGCTTAGTCCTGAATAACAAACACAATACATGGTGTAAAAGGCAGCAATTGCAACTATGAACTCAACTTATTTTGGTTTTAACACTTGGGTGGTCTAAGAATATTCCAGTCTAATTTATCTCCCTTCGGTTTTTTGAGAGACCCCCAACTGTTTTTGGGCGCCGTATGACAATCGCCTTTGTCATTCTTGGGCGATTTATTTGGATATTGTGCCTCAGACGTTCCTTCAGTCAGTTTTCTTTTGAGGTCAGCATTAACCTCATTACTTGGGTTTGCAGAACCTGGACCATCAACTGGAGCTCCATTTTCTCTGAATCAAACGTGAAAGAATTTTTGTCGGTTAACCTGAGTCAATCTAGAGATGTAACGTTTATCTGGATTGCAGAATTAGATTAAAACCACATATGGAGAACCATCTGATCCTAATTTCCCCCAGGGACGGGGTAGAGCACGCCAACGCAAGTTATATACGATAAAAGATCATAAATCCACCCAGAATTATCGGAAAAGAGAACCCACCTATTTCTTTTTACACTTCGATCCCTAGAAACAGATGTTTCAGCTGCTGGCTGACGGAGCCTTGCTTCTTCTTCATTCAATTTCTTTATAAGCAAGAATTCGCTATTAGAAAATGAAATGAACGAACGAGACATAAAAAATTAAATAGGGAAGCTTCAGAATCGTTTATCTCCCTACTCACATCAATACGTGGATTAAAACTCTGAAACGACATTCGACCTTTAATTGCTCCTGGATGGGGATCCCCTTCCATTATGACGATACTGCATAATATTTTTAGAGAGAAATGGCCAGTTAAGAAACTAAAACAATAAATCAGAATATGAGAATATGCAGTAGTTGAGTTGCATAAATAAGCTCGGTATACAAAATGCTTATGTTGTTGCCTCTTTAAAACGAGGTGTAGGTAAAATGGCATCAGGTGGCATATTTCACTAATGATGACTCAACAGGATCTCAAATTTCAGAAAGATTTTTTTTAAGTCACTCATTAGCCAAACATGATACGATATAAGGTAAGAACAGATGTCTCAAAGTTGATAACAGAAAAACAGGAAAAAATAGCCAATGGCAGACAGCAATAGATAAGACTTGGACGACTTAGCAACAGGAGACTAGAATCGGTTCAGCAGTTTGTAAAACCTACTATATTCACTCTGTCAACCGTTGATCCGCTTGGATTATTTTGGGTCGTATGATCAGAAGTAGTAGCTGTATCTCTCGACAAGACTGATATTTATTGTTAAAAAGAAGAAAAGATTTAGGGCATATGAAAGCATAACAAGAACTGAAGAGCCCTAATTTGATGTATATATAACAAACTCCAGCTGACCATCAATTCAGTGGTCATTACGCTAATTAAACAGGTGAAAATTGATCCAGAAAATTTCTTTACCATGTCAGCACACTCAAACACGTCTTTTGCAATACGGAAGTTCAAATTAGCATTTGGAAGGATGGAAGAAACTGAAAATTACCATTTTCTACTTATTGGGGCAGTTCCAAAAATATTGCCAGTAGGTTTTACTTCATCCTCTTTCTTGAATTTCTCCTCTCTCAGAGCTGCCCTTTGCATGAACTGTCGAAACAGAAATGTTATACCCGTATTGAGTCATAAAAAGAATACAAATATGAAATCTTGAACCGAAAAATAATCCGGAGAAACAGAAGAAACATTTAAAATTCATCAAAATCTAATTTGAAACCATTATATATGAAAAGACAAAAGGAACGCGGTCAATTCCTAGTTTCTGACCTTCAAGTTCTTGAGCGTGCTGGAAAGCTCTCGTTTTGCCATTAAGGTTTCCGAACTTCCACCAGAAAGGCCAATATCGAAGCTTGACCTCGAAATTATATCTTCTCAGCGGGACCCAAAATTACTTTGTCCTGGGGCAGAAACTAGGGTTTCTTGAGTTTTTTTTTTTTTACTTTTTTATTTTTCTTATAAGAGCTGCCCCGTGGGTCCGTGACTCCATTTTTTCAAATTTCGTTAAATGACTCTTTTGTCCTCATGCAGGATTTGGGTCGGGTATTGCCCTAGTAAAGTTTATAAGCCCATAGCGGTGGCAGTTAAACACTGTGAATCATGTTCCTTGAGTTTCATCGTAACTTTCCATTTCGCAAAGCTTCATGTTAATATATTCTTGATCATTCAGACGTGAATATCATATTCCAAAACAATTCTGATAATCCATTTTCTGCGTAGTTATAAACGAAACATTCTAACACATCTTTAAGATTGGAGATATCCAAGAGTGATGTTGCAGATTCACATATTTTCCCTTGGAAAAGCTGATACGTTTCTCACTCACAATGTCTCCTTCTTGAAGGTGCATATTTTCCAACGTCTGATAAAGAACAATAGTGCAAATCCATCATTTAGAACTTGAGAAAATAGCAAGAATATCAAAGACAGAAAGGAACTTGTGCACCCAGTCTATGTACTCTGTGCAAACTGCAAAGATGCTGGAAATAACTTATAAACCTTGATTCATACATGTACAAATAAATCTAGCCCTTCTCCAGATGTAACTGTAGATAAGAGAAGTTAAAGTTAGTTTGCGCAAAAAACCAACTCAAGGAGATGCCAGCCTCAATTTGTGTGTATGTGTGTGCAGACACAAGACAGACCGTGAGTTGATTTTGCTCAACCTTTAGATTACAAAGAACCTGAGAAACAAGCATCATCTGATTTGTTTGACAGGGAACGGAAGCCAGAAGGTTGTCAACCTATTTTTTGAACATGCTTGTAAAAATTTCCGCAAATTAGTATATTCTCATGCAAAGTTCTCTTAGAAGTTATCCATATATTCTTTGTCTTTCAGTTGAAGCACAAAACCTGAAGCAGTGGATCATTGACATGATTTCTGGGACATATTTATCCGTCTGTTTGTAAGGCCATCTTACCTAATCGGATTTAAATTCCCATGACTTAATGTAAGGAGAAAATATGCATTTTAAATATGGGATTTAGTCAGAAAATGATTATTGGGGAAAAGAAGCGAGCTTGTGTGAAAGGCATGGATGTTTCCTTGATTATCATGAATGTTGGCATAAGACAGAGCATTCCATCTCATCAGAAAAAAATAATTGGACAATGATCTGTGACCATAAAATATGTTTGTTGGGAAATTGATTTTAGTTGAGAATTTTTTACTTTTCCCGCCTTCGATTGACAATTTCTGGTTTTGTCTTTTATCTTTTAAGGATGACAAAAGATGTTGAGTTTTTGTCTTGGACCTCAGCTCGCAACAAATCCAATGCAACATGGTCAGTTAGCCACGTAGGCTTCATTTGGGTGCTGAAACACTGCCCACGTGGAGATCTATCATCAACAATCCACTCATGCCACGTGCAATGCAACAGATTTCCAGGTTGTCAACATTATGGGGCTGTGTCCAGCTCTCATTCCTACTTCACCGAATCAACCTATAAGAAACTATGGATTGAGTTCAATGTGACACAAGATATATATATATATAGATAAATTAGATAAACTATGTACAACATATTATTCCTTTATTATATGACTTGATCTCCATTTCATTTATGTTAAAGAAGGAAAAATCTTCCAGCGATGCCTTGTCTCAGTAAGAACGTTTCACACACAAGTGAGGCGGTCGAACGATATTAAAATCACGCATTCATTCCATATTCACACATAAGCATATTTCCATTTGGTAGTTTTTTTAAAAAAAATTATATATATTTTTCTGCAGAAACAGAGTCTACAATTTTACATAGATGGGTATGCACTGTAAATCAGTGCTAAATCCATCATCCCAAGAGGCTTCCATGTTGAGAGGACAAGAGAAAAGTGAAAAAAAAAACTGAGGGAGGAGGAGGAAGATAGATCTTGATTGGGGTGGGATACATTGGTTAGGCCCCACTGATTTGGACGTGTTTGGTGAGTGATGAAGCCTGAAATGAAATCTGCCACATCTCAGGTAAGTGTCTTGTTCCTCGGGATTATCCTTATTGGTAATCCATGTTTGGGCACCGGAAAAGGACCATACTGTATACCCTCTTCATTTCCCACAACTTGCCACCTAAAGCACCCATCAAAACATCATATATCAGTACAAAAATTGACCAAAGCTGTCTCAGAATAAAAAACTTGACATTTTTGTCAAATTAAAACATCCAAACTCCTTGTTTTTTCCCTATATAACTCGATTATCAGGATACCAAAAATGTATGTTCGTCTCGTCAATTTAGGGGTATACTTATTATTTTAAGGTAACGATGCGGGATCCTTTGAAGAAAATCGATTGGGGAAAACAGAGAGTGGGGTCAGGTTTCAGAATGAATATCTGAGACAGACGAGACAGTGTGAAAAAATGATGTGGTGCGTAATTGTGCAGAGGTACGTGTGGTACCAAGTACCAAGTAAAACTCGGTTGTTTCAATTTGACTGCTAACAACATGGGACTTTTTTGGTTTTCACAGCTGGCTCTCAACATGTGTTTTTGTCATTTGATCAAGACCTGGCAGCTGGCAATTTGCGTGGACTCATTTTACTGTTATCTCTGCTCCATTCGATTTTTTATATATTTTTTTTTTCAAGTGATTCAGATACTTACACCAAAATTGTTCGAAAATTTTATAAGGACATGAATATTTTTATTCATCAGGATAGTAATACAGGTATCGTTAAACGCCACACGTTGATCATGTGGCATACACAGTGCCATGTCTCGTTCTTTTTTAAGCCTCTTGCTAAGGCTGCATGATGGAGATGCATATTAAATTAAGGATTGACTCGCCTACTTACAATAATACTTTTTATTACAGAGATGGATGGGTAACCTTGCCCAATTATACAAAATGGTAAATATTCCAAGTTTAGTTACCATATTCTGCATGTTACCCACGTATACTTATTGAATACAGAAACATTAGAGTCTTTATTAACAACCTTTTGCCGGTGACATGATACTGCAGTGCAAACCCTATAGTGTTTATGACACTTTATTTAACTCTCAGGATCAGGACCACTTCCACAGCCTAAGGAACACCATTGCAAGGACCACCGTTAACAATCACATTGACATAGTCAATTAATTAAGATCCAGGGTAGTAGACAAACTACTTTTGTAAAAGGTTGGTAAAAGATCTATTCTCTCTAGCAATGGACTTTGGACCCATCTAAATTTGAAACTGATGTTATCTCTAGCTAGGGTTACGGTCATCATCATTGACGCTAAGCAGAGGGATCGGGGATATGCGCACTTGCTGGTTTTCATAAGGCATGGTCGTGTTTGGCTTATGAAATCAATGTATCATGTGGGTTGAGAAAAATACCTGTAAGAAATGGTGAGGTGGTGGAGGAGGACGAGAATCTCGAGCTTAGCGAGGTCACTGCCTGGACAAGAGTGGACTCCGTTCCCGAATGGCATGTACGTGTTGGGTCTCGGTGGCACCTTCATCATCACATAAAGGTCAAAACCATTCCTCTTAATTTCTTACCACTCTACCAGCTAGCTACTCCCGTATGTATAAATTAATTCAACAGAAAAGCCTGTTGAAATTATTTGTACTACCCTACAAAACTGGATCACGTGCTCTCTGAAACCCGAAAGATTTAATTACCCAAATAGGGGAGAAGATTCAGAGGACATGAAAAGGACCTCACCACAGGATAATCTAACCGCTGATAACCTTATGTTTCTGACATAACCAGATAACACGTAACACTCCCCTGATCCCCCTGCTTTATCACTCCCGCTCGAGGATTTGGGGTTATATTTGGAAATTATCATTATCATCCCTCTTATTGTGATGCATATAACGTTCGTATTAATTACCTCAAATCTGGAAGGGTCGAATTTATCGGGTTGAGGGAAGAAATCTGCAGAGTGATGAATGCTTCTGAAGAGGGGAAGCACCTTCCAGCCCTTAGGAATTGAATACCCTTCCAGCTCAACGTCTCTTACAGCTTCTCTGAATGTGAATGACAGTATGCTTGCACTTCTCAGCGTTTCTTGAATTACCTGAGAATTCCATTCTTACTTCAACCAACCACATCTTAACATTGTTCATATGTTTCAATTAATTAATGAAATTACCCGGCTGGTGAATGGCATGCGCCTGGTATCATCCCACGTAAGCCCCCGATTTTCTTCGACAAGTCTGCTTCTAATCTCTTCCTGTTCTTTCTAGAACATTTGAAAGCACGCCAACAAGTGAATACGAGGAGAAGAATCGGTAAAATTAGCGTCGATCGAGGAGATTTAAGATGATTTATACCGTGACAGATTCTAGAAGATCGGCATTATCATACAGATACTTGAGAACCCATGTTATAGCACTAGCAGTGGTATCGTGGGCTGCAAATATGACTCCTATGAGATTATCAGCAATCTGAGAATCAGTGAGCCGATACATCTTTTGATTCCTCGCTCGCAACAGAACTTCCAACAACCCTTGTTCATGCTTCTCACTTTCCTTTCTCCTACGTAATAGCTTCCTTATAGTCTCATTCAGAAGGTTCCTCGCCTTCATATAATATAAAGGGGTATTATCAGACGAATGTGCATTGCAAGAGGGGGGAAGAAGCAGGGCGCAAGTCCAAAACTTGATATTACCTTCATTGCTTTTCTGTAGGAAGTTCCAGGAAGATCCAAAGGCAAGGAATTGTAACCTTTCTCCAAGCACCGATACAAGTCTTTGATTTCTTCCATTTCGAGTTCCTTGGTTTCTCCGAAGGCCGAAATAACCGCCACCTCGAAAGCATACTAAAACAACCACAAGAACAACAAAATCCGCTGGGACTCCCGAAGCACATGTTGCCAGTAACCGACATGTATAAACTAACGGAAACGTGAAAGTGGACGTACCTTCTTCATTTCTTGGAGGGTGTTGATGGTGGCGTGATTCCAAGAGGAGAGCAATTTGAGAACAATTTGCTCAATCTCAGAGACAGAGTTCTTAAGAGCAGAGGGTAGAAAAGAGGCCTGAACCAGCTTCTTAAGCATGGAGTGATACGCACCCTGCTGAAAGAAGACGGCCTCGGGGCCAATCAATTTCTCTTTGCTGGGAGGGAAGGTGGGCTTAAACAGATGCGCATGAGTGACGAGCACAGTCCTAGCCGCTTCGGGGCTTGATATCATCACACATGGACATCCCAATATATGTGTCTTGAATATGTCACCGTAACTGATAAATTTGTAAGTACAATATATATATATATATCAAATCAAGTCCCAGCGGGGGAAAGGAAGGAGGAAATTAATATATATAGATATAGATATAGATAAAATGGATACCGTTTTTGGCGGTTGGAGAAGAAGTAATTTGGGTTCTCAGTGTAGAGCTTGAGGGTCTCGCCTATGTATGGCAAACCAACGGAACCGGGGGGCAAGCGTTTATGTTTGGAGCGACGCCATTGGAGGAAGAGTGGAAGAAGGAAGAAGGAGAAGAAGATGAGGAGGAAGAAGAGTTGCATGGTGGGGGTATAATACTTAGAGCAAGAAACAGTGAAAGGAAGAGGGTGTTGTGAGAAGGGAGGGTAGGGGTTCTTATTATATAGAGCTCGAGTGCCCTCCAGCCTCCAGCCTCCAGCCTCCAGCCTCCAGCCTCCAGCCTCGACTCCGACGCATATAGCTGTGTGGTTCAATTCTGGGACAGCAGTCACCACCACAGTTATGCGCTACAATTCACCTATTTCCCGTATTGCCCTTCCCATGTCGGAATGTGTAATCAATCTATACGCTCCAAAAATGCTTCCATTCATGCCTCTGAACTCCAAATATGAGAAAATATTGAAAACTTGCATAAAGAGACCGAGGCCCGTGAGGTCAAGAGCCGGGTTCAAAATAACATGATCGCTCGAGTCAGCTAATTGTTTAGGGGCGAGCTTGTTGTTAAGGGCCGGCCCGTTGATCCACCCTTACATTCACCTTCATCTCTTCATCCTTGTTTTCTTGAGTACAAAGAGGTAACAAGTTTAAATAACTTGAGAACTAGCGGGATTCAATGTGCGACCTTGCGAGACCTTTGACGGCTGCTGGAACTTGATGCCACTATTCTTAAGTTTAGTTACTCCATATTTTGTTCCCCTGATAGTTAGCCCTTAAATTAATTATCCATTTCACATAAAATGACTATATACTCAGCAATTAAACTAATGAAGGGCCATGTTTAACTGCGAAAACCAGAATAGAAGCATTGTGGGGGGTAACCATGTCTATGAAACAAGGAAATGAAGAGAGAATTTGTGAAAGTTGATAGAATATAATAATGGAGGGAAACAACATAAAAACGGCGAGAGTGATGAGGATGAAGTAGGGGAATAGTAATATGATTATGATAATGAATTGGGGACACGCGGTGGGACGGCGGCCACCGGAGGAGGTGGCAGCAGAGAGGTGACACGTGTGGGTAGGGTAGGCGGCCACGGAGGAGGGGGAGCGTCATTCTCGTAAATGAGTCCGGGGTGGTCAACAGGGCACCGCCAGTGATGGCGAGGGCATCCATTTATAAATATTAATGCGAAGGGTACGTGAAGTGATGGGAATTAAGGGAAAGCCGGAGTGCCACGAAAGAGAAGCCTTATGAGACGGTGTCGTCTTTTGTTGCCTTCTCAATCTCCGTCGTCACTCTTACACACACACACACTAAGCAGAATCTATGTTGTATATATATATACCTACCCCTACAATCTGCATTGCCTCTATTGAGTTTGACCCTTCATTCAACTCCTGGATTACTTACGTCACCGGAATTGCAATCTACACCAACACATATATGCCATCCTACTCCTACCTATATATCTATATATCCATATCCCTGTCTGTAGGGCACGTGTTACTCGGAAGATCGCCCCCCGTGATAATTGTTCTGTTCTGGCCCAGTAAGAACGCAAGAGAACTCAACCTCCCTCATAAATAGGATAAACATATTACACATGGCACCGTTAAAAGTAGCCTTGACAATTGAATGGAAGAAGCATCAGTCTCTGTGGAAGCAAAAGGAGAAGAGGCTTCAAGTGTCCGCTCATCATCGCTTCTTGCCTTGGAACTTGCAACTCCCATGTCTTCATTCCCCAACATCTTTTAGTGGAAGCACCTCATAACTTCAGGAAGAGCTATAGATTAGGATTCAACCTCAAGAGTTTGCTCATACAAACATTTCAATTCAATATGCTCATATCTGTCTTCGGCGTCTCTTACTTTAAAATTGGCATAACTTCTCATAATCCTTTCTCTATTCTAGTTTCATTTTTCTCATATATTTTCAAGTGTATCGTAATCCTATGCAGTAATGTTGTTCAATACCTTTGGATGGTGAAAAGAACACAAATGGGCCAACGGTTAGGCTTCCGTCTTGCCCATTAACAACTCCGCTTCTCAAAATGGGCAAATGGCCCACACTGTTTTATTG
Source organism: Leucaena leucocephala (assembly GCA_037074615.1). Classification (NCBI taxonomy): domain Eukaryota; kingdom Viridiplantae; phylum Streptophyta; class Magnoliopsida; order Fabales; family Fabaceae; genus Leucaena; species Leucaena leucocephala. Next base: position 684,886 of record CM073546.1, on the reverse strand, counting down.
GACGGGTCCACCATGAATTGTTCTCAACCCAATCATTCATGAAAATCACAATAGAAGGCAATATTATATAGTATGATTTTTTATTAGTTGATTATCTCTTAAAACTATGGATATAGGAAACATTTATCATTCATGGATTCCCCTTTTCCTTGTTCATTTTATTATATTTCTTTATAAAATAAGATTGAATAAACAATTGGCTTACAAGTTACATTGGCTTTGAAGATCCAAAACACGCCATAAATCTCAAGTATAACGCGGGTTTAAAACAGTACCTAATCTTTACGAGATTATGGATTATAGTATTTTGATTGAGAGAACAGTGGCCTAAAGCTAAAAAGCAATTCGCCATAACACTTTTAGATGTTTCTGCCACTTTACACGCCGGCCCGCATGCCGTAATCATTCTTTTTTTTATATACCATAATAAACCAACTCCATCTTCTATTATATATATGCTGTAATCATTCTATTGCAACTTGTGTGCCACTAACTCCAACTTTGCTTACATACTCTAACCAATAATAAACCACTAACTGCATATGACTATTGTAGTACCTATAAATTTTAAGGCCAAGATGGGGCAAAGCAAATAAATAAAAATAAAAGAACACAATGCCCTATAATCTTTCACGGCGATTGAGTTTCGATGTTTCAGATAAACACAATGGACTTGCCCCTTTTATATTCAGCTCATCATAGCCCAGCATCTGTAATCTAAACGTATGTCTCTCAGAAAGAAAAGGCATAATTAAATTAGTGTATCATTGAATATGCTTGCTGGTGCAGTGATATAAAGATCTGTCCATCATTTCATACACACACATTTCAATTATATATATGTCAAATGCTATCATTTTTGTTAAAACGCAAGTTCGTTTTGAATTATAAATATGAATCATAGTACTGATCAGTAAGTTTGATCCTATATATCATTATTAAAAAGTAACGAAATCTTTGTTGGTTCCTACTCTCATCAACTTTTTGTTAAACTCTTTGGTGTCATTAAGGGACATATAGCTAACTAATGTTATAAGTCCCACGTTACGGACACTTCACGTTACAGACCACCTAAGTGAAGTATGATTTATAAATTATAGAGGCTCTTCTTTGTAATATGCTAGTCTTTGAGTGACAGTATCTGATGACTTTAGCAGAGGCAACTCATAGAGGGTCTAATTGGCAGAAGGCCTATTGATCCTGATAAATTTTGATGTACCCATTTATTCTGGGGAGCAAATTTTTAACAAAAAAAATATTATCCAAGATTCCTCCATTAATTATATTATGCTAATTACTCAGTTATGTTTAATAGAAGGAAATATTAATTGGCATATACCATCATAAACCTTGCTAGCTAGCATGGAACAACCTAACACATTCTATCCTTTTCATTAAGGACATGTATTGCTACCAAACACTTACTAAGGGATTTGATAAGGGTTTCAGGGTTAGGCCTATATATAGAAGAAAAAAACACACACATTGTAAAGATGTTAAACAGCGAACTTGAGATCGCTGGTATATAAGGGTGCATCCATCATCTATCTGAAGTCTACCAGGAAGCTAAGCCAAGGGCTACGGTTGAATAAGGCAGGATCGGTTCTAATTAGTAGCTTTTTATATGGCTCTGTGTTTCCCTGAAATCAGGTATATACTTGATTATTTGGGCTTCTCATGTAGTGTTTTCTTCTTCTGGGGATTGCTAAGAATACGATCGCTCATACACGTACACACCAGAATTAAGAACTCTTTCTGACTTGCTTCTAGCTGCTATTTCTGTCATAAAAAACCCTTTTTCTTCATCTGATTCTCACCCCACAAATCCAATCTCAGATTTTCAGAAATCTTAGGCTTTACTTAATCAACTTTCGGTGCCGGTAATAAATTAAGAAAAGCCTTGACACCCGGGATAGGAGATTTTTCATCTTTGTATTCATATCTATCAGTCTGGGTTCATTAATTACCTTTCTTGCTTATGTTTATCAATTAATTATGTTATACCTTTCCCTATTTTCCTTCACTTATAATCTGTAATCTACACACACAGATATATATAAAGCTTGGCATCATCAATTGATCAAGATGGAGAAGATGACTCACAAGACCACAGTCTGATCTGCGGGTGCGGCATCATTAAGATTCACACTGCTCCATATTATATCGCAGTTTTTATGGTAGCTGGGAATCTTGATGATGCTGCACCGGCAAATCTATGACTATTTGCTTCCCGCTGAATTTTGGATCCAACCAATCTCAATTGGAATTCTTAATTCCATGAAATCAAGGTAAGCTTTCGTGTGTGTGTATAATCACAGGCACTCTACTTGCCATGCATGCTTCTCTATCATCTTTTTGTTTGTTAACTTGATGGAGGCCTGAAAATAAAAAATTTCGACAAGGTATATATAGGATCAGATACATGAAGAACGCAAGGTTTATAGTATGCATCAAACCCTCATTATATTAATAAGATATTTCAGAGATTTAAAAAGCAATGTCTCTAATGTTTATTGATGCCTTCTCTTATAAAATATATTGTATTTTCATCAAGATCTACTCCCGTCCAAGTGCATCACATGGTTTGTAAGGTATATTTTCTCATGAGATCACTGGATAATTATATTAAGTTACAAGATTCTCCATGTGTGTGTGTGTGTGTGTATACACACACATATGCAATATGTCTGAATTCTGAAAACCTCTTACATAATGGAACCAAAAAGCTTTTTAGTTCACTTGTATAATCTAAAGTCAGTATAGCGTTATATTAAAGATGATAGATACTGCGCACACACACACACACACACACACAAACCATTGGGAAACACTTCAATTTGGTAGCATCATATCCCTTGTTAATTAATTCATCAAAAAAGGAGGAACTATGAAGAGCATTTGGAAAGTTGTGGGTCGTAGAACATACCCAAAAAAAAAAGCTGGGTTTTGTGTCCATGATATGGATGATGGGTATTTTATAATTTGAGGGGCATGGAGGGATAGAGCCATGTTTGACGAACCTTTTTTATTGGAATAAAAATTGAAGGACAGTATGTTAAGTTAGTAGAGATATTGCGTATATGTTAAGAGTTAATTACCTAGTATCTATTTGATTTATATGTATATATGATGCTAGCTGAAGCTTTAGTTGATTGTAAAAGATCCATATATATATATATATATATATGGTGACGGAGGTGCTGGACTACTGATTGTGGATTTCAAATTGGTACATGCATCCTCTTCAGAAAGCCACAGGTCAAAGAATAAGAATTAAATACTTGTACCCAATTGAATTCCTTTGGACGATTTCGATATGATTCGAAAAATGCCCATGATCCGCCTCGCTTTTTATATTAGCTTTTCTCTCTTCCCCTCTCTATCACTTATCATTCATTCACCTCCGTAGAATCAAATTCATAAACTGACTATTAGGGATATAATAACTGATTTATAGTTACGGGATTAGTAGCTAGGAATTTGTTATTTAGTTTTACAGCTGTATTGTGTAAGTTATGAAGTGTATCTGACTGTATAAATAGCCCTGTACTTCTGTGTAAAGATTAAGATCATCATCAATGAAATAAGAGGCAGATTTTTACATCGATATACTGACCGCAGAAAGGTTTTCCCCCTCAAAATATGTTTTATTATTGTCTCTGAATCTTTAGAAATATATAGAGAGATGATCTAGTCATTGAGAGATTATTCATGAAGAATAGCAAACCAAAATTTATTCGGCTCCATATGCTTCAAATGAAGTATGAGGTAATTTACATATGATTTCTTATATATATATATATATATATATATATATATATTATATTGTGATATATTTTTCAAGAATAAAAATCTTCATAAAGTTTAGGCTCTACGGCATAGCTATGGGCCATTTAGAATATTTTAGATTGACAATGAAACATAAGGAACAATAATTTACCGTGTTTGAATATTTTAATTAATTAATTTCTAAAACATGGGAGGTAGCATGGAAATTCCTGTCCGATCCTAAATGGTCGTCCGAGATCTGATGAAGCCGAATCATTGACAGATATCCATGTTGAAGACTTGTGGACTGCTTTGCTAACACATGATGGAGAGAAACTTTAAAACCCTAGATTTTTTTTTTATTATTATTAGCAATAGCATTACTGCTTTTTGTATATGTAGATTGAAAGTTTGACCCCTTATGACCTACTTTCACATGCATGAATTGTATATAGGAATCAATGAATCAGTGTGAAGACTAAAGAGTCAATCCAAGTATTGTGATTCTTTATGCATGGTAACTTGAAAGTGCAGTAAAAATAACATTTGAAAACTTTGGTCCGCAGACAATAATGGTGGACCGAATGCAGAAAGATTAACTGATTAGCATTTGATCTTAATTTAAGGGTAGAATTCATCCTAAAAATATAGTTGGGATTGAGTCTTTGATCACAGCATCGGGATCATTTGTATATATAATGCATCCAAGAAATTAAATAAAGCAGATACGTGGAGCCCATACTTCAGCAATCAATAATGTGAATTATGGGAGGATCTATCTGCTTTTAAGTCATGGAGGAGAGAATTTTTAATTTCTTTTTCCATCTCTGTCTTTTAAGTGGAGAAACATTAGCATGAATAAAGTTGACAGCAAAATAAATTAAAATATCAAGAGCATAAGTTGAAATCTAATTTGAGGTGACACACACATATCCATCCCGTTTATGAATTCATATCAAGTGCAGACAAAAATTTTCTTTTATCATTGTTATTATTATTGTGTACTTTACAAATATTATGAAATTTTTATCATCTATTAAATGCTCAATAACTAGGATTATTCTAACAACACACGTTGTTAAGATTCAAGTGGGTGTGAAAGACTCAGATTAAGACTCTGAAGAAGAATTATAAAGTTGTTTTGAGTGAAAATTAGTATGAAAAGTAGAGATATGAATGATTCATTGCTAAAATTCAACAATGAAATGAAAGAGGATGCATGTTTCTGTTTGATCTATCTCTCGTGATGGATGGCTGTTTTTATGATGTGAGAATGCAGCACAAATTAATAGCTTGCCTTCTGTGTTTATAAGCAAATGGCAGGGTTTCTTGTTTTTCTGTAGCTATTTTGTTTGGGTTGTTTTGTTTTGTGTGCTGCGGACATAAAAGATATCTTTGGTTTATGAAATTATGAGCATTTATTTTCTGGCAAAAAATAAAAAAGAAAAAAAGACCAATATGCGCAATGGCCTACGTTATATATAAACTGTGCAGCAGAATATGTCCCTTGTCAGATTCCAATAATATCAGTCAAAATGCAAAGTTAATAATAAATCATAATCCATCACAGTTAAAGTGGCGAGTGAGAATAAAAGTAAAACACAAACAGATTTGACGCGAAATTTGGAGAGTTCAAGGGTCATCTCCTATTTACCATTCCGGGCCATCCCACGTGCACCTCACGTGTGTCCACGTGCCACTCTTTCCCTGGCGCCAAACAACAAATTCTGAAAACTGTAGAGCATTTTGCACCAACTGCAACGTACCACGTGACTCCTTTTGACCATTCCTCAGTCTTGCTTTCTATTGACTGTTTCTCATCTTACCTTCACTTTCGTTTTTCTGGTTGTGGGCGCCTCTGAATTTTACGACCTTCGTGAATTTGTGCTGGTCTCATTGGAACACCCTCCTCACAAAAAGGCATCATCCTCGGCGACATTTTTGACCGGTCAAATCACAATCTTCACTACCAAGTCTCATTTCAATACACATATCCGACATATATATACATATATAAGTCTAAAAAGAAAAATCACTTTGGATCAAATCCTTCACATGCCTAGTTCAGCAGCAGCCAGAAGTACACTTAGCTGAGAATATTTAAATCAAAATCATCACTGTGGAAGCCTTCTAACTACTGCTCTACTCACATAAGTGCCATGTGCATGTGAATCCAAGCCTCACTAGAATAATCAATAAGCAAACAGCAGTAATAGTAATACATACATACATACATATATATATATATATATATATATATACCGTAGCTGATAATTTTATAATAAGCAGAGGAATGGAGTGTAGTTTTATAGGTGAAGCAAATGTAGATGCAGAACCCAACAAACAGCACCGACGATGGAATATTGTTGGAGTGATCACGAGATTGACCATATCTACCACTTCTCTGTTTCACCCCCTGAATAATGCTTTACCATGATTATTAAACCCAACTCATGCCATATTTTATTTGATTCTTAAGCCTGCTTATTTTAAATTGGGAATCGAGAAACAAGAGTCATGTTCCTAGGAGTACGAGAGGGATTCATCAACATAATTAAATCATTAATTATGTTAATTGAAGCGCTCTTTTTGACTATCCAGGAAGCAGAGTGATGTCAGGGGCTCATTCATCCATGTGCACATTTTCTGCTATAGCAAGAGGCATCTTGACCCCAACACAGCTTCAAGCAAGCATCATCATCTCTTTGCTTCTTTAAATTCACCAAAAACAGTACAAGTTTCCCTTTTCTTCTCCCCTTAAAAAAGAAAGAGAGAGAATAAATAGGACCACAGGAACTTAAGGGCGAGGCACAGAGTAGGTGATGGACGACAAGTGGAAGGTGTCAAAGAAGGAAAGAGGTTCGAGTTCAAGCAGCCAAGCGTGGAGCTCTAATGAGAGCAAGTCTTTATTCGCGAGGAGTGCCTCCACAAGAAGCTCTTCTACTTCTCACTCTCCTCTTCTCAGAAGTTTCTCTCACAAGGCTCCTTCCTCTGCTTCGTCCTCCAACTCCAAGTCTGATCTTCCCAGAAGCTTCTCCCAAAAGAACTCCTCCTCTATAGGTAAAAAGTGCACGAATTTAGCCAAGGAACACAAAGCCAGGTTTTACATCATGAGGCGCTGTGTTGCCATGCTAGTTTGCTGGCACAAGCACAGAGATAATTCTTGAAGCAAGTATATATAGCAGAACACAACACCCTAGCTAGGCCTACTTTGCATTCTGTGGCTTTAACTCATATAGATCCACCCTTTCACTTTTCTCATTTTTCAATATAGATTCCATTGTAATGACGCGACTAAGTTGAAGTGAAGGTTTTACTTACACTACACATTGATTTATCTCATCCTCTGCCATTATCCCGTATTCGTCTCTAAGATTCTGTATTTTGCTTGCGCATTCTCTCAGTCTGTGTGTGTGTGTTTTGGTTTAGAAGGGAAGGTTTTCCTTTTTGGTGGAGGAGAGAGAGATTCTCTACAGAGCTTCTTGAGGATTTTGGAGACACCAAATATAAAAAAAAAATAGTATTTGGATCTGCCTAGGAAATGCAAGCCACATTCCTTCTTCTTTTTCCCACATATCCGAACGACGTGTTCGGTCCAAAATGTTACGACATCGACTCACATGACTTCGTTTATACTTTTGTTCTTTCCCCTGACTTTAATGAAACCCTCAAGGGGCATTTTGCAATTTGAAGCCACATACATCACCTCGCAGCCATTATTTTTGAAGTTGGTGGGAATATGGTCATCGATTTTAAATCTTGATTTCCTTTTCTTAATCACTCCATCTTTTTTCTAGCAAAAATGTAAGTCCACTGATTAAGTTGAACTTTTGGTTCCATAGAAGCTCCATGACCAAGAAAGGAAGAATAAAGAGAAAGCGAATGGCAAGACTTGACACATCGACTTCGCTTTAGATTTCAAGACTAAGGTTTATAATATCTGTTTTGCCAGAAGCTTATTCCTATTTATTATTTACATTATATTTTCTTCCATAATAATAGGTCTTTACGATCACATTTGTGAAGCAGCTGTGCCTTCATCTCTCACAAGTCACAATTGAGTGGGGAGGGTCAGTGAGATAATAACATATCAAGAGTAAGTATTTGGATTGAAGCGTCAAGGAAGAGCAACCTACTGAACGTAAACCTCGCGGCTCGAATATTATTATTTGTTAGAATCAGAATTAGATTAAGAATTGTCAAGACGTTAAGTAGTTGATTTATAGTGAGGCGGGTCTGCGAGAGTAATGCAAAGTATATTTGATTTTACATATCCTATCTCACAAAACTATTGATATGTTCATGTGAAACTTGCAGGGGGAAAGCCGAAAAGGTGAGAGAAGGGAAGAGAACAATGGAAAGAAGAAGAATTATCATATTCTATTAATCTTATATTATTCATAAGTTGTTTTGGTAAAAAATAATAGACTTACATTATGGAGACACAATACAACACGTACCCGAAATTTCCTTCAAAAGTTAGGTTCAAGGATAAAGTCTCACAGAACATGAAACTGTCACCACGCAAAAACACAAGTCGAACAACAATTCTCTCTTCTCTTCACTCTTATTGAACAGGCCGGAAAGGGAAAAGAAGTCATGGCAAAATCCCATAACTTAAACTAAAATGGGCAAGAAGAGAAGAGCAAGAGATGAAGAAACAATAGAAATCAGCACTTGGGAAGATCAGGCGGCGGAGGAGGCAGCTTCTGATCAGGGAGCTTCCCATCTTCCACAATCCAAGCCATCCTCAATCCCCAACTCAGGTGTACATCGAAGTGGCAGTGCATCAGCCACACCCCTGTTTCATTCATTCCCCGCATATCAAATCAAATAACTTGGAATTAACTAAATTTCATTCACGGTGAACAGAGATAGAATAATACTCACCTGGGTTGTCTGCCAAGAAGCGTATTGCAGCCCATCCCCCAGAAGGCACCCCCACAGTGTTCCTCTCAACAGGGTCCACAAGATTAAACTTTTGTGGGTCTGTCGTAGGATTAAAGTTCCCAAAACCTTGACCCACAACGTAAAAATTGTACCCATGAAGATGTAAGGGATGGCTCTCGGCTCCCAAAATGCTCGTGTCCTGTAATACTACCTCCACGCTGGTATTAAAGGGTATGACCAAAGCCTTTGTTCCGTTGCTCACTCCAGTGTTATTGGGAGGAGTTCCCGTATAGTTAAAAGGTGAGAGTGGGAAAGAAGGGAAATCAGGGGTGTAACCTTTAGCCTGCCCGAAGAAATGCTGTTGCAGGATGGCCACGGAAGGCAGAGCAAAGGATATGTTATTCATGGAAGCCTGAAATTTGGACGAATTAGTGGGCCCTTGACAGGCTTTTGGGCATGGGCTGCTCCCAAGGCCCATAGTGAAGAAAAAGTGCCTGTCTACTTTCTGGGGCACGTTGGCTGGGTACTTGGGACCATTCAAACTACGAAATTTGCCGCTGACGTGGGCGACCAAAGAAGTGTCATTGATAGCAGGAAGGGCAGGTTTCAAAAGGGGGAGACGATTCAAACCAACATGGTTAATGTTGGAGGGGTTTTGATATTCAAGGATGCCAGCAACAGTGGAATTGTCGAAAGTGCCCATTCCAGTGAAGTAGGGTCGGGCTAGAATGAAGAAAGTGGCGTTGGAGTAAAATGGTTTTGTTCGGAGAAGGACGTTTGTTGTTTGTCCGGGTGCAACGAGGATGGTGTCGGAAGTGAAGGGCTTGACGTAAGATGCATCGGCTTCGACTACAGTGAGGCTGTGGTTAGCTATTCGGAAGAAGAGCTCGTCGTTGAGTGCAGCGTTGATCAGTCGGAGCATGTACGTCTTTCCTGCTTTCACCTTTATCCTCAACGTGTCTGCCCATCATCATCATCATAACCATCAAATGCTTAATAATTCAGAGAGAAAAAAATTTAAAACTTTGTTGTGGTTGAAGCTGAAGGGATAAGGGAAATGAGTACCATGAGCAGAGCATTTGTAGAGGGGCCCAGGGAGTCCATTAAAGGTGTAGGCATCGGAGACATTGGGACCCGCACCTGTCTGAAGAGCTTGTGAAATAACAGCCTCAGGGTCCGCATTCCACCACTCTCCGAAGAGGATGGTATGTTCCTTGTAGGGTTTGGGAAAAGGATAAGATTCGTTGCGCCTGTGCAGAATAATGAGGGGACCATAGAGGGTTGCCCTTAACCAGGAGATGTGAGCATGCCAGAACAAGGTTCCTCTTTGGCCAACAATGGTGAAGTTATACACATAGCTCCCACCCGTTTGAATAGGACATTGAGTTATGTACGATGGTCCATCCGACCATCCGCTCCTCACTTGTCTCACTCCATGCCTGCATTAATTGTATTATTAACTGCTTCAGCATTCGTTCGTTCGTTCATTCTACTAATTTTTCTGGTCTACTTACGTTACATGAATTAAGAGTATGGAAGCTCGTGTCCGATATTACATTACCAGTGGATGCTGATATTATTTGAAACATGATTGACCACCCTCACCAATAACCTGTCCCCTTCTCTGGCAACAACACGAGGCCCTGGAAACTTCCCGTTCACCGTCACCATGCTCTTTGTGTGGCATAGCCTTGTAACATTTATCAACTTTACCTGTACAAAACATAAAATTGAATCAAATTCAATAGCCATCCTTGCATATACATATATAAGAGAATTAATTAAAGTTAGTTCTGCTAGCTAGTATATGGGGAGGGATTCGTACATCGAACTTGTAGTGCCTTGTGATGCCTGCATAGCTTGAAGCAGCGAGAGCAACCTCAGAGAAGGTCCAAAGAAAGCAGGTGGTGGAGAGCAAAAGACTTAATGCTGAATATTGAATTGAGGTAGGGATCATTTTGTGGAACATCGTGAGGTGTTTCTGCAGCCTCTACAGCAAGCGGTAATGATAGTTGTTGGATATTTATGAGTTACATGGAAGTGATGAGAGCCTTGGGTTACATATAACAAAATTAACTAGTAGCGTTTGGTCGGTTAGGTATCTCGTAAATTTTCAGGTTTAAAGACGAAGCATTCCAAAAGATCGGGACTCTCCTCTCTCCAGGTCTCTTAGAAAAGATTTTTACCTACTACTCTGCATAGTCCCATGTATCTTCTAGTTTTGGAGTGTCGTTAACGTTATTTTTTTAGTTATTTTTTTGCCCTTCATTCTCGTCATCGTTTTCAATTCCCTTTGAATCTTACTTCTCTAGAATATTTTAATGTGAAAACTGAAACTGAAGCCATTGACACGTGTTTAAAATAGCAGTTATACCATCCACATCAGAACCATTGAAATTCAAAACTATGAAACTAATAATGCTTACATCACTAAATTTTTTGTTGCGAAAGACAATTTATCGTTTTCTGCCAAGCATCAAAGCGCAGTTCTTTTTCCTTTTATCTTTTTTTTTTTGGGTGGGGTGTGTGGGGGGGGGGGGGTTGCATACTGTATAAAATCTGATTGTATATACAGTAGATTTCTCTTATATTGAATGTTGGCGTATATGCTGACCACCTCTAGAGTCCATAGATCAAACTCAAGCCCACAAAATAAATCAATATAACGACATGATCGAGAAGGAGGTGTTTGAAAGTAGCTAACATGAGAAAATTTAGAAGGGATGTGGTTCAAACCATAATTAATGGATCGGTACAAGCTAGAAGCTTAGATATTACCAGCTATATATGGCTAAAACTGCTAACTGCATGCAAGGTTTCTTCCATGCAGGATGCTTCTGTGAAACACCCAACAAGTATATATCTGCTTTTGGAGGATTTTTGAAGGATTTGCTTGAAGAGTTGAAGGTTAAAGTAGTTTGATCAGTAACTGGTTTACACTAATTAATTATGCTCGATCTTTTTTTGTGGTTATTAACGTGGTCTTTTATGTCTGCGGTTCATGGCTATATTTGATGAATTTTTATAGTTAATTATCATATCTTCCCCGTCTTGAATGGTGATATTGTTTTGGGGAAAAGAGTAAAAGAAAAGAATAGGATCAAAAGTTTATGGAACTTCAGGTGAAATGTGATTTTCTAGCAAGACTTTGTAAGTACGTACTAAGCAATATAAATCAAATTAAAGTATATATCTACACTTGATTTTGTTTAGAAAAAGAAAGAAAGAAATTAAAAATTAATATAACTCATTCAGTTTAAGGATAATGCATGATTATATATGCAGTACAATGAATATATATATGTATTGCTATTTTTTACTGGTCAATAATATTTTTTGTCAGAATAACTACTTTTCTCATCTTATACCATTCAACACCAACTACATAATCGTATAAAGCTAAGGAAAATTAAAGAATCCCAATAGGAAACTAGATAATCTAGAAGGAGATAGGTATTTGGGTAATTTTGAAGGGATAGCTAGTGTACAGAATCCGTCACCTGCGTGTATATATCTACACTTGCTAAGCAAGTGAGAGATCATTTGAGGCCGAGATAATTAAAGTCATTGTCGTTGTCATGAAGGACTGAGACTGGTTGGTGATGGCACCATTCTCAACCTCCTAGTACCTTGAGCAAGTGATTCATTCTCATTCAGACCTGAGAGGTGAATGAATGGAGAATGATGACACTTTACCCACCTTTTCTTCAGCCGACAAAAGCTTCTTTGTTCAAGTCTTTGCCATTCCCCTAATCTCACCAACATCAACTAATTAAACTACCACAGGCTATGTAATTTGAAGTTGTGGTGCTCTGATTCTCTCAATATTGAGGGCTGTTAATTCAACTCCAAGTCTGATATATAGGATCTCTCTATCTGACGAGTCAATGGACTTCGATGGGCAAACTGCATTTATTTCTCGAAACTAAGCTCCTTCCTTATTTGGCATGTGTACGGCTGGCTACCTTACTGCATTAGTTATGACAAAAAGGAAGCCGCCCTCTGAGCAGCAATTAATGCTCATTTCATTTATTGTCCAAATTAAATCCTATATCTATTGCTGATTTATGTCTCTTGAATAAAAAGGTGAGGCCCACTGTCAGTCTCAGCGGATCCTATGTGGCCATCTTCATCATATTATTCATATGGACAGAATCGTATTTATAAGCCAATTACTCTAGAATTAGTACTTTTTACACTGTAAAAACAAACTAAAATGAGCTATATTAGAGAATTCTGTATGATGCTTGTGTTGCGACTAATATTGAATCTCTCTCTTGAGAAATTTCTTATGAAAATATAGATATATGAAATATAATACGCATTCTTTTAAAAAAATACATTGTATTTTAGTTTACTTTTCATATATGTATAAATTGTATTTTTTATTTAAATTTTAATTTTTAGAAAGTTGATAAAATGGGCACGAAAAGCGAAAATACAATTAGTTAACATATTTGTGGTGTTTGTAGGATGATACCAATTGACATACGAAATATATATATAGTTTTACCTAAGGAATTTATTTATAGGTTTCATGGATTGCTGGCATGCTTTGTGTGTGTTCATTTATCTGGTGTTACTTTTTAATTGATTTAACACGATTCTTTTGGTTTTTTGATAGCTTGATAGAACAAACAACTTAAAGTTCTTTTTATTGAAAATGGAATGCATGTATAATACTAGAATATGTTGGTATATTCTGTTCTATTTTACCAACATACTCATTACATCCTTTTAAGTTTTAAATTTGAGCCAGAGATACATGTATTAGGAGAGGTATCTACAAATCCCAAGACTGAATATTTAGTAATATAATGCGGGAAATAGTATAAAAAAATTAATAATATGTATAAGTGAACTTAAAATTACCTTAATTAGACCACACGGCGAAGGAATTTTGCTTAAAGCACTCGTAATTTAGACCGTAACAACAAACTATGAGCTAAAAATCTGGAAAAAGTGTAGCGAATTGGACACTTGACCGAAGTTTATTCGCACCCACATGATCAAACACATCTCATGAGTGGGGCAAATTAACAAGGAAGCATTATTTATCACATGCATATACAGTAATACATACAGAACATCCACCCACAGAGAATCGGAGTTATATATTGAGTTGGGCAATATATATATATATATATATCAGTCCCATATCATGACAAGGGCGATAACAGCGACCCCAGAGAGAACAGCAAGAAACTTGAACCAAGGAGAGTCGAAACGGGTCTTTGTGGCGGGTTTGAAGCCTTTGGATATCAGGTGATCGATAGCAATATAGATGAAAACCCCACAGGCAACACCCATGGAGATTGAGTATACCCAATCTGCAGTACGTCCCTGTATTGTGGCGACGATGGCGATTCCTATTCCCACACCTATTGGGCTTGAGATTGCAAACGCAAAGGAATACGCCGCCGTTGCCAGAAACGGTCTCTTTGGCAGCATCCTCAGCAGAGCGATCCCCATCCCTATCGCTGAAAATATTTTGTGCAGCGATATCGTCCATAAGCTCCTCCATGCTTCCCCCTTGCTCCCTATTTCATTCATATTTACATACAAACATTATGAATATGATTCTAGGCTACGTAGTTAGTGGCATATTCCTCTTTTCAACATGACCGTTTTCATCTTTAGCCCTGAAGTTACGTTTCAGTTATGACTGTAGCTATAGCTAACTCAACTGTTGAAGGCTACACTGCTAGCTTGACTAGGAGTTCATTCGACACTATCTGAAAGACCCAATGCTAAATCGAAGCCAGAAAACTTATATTCTCAAGATGCTCTCATTCAGTTAAATTGAAAATTGCCATTTTGAAAGCAGTATGATACTAGGTTTCCATAATTTTTTGTGTTAAAATCATGCATGTGGAACAGACCCCATCGGCATTATATGTTTCCCGGAGGAAATTAAACCAACAAGAAAATTTCTCTAAATTAAGAAACATATATGTGTGTCTATATAGATAGATAGATAGATTATTAAAATATCAGAAACTCCGACGGCGATACCCTAAAAAATGGAATGAAAACACAAGGCAAGGATGAGAAGGATGGTGTTTCCCACATTATAAGTCTTCTCAAAAATGGGGTTAACTTCCAATTCAACCTCTCGGGCTTGTTCTTGGGGTGTTCTTCCTCCTTCAAGTTGCTTCCCTCTCCTTATGGCCAGTCACATAAATCACTACACAATCACCAAGCATGGTGAGCAGATAGCCCCCACAAGCCAGCAGGAAAGCGAAAGGGTATGTTTTGGGGGTGAGATCACGGAACGTGTCATTGGCATCGCTCAAGAAATGTATCACATTGAGGTTCCCAAGAAAACCCCGCCCGTGAATTGAGTTCCCAGAAGAAGAAACGACTCGTTCCAGCTGCAAAAGTACGGCGAAATTCCCCCGTCGAAGGTGCTCACTAGTAAAATTATGGAACACCAAATTTTTACTAAGATCAGTCCCCTTGAACGCAAATCTACCGTCTCTCCGTCGCTGTGATTGTGGGCGCCTCCGTGAGCTTCGATCGGACTTAGGTGCCAGCGTTCTGTATAATATCGCATGTATGGTTTGGTACTATATATGTAGATTGTACTGCAATTTGACCTTTCTTGGTTATGTATCGGATTGCTTGTACTACAGAGGCGGATCCTCTCAGAATTCGCTTCCCTCAGAATCCCTCAGAAGCAGCTGGAGCCTTCTAACTTCTTTCTTCTTGCTTTATCTATGTACCAAAATTGTTTTTTTTTAAACAATTGTTTTTTAAAGAAAAAAGTGTTTCCGCTGGCTCCTCTTTAATTTTTTTTAAAATATATATATTTTTAAAAAAACACTTTGAAAAAGTGTTTTGAAATTAAAAAAAAGTTTTTTTTAATTTTTTTAAAAACACTTTTTTTTAAAGTGTTTTAAAAAAACAGTTTTTTTTATTTTTTTTAATAGATAAGGGGTGACGCAGGAGATGGAGGCAAGAAGACTCCAACATGCTTCTACTGCTTCTGGAGGATTATGAGGGAAGCGGATTGAGAGGATTCGTTTCCCTTGTACTGCACCATGAGGGAAACTATATTTAACCCAAATTTAATAATGATAATGTCGTGAGATTGATCATCAGTTTACTATAGCATATATATATATATATATAAAGCTTATAAGGCTTAATAGTCTTGTTGACAACGATAACTGATAAAGGTAAAAAATTAGTTCAGGATTTACATTAGGACTTTTTTTCTTAGGGGTTTTGACCTTGGACTTTCACAAGGGAAGTATTTTATTGGTATTATTCAATAATTATTTCCAGGTTTAATTTCTATTTGGGGAAGATAAAATTGAAATGCTGGTAATATAGCTTATAAAAAGACGCAAAAAAAACCTAACAAGTTAAAAAATTATCTTAATTGTTACGGAAATAAAGCGTATTCAGTATAATTTTTGTCGGTTAAATTTCTCAGAAAATATAATTAGGAAAGACACCTATGCTATATTTACCGTAAAAAAAAGGTATTAATAACAATAATAATAAGACAACTACCATATATTTAAACTAATTTACAAAGGTATATAGCGTTAGTATTATACAAAAATTTGAGACAACATGTTGAAACAAGCAAGAATGAAGAAGACAAATAATCCCTTACCAGCCCCATTTTTACATGACAAGCTTAGTAATCCCCACCTACTTATGTCTAGTATCTAGTTGAATTTTCGTATATCCAAATAAAAAACAAAAACAAAACTGGTAATTGAAAACAACGACATAACTGTTGCACTCCAATCAATATATATTAATAAAATTAAACTTAATGGAACTGTCATTTTACTATTATTCTTCAAAATTTATGTTGATTTAAAAAGCAAACTGCATTACCTTGACATCACCCACCACCATCGCCAGCGTTGAAGTTTTCAGGATCATACAATAAAGAAATTTTTATTAAAAAAATCATTTTTTGGCTCCTTTTTTTTTATTCACCCATAATCTAAGAGTAAGGTAAAATTTAACTTCTTTTTAGATAATATCAATATCGGGCTATACGGAACGTCTATTACCATCAAACGTAAACCTAATGCGCAACACAGAATCGTACGTACATATCCACAAGTATACATAACCATGATACTTATGCATTTGAAGGATACTACACAATATCTAATCCTTCAGAATCAGTCTCCCCCCTATTTGCCTGCCATCCAGACCCCATCCTAATTTACACACTGGGCATTTTGCTTGCTGTCTCAGCCATGGATCGATGCAGTTCATATGAAACTGTGTCAAGCCACACTTACAAACCAATATGAATAATAAATCACTTCAATGTAAATCACACACGCATATCTGTACAATCACCATTTGAAATGAAAGGGCGATGAGATCCTCTTTCAAATCAAACCAGTCATACAGTAGCAAGGGAACGAACCTGATGCAAACATGGCAAGCTACTGACTAGTTCCCCTCTCTTCACTTGTTCCAAACATATAGTACACGTTAGCTCATCTTCATTACCCTTCACACTTCCCTCTGTCCCTCCATTCTCTTGCTTAACCTGTGCTTTAACATCATTTAAATAATAGCTTGAACATCCTGCCAATATATATTTGTAAAGAACCAAAACAGAAACAGAAAATATGACATTAAGACTAGCTATATATAGTTTTAAGACTTGAAAAATGTCATAGGTCCAGTTTTAAGACTTCCACAGAAAGTTCAACCGTTTTTCTGGTCTTACTGAAAAGTCTGTCAAGCAATAACAGCTCCATAGAGTGAACGATGCTTGAAACCAGGAGTAAAAGTGAGTAATTACATCATCATTGCTGATAATAACCACCATTGTAGCACCGAAAATATTGTAAGAATCAACAAATTAACCAAAAGAAAGACAGGTGATAGATTTATTGACCTCGGTTGCTCGTGAAGAGGATGCCGTCCCAGCTGAGCCATCCCTATTGGCAGAAAAACAAAGTTTGGGCCAATTCACTTTCATGAGTCGGCACTTCTTTATTTGTACAAACATGGCATAGAAGATGGGGGAAAATTGTACTTCCTATGAGAATCTGAACATATTTAGAACCTTCTATTTATAGTACTACTTTTGTGACTGACCCTCAAGTAAACGATCAGCTAGTACTTCAAGACCAACTTATCTCCTACCATTTCTGTTGCTTTTGCATACTATTTAAACTACAACAGGGATTAACACCAAACCTCGTTTTTCTAGCAACATCAGTGACAACTGGGGACATCAGTTCAAAACCGCAGGCAAAGCCAAATTCAGCAACTTCACTAAGGCATGTCTGTTTTGCCTGAAGAATAATTATTTGTCCACCACTTCCTTCTACCAATAAGCTTCTCCACGAGAAGGGAAACTTAGGCTTTTATTTTAGACCTACCCCTTGATTTGAATATAAATTAAATCCAGTGTTCTTAATACAAACATACCCTAAAAGAGTACTCAATTTGGATAGGTTGACAGTCACCAACCTGTAAATACAGAACCAAAAAAATCTACACAAACACAAGCAAGAAGGGAGTTCTTCCTCTGCGGAATACACGATTATTTTCTTGAAAAGACCATCAGAACTTACTTTGTTGGAACAGGAACTTTATATGTGTGAACAGGTAAAGCATTTATCTCTTCATCAGTCATTGAAGTGGTTCTAGAAGCAGTGTCAGATTCCAGAGCCCGCAACGTTTCATTATCTGCGTCAGTGTGAAGGAAAAAACAAATAGAAGTACATGAACCTTCATCCACTAGTATGCGACCTCTAGAAGCACCTTGATCTTAAAAAGAACGCTCAATCAAGCATAAGTGAAAAGAAAAACCTGAGGCATGATACCTAGCTCATCAAATTCACGGTCAAGAAGTGCAAGCTGAAGTCTGAGTTCTTGCAAGCGTCCTCTAGTTGCAATTGCTATCGATGGTGGCACGTGAAATTGTAATTCAGCAGCTGCTGTAGCATGAGCCCTTGCTTGAGCTTGAAGCTGTTGCCAACTTACATACATCCTCAGGCTTGTGGCCATCACAGACACAACCAGCATAAGCCACATCTACAATCAATTGCAACCATGGTCATCGCATAGTAAATAATATATACTGCTCTCGCGTAAAATGCATAGTGATTTCTTACCAAAAGATGTGACATTTGGGGAGAGTTCAATATCATAAACAGCAAGATAACTGCAGAATAATCACGTCATATATGAACTAACGATTTGTTCTTAAGGAGTAGAAAAGCATCATATATAGAGGTTACCAAATTACCTGTAATGAGAAAAGCTAGAGCATTGCTATTTACTGGCCGAGTTGGATGGACACGCTGATGCGAAGAAGGAGAAGACCAGAAGAGCTATAGTCAAATAATCTATTAATAAAATCTGAGCTTGTTGGAAGAAAAATAGAACGAAGACCCATGTTCAAAGGAACAGTACATACCATAGTGGTTCTTTGGGGAACATATTCTGAAAATCCACTTTCCATATCTCCTCTACTCCCTCGGAAGACGAAACTCATGATTGCTACTCTTTCAACCAACAAGCCACAAAGACACTATACCTGCTGGAATATATTACAAGAGAGAGTTAATTTTATCCATGCACTTGCTTTTTGTTATCCACATGGCAAATAATGCCTATCCCATGTCGTTGAACTGACTGTGAAGAGTGACTAAGTGATGCAAAACACAGAAACCAGGGAAGAGATCGGGGAGGGAAAGATCAGAAGAGAAGAGGAAAGGGGAGGAGAGAACAGAGAAAGCCGAGAGGGAAATAATTGTCTTCAAATTCAATATCAAAGACTGATCACTGCCAATCCTAACATTACTTATATGAGTCGTTAATAATAATACTAATAAAATACTAATCCTAATAAGAATCTTAAAATAATAACAATAAAATAAAGATAAATCCAAATACAACAACAACGATAACAAACCTTATCCCATTAAATGAGGTCGGCTACATAGATCATACGACGCTATTGTGGTATATCGAAAACTAAATCCTTAGGTAGGTTATTGACCAGGAGATTCCGTTCAATAACTTCTTTGAGCGTTCTCTTTGGCCTTCTTCTACTCATTTTAACCGGTGTCCATACTATTTGATCCACCATCTTCACTGGCGCATCCCTTAGCCTTCTTTGTACATGTTCAAACCACCTAAGATGGTTCTCTACTATTTTCTCTTCAATAGGTATCACTCCAACTCTTCCCCGTATATGTTCATTACGAATCTTATCTTTTCTTGTATGCCCACACATTCATCTCAGCTACCCCAACTTTATGCTCTTGTTGTCCTTTTAAAACCCAGCATTCACTTCCATAAAACATTGATAGTTTTATAGCAATGCGATAAAACTTTCCTTTTACTTTATCTGGTACTTTCCGATCACATATAACCCCAGTAGCCTTTCTCAATTTAAACCACCCGGCCTGAATTCTATGATTAACATCATCCAAAATTTCATCGTCCTTCTGTATCATTGATCCCAAATATTTAAACTTATATATTTGTGAAATAACTTAATTTCTCAATCTGACCTCCAAGTTACTTCTAACTTGCCTCTTATCAAAATTACAATGCATATATTCAGTCTTACTTCTACTCAGACGAAAACCCTTCGACTCTAAAGTACTTCTCCATAACTCAAGTTTAAAATTAATCTCTTCTCTTGACCCCGTCACAAAAACTAAGTTACAAGTATAATCATAATAAGATAATGCTTCATCAATTTGCCTTTATCCCATATCTCATCACTAAGTTACAAGTAACTATGAAATCAAGCATCAGCTAGAGCACATAAACAGAGATCAAAGCGAGAGACATAATTAACAATCACGTACCTGTATGATGGACTCACCATATACTTGTATAGTTATAATTAATCCTCTAATCACATCGTGCAGGACTATCATACATATAAAAGGCTAGAATCGTAACAATCACATTGGTATTCATTATTTTCATGATTTAATGTAGCTTTATCTCCCCCTTCTAAAATGCAATACATGAATTTTAATTCATACCCAGTAATTTAAGCTTGATTTGGGAAAACCAGGCGAATTTGGCGTAAATAATATTCACTGAAATTGAGTGAAATAAAACTATCGCATTCTGAAGCATAACAGGTTAGAAATGCGATCACCGGAAAACCAACAATACCCCTCTTCTCTCTTTTTCGAGAAAACTAATAGGACTGGCGGAATTTAAGAATGCAAAATAGGAAAAACGACACCTGCGAGCTCTAATACGACCCCAGTTTATTATTATTAAGGAGAGAGTTAAATGAGAGAGATGATTACAGGATTATCCAGAATGCTCTCTGACATTCCCCTTGCTCTTGGTTTCCTGGTGATTCTTTCTCAGCAAACAACAAGATTTGAATGCAGAAAATAATTTTCAAAAACAAATTATAGCTTAGAGGGATGATAGTGCTCGCGAGGAGTCTGGTTCGAGGTGAATGGAGTGACTAGATCTTCAACCGTGAGGCTGCTCTGTTCCTTTCAGCGCAGCTGGCGGGGATGTGCTTATCTTCCCAACTACTATTACTCACTTATAGATGCAATTACTTATTCACCTATTTACTTTTCTCAGAAGAAACATTGGCGAGAGTTTATTTTGGATAATAAATAGAGGAGAAATCTGGAATCCTGGAGCTGACACATTGATGTGCTCTATATCGAACCGCTGAAACGCCCTCTTGGCATGCAACAAGATTGAGCCTACGTCGTTGGATTGAAGCTCCCCATATGATGCCTCACATTGCGCCCAAAAGCTACATACGGTCATACACTTTCATATTGGCTATTGCATGAAAACGGTAGATGACGTCGTTTTCCCATTTTTAGCCACCCGATGATGTCGTTTCCATGAAAACTATGCTTTTCCACGGAACTGAACTTAGACAATTAGATGTGCTAATACGGCCAATCTAGTCCAAATTTCTATGACCGGCCTTGTCCTATTTTTACTCTGTTTAAAAAAAAATAATGAAAAATATCAAAGTGAGACCACGGCTCTCTTCTTAGAATGGGTTGAATTTCATATGCATGACACCAAAGGACAATTAAAAGCTTATTCAGCAGGTCATCTGATTCTACCCAAAAATTACATTTCATGGTGAACGAAGAGGGAGGGAGACCAATTACAGGGATGATGGTTAAAAAATTAGGATGAGGAAAAGGTTCAATTGAATTATAATAATGGACGAAGGGCATGGGATCTATGTTTTTCTATTACACTTGAGACATTAACCCCGCCAAAATTACTCCATTTCGTAACACTAAGCACTTCTGTTCACACAGTGACGTTATGGATTGGATCGTACGTCACCTTTCAGATGAGTTGCCCGTTCACTCACTGTCGGTGTTGTTGCCATTGCTAATACTCGAGTATGGGATTTAAATTCTAGTGGTAATGTTACGGTTAGGCGCGCGGTTTGGTATTTGACAACCATTGGTAACCGTTTTTCAAGCTAAATAGTAACTCATTGACTTTTTTTATTATATTAAAAAAATCAAATAAATTAATTTATAATTAATATATAAAGTTTAATTAGTTAATTTTAATAGATTAAATAATATATGATATAAATTTATGTTAAGAAGTTAAATTTAATTATAATTTATTTATTTAATTTTTTTAATTTATAAAAAAAATAACTAATTTTTATAATTTGATCGAAAGAACAAAACACCATCTTTTTTTGTTGTGAATACAAAATATAGCTTTGAACTTAATATTCAAATTAGAATTTTGAAAAATATTTTAATCCGATATTTAACTTTTCATTGTTATATATTTTGCAAGTTTTTGAAACTTGGTTTGATCTGATAAAATTATCACTTGGAGAAAGAAAAAGAATGCGATACCCTGATATTGATGACTTGAAGCTTAACTAATAGATTATTATGTTGTTTTGGCCGCATGCAATATTCAAACTGCCATGTTTAGGTGCTTAGGGAAATCATAATGAACGATGGGAAGAGTGTGCACAGAACATAGTTTTGGTGGGGGAAGTAAGTCGATGTGCGTGTGAAGTGAAAGAAAAGGAATATATTAAAAACTGAAAAGAGAAAGGATAGAAGGGGCGAAGAAGGGGGGCACGTAGGTAATTTACAGTAAAGAGCAAGACGAAGGTGTGGACAAAGGGGGCAGCAGCTGGGGTTAAGAGAATGACGCGTTGAACGATTCTCCCAACCAAATACCAAACCGCACTCGTTTGCCAATTAAGACCCGCCCACGTATCTCCCCGTCCTGAATACGAAAGGCCTACTCGGTCAACTCAACCCTGAAATGAAAGTACACCCATCCTGAAATATATGCATCATCTACTGCCTATGCCCAGGGTTGGAGCTCTGCAACTTGTTGCCACCCAACCCAATCCCATCCATTACCTAACCCAATTCAACAATTGGAGTTCAGTTGTTTTATTCTCCGCAATTCGTCACAACTATTCTATACTGCAACTGGGTGGCACCTTATATCACAATAAAGAAAACACATAATCTTGAAAGAATGATTACAATGAATATGCGACAAGATAGACCTGGCATGGGCGAATCAATAATTTAGAGCATGGGGCATCTGCATCCCTTTCGCTTCTTATCTGAATCTATAACTCTATGCTCCGTCGGTTCTCTCAGCTACCATCACTACCAGCTAGCAATTTAAAGTAGTACACGTTTTCTTAACCACAAAATTTGCAATCTACCGAATCAAATCGCCAGACCCAGTTCACAATCTTTGACAGATCCACTAATTGATGCAAAGTTAAAAATTTTATACTTGATACTTCCATGCTATATACAGAATGAATCTATCCACCGATAATGTAGGCCCAAATTAATGATTTTCTTCCCAAAATTGCTATTTCCAAATTCAATCTTCCAAAACCCAAGTTCTACTGCGCCTCCTCGAGCTCCTACCGAATAATGAGATCGAATCGCTACGGCTCATACTCATGGACTCGCGCTCAGAATCAGCAGATGAAGATGAAGTTGACCTCGTCCGACGCCTTCCAAAGAATGACAAGAAACTGCGAACAATTCTGCCAAAGCCACGACTTTCTCTGACTCTGGTGCTTCTCGCTGCTCGGGAAACTGTTCTCGGGACTCCGTTTGTATTGAGTCCACCGTCCATTTCTGTGTATACAACGGGGAAATGGCTCTCACCAGCTCTGCGACCCCCGGAAAACCTTCCAACCGCGAAGCCCCCACCAGGCAGCCTCCAAATCGTCAATCCTACTGTTTCGTCATCGATTTGCCCCGACATTCTATTGTCTACTGTGTTTCGATCTGAAGGTAGCTCGTGGCGGCAAACAGGGCACGAATTGCGCATTGAAAGCCACGGCAGGATGCATTCTGAGTGATATATGTGCTTGCAGGGCATTTCACGCGCCTCCGTACCGAGTTGGAACGCCTCCTTGCACACCGCACAGTGGGCATCGGAACCGACATGTGTCTCCTCAATAACAACAGTAGGCATCGACTCTACGGCTGCTTTGGAAGCGGGCGGGTTCTCGGAACGCCCGAACCCATTCATTTCGATCTGGGCAAACTGCTCCAGAAGCCGCTCGAACCCCGACCCTAACAAGAACTCAGACATGGCCGGCGGTAAGGGTCGGAGACCGGAGCCGTCACCGTCATCGTAGTACAACTCGAAGCTGCTTTCCTCCTGGTCGCCACCGACACCGTTCTGGCCAGCGGTTCCATCAACGGGTCCACGGAGAACAATAACAGGGTTAAAGGGAGATCTGTTGCCGGCGTTGCGGCGTCTTCGGCGGAACCCTTGTCTGCTGAAATCGTAGGAAGTGGGAGCTGAATCAGGGAAGATAGAAGGAGGTAAGGGGCTGAGTTGATGATGATCGGAGGAAGGGTGGTTGTGGATTTCTTCAACGAAGCCGCTTTGGCAGTGAGGGCAAGCGACATCTTCCCGATCTAAGAGGCGAACAAAGCGGGTGCAGCTGTAGCACCAGTAGGAGGCCGGAGGGGGAGCCACATCGGAGTTCATCATCGGGGATTATTGTAGAGATCCAGAGTTGACTGGGGAGAAGGGAAGAGAGAAAATGATGAATTTGCGAGGAAGAGCGTGGTTTTAACGGACAGAGGAACGCGAAAGACGAATTCAAGAAAGAAGCGTTTGCGGGTGGCCCACGCGTTTACTTGGAAAATACTTGGAAATTTCAAGGCATCAGAAATTAGATTAGCGTAATGGGCTTGGGGGTGACGGCATTCGTGAGTTGGGCTCCTTGGATTAAGTGATTAAAATAAATTAATGGACGATTAAAAGATGAGATTAGGAGCTTGTTATCCTTCGTAATTCCGCTTAGGGGCGCGTATGAGGTGACCAGCCTGAGAGGCCAGGACCCTTGACCCCCCAACAAAACAAAACAATTGACAATAAAATATATATTAATTTTGAGCACGATTATTAAGTTCTATTATACTTAATATTTTAATTATTTTAAGCATCCTCTAAAATAAAAAGATGACTGCGATTATTTTTTTCTGTTAATTTTAAAAAGTTTGCAAAAATGATAATGAAATATATAAAATATTGCAAATTATAATATATATAAATAATCGATTTTTTTTTTCTAAAAAAAATGAAAGCTAGGAGAGAAATGAAGGATCCCCATTCCCCCAGCTA
The DNA here is from genome assembly GCA_037074615.1 of Leucaena leucocephala. Lineage (NCBI taxonomy): Eukaryota > Viridiplantae > Streptophyta > Magnoliopsida > Fabales > Fabaceae > Leucaena > Leucaena leucocephala. Next base: position 659,596 of record CM073546.1, on the reverse strand, counting down.
GTATTTGGAAGTAATTTTTAATTTAGGGAGACCACGACTGAAAAGTTAGTGATTTTTTTTTAAAATAAAAATAAAAAGGGTAAGAGTGCGGAAGGAAGAAATTGACCGGGCGGATTCAAAGGGAGAGACGCCGAGTTTGAAATTCAAATAGTGCCCGGAAAGAGAATACTCCTTAAGCGAGGCATCCGGCCAGCGCCCACCTAAATTAGAGGTGGTAAAATAAATTAACTCGCCAAAAACGAACTAGTCTATTTAAGGGATAAGTTTAAATAGGGCGGGCTGATATTTTGTCAGTTTAACCCTGTAGCCTGTCCTTCTTTCTTTTTTTAATATTTTTAAAAAAATTATTTTTAAATTTTTAGAATATTAATAATTTTTTTAATATTATATTAGTATAATTAAAAAATAATTAATATTATACTCTTAAAAAATTTTACTTTTTATAAAAAATATCAAATTTTATAACTATAAATCTAAATAAATATTAACATAATATTAATTAATTATAATATATCAACACATATTAATAAATAAATAATTATCTTGATTAGTATTTAATAATAAAAGTATTTAAAGTAATATTTAAATAAAATAAATAATAATATTAATAATTTATAATAAAAAAAATAGGCTGATGAGCCCACCTTATTTTAACTAAAAGTGAGCTCAATCTGCAGGTTGAACTCATTTTCTCAGTTCTAACCTAAATATCTATCTAGTTATCATGACACCATCCAAACAATGGTCATATTAGAGCTGTCCATAACAGGTTCAATTAATTCGATGGGTCATGGTTGATGGTTTATTGTATGAATATTTGGAATTAATAATCGCGGAATTTAGGAATGTTTTCCTGACTTCATTTATAATTTTCCCCTTTGATGCCGTAATTATTAATTTAAATAAACTAACTTAATTGTCCCCGTTCTTGCTCGAACAAACTTCTTTTCGGCCATGGTGGATAAATAAATTATGACATATTTAGATTAATTTTTAGAAAATATATTTTGAAAAAAATAGATTTTAAAAAATAAATTTTAGAGATAATAAATTTTAGAAATAACAGATTTTGGGAATAGAGATATTTATATGATTAGTAGTAGAATTATTTTTTATATTAATAAATTACCAAAAATGGTATAATTTGATTAAAATATGAGAGAAGAGAGATGGTAGAGAAGAAATATGAGAGATAAGAGAGGGTAAAAAAAATAAGAGAGAGGAGAGAGTGTAGAGAAGAGAGAGAAAAGAGGAGATATGATGAAAAAAAAAGATGAGAGAGTATAAAGAAGAGAGAGAAGAGAGATATAAGAAAAAATATGGGTAAAATAGTAATTGGATAGTTTATAGGATTTTTTACTGTTCTAAAAACTATTTTCAGTAACTTATTGAAAACTATAGTTTCAAACTATGGTTTTGACCAAAATTAATTCTGGATAAAAATAGCTATATGTGTAAAAAAAAATTTAAACTGAGATTTTACCCCAAAATTAATTTTTTAACCTAAAATCCAAACACACTAACTCATCTTATTCAAACCCAGTCGATGCTTTACGTTATGTTTAATTGGAGGAAAGTGAAAATAAGGAAAAGAGAGGTGATTTTTTTTTTGATTTAGTATAATAAAATTTATTTTTATTTTTAATATTTTAATTATTTTAATTTTATAAAAAAATTAAGAATTAAGATGATAAAAATATAAATAAAATTTTTTAAACTATGTTACCTCAATTATCAAATTATTGAATAATTTTAATATTTTTTAAATTATAAAAACATATTTTAAACTATTTTATTCATAAAAAATAAAAAATATATATATCAAATACATATTTATTTATATTCTAATAAATAAATTTTTAAAATATATTTTTAGTATAATTTTACTTCTCCTTTCCCTTCAATTATAAACTCTTTTTATACTATATAATTTAATGATGTGACTATTTATCTCAAGTTTAAGATTTTGTAAATAATAGTAATAAATGATTGTCTGGGAAAACGACGTATATCATAGATAGAGGCATAAGCATAAGAAATAGTAAGAGGGGTGATTCTGTCCATGCGGCCTGTTGGAGGCTTGTGCCCCGTCGTGTTCTGCGTTCACTGTCCATTATGCATTCGCAACCCATCTCCATGAATTAGCACCCGCGCGGCCTTGCTCATTTCGTAATTACATTTTTTTTTCTTTTTTAATTATTTCTTAGAAAAAAGGAAAAAAGAGTCCGAGTCAATAATCGAATAAATCATCTGTTTTTTTTTTTAAAGGAGTGATTTTGTCAAGAAGCGGAACAATTGGAACCTTTTGGGAGAATGCGAACGTTTTGATGATTTCAAATGGGGGGTTGTTCTAAATCGTTATCTACTATTATTAGAATAATGGGAGGTGGCGTCAAATTAAAATACTACTAAGGGACAGAGAGAACAAAGAATGCGATTACTATCGTCTACCCTTCCAATCCGATAAAAGGTAAGACTACTCTTTTTATTGTAAGACCAAAACTTAGTTATCACACATTCACACTATTTGAGTATTATTTGTACAGGTGGTTGTGCAAAACATGGCACTTAATTTCAAATTATTTGATGTCTTGTTAGGCACTACATTAAATATTTAATATAAGATGTCTTATTTTAAAAAAAAAATGGGCCAAATCGAAGATGCATCTGTTTAGTACGAGTGCACATTACATTCCTTTGCTTATTAAAGTCATATTCTATATGTACCACCCAAAAAAAAAAAACAAAAGGTCATATTCTGTTCCATCAAGAAAACAGGATTACTATAATTGTACTTCACCTGAAGGCTATGGGCGTGGTCAAAACTTAAAAATGAATCTACTATCTGATTAGGAAGAAAGAAAGAATCTTGTATGGAAATGTATGTGACTATATCTTAATGTAATAAAGGGCTTCCATTGACAAAAATCGCGATATAAATGTAGAGACAAGCAATCAGGCAATGGAGGTCAATTGGAAGGCTAAGGAGAGTAGAATTCTAGTTGATCGGATGCTTAATCGTCGTCCTCATTGTCGTCAATAATCTTTTGGCCAAATCCTTTAGGTCCAGCCCTAACTCTGACCTTCCTCTTCTTCTTTTGCTTGCCACTATTAGCCGTTTCTTCCTTCTCGAATTTATCTTTCTCTCTCTTCTGCAGAAAATTGGTGACTCCCAAATAGATCACCTGCACAACAAAGGGCACCCCAGAATGAGGAGGGGGGAATTCAAAGGGAAGAGGAGAATAAAGTGTTTACCCCGAGGGTGAGAATGGAGAGGCCAATGAAGGCGACGAAGAGAAGAGCGGAGATAACGGAGGAGATGCCATCTTCAGAATCGGCGACGGAGACAATGTCCTGGGCAGTCTGAACGACGGTGGATTCAGAAGGCGCAGAGAGTAGAGGAGTAGCTCGAATTCTGAGGAGTTTAGTGTAGGAAAGAGAAATTGAACGGAAGGGGTGATTGAGAATGGAGGGCGTGAGAGAGGGGATAGTGGAAAGAGTTGCAGAAAGGGGGAAGGAAGGGAGAGAGGTGGGAACTGGGGGACAGAAGGAAGCTAATGTGGGAGCCACGCCTCATCTGCTATGCTCGCAACCCTTCCCCCATTCCCCTACTGTGTCCTTTTGCGCACTTTCTTAGTTTCTTTACTGCATTATGGGTTGGGCCTTCTCCCCCATTTTGGGCTCACTCTTATACCCATACCATCATATCTATTCTCCATTGTGGGATTATTCTTATCCCATGGATATCCTCCATGGTTACTATTATACTAGCTAACTATCTATCGTATATATAAATTTAACTAATAAAAATATAATATATATAATTATTTAGAGAGTATTTAATTTTTAGGAAGTAGTATTTTATTATCGTTCCAGTTACAGCACTTTGGGAGGCATCTTAGCTCCTAGGTGCCTAAGTTTATACTTGAGGGTAATAGACAGTTCGCCCTACCTGACATTGGTATCGCCTAGGAGGAAAGGAGACTTCGCCCTTCCCTTAGATCATGGGTGAACCCAATCCCTTTTCAAAAATTTTTGTACTAAAAAAAATTATACTAGTCAACTACACATTACCCATGGATTTAACCAGTGAAGGGATGAGACATGAGACCATTTGAAGTATATTTGATCCTTGGAGAGTAGTATTTTGTTGTGGTTCCAGTCGCAAACCTTGGGGAGACATCCTAACTTCTAGGTGCCTAAATTTACGTTTGAGGGTAATAGACGGCTTACCCTGCTCGGCATTAGTATTGCCTAAAAGGAAGGGAGACTTTACTCTGCTCTTGGGTCGTGGATGAGCCTAACCCCTTTCTAAAAATTTTTATATAAAAAAATATATTAAACTAGTCAACTTTAGAGTAAATTGATTCACCCTATGTTTTATTATATATTCTTTACAGTTTCTTTAAGAGATTAATTTACTTTAAACTTAAAAAAAAGGGTAGTTAGGGTTTGATGGTAATTGCAATTGGGGTCAAATATAGGGAGTTTTAATTTGGAGATTATAAAATTGGTGAAAATCAAGTTATTTTTTTATCAAAACTTTTTTGAAACCCTTGGATCCATACATAGTCATTATGCAAATATGGAAAGATTTGTGCATGTTCAAGAAGCTCATCTAAATGATGATTTAATCCTATTAGTTTTAATTTAACGGCAACTTCTACTTGGCAACCTCTCTGTTTTTGATGATTTAAATTAAACGTTTATGAAGCTCTTAATGCATCTTATGGTAAGATAAGATATGGTGGAATTATTTGGGATCATTTAAGAAATTAGGGTATTAGATTTACAATTCAATTAGGTATATACAGGGTGATTGAGCAAAACAATATGTTATTTATAAAAGACTAAAACTAGCTTAAGATCTAGGATGTGAGAAAATTATTTTAAAATCTAACCCGAAAAATATTGTTAATATGTTATTAAATCTGACTAATGACATATGCAACTTATTATTATCACATATACAAACTTTACTAAAATTATTATGAAAATTAAAAATTTAACATATAGTTAGATGCCAAAACAAATTGGCTAACATGCTTATAAAAGAAGGATTAGCTAACACTATAGTTTTATTTTATTGCCCATTTCATTTAAGGGATCTTATTACTTATGAGTGTTTATGAGATAAGTCTAGTTATTTAGTTTTTATTTGGGAACTAAACCCTCACTTATAATAAAAAAAAATACTCTAATTTTGAGTTCATCATAACATAACATGTGAAACCCATGAAAAATAGAAAATGACGATGTTGCTTGGTCGAAAATAAAAATATGTGGGACTGGGACTGGTTCTTTATATATCTTGGGTTCACTTACTGTGTCTCATTTGCTTTCAACTTCACAGTTGGGATGGCTTGCCTTTCTCATCCATATTTTCTTTCCTTTCCTTTTCTGCCTCTCATCTTTTTCATATATTTTTTTATTATTCATTCAATTTATTAAAATTATATTTTAATTATAATTAAATTAAACTCGCATCATGTATTTAATTATAGTAGGTGAATCTCCTAAATTTTTTTATATATATTAAAATTTAAATTTAAAATTTTATTTAAGTGATATTGAATTATTTATCATTTAGATTAATTTTTGCTGATTTTTATATTTTTTAAAAAATATGATATTTAATTAAAATTGAAATGAAATCAAGATTAATAGAAAAAGAACATGCGAAGGAATTCCCAATCACGCTCTGGGCCCCCGATGGAGCTGGTTGGCTATTTTGATTTGGGTGACGCGGGACAAGTTGATTGGAGGGTACAGTTGGCACGGGAGCGAATCTTATGCATTGGGCGACTCAAACAAATAATAAGATGCAATGAACAGGGGAAGGCGGAAAGATGGGTGAAGGAGATATTTAGAGGATCTAAAATATCTAGCTAAGCCCTCCACCTCGGCACCATTAATATTAGGATATTCGACCTTTTCTCCGCTTCTCCTTTCTAATGAAAAGTGAAAAAGTGCGAAATTTATATTACAATCCTCTCCTCTCCTTCGCTTTCCCCGTTTCCCAAACTATGCCCCGCCCCTGGATTCTCACAAATATCTTCACTCAATTCCATTTCCCCTTCTTCTCCTGCTCCCTCCCACCACCACTTTCGATCCCATATACCAAAAATTTCCCCCTTTAACCCCTTATGCTATGACTTCATCATCCTCGCCAATCCGTGTCCCTGACAGCCAATCTTGATTTACCCTCGAAACTTCTCTTTCTATAAATGGGGGAGGAGGTCAAGATGACCGATTACGACGGCGCTTCACCCGATGATGACGAGAGAATCCTCGAATGGGAGTTGGGCCTCCCTACTGCTGATGATCTGACCCCCCTCTGTCAGCCCCTGATCCCGCCGGAGCTCGCCTCTGCCTTCAGCATCTCGCCGGAGCCCAGCCGGACTCTCCTCGACGTGAATCGTGCCTCCAAGAATACTCTGACGAATCTTCGCGGCGGTAGCTTTCAGGCCTTTCCCTCCAATAATTTCAAGTCGCTCAACGATGACGGCTGTCGAGACCCCATCGTGGTGGAGGCCGATCGACATGGGTCGAGGTCCGATTCTCGGGAACTCAGGAAGATCGACTGCACCGAAGAAGCTGATTCGGCTCTGCGGACTGAGAATTCGACGGATGATCCGTCTGCTCGGACCTTAAAGCGGCCTCGGCTTGTATGGACTCCGCAGTTGCACAAGCGGTTTGTGGATGTGGTGGCTCACCTAGGAATCAAGAACGCCGTGCCGAAGACGATTATGCAATTGATGAACGTCGAAGGATTGACCCGAGAAAATGTCGCGAGCCATCTTCAGAAGTATCGGCTTTACTTGAAGAGGATGCAGGGTTTATCCAACGAGGGCCCTTCATCGTCGGACCAGCTCTTCGCTTCCACTCCGGTGCCGCAGAGCTTACACGAGTCTGGTGTAAGTGGGCACTCCCATGGAAACGGGCATCTTCCGGTCCCGATTCCGATGCTATATCCACCGCCGATGATGCCCATGCCGGTTCTTGGAATGGCCCATGGTCAGGGTCATCCGCATGCTCACATGGGAATGCCGGTCGCCAATCATGGGTTCGACTCACATCCATATAATATGTTGCCGCAAAGGGATTGGTCTGGCAATAAATTTGCTTCGGTTGTATCAGACCCTCACGTTACTACTAATGACAAATGAGCTTTCATTCAGAAATTTGTCAACAACTCAATAACGGTGAGCATCGTTGAATTTTCTTTAACATTTCTCATCAATCTTGTCGGTCATGTGGTGTGCGACAGTACAAATGGAACCGATCAGGAATTTATTAACTATTATCTAATTCACTTGGAATCATAATACAGTTGCTAATATTAAATTCAAATCCAATATGTTAGGCTTCTCTTTCCTTAAACGACATATTAGTTGAATATAATTTACATGTGATTAATTGAAGTGGCTTGTAGAAAACCTGGCTTCCACAACAAGTATTCAGAACTGAGAACCACATAGAGATAAAGGTCATTGGTCATATAGCCTAATGTAATGCCCCTTTCAGGTACACTACTGTTACAACGACCCGTTCGCATCTTAAACTTAATAAACGACTGTGAGAGGCTCTGTATGTGATATATCGGAGCAGAGCGTATAACATACTCTGTTTCTCGTTTCTGTATTCTGCAATGCGCAGGTTATATTATATTGCTGTTCATTACAATCTGGTGAGAGAGTGCAAGATTAAGTGATGAACTTAAGGGAATTATTAGTGGGTAACTTTGTGTCTTTTTTCACAGCTTCGTTTCGTTCTACTTAAATCAACTAATCGACCTCTCTGGAGTGATGAATGATGAACTAATTTGATGTTGTCATCAGTTCCAAGACTTCCTTTTTGTGATTGACTATTTCTATGATGTACGATGGGATCTTTTGCTGTCCACTGTATAGAACATATGGTTTTATGGAGCTTCATGTGACACATTTATTTATTGTTACAGACATAGGTACAGATATCTTCCTCTGAATTTACGCCAAACACTTCCCTGATTTTGCAAGATTTTCTGTGTTTCCAGTTAATAGATCGATTATGCCGTCAGACTTCCCGATCTTGTGTCTACAGAGAAATGATGCATTCTTATGCTTATTATTTTGTAGATTCAAAAGTTTAACCAATGGCCATCACTTTGGAGTATGGGATGCAGCTCTGTTGGTGGCCATGCATTTCATTTACACGCATTCTTAAAGAAGTAATTGGAGACTCTGGAGCCCAATGGAGTCTGAGTTATTATGTACCGTTTCAGCAAATTCACGGACCTTTTCTTGACAAACATGTGACATAATCTGACATGATGCTTCTGGTCTACCTAGATTACTGCAGCTTCTGAAGTACATTCTTAAATCTTTACTGGTTCTCCCATTCATTAGCAGTGCTATGTGTTTGTGTTTCCTGAATTTGTTAACTCTCTTTTCAGCACGAATGCAAAATTGAATAAGAGAAGGACTGAGCAAAAGTTAGCAACCTTAACTTGTAGCTCCCCATTATTATTCCATTCGAAATCTGTGCTACATTTGCTCTTGGGATAATTGAGTTCGGTGTTATGGATTAATCTTATATTCGTACTGCACTTTGTTGTCTGTGGGTGGGTATATGGGGGGTATAACTGTAGACCGTTATATATGCTACAGAATTATACTCATCTACCTCTTCAAATTCTATTATGTGTAAGTCATAACGTTAGCGGTGTTGATGGGAATTAGCAGAAAGATTCAAAGCACGGGGGGCGAAGCTGGGTGGTTGGAGGGAAATCAAAGGAGATTGAGGAACGGATTGGGAAAAATAAAATTAAAAAAAAAGCACTAAAGGGCAGGGTTCCATTTTAAAGAATGATAGAGGGTTTGGGGATAAGGTGGAAGCAAATGGCTAGTATTATTATAATCAGGGGATTAGGTTTGTGGGTTAAAATATGGGAAGAAGCTTCTAGGTTCGGCAATAAATTATTGAATATAGTGACCGGACCATTAATCCTTTTCTTTACTTGGGATTTAGAAAAAAGTTGAGTTAAAAACGAAGGAATACGAGGTTGTAACAATAGTCAGTCATCTTGATAAGAAAAGATAAGCCCCCAAATGATAGTTTATTACAAATGGACGATCGGTGGCTCTGTCTTGAGGGAAATATAGGCAGTCAAACACCCCATCTTTAGAGGATGCTGATTACTTAATGGCAAACTGGGTAATTTAAAATATGCAAGTGGTAAGTAAAGCGTCAGATGAGATGTGTAAAATATATAATTAATATGAATTATTTAGATTACATATGAAGTATGAACAGTCAATTATTATTTTTTAAGAAAAGATTAGGTTGCTCATGTGCTTTTTTTTTTTTGGGGTGAAAATTGAGGTTAAAAAATAGATCCCACAAGTAAAATGAGAAGCAAATAAGGGAAGTGATACATGTGGTAGCATGTATAAAGTCTCCAAGCATTAGAATTAGATTTGGCATTCACGTATGATGCAGCTATGCATGGTGGCGTTATGAAGCAATTGTGCGGTTGCGTGGCGTGCAATATTTCTGGGTTGTCCTCTTGCTGTCAGTTTGTATCTTCACTTTGCCAAATCCCATTTCCCAACATATTCCTACGTTGTGCCCCATTCATTGCCCCTCCTTTAATTTCAACTTCTTATCACAAATCTATACTCTCTTTATATAATGGCATCCTAATATGCAGCATTGCACCCACCCACATCCACTTCTGAGTTCTGCCATCATCCTCATCTCTTCTTACTAAAACATGTTCACTTTCAGAGCCCTTCCACACAACCAACACATCCACCCCTCAGGCTATCATCCCAATTTCACTCAACACAAAATATCCTTACCTCACCATTTATTTTAAAAATTATAACTAAACCACAAAAACAATGTTGATCCTCTTAATATATTGGTCTTCACATATACAGAGGGTTAAAAAAAATTGAAATCCTTAATGAACATGCGTTATTACTGATCAATTTGATAGAAGAAATTGAATCAGGTTATATAAATGAAATTTTGCCAGTTTCACAATAGACCAAAAATATATAGTCATCTTTTGAAGTCCACTGCCCATTTTAGCATTTCAACTTTAAAAAATGTGATTCTTCACAAATAGTAACTGAAGATAGATAACTTGTGAATGCGAGGGAAGACCAGGTCAAATTACTATTTCATGAAACCCGTAATCGTGAGGTTTAGCTCGGAGCAAACAAAACGGCTAGCCAACGAGTTGATCTCATCATCATTCACCACTGCATTAACTTCGGATCCCCCGTCTCTTGAATTTCAACAATTTCATTACCCATCACCAAAGCTTCTCATCTTTTCTGATTCTCATCGCAAAAATGGCTCAACTCCACAGACATGCTCCTGATACTCCCAAATCCTCTGCTCCTACCGTCGAACAACTCCTCCGAGGTATTATTCTTTCATGTTCAACAATGTTCAATCAGTTACAACCATTACTCACGACGCTTTATGTGCTGTTATATAGCAGCAGAAGCCTCTAAGGTGTCACCGTCCTCCTCATCCTCCGACAGGTCCAAGCACTGGGACGCCCTGGAAGATCACGTCCACCATCACAAGAAATCAGTTCTCACTAAAGTCAAAGAGAAGGCCAAGAAATTGCGCCACAGTCTCAGCAAGAAGAAGCACGACGATAACTCCATTCCCTCCCTCCTCGAAGATGAGGATGATGAAGATACCGAATACCTCGGAGCTCCCAGTAATGTCATTCAATCACTCTTTATTTTCGCCCATATTCTTTATTTACTATATCCATATCTACACTATGCATTAATGCCATATTTCCTTAAAACGAGATTTAACGTGGATTTCCCAACCCTTTCCAGTGTATGAATCGGAGCTGGCTCCTGAACAATACAAGGAGAAAGCAAGACAGCATCCAAGAGCAAATGCAATCTCTGAGAAGCATGCACTGCCAAGTTCTGTCAAATCCAGAGTAGGAACAGATAAAGAAACGACTCTTAGTCCCTCCAAGTCCCAAAGAATAGCAGCTCATACTCCTTGTCCGAGCAAGACTACGCCTGAATATACAGTAACCCCTTCCTTCCCCTCCAAGTTTCTGGGCCTTTCGATCGAACCCCCGGAGCAGCCAACTTCATCGGCACCGACAACGTCTCGGCAAGTTTCTTCGGCTAGGTCTTCTCCCGGAGCCAAGACTGCCTCTAAAACTTTTTATGACGCAACCCTGCCTCCGCACGCTTCATCTGCTCCGGCGACTCCACAAGGTTCTGCGCGTAATGGCTACAGTGACCAAATACGGGATAAGGGTGCTTCAGTCAAAGAGTATTTGATGAATAAGTTTGAGCCAGGGGAAGATGACAGAGCTCTGTCTCAGGTGATATCTGAAGCAATAAGTCCCAAAAGAGATCCTGAAGATAAAGGTGTGATGGAGAAGTTCAGAGATGCCGTCAGTTCTTTGCTCGGAAATGACGAACCCTCACAATCTGCAGTCCAAACGCCTGTTACACAAACTTCATCTGAAATCCCAGTATCCACCAACGCTTATGAAGAAGGTATTGGACTTGTTCCTCTGATTCTCTCCCCTTCTTTAATTGCTATCTTTAGAATCCTTCGGCATATATAGAATGCTTTCTTACAATATCATCATATTTATTTCATCGCATCATTGCAGTTGGTCAGGAGGAGAGCCATGGCAGAATTCTTCAAGCCAACTGAAGGTTCCCATAAGATTTCTTTTCTGCATTCTTGTGTATGTATTCAGTATTCTTTATTGACACTTTTGAGGATGTATCAAATACTTAGATTCTAAAAATCATTCATTAATGTATCTATTTTTACATACAGTAGTTAGTGTGGAATATTATTATCTGTGCATTTCACCACTACGGATGATCCAGTATATGTAATCTGAACCTAAAACTAGATGCTTTGGGAATGGGCCCAGTATACTAATAAACAGAAATAGAACACTCCGCATCAATAAGTCGGCGATATCATCCGGTGCTAATTTAAACTGTCACTTCAAGATTTTGTATTCTATATCTTCTACGCTCAAACCTTTTGTCTCAGGGACAGAAGATACAACGAACAGGAGTGATAATAGAGCAATGGCGCCAAAAAGGAGAAAAAGGTTCTCTGCTCCCAGAATCTCCTGCATAATTAACACAAGGCAATACAAGATAGTGATGAACTAAATCCCAATAGTGGCCAGGGCAATATTATTAATGATTAAAAGATCAGTAAATACGAATTACGAAAAAAAATACCAAAGATTTCTTTTTAAATAAACCCTTAATGGAGAGAATGCAAAGGTCACAATAGCATTGGAAGCAAAGTTAGCCAGAACTGCAAGACTGATCCCCCTTCCTCTTGTCCGAAGGGGGAACATTTCTGAAACCATAAGCCAGCTTATTGGCCCACACGACATCTGCAAAATGCGCGCGAGCGCAAAATCGTTATCAATGAGAAGATTCTTTCTCTATCTGTTTTGTTTTATACGATGATAGCAGCAGGGCTAACGGCCAGGAAGCTACCTGGTAGCAACCCACATAGAGAAGTAAAGCAGTTACAACGATAACTGGGAATCCCCCAAGAAATTTGTAATATGCTGAAAGAAGAATCAAAGAAAGGGCCTACAAAACCAAGGAAAAGTTGAACAAAAATTGCACTGGACAAGTTTCTGTCAAAATACTGCAAGAATCTTTTTTTTTTTTAATTCTGAGAATTTGTTATCTTAAATGTGAAAATAGGATGCTTACATTGCCACTGACACCTTCAATCAGGAGAGGTCTTCTCCCCAAATCATCGACTTTCAAGACAGCAATCCAAGTCATAAGTAACTACAGGTGTTGCTAAATTAGAAACAATGATCCGTGTCACATAGCCAGCACTATTTCCAATTTTAATTTTAAATGAAAACTAAAATGGTATACCTTGAATAAGCCAATAACAACTGAAACTTTTGTGGCATCAGATGCAGCCGCAAATCCAGCATTCTGTATATTAATAACAGAAGATAATTTAAAGTGAACTAGATGGAAATGAACAAATTTAATTTTGCGAGACCAGGGAAATGAAGTTAGAGATAAAAGTACCTGAAGAATTGGACCTGCATAATATAGAACACTTGGTTGGCCTGTTATCTGTTTTAATAATCTAATCAGACAAAACAAAAAAAAGATTTCTCCAGTTTTCCTTAAATATCTCATGACTAAAATGGAGAGGTTACAGACAATCAAAATATTAATGTAATGTACTCATGTGCACCTAGTGGAACTACCTGTTGGAATAAGACTAGACCTCCACCAATTGTGAAGGCTTTAAGACTGGGCCCCTGAAACGCCTCCAAGAAACTTGCCTCCCCCGAGTTCTCTTCTTCATAGGCAGCCTTCAATGAGACAAGGGTCTCCTCCACTTGCCTTTCAGAAACTTTGTCACCCGGCGGTTGGCCTCTTAATCTGCTGAGGCAAAATATTGCTTTTTCCTTCAACTCTTCAAATGTACCTTTCCCTTGAACTGCCCTGAGGCAGCCCTTGAACCACCGTGGAGATGAGGGAAGAAGCCACATTCCAAGCCCCATAAGCACAGCAACCGGAGCAGTTACTCCATAAATGAACCGCCATCCCCCAACTGTGTTAATCTGAAAGCTTCCCACAAAGTAACCCAGCTGCAGAGAAGTTCAATGTCCGACTAAGTCAAGTATGTAGTAGATAAAATCAAGATAAGATAATCATGAGATACCAGAATCCCCAGGACAATGAAGAGCTCTTTTAATGATACTAGAGTTCCACGGATTTGTGAGGGGCAAGTTTCTGCAATATATAAAGGAGCGCCATGCATGGCCTGTAATGCAATGTGTTTGTAAGATTACAAAGTTATCAGCTATATTACAGAAACCACAAACAGGTCAGAGGAGCTCACCAAACCTATGCCTAGGCCATAAAGTAGCCTTCCTACTAAGAGGACACCAAGTTCTGGTGCATAGGCAGTGATCGAACCACCAAGCACATATAAAAAGGCTGCAACCAAGAGTTCTCGCTTCCTCCCTAATGTCAGCCAATTCAACAGAATGACTAAGAAATAAAACCCTAAAAATAACTTCAATTTCAGTACAAAATGAATAAGCAAAGGAATTTACCAAGAAAATCAGCAACAGCGAATGCAAGAAGGGAGCCTAGAAGAGCTCCGTACAGGGAACCACTGACCTATGGTGGATGTTAGAGGTAAGATTGTAATCAGCACGAAAAACAATAAGTTTTTCAGGACTATTCAAGAAGTTTTCCAACCATAACATTAAATTATACCACAAGCCCAAGCTGAATGCCAGAGAGGTTGAACCATGTTATGCCGCTAAGTTCAGGTGACTGTGAATTCAAGCAACAAGGCAACAATAATAGATTACTTGCTTTATACAAAAAGATACAACCAACTGCAACAAAAATACAGCCACTGACAAATTCACCTGCAGTGAAATCGTAGCACCAGAGGTGGCTCCAATATCATACCCAAATAATAAGCCACCCAATGCAGGGAACAAAAACCTAAAATTTGGAAATGGGGCACTAATTAATTGAAATAAAAATGATAAGAGGGCTTATACGTTACAAAATTTGAAACGTTTGATCACTTTGAACCAGGATTGACGTTTTTAAACTTTCAATTACCAAGGAAGCACAGAACTTTGGATTTGGGAATGGAAAAAGGAAAGGGGAAGGATTGAACCTAGTTGGTTACATTAGGACACCTGACACTAATTTTGTTTACAGTTGCCACTTTGAACTGGGATTGACGTTTTTTGGCTGAAAATAGTTGATATTGTCCAAATAATAGAGTCCTAATTTCGTACAAATCATTACGTCTTGCTTTATAAGCAATGTTTTAATTCTAAAGTAGCAATGTGCGAGTGAAATCAGCTTTTCCAGTGAAGTAGCAGTCAAAAAGACTTTAAACGTGGCCAAGCTTCCTATTTGTCAGAGTTTAACATGAGAGTGACACACTCGGAATGAAGGAGGAGTGACAGAAACGTACGGAAAGATTACAGAAGACCAAGAAAACTCTTCTCGGGATGTTGCATCAGATGCAAGCGACTCGAGTGGTTCCCCCGAAGAAAAATCGCTCTGCGCGCCAACCTGCACAGAAGACAAAAGTGCATAATTATAACAAAGAAAGCATGAGACTTTGATAAGATTCTCAGCTATGGGGTTCTCACATAGAATCTGAGTCATCGACCAGAAGGAATCGGGTACGGGGCGCAGCGGGGCGCTAAATGATCGTTATATGATGAAGTCAGACGGGAATTAGTATGAGTGTAGGAAAATGGAGCTTTCGATCGCTTTCTTGTCCGGTGATGGAGAGAGAAGTCGATCAAATGCCATGAGATCCCCAAAGAAGGCAAGAATCAGTGAGTGGAATCCGTGGCTTGATAGCTATGGTTCCATTATCTCTTTGTCTACGCTGTTTGGTGTCACTGGCTATGTTAGTCAATTTATTCTTTTAAAAAAAATTAGTATATATAAGTAAGTTGAAGTTGGAATGTAATAAATAATAAATTTTTTTGGGCATAGGATGTGATAGATAAATTATATATCTTTCTTTCTTCCCCGCCCAATAGTTAGAAGAATTTTTTTTATTGAAGCTTAAAACAAACCTACATGGCATCTATCATTTCTTCTTATCAACTCAAAGGATCAATCAGTTAGTTAAAACAGGCCCATAACGTCGTTACTTGCTCCTATCATGGCGGAGAGGAGTGGATGCAAATAAAAGACAATCTTATTATTGGCATATTCCGAGTTGCAGTAAACAACTAGACATGGCACTAACTCCTACAAACCTTATTAACCAACCTTACGTATGATCCTTTCAGTAATTGATCGCCACGCATAACTCCTACCCCCTCTTTTCCGCAACACCCTTTAGATACGATACGATCCGTACCAAGGCAGTGCAACATTAAACATTGATGGTCCATATAAGGTTCCGTCAGAATCCCAGGATTCGATTTGATTGAGGAAATGGAGGAAAGCAAAGGCATAACAAAAGCAGGGGGAAACGCCACCAGGTTACAGAAGCGTGCTCCCGCGTCACTTGAGCTTGATAACATCGGCAGGGGCTTCGCTTTTGGAGCTTCTAATGAATCTTCCAATGCAATCCCATTACTGTCCCCACTCATCGTATCTCCACAGCCATCATCCTTGATGGAGACTCCAGACAATGGAGATGACAGCCAGCGGTGTTGCAGTGTACAAGGTGATCTGGTTTCATCGTCCGGGTGGCAGCATCCAGCTATGGCTCCATTTCAGGAGCATTCGTCTCTGTTTAGTTTTTTCCAGTCAGTGAAGTGAGAATCACCCCTTGCTTTTGATGGCTCTCTCTGTCTCCACCTTGCAGATTCTAGTTAGGAGAAATCTAGTATTTTTCTTACATGTTGTAACTGGTTGGATTGGAGGGATAGCCCCTTTCCCCATCCTTCTGTTTCCTTTTCCTTCCCATTTTTTTTTCCTGTGTGAGATTATGTCTATCCTGTTTAGGATAAAGCTTACACATCAATTGAAATCCTTTCAATTTCAATGGCAACGCAGACACAAATTGTGTTCAAAGGTTTCGGGAAACCAAACCTAGACGCAGAGCAATTTCCTGCCTCTCCTAAATAGAGTTCTATATATTAATACTACTTTCAAAATTTGAAACTAAGGATATTAAAAGAACATTATAGCTTTTATAGATTACGAGGGCCAATAATTGATATCTGAGAAATAGATATCAAATGTAGTTCGACCTCGGATATGTACGAGTGGATTTTCTTTTTGTTTATTATTGCCGTTGTTTATATCAGACATTAGTAGCAAAACACAGCAACATCCCGCCGGGGGAGGGAGGGGGGGGGTTTATAATTGATCCTGAATTGAGAAAGGCATGCCCACTCGTTCTTTTTGCTGGGGGAAGGGGGGGGGGTGTTGTGGCGGTGGTGTTTAACGATAAAGAGCACAACTTTGACCAACGAAAACGTACGAGTACGACATAAGCAACAACAAAACACTATGGCTATAAAAGGTAACCAAGACCAGAAATTCATATATGCTTTGAACCACCAACAAGAAGATTTTTGGAGAATGGTGGAAAATTCCGAGTCCTCAAAGTTGGAGGCCGCATCTGTTACACAGAATGGTATGTTCATACGTGGAGGAGACAATTTGTTAGCAGCTTTAGTTTGACCTTCTATTTGGATGGTTGTAATTGTATTCGAGGTTTTTATGTTTGTATTGTGAACGAGTGTGATGGTATCTTATATATGACCGACTATTTTTGTGGACCCACCTTTCTTTTTATATAATATGTGTATATTTAAATAGATTTTTAAAAAAAAGTTTATGATTTTTTTTAATAATTTTTAGAAAATAACTTTTAAAAAAGAGTTTATAAAAAAAATAATTCTAAATAAATATGTATTTGTATAATTATTATTAAAAAGATTTTTATAATTAAAAAATATTAAAAATATATAATTTTATTAGAAGTATAAGAGATGAGAAAGAGTGAAAAAGAGAGAGAAGAGAGAAGAAATGATAGAGAAGATAGAAAAGAGATGAGAGATAGTAGAAAATATAGAAAAGAGATGAGAGATAGTAAAAAATATATAAAAGAGAGGAGAGAAGGTGTAAAAAAAAGTAATAGTAAAATAGTAATTGAGTAGTCTATAAGTTTTTTTACTGTTTTAAAAGTTATTTTGACCATTTTATCTAAAATCATAATTTTAAATTATAATTTAATTTAAAAATATTTTAAAATAAATATAACTATTTATTTTAAAATTTTTATAAAATAAAGTTTTGACTACAAAAGGTTTTTAAAATTATTGTTTATATGGAAACTAAATAGGCCCAATACAAGTGACTATTTTATCAAAAAGAATTTGTGGAGGAGCAATCTGGGATGCAAAGTGGGAATCGAGATCTTCTCATAAACAACTTCCCTTATAATTTCTCAAAATCACCTTGCCTCCTGTTCCTTTATACATCTGCTTCCCTCTTTTAAATAAAAAAAACTATTTTTTTTAAACAAGAAACAGTTTTTTAAAAAAAGTAAAAAATACACTTTTAACAAAAATTCAAAAACACTTTTTTAAAGTGTTTTTGAAGTTTTTTAAAAAACAAAAGTGTTTTTAATTTTTTTTTTAAAAAGTTTAAAAGTTTAAAAAAAAAAAAGGTTTTTGTTTTGAAAGAAGAGGGATAAAAGAGGAAAAGGCAAGCTGATTCTAAGGAAGCTGCTTCTGAGAAGATCTCGATATGCAAAAAGGGTGACTATAGGAAGGTATAAATGCGTTCCCCAGTGCCTAGTGGAACCGAAAGCTACAGCTTTGGGTCTGGAATACTGTGGGGAAAAGGAATTGCAAAGTGTTAACACGAGTAATGCTCAAAATTAAAATATTTGATACCAAAAATAAAAATTAAAATATTTGATGTGTTAGAGTAATTTACAACTCGTCTTATTTAATATTGATATCACTTAAGAAAAAAAAAATTTTATCCTATATTTAAATCAATGGTAAACTTAACCCCTTTTTAAAAATTTTTATGACAAAAAACAAAAAATTGCAATACTTTAGTTAAAGACTTAACTGATTTTCGGAGCCATTAAGATTTTGTTGAAGTCAGATCGTTTTTATCCAGGATTGGCCTTGCCTGTTGCATCTGGTATTCATTTCTAACATTGATAACGATAGAGAATATGCATGCATAGTATTGATAATTTTGGAGCATTTGATTAATCACTATCTCTTTAGTCAAACAATAGTGGATGCGCCAATAAAAACTATCATATATAATAAAGAATAAATTTATATTCTATAATAATATAAATATAATTCTCTCTACTGTTATTAAAACTTTTAATATACGATCTTATAAATTTATTATAAATACTCTCTAAACTATAAAATTATACTTTAACTTTAAGAGACCAATATTAAACTTTTATTGTCAAGAAAAAAACAAGGCAGCGGATGATGAGGATTCGATTCTTGTGTTCTCGAGTAATAGATATATCTTCAGTTTCATGCAAGAAACGTACGACAGAAGCCCAGCCCAAATTCAATTCCAGAATCGAACTACTCATAATGGCTCACAAGAACCTAAATAGAAAAAGCTGGCTCCAAAGGGTATAACCACGTGACGACCATTCGTGAATTTTCAATTCAGGGACTCCTTTCCTGCTTCTTTATTCAAAGCTCAAATTCAACGGCTAATTAACATTATTACGCAGAACTACATGAAAGATGACCGACAAGTAGGGGTGTGCATGATGCCCGGTAGCCCAGTTCACCCGCCCGAGCCCGAGGAAAAATAGCCCTGCCCGGCCCAAAAAAAGTAGCCCAACATAGGAATGGGCTGTTTCAGTCCGGGCCAAATGTCGGGCAGGGCCGGGCACCGGGCTAGATGTGCTGCCCTGCCCGTTTGGCCCGACCCGATGTATATTATATATATATATATTTTTTTATTATTTTCGGCTAGGGATTGCGTTTGGGACTTTGGGGTATTAAGTTTGCTGTTTGCCGCCCTCCCCTAGGGATTGCTTTGCGACTTGCGAATTGCGTCTTGCCGTCTTCCACCATCAGAAATTCAGAGTTGAAGTGAGGACTGAGGAGCTGCTCTTTTGCTTTGTTGTCGACTCGTCGCGTGCCTTTCAGACTCCGGCTAGCACCACCAAACACCAGTCGACGACTCAACGGTTCCACAGAAATTCAGACGACCATCAGAAATTCACCGACACTCGCTTCACCAACATTCTCTATTCTCCGTCCATATTCGCTTCTGAATCCGGTTGGTCCATTTTTGCTTGTTATTTCCTTCTTCTTTATTCATTTATCCAATAATGTGGCTGTGTGGCATGTTCTGTTTTAGAGATTAATTGGATGTTCAAGATTTTTGTGTCCCGATTTTTGTGTACTGTCTACCTAAGAACAAGCAAGCATCTTGGACCCATGCTTGATTGTTTGTCAATGATGCCATTCTGGTAGTCGGTCATTGTGGTGAAGAAAATCAGAGTGGAGAAGAGAAGAGTTGGAGTTGGATAATTGAATGTCTGGTAGTCAGTCATTGTTTGTCAAAGCTACAAATGTCTGGTAATTGAATAACTACATTCATCATTCTGCATAATTCCAAGCATACGCATGAACATAAGTAAAGTTTGAACGTTTAAAAATTGCAACACCTCAAATGAAACATGACTGGATAACTCCTCCTGACTCACTGTGTTGGTAACGGGTAAGCTACAATCTGGTATATTGCTCCTTGGTCGGTTTGCATTTGCTCATCGTTAATACTTGCTTTATTTTTATTTTTTACCATCCTTCACATAAGAAAAGGAACTCACACACAACCCGATTTAATACATGATATTGTCATTGCCCATTTTGTGATGTTTAGTATAAGAGATTAAGGATAACTTGGGATTAGGGAATACCAAATAGGTGGGATTGCTTAAACCCACTCACCTCTTGGTATTGATAAGGCTATCCTGAAATTGAAAATTTTTGGGATAGATCCCCTATTGCTGTGAATTCTCATTGAGGCTCTCTCGCCTACCAAAGTAATTTTAAAGCCTCATTCCAACTCTCATCCCTAATCTCAATATGTTTAGTGTCAGAGGCTAGAAGGCCTCAACATTTCATAATTAAAACTGTTTCTTTTTCATAATTACACATATATATTCCAGAATTAACCGTTCTTTTATTTAGGAACCTTAAATTAAGATGCTTTTTTCCTCAAAAATGAAGCTTGCAACCATGTTAGCTAGCCATAGACATTATTAAGAAAACATGTTCCTCAACCATCACATAATAACCCCTTAATCTCATCCTTATCCGTAATCTTTGTCATATTACTCAACCTTTATTCTTTGTAACACCCCAAAAGCAACATTTAATATACCACACTCTTAGGATCACACAATTATTAATTCATCACTCGCCTGGCCTATGTCCAAGGCTCTGTATGTATTCTAAAATTCTATGATTCATGTGCCTTTTCTGTGCATGTCTTATGTCCCAACAAGTAGATTTTTGCGAATTAAATTCCCTTAATAATTGATATTTTATATAATTCATTCACTACATCTCGAAACATTATTTTAAAGTTATTGTCAAAATATACCCATAGCTCAACTTGATTAATTCAGATTAATATATATGAAGGTTAGGTTTGAAGTTGCCACCTGCAACTCCAGCAGGTTTCTTTTGGTTGATTTATAGAAAATATTTTGCCTATTTAATATTTCTGCCCCTATAGTTTAAAAGCTTATAAGAGCACTTTGTAGGTGGCATTATACATATTTAGGTGTTTTTTAAGTTGGCTAAAGCATTAAAACCTGGCTGTGTTCAAAAGCACACGAACCCAAAGCATGTCTCCTTGCATGATAATGTCTTTTACGGGCAAGCCATCCTATTTCTATATAATATATATATCCTATCAACTCCACTGTCATATTATATTGGTTGTGGCCATTATTTAGCGATTTTGGAAACAAAATTTGTGGGAGAGAAGTTTCTAATGTATATATATCCTGTCAACTCCACTGTCATAATATATATCCTTGCATGTTATGTTATGTTATTGTTATTATGTATTTTAATATTTTAATAGTTAATTTCAGGTTAAATGGACGATGAAGCTTCTAATGTCTCGCCATTGTCTACTGAAGATACTTAAACTTCAACCTCTTTTAAAAATTCTAATGCATCACCAAGTGAAGGTCTTAATACTCCTACGCTTCCACCTCCTCCTCCACCTACCTCTCAATCTCTCCTCCCCCCTCCCCACCCTCCTACTTCTCATGCTCCCACTCCCACCACCCAAACATAAACAGAATTTGTCACACAAGAAACAAATGTTGAAGGTGGGGGTATAAAGAGAAAACAAAGAGAATCCAAGCACACATCAGAGGTGTGGGATCACTTTGTTAAATTGCCAGTAGAAGAAACTAATAGGGAGCACTTAGCAGCTTGCAAGCATTGCCATACGACTTATAAGGCTGATCCAAATCGCCATGGGACACATTCTTTGTTGAGGCATATCCCAAAATGTAAACAAAACCCAAACAAGGCCACTACAGATAGAAAGCAATCTATGTTAACTCTATTGTCTGGAGGGTCAAGTGGTCAAGGAAGATTGGTGGTGGCACATCTATATAATGAGAAGCGATGTAGAAGAGCTTTAGTTGAATTTATTATATCGGATGAGCAACCATTCAGAATTGTTGAGAAGCCTGCATTTAAGAAATTACTAAATGAGTTTGAGCCCCGCTTTTCAATCCCTTCAAGAACAACAATTGGAAGGGATGTGTGGCAGTTATATCTTGAAGAAGTTAAATTATTGAAGAAATTCTTACAACAAAGTGCTAAGCGTGTTTGCCTTACCACGGACTGCTGGACATCATGCCAAAATTTCAATTATACGTGTTTGACAGCACATTTTATTGATGAGGATTGGAAGCTTCACAAGAGAATCTTGAATTTTGTTATGATTGAAAATCATAGAGGTGATACTATAGGGAAGACTATTGAGCAATGCTTGTTGCAGTGGGGGATTGAAAATATCTTCACCATAACTATGGATAATGCCTCGGCTAATGACACAGCTTTGGTATATCTGAAGAGGCGTTTAAGGAGTTGGAAAGCGTTACTTTGTGATGGGGATTATATTCAATTAAGGTGTTGTGCCCATGTCCTTAACTTGGTGGTTAATGAAGGTATCAAAGAGATGAAGGATAGTTTTGAAGCCATTCAAAGTGCTGTTAGATATGTTCGTTCTTCTCCTTCACGCTTTTTGAAATTCAAAACTTGGGCTGAAGCTGAAAAAATAGACACTAAAAGCCTTATTTACCTTGATGTAAACACTCGATGGAACTCAACATACTTGATGTTGGAAGCTGCGATGAAGTTTCAAAAAGTATTTGATCGGATGCTTGATGAAGATAATGACTATATTTTCCACTTCAGCTCAAGCACTTCAAGTTCTAGGCGTGGAGCTAGGCATGGCCAAGATGACTTCTTTGGTCCTATTAGTGATGATTGGGATAATGCTAAGATCTTTATCAAATTCTTGAAGATATTTTATGACATTACATTGAAATTTTCAAACTCTCTTTCTGTAACATCAAATGAATATTTCCACCAGATTGCACGTGTTCAGAAAATGTTGCAAAAGAATATTACGAACAGAGCTAATCATTTTTTGGGAGACATGAGCATCAGTATGCAGGCAAAATATGACAAGTATTGGGGTCAAGCAGATAATATGAATCCGTTACTATTTGTGGCTGTAATTTTGGATCCTCGCTATAAACTAGCCTATGTCAATCATATGTTTGACATCCTTTACATTGATCCTGAAGTATGTTCACTTATGAAGAAGAGGGTTAAAGATTGTTTGTATCGGTTGTTTGATGAGTACTCTACAAGGGTCTCAACTGAATTAGGGATTGTTTCAACAGGTACAACAAGCGCAACTTCATTGCCATCTTTTGATGATGATGATGATGATGATACTGAGGATCCAGGTCATAAGTGGTTAAAATATATGAAAATAAGAACTTCTACAGATCCTCAAACTGAGTTAGATAGATATATTGTAACTAACTCGAGAGATGAAATCCCTTCTGCATCTGAGTTTGACATATTATTATGGTGGAAAGCTAATTCTCAAAAATATAAAGTTCTCTCCCATATGGCACGAGATGTATTAGCTATTCCGGTTTCTACAGTTGCTTCTGAGTCCGCTTTTAGCACTGGGGGACGTATAGTTGATCATTACAGGAGTTCTTTGTCTTACAAAATGACAGAAGCACTAATTTGTAGTCAAAATTGGCTACAAGCTAACCAATCTATCAATGATTTAGCTGACAAGCTTCGGGAGTTCGATAATTTTGATGAAACGAAAAATGTCATTCAGCTTGCAGGTAATTTTTTATTTCAAAGCTCATAAATTCCATTATATATTTTACTTCATAATATATAACAGGTTTTCTTTGATTTCTTCTTATAGATGTTACACTTGAAAGAGAGAATATGATGACTACTGATGAATGAAGATTATTTTAATTGTAATAGATTTGAAAACTTTAATTATTATCTTATTGTCGCCTTATTTTAAGTTGATTGTTGCTATTTTTTAAGTCTTTTAGACATATGGTATTATTTTATAAATTTATGATTGTAGATTTTTTTCCTATAATATGAGCAGGACATCACTATCTGGGCATGCCCAGCCCACCCATGTTCAGCCCGAATTAGTTAGGGCTTTTACCAGGCAGGGCCAGGCATCAGGCTGCAAAATGCAGCCCATGGTTTTTCCGGGCAGGGCACTGGGCAGGAGGGCTGCTCTGCCCAGCCCATGCACACCCCTACCGACAAGACATAAATAATATCGTTATCATACAAAGCGATTCTCAATTAGCCAAAATGTCCAAGTATACAGCGCTAATGGTTCTAAGTACATCGCACTTAACAGATGGTAAACTTCAGGAAGTGCCTCAGAATACCACCTATTCATGGAAAGCCCCAACATCAATAGCAGTCTCGAAAGGTGAAAGTATTAAGGATATCTCTCTTCCTTAAGCTTTCATTTAATATTTTATAATCAAAGAAAATATTTGAAACACTCCATGACACCCCTGCCTTATGCTTCACATACATCCCACCAAATCGCGATAAATGCAAAAATCAGAAGTCAAATTCTCCTGTCGCCTGCAAAAAATTGTGCATAATAACCATCAAATCAAATAAATGTGACAAACTGATAACTGGAATGATGAGGCAAGATCAGTCTTCTCAATTGTGATCAACACACCTTATTGAAGAGAATGTCCTTATTGTTTATGCGCATGATCCCATCCTTTAATGTGCATTTCCACCTGCTCTTGGTACGCGTCACCTACATTCGTAGCAAACCAACCATTAGCTCTCAAAAAGTTGAGATATTCAGAATGCAACCATATACCATGTCGCACTGCATTGCACTCAACATCCATGTCAGTGGAAAGTTCATGCTGTTACCTTGTCAAACTGGGCCAGAACAAGATGCTGGGTATTTTGATCCTCTCCTTGATCCACATCATCCAACTCATCATCGTCATTTTCATTCAATGGGGGTTCATCATCATCATCATCTACAGCCTCATTTTGAGCAACAAGAGCAGGGGTACTTGCTGGTACTTCTAAAAATAGAGAAAATAAATTATGCATCATTAACATCAGATATAGAGGGGCATATGATGAACAGTAAATAACACCAAAATATAGTAACACCATGCCCATTACTTACCAGGAGGAGCTGGTGTGTTTGCAATGTTGTAGTCTTCACTGAACACTCCTCCGTAATTGTAAATCTGAAAAAAAATAAAACCAGGAAGAAGACATGAGAAGGCTGTTGTGTTCCCGTAATTTTTTTTCCTTTGGGAGGGTGGATCGGTCAGAAATATCATACTTATAAGGCACTATTCCAGTTAAATTTCTTACAGAAAGAAGGTACGGATGGAGCCAAGAGAGTAAATTGAAAATTTTACAATCTAGCCTTATTATGAAATTTATGTTTAGAATATAAGCAAATAAGTCATTGCTTAAAGCATTATTATCTTCCATCCCGTTGTCTTTCTCTGTATTCTAATTCCTTCCCTTCTTTTTCCCTCCCAACTGCTAAACCCTCAATCATTAGCAAGAATAAAATAATTGAGCACGGGATAATGGGCAAATCAAGATATATCAAACCTACCATTATTAAATATACTAGTTCAGGTACCGAATCATATAAAAAGTGAAAACACAGTCTTGACATGAACCAACATGGAATTAAACAAATAACTATGCCCAAGTGAGCACGTAAGTCTAAGAATTTACTGACCAGCTGCCAAAACGATCTACACACAATAAGAAATAATTCAAATTACAAATGAAATGCCAACAATCACAGAGCTAATATTATGAAAAATTCGATGAAAAAATATGCACAACATATCATAAGCCCCTACAAACATGAGTTAGCTGATAGAAAAACGATATGGAAGGCAAACAAAAAATTTACAAGTAATTAGAATGCGCAAATAATGCAAGATGAATGAATATTCCACGCAGGGGGAAGTAGCAAATATAAAGGTATTCATCACATGTTCTAGAAAGAGAAAGGAAAAAAAAAGTATCGGCACCACTACTCACATTTGGAGTAGAAAGCACATCATCGTCATAAGGAATTGGTCCATCAAGTTGAGGAATCCTTGAAGCTGGCCTCTCCAAACATGCTGCTGATTTTCCTTTAGAAGTACTGTGACATGCATCAACAGAGATGCTCCCTCCATATACCTAAAACATGATGTTAAACAGTTTCACTGCTAAATAAACCTTTCTGTCAATTCAAGCAAGTCAGTGGACCAACAGACAGAAATGCACGTATCATATGCGCTATAAAAACCTAGAGAGAAACTCAATTGAGATCAGGCTTCCATGTGTTCGATGCACAATCAGATTGATCAATTGTAGAATAAACCATGCTTACTACAGTTGAATAAATATGTAGGGGCATATGATTAATTTTGATCATACTCTCATAACAAAAAGAGAACCATAAGATAAATGTCATAAATCATCCATATGCCCCAGAATAACTGTATCCAACCAACTATAGATCAAAAGATGAAGTGTGTTCTGCAGCTGAAATTTTAATCAATGATCAGCATCAACTCAAGCATGACAAGCAACTTTACAGCAATGATGACATAAATGATGACAAAAACGACAATGAACACTTAATGTGACACAACGCCCAAGTTGCAAATTCATATGTGAGAACCAAACTATTTGATATCCATTTGATACTGGTTGATTGGATAAAAAATCATACCTCAATTTGAAAATCTCCAGATGTAGTATCTCCGGCCCCATCTTGCTGAGGTATATACCCACCAGAGTTATATTGTGAAGGAAAATCATCACGTTTTCGCTTTCCTGAAGATACCGTGAAGAAGTCCTGGATGTTTCTCATAGGTACAAGTAAAATTCTAAGTGTGGTGGCAGTCCTATGTTACTCGTTTTGTTGGATGGGAGTGAATGTTCCAGGAAAAAGCATCAATAAAATGTTTGTTGCAACAAGAAAGGAAATCTGTTTGACGACTTAATAAAAAGCAATGCTAATTGAACCAAACTAGAACAGCCAGTTCAACTGGGAAACCAACCTCTGGCCCAGAAGAGACTGTAAATTAGTGTGTCAGAGAACCAATCAAACTTGATTAAAAAAAAGGGTTGAACTGTGCAGTTTTTATAAAACCTGTGCTGGTTCAAGCACGGGGGTAGTCCCCACTAAAACTTTTCCTCTGAGCTTCAAAAATTGGTAATGTGCAATTCAAGCTTGAGGCCTCCAACATATACGTCTAGCGCCTCACCAAAACAACAAGAATGTGTTCTTTTTCATTAGTAGACATAATTCTACTTATAAACTTATGGTAACAACCTTACATTGACTATCCTGCAGTGTGCATCTATCAAGTATTATTGACTTAAAGACCAAATAATTCTTCTTATCCGTTAAATGGTCTTTTTATAGACATTAAACGATTGGTTCTCATATAACCTTAGCACTCTCTTACTTTGATAAAAGAATACACATTGTTTATAATTACAGGTGGATAATTTTTTTTTAAATTTCGAAATCAGATATTATGTCACGGCTGCCTTTGTTTTAATACTTAATCAGTTGTAAAATGTTTAATTTAAACATTAATTAATGTTTGCTCGGTATAGTTGTATTAAAATTTTAACATATAAAATATATGTTTAATTGATCATCAATGGTTGGTTATCAAATTATTCATAACAGGAACATCATGAGACACTTTCAACTAATGCAACAGACATTCTTCTAAAATGCCTCACAGGGTTGCTTACCTGTGTCAAAGGTTGATTAGAAGTTCCTCTGTCTACTTCGTCCCGCCCTTCAACATAAGCTACAGCAATATATACCATTATTAATATCAATTTAAAGTCATTTTTACTAAACACGGTTTCAAAACAAGCAGGGACTCACCAACATTGACATCAAGTGGAGGCCTCGGGTTCATCCAAGGAGAAGAAGGTTGCTACAAGAAGATTGCATGAATTAGATCGTTAGTCACATTCAAAGGAAAATGTCCCAGCAACCGTGATTTCAAGAGAAGATGGTAGACACGTATGTTTGATGCATAAGGAGAATAAAATATGAACCAGCGATCTTATAGTAGCATAATTCAGTGATGAATCATCATCAAGTTGACCAACAAGATGAGCTTACTATATATGGGCCAGGTCTTCCACCTTTCACCTCAGTATTTCCGCCAGAATCACTTCCAGGAGTGGAGTAATCACTAGGTCCAGTAGGAATGTTATACATGGAGTTATCAACAGTTCCTGGTAAAGGTGTCTGAATTGGAGTTTGCAAAGGCGTCTGTACAGACAAAATCCCGTATCAACAAACAATATCATAAATTGGGAGTAAAAACATAATAAATGAATTAAAGATAATCATTAAACGCAAATTTACAACTATGGGATAAATCTCACAGGAGGGAAAAGTATTTCAGCGGTAGGAGTTTCATATTCCTCGGTCCCCTCATATGGGACGTTTAGATCGTGAAACGGAGTTATCGGACCACCGGACGTAGGCTTCGCTCCAGCGGACCTTTCTATTGGCCCGAGAACAACACCAGCCTGGATCATTTTTGTTTCCCACGTCTAAATTATAAATAAAGGCAAAACGAAAGAGCGTAAGCATAAAACCATGCAGTTTTGGTAAGAATATGAACCCAATAAATGGCCAGCTAAGATCCAAGCCCTAAGTCAATCGGCCGATAAGGAAGGAAAATATATTGCCAAACAAATCCAAGCAGATTTCATGATATATAACAAAATACTACCAATCAATCAATACATGAAGAATAGCAAGAGGAAATGAATAAATTTGGGGCGCGAAGAGAAATTGAGAAATATTACAGCTTGAAGCTCCTTCAAAACTTCCTCGCCAGGACCACCGTTGTTGATGAACTCATCGCGAACCTTGTTCATGACATCTTCGATTACCTGAATGTAGACCTGGCTAGTGGTGGAAGCGGCCATCGCCGACAATTCCGAAGAGCTTCGTATCTCAAAAAATCCTCCTCGAACACCGAATCAGAAGGTTTCAGAAGGAAAAGAAAAGAGATACTTCAGTAAGCGAGATCCGGGAGGAGCATGGGAAATTGTGAGGTTGCGGAGAAGGAGTCTAGGGTTTGCAAGGGTGTGCAGTGAGAGCTGAGGAAAACGGCGGGGAGAGCGAGACAGAAAGAGAAAGAAGAAGAGGGTAAGAGGCGGACCAGAAACACAGAATAAAGAGTGGAATATAAATAGGTTTGCATCCGATTATAAGCATGGGTCCACGTGTCGAAATCTGCTGTACCTGATCTTTCTGATTTGGCTAGACCACAGCGCCCATGATCTCCCCTCTAGACACTTTTTGGACAAAGACTACAAATGGATGCCATTGCTATGCTACCGGGTCACCGCCTATACTTGTGATCCGCTCTCTGCCTGTGTTTTAGGCGTCTGTTAGGAGGCAATGGATCGGATGGGCCTTGTCCCACTCGACCCAGCCGCACCTTCCTTTTGCTTCTAGCGGTCTCTCTCCCAGACCAGGTGGAGGTTGCTCTTCAATGCCCATATAGCGCAACATTTCTAAGTTGATACATAAAGTAAAATGAGGGTTATCCATTGTCTGTGAATTTAACTAATAAAAAGATAAGATATATTATTATTTAGAATATATTTAAACTTTGGAGAGTATCACTTTATTGTCATTCTAGTCGTGACACTTGAGGAGACATCCTAACTCTTACGTGTTTAGATTTACGCCTGAGTGTAATAGACGGCTCGCCCTGCCAGACATTAGTATCACCTAAGAAGAAGGGAGACTTCGCCCTACCCTTAGATCGTGGGTGAGCCCAACCCATTTCCAAAAATTTTTGTATAAAAAAAAAGTAAAATGAGGGTTTATATTTTATAAAAATAAGAGTTTAATTTTTATTATTATTATTATAAGATTTATTTTAATAGATAATCTCATAAATTTCCTATAAATATTCTTTAAATCCTAAAGTTGTATAATGGCCTTAATGAAAAACTGATAGTAAACCTATCTAATTTTTTTTATATAAAAAAATTAAATATCAATAACTATTACCTATTAAATCTGTTCATTAACATTTTAAAAATGTTAATTAATAAAAAAGACCAGTTTATAAGTTGAAAATCCTAAAACCTTTAGCTGGAAATTCTCAAAATTAAATTGGAAATTTTATAAGTTTTAGTTTTAATCATTTTTATTGAGCATTCTTCTCATATTCATTTTTTAATTTAAAAAAATTAGGAACTAAGTTAAAAAATACTTATATATACAAGTTGAAAAACTTTAAGATGTGTTTTAAAAACTTTAGGAATATATTTTAGGTGAAATCATTCACGTTAATTTAGATGATTTCACCCTTTGATTATTTAATATAATAATGAAATCGTTTAATTTTTTAATCATTTCACTTTTATTTAAAGAAAAAACGAATAAAAAGGTGAGATCAACTTGTCCATGACAATGTGATACATAAATATAATTAGAAATTTGCATGGAAGTCAAATTTGCAGCGAACAATTTGCTTGTTAGTTTTATCTCGGTTTGCGGCATAATGATTTCTATAGTATTTGGGTAAATATTTTCTATTATATAATATTTCAGTAGAAAAAAAAATATTGTTTGTAATATATTGCTCAAAAGCATGAAAAATTTTAACATGCAAAAGTGATCATAAATGTTTATATTTCGATATAAAAATAAGTAATTATCAATGAGGTCTCAACTCTACGCTCACACTGCTAAAATAACCATGAAAACAATTGGCTAAAAAAATATAAGAATATAGGCATTTAAAATCAACAGTCAATAATAAATAAAATGATAATATCTAATACTTTAAATAGATTCTCTCCAATTGAAAGCATAAAATAGAATGAAAACGTTATGGCCAAAACATTTCAACCAGACAATCGAACACGGAGTCAGAAAATGCTAAACTTGAAATTCCAAAAGTAGACCATACCGCTTGTTGAGGCGCAGCTTATTAGTGAAAGTCATTATCGTGGTTGCCTATTCCTAGTTCGATCAACGCAGGCACGAGTGTCTATTGTTAGCAATATGATGACTCCATTGCCTGTCTACTGCCACACGGACGCAGACATCAAAGAAAATTCCCCCTCCCCCTCCCCAAATCACCGCCGTTAGACGATGATAACGCGGTGGCGATGACATCATGGTGGGGATTCTGGCCGCCGCTTCCTTCTTGGGTTTCAAGTGTAGTGACGTTATTGAAAGAAGACGACGAAACTGAAATGAAGTATGGAAAGATTATAGAAGCGAACGGTGTGGTACTTAAAAACCTGCAAGTGTTTGAGAGCAGCTTTTAAAATCACTTTGACATAAAATCTCTATTTAAATTATTTTAAAATAAATAATTATTTTTATCTAAAATTAATTTTGATTAAAATTATAATTTTAAATAAGTTATTAAAAATAATTTTTAGAATAGTAAAAAAATTTATGGACTATCCAATTACTATTTTACCCATAATTTTTCTTATGATATCTCTCATCTCTCCTCTCTCATATATCTTCTTCACTATATCTCCTATTTTTTTCTCTCTTCTATACACTCTATCACTTCTCATATTTTTTCTCTACCCTCTCTCATCTATCATACTTTAATCAAATCATATATTTTTTTATAATTTATCAATATAAAAAATAATTTTACTATTAATCATTCAAATATTTCTATTTTTTAAATATATTATTCTCAAAATCTATTCTCCAAAATCTATTATTCCTATAATTTATTCTCTAAAAAAAAATTAAATTATAATTGTAGTTTTGAAGTTATGAGCGGTATCTTTAAAAACAATATAATGATATCAATTAATAGAAAATTAAAAAAAAAAAACTCTAATGCCTTGCTATCTAAATATAATCATGAATACTACGATTTGTTTAGAGGATTTCATACGATATGGATGCATACACACACTCTTCTCGTATTGTTCGATTAAAAAACATTTTCACACTGCTTTTCATGTCCCTTTTATACATTATTGATAGAACAAAACACATAAAAATTCTAACCACGCATGTTTTGAATGAATCATATCTATTTTTACTCAACATATGGCATCTATAATAGTTATTATTATTATTATTTATACGAAATTATATAAATTAACAAGATAGTCACACTATTCATTATTTGCCCAGGGCGGGGGTTTATGAGATATATTTTATATTTTATCCCGATCTGATACGTTGACTTTGATATCGACGACGATAACAAATTTGATACCTAACTGACACCTGAGAAGCAAAGCCAACACAAGAGAGTACAATTTGCTCCCGAGGGCAAAAGTGGAACTTACATCTGCCAAGGATGAATCTGCTGAATTAGGGCATTCCTCGCTAGGTCGCGTAGTGCAGAACGGCAGAACCCGAAGACTGACTGAACCTTACTACGGCTCCGCGTGGAAGCACTTCCTTGCTCCCGCCCTATCGGACTTGGTTTCAGCGTCCTTTCACCGTCTGTTTCTTCTATTTTTATCTCTGCATGTCCACCTGTTCATGCGCATGGCGTAGAGCCAGAGTGCTGCTTCGGATTTCCGCGTTACTCGCATATTGATCTGTATACACAATCTCAGCTGCTCATTTTCTCTCTCCGCTCAGAAGCTCTAGATATCAGAAAATGTCGGGCGGGTTCTTTAGAGTGAGTTCATACCCGATGTTTGAACCTCTAATTATTTAGATTTGGGATTGGGATAATTTGCGTAAAGGGCACCCCGATTTTCGCCGTTGAAAACATTAACTTTAATACTTCTCTTGAATTTACTATGCAAGGGTATGTGTTATGGGTGCTGATCACTTTGTTTACGAATTACATCTGCTAACTTCCGTATTCAGGGTACGTCTGCGGATCAAGACACTCGTTTTTCTAACAAGCAGGCGAAACTGCTGAAATCTCAGAAGTTCGCGCCTGAACTGGACCACCTGGTGCGTTCCTGTGACTAAGCTGTTTGTATTTATAGGTCGAAATTTGTAAGAAATTCGTAAGAAAATGAATTGGGATATGCAAGATCTTGAAAAATTATAATACACGTTGTGGTCTTTCCTACTTTATCATATGTTGAATTTTGCTTGAAAAATTTGGTTTAAGGTCGATATGACTAAGGTGAATATGGACGTAATAAAGCCGTGGATCACTATAAGGGTGACTGAACTTCTTGGGTTCGAGGATGAGGTGCTCATCAACTTCATTCATAGTCTTCTGGATGCGAAGGTATAATGCTTTACTAATAAGATTTGCATCAGATTACTCTTGCCCTCTAATTAAAACTGGCCACCATCAATGTGCATTCATCTGTTGCCCTTTCCCTTTACTGTGCATAATCGATGATGTTGGTAAATATGTAAGGTTACTAATGTTTTTGTCATGTTTATTGTTTTGATGTAGGACGTAAACGGGAAGGAGGTCCAAATACAAATTACTGGATTTATGGAGAAGAACACTGGAAAGTTTATGAAAGAGCTTTGGTCACTTCTTCTCAGTGCACAGAAAAATGCCAGTGGTGTTCCACAGCAGTTCTTGGATGCCAAAGAAGAAGAACTTAGGAAGAAGAAGGTGCATTTCAGTCTTGCCGAGAACTTAGCTCTCTTGTACATTTGTTTTCCACAATTTTTATTTGCTCTGACGACGCTACTTCCCATGAATGGTTTAGGTGGAAAATGATAAAATAACACGTGAACTTCAGAAGAAAAGAGATAAAGAAGGTAGAGAGTTCTTGCAAGAGAGGGTGAAGAAGATGGTAATGCTACTTTATTCATGCTGGAGTTGCACTTCATAGAGCTGCATTTTTGGTTTTAACTTCTGTTTATGTTTTCATGGTATTCAGCTAGCTTCTGCAATTATTTGGGTTCATGTCCTTTACCTCAAACTACTGTAGGACGGTGGATTTGATGCCAAGGATACTGATACTGTGTCAGACCAAGTTTTGAAGCCCAGTGATTCAGTAGATTACGTCCAAGATGTAAAAGAAACTGACAAAAGGAACGGTGTGAGATCAAGGAACAGGTAAATCAGATGATGGCTTCTTTATAAGCACTATTATGATGATAGTCAGTCAAATTTCAAAGTATGGACTGGGGGGATTTTGATCTTACTCAGATAGAATTGTGCCAGTAGTAAGTTGTAATGCGACATTATTTCTCGTTTGCTGCACATATTCGCTGGAGTTTCTTGATTGAAACCATATGCATTGATATCTGAATTTGTCACGCTTAAATTTAAGATAATATTAGGATTGGCTTTAACCGAAAAATGGGTGTCTTGGTGGGCAGAATCCTGGTGAATATGACTCAGCTTCTCAAAGCTTATTGAGTTATGGATTACTAATTAGCTGTTGCCCTGTAATAGGTATTCTAGATCTCCTCATTCACCAGCATTTTCCACTTCACCTAACCGGTAATGCTTTTACTAATTTGTATATTTTAATGTATTTCTGTGTTCTATCTTTGAAGCTCATAAATTAATGTTACATGTTCTTGCCAGAGACTCCTCTAGGTCAAGGAGTAGATCATTTTCAAATTCCCGAAGTTATTCAGGGTATGCTTTTAAATTTGCTTGCTTAGACTTTGTATGTCACTTTTAGCAGTTAGAAGTTCTATTATGATTTACAACTTGACTAGCTGGTGGGTGTTTGCTCCATTCCCGGCCTATTCCTTTCATGCAGACAGTCCTCAACCACATTTACAAGTGGATTCTTTTGGTTCCAAAAACAGGAGTGCCTTTTTGTATTCCTTTTTGTAGGTTCAAATTGTGTTAATAAGTTTGTTATTCAGTGACAGACAAAGGTCAAGAAGTACATCCAGGTTGCCTGAAGCACGTGGGCGCTCCATTTCTTCTGAAAGACAATCTATTTCTCCTCCTCGGAGGCATTCACCGTGGCAATCTCCTCGGAGAAGGTCATCTTATTCTAGGCAAAGATCTGGGTCTCGCTCACATTACAGATCACCATCTTTGCGACGAAGAGTGTGTTCTCCATTTCGTCATAGGTCACCCTCTCCTGCAAGAAGACGCAGATCACCCTCTCCTGCAAGAAGACGCAGATCACCCTCTCCTGTGAGAAGGCACAGATCACCCTCTCCTGCAAGAAGACGCAGATCACCCTCTCCTGTGAGAAGGCACAGATCACCCTCTCCTGTGAGAAGGCGCAGATCACCCTCTCCTGTGAGAAGGCGCAGATCACCCTCTCCCGTGAGAATACGCAGATCACCCTCTCCCATGAGAAGACGCAGATCACCCTCTCCCATGAGAAGACGCAGATCACCTTCTCCATTGCGTCATCGCAGATCGTCACCCATGCAACGACGAAGGTCACCTCCTATACGCAAAATGTCACCAAGACCTGTACATTGGAGATCTCCCTCTCCCATGCCATCCCCTTCTCCTGTACGAAGAAGGTATAGAAGTAGAACCCCACAACGAAGGTCTCCATCTCCTGTGATGCGCAGATCTCCTGTTTCTGATCGTAAATGGTCTCCAAGTCCTTCCCCAAGGAGGTCTCTTTCTTCAGGTGAATGGAGTTCCAAATCTCCTACACGACGTGTATCTCCATCACCTGTGAGGAGAAATGCTCCAAGACGAGCAAGAAGTCCTGAGCAGTTTTCTGAAGGAAGAGCCAGGTATAATGACGCCTAGCAGGATACTTGGATAATTTTGTTTTGTCTAGGATATGCATTTTCTTATTTAATGAGAACAACTGTTAAGTTGGAATATCATATAATTATTTATACTTTAACAAGTATACTTGACCAAGAATATATCTACCTTACAGAACACAAGGCAGATTGTCACATGCTGCTCATCAATCCTCTAGTCCTGTTAGGAATGTTCAGAGAGATAACGATCGCAACTCATTGCGTTATAAATCACAAGGTTCATTATCCACACCTGAGAAGTCTCCAATCAGGTCAGCATCTCCGCAAGCAAGGAATAAGACTGTTAGTGAAGACAGTAGGTAATTTCTTGTCTCCTCAACCAATGCTGTAAACAACTCAATCATTTGTAAAATTGATGTTTGTGTACTTTGTTTTGGTAGAGAGAGCAGGGATCACAAATCAAGGTCTTCACAAAGGAAAATGAAATATTTGCCCCCTGACAGTAAGCGGAAAGATTCACCTGCAAAGACTCGTACTGAGGATATATTCTCTCCTGAAAGGGCAGCTGGGCGTCCGGGCCCGGAATCTTTGGGACGTAATGATAATATTGATTTGAGCAAGAAAGGCTGGGAAATGAAGAGGTAGTTTGGTTGGCATACTGCAGTTACTCTTACTAACCTGTTACCTTGCACAAACCTTATAGTGTAAACTTTTTGGCAGTGATAAATCTTCTGGAAGGGATGCTGAAACTCCTACTCAACTTAAATCACCAATGTATACGGAATATTTTTCTGGTGAGAAGCTTATTGAATCATATGATGTGGGTAGTAAGAAGCCTGGTGAGAACTACCACTCACATTCAAGTTTTGCCAAGGGTAGTGATAAGCATGGCAAATCAGAAGTTGCTCAGGTTAAACAGAATGGTTCATGTGATTCTGATTCTGAGGAAAGCGGTAGGCATAGAAGAGAAGGAAAGGATAAGAGAAAGCACAAAAGATCTGAGAGAAAGGTTGCTTCAGATGAAGAATCCAGCTATGGTTCTGAGTTAGAGAACAGGAAAGAGGCTAAGAGAAGGAAAAAGGAGGAGAGGAAACTGCGGAAGGAGGAGAAGCGTCAAAGACGTGAGGAGAGACGACGTAGAAAGGAAGAGCGGCGTTCAGGGAAGCTGAAAATGAAAAGTAAAACAGATGACTATACTTCAGATGAGGAAGAAGCTGAAAGAAATGATTTTCATCGAAGTGATAATGAAGAGACACCATCTGACCCAAAAAAGCTTGAGATTGAATTACGAAATAGGGCTCTTGAATCACTTAAAGCAAAGAAGGGCTTGAATCATTAAATATGTTGCTTTTGATTTTGAAGTTGTTATATCCTTTAAGGCCTTGTTGCGAATTTTCAGTTTACCTTCTTTAGGACACTTGTGACTTTTCAAATGTATCTGTTCTCTTATTAATTGGTAACTGTTTGATGTAGTCTATCTTTACTGCTGGCAGCGGAAATGGATAAATGAGGATTTCTGAGCAAATCTGTTGGGTGCAATATTGCCCGATTTTTACTGGTAATGTTTTCCCATAATTGGGAATTTTATGCATTGTTTCCTCGGGTAGTCTATATAACGGTCTCTGGTTGCTTCCTGCTGATTTTTGTTTTGTGTTTTATAGTTATAATGTGTTAGTAGTGTTGATTGATTTTGTTATTGAGACAATATATTCTAAGGTCTTGTGAATATTATTAACAAGATTGGGACTGAATTGGCTTTCTGGTCAATTGGTAGATGAATTTAATGTCAACTCTAGATGATTTGGTGAGCAGACCATGTGCGGATTTACATTTTGAACTTCCATTCAGGTGAAGTGCTTCGTTCTTTTACAACTTTTACAGGCTGTTTTAAATGGAATTAGTCTTTAGATCAGTAATCTATTCTATTTATATAGGCAGTCCTTTCTCCCTGTATATTGTTCAAAGCTCCGTGTGAGGTTGACAATGTCCTGGACTGTTTTCTGGAATTCTA
Source organism: Leucaena leucocephala (assembly GCA_037074615.1). Taxonomy (NCBI): domain Eukaryota; kingdom Viridiplantae; phylum Streptophyta; class Magnoliopsida; order Fabales; family Fabaceae; genus Leucaena; species Leucaena leucocephala. The sequence continues at coordinate 621,811 of CM073546.1, read as the reverse complement.
CATGGTGCCATTCTTGGGTTGATATACTTGTAAGATTTACCTACGATGTGTTGTCATGCATATGCTTAATTTGGTTTATGTAAATACGTTTACATCATTGTAGAATTTTGGCGGTTCTTTTTTTGCTTCGTATTTGACTTGCCTGCCTTGTTCCATGCTTCCCATGGTGAGAACTTCCTTTCCGTTCCATCCTCTTGAAGGAAATGTTAATTCGTGGTTTAGTTGGAAAATTTTGATGACGAGTTGTACATATAATATAAAACGGCAACAGTGGCCTCAGCTTTTCTGTAATGTGAGTTTTGGGGTGGCGTGATACCCTAATTCGTCTGATTTCACGTGGCAATTCGCATCTGGGAATAAGCGCAGGAAACTCATTCTGATCAAATGGTAATAAGTGGTGGAATGAGTTGCTGATACGCCCCACAAAAAAACACAGATTCTCATCGATAGAGGGATTAAGTCCGACCCCGAGGTCATCCAAAGACCTTTAAAATAATCGAGTATTTACTCAATTCCGAATGGACTAAGAATCCAAGTAAGGCGACCACAGTGCTCACGAGTCTCGAGTGCTGTTGTAAAGGTAGGACTTGTTTGAAAATAATCAAAGACGTATGAATTTTGGTCTCCTCTGAACTCTGGTATTTGCCAGGGTCACCGACCATCTCGTTGATTGAACATGATATGTTCCATGTTGAGTAAGACTAAAGATAGAAATATATTTTATTTTTGATAAAAGGGGGAAAAACAAAACTAGTAAGCAAAAAACCGAAAACAGAAAGGAAGCTAAAATAATTTAGACAACTAAAGTTGTCTTCTCCACTGATAGCATCGCAGTTCACGATGCAGAATCAAGGCTTTAAACTTGCAAGTTCTTGCTGAAATTGATCGTCACAGCCCTCAGCTATGGCTTATTGTTTTCTTTTCCTTCTATGTATATTTCTGTATCACTAGCTGAAATGAGATTGCTTAAAGCAACAATTTTCCTGATGATGGCAGAAGAGAAGCCTACGTGCACAAGTACTCCGGAACAGTGGCGAAACCGAAGGGGGCAACCACCTGTTGGTCGGAATTCACATATACCTTTTTATCTATCACGGGTAAAATTTATAGTTTATTTATTCATATGATAGGAAAAAAATTATAATATTACCATTTAGAGAAAAACTTACATATTTCAATAATATTAGAACTCTATCCAATCAAAATATATCAATTCATATCATTTTAATTTTAGTTGGCTGATAACTCATGAAATAATTCATATTTTTTATTTTCAAGAAAAATAAACATTAATTTGGTTAAAATGAATGTTTTATTTTTCTAAATGAAGAGATTTATTTTTTAAAAAAATATATAAAATGAATTATCGGTTGAATTATTATATTTTGATTGATAGAGTTCATATGATATGACACTCATAAAATATATAAATATTTTTCTATAGTATATTTGTTTATATGATGAAAAAAAGAATTGTTAAAAGTTCACCCCTCTTATCCCAAATTTAACCTTCATAATTTTTTTTTAAAAAAACAAATTCTTGACTCATTTTCTTGTGCTTTGTGTGATGTTTTTTAAAAGAGACTTGAAATATTTTCATATTATTACTACTTCCACAAATACATGGCTTGCTTAATTTGTACGTAGTCCTCTTTCGTAAAACTTACATTTCATACTTGTGTGTAATACATTGAAGTGGACCTATAGGTGGGAGTTCCTTCTCCCTCTGTTTCCTGCCGAACCCAACGAAGAACCTCCAATTTTCGCTGAACAGTGCACACCACCAAGGAGTGAAGGGACATTGTTCTTTTTTCCTTTTTTAAACAAAACTCGGGTTAGCATTTTATCAACCTACCATTCAACACGCATTGCCTAACATGGGGTTGTGACGAGCCAACCAATTTCATAATCAAACCTTGCATATTTGTAAGTCTCTTGGGAACGTCTTCTAATGTTGTACGAGTTTAATAGATAAAGATATTGATGCAATCATTAATTAAAACAATATATAATGAAAAAGGAAGGAATATTTTCCCCCGTACGTAACTTCTGGCCTCCTCACGTCGACATCTCTGCAAATTCGGTTGAAGCTGCTGTCTGTAATTCCTTACTGTTTGGCGACATGCTGCATATATATCACGCCCAGCTAAAAAATTAGATTACAAGTTGTAGTCGAATTAAACAGGCAATGGCTAAGTTTTAATTTACATGCAAAAATTCGTGTTTAGGTGTCATGAGAGAAAGAGGCAAAAAGTAAGTCACGTTGTTGCCAATCAAATAGGTTCAGTTTCATAGCTCTCATCGAGAAAACATCATAGCTTTTAACGACCTCGATGCTAGTCATGCATATATGCTGCAGTTGCCGGTTTTATCGATCGATCGATCCTCTAATTATATAATATTTTAAAAAATATATATAATATTAACTAATTTTTTTAATCTAATTAAATTTAGTTAAATAAGTTCTCTGTCGGAGGAGTATTTTCTGTGATTTCATTTCTTTGTAAATCTGTAGAGAGTAGAAAAATGTTGGCATATGCGAACAAGCTGAAATTGGAACGATGGCAAGATTTCAAAATTCATATATGGCTTAATGGAGAGGACCAATTAATGCGTGGTTGAAATATTATCTAGCATCTCTAACACTATTGACTAACGGGATAAGATCTTTAAAATATCACGGATAAAGTTTGAGCCACCTACTGAAATGAACGGATAAGATCTTTCTGTGAACATGAAGCTCAATTTTGGTGCCTCAGGATCGATGCAATTTCCACCCTTTCTAATATCCGAATTCCTCAGAGATGATTATATTACATATAAGCTAGCTAATTAAGGAGGCTAAAGTATCGCAGATAGGATGAGTGAAAGTAGAGAGAAAGAAAAGCAGAAAATGGAGGAGGCAAACCCTGGCTGCAACAGGTGGTCTCTTCAGGGCATGACGGCTCTTGTTACCGGTGGAACCAAAGGAATTGGGTCTCTCTCTCTCTCTCTCACACCCACACCCACACTCGTCGTTGTTCTTGATTTCTTCAACAATCACATAGCTAGGCTAGTTAAGCCACTATGATCTGTAAGCAAGCCAACTTTCCACTTATCAATCGATCTTTTTATGTTTTTACTTATAGTGAATCAGTTGTGAATATGCTATTATTAATTAGGTATGCCATTGTGGAGGAGTTGGCACAGTTAGGAGCTGTTGTACACATGCTTACAACGATGGAATGCTAAGGGATTTCAGGTTTCTGGTTCTGTTTGCGATGTGGCGTCTTCTGCACAAAGACAAGATCTTATAACTAAAGTCTGCTGTGTGTTTCAGGACTCAACATCCTGGTCAGTAACTGACTCATACTAAAATTTAGACTTCACCATGGTAGATTAAGTTGGAAATATTTTGGATCTTGATGTTATCTCTATTTTATGGTAAACTAATATGTGGTATTGATCGTGGTTTGAATTAGGTGAACAATGTGGGAACAAACATAGCAAAACCAACCCTAGAGTATACAGCAGAAAATTTCTCATTTCTGATTAGTACAAATTTGGAATCAGCATACCATATAAGCCAAATTGCGCACCCTCTTCTAAAAGCTTCAAAAGCTGCAAGCATTGTTTTCGTATCCTCCGTCGCTGGGGTGTAAGCTATATACCTAACATCAATATATGGTCCAACGAAAGGTAATTAACCTCTTTATTTGATTTATGGTTAAAAAGAGGGAAATTTCGTCAGGATAATGTGAAATGCAGGAGCAATGAATCAGCTAACCAGGAACCTGGCATGTGAGTGGGGAAAAGACAATATAAGAGCCAATTGCATTCCACCAGGCCCCATTAAGACACCCCTCTCTGGAGAAGTAATAATTCTATTCTCATTTTGTCCTTGTGTAATTTCTATTAGTGGGCTTATTAAGAATCATTTCATGGATGTTCCTATTATTGTATTTTTTGAAAGATGAAAAGGTATATGAGAATTTCATGAAAAGGATACCTTTGCAACGGATTGGGAAGCCGAACGAGATGTCTCCCATGGTGGCATTCCTCTGCTTACCAACAGCCTCATACATAACGGGACAGATCATTTGCATCGACGGAGGATTTACGGTGTTTGGCTTGTGAGCTCTGGGCAGTCTTGGAAACAAATAAATCCGAACTCCTTTCTTAGGTTACATATCCTAGTGATCACTTAATTCTGGTTTTAAATTATATAGCATCAGTTGTTTGAATAAATTTCATGACTCTAAAAACTATCGTCTTTTGTAGTTATATATCGATTGCCCGGTTTTTCGTAACCCTACAATTATATGGAAGGCAAGTTGAAAATTGCTTTGGCAACAAGCATATTTCATCACTTAGGAACGAAGAAACACTGCAACTATGCACGGAAGGAAGGAAAAGAAGAAAGAAAAACTACTATTAGAAATGATTGATTAATATTCAGGTGAAAAATTCTTCCCAAACATTTGAAGATGCTCAGGCCATATTCAAATTGAATAATTTCCAAAACGTCAGCTGCCAATTTCTTATCACATCGCAGCTAGTAGTCAGAAGAATCATCCATTTGTTTGATGGAACCGCCTTACAATAATTTGTCAAAACAAGAAAAGCTGCACTGCTGAATGTTATTTGCAGCCACATTATGAGCTTAAGTATTATAAAGGGCTTTCAAGGTAAAAAGTATTGGACTTAGCTATTAGTTCTAAAAGAAAGTAAATTATGCATGAGAACAACCCTTCAACCCTTTCTAGCTTCTACCGGGGATGCCCACACACACACACACACACACATATATCACTCACTATATATTTTTTTTTTCAAATATTATACTATACGAGGTTTAAGATGAACATTGTTCATAATTAATCATTAATAAAAAAATGACTTATTATATATTATATACTAATATTGATATTAATCATATATGTATTGTCACCTAGGTTCCATGCACACACAAAGAAAGAATTGGTACATTACCAATGGTAGTTGAGCTGGGAAGAAAAACCCTAATACCCCTTAAACAAGATAGTGTGCTTGAGGTCGAAAACCTTGTGGATTAAAAATAATTACATTAAAAGAGTTACTTTAGTTTTTTCCCGATAACGCTGAATACTAAATAGAGATAGATGAGATAGACAGCTAGGTGCCTGGGTGTGAGAGAGAGAGAGAGAGAGAGAGAGAGTGGGTGTATTAGATGAGAAGCGGTTGAAATCATACCAGTAAAACACTTATACTTGTCCGAATAACAGGGCATAGTTGTCCAAATAAAGCCTTCTGCATGCTGTAGGACAATAACAGCTACCAAACACAAACGCACAAGGCAATGATGGGACACGTGTTTTCCGATATGCCCTTAAAATGAGAATCTATTTTCTGAACTCCCGGATATACCCCCAATCAAATTCTTCATCATTGTTTCTTTTGTTGTCTTCAACGACTGCTTTCTTCAATGCCTTCAACTTTCTATAACCAACATCAGTTCCGAATATCCTAATAATATGATAGGCAACAAAAGAATCGCACTACTGTGAGTATCAACCATTGGGAGAGAACCATGATATGGGCACATGGAATAAGCACCAAAACCATAAAGAAAAGGTTATTCTTACTCCCGGGGAAACCTACGTAATACGTTAGTTAGATCATCCTAAAATTCAACCATGAATAAAATTGTTAAAGTTGTTAGCAGAATTTGTCCAATACCTACCAGTCCATGTAAGTAAAGGTTGATGAGTAGTTTCCAGACTTGGTGTACAGCAGGCGGTGATGATAGTCATGAAAATCAGCTCTGGAAGTTGGGATACAAAATTTAAGAACAAAGAAAAGCAGGATAAACCACGTGTCTGTTGTCAAGGAGGAGGAACCCAATACTCACCCCCCGTATAACGGTAAGAAGTTTGAGGGACTCCAGGGAAAATGGTACCCACAATGCGCCTCAACTGTTTCCAGGACTCTCAGAACCATCCACAACCACAGAGTCATCAAGTGGGGCCCCGTGATGGCAGGACCAACAATGGTAGCAAATCCAAGGAAAAGTATCTCAGCAGGATGAGCATATTCAGAGGTAAGTCCAAACGGTGTAGCATACCTAAAATATATCGTGAAACACATCATGAGATTTTAACTCTTAATTACTTCATAGATAATCATATTATATTGCCCTAAAACCAAAACCCAACAAAGTAATGCTTACTCATGATGAACACTGTGTACATGCTTGTACAGCCATTTTGTGTGCAACACCCTGTGACCCCAGTAGAATACAAAATCCTCCAAAATGAAGTAGAAGATTATTTGAGATAAAACTATTCTCCTGAAAAAATAAAAAAGAAATTTCATTTTTCCAAGAGTAATAGGAAGAAAAATTCAAGTGTTTAAAGAAAAATCTCTAATCATGGAGCTCATATGCCCAGACTAATGACAGTACTCTTAAAAAACATGAAAGTACCAGGACGGCAGAGGAAGACTAGTTCGCGTGCCCATGTATTTGAAGACAGGGTAGGTAAATATCATAACTGGAAGATTGACACAGAGATGATACAGCAATAAGCGACTGATACATTTTTCCTGAGCTGAACGGCTGTTAATTTTTGCCTATGGAGAAGCAATTATCAATCACACAGGCTGAGACAGGCCAAAATAGGAAAAATAGAAGCTTTCCAAGACGGAAATAAAATGGAGCTATAGAAAGAAAAATGATAAGCAGCATGCAGGTGTCATACAGTGCAAGTGAAGGATAATTTAACTACATAACTGCAGAAAATAGGGTTAAATTTTCTCTTCCTTTAGGTAGATTATATGTTTAGAAGCGAAAATCTCGAACATCTATTAGTGCAACAGGCAGTAAGGGGGTTTCTCATCTGTATTGTCCAATTGTTTGCATACGTGGTTTGAAAATGAAGATAACCCTCTGTAAAATCATTTTTCTTTTTCCCCTTTTTTGGGGCGATCGAGTTTTTTGTGAGAAATACTGAACTAAAAGATTGAACATCAACTACATCTGGCATTACTTGAAAGTTGTATGCTTCTAGCTATGCTTGCAGTAACTTTCGCTTCTGAATATCAGGAAAAATAGTTTTAGGGCCATGAGCGATGAGAAAAGTGAATTAGAAATCAAGACATTTGACAACCAAGGGAATATGTGTGATCAAGTTAATATGACTCATAAAAGAGCCTAGGAGGGTAAAAAAAATAAAGAAAAAATAGTTTATTTCGAGTTAGGAAATAAAAGAAGAAAGTACAATTTTAAGAAAACAATAAAGCTAAAAAGAGGAAAACCTGAATCTTGTACTTGCTCAGCCATCCCGCCCTCTCAAGCCATATGAAAGGAAGCCCAGATAAGAAGAAGACACTCTCATGAAGAAAGAAACTTCCCAGACATGCCAGTTGAAAGTCGCTGAAATGTGTGATCAAATACTGCATCATCAAAAATAGATAACAATTAAATATTGGCTTTTTCATTATAACTAAGTATGGAACCAGGCATCAAAGGAACTCAGTTGTATTGTCATTGTAAAGGATGATTTGTGGGAAACCCCTCAAGAAGAAGAAGAAACTAAAAGAAATATTCAGTGACCTTGCCAAATTGTTTGACTTAGCACGTTCAGAATCGAATTGTTTGACTTCGCACGTTCAGAATTAATATTCAATACATGCAATATAACCTGCGGTAACCATGTTATTCACAAGTTATGTATACAGGGGCAACGTGTCTAATTTAGTCTATGTTCAATATTTTTTTTCATTCTTTTTTTGCTTTCTTTTTCATCAATAAGTCGTTCAATACTTTGTAATTCAAGCCGCAACAGAGTTCATACTCCTAAATATTTCGTCACTTCAAGAAGGTAGAAAACGGAAAAGTAAAGAAGCACCAGATTTGGTTCAAAATGTTTGCCAGACATGGATCCAAAGCAATGAAGCTTATAGTTAAAGCAAGTCAACTTTCAAATGGTCTATGATCCAGCATTTGCGTTCCACTCCTGTTCTCAATCTCATCAGTCCACCCGAGACAACGCATACACATCATAGCAAATACATTTTTTCTCGAAAACAAAAATCAGAGAGTTGGCTCCAGTCAAAGATAACAAAGAAGGCTAGCTATCCGCAGTTGGCAGTATTGAAATCTGCTAATTACACAATGCGATCACGAATCGAATATTAACATCATACTAACAACACATAATCCTTCACATAGAGAGGAATTAGAGAGCTCGAGAAAATTCTCAAGACTTGAGCAGAAAACAAAGTCGAAAGCAAATTATAATTCGAGATTTCATTTCTTGAAGGAAAACATTAGAACAGAAGTGAGGAGAAATGCGAGACAGTTCATGGCAAAGAAGTTTTACGTGGCGCAATGCCGAACGGATTATTAGAGACAAAGAAATTGGGAAGAAATGAGCGAGAGGGAAAAGAAAGAAGCAGGAGGAGGAAGTAGGGAGAGAACCTGCCAACCAGATTCAAAGAGAGAAGCCATAGCTGGGAAGTGTCTCGGCCACAGAGCAATTTGAGAGAATGAGGTATGTGAAAGAAAGTGAGACGATAAGGAGAGAGCAAAGTGATACATAGGAAGAAAAAGCCAAGGCACGGGCCAACCCCGAGCTGCCATCACCAGATACAGACTGTAATGAGGGGAATCTGGGCTCTTCTTGGGCCTCCCCCCGCCCTTTCTTTTCTCTCTCTGAAACGGAAACAGTAAAATATTAGATAATTTATCTTATTTAATATTAATATTATCTAAAAAAGGAGATTTTATCTTATTTTTAGATCTTTGATGAGCTTAATCTATTTTTAAAAATTTTTATACCAAAAAAAAGAGAGAGAAAGGGTGAGGTATCGCTCTTTTTTCTTAGTTAACTCAACTTTTTTGAAATTTACTTTTCACCAAAAAATGTATTGTCCGGCGTAAAATATAAGGAATGAATCGTATAGTTCATTTTGTAAATGAATTAATATATAAAAATAGAGATAGAATAATATATATATATATATATATATATATATATAGTAAAAAGGATTGGTAAGAATAATTTCACGGGTGGGTTGAATGAGGAAGGGGAGATTCCTAGTATGAATCCGGGGGCTAGGGGGAGGGTTGGCTCATTGTCAAAAGAGGAGTAGATATCTCATCACTTGTCGCTTTGCATTGGAATGAGCTTGCATGCATCACCCCAACGAGTTCTTTATTAGTCAATGAATGTCACCATCTCATTCATCATGTATGCAAGATTGCTAGGGTCTGCCCATTTCGATTCTTTTTGGAGTTTTATCACACACACATTGCCTCCACCTACCTACCTATCCACGCAAAGGTCCTTCTCATTTCATTTTAATTCCCACTAAACTCCAAACCATTCATTCCATCAATCAATTATACTATTCATAAATCCTGATCAATGCATTCCATTCTCTAATATTCCTCAATCCATGTCTAGTTATCTAGTCAAATCTAGTTCCTTTATATGAAAATTTAATTGCAACGCCCATAGTGTTGTGTCGACTGTATTTGAACATTTATTATTCTTAAATGTCATCAATTATTATACTATTAAGCTGAATATAATTCAATTTTGATATTACAGGAGTTGTGGATATATGAAGAGAGTTTCAAAAAAGTTAGATAGCAGAGATGACATGTCTCATTGTCTATAAGTTGAATAAAAATAGTAGACCCTCTTTTTCGAAAGTTATGTATAGTCCTCATTTTAGGCTAAGTCCACATATTACCCAAGAGTATAGTTTTGGGTGGTACCACAAAATTTAGTTCGGTCTTGGAGTGGCCCATTCAACTCTAAGGATGAGATTGTCATAACCATATCCATTCAGTTTGTTAATTGCTCTCTGGGCGTCTTCCCTGTTCACAAAGTTAACAAAGCCAAATCCTCTGCTAATGCCAGTCTTTTGATCAACAGCAACATAGACTCTGCTTACAGCACCAAATGGACGGAATAGTTCAAGCAAGTCAGGCTCTCTTGTATCCTCAGATAGATTAGTGACCCGCAAAGAATTTTCATCATTCCGTCGCCGCATATCTGATCCACCAGTTCTCTCTGCACCTGCTCTCAGACCAGGAGGAACATATGCTCCCTTGGTTGGACCAGACGCGGTGTTGGCAGCTTCTGATGCAGCAGGCTTATCAATGAATCCTTCCATTGGCTGGGCAAGATCCTTGTATGGACACCTTGAAGTCCAATGGTCTCCCTTTTTCCCACAAGTTCTACAAACCATGAGAACAGCACCTTTTTGGAATTGAGCCAACGGGTCTCCAGCAACCTTCTGTTCTTCTTGTTTGCTACCTGTTAACAACAGAAATGTTAGAGAGATGATAGATCAAAGCTCTAACAGAGCAGGATAACTATCCAAACAGTAAGCAACAACATAAACAGAGTGAGTTCAATGAAACACCGCTTGTCAAATGGATCAATTTTCACGCAAAAATAATCAGCCAAAATTCAAGGCTAAAAAAGTTCACACATACAATTGTGCCCTTTTCTTTGAACCAAGAGAATATAAAAGCCCACCTCACCTGTCGTCACTCGCATTTGCAGGTACATCAAAATTTTCTGGGTCCCTAGGGCTTTGTATATCAGGTTATATGTTGACAGACACCATTTTACGTTCACTGCAAAATACTATCAATGCCAAGAGAGGCAAAAGCTAATGACTATAGGAGATCACAAGAGACCTAGGGAATTGTAAGGGATTCCCCCACTCAACTGATATTAAACTGTGAATAGAATCATGCACACAAATATTTAAGTAGAGGGAAGTGCCCGTGAGCAGTTCCCAAGTTATGGGATGAACTTAAGCCGTTGATGCGCATATTTTTTTCGAAGATTTAACAACCTCCCCCAAAGCCTCCAAAACCCCACCAGAAGCAAGGGAAAAAAAATACACCAAATGATCCAAGCAGGAGATCAGAATGCTGACCAACACACACTGCTTAAGTATGTGTTTACCACTCAGAAGAGAGAGTATCCAACTTCAAAGAAATAAAATAATGGATGGATAGTGAAAGAATTAACACTGCCACTAGTTAATACGAAGTACACATTTTTTAGACCACAGGATAAGAGAAAATAACATTGCAAGGAGAACATATTCTGATATTCTCTAACTTTCTTCAAATTTTCCCAAAAGACACCTGAATGGGGGAAACTACTCGATTGTAAATGTATTTGTATACTCTTCCTCCAACTCATTATTACAAACCAAAAGTAATTTAAAGGATGTAAAATCCTGTGCGTTTAACTTTTTATGAGTATATCTTACATAAGAAGACTCAGAATCCGCATTGTATTTTCCCATTATCCCGAAAAATTCATCTAAAACTCATTAAGAAGTAACAGTGACTATATATTATTAGAATATAATCCGCGAATAATTAAAAAAGAAGTTAAGAGAATATAATATGAAAGGAATTTTATTAAATTCATTTAAAACATTTTAACAGAAAGGTAATTCCACCGTATATTTCTCTAAAATTTAACGTATCAAAGATTTTCAATTTGGGACATTAAAAAAATTAAATAAGAAAAGTTAAAAATTGTATACCTAAAACAGACTGAAAAAAAAATAGAGACCAGGCAAAAAATAAAAACTAAAAAAATATAGATACGTTTCTCGTAGACTGAAAAATTAGTACAGGCAACGCAAAAAGATGAAGTATAAATGCGTGTTTGAAAATTGAAAAATCTTGATTTTAAATTAAAATTTAGCTCAAAATTTAAGTTTAGAGAAATTTTAAAATAAACAGTCATATTTATTCAAATAAACTTTTGGACTAAATTATAGTTTAAAACTAAAGTTTTAGATAAGCTAGTCAAAACAGCTTATGAAACAGTAAACCACGTATAAATTAACCAATTACTATATTACTTATATTTTTTCTTCCACTCTCTCTCATATTTTTTCTTACACTTTCTCTCCTTTTTCTTATTTTTTCTCTATTTTCTTTCTTACACCCTCTCTCCTCTTATCTCTTATCTCTCCTTATTTAATACTCATACTATTTTTCATAATTTACTAATAATAAAATTTTTTCTATAAATAATTATTCAAACATTCATTTATTTAAAATAATTTTTTTTTATAATCTCTTCTCTAACTGTTTAAATTTTTTTTTTTTTATAAATTTACTTTTAAAATTCTATCCAGGCCTAAAACTGGCCTAAGACTAAGAAACAGTTACAGATCTAAAAGTAGGAAGAATATAGTCCAACATTCACCAATTAGAAGCAAACGCATGTACACAGGAGAGTAATAAAAGCTTCGCAATACAAAATGAAATCGATGGCGATGGCGATGGCGATGGCGATGACGATGCAGTGTCTTGAATGATTTTTTTTCTCGAACTTAGATATTTGCTGCATTTTTATCTACTCTGCCTCTCGGGCACTCACAAAAAAGCCAGGCGTATGAAAAGAAAAGGAATTTATTCACTGAACAAAACCATGCATATGAAGGCAGGAACAAACCTGTAGCCCTAGGTCGCTCAAGGAGGATCTCTTCGGTGGACACCATAGTAAGCCTGCTACCAACATCCTCGTGAACGGCATCGCCGAACTTGGCCCAGGATCGCCTCTCAATGGCCCGCTTACTGAGGCGAGCGTTAGCGAGCTTGCGAGTGCGAGTGGTGGTAGTGATCTTCACCTTATTGCCATCTTCGTTGAATTTGTACTCGATCACCTTCTTTATGCCGTTCTCATCCGGGCCAATCACCTGTCGCGGCGGCAGCAAAAAATCAAGATCCTCGCCGTCATCCTCATCTAGTTCTCCCCACCGTAGTTTCGCCGGTTGAGAAGGGTTTTGGGCCGCCTGGGCGGGACCTGCCGTTTTGGTGAACGCCATTACTCTACAGGAAAACAGGGGCGTTGGGGCTAGGGCTTACAGCTTGAGAACAAATTGACAATACGCCTAAATCATGGGGGCAGAAAATCATCTATGTTGTTGGGTTGATTTAGACCGTTCAATTATCGAACGGACGAAGATGCGATGCGTATTCCTACGGCATGCTATCTGATGCAGCAGATGACTTACTCTTACACAATATTTTTTAGGAAAATTGCACTTAACACCCCCCATATGCGACTTTATTTCAAATCAGGATTAAAATATTTATATACCACCAAAAAAATTAAAATATTTATATAAATTTGTAAATCTATCTATACTTATAAATTTTTATCAATCGTCATAACATAAATTAGATATTGTAAATTTTTATATATAAACTCGTGAATTTGCTATTATTAATTATTAATATATATATACATACATACGTCTGAAAAAAAAATAGAAAGCACATTTTGATCATTTATGGTCAAAATAAAATTTTACTTTACTACTGCAATATAATTTCACATTAGTCCTTGGAAATAAAGTCAATAGATGCAGGGGTGAAGTCGGGAGTGAAGTTAACCTATGGTAAATGGTCATCTTGAAATCAAGATTGACGGGATTTATGGAAGGAATAATATCGAACTGTTTTTAAAGCAGCAAGCCAGCACTCGTCAAATTGGAAACTCTACGAATATTTTTTCTTTGTTCTTTTTATTTTTAATCCATTGGTTCCAAATTGGGAACTGCTCCGCGATATGGAAAACAAGGAAAGATGATCGAATAGGATTCAGTGAGAAGAGAAACGACAATAACACAGCACCACAACAGATTATGAATATAAAGTACACACACAGCTCTGTCTCCACTTAATGGAATAAAATCACAGAGGTGGAGCAACAGGAGGAAGGCTATTAGAATGCAAAACTCTGATGCTTTGTGATATTCTGCTCTTCACTTATCAAACAAAACCATGGGATGCCGTCAAGCTTTAATAGCTTTTGAATTCCCATAAAGTATCAATCCTGGGTAGAGTAAGGTATTCACGGAAACATTGAACAACATGCCTCCCATGATATGAACACAGTAGAATAGCAGAACAACACCAGGAAAATAATTCCACGATCAGCCACCACCGTCACCACCACCGGAGTCACCCCCGCCGTGACCATGAGAACTGCCACCTTCATTCGCACTAATTGCTGACATATGTACAGCAGTCGCTCCTGCAGCAGCAGTGCCGCCGGTAGTGGTAGCTCCGGGAACGCCGCCATCACCATCATCAACCGGAGTAGCAGAGGCTTGCCCTCTACTTTTTACCTTCTTCCGAGACTTGTGATGATGATCGGATGTTTGTTGCTCGGAAAGCTTCTCTGCCTCTCCCAGCTCGTTTTCCTTACTCTTTTGGTTTCTAATCCGGATGCAGGAACAGATGCTTTTGCTTTTCATGATTGAAAATCGAAAGCCTACTGAACTACACACATTGATGGGCTTGATTTCGCTCTTATATACTACTATATCAGTGACACTAGCAAAGAGCGGGAAAAAAAGAGAGCATGGTTGATGAGGTCCTATCATGTTTTATTCTGTCCATTTCTTTTCTACTCTTTTCCAAGGTAATAGGCACTAAGCGCATAATTGCTTTAGTTGATAAGTATTCTCACCGTTAATTATGGAATTTTACCATCGTCCCCAGATGTTTCAGAACTAGAGCTTCACCGATTCTTCCCGAGGTTGGTCCAAAGTGGTAAAGTGATATTCCATAACCTGTTAGTCGAGGATAAGTTTGGGTTGAATTTTTTAAGGTTTACCCTGTGGGGGCAGCAATAAAGCACAGGGATGATGCTTTAGAATATTGAAATGGGGCACATAATTATTGTAAATTAAATGCCTTAGCATTAGTAGAGGCATGTGATGTGGAGAAACAGGTGGATATTAATGATAGGCGACATAGGGTCCGTGACAGGTGGTTTGCATCGTATTATATTCTCATTGACAGGGTGTTTGAAATCACTATTATAGCCCACAGTATTTATGAGTTCATTCTCTTTTCACTGTGAAAAAATTGTGATGTTTTAATTATTTTAAAACGAATTACTTGTATTAATATGGTTATCACATAGGGTGAATTCATCTTCACGTAATGTAACTTTGATGACATGTTCAGCAAGGGAGTTTTTCTCTGATTTCTTCTTTTCTTTTCTTTTTTTTAAATGAAGGCATTCGTCGTCTTTGAGATTATTGATTTTCATTATATTTACCTCCTTGTTTAGGTAGATAGTGTAATAGCCTACCGTGGATGCCTGGAGTGATGTTTTATAAAATGAATCTTTCGACCAACAATGTGGTTAATACAAAATTGCCATCATCCTCATCTTTAATAACCCTCAATACTTTGATACATGCAACCCTCAATACTCTGATACATGTTCTTTACACGTTAATGATGGTACACAGAAAAAAAAAATGTTACAAGCTTTATAAATACACGTCTACCGCTGTGAGGGATGGTTCTGACGAATGGTTGTCATCCCCAGAATCATCACAAAAAAGGCTCCCTGCCATCACCGCACAG
The DNA here is from genome assembly GCA_037074615.1 of Leucaena leucocephala. NCBI lineage: Eukaryota > Viridiplantae > Streptophyta > Magnoliopsida > Fabales > Fabaceae > Leucaena > Leucaena leucocephala. The sequence goes on along the minus strand of CM073546.1, from coordinate 606,408 downwards.
CAAAAGAACCATCCTGCTTCATTTCTTATAAGACTACTTTCAATGTTACGCAGCACTGGCTTATAGCTGCAATATTCAAAGATCATATTTAAAAAAGATATACTCGGACAACAAAGAGCCGGCCTCAAATCTAATAACTGGGAAGAAAGGAACTTGCAAGCGTGATAGACCATCATATGCTTGTTTGACCTGCTCAAGTTGTACAGAAAACTGCATAACTTGTGCGGAAAGTGCCCCTGCTCTGCTCTGTTCTTTCACTAGTTGACCTTTTCAAAGGGAAAAAAGGGTAAAATTACGTCAAAGCTTAGGGAAGATAACTGTTAATCCAATAATATCCCTTTAAAAAGGGAAAAAAATAGATTACTCTTGTAATCTCAATAGTTTATTTAGTCCCATTGTTGTACTAGAGAATATGACATATGTGCTACGCGCAGCTTAAGTTACCAACCTTTAAGGACACCATTTCAGCTGTAGATGCTGAGGAAACAGCCACATGTGCCCCATCGCTGGATGAGTCAGGTAAGCCCCTAGCCTGCTCCATTCTCAATTTATCTAGAATCCCACGGAGCTCTTCATTTTGCTTAAGACAATCCTTCACCTAACTGCTTTCATGTGGCAAACAATCATTTTTTTTAAAGAAAAAGAAAAGACCTTTATGGTCTGGCTCCATCAATACCTTAAAATGCAGGTCATCACGGACTAGACACAGAACAGATACTGGTATATGAAATGAAATACTTGGTACGACTCTAGCACTGATTATTATCTGATAAATAAATAATTCTCTCCGGATGAAAAAAATTGTGTAGGAGATGGTCTCCAGTTCAGAATAAAATTTGTTCATCAATTTTAGACAGTGAAGAGATTAACAGGCTCAGAGCCTATGGCCCGTAATTTTACCTGGAAATGAAAAAACTAACTACCAAACAAAGTGAACCTAGGTGATACCCTAAACCAGTAAGCACACCAAATCTTGTCAAATGCCTTGCCGCTTATTGTTACCTGATTTTCCCATCTCATTGCAGCTCCAACCGCTTCTTCGTAAGAACTTGAGATGTTAGAGTTTTCCTCAAAAAGCCTCTCGATTTCAGTAGACTGTGAGTCAATCTGCCAACATCACAAACCAACCATCTCATCAGATTATTAATAAAATCGAAACTACTTCGTTGGATGGAATATACTTGATAAAGTAGCTAATCTATGTCCAGATAAAATTTACCTCCATTAAGAGCTTCTGCCTACTGCTTTCCAACCTCTCAACAGCCAAAGCAATATCATGCAGCTGATTCTCTAGTTTCAGCCTGTCTTCCTGAAATTATAATATTCAAACAAAGAAAGATTAGGAAGAGAACAATACAAATTTCCAATTCACTCATCATTTGATCAATATCAGAAAGAGATTAGCTTAGCAATAAACAATAATTATGAGAAGGACAAGATTTAGATGAAGTTCCTTAAGTTAACTCTGAGATTTCACATAAAAAATATGCCAAATATTGGCGATACATAATCACCACAAAGGACTAAAGAAGTTCACTCACCGCTGAAAATATCTTCTTCCCCACTTTTTTTGGGACTTCTGAATCAAACACACTAGGGTCAGCATCATCTTACGGTGTGCCAATTCAATAAGAAATATTGAGATTGAAAAAGAGGAGATAAGGAACTAGCAATTATGACTGGTGAAGAATTTATGGGACTTATATGTGGATAATATGAATCTACATAATTTAGAGTGGGGGAAAAGAACAAAAGAGGAGACTGAGCTAAGAGAGTATTACAGAAGGATAAGAACAAGTCAACAATCTAGCACCTCCAAACACCCCCCCTCTTGTTTCATGAAAACTACATAGCGGCAGTACTAAAAAATTGATGAGCAAAAGAACATAGTGCTTTGATCAATCTCTTCTGTAGCTTCCGAGGAAATCAAAATGAAGCAAGGGCATGAAACACCCAAGAGCAGCCACATACTAAACAATTACATAAATGGAACGGCATCCACAGTTTTGTTGAAATCTACGACAATTACAAACTCATCATAGATTTTATGTGAAGTTTCAAGGAAAGAACCTGCGGCCTTTCTAGACATGGAGTTCAATTTCTCCTCCAGCTCCTGCTTTTCAGAGATCAGCGCTGCCATGCGGGCTTGCTCCATGGCTAGTTGTTGCTGTTCCTGCTGCCTCAACAGTGATTCTCGCTGTAGATTGTAAGCACCATTAGAAAACCAAAAAAAACCTTCAGAAAAAGGTGAGAAGATGTTAATAACATAAAGCAACCTGCAGCTCTGATCTTAAACTTGCTAGCTCGTTTTCTAATCTTTGAATTTGTTCTGGTGGGATTCCAGGTAGTGAAATCGTACCAACAGTACTAGTCATTGCTTGTTGTTGAATCAAGTTTAATTCTGCTCTCAGAGAAGCTGCATCTTCCTCTGCCTATAACAAGATAAGCAATAAAATATTAAGAAATGTATAGCGTTTCATAGTTCTTTGGCAAAGTAAGGTTCCCATACACGATATTGTTCATCTTCTGCTTCCTTTAAACGTTTCTTCAGTGTACGAAGATGGGCTGAAAGATCCTCCTGCAATATATAATCACATGGAACATATTTAAAGATTACGAGGGAGAGGCAACATAATATTTAGACATAATTACCCGTGCAACAACTGCCGCATCTTTCTCCATTGCAACGTCCTTGAGAGCTTTCCTTAGAGATGGCACAGTGCTTTGCTCCTGATGAACAAATATTGGCTTTAGAACTCAAATACAGAAGAAGTGAATGGCAGAATATCCATATAACCAAAACACATAGCACAAAAGGTCAAAGCATTAACTACCAAAGACAGAGGCAACATCCCAAATAAAGCATAATGCATAGTTTCTGATAATATTAGCAGGGTGATACAATGTGGCCTAGCCATTTTCCAAATCTCCAGACTGTGGACCTTGCAATGCAATCAATCAAACTAACTAAACTGCGCGGTAGGTCTGGGTTTAGAAGATAACTGAAGTATCAAACACGTACAACGAATAAAATACCATTCAACCATTTTGACTTACTAAGTCATTCAGCTGCTTTTGCAGCTGCTTTATATTAAAAAGTTATTTTTCTCGTTCTCTAACCATTTTGTTATCTCTTTACACCAAACATGCAAAGACGGTACTAAATGTTGGGATTTGATGCCGGGCTCCCAAGATCATCTATCTAGAATCCCGTTTCAAAACAATGGAAGACAATTTATCAAATTTTTATTAGACGAGCAATGCTATATATAGTAGTAAGTGTTGACATTAAAGAGACCATAAAGTGAAAAAAAAAACGGATAGAAGTTTCTTATTTAATGTTATATAAGCACAATAAAATGCAAATTTTATAAAAAGAGATAAGATTTCTTGTTGCTTCTCATAAGTGTTGGCATAAGAATTGTTGTTCATCTTATGAAGATTATAAGCCCGTTCCCCTTGGCGTTCTTTTTTCCTTTTTTATATATACCAAACCAAGTAGTTACATCATAATAATTGCTTTGTCAAGGTAATTCCAGATACACCAAGACCAACAGGTGATTTTCTTTTATGGAGGATCCTGTCTCATTTGTGAAGGCCTGCTTTTTCACTTTCTTTGTTTTTGTTTGTGTCTAGAAACATCCTAAATTTATATTTTAAATTTAAATTTAGACAAAATCTAAATTCTAAATTTTTTTAAAATAAATAATTATATTTGTTTAAATAATCTTTTAGATTAAATCATAATTTAAAATCAAAATTTAAGATAAACTGATCAAAGTAGTTTATAGAATAGTAAAAATAATTATGAACTAACAAATTACTATATTACCTTTATTTTTTCTTAGACTCTCTCTTATCTCTCTAACTTTTTCTTACAACATTTCTCTTCTCTCATATTTTTTCTTATACATTCCCTTATTTCTTTTCTTACACCCTCTCTCATATTTCCTATTATCTCTTATCTCTTTTTATTTAATATTTATATCATTTTTCATAATTTATCAATAATAAAAATATTTTTAAAAATAACTATTCAAATACTCATTCATTTAAAATTATTTTTTTTATAAACTCTTCTCTAAATTTTTTTTAAAGCTGTCCAAATTTTTTTTTATAAACTTTTGTTTCAAACTCTTACGGCCTTTGTCTTTGCTTTTTAAAAAAATGCTGTTTTTAGAAACGATTTCTCCGCCGCCGGCCGATCCCTCTCCCCGGGCACGAGCTAAATATAAACTATTTATGCCTGCGATCATGGGGTAGTCGCCCTTTAAATCCTGCGACCTCGACCCTCGTGCTTTCTCAAACCCTAATCCCCTCTTTCCTACTCCTGACATCAGCTAGATTTCGCTATCCCCATCATTCTTTCCAATTCTTTCTCTTCCTCTCATCCCCAGTACCTTCTTCCATGCCAACTAAGTTGTTCGATTTCTTCTTTGTCCTCTGTAGTCTTCACATTACTTTCCTGACCTTATTAGGATCTCGGAGCAATTTTCCTTTTTTTTGGCTGCGTTCTGATTATTAACCTAGAAATGTCATCCTTTTTCGGTTGGTTAGGTAAAGGACAAAGCTCTAGTGACATTTATCGGTTCTTATCTGGCTGATCACATCTGTCTCTAATACCAGTTTCTGACCTACGAATGTTTGCCAAACGTAACCAAAACCAGACAAACATCTCATAATTTTTTGTCAGTTCTGATTACTCATATTTTTCCTCGTTCAATTGATTTGAGCTGATCACCATGTTGCTTCGAACTACACACCCGTGATTCAACGACATTTTTTTTTGGTATTACTGTTAGCTCCCTTCTCGTTCATTCGATCTCAAATTGTCAACCCCGTCGGTAACTTATTCACCATAATTTAAACATTTTTACACTGCTTAGTCAAGTTGATACTGTCAAACTTGTTCACATTCCGCCATCCACCATCCATCATTGATATAATTTTGCGTAAACTCAGTCTAATCTATGAAAATTGATTCTCAATGCTTTGGCTGATGATGCTGTTATATATACGCTAGGTTCTAATGACTTTTGTTGTATTCGTTATCCTGAGGGAATGACCAGTTTGTTGAAGCAAATGGAACATGAAAAGGCTCCAGTCCTAGAAGCAAGTTCCATGCAGGAGATAGAAATGCCAGTTGCCTCCGAAAGAATTGATATTGTTCCTGCGGCAACAGAGTCATCTTGCAGTTCTGTTTGCCCTTTTTCCAGACAAGAACATCGTCTTATAGCATCAGAAGAGTCATCAAAGTCGGCAAAGAAACTCTGTGGACTCAGTTTTCTATGCAATGGTTATGCTTGTGGAAGTTGTTGGTGGTTTGAAAGCCAACAGCCTAGCTGTTATCAGTGATGCTGCGCATTTGCTTTCGGATATTGTTGGATTCTCTATCTCTCTCTTTGCAGTATGGGCATCAAGTTGGGAGGCAACTCCACATCAGTCTTTCGGATACAACCGGCTCGAGGTTCTGGGTGCTCTTCTTTCTGTGCAGTTTATTTGGCTAATATCTAGCTTTTTAATATATGAAGCACTCGGCAGACTTCTTTACATAAAGACCAGGGTGAATGGCATCCTCATGCTTTCAATTGCAGCATTTGGGTTTGTTCTTAACTTAATTATGGTTTTATGGCTTGGTCATGATCACAGTCATCACAACCATCACCATCACCATCACCATCATGGCTGTGGGCACTCTAATCATGATCATGGAAAGGAGGAGCAGCATAATAACATAACAGATGAAGAGGAGCTCAGTCTAGTTTCAAGTAGCCCTAGAAAAAGAAATGTACTGAACATAAATTTGCAGGGGGCCTATCTGCATGTCATGGCTGATCTGATTCAATCTGTCGGGGTGATCATTGCCGGCGCTGTAATATGGGTTAAACCAGATTGGTTAGTGGTTGACCTGTTGTGTACTCTAATATTCTGCGTTGTATCTCTGGGAACTACAGTGTCAATGCTCAATAATATTTACGGCATTCTGATGGAGAGGACGCCAAGTGAGATCGATATCATGAAGCTGGAAAATGACCTCAAGGGTATCAAGGGAGTGCAAGATATCCACGACTTGCACATTTGGACCATAACTGTTGGGAAAAATATTCTGTCTTGTCATGTGGTGGCCGAGCCTGGGATCAGTTCCCCTGATTTGCTCAACAGGATTGGGCATTACTGTGAAAAAGCACACAAAATTCATCATGTAATTATACAAATTGAATAAGGATGAGGCATTTCCCCCTTCTATCTTTATTACGATTGTGGTTATTTAGACAAAAGCTCAAATGTACAGAATTTTCGACATTAGCAAGTCCATGCCTATGTGGCATCTCACCCAGCTAAGAGAAACACAGATTTTCAAAGTCGACCAATTTCCCGTCTCCACAACTTAGGGCCCGAAAGTAAAACGCTAATAAGAAAGATAACATTTTTTCATGGCCATCAAGAAAGATGACCGTCTAGCTGCGTGTTTTCTTGCATATGTGCTTACAACACTTTTTCACCTTTTTTTTAAAACTTTTTTATTGAATACTTTAATATTACATCCTATTTGTATGATCTGTATACTGATTCAATAAGATCAGTAAAGAAAAAAAAAATCATACAAGATGAACTGATGTACAATTTATCTTTGCTCTATCACGTAATATCTGATTGACACGGCAATTTGATGACATTTTAAGGAAGTTGGGAAGAGGTCGATTAGAAGTAGTTCGCAGTACACCAACTTGAACTGATAGAAGAAAAAAATGAACCACGCTGAAAGTCGAAGGCCCTTCTTTTTCTCCTTTGATTCCAAACTTCTGACCACGAAGACGATTAATTGGACGTGACTTCTAAGTTAAAATTCTATGCCATTTCAACTTACGTCTTCATCTTCTTCTTGGCTCAATTTTAAATTGATGAATAGAAATGCAAACCTTTGAATTCCTAACAAGTTTGCCGAATATTAATTGCTAGAACGGGGGAACAACAAACTGGAAAAGGCTTCTAATTGTTTGCATTTAAGATTCATTTGTCACAACATGCGAATGAAAAAGAGAACGAGAATGGAAAACTCTCGCTAGAAAACAATATAAACTCTTTTTATAAAAAAAATTCACTTCGCATTTACCAAAGGTCTATTTTCACATACCAAACACAACCTTAATTTGCTTGGTACCGCTAGATTCGGGAAAATTGCAGTGCAGATGATCATATGGTACGTCGAATAGTTTCAAAGCAGAAATAGCATGACAAATAACTCATCCAAACTCGAAGCAAACACAATCTAACATCGTTGCTATTCCCATTCACCACACTATATCATTTATAACAGTTGGTTCCCATTTCCTATGAATACATGGGACACTAGCCTAACCTCGAAGTAAAGTAGACATCCAAAGAAACTAGCAACACTAGCGTTTTATAAGGGGAAAAATGACTGACTTCCTCAAGGCAACTCAGTATAGTAATAAATGTACTCCTCATGTTTGTCGCCTATTTAGAAGGAAAAATATATGACAAAGAAGAGGTAAAAATGTAATTGAACTGAAAAAAAAAAAATATCTACTAGCAACTTCTTTCATTCCTTAAATGACGCATTAGGTGGAGCAGCAACTTCTTTTGGAAGTCCCCGATGCATCTGCAACATTGATTGTGGTTCCTTGTCCAGGAAGGGGGGTACTCGCTGCTGCTTCCTGAGCCGCCAGTGCTTTTTTACTCACAATATGATAGATCTCTGTCAAAATGGTTTGGAATGCCTTTTCAACGTTGGTTGCGTCCAGAGCAGATGTCTCAAGAAATGAAAGACCTTCCTTCTCTGCCAATGCTTGGCCATCATCCTCTGAAACAGCTCTAAGGTTGTTCAAATCAGATTTGTTTCCAGCCATCATGATTACTATATTAGAATCTGCATGGTCCCTCAATTCACGGAGCCACCTCTGAACATTATCGAATGTTTGCCTCTTAGTTATGTCATATACGAGGAGTGCGCCAACAGCCCCTCTGTAATAAGCACTGGTGATGGCACGGTACCGCTCCTGACCTGCTGTGTCCCAGATTTGTGCCTTCACAGTCTTTCCTTCCACCTGTCGAGGAAACAGGATCGAGTAAAATAAAGCGATAGGATCAGTAAGAAGAAGTCCCAAAATACTTTCTCATTGTGGCGTTCGAATGGATCAATGATTCAATATAATATAACAATTGATTATTCATTTCCACTAATATCAAAAAGCATACAAATTAGCCTAAGATATCCACTAAACTACTCAAATACGTCGTTAATGGACTGCACCTACAGCTACAGGCTTACAGATTTGTCACTTCCACCCCCGTACATTCATAATAACATACCGAGGGAAAACTGAAGTATGTTCCCACACCCCATATCGTACCGTTCCATAATATTTAACCCATCGAAAAGGTGGCTGAGCATAGAATCCAAAATTTTTACCTGTAAAATTATTCACCAGAAACTTCGCCAATTACCATACTACATGACACAGTCCTTTTTCATTAAATCCCACTAACGAGGAAAACACAAACACACACTAGAAAAGTACAATAGTACCGCATTGAAGCTATTTTTACTATTTTCGCAACTTGTAACAGAGATCTTCCTGTTTATTGTACATTCACAAAGTGGTAAAGGTACACAAGACCCGTGATCCTGTATTTTGCTTCCGCTTCAGTTGACGCTCGTCACCTGGTTATTAGCATTAAGACCTAGGTCGTGAGTTCATTCAAATGAAATCTCGGCCAAATACTGCAAAGCATGTGTGATTTATTTGTTCTAAAGCATACGCCACAAATAATTCATCACGAGATCCTCGTCAATAAACAGCAGCAGATATACATCTGAGTCCAAACCCATGGGTTAAAGTATTAGAGACTTCAAAGTTGAAAATCGGGATAGAGGAAGCACCTGAAGAGTACGGGTGGCGAACTCAACCCCAATAGTAGATTTGGAGTCCAAGCAGAACTCATTTCGAGTAAACCTGGAAAGAATGTTGGATTTGCCCACACCAGAGTCGCCGATCAAAACGATCTTGAACAGATAGTCATACTCTTGGTCCACCCTATGCGCCATAGTCTTATTCTCGTCCCTGGGGTCTCAAACACATCAGATCGAACCAGGATCAATCTCGAACACAAATCGAGCATGAAACCAGAAGAAAGAGCGAAACACGAATGGGACGAAACAACTTACCCGGAGGCGGATTGATCAAGAAAATAGAGATGAAGTAGAAAAATGAGAGAAAGGTTGGGTCACCGAACGAACCGCACGGAGTATGAGAAGAAGAAGAAGAAGAAGAAGAAGAAGAGATCAGGCGACTTGAGAGGAGACAGAAATACCAATGACAGAGAGGAAATGCATAATAATAAAAAGGGTTCGTATTTTATAGTGATTTTTTGTTTTTTGGGAAGAAGAACACGGTCGCATTGGAGAATGGGACAAGACCTCTTGTCAGGCTTTGAGCTGGCTCTTACTGTTCCACACACGCAGCCTGGTGGTGGCCTGTCCATGCCTTTTAAATTCAATATATAATTAAACTAAATCATGATGGCAGAATATAGTTTTAATTATATTACTACAAAAAATAATATATTTAATTACACGACCTTGGGAATAATACAGGCTCTTGTAAGCTGTCATGTTAATTTGTGAGCGTACTTTATCACACTATTCAGAGAGATGCAGATATTAAAATTCCAGACAGTTCGGAAACTCTGCTAACATTGGTGAAGAGAATTATAGGCAGTTGGGAAGCTCTACGAACAGTTTAGCATTGGTGAAGAAATTATGGTTATACAAAAATGATTGTTTATAATATTTGAAAAGTTCAAACTCAAATTGTATAGCTTTTAACTGGGTATCACTTTATATTTATTTATTTTGGGTTTGTCTGCCGCCGTTATCAGAAAATGTTGGCTCAAACTTCAAGGTGAATCGTTGAATAAGCTGAATCTCCTGGACGAAGTCAGAATTGACGACGAAAGGGGAAGATACTTGAGGAAGAATAACTGCGCATTCGGATGAGTGTCCCCAAATGTAAAGTTAGAGCATGTTTTTGTGAGGTCCATACTTAATTATTGGTTCCCTAATTAAATTGCTTCTGCTTACAGTTTACATATAATGAAAATAAGCTGTGTTGATTGACTTGCGTATTATCGGAATCATGTTGTTGAATTCCTGGATACAAGCAAGCAAATTAGGCGGATAACTTTTTTTGGTTAAAAGATTGAGGAGCACGCATGGTTGGGATATGATTGTATTCCCATATTTTGGAAGAAGAGTTTCTTTCTCAACACTCGATCAATGCCATATTGCAATTAGGCAACTTTTTTGATCGAAAAATAACGCTCACAATTATTAATGGCTCTGTCATTACGTTTATTCACCTTCCATTTTGATAGATAACAAAACTAGACCGAGGACACACACATATATACATACGAGTCAATGAGAGGATGTTGCCGAGAATAATTAAAAAGCCTTGGTCTTCACTGAGAGAGCCTCTTCAAGATTCAACGACCCTGAGCAGCAATCGGGAGTTGCAATGTGCCTCATGGCTTGGTGTCTCGCTTTTGTTTCTCCTTTCATTTTTCCCTTTTCCCTTAGTTGGCAGGATTCGTTTGGTATTTTATACTGACATGGTATCTCAGGCATCAGTCTCTCTTTTCCCTCCCATTTCTTCATATCTACTCTCTGTAACCAGAGCTTGGTCTACATTTTCCTACCATTGACAGCAAATTCTCGCACAAGTTTGCTTTCTAAATTGTTATGCACCTATATATGTCCTTATCTTGGTGAGGAGAACTTAGCAGAGGATCCCATTCCTTTACTTATACTGCCATCTTTTATATGACAATTCCCAAGGCAGTCACCATCAATAAACAGGGTCAGCAGTGAGGTCATATTTGCGTAAGCAGTTCTCTTGCCAAGTTCAAAAAACGTAAACTTTTATTATTATTCTGCTATAATTTCACTGAAGTGATTCATTTGCTATTCTCTCATGATGCTTGGATTTCTTGAGTGTTACAGAAACTATACTTACACTTGAGGGCTCGGAAGTAATCCATTTCGGATTTTTCATGTGATGCAACGACAACGATTGGTTCAAGCACTATGTCTACCCATACAAGTTACAAGGACTTGATTATTACAATGGCAACATCTAAACTTATGGACCAAGCAATGCATTTATGGGAACGAGTGAAAAGGAGAGTGCCTTCCCCTGATTCTCAGACTTAGACCCAAGTTATCAGGTTTTCAAGACCTCTTTCCAGATAACAACATATACCTGATCAGCAGCAGAGATATATGATGTACACTAACAGGAATACGCTGCTCCTTAAAAAGATTAAATTCATTTCAATGTATGAGATGGTTGATTTCAGTTTGATTTCCTGTCTTCATCGTTGACCCTAACAGCGGCACCGACTGACGAATAAGATAGAGATGAACTGGAGGAAGATAATGCAGCAGAATATCAAAATTCAGAGTCACCATGTGTGCTTATAAATGGCTGAACCTTAGAACCATTCCAAAATCTAATACGAATTTAAACCCAGTCTCTATTTTTGGACCTTATGTAATTACAAGTTGAATTTATATACATAATCGACATGTTTCATCGGACGTCACCTGTTAAGGAATTTCTGGAAAGCATCAGCGAGAAAAGGCGTAGAGCACGAGAACGATGTAGATGATTAGTGCCAAGGGAACGAGAAAAAGCAGGGGACCAATAGCTGCAAAAGTGTAGTGACTCCCACAAGCCAAAGTTCCCAACTTGATCTGCACAAGATTCAACAGAGCCATGACCAAGAACCCACATCCAAAAACCGATCCAATAGCCGAAACGAGAATCCCCATCCTGAGAGCCAAAATGTCAACTTTCACAACGAAGCTCAAGGCGTCATTGCGCACGCCGGCAACACCCACAGCATCGGCTTCCTCGACGCCCTTGCTGATGTTGATGGCTTGTTTGAGAGCCAAGGCGATGAGGCTGGAGAAGAGGAAGAAGCTGAAGGAGTAGACGTGGTAGGTGATGAGGCCTTCGGCAACGGAAGGCCCGGCGGCGCAGGTGGTGCCGGCGTCGACGAGGGTGGAATAAGTATTGGTGGATGTGATGCCGAGGAAGAGCGCCAAGGTGAAGAGTGAGTTTACGTTGACGATGCCATCTAAGGCCATAATGTGGAGGGTCGTCGAGGTTACTCTGTTGCTTAACATGGAGGACATTTCTTGTGAGCCGATGGAGGAAGAGGTGGAGGCAGGAGAAGGAGCAGGATCATCATTGCTTGTTTTAAGAAGGGGATTTTGCTTTTTGAGGAGTGATTCCTTGTACTAATTGTGATGGTGGCGTAGAAGATTGAATTTATGATCAAATAACTTGCTTGGTCTGCAAGGAAGCTCGCGGGAGGAGGGGGAAGAAAAAACACACCAAAACGCCGTTGCCGGGGATCGAACCCGGGTCGCCCGCGTGACAAGCGGGAATACTCACCACTATACTACAACGACAGGGTTGACAAAAGAGTCTCAAAAACTAATTATTATAATATTATCAAACTCCTTGAAACGGGCTTGCAACCTAGAATGTTGACTAGAGGTAATGGCTTTTTCGGTGTATGGGCAACCCCTTTCTCCTCGTAGAATTGACCTGGCACTGAAATTGAAGGGGACCCAATATGAATGCAGCGAAGTATGCGTCTTCATTGCTCCTGAGACATCAAACCAGTTCATCAAAAACTGCCTGCGCTTGACCACATTGGGAATCCATCGCAGAGTCTCCCATCATTCTTGAATTAGATGAGACATGGGAAAACAATCCCCTTTCGCCGCAAGATCCTCAGGACGAAGCCAAGTTCCCCTTTTGGACCAAACAGGCATGAAAATACGGTACCACGTATCTTTATTTTGGGGTTGCGGCTGGTTTGTAACTGTAAACAAGGCCTTGTTGGACACAGAAAATGAATTGTTGAAAATGCGAGACAATGAGCTTCAGGGAAAAGAATGCATCCATCGGAGATGATATTACTGGTTATTTGGACATCGTTGTACTGCTCCCCTTCCGTTCCAAATGAGCTGCAGAGCTGAGTGCTATATTGAAAAGCACATCTTGCTTTGCTCCCAGGCAACCCCACCATGAAGCCTCCGAATAGAGATTTTGGGCACTCAGCCATCGTAATCAATTCCACCTCCGATCCAATTCAGGGGTTAAGTTTCAAGCTCAAGTTTTGAGTCTAGTGGATGGGTGTGCCTTTATCAGACGTCTGTTATATCTGTATTTTTTATTTAATTCTGAGTTGTTTGCCATTGGGTGAATAAGTTCCCGATCAAAGTTTACCGGGGTGGTCATTTCATATTGACTTTATAATGCACCAGACGAAATTAAGCCCATGTTTTAGGTTTTTAATAGAAAATAAATTGAAAATTCAGTCTTAAACATTATCCACTCAGTCCCATTATTGGCATCATCAAGCTCTTCCATCAACGCCACTTTGGGTGTTTAACTTTGACTTTGGTTCTGGCATTTTCCTATGAGAAGCAGTCGCATGGCTACTTTCTTCTCATCCAATTGACACACGACAAATGCAGTTAAAATAAAATGAATTAGATATATATATAGTCCGAGAGAGTACCGTAAACTTGTAGTTGTAGCTGTAAAATATAAAGCAGGATGTTAACGAGGGGAAGACGACATAGAAGAAGTTGAATAATTGAAGTGGAGCTTTGGTTGCTTGGGATTTGGTTGAATGTTAGTTGGGGCTTCACCGGTCTTTTCTGAACTACCGCCTTTTTTTGTTTGCTTTTGTTCGCGTGAATCATTCCATCTGCTCCTAAGCCATATGCTAAAGTCACGAATCTCACTTTTAAAACTGAAGTTATCAGTATTATAGTACATGATCAATTGTTAAATATGCCTTTTTTATATATCATATTAATTTAAGTACGACTACCTAGTGAGTGAGTCATCTTTCGTTGTAGCTTTACGAATGACTAATTGGCGGGTGTTGTGGTCTTGGGGATAGTGGGCAAGTAGAAATTAGTTGTGAAGGTTTGACAAGATCCACGAAGATGTGCAGAAAACTCATGTTACTATATACATGCTCCCATGTCTGCTTCTGAAGATTCAATCAACCATAGACAGCTTTTGGGTGTTGAGCGACACTTGTCTATAATAACTAACTATTTGATGATGGTGTCTTACGAGCTCCGTATATTAAGGTGGGAAGGCAATAAGCGTTCAGTGAATCACACCTAAACAACAATCAGCTGACTTTATTGACTTTAAAGGACGCACATGAAACACAACCCTCTTTCTGGACATACAAATAGTACACACACCCCATGTCTCTCTTGTAATGTCCTCTAGTTAAATGTTAATTACATTCCATCCCATGAGAGACTTCTTGCAAAATACCTAAACTTTCATATTTTTTGTTTAACCAAGACTTAATTTATATATAAAAAAAATTGATTTAACTTAATTTAAAAGGAATAACTCTGGCTCATTAGCGTCCGCAAAAGAAGTTCCCATCCTATTATCCCATAAAAAAAGAACTTGGAACATAAACGTCTCCTTTTTCTTTTCTTTTCTTTTTTTGCCAACAAACTTCTTGATTTCAACCAAGCATTATTGTCGCCTCATAACATTAAATTAAATGCACCTAAATACATATTATAAATCCACTAGGACGTTTAGACAGTACTTCTATTTTTTATGACAATCAGAATAACAGGGCCTCATATTTGTATATTCGAGTTGGTTGGGTCTCTTGAAGGAAATATTATGTCTGCAGAATTGAGAGTGGTGGAGTGGTTCCTCTGGTGTGGCCTTTAGACGCAACTTCTGCTGCCAATTCTTCAACAAATGGCAGTTGAAGCCAGCCGGACAGCTGTTTGAATCGTACGGCGCAACTACTATAAAGCCGATCTCTGCATCTCTCGAACTGACTCATTCTCTCTCTCAGACACTACCGCTGGCCCCACCCTACCCTCCCCTTCGTCACCGACTCCTGTTCTCGTCCGCTTTAAAGTTCATTTATCTTTCTCTCTGTTTGTGCTTAATTGCCTCCCTTCAAAATTCAACCTTTTCTATAATCCCCTGCCCCCTCTCGTTTTTACTTGCCACTATCGAGTTTTCTTCATCTTCTCTTCGCCGTCTCTCTGCTATCAACTAATTATTGCAGCTTCTACAACCAGTGACAACCATTTTTGCCAATCATCTACCCCATCTGGCTTCAACCACAACCCTGCTTCCCTTTTGATGATGACTGTTGACCTACAGACTGGTGAATCCATGCCTCCTCCTCAGTTAGTTCCTGATAAGCACGATGATGTTCTCTTTGAATACCACAATTTCTCCGACCAAAAAGCCTCTGCTTTAAACCCCCGCGAGTTTGGATCCCATATAGCTTCTCTCGTTCCTACTGCCGAGGCACAAGGCAACTGCGACAAGGACGACGATTTCATCTCTGAGCTTACTCGCGAGATGGCTAACTTTATGTTTCAGGATGACGACCAATTCCACCTGTCGAGCATTGGCTCCAGCGATTTGGACATGGTACTGCTCTTTTAATTCATCTCCTCTGCTCATAAATTAAATAGGGAAAAATTCAAATTTTTGTTGTTTCTATGTTCGTTCTTTGCTGTAATCTCTAGAACTTAATTTTTTTTTCCTGGTTTGTCCCGGCGTATTCTTGCATTTCGTGAAGTCATGGGATTCGACTGATTCGTCCCAATCCGCTCTCTGGTCGCCATTGGGGTCAAACCAAGGGAGCCCAGATGGCCCTTCTCTGGAACCGACGCCGCCAGCTACGCCCTGTGACGGCAAAGACTCTTGTCGGGAGACGGCATACGACGTCGTTGGGATTTTTGAGAAGATGAACATCGACGAAAGAGGGCATTCAAAATACCTCCACGGTTATGGGAATCACAGCTTCAGCCAAGCTCTCATTGATCAACAAATTCGAGCTGTTCAGGTAGGATACGCCGTAATATCCTCATATTCTTGGGAAGTAATGAAAATTACTCAGTGCTATGATGATTACGCACTTCGTTGAATGGTTTATTTACATGAAGAAGTTATCTCGCCTAAATCAACAGCAGATGATGAAGCAAAAGCTCGCTGCATATCCGGAAAGCCAAGCCCAGATTTCGCATCAAACCGGACCCAGCGAACGGTTTCAGCAAGTTCAGAAGAAAGGTAAAGGTAGCAACGTTGGGTCGGGTAATGCGCGCAGGAATCGCCCGCCACCCCTGTTTACTTCGAGCACCCGAGCCGGTCCCCTGCCGCAGACACTAAACCAGCAGCAAGCATCCGGGTCGGGTTATCGAACCGGTTCACGTGGGACCGACGTGTTCCTGCCTCGCTTGAACGCCGTTCCGTCTGAATCACGCAAGAAGTCAGGTAATACGAAGATACTAATGAAGTCGTTTCGTGAAGTTGCTTCAAGTTTTGGTTGTCTATTGTTCTAGTTCAGGAGTCGTTGAAGTAGTTGGCTCTGAAATGGAATATCAACTATCTTAAACCATAATTTAAGGATTTATTGCCGAGTTAGTGTCCGAAACTGTTTTTCTTCCCCCCACTTGAAAGATGCGTTTTAGCCTGAAATCCCGTCAGGGCGATCGAATATTCTGTTAAACGCAGAACATGCAAGTTTTGATCCAACAAGAAAAGATTCTTATTTGATGGAAGAAACATAAGATGGGGTTTTGAATATATTTGCATCTTCTAAAAAGTTGATGTTTACATATCAGGTTGCTCCACTGTACTGATACCGGCGAGAGTAGTGCAGGCATTACAACTCCACTTTGACCAAATGGCTGCCACGTCTGGGCCCAAAGCAAGTGGCTTCCCTCCTCTGCGAGGTACCCAATTTCTGAGAACTGATATTTATTATTATTTCAACAACATGGCACTGGCTTTGATTGAAAGTGGAGCCAGCTCACGATAGAAAAATAGCAGTTGGCGAACGGCAACCCTTTGAGTTGACTAACGGTAGTTGTTGTTATTTGCAGAAGTTCTCGTGTGTAGCAAGGACGGCATGTATACGCTGCAGAAGCGACAATCACGGAAGGAGCAAACAGGAAATATGCAGAACGAGACGAGGTTGCCTCAAGAATGGACTTATTAATATTGAGGAACCACTTGGAGGATCGCATGATGCTGTTTTGGCAGTTTTAGAAGAGGAGCAGGGCAGAAAGAAAGATAAAGGGCCCCAAGAGGAGTCAACGGGGGAATCTTTCTAGATGGAAGTTAGGAAGAATCAGGGTGAATAGTACCAAATTGAGAATATTTTCTAGATTTGTCTGTGTTGTATTCTGTGTCGGTGGGGTTAGACTCTCAAGTCAGACGCAGAAGAAAAAATAAAATAAGAGAGAGAGTTGTGGAATGAATTTTTAGCTTTTACGGTTACAGGATGATAATAAAGCTTCAGTATAAAAGATGAAACAGAACAAGAGAAAGTGCAGTGCAGTGCAGTGCAAGGCAGGGCAGGGGTATCACTGAGTTATTATCTCAGATTGAGGTAGAGAACTAGAGATAGTAACTTTACTATGAAGGATGCATTTTAATAATCCTTTGTACTATTGTACTTGAATAAGGAATAAATAAATATCGACTTGGGCTGTTCTTGGCATGCAGAATAAAGGCATCATTTGTTTAATGTAAAAATTAAAAAAAAAATGAAGTAGTTGGATTTCAAGAAATTTATTAGAGACAAGTTCCATGATTTAAGAAAATTATAAAAATATTTATAAATCACCCAAGATAGTGGAATATTGAATTGATGAGGGGAAGTGGGGATTGGTGACCGTTGATAAAGTCCAAATGCATCTCCTTCCTTTGTATCCCTCCTACCTGGCCAGGCCATCATTATTTTAGGACTACCCTATGAATAATATCTCAAAAATTCATTTAAAATATTTATATTTATCTTTTAATTTTTATAATATTTCAAAGAATTAATGAATATATTGAAAAGATTATGAACAAATAGGTTCCATAAATTTAAAAAAAATATTAGTTATAAAGCACATCTCTATAACTCTTTTAAAAATGTATACTTAACCTTAACTCATATATACATCTTGCGCTAGCATCATAAGTCATAAAATATACTTTATTAATTAGTCCATAACCTTTAAGAATTAATCTAACGATGGATATCATAAATTGAAATTGTAGCTACACCTACTAATAAAATAATTATAAACTTCTATACATTGTTTATTAATAAAATATAGTTGCAAATGTGGAAAGAGTTGTAGAAATTAAATATGCAATTATTTGTTAATGTATAATACTCTCACTGATTCTAAATACAAGCCCTAATTATCTATTAATTCATTAAAAATAAATATATTCGTTAAATTGATTATTATCATTACTATATAAAAATTGTCATTTTTTTAAAAAAAAAAGGTCCTCTTTTAATAAGAGTCAAGAGTATTAAACGTGAAAAACAAGGAGTGAGAAAACTAACGGGGGTAATGCATGAAAAAAATTGAGAGAAACAGAAAATTGGGGACCTATAATCTGTATTTAAAACAAAAAAAAAACTCTATTTTTTCCACAAAAAAAATCTCTTAATTAATTTTATAAGTATGATTGAATTAGTAACCAAAACCATTTAATATGGTTTATTAAGCCTGTATATATATATGGAGTGAAATTAAAATACACTACTTGCCTCTCTTATATCTCAAAGTGATTAGTCTCTTGGGTAAATATATATATATGTGTGTGTGTGTATTGTTTTTGTGAAGGAATATGGCTTGAAATTGACACATTATGGCAAGAGATATGGGTTACAACATTTAGGGCGTCATTATATTGATTAATTATCGTACAAAAGGTTGAGCATTGAGATTTCTTTCTTTCATTTTACGTATGAAGATAAGAGCGAGAGAGAAGGAATCTAATTAATGAGTAGTTCATTTGTTACGTCAACAGTCACATTCGACGCTGCATCAAAATCACATCGGAGGAGGAGGAGGAGGAGCTCCAAATTAATTCTGAATATGAATGAATAATGTCAGCGTTCCATGTAAATGTTAACTATCTGTAATTTTTCTAAAAATATTATTTATAATAATTGAATTGAAGTAAACCGCCCCACTTGACAAGGTGACAGAGATCCTTGCAAGCCTGATGAGTTGAAGCAGTAGTAGCTTGTGCGAGAGATTCCTCCAATACTTAAAACATTTACACACACTTGATTGATCCTGAAAGGGATTGATTTGATTTCAGGATGGAATGAAAAATAAATTGAAGATGGATATAGCTGCATTGCATGGGGACGCATATCAGCGATCAAAATAATTGGGTTTTCTGTGGTGTCATCGTGGATTGCGAGAAAATGAAAGGCAATTATTACAAGGTAGCAGAGCTCGATTTGTAGTTCGAGCTTTTGTTGCTGTGCTTAATGAACTTGGCCATGTGGGATTTGCAGAACTCAGTTTTTTATATATATATGCTTTTTAAAAAAGAGAGAATCAATATATCATATATTCGCTATTTTGAAGTCTTGTTATATTTGTCTCTTCCCGGAGGTCTCATACTCATGTTCGCGGATGATTCCCTATTTCCTTAAAGGGAAGTACGATTCCGAATTTCCCACCAACTTCATAAACCAATAAAAAAGCAAACTAATTTGAGAATAAAAGGTAAATATTTAACTCTTACTTTAAGAGAATATAAAAATATTAATGTAAAACAAAACCGTTTAACTAGAACAATTTATAATTGAATTTAACTTAATAACCGAATATGACCTTCCACATTTGTATAAAAATGTCAAATCCCATAATACAAATGAAAAATACATCCATTTGGATTACATGTTTTGCTATGATTGGGGCAACAGCACAGAATATGGTGGGTTGAGAATGAGTGAATGAATTTAGCGACCCGCCCCAAACCATTAGCTTGCAATCCGAAAAAAACAACAATTTGGAAAGCCCAAATACATTTGGGTCTAAACTCAACAAACATACGCAAGTTGTCTGACATCTAACTAATCCACCTATCATAAATTGAGCCATTAGTTAACATGAGTAATAAGTAATTTAATATCATTTAAATAAAGTATTGAGTTTGAGCCTTGACATATATAAAAAAATTTTGTTGGGGGACTCATCCACCATAGCTAGATGCGCAACGCGGGTCAGATTCAGATGTAGTCAGGGTAAAGCTCCAGTGAACTGAGTGAACAACAACAAAAAATTGAACTGATAAATAGATGAGACATGTGATTATTTAGAGCGTATTTGATTTATAGAGATTATCAATTTGCTATGGTTCCAGTCACAGTGTTTGAGGATGTATCTTAGTTATTTGGTGCCTATATTTATATCTGAAAGTAATTGACGACTCGTCTCGCCTGATATTGATATCGTCTAAGATAAAATGAGATTTCGCCCTACTCTTAGATCGTGGATGAACTCAATCTCTTTTCAATAGATTTTTTATATAAAAAATGGTTAATCATAATTAGTAGGGATGCCTATATTTAATGTGATAATATCTCGAATATGATTATGTTTAATGGGAGAATATATATGTTTAATTAAAGAAAATTACAAAAATGGTTACCTAAGCGTCTCCCGGGGATTTCCACCTTCCCCACTTCGAGCAACTCCTCCCCATTCTGCGATAATATCTTTTACAAGAGTTTGTTGCTTTTTCCATTTTTCGTCCAAGTTCGTTGTAACCATATTTGCAGGATCTTAAATTAACCTCTGCACTTGTTGTGATCTTATCCATGAACCTGCCGGCAACATAAGTAACGATTTATGCGGTTTTAGTGTTTTACACAATGGCAAAAGGAAGATAGATTGATTTTGTAAACCTAGACTTCATCTTTTATTTTAATATGATTACTAGATGGAATACATTTTAAATAGTAAGTGTCTTCATATTTTATTGAACGGCTTGGAACTTGGGAGTGCGTGGGCTCTAGTTTCTGCCCACCCCATACTATTCCCCCATTAGGCCTCACTTTATGCCTTCTTCCTCCCAAGAAAAGGTTTAAATGGAAGGCATGTCAATGACACCCCTACCTTCTCCGTCGGCCTCTATGAATGGCACTGCCGGAACACGGAACAAGATGATGATGCACATGACCTTTTATTGGGGCCACAACGCTGAAATTCTCTTCACCCGCTGGCCTGGAGATAACGTTGTCATGTTCGTCGCCGCCTTGCTCTTTGTGTGCTTTTCATGGCACTTCTGGTGGAATTCCTCTCCCATTGCCGCCTCCTCAAGCCCGGTTCCAACCGCTTGGTCTGTGGCTTCGTTCAGACCCTTGTCCATGCTCTCAGGGTTGCCCTCGCTTTCTTGATTATGTTGGCTCTCATGTCTTTCAATATCTCTGTGTTTCTGGTTGCGGTTGCCGGCTACACCGTTGGCTCCTTCTTCGGTAGCGGCGCCTACCATGAATCGGGCCGCCATAAATAGTTTGATCTTCCTCCCATCATTTGTTAACTAGTATGTTTTATATATTATAAATGTTGTTAGGTTCCTAAGAATGATGTGTAGCAAGTTTAGCTAATGTACGCTCCAAATGGTCAGAGTCATAAATATATGAACTATGAAGGCTCCAAATGAAAACCAAAAGTCAAGGAAAACCAAGTGAACCCGTGAATCATTCCAAATTCTGACCTTTACATTGAACCGACTGCTATTTTTATTAAAATACTGTAACGTTTTTTTTTTTAAGAAAATACATCGGCTCCATTTTATTCATTTTGAGTGGGGTTGCCATGTATGTATAAAGAGCTCTGTGTTAGACCTCCATCTATAGGAATGGCGAAGAGGCGATGAGACTAAACTACAAGACAATATAATATCCTTCAAAATATTATTCAAATAAATTATATCTTTTCTTATTTCAAAAATGGCATCTATCTTACGCCATCTTATAACATTTTTCTCCCCGTGAACGAATAATTTAATTTCTTTGCACAACATGCATTACTGATGCATTACCTCTTTCCTCACACGTCAGATGAAGTGCGTGCCTCTTCCAAGAGTGCCATATAATTAAAAAAAAAAACGGCTTCTTTAATTTTCCCTACTAATTCGAATAATTAATTATAAATGTGATGAATAAGTAGCAAGCACGGTCTCTCTCTGTCAGGATATAAGCGATTTGGACGTTGTCAACATCAACTGATCTGCCCTCTCATTGAATCGGTAAGCATTGGGAAGGCCTCTCAGTTACTATATGTTGTAAGTGGAGCATGTGCCACAAAAAAAATTAACATTCTTGTCAATATTAAAAATATTTATATAGTACTACCTCTAATATTTAATATAAGATATAATCTGTAATACAATTTATACTACAAACTATATTGAAGACCGACCAAAGAGAGTATATACATATATAGATGAGTTTCATATTAATTTCTATATCTGCAATAGTATTTATAAATATAAAATATATTTTTATAAGATATTTATGATATTTTAAGAAAAAATATATCATATTAATTAATTTAATTATATTTTTTAAATTAATTAAATTAGTTAAATATCTCTTATATTAATGATCGAATGAGTATTTTAATTTTATGTTGTGTAATTTATACATATGCTTGAGTCATCTTAGTTATTTTCTACTTGTGTCTGTGTTCTCTGGGGTAGAGCCCTTTAAGATATTAACCAATAACTTGTTAGTTATATCATTATTTAATATATTAATGGATAACCTTAAATATTTTAAGTAGACTCTAATTAACTATGATCACACGTGGCATCGATCACTTTCATAACCTCATTTAACTTGCTTCGAAATACTAATTAAGAAAGATAATATCGCACAGGAGCACACTTGGTTGCACTAACGCCTTTCTTAGCCTGCCTGCCGAGCAAATTCAATCAACAAATTAAATTAATTAAACAACACAGGCCATGGGTGCATTGATACGTTATACAAAAGGAATGGCTAGTATATTAGGAACCCACATCTTAAAATTTCTCTACTCTGCAGTTAAGCGAGTTGCTCTCTAGCTGTTTCACATTTTGAAATGCCCACATGGACGTAGTTTAGGGATTAGCAACCGTTACAAGTTACAACTCATGCTTTACATCTCACATTAATATATTAAACAGTTCTTTTTTTTAAAAAAAATCACATTAATTTGCCCCAAGTTGATTTGAATCACTGTGACATAAAATGAATCATCTAATTAAGCTATTTGACATGGACAATTACTAAGCGAAAATTGGCTGGGAGAAAACATTATTGAGGAGTTCAGTTCAGGATAAGGGCGCAATAATGGTGCCGGCTGCGGTGGATCATCATCAAGATTAGGTTCAAAGAATCGAAAGGGAATCAAAATACGCAACTCCCTTTAAAAAGTGTTTTGAGTTTAATGACTTCAAAGAATGAAAGCGTCGATTACCTATCAGTAATGTGTTTTGTTGAAAATCTACACTACACAGCGTTCCTCAGACACGACTGGGGAAGTGCACACCACTTCAAATGGTGACATAATCAAAAACTGCGTATTTCCTCTCGTGTTTCGAATAATTAAATGTGATGAATAAGTAATAAGCAAGCTCTCTCAGGAAATTAAAGCGATTTGGACGCTGTCAACATCAACCGAGCTGGCTTCTCGTTGAATTGGTAAAAGTCAGCATTTGGTAAGGCCTCTCCGTAGCATGGTCACAGCGCTATTTTTTAAGTCATGTAGACCTTTAATTTCAAGGACGGTGAAATCTTAATTCCATTTTCTTTTTTGCACAATGCTCATTTACTATGTTGTAAGAGGAGCATGTTCCAGAAAAAAATTACTAGATTCTTGCCAATAATAAAAACGTTACAGCGAAGAAGTCTATATAGTCTATATAGAGCATGAGTTTCTGATTAATTTCTATATCCACCACAACACCGTTTTAAAGAGTAGCAGATACTATAATTACCCAAAGACGCTGCGCATGTGCCTCCCTAAAATATTTATGTTAATTATAGTCTCCTATCTATCACAGAATTAGTTTTATGATGTGTAATTTAGATACACAATATGATTGAGTTGAGTCAGTTGAGTAAGATTATGAACTTAAGGCATAGAAAACGAGAGAGATGCATGCATTTGCAAAAGAAATAGGTTTCCTAATGGTTGACAAGAAGCCTCTTTACCACGTTATAAATAAGGTCATTACGGAAAGGCCCAAGCCTTAGAGTCGCAGACCGAGCAGTGAAAGATGGAAAAACACAGACAAGGGAAGAGACGGCGGTTGGTGGTGGTTCCAGCTCCTCTTCAAGGCCACTTAACCCCAATGCTTCAATTAGCTTCCATGCTTCATTCTAATGGCTTCTCCATCACCATAGCTCACACCTTCTTCAATTCTCCAGATCCTTCTAATCACCCCCACTTCTCCTTTATCCCTTTCTCTGATGGTTTATCTCATGATTATGCTCTTTCCATTTCCTCCCATAATGTTTCAACTCTTTCTCCTATTCTTTCAACCAACTGCTCTTCTCCTTTTAAGGAGTTATTGCTCCGCTTGACCCCAGAAAACATTACCTGCATTATCTATGATGGTTTGATGGATTTCGTTGATTCCGTGGCTCAAGAACTCAACCTCCCTACTATACTCCTTCGAACCACTGGTGTTACCAATGTAATGGCCTATCATTCTCTTCATCGCCTACTTACGGAAGCTTGCCTTCCTCTCCAAGGTATATATATTATCATCCCTCTTTCTTCAATTCTTAGTCATATATAATTAGACATTTATTTCCAGCTCAAATTCTGAAATATGTCGGCGTGCAGATGATGAAAGGTTGGTGCCAGGACTGGAGCCGTTGCGATTCAAAGATCTGCCTACTTTCATTTCAATGAGTTCTGATATGTTGCAAAGTCAAATGAATAAAGTGCAACTTGGCATAAAGTCATCTTTAGGTGTTGTGTTCAACACAGCGGAGTGCCTTGAAGGGCAGAGGGTGGAGGAGCTAAGGCAAATATACCAAGTCCCTGTATTCGCCATAGGCGCGTTTCACAGCATGGCTCCAGATTCATGCTCTAGCTATCTGGAACAAGATCATAGCTGCATGGCGTGGCTCAACGAGCAAGCCCCAAGATCAGTTTTGTACGTGAGCCTGGGAAGCATAGTCACATTGGAGGAAAAAGAGCTAACAGAGATGGCTCACGGGCTAGCCAGTAGCCAGCAGAAATTCCTGTGGGTGGTTCGAGCTGGGAGGGGCATGAATGTGACAGAGTGGGTACAATCATTGGCTGAGGATGTGAGAAAAGCAATAGAAGCAAGAGGATGCGTGGTGACATGGGCACCACAAAAGGAGGTTCTGGCACACAAGGCGGTGGGAGGGTTTTGGACTCATTGTGGGTGGAATTCCACGTTGGAGAGCATGTACGAAGGAAAACCAATGATATGCCAAGCTCATTTTGGAGATCAGGGGGTGAATTCGAGGCTGGCGAGCCATGTGTGGAAGGTGGCTGTAGAATGGTCCAGAGACGTCATGGAAAGAGGAGACGTGGAAAAAGCTGTGAGGACACTCATGGTGGATCAGCAAGGGAAGTTCATGTGGCAGAAAGCGCAAGAACTGAAGCGTCAGCTGAGGCATGCTGTGACCCCTGGTGGCTCTTCCCATAATGCTTTAATTCAATTGGTAGACCTTTTATTGTCAGTCTCATGATTATGTAAGCCAAGCAATGTTGTTATAAGAGGAGGACGGAGTTCTATTCTTGTATCTGTGTCACATGTTTATTCCAGAATGATCATTTCAATTTACGCTGTCACTTTTTTGGGTCCCTGAAAGTTGGTGTGCTCAAAAAATGAAGGTAAACAGAATTTCATTCAAAGTTTTGTGTTGCGAAAATGTGGTCAAAACAAGTAAGGAAAGTGGCAACAGAGCTTGCCCAACTTCTATGATCCAATGATCAAACAATTGGTACGTATTCCGGAACCGGTAATGCCGTTGGCAACGGCTGGCAGAACAACATTCCACGTGTCTAGGAATTAGACGGACAAGGATGACTTTAATGAAAATGAAATGGAGCACATAACGGGGTAAAAAAAAAAACAAGAGTTCTTCAAATCACCCGAATTTTTCTGCAGGACGTTAATTATAAATGTGGTGTCGTGGCGTCCTGTGGGGAGGGTGATAGAATGAAGAGCAGCAAAGTGAAGATGTCGATGGTTCCGGCGGGGGCCATAGCTCAGGATCTGCAGATAGGGCATCTTGACCCGATGGGTATGCATATGGGGTTGAGGGACGACTTTTGTCAGTTCAATTCGGCAAGCGATTGGGAGGAGACGGCGGAGGAGCACATATTAACGGCGCAACTTCCAGGGCTGACAAGGGGGGAATTGAAGGTGGAAGTGGAGGACAATAGGGTTCTTCAGATCAGCGGAGAGAGGCGCGTGGAGCGGGTGGAGACGACCAACAACAGTCGGCGGGTGGAGCGGAGCTCCGGCAAGTTCGTGCGGAGGATCAAACTCCCCGACTGCGCAGACGCAGGGCAGGTCAAGTCCTCCTTGGAAAAGGGCGTTCTTACCGTCAGTGTTCCCAAGATGCGGGCCCAGCTGAATGACGTCTAGCGGCTAATCCCCTGTATTCATTTGTCTCGCTGCCCATATCATGCATGAATCCCATAAATGATAAAATAAATCGTGATATTTCAAGAGGCTTTCCTTGCAAATAATAATCAGATCAGTTTCCTATATGTTATAGATTTTTTTTGTTTGTACATCAAAAGAGATAGTTTCGCACTGATCCTTTATAAAAAATGTGTATAATTTTAAAATTTAAAAAATATTTATAAAAAATTTATGAGATTAATTATATAATAAAAATTAAATTTATAATCTTATAAAATATAAAATTATTTATTATTTTTTATGTCAACTTTTATTAATGTTAATTAGGGTATTGTTTGAGCCTTTCATCCGCCTTGATGGACCAAGCTGGTGAGTGCTGTTTAAAGGCGTGTAACTTAGTAGATGCTAATTGATCCCTTTCCGTTCTAAGTATCTAAACTCTGTTTCCTTCTTTTGATTTGACTTCTAGTGTCAACTTTCTTGTTCTGAATCATATTCATGTTATCGTGTTATTTCTAGTGAAAGCATGATCATGTGCTAAAATTGTAAAACCACCCATGACTAAGGTCTACTAATAATCTAATTATGAATCGATTTTAACGCTTTTATTTAAATTGAAACACACACAAAGATAAAAAAAATAAAATATTAAATATAAATTATAATTAATGTTAATGTTAATGTTAATTATTTCTTACTTGAGTGTTGAATATATTATCATAGTTTTGATTACTTTTTAGTGTCTAATTTCTCCCTTTAATTACAATTAAAGTTATATTTGTTAGTCTAAGACTTTTAAGTGCCCATGAAGGTATTTTGATCCACTAAAAATCATTCCAATTATGCCAATCCATAATTTTTTAGGTGGTTATTTAATTAGACTAAATTAAGTCTAAATTTAAGATGACTATATAGAGTTGATACGTATATGTCTATCGTATAATATTAAAGAAATCAAGTATTAAATACTTAATCTTACAAGATTCTATAGGAAGTCTAGTCTAAATTTTTTATATTTAAACTCATCTAAAACACTAAAATAGTTCCAATAAAATGTCTCTTATTTCATAACTATAAATCACACAATTGAATCAACCAATATAATATTAAAGCAATTAAAAATTGAATTTATCATCAACTAATCTATACTCAGACTGTAATGATCTAGAATGAAGATTTAAATATATAAATTGAACATTGTCATGAATAACATATAAAATAAATCCAAAATTATTACAGCCCAAATAAAATAAAGTAAAAGAATTTATATGAGTTATGTGCGAATGGTGGGGATTGGATTCAAGGGAGAAAATCTGGCAGTTGTCCCCCCCCCCCCCCGGCCACATATAATCGAATTTATATGATAGTACCATAAATCATATGAATTATGAAGCCATTCCCGTTAGTAATGTAGGGCGTAATCATTGTGTCGTAATTCTCAGCCCATGATTGAGACCGATAAGAATTAATACAGCGGCATATATCTAATAATAGCACTTGGGTGAAATATGTTAATAATATATAGCTTATCAAAGCATTCAAGCCAAAAGAAAGAACACAAGTTATAAATATCTCATGATTCCAACGCTCCGAGTTTCTTACATGTATAATGCAGTATAGATATTTTTCCTGCAATATATATATATATATTATATACTTGGCAAATGAAAGGACTGAAACAAAATTAAAGTAACAATGCGGCACATGCTTGGAAGTTGGGAAGTTGAAACATAAAGTTAAGTTAGGAGAGGCCAGGGGTCAGGATGACAACGAGTGTATAATCTGTTCTGATCAACTACGCATGATGTTGCATTGTGGCGCTGGCGATGCCATCGTCTTTTAGGGAAGTAAAAAAGCGAAAATGGGGGAAGCATGCATGATATATTACAGGGTTTTGGATCTCAGTCCTAATGATGATGTTTAGCTTTTATCCCCCATATCTTCTTCCTCGTATGATGATGCGTCCGTCCAAATAGCTTTTTGAGATCGTCCTCTTAAAAAGCAACCACTTTTAATATTTACCCAACCTCCCTCTCAAAAAAGGATATACAATTTTTCCTCATTTCTCCTTTACATTACAAAGGCAAGGGGGCTTCCGTACTTGGCTGCATTCCCTTCCCATTCCCATACCCATTCCCAAATCGAGTGTTCATATACTATAGGAAGCCATGACGAGCACTACAGTTTATTACAGTCATGCGATTCTAAGCTAAAACGTTAAATCGACGATGAGAAAGGAGAATTGGCTAATTGAGGTCGCATACCATGGCAGAGCAGAAAACGACAATAAGGCCGATCGAGTCATCAACTCAAGGGGGCCCCGCCATGTCATCAAAAGTCTCTTGCGAGATCGGCAGGGAATCACAAAAAAAGAAGAAGAAAAACCAATCAAATAGCTCTTCATGTGGGGCCCCACATTATAATGTAACCCTCCCCGTTTCTACTTGTATAATTTTCCTCCTCCAATTTCTTTGGCCGTGTGACGAAAACGAAAACGAAAGTCTCCCATCTCTCTCCTGTCTCCCTCTTCTATGAACTGTTAGTTATTGGCAACTGAGTAAATCAGCTCCTGCCTTACTTCAATACTTGCACTTCACCCCAGAAACACACGCGGCTTCTCCAGCTATTTCTCTTGTAGTTTGTGCGCGTCTGCATCCAAACCAACCCCCCCAACAAACACACCACATATTCTGTCAGGCCTTAGAGTCCAAAATTCTCAGGGCATTGATCTTCGAGGCCATCAATTATCTTCTTCCCCTTCGATCTTCCTTTTCTATTACTGGCGGGCCACCGACACTCGTTTTGATTCGCATCCAAGCCATTCCTTCTTCAGTTATGGCTTCTCCCGCTTCTGCATTTCCTTGCCGCCATCCGGTATGCATTTTCTGTTCTCTTTCTACATTTCTGTTCTTAAGAATGGGTCTAAAATCCTTGTTTTAGCTTTTGTGTCCTAGGCTCTACAAAATTTCCCTTGTCAGTGCTTATATGTTTGGCCCTGATTTGACATAAGAGCTGGAGGGAGGGACTATGATTATCTTTTCCTTAGAATTGCGTCCTTTTCCCCTCCTGCTCCAGTTAGCATTTGGTTGTCGGTAAACAAGGAGAAAAGGAGAGGAGAATGTTCTTATAAGTTCTTCCTCTCAGTAAATTAATTTTACCCTTTCTTTTCAAGGTCGAAACGAAATAAGGCCCTCTTGTTCAGTAATTTGAATGACGACTGACCAGGGAGCTATTGCTTCTGAATAGCTGGGTAATTTTGTCTCTTTCGTTAGGTGCTGCAAAAGATTTTGATTCGGATCAAGACGTCTCGTTACGCCTTATCTTTTACATATTCAAAATAGGTTTGCATGGACCACTTCCAGTTGTGTGTCACTGCCAATTTGCTCATCCACCCTTCGTGATATCACTCATTGTTTCCGCGCATTTTATTTAAAATTTTAAGTCGGTCATCTTCATTGCTCTAGAGATCTCATTCACTCGGGCCCAACGTATTTCATTTTCTTCAATATGCTGTACGGCATCCCTGCCTTTTGTACTCTCGAGCAATGTAAGTCATCGCATTCACATGCTATCCAATTAGGAGTCAATGAAAGTCAAATAACAACGCAGTGCCGTATGTAACAACATTTTAGCCACAACCTTAACGGTGATCATTTAATTAGGCCATGGGCCATTGGCAGAAAAATGTCTTTTCTCATGAATTCTTAACATTATCTGGTCTTTCTCATTCGAAGCAACCTGATTTGATCTTATTATTTTCCTACCCATCCAAATTAAGTTGAAAGTGGGTGAGAATTTTGGTAAATCTGTCTTTTATATTTCTTGATACTACCAAGTCTCTTTCAGCAATTTTTGTACGGATGGTTAGTTTTGCATTTGGCTTACGCGCTGATTAGCAGAAGGTATAATAGGACAGACTAATTCATATAGTTTTGAAAGGTTTTCCGAACTGTTTTTGTTCTTTCTACTCAGGCAATCATTCATCTATTTTGACTTTCTAAATTTAATTCAGTCCTGCCCGCAGCTGGAAAACAAACAGCAGGAATTTTCCTGATTGCAACCTCTTTCTAAAGTAAGGTGGGTAGCCATTTAAGGAATATCTATGCAACCCATGGAATAGTTGTCAGATCTCAAAGGGCACTTGAGGAAACGAACAATCATCATGAGCAGAAAGCTCTATGACAAGTCAAAACCAGAAAAAACTGCTTTGCCATATGCTTATCTCCAAAGTGAGGAAAACTGCACTTTAAAATCTTCCAGGAATCAGCAAAAGCTAGTAAATTCCAGTGGGACAAGTGAAGACGATGAGCTTGTTAAGTACATGTCTAATTTGCCAGTTTATTTACAGAGGGGGAAAAATATTCATGAGAAGGTTTTGAATGTTGGGGTCCTTGATTGGTCCCGTCTGGAACAATGGCAACATAGGCATAAACGTATACCCCAGAAAGTTAAGAGGATTTCAACATCCAACAGTGACAGTAATACATCCTCTTCTGTTCCAGCAGAACGATTCTCGGGTCACTCTAGCAGTGGTGGTAGTCAGTCTGCTTGTCAAAAATTAAGTCGTCCATCACTGCAATCTTACTTTATGGCATCTACCTTGCAAGATCACTCCCTGGGTGACAAGAGCTCAGGAGAAAATATTGGCAATTGTCATAATCTTAGAGGCAGCCTTGGTAACATTAATGCCCAGAGCAAATTAGGCAGAGCAGATGAGTATCTTTCCCAAAACCATCATGTTAGGAGACTGAAAGCACGCAGCAAGAAGGATTTGTATCCAAACATTAGTACGGAGAGTGAAATCTTACCAAGTGACAAAAAATGTGAGGAGGCATCGCATGTAAGGTTAGAAAAGGGCACTCAAGACAGTGAATTGGAGAAAAGAATGGAGACTTTGCAAGAACCAAATATAAAAACTGTTGAGCAAGGTGTAATTGGGAAAAGCAAGCCTAATGATCTTCCTTTGCCAAACAAGATTCCCCAAAATAGTCATTTTAGTGTCTCTGATACGAGAACATCTTTTGGTCAAAAGTCAGGGACTACCAAAAGAACAAGCTTGTCAGAAAAATCTAAAGAACTTTTCCTTAAAGATCTCAACTGCGATATTTTACACTCATGCCCACTACCAGACGATATTGAGGCTAACCATTCTCAGGCAGAAGGGTCCAGTTCCTTGGATGCAGGAAACATCAGAATTTCCACAGCCACCTCAACTTCCCTGTCATCTAAAATGGGAACAAGTCCGTCAAGATCTAGAAAAGGTGAAGAAAAGAAACAAACAGGAGCTGTAATTTCATCTTCAAATGGACCTTCTCAGGTACTAGACCAGAAAGGTAAGTCTGAAAAGTCAAGAAGCTCTTCCCCGTTTGGTCGATTTGGCATCACCAAGGGTTATACAAACAAAGGCTCTAGCTGCAAAGAGAGTTTAGATAAGAGCTCCATGCCAGCTGTTAGATCTGGTTCAGAAACTGTGAGAGTTTCTACTAGCTCATGCATTTCAGGCAGAAACAACTCCGTTGATGCTGCCAGAAGTAGGGCGAGCCCTTTGAGTAGGTTACTGGATCCATTATTGAAACCAAAGGAAGCAAACTGCCGTCACTCCGTTGAGTTATCTCAGAAAGATCCAGGGTTGATAAATAACGCTGATGTTGCCTATCCCCATCTGCAGTCAGGGAAAGAATTGGACGGGGACCGTAGGATCAGTTGTAGCGCTATTAATATCTGTGATTCTTATAGTGAAAAGCAGCACGCATCTTCAACAGTTCGAACTCTTCTAAGAATAGCAGTAAAAAATGGCAGTCCCCTGTTTACATTTGCAGTTGACAATGACAATATTCTTTTAGCTACAGTTACGACTTTGAGTACCTCAGGGAAAGATGACTGCTGCTGTATCTATACTTTTTTCTCCTTCAGGGAAGTTAAGAAGAAGAATGGCAGTTGGATGAATCAAGCGGGCAAAAGCAAAGGCCCAAATTGTATTCACAAGGTTGTTGCTCAAATGAAGGTTTCCAATTCTCACTTGTATGATTTAACTGGTCAGAATAGTGTGGACTTCTCCACTGTGAAAGAGTTCGTATTGTTTTCTGTTCAACTGAAGCAAGGTAATGGTGAAGCCTCTACCTATCAGCCAAATGATGAGCTTGCTGCCATTGTTCTCAAAATACCCAAAGCTATGAGCTTCATCAACAATTTGCATCAGGGGAGTTGCCGCAATGATAGTCAACTTGTCCATGCAACAGTTGTGCTTCCAAGTGGGGTTCATAGTCTTCCAAGTAGAGGTGGACCTTCGTCCCTGATTGAACGCTGGAAATCAGATGGATCATGTGACTGTGGTGGGTGGGACTTGGGTTGCAAACTGAAAATCCTTGAAAATGAAAATGAAGCTTGTAAAAATTCAAAACCTTCCAAAGCTTATTTTGCGGAACAATTTGAGCTATTCCTCCAGGTACTTCTTGTGCTCAGGTTAATGTGATTCTCTTATTAGTCCTGGGATAATTTTTCTTAATGGTCTTTTAACTTCCATTGTTAACCAGCAGGTGAATGGACAAGACCACGTGCCTGCTTTCAGTTTGACCCCCATCACGCACGGAATATATTCAGTTGCTTTTGACCCGTCACTCTCACTCTTGCAGGCATTCTCCATCTGCATCGCGTTAAGAGACACTAAGATGCCATACGAGCTTTCTGGATCAAGAAATTCTGTTGAAGGGAAACCTCCAAGAGAAACCCTATCATTGCAAGATGATGGGTTAAAGGTTTTGCGGAAATTGGAGGATATTCCTGCAAGTTATATCTCGTATCCACCGCTTTCACCAGTGGGCAGGGTCTAAATTAGATATAAGCGTATAGAATCAAAGACGTGTCTCCTTGCAATTTGAAGCAGTGTCTGTGGTTAGGCATGTTCATGTCTGCTGCATAAAGTTAAGTTTCTCAGAAGTCCATTACGAGCTCCTTCAGGTAAGGTTGAAATATGAGATGGGGGCAGCGAGATCGACGTGCTTCTCCTTACTTTTCCTTCCTTCTTTTCTTTTTGATTGTTTTTTTACAGCAGAAGAAATTTTGAGTATTCAAGTGTAACATGAGATAAACAGTAACTATCAATTAATTAAGGTGTGAATAGTAGTGTTGTTGTGTACTGACTTCTGGTAAGTTTCTGATTTGTTTGTTATGAATTGGACCAATAAATAAACGGAAAACATCATTTCCTGATGTTTTCGCACCCATTATCATTCGATACGAGTCTCTTCATGTGCCAAGTTCATATCATTTTAAGGGTATCCGTAAGTCATTACATCTTATGAAATTGTTCACTCATGTGTACACTTAATGGAAACAGTTCAATAGGAAGAACTAAAACGTTTAGATTACATGTAAACTATAGTTTTAGAAGTTTTTTTGAGTAAAATTTTAGCTTAAAGAAATTTTAAAATAAATAATTATATTTTTGTAAAAAAATTTTTGGATAAAAATATGATTTTAGATAAGTTAATAGGACTAACTTTTAAAATAATAAAATATCTTATAGGCTATCTAATTACTATTTTATTTTTATTTTTCTCTCTCTCTCTCTCTCTTTCTCCACTTGGGGAAGTATGTTGCTCGTCGTCGTCTACGAGTCATTATTAGGTTGCTGTTCGCCATTAAAATCTAACATCTTCTTTGTTGTGAGTCATTGCTCGCCATCGATTGAAACTGCTCGTCGTCGTTAGACTTACTGCCACTACCATTTTTGCAATGTGAAAGAAATGAACAGTAGATTTAAATAAAATTTATTTTTTATCTCATATTCTTTCTAATAATTTATCAATATAAAAAGTTATTTAAAAATAATTATTTAAATATTTATTTATTTATAATTATTTTTTTCTATAATTTTTTTTTAAAACCTATCTAAACATACAAATTAAAGGAGAAGAAAGAAATCGAGAGGTTGGCTTGTTTCCTTCCCCCTAAAGAGGACGAATCTTTGGCTTTTCTTTCTTAACTTCATTAATTGCAGGCAAGCGGGGGATGAAGGCACGTGATAGCCAATTGATGATTCCACGAGGCAAATTATTAATTATTAATAATTAACAATAATGCAGCTCGTCTCACGTGCCTTTCCTCCTCTCTCTTCTTGTTTTAAAATGACAACTAAGGCTTCGATTAGCACAAAAGTTATCTCACTCAGTTTTTAATACTCCAATTTTTAAAAAAATATTTTTATAAATTTCTATAACTGAGAATTTTTATGTGAAATTAATTTTTTCCCTGAATTGTTATGCTTTTAAAATTGTTGTCATTAACATTCTCTGAAAGCTTGTAGGGAGGAATTGAGAAGGATCAGGGACTTCACATTGGTTGCTTTCGTATGAAAAAAGGTGTCCTCATGTTTAAGCCTTTTTCACTGATTCCATAAATTCTGCCCTCTCCGTACTCTCCTCTCATAAAGTTGTCCCCTTTTTCAGTTTACACCCTCTCTCCTCATTGTCACTCCCATGAAGCTTTGTTAATTATTATCGATAAACGATGCCTCTTTACCTTTGCACTCACTGAATAAACAAGGCGTTGGTTCAGTGTTGCAGACGTGAAATGAAGCACGTATATCTGCAACGACGAAACTGGGAATGTGTAAAGTTGAAGATGGGTGATTGAGTCGTGTTGGAGATTGGGTTGGCAGATCCCCGCCAGTATCCGGAGTGTCTGCTCAAATCATGACCATTTTTATTTAATAAGAAATACACACAGTCTTGTCTGTTTTTCCCAAAATAGGACCACCAGGTGAGTCTTGGAAAAAAGGTTGTGATGAAGAAAGGTTTCACTGTGACACCACGTTCATCCCCCAAAAAAGATTTGCATCATTTGCTCCACTTTCCCCACTCATAATTCATCTCTGGATATTCCTAGCTTCTTTTCTTGGTTAGAGACTACGGATGTACTCTAGTCAATAACTAAAGATTAATGTTAGCAAGGTATAAAGATTATCATGATCTTGGTTGTATATTCATAAACTTGTCTTCATGATTCTCATGAATTGGAGCCTTCAGTCGTCTCAGTGATTATAATCCACGTACACCTCTCCTTGTATTGTTTCTCAATCGCCTATAGCACACATCTGGTTGTCTTGTATGTTGGCTAACAGAGATGAGATGTAGCGTACAAAACTGAATACTGAACACATTATTATTGACTGAATAATTCATACGAGATTTACCTTAATCCTACAAGCTAACAAAGGTCGAGAAAAGGCAAATGGACTTGACTAAAACAACTAGCCCTTATTTCCACATTGTAGAAAATGAGGATTGAGTTATACCATCTCCATTTCTCATTTATAAACGATACTATCGTATCAATTAATATTAATTCATAGGAATAGTACTAATTATAAATGCTTGAGAAAACATTCTAAAGTTTCCTTAATTCTCACCTATGGAATGCCAATGAACGGACGGCACATTTATTATGTTATTCATGTACTTTGACTTTGACTATAAATGTACGGGAAATCATGTTTACTGCCCATGCTTTTCTTAGATGCAAACAATTGCCCTTATATAGGGATAGCATTCTAATTTTTCAATATTTAATACTAATTATTTGTTCTTAACGTTGCCTTTTTTTACGTAAGCTATTTCGATATATTTTTAAAATATAAAGATAAAAAAATTAATTATCCATAAGAATCTCTAAGTTATTCTACATATTAAATATAAGATTTTTTTAAAAAAGTGCTTTATAATATGGAAAAGATATAGTAATTATTTTATAAATTTTGTAAAGCAAACACCAACAAGTTCCATAAATCATATCATAAAGTTGAATACTTTCGACGTATTTGTTTTATATTTTCACTCCAATCTTAACGATAAAACATAAAAAAATTCGACAATTTGAAGTCTCCACATGCTATGTTTATACACAGATTAGATAATTAGAGAGGAGAAATAGCAACAAAAGCCACGGAGAGCCAGATTGTCAGCCCCACCCCCTCGTGGCATATATTGTCAGTGGTGGGCTCAGAGGCAAGCGTGGGAACGGGATGGGGATATCTCGTGGAAGCTTTTATCAAGCCGGAAAAACAGAACGGATTCAAAAAACCAAACAGAAAACAACAAGTTTCAAAGCACACAATTCGATATCAAATAATTAATGAATATATATATTTTCTCAAGGCATATAGCAGAGTTGTAAAGAGCTCAGAGTGCAGGCTACAGGAGAAAAGAAAAGCTGGAAGAAAGGGGAATGAATGATGGAGAGGTGGTGTGCTGGGGCTGATTCTCAAGATTTGTCACAAACCCTTGGATCTCAAAAGAGGATTCTTTCTCTTCCCCTAAGCATACTCGAATTTCCCACTTATTCACTTCCCTTCTCTTCATTATTTCCACCTTATCCCTAGTCTTCTCTACTAGTTCTTGAGAAATTGCATACTCACCTATGGGAGGCCGTTGCTCAAAATTCTCACTATGCTGGTGGTCCTCTAATATCAAATCAAATCTTCATGATTTGTCTGACAATGGTGAGGTTTTCTCACTGTTCATTTTAACTGATTTTTTTTTACCTCTTTTCCTTTCACTGAAATTTCGAACTGGGGTGCAGATGATAGGAATAAGAATGAGAAGCCTGGAATCATAGAATATAGCTTGGATCAACTAAGAAGTGCCACTTCAGGATTTTCACCAGACAACATTGTGTCAGAGCACGGTGAGAAAGCTCCCAATGTTGTCTACAGAGGGAAGCTTGAAGATGACGGGTGGGTTGCTGTGAAGCGCTTCAACAGGTCGGCTTGGCCTGATTCTCGACAATTCCTGGTTCGTTGCCTTTTGCTTTCTCTCATGTTTTTATGGTTTAGAACTTCTCTTATGTTGGACTATGTCTTTGCGAGTGAAATTTCATGTTTGCTGTGGCTGGTTTAACTTCTAGGAGGAAGCGCGAACAGTGGGGCAGCTGCGGAATGAGCGATTAGCCAACTTGATTGGGTGTTGCTGCGAAGGGGAAGAGAGGCTGCTTGTTGCTGAGTTTATGCCCAATGAAACTCTCTCCAAACACCTTTTTCATTGTAATTTTTATTTATTTATTTCGTATTCATCGCTTTAAGCTTTTCTTCTCTTGTATTTGTTCAAAATGCCAGGATGGCTTGCTGGCTTAGTTTTATTGGTTGCTATTGTTGGTCGTCAGAAACCAATTGTAGGGAGACAATCCAATCTAACAATAATTAACTAGGAAACGCAAGTTATTAAGAAGATTATTAAGCATTGCGAGATAATGATTGACTAATATCAGGCGTTTTCTTTAAGAAGCTAAGAGAGAAACCAATTTAAGTAATTTTCGCCCTCTTTTTATTCCTTTTTAATTGACTTTAGTTTCTTAAGTATTCTCGTTGGTGAAAATCCCTAAGCTGTAATTTCAATGAACTACTCTGATAGGGGAGACCCAGCCCATGAAATGGGCAATGAGGCTGAGAGTGGCCTTTTACTTAGCACAAGCTTTGGAATACTGCAGTAGCAGAGGAAGGGCATTATACCACGATCTTAATGCTTATAGAATTCTGTTTGATCAGGTACTTAAGTTTCTTTCTTTTTTTTCTTTTTAACCATGATCGCTTAAATCATTATGTCTTGTCAACTATTTCTTACCTGGGATCAATGGTGGCCAGGATGGTAATCCCAGACTCTCCTGTTTTGGACTCATGAAGAACAGCAGAGATGGCAAGAGTTATAGTACAAACTTAGCCTTCACCCCTCCAGAGTACCTCAGGACAGGTAATAACTGAAAAAAACAAAAACTTTTAGATGATCTCGTACTAGGTTATCTTGAGATGTGTATGCATTTGGGCTTGTGATCGCAAGTTGAAATTTTTTGTAGGCATTCTGACTATAATTATTTAACTGAGCTAAGCATGTGCTTGAATTTGCCAGGGAGGATTACCCCAGAAAGTGTTATATACAGTTTTGGCACCCTTTTGCTTGATCTTCTCAGTGGCAAACATATTCCACCGAGTCATGTATGCTTGCATCTTCTATTTTCTTTTCTTTTTGATACAATGTGGTTCTTTGCTTAGTTTTGACGTACTTGAGATTGGATTTTACGGGATTTGCAATTACATGGATGTGGCTCATTCAACATCTGATGATGGATTTGGCGAATGATTGTAGCTTACTGTTACAATGCTTATACCTAAACTAGGAGACACGATCCTTTCACATGCAGGCACTTGATCTCATGCGGGGGAAGAACTTTTTGATGCTCATTGATTCATGTTTGGAAGGCCATTTTTCAAGTGATGATGGAACTGAATTAGTGAGATTAGCTTCACGTTGTTTACAGTATGAAGCTCGTGAGAGGCCTAATGCCAAGTCACTCGTTACTGCTCTAGCTCCTCTACATAAAGAAACTTCTGTAAGCTTTTCCTTCTTCCCTTGTTTTGTAGTCTCAAGTTCTTCTATTACAAGTGATTCAAGGTTTAGGTTTACTTTATAGACTTGGACATAAAAGTAATGCCAAAGATGTATAGGAAATGCATATGATTTACATCATGTGCTATTTACCAGGTACCGTCAAAAGTTTTGATGGGCATACCAGATGGGATTGCATCAACAAGGGAAACAGTTTCATTGACACCTTTTGGCGAAGCTTGTTCTAGAAGAGACTTCACTGCGATACATGAAATTTTGGAAAAGGTTGGGTACAAGGACGATGAAGATGTTGCAAATGAGGTAATACGTATGGTATAATTTTATCAAGAGAATACTATTAGCGGCTTTTCTTTTCTTTTCCCTTGTTAATGATTATTTCTTTGGCTACGCTAATAAAATACCCTAGAATACTACCTGAATCCAAAACCTTAAAATACCCTTTTAGAATTCCTATACTCAGATACAAGCAAGTAAATTTTATAGCTGGGCATTTTCCCGAATTTTGAACACGTGATTTAACCCAATTTTATTAATTTCTTTTCAGCATCAATATTTGATGAATTGCCGGATATTTTTTCTTCATATAATGAATAATTTGTTAAACATCATCTTCCTTTGGTCATAGCCATGGCATGTGCTTTAAGAGAATAAGAATTACTGAAGAAATGGTGTCACTATCTTAGTTCATGACAACTTTAATGCCATTCAACTTTCTTCGTCAAGTTATATGGACTTGCCATTTTTCATTCAAGTATGTGTGCTTGCTCAAATTTGTTGCTGTAAGCTTTATTTTCATTTCAATTTCTACGTGACACCTGTTGTTTTCTATACTTTTCTCTATATCCGCAGCTTTCATTCCAAATGTGGACGAATCAAATACAAGAAACTTTGAATTCTAAGAAGCAAGGAGATGCTGCTTTTCGTGCCAAAGACTTCTCTGCGGCCATTGACCATTATACACAAGTAAGATAGCCAGAAATAAAAGTCAAAATTTCAGTGCTCATAAAATGATGGAAACTTTCGGATTTTAATCTTTGTTAACACTGGACTAAAAAGAAAGAAAAAGAA
Organism: Leucaena leucocephala; assembly: GCA_037074615.1. Lineage (NCBI taxonomy): Eukaryota > Viridiplantae > Streptophyta > Magnoliopsida > Fabales > Fabaceae > Leucaena > Leucaena leucocephala. The sequence goes on along the minus strand of CM073546.1, from coordinate 566,387 downwards.
AAACTTGACATGATTATTATCGTTTATGAAATCTGGTGAAATACTTAGCGGCATGGAAAACTGATTGCATCATTTAATAAAATGCGTTTTATAAGTTAGCAGAGCTAATGAATTGAGATGTGATCACCTTTTACTTCCCCTTGGCCTACAATAGAAAACGTTGATGCATGTTTTGTGTGTAGTTCATCGATGTAGGGACTATGGTATCGCCAACTGTGTATGCCAGGCGTTGCTTATGTTACTTGATGAACGACATGGCTCAAGAAGCTCTTGGAGATGCCATGCAAGCCCAATCAGTGTCACCCACGTGGCACACTACCTTCTATCTTCAAGCAGCTGCCCTCTTCAGCCTTGGAATGGACAATGATGCACAGGAAAGTCTTAAAGATGGCACAATGCTTGAAACCAGAAAGCATAGAAATTGAAAGTGTATAGTGACTCGTTTTCCTTTCTTCATGTTCCCCTTATTTATCGAGGAAAATTCACAAGTTTTAATGGTATGTATGCATCTTTCTGGTTGCTTCTACTATTGGCAATCACCCCATGACCCCGCCAATTATCACTTCATTGGTGCATTTTTTTCCCCTTTAAAACAATTTGAATCTCAAATTGCTCATGTTCCTCAGAAGCTATCCTGTTTTCTAGATCAAGCCAATTTATTGATAGATGAGTTATTTTGCTTCAGTTCCAGCGGGATTCAAGTTCAGATAGCATTTGCGTGTATGGATACGCGCTTGTTAATTTACTTGCTTGAATACGGACGTTTGAAGCAGTAATTGCAAATCAACGGTCAATTATTCCCTGCCTCCGCTGACTTGACATTTGACTTCTATGGTTTTGTTGTCACCCAAAAGCTTGGTAGTAAAGATTCATGCCAAATTGATATCAAGACAAAAATCCAACATAGGAACTAAAGAATACAAACTCGTGATCGTGAATTTTTCGCAAAGCTAAACCAGCTCAAGTTCACTACAGAAGAGGGATCCCTTTCAAAATAAACTAGACAGAGACAAAAATGAAGACCATATTCGGCAGTCGGTTGATGCAGCTCAGGCATAGCAAGTCACTCCCGCGTAGCAAATCGCAGAATAATCACATCGGAGGCCGACCAGAAGGTCCAGAACCAAGCAGCTGACCAACCAGATTAGTCACCTGACCAGCAACATATTTATATATACATGTATTAAACCAAACGCAATGCCAATAGAATTTGGACAATATGAGACAATATGAGAAATTTCAATGACAACACCACTAGGCTTGCATCCTCAAACGTGAGAAACTATCCTTGCAGACGACCACCTCACCAGCATTAGAAGATTGGGGGGAAATGAATAATTAATAGGTAAAGCAACCTAAAAATGGCCAGTAATTAATCCGAAAGGAGACATAGGTTGCATCTTACATGCCAGTATTTTGAAACACAGCGGTCGATGCAACTATTCTCACCCATATTTAGCTCAGACTCCTTGTACCTAGTAAGATAAAGTGATAAACCATTTTAGATCATTAGACCATTATCCTTAGAATGCAACTGCAGAATGCAGATGACAATTCCTTTTAGGGACACAAATTATGATGCTTCAATAACGAGTTATCTTACTTGTTTTCAACACACTTATTGAAACAAGTATGGGTCAACCTGATCAGTAAAAACAACACATGATTAGCCATAGGTAAAATTAAGCGATGCAAACCTTTACAAATGAGTAATCTGGTTTCCACAAATCCTTGAAGGATGATTTGTTTAATCTAAAGAAACAAATGCGATAGAAAATTTGCAGAAGACCGAGTTTCAAAGTGCAGGAAACCTACTTATTAAATAATTCAACCCTATATTCCATCTCCTTTTCGGCCATTCCAAATATCTGCACAAATATCATATACAACAATGTTCAAGTACATGCAAAACAGGTCAAACAAATTAATCAAACTAAACAAAACTTCAAGCTGAAATTGTATTGCACCAAATGAACTAGCAGACTGTGCCCACAGGCACAGAGAAGATACCGTAAAAATCTATTGATTCCCTCAAGAGGGGAAAATAATAATTAACGATGTCATTGTAGAAATGACTTCAAATTGTGAATGAGGGCACCAAAAAATGCTAAGCAGAATCGGAAGGAGCACTGAAATTCCTTACTCACAGTTCCATATCTGAAAAACCAACAATTTTTTTTTTTTGAAAAAATACCTGCCTGTTCTTTGTCCAAAGTCGAAGGCATATTGTTGTTGGCAGCCATTGCGCCCTAAAAATTCACAAGTAAGGAAATTAGACAAATTCTGCGTATAAAAATAAAAGCAAAACCAAATGAAATTTGGAGTACTTGTACCCGAACACGCCGAAATAAGAAACAAATACCTGAAATTCGAGAACGAGTTAGATTTAACTCAGAGAGGGCACCAGGGTCCAGGGTCCCCAAGTTTGATAGTAGAGGTTAAAATGAAGGGTCACAAAACCTAGAGGATTCACAGGGAGGGTTAAGGAATAAATTAAAGTGTAGATATTAACCTGACCAGTAAATGGACGATTCACAGAACCTAGAGGTTAAAACGAAGGGTCACAAAACCTAGAGGATTCACAGAGAGGGTTAAGGAATAAAGTGTAGATATTAACCTGACCAGTAAATGGACGAGATTCGGTGTTAAAATGAAGGAAGGAAGTGCCACAAAACCCTCGAGAGAGATTTGATGTTAAACTCACCTCGCCTAGACGACCAATTTGACTAGGCTGACGGACACTTCCAATAATGACATGTGTCATTCTGTTTTGAGTATACTATTTGGGTGGGCCCATCAACTGGCACGATATTTCACAAGTGACTCGTCCTTTGGAGTTTGGACCCTGATTTTAAACGACCAGTTGTTGTGTTGATCATTCATGTTTTGGGACATAAGAACATGTTTGTTAGATGTTTGGTAAGTGAGAAGTGGGGGTAAAAATTTTTATTTTTTCTTTTAATATGATAAAAATTATTTTTATTTATAATATTTTGGGATATTTTAATTTTATCAGAAAAATTGATAATTTAGATAATAGAAATGGATGTGAAATTTTTTAAACCTTTTACCCCAATTATAAAATTCTTTAATAACTTTAACTATTCTTAAATTATAAAAAAAATTAGATCATTTTATCCTAAATTATAAAAAAAATATATAAATTTTATACTTATTTTTATTATATTAAATAAAATTTTAAAGTCTATTTATAGTTTAATTCTACTTTTATTTTTATTTCTATTAAAAATATTTTCATCCTACCAAACGTATTACCAGTTGGGTTTTGGGAGTTCCTAGCATGCCTTAATTTTTGAATTGTTAATACACTATAATGGGCAATGTTGATGTACCTATATTTAATATCTAATAATGTATCAAGCTAATAGTTTGAAGATTTATCTTCTTGAGATATAGATATTACTGAAATGAATTTTCCCTCTCTCAATAAAATATTTTCTTATAAGCAAGACTTGGTTCAAACTCAGATATTATTTATAAGAGATCCAACCATCTACCAGTGGTGCTAAATTTTGTTGGTTTAAGTCATTTATTTTCAAAATTTTGAATTTGCATATGGCTTAACCATATGAAAATTTTTGAAGTCATGTATTTTCAAAAAGTCGCATAAGGTTTCAGCCATTGTAGGAAAAACAGGCATGGGCCTAGTTTTTAAGCCCAGTTTTCCGCATTCCTTTCTACCACGAAAATGATCCTGCCAAACACACAAAACCCATATTTGGGGAAATAATCGAACTCCCAGGACCGAAATGAAATTGATAGGAACAGCTTCAATTTCATATTTCTGAAGATCCATAAGCATTGTGTTCATTACAAGACGCCAGTGAGCCGATGAAAATATCTGTGATACCAAGAGATCATAAAATACCTAAACATGTTACGCATAATATCATAATACATGTTACGCATAATATCATAATATCGGCATCGTCTCAGATTCAGAGGATGCCCCCCCAACTGTAGTATCTAGAGCAAAAGGAATGTATCAGCTTGCCAGGGTTTCAACTTTTAGGCCACTGTCTGCTGAACCTGTTGAGTTTGGTGAGCTTTCTGATGATTTTACTACATTTTTAATATATCTCCAGCATCGTTTGTGAACTCCACTAATCTTCTTTGGAGCGTCTGCTGCAGGCAAGCCTGCAATATTTTGTAATATATCAGAAAAGCTCAATGACACGGACAATAAACTATTTGAGCACTTAGGAATGTTTACATTATAAAGTTATGCCTTCAGATAACTTCAGTTCTAAAATTTCTATCAATAAACTAGCACAAAAACTATTCATGCAAAATATTTAGCATCTTTTTTTTTAAACCTAGATAGCATTACCTATGATAAGATGCTCTTGATCTAGTTTAAGATTTTTTTTTAAAAAAAAAAGGGAGTGACAAATTAAGACAAAAATGCGCCTCGGGAGTTTTCTCAAACAAGGTGATAGTATCTAGCAAGAAGCACATCACAATCAAAATGTCTTTACTCTTCCCAATTCGTTATTCTGCCAAAGATTTCAGAATTTGAATACTAAAGTGACACACACTTGTATAAAAAAAAGCCCGCTTCCATGCAATGCCATCGTTGAATAACTAAGTGCATCAATTTCGTCTTCTCACATCGAATAACTACCAGATATTATCATATTATCCTTTATAAGATAGTATAACCAAATATTACTCTTGCCATCTTTTTCTTCAACATAGAAAAATAACTTGAACTAACACCATACTCAACCCATAAGAAACAGAAATAAACTCAACTAAGAATCAATTCGACCGATTAAGTCCGGATGAATAATTCATAAAAAGTTTCCCAGGTGATAATGAAATAACATCAGTTACGAATATTAACCAAAAGGAATTCATGAGTTATATAATGATTTTCCATTTAGCTATTCTGTGGTTTATAGATTCCACTAAAGAGATTGAGAGTAGATGTTGCTAATAGTACGGATTGTAAAGACTATCATATAGCAGGAAAAATTATACAAGGAACAAAAGTTGAGACACATTACACAAATGCGACCAAATTCTTAAATATCCCGAGAGTTGGAAAACTCCCCAGCCCGAATAATATCTGAAAGAAAAAGCGTTCGCAGAGTCATAATCACTGACAATGGGACAACCTATCCATCAGAAAGGCAATCTTGACCTATATTCCAATTGAAGGATACTACCGCAGCATATACTGGCAGAGATAATCGTTTCACCAGCATGATAGGCAAAACTAAGATGACAATAGGGGAAGAGGGTGTGGGGGAGCGAAAATGTATGAAAAAAGTGCAGGGTAGGAAACTAAGGACTGACCATTTTTATGAACTACGCCCCATGCCTTGCCATGCCTTCCATCCTGTAAAAGCGGTAGAGATATATATGTAAGTCATTGAACAAACCAATGCAAAAGTACATTTGGTGGAGAAGGGTAAAATTCAAAGGGAGAAAAAGACCTTGTAGAGATTGATTTTGGTGATTTCGTAAGAGACGTCAGTCCAGTGAGTCTTGGCCATGTGGTATCCGATTCCCCAGTTGGGCAAGAACTGAGCGACCTCGAACAAGTTCTTCTTCTTTCTTGTCTTGGATTTCTTAGGGGATGTAGGGTTCTGAGAATCAGAAGAAGCTGAAGACGAAGCAGAGGTGAAGTTTCTGAAGAGGTTGAATGAGAATCTCAAGAAATGAGAGTTTCGAAGACATTGGGGAGTGCTGGCGAGAGCGGTCCCCATTCCGGTGCTTCCCCTTCTGGCCTTCTCAACTCAAATCACTCTCTCGTCCCGCCGGCGGCTGCAGCCGCTCATACTCGCTTCTTACTTTGCCCATCTTTTTTTAGGTACAATACTTTACCGAATTTTGATTCTGTGCGTGGAGGTCCAGGCACCATGTGGAGCAAACGCCTGCGTTTTAAACACACAAAAACAGGCCGCCTTGCAGGCTTGCACTCCGCAGCCGCAGTTAAAAAAGTAAATAAATGGGCTGTTCTTTGGGCCCTTGATAATAATTGGGTTTGATGAATACTTCTCCGCCATTTAATAATATTTTTGGGCCATATTATCGTTCAGATGCTATTTACTTCTTTGGAGCTTTTTTACATTTAAATTTTAATAAAAACTATATAATTATTTATTTTAACATTTTGATATTATTGATAGAATTAATTGAAAAGTTTCAATTTATAGATTAAAATTTCAGAGTATTATCATAATAATAAAATAAATAAAATTTATAAGCTAAACATGTTATTTTTATTTTAATAATAATATCAAAAATATTTAAAATAATAATGTAATAAATCTTTAGAAACAAGTTTATAATTTCTAAACCAGAAGATACTAGATACTAAATAATATTTTAATTTTAAATTTAATTTTAATTTTAATTTTAAATATAATATTTTCTTTATTTATTAATTTTTTAAAATTATTTTTATTAATTTTTCTTAATAATAATCAAATAAAAAAATAAAAGAAAGAGAATATAGTTAAAGTTAACTTAAATAACTTTCTTACTATTTTCAAATTAATTAAACTCTATAATAAACACAGTAAGAGTACAATAACAAATCTTATTTTATTAGATAAAGTTCACTTTATGAAGCAATCACTGGTACTTTCAACAGCCTTATTTGTGTACATATAAACCACCACAAATTAGTAAATATAACAATTAAACTTGATGGAAAGATGTATATAAAATGCATTAGACATTTAGAATTTATTGACGTGGGGCCTCTAGCATTTTCAGTCTGTCTCCATAACATGATCGTTGTGAAATCACCATTTCCATTTCTCCATAGCATGCCCGCGTTGTCCCGAAATTCCAAGATTGTTATTTGTTGGGACCATTTTTTTTTTAAACTATGCTCCTGCAAAACACTTTAATGTGTACACTTTACAAGGCAGAACAGTTCCATTCCTATTATATATTGTGGTGTGCAGAAATGGAATAATACAACCTTAAACAAGGGCGTGAAGTTGAACTTTAATTGTTCGGTCGCTGAAAATACAATAACACCGCCCTTCACTTTTCTTTATTTTTTTGATATCCTCAGTATCCTCTTGAGGGTATTCAAATAAGCATAACTGCCTTCATTTTTGGTAGCAACCAAAAAAAATTGGGGGAGACAGGGCTCTACCAAGTTCAGGGGATGGAGCATTATACGATCACTGAGCCTCCCCACAATGGCGACTCCTTGGGTTGCAGGCTGCTTAACACCTCAACTTGTTTCCTTTTCACACCCCTTCGCTTAACTTCTATCCACTGGTATGCTAATGACTGTTGGGAGACACAGGGAATCAGCAAATTTAAAATAACACAATCTTCCATTGCTCTCAATAAACATTACATTCACTTACGTTCAGCATACTTACATCAATTCCAGTAGCACAATAAAACAATGATAAATTTTCCCCGGCCACATCACAAGTGATACGACACACCACAGAATTCCCAAACAAGCAAGATTCTTCATTCTCACACACCCCTTGCAAAAAATTCTTTCCCAACTTCAAAATAATATGTTAGCTCTGAATATACAATGGAATACCTCGCACATGAGGGGCCACACAATCACCTAAGCACTTTTTTTTTTTTCAGGGCATGCAAAACTTGTCTTTACCATGCCTTGAGTTACGCTAATGCTCCTTAAAACTGATGTTCCAACCAAACATTTAGGTAGATAGACTAGTACGGCTGACAAAATCCCATCTATTATCAATTTCAACTTCCCAAGCGATTAATTCTAGTGTAAAATTTGATATAGTCTTGTTAAATTGTCTTCTAAATTGCTTTCCCATCGCGAAGGACCAGATTATATAACTTCATGACAATGCCGATTTTCATACTTATCAAGGGATTATATACCTTCTACTAATACTTTTTACGGAGAAGGAAAAAATTGTTCCCTAGTTATGTAAGAATTTTGAATTAGATGTTCATAAACTTGTTTCTTACTCAGATAATGGTAGAAAGTATGTACAAATTCACAGGCATGTAGAACTTAAATACATGTCTCTGCGACTATTTGTCTAAAATCTAAAACCCCAACACATCCCCAAAGCAACAGATGGCCTAATCATTTCTCTTTTGTCCATTGCTTCCAATTATCCAGCATTCCAGCAATTTCCATAGCTTTAAATCACTATCATAAGGCTCTCAGGGGGGTTCAATGTCTGTCAAGTCTCTACTTTGAGGAGGTATGCAATAACAGTACACGTGATTCTTCTAGCTATTAGCCAATTTTCAATAATTTGATCTCTTATTGAGACTAATTCCAGATTTCCAGGCGAGTTAACGTAAAGGCAAGCCCAACTGAGGTAATCCTTAATTTGAGAACATTATAGAGATAAGGTAGACTTTCCTATTATTTAGAATATAACCTTCGCTTCTGTTGGTAAAAATAATTGTAAAATCATGATAAAATGGCAAGGAAAATAACTTGAATCCAGTCGTTTGTTTACTATATTATACAATTGTACAGCGAAAAATAAAACTTGGGCACTCTGCACTAAACATTAGACTACACAACTTGGGCAGTCAATAGGCCACGGAGAGAATCTCACCCAAGGGCATATATATTTCCCAAAGACAACAGGATTTTTTAAGCTCAAAAGGTGTCTATTAGCAAAAGATTAAGTATTAAAAAGCACAAACCTGAATTAAAAATATATGTCGAGGCAGAGACTGAAGCCCAGAATTGCAAATAAGCATACCTCAGATTCAATTGGAGCCCAAAAGATAGTGATCAAAAGATCTAAAGATAATACATAATCTTAACTGGCAAAATGAGATTTTAGGAAATAGTACATGAAATTCAACAATATAGTAAAAACGGGATACAAATTTTAATGCATTTTATCTAATACCCTCTGAAACTGTACTGGGTACAAGTCAACGTTGTAATAGTTCAGATTTGTCTCACAGCAGCCCAGGGACTTCTCACAATATTCCTATCAATCCTCACCCTATGACCACTTGCTCCAAGTCCGGAAATTGGACGGGTAACAGAACCTAAATCTGTTGTTGCTAAAGGTTTTAACCAAAGAGAGGGGCTTGATTATCCAAAAACATTCAATCCAGTTATAAAGTCGCTAATAGAGTTGTCTTGTTCTTATAGCTCTGACTAGAGGGTGGCATATTTCCTAAAGTGATGTAAATAATGCTTTCCTCAAAGGCTGTTGCAAGGGGAAGATTATATGCAACAAGCCACAGGTATTGAAAGTAATAATCAATGTGTGTGTAGACTCAACAAGGCCATATATGGCCTGAAACAGGCCCAAGGGCCTGGTTTGAAAGATTGGGTGCTGCCTGGGTTAAACACAAGTTTCAGCTAAGCAAAAGTGATCCTCAATTTTTCACTAGAGTAACACCTACAGATGCAACGTATGTTTTGGTTTCAAGACTTATCACAGGTTCCATGGATCAGTTAATTAAAGATATGATTGAAAAGCCGGGCAGGGGATTTTTCATTGAATATCTTGGCTCTCTTAGCTATTTTCAAGGTAATTAAGTAAAGACCCTCAAATGGCTCAATTAAGTTGTCACAGACTATGTGAAAGACCTTTTGAGAGTGCTGACAAGGAAAATGCGAAGGGCATTTCCAACCCAACAGCTGCTGGGTTGAAGTCAATAAAGGAAGGTTCTGATTTGATGAAAAATTCTCATCTGTACAGATCTGTGGTTTGTGCATCACAATATGCAACAATCACTAAGGGAACCCCAAGTGATTTTCTTGATGAATTCAGAACTCAACTATGCATATGCGTGGGAGAAGAGTTCGAATTGACAGGTGTTGGAGGAATTCGAGTCTGTTAGGCTGTTGTGTTCTGTCATAATAGATAGGAGTAGTTCATCTGTTAGTATGTTTTACCGTTCTATATAAAGGACCCTGTACTACTTTGAATTCGTAGAGATACACTAATACACTTTCAGCTCAGTCACTAGCCCACTTACAATCATTAACAGCTCATTCCTGACACTTCTAGGAGATTGTTAATTAGGCCACTTACAATCATTAAAACCAATTGTTTCTGACAGACTTCAGATTTGGCTTAGACAAACGTGTTCACCTCAGCTAATTTATATTCCAATCATGTAAAAGATTACATAAAAGCCACATAAGTATTATTTTGTTCTTGCAGTCTACATAAATAATACCAATATTAGGCTCTCAACTGCAGCAATTTAACCTTAGAGTACAAACCATGCAATAACTTGTTGAAAAAGGCAGAAGAATAGTGCCAAAAAATTTCACCAATCATAGAATTCAACACTATGTTGTAAGTTGGCTACCAGCAAAATCTTACCACATCACAGATAGATGACCAGGTTAATTGTTCCACTGATGTTTCACCCTTTTGTTGTCTGCTTCCCCGAACAAAGATAGGACGAATTCAAAATCTATTATAGAAAAGAAATTTTACCACAAATAAAAAAAAATTACTTACATCACATCAAAAAGCTTAGCTAATTTGAAATTTTGGTATACAATTCAAATTAAAGAAAGGACAGAAATGCACTAAAGGCGAATTTTACTTGGGGAAAGCATCCTATTTTGACCAGCATTAATGTTTTATTTTCTTCCCAATATTACATTAAAAAATGACTTCTCCAAGCTTAACCTAAATAAATGTAATTTGTAACATCATTCACAATTATACTTAACAAAGAACCGTCAAAAGAGCTAACAACTAAACTCACATTGCATTAAAGATTGATGCGGTCTAAATCTCCTAATTAACAAACATATGTTAAAACCAATTGATTCACCAGCCGCTATTCTATTTAAACTCCTCTTCAGTAAGCATCAGAACACAGTGCTCTGCAACAATACTGCACCAATATTCCAAAACTTAAGGCGCACGGTTCTTCTACTTCATGCCTCGAACAAACAATTACAACGTCTTTCTTAATTGTTTATTCCAAATTAGCCGATGACTACTACAAAACCCTCACACAGCTGATAGAAGCACCACTAAATGGCACTCCAATCTGGCACACAACACCATTCTCCTTAGCAACAAGAATACTAAGATTAGTCTTGTCATTGATAAAAATATAAAAATTGTTGGCAGTAGAAATGCCAAAGCTTGAGTAACAACAGAGCCCAAAATTATTAAAATATGGAATGCTTAACAATTCTAAACCTTAATTTAAATACTGGAGTCCAATTGAAGACCTAAACAAGCTTATAATAAGGTCTAGCTACCCAATAAAAGAAAAGTAAATTCTAGCAAAGTATATAAAATGAAAAAGTGCAAACTTCTTTATGGATGGCCAATCAGGAAAGAAATAGAAGGGTAGGTTCAAAATTTAAAAAATATTAATCATAAACTTCTGATATTCAGTTTGTTGTAGAACAGTTAATTATGAGTTTTAAAAACATCAAATCTTTACCCCCAACAATTAGGAGGGCATTATAGAATAGTGTGATCATATTATATATAGAGAATAATAAAACAGTCGCATCTATCAAAAAGGAAAAAAGGAAAATTATCCCATTACTAGGAGGGGGGAAAAGTCTCTAGATAAACTTAGTTGAAGTGCTTTTTCTATGAAGACGGGCGAAGATTGATTCTCCTGAAATTGTGATCCAGGTTTCAGTTTATCCCTACCTAAGCAAGTTTATCAGGTTTCCTGTGTATATATAGATTGAAATCTAAGACGATTTTAGATAGAAAATTTGCTGTCAATCACCATGTCTCTATAGGATTCGAGTGGTCAAATCCCGTTCCTTTCAAGTCACCAAGGAAATCCCTCTTCGTAGAAAACAAATTAATTTTAAAATTTTAGTTTCCTCCTTTCCTTTTTTACATGTTGCTAAGTAGTCTTTAGCTAAATATCAGATTTTTATCTAGAGCCAACAGTTGAGTTTAACTAAATTGAGAGTATGAAACCGATTCTAATTTTGTAATCATGCAGCTCGTAATGGAAACTCTGTTAATCAGAATTCCGAAGCAAATTTGCATCATCAACTTTATTCTCCAAATGATCCAGTGGATGAATTCAGATTAAATGGTAGGTTTCCACAGCTAAATTTGACAATTATAATGTAATTGAAGAACCCATTATGAATGTGTGTAATGCAGTCTACAACAGGGTAAGCATAGAAGATCTGGAGATTCAAACTTTGTATCAAGGAAAAAGCCAACCTAGACTAGGATATTCAGTTACAATAAATGTGAAATTATCATGGGGCAGCTCTAAAGATAGGTAAAAATTGCTATCCAGAGAAATTGTACCTCATTATGTGCATAATGAGAAGATAGAACTCTTTGCTATAACAAATTGAGAAAACTATCCTAGTTTCAAATTATGGATTTCAAATTCAAAAGCCATTAAACTTAACTGCCACAGTACTTCAGATCCAAAAACCATCCCCATTAACATGGCAGCAACCTGAAATGACAAAAGTAGCATAAACCACCTCAACTAGAAGAATGGCATAGAAAGATAAGTATTGCTAAATGCAATAATGCCACAGGAACATCTTTTGATGAGAAGTGCACGAGTCAGACACAAGACTAGAGTTGCAGCAAACCACTACTGTTCAGTGCTTATATCCACGGCCCTCAAAGCTAGTATTTCTTGACTTGCTGCCATCTTCAATTGAGGATTGTTCACTGGGTGTCCTACAACAAGAAATAAATAAATCATATTTCAAATTAATATCTTCCCAGGGAAAATTAAAGTTTTCAAGAAGAATCAAAGAAATCAATGTCTCCAAAATGACAACAGTTAGAGATAATTGTAGTTATTACTATCTAACAACCAGAAAATTAAACTTACAATTTTTGTTTTTTAGCATTCTGTTTGATGCTTTTAACCATATCCATGGCCTTCCTCTGGTGCTCCATTGTTTGAGAATGCAAGTCCAAGCCTTCAACAGTTTCACAGTCAACTTTACATATCCGACACCACCCCGTGCTTGCCTTCCTTCTCTTCAGATTATCAAAGGACCCAATATCTCCCTGAAAAACACAAGAGAACATATATATAGAATATAGCAAGGGGTAAATCTTAAACGTCAAAAAATATTAAAAAATAAATTGACTCAACTCCATAGCTCAAGAGTCTTAACTATTCATCAAGTATAATGGGCAGAAAACAAATATATAATGAATCAACACTTAACTGTTAAAAGTCCACCATCATTAGGAAACCCTGGAAGGGAAAAGCTGCTCCTAAACTCAGGCTCACCAAGACGTGGATGACCTGACCTGTTACCTCTATTGAAAGATTCAAAACTTTGAGGACCCTCAAGTTCAGCAGCTCGCACATGACCAGCATGGGTGCCAAAACCAAGAGGCTCACCCAATGGCAAATGTCTTGGCATGTTATGAGGACCCAAATGATCACCCCTCCGGAAATGGCCAGTGAAGTCATCTTGACCCACGAATTCACCCCTTGGAAGTTCACCCATTCGCATACTACCATGACCCTCAAACTCACCTCTATGAAAATGGCTTGGTAAATGAGAAAATCTACTATCACGGAATGCAGGGCCAAATGAATCACCAAAATGACGTGGATCTCTTCCATCAAAGTCATATACACTTGACTTACCAACAATACCGCCAGAATGGATCCCAGCTCTTCCAAAATACATTTCAGCATGTTCACCAACTGGACTTCGTGAAGTTAGACCATCCATGTGATGCAGCCCATGTCTTGAACCTATTCCAAGATAATCAGCACGATGGGCTGTATCTGATTTCACCATAGCATTGTCATGGAAAGCAACTGGTCTATCTCCAACATCATTTAAAGAATACGGGGGAGGAAACAATCTTGAGGTAGCAGCACCTGCAGGATTCAACTTTGAACCACTACTGTAATTAAACCCATGGGAACCTCTGTTATGTGGACCTATTGAATGGCCCCCATATTTTGAAATGAGCTCAGCATCTGCATAAGGTGCAGGGAACCTCTTGAGATCATTTTCAAACTCCCTTCGTTCAATATTTTGTTGACCTGGGAATGGGAAAGGCTTGAACCTTTCTTCATTTGAGCCATAACCATGGGGGCCATTCAAGTAACCAGGCCTATGCGGGTAGGATTCAGAAGGATGTGGTGGTAAATTTGTTGTTCCACCATGCATATCTCCAGTACCAAACTGCGGCCTTACACCAGATTCAACACTTGGCAAATTGGATGCAACAAGATGAAAAGGTGCTTCACCTTGGTTGTATCGAGTTGGAATTCCACTAGAATGAGTAGGAAAACTTTGCCCTGCAGAACTATGATACTTTCCCTGATCAGCAAAGGGAGCTGGGCAAGAAAGCTGAGATCCACCAGACTGCCCATGACCAAGCGGAGTTATATTTCTGTGTTCATTAACCCCAGCACCTTGAGGAGTACCAAGGGTTTGAGCTACAGCTGAGGCAGTATTATCAGCATCCAAAGGAGGTTTTGATGTAGACCTATCATCATTCTGTTGCTTACCAGGTTGTGAATCTGAAATTTCTGTACCTAGCAATGATGAATTTTTCAGCTGATGATCATCTTGAATTTCCTTGTCTTTCAAACAAGAATGCTCATTGACAGGGTTATTTTGAACCCCAGATACTGTATCACCTGATTTATCTAAAGACTGCCAAGTACTTCCAGCAGTCTCTTCCTTCACAGAATTTTTATTCAACGCATTGCCATTTTCTAGTTCACTGGTATTCATGCCTATCGTCAGCACGGGCTGCACAGCTTCACCTTTTTGCTCATTCCCAATTTCTTCTTGCTTCGCATCTTTTTCAATTTTTAGTTCTGATTTTGATACAGGTATTTTATCCATATCCTTAACACTTTTACCAGATATTCCAGAAGCAGAATCAGGTTTTTTCTCAGCGAAAGTACCTTGTTTGCCATATGGATCCAATGCCCTAGACTGCAGATCCGAAGATGCTTGTGCTTGATTATTGGGCCCAACCATCATATTCTGATTTCCGTGCAAGTGGCCAGCACCAGCATGCATTGGCCGAACTAGGGAGGCATTAGCAGTTTGTGCAAATGGTTGTGACAGCATTGTATGATTGGGCATCAAAGGCCTTCCCATGGCATTTTGAGACTGATTGGACTGAGGGTTATGTGATAATGCAGCATTTGCAAGCTGTTGTGCATAAGTTTGAGCATGTTCAGGAAATGAAGGAGCAGGACCTTGGGGGCGTAGATGAGATGGCATAGGCATCTGCTGTTGTACAAAATGCTGCGGAGGCAATGGCTGTTGAACTGCCTGCATAACAGGACGATGGTTGGCTTGGGCAGGTTGTTGACCAGGACCATAAAGTTGTTGCTGTTGAGGAGGAATATTTTGTCCCTGAACAGGTGCAGGATACAAAGCAGGCTGTTGCTGGTTTGGAAACATAGCATTAGATTGATGGGGACGCATAGTTGGAAATTGCTGGGGGAACTGATTCTGCATCTGGCCATGCTGCTGAGGATGGGGCAGAGGCCCACCTTGAGGAGGATGCATGTTCATAGGACGTTGAGGGGCTCCCATCTGCATATTCTGATGAGCCTGAGGTTGAGGATAAGAGTGATGACCTGTCACTGCATGTGCTGATGTATTTTGCATTTGAGGCTGAACATTAAGAGTCCCGGGAAGGTTGGGCTGTTGTGGATGCATCTGGGACTGGGGAACATGTTGAACTGGAGCATGAGGCTGGAAATGTTGATGTGCTTGAGGTTGCGAAATTGGAAAATTCTGAGCTGGTTGTTGAACTTGAGACTGTGATTGTTGCATCTGAGGATGAGGTTGCTGATATTGGGGCATTTGCATAGGTTGTTGGGATTGAGGCTGAGAAGGGTTAGGTTGACTTTGAAGATATGGATATTGCTGAGACTGAGGGAGGACATGGACTGATGGGTTCCCCGCTGGCTGAATCTGACTATGCTGCTGTACAGTAGGTTGAAGTTGCTGTTGTTGGCTAACTTGCATTTGGTTCTGAGATTGCAGGGCTACAGGTGCATGAGGAATTGGTTGAGAATGTCCCTGTGCCTGAGTCTGTGGTTGAGGCTGAGGTTGAGCTTGAGCTTGAGTTGGAGCCTGAGGCTGGGGCTGCGATTGAGATTGAGGCTGGGGCTGGCCATAAGCCTGCATGTACTGCTGGTACTGCGGAGCCACAGTTGATTGATAGGGATACTGATGTTGATACTGCTGTTGATATGGGTCATATCCAGAGTATTGCTGGTAGTATTGTTGATATTGCTGCTGTTGATACCATTGCTCTGAATTTGGCTGCACAACAGTCGGAACTGAAGGATGAGTCTGAGGAGTTGCGTTGGCTAGCATATTCAAATCCTGCCCAGGTGCAGTAGTTGCAGTCACAGTCTGAGAAGTAAGAGCTTGAGAAGCTGAGGCTCCAACCTGAGCAGCAGGCTGGTTTGGAACAGTAGAAGCATCAGCACCACTAGCTGAAGAGTTCTGGGCAGCCTCTGGCTGTTGCACCTGAGCTTGCACCCCCTGGTAATCAACAAGCAGAGAATCAACCCTACTAAAAATAAATACATAAAAAAAAAATTAATAATCAACTATCAATAAATAAGACTAACAAATGGCACTCACAGGACAGTTTTGTGCATGTTCCTGTACTTGACGATGCACTATTTGGATCCCACACCTGTTGCAAACAACAGGAGAATTGCCAAAAGCACATCCAGAACAGTGAGATGTGCACTCAGACAGAGAACCTTGCCATGTGCATCCACTCCTGTGATAAAGACAATGAACTGCTACCTTTCCAATAGTTTCAGCAAGAATCTTATTTGATTCTGTGAGAGGCTGCAATGAGCAATTATACATAAGCAACAGAATATAAGCTAGTTCCCACGGATCACTTTGGAAAGAATGGAAGGAAAACAACCTTGGAATCTGCTTCTGTCACTAGGTATCCATCATAAGGGCAAGCCCTTGTAGTGCTCACTACGTAGGTCAAGCATGGCTTGCAGTATAAATGAGTACATTGAGATTGCAATGCTTCATTTGGATAAACAAGAAGCCGACAAACAGGACAGAAGTATTCTCCAGCAAGAGATTGAATGTTCACTATGCACTCGTTATCAAATCCCATGTTGACCTATGAATGTGGATTCAGCTCCAAGAATACATAAAACCTGAACACAATAGGGCGAGTATCTCACATATAACATATACCACTAGAAATGGAAAATGACATGGATGAAAATACATCAAGGCTTTAACCAGAGCACCTAAGTACGAAAAAATACTGAAAGTATTCTACTTGACATTATATAAGGCAATAAACAGGCTCTGCAAAGGTTGGAAAAATAAGGATCAGTAAAATACTAGTCTCCCGTACCATGAACTAACTACCGTCCCATCTCATCGTTAATCACACAATAACAACAACTAATATTTCTGATACAGGAACGGACCACTTTCAATTTCAACAAGACATGCAAAAGCCGAAAAAGTAATCAGGAGTTGCCCGAAAGTCGGTACAGCATCGGTTTTCACACAAAGAAAAGGCAAAGATCAGCCCACGGAATTCTAAAAAAAATAGGATGAAGAAAAACAGAATGGGGATTTAGTCCGAGCAGGCATGAAATGAAGAATACTGCGCCGATTGATTTCTTATTCCTCTGACGTCCCAGCAACCAAAAAGCACAATATGGCGAAAAGATGTAACCTTGAAGCTTTGCCAAAAGATCCGGTACCTGAATATAACGACAACTGCGTTCGATTCGGTTCGACAACTTAAACCCCAACCAAAAGATGGTCAGATGAGAAAATAAAGAATTTCCCGAGTTATTGAGGACCATGTAACTTGTTATTTAGGAGCAGAAAACCTGAGTTGAGGAAATGTACCTTAAGCCTCGAGATCCAAGGTTCAACGGGGTGTGTGCAGTGGCAAAGACACGTTTAGCTAGAGGGCGATGGCCGTAGGGGTTATGAAGATGGAGCACGAAGAGGGGGTGACCCATCCTTTATACGAGAGCCGGCAAAGCAAGGGCTCCCCCTATGAAACGGCAACGTTTTTTGGCGCCCGACAGGGAGAGTAAGGCGAGGTCACTGAGGTGTTTTTCCCTTTTTCTCCCTCGCTTTTTCCCCCATTTACTCAAGTCAAGTTTTTTGGTGAAATTATTTAATTATGTAATATTTAGCATTACCAAATTCAAATTAGTGATAATTATTACATTATGATTTTTCATTTATAACCAACAATGTTACTTTTACTTAAAAAGCATTAACATTTGATTATTGAAATAATTTTATTATAATTTATTTTATTTAAGCATATTTAATTTAAGAAAAACTATTTTTTATTAAATTCTTTAATTTTGCTCTACTAATACGGTTAACATCTATAATTTTATTATGTTTGTACTATTACCCTTGTATAAAAGTTAATAGTATTGATAGAATAAAATTAAGTAATTTTAAAAAAAATAATATACCAAATTAAAAAAATTAGAAAAAATATATGTAGCACGAAATAGTTTCCCTTTAGTTTAATAAATATTAAGAATAAGACTATAGATTATGTGTGTTTTGAGCAAATGATTTCCGTACTAATTTGTTTCATTAGTGTATAATTTTTTTTGCCTAATTAGTGTATAATGTTTCGTATATTTTTAATAATAAATAGGTAGAAGATGATTAATATAATTGGGCCCACTTATTATAGACTTTGAATGACCCAGACACATTTTGACCTGTTATCTCAAACGTAAGGGTTGCCTCGGATATCTAGGGTTAGCAAAAAAAAGAAAAACAATAACTTCCCCATGCGGAAAGTGACATCGACGACATTGAACCTCATGAATCCTCAACAGTTAAAAATGAGAGCTTGATCATATATTTCTGTACATATTCCCGAGGACGAGCAGAATATTACAATGTACATAGCATGATTCCTTCAAAAGAATATGCCTAATAAATTATAAACCCCAGAAAACTTATCTAGCCTAAGTGGGGTCATATATCAAGCTATGAAGATGGAACCATCAGCTCCTAAGGAAGCCCCAAGGCCCTGATCCCGTTCCAATCCTGCCCCAATAGTTGTAGTTCTTAAACGCATTGAACTTGAAGACGACCAATTCAGGGAAAAGATGAGAAGAGTTTGAAGAGAAGAAAAACTACCTCAAGAAGCCAGCAAATGCCCTGAGACTCATATACAGGGTCAAAGCAACCCAGATACCAATGAAGCCACCAGCTGAGGACAACACAAGTAGACAAATGATGCTGACAATTGCCACCGCAACCTGAGAGAGAACGAAGATTGTAACAGAGTACTCGTTAGTGACAGCAGTTTTCTTTGTTAGATTGTTCAGGGGAACTTTTTGTTGTTGTTGTTTGAGTAGCATATAAATGTGCTTCCATCATTTTTATGGCATGAAAAGGATGGAAGAAAGATGCCCCACCATTGAGAAGGCTGAATATGCAAAATCAGACGCCCCAAAGTTAACGCCATCAAATACAAATGCCAGAGAATTGATGGGCTGAGTGGCTGCGATAAACTGATAAGAAATTCATATATCTGTAAGTTCCTCCAATTTTATAAAGACACAGATAAATGTACTTTCCAATTTGAACATAAATAAAGTACCGGAGTTCCAATACTGATAAGGTGGATGACATTAATATCTTTTGTAAACAGTTTAGCTCCCAGATGCAGCCCTGTTCCGAGGAAAATCGCAAGCCCCAATCCCAGAACCAAGCCCATCTGCGGGGTAATTGTTCATTACATCAACCGACTTTGCCTAGGAGGAAATTTGACAGAAAATACATAAAGCTAGATTATTCTATGTTGGCAGAGTTGATAGTTTTGATATTTGGACAACTATTTTCAGTCATTCTCTCTCCCTTCTTCCCCTGTTCTACATCAATTATTTCCCCGTAAATCACCTGTAGTACTCGGGATTGCCTGAAACCCAAATAATATTATAGACTCTGTAAACAAGAATAGCTAAAATGTGAAACCCAGATGCCAATTTAAGGAATGTTTTGAGATGATGGAGTTTAACAGTCGAGTTAATCATATCAAACCTGCCCAGCAACGGCCAGACCATCAGCAAGAAGAGATGTTGCCAACCAAACCTGCAAGCAGACTTGAAATGCAGCCATAGATGTTGATCCTTGCCGTGCCGCTAGTGATGCAGAAAGTGTCACACAGAATGTTACAGCAATGACTCTCATTAATAATAGAAAACCTGAATTACAAAAACAAAACACAAGACAACAAATGTGTGTCAACAATCAATTGCTAATTAACCTGAACCCAAAAGGGGAAAGGAAAATAATTTATTCAAATACTGTTTTTTCTATAATAATCTCCGAGCACCATATCACTAGTCTACAAGTATAGGCCTAATTCAGGGGATATAAGCATTAAAGAATGAAGTTATAAACTCTGTTCATTTTGAAGATCATCAGTTCAAGCAAGATAAACCCTGACCGTTTTTAAGAAATCGATCAAATTGTAGATGCTTCCTGGAAGGGGGCATAAGATCAACTTGTCCAATCAATCTCCACAGGAGTATGACTGAGATTAGGTACCTACATTCGCAGACATTTCAAAAGAAAAAATAAGGAAAGGAAAAGATGACCAGCAAGATAGTGTTGCATAGAGAAGCTTGCAGAGTCATCTATTCTTAAATCAGTGCATTCAAATAGAAATAAAATAAAACGTTAAAACATACTGAGATATAACATGGGCAATGGCTGCACCACTGATACCAGGCGGAATACAAACATGAAAAGAGGATCTAGTGCTATGTTGGTAACATCTCCAGCCACTGGATTACATCAGAAGAAAAAAAATTAAAACCGATCGATAGCAAGATATTATGACACTGGCATTGTGATTACATAAGTCTATTAAGGTAAAACCTGTAGCATATAAAGGAGTTCTAGTGTCTTTAAATCCTCGGAAGACTCCCTGCATAGCTAACGAAAGAAGCACAGCAGGAGCACCAAGGGACCGTAATGTCAGGTATTGCTGAGCTGGGTTCAGCATCGGGGAGTCCTGTACAAATAATCTGTATTATATACTAATCATTTCATGTCGGCACGAGGACAATTTCCGAAGTAAAAGCTACATTAAACTTACTCTCTAAGTATCCCAAAAGTACTTACAGATTTTACTCCCATGAAGTTCAACAAAGGTTTTGCAGCAGATATGAGGAATATTGCCTGGATAATGCCAAGAATGCCACCAACAACAAGAGCTGATGAAGCTGAAGGGATGTTCCTTCTCTTAGGCTCCGCATTAACTATATTAAAGATGCCACCGACCGAATCTGAGTCGTGAACATCTGCACATGTATCCGACCAAGAAAAAGGAAAGGGTCTGAATATGCTAATTAAGTAGGAAACTTACATTCATAGCCCAATGGAGCAATAAATTGTTGCTCCAAAGAATAAGTGGAACACTAGAAGATCTGGATAATGCTCAACCAGCTCTTTCTATTTAATTCAAAAAAATGGGAGAAGGGTACCTTTTTGTGGTATAAACTCTTTGGTTTCAGCATCCATAGGTGCACCTTCTTCCAAGTTATCATTCTCCTCTACTTGAGAACTCACTCCACCAAGAGTATCTTCCTCGGCCACAAAAGAAGTCGTGACACTGACAAGCGGGAATATCGCAATCCTTGATACTTGATTGAATAGTGCTATGGAAACACCTACAGCAGCGAGCTCCACAGGACCTGTATGGACAAAAAGATTTCATACCAGGTGCATTACAAGAAAGTTTACAGACATAAAAGACTCGGCTTGACGACACAACCTATGTCTTTGAGCAACTTGAGAACGAAGTAATTTCAATTTCACGCCCACAAGACCGTGTCAATCATTTTGGATATTGCCTCTCCAATTTTCAAAGTGGATTAAAAATGCTTTATCCTCCCTGTTTGTGGATGTTACTCTTTCCATTGAACTGTCCTCGCTCTAATAAGATTTGGTTTTATTAAGCTTGAAGTTAAAAAACAAACAATGACATTGGGGAAAAAAAAACCTATTTGGCCAATGAATGCAGTGTCAACAAGTGAGGCAATAGGGTCGGCTGTCAAGGCCAGTGCTGCAGGCAATGCGATAGACAATATTTCCCGACCAAGATTGTCAGATTTGAAAACTAGTCTGCAGTCAAAGTGAAACCAATAACTTGTAGGTATATCGTGGAAAGAAAGACACATTTTATATGAACACCTGATGAAAATAGAATTGAACTAAAAAACAACGTATACAGATGTCCTCTGTCCTATTTATAGGACCATCATACGCGCGCGCGCGCATGTATATTTTGCTGCTAAGCACCATATAAGTGGATTTTGAAATTTTTTACTGGCCAAAATATGCCTTAAAACATAGTAAGTAATTCCGGTTTGATGGGCAAAATCAACTGGTTTAGGTTCTCAAGCATGGAACTTTCAAACAAGACAAAAATTTAAAAAACAAAAAACTATTGTCATACCTGGGATCCTTGAAGAAATTTAAAATTAGTATTCTCCTCCCATCTCCCAGTGAATATAAATTATCCTTCTCAGCCATCTCCAAAAGGGCCGATGTTAGCTGCTTTGCTTTTATCAGAAGCAACTGATAACACGCAGGGTTATTGGATCCTAGTTAGTAAGTGAAAGGAAAACAGAGAATTCCTTCCAATGAAATGACCACGTGATGAATATTAAACTCTTGAATCAGAGATTATAGCCCAGATTATATTCTCCATATTTGAGCCGTGAAACAACCGCCAGAAAAAAATCAGCAAGATCGAATATGTCAAAGAATAGTTGTTAACAGTGACAGAGAAAGTAGGGAAAAAAGAGAAGGCGCATTTATTCACCCATGCTTGGCATAGAATCTATCTCAGAGCCATTTATGTCAAAGAATAGATTACCTATCTCGCTTTCACAGGAAGCTCACGGGAAATTCTGTTTTAAGTTCAAAGCTGCCCCACGTCAGGAACTTGAATATTATAGTGAGTGAGGACTTGCAGTCAAACTGGGAAGG
This sequence comes from Leucaena leucocephala, assembly GCA_037074615.1. Lineage (NCBI taxonomy): Eukaryota > Viridiplantae > Streptophyta > Magnoliopsida > Fabales > Fabaceae > Leucaena > Leucaena leucocephala. The sequence continues at coordinate 543,421 of CM073546.1, read as the reverse complement.
AAATGGTGGGACTTTTCAAATCTCAAAACCAGAGACGCCCTCTAATGCATGCGTATCCCGGCAGTTAATTCTGAAATCCATGGAAAAGGGGAGCGCCTTTGAACGCAAGCGCAGGTGAAAAGCAAGTTAGGACATGCCCATCACAGAAACCATGCGTGGCAGGTAAAACGCTGAGCTAGAAACTGGAAATAAGCAAAAAAGCATACTTTTTTTTTGGAGAAAGAAGAGGGTCACAAGATTCCAAGTGGGGAATTCAGTGTTCCAGAAATGAAAAGCAGCTTGGCTTATACTTATTTTTTTTCTTTTATATTTTTGGCATTCAGCTTTATAACTAGGCCAGGCAGGAGTACCGTGTATGTAATCACTCCGTACTTTTCTATTGCTTATATACTTAATATCGTTGCCTTTTCATATTTTAATTTATTGGATTGTATGCGTTAAATCCATCCAGTTGCAAAATAACCTAACGTAGAATTTTATACGTTTTAAGTGCTTGTTTGGCAACAACTTTTAAGAATTAATTTTGGTCAAAATTTTAGTTTAAAAATTTTTTAAATAAACATCAATTTTTATCTATAATTGATTTTGGCCAAAACATCAGTTTGAAAAAATTTAAATCAAACAACAATTTTTATCCAGAATTGATTTTGGGCAAAACCTCGGTTTGAAACTATGGTTTTGAATAAACTACTGAAAATAGATTTTGGAACTGTAAAAGAGCTTATAGACTATACAATTATTATGTTATCCCTATTTTTTTCTTATACTCTCTCATCTCTCTTCTTTCTGCTCTCTCATCTCTCTTCTTCACACTATCTCCTCTTTCCTCTCTCTTCTCTACACTATCTCCTCTCTCATATTTATTCTCTACCATCTCTCATCTCTTTACTTTAATCAAATTATACTATTTTTGGTCATTTATTAATATAAAAAGTGATTCTACTACTAATCATCCAAATATCTCTATTTTTAAAATATATTCTTCATAAAATCTATTCTCTATAATATATTCTTTCCATAATCTATTTTCTAAAAGCTAATACAAATTAGCCCTAGATGTTGTAAGCGTCGCCCTTATTAATTGTGATATTATTGTTAGGGTAAATATAAGCTTGTCAAATGATAGAATATGACATTTCAGAGGCCCTTATTAAGTGTGTGTGGCGCATGAAGTTGCGTATTATATAGTCCATATGCAACCAAAAGTATCACGCCTTGTTAGCAAAAGAAAAGGATGAAGGATCCTTTTTCTCTCAATAAATTTTCAAGCTAACATTGACATCCACTTCTAAATCTTCATTCGGATAACAGCTTAGAGAAGCAATTTTTTATTTAATACTTGGGTTGGTTTTCCTAACCTATTACGTAGCATTGAGGGCTTAAAATTAGCACAGGAATAAAGAATATACTAAATTGATTCATTTTGTATGTTGCATTAGAGAAATCTTAAAATTTGACAATACTATATAGATAGTATTGAGTAATATCACTTCCCCTAATATTGTATTTTTAGTCTTATAATTGATAATTTTAAAGATTAAATTATCTTTAACTTAGCCCTCTCCTATCTCTCCATCTATTATCTTCTTATCTCCTTTGGCGTATTTCTTCCACTACTCTATCCTTCACTTCTCTGGCAGACATATCTAAATCTAGCTCCGTCTCCTCCTCTCTCATATCCTCTATTCTCTCTTATATCCTATAATCAACTATAACTCTAAAGTGATCCCCTCCATTTCCACACGAATCTGATGCCTTCTCCTCCTATGAGAATATGAGATTCAGTGATAAATCTTGTCACTGATTCCTCTATAGTAGCAATTCCACCGCCGTTGTTATAGCAACAATAGCCCCATCAACCTTCTACCTTATGTGATTGTCACCCATACTTAATCCCAACTCCTCTTTTTCCACTTTCTTTGGTAAAAAATCGCTAACTTCCTCCAATACTATTGTTACTCTTAATTTTTAGAAGACGGAGAAGAGAAGTAGAATTTTAAGAAGTCGATGAAGAGAAGCAAATACGGGTTGAATTTTAAGACTTTATGGCAAGGGGTACTATAGTATTTTTTATAACTAATAGTTAATTATAAAATAAAATTAATAAAATTATTCCTTTTAAATATTATTTTATACAGAACATAATTTTAAAGGTATATTTTCACTCTACTCTTAATCATAATCTCAATCTAATCTATCAAAATTTAGTATTGCATATTAAATATGGCTTAGGTTTTGTTTCTTAGATCTCAGTTTTCCCAACGCAAAAAGAGGATTGCTTTTGCATGGTTGAATTGTTTAAATTGTTTTTTTGGACACCATTTTTGTTCTAAGGAGCGGCTAAGCATGCATGAAGAGAAGTGGAGAGTGCACTGCAGTGGATATTCTCGCCCCAATAATGGAGGGATCGATGCCTCCATGACTAATAGCAAGATAGTATAATGTTTGGTGGGCAGACAAAAAGCAATAACTGGCCACTATCACTTATTCTTAATCTTCAAACCTCATCACCAAAAAAGTCGTGATTACAACTTGACACATGTCTCTAGTTAACTTTAATAAAATTTTATTTTTAATATATCTAAATTAATTAATTAATCCTCATATTATATATATTTAACTAAATTATTTAATTTTATTAATATATCTAAAAAATTTAACTAATTTTTATATTTAAAATTAAATTAATAATAATTTAAATGCTAAAGCTAAAGGCGGGGAAGATAGGAGTATGGTGATGAGGGTAGTGGTTTGGTGATTAACAATCCACAAACATTGGGCATGGTGTTCAATTATGAATATTGCTTTTAGTTTTAATTATAAGATTTAATTAATATTTTTAGATAAATTTATAAAATAAAATAAAATAATTAATTGTAATTGATATAATAGATAATTGATTAATTTATATAGATTAAAAAATATATAATATTAATTAATTTTAAAATTTTTAATTTAATTATAATTAATTAATTTATTAGATATTATAAATTAATTAAAAAAATATTAGGGCACGTTGGCTTGGCAGATCGTATCGAGCGGTTCTTACTCCTCAGGGGCATATGCGCTGGGGCCCACCCCAGCACCCGATCCTCCAAATGGGTTGTTAATTAAATAACAAGTGAATCAAATCGAATTATGTGACAAATTACCAAAGTGTTTGTTTCAACTTTAATTTTAATGTAATTAAAAAAAATATTATGTTCAGGTTCAAACATGCTTTATGATTATTTCGGCCCATTTAAATGTCACCTGCTATAATGTTAAGTTTGGTTAGAGGAAAGTGAAGGTAAAAAATAAAAATAGAAATAAAATCTTTTACTTTTTTTATTTAATATAGTGAAAATTATTTTTACTTTCTTGAAATATTTTAATTCTATAAAAAAATTAAGAATTAAAATGATAGAAATAGAAATAAAATTTTTTAAGCTATTTTATCTTCAGTTATAAAATTATTAAATAACTTTAATATTTTTTAAATTATAAAAAAAATATTTTAGATTATTTTATTCTAAATTATAAAAAAATATATATCAATTTTATACTTATTTCTATATTATTAAATAAACTTTTAAAATTTATTTTCAATTTAATTTTATTTTTATTTTTACTTTTACCTCTATTAAAATTTTTCCACTCAATTAAACATACCTAGAAGCCTATATAAAAAAAGAAAACTGTCTATTAAGATGGCAATTTTTTTTCATAAGAATTAAACTGACAATGTTAGGCTCTCTAGTGATCGTTGTAGCCTACCATAGGCATTGTATGCCTCTTTACCCATATCTAGCCACAAACTAGGTTACCCAACTCCCACTGTTCACACATTATTTGTGGATTGGCGGATTTTTTTCTAATAGAATCTAAATCATGAAATTGAAAGGTACCATTCACCGTAGTATTCACAACTTGTATATTGTTTGTCTATTTTTCTGCCAACACAATAAACCAATATGTTCCATAGCTCGAAGTGGCTCAGTCAACTTCATTCTACCTGAGGCATTCAGGTCACACGGGTTGGGTGTTGAGTCACATTCTAAGCTTGGGTCAACCTGACCTAAAAAGCATTTTTTGCTGAGTATTAATTGTTTTATAGTACTTTTATTAGTATATATATTTTGTTAATATTGATTGAATCCTATTACTAAGTATTAATATATAGTTTTATATAATAGCTTGTTTTCGTGACCTCCATTCATTGAGGTTATCATTTCAATTGTTCGTTTCATTTTAAATTTTAAATTATTTTTTAAGTAATATTATGTAAGGATATTATGCTGATTCGAATCTCAAATCATGCCATTTGGCAAGCCAAGAATTCTCTAAACCCCCATCAGTACTCATCTTTTATAAAATTGTAAATAACATGAAAGTTAAATGAAAATATTTGTTGATACAGAGGCATGGGTCTACTAATTTTTCAGACAAATTATTTAACATCTGTCTGTTATATCTTATGGAAAATTTAGTCTTTTGCATAGAGGCTGCCCCTCTGATGTAATTTTTTTAGTGGAATTTAATTTCTTTCCCAGACCTTGAGAGAATAATAAATAAGTGCTAGGTATATTAAATTCTAAAAACGAATAATTTTGATCCCGACACCATCCATCCATGACAAAACTACCATCAAAACGACAGCATTACCTTCACGAAAAATCTGTACAAGTTAAAGCAAAAGGCAAGTTGTGCAACACTAAGACGTTCTTATTTCAGGCAAACTATCATCCGTGCATATCATATTACGAACAACAAACCGAACAAGCTTGTAGTATATCGCCTGTTTGTCCAAAGAGTGCGGAGCATCTACTTGATGGAAATACCACCATCCCAAGGTCCTTGGTTGATTATTCACTAAAAATGTCAAACAGATTCAAATATATACAAGTTCTACTTTATCATGTATACCGACTGAACAGCAGGTTCCTCTAACGTTCCAAAATAAACTTCACATATATATAAGTTCCACTTTCAGACCTAAATTGAGTAATTGTACTCTAGCTCCCAACCTAAATCTCCATCAGAATCACCCGAAGATTATTTCTAAAAAGAATCGCCAAGGTTAACAGCCTGCTTCAACTGCTAACGGTAGCGAGAGAAATTACCTCAATGTGTACAGAAATCGTAAATTAGAAAATTTGGGTCATCAAACTGCCCTTTTACCACAAACCAATGGCCTTCCACCAAACCCCTCCAACTCCAAGCCAGATAATGATGTTTACAATACTAATAAGGAAACCATAACCCCACCATTTGGCAAGAGGAACATAATTGGCTCCAAAAAACACAGGTGCTGACCCGATCCCGTAGTGGGTGAGGCCACCCATGAGGTTGGATAGGAAAGACAGCACCATGGCTCCAAAGAATGGTGGAGTGCCCAGAGCAGAAGCAACTGACAAGAAGGCTGTAAACATGGCACCGATATGGGCTGCTCCACTTGCAAAGAAGTAATGTGAGTAGAAGTACAAAAGAACCAGAATGCCAAATGATAGCTGCCAAGAGAGACCCAATCCGCCGACAAACTGCATAGGCAATACCGTTAGTTAATCATTTCTAGGACATTATCAAGGAATATACTAAATTACTGGATAATTTTCCATTGTAAAATTTAAATTTATGAGAATATAGTTCATGCTGCACGCTCCATTTCCATTGGAACTTCAGATGTATGGATAATGATATCTACCAATAATTAGAAGGCAAATGTTAAATAATTTGTCATTCATGGAACAGGAATACTGGATTAAGGTAATATATTATCAAGCGTAACTACAGCATATCCAAAGTTAATATGCAAGAGAGGAGACGGAAGAAAACCTTGACTACAGTTTGACTGAACCAGGAAATGAGACCATATTTGTTCAGATACCCAGCCATTGCTATGAGGGCAGCAAACCACGTGAGGGTATCCCAAGCAACACCCTCGGCCAAGCACTCTTTCCATGTAACAACCCCTGTAACAAGAAGTACAGATAATCCAAGAATGGCAGCAGATACGGCATCCACTTTCAGAGCCCCTCCAAAAATCCAAAGCCCCACCTGATACAACAGAGCCAGAGTAGAAATAAGTTACTAAGACAAATAGAAGATTCTTAGGAATGTAAAATACCAAATATCTATAACCCAAGGGGCAAGGTATAAACTATAGAGTAATACAGCTACTCGGGAATCTGTTTCCGTACAACAACCAAACGTTCCAAACAATAAGAGGATTCACATTTAGCATAATGAATTGAAGATGACATGACCTTTAATAACCGATGCCTGATAACTTGCCCAGTCACATTACTGAAAAGCAAACCCACAAAGGCACATCATGCTTATGACCAGCCTAGCATCACAAATTGTGCACTCATACATGCATTAAGGCCATAAACAGACTACATTTACAATGTTAAATTTTTACCCAAACCTGTGGCATCGCTTAACAAGACGTTTGAGAATAATATAATAGCGTCTTACATAATGAGTTATAATCAGATTAATGCATAACCACGGTTCGTAATTCAGAAGGGAAATAGAACTTGGCTTATTGGTCTAAATAGGTATCGTTGTGTAATTTAAAGCTACGTTATGTTGTTAGTTATCCATCATAATAACAGTGTTAGCTTCTAGGTAAAAAGTAAGAACATAGCATATAGGAAAAGTCAGTTTGGCCGTTAAAAAAGAAAAAAATCGAAATCTATGTACCGTAAGAAATAGAGTGATAGCCATTGTCTTCTCTTCAGTTGTCATTGGTCCCATCTGCTGCAACTTCTCCCGAGCAAGCTTGGGCGCATCTGGGCTGGCCTTTACTGTTGGTGGGTAAATAACATACAAAATCAATGGTACCAGTACCAATGACACCAAACCGGGGACAATCGCGGCTTTCGCCCAGTCCAACCACCCAATTGTCTGGTTAATAGAATTGGCAGTCAGAGTGGCGCAGAGGGGATTCGCTGCCATTGCTGTCAAAAACATTGCTGATGAAATCACCGAAGTTTGAAAGCAGGTCAGCATTAGCCAAGACCCAAGTTTGTGCTCAGTTCCATCGCCCGAGTTACTACCACAAGCTACACATAGGGACTTCACCAACGGGAGAAATATTCCACCTGCTCTAGCCGAAACCGAAGGAATCGCCGGTGCCAACAAGGCCTCGCTAAAAACTAAACTATATCCTAGCCCTAAGGATGAGCTACCAAAAAGAGATACAAATTGATAAGCGATCCTGTTGCCAAGACCAGTCTTAATGAATCCTCTGGCAAAGAAGAAGGCCAGGCAAATGAGCCACGGGATGGGATCGCCAAAACCAGAAAATGCCGCGGGAAACGTCAGGGTTTTGGTCAGCACAGAAACGCCCAAACCCAGTATAGCCACAGCTCCCAGGGGCAATGGCTGAGAAATAATGCCAACGATGGTGCCCAAGAATATAGCCAACAGTTGCCACGCGTTTTTTGAGACTCCAGCAGGCACGGGAGAGAACCAGAGAAGAACCCCAGTCGCTATGGAGGCTAATAACGGCTTGATAGCTGCGCCGCGCCATGGCTGAGGCGCCGGAGCCGGAGTTGGAGCCGAAGCGAGAGAAGCGCCCGAAGCGGAGGCTTTAACAGAAGGGTATTTCCAATGGGGTTTGACATTGAAACCAGACTTAGAGCGTCTCAGGGGTGGAACAGATGGAAAAGAGTTCTGTTTGAGTACTTTGAAATTGGAAGAGTGCAGGGAACCTGAGGCCGAACAGCATAAGCGCGAAGGTTTCGAAGGAATGAGGTTAGAGGATCGCAATCGGAGGGATGGAAAGGTGGGGAAGGAGGTTGCGGTGGCGCTGAGGGCTATGGACGCCATGAGTTGGAGGAATCGAATCTGGTGCGGCGGGAAAGAGAGCAACACCAGGTAGCAGAGGGGGTAAAGGACAGGAATAAAGTGGGAAATTTGGAAGGCTTTGTTTGGGATAGCGTATGGACCGTTGGATGAAGAGGGAAAGGTGGAGGGTGTGGATCGTCGTCTTTTGGCTTTTGAAATGTCGCCTTGAGGGTTGAGATGTCCGTCCAAAAAGGAAGAGAGAGACAGAAAGAAGTGAAGAACGATGCGAATTAGGGTGGTCGCGGGAGGTATTGGAACCAGTACAATCTCGTCTGTTGTCCATTCTGATATAGCATACGAGAAGCAATATACATTCCGTATATATTCGATAAAAATTCTTGATTTTAATTTTTTTAAGAAATATTATAATAAAATTATCTTAATAAATTATTTATAATTTTTTTTAAATATTAATATTTTTTAATATAAAATAATAGTTATTCAGATAAAATAAAAAATAAAAATATTTATAAATAAAAATATATATATAAATATTTGTATAAAAGTGAGGATTAATAATTTGTAAAATTTATAACTGAGTGAATATAGTGTAAGAGAAAAGAGATAAATAATTTGATATAAATTGATAGAATAAAAAAAATAAAAAATATAATATATATTTTTTATTAAAAAAAAATAGAATTGAGATAGAATGAGAATTCTGGTAATCAAGTTGAGAGTCGTACTATCCTAACATTTTCGACTATCCCATTTCAATAATTTTTCATCCCAATTATTCTCGAGATCGGACAGACTTAATGAGAATAGATGTTGTTGGGGGAGCCCTGGTTCAGTTGGATACGGATTAAGTGGCGCCCGGTGGCAGGTGATTTCACTCTCTCACGCTGAGGTGAGGTGGCTCAACATTTGCACTTGTCAAACGACAAAGTCAAAGCCGCCTCATAGATACTGGGGAGCTTTGGTGGGGTCACGTGACCTTTCTTCCATGCAACATTGCATGAGGGTCCTGTTCTGTTCACTTATTACGCTCCCCACTGATTTTAATTTACGCACAACATATGATAATTTTGTTTTTGATAGAAAGAAGGAAATCTTATTGTTTTAAAAACCTGGCGAATTTCTAATTATACAGACAGCGTTAGAAAATCCAAAAACAAAATTACCTAAATAAACAAATAATAAAAGATTTTACAAGAGAAATAAAATCCGTCAAATAATGAAATGTTGTCAATAACTTATAATTTAGTAGGTTTAATTTTACATATAATTTTAAGTTATTATTATCTATCTCTCTAATTTAAAAATATTAATGAAATGTCAAATGAGATTATTAAAATTATCAAAATGTTTCTAGTAAAACTAATTGTTTAATTATGATGATATTTTATCCTCAATATATATATATATATATATATATATATATATGTCATCGGTTGTGTTGTCAGCGCAAGAAAGAGTAGTTCGTAGACTTTAAGTATTTAATTAAGAGTTTTATTTTTTTTGTAGTGTATATGGAGAGAGATTTATGGCTAATATTAATGTATCATTTGGTATGAATGATTTGGGTTAGAAGAAAATGGAGGGATTTTACTACCCTCATCTTATTTGAGTAGTTAAAACTTTTAAGAAGGAAGGGAAAATTTCCCCCATCTAAAATTAGGGAGATTTAAAGGGGAGAGATAATATTTGTAGTTTATCATATTAATATATTCATAATTTTTATAATATTTTAATATTATCTATATATTATATTTTATTAAAATATTATATAAAATAATATAAGGATAAATTTGTCTATATAAAAATATTTTATCTCCCCTCTCTTCTTGAACTAAATAAAATAATATTAAAATTTCTCTTCTTACATTCTTTAATGTTAATATAAATAAGATAATAATAAATTCTCTAATTTTTCTTTCCCTTCCTTTCCATTCATTAAAATTCCCCTCCTCCCCTCTCTTATATTGAGGCAAACATAGTATAAACATCTCCAAAAAATTTATGATATAGAAGGATTAGTCGCTATTTTTTTACCATAAATACCTCAGGTTTACATAAAAAAAGGTACTCTATGAAGAAAAATAACTTTTGTACAAAGTAACTATATATATACTATAAAGCAATGAAATAGATCTAAAATATTGTTGGTGAAGATAAAATCAATACTTCAAACTATATTAACAATTTGACAAATATATAATTTTAGGTGTTTATTATCAAAAATAAATACCAAAGAAACAATACATAAAAATAAAATAAGGAATTGTTTTTTTTCTAAAATTGTAAAAAAGGTGCTCTCTAAACAAGTGTATTTAGGTAAAGAGACAATAAACTACGGGTATATTTAGATTAGTTTTTGGAGAATATATTTTGAGAATAATATATTTTGGAGAATAGATTTTAGGAATAATATATTTTAGGAAGAATAAATTATAAAGAATAGATTATGGGAATAATAGATTTTGAAAATAGAGATGTTTGAATGATTAGTAGTAGAATAACTTTTTATATTAATAAATTATCAAAAATGGTATGATTTGATTAAAATATGAGAGAGGAGAGAGAGGAGAGAATAAATAGGAGAGGGAAGAGAGTGTAGAGAGGAGAAAGGAAAGAGGAGATATAGTGAAGAAGATAGATGAGAGAGGAGAGAGAAGATAAATGAGAGAGAGTATAAGAAAAAGTAGGGATAAAATAGTAATTGGATAGTCCATAAGCTCTTTTACTGTTCCAAAAACTATTTTCAGTAGCATATTCAAAACTATAGTTTTGGCCAAAATCAATTATGGACAAAAGTGACTGTTTGTTTTAAATTTTTTTAAACTAAGATTTTGACCAAAATTAATTTTGGACAAAAATAACTGTTTATTTTAAATTTTTTCAAATTAAAATTTTAGTTAAAATTAATTTTAAAAAGCTGATACCAAATAGGCACTACATGTTTCATGGGCGATTCAGTCATTGCACTTGTTTCCCTTTTTGTTAAAAAAAATGACTACAATCATGCAATATAATATTGAAAAGATTTAAGATAGATTTTTGTTGGTATAAAAAAAATTTAAGATAGATGTTTATCTATAGGGTACTTTCAATTCCATCGAGTGTGATATCCCATTGTTCGATACACTGGACAGTTCAATGTCCTCAACCAATTTGGTAATGTCTATAAACTATTCATGTTTGTCCCAACAAAAAAAAAGAAGACAGCAACAAATGTAATAAACAGGTAAATGGCGTCATCCAAACACCACTTCTTCTTGTGTTTTTTTTTATACAAATCCAAACACCAATTCTTTTTTTTTAGTTGATCACTCAATTTATTAAAATTTTACTCTAATTATATATAAATTTGACTTATATCATATACCTGGTTATAGTGGGTGAGTCTCTTAATAAAAATTTTCTACATATATTAAAATTAAAATTTAAAATTTTATTTAAATGATATTGAACTATTTTTTATTTAGACTAACCTAATTCATAATCCAAACACCAATTCTGAATCTGAATTCCTCGAGCTTAGAGTGGGCCTTTTTAAATCCCAGAAGACAGAGTCCAGAATTGTTATTTTCTTAACAAAAGCTTAGGCCCCTCCGTCGTCATTTTGATGGTTTGCGTAAAAAGGTGAAAACTTGTATCCCAGGTGAAAACCAATTTCCCTGTCAAAATTATGCTTTTTTTTGGGCCAGACCCTAATAATGAGTAAGGATTATCACATATAGGAATTATTTGGGCCCAGGTCCTATGAACGGGCCTCAGGCCCACATAAAAATTTTGACTGGCCCTTAGTAGTCTGCTTATGCATTTACAGTTTTACTCTGAATGATGAGAAATTATATATTATAAAACTCTATAATCCATTTTCAAATAAAAAGTCGCTTTGGCCGAGTGGTTAAGGCGTGTGCCTGCTAAGTACATGGGGTTTCCCCGCGAGAGTTCGAATCTCTCAGGCGACGAATTTATATTTTAGCTGTGTTTAATATAGTGTATGTTTGACAATGGCCTTAAACTTAGGTTTTGGTAAAATTTAAATTTTAAATTTTTTTAAAATAATTACTATATTTGTTAAAATGAATTTTTAGATTAAATTATAATTTAAAACTAAAATTTTAGATAAACTGGTCAGAGTAGTTTATAGAATAGTAAAATAGTTTATGGACTAACCAATTACCATATTACCCCTATTTTTTATTATACTCTCTCTCCTCTCTCTTTTCTTTCTACACTATCTCTACTCTCTCATCTCTTATCTTTTCTCTCTCCTTATTTAATACTCATATACTTTTTCATAATTTACTAATAATAAAAGTATTTCTGAAAATAACTATCCAAATACCTATTTATTCAAAATCATTTTTTTTCATAAACTTTTCTCTAGAAGCCATTTTCTAAAAGATATCCAAAAATATTTTTTTTTCGTAAGCATTTTCTAAAATCTTATCTAAACGAACCCATAATCTACGCCCTCCCTAAAATTCTCAGAATTTGTTAACAAAAATTATTTTATCTCAAAATAACTTTTACTTTGCCCCTAGTCTTGTTAATTTAAATTATAAATTCTCTATTCATAGTTTATAGTTGTTGGATTTTTTAAAATCATTTTTTAAGTGTTGGGTTTTTTACTATCGATTAGTCCCTGCACGTTAATCACATCAGTTGGCCACCTTGTCATTTCATATTAAGTTGCTTTATATTCACTTCTTAGAAATATTCCACACAATGTGGCATATTTCTCGCTGCACTGATCAATCGTCAATATGATAATTATATTCAGCTATCTCGATTTGAAATCAAAGCTCAAGTCATAATAATTACTCCTATGCAAAGATCCAACCACTAAGCTTAACTAACAAATATATATAATATGAGAGAAAAATCCCCAACTCCATCAAAGGCAAATCCGACTCAGTACTTCTTTACCGGGATTCACTGAATTCTTCTCCCAAGTGGACAAACTCGAATGATTAAGCCCTCAAAGTATACGTAATCAATTGATGATTATCAGCACTAACCTCTACATTAATTGCCTTCCCACTTCAAACACCAGCATTTAACAATATATGGTCATATATATATATATATAATAATCTCTACTACAAGCTAAGTGATAATTGATAAATTTGCTCGGAAAATGATGAAGAGAGAAAAATCTTAAATTTTGCATCCAACAACGTATTCACATAATTTGACCCAAAAAATAATGTATAACTATTTGTATTCACAAGTATATATGACAGATTATTGTAACTACACTAGATTCCCGAGATACATCGTAAACTGAGATTAAATGCTCTATATATGATCACCGTGTATATATACACAGGTATGATGATATGATCTTTATTTCAGACCTAGCTACCGATCGACTAGTAATCTTTGAATCTGATCTGCGCCTGATGACGTCCGACATTGGCGAAAAACACAAACATTACAAGGTTTAAGGAGAGATCTGTCCATGCATGCTACTAGGTTACTAACTAAGGTTCTGGTAGTTTTATTTGAACAAGTTCCAATGATGATAAGCAATGGGAATTATTGATCATCACCTTGAAAAATCAAGAAAGGGAAAGGATGAAATATCTTTCATCAAGTCCTCTAAGTCCCACTCTCCCAAAGTTAACTCTTCCTGAAACAGATTCTCCACGACGCCACCTCTATTATTATTGTTGCTGCTGCTAATGTTGCAGTTATTAACGATGTTGTTTATGTTATCAAAGTAACTGTTAACGTTAGTGTCTCTATTCTCCAGTTTCTGCAGGTTATCAGTTATCTTGCTGTTAACACTCTCTAGAGGAGGCACAAACAGCTCCCCTACTTCTGCTCCAATATTTACACTCCCAATCCCAAACACTCCATTTTCTACATAAAAACCATTATTAATAACATTGTTGTGGTCAACCCCGTTATTTTGCGTGAAGCAAGGCCGCCCTCCATTATTACTGTCGAATAATCCTTCAGAAGCTGCTTGCGCGTTTAGTCCATGCTCGAGTATAGGCAATCTCTCAATTACGTTGTTGTTGAACATAGGCATGAAACCTCCCATGACGTTGTTGAGGTCTTTAAGATTAGGCTCAGATAATAAGGAAGACGAGTCGCTTACATTTTGAGAGGTGGTGGTTGATGACATGAGCTTGAGCCTTTTCTTTATTGTGGAGTTCCAGAAATTCTTGATTTCGTTGTCGGTTCGCCCGGGCAAGCGTGCCGCTATTTGGGACCATCTTTAGAGGGGCAAATTAAAAGCATTACGAACAAGTCAGCTTCATTGATATAAGTAAAAGTTAATTAAATTAAGGTAGGTGGTGATGTCGAAATTAATGTCGGTTTCAATCTATGAACGTATTAAAGGAATGCTTTGCATGGACGCTAATAAAAATTCTTCAACATGCAAATATGTGGAGTGTCTGCAACAAGATCGAAGATATATATATATATATATATATATATATATATGAAATAATGCTTAGGCAATAGTTTTCAGTTGAACTTTGGTCAACTACAAGGAGCCGCCTTATAATTACCCTTATGTTCAATGCATGTGGGATGTATATATATCTAAGACTGAGGAGGTAGCTATACTTGGACTTCAAAAGATCTCTGTCATTTTCAATTATTCTGTTGTTTATATATAGTTAATTAGTTATAGTGAGTGGTATGTTAACTACATGGGCATATATTATATTGTTAGGTGAGCAAAAGCAAAGCGTGTATTTGATGACTGATTTAAATCTATATTTAAAACATAAATCTCACTTCTTTTCCCGATCGAAAAACTTATTAAAAGCTACCCGTTCAAAACTTTTTTTTTTTTTTTTTAAAAAAAATCACTTCCTTCTTCTTTTTACAAAGATTAATATTTCTCATCATCTTAACATCACAGACTTTTCAGATAGAGATGACCATTACAAGTTGAACACGCAAGCACACGTGTATATTATAAATACCCATATTACGTACTCAATTATAGTAACGATACTTTAATTTCTTAAGAACTCTTCTTAATGTCTGGATAAATATTAACCAGACATTTATATAAGAGTAAGGTAAAATTCAGGTATTTTTGAGTCTTTTCATTAGAATTTTGTTTTCTTATAATAAACATCTCGCATATGATCATTGGATCAGATGAGGAATTTTCTTGACAGGTATCATATGAATGTTTATCAAATTAAAAAAACCCGATCGACGACAGTAGAGATATTAGGTTCGGGTAATCCAGAGAATTAAAAAGAGAAGGAGATAAATGGGACCTGTTGCCGAGAAGGGAGTGAAGATGGATGATAAGTTCTTCTTCCTGGGGAGAGAAAGCACCACGCTTAAGATCAGGCCTCAAGTAATTGATCCAGCGAAGGCGACAACTTTTGCCACATCTTTGCAAGCCAGCATTCCTGGCGACATCACTCCAACAACCTTGTCCATTGTTTAGCATGTAGTTCATGAGCTTGTCATCTTCTTCCGGTGACCACAGCCCCTTCCTAAGCTTGTTATTGAAGTTGTTGTTTTTTCCAGACTCCGGCTTCCTCATGATGTTGTATGTCGTACTACACAACACACAGCAGACAGCACTTTATCCCGTTATAATCCAACTAGTGTGATGTATGTAGATAAGAGAAGGATTTATAGAGAGAGAAAAAAAAGAAAAGCTAGAGATTAGATTAGAAAGAAGCTTCATGGGGGTGGGAATGATGATGGTGGTGATGGTTGTGGTGTTTGCTTACAAAATAGGGAAGAGTGAGAGAGAAAGGGTTGGTTGATGAGTCCAGTAGACAACGGTTTGGAGAGGGATAGGTTGTCGTCTTGTCTTTGACTCCATGGCCTTGTGTTTTTCCTCTCTTTTTTTTCTTCACTCACAAGGTAATCATCACCCATGAATCATAGGCTTGCCAGAAACAAAACAAAACAATACTAGAAAAATATATATTATAATATATTCATATTTATTTAACTTTTTATGTGCGAGGGCTTGTTGCCTTGTTTTATAACCAAGCCAATCTATTTGCTTCCATTTCACATAATCTCCCTCACATCTCTCCTATCCCACACGTGTAGTTGAAGACATAGAACATCGATAATGAAGGATACATTTAAAGCTATGACGGCATATACCCACCAATAATGTAGATCGCCTTATTGCCTTTCTTTGTTTTCTTCCTTTTCCTAATTTATTTTTGGCCATTAAGATCCACATGCTTAAGCTGTCACCTTTAACAAGATTAAGTAAGGCTCAAATTCAAATATATTTCAACCCTGAACAATGACAAAAGAAAACCTTTGGAGCTTTCTCTGTTCTCGCAGTGCCATTATAATGGAGAGAAAACAATAATGTAACGGTACGAATTAATGCCATATATCATCATCATCATCATGCTCATCTAAATATCAGAAATTCCTAATGAATCCTCGCCATCATCAGGTTGTAGAGTTCATGTCAACTACATAAACTGTTGCTTTTACCGTTCGTATTATTGGTTTCATGAAACAAGTGGGTTGATTTAACCCTATAAGATCAGATGAGTATGAAGTTGAAATGGCTTATGAAAGAGTTGAATAAATTGTGATTGAAGGAAGTGATTGGACCTTTTAGCCTTCTCTGTTTTTGTCATGCTTATTCTTTTCCAAACAAAGGTGAATCGTGCGAGGAAAAAAGAAGAAAGAAACGGTGCACCTGATCATTGACTTCTCTCACACATCTTTACAAGCCAATTACGAAAATTGTACAGTTTTCTCACTTACCCCAGACCAATACAATCTGCAAAACATGGTTTGAATTGAAGATACCTAAGTCTCTCTCTTTCTCTCTCCCTCTTTGATTTTCTTAAACAATAATTTTGGTGGCCAATTCATATTGTCGACGTAACCACGGGTTTGGTTCTAGAATTTAATGTGGCTAGCTACTTGTCGTCGATCGTTTGTGAATCAGCTTCAGCATTTCTGTTACAGATGCTCAGTGGTAGTTAAAGTGGTGAACGAAAGAGTCATAACACTTTCCAAAAGCACAATGGATCATTGGAATAACTATAAGATGACGCTCCACTGCTGCAGAATTGGTAAAAGCACTAGTTTGGAGTATAATGATGGCAGCCCTGAAACATAAAAAAAAATATTTATTACAGGCGCTAAATATGCTCCTTTTCTTAGTTATTCTGGGGGTATTTATACACATTTATCAAATCTACAGGCTCCAAAAGGTTAAACGGATCGTCAAAAAGTGAAAAAGAAAGAGAGAAAGAGAGAATAATGTAAATGAAGAGGAGTGCCCCCAGAAGGACCAAGTGGTTAGAAGGAGGATGATTGATTCAGGAATGAAATCAAGCAGTTATGGAACTAGGAATGTGGCAGTGACGGATTTGCTTGAGGATATGAACTTGTCAAATGACCATTGGCTAAGGTTTAGGTAGAGCAGGAAAAGTTAACAGAGGTTTAAGTTAAAGGAAGAAGGAAACACTGCCGTTTGGCCACCTCAAGTTCCAATTCATGTCGTTAGCGATGCATCATATTGCCTTGACTTCAAATTATACAATGATTAATCACAGTCTTAGCAGATATTAAAGTGAAAGGCTTCATGTCCACAAAAATAAAATAAAAAGCATCCTTCCCAGTAAGCTTCCACAGATATTCACTCACAGAATTAAACCCTTTTTGAAGTTTGCCTCCTAATGCATCTTCAATTGAAAACAAATATCAAACATATTTGTGGAGCACTCAGAATAAGGTTGTGACATTTTCTTAGGTAATGTCATTATAAATTAGGTTTAAATTTTTGTTTAACTAGGGTCAAGGTTATTGTATATTTCTTATTAAAAAATTAGCCCTTACATTAACTAAGGCCAAGTTCTTTGGAGATGACATGTTACTGATGTAACAATCATGTATCACTGATGTGTGGTATAATTATGAAATAGGAAAAAATATACGCTTTAATGATCTTTAGAATGAGATACCGTAAGTAAGACAATGAAGTATCGTTAATAATAATTCCTTAATGAAAAAAGTTGGTCAGAATTATAGAATTATAGGGACTAAAAACCAAACCATGTTTTTCCTGCAAAATATTTGAATGTGTTTCCAAATGCAGCTATAAAACAAGAGTAGTAATCAGAATTTAGAGTATCGAGGAGCTACAAAGCTTGAGCCATTTCGCATGCTTTCTCTGTTTTGTGGCTTACCAAAGCTTAGCACTGGGGGAAGTTAATTGATTACCTCCGGAATAAGCAAGCATGACTTTAGTTGGATGAGATGGGTCCCACCGACCACAACTTTTTTTAATTCCAAACCTAAGTAAAAGAAAGTGCAACCACCAGAGTAACGGCCTATCTTTTATTTTAATGGCGGGAGGCGTATGGGAAACATTTTCATTGAATACATCATTAATTGGGATAGAAACTTCTACAAAAATCAGCTGATGTTGGCAGTCAATAAGGAATCTGTGTTTTGGCCTCACTGATTTGTGTGAGTAAAGGCAGGACGAAAGCAACAGGGGAGCCTCAAATGGGGAAAGGAAGTCATAAATATAAAAAATAACCTGGTAATGGAAAATGATTCTTACAGCTTATTCAGCTGCAACTTGAAAATACAGTTTCACTTTTCCCATTCACAATGCGACAACAATTGAATTCTGTTTGAGGAAAGTGAATTGGTCACATTTCTTGCTGTGAATATGGTGAATTTGGATTCTCTAAATGGTTTTGGTTTTCAGCCTGAATAATCCTCCCTATGGTAGAAACTTCAAATGCGTCATTAAATTCTACCCTTCCATGTTCAATAAAAATTTGGGGTCAAGGTGATGTTTTTTAAAAAAAAAATTATCCCTAACCTAATCCTTCCTCATAAAGAAGGGAGATTTTGAGGTTTAATCCCATAACCTCGCCCATTTAAGGTGATATTAAATGAGCGGTATTAACATGTAAAGAAAATGAGGTGTTTGTGTCTCTTTGTATCCATAAATGAGAAAAATAATAATAATGAGAAAGCACTGATAAATAATTTGAATATATTTTGTCTCGTAATGAAAATGGAATTCCTTTATACTTCTACTAGTCTTTTACCAAAACCCCACCACGTAAAGTTCAGAACATACGCGCTACGGCCTTACCTACCAGGAGAAAAACTAGGCCCTAAGACAAGTTAGCCCATCATGGGCTTGGCCCGTTAGGGAGGTGGGAAGAGGACACAAAAAGACCGGCACAGATCTCACGTACACGTTCCCGCCAGATTTAAATATAAAAATAATTTTCTACTTGTTACTTTTTTAATAGGAAATTTTAATTTCTCTCGTGTTCTCAATATAACATGTCGTTAAGGGATATAGAATTTCAATTTTATTTGCATCTCTTATTTAACAATTTTTTTAATTACCCAAATTAATTTCAATCTAAAATGCTCGTTTGCTCACTTGGGTTTGAATTTGATTGATAAATATCTTAGTTCATACACAGACGCAAAGTTAGCGAGGGTTGAACTATTGTACTCTCATCCCCTTTACACATCATATCTCCATTTCACATTTAAGGATTTTTTTTTTACGAATTTTAAGAACAATTAATATTTTTAAATCTAAATACCCCCTATAAATATATTGAAATCGTTTTCATTTGCTTAATTAGTCAGATCCATTGCTCATGCATCAAATGAGTACAAGGCTTAAAAAAGTATGCGAGGTAAAAATGTATAGAATAGGTGGGAGAGGTTTTAATTAATTTCATAAATTTGTCACCACAAAATTTTAGCAGCAGCTGGGCCACAGTCATTACTCATTACATGGTCTCAAATTGTACCGAACAAACAAGGAAGTAACAGAGCGGAGAAAAATTGCCCGGGATTATAAGACATCCCCCAAGAAGCTTACAACACAGAATTTGAAGCTATTACTATAAATAACTAGACCTCCAGCAACTCAATTCGAAAACAGACTTGGCACCAGTCACGAGCCATTCCCAGAATCCGGATACTGTCTCCAAGAAGCCTAAATCAACCTTCGCTGCAGAAAATTGAAAACAAAAATTACTCAGATCAGAAACCTAGTGAATGCTATAAAATCTGACTACAGGTAAAAAACTGCCTTCAAAGAAGTACATAGGAAAATCCACTGGTGATAAATTTCATTTCAAGCCAATATCTGATACTTGGAATGGTTGTCAATGACCAAACACATGCTCAGGAAAGTCAGTTTATCAATATCCTAGAATTATTTTTGGGATGGAACTGAAGCGCAAGCAAGCAATAAGGACAAATAAAAACATAATAACTCTCGTTACTTACTATCTCTTTCACCGTCTTTGGGTTTTTCCAATTGAACGCTTCCCAGAAAACAAGTGCTTGGGCTTCAAAGTAGGAATAACCCTATCAGCTTCTCCCCGACGAGCATCCTTGTTCCGCTTCTTGACAGATTTCTTTGCAAGTTTTACCGCCTTAATCTTTTGAGAAGAATCCTTCAAGCCCTCGCCAGGCACAAATTCAGTTGGTGGGCGTGAAACTGACCTGGACCTTGATCTAGATCTAGTACGCTTCTTCTTGCTGGATGAATCAACATCTATATCCATCACATCAGCACCTATGCCTTCAGGAGACCTTTCCCTTTTTCTACCTCTTCTAGAAACAGATCTGCTGTGTGCTCTGTCAATTGCCAAAGAGGGATCAAGCCCCAAAGATGACAGCTGCCTTCCCATTCTTTCTGTGGTAAACTTCCTATCCTTGTCATGTTTTCTTGGAACAATTGGCCTGCTCTCTGCAGTACTCTTTTTCTTCCTATGCTCTTGGATGAGCAAGCTTTTCTTTTTTCTTATTGCCGCTAAAGCTTCCTGTTCCTCTGGACTCAACTCATTTCCGTCTATCTCAAAATCATCATCTAACTCCTCAGCCTGTCTTAGCCCGTTTTCCCTTTCCAATTCTTCAAGCCTATGCAGAATATCAGGATCAATGAAATCATACACATTGTGTCCATCCAAAATTTCTGGCAGTGCATCTTCTTTCCATTCATCATTAGCCAAAATATAGTTCTTCCGCAGGTTTGCTGAGTATACACCTGCACCACCATTCTCATCTTCCAGATCCTTTTCAGTTTTTCTCTTTTCCTTTTCTGCTGCTTGTTTGGCCTTAGCTTCTATGACTGCTAGAGGAATACAAGGTGGCCTTTCCTTCTGGTCACGTGGTTTTGGCACAGCAACATGAAATCTATTCAAGCAGTCATTTATCTTTTTGGACTTCATCTTTATCTCCACCCTTTGATTTAACAATCTTTCACATGCTGCATTTTTTACAGCAATTACCCCATCTTCTGTCAAAGTGCTCATGGTCAACAACGCACTTTCATCATTTGTAGGCTCACGTCGTTGACCAAATAGAGTCTTCAAGGCCTCAGATTTCATCTCTGTGATCAACTTCTTGTCTTCCTCAGACACCCCTTCCAGCGGTTGCAAATCAGTTTTATTGCAGACTACAATTAATGGCTTGTTCATAAACAGAGACTTAATGCTGTGAAATAGAGCTGCCTGCTGTGCAATGCTATAACCACAAGATCCAGATATGTCTAAGAAAAACAATATAGCAGCTCGCAAATGAGCAAGGGCAGTAATGCTGCACATCTCAATAATGTTTCGATCTTCAAAAGGTCGGTCCAGAATCCCTGGTGTATCAATTACTTGGTACCTTAAGTATTTGTAGTCTGTATGACCAACAAAAAGTGACTTTGTAGTGAAAGCATAGGGCTGCACATCCACATCAGCTCTTGTAATTTTGTTAATGAATGAACTCTTGCCAACATTAGGGTAACCACAAATCAAGATAGTCCTCGTGTTTGGATCTATTGATGGGAGCCTTGCCATGTGCTGTCTCACCTGCTCTAGATAAGCCAAACTTGGGCCAATCCTCTTAATCACAGTACACATACGGCCAAGAGCAGCAACCTTCAGACATTTGCATCTATATAGTGAATCACCATACTTCAATAACTTGACATAGTCCTTGCAAATCTTCCCAATAAGGTTTCTAGCAGTATTGATCTGTCCAAGTGCAAGCTTGTAATGGTCCTTGTTGTAGAGTACATGGAGGAGATCACCATAGAATGGGTGAATATCATCAAGCCGAGGGAACTCATCAATGATAGTGGAGAGTTTTTCATGAAAATTTTGTTGCGTATACTTTACTTTGCGCATGTAAAATTGACGGAGGCGGGAAATCTTATATCCTTTATGCACAACAGTTGGTGTTTGACGCTGAGTGCGAGAAAGGATTATGTCAATGAAGTCCTTCCCATTAGGTACCACAGTTATTTTCTTGAAGTTATACTGCACCATCTTTACGTAGAAGATGCCTGTATTGGAAACACCAATAATTTAATTTCCTTTCAATACAGGACAGATATGACAGGCATCATCCTCTAACAATGGAAGCGGTGCCTATATAGAAAGAAGGAAATATATGCAAGAATTTAATCGAAGTAAGATTCTTTAGTACACATGGGGTGCAACCAGAATAGTGCAAGAAACTAAGAAATGAAGTGTGATTGATATTTTCCTATTTGGATCCCAACATGCAGTATTTCTCAATTTATATTAGAGGGTGCGTTTGGTTGAACGAAGGGGGAAGGGGGGTATTTTTAAAATTATTGGTTCATGGGAGGGAAGCTAATTAAAAAGTTAACAAATATACCTTGAATCAGAATAGCAACTACAAAAACATTCATTGATAATAAATCGGGTATATTCAATTTCAGACACTCACCTGAATCAGAGAACGAACTCGGAGAAAAAGAGTACGGAAGAGATGGCGGCGGGAGGAGAAGGCAGAGGCGAGAACGCGTGAAGAAGAGCCGCTGAAGAGAGTGAAAAGAAAAGGATGTTTGGTTACCAGGTAACTTGCGCAAGACAGCAATACGAAGAGCAAATTCAGTAGCAGAGGAGGAGGCAAGGTTGGGAGGCGGCACACCTCTCCAAACCGACTTGGGAGGAAAGGGAACGAGAAGGGTTCATGAATAGTAGAGAGCGTTCCATGGGCTGTATGATTTTTAAGCCCAACAACTTTTGGGTATTCATTGGTTATTCCACTGCAACTAATTCTTCGTGGGACTATCAGCGTTTGGTTGGGGACTTCCATTCGTCTCTTTTCTTTTGACAATAATTAGAATTTTATGGGATTTTAAAATGAGTGTTAGACTATTTTTTAAGCTAATAATATTAGTCTATTTTGGTTCTTCAACATAATTTTTCCTAATATAATAATTAACATCTAAATTTTCTTATCTATCTTTTCCGCTTGTAAAGTTATCAGACATCTTATCAAGTTTAATTAAATTATACTAAAAAATAATATATTATTGAGAACTTTAACCATAAAAATTATTAATGCATTTTCTGTACCTTTTTTTTTTCATAATATGATATACTTTAAGCATTTTCACCTTGAAAAGAAAGTCTTTTAATTCTATATTTAGTATGAATAATTTGGATGGAAAGGGAGGGAGAAGAGGGGAGGGATTTGGCTCCCCTCCCCTTATTTGGGTATATAATTTTTTTAAGAAGGGAAGAAAAAATTTCTTCCAATTTATCTTCTTTTTAAAATTAAGAGAATTTAAAAAAAAGAAATAATATTTTAATTTTATCATATTAATATATTTATAATTATTTTAATATCATAATATTATATATATATATATATTATATTTTATTAAAATATTCTATAAAATAATATAAAATAAATTTATTTATATAAAAATATTTTTCTTCCCTTCTTTTTTTTGAACTAAATAATATAATATAAAAATTTCTCTCTTAATATTAATCTAAATAAAATATTTTATTTTATTTTTTTTCTATTAAAATTTTTCCTCTTCTCTTTTTTCTGTAGAGCTAAACCTAAAGACATTATAGAAATATAATTTTTCGGCTTAAAAGGTAATTTTAAGAAAACTAAGCTCAGATTGTTAGACAAAAAGCTAATAATAGGCACTCCGTGAATTTAAAAGAAGGAAAGAGAAAATCAATGCACTTGTATACTTATTCCTAACCACGCTGTATACTTATTCCTAACCACGCTGATGCTGATGCTGAGCTACACCTCATCTGTATGGATAGATAGAAGCATTTATTTTTATGTTTATGTATGTTATGCCCATTCAGCAAAGCGTCGGCGGCAGGGCCAATGACTAGTTTACCCCTGACAATTAATTGCAATCAAATTTAAAAGATAGCAAAAAAAAAAAAAAACAATGATAGACAAATATTCAAGATTGAGATCCTAAATTGGTCTAGGCACCAAAACATTTCGTGACACAGGTATATTTTCTTGATCTAGGCGGCAATGTCTTGAAAATGGTAATTATCTTTTTAAAAAAAAAAACAAAAAAGCACTTACTAACATATTTTTAAAATAAAATTCGTTATTTTTATAGGGGATGTGTACGTGCATTTAGATAAATGTGCCGCGTCCTACATACGCAGCCAAAATGATATTTAAGATAAAAGGAAAGTCCCATGTGAGACACGAGAGTATCATACAAAGTATAGAAAATACAGTTTTAATTTGATTCAAAGGGATTTATGCATCAAATATTTGAAGAGTGAATATGAAAAATATAGTCTTATTTCTATAGCAACATATATTTTTTTTAAATAGAGCGTGACCATTAAAGTATTTTTTTTAAAGATATTTTTAATATTTATAAGAACTCTAATCTCAATATCTAATACTTAACCAACCATATATAGCCTCTTTGGCTAAGGTTAGTCTCAATAAGAATGTCTGATCTTGATCACACTTATTTATATATTATTGGGCGCAAATAACATAATAGCTAAGGGACCAATGGTCTAGCGGCATTTACTCTTTTTTTATGGGAGAGAGGTGGCAAGTTCAATCTATTAGCAGTATGTGAATGTGGGTTTATATATTAATTTATATGTGATTTAATTTAATTTCACCCTTATAAAAAAATATAAATAACATATATATAAAATATAGGGCGGCTAATTGCATTAATTCGGCCCAACACAAATATTTAAAAACAAGTGAATTAAAGAGTTATCGATGGTAGCAATGAATCCTTATAATGGATGGATTGTGTGGATGAGGATAGTTTCACATAAAATATCACACACACACACACATATAAATTTTTAAAAAATAAGTTTATTTCTTTATAATAATAAATAGAATAAAGTCGTTATTAGAAAATCTTGATAGAAAATTATAAGATATTCCTTTCTATTTAATATAGAACATAATTAAAGAGTTAATATTGATTCTAAATATAAGATATATTTTATATATTTATTAATTTTTTTTAAATTATTCATATTGATATTCTCTCAACAATAATTAAATAAGAGGGAGAGAGTTAAAAAATAATTATAGTATTTTACCTAAAAATATGTTATACTAACTAACTTAATAAATTTTTTAATCTAATTAAATTAATTAAATAAATTTTATATTAAAATTGGAAGAAACGGCTAAAATACATGGAATAGAGTGATTGGGAAGAAAGGTTAGTTAAATAAATTTTATATTAAATATTAAAGGAGTATTTCGCTTACAAAGATTAAGATGAGTGGATTGGGAATAACAGGAATGCATTAAATACCTTAATAATATCTTGAATTGGGTATTGTGGTACATATCTTCACATGCTGAGAACTGAGATTAAAAAGACAGGGAAAAGGCAACATGAAGAGGACAATTTTTTGGGGAAGGGTAATTAATGCTTGTTATATCATACAGAGCGAGGTGGTTGTGAAAGGACTTTAATCTCTTAAATAAGATATGCTGGTAGAATGTGTGGAAGATAATAGAAAACAAATGGTACAAAAATCAAATATGTAAGAGAGTAAGGCTATGTTTAGATGGGGAAAAGTGAGAAGAAGATAAGGATAGGGAATACTTGAAAAGAAAATTTTATAAAACGGTAGAACATTTATTCTTATACAAGAAATATAGAGTAAATAATGGGACTTAATTATACCGTGTTTCATTTAAGGAAATGAGTTTCAAGTACTCAAACTCATTTTTGTGAATCAAACGTTAAACGAATGAAGTTAAAAGGGGAAAATGAAGCGGGCCTCTCATGCACTGTTATTGCTCTTGATGACAGAAATAAATAGAGGCATGGGGAAGGAAGAGAAGCAAGGGAACGTTGCAGCAGAAACAAATGGAGAGAGAAGTGGAAAGCATGAGGGAGTATTATGGCAGTGGCAAGACTAAAGAAGCTTCATGGAGAGCATCACAGCTTGAAGGCTTGCGTGCTTTCCTCACCCACAGACAGCATGACATCTTCAACGCTCTCATGCAAGATCTTGCAAAACATCATCTCGAGTCCTTTCGAGACGAGGTGATCCATCCCTTCCTTCTCTTCTCGTTTCAAACATGCCATCTCATATCTCATTTCGTAGCTCATGATCATGTTTATATCTGCAGATAGGAACTCTGATCAAGTCCTTAAATTTCGCTTTGAAGCATTTGAAACATTGGATGTCACCCAAAAAGGTAACGAAATCTGGTATGAAAATCTTGCAGAGTAATATATTAGCACACATGAGAAATCTGATCCACTAAACTGACTCTTCTCATTATTACTGTGGTGTCGGTAGGCTGAACTGCCACGAATAGCACTCCTTACAAGTGCAGAAATCGTTGCAGAGCCTTTGGGTCTGGTGCTCATTATATCATCTTGGAATTTCCCCTTTGGTGAGCCTAAATCATGTTTAGAGCAGCCATTCTCCAAGATATATGTATAATTTCTTTATTTCACTAATAATAATGAAAATAGGACTGTGCTTGGAGCCACTGATCGGTGCAGTAGCCGCCGGGAACACAGTAGTCCTAAAGCCTTCAGAGCTATCCTCTGCAAGTGCTTCTCTGCTGGCCTCTGCCCTCCCAGATTACTTGGACAACAGAGCCATTAAGGTCGTCCAAGGAGGCCCAGAAGTGGCCGAGCAATTACTCCTCCAAAAATGGGACAAAATCTTCTTCACTGGTATTCTTAATTGACACGCTCATCATGATCCTGACGCGTGTCTTCGTCTTTCTCTTTCTTCTTATTCTGGCACTATGTGCAGGAAGTCCACGTGTGGCACGAATGGTGATGTCGGCAGCAGCAAAACATCTGACACCAGTGACGTTGGAGTTGGGAGGAAAATGCCCTGCCGTTGTTGATTCCCTATCCTCTTCTTGGGACAGAGAGGTATCCCACAAGTTCAATTTATTTAAATATGCTAATAACTGTTTCTCTTCATGAACAATACACTTAATGGAAGTTACTGTTGCTTTCTGTTAAACCACCAAGGTGGCTGCAAAACGAATTATTGTGGGAAAATTTGGGACCTGTGCTGGTCAAGCATGCATAGCAATCGATTATCTTCTTGTTGAAAAGGAATTCGCTTCAACATTGGTACGTTTCCCCAGCAATATTCTCCAATTCAGCGGTAAATTTCACTGCTCTCTGTATATTTACTCTGGTGATCCTCAGGTGGAACTGATGAAGGTTTGGATCAAAAAGATGTTCGGAGAAAAGCCGTCAGAATCCAACACCATTGCCAGGATAATTAACAAACAACACTTCTTCAGACTGAAGAATCTTCTTTCGGATCCAAGGGTCAAAGAATCCGTAATCTATGGCGGCTCAATGGACGAAGAACACTTGTAATTGATCCTGATCCTATTCTCACACTTATTGTCTGCTGAACAAATTAAATTTTTTTCACCGGATCTTGTTTGCCAAGAAAAGGATTTACACGCACAAATAATTTGCAGATTTATTGAACCAACGATCTTGATGGATCCCCCACTTGAAGCGGCGATCATGTCGGAAGAAATTTTCGGTCCATTGCTTCCAATTATTACGGTAAGATAATGACATGTCATTTCCATGACGTGACATTAATTAGCGGTCCAAGTGATTATCTGTTCTTCCTCATCATGATGACAATTTGCAGCTGGATAAGATTGAAGATAGCATCAAATTCATAAACTCAAGGCCTAAGCCTCTTGCCCTCTACGTGTTCACCAAAAGCCAAACCCTTCAGGGAAGAATGGAGTCTGAAACATCATCGGGAAGCGTGACGTTCAACGATGCAATTCTTCAAGTATGTATTTGTATGCTTCTGCTAATTATCTTTGTAACTTGTATCAGATATATTGATATATGATTTTGTGGGTATGTGCAGTATGCGGCGGATAGCTTGCCATTTGGAGGAGTTGGGGAAAGTGGGTTTGGGAACTACCACGGGAAGTTCTCATTTGATACCTTCAGCCACAAGAAGGGAATCGTGAGGAGAAGCTTCCTCACAGATTTCTGGTTTAGGTATCCTCCATGGACACTTACCAAGTTTCAGGAACTTGAGGCGTCTTACAATTATGACTATCTGGGATTGCTTCTCGTCTTGCTCGGCTTAAAGACATCTCCAAAACGTCTTTGACCTTACCCCTTCACTTCTCACTTGTCCCTGGGAGCCACTCATTATTATTTTAGTTGATATGTTTATAAGTTGTTTATCACTGTTCCTAATTTACCCTTTTCTTTGCCGGGTCTTGTTAAGTGTTGAATATATATTGCAAAAGTTATTCCATTTGTGAACGTTTGGATGGTCTTGAAATATTGTAAACGTGTGCAAATATATATATATATATATATATATATATATATGTTAAAAAGTTTTTTCCAATGCAAGCTTCATATTAGTATAAATGAGGTGTATACTAGTAACAAAATTTAACACAATTACTAAATAATTAGATCTTTTAAATATGATGTTTTATATTTGAATTAAACTGTGCGCATAGAAAATATTTTGTTGAAAGAAATAAAATTCATTTCGATGATCTTTATATTTTAGGAATATTAGTTATTAGTCTCTAATTATCAACAAATTAGTCTCACAATTCCTTAATCTAATAAACTATAAGGATTTAGTTGTAATCAGTCAAATTTTAAGGATTAAATTGATAATTAAGAAAAAATTCAAGGACTAAAAATTATATTTACAACAACAAAAATCCTGCTCATTATATTAATTAGTAATAATAAATTATCTTTAATTAATATTAAATAGTTAGGATAGCTGAGTTGTCTAAGCAGTTGGACTTAAGTTCTGGTCTTCAAAAACGAGAGCAGAAACTTCAAGCCCATTAATTATACCTTGCCTTCGCACCCATCAAAGCAGTTGATAATTTTTGTGAATCAAGCCTCCCACCCAGATGCCGTAGTTCTTCTAACTCAAGATCGGATTGATGTATAACTCCAACTATAGGCTGAGTTAAAATCAACAGTGACGGAACATTCAAACAGGGTTCCTCTAACGCTGGATTGGAATTCTGTGTAGGGACCATAATGGCAAGTTCTGGAGGGGGTGGAGCGAAGCAATTACTGCTGACTCAAGTTTCTCTTTGAGCTGTATGCTTGGAAAGATGCCATTATTATTGCTTCAGACTTCAATTCCTCAGCGATTGAATTGGACTATGCGGATCTTTCTCACTTGATTTGAGCCCGACAGGATTACCAGCTAGCTCCCATATAATATGAGTGCATTAATTCCGGAACGCGCGCGAAAACATATATATCCATCCAAATGAAAAATTAACTTTGCATTATCTTGTTTTGAAGTTGTACGTGGGCCAAAATGTATATATAATCAAGCCAAGTATATTTATTGAAAGGACAACATATTTTTGGGAAAACGAAGAAGAAGACTAGGGAAAGTTGTGAATATAGCATCTAACGGACAACATATATAGCCAATTGTGTCCAATAGCGCAACGTAACAAAAAGATGAATCTGTTGTTAGTTGTATATCTATGACAAACTCAGATTTTTATATATTAATGCATATCATTTTAGTAGACTTTTGTCAATATTGTGGTCTTTAATTTTATTATTTATACACAAATTGAATTAATATGACTTATATTGAATTAGTGTTTAATAGGGGCATAATTGTCATAATCTTATGATTTCTCCCAAACAATTATTTTTGGAATAAAAGATATTACATTATTGTGATTTTATATTTCAAGAATTTAGGAAAAATCAGAATTCACAAATGACAACAAATGACCACAAAATTAGAAATTATACAATAGGACCCATGAGCCAACCTTGCAGTTTAGCCCATTAGGTTTTGTTTATTATTTTCTCCTTAATTCAGCTTTTAAAAAGCATGCAGAAGACGCACAGACGGAGGCTGCCGCAAGGAATTGAAAGAAAAACCACGCACACACGCTGCTGCACAAGAACAATCACTAAGGCTTCCTTCACACCTCCATTCACGCACATACCCACCCAAACACCTCCATCCATTCATCCATCTCCAAGAACAGCAGCGAGCAGCACGTTCTGCACAGAAATAGCAAGCAGAATAGCAGCAACAAATCACAGCAACACACCCAGCGACGTGCACTCCATTATCCATGGCCAAACTCTTGAAATTTGTGTTAATCTTTATAGTTATGCGTGGCTAAACATCCAAATTCTCTAATTCAATGGCAAGGGCATGAGTTTGGGATCTCAAAGGGGAGTATAAGTTACTCTAATTCTCTACCTAATAATTTTATTATGACTCCTAGGTCTTAGGATTAATTTTATAATTATTGGGGATGTTTAGAATGATTTATTTGTATTTATTGAGGATTATTGTGACTGAATTTTTGCTTGACATTTGACATTAATCTTTAATTAACTTTAATTTTATTTACTTTGATCTGGGTCAGACATTGAATTGAGATTATTGTGAATAATTTGTGATTTTTCAAGGTGGCTTGAATTATTGGATCGTTGTGTCTCTTGTTAGTTTAAATTATATTTTATGAGTTATTGAGTTATAATTAAACATTGATTTTTAATATCTTTAGTCCTATTTTATTATTCTGGTGGCAGTTACTAAAGTAGGAATTAGAAAATATTTTGTGATAATTCGAGGTGGCTCGGTTGTTAGATTAAAAAGTTAATTATAATTCTTAATTTATTATTTATAACTCCCACATCTGTTGAAACTATGATTGCCTGCGTTATTGGATTGGAGAATTGCTTTTATTATTATTAATCACCTTTGATTTATTTCTTTTCACTTATTATCATTCATTATTCCTTTCTTTAAACCAAAAATATTTTCTTTAAATCTATTTTAATTCATTGCATTTAGTTGTTAGTCAATCAAAATAAATCCCATTTTCTAATTTAGGTTGCATTGCATTTAGTTACTTAGGAATTTAATTTCATATTTTGGCTCCTCAGAGAGAACGACCCGATGTTGCACTATACGTAATCCTTAGTTTAAATTTTTGAAGTAACCCCAAGACGACATCGGTTCAAAGGTTGTTTCAATCTATTTGCATGCATGGAGCTCATACGTGAACGACACATTACATCATAACTGGATGGGATAAATAATAAGAAAATTTGTTCTCATTATTTAATAATATAAAAATAAATTGATCCATATCTCTCAGCGCATTTTGGTTTTGATGGACATTTTGGTAAAAATCGATTATTTATCGTTCAAATTTTAATTTTTGGGATCCTGAATTTTATCGGGAGGGACCGATGTGCGATGTGCGGAATTAAATTATAAAAATCCTAATTAACTCCAACAAATCATGATGTTTGAAATATAAATAAATCAAGAAATCAAACTCTTCTGTAATAATTCATATGATAACAAATGGTATCACATAGATAATCACACCGAGGGATACACCATAAGATATTCACTTTAATGTGCACCCTATTATTCATGGAAGTACTGAATACAAATAGAAATAATGGGTATGGAATTAGCATTGAAACAATTCAAATTGGTTTGAGAGCAAGCTTAGTAAACATCAGGAGATGGGATATTGTGAAGGTGAGATATGGAGACTAGTAGTAAGGTGGAGGAGAGGGCGACGGTGGAGGTGGAGGTGGGGACTTATAAATGTATGGTGTAGGGGGAGAGGGAGAGGGAGGAGGTGGAGACTTGTAGACATATGGAGGTGACGGTGATGGGGATGGAGGTGGTGGAGACTTGTGGACATAAGGGGGAGGAGGAGAAGGCGATGGTGGAGGTGGTGATTTGTAGACATATGGAGGTGGCGGTGATGGGGATGGAGGTGGTGGAGACTTATAGACATAAAGAGGAGGGGAAGGCGATGGTGGAGGTGGTGACTTGTAGACATATGGAGGTGGTGATGATGATGGGGGTGGTGGAGATTTGTAGAAATAAGGGGGAGGAGGGGAAGGCAATGGTGGAGGTGGTGATTTGTAGACATATGGAGGTGGCGGTGATGATGATGGGGGTGGTGGAGACTTGTAGACATAAGGAGGAGGAGGGGAAGGTGATGGTGGAGGTGGTGACTTGGAGACATATGGAGGTGGTGGTGATAGCGATGGGGGTGGGGGTGACTTATAGACATATGGAGGAGGAGGTGAAGGTGATGGTGGAGGTGGTGATTTGTAGACATAAGGAGGAGGTGGAGGAGGTGATTTATAGACATAAGGAGGAGGTGGAGATGTGGATGGGGGTGGTGGAGATTTGTAGACATATGGAGGAGGAGGCGAAGGTGATGGTGAAGGTGGTGACTTGTAGACATATGGAGGGGGCGGAGAAGGTGAACGAGGTGGAGGAGACTTGTACATGTAAGGTGGTGGGGGAGGAGACTTATAAACGTATGGAGTTGGGGGTGATAGAGATGGCGATGGAGGGGACTTGTAAACATATGGTGGGGGAGGGGAAGGAGATGGAGGTGGAGGTGACGGGGACTTGTAGAGATGGGGAGGATACTTGGGAACATAAGGAGAGGGTGGAGGTGGAGATTTGTAAAGGTAGAAGGGTCGTCCCACATACTTTGGTGGTGAAGTATGGTAATTTGGTGGTGAAGGATGGTAATAGTAGGGCGGATGGTCTTCATAGTAAGAACCATAGTCAGCACTAACAGTGATAGCAACCAGGCATAGTGCCACTGCTAGTGTGAGTCGAGGCCACTGCCTCGGCCCCTTTGGTCCTCCCATCTTCTTTTCTTTCAACCGATTGAAATCTTTTTGTTTAATTTGGTTCTCCCAACATCCATTCTAAAACCTTTATATAGTTATAGTCCTTCACCATATGGCTTCCAGAATTTGTTAGTTTAATGCAGTTACACAGCCTGGCACCAAGGTCTGATTACTGCGTTTATTCTTCCCACGATGTGGGCTTCGGACAAAGTCAAGGGAGGGAGTTGGTGAGGGCAAAGATGGCGGGATGAGTGAGAATAATGATATGATATAATAATCGTTTAAGCGCGTCGGAGAATACGTGTTTTGATCTTTTCTTCATTTTATTGAAGACCTAAGCTGGCGATTAGCTAACTGCTATTTATTTATTTATCTATCAGGAAAAGAGCGTGTGAAAACGCAATGCCTCTAATGCGAAATCTTCTCTGCTTGCCTCCAAATGGCATATATATAGATATTATAATTCCGGATTTTAATTTAATGAGCCAAACAGTTAATCCAATTTTGTGATATAGAGCCCAACTGTCATGGTGAAAAGAACTGCTTCAGCTTATTACACAGAGTCGCCTGTCACTTGGCCTGACGAACAAATAATATTGTAATTGAAGAAAAAGGTTAAAAAACAATAATAAAATTACATTCTTGACTTGGCACAATATATCCGGGTTCTGTGTGCAGGCAGCAGGAGTGTACAGGCTGAAGTCTATTTTTCACGGACCCAATACAGAGACAGACATTCAATCACATTGGGTGTGGGTTCATTTGACTCGTTTTATTGCAAGTGAGTGTGTTGTGTTTTATCGACAAGCTCTAGTGTTAAAAGGATGTTTAGAGAGTTTCAATACCTTCATCCAACTAGTTTATCTTAGACGACATCTTTATCTTTACGTTGACTCTTTTGTCAGGTTTAAGCTGTAAAAATATTCATTCAATTTTTTTTTAAAAGTACCCATAAATTTTTAAAATCAGAGCAAAAATACCATCGCTATTAGATTGCTTTAACCGACGTTACATTTTTTGGTGGGACCCACACTATTAAACAAATAAAAATGATAAAGGGGCAAAAATAGCCATGATTTTTTTTCTAAAAGTGTGCTTAATATCATAGGTTCTTTGAAAGCGTAACAATACCCATAAACTCTTAAAATCGAAACAAAAATAACTCAAACACTAAAATATACTAACCTCTATCTATTACCACATGAAAGTATCAAAATACCTCTCCTTCAAAAAACAAATTTCTCCTTTTACACGTGCATTTTTTTAAACAAGGGGTGTTTTGAGTACTTTCATGTGGTAATACACTTTTTAATCGTTTGTTTTGTTTTTATTCCAATATTAAAGTTTATGGGTATCTTTCCGCTTTCAAAAAGAACCTATGATATAGTTTTGTACATGAGATAGAATAAGTGAGTAGTTTTGAAGTTTTTTTGTAAGGCGAGTAGTTTTATTGTTAACATTCTTGGTTTTTTTAGTTTTTTTAATAGTTTTAAATTTTAAAAAGAACTAAAAATGTTAATAATAAGAGTTAGAAATTGTGTAAATCTGAAGAAAGAATATATTTTATTTTGATTAGAAAATATTACATTAAATATGTAAGTTTAAGTATATAAGTTTTCTTCTAAAGGGGTTAGATATAGTAGAAATAGTTAGGCTCTCATAATATGATGAATAAATATTTGAATCCTTATTAGAAAAAGTATTAACATTTAGTATATGACCGTACCTTAAATATAATTGTCTCTTATGGGAGGATACTCATGCCTAGAAAAAAACTTTTCTTCCAAAATATATCTAGTTTTCATTTGGAGAGACCCAGACCAAAAATCTGAAAATAAGCTAGAGCCAATGAATATAGGAGATATTTCTGTCATGAACTCAATGGGGTGATTAGATAATTGACATTAACCTTAAACTCAGAATATGTAAATTTTGTTGCGCAAAATATGGTTAAGCCGCGTGGAATAAAGAGTATAACATATTAACAATAACGTAGTGGTTGTATAGAATTTTTCTTTAATCATTTAGAAGAACGGGTGGATTGCTCTCCATTCAAATTTTAATTTCATGACTCAACTTCATAGGGAAGGGATCATAATAGAATGAAGGAAATAAAATTAACCTAAAATGAACAAATTAAAAAGTTTGATATTAAAAGTCCTGAAATCACAACTCTAAATTTTATTGGGAAAAAAAAGCAAAATATAAAAGGGGTTACACTGTGACAAAGGACAGCTAGCAACCAGTAGCCATAACGTAAATAATATTATTCATGAACATGATACAAATACAGAGAAACAATAAATATAACAATTTTATTAAGACAATTCAAATTGACTTAGTTAAAGAAAGCTTAATAAACTTTTGGAGGGGAAGGCGAGTTGTAGAGGCAAGGATACGGTGACTGGAATACAAAAGAAAGATGTGGAGACTTATAGATGTAAGGAGAATGGTGGAGATTGCGAAAGAGGATATGGAGACTAATAGACATGTGGAGGAGGAGACTTATGAAAATATGGGGGTGGCAGTGACTTATAGGTAGATGGTGGGTGGGGCTTGGGCTTTGGGTGTGGTTTGGGATGAGAGGGTGGAGAATGTGCAAGAGGGGGTGGTGATGGAGTTCGTGAGGGTGGGGGCAAATGTTTAAGAGGAGGAGACTCATAAAAAGGAGGAGGTGGTGATGGAGTTCGTGGGGGTGGTGAAGAATGTTGAGGAGGAGGAAACTTGTAAATAGGAGGTTGTGATGGAGTTTGTGGCGGTTGTGGAGACTTGTAGACATGAGGAGATGATGATGGAATTCATGGGGGTGTTGGAGAATGTTTAGGAGGAGGAGGAAACTTGTAGACGGGAAGAGGTGGTGATGAGATTTGTGGGGGTGGTGGAGAGTGTGTAAGTGGAGGGGACTTGTAGATAGGTGGAGTTGGTGATGGAGTTCATAGGGGTGGTGGAGACTTGTAGCCACGAGGAGATGATGATGGAGTTCGTGGAGGTGGGGAAAAATGTTTAGGAGGAGGAGGAGACTTATAGAAAGGAGGAGGTGGTTATAGAGTTTGTGGGGATGGTGGAGAATGTTTAGGATGAGGAGGAGACTTGTAGAC
The DNA here is from genome assembly GCA_037074615.1 of Leucaena leucocephala. Classification (NCBI taxonomy): domain Eukaryota; kingdom Viridiplantae; phylum Streptophyta; class Magnoliopsida; order Fabales; family Fabaceae; genus Leucaena; species Leucaena leucocephala. The sequence continues at coordinate 507,580 of CM073546.1, read as the reverse complement.
AGCAGGAGGTGGTGATGGAGTTCGTAAGAGTGGTGGAGAATGTTTAGGAGGAGGAGGAGACTTGTAGACAGGAGGAGGTGGTGATGGAGTTCGTGGGAGTGGTGGAGACTTGTAGGTAGGAGGAGATGGTGATGGAGTTCGTGGGGGTGGTGGAGACTTGTAGACAGGAGGAGGTGGTGATGAAGTTCGTGGGGGTGGGGGAAAATGTTTAGGAGGAGGAGGAGGAGACTTGTAGAAAGGAGGAGGTGGTGATAGAGTTCGTGGGGGTGGTGGAGAATGTTTAGGAAGAGGAGGAGACTTATAAACAGGAGGAGGTGGTGATGGAGTTTGTGGGGGCGGTGGAGACTTGTAGATAGGAGGAGGTGGTGATGGAGTTCGTGGGGGTGGTGGAGACTTGTAGACAAGAGGAGATGGTGATGGAGTTCGTGGGGGTGGGGGAAAATGTTTAGGAGGAGGAGGAGGAGACTTATAGAAAGGAGGAGGTGGTGATGGAGTTCGTGGGGGTGGTGGAGAATGTTTAGGAGGAGGAGGAGACTTGTAGACAGGAGGAGGTGGTGATGGAGTTCGTGGGGGTGGAGGAAAATGTTTAGGAGGAGGAGACTTATAGAAAGGAGGAGGTGGTGATGGAATTCGTGGGGGTGGTAGAGAATGTTTAGGAGGAGGAGGAGACTTGTAGATAGGAGGAGGTGGTGATAGAGTTTGTGGAGGTGGTGGAAAGGGTACAAGTGGAGGAGGAGACTTGTAGATAGGTGGAGGGGACTTATAAGTAGGTGGTGAGTGTGGGTGTGGGTGTGGGTTGGGGTGGGGCTTAGGGTGGGGTTGGGGTTGGGGGTGGGGGTGGGGGTGGGGCTTAGGGTGGGGTTTGGGATGAGAGGGTGGATGTTGAGCATGCTCTGGTGGATAAGAATTATGAGATTTGTCATCAGCAGTAACACTGATAGCAGCTAAGCAAACGGTGGCTGCCAATATGAGTAGAGGCCATTGCCTCGGGCCCTTCAATATTCCCATCTTCTTTTGTCTATCTCCAGTTGTCTCTACTTAGCTTGCCTCCCTCAAGGTGGATTCCAACCCTTTATATAGTTGAAGCCCTCCACCATGCCTGACTAGATTTACGCATTGACAGCCTGGAATCTTCATCCATTAATGGTCTCTTTTTGGTTACAGAAACAATTCATACATGAACTTGAGCTTGCCGTAATGTTCTAACATGTTACCCTCTCTGACTCCCCTTTAATGAGATCCAGCCCCAAAAAACAAAAGAAAAATAATTCAAGTCTTCCTTCTTTCCACATGCCGTCTACTTTCTCAGCTGCATCTGAGCTTGTTGCCTAAGATAATGGAGAAGGAAGTACCATTGGTTCAGACAACAAAGCATATATTATTATCAGATCAAGGCAAGAACGTACGTACTCTCTAGTAATATTTTGAGAAAATAATAGTCAACCAGTGCCTTTGTTGTAGCAGGTTTTTTATTGCAGAAACGTCTGCCTTCCTATTATTCAGTCATGAAACAAAATTACTAGGTTATGATAAGAAAATCAAAAGGGATTTTATGATGTTTATAGCATGGGAAGCTCCGCATACACTGCAGTTTTAAAGTTATATCAGAACTCCCATCAAAGAGTAGATAGTTGTTTCTTACAAAGAAAGCCTGAAATTGGTTATAGATATGTGAGCTTACATGTGCAAGGGGTTAGTCTTGTGATATTCAGATTAAAAGAGGAAGTCTTCATATATTGTACATTGAAACATATTTCAGGCGGTGATTTTTCATACTATAATGCTGCTTCATATTTTAGGGGGTCCTTCCGCTGACTTTCATCATATTATACAATAATGGTTCGCATAATTTTAAGTGAGAGTTGACTTTCATCAAGATGGAAAAATTGCTCTAGGAAAGAACGAATGTTCAAAGCTAGATTTGAAGAAAACACAGCCCACACAGCATTCTATGTTACTGCTCAATTGAAATGGAAGCCAAAAACTCGAAGAAGTGAAAGGTGATTACGGGCGCATTTTTGCTTTATGACTTGTGATTAACCTTTCTTCAGGGATCTCTTCATACACATATTGCCAGAATGAACCGTCTTGTCCACCAATGAGAAAGAGGTAAACACAAAAATTATGCATTATTTAAACTTGAAAAAACTTGGCCTAAGAGTCGACTGTATTCTACGCCAGGTATGAATTTATTCCTGTCTTATTTATAACGCCAACAAACCAGATAAACCAATCCATGTATCACATGACATAAAACCTTTAATCAATACATGGCCACTTTGGTTTATTTATTAAATTAATACAATTCCAATTCTCTATGTAAATTGGTGTCTTGGCATTTTGGCAAAGTTACAATCATTTTGCTAAGATAACAAATAAGCACCCAATAATTATCGCTGTTTTATTGAGATTGGCGTATAGCATCTATAATACTTACAGTAAAATCCTGCTATTTCATTATTAAATAAAATATTTAATGATAGTATTTGGGGCAGATCAAGATTCGGAAGTATAAACATGAGTTGTGCGCAAGTCTTAATTTTAATTGGAGTTGCTTTTTGAGTCAGATAGTGTCTTGCCCAATGAGATCATTCGTATCTTTCAAGACACCAATTATCAAAGATGCGTTTTAGTGTGCACAGTCCTTCTCTGGTTCTGCATTAATTACTTTGATCCTTCATAAATTACATGACTTTTTACACCATGTTGAACTTATTTAAGCATTTAACAACCTTATACATGCCTACCACATATGATGATTTTAAGGTTTTTTCATTATCACTTAGCCGTCGAGGAAGCTTCAGGCCTAATTTTATCACAGCAGACAGGTTAATGAAGGTTTCCGTTAAAATAGCCTGCAGTTGCGGCAACATGTCGCGTTGACATATGCAGGTGAAATGAAGCCACACTAAAAAAAATGAAAACAAATCCAGCCTCTCTAACGCAACCATGATGCATGTTCATGGACTCTTTCTTTTTTCTTTTTTGCTTTCTCACTCCTAAAGTTAACACGTTACACTGCTCTCATGTTTAGTAGATTCGAGAAACCCCACCAGATAATACCTGACTAGAAAACATAGAAACCAAATAATTTTATATCTATCTAGATACCCAATCTCGAAGGGAAAACACGAATGAGTGCAGGTCTCTTGTATTCAGTGGCTGGTGATCATTTGCGTTTTGACATATCAGCAAACACCTCCGTGTAACATATAGGGCAAGCCTTGAATAGAAAAAAGGAGCAAAAACAAGCAAGAACATAAAAAGGTCAGCTATTTCAGCAGACAGCTATTGGGGAGAGTTCTTGACGAGTATGAACTCCTTGTCTTACCTTGTTGATGCCAAGCCATGTTGTCGCACAACCAGCATGATAGACATGTTTGCAAGGTAAGGTGATCCGTTTTTCCCCTCTCCTATATTCCATCTGGCAAATCACACATCTAAACCAGAAGACAAATCAGATCAACAAGTTAAATTGATAGAGACAAGACAAGATCTAGATACTTGAGCCGATCCTCTGCCACATACATAATAGACGTGAGAAGGAATAATGAAACTGCTCTGAATCATACCACAAGCATATATCCTAAGGGTTCAAGAGTCATACTTGATCTTTTCGTTGCTTACATCAATGAGAAGAGTGTGTGTTTATGTGGATAATAGGACATTCCACTACTTAGATACTACCTAGGTGGTTTTTCCATTTGATGTTGGTTAAAAAAAAAACAATTGACAAGGCATGCATATTGTTATGTTAAATTGCTGTGGGAGTGGCTGTTGTATGGCCGAGGTCCCACCTTCATTAAGAGTGGGGTTCATTCCCCACATGGTGAGAAGTGTACATGTATGAGTGTAGATGAATAGAACATTCCACTATTTAGGTACCACTCGCGTTTTTCGTGGTTTTTTATTTGGTGTTTGGTTTCAAATTTCCATTTTGTGTTGGTCCAAAAAGAAGAAGATAAATAACTAAAGAAGATGAGCATAAGTCACCAGTCATTTATAGCTTATGTTAAAGAAAACTTGCACTTCCACCAATTGAAAGACTACTTTAGACCAGATTAGAACTGTAATCGATGGTAAAATTTTTCATTTATTACCTAAAAATCTTCTTTGAGCCTAGAAGATTGTTTTTGGGAATGGAAATGCAGAATTTATACAACAAACAGAACAGCAAAAAATTTAACCAGTAGAATAAGCAGATCTTTCATCATCCAACATCTCGCTTCAGTTAGATGTAAGATGATCAAAGATGCAAAAGTTGCTATCTATGTTCCTAGCTAATTAGAAGAGTTTGTCCTGCCGAATTTCTTCCTAGGCCACCTTATTCTTTAACATGTATTACTTCCGGTCCTAATTATAAAATCCTATTGACTTGTTTAGATAGATTTAAGAAGCAAAATAAATCAATTAATTATAACTAATATAAGAGCTAATTGACTAATTTAGGTAGATTAAAGAGTGTATAATATGAATTCATCTTGAGATGTTGGATTTGATTATAATTAATTAATTTATTTGGCTTCTTAGATCTATCAAAAAAAGTCAACTGAATCTTATAATTAAGACAATAGAAGTAATAATTTCCACACACGCTATGGAACCAAGTATTTCAGCAAAGCTAGCAAGATGTAAATTTAGTGACTAGAGATAAACTCTTAAGCAGAATTTTTTAATCCTTGCAAATAGCTTAAGTACCAGAACAAATCAAATTGCTTAAAAACAATTAGCATGTAGTATAGTAGTAACGAGATTCAAAAATTAGAAGCAAAAAATTGGTAGATCCAGGAAGAAAATATTGATACAAAAAGTTTGAAATGAAATTAAAAAGAATGGCACTAGAGAAGGAAAATTGCAAGCCTAATATTACCTCTCATCCCGTGATTTTTTGCGTAAAAAAAAACCACACTTGTACTTTGAAACGGGAAGCAAAGAAATCTGTTCTTGGGAGAGGCCACGGTTTTGAGTTCCAACAGCCTCACCTAACTCGAGTAATTCCTGAGAAGGTGATATTTTTCAATATGTGAGAAGAAAGTTAAAGAATTAAGAAAGGTCTAAAGAGTCAAAAGTCCTGGTAGGAAACTTTCTAATGCGAGTGTTTCCTTATTAATCGTTCTACTTAGTGTAATCAAGAGATAACTGTTAGATGAGGCATCATGGATATTACAGTTGCAATTTAGCTAATAAGGAGATATAACAAGAACATCAGGTTATTTGTGAAGTGATTTGGCCAAAAAATGTTGTCCTCAAGAGTAATTATCTCCAGGTGGCACAAGGATAAATACAAGAGGGTAAGGTTTTCTACTGTAGTGAAGCATAACAGAACAACCAAGGTAATAAAAATTAGGTAGTCACAAAAGTAGGCTCTTATAATTAAATAGTTTATCTTTATCTTGGAAGACTATGCTTATTTCTGGAACATTAACTTTATACTCCGAGAAAATCAGGCATATAACAGCTCTAATTTGAGGAAGACAAAATATAAAGACTTGTAACACAATAATTTTCGGCAACCCATTCCAACCTCATAGGACATGTTGTCAGGATCAATATTGTCTTGCCAAGTGACCTGCAAAGTGTTGAAAAATGGTTCAGATCATCCATTATTGTGCTTCTCATTGATGGATGAGCTATGGGTAAATGGAACAAACTACTTAAATATTCAATGCAGTTAATATTTTATGAACCAAGACTTGCGGACAAAGTACCTGATAGTCATTAGAATTATGATGTCTTCTTGGGCCTGAAATGAAAGAAAATAAGTTATTTAATTTAAATCAAAGCACTTATATTCTATGTACAGTCAAAATGACAAATGGCAAGGTGACAAGAAAATCTATTGCCATTTTTCTAAAGAAGAGGGAAAAACTCAAAGGTTAAGGGTCCTACAAGATTTATGATAAATAAACACTATTTTATATGGACTAACTCTGAATTAATCAAAGTCATTTTTATCTCGTTTCTCTCTTTCAGTAATTGAAATAAAAGAAATGTCAAAACAAATCAATTTCATTATTTCATATAGAAAATAACAAGTGCTTACAAATGTTTAGCATTTATGTCCAGTATAGTGTAGCAGAAAGATCAGCTAATTTATCCTTCAGCAGTTTTCAGCACATTATGATGTTCATGCAGGAATGAAGACTAAAGAAACTTAATTACCCCAAAGTACAGCAGTGTGAGTATAGACCGCAAGTGCCATTCACTTTCTGAGGAATGCATACGTGGTCAAAACACAGTGAATGAACAAAACTAGGTTACATTTGGTCACCCCAAACATGACTATAATTGTAAATACAACATGCTAAACGGGTCAGTGTTGTTTTAATAATGCTGCTAGTGCAATGGCCTTCTGTATATCAAGAAGATCATCTCCAAATGAAAATTAAGAACTTACACTCAACAGAATTCTCTCGTGCAGTGGTGTTTACACCTTCACCCCATTCTGTACTTGTTGCTGCAGCATGTTCACTAAATATTGCTGTGTTCTCTAAAGGCCTTCTGTGCTCATCCATCCGAGGGTCATGATTATTCACCTCATAATCATCACTGTAACGATAGTATGAAGTATTCTCAGGCTCAGATGGGCCAAACTTGTATAAACTTGTACTTGATGGGTACAGGCTCTCCTGTGAATATTCAAGTAGAGTTTTAGCACTTCACTTCTATTAATGTTTCAGGTTGCATTCCATTCATAACAGAAGAACATTAAGAAAAAATTCAAATACAGATAAAGTAGTGGACTGGCCTATTGTGTATATATAAAGAAATTTAGTCAGTTTTATATGGTAAATTTGGTAAAGTTATGCAGCACATATCAAACTAAGCAAAGTCTTCCCAACAAATCCACATAGACAAAATGAGAAAGAAAAGAGCACAATAGTTTCCATCAACCAGAAGAGATAATGTCTCAAACGGAATCTAGGTTATGTCTTTGTAGGCACCTGAGCATGTGAAGCACCAGAAAAAATGAAATTGACGTGTTCGTATGTTAGACCTTCAAAATATTCAATAAAGCTTCCCGCAGTATTGTAGGGGTAGCTGACATTGTTGTAGTGGACCTCCAAGTGTGTGTTCCAACTCATTTTGAATTCTTTCGGTCAGGCAATAGCTCTGCAGCGTGTAACTTACAGTCAGGTACAAGCATATGCGTGTTAGTGCAAAGGCAATGGGGCGTACAAGAAGAAATACATAAAGGCTTCTGTTCAAACATATATTTGCATCAAATATGGGAACCAGATCCACGGGTTTATGAACAACTTCTTGCAATTCACTTACTTACACAACATTAGTATCATACCATTGAGCTATTCCAGAAACATAAACCCACATAAATTAAATCGATACTGATATTCAATGCATAGCGATACTGATTTGATGGTTAAAGGCTTACACCTTCAAGACTGCATATTTACTGCAATCTTAAGCATCATATCCCATCATCAAGCATGCTTAATTAATCATTAGATATTAAAAACTTCCTAATCAACTAAGGAAAACCCCGGTAACACAGCGTATTTTAGACCCAAATTCATCCCAACAAATCCATACCAAATGTGTTCTGTTTTGCTGTTCAGAAAATGCGGCACAATATCAAATTAAAGTACAAATATTTAATCTTTTAAGACAATAAATACTAAATGGGGTCTAGAAAAAATAAACAACAATGTTATATGTGTGATTCATCAATCCAGATTTCGCAATCCAGTGCTGTGCATTTTCCAAAGAAACAAACTAGAAAACAGGAACTACAGGAGTACCTTATTAGGCCCTATCACCTCGAACGTCAAGGATTGCCCCAGCTGGACTATCAGGGCAGAAAAATCTCGGAGCTTCACCGATTCTGTTGCAAGATGATCGGTAAGTAATATGCGACGTTAGTTCTGAGAGTGAATGGATCGTGATCAGGAAAGTGGGAAAGAGCAACAACGATAAGCATCTAAAAATTCGGATGAGATGAAGAGCAGGAAAGCTCGATTTGATACCAAAGGTATAAGGATTGGCATTAAAGTGCCGACATCGATCACTTTGGCAGATACCTTCTCTCTCACACACAACGGCGCATGAGAATGAGAATGAGAGAGGCTTTCTTAAAGAATGGCTTTGTTTTGTAGCTCCTCTCTCTCTCTCTCTCTCTGTGTGTGTGGCTTTTCTCAGTTGTTTCAGGAACACACCAACTTCGTTAGATAGACCATGATCAGTTGCATCGGACCCCTTCTTCAACTGTTTCTGTTTTCGTTTTCCATTTTTATTTTTTGTTAGCTCTCGACAAAAAAGGAAAGTTTGCTGTTTTATGAAAAATATGTTTGATACCTCTGTGGAATAGGAGCAGGAGTTAAACTACTTTTAAGTAATTATTTGATTTCTAGGGAATTATCTTCGAATGCTACATAAGAAATACGAATTCAAGGTGGCAGTTGTGTTTCTATTACTAAGATGATGGCAAGTAGACCCCATCAATAAGTTTACTCAACAATATGCAAGCATAGAGAGGGAGAGGGATTAGATTCCCATTGGAGACAACCTTAGTGGTTGGCCAGCGTCGTTCAGGAATTGAATTGTGAGAGATAAATGTGGTTAAAAGGTGGTGACCAAAACCCCAACCAATTTGTTAAGCCAAGCTTCCTTTTGGGATCCAACCAACTTTTTTTTTTTAAAAAAAAAAAAGCTGTTTTTAATCTAGCGAGCCATTTATTTCTTATTCTTATAACTAAAAGAAGTATACTTGTTTCCCTTCCTTAAAAATGGAAAAGCATTTTGAATTTGCCAAGCCATAACCACAGCCCAACTCACTCCTCCAGCTTCAAACTCCTCTGTGTTGAATAAAAATAACTAGGCTGAAAGTGAATTTCGATTGTCGTGAAATGGAGATGTGTGTTTGTAGGGTATGACAAGATTCAGAGAAGAGCTTACGTAAAATATAAATTAAAATGTGAATGTTGGATCATGGCATCTACGTGGAAAGGGCATATGGAAGAAAGCACATGTGAATCTGATGCGGTGAGAGAAGATGAAGAAATAATGAAAAAGGAGTAAAGCGTGGCATGTGAGAGAGAGATAATTGTGGAGGGCACGAGAAGGAAACAAAAAGCATGGCGTGCAAGCCAAGTGAACCCCTCAGGCGCATCATTATATCCTCTCTCTCTCTCTCTCTCTCTCTCTCGTTCTTTCTGTCTGCGACGCCACACTGACAAAACGCAGTTGGCCATTACTACTTGCACACATGATACTTGCTCCAACCATGCTCGCATCTTTGTACCAAAACCCATCCATAAACAAAATTAAAGTAGCGAGATTGCCACCTGTGGAGCGTTCACGATTGCTTATTAGGGTTATTCTTGATCGAGAAGCTAGTATAGTATTAAATCTCAGATTAGGAACCAAATTAATTATATAATATGCATGATACTAATCATAAATCACCATCTCAGTCTCGGGCTGCACGGGACGTATGTATGCTGTCCAAGAAATAAATCCCACCGCAAGATTCTCCCCTCCCTCCCCGGCTAATCATTCTCGACAACAAACATTACTACCATATATAGCGGACTGTAATCTTATACGATGGATCAAAGGGATCAAGAGATAATTTATAATTTGTCTCTGGGATTATCGTGAATTTTAATGTATTTTTTTTATTAAATAAATAATCGGCCAAATTATTACAAATTATCATCACTACATCAGGGACATGTTATTACCACACTGGCAATACATTACCTCCAAGGGGTTTGATCAAAGTTAATCACAACTCTAAGAATTGATTCACTAATAACTTGAAGAAGAAAAAAAACCCTGTAAGAACCCTAACTAAAGTTGACTATAAGTACAAAAATTCAAGACACATGTTTGTCCAAAAACAAAAAAAAAAACAAAAATTGACGAAATTATGGATTCCGAAACTCGTGTTTTAACCATGTAAGGCGTAAAGCAAACAATTTTCCACAAGTTTCAATGGTTCTCTAGCATGGAACGAAATTGTGGAGGAGGCTATAAATCATTGAAAAGTAACGGATGCTCCCAAAACGCTAGTGAAGCAGTCGTTTTTTCTCTCTATAAAACCCAGGTCAAACAGCCGGAATCACATAATGGAGCACATCATTTCGGGAAGATAGAAGGGATGAGTGGGAGGCTGAAAGGCCAAGACAGGCGTCTGGTATGGGGGCTGCATAGCTGCTATATGGATCCACTCCCACTCTGCCGTGAAAGCCATACCTTAAATCCTCGCAATACGGCGGATTGCGACGGAATCTTCTTCTGTCCACATATGGGCCATCGAACGGATATGGATTCCTTTCGTACATGTTGTTGCTATGTGAGCTTCCTCGTTGTAATAACCCATTGGATAAGGATAGTAGTGGTAGGGTAGTAGTACTTGCCACGCATCTTCAAAACCAAACACTTTTATGTCAATCGTCCATCATTTCTTGTAAGCGTTAGCATTATCATTCATTTTTCATAACACTTCCATGTTTGTTGTTGCTCACCATGTCTGCCGGCAGCATTTCAAATATTGCAACAGGAGCCACTGTTTTCTCCTTACCCACATGATTCATACTATTTATATAAGGCTTAAACACACAAAATTTTTTGAACTTTATATCAATTGTACATAATATTTTTAACCTTTAAAAAATTAAATTAAATCTATTAATATTTCATGTTTTGAATAACAAACTTCTACTATTAAAATTGTTGTTATTATTAACAGTTTTTATCATTTCATAATTTTTATATTTTTTTATTATCTATCACATCATTTAAAAAATAATATTTGATAATTTATATATAATTTCAAGTAATTTAGATATAGTTGACTCATTCTTTATCTTCTTACATTCAATAGGTGGGTCTACCCAAATCGTACAGATCTAGCAATTGACATTGAGGAAAGAAATTTCCTCGATTCATCTTGATCACAGCACACAGGATCCAGATGATTACTAAAAAGTACTTGATGAGATACTCTTAAGCACCAAAGGAAAACAGTTTTCTCAATGATGAACAAAAATTGGGATAAAGCTTTTGACAAAATTTTGTAAGTTTTATCTTCAAAATACTAACTTAGGCTATCCAGAAACAAGCCATCAGTATCCCATTAAAACAAGAACTACAAAATAACACCGATCCATTAAAATAAAAAATAATATTAAAAAAATACAGGCTTACATTCTACCGGGCGATGGAGGATGTCATAGGAGCAGAAGAGTAAGAATGAGAAGAAAGTGGAGAGCAATACTTTATTCTCCGGTGCCGCTGTTAACAATCTTTACTACCGTCATTGACTTTTGAGGAGAAAACGATGACAGATGAAGGACGTCATAGGTTTCGATTGTGCTTCTCTCTCTAGTGCGTTTTTAAACAATCTACCACAGTCCACGGCACCTAAGAAGAAAATGGGGAGATATTGAAACACGCTTCAACGGTTGTTCTTGAAGAAAGGCCAACGATGGAAGGAGTGGGCGAAGAAGTATGAGAAAGAAGAGAGAGAGAGAGTCTGAAGAGGGAGAGGGAGAGGGAGAAAGGAAGGAGGGGCAACTGAGGAATTTGCCACTCCTGGGAATTTTTAATTTTTAAAATAATGGAAGACAGTTGGCTGACACGTAAGTTTAAAAATATTTGAGTTGGAGCATTCTGGTTAGACAGAGCACAAATGTGTCAGCACTCCAGGTGTACCTAAGAATTTCTCTTGATATCTCTGTTTATCTTGGAAAATTACAATGATTCAGAAAGATTGTTGCCAGGTCACCCGTGAATCCAGAAACCAATGAGTCAAATACGCACTATTATATTGTAGAGTTCAGTTGGTCGAAGAAAACTATTATGGTATTACATTTTTTATTTTAAATAAAGATAATTTATGGCTTTTTGTTTGTTCAGGCTTTTTGTTTTGGTCCAACCAGGCTCTTTTCATTAGATAGAGAGAGTTTCAAATCCCGGCTTTGCTTCGTTCTAGTAGCTCTTCTTTGGGTTTGAGCCAACCCGGGTTCTATAATATGGTCCATTAACGTGGATGGAAGGAATGGGAAGGAAATGAATCCAGAATCCAGAATCCGAAAAGATGGAGTCAGCGTTTTCATCTGCTTGTTACTTTTCGAGGCCACTTTAATTGGGATCCAAAAACACAGGGGACCATGCCATGCTTTGCCGGAGCGTATCTACTTTTGTTAGGGAAGTGTGGATGGTAGATTGCCAAATTGTGGTTCATGTTTGACCCATTCATTCCCTCCCTGTTTCCATCCTCTTTTAAAATACGGAAGTGCTGGAATGAATGTTGGGAGAGAAGAATATGATGGACCCAAATTTCCAACTTTCAAACGTGTTATCCAACCTTGTACACGAGTCTGTGATGGTGGTAATTAATAAAATTAGGGGCAAGAAAGGGTTAAGCGTATGATATAAAAGCATTGAACAGTATGTCTAGTTCACTCTGTATGAATGAATGCGTGGAGAAGAGTGGAAAACAGGGAGGACGTGCTGGATTAGAATAAGGGAGCAGAGTCGCTTAGTACAATGCATTTTGTTATGGAGCAGGGAAGAATATAGAAAAGTGAGGAGAAGGAATTGTAGACGTGATTAAATGGAGAGCAGAGAGATCGAAGCAAATGTTGGTTTGACAGCCCTCACTGTGTGTTTCCCGAGCAACCCAAATCCCCCTTCCTGCTTTGCTTTTGCTGCCCCTCGTGTGATTTCATTTGCCCCCTCTGCCCACTTCTACCCTTGTCCCTTTCCCATTTATAGGCCCGCCTCCATCACATGCCCTCTTCTCACTCTCTGTTGTTTGCAAAACTTTAATTAATTAGAATATTCTTTAACTCGTACCCATTTGCTACCCTCAACACAAACAAGAAATGCCCCTTTTTCCCACCTTGAAAATATTGACCCTATTAAGTCGGAGTTGATAGGCTCAAATCCTGAAAATAATCTTTTTATTTGTGAAAGTATAAGATCTTATTTTGTGAGAATCTTATGCATTAAACAAGCTTTTTAAGCCTAACAGCATACACGAATTTCAAATATATATATATATAACCCATCGATACGCATGTGCTGAGATCACTACCTACAGGAGTCTCTGTATTTTACTCTTCTTTACGAGTAAATGAACACTAAAGTTCAAATTGCTGTTCATTTCATATTTTCCTGAAACCAAGTCTCCCAAGATAATCTTGTCTCCTCAGTCTCCTCTACGTACTACACCGCCCTCATGACTGACTTTCCCTCCTTCGCTTCTTTGGTTTTAGCACATATATATATATATAATTGTTGAGTCACACCTCAAGTGATTTATTGTCTCACTTTCTACTTTCTGGTCTGTTTGCTTCCCCAACATCATTTCTCGTTCCCCACACACATAATTCAACCCCCATCCCTCTTTCTCTTCTGCCTATCCCCGCCCCATCTCTCTTCTCCCTCATCATTCTCATCATGACCCATCCCTCCTTCCCCAATCATTTCAGTGCCTGCTTTGACCTCAATTCTCCTTATTCTCTCCTCTCTCTTTCTTCTTCTTCTTCATCTTGCACCAATCCACCTTCCTATATTTTTTTATCTGCTCCACATCACTGCATCAATGGCACCTCCCATCTCTCTCCTCACTACCACCAATCCTTGCCTTCCTCCCCTCCTGTAAGAGAGCCGCTTCCTCTTCTTAGCCTCACCCCTTCCATTCCTCAAGATCCAGACTCTTCCTGCTCTTCCATGGAAATTGACCACAAGGACAAACACTTGGATGACGAAGCTCTGACGCTGGCTCTACGCTTAGGTCTTCCAAGCGTAGATTCAGCTGATTTAGTTTCAGACAAAGAACAAGTCACCGTCGCTTCTGCCTGTCCATCCACTGGGATCAAGAGGGATCAGTACTGGATCCCTACCCCTGCTCAGATTCTGATCGGTCAGACGCAGTTCTCGTGCCCTCTTTGTTTCAAGACGTTCAACAGATACAACAACATGCAGGTTTGTCCATTTCTGCATCACCTTCAAAATATAACAAATGCAGAAAGTGGAAAAGTAAATGAAGAAGAAAGAAAATGCCTTTTCATCCCATCCTCTTCTGTTTTGCCTACTTCCCTCTAATATATAACTTTCTATAATCTTGATGAAAAAGAAAAAACCCATTTCCATAGCAAGATTTTAATGCATGCGTCATCAAAGCTATAGTCACCGGCATAAAATTCATGATCGCGTTGTGGCAATGGGTGCGTGTGTTTTAGGATTTGAACCTTCTTTTCTTTTTTCGTCTCCTCAAAGCCGATAAACTTCAGAAGTCAATAATTTTTCCTCTGAATTTACTATCTAGCTATGCCTCTCTTCTGTTGAAGAAACTAAAAAGGCACAAAGTGAAACATCTCATCGTACAAAAACTGATGGGAATATATAGGTGCATATACTTTTAATTAGTGGTGTCTCTATCCTTTTGCAACCATGCATCTTGTTTAGCTCTTTAATGTCATCAGAATAAACTAGAAGTTTACATATATCTAATTAAACTGGGGATTTTTCAAGTTATTAGGACTTATGCATCAAATTGAACAAAATCCCCGGAAATTTTACCAACTAATAGAGAAATAAATATGATAAACAAATGGCCGATTAATAGAATCATGGAATGGAGTTGTTTCCCATATCAACGCAAATGACTGCATATATAACATAAACATACATAGCTGTAAAATATTCCCTTATTCAATCTCAACCATTTTCTTCATCAGAATACCCGCTGTCAACTTTAATTTTTCCGTTATCATACAGACACACCCAGTAGGTACATAAAGCATTTAATGTTACGTTGGAAATATGTTGAAAAGGACGTAGATATGTAATCCTTCTAGGCCTACAACCCTAAAACCTGGTATTCATCAAGAGACAAAAAAATATTCACAATATTAGATGCAAAAGAAAAAAACACCTCGGGTGAGAATTTTGTTCCTTAAACTAATAAATGATGAAATTTTAATTGAGAAAACCAATTGTAACTCATCGAGTCATCATTAACATTTTATTTAATCACATGGAGTATAAATAATGTTAGACAAGTGAAGTAATAATCAATAATGATGGTGGCCACTTGTATGTACATGTGTAGATGCATATGTGGGGACATGGATCTGAATATAGAAAGGGAGCAGAGTCTCTGAGAGGGACGCAGCCAACAGCGATGCTGAGGCTGCCTTGCTATTGTTGCGCTACAGGATGCAAGAACAACATTGAGCATCCAAGGGCCAAACCACTCAAAGACTTCCGAACCCTTCAGACCCATTACAAGCGAAAGCACGGGATGAAGCCTTTCATGTGTAGAAAATGCTGCAAATCCTTTGCTGTGAGAGGTGATTGGAGGACCCATGAGAAGAATTGCGGCAAGCTCTGGTATTGCTCTTGTGGTTCTGATTTCAAGCACAAAAGATCTCTTAAAGATCATATCAAGGCCTTTGGACATGCCCACACCGCTTGCTCCATTCATTCTCTTGATCAAGATGATGAAACAGCCTCTGAAATCGAACAAGAAAATCAACCCTTCCACTTCTAATTAATTAGCTGCTGTTAGGAGTATTGAGATTTTTCTAATATTGTGAACTAGCTCTTGTTTTAGACAGTATATTGAGATTTTTCCTTTGTTTATGTTTAGGTATTGTGCGAATTGAATACTTCAATTTATAGATGTTTTCATTTTTCCTGTCTCTCGGCCTCTCTTCATTGCATACATACAAAAGCACGTATGTAGAGAAGGAAATCTCGGATCTTTGAAGTAAGAGTATGATGGAACCGTCATTGTCGTTCACAATCAATATATATAATAACAACGTTTTATCTAAGAAAGGGCCAGGCTATTCTGTGAAAATCTTAAAGTGGCAATTGATATATTAGTTAGCCCTAAACATAATTGCGCAGAATTCATGCCTAGTCTCTTTTTTATCCAAATCAATTGAATAATTATGTGATGTGTGCGGTGTGCCGTTTGTAATATTCTGTTTGTTAAGTGAAAATATAATCATCTTGCAGTTGCGCGGAATTAATAATGAGTACGTTTATATATCTTCGTAGCGGATGATGGATCGCAAGATTTGCCCATTTAAATTGTAGAAAATAGAAATACTATTTCACACAAGTTATTGTTGAACCTTTTGATCACAAATTAAATAGTTCTTTAAATAAAAAAATCTCAGTTACACTGTGAAATTTTTTTCATATATAACTGATTAATTAATTAAAATTTTACGGAACAAGGGTTCATTTCAGTTTATTGTTTCATTTGATCTCTTCTAGTACAATTGATCAAAGTAGTCATGTCTATCGTAATGAAGAGAATGTAGAGTTCCGAAACAGCTCAAGTGTATGTGATACTACATGTATATATTAAGCTTGTCACTGTTTGTAACGATGTGATTTACCGCATAATCTATGCAAAACACAGAATTCATATTCTACTTATATAACATATAATTCATTTTCTGTTGTACAAGATATAATTCCCTGATTAAAAATAGAGAAATAATACAGCCAGGACTAGTAGATGTGTGCAGTTAATGTAGTTGCCCGAAACTTTTGAACATGTCGCCGATCAGCTTTATACCAAATGGTGCTGCTCTGCCTTTTTTGCTGTAACTTCCAACGTGATATGATGGACCGCTGAATACAACCCAATCGGACTCACCACAATGAATTGATTAAGCCTTTAATTTCCTCTCAAAATACTTATATTGTTATGCACACATTTTCTAATTGCAAAACAGACAAAAGGAAGAGAATGCAATCATAACGAAGCCTTTACAATCTCGTCTCCGTCCAACCAATTTAAGGTTATAATAAGAAATGATCGAGAAGAATAGGTTGGTGTCAAATTTATGGGTCTAAAGTCAAGAGTAGTGTCAGAAATTTTTGAAATGTCATTTCGAAGTACATATAATCAGAGAGCACGTGTGGACTGTAGTAAGTAGTAATAACATGGCTTCTTCTTTAGTCAATTCCCTCATCAGAGCGATGAGCTCACCTAATAACGAAGGGGCTGGGCTCCACATCTTCTGTTTCCAGCTGCTCTCCCTCCTCTTTCTTTATTTCTTCCTTTAAGACACATAATTTCTCAAAGTTGAGAATGCATGGAGTGATGATGAGAATGAATGGAAAATCTCTAAACTCTTCAACTTGAAACAATCCATATTCTTCGCGCACAGTGTTCGCTTGTTTGCTTATAGGGTATAACCTGCGAATAAAGTTGGTGTTGTATGCCTTCTTGCTAACGATCAAGTAGGGTTGGAGATCACTAATTAGTTCCCCCCCCTTTTTTGCCTTGACTAAGTAGTTGTTGTCATTATTACAGTTAATTATAATGTGGGTTAGAAACCACAAAACTAATTAGTTTTCTACAAAATTGATAATATTTTACATATGCCCCAACCTTATATGCCAGAGAGATCGACATGCAAATGAGATTCGGGGGTGTATGTGCTTCATTTTATAATGATGGATGGAGGCATCAATTATTGAATTTGATCTGGTGTTTCCAATAAAGTTGTTTTGGTTTTCTTCTCCTTGTTTTAACTTTGCTTCAAATAGACTTATAACTCGCCTTTACTACTTTACTACGCACCTACCATTTCCTGTGTGAATTTTTGGAATATCCAATTCAAAAGCTGGAGAAAAGTAATTTCTACCTGTCATTCCAGTAAACCATGTTTTCTCTTCTTCTTAATTATTTTTAAAAAAATAACTTGTATGGATAAATTGATTCATTTCTCCGGTTAGCTTCAAACACTGATGGCTCTGTGGCAGGAGGTTGTTTACTCTGGAGCACATTTCCAATAATGAAGGGCAAGAGAATATGATCACCACCCGCTTCGGAGTCGGAGGCACATGTTCAACTCTGGTTGCATTGCATCCCTTGAAGGATATTTAACGAAATTTGCACTCTCACGTCCTACCTTGGCCCTACCACCTCTATAATAATTAACACGTTGCTTGCTCACTAAGTGAAGCACCATCTCTTGAATTACCAGTAGTCCACATAATTCCCAGACCTATTTACAAACAAATTGAAATAAAATGGCTGCTCATGTTGTCCGTCAATATAGGTCACAAGTTTATTTTGTTATGTTCCTCTCTTTTGTTCTTTTTTTTTCAAAAGAAAGTACAAGCCGTCAGGTATCTAATATTATCAATTCCCGATTAATTTTAAATCAAACTAAATTAGACCCCCTTGGGACTTGTAATCTGGTGACTTTTTCATATTTAAGACTCCAACTTTTTTTTTTATAATAGTTTAGGGGGATAAGGTCTCCTACCAAAATTAAAATTAAATTACAATCTAAAAATTTAAAGAATATTTATAAAAAATTTATAAAATTTATTACTAAAATAGTTGTAACAAATAACATTTAAGACTCAAACTTTTTTTTTATAACTTTTTTTAAAAATGGGTTAAATTCACCTATAATATAAGAGTAGAACGAAATATACTTTTCTCTTAAATGATATTAATATCGGGCAGGGCGAGCTGTCAATTAACTTCAAGTGTAAACCCTAGGCACCCAAGAGTTATAATGCCTCTCCAAACACTACGATTAGAATCACAATAAAATAGTACTCCCCTAAGACTTGATTTTTTTTGTACAAAAAAATTTAGATAAGTTAATCATTAATCCCCTACCAAGGTTAGGATACAATTCTAGGGCTCAAAAAATATTTACAGAAAACTTATGATATAGCCTACTAAAGGAACTCTCACAATGGCAACGGGAATAAAATTTATATCCTTGTGAGATACGAATCCATTCTTTATTATCTATGCTAACTTTCATTGGCACTCAATTTTTTTTTTGTATAAAAATTTTTGGAAAGGAGTGGAGTTTACCTACGAATTAAAGGTAGGGTGAATTTTTCCTTTCTTCTAAACTATAATAATATCAGGTTATAAATTTAAATATTCAAGAGTTAAAATGTCTCTCCAAATATTATACCTGGAATCACATAGCATTCTTGGTTTTATGCATACGGTTTTCACGGACAACTAGCACTACAGTGAATGAAGTAAGCAGCTCATGAAGGCCCGGAAATGTAAGTAGCCCACAAAGAAAGAAAACCCATTACATAATTCGAGCCTGAGCGTCCAGCATAAAAATTGGGAGAGTATTTGAATTAATTAGGCTTTTGAAAATAATTTAAGTACTAGTTCAGCATAAAAATATTTTTAAAATTATGTTTCATGATTTCCCAAATAAGCCTTTAATCAACCCTACTCGAGCCCAGAATTGGGAGACATATCTATTCATGTTACGATGAATTTGAATGTTAATTATATTGTTTATCCATGTCCAAAGTAGGTAGCCAAATTGAGGGGTTTTGAGGCATATAAATTGGAAGGAAAATATGGTGAAAGGCAAAAAGAAAGGATAGAAAAGATAATCTAGCTCTCAAATCAATTGGGTAGGGGGTTATTTCAATTTAACCGGATGTCTTGAGTTTGAGCCAACGAACACAGCAGCTGAAATGGTGGAGCTATCCCCTTGGAAGGATCCCACAAGGCTCAAACTTGGATTAGTCCGGATTCATGGAGTTGTTGAGAAAGAAGGTGGCCTAGGGGCACTGTAAAACAAAAAAACGGAAGGAAAGGTGAGTCAACAGATAGTTCACTACACAAGTTTCCCTGTTACTTTACATATGGAGGGAGGGATGGCAAAACCGTTAATAAAATTTGGATAGAGGGAGAAAAGCGGGAACGCGAGAGGAACACTCTCTCCCAATAATAACTCCTCACGTCGCCTCTAATCAGTAAAGGACTGTCGCTGGCTGAGAAAGAAAGCCTTTCAAATTCGAAGAGAGAGACTGGCCGAAGGAACGCCCCTCCTTCTCTCTCTCACTCACCTCCGTCCTCGGCTTTGCTCTCTCTTCTCATCGATCCCAAATCTCTTAGGGTTAGGGTTTCGTTCTTCTTATTTATTCTCAACCTTTTATCATATTCTTATTCTTGTTCTGTTATGATTTTCAATTTTATTCGTTCATTTTCTTGCGTTGTTTCATTTGGTAAACTCAGGACTCATCGATGCGACGCTGAGCCGATAGATCGGTCTCAAGGTTTCATTTCCCGAAATTTTCTTTTTCTTCCTGGCCAACAGGTTAGATTATGTCGTGCAATATTTCACTGGATGGCTCTTGCCTCATAACATTGTTGTCTCGTTTTAATTGTCTGTTTTATGTGAAAGAAATATGATATGTTGCTGGGTGGAGAATTTGAAATACAAAGCTGTATGCAGGTTCGGACAAAATATGAAATATTAGGGGCAGGACCTCTGCTCACGTGGCTTGCTGACATATGGATTTTTCTATAAATTTACGATTAAAAATTTTCAGCGCACGGGCCTAATTGCTTGTTTTCTTTTGATGCTTCAATTCAGAGCCCTAATATCTGATAATATATATACACACACATGTTCTAGCAGTAGTTTATAAACTTGTCTCACTACTCGATGATTTTTTTAATGTATCTGTTATTTTGCATTTTGTTTCAGTGGTTTTGAGTTTGACTACTGATTTTGTTTTCATGTTGGTCCATAGCTGATATTCGTTGTCTTCGCATTTACTGCTAGCTGAGAATATCAATATAGCCGATGTTTCAGTAATGTACACATGTTATTTTCAATGGATATTCTACTTTGTTAACTGAAAGAAGGATGGGAATTTTTTTCTAACTACACTTTCCATCTGTTGGTTCCTTGGTGTGAGTATACAACTCTCTTCACCAAAAACTGTTTTCGTTTAGTTTCTTGATGCTTTGCTATGTGGAGGAGTTAGACAGTGATTTGATTAATTGATTTTAGATGTTTAAATAGGTAAATTTCTATTTCTTTGGCATAGGAAAGTTGAGAAAAGATGGACCATGACAGGACTGGATGTCAAGCTCCTCCAGAAGGTCCTATATTGTGCATCAATAACTGTGGATTTTTTGGAAGTTCTGCCACCATGAACATGTGTTCTAAGTGCCACAAAGACATGATGTTGAAACAGGAGCAGGCCAAGCTTGCGGCATCGTCCATTGGGAATATTATGAATGGGTCATCAAGCAGCAGTGGGAATGAGCCTGTTGTTTCTGCAAATGTGAATATCCCAGTCAATCCCCTAGAGCCTAAAACGACATCCGAAGAACCTTTTTTTACTTCAGACTCAAAGGAGAGTGGTGAGACAAAGCCGAAGGATGGACCCAAACGCTGCAGCAGCTGCAATAAGCGGGTTGGTTTGACAGGTTTCAGTTGTCGGTGTGGTAACCTTTTCTGTGCTGCACACCGCTACTCAGACAAGCATGATTGCGCCTTTGATTACCGCACTGCGGGAAGGGATGCCATAGCTAAAGCAAACCCAGTTGTTAAGGCTGAAAAGCTTGATAAGATCTAGGTCGGTGTATCGAAGTTTCGTCCCGAGTTGTTGCTATGCCCAATTTCCTCATGAGATGACCCGAGTTTCCTGCTCTCTTTTTTTCTTCAAATGTTCTTATTATATTGTTGTATGTGGTGGGGAATTTGGAATTGTAGGACATCTCTGCAGTTTGAAGCACAATTTCATGTGATTGGAGTAAAAACATGTTGGTCCAAGTGTTTGAAGTCTTTAGATATGCTGGTTTGGGGAAGATGGTTTATTAGCTTTGAAATGCGCCTATTCTGTTACATATGGCATCTGTATAACAAGTACCATATATTGGCGTTGTTAGTTATTATGGTTTCGTAGCAATTATTAAACTTGGTAATGATAAGCATATGGGAAGCGTTTGGGCTCGCTTGTTTCCACATACCAGAGTATACAGGGTGGTACGCGTGATTCTAGCCAAAGAAGGCAGATACATATTTGGAAGAACGTGATATTTTCACATCAATGTTACGCTGTAGTGTTAGTTCATGTGTAAAACTTAGGGGTGTGCGAAGGTCAATTCCTCTGTCTGCTGGTGCCTTGTATGGAAAAAAATATAAGCTGTATTTTATAGTTTTATTTTATAAAAGTTTTAACTATTTTAAGTTAAGTATACTCAAATGCGATATCTTGTTCATATTGTGAGAAAAAATCTGTAATTATAAATTTATAAAATAATATCATATTTATGTCTTTAAGAGTTAAATAATATACATAATTTTCTAAGAATAAAATAATAAAAAGATAATAATTAAAGTATTGAAGTTTATTGTATATATAAAAAAGAAAAATTGAAATATATAAGAGTTATATGTTTATAGAGTTATTGTAATATTAATAATTGAATGTTTGACGAGTAAAATATACAAACAATTTTGGTATCTACATAAATGAGTTATGTTCAATACTTTAAAAATAAGTAAAGAGAGTTGTCAACTAAATTGAAAAGTGTAAAATTACAAATAGAGTAAGTTAAAAAAAAATAAGACTAAATATATATATATATATATATATATATATATATAGGGTACATAAGGCCAGGCTAAATGAGTAGAACAATATACTTTATCCAGTGCCTTTCACTATCTGACACTTGGCTAAACCCAACCCTACCCAAACTCATGTTGCCAATTTTTTTTAGGTCAAGTTAGATAATTTTCCTATAGGCTCGAACAGGTAGATTGGACCATGGATATTATATATAGCCGTAGTAAAACTAATAGTTGTACCTTTTGAACAAGTGACTTGGGCTATGTCGAGTGACAAAAATACCGTATAACATAGTGCTGGTATGGTTATCTTAAGAATCATAGGAATGAGCATGATGCAAGGAAATAGAATTTGGAATAAACGGCGTGGGATCTAGAGTTTAAGAACATTATCCTAGAGACAGATGCGAAGAATATTGTGCAAATGATTACTAATCAGGGTATTCATGCTTCCAGTCTTTTACTCTTTAAGATACATAACTTACTACTTCTTCCATGGGAAATTCAGGTTAACCATATTTTTAGACAACAGAATAAAGTGGCAGATGCTCTAGCGAAGGATGGGTTGACTATCACATCAATTTTAAGTTCCTGTCCTCTACATTTGATAAAGCTTGTTACTGAAGATGTATTGGAAATTAATCCCCATATAGATTAGTTGTTAGTGTTAGTGGGTGTTAAACCTCTCTCATACCAAAAAAAAAAATTGGAATAAACTCAAACGATGTTTCGGAACATCCGGTTTCATGAGAAGGGAGCAACTAAAAAGTTATTTGTATGCTCGAAAGAAAAATCTTGCAAAAGATGCTTGAATTTGAACACTATCTGAAGATTGTATAGCGGCTAGACGCGGCTAGGACCAAGGGCGCCCTTTCATTATTCAAAAAAGAAAATAAAAAACGGGGGATCTAATCTACTGTAATGAACCAGTCACCGCGAACATGGACTCATGCAATCTTGGTTCAAAAACAAGAAATGGTGACAAGCAAGAACATTGAAGAGACTTGTCTCAAATTCTCTAAAGCCCTAACCAACATTCAGATAAGACACAAATATAAACGGGCAAGAATCGTAACAACGCAAACTTTCATGATATCGCCTGTCCCAAAATTGCTTCTTTTGCCGTATCAAAGTTCAGATAACAGACCCAAGATCCACTTTCTCTGAATAAACCTACAACAAATTTCTCATTTATTTGTCAATCTAAAAGCTAAACTACAAACCTGAAATGAAATCATCAAGACACAATTACAGAGCAAGGCCGCTAGACTCTGCTTCAAGATATTTACATATCCTCTCCATAACCTCTCTTCCCTTGGCACTATTCTGAACGAACCTCTCAGCACATCGCTGCTCCACCTTTTCAGCCATGGATGCCAATGCTGACAATGGTTTAATACGGATGCGAGTCTCCTGCTGGCAAATTGTCCACCCATTGGGATTGTCAGGATGAGGATCATATCGTATCTTCTCCTCCACTTCTACAAACTTCTGGAGGCTGATATTGCGAGTAGTTAACTGCATCGACCGTGACTGCGCATCAACAACTGTTGATTCAACACAATGGCAAATATCCTGACCAACAATTTTGCGGACAAACCATGGTCCAGGACAATGGATAGTGATAGCTCGAGTGGTATAAAGCTTCCCAGATGGGGGATCAAGCTTGCGGTTCAATGTGTCAACTTCTAAAATATGGGATAATATACGCTTGTTCTCAGGGTCGGCAAACTTGCGCCAAGATGCACAAGTTACTCGTTCCCATGGGTGCCTGTAAGTGTATTCCTGTGTGTATCCTTTCACCATGACTTTCCTTCACCATCAACAAGAAACAGCAAATTAGTCAACTCGTGAAATTTTGATTTAGCTCAAGCATTCAAAAAATACGCACCATTGCTTAAACCACGCATAATCAAATTTTAAATGGTCCCCAACATTATAGACACAAAATAAAGCATTAAAGTACTTGAAATACATGCTATACTTGAAGGAAATATTTCGTTCAGATGCAATTATTAATACGACTTCCATGCCCTTGATAAAAATAATTCAATGAACTAAAGCTAAATCAAAGAGAAATTTAATAAATCAACATTTACTTCATCCAAGACAACCTACGAAGGGTTCACTACAAACAAACAAAAATCCATCAATTCATGCCATTTACGATTACATTAACATCCTGAGAGCTTGGTTTGCACGTTCAAGAAATAGAACACGAAGTAATCGGGTGTCTACCCAGAAACTATGAAGGAAGGGAGCAAAAAAGTAAAATAAAATTATAACACGCATACACACACAGATAACAAAGTGGTGATTTGATAGATAATTAGATGCCGACAGAAAAAGCGTTTGAGTAGCAAGGTCGGAGCTGGGAAAAAGAAATTATGGGGATTTGCAAAGATTTCCTTCACAATTAGATAAGAACGGAAAAAAGGAATTTGAGCTTGGAGCAGGGAACAAGAGAAATACGACGAAAACCAAGATTGGAGAAGGAAAAGAATCAGAGAGAAGAAGGTAATACCTTGACAAAATCAACGGGAGGCTGTAAGATCCCAGGTGGAGAGTATGAGAAGGGGAATGACAAAACAAAGATCCGACCGACTACTACAGTGAGGAAGGAGTTCCGGGAAGAAGGCCATATATGTTTGTTTAGGCTTAGGCCTATTGAAAAGCATTGGCCTGAGCCTAATAAATATTGGGTCTTCCGACTGCACGATACGTTTATTTAGGCTTAGGCCCATGGAAACCATTGGGCTAAGATGGCAAAAAGATTGGGCCTCTTATGACCAAAGACCAGATATATTTTTTGGTACAACCAAAGATCAAGATATTGTATTTTCGTAAGACATCTTTCCCCTGTCAAGGAAAGGAATGACATAGCACAGGTTAACATATATGATAAGTAATTGAATCATATTTTATAAAGATATAAGTTTAATTTTTTTTATCTTTATAAGGTCTTTTTTAATAAGATATCTCATAAATCTCTTATAAATACTCTCTAAATCTTAGGGTTATACCCTAATTTTAATAAAAGGATCGGTATCAATCATACATAAATTGTGTGTGTGTGTGTGTAAAAGAATGGCGGAGCACAACCTTTCTTTTAATACTGGTAAAAACAAAACAAAGCATTGTTCTCCTCTCTAATTATTTGTTTGACTTACATCTGAATTATATTTTGACTACAAAAAACATCAAACAAAATCGTGGAGACATGAAACTTCTGCTTTTCTACAAAAAAATATGCTTCCCACTAACACCCTATGCTCCCTCATCGACCTATCAATATTCATATAGGTATGCGGGTATATAATAAATTCTACGATATATAAGTTGTGATTTACATAAATCATTTTAAACTTTGTATGAGACGGGTTTTAATTCTGGAAAGTTCCCAAGGTTCATGTAGCATAATGCTAATTGCTTACTAACTTGTTGGTTTACATAATCACCAACCTAATTATCCAAAGAAGCCTCAAACAAATACTCAACTTCTTGACTTTTGCTTTCTAATTTGTAAAGGATGACAATACAACGCTTTGACTTCGCAACTTTACCGTAATTTCTCAGTCTCTTCGCAAGTTTCATTTTTCCAGGATCCTTAGCTTTTTCTAATATCTCAATACACACACACACACACACACACGCTATTGTAGGACTCTTAGCAAAAGAGAATGCAAGCTTAAACTCAACAACAATGGGATTTGAAATGTGAGAAAGTTAAGGATTGATGTGTGTGAGTGTAACATAGGCGTCACGTTACAAATTTCTTCACCATCGACGCATCTGGGTTGCAAGCATTGAATCCATCAATCACATGTTCGTTCCACGACACATTTGATTCATTACTGTGGCTTCCTTCTTTAAGCATTAAACACGTCCAAGCGATTAGGTATGGGAATAGACATACATGCAGTGAACCAATACATTCCATGCATATTTCAGCTTTTGAAATTTCCTCTTCTTATTTCCTATATTTTTGCAAAATGAATATATACAGCTTAAACCACACTAATTGAGACTTCGCATGCTATATTTACATTCGTATATACTGATGACATCCTTTTATGAAAACTTTCTACAATATATTGATATTTCCCTATAAAATCAGTGACTCTCACTCTCCTTTCGTCTATATTGTTTGCTCAACCAGTTCTATTTGTTACGTTGTGATGATCTGAAATTAAAATAATCAAGACATTAAATGGCAGTTAGGGTCGAGAGACCATATGTACCAGAAAGTATAATTTGGGCTCATCGATCATTTTTCAGCCTAAATCAAATAAATCGACCTTGAAACAGCATTGGGCAATAAAGACGCTATTTTTTAATTAGTTAATCGTCCCAAAAAAAGTTAATTATATATTGTTTAGCTTGATTAAAATAATGAAGCCCTTGATCCAGCGCTTTCGAAATATATTAATTATTATCGAGTGAATGTGTGTTAGGAGGCTAAATTAATATTTTAAATAAGTAGAAATTAAGGCAAATAAATAAACTGTAAAACTAAGATAATACAGAACTTACTTTGATGTTGATAACCTCACAGGCATAGAACAAAATTATATTTGATCTGAGAGGTCAAGCAATACTATAATGATCTGTTTCTCCTCTATAATATATTCTCTGACAAGTCTTATTTTTTTATTTATTTCTCCCGATGAATTTCAATATCTAACAAGAGCACGTGAAAGAGGTTCTGCAACAAGAGAAATATATAAGGAAGATCATAATTTAAACCGTTATAAAATGTGAGCCGTCTGCATACAAAATTTGGGTAAACGAGTTCGTACCCATATATTGCAAGACTGACCCTTGACAGATCCGAAATATTGCATGTCGTATAATAAGTCAGTGCTTTGCTACCAAGATACCTAAATCAAGTGAAAATACGAACAACTTGTTACAATACCAGAATTAACCACATTAATTGCTTCCTCCCCAGTCATGGCGTTCAAAATGAAATCCCTTTTTTCATAATTTTTTCCCGGTTGCGAGAATGACAAGAAACAAAGAAAAAGGTAAAATAAAGACGAAAGAAAACTGGCTTGTAGTTAGGTTGCACCCCTCCTCCTCCTCCCTCACGATTCAATCATTCCACATTGTAAAGAGAGCAGCATTGGATCCCTGCATGGACTCCGACGGCCAGCCGCCGCCGTAACTACCGGAAGGCATATTGTAGTTCTCAACCTTCACCAGCGCCAGCTCCTCCGCGGATCCCACCGACGTTGTATTGGAAGCCATGCCCATAAACCCTCCTCCTCCACTGTAACTCCCACTAGACCCTCCATCATTGTCCATCACAGAAGAAGAACAAGAACCCATGTTCATCAAACCCTGAAGCAGAGCCGGGTGGTTCTGAAGATAGCTATTATACAACTGAGCGTTATTGCTGGGTGATTGGTGAAAGTTGTAGTTAGAAGAACCAGTTTGATGGTGCAACTGAAGCTGGGTTTGGATATAACTGGGATGATGAAGGGACGAGTACTGACATATCTCCTGGTTCTGCAGGCTTAACAATGGTTGAGTCTGATCCAACTGCGTCAGTGGGTAGGCTTGTAGTTGAAGCCTGCTAGAGCTGCCCCCTACGCCACTGCCGCTGCCGTACTGAAAGCTTGATCCCAGTGCTATCATTTCCTCTCTTTTTCTCGAACATTCCAGAGCTTGAGCTTCCTTCAGTCGTTTAGCAGCTCCTCCTCCGATTGGAAGCGTGTTGCTCTCAAGTATAGCTTTCACATCGTAACGGCTCATGTCGAAGTTTGTCACCGCATTTAGTCCCCTGAACTTGATCGCCGCTATGTCGTATGCTTCTGCAGCTTCTTCCTCAGTGCCTGCAATAAATTCACATCATTCAAGTTAATTTAGTTCTTGTTTTCCGATGTGTGTATGTTATTTGCATGCAACTTTCGTCGACAGTGGCTTACTGAAAGTTCCCAAGTAAAGATCTTTGTTTCCCGCAACTCTACCTATCCTTGCCTGCCATCTCCCATGTTGATGATGCCTACAATAAAATATGTTACACAAGTTACTACAAACTACTAAGGGACAAAGCAAAAGAAGGAACACCAAAAATAAAGGACGAGATATGAAGTAAGAAATGACACAGAAAGCTCGAACGAACAAACAGATATATTATCGTACCTTGTGACTCCGCGATACATTGATGCACCCCTAGAGAACCCACTGCTCTTCCTGGAATTTATAACCAGCACAAATTGAATAATGTTAGCAACGTCGAAGGACGCCACATTCATATGGGTGCCATAACGGAATAAAAAGTTATTTCCAAGTATATTATTAAGTGATAGATTAATGAATAATAATTAATCAGTGCAGGCTAATGGCTGGCTTTCACCTTCGTATGGCGGCAACAAACTCTTGTCTTGTCATGTGCTTCATTTCCTCCAGTTCCTTCTCATAGTTACTGATCTGCAACACCACCAAAAGGTGATCTCTTATAAACCTGATCGAGTATTTTGGAACCGCGCTCTACAAAGTAATAGGGACATTTATAAGTTACTTGAAAGTTGGTAGTTGTGGATGTTCCCCAGTACTTTAGTGCTGCTAAATCGTAGGCCCTAGCTGCTTTCTCTTCTTTGTCATATCCACCTGCCAAAAAGGGGCGAACACTTTTATATGTAAATTATTTCCAAGTTAAATAAAAAGGTTGGAAATAATTAACTGGCAAGGGAGAGACGCTTACCCAAATAGACTACAAGAACTCGGCCGATGAGAACCAAGACAACCAAAGAGAAGGAAATGAATAATCAAATCAAAACGTTAGCTTCAAATGGAAATAGTTAATTATAAATTTCAAATTAAGGTGAAGGAAAGAAGAAGAAGAAACCCAAACGCTTACCTTGGCGTCCCTTTCGTGATTGTCCTTCCCTTCTACAACTATTGTCCCAAAGATGAGCTTCATATCTTCCAGTCCATCTATGTCTACATTTGCATAGTTACACCCACATCAACAAACAACAATGACAAGAAAAATATTTCAGCAGGTTCATTTAAATCTGTAGTAATTGATTGAAGGAAATATAAACAAGACCTAGCAAGACGCTACCTGGTTACACCTCGATAAATTGAAGTTCTCTGACCGAATGTGTCTAGAGTTCTTCGAGGTGCAGCAGCTTCCACTGCAGTATTAGTACTGTTGTCGCCACTAGTTTCACAGGTAGAATCCTTACCACTGCCCATGGATAATGTCAAAGACTGCAAGTTAGAGTTAGCATTGTTTTCTTGATACTCGAAGTTGCCAGATGTGGCCACCACTGAGCTTTGCATCGGCACCAGACTGCTGTTTGTGAATAGGTAGCTCGAATCATTTGACTGAATTTCATTAAAGGCTGCAAGATCTGACTGATTCTCAGACTTTCCCACTCCTAGAAAGTCTGCAACCTTCGGAACTTCATTAACGTTGCTGCTGTGTGTATTCATCAGATTCCAATCTGCTCATTCAAATAATATATGGGGGAAACCCAACTTAAAAAAAAGAACAAAGAAGAAAAACAGATAGGTCGACTTCCACACTGATTGCAGTGTGCCCTAGTTGAAACAAGTTATCTAACTTATTAATTATCCATTCAACTCCAAAGAAGAGAGGAGAGAGGGGGGACAGTACCGTGGTTTTGGAATGGGTTTTCCATGGAATCATTGACTAAGCCAAGAGAAAATTGATGGGATTGAGTGGCTTGGATCTGTGGAGGTAAGGAAGACTGAGTAGGGGAAAGAGGGAAGGAAAGCCAGTTGTTTGAGTTCATTGAGCCCATAGCTTCAGGAGAAATCAGGAATAACCTGCATCTAAAACTTGAAATATTTGAGATCAGATAAGGAAGTATATAATAGAAAAGGAATCAAAGAAAGTGTAGAGAGTCGAGAGTTACAAAGTATTATACCAGGGGGTAGAGGGAAAAGGATTGAAAGCAGTGGAAGAAAGGGAAGGGTTAGTTTGTTCTGAGTTTGAAACTTTCAAGTTTGAAAGTCAAGATAAAGGAGGAGGGGGGGTGAAAAGAAAAGATATAGAAGAGAGGCACATAATATTTAAGGGCTCCCCTCTCTCCTATACCTCTATCCTATCTCTTAATAATAATTTAATGAAATCCGTCAGGCTACTGTGCCAACCTTTTTTCAGTGGTCATTTTTGGACTCGGACGCTTTCCCCACCAGTTCCCAATATTCAAAAACAAAGTTATAATCTGCCTACAATCATTATTAAATAATATTTACGTTGGAGGATATTTATAAAGGAGGACACGAGTGTCATACTAAACTATGATTCAAACTCCTTCAGTCTTTGTACAGAGACAAACCCACCATTCCAACTGGAAAAATCCAATCTCTCTCTCTCTCCTCCCCCCACCCCCACCACTTGGACGTCTTGGAACTCACGTCCTCGTTCCGTGAAATAAATGACTCCCGGACGCCCAGCATTCCCACACTCTGCAAATCATCTCCTACTCTTAGAATCCACTCTATACGTAAAGTTAGACTACCGACCTCTCTCTCTCTCACATATACACACACATATATATACTAGCATGTATAAATATCATATTTATTCTTGCAGCAACATTAAATTAAGGCTCCCTTTATTAAAAAAAATTCCTTTTTGTTTGTTTATACCATATCCAGTTATATTTTAACTTTTGCTACTTTCCACATACAAGAATATCCTTTCAATCACCATAAAAGCTATCTATCTATCTATCATAATCAAATCAAGTTAATATGTTTTCTAATAAATACAAAAAAATCGTTTAAGACCCCAAAAAGAAATCAAATTTCATGAAACAAATAGTAATAAAAATCTAATGCAGAACAATAAAAGAGAGAGAATATGACTCCAGTCCCTTTATACTGATACAGAAATGAGGAAATAGGTTTTACCAAAGAAACCCCAAGTTGTGGATCCCCGAGCGATGCATGTGTTAAAGATGACTGTGTACGAACATGCAGTATTTTATGAGAAAAAATGACATATTAAATAATAAAAGTACTGAAAGAAAGAGTAAGAATTACTCTTTTTCAAAATAAGGCCAACCCCTGTTGATATATCAATGTTAATTTATTAACGTTGATTCGATTAAATGGCAATTAAGAAGTATAATATAAAATTCTAAGGATTTCCTTTGGTTATTCCCCCAAGTAGAAATCTGTTGACCACCTAATCGGTTTTCGCACCGGTCAAAAGGAGGCCAGTGGAAATTAATAGGTTAAAATATAAATAGAGAAGCTCATCTTCATGCCCAATTCCTATCCACACTGAAGCTTGTATTCTTCTGTGGTTCCGGTTCATCCTGTTGAGGCCAAAATCTGGGATTCGCGAACATAAGATCTTTTTAACCATTCTCTATGCAGAGTGATGATCTTTTTCCCTCCTAGCGTTTTTGACCTACTGTATCTTCATATCCAAATGAAATGATTACAGAACATGCCAGGAAACTCTTAGGGAATGTGTAATATTTTTTTTAATACTCTTGCATAAAGTGAAGACATTTAAATTCCGTAAGGATTAGTATTAAGCATAGACACATCTCGGGTTATTGAATTAAACTGCAACTCAAATACATTTGTTGCTCTCATTAATTTAATAATATAGTGGCAAAAAGTTAATAGCTAATACATTTGAAAGTCTCGTCGCGCTCAACGATTAAATAATACCTACATATATAACCACAAATGTACATATAAAAATCTGTGAATAAAAACCTATCGCTTGTATTTTAGATAAAACAACAAATTTGAATTTTGTTACTAAATACTAGTACTTCAAATAACCATGTCCCCTGGTGTGTTAATTAGCCCAATATTTCCCCACTTCCTAATCAGATTATGACATCACCACTCCAGTAGGTCATATTTTCCTACTTTACTAAGCCTTAGTAATATATATATATATATATATATATATATATATAAGGTGTTAAAAATTGAGTAGTTTGTTTCTTTCGTCTTGCATATGTATATTGAGGTGGGTGTTAAATTTTATGTCAGCAAATATTTCTCCTATAAATAGAAACATATATATATATATATATATATATATCCTGATGTACTGTAGTTATGCCAGATTGTTTAAAACAAGGAAACCCCATCTAAGGGCCCTCTCAATGATTGAGAATTTCAGGCTTGACTTTATGTTACATATACATACAGTGCTTTAATGGACAGGAGGAAAAAACTGGTCTAACAAATAAATGTGTTTGTGTATGTGTGTTACTTATTAATTGCTGTTAGCAAGTGACCTGTAAACTGAACTTATTTATATGTTATTCTTTTAATTTATATATAGAATATATGTAAACTGTATAAGTTACTAGTATACACAAACGTTTCCTATCATAGCTAGTTGTCAAATAATCCATATATTACGTGTAAAGCAAAAGTGGACATCTATATATAGAGACACATTGAGGATATGCGATCTAGTGCCTGCAAGAATGGATCACATTTATGTCATTATGCATGCATGTCACCTTTATTCCCTTTTTAAATGTTGCTTGAGAGGATGGAGTGAGAGACAAAAGTAAAAGCGCCGCTATTTGTGTGTGTGCGCGCGCGCGCGAAGAAGAGAATGAAGGAATCCTAGCTTGACAATATTTTCTGGGCATACAGTTTCTGAAGAGGGGCCAGTGAATCCATGTTTCTATGATTTATAAACTGGTATAGCTTGCTGAGCATTTCAGACTTGAGAGAGTGGACAGCCATCACCAACGTTGGAACCAAGAATCTAAACTGATTAACTATCGTATATATTTGGAATGCACTAACATTAATTAATGATAATAATAACGAGTAGGATTAATTAAAAAAATGAATAGTACCTGTCAATGTGATGACGCACTGCTGCAGCCAAATTCTTGCACTTAAAGAAAAGGCTATTTTGACCGAAGTGCACCACAATAAGGGAGCAAAACCCCACGTCTCTCGCTGTCTTCCCAAACTTGCCTATTTTTTTGGTTTAATTTATTCAGTTTTTGAGGAATGAAAGCCTTCACAAAACTAGAACTTCCAAACAGTGAAAGTCCCTGAATCTAAACCCCTGAAACGCATGAGCGCATGGCTAGTGATGCACAAGAAAACAAATAAAAAAAGAGAAGACGGGGAAGCAAAAGGCCAAAACCCTTTTGTCCGTGTATGAGAGACTTGGACGAAGAAGAAGAAAAATGGCATTTGAAAAGAACGAAGAAAAAAATAAAGAACGAGGTAATTAAGTAGAAAAGAGAATTGAAAAACAGGAAGAATCTATTTCTCTCTCTATCTATCGGTGTCTTTGGAAAATGTGGCGGTGAAGAAGAGAAGAGGAAGAGGAAGATGAGGGTGGAGGGGAGGGGGAGGTGATTGGTCGGCCTTATTCAGTCAACAAGGCGATGAGGTCGTCACGCCGTTTCAGAGGAATGTGACTGACACGTGTGGGTTGTCGTTTCATGCTTGGGCCTCCTTTTGGGTTTTTGCTTTTAAAGTTGGTGCCAGGGCGAATTATCCGGTGTGCATGCCTGCGCTACAAAACACTTCTCACCAAAAGAGCTTTGACCGCCATGTGACCCCCGCAATTACCTCATTACCCCTCCCAGTCGCTTCAACTCTCCACTCATGTTCACATTCAATTCCTCTCCTCGTATATCCATGCAGCCCAAAACTTACTCAAATTAACGTTCATTAATACGATAGTCGTATTCTCATACATGCTGCTGCTAATATTGTATACATCTCTGCATTTAATTTAATGAAAGAGGGTCATACGAATATACTAGAGAAGAGGAGGGGATAGAGGAGTAAATAGAGGGAAAGAGGGAGGGCGGAGAGAGGAAGAGGGAGGGGCGAGAATCCAGAGAAATAGAAAGAGGTGGGAGGAAACGCCGGGAAAGTGCTCGTGTCGCCTCGAAATGAGGCACTGGGAAAAGGGTATTGCGTGTTGAAGTTAGGTGGGGTGCCTCAATCAAGAGTAGGCTTATCAACTTCATTTGAACCCTAACCCAAATTCTGGTTAGCCTACGATTAGGTTTGTTCCTTCCTTCCTTCCTTACTTCTTCGGGTCAGGTTATTCATTTACTCGCTCGCATCCCTCAAAAACAAACAGACACACAAACCTCTTTTTGTGGGCTCTTATCTCGTGCATGTGTTCCTTCGTACTGGGATTTGGAATACATAGAAGTTTGAGTTTTTTAGCATCTCGCGATTGGGCTTCCTCTTGCTTGGAGTGCGTACTCTTAGAATTCCTCTTCCCATTGCCCCTCTTCCTTCCTTCCTTCCTTTCTTTCTTTTTTTTTTTTTATGTATTTCTTCCTCTTCCTTACACTCCATTCTCTTAGTATTATGTTTTATTCAAACTACTCCTTCCGATCAAATTTATAATACACTTAGAGGGGTTTTTTTTTTGTCTCTCGGTTCTTTTTATAGGC
The DNA here is from genome assembly GCA_037074615.1 of Leucaena leucocephala. Lineage (NCBI taxonomy): Eukaryota > Viridiplantae > Streptophyta > Magnoliopsida > Fabales > Fabaceae > Leucaena > Leucaena leucocephala. The sequence goes on along the minus strand of CM073546.1, from coordinate 472,794 downwards.
CTAAAAAAATATTATATCTTCTTCATATTGCCCTCGTTCCTATTGATTTATGTTTTTTAAACTTGACTCTTCAACCTCTCAGGTGATAGATTTAATAACAATAAAGTTGGAAACTTTGTATGAGTTTGATTCTGATAAAAATACTGGAAACAACTTGTAAAAAAGATTGGAAGGAGAGTAGCGTGCGTGGATGCGTGTTGCACTTGCACAGAGCCTAAAAAGTGAATCATACGCTCATAACTGATCTGGCTTGTTACGTTGTTGAGTTTCTATATCAAATTTATGAAAGAAATGGAATTAATCCTCTGGTCCTAAATATAGTATATATTTTGTAGTGCAATTTATACTACAAAATGAATCTTCTATTTAATGCAGGAGATAGTATATTAGTGAGTTTGAGGATATATATATATATATATATATGCACTGGATCGAGTTGAATTTAGACTTAGTGGCCAAATTGTGCAAAACATTCTTAATATATTTGTTGTTACTGGTAGTTGGACAAAAATATCAATACATAAAAAATTCCAAACGTCAAAGAGTTTATTTAAGGAATTTTGACGGGATGCGAGAGAATGGAAGCCGCAGCAGCTGTGTTGATCTATGAACGACACAGAGAACTCGAAATTTATGAATTCGGTTTCTCGACAAAAAAAACAGCAAACCTCTCCGAGGCCCAATTGAGCCCAAAAACATCACAATAGGATACTATGGGCCTTGATCCACAACAAAAGTGAAATCGACCACAACAGCGTCGTCCTCGATGAAACACTCCCTAAACATATAAAAACATGCTAAAATTACGAGGGATCATCGAGTTAACGTGTTTATCTAGTAATCTATTTCGTAGACAAACACCCATATTTCTTGTTCATCACATGAACTAGATTGGGAAGGCTTAGCATTTCTTACAAATTTAAAATGTTGTCCCTTGGACTCAAAGAAACATGAATTCGTTATTATTACATTCTGAGCATAAACATGATATTCTTAACTTCCTCGCCTTTACTTTCACTCCATCACTCCAACACAAAACACAAAACACATACTTTCCCTCGCCTTTACCCTTGTTATTAATCATGTACACATTATTGTCAAATCAGCATCTTAATATGAAAGTACCACTACTCCTCTAGCTAGTACCTTTTGCTAATAGCAAGAGCAAAATGACAGTCTACTTATACCCTCATAATACTCATACATAACATCAATGTGCTATAACCAAGTAGTTGCCATCTCCTCAACCACTTGGTAATGATGCCATACTTGAATTTCGTTTTCTGTGATCAATGACGATGATAATGAAGAGCCCAACACCCCCAAAAGCCTTAAAAAGTTACAAAAAGAAAGCTGATGAACACAGGAACGAGAAAAAGCAAACTTGTCACTTTTGTTGTGGTAGAGCTATAATGTAATGGTTTTATCTTCTACTACTCATCATGAAGGCTTGAAAACGTATATCATAGGGATCCAGGTGGATGCAACCATTACCCTCACCAAAAGCAACTGCATATATGCTGCGATGCTAAAATAACCGAATTCGATTCTATACACCTTTTTCTTCTTCTTTTCGGAGGAAAAAGTAAAGGCCAGCGAAATGATCTCCTGTTCACCTAATAATTAGGGTTTGTGAGAGAAACCTGGCTAGGGGTTGAAAGAAAAACAAGACCTTCCCTTGGAGTAAAGGTTAATGATAATACTCCGTGTGCAAACTGCTATATATTTGAAAACAACAGGTAGTAATAATATAACCTATGGTATCAATCGGGTGCGTTCGTGTGGGGTCATTGAGGCTGAAACTTCAAGCACCAGATATCTACAACAAGCATTAATACCCAACATATATACAGAACAATATAAATGCCTAATTCCCGACTTTAACCAGCATCAAGGTGTTGACGTACCCCAAAAAAGAATATTAATCTCTTCAATTGATCATCCTCCATGAATATATTACATCATTTATTGATCCTCTACGTACACGTACACACACTCATGCATGAATGTTAATCACTCAAGGAAACCCCCCTTCCCCAAAAAAAATATGGATAATTTTGTGTCATTAGAATATATAGCAATGCCCCTTAATCATATATATTTCACTGAAATCAAATTTTAAAATGGTAGCTATTGGGATAGCGGAGGGAAGATGGCCGACAAAGGCATCAACAAAGGTATAAAGTGGACTCTTTTTCTTTAAAGTACAAATATATGTTGCAAACTTTGACATGGGTGGAGGAATATAATTAGTATAATTTAAATTTCTTACCCAGAGGGGCTTAGGTGGAAGGCTCACATTTTCTCCTACCAAATGATGACCGACCAGAACACAAAGGGTGAAACTTCAAAGGTAATGAGAAGCCTTTTTCTTAAAATTGCGGAAGTGGGGCTTCCATGTTTCCAACTCCACCATATAAACCCCAAAACACTTTACTACACTTGCCTCTAACTCTCAAATTGTATTATGTATGTATTTAGATAGAATTTTAGAAAATGATTTATAGAAAAAAATAATTTTTGGATAGTTTTTGAAAAATAGTTTATGAAAAAAAATTGTTCTAAATAAATAAATATTTTGACAGTTATTTTTAAAATAATTTTTTGTATTAATAAATTATCAGAAAGGGTATAAGATAAAAAATATAAATTAATCATCAGTATTGTTCATCATCTCCATGACAAACAATGACCCACAGCTACCCACAATGTGTAGCATCCCATAGCAAGCGGTGAACGACAAGCGACAAGCGGTGAGGAGCGACAGCAACCCACCGCTTCTTCTCTCTGATCAGCAACATTGACCCATAGCTTCTTCTTCGACCAACCAAATTTAGAGTGGTGACTTGTGGAGGCTATCAGGATGGCGACATGGAGGAGAGCAATACAGCGACACTGATGTGAAGGAGAAGTAGAGAGAAGAAGAGAGAGGATAAAGAAAATGAGAGAGTATAAATAATATGGGTAAAATAGTAAATAAATAGTCCATAAATTCTTTTACTGTTCTAAAAGTTATTACTAGTAGTTTATTTAAAATTATGATTTTAAATCATAATTTGGTTCATAAGTCATTTTAAAATTGTTTATTTTGAAATTTCTGTAAATCAAGTTTTAGGTTAAAAATCATTTTAAAACTTAAACTTAAGGATTACCCAAACAGACTATATATATATATGAACATTTAGGATATATATGTGTGTGTATCCTTTTTTCCCCAAAGGCCAACAGGTACCTTTGTCGCCTTTGATAGTATGGATGTCTCTGGTACCAGAACCCACAACTGTACCCATGAAAATACTTTTTATTTTTATTTTTTAATTTATTTCAATTAATCGTTAATTAAACCGCACTCACAATTATACTCACATGTAGTAGGCTGATATTTATTTATATATTTGCAGTAGAACTATGCTCTTGCACGCCTTGCCTACTGCAGATGGCAGCTTGGCTAGCTATAGCTTTCTATAAATTAAACAAAGGAGAAACTATATACATATATGGCCATCCTCGATCGCATGCGCACTTACGAAAAAGCTTAGTTAAGAAATCTTGTGAGAGATTTACCACGTACGTACCACCGCATGATATTCATTTTATTTCAAAAGCATCTTACGCACAGAAGCTGATTACGATCGATGTGACGCTATAATTACATCTAGCAGAGCAAACTAAGAAATGTTTGAGGACATTCAAAATATCTAAACGTAGCATTTTACATACCATGCTTTTAATTAAATTATGGTAATGGGACAGGAGCAAGTCATAAAAGGAATTAGAGCTATTCAGTGGATGAATTGTAGCTAGGGAGGAGAAAAAGATAGGGGATTGATTATAACTTGGCGTTTTATAGGCCGAGAGAGCGGTGACTCGTGAGGATGCTGTAGGACTCCTGCCCTACCAAATCATATGATGGTTTCGTGGGTATAACACATGTATAGTAATTAATGGGGGCACCAGCTGTTCAATGTATCCTAAATCATGATTAATTATCTCCATCATCAAAGATTCGTGTCGCTCGGCACTACAATAATAGATCGATCAATCCGCCAAGACTCACACGTGAGTACCACTTACCAAATGAGTAGCACTTGTAAGGATAAAACCCGCATTAATTAGTCTTATTATTCATTATACCTGCTTTTTTTGGAAGATCTTATATATATATATATAAATTAGAGATTGTATCATATCGTTAAGCACCAAAAAAGAAGAAGAAAGAGAACGATATTAAAACTAGTTTGCTCCATTTTTAGAGATTGAATCAAGTTATGTATGATGGAACAAAATCGGTAGGATTAGCTGGTAAAGAGCAAAATTAAAAACTTAATTATGATCCTGGCAGAGAGGTGATCCGCAATTAAATGTAGAAATTTGCACTTCTATTTTACATTGATATGTTGTGTCGTGTGTGAGAGTGAAAAAATAATAAGGGGAAAAAGAACACACACACACACACACACACCGAATGAGTCATGGCTAGGTGAGGGAGATCGAGGGCCATCATAGAAAGGATCCCACCACATGTTTCTGAGCCGTTGCTATCAAACACTTGAAATGCTTCATGTGATGGATGCTCAATATATATGCGTGCGAGTACGCACACGCACACACACATATATACATATCCATCCCCTTGATTATTCCTCTCTTATCTTTTTCCCTTATCATTCCCAGCTTTACCTTGCTTTTCTCTCGTCTGTTTTTGTCTTTCATTCCATGTGCCTTTACCTTTCAAAATCCCACAGATTATATCTCCACTTCAATTATTTTCTTTTTTACTCCTTATAAATATTAATTAGTTATAGCAGTTGATTAAGAATCTTATGACGACGAAAGGGATAGGATTTGTAGAGCATGGATCAATGAATACATTAAGAATCATATCATATAATCATTTGCAATGTAGGTCAGAAGAGGCAGCCGTTTGCACCGTCTTCCTTTGTATAGTTATTTTGGGTAATTATTTTAACAGGAGGATTTGATCCACCAAACAAGTAATTAAATAAAACGCTATATATTATATATTTGCAAGTTATATATATATTATGGAATTCAGGATTTTGTTAAGGTAACACACGCTTTTGTGCTAAAAGTGAGAATGAATTTTGAAGCGGAAGATGAAGTCCTGAAATGAAATGTCAATTCTGGTGGTAAAGGGGGCATAATGATTATGTCACCACTGGGTGTTCCCCAACAACAGGAGCTGGAGTCCTATTGAACCCACTCACTCTTTTCATAAATTGTTATTTATATTCGGCTTCATATCCTTTATGTTGGCATAAAGTCCATCCCTTTTTCCCCCATCAACCCACCACCCATTCATTAACGTTTACCGTCCACCTAATCGATCATCACCACGGCCACCACCACCTTCACTAATCACCCCTCCCATATCAAATGTACAAACTTCATTACAGGATCCATCGTTCCACTGTCTTCTCTCGATTTTGGATTTTTTTTAATTTTATATTTTTTTTTTGTAGTGTTGAAAATTTCAAGTTTTGACTGACACACACACACACACATATAGTGTTGGGTTGAATGAGAGGGGAAGGATTTTTATTACCCATATAACACACACAAAAACAGGCTTATGGGTCAAGTTAGGTGTTATTCGCGTTGAAAAGAGCATTATATAAGATTTAGAGTAATTAAGCCTACCATGTAAGCTTACACATCCATGAATCAAAACCTGGCTTGTGTCGAGCCTTAGAAGGAAAGGAAAGGGGTTGTGTGAGTGGGTGAGGGATAAGGGAAGGGACAAAGTAGAGTATAGGGGAGGCAGAAGAAGGAACAACCAACATGGGGACGTGCATGGGACTGCCTCATGTGAAGACAGCAACTCCATCCATGATCCGTGAGAGGCTTCTTGGACATGTTTTGACCACATCGACCAACAGAGAGGCATGTGTCATTAATGAAATGAAGCCTCTGATTTGTCACTTCCATACATACATACATACAGTTGAAACCCTATTCGTGTCAACAGCTTCCAGACAAGACACTGCTACTCCCAACCCCCTCATCTCTATGTGTCACGTCTAAACAACCCCCCCCCCCCTCTTTCACTCTTCCTTCTTTTAAAAAAATACAAATGAACTCACTACTTCTATTTCTAAATTATAAATCTATCCATTCTGGCTTTTTTACTTTTGTGTCTTACGTGCACAAGGACAAAAGAAAGGGGATTGAGGCGAGTCTAGTAAGGGTGATAAAGGTAAAAGAAAGAGAGGGAGAGCGGAAAAAAGTAAAAAAAGGGGAGGGGAAAAATGAGGACGACCGTCACCAACAGTAACAGAAAGAAAAATAAAAAACCGATGAAATGGGAAGAATACGAAAAAGAAAGTCCCATAAAACCCAAATCTACAAACCATCTGTCTCTCAAAACGCCGGTCCTTCCTCAGTCCACCAGAGGCGCATGGAATCTTCAACTCCCCTCCCGCCGGAGATCCACCTCAACAACCTTAGGGCACTCAAAGTCCTCGGTAAGGGTGGCATGGGCACTGTCTTCCTCGTCCACGACACCTCAACCGATCCCTCTGCACACTTCCCCTTCGCCCTCAAGGTCCTCGACAAATCCTCCATCAATTCCCACCACACCACCCTCGACGCCGACCGCCGTGCCCGCTGGGAAATCCAGGTCCTCACTCGTCTCTCCCACCCCTTCCTCCCTTCCATTCTCGGAACCACAGAGTCCGACCATCTTCTCGGTTGGGCTCTTCCTTATTGCCCCGGTGGTGATCTTCACGTCCTCCTTCACCGCCAAGTTGATCGGGTGTTCTCCCCCGCTGTCATTCGCTTCTATTTGGCAGAGATCCTCTGCGCCGTGGACCATCTTCACGGCATTGGCATCGCCTACCGCGATTTGAAGCCCGAGAACGTCCTCATTCAGCAGTCGGGCCACGTCACTCTCACCGACTTCGATCTCTCTCATAAGCTCAAACCCAAATCCATCAGAACGGTCATTTCGTCAACACCAGCTCAAGACAATTTCCCAGAAATCCGCCGGAAAAATCGCCGGAATTTGACTCGATGGTTCCCCACCGCAACGGAGAACAGGAAGGGGCCGAAGAAGGCGAAGTCCGCCCGAGTCAGCCCGGTGAGTCGACGGAAACCGAGTTTCTCCAGTGGTGAGAAGTCTAACTCGTTTGTGGGCACGGAAGAGTACGTATCCCCGGAGGTAGTGCGCGGCGACGGTCACGAGTTCGCCGTCGATTGGTGGGCCTTGGGAATATTAGCTTACGAGATGTTATACGGTACGACGCCGTTCAAGGGGAGTAACCGGAAGGAAACTTTTCGGAATGTTCTGTTGAAAACACCGGAATTCATAGGAAAGCGGACGGTACTAACGGATTTGATTGAGCGGTTACTGGAGAAGGATCCCACAAAGCGGTTGGGTTACGCGCGAGGCGCGTGCGAGATCAGGGAGCACGAGTTCTTCAGAGGGGTACAGTGGGACCTACTAGCGGAGGTAGTAAGGCCGCCGTTCATTCCGCCGAGAGAGGAGGGCGTCGACTTCACTGCCAGAGGTACGGACATAACGGATTATTTCCGGAGACTGAAATCGCCGCCGTCATTCCCCGCATCGCCGTCTTCTGAGTATCAGAGGAATATCTCGTACGGAGAATTTTGAGGAGCGGAGGAATTAGCCAGTTGTTGTTGTTCGCATTGTAGTAATATCTGTGTACATAGATTTACAATAGAACGCCATTAAGGGAATAACAAAAAAGAAGGCGTTGGGGGGAGTTAAATGGTAGGCGTAAAATATTAATAATGAAGGGGTGAGGGAGGGTTGTATCATACGGTGGAGTATACTCTGGAGTCCTTTTGATGCGCTTCAAAATGGTCATTGGTTGTAAACAGTGTGGACTATTTGTTTTGATTTGGGTAAATGATCTGAAAATGTGCTGGGTTCCAGAGCTAACAGGTAATGGAGCCATTATACATATATTGATCTTTTGGATGATATAGGTATCAAGTAGCTAGGAAGTTGTTGAATAATTGTGCAAGTTAGTAAACGATGAGGAGGGTGGCAGTTTCGTGGATATGCTCCAGCCAAACGAGAGCGAAGCTACGTGGGTAAATAAGTACGGAGTTAGTAAGCAGAAGGCGTTGCCCGACAAAGCGATATGTAGTTCACGACTTATGTTGCCGTCATGCCCCCCTTAAATTGAGAATAAACGTTTTAGTCAAATGGATATAATTACTAGTCAAACCTTGATCACGCACATACATATATAATGAACCGTTCAACATTCGATGCCAACCCAAAAGAATGCTGTATTATAGGTTTAGCATTGGATATGTGTAAGCAATGAATGAACGGGGAAAAGCGAGCAAGTTGAATGCTATTGCTTCCTTCCTGTAGCTTTCAAGTCAAAACGCAAAACAAAGTGATGAGCCCATCTTCAGCGTCACTTTTCATGAGAAGCACAACCCAAGTGACTTCTCCGACCACATCACCATGAGAGCACACCCGCCCCTCTGAATTCGCACGGGATCATTCTTCGCCGATGAACCCTCCAATTATTCCTCTCACAACAGCCCCAATCTATCTCTATCATCCATTGCCTCCGGTTTGTATCAAATTGACGGCGCACTCAATTTCCCCCGTTTTCTATATTAATAATCATGTGATAACAAAAAACAAAACAAAACAAGATTCTTTCAAAATAATTGGAGAAGGGGCAAAGGACGTCAAGGCCAAGGCATGTGGTCTGTTGCCTTTGACGGCAAAGCAATATACTGTATGGATCAGAGCTCGTGTGTATCCTTTTTGCCCTCTTTTGGTCAAATTAAATTACTCATATTTATCTTTGTCCCTTCATATTTACTCTAAAAATATATATACTAGCTAGGTCTCAGTTATTCGCAAGTTCAATCACACTGACCCAACGTTTATGCCCAAGTCAAGCTACAACAGCAATAACCGATACCCGGAGATCATTCATTCGACGGACCCGAAATAAATCGTGGGCCATTGAGGTAAATTTATATTTGAATAAATATTCACTTTCCCTAAGAGATACAATTTTAAATATTTATTAAACAAAGTTACAAATTCAAACCCTGTAGATAAAAAAAAGGAGGAGAAGCTACCCTCAATAACACGCAACAACGCTCCTGTAGTACTTGATATAAGATAATCGCATGAATTTTTTTTATTGGGTTTCATTATTAATTAAAGATAAAATCTATTAAAATAAAATACTAAACACAATACATAAACCATAAAAAATAACATGAAAATAATGTTCTAGATCGATGTGGAAAAAAAATTCATTGAAAGCAATACAATGAATATTATCTATTAGAACCATCGATCCTCTTCTGTTATTTATTAAATCTATATTTATCACTTTTGTATAATAAGAAAAATCTTAGTGATAAATTCTTGGATTCTAACGGCTACTAAATATTATTTTCTAAATTGTTAAGATATCATTCCCTCCATTCAAAAACCCTTTTATTATAATAATCATAGAATTTAATTTGTTCATCAGATATGTTTCATTTAAGAAGCGTCCGTGTGGATAAGTAATTATATATATACGAAGATTAATTGTAATATTATATATTATAGAATAATCTATTATGAATACATTAACAAGATTTGTACAATCTAAGCTAAAAGATGATGCGGAACCTATTTTCGTAACAAACAATATCTTTAGGATTTTAACTGCATCCATGATTTCATAATCCGTTCGAACTTTGTGCAATATCGCAAATCGCAAAATAACTGTAAAATCAAATCCATAATCCTGTGAAATTATATATAGAACTTGCGGCTCATGAACTGAGAGATAGGTGCGGATGATATTGATCTGAAAAAGTGAGAATGAGGAGGATGAAGAGTGTGTTGTTAATAGCAGCTATTGTCTTCGCAATATGGGAGTATGCAGCGGGGAAAGATTGTTCAAATAATATTCAGGCATCTCACACCGTTAGATACTTCATGCAAATATCAAAGAACGACTCGTGGAGGCACGAAATAACTGCAAATTATCACCAAACACACGTCACCCCCACAGATGAATCTACTTGGGTAGGCTTGCTTCCAAAGGCCAGAAAAACATTGAAAAATCCTTCTCAATATGAGTGGGAAGCTGTATATAAAAGACTCAAGAAGCAGGCTAACTTTTCCCCGCCACAAGGTTTTCTCAAACCAGTATCTCTTCACGATGTCAGATTGCAAACTGATTCGCATCATCATTCTGCTCAGCACACTACCCTCGAGTATCTCTTGATGCTTGACGTTGACCGGTTGATTTGGAGCTTCAGGAAGACGGCTGGTTTGCCCACTCCCGGACAACCTTATGCAGGCTGGGAAGCCCCGGATATTGAGCTTCGGGGTCATTTTGTTGGTAAGCTCTCTATATCGTAATTTTGTTAATTAATCAATTGATTATGAAACTAAATCACTCATCTCATTAGGTCATTATTTGAGCGCATCTGCTCAAATGTGGGCCAGCACTCACAATGAAGCTCTAAGAGATAAAATGTCTGCGATTGTTGACATTTTGTCCCTATGTCAGAAGAAAATAAACACCGGATATCTCTCTGCATTTCCCGCCGAGTTCTTTGATCGTCTTGAGAATGGGAAATATGTGTGGGCTCCTTATTACACCATTCACAAGGTACTTAGCTCTACTCGGTCAAACTTTTAGATCATAGTAATGAATATCATTAAACTCTTATAATCCAATTTGAACAGGTCATGGCGGGGCTGGTGGATCAATACGAATTCGCAGGGAATAAGAAAGCTCTAAAGATGGCGAGGTGGATGGCGGACTACTTCTATAACCGGATTACCAATTATGTTGCGAACCACACTCTACCCAGCTTCTATAATCTACTTAATGAAGAATTTGGTGGAATGAATGATTTGCTTTACAGGATGTCTAACATCACCGGGAATTCCAAGTATCAAACCTTGGCCCACATGTTTGATAAGCCTTGCTTTATTGGCTTACTGGCAACCCAGGTTTCTCCTAATTCTTTTAATTCTTTAGTTTGTTATAAAGTTTCGCCAACTTTTAAATCCAATCATCAATTCAATTTGTAGTCTGGTGATATAACGGATCTCCATTCAAATACTCATATACCGATTGTTGTTGGAGCTCAAATGCGGTATGAAATAGTTGGCGACCCACTGTATCAGGTACATATATCATTGTATATCCATGCATCACTCGAGTGTTGTTGAATTAACTTTTAATCTTGTTTCCCAAGGTCTCACATCGATCTGTTCCTTTATAATAGCAAATAGCAACATATTTTTTGGATCTTGTCAACACTTCCCACTCATATGCAACTGGAGGAACTTCTGTCAATGAGCACTGGTATGTTTAATATTATTTTCAGCCCTACTCTACACTAATTACTATTACATAAACAATTTTGATTAAATTATTTACGCTATTTTTAAAGCACAAAGTTTCCGTGTCAGAGCATTTTTATGTTTAATATTTATTTTCAGCGCTACTTTACACTTACTATTATATAAACAATTTTGATTAAATTATTTACTCTAACGGGGCAAAATTAAATTTATAAGGAAATTGCCGAATAGAATGGCCGAGGTTTTAGGCACTGACAATGAAGAATCCTGCACATCTTACAACATGTTGAAGGTGCGCATAAATATAATACCCCACATTCAATTAAGGTCATGGGTAATTAATCTATATGGTTAATTATATTATAGCTTGGAATCATATGAATGTACTGTTCAGGTTGCTCGGAATCTATATAGATGGACAAAAGATGTGTCGTATGCGGATTATTATGAGCGGCAATTGACAAATGCAATATTGAGCGTACAAAGAGGAACGGATCCAGGAGTTATGATATATTTTTTGCCACAAGGTCGTGGTGTTTCCAAGTCTAGATCTACTCATGGTTGGGGCACTCAGTTTGACTCTTTCTGGTGCTGCTATGGCACCGGTGCCGAATCTTTCTCTAAATTAGGAGATTCTATTTATTTTGAAGAAGTTGCTAAATCTCCTACTCTCTATGTCTCTCAATACATCTCAAGCACTTTAAATTGGAATGCCGCCAACGTGGCACTCAATCAGAGTGTTGTTCCTTATTCTTCATCGGATCCTTTCTTGCGAGTCACCTTCACATTTACTCCCCTTCAGGTATTCTATTTAATAATCCTCTAATCATTCATAATATACCACTTATGGTTATATATGTTACTAAACACGCTAGTTTTTGTAGGGACAAGTCCCAACTTCTACACTAAACCTCCGTATTCCGACATGGACGCACGTGGATGGCTCTAATGCCTTCCTTAATGGCAAGCCTTTAAACCAGCAAGTTAATGGAGGTGAATACAGTTTGGTTCTGCACAATAATTACCCATAGGAATTTACCCTTGGTATCTAATGTTTTCGTTGATATTTCTGTAGGTTCATATTTGTCGGTGACTAGAAAGTGGAGAGCTAGTGACAATCTCACCCTCAGCTTGCCCATCACTCTGAGGTCGGAACATGTGAAAGGTATTGTGTGTTGATCAATAATATTTATGTAAAATTACTGTCTAGCCAGTTCGTAATTTTGATCACATTCATATATGAATTCAGATAACAGCCACCAATACAGTTCTGTTCATGCCATTCTGTATGGTCCATTCCTGCTTGTGGGTCACACCATTCTGGATCAATGGGATCTCAAAGTTGGCCCGAATAAGGAACCAGTGGATTACATGACAGCAATCCCAGCAATCAACAACAGTCACTTGTTCACATTCACTCAAGACATGGGGAAATCATCACGTTTCGCGTTGACAAACCTGGACCTGGGTGCAAACGTGTCATTGACAATGGAGAAAGTAGCTAAATCAGGCACCATTAATGCCACCCATTCGACCTATAGAGTGGTGCTGCTTGACAAAGGCCCGTTGGCAAGTCTGGCTGATGTGATGAACAAACGAGTGCTGATCGAACCGGTTCATCTTCCTGGGCAGCGCTTGATTCATCAAGGACCAGATAAGACATTTGTGATTGACGATTCCTCCAGTGGTGAGGAATCTTCAGTGTTCAAAGTGGTTCCTGGATTGGATGGACGAGAGGGGAGTATATCCATGGAGTCGGTCAATAACAAGGCTTGTTATTTGTATAGTGGCGTTGACTATAATCAAGGTCAAGTCGTGACGCTGAAATGCAGAAATAACTGTGCATCATCGAATCACACTAGTACCTTCAACGAGGCTGCTGCCTCTTTCGTCGCCATTAAGGGCCTTAAGGAGTACCATCCCATTAGCTTTATTGCTCATGGCTTCAATAGGAATTATCTCATGGAGCCCATTCACTCCTTCAGAGATGAAGTCTACACCTCCTATCTCAATATTTATCCTTGATTATTAAATATTAGTATTAGGATTAGGATTTTAGTCCTGGTTTATAAATAAAGTTGCACTTTGTTTTATAAAGGTTTCTGTTTAGAATTTTTTTTTTATGTTTTCAACATTTGTTATTGAACAAAATTAGTAAATGGATCTTTTTATTATTATTATTATAGCATCGTATATTGATCCTTTTATGACTCGTAATTACGAATCTCGTAAATATGCTGTTTGTGTTGGCCCGTTTTCTGCTCGTTGCACTTTGCAGAGAAAAAGTAAAGATACGGGCACTGTCCCATTCAGAGTTTAATCATTCTATATGCCTAAATTATTTTGTAAAATGTGACTATCTTTCATATTCTCGATGGATAAACGTAGATCTAGTGAAATCAACATGTAAAACTAAGGACATGATAACAAGGTGAGTATAATGCAATGGTGTCTGCTTGATTATGAGCGAAAAGAAAAGAAGGTTAACGCTCCGGACACTTTGCTAAAGAATAAAGATCACAAAATGAAGCTTCAACCAACAAGAGTCCAACTGGTAAACTAATTAAATTGGGAACTGGTTGGCACACGAAATTAGGAAAAACTTAACGGACGTACAAGGTATTAATAATTCATTAAAAAAAACGAAAGCGAAATGTATCCAAACTCCAGGAAGTCTTGGAAAGCATAACATAAGTGATAGTATCATATTGCAACGTCTCCAAACTCAAGCAAAGGTAACAAACTTGAATATTCATGAAAAAACGCTGAAACAAAGCAAGCATACGTAACAACAAAATGAGTGAGAAATAGATCAGCAAGGTTTAAGGGGGCTTCCACGTAGACATCGATTGTTATGGAAGGAGGAGGCATCGAGATGATTAAAAGGTGAACCCTTTGGAATGCGGCCACAAAGACGGTTGTGACTCAAATCCAAGTGACCAATATACTTGGCCAACTTCATCGACATGGGTATACTGCCCCTCAATTTGTTGTGCGATAAATCCAGATTTATAAAATACGTTCCTTCGTGAAATACGTCTGCTATATGCCCCGCTAGCTCGTTTCTGCTCAAATCTATATGGCTAATTCTTGAACTCAGCAAACTCGCCGGCACACCCCCTCTTATCTTATTATACTTCAACTTCAACGTATCCAGAACCGGCATTTTGCCCAGCGATTTCGGAATCCGCCCCGATATTTGATTCAGAGACAGGTCCAAATCCGCCAGCGGATATATTCTCGATATCTTCCAGGGGATCGGGCCCGTGAGCCGATTGCGGCTCAACAAAGCCCGGTTCAGCATTCGGAGCCTATAGACGTCTCGCGGAATGGGACCCTCCAGTGCGTTGTTTCTGAGGTCAAGGTGCGTTAAACTGGAGAGATTCACCAGACTGCCAGGGATCCTCCCGGAGAGATGATTGTCCGCGAGGTTGAGCATGGTGAGCTGCCGGAGCCGCCCAATGTCTTGGGGGATGTTTCCAGATAAGACGTTGCCGGAGAGATCGAGGATTTGGAGAAAAGGCAAGGAGGAAGGGATGCAGCGAGGGACGGGGCCGGAAATGGCCTTCAAGTCGGAGATGGAGAGAGTGGAGAGTTGAGAGAGATCGCATATGGAAGGGGAGATGGAACCGGACATGTAGCCGGTGCGGTTGAGGTGCTTGAAGACTGGGTCGTCAAGGAGGCCGCCTAGAGTGATGTCGACGACGCGGCGAGTGGTGGGGTCGCAGTGGACGCCATACCAGCGGTAGCAACAGTTGGTGCCTCTCCAGGAACTGAAGATTCCGACATAGGGCCCACTCAAGGATGCCTTGAAGGCCATGAGAGCAGCCCATTCGGAGGGAGGGCAGGACTCGACCGCTGAACTAACTGCCAGTGCAGTCACTATCATAAGCAGAGAAACCGCAGTCATAGTTTTTGAATAAACTACAAATCTATAATGAAGGTGGAGGGGTGGAGTGGGGATGCATGGAATTTGCGGGAGTAAGGGCAGTTAATTTATAAGCAGCATGAAGCTGGGGGGAAGCTTGTTTGTGGTGTAGATTGAAGTAAGGACGCAGCAAGCAAGGAAAGAACCTGAAACTAAAGGGAATGCATGGAATTTTGAAAATGGTCACTTTGATTGGGATGGTGGGGGCAGCTTGATCCAGGACAAGGAGGTAGATGATCGGAGAAATAAATATCTTTTGACGTGTTAGATGGAAAAAGTCAGGCCCATGTGTTGCTTATTGCGACGAAAAGAAGAGATCGAGGATTGCACTTTTCTAGTTTGACGTAGTGACTGTGCCATTCACATCCCTGGATGATTCTCTCTCTTTCTCTCTCTCTCTATATATATTCATTGTAGTTGATAATTAGTTAAGGCAACGTGGGGAAGTGAGAAGGGTGGCATGGATTATTGATCGGTACAATTGGTGCACTGCTTAATGACATTGGATGGAAGTATATTTGAGAGTAAGAAGGAGAGTGGTGACCGTGACGGAGAAATTCCTTGATATTGAATGCAAAAGTGATGACACGGTTATTAAATGAGAAGGTGTGGAGTGAGTAGTAGTAGGAAGATGCGGGAAAGCAGGCAGCGTGAAACACGAAGACGCCAAGTCTTTGATACTTGGCTTATGAGGCCACGTCCCTCGGCTGGCAACTCCCACCGTTTTTCCTTTACTTTTTGAACTTTTGGTTTTTTTTCGTTGCCTTTATTTGTTTTGCTTGTCCATATGATTCATTGAAACTTTATACTGATTATATTTGAATTTGACCTATTTTACATATCTAGTTATGGTAGATGAGTCTCCTAACAGGAATTTTCTATACACGTCAAGGCTTAAACTTAAAATCTTATTTAAATGATACTGAATTACGTACCACTTAAACTAATTTTTATTGATTTTTTGAATTTTTGTGTTTTGGATCAAAGTATATCAAGGGAAGGGTGTGTGTATCATAAGTTAAAGTTAAAAGGGGCTTTACAGGGCCCACTATCACTTGGTTCCACATTTGGGCTTTTCCATGCGAGGACCATGACTCAGTGGGTCTCATTCACCCTGTTTCTTCTTTGCCCATGCTTACGGGACTCTTAGGTCAGGCCCCAGCCGACTTCTGACGATTCTGAGTCCCACAAATATGAGCAGCCAGCCATAGCATTAAATAAAATTGGAAAAACATCTGTATATTCAATTAATAAAAGAATAAAATATATAATTATTTATTATAGAGTACTATTTTATTATAATTTTAGTCGCAGTATTTGGAGAGACATCATATCTCCTAAGTGTCTAAATTTACACTTGAGATAATAGACTGCTCGATATTGATATCGCCTAAGAATAAGAGAGATTTTACTCTACCTTTAGATCATAGGTGAATCCAACCCCTTTTTCAAAAATTATTGTATAAAAAAATGGAAAAACCAATCAGAGTTAACATACGTAGTAAGGAACATACTCGTATCCCACAAGGACATTGAATTTGATTTTTGCTGCTATCGTAAGAGACCATTTGATAAACGATCTTATAAGTCTCTTGTAAGTTATAAATATTTTCTGAACTTTAAAGTTATATCCTAACTTTGGTGCGGATCTTGCCAAATCCATTTAAACTTTCTTATTTAAAAAAAAATTGGAAAAAGCGGAGACGGAAGAAGTTCGTTTTATAAAAGGCATTGCCATGTGTTGGCGATAATGACAAAGCCTTCCCTTTCGTCACACCTCATTCTCATCTATCCATACGCCCAACACTTTTGATCAAGCCTAACTCGTATGTCTCAACTTTCTCCTCCCTCCTTTTTCTACAAACATTGAAAATGAACCCAGTTATGGCCAGGGCAGCTTCCCAAGAAAGCAAGCTTCTCCGTGGATTCGGTCAGTTCTCTCTTTTCACCCACCAAAAACCTACTCAATGCCCTGAACCATGTTCACATGATCCTCCTCAGTCCACTAGACCCATCATTTTAATCTAAGAATGTCATCTATCCGAGGGCCACTAGAGCAATGAACGGACCAATATCACGATATTCTGTGACACCTAAAACCATTTTGGTGATGTTGACTTCCCCTAACATCTCATTTGCCCGGCAAGATTACGAATAGATGATAACCGTACCCTGCTTAGTTTCTTATCTATCCAACCCAACGGGGACTACCGCTCGTCAGCCTCCCTTCCCTCTCATTAAAGTAAATATATATGTTGACTACTCCACATTAGGAGCAGATCATGCATATTCAACATAAATTCATCAAATTACAAGTTACAATCTATTAATTATTCTCACTACGTGATTCCTAAGATGACTGCTTCCGCAATTGCAGATCGATGCGATTTCATATATATGAGTTCTGAGAATAGACTGGATCGTTCTCCACTAAAAGTGAAACTATTATTTGGCTACCTTATGCATGTGCACAGTTTCTACTATATGATTGATTAGTGTTTTGTTCAGATATAGTAATTTGTTATTAAGTGTTACCAAAGTAACTCAACGAGCAGATCGAACAGGTATGCGACATTATTGGCTAATTACGTGACGTTAAAACAAGCTGAGCTACTGCTCCTCCGAAGTTCTTGTAGCTAGTGGAGCGTCAGATCCCATCCTCTCAAACCACACCTCTGTGAGCCTGTGCAAATGAAGGCACCAAAAGCGTATATGAAACGAGTAGCTACTACTGGTAATCAGAGAGAGAGAGAGAGGGAGAGGGAGAGAGCACGCGGGGGCATCTGTTGAAAGAGACAAGCAGCTACTACTTGTCCCGTAACGACGATGGAGGTTAATTGTGAAGAAAGGAAGGAAGGGAAACGGGGCGATATTGGGAAGAAATGAGGGCACATGGTTACAATAGCATTGGTCGACAAGTAGGAGGGTTTAAAATGCTTACTTTGCTCGGTTGGCCTCAACTATGCTTGCTTTTCAACTCCAGAACCAGAACGTCGCCTTACGCCTCGCCACGTATATGAACCCCACACCTTTTGCTTTCCCTCATCATATGCATATAGCTCTCCCCCACGGGATTCCCTAATCTTGATTATATTTCATTAATTCATTTTATATTGCTCTAATTCGCTGTCAGCTCATCCATCCATGTGCGTACTACCTTGGAACCATCCTGCCCAAAAATGAGGCCACATCACGTGCATGCGTTTCGTTGGCTCCTTTTATCAATAATTTATGGTGAATACATGTGTATACTACTATATATATCAACGCTCTTGTTCATTTTGATTTATTCATCACTCTATTGCACTTGAATTGGGTTTCTTAAGGCATTCTAGACTTATACAAATTACTTAAACCCTAATGATTCTTTCTTAAAGAAGCAATAATTGATATCCTTAGACTTATAAAAAAAATGTAATTTTGTTTATTTCGTCATTCGTTAATTGAAATTAGCTACCATAACGAGGTGTTGTCTAGGAATCAAAAGCATGTTAGTAATAATTTGTTGGAATTAAAGGATCTTTAAATTTGCAATTGACTGATTGAGATGGTTTATACGAAGCAGAAAAAGTTGCCAAATTGCGATGGAGTGCGAAGCAGGACAGATTCGATAGTCTATTACCGTACAACATGATAAGATCTAACCCTTTGATTTTCCTTGCCATTCATCTAGAGGATAATCCGAATCTTATTTTCAGTTAAATAATAGCCGATGTATCGCCTAATCAGGAAAGGAAACAAAATAAAGTAACTGTTCTATGTTGTGTCAGCAATTGAGTTTCATGAGAGGATTTAATTTGATGGAAAATAAAACTTAAAAACTCATTTACTTATTTATATCCATAACAATTAATTCTCTAATTAAATTCAATCATATCTATATACGTAAGACATATATCATATTAACTCAAGTCATTTTTTAACTAGAAATTTATATTTGACATTCTAATACTTGTTAAGTTGATTTTAGTTTATTATTAAGTAACATTATTCCCAAGTATTAATTCCTCTAATATACATATAAAAGATATGAAATAATAATTTAAATAACATCAGCATGTATATTCAAAATTTTCTGAAAATTAAAATAGATTATTGATATGGATTATTAATCGTGACTTATAAATAAAAAAATTAAAAATATTAAATTTAGTTATTTTTATTTATTTTTAATTAAATTAAGTATTATAATATTTTAAGAATATAGTTAATTAATTTGTTTCATCAATATTGAATTATTATATTTTAATTTTAAATGATAACTAAAAGGAAATTCATATGCCAAGTGAAGCCAGCATGAGTCGTCCTATTTAAGCGGAATAGCTTTTTCACAGCTTTTATAAATATATTTATTAATTAATTATTAATATTGATTTTATAAATATATTGATTGATAATAGCACATTACTCTTCTCATTCAACGCCTCTGCATGCCAAGAGTGCCCCGCACGTGATTGAAAATCACAATTTAGCCTCAGGGAAAATACAAAAGGAAGCAGTTTGCGGTGCAGGCAGGGAAGTCACTTCAGCCCAGCCCCCAAGTTTGCTTCTTATATACGACTTTCAGGAAACGGCATATTTATGAGGCTGAGCAACAGCTAAATAATAGGCTTCTCGCTGAATCAGAACGAGAGCCTACCTTCCTTTCTGGTTTGTACATTGCGTTGTGCTCCCCCCTAGTTCGGGCCACCCTATAAAAGTATGGTAATAAGATGTCATTATTTCGGGGGTATTCTTGTAAAAGGCACCTGGAAACATACCAATATTTTGGACCCCGGATTCATGGAATGTGTTCACTTGTTATTGGCTCTTCGCACGTACGCACACCCCCCCCCCCCCACCCACCACCACCACCATTATCATGCCAAAAATTTCCCGTTCTTCTCTCCTCATCATTCTCTCCCCCACCTTCTCTGCTATTTTGAGAGATTCTGGCGACTGCTTCTTGTTTTCCCTTGCCTATGCTTTCTTTCCCACCACTGTTGCTTTTGTTGCTAATCTTATATTTGGATTTTGATTCATTTTTAGTAACAGAGTGCCCACTTCCTCTTTTCACTCGTTACTCCTCTTACTTTTGCTGCTCACTCGCTAGAGCGAAAAAAAGAACTCGCAAGTTGCAGTTCTTCTCCTCCCTTCTTTATCGTCCTCTTTCCTTGTACTTTAGCTGCACAACACTTCATAGTTCAGTTTCCCACCCAGTTATCTGGATTTGGATTTGATTTATCAATCTTATATTTGCTTCACCTCTCTACAACTGTTGCCTTCAACGCATATTTAAGTTCAAAATATTCCCTAGTATTTGCCCGCAAACTTCTTCCCACTCCAAACAAACGTGGCTCGATCTGGAAACAGAAGCTGCCACAAAATTCGTAGAAAAGAATGAGGCATCCTCCGTCGTCAAAATCAAATTCACCTGACTAGAATTTTGAAGCGAACCTAGGAAGCAATGGAGTCAGATCTTAAGCAGCACTCTTCAATGTTACATGATTATCAGCAGCAGCAGATGAATTCTTCTGGTTTGATGCGGTATCGATCGGCGCCAAGCTCGTATTTTACGAATATCATAGACAAGGAATTTTACGAGGACATGTTCAATCGGCCTTCCAGCCCCGAAACAGAGCGAATTTTTTCACGGTTTATGAACAGCCTTGCTAATGAGTCAGAGGACGCACCGGCTCAATATCTTTCATCTGTTCGACAACATTCTACAGTGAAGGAAGAAGAGATGGACCAGCAGTCTCAGGCTATGCCCCCCGTGAACAATGAACCGGGGGCTATCCACCACCAGCAGCAGAACATTATTAGTAATTTTGTTTCTGCTCCGCAGAATCTTTTCCAAAGCTCAGGGCGTCCACAGAGCTTGACTTCATCAACTATGGACGGAGTCTATTCGAGGGGTAGTCATCTGCCACATTTGAAGGCTCCTGATGCAAATAATTCCAATCTAATCAGGCACAATAGCTCACCTGCAGGACTCTTCTCCACTATAAACGTTGAAAGTAATATGTCCCGTCTTCACCTTCAATTTTCCTTGTCCTTTTACTATTGTTTACTTCATTCTTGGAAAATACATATCTCAAGATTTACTGTTCTTGAAATATTTTTTTTACTTTTAGTAATTTGCTTCTTGTTCGCCATATTTCTTTTCTGTACATGTCCTAGGACATGCCTGAACTCAAGGTCTCACGCTTATAGTTGCAAAATTCCGTGCACGCCCAGTTATGTAATAACTATTAATGGTAAAAGATGAGAAAGGATGATCCAGTCAGGGTTGCCTTTTCTTAAAAAAAGTGTTTTGAATTAGGGGCAAGGTTAGATGAGCTTATCATGGGTACAATATTCGATGTTTTGTTTTATATTTATCCCAACCTTCATTTTCTTACTTCCTGAATAGGTTGTCATAATGACGCTATGCAAGCTTAATTGGCAGGCTATACTTCTATGAGAAGCACAGGCATATTGGGAGCTGGTACTAACACTAGCGAAGAGGCAAGCTTCTCTTCTGCGTTGAGGATGAAAAATCCGCCAAAATACTTGACAGGCGTAATGTCATCCATAGCTGAAGTTGGGGACAAAGGCGACACAGAACATAATCAAGACATTGAATCTTTTGCTGAAAGCCAAGGTAATGAGTTTATCACAAGTTTTCCCCCTTGGGACGATTCCGTACCCATTTCTGACAAAACTGCTGGACTCAAAAGATTTAGAGACGAGGATACAAAAACATTTTCTGAGACTCAGGTACAAAATGATTCAACATTATTCTGATGTATATTTTGCAAGTGGAATTCCCATTGACCCGATTTAGTTGTCCTTGAACAGAACGAGACAGGCATCCAGCCGCGTCCCGCTCCTCTGGCTCATCACCTCAGTTTGCCAAAAACTTCAGCGGAAATGGCATCCATAGAAAAGTTTCTGCAGTTCTCAGATTCTGTTCCCTGTAAAATTCGTGCCAAGAGAGGCTGTGCTACTCACCCAAGAAGCATTGCAGAGAGGGTACGTCTTATGATAGAGGAATTATGTATTTCAAAATTCATTGATTGAACATATAACCTTCAGGAACTAGTACATTTTCTCGTTTATACTTCTAAAATTTCCCCCCAGTGTGGTTCACTTGTATCTACTATCTAGTATATTGATTCTAAAACACATTTTCATAATTTTTTTTTGGGATTTTCAATTAGAAGCCTTAATTGAGCAAATTGCAGTATATTTAAACTACGTTGATTTTAACTTATTATAGTTATGTGGGTGTGAATTGAGGTCAGGTTAGGAGAACTAAGATCAGTGAGCGTATGAGGAAACTTCAAGACCTGGTCCCCAACATGGACAAAGTAAGTTTTTTCCATATAAATAGCAATCCAGTATGTGAAACGAAGGAAAATGAATGATGACTTTTTTGCCCTCTCCGTATTGTAGCAAACAAACACAGCAGACATGTTGGACTTGGCTGTCCACTACATTAAAGACCTTCAAAAGGAGGTTGAGGTATGTGAAATAAAACACCAAATCATCACATCAACATCAATAGTTTTTAGCACGAAGAAACTGTTTATTGACTATATATTGAATATCCACTTGCTCATTTCTTCCTACTACGTATATGCACAGACGCTTTCAGACAGTCACGCGAAGTGCACGTGTCCATACAAGGAGGGGCAGTAATGGAAAAGGATGAAAGGGGGGGGGGGGAAGAGATACAACTGCATCATTGTACAGATTTGTAATAATATGGTTGAGAAGATTGAAGGAAGAGCAAGATATGTAGAGGGTTTGATCATAACAACTAACTGTAAGAAGCAAGAGATAGGAAGCAGGCATGGGTGTACAAAATTGATGTTGTAAGATAGTAATTTGGTTTAGGGCGGGTAAGAGACGAGTTAATGTGGCGTTTGCTTGTTTCCTGATGGAATAAGTGTTGTTGTATGGGTTAACTTTCGCATTAAATGGGGAGGGGAACATGGTGGAGGGTCCGACGCAGCCATATGATATTGAGGCTTGAGTTCTGCTTTCTTTTCCTCCTTATTTCAGTTTCTCCAATAATGTCATATCGGTGGTGGTTATTCCATTTTTGAAACTCATTACCCTAATCCATTTGAGTGGTGGCTATAGCCTCTTCCCCATTTTTATTTCTTTTTGGTATATTATTGCCCATTTGGATTCCAGTGCTTTATGTTATTATCTCTTTTACCTTGGTTTCAGATATTTGCTCCATGTTACTTTCTGTCTTTCTTTTTGTTTTACCTTTCTGCGATGTTGAATGCGATGAAACCATGAACATGTATGTGATGTATTAAGAGAAATAAAGGAGTAAACAAATAAGGGAAAGAGCAAAGGTTGAAAAGTGGGCCACGTCAGAAGTGATGTCGGCAGGAGAAAGTTGCGGACAGCTGTGGATGATTAAGAAAACAAGACTGTGGAGTAATTGGGAATTCTAGTCCAAGTCCCAAATAAGTAATAAACAAAAAGGGTTGGATCGGCCGAAACAGAGAAAAATAAAGCAAGGAAGAGGAAAAAAATGCTAAATGTAAGTTGAAAAAGTGGGAGGAGAAAGCCAAGAAACAAACGGAGAAAAAGGAAGGAGGGGGGGCTGAGAGAGAGAGACGAATTGAATGCGCTTTTAGGGAGTGGGGACGTTAACTGGTGGGAGTGTGACAGCTTTGAGCATCCGTTACCATTCTTTTGGTTGTGTGATGAGAGGACGCTCCTTCCCCTCCAAATATCTTCCTTCATTTATCCTAACCTTTATCATTTATTATTTTTTTTTACCGAATTTATTATGTTTTTTGAGTGATGACAGTTTCGTTAATTAAAAGAGATTACTTACTAAGTGTGTATTTGGCACCCATGGTTGGAGAATTAATTTTGGGCAAAACCTCGGTTTGGGAAAATTTCACCCAAACATCAATTTTGTGTTCAGAATTGATTTTGACCAAAACCTCGGTTTGAAAAACTTTGAGCCAAACAGCCATTTTTGTCCAGAATTGATTTTGGGCAAAACCTCAGTTTGAAACTATGGTTTTGAATAAACTACTGAAAATAGATTTTAGAACTGTAAAAGAGCTTATAGATTATTCAATTACTATTTTACCCCTACTTTTTTCTTATACTCTCTCTCATCTCTCTCTCCCTCTCTCTCCTCTCCCTCTCTCTCTCCTCTCTCCTCTCTCTCTCCTATTTATTCTCTACCCTCTCTCATCTCTCATACTTTAATCAAATCATACCCTTTTTAGTAATTTATTAATATAAAAAGTGATTCTACTATTAATCATCCAAACATCTCTATTTGCAAAATCTATTCTTCCCAAAATCTATTCTCTCCAGAATCTATTCTCTCCAGAATCTATTCTCTAAAATCTATTCTTCCCAGAATCTATTCTTTCCAGAATCTATTCTCTCCAAAATCTATTCTCCAAAAGCTAATCTAAATACACCCTAAGACCCATATTAGTCTTCCTAGTTCCTCCTCCTCCTTCATACAACAAGGTGCTCCTTTCTTCGTCCTCTGTCCATTGCCAGTGCTGGAGTAGCGGGACAGGCTGATGATTTATTATTAAATAATTGTTTATACTTTATTAAAGTATCATTGGGATGATTTGCAAGTCACTTGTTTGAGCAGATCATGGAACGGGTTGAGTTGCCTAATGGGCCTACCCTTCCATAACATGGGATCTATCTCCAACTTCCATTACGAAGTTCACTCCAACCATCCAACTATTGCCATAGTGAATCTATTGTTGGTTTATCTAGTAAAATAATAAAATATATAATTATTTAAAATATATTTAATTTTTAAGGAGTATTATTTTATTGTGTTTCTAGTCACAGCATTTGAGGATGTGCCATAACTCCTAGGTATTTAGATTTACGCTTGAACGTAATAGACAGCTTGTATTACTCGATATTGGTATCGTTTAGGAGGGAGAGAGATTTCACCTTATCCTTAAATTGTGGGTAAGTCTAATTCCTTACTAAAAATTTTTATAAAAAAAAAAAACTATTACCCTGTAGAGAGTTAGATTCTCCCTTTATTCCCTTATAGCCCAGCAAGCCATCCTTATTACTATTGTTTATTTTGGTCGCCATCATTCATTATTTATTCCTATTAATTACTGGGATTTATGCATCTAAGTACAACAGCTCTTGTAATGCAACCTGGTAATATGCTGTCAAGTTTTTTCTTCATGATTAGTTTATCCCTCAAGGCAAAATTAAGTTTTTCAATATTATTTTTATTTAAGGTCAATAGCTATGAAATAAAATATAATGTAAATTTTTAAATTTTCTATCTATGGCAAAATTGGAAATTTATTTTAATTTTTTTTAGAAAATTTTAATAATTTAACTACATTTTATTGATTAAGATAAAAATTATAGATTGGAAGGAATATGTGCCCCCTACAATCTAGTTGATTGCCAAGTGGTACTTAAAAAAATTAGTGTAATTATAAATATGTGAGTTTGATTTCTACTACTGTCATGAATATTTTTACAGTAAATAATCTTATAAATTTTCTATAAATATTTTCTGAGTCATGAAATTATATATTGACTTTAGTGAAAGACTTGTGCTTAATTTACTTAAACTTTCTACAAAAAAACAGAAAATGAAATATTTTGTTGGTTTCAAACATTACTATACACTGTATGATAACAAGATCTCCTGTTGTAGAATATTCAAGACATTTTTTTAATATTTAATATAATATGACTGTTATGTTATTAAATCAACTTTTTAACGTTGTCCATTTGAGTCATCAATCATCATGGATCCAAATGGTAATTTTTCAGCAATGATACGCAATTAATTATCCATCGAAACAAACCCCCCCCCCCCCGAAAAAAAATTAATTAGTAGTCAACAAAATGATATAGTATACAGTATGCCTAGCTAGATTTATACGAGTTTTTTTTTATGCCAATGATTTCCAATAAAAAATGACAATGATATGGTAATTACTAATCAACCCAAATCATTAATCTGGACATCAAGTAATTAGGATATAATCAAGGTATCAACATCAATTTGCTACTAATAAAAAAAATGAAACAGAGGATGCAACTTCTTACAATAGACAGCACAAAAAGGAGTTATTTGGAAAAATATATGTTCCTTAAAAACTGCAAATACAATAGTAACGCTGAGGCCGCATTTGAATGAGTACACTGTACTTTCCCTCTCAAATCCACAAATTTGAATGCTGCTGCCAATAATTCACTGTCCACAATCCATATTCGAATTCAACGGCTTGCTCATCCCATGGACGAAGAAGCGCCTCCTCCTCCTCCTCCTCTTGTCTCTTTTTCTCCCATCCTCCCTCCCTCCAGCCGCCGCCTCTCCGCCACCTTTCCCCACCCTATTCCAGCTCTCTCATCCCCCACCAAACTTGCTTGGGTCTCGCTTCAGGGAAGGCTGGTTAACTCCGAAGAGGCCAGTTCCGCCCGAACCATTGGGGGCGCTTTAACCCCACAAGAAGCCCTCGCTTGGGAGCTCTTTAACCCCATCCAGAGGTTCCTCATCGTTGCCGTCATCGGCGTTGCAGCTGCCGAATCCAAGAAAAGCCAGCAGATATGGCAGCTGAAGAAGTCCGTCGAACTCAGGGTTCGCTATTTGTTTGCTTTCGTTCTTACTATTGATTTAATCAGGAACTGTCTTTTTTTTCTCCCATCTTTTCATTTTTGATTGGTCTATTGGGTCTCAGTAATGCCACCTTTAATTATTATGTGCCTTTTTATTAAAGAAACGGAGAGAAAAACATACATTCTGTTCTGACTCGCTTTGTCTTTTCATTCTGAGTTGAGTGGGATATGTGGGGACTGGTTCTTTCCGATGTTGCCTAAAATATTGTGACTTCTGATGTACTGTTGAATGATAAACAACTATATATAATATGTCGAACTTATGTTGGTCTCCAGTTAGGCCCTGCGTACTCCCTCTTGACCTTTTTACATTTTGTTTACCTGACACTCTCTTTTTTTAAAACAATGAACGAATTGCGTCTTCTCTGATTTCATCATTTTTGTGGCTACGTATCAGGATGAGGTGCTATCGAGCATGCAGGAGAAGCTTGACAATCTCTGCGAGCTGCTGAACCATACTAAGGAATACTCGATTGCTTCCATGAAGAAATCATCACCAAAGAATGGAGAAATACTGTTGGATGAAATCTGTGGCTCTGGCAAAGCTCGATTTGCTGATTGCGATTATTGGCTTAATGATCAACACCCTGATTTATTTGCGGTTGGTTACACTCCAATTTCGGTGCCACTGAATGTTTGCCTCTGTAGTTTTAAGTAATAACCAGGCATTTTCTTAAAAACTTGACTCCTTTGATTTGTTAGCAGGAAAACTCTGTCACAAAAGATTCTTGTGGGAATGAAGTGCTGGATAAAACACCCTTACTTAAGGAACAACAAGAAGAGCGGCGAATGTCCGACTTGTCGTGGGCCTCAAGTGTAACATCTGCTTCTGATATCCAGGTCACATAACCTTATAATTATCATTTCATTTCTTCTGGCATTCCTTTACCTATTATGTCACATGGATCAATAGCAATATTCAATTTTTCATACATCATTTAGTTGAGCTTCACAAATATTGTGTAGATAGATTGCCTCTTCTATTTGGCATAGGGTGGGTCCCTCTATGATTACAATCTCACATCATCTTTTTTTAAAAAAAAAATTGTTTTTCTTATAATTTTTTTTCATTGAGTCGTTAAAAATCTGGCCAGCAAAGTTCCCCCAAATTTTTTATCTGTTGCATTCATGGCCTTGACTTCAACTGGAATCAGCATCTTTAGGAGAAATTGCTCCATCAGATTGAAATGACTTGATGGCCCTTTTGTCATGTGTTGTGCTATTCACAGTTAAACAGCCTGGCTTTAGAGCAGGATTTCTTTAATCTCAAGAAAGATTATAAGGAGAAGGATACCAAAATAGAGGAGTTGACCGACCTTCTCAACTTTTCTGAAGTTGCAAGATCTAAGGTAGTGTAAACTTCACTAGCTTTCATTCACATCTCATTCTTGCAAGTTGCAACTTTTGATTCCTTTATATCACTAACCCATTAGTATTTGAAACAGCGAGTTACTGAATTAGAAGACATTATACGTAGGAAGAATTCAAACATTACAAAACTAAAGAAGGAGTTGGTGGTTTTGGAACAAAAGGTAAGAACTTAGACATTATACGTAGGAAGAATTCAAACATTACAAAATTAAAGGAGTTGGTGGTTTTGGAACAAAAGGTAAGAACACGCAAACATGTTAATGTGGCAACTTAGTAGATTGTGTACCCTGCAAATTGAACATGTTTCTTAAGAGTAGTTGGACGATGTATTGCAGGTTATGCAACTCTCTAGACTTCGTAGACGCTCCTCTTCTAGCAGTTTCGACTCACATGATGACCAGCTTGCGCACGTGAGAGATAACCTTTTATATGATTTGGAGAGTAGCCCTGGCCCTTCATCTTCTGATTCAGATAGCACGTCTCTGAACCGCTCAAAAAAATCTATCGCCAAGGTTGATGATGCTCGTGTACTGAACAAAAGTTGCACTTGTGCGCGTAATCAGAAAGTTGAGTCAGCAAAATCCATTAGTTCTTCAGGGCGAGCACTTGAACAACACTTGGACTCTGGTCCTGTGAGCTCTCAAAAAGTTTCAGGAAATAGAAAAATTTCTGCAGCTTCTTCGAAACCTAGTCGAGCCTCAGCTCAGAGTAGAAGACGGTCTTAAAGAATGTAGTCTGGGAGATACTTTCGAAAAGTGGCATTATTCGATGGCCATAACATCGGATTTTGACATTAGTAGTATCATCGATTTGTACGATATCAAATAGTGGATGCCACAAATTTATATTTATAACATACTCATTGGCATGTGCTAGTGCCATTTATAGCAGGAATGAATGAAAAAGAAAACAAAATAAAAAAATTAAAAGCCCAAAAGGTAATGCTCTTGTTCTGAATTGCGTCTCTTGCATAGCCGAAGTAATTGGATGGGACTCATCATCATCATCATCTTCCTCTTCCTCCTTGATTTCATGATCTCGTATTATTTATTGTCTTCCCTCTTTAATAGCGCTAATATTAATTGAGTTATTTTTTTTAAATAGAGAAATAAATAAATTATATATAATATAAAAATTAGTTGATTAATTCAGATAGATTAAACCGTATATAATATCAATTGATTTTAAAATATTAAATTTAATCATAATTAATTAATTAATTAATTTCTTTAACCTATTTACAAAAAAAAAATTAAAACTTAGTACAGGTTTCTTTTTTCTTTTTGCCTCACTCAAGGACCATAAAACATCTTGACTCTGGATTTATCTGTAATTTTATTTGTTGAAATGGTTTACGATGAAGGGTAAGAAAGCTAAGGAATAGTCAAAGTTAATTGAATTGAAAGACGGAGGAGCGAACACGTGGCTTGAATCTTGAATGACGCATACAACCATAGGCCATAGCAGCAAATTGGTCGGATCAAGGGCTTTTGAACAACTCCTATACCCTCCTCCCCCACACAATAATTTCCCCCCGTTTACACGTACGTTTTCCTTTGCCCTCCCCTCAAATTCAACCCTTCACCCCCACCCACGGTTTTCATCAAACCACTACTGCCGAGTGCGCGTGCTTCCCATTAAGTTTAAATTTTAAAACACTCCTGTCGACTCAAGGGGAAAAAAAAAGAAGTTAGTGTGAAAATGAATGGTAACATACGAACAAAATACACAAATTCATGTATCTTTTGGCATTTTAATACCAACAAATGTACAGTAAAGCCAACACGTATTATACACGATTTCATGTCTGCGTCAATTCAAACTCTGTTCTCTCCAAATCAATTCAAGATCACATCACACAAATGTATCTTAATTGGACCCTTAAAATAAACATATTGACACGACGTCGTGTTTTATATTTTTATTTTCGAGAGTGTTGGAGGTACCCACCTAACGAGAATGAACCTGTCTGTTTAAATAATAAAAGCAGATATAAATGCAAAAGAGTTGCCACAAGGGGAAGGTACGAAGGACAAGTCATGCGCAAGACCGAAGAAGAGACAGTACCGGACTTGTTATTCCTACATTCTATGGTTTCAATAGTATTATTGTGTACATCAAAGTAAAATGGGTGTAAGGCGTTAGCAGCACCAACTAAACTAAAATTATTAATTTTATGTTATACAAAGAAGATGATTGTGAAATACGTGGAAAGAGCATCGTAGATAACATATGCTCATAGTATAGCGCGTACACGCTATATATATATATATACATAGTTTTCCACGATGATCACGACTTAAGGAAGAGTGCTTGGTCAATGCGTTACTCAATATTCTATCGGTTTGATAATGACCAATGAAAATTCGAGGATTTAGAGTTCACATTGATTGACCTCTCAGAGGGAGGCTGCTGTTGAATTCAGAACTGAATTGACCATCCTGTTAGGTTTGGGTTCACATCTTTGCTCATTAAAACTCGCCAGTACCATACAAACGAAACGCTCTCTCTCTCTCTCTCCCCATCATCGCGCACTTAATTGGGAGTAAATATCCATGTGATAGGTAGGTTGGGGCTTTTGGGAGGTTCACAGGCCTAAACATGACCATGGATCGAGCCAGTCAGAGCAGCTCCGACTCGCCCACCCGAGACCTCAAAGTGCTATCCATCGAATGCCTCAGGGGAAGCGCCAAGTCCGAGGAATGGTCCGGCGACATGCTTCAGTCCGGCGACATAGTCGAGGAGCTCCGAATCGGATCCTCCTCCAACTCCCTCATCCGATTCAAAGCGCCCTTCAAGAACGGCAAGAGCGGCGTCAACAAGATGCTCCAGGACTCGTATAAGAAGAAGGACACCTCCATAGTGGTTCGGGTCCGCCGTGGAACTCATGAGTTCTCCGAATTGCAGGCCTGTATCGTCCCTAACGACAGGAAGCAGTACGTCCTCAGGTCCATCACTGATCCCAATTACGTAGTCGGCTTCTCGGATCGGACCGAGGCCGAGTGCTTCCACCTTCAAGGTACCACTCTTGTTATCTATCAAACTCCCTTAGACGTAATTTTCTTATACGGTTCTGCATCTCGAACCCTATACGTCCCGTTCAGAACGACCGTGCCGGAGATCAGGGTATCTAATTACGTATCCACTATTGACGCCTGCACATATTCTTATTCTGCGGTTCCGGCATATCTGCATATGATATAATCTCTACATTTTGAAACTATTTTAAAAATAATGAAATGTAGAGTAAACTGCTCGAACATTAATATTCATATATTTTTTATAAAGTAATTGAAATAATAAGGAAAAAAAAAACTCCGGAGAAGATATTTTCATAGTTTCCACTTTCCATTTCTCTTTTAGCTACCAATTTTTCTAGAGATGGGGCCATCAAAGTTTTTTTCCTTAAAAATAAGACTATATATATATCTCTCTTAAAATTAACATACATATGGAAAAATTATATAAATCTAATGAATACAAATTTTTTTTTACTTTTTATCATTTATGTGCGAAAGTCAAAAAGCATAATCCATGTCAGCCAAGAAAAAAAAAAAAGGATCTATGCCTGTCTTTTGACTTTGTGGATTAATCCCCTTTTCAATTCCTTC
This sequence comes from Leucaena leucocephala, assembly GCA_037074615.1. Lineage (NCBI taxonomy): Eukaryota > Viridiplantae > Streptophyta > Magnoliopsida > Fabales > Fabaceae > Leucaena > Leucaena leucocephala. Next base: position 440,900 of record CM073546.1, on the reverse strand, counting down.
TAGACTACCAAGTTGTGTAACCTTTAACTTGCAATTTTCATACATGCGCCTTCTCATATTAATCTCTGACAGTAATCACTTAAAAAAAATAGACAAATTTTGAAAGGACGATTATTTATATATGTATAGTTATATATTCACAGATTTTACTAAAGGTACGTGCATAGCATGAGGGTGATGGATGATAAATTGTAAATTAGAGATGAAATTGAAATCTTGGGGCTGCATTCAACAAAACAAGCTATTGTTGAACTTCCACGATTGAGCGTGGCATGTATAGTTTGAGTGGATCAAATCCTTCTTTTCATGATATTTATCGGAAGCATTAATGTGGCGTGTGAAAGTGACTCGGGCAGCAAGGTGCGTGATCCTTGTTGCTTGCGGGAAGTTGACCTGAGTCATAAAAGACACACGTGTCGCCTAAGTTGACGGAAGAGAGGAGGAAACCACCAATCGTTTACACACGTATAGGGAACGAGCTTTAGAGAACCTTATGGTCGGTGGGGATATTGACACTGCTCATTTACCACTAAGGTTCTGTTCAGGTTTAATTAGCTATTGGCACTATTATATGTACATATAACACCATAGCAGTCATTCCATCAGTAACACAGAAACTTGAACACATCCATTCATCTAGGTATTATTTAAGGGCATTTCTTCCGATCCCAACTCTAGATGCAATATAATACGTGGGTCAAGAACTTCCAATGCATCTTGAAGTGATTTGGTCAGCAGTTGACTTGATCAATGAATTGTTTATTTGCAGGTTCAAGGACCACAAGGATGGTGAATGAACTGAATAGGACTCGACCTCAAGATGGATATGTGTCGTATCCATGGGAGAGGAGGATGCAGGAGTTGCTACCAGTTCCCAATTCTAGCAACTTCCTTTCCATACTATTCCTTCCCAAAGCTTCAGATCGTTCAGCTTCTCGCTATAATGATGTAGAAGACACGTTGGCCAGGGCAAATGCATGGCTTCAAGCCGCTCAGTCTTCTGGGATTCCTATTGTCTTCATCAACATCCAAACCGAGTCCCTGCTTACCAAGGTCAGTTCCCCATTCTCATCAACATACATGTTTATGCCTTCTTCATTATTCATCTTAGGAGACAGTCGAATCCTATTTCATCTTCTTTTGATTGTTGTTTTGTGATGGAATAACAAAATTTATCTTGTGTTTGGGAGACAGATCTCTGGAGAGACGGCGTCGTCAACTGTGAGTGCAGGGTCATTATCAGACTTGGCAAACCTCGCAAACGCAGGCCTTTATGGCTTTGAGGACTACCATGGGGTGGACATAGGCGTTGTTCGAGCAGTTCGACTCTGGTACGCTCCCGTTGGAGAAGAGTTCTCAATTGAGATCAAACTAAAAGAGGGCGACACAAAGCTTGGGTTTGCCATCAGTCGAACAGAAGAGGTATTACTCTTGACTTTTGAAGCATTGCCACTGATATTGGATCAGTATTTGCTAATAAGCATATCTATGTAATGAACAGGGATTTATTTTCATTTCGTCAGTGATCGATGGTCAAGAGAATCTACCTTCTACACGGTCAGGGCTCAGCAATTTGTACAAAGAAGCATCAGATACTTCAAGGCTATTGGTAGTTTCAAGAGTTGCAAACCAGAAAGTGCTTCCGTGGTTGGTTTCATCCACAGGAGCCATTCGGTGCTTTGACACAGTTTCACTGAGTCAGAAGTTGTCTTTGCACAGACACGCTAGGGCTCCCATTCTACTGCACGTCTTCCTGTGGGACCCAGCATTGGCTTGTGCAAGTGGAGGGAGCACCAGATTCAGAGATCCGTCTCCGTTACCAGATGAAGCTCAATTCCCAACCCATGATTCCGATGATATTGATACTCAAGGATTCCTCCCACGACCATCTGCTGCAGGTGAAGTTAGCAGCAGTGATGGATCAGAGTCCAGGCTCCAGAGAGACACCGCAGGCGATCTCTCCTTCAGATTCCATGACTTCTCCATCTCCAGCAATTGGGTCTGACGTTTATTCTATGATCTTTAGACTTAAGCTGTTTGGGAAAATGTTTGACATTCTTGATACGTTGACTCAGGAAGAAAAAAATAACAGTCTAGCTTTACTATGATTGCTTATACTTAGCATAAAAAGCTGATGCCTTCGCCAATCTTAATTTTTCCCTAATTGACTATCAATACCATCATAATTAATGATTCAATATCAACACATTATTATTAGCAAACTCTATGTTAAAATACTCAGAAGCTAATCCAGATTGTCAAATCAGCAAACAAATACAAACGATGTAGGCCTTGAAACTGTTTCATCTTGATCATAAAATACATTTCTTTAGAAGATTACGATACAATATATGCTATTTCTGTTAAAAGTATAATATCTTACATATTTGGTAAAAACAAAAAACAGATATTAACTCAGCCTTAATAGGGACCCAGCATCCATTATGAGTTCTCATTGGTAGTTTCTTCCACATGAGATGGTTGAGAAAATGATATTGTTGCCATTTTTATGGAGTACGTAGTAAGAAAAAAAACTTGTTTGATAGATAAGTGGGAGTTAGGATCAATTCTTGCACAAGAATATCCCACGACAACATGGTTTGAGGCTCCAATCTAAAATTGACACTTTTCACAGAGCCCAAAAATTGAAAGCTGCTTCTTTTGTCACATGACACCCATCCAGAGAAGGAGAAGCTCCCATGTTTTATATAAACTGACGTTGACCCAGGATGAAAAAAATAACAGTATAGAATTACTTTGATCTCTAGCCTCCGAGAATCATTCTATAAGCTATTGGTTAGAGATACCCTCTAGTTTCTGAAAAAAACTTTCTTAATTCATCATATTCATAATCCAAACTTCAACAAATTTCCTCTTACAATTACATCAAGTAAGCAGCAATTACATCATCAAGTTACTCATATTAGTGGCTTCTTATCTTTTTCGTTCATTCTGTGTCCAGCACTCAAGTTCATGACTTCTCATTTTGGATGTCATTAAATATATCCTCATTGGCTGCTCTGTTTCAAGGTTAATGGAAACTAGAAGTAGAACACAATGCTAATTTCCTCCCTACAGTGCTCTATTTCATTACACTATTGTTTGCAAGTGGCACCAAGAAACCTCAATAAAATAAAATAAAATAAAATAAAAAACAGCAAAAGGAGAAGTTAAGTAAAACAATAGAATCAGGCGGCACATAATCATTTAAAATTAAGATAGAGGAAATTGTGGAGTGAGCTTAAATTAATCACAACATAAATAGGGGAATCTGGTCTTACAAGAAAACAAACAAGCAAAACAGGACAAGACCCAAAACATGATACAAGGAGGATGAGTCCCGTAAGTATAACGTAAATAAAGGCCCCGTAAAGTTTGCAGTAGGCCTGTGGAGTCCCGTGAGAATCTGCTTTTGCTGAGGAGTTGATTTTACTTTTGGCTTCCTCGGCTCCTTTACTGTTTCCTTTGGGTACTCGGAAAAAGACACCATACCCTAATCTCTTGGCCTGACAGTGAAAACGAAAGACCCACACGAAGCAGGGCGCAATTGCATGCCGTATTTCAAATAAGATTTCTAAGAGGAAGCTGTTATTGTAAGATTTGTAGCGTGGCATTTGTTTAATGGCTGAAACTGACAGCATGACATGAGAAGGCCCCCCATATTTTAATAATTAAGAGAAGTCGAGGGATTAGCATTCCCTCAGCTTTGACTCCACTAAGGTGGATGACAGACTTGCCCTCATTTATCTTATTACGAAGAACCCTTTTTTCCCCTTTGCCTGTGTAATGGGGTCAATTATTAAACGACAAAAGGCTACCTTCCGCTCATAATTAACTGCTTTCATTGGATGGCCATTAACGCACATAATACCTAGAAATCAATACAAAACAAAAACTTATGGGAGTAAGGAATTTCCCATCTTGGGTTGAATGACACAGCCTTCACTACCAAAAGAAACTAATCCTGTTTTGTTTTAGGTACGAACATAAAGTCCTTGGTTGGTCAGAAGACGACTAAACACACGCCAAAATCCCAACCACTTCATCCACCAAATGCGTTTGCGCTGCGTCATATTGCTAATCTACCTACCTCTATACTTGGTGAGGCGTCTGAGTTGTATACTTTTAAGTATAGATAATATCACACTTAAATTCCGGCACAGTGTGCTAATGTTGTTAATTAAGCTAGAAAAGAGGCTTTTTCCATGTGGTGGTGGACAAATCTTAATAACTTTTGAACGTGTGTTGGCCCTCAAAAGACCACCTTTTCAAACAATTCCCTTGCCCTACTTGGCATTCCATCGCCCGTTATTAATTAAGAACAAGAAGAAAGAGTGCATACCTGCCAAGGAAAAAATATCTTACATATTCTGAAATAACTTAACATACTAAACCCTTTATAAGTAGAAATTACGTTTTCTACTAGTGAAATTACGTCTTGTAAGATTCATGGGTGTGGAGAGCGTTGAGATTTTTTTCCCCCTTGAGGGGCGAGAAAACTGCACCTTCGCACGCCGTTTCCCCTAATTGTGGGCTCCCAGAAGAAAACAACGAAGTGAAGACGCTTTAGGAGCTAAACGCTTTAAAATTGTCCAATATGAGGTCGACCATATGAATTTGGAACATTAGAAATACGTCCTTTCAAAGAGAGATAAAGCTTATGCAATCTGAGGGGAGATTTTAAATTCAGATGCCAACAAAATGAGAAACAGAGGAAGTGATCGAAACGCAGGGATGGGACTTCAAATCATATGAAGGGAATTGAGCATGAATAGATTCTTAAAGTTTCACAACAGTACCATGTTTACCTTCCTCAGCTAGAGAAGGCACGTCTTAATGAAGCTCTTCACCAGTTCTAGGGCCATGCCTCGGTGAATGCAACACACAGGTTTCATTCTTAAGAATAAAGAGGATGAAATTAAAGACGACGCATGAAAGAGTGTTAAAAAGGAGGTGAAAACCTAATAGGAAGCGGCCAAAGGGTGAAACGTAGCCATACATAGATTTGGTGGTGGGCATGGAACTGGTAACGTTGGTACTAAAAGCAATCATGTGCACAGTGGTACCACCCCCTAAAGTTGCTTTCCGGTAAATTTTCAGAATTTCTGTCTATATTCCTAAACTGCCCTCACAATGCTCACATATATACACTACAATTTACTCTCTCTGTCCCCTCTCGCGTCTTTCTTTTTCTCTTCTTCACATACCCTCCCCGTTCCATTCATTTTCTCATGAGAACAAAGACAAAACTCTTTGGATTTGAGACGCCTCTATCAGTCTCTCGTTCCATTCTCTGGTAGTCCCACATTCTGCCATAGATATCGTCTTCTCTGCAATTCACACATATCCAAATCCGCCCCCTCCTTCATCTGCTTCTGTGTTTCATGGCCGCGGCTGCTCCTTCTTCCCAGATTTTTCACGACAGAGAGAATGGCACCTCTGAAATAAGCAGGCAGGAAATTCAAAGCGCCTTATCCAAAGCTGTGGAGCTGAGAGCTCTTCACGCTGCTTTATTACAAGGAAGTAGCCCTTCCAATCCTAGACTCCCATCTCCTGCCCCTCCTTCGCGCTCTGCTTCTCAGTTTTCTGCTCAAGATTACCCTGTTTTCACTCCTGTAAGCAATCATTTTTCTTCATTCCTCCATTTTAATTATCAGGTCATGTCAACACTACTGTTTTGTTTGACATTACACACCTTCCTCGTGTTTGTTCCCATTTTTAGCCTTCCTTCAACCCTTATCATTAATATCCTTTCTCAGAAGTGCTTCCAACACTTCTCTTGTTCTTGAACTTGTAACTTGAATAAGCTGGATGCATAAAAGGCATTGCTGTCTTTCTTTCATACTCAATCGTTGCTGTATTTCTTTCTCCTGTGTGTTAACATCCATGAAACACGAAGCAACAATTGCCTTTTGACTTCCTTCTTTTTGACAATTCTTACTTTAATTTGATGTGTTACGTCGCGGGGCTTATAAGATCAACAAAAGCTTTATGACCAACAAAAATAGGCCAGGCTTACAATTATGATGTCTATAATCTACTATGGTGTTTTCTATCTTTCATTTCGAGATTATATTTTTCTTTTGAATGAGGGTTAGTTTCTAAAATTGAGAATCATTGACAGAGCTATGAAGATGACCCACTACCAGGGTATCACCAAAACCCGGTGAAAAGCCGGATAATATCAGAGAGTTGGGATGAGAATGTATTAGAAGGAGTAGACTTCACAGAAACTGTTCCCCCAGACTACAAGCAGAAATCAACTTCAGGAAAGGGACAAACTTCTGGATTTCTGAATTGGGAAGTGGAATCTCATATATGTCCCGCCGACGATTCCAAATCTGTTACTGGTTCTAGTGCAAATCACGTCAATGTTCTTCAAACATCACCCACTAACGACTACTTCAGGTCCAGAAGAAAAAACAGTTTGGAGGACATCAGGTCTGAGTCTTCCTGCAACAAATGTAAGCCAGCGACCGTAACTAGTGAATATAACACTACAAGGAATAGGAAGAGCTCCAATATTGTTGTTCCCCTCACGGATTCTCACACATCTGTTCAATCACAACCCAAAGGTAAGGGGGTGATGTCATGGCTGTTTCCTCGGTTGAAGAAGAAGCATAAGAATGAGAATTCCCCGAACAGAACAGAGTCTGAGGAAGTTTCTCAGGTTCTTAAAGATTTGGGAATAATTCCCATCGAGACATTGAAGAGGGAGCTCACTGAAGCAAATGAGAACAGAGACGTGGCATTAATGGAAGTGTCTGAGATGAAATCTTCATTGGGGGAGCTTAGACAGAAGCTTGAGTATCTGGAAAGCTACTGCGAAGAGCTGAAGAAAGCTCTGAGACAAGCAACACAGACAAATGATTCTCAGGTTCACGAAAAGCTCAGTAATCTTCCCAAAAGAGGAAAATCGTTTGACGCAAATGGAGAAGATTTGGTGGAGGTTTTCTTGCATGTTGTGTCAGAATCAAGATTATCAACGAGGCAATTTTGCAAGGCACTGGTAAGCCAGATCGATGAAAGTGATCAGTTCCTGATGAACAACTTAAATGTGCTTCTTCAACCATATAAGCTGTCTCTAAACTCCAAGTATTCAAAGGCGGTATTATACCATTTCGAAGCTCTCATAAATCAATGTCTTTTCCAAGACTTCGAGAATTCCGTGTTTCAAAAGAACGGGGCTCCAAGATTGTTGGACCCACAACAGGATCGCCAAGCGCAATTCTCATCTTTCGTAGCGCTCAGGAATTTGAGCTGGAACGAGGTGTTGAGAAAGGGGACCAGATATTACAGTGAAGACTTTGGCAAGTTCTGCGACCAGAAAATGAGCAGTGTCGTAACCACTTTGAATTGGACCAGAGCTTGGCCTGAACAGCTACTTCAAGCTTTCTTTGTGGCAGCTAAATGCGTATGGTTGCTCCATTTGCTGGCGTTTTCCTTCGACCCACCTTTGGGAATTGTAAGGGTTCAGGAGAATACAGGCTTCGATCCTCATTACATGGAAGATATGTTGATGGATAATAGGCACAGATCACAATGTCCAAGCAGGGTTAAGCTCCTGGTGATGCCGGGGTTTTATGTCCAGGATAGGGTATTGAAGTGTAAAGTTCTTTGCAGGTACAAATCTACAGTCTGATGTCACACTTCATTTTCTTTTACTTTTCTTGGTCTTTCTTTTCTTGATAACATTCTTAGTATTTCCCATTATAAGGTCTGTAACTAGCAACAGGGATAAATTGTATCAGTTTTACTCGTGTAGTTTGGTCAAATCAGTTGTCCACTTCGATTGATGATGCTACATATGTAACCATGTTTCTTTGCACCCTCAGCACGGTCCCATGAATGAGCCGTCTCATGTAGATAATTTCAGAGGCATACATATGTTTATTAGAGGCACACGCCCAAATTTGGTAATAAAACAGAGTAACAAATTATCTGAAACTAATTGAAGTCCTACGGAGGCAGGTGAGCTCAAGGAAACACGATCCGTTTTGTATTACGATTGAAACAGTTAACCAAATACGCTGTGGGGATGTCGCTTCTCAATGAGGCTTGCTAAGGAAGCAGTCTAATTGATCTTCTAATTTCAGATGTAATTATCCTTGGTGTTCCATTTTGTGAAGGGTTTTCCCCCTTTTAAGTATTGGCCGTAAGTATCTATAGTGCAGGGAGTAAACAAAAAAACGCGGTGGCGCAGAGAATTCCTCTCTTACACTGGATGATAAATTTAGAATCAGAAATATGCTTCCGCTAGTATCGCGACTCAGTTCACGGTTCATGCTCAGGTTTGCTTTTATACATGCAAGGTCTTGTACATAACTTTCCCAGTAAATCCTTTTTTCAAGCTCTATTTGTATATATAAACCTTGCCTTCAGACACTGAATCCGATGGCCTATCTATTTCACAACTTCTCTTATTGCATACGGTTGCACCAATAGCCGAAGGCAATCTTATGTACACGAGGATTATACTGCCATTGTGATACAAAATGAGCAATGGGCATAGATACGTTATGTCAGCAACGCAGTTGAAGCATATGCTCCCTCCTCCATTTAGAGTTACAAAAAAAAAAAAAAAGGTAGATATGACATGCGCGAGCCATCAAACATCAGGATGTAGCTGTTTGGGCCTTACTCCACCAAAAACTAACGGAGAAACTTGTAGTCAGCGAGCGGTCATAGTGCCACCACTTTTGCGGGATATATAGCAATTCACCCTCCTCTACTATACAGTCTACGAATTCCAAGTCTTGCACCCCAGGCAACATCTTTTCATTTATGTTATCTAGATCAATCTTCAAACATAAAGAGTCCTCCAATCAAAATGGATGCAAAGATTTCAAAGAAATATACAAATAGCAGACACACCTCATCTCAACAATATGAATACCTACAGAGCCAATGGTATATATATATGTCAAACAGAACTTGCAATTATAGGAAACTTGGAAAGCATACCACATTCAACCACTGCCGGATTCATATATGTTTAGGCTACTAGCCTTGTTCGCATTTTGTTCCACACCCCTACTAAGTCAAAAAGAACAAAACCCCAAACTCTTCTAAAAAATTCTCATCTTATTTTGCAGTTTCTAGATTAGCAGGAAAAATCCATTTCGTAATATTTGATTCATTCTCATAAAAATACCTAATAAGAGAACTGCTTGTTTTTTAAGTAAAAAGTACTGAGTTAGGTGTGAATCGACTTGGCTGCGAGGATAAAAAAGAAAAGCTGTGGAGACATGTAATCCTAGACATAGATAGTGAAACAGAAACACTTTCAGAAAACATGAGGAAAATGATAGAGAAAAGAGAATAAAATTCTAGAGCTTCATGGCCAATCAGATAGCTATATGGTGATGATGGTATGCAAAGGCATAAGTACCTTGCACAGGAGCTTATAATTCAAATTAACCAAAGAAGAAGGGACAAAAACACTATATACCTGGCTGGAATTCATAAGCATTGTTTCAGTGTACGGGTAAAGTTCCTTAGACAGAGATGGAGGGTAGAGCCTTACATATTTCTTCCCAACAACCTGAAAGTACAATACAACTAAAAACTTTCAGCCAACTATACTGTAGATGTTTAATTATGTAATAGGCCTCCGGGGTGATAATTTAAGCATGTACATTTGGCAGTATCCAGGAAGAAGAGGTCAAATAGGCATGCATCCAATATAGTGTCCAGTGATAAAAAAGCATCTAAAAAAACTAAGGATGCACAATAACATTTCATGATTATCATTTGCGTATGTGGCTCAAAAATCCTTACACTTGAAGAAATAGTGTTAAGGATGTGCTACAATAATGTTACCTTTGGTTACAAGGAAATAATAGAAACCACAATGCTGTCCAACATATTGAAGTGCCTCATTCTAGACCATACCACAGTAAATCAGAACATATTATTTTGCCAATCTAGAAGTGTATTATCCATATCGTGCGAAATTTTTAGAAGCCTATAATTAATATTATAATCCAGAGGTACTCGAGCTAAAAAGAATTAAAAATAAGCAAATTAATACTGCAATAGTATTCCTAAACGTTGGAGACATTGTTCTCAGCAATAATAAGCTGAGTATATATGCTAAGAAAAAGCAAAAAATAAGACCATAAAAACCATTATGTGTAAAATGAAAAGGTGAAAGAATATCAAATACAGCTTTGTGTTGTAATTATTCAGTCCAGAGTACTGCAATTGACTCGCCTGAGCTAGTATATTATGGTGTGGATCATGTTGTAATGGTGTTACCATCCCAGCAGGACCAAACCAAGCATTGAGGGATCTTAGCTCGCCTCCACCAGCAAAACAGTAGTCAGGAATGCAAATATCTTTCCGAAGTCCATTTATCTGCAATGTCATTAACATTGGTGAATGAAATAATAAGCAGTTTGACTTCTAACTTGTGTACCAAAATTAAAAAATTATAAATAGTAAATACCTGATCAAATAGTGGATGCTGAGCAAGATATGTAGGACCGACAGAAGAGCAGCCATGAGACTCTATACGCCGAAGAAACTCTGAAAATGTAATTAACTCTTGCTTCCCCTTTGCACATGAATAGCTCTTCCGAACCTACGAAGCATGCTAAATTTTATCAATACAATCAATAGCAGCATATATAATATAAACAAATTAGGTTCTCTCCCCCTTCCTCTGTGTGAGTGGATTTATGTTATAATCATTGCTTATTACGGTTTATATTAAACTGCCTATATAATCCTAACATGCATCACATTTCGTCAGAGCAGATTTAATGAGCATGCCGCACATCCAGAAAGCAATCTTGAAATCCAAGTCAATTAAGTTCAAATCAAGTGTAAATCAAATAAATGGACAAAGAAATCTCCCTCTAAGACGAGTCCAATTTCCAGATTGATGTAATCAATTAATATAAGAATTTCACGGAGGACCAATTCGCTGCAAAGCATATCTCTCAAAAAAGACTTTCCCTTTAGCAGCTTGCTCACCCGTATAATTAGAGAAATTACCTCAACCGGAATTGTGCGATCACCAGCAACTTTTTCCAAATAATCTATGTCATTCCATTTTGTCTTGGCTGGCCAGTGAGCCATACAATCACTGATGATAACCGGGGAGCCAGACCGGTAATAATCTTCTAAGAACCTTTCCAATGACAGATCAGACCTCTTCCCCACAATTTTATGAGAAAGGGAGTTGAAGGGCAGAAGTTTGTGCACCTACAAGTGTAAAAGCTATAATATAAACATCAGAAGGGGGGCAAACATTCTGGAAATAAAGATATCAATCAGATCTAGCCTCATAAGCACAGTAAAGCAAACAGAAGAACTTGCAATTTCAATATCGATAGGAATGCATAAAATTCGACGGTTGCAAATAGCCTGCTTTCATTCTCGTATGTACGGTGACAGAACAAGAGTTGCTCTGCAAACTAACCAAATGCCTGGCTACTACGGCGCTGACGGCCGAGTAAGGATTTTCTAGAGTTCTTGATGGTAAAATTCTTCTAGAGTTCGGAGAGATAAGAGAGAAACGTTTGATTAGGAGAAGAAAGAGGAATTGAGAGCCGTAAGCACTTCTACTTGTGCTCCTTGACTCATTTCCTCCCTGAACTATACAAGAACTTCAGTATCAAGAATTTCAAAGGACTCATGCACCGAACCAAAGTACCCATTTCTAGTTTTAGCCAAACATTGTACGAAACACGTCCATTAGGAAACAAGAGGGTCGGGCCTCACCTCGGCCTGGTTGAGTTCGTGACTGACAAGTCGATGCTCAGACATCCCGAAGACTTCGTGGATTTCTTTGGAGGCCCTAACGTTCAGAAGCCTCTCCGATACTTTGTCAGCAGCAGAGCTCAAGTCTTTCTTTAGAAGCGATCCCCCCATGATGAGTCCCATATCCAAAGCCCTAAGAGCCTCCTTGAACTCGCCGTTGATGTAATGGTGCTTGGCGACGTGAAGGCACGCCATGGAGTAGGCGTCGAGCCAAACTGGGAGGACGGAGTGCCGAGGCCCCGAGTGTAGCTGCTCCCAGGCCATCTCACGGGCAGCTTCGGCAGCTCGAAAGTCGCCGAGGATGGCGGAGGCGGCCATGCTGACGTAAGCATAGCCTCCATGCTCGGAAATGGAGTGGAGGAGAGCGGAAGACTCGCGGTCTAATGTGGGTGTAGGGAGGTGGTCAGAGGAGGCGGAGGCGCAAGTGGTGGGTGGGGCGGTTGAAGAAGACATGGGATCGATCACACAGCTAGTGCGTAACCAGTAATCAGTAATCAGGAGCAGGAGGAAGCGAAGCGTGCGTGAAACTGGAAAAAGTGATTTGATATTTATATACGAGGGAAGGGAGGGAGATATTTTGTGGGGAAAAGGCGGAGAAGATTCCAGAATCAGGAGATATTTTGGGTTCGTTTAATTTGTTTAGCGTTGGACTTGGACAGATATTCCTCTCTGCTTGACAGTTGGTTTCACACTCACTCCACTGACCACTCGATCGAGCACATGAGAAGGCCACGTATTCAACTGAATCATCACATAATAAACAAAGCAACCTGAGACAACAGCCAACAACAGGCGCAAAAGATCAACATCTGCTGACTGTTTAACCTTTACTAATTACTCTATTATGGGCCTGTTTAAAAAAGTTAAAAACTATGATTTAAAAAAAAATAAATAAAATTTAAGTTTAAAATTTTTTTAAAATAAACAGTTATATTTATTCAAATAGATTTTTAAACTAAACCATAGTTTAAAATTAATATTTTAGATAAATTGATTAAAGTAACTTATGGAACAGTAAAAGAGCTTATAAACTAACTAATTACTATTATCCCTAATTTTTCTTACAACCTCTTTCATCTCTCTTACTTTTTCTTACATTATTTCTTTTCTTTTCTTACACCATATCTCCTCTCTCCTCTTATATCTTATCTCTCCTCATTTAATACTCATACCCTTTTTTATAATTTTTCAATAATAAAAATACTTCTGAAAATAACTATTCAAATACTCATTTATTCAAAATCACTTTTTTTCATAAATTATTCTCCAAAAGTCATTTTCTATAAATTACCCAAAAACCTATTTTTTTCATAAACCCATTTATAAAATCTTATTCAAACACATACTATATTTTATTTGGCAATGGCATGAATGATCTAGTTAGTCAATATATTTAATATACAATATCAATTTCCTAAAAGGCCATATTATTTATAAGTTGCTAATTGTTCAAATTTTTGACTCTATATAGCCGTCAATTATTCAATTATCAAATGTTTCCTATGCAATTTATGATATGCATTTTTCTAAATACTATTTCTCTTGTAAAAGTTACTGTGATTACATCTTTGTTCTGGTAATGCTGGAATTGGACGAACCCACCCCCAAAAAAGAAAAACAAGTACAAGATGGAAAGCACGTAAAGTGGAGACAATACAATTTTTAGGACATGACGAGGAGGGACATGGGATTTACTTTCAGGATATCTTGTCTAGTACCATGCATACATGTACATTTATCATTTTAATTACCTTTTCCTTCTTCCCTTCCTCCTCTCCATGGAGCTTGGAGTGATCGTCTTCAGTGATATTATGCTATACGTTTTCTGGGCTTCCCTTTTCTCCGCGTACTTGATGTTCCGAGTGTTTTAAAGACCTTAATTCAGGCATCTTTCTTGAAGACCCAACTATCAAAGTGCTGAAATTTTCAATGGAGTAGCAAATACCACAAAACTGAAATATTTTTCCTTGTGAAAATGGGATTTTTGAAACTTGAGTCTAGTTCATGGATGTTTATCTATTACTTTTTCATTGCCATGTGTTGGTGTGTGAAATGATTTTGTAAACTTGAATCTAGTTTTCTCTCCGCAATTTGAAGATGACCCCAATGGCCCAATGCCGCAAGCATCAATCCTATATAACATATATCGATTTATATTATTATCCTTACCATTATCAACGAGTCATAAATAACTTATTTACACCTAATTATTTCCATTGCTAGTCTCAAAGATCCAAGAAAAGATCATGCAATGTCTATAACGGCTAATTCACATCCATCCATATGAATTCCGCGTAGAAACACACAACGTGTTGTTGTCTCCTTGAATACGAGTCTGCGTCTGCCCAAATTGAAAATCAATCTCCCTCTCTGAAAAAAGGGGGCAAAGTGAGTACTGTTTTCTTGTCCCTGAATGACACAGAACAAGATAAGACCCAATACAAAATTTCAAATGAACAACAAACCAAACTAGCTAAGCATATTGATCGGTATTTTGGAGTCACTGATAATACTGTGACTGGGAAGGACATACAGTGTTAACAAGGTATCTAAGCGCCGATCATGCAGAAGCAGGGGATTGCAACATGGGTTAGAAAGCATCAGAGTTAAAACCTTATACTCCAACAGAGGAGATATATATTAACTCAGGGGCCAGTGGGATTCTTATTGTGATGAAGAGGGTCGGGTCCGGTTGGGACTTCCCTCGCCGACTCTACTACTGCGCCAACACAAGCTTCCCCAAATTTCCGAACCTATCCAAGGTAAAATAGATAGAGTGGGAGACTGAAGAAGAAGAAGAAAGTGGTTCCATTTTCCTGTTTGAAAAGAAAAAACCATACAATATACATATTATATAGTTGCATGCCTTTGTGCTTGAAGCTTTGGAAGGGGCTCTGTTCCCTACCATGGTTGTGGCGCAACGGAGACCTGCGCAAGTGGAGCTAGCACTGGTTTAATAAACATAACTCTAGGGAAATTGTTAGTATCGAGGGACGCAGAGGAGAGGATACGCATGAACTCACAAGAACTAGAGGATTCGGCAAACGATAGTGAAATCACCAGAGTTAGGATCAGAGACAGAATAACAACCGCCAAACTCTGGAGACCAGAGCGTCACACTCACAGAGAGGTGGGGAGTATACAGGAGAGGGCTTTTACGTTCTGCTAATCTTTACTCTTAGCGTTGTTAGGACCAAAATGAGATAAGGCTAGTGATGATGATGAAATTGATAATGGACAGAGTGATCAGGATTATGCTTTAATGAAATGTTGTGTTTCCAATTTGTCCAGCAGGAGGACAATCCATAATCTCCTTTCCAATTTATCCGCATTTTTTCCCATACGTTTTTAATCAGAAATTTAATTTAAGTTTTAGTAAAAGGTTATATGATACTCCTATAGTTTTAATACAGAATATAATTAATAAATTAATTTTAATCATATATATATGTGACATATTTTTTTATTTATTAACTTTTGTCAAATACTCCTATTATATTTTTTAACTATAATTAAATAAGAGAAGAGAAGAGAATGAGAAAATTAAAGAAGATAATTATGATATTTTAAAAAAAAATATAACATATTAATTAATATAACTTATTTTTTTAATTTAATTAAATGTATTATTTGAATAAAGACTAAGGAATATTAAACATATGAGTCATTACATTTTTTATATTTTCTATTTACATGGATCGTTCTTTAAAATTTTATGTTATAGGACACTTTCGATTTTCTATACTAATGCTATATCTTAATCATAGGACACGCTTTGGAATACTAAGGGATGCGGTTGATTTTATACTGATTTTCACATTATATATCTTGTTTGATGTATATGTAATAAGTGGAATATATTTTTGCTACTTGTTAGAAGCATTAGATAATATAGTCTAAATAAAACTGAAGGGGGTTTCTCATTCAAATAAAATTATGCTGCTTTGTTTATTGAATTTGGATGAAGAAAGTTCTCAACTTCATAGATATGAGTAGCTTTTTCATTGCTTTATTGAAATACAAGAAACCATACAAAGAAACAAGCTCAAGGGACGACATCTGTCAGTCAAATGAGCAGACCACATGCTATTATTATTATTATTATTTTATGATTGTTATATTATTATTTAGACCTGATGATTTCTCCTTTCATGGCAAGAGACAGTGTGCCGAGGCTACCCTCATCTTCCACCTGCACGCCGGGCATCACAACAGCCCTACTTCCGACAAATGCGTCGTCTCCGATGTTAATCTCTCCGAACTTCACCATGCTGCCTTCTCCTTCATATATGTGCCCAAAGAACAAAGCTTCTCTTCCCACACATCCTCCATTCCCAATCTTCACCATTTCAGGGTTCAATAATACTCCCGCGCTGTCCACGTACGCCTCACGGTCTGTATCTACCTCTGCGCCCATCAACTTCATCCACACCACCAACCAGAATGAACCACTTGTCATGTCCATGAAATAATCTCCAACCACAGTTCTAATGGCCTGCCATGTGCTATCCATTGTTACCCTCTGACTCCATATGGCCACTGTTTCACCGGTTTTCTTCCTTCCCACAAGCACGTATTTGGCAACAACACATGCCAATGCTGCCACAATACCCGAGAAAACCCAACACAGAGGAAGCAGCCAATGGACTGGGAGTTTCTTGGCGTTCTTTTGTTGAACGACCCAATTCAAAGGACCGAAAATTGCTAACCCCACCACTAAATAAGGCAAACTGGTTTGTAGCAATGGTTGAATGAAAATTGCTGACAAGGTTTGATACCGTGTTCTGGTCAAGCTCACTTCTTGCAACTCGTCTTTTTGTGACGCGGGAGCTGCCATGGGACATTTTGATAGATCTACCTTCACATCAGATTGCTCAATAAAGTTCCTTAAGGCCTCTGGGAGCGGCTCTTTATTTCTTAGCTTCTGACTAATCTCATAGATCAAGGAACGGCCGTGATCAATTGATGCACTTTGGGAGCTCGAAGTAGCGTGGATGACATCAAGTTCATAGCTTCGAAGATAGGGATTAAAATCTAGTCTCTCTGATTCTTCAGCAGGAAGTATTTGATTGATGTTTATCTCTCCAACATCAATGCATGGGAACTCGTTCTCATCCCATGGTTTAGTGCAGTCTAGCGCAATGTCACGAGAGGCTTCATCATCTGGTATTGGTTGGAGTTGTACTTGAAGAATGTATTGAACCCCACTTGGAGAATTCACGCGTTTTTTAAAATCATCAGCAAGAAAAAGTAGAGGGCGGGTATCATTTTCATCCCTAGGAATAGCACCTGTCTCCGGTGGAAGGATCCCTTGTGGCTCTACCTTGCCTGAATCTTCACTAATACTTTTGTCAGAAGGCCGCAACTTGAACCTCACGTACATTTCCTGTCCATCTGTGAAGCGGATTAGCCGACAAAAGTTTGAGTAGTAATGCAATTCGGCGTAAGAGTTCGCATTCCGAAGAGAATTCCACACTGCGTCACGAACATGTGGGACTTGCTTGACAAACTCCTTTCTTGCATCAAGCCCACAAACAAGCCAGTTTGTGAAATCAGCAATAGTGCGAGCATAGAATGCATTGCCTGTTTTAAGTGTTAAGTCATAGATAGAACACTCAGAAGCTGGTCCTTCAGAGAGTATCTTCAAAGCTGCACCGCGAGCATCAATCCTTGCATCGTCATCAGCACTCAAACTATTGCTGTGCCGAACAATGATTGGGTATGTTTTTCCAGGATGAAAGATCTTGTGTAGTGGAAAGCCTTCTATCTTGTTGTATAGTTTTAGGTATCCCTTTCCGCTAAGCCCAATGCGATGAAAATATCTTGCTTTAGCTTTCAAAGTTGTAACAGCCAAATTTGCAGCCAAATTGGACACCAATTTCTTGTATTCCATGTCCATCTCCTCTATCCGTTCATCCAAAGCATTTATAGAGTTTCTATTAGCAACTCGTGTTTGAGATCCAATGTACACACCGCCCTCTTGGAGCGTAGAATTCATCGGAGCAATTGAAAGTGCACCCAGAATGACATTCTTTTGAATGGTTGAACCAGGGAGGATTAGGCTTTGACTCCCAACAACTGAATTTTCCTGAATCTTGACTTTTTCACTAACATACCCATGAGAAGAATGGAACCCGGTAATTACCCGACAAAAATCACCGAGATGGGCCCCAACACCGACCGACATTAATTTTGGGTTTGAAACTGGGTTGATGGCTCTAATGGAACAATGCTTGCCAATTTTGGCACCTAAAAGGCGTAAAAACATGCAAAAGGCTTCTGTTCCTGTTAAAAGCTTTGCAAATCTCAGGTGGCAAGCAATGGTGATTCTATGTTGAAGCCAGATTTTGAAATGGGTTTGCTTTTGACTAAATCCCATGAGTCGAGTTAAAAAGCAAGTGAGAGAGCTGAGAATAAGACCATGAAGCAAGTAGGCACAAGAAAATGAAATGGCGAAGATGATGGGACTTGATGGGACATTAGAAAACATGGTGGCATATGCTGTGATGGTAAATGGGATCCAATGGAAGGCCCCTGATAGGCAAATAAATGAGAAGTCTTGAAATGATGGGGTTTTTGAGAAGAACCTTATGTATAGGAAGTACACAACAGCAGCAGCAAGGGAATTCAGAAAACCAATCAGATAGATTCCAATGAAATGGTTTATAGCAGCAGATTCAACTTCACTGTTATCAACAGGCAGTACTGCATTCTGAAATATGATTAAAAGAGGCATTATTTAAATCATGCATGCAAGGTGTTGAATTTATAAAAAATTTCTTGGAATATTATTCCAGATTAGAACATACCTTATTAAAATTGTTAAGCCTTGCCATTTTGAGCACATGTTGGCCTGCTTCAACCTTTTGCAGAGGTTGCACCTCAGTGCCTTCTCCAACAACACTTCCTTTTTGTAAAACAGCATAAGGCCCAATGGAAGAACCTTTGCCGATCCTAATCGGGAAGAAACTTACAACTCCATTCTTCACCTCATGGCTTTGGAGCAAAACTCCTTCTGCAATAACAGCTTTATCTCCAATTGAAACAAGAGATGGGTCTGTGATGTCAACTGTATCCAACAAAACGGCAGATCCAATCCTTGCACCAAGCATCTCAAACCAATATTTCAGGAATATTGTACCTCGAAGATGCACCGCCAGAACTTTAGAAGAAATTTCTTGCATTTTATAAAGTGCCCACCACTTGATGAAATCCACAGAATAAATGGAAATTTCAGGGGCAAGGGTATAATTTGGCCTCAGGAAAGAAGTCCCGAACAATGAAATGCAAATACAAGTGGAAACCATGCAAAGGATCCAAGCAAGAGGTGCAAAAGTCAAGGAAATTAAATAATTCAACCAGGGTATCCCATCTACTGGTTCACTAGCACTTTGGATGAATCCGAGAAAGGTAGTGATTGAGAGATATGCAGGGAAAACTAGAATGGTAGACATATAAATGAGTGCTAGGAGCTGGAGGAAACGAATACCAAGTTGGCGAGATTTGGTAACATCCACAATCAATTCAGAAGAATCGATCTCAAGTTCTGCATCATGGGATGTATCGTTCACAAGTTGAGGTTGAGACTTCAATAGAAGATTCTCTGAGAAATTAGCCAACTCTAGAATGCAGGACGCAGTGAAGACGTCGATAGCTGCCACTGGCACTCCCAAGAAATCAGAGAGCTTTTGAGTTGCTTTGACCACACCTATTGAGTCAATTCCATATGATGTTAGGTTGTCTGTAATTGAGATGCTGTCAATTGAAATACCTGTCTGCTCAGAAATAAGCCCCTTCAAGAATTCCAAAATCTGTACGTTGCTGATTCTTGGACCGCTTAGATTTTTATTTGAAACCAGTTGGGGTCGAGGTGTATGTCCTTCTCTACATGTTCCTGTAGTGAATGATCGTCTTAATGTTTTCTCTGTCAAAAGTGGTTGCGGTGCCAAGTTCAATGTTCCATCTGTAAATTGCTTTAAGCATTCAAATCTCTTGATCTTTCCTGAGGTCGTTTTACTAATGGTTCTGGGCTTGACCAACTTGACTGAAGCAACAGTGACTCCATGTTCTTCTGCTACACGAGTTTGAATTTGCTGGATCACATCTTTGCCAACTGGTTTACCGTCTCTTACTTCGGCAATCACAACAAGGCCAACCTGGTCGGAACCATCTGGAATGGAAATTCCCTTTGTTGATAGAATTTCCTCAGGAACTCCAATGACAGCACAACACCCTGGACGAAGAAGCTCAGATGAGCTTTCAACTGTTTTTTCAACATCTGCTGAGTAAATATTTCTTCCAGCAACAATGATAAGATCCTTGATTCTGCCAGTGATGAACAACTTCTGATCTATTATTCGTCCCAAATCTCCAGTTCTTGTGTAGTTACGTCCAGGATGATTTTGAAGCTCATTCCTGAAAGTTTTTTGACTCAATTCTTCCTTCCCCCAATATCCTATTCCTGCACTTGGACTGCTAATCCATATTTCTCCCTCCTTTCCATCTTCTTGAAGTTCTTCACCTGTCTCTGGATCAACTATTCTAATGTCTACATCTGCATCCCCTGTGTGAACGTACCCGCAACAAACTCTTGCTTGCCAATCAACAATAATAGGGTAACCTTCTCCAAATGCACAACTAACGAACACACAGTTTTCTGCTAAGCCATATCCCGGGGCCATCACCTTCTGAGATAAGCCAAGAGGACTAGTTAGCTCAATAAATCTTTTCATAGTCTTTTGTCTCACTGGCTCAGCTGCAACCATGAGAAAAATCATAGACGAAAGGTCTAAATCCTGAAGCTTATCTTTGTCAGACTCTAGCCTTCGAATCAATAACTCAAAAGCAAAGTTAGGGCCAGCGCTATGAGTTGCTTGATACTTGCTGATAGTTTCAAGCCATAAAAGTGGCTTCTTGATAAATGTCAATGGAGAGAAGAGAATAGCCGTACCACCACTAACAAGAGATGTAAAGAGTCCGCCAATAAGCCCCATGTCATGATACTGAGGAAGCCAGCTTACTAATACTGTTCTTGAGGTGCTTTTATATTGTCTTCGCATAAACTTCACGTTATGAATCAGCCCCCCATGAGTTATCATTACTCCTTTAGCATCACCAGTCGATCCTGATGTGAACTGCAAAAAGCAGATATCATTAGGTTCGGATTCAGATTGATTGGCTAGCCATTCCATACTCAGGTTCTTGGAGTTCTTGACCCAGCTATCAGTGTGCAGCCATGGAAGATTAGGCCACCGAGCTGAAGCCTTCCCACCTTTTCCACTTAGCGAGATTAAATTTTTCACTGAGCCTGCACGGACTGCTGAATGATAAGCTGCTGTTGACAGAATTGCTACTATGCCACATGATTTAGCAATAGTTTCAATCTTCATAAGTGCTTGCCCACTTCGTTGCATTGGGTCTGGGGGAAGAACAGGGACTGGTATGACTTTAGCTCTAAGACATCCAAAGAACGCGTCAATGAAATCCAAACCAGGCACGTAGATCATTAAAACCCTGTCTCCAGGTTTGATAGATGGTTTTTGGCTTGTTAAGAGCTTTTGAGCAATACAATTGGAATTTGAGTAAAGCTCTCCATAGGTCCTTTGGCCCATCATAGCCCCTTCTTCATTAATCCAAGTGTAGAGAGTTTTGTTTTGAGTGATAGAATGAGTTCCCCGGTATTTCAAATAGCTACTCAAATTAGGCAAGTCAGGAAATTGTATTCCTGTCAATTCGCCTAATTCTTTTGGATCTTTTTTTATGCCTTTCATTTGCAAGGGGAACAAACTCTGCAAAAGACATGCTTCTATTAAGTACATGTATGTTATAATCGCATGAGCATCTAACATTCATAAAAGCTATGCATATCCCAAAATATTGAGTGGTTTACATGTGCATAATGCCAAATTACCTTAGTGTAAGGAAACATTGGCAGATCATTGTTAGTCCCAAAGTGCTTGCAGACTAAAGCCATAGCATAAGATGAATTTCTCTCTGTAAGCTCAAATGCCACAAGTCCACCTACATAGTAAGTATTCCTGGAACCTTGAAGTTCTAATTCAAATTTGTCATAGAAGCCGTCTTTCATATCTGCATTCAAACCTTCAGTAGTTAGTACACTTACTTGGTGAAGGAAAACAACATAGAGAAACAATTGAAAATTGAAATACCTTGACTGCTAACATGAGGGAAATACTTAAAACGACGTTGCAGAATAACATTCTCAACTTTTCCTCCCATGGCTTCTACTGCATCGATCGCAAGCTTAGCGACAACTGATCCCTTAATGTCATCAGAGTTGCCGTATGACCATAGCAAGAATATATCAGTGTCAGCATAGAATTTCTGCAATGCAACTGGATTTCCAATTGTGCTGGGATCTTCCATAAACTCGGTAAGATAATAAAATCCAACAGGCATATCTTCGAGCCCTTTAACCTTCAAAACTGTAGTGTAGTAGTCATTTGTCTCTACTTTGCTGAGTAAATCCCTTTCAAGATCACTGACATCCATGACTTCCGTTTTATGCTCTGCACCCAAGACTTGATCGTGAGGTATGTTGTGGGACAAAGCCACAAAAACCTTTTGTAAATAATCAGGAGCAATAAATTTACGTACCTATGCAAGCTGACGGTGGTGATCTATAAGTTCTTCCATATTTTAACGGAAAGTTTCCCGAGATTATAATCTTGTCAAACTCCATTGCTTTAACTTCATCAGAATTCTTGACATTAACAGTGATACCTTCAGGGTTGCGTCTGACTGCCAACACTTGAGTGTTGCACTGAAGTTTCAGTGGAAGTGATTCAGCAATCTTCTGCCAAAGACTCGTATATCCATCTTTAAAACGTCTAATTTTCCCAGCCATTGACGTTCTTGTAAATTCATGAAGATACGCGTACGGCATATCTTGAGCAAACCCATATCCTGAAGCAGCGTAACCATAGGCTACGGATTTAGGAACACATTTGAGTCCATGTCTCTCAATATAAGCTGGACTTAAGTCTGAAGCGACTTCACTAACAGCGTGGACACCAATACGATCAGAATTCTTTACCTTTTCCTGTCAGTAGAGCAAAAGGAATAAATAGGTTTCCAACTTTCAAGTCATTATGTGGTATAGGCTAATAGTAGAGACTTACTTGGATTTCCAGGGTAAGTGATATCACAGATACGTAATCATCCGCAACGTTAATATCTTGATATTTTCCGGTAGAACGCTCGATAACAGCTAGCTTGTGGGAATCCATTTCTTCTAGAGTAGACCCTGTCTCTTTTGCCAAGTGAAAAATGACAGGAGAGCTACTTGCAGCAAGAACTTGCCCGCCCAAGTCATAAACTTTCCCTGTATAAATAGAGATTCAACAAACACATAGTCAAGATTCAAGTATTAGTGACATGAATCAACTAGAGATTGCTATAAAGTTTTTACCTTCAATTTCCACTGATTCACACATGCCACCGACTGTGTGATGCTTCTCCAACAAGGTCACGTCTTTATAACCAAGCCTGCATAATGCATAAGCAGCTGACAAGCCGCTGGGACCACCCCCCACTATTCCAATTCGAGTGTTTACTGGCAAGGATGGATGCAACTTGGAGAACTGGTCTTCCATTGATCTTACTGGATCCATCTTCTCTGGAACCTATTGGGATCACTTGAGAAACTCAGTCCCAGCAACTGGAGTTATGTGCATAGTATGAATAAAACACATACAGCTATTAGCTAAGGTGCAGATTCCAGATCAATGCTCCCAGGAGTAAAAGGCCTCGAACTAAATAGAAGAACCCATTGAGAATCCACAATATCAATGATAGAAACACATGCTCTGTCTCACCGAAGTTTATAATAAGAATTAAGTTTAAGAAAGAAGAAGGAAACCAAAGGAAAGGAAAAAGGAAACTCTATTCTAGTCTCATCATGTTGCTTCTTTTCGTCATAGGAAGTTGCTGAAACCAAGATGCATACAGCTTATTCGCACGAAATACTGGGGGAAAAAACAGAGAACTTTCAAGAGATTATACCTTTTAAGAGTGTATCCTTCTTCTTCAAGATTTGTCAGTCGACTTTGCACATTGCATATTCCTGCAATTACAAAGCCACTGTAACCTTAAAGTAGTAAACCTGAACAGGGAAGGCGGAGTGAAACGTGCAACAAACTTCTGTGAAGACATTCGATGAGAAATGTCGAACTGGCTATGTCAGCAGCAGTTCTTCATCTGTTAGTTACTTTTTTCAAGGCTACTTAATGAAATGATCTCTCTCAGGTATCAAAGGTAGATGGTCAAACGTATATAGGATGATGAGGGAAAGATAAATGGATATATTAATTAATATGAAAAAGACATTCACCGGAGAGAAAACTGACCTGAGTGTTATAATTACATGGAGAGGCTCCAAGTGGATGCGAGATTACAAGTAAGAAAAAGTAAACAAGCGAGTAAGAGAAAAAGGCCGTTGCTGCACTCATGGAATTGAGAGTTACAGAGCTCATTCTTCTTATTATATATGAATAAAGAAACAGGGTCCAAGGTTGCATGCCGTCAACAAGTAGAGACAAATCCCAGCACTTCAAATTCAGCGGGTCTCTTTCCTTCTTCGGGGACTACTAGAATATCACCGTCTAACAGGCGACAAGATATTCGCACCTGATTCCTATGTATAGTTGACAGCATTCGAAGAATCCGCCCCAACAGTGACAATTTGAGCATTTCTCGTATCATAATCCATATGCAGCACACCAATTGCGCATTTCTCGGGTGCGAAGAAGAATTCTTACCTGGAATCCTGGGTACAGCGGCGTAAGTCCCAAAGCTAATCATGAATGAGAAAGTCAGAAATTGCGCGGGAACACTGGGGGAGTCACAACCCCATAATAGTTCGTTATGATAACTTTTTCATGATTTGAAACTATAACTAACTGAATAAACAGATTCTTGTCTTATGACTTATGTCATCCAATCTCTTTTTCCCTTATATACATTGAATGAGCATCTCTTCACTGATATATTTCAAATAGAAATGATAGACTGGATTAAAGTTAAAACAAAGGATAAAAGAGTATTTCTTTGTTCTCTTTTTGATAGATGGAGGTCTCGAGAATGGGTTTAGGAGTTGATGCACCCAAGATTAGGTCCTGCCACGTTAGCTTAGCTCTCCAGATGATTTTAAAGAGTCTCAGGTGGGAAAGAAAAAATAACTATAAATTCATAAAATCCTAAATCCTTGTTGAGAGTAGGAGAAGTCAATATAAAGTGCAGGATACCTTTTGGAAACAGGCGGAATATTCTTGCATTTTACTACTTTTTTCCTTTAAAAAAGAGAGAGTATATATCCTATATAGTCATCAGCAAAGTCAGATTAGAATGCTAAAACCGCCCATTAAATTTACAAATAGTAGTTAATTAGTCAATTAATGTTTAAAAAAATATTAATAATGGTGCAGGTCTGGGATTCTGATACGAGACGCGTACTGTAACACGTCCCTAAAATTAATTAACAATGGGAACGTTGCCATCAATGACATATCCCTCTTCCCCCCAATCAATGTATTATTTTCCTCAAGAGTTCTTATACTTAGAATTTTGGTGCCGATTTATTCTTTAATTAAATATTTATTGTTTATTCGAAGAAGTTCAAGTATTTGATAAACTTATTTTTACGATAATACATAAACGTTTTTTTTTTCGTTTTGTTATAATGCATCGTCCATCGTTGCACTTGCCACTGCATAATCGTAAGGGAGAACGAGGCTTTAAGAAAATAAAATAATTATTTGTTTTTATCATTTTTGCGTGTGGTAATGATGAATGAAAATGACTTAATATAAAACACAGACGAGAGCTTATTATAAAGTCAAATAAATAAATAAATAAATAAATGGTGACGATGAATAAGATGCAAAGGATGCCTTTTTGATGAAAATGACTTCTTTTTGTAAATTGAAAAAGAGAACATTGAATTGAAGAGACGCCACTTGGCACGGGGTGAAAGTAAGAAAAAGCCTTGGCATCATCATATAGCCCCTTGATTTCTGCAGGTTTGTTGAAGTAGTAGTATAGTTTAAAACAGAACTGTAACCAAGGACGACCAAATGTAAATCCAAAAAACACAGTAAATCAGTTCAGTAATAGTGATGTGATTAGTGGATGAATGGTGTAAATAATGAATTCATTTTGCAAGCCAAGTTGAAGTTCATAATATGGTTAATGGATGCTGCTTCCTGTGAGATATGTAGGGACGACATGGGACAGACCAAAGACCTTTCACTGGTATTTTCTGTCTTACTTTTTATTTATTTTACTTCTGCTCCGATTAAAAATGAAGCATTCCGGACTGTGGCACTACTTGTGCTTTGTAATAACTCTTTAAGACGACTGGGTGAAACACTGACATGGCAGAGCTTATTAACGAATGGGATAAGCCAGTGAGCCAGGATTAGGATGGTGGAGGAGCTCTATGTGGGGATAATTAACTCCCCAACAGATATGTGCAACCGGCCGGCAACTTTTCGTGAAAATGACACCGCTCAAAGAGAATGAAAAAACACGCACACAAATTTGTCTCAAGTCCATACATGTAAGCGATAAATGGATTCGGATGTGTTGGACTGTTGGATGTTGCCACTTGGCAATCTTTACATTTAGCTCCAAGATAAAATGAGTACGAGTATGCTAATGAATATGACTGATTACTGCGATTACGTTTGTCATTGAGCAAGACCAAAAATGAATTGTTCCTAAAAGAGAAAAGAATTTGCCGCTCATCTATTAGGCTGCACAGATCATCTGTTTTTGAAGAAATGATATGTTGTGTTGTAGAGAATCAGTGGACATGGGCATTGGTTTTCAACAGCAGGAGAGCACTGGCTTATGAATTTAAAACGCTGAGAATAAGCTATCTGATCAAGCAGGCAAGGAAGTAAAGGAACTAAAACTCAATGATTACTTAAGAATTAAGCGAACATAATGTGAAACAGCACTGTTGCTCGCATCTGCATAGTGGAAGCAGCTAAATGTTGATGATTTGAAAGGGCTTACAACAAGCTATCTGCTCTAGCAGGCAACCTACCTCCTGAAGAAGTTGAGGGAAAGTGATGGAAGTTTATGACGGAACCGGGGATGCCTGTTGCCTCCGCACATAGAAGCCTAGAAGAAGGCACACACCACTTGGAAGGGAGGAACATACAGAACTATAGCAGCAATGAAACAGTATATCAGAGAGTTGAGTCGCCAAGTCACCCACCATGATGTTAAGAAATTATTTATACAAAAAAAAATTACAAATTTAAAACCTAAAATCAAGAGCACTCAATTTAATTGCACCTCATGCTCATGTGCATTTTAATGAAAACTAAGAAATTGTCATGTGGAGACCGGAATGACCTGTAAGTAGTTGAGCCAGGCACTGAAACCCAGGGAGGGAATTTTTTGTTCTCATGGAAGAGGTGGGACTTGTTTGCTTGGGCTACAACCATTAGTTGCTGGGTTTGGGCTTGGGCTTGGGATCATTGACATGAATAGCGAAAGGGGTATCAAGAGGAAAGATAGGAAGTTGGGATTCAGCGTGGGCACATTGGATGAAAAGGCCCGATAATAAAGCACTATTTGTGGTTTTCACTTTTCAGTGGCCCGCCATTCACCCAGCTCCCATTGCCAGGCTCATCTTCAAGCTCAGTACCACTGGTCCCTGTAGTCAGATACCTTCATCTTACACTGACGGAGTTAGTCTGACTTATAAACGGCTCAATATCACTTAAGTAAGGTATTAAATTTGAACCTTAGTGTATACAGAAAATCCCCATTGGAAGATTCACCCACCATAGCCAACTGCGCGATGCGGATCGGATCTTGATGTAATCGGGGCAAAATTCTGGTGAATCGGATGGGTAACTATAAAAAGAAAATACCTTCATCTTACCGGAACTAATAAAATACTGTTAGGTCATTAATTTTATCTAAGAATGAAATAAATTCTCAATTTTTGTTCGTATTCAGATAAAAATAAATAGGTATGGTTAATACTTTAAAACAAGAGCAATATTAGGGAAAACTTTTTCCTGCCATTATTACTGTCACAAGTCAATAATACTCCCTTGGATCGTTGGCACAAAAAAAACTATTAACAACTTTGCATATATTTAAAAGTTGAACTGAAAGTGATCAATAATTTTAAAATTATTCTCAATAAAAGTCATTAATTAATCTTAAAATGGATGGCACGATAGGGGAAGTAAGGTTTGTTTGGGCGTGTGATGTGTTGTTGGTGAGGACCACGGAATCCGCGCCCACTTCGGCTTACGTGTTAGTGTGGCCTCCTGTTTCCATCATCTCCATATATATATATTATATATATTAAAGAAAAGGAAAACTTCCTTCAAATCTCTGCGATACATCCCCTCTAAAATCTTGTCCGCTCCACTGATATTTTTCCACCCAATCCTTTTCTCTGTTTGGATTTTCTTTGGTTGCCCGGATTTTTCTCCAGTGGGATCAATCTTCGTCAGATTGGAGGATATCCACACACAGGCCCATTTATTTGCACGAAGATCATTATTTGTTTAAACATCATATTCATTGATGGAATTGCACGAAGACTCGTTTTATATGACATTGTGCAAACCCGGAGGAAATGTTTGAATCGATCCAAATAATATAAAGTATGTGTTTTAAAATTTAAACAATTATAACTTAAAATCTTTCGAGAAGGTTGGATCGGCCATTTTACACTGCCATCTACATAAACTACCTACTGACAAGATCCTGATTACTTATAATTGCATCAAGGTCACGACATCCGGTCCTTTGATCTGTTGGAATTATACACTTACATCTTTGATCAATTACCGAACAGGGGCCTGTTACGGCAAGGTCCTCATCCCTTAACAAACATGCATTCTGGTTAACCAATATAGACTCGTTTTAGTGCTCTAAAACCTCACTATGTCTTTTTGGACATTCACGTTGAAAAGAGCAGTCACAAATATAGTCATATGATCTAATAAATATTATTATTTTTTTAAAAAAATTAAGTCTACATGCATTAGCACATAGATTGGACATAGTCGAAAAAAATTATAGGAATGCCAATTATAAATTTTATTGGTGAAAATAATCTAAAAATATTTTATATACATAGAATATCATAATTCTATAAATTTTATACACATAAAATAGTAGTCCTTTGATTAGGGTTTTGCTAAAATAAAAATCAATAAGAGACTTTCTGTCTAAATTTCGGGATAGGATTGAACGGAATGAAAGAATAAATATTCTGAATATAATAACAGAATAAAAATAAATACCAGTAAGTAATGGTTTTTTTGTGA
Organism: Leucaena leucocephala; assembly: GCA_037074615.1. NCBI lineage: Eukaryota > Viridiplantae > Streptophyta > Magnoliopsida > Fabales > Fabaceae > Leucaena > Leucaena leucocephala. The sequence goes on along the minus strand of CM073546.1, from coordinate 411,804 downwards.
CCAATATGTGTAAGGGCTGAAAATTATAAAAGTACATCTTACTTGTTTGTGTGTCATGAAAAACGATTTATAAGTTTTACCAGTGTGTGGATGGCGCCAATATTCGAGAGTGGGGGAATCAATAATTCATAATTATGAGCTCTATATGGGTGAGTGGTGTACTGTACGTCGTTATTCTGATATATGCACGTGATATCTAATTTTCTGTCATAGCCGGGTACATGTTATGCATGTGCGTGAAAGCGACTGGTGTTTCCTTGTCCGTTGGTTTGATTTAACCGGGCCACGTCACACTAGTTGCGTGGCAAAGCGTGATCGGTTAGCAGTGGAGCTTTTTGTCTCTTGGTCATTATGGCCTGCAAAAGTCATTGTTCCTGGGCAGATGCAACGGACCAGCCCGATGTTAAACGGGAAATACTCTGGGCATTCATTTACTCCACCGAGGTGGCCTTTGCTTTTTCCTGTTGGCCCTATGTGAACAGCGCGCGAATCCTAGTCAGACTAGGGGGTAAGGTGTTCAATCACATATTAGGAGAATGGGCCCACGACACTATTAATTGAGATCAGGCTCTGTTTAAATAAGTTTTTCAAAAAAATTTATAAAAAAAAAATTAGGTAATTTTTTGAAAAATATTTATAAAATAAAGTTTAAGAAAAAAATAATTTTAAATAAATGACTATTTGAATAGTTATTTCTATAAGTATTTTTTATGAAAAAATATATGAATATTAAATGAAGGAAGAGAAAAGTGGAAAGAAAATGAAGAAAATAAAGAAGAGATAAGAGAGTATAAAAACAAGTATAATAGAGAGAAGAGATGATATAAAAAAATTAAAGATAATATAGTAATTAGTTAGTATATAATTTCTTTTCTTATTCTATAAACTACTCTAATTAATTTATTTAAAATTTTAATTTTAAATTATAATTTAGTTAAAAATCCATTTAAATAAATATAATTATTTATTTTATTTTATTTTAATAAATTTTATTAAAATTTAGATTTTTTTAACTGTTGCCAAACATATATTAAAAAAAGATCCAAAAGAGCCAATCAACGTAAGCTACCCCTCATCCACGCATGGTCTATGAGTTCAACAAATAAAAAAATAAAATATATATTTATTTAAAATATGTTTAATTTATAAAAAATATTATTTTATTATAATTTTAATTATTATATTTAAACAATTATTTTAATTTTTAAATATTTAAATTTATATTTAAAGATAATAAATAATTTATCTTATATTAATATTAATATTATATAAAAAGAAATAGAAATTTTATTTATATTAAATTGTGTACTCTACTACTCCTGCTTGTATAGAATACAACAATTACTACGACCTTACAAGGGACACGAGTCACAAGGTAACACTAGCAGAGCAAAATATCTACAATCTCATAATAAGAATAATACCAATTAATATGATTTTTATATTTACGGGGGATTTATTTTTTTGAAAATTCATCTCTGATAAGTCTTTCATTTCTCACCTGTCAGATGACGTGTATGTTCTATGTCTGTGACGTCTTTTGTCATTCAATTTTATTCACAGCTACAAGTAATTACTACAAATATCACTTATAGTTAAAAAAATTTAAAATTAAATATATTTATAAAAATATTATTAATAAAAAGTAACACAGTAATAAGATATTTTTTGTAATAGTCAAAATAAGGGATGGAAAGTGCTTCACCTAAGTCTTGATTTTTCATCAAGCAAAGGGGGAGACACAAATTTGAATTTTAGTCCAATTAATATCAATAGATTCTAAATTTTTGAAGACTTTGTTAAAATTTGACCCTAATATTTCTCATCAATAATCAAAGGTTATTAATTAATTTAAATTTATGTTTTTATACATAAAAATAAAGGCATTCTAAATATTTTATACTTGAACTTTCTCCTGGCATTTTTCACTGATTTTTCTTTATTAAAATGTTATAATCCTTTAGTGTGAAGTTAAAATGAAATTAATGTCTTAGTTCGAAGGCGATCGTTTTGAAAAAGAACAAGAGCAAGTCGTGTAGGTTTTCTATATATAAATACATGGTTCGGCAGACCAAGGAGCACCACTCAACACGCCCAAATAACTACTATTTACCTTTTATCTGGCCAGAGGTCTATCAGCATTATCCACCGAAGTAAATATTCAATTCTTCCTTACCTAGACGATGCTGAACCTTCAGACGAGCGCACAGACTTGTGGCCATAGCCATCTGGTGTTTCAGAAGTCATGGATAAACCTGCAGAGCGGCAAAAGTCCACTGCTACTTCTGGGACGCTCAATGGGAAACCAAAAGAAACACAAGGGGGTTAGGGTTAGGTGCAGCAGCAGTGGGGCGGACGTGAAAGCGGTGGCCGCCGTGGGAGGAAACACGGCGAATAAATCGACCAAGGTTAAAGTCACTCTAACAGTTCTGAGAACTGTAGGGGGCTATTTCTCAGAACTAGGCGTTCAGCGAGGGCTCGATGATATAAAGGAGCTGCTCGGTCAATCTCTTCAAGTGGAGCTCGTTAGCGCAGAGCTTGAACACAGTTAAGTATTCAAGCCTTCAACTACAAACTCCAAAACCTCTTCCATGCCTACTTTAGCTTCAGTCTTTCACTGACTCGTTCTGGTATGATATGATAGTGCTTAATATGGTGGTAGATGTGGACCATACTTTTTAAAAAAAAAAATTATCAAATATACCGACACATTGCTGTGATCTTTCAGCGACCAGTCTTGACTTTGCCTGAGTTTGAATCCTCCGAAACTAAATTCGGCTTTTAAGTTTTAACCCAACCCAGGGGTTAAATGGAGAAACTCCGATCAACTACAAGTAAGGTTGACAGTGAATTTAAACTTTTTTGGGAAAAAATTATAGTGTTACTTTTAATTAAGGTTATGATACTTAAATAAACATAAATCAATAATATACTAAGTGGGGGTTTGATTTATAGTTTTATTAAAATTTAAAATAAATAATTATATTTATTTAAAAAATAATTTATAAATTAAACTATTAAAATTAAAATTTTAGATAAATTAATCAGATTAACTTATAGAATATTAAAATAATTTATATAGATTAATCAATTATTATATTATCCATATTTTTTTTTATATTCTCTTCTCTCTTTCCTACAATTTTTTTTCTCTCTCATTTTTTTTCTATATTATTTATTATTTTTTATTTTTTATACTTTCTCTCATATATTATATATCTTTTATAATATTTCTCTTCTTTCATCTCTCTTTTACACTTTTTTTTATCTCTTATCTCTCATATATTTAATAATTATATTATTTTTTATATTTTATTAATAATAAAAATATTTATATAAATAACTATTTAAACACTCATTTATTTAAAATTATTTTTTTTATGAACTCTTAATCATAAATTTTTTTTTAAAGTTAATAAAAAAAATTATAAATTAATTTTTAAAATCTTATCTCAATTTTGGTTTTTAGCTGCGAAAAGTCTCCCTGCCTGGTGATTTTTTCTTAAAAAAGATAAGAATCGAAAAACTACATCTAGTGACCATATTTTTACAAAATTAATAATTTATAGTTAATTATTTTTCTCGAACCAACCTTATAATTAAGCCGTTTAAATCCTCAAATTTGTTAAAAAGTATGAAGAAATTAATTTTGACAAAAACGATAAAGAAATTTATTTTAATTTTTGTTATGAATGAATAAAAACATGTCATTTACTATTTAGATTTCTTAAAACAAAATTGAAACTTGCCACGCTGCAAGAATTAAATTATTGGGGTTGTAGTTGACCTTTTGAAGTTCTTGCTATAAACGCATATTATCGTCCACAAAATTAATATCCTCACGTCCACAATACTATATTTTAAAATAATTTTTGTTAAATTTTAAATTAGTAAAATTTTAAAATAAATAATTATATTTATTTAAAATTAAAAGGAATTTTTAAATAAAATTATAGTTTAAAATTAAAATTTTAAATAAATTATTTAAATTAATTTCTGTAATAGTAAAAGAAATTATAAATATTCTTACACCATCTATTCTCTCTCATTCCTCCTCGGGATATTCAAATTGTCTCGTCCCTGGTTATCCAAACCTAATTTTGGGTAATTTATGACGGGTCTGTCTCGTTTATAAAGGGTTAAGATTAGATATCTGATACGGGACTAAAGTAAAGGTCAGGATGAGACAGGTTTCAATTTAACCCTCGAGATTTTTGTCCTATCCTAAATATATTTTTTTAAAAAAATATTTTTATTTTTTTATTTTTATAAAAAATAAAAATAAAAATTGATATTTATTATATTATATTATTTATTAGATAATTATATATTTTTTATATATGTATTTATTTATTTACTGTTAAAACAATAATTTCAATTGGTAAAATTAAAAAAATAATAATATTTATAGTATAATTAATAGTATTTATTATTTTAAATTAATAATTATAATAAATAGAATTTAATTTTTTTATAATTTTTTATATTTTGATTATATATTATTAATAGATATGATATACATAAAATAAATAATAATTTATTTATTTTTTTAAATAGAGTTTGAGAATTCTCGAATTTCATATTATGATATATTCGAGATGGGATATATGATATATTTTATGTCTCGTACTCTCGTATCCTTTTTTAGGACTAAATGGGAATGAGGTTATTTCGATCTCATCCTATTCTGTATCTACTCTTAATTTTTCCTCTATTTTTTCTTTCACTTCTCTTATTTTTAATAAATATATATTTTTTATAATTTTTAATTATAATAATATTTTAATAATAAATATTTAAATAATCATTTTTTTAAAATTATTTTTTTACATTTTTTTTAAACTCCTATCAAATTGGCCATATAACATAATACAACCCTTGAATTCTTCTCTACACAAAATAAATTGAAGTTGTTGTATAATCAGTTCTATTTGAGGATTAGAGTATAGAGGTAGGGGAAAAGTTATGTTTCTTTTATATATATATATATATATATATATAAAAAGAGAGAGAGGGTATTGCTGTCCAGATCCAGAGATTGAATTTAGAGCTACACGAGAGGCTGATGCTTAGACTGACTGCTTAGTTTTTTCATATCTGTTGTGTTACTGTCTATATATATATATATAAAGAGAGAGAGAGGGTATTGCTGTCCAGATCCAGAGATTGAATTTAGAGCTACACGGGAGGCTGATGCTTAGACTTACTGCTTAGTTTTTTCATCTCTGTTGTGTTACTGTCCAACCTCGTGCTTGCCTCTTTGATTTTTTTTTAATAAACAGAGAGAGAGAGAGAGAGCGCTTGGGAGGGGCAAAACTTATGCAGTACTGATAAAAAAATGCTTAAAAAGAGAGCCAGTGCAAAAAGTCATACGGTGATAAAAAAATGCTTAAAAAGAGAGCCAGTGCAAAAAGTCATACGGTATGTTTGGTAGGATGGCATGCTTTTATTAAATATAATTAGAAGGATACTGGTTGCTCTTAAGGTAAGTGTATTAGCCGAGTGGATGTTGTGATTTGGGTGAGATTTAAGGTTCAAAAAAATTTGTACCTTAAAAAAGAGGAGAGTTAAAAATGTGATGAGGAAGGTTGATATGGGTTTTCTTGGCTTCTGGAGTTGGGAGGTCATGTGGTGTGGTCAGTGTCAGTGTGTATATATATATGTATGAAGGCGAACATGAAAGGTCCCCAGTGGCCACCATGTCCTGTTTGTTTTATTCATTCATTTATCTGTGGAGAATAGAAATGAGGGAATTATTAACGTTGGGAATCTGGTTATGGTGGAAAAAGAGACGGGGCAGGAGAAGGAGACGATCAAAGGATTCGTGCACAGAACTGGGGAAGAGGATCAAGAGGTGAAGTACGAAGCAGAGTTAGAAGTGGGAAGCGAGTTCGGAGAAATAGGGGCGTTGATGGTGGAGAACGAACACCACAAGGAGGTTTTCGTGAAGGAGGTGCTCCTGCAGGGTTTCGAGGCCGGCCCCCGCCGCTTTTCCTGCAACTCATGGGTCCACTCCAAGTACGACGACCCCATCAAGCGGGTCTTCTTCCCCAACAAGGTAACACTTTTGCAACTACCAGGCATTATATACGTAATTAATTATTACTATCACTTAATGAATAGGATTATATTGAGTGTTAATTAATAATGTGGCGCGGGATCGGAGCAGTCATACTTGCCATCGGAGACGCCGGAGGGGATAAAGAGGATGAGGGAGGAGGAGCTGAAGCTGTTGCAGGGGAACGGCGTCGGAGAGAGGAAGAGCTACGAGAGAGTGTACGATTACGACGTGTACAACGACCTTGGAGATCCGGACAGCAAAGACGAACTCAAGAGGCCAGTTCTGGGTGGCCACCAGAATCCTTATCCGAGGCGTTGTAGGACCGGCCGTCCCCGCTGTCACAAAGGTTCGTTCTTTTCAGCCACTCCCACATGCATCACTTGCGATTCTATTCGAGAAATAATACCCCACTAGTCATATGTATGATATTGTTACCCTCCAATCCTATTTATCACACATTATATTTTTTCAACAAAAAATCAATTTCAGTGCGAATCTCGTTTTTATTACTCAGACTTTTATTGAAATAAAAATAAAAATAGGGGAGGGTAAATGGCCACGTTTAAACCCGGTACTTGTATATTAATTAAATAAAGGGTATATTGATAAAATTAAGAAGGAACGGCGAGTAAATTGGATAAATTCTGAATTATTAATAACATTGAATATGATTTGGGAGATGAACAGATCCATTATCAGAGCAAAGAAGTAGCAGCGTGTATGTGCCGAGAGACGAAGCGTTCTCAGAAGTGAAGCAGCTGACTTTTTCTACGAAGACGGTGTACTCGGTGTTGCATGCCCTAGTCCCCGCGCTGCAGACCAGCATGCTTGACGGCACTCTTGGCTTTCCTCTGTTCTCGTCCATTGACTCTCTTTTCAGCGAAGGCATTGACTTGCCTGCTCTTAAAAACCAAAGCTTTCTCAGGACCCTTTTGCCTCGCCTCGTCAAGTTCATCAATGACGCCGAACAGGACATCCTACGTTTTGAGACGCCCCCGACTATGGACAGTAATTTACTCCATCCATCCCTCAATAATAATTATATTACCCCCCCCCCACATTAATCTTTTTTAAACTCCTTCACTCATTATTTTGAACATGTATGTATACAATGGCAGGAGACAGGTTCTTTTGGTTTAGGGACGAGGAATTCGCAAGGCAAACTCTTGCAGGTCTTAACCCATGCAGCATTCAGTTGGTTACGGTACGCATGCCTCCATTTAATTTCCTGAGCCATAACTCTAATTGTACATTTCCCTATAGCTGGCAATTGAATATTTTAAAACCTCCCGGCGTCTGTAGGAGTGGCCATTGAAAAGTGCATTAGATCCCGAGATCTATGGCCCACAAGAATCAGCAATAACCACGGAAATCGTCGAGAAAGAAATAAGAGGTTTTGCCACGATTGAAGAGGTAAAATCTTGTTAAAGCACATAAATACAAAGGAGTAAAAGTGTATAGAACGGCATGCGTAATTAATGAAGTTGAAAAACTCTTCAGGCCATAAATCAGAAGAAGTTGTTCATCCTAGACTACCATGATCTGCTGCTACCATATGTGGAGAAGGTTAGACAGCTTGAAGGGACAACTCTATATGGCTCAAGGACCTTGTTCTTCCTAACCCCAGATAACACATTGAGGCCTTTGGCCATCGAGCTGACTCGGCCACCTATGGATGGCAAACCGCATTGGAGACAAGTTTTCACTCCCGCTTGGCACTCAACCGGTATTTGGCTCTGGAGGCTCGCCAAAGCCCACGTCCTTGCCCATGACTCCGGCTATCACCAACTCGTCAGTCACTGGTACGTCACAATCTAGGCATCTTCTATTCCAATTCTAAATCTTCGAATAATATTAATCAATTCAATTCGACCGTGTTTTCTTCAGGCTACGCACCCATTGTTGTACGGAACCGTATATCATTGCGACAAACAGGCAACTCAGCGTTATGCACCCGATCTATAGGCTTCTGCATCCCCACTTCAGATACACGATGGAGATAAACGCTCTTGCTCGTGAGGCACTCATAAACGCGGGTGGAATAATAGAGAGCAGCTTCACGCCCGGCAAATACTCTATCGAAATTAGCTCCGTCGCGTACGACAAGCTGTGGCAGTTCAATTTAGAAGCCCTGCCCGCCGATCTCATCAGCAGGGGCTTGGCGGTGGAGGACCCCAGTGCTCCCCACGGGTTAAAGCTGACCATCGAGGACTACCCTTATGCCACCGACGGCCTCGTTCTTTGGGACGCCATCAAACAGTGGGTCACCGCCTATGTCAACCGTTACTACCCAGACCCGAGTTTGGTGGAATCGGACTCAGAGCTCCAGGCCTGGTGGGAGGAGATCCGAACGAAAGGCCATGCGGATAAAAAGGACGAGCCTTGGTGGCCGGTTCTTAAAACGCCCCAGGATCTCGTGGAGATCGTGACCACTATTGTTTGGATAACGTCGGGTCACCACGCGGCGGTTAATTTCGGGCAGTACGCGTATGCCGGGTATTTCCCGAACCGGCCCACCATTGCGAGAACTAATGTGCCCTCGGAGGACCCGACCGACACGGAATGGCAACTTTTCTGGAACAAACCAGAAGATTCACTATTGAAGTGCTTTCCCTCGCAAGTTCAGGCGACGACGGTGATGTCGGTTCTGGACATTCTGTCGAGTCACTCGCCGGACGAAGAGTATCTGGGGAGCACTGTGGAGCCGTCGTGGGAGGAGGATCCGGTAGTGAAAGCAGCTTTCGAGCAGTTCCAAGGGCGGCTGAAAGAGCTGGAAGGGTTGATCGATTTGAGGAACGCAGATCCAAATCTGAGGAACCGAAACGGTGCTGGGATTGTGCCTTATGAGCTATTGAAGCCGTTTTCTGAAGAACCGGGAGTTACCGGGAAGGGAGTTCCGTACAGTATATCCATTTGATTGGCCATTAGTTCTGAGGTCACTGAGGTAGTTGTATGGTTCAATCATAAGATGAAACTCAAGAAGAGGGATTAATGATGCTCCTCCGTATTTTATTGGAACCTCCTAAATCATCTTAAAGAGATTAAATCATTTTAAGCTTTCAATTGCTTATTAAATTTGGGTTAATTGCTCTGTGTTTTCACGTATATCTTTTTATAATGGGAGAAAAAATTTAAGCGGACCAGGGTATTTTAATTAGCATACTAATTAGATGCAAGCCACTGGATGATAAGTCAAGCGGCAAGTGTAATAGGAAGTGCAGTCTCGTGGATAGAAAAGAAAAGTAAACATTTGAACCACGTTCATCCCAACGATCATACTCCCTATTCGACCCAAAAACAGTTAATAATTTAATAAATTAAACACATTCTCACCGAGAGAACTTGGCTTAGGGGAACAAGAAGACTTGTGACTCTGAATTACTCGAATACACAGTCTGAACACCTAAGAGCACGATTGTTTCGCTGTTGACATCCCCCTGCAGGACCATGTTTGGCATTTTCTTTTTCCCGTTGGCTTACTCTAAAAGCCTCAGCATAGTTAAGATAGCTTCTTCCTTTTTTGGCTGCCAATTAAAATTAATACAAAATCAATAATAATAATAATAAAAAAACTTAACTATTTTAACTTCATGAAAAGTAACTTTCTGTGAAGGCGAGTAATTGAATCAAACGGTACATGCCACAATATTAAATTATATAGATACACACTTATCCACAATTTCATATGTAAATTGTCAAAAGATTTGAGGAGATCTAGAGAGGATTCGGGTTTCAACATTTGCAGCCACTAGTTAAAAACCGCGGCGCGACATAGTCCTGAGATCCCACTGCTTTTGTCCGACACTTGCTATCATCTTTCCTTTCGTACTGTCCTTTTCATAATTCGATCGTACACCTCCACATGAACTCGTCAATTGGTAACGTGCCTGTTTGGCCAGATCAACGATCAACTAAATACTCAGCATGTTTGAATAAAAATTTAAAAAAAAACTATAAAAACATTTAGATAACTTCAAAAAAAAATATTTTTAAAAAATAATTTATAGAAAATAAATAACTTTAAATAAATATTTGTATAATTATTATCAAATTTTGTTATAATTATAAAATTATTAAAAATTATATAATTTATTAAAAATATGAGAGATGATAGAAAAGAGATGAGAAGAGGAGAGGAGAGAAAAAAGAAGATGTGGAAAAGAAATAGGAGAAAAGATATAAAAAAAAAAAAAGAGTATGTAAAAATAAAATTAAAATAATAATTAATAGTTTATAAAAATTTTTATTGTTTTAAAAATTAATTTTAATAGTTTAACTAAAATTTTAGTTTTAAATTATAATTTAATTTAATTTTTTAAAAAATAAATATAATTATTTATATTGAATTTTTTTAAACTAATTTTTGAATTGAAAGTGATTTTAAACGATGATTTCTAAACAGGCCACATGGAAATCACCATTGAAAAGAACGCGCGCGGTTGTGAGTCACGTGAAGGAAGTGACAAATGAAATTAATCATGTCTCCCGCAAGAAAATTCAAAAACCAACGGATAATACTTTTGTGGATCCAAATCTTGGCTTTCATTTACGGACGAAACATAGCGCTTTCAAATGTTATAATTATAAAAGATATTTTTTTATATATTAAAAAAATAAGTAAATATTTTTAATTTTAATTATAAATTAATTAATTAATAATAATTAAATATAATATATAAAAATAAATTCATATTATATATTTTTTAATCTTTTTAAATTAATTATTTAATTTTTATATTAATTATAATTAACTAATTTATTTTAATTTTTATTGATTAAAAAATTAACTAATTTTTATATTTATAATTGTAATTTGAGGTATAGAACATTCTTAATTTTTTTTTATAAAAACTTTTAAAAATCAGTTGAGTTTACATATAATTTAAGAGTAAGATAAAATTTCTTTTTTTATTAAATAATACATAATAACTCACTCTATTATAAAATATAGTTAATTCTTTGCATCACAGAAGTATCTTAAGCCGAACTCCAAGTTCTGTCGGAATATTACCATAGAAAGGGCTCTGCGAAGGGGGAATCTCCTTAATTTTTTTTTTTTTTTTACATTGGGGTGGAATATGAGTTAATAAAAAACTAGTGCCCTTGTGTCCAGTTTCGTTGCTTCATTTGTGAAAACCTTATGCACTTCTTTGGTTAAATTACATGATAATCACTCTTGAATCTTGATTGAATCATAATTTTATTTTTTTTCCTGGCAACGTTCTAATCTATATTGCTTATTTTAATTTTTTTCCCATCACCAGCCATCAAATGATTTTATCATGTCTTTTAAATGACATAATAGTTCATTCCTTTAAGTGTATTTATATATATGTAAATCATAAAAAAGACGGATATATAATTCTTTTTTTGTAAAATCGTGGATTGTTTTATATATATATATAAAAAAAACTCATGGATCAATAAGTATATTCGTATTTTCTCCCTCCCTCCCTAACAAAAGCTCAAAAGAAAACAGAAACTCAAAAAGCTCGAGTCATTCTCATTCATCAAGATTATAATAGCATTCATGTTTGCAGATTTTATCAAGTAGCTTCCATGGAATTAAACTTATTCCATCTTTCGTAAGCACGGTGATGTTAGACATGCACATATTTTGTCCTTGTGCCTTCGAACTCAACTAAAATCTGCTGCACATGAATGCTAAATTAAACTGAATTTCTACTTAAGTAGTTAAGAGAAGTTCCCCATCCCAACTACTCCCCACACCTTTTTATGGTTTGGTATGTATCCTGAGTTAAGTTACTCTCTATTATTACTCCAATTTTAAATATAATAACTGATTACAGAGTCAGTGAGAGAGTTAAAAAAATAATTATGATATTTTAAAAAATTAATATATTAACTAATTTATATGACATACTTAATGTACTAAAATTAATTAAATGTAGGTCATGTATTAAAAAATAATCAATATTGTTGATATGTAGATAGTAGGTAACATGATTATTGGTTTTAATTTGATACGAAAAATCTTTCATAAATATAATATAAGATACATAAATTAACATGATAAGTCCGTACGTAAAAGCAGACCCCTTGTTTTCAGTCAAGCTAACCTAAATGAAATGCGCCGTATTGAGCCGCTGGATAAGGAGATCAGACAAGACACGTAAAAGAAAGTAACATGAATAAAAGCTAAACTACTTTTATGATTTTATTTTGTGATGTCTCTCGCTGGTTCTTCATCCGCGCGTGGTGAACCCTAAATAACCGCATGCTACTGGAGCAACACTTAAGCAATCATTGACTTGAACTTGGCCGTTGTCATCGTCCCCTAGTCATCAGATATAACTAGAGAAGCTGCTTCTTCCAGTTACTACGCCCCATAGCGCAGAGAAAGATGATGATAAAGCCGCGACTACTGAACGAATCGCACTGTGTGAACCGGACGCTCTTGTTTCTGGAGAGAACTTTAGCCCATGGCAGCGACACCCTATCGCTGCCAACATGGTCTGGGAGGTCCGTCTGGAGGCAACTTCGGAGCCAAAAGGTGGGGGTGAAGCGTCTCTTCTTTGTTCCTCGCAATGCTCAAGTGAACTCGCCTGTGGTTACAGAGACCACGGATGAGTCAGAGGAGAGCTTCCAGGTTAAGGCCGTCGTAAAGGTGAAACTGGCCAAGGCTGGTTTTTTCTCCAGCTTGAGCTTAGATAGAAGAATCGATGACATCACCGACTTGCTCGGAAAATCTCTCCTCTTAGAACTTGTTAGCTCTGAACTTGATTCTGGTACGTACTAGTACTCCAACTAACTTATTTTTTCTTCCCTTTTCGGATCTTATAATATAATTGTGATTTGTCGGGTCATCTGCTATTTCAATATTGAGTCTATTCTTTCATATGTTGCCGGACTGTGCATCCTATCATATGAGATTTGGAGAGAAAATTAAAACATCGGCCATTGGCAAAGAGAGAAAGTATTTTCCACCTTGGGTTTAGGAAATTAGCATACATCTCTATCAGTGGTGTTTCTTCTTTACAACAAGAGCAGTATTTCTTTGTTACAAAGACAATCCTGCTTTTCTAGAATATTATTGTTCTTAAGACAGTCCTTCTTTACCCTATGATTAGATAAGGAAAAAGTATCTGGTCATGTGTTGGAAGGAGACTGTCTAAAGGAAACCTTTGCTTACACAAATCATGGCTTTCTTAAAAATCTTGATTATCGTCTATAAATTATCTTAAATAAATGGAAATATGATGAAAGAAAAGAAAAAAGTCAAGAACTCTACTCGATGAAAATTTGTTGTGTGCATGAACGGGATTCCGCGGATTATCTCAAACTGCAAGGAAAGCGGAACAGTCAAATGATTCACGGTGCTTCATGTAAATCACCGTCAAACTTCAAAAATTACGAAATAAACGAGTTTAATACATAAATGTGTTGAAAATTTAAAATTATGAAATTAATCAGATTTATAATATATATGATGAAAAGGTTCTTAAATATATTTTTTTTGTGACAAAAAAAACGTAGGGAAGGTCAGTGAATTTCACTTCATGTAAATGTGTTATAATTTAAATACTCTGGTTTGAATTCTATAAGATTCAGGAGTAACAAATATGTGAAGAGAGGGAAAGTGTGGACCAGTGAGAAGGAGTAGCGGAAAAATTAGGTTGGCTGTTTGGCAGACGTACATGTAAGTGTTAATATGGTCCCAATGCATGCATGTACCTCATAAAAACTAATGGCAAGCACAGCTAGCATGTGTACTCATAGCATGGAAACAGGCTAGTGAGTCCATTAGGTCCATTAGAGGCATTCACTGACTTATTTAAAAAAAAAATACAGACATATTTAAAAATTTATTTTTTTTAATAGGTTAAATTCAGATTTTGTAAGAAGTTTGTTAAACTTATTAAATAGTTTAAACTTATTATTTAAAATATATTTAATATAAAAATATAATAATTGAGTGTTAAATCTATCACCTATTAAACACAATACAAAAGTAAGACTATTAAATTAACACATATTTTTATAAATTTTATTTTTATATTTTATTTTAATAGGTCTATTATAGAGACATATTATAAAGGCATGTTATGAAAGTATGTTATAAAAGTATGTAAGTATAATTAAAAAAATTAAATTTTCTAAATAAACTTTAAGTTAAGTATTTATATATACTAGATTTAAGTAAAAAAAATAGCCTATAAATTATATGCTAAACTTAGACTATATTATCATTTATCAGTTTTAGCCTCTTAAAACTATCCACGCCTATGCACTCATCACCATGAGGCCTGGCCACTCCCATGTATGGTCATAATTTGTTTGCCATCGGACACTGTAACTATAAATGGAATAACCCCCCCCCCCCCCTATCTCTTAAATAGACTCTGGAACTCATCAGTCCAAAAGAATAAGACGGACGTGAGCTTCATATTTTGATAGGAACCTAAAAAGAATAAGTTATATATATATATATATTGGATATGATTGATGAGTAGTCACATTGTTGTACAGACTTCATACTATATGGGGCTATGGATGAGACTTTTTGGGGGGACTTTATAGTAATTTTGCCAATCTCGTTTATAGGAATCAAAATTCAACAGACAAGCTAGAACTAGCTAGCGACCTTTCTCTAAAAGGGGGAAAGGATGTTTGCAACATGCAGAGGTTAGCATAAATTTAATGGATGGTGGTAACTTGTTGGCCAGAGACGGGAGCGGAGAAAGAGACGAGGAAGGCATATGCACACAAAGGAAAACAACGAGAGGGATCGGTGGAATATGTGGCCGATTTTCAAGTGCCAAAGGACTTTGGGGAGATTGGTGCTGTTCTGGTGCAGAACGAGCATCATCTGGAGATGTTCCTCGAGACTGTGGTCCTCCGTGGCTTCCCTCAAGGTCCCATTCCTATTCAATGCGGATCTTGGGTTCACTCCAAGTTCAACAGTCCTACTAAAAGAGTCTTCTTCACCAACAAGGTTACCTCATACCTCCCACTCACTCCCTAAATTACTTGAGTTTTCTTTATTTTTCAAAAAATTATCTTTTCCTGTTCGGCCACATAGAAACCAAAAAACAAAAGAAAAAGACGGAAATAGCAAAGAAAGAGACATATGGCCCTCAATTCATGGGGTGGGTAGTCCGTGGGCACATGATAGGGTGTGCAGCGAGGCCCATAGGGGAAAGGTCGAGTGTTAAAGGAGACTGATGTGGTCCCCACAATCTCCAAGATTCCCTTGGAGCTTGGATTGGATAATTGTACTTTGGAAAATGATACATTTTTGGCCGCAATAGGTACGATGAAAAAGAGTGGGTCTTCACTTTGGTCAGTGGTTAACGCAAAATGGTAGAGTGCGTCAGTGATACGTCTCTTGTTATGTGGTCCCTGACCCTTGTCTTCAATTTGAAAAAATATCTGATATGGTTTGCACGTACGTAACTCATGACGGTGCAGAGCTACATTCCGTCGGAGACGCCGAGTGGGCTGACAAGGTACAGGGAAGAGGAGCTGAGGAGCTTGAGGGGCAATGGAGAGGGAGAAAGGAAGAGCTTCGAGAGAATATACGATTTCGACGTTTACAACGACATTGGAAATCCTGACAAGAGGCTCGATCTCCAGAGACCTCCTCTCGGTGGTCGTGACCGTCCTTATCCCCGACGCTGCCGGACTGGCCGTCCTCCTTGTGACGCAGGTCTTTCTTTTTTTCTCTTCTCATTTCAAATTCCAGCTTCTTATTTTTTTTTCCCCAGTCAAATTCAGTATTTAACTGTTTATATGTTGGTGTCTCATGTCTGTTTTCAATAATTTCTGAGTAGAATATTTTACCATGATGTCATCCAATCAAATCAAAATTACTTTATATAAATAAATTTATGATTATCCAAAGTCCAAGTTCATACTACCTCATTCAAAACATACTTTAAGAGATCAGCTTATTTTTATTTATATATATTTTTTTAAATATAGAAAAAGTATGGATAAGAAAATGTTTTATTTTATTTTTAATATAAAACTCGTTTTTTAAAAAGATTTTATAAAAACAATTGATTTAGAAATAATTTTAAAAAATATGAGATGTTTACTATCTTCATCCACTAGTGTCACGTCTCCTCTCCTAATTCTCTCTCTTTCTTCCACCGGACAATTGGATTCGCCACCCTCCTCCTCATACTTTCTTCGCCCCACCACTAGTGACTACTCTATAGATCTACGATGACGAGAGAAGAGGGAAGAGAAAAATAGTGTCGGCAGACTTTACTGTTGCATACCCTTTCCCTTTTGGCTCTGATATGTATGGCTGTTTATTTTTTATTTTTTTAAAAAAAGGTTAAAAACTCTTTTAAAATTATAATTTTTTATGTATCCAAATACGCTCATAGGCAAGCGGGGTGTCGCGTACAGTGAGTTTGAGAAGACAGGGCATATAGTTCAGCTACTTCGTGGGACTGGGGGGACATCGACTTCTGTGGTCACCAAATGAAGGCTTTTGGATTGAATGTGGATCCGCAGAGGGCTCACGATCTCATTCAATCTGTTCATAATTGATAGTGGTGGGGGAGCGGGGTCCATAACCACTTAATCAACTTTTTCATAATCATACTAATAAAAATTTATATAAATAATAAAAAATAAATTTATATCTTATAAATATATAAATTTATTTTTTATTATTATTATAAAAGTTAATTTAACAGATAATTTTTTAATTTTTTTATAAATATTCTTTAAATTTTTAGACTATATTCTAATTTTAGTAGAGAATTTATATAAATTTTTTAATAATTTTTTATAATTATTAAGTGATATAGTAATTAGTTTGCTAAGGTAATTTGCACTATAATCTATTATATTTCTATTAAAATAATTTAAATTAATTTAAGATTAGTAGTATACCTGTAATCATTTGTACTTCTTCTCTATATTCTAATTCTTACCTTTTTATTTAATATAATATTTAATCTATTAAATTTATATAAATTTTAGTATTAGTCTCTTAATTTTTTAACTATAAATTTTAATTCTTTAATGATAAAATAGTTAAATTTTTTATTAAATTATAAAAATTAATATTTGAGACGGAAAGAAAATTGAAATAGTTTAAAATTTAAGAGATTAATATTAAAATGAGGATAAATTTTACTGAACAAAAATGATATGAACCCATTATTTTTTAATGTTGAACATATCTCATATAGTATATGATTAGAGAGTTGTGAAAATATAATAATATGAACGGATGAAACTGGGACAGATCCATTATCAGAGAAGCGAGTGAGGAACTTTTACGTTCCGAGGGATGAGTGCTTCTCGGAGGTGAAGCAGCTGACATTCTCAACAAAGGCATTGCACTCGGTGCTGCTGATCTTGCTTCCGACCCTGGGGAGAGTAATAAAGGACAAGGATCTGCCATTCTCGTACTTCCATGAAATTGATTCGCTGTTCAGCATAGGACTGGACTTGCCTCACTCTGAAAATCTGGAGCATGAAAAAGGATTCCTGTCCGCCATTATGCCCAGGCTCGTCCGGCCCACCGATGATGCCTCCTCTCCCTCTGCGCGTCCGCGCAGTGTTCTTCGCTTCGAGAGCCCCGAGACCATCAACAGTTTCATCCTTTATACTCATCATCATTTCTTATCTCATTCATTCATTCATTCATTCACAGCCTCATATATATATATATATATGGTGTTTGTATTGGCAGGGGATAGGTTTTCCTGGTTTAGGGACGAGGAATTTGCTAGACAGACTGTCGCTGGTCTCAACCCATGTAGCATCACATTGGTCACGGTAATCATCCTTCATATTTTCAACATCCTATAACTATTTGTTGCAACTCTTGTTATTAGCACGTACTACACATACATGGGATTAGATTCAACTATGGTGTCCATTAGTATCAATTAATTAATGGGAATATTCATTCCTATTTTAAACCCACAACATAATGGGCCCATTTGGGTTAGGCCAGTTCACACACAAGCCCATTTGGGTAGAGGCTCCAGCCTACCTTTAGTGGGCAGTGACTCCCTATCACAATCTAACTAACAACAGAAAAATAGGGGGAAATAATTATAATAGTATATACTAATCATAAAAGTTGGCTGAACAATCTACTCCTCACATCAGCTATGCAACTAAAAGACCTTCTTCAGATACATATACAATAATTCATAATTTTATTCTTAAACGTGTTCTCAAGACTATACAAATATCTTTATTTCACATATTTTTGAGTTCTTTTACATCTTAGTTTTAACTTGCTTGGCAATGCAGGAATGGCCGTTGAGGAGTACACTCGATCCACATATTTATGGTCCAGCAGAATCAGCAATTACCTCAGAAATAATAAACAAAGAAATTGGAGGATTGCTTACTGTGGAGCAGGTCTGTTTGTGCATGGAAACCTTTTAGGTCGGTAACTTGGAATAACCCGATTCCAAAAATATGAGGTGTACTAATAATGCATGCGCAGGCCGTAGAACAAAAGAAATTGTTCATTCTAGACTACCACGATCTATTGTTGCCGTACGTGAGCAAGGTACGGAACCTCAAAGGGGCGACACTATATGGATCACGAACCTTATTCTTCCTGAATCCAGCAGGGACACTTAGGCCTCTAGCAATTGAGCTGACAAGACCACCCATGGATGGAAAAGATCAATGGAAGCAAGTTTTTACACCTGATTGGCACTCCACCAGCGTTTGGCTCTGGAGGCTTGCTAAAGCTCATGTTCTTGCTCATGACTCTGGTTATCATCAGCTTGTTAGTCACTGGTTCGTCATCTTAAATAACATATCTCTCAATTTCCTCATTTGTCTTTCTTTCTTTCTTTTGCCTCCTATGATCTACTTCGTTATCATATCTGGGTTGTATGGTTTTTGTTTCATATATAGGTTAAGAACTCACTCTGTGTCAGAGCCTTATGTCATATCGACCAACCGGCAACTTAGCGAGATGCACCCTATATATAGACTACTTCATCCTCATTTTCGGTACACTTTGGAGATTAACGCTCTGGCTCGCGAGGCTCTTATTAATGCTGAGGGCACCATTGAAAGCTCATTCTCTCCAGGAAAATACTCCATGGAGCTCAGTTCTGCCGCCTATGATGTTCAGTGGCGTTTTGACATGGAGTCTCTCCCTGCAGATCTCATTAGAAGGTAATCTAGTTACCATAGAACCCTTTGAGTTTGTCAAGGCTATGAACTAGTTTTGATTTTAGATGTGGTGTTTTTCTATTTTGAAGGGGAATGGCGGTGGAAGATCCATTTCAACCCCACGGGCTAAGGCTGATGATTCAAGACTACCCATTTGCCAACGATGGTCTTCTTCTGTGGGACGCTATCCAGCAATGGGTCACTGATTATGTTAACCATTATTACCCAGATTCAAGCCTGCTGGCGACGGATCAAGAGCTCCAAGCATGGTGGACAGAAATTCGAACAGTAGGCCATGCAGACAAAAAGGACGAACCGTGGTGGCCTCGTCTTCAAACCCCAAAAGACCTCATTAAAATCCTTAGCACAATCATATGGGTAACTTCGGGTCACCATGCTGCAGTGAACTTTGGCCAATACGCATATGGTGGTTATTTCCCGAATCGACCAACTATTGCAAGAACTAAAATGCCCACTGAGGAACCTTCACCAGAAGAATGGGAAAAATTCATCAAGAAGCCCGAAAGAGCACTGCTAAAGTGCTTCCCTTCACAGCTTCAAGCAACTAGAGTAATGGCTGTGTTGGATATACTGTCAACTCATTCGCCAGATGAGGAATACATAGGGGAGAAGATGGAGCCATCATGGGGCGAAGATCCAGTGATTCATGCAGCCTTTGAACGATTCAGTGAAAGACTGAAGAAATTTGAAAGAATTATTGACGAGAGGAACCGAAACAGCAAGTTGAAGAACAGAAATGGAGCAGGCATCGTCCCATACGAGCTGCTCAAGCCTTTCTCAAAGCCAGGGGTTACCGGCAGGGGTGTTCCTTGTAGCATATCTATCTGATTTGAAAAAGGCAATGCAACACAACGTTCTTAGTCTGCATGAGCTGGATTACATCACACATAACATATCGTCAACTGAAATAGTGGGGAAGGAAACCAGATGGGCATAGTAGCTAATGTTTCTTGAGCTAGAGGGAAAATGGTTTTGGGTACTGCAGAGTTAAGACCGAATCGAAACGTGCCACTAAAATCTCATGGAATACTGTCCAACAACGTCCACCACCTTCCCATATAGTAATAAGCAACCAAAATAAGGTGAATCATTAGCAATTAATCAAGAAGCAAAAGCATTTTTTATAAAAAGACTCGATCATGCATACGCAGCATTAATCAACAAATGCTGCCGCTTGAAGCTTCTTTATAGGGACACAGTCATTGAGATGGAAGCACGAAACTTTTCCGTTCTCTTCTTTTTTTTGTTACAACGTTTGTTCTCTTCTTGCTTGGCAAGGAGACCAACCAAAGAAATTAAATAGTAAATGTCTGATTCGGCATTCTTTGACCAAACCGAAGCCGGATCAAGATTATTTATGAAACAACAATATTCCCTCAGCTTTAAATCCTTTTAAGAAGTTTGTTATATGAAATTGGTTGGAAGATTATGGTAAGTTGGCAACGTGCTTCCCGTAGTTACTATATGTATAAAGCTCAGCTTTGCATCATCCATCATAATGGTTGGAAGATTTTGTTAATTATGTCATACGTAGTATCAAAACATAAACAACCTGGTTTTGTAGACGATGATGCAAAGATTACAGCAAAAAAAACAATCAACATTGCAAACTCCTGGTTAAATATCTATTTAAGATGAACCGAGCCAGCTGAGAGAAGCTTGCGGAAGAACCAATATTGATATTGTCAAACATAATTAACAAAATGTGTCTGCGAACTGTGATTGCATGCTAATTGGTCATTCAAGAATATTCAGGAAACTCGCGAGGAGTTGTACTAAGGTGATGGACATTAGAAAACCTTCTCAGAGACCATTCATAATGGAAAATCTCCAACAAATATTTAGAAAAAATGAGTAAAAGTACAGAGAACGGTAAAGACTCGTTTCAACAGCCAAAACACAGGCATTGAGCCTGACAGGAATACTGCAAGGAGATCATTTCTACCGAGTTACTGTCACCGGACTACTCATCAGAAACAAGTGTAGGCATTATTACTTTTCTGATAAGAGCCATGAGCATAAAAAAAAAAACTTGAACCTGATTGTAATTAGGAAATAAAAAACTAAAGATTCAAGAGGAAAACAACTTGAATTTAAATTCAAATCCTCAAAATCAAAAGGGAATTAATGACAGGGAACCAAATGGACCCATTGCTGCGAAAAAGTGAAGACATGGGAAAATCAAATACTTAATAAAATAAATAAGATTGCTAGTTCTCAATCCTATCCGTAATTTATCTGGTCGAATGAGGAGGATGATAGATACTGCTCAGCGCTCAGCCTGCCATTTGATTACTTGCACTGCACACCTGCTTCAGCAGCTCGACGAGGCTTGCTTTTACGCCTGCTTCCATTCTGCCTAAGTCCATCCACCTTTGTCAAATCATCAGTGCTTGATCGGTTTCCATTACTCTTTTCCTCCTCAACCGATTCTAATTTCTCTTTCACCAGTGAATTTCGTTTCCTCTTCTTTCCTTGTTCTGTCGCAGTGGGACTTTTCACCTCCTTGTTAGCAACTTCTTTCTTAATATTATCCGTTTCACCTTCTTCCATTTTTTCAACATCTTCTTCATCTAAGTCATCCTTCAGCGGTTTTTGTGGTCTTCCCCTTCTCTTCTGTGTGGAAACTTTCTCATCCTCACCACTTCCGGGATCCTCATGACTGGTAACAGTTAACTTTTTACCCTTTCCTCTACCTCTACCCATGATCTTAAAACTCCTAGTAAAGATGTGACCGTGCAAATATGGATCTCTGCCATCAAAACGCACACAATGAACCTTAAAGCTTTCAGTTTAGCCAGACAAAGCAAAATGGCTTCTCTAAATTAAAGAATAAAAAAATAACCAACATGTATGAACAAAAGGAAGGAAATGGTTCCACATCAAAGTCTGGCATATACCCAAATGTGAGAAGAAACTAACAATATCACAAGTACGCCAGAAACATAAATAATATAGTAAATTTCCACACTAACATGGAAAAGCAACGATAGACATCAACAACGCCACTGACATAAACAGTCACATAGGAGACATGTTCGTCTACCATATCCACCGGGTAAGAACATACAAATCTGAAGGATTTTACACTTAGTCAGTGTTCAAATTCATTGAGATCACAGTATTGGACTTCAAGGTGAAGAAAAAGAAAACTCATTTTATAATAAGGAAACTTATAAGCTCCATTTCGAGTATAAGAAAAGTGAAAAATCTGGTCCGAAATAATATCCTCTGTATGCCTGCATTATATGGCCAAAAGTTAAAAATCGTATATAAAACTACTAGGCTGGGATAATGTTTATATGGCAATTAGCAAGACGAGCTTTTCTAACTCAGTTGCTCTGGCCTTTTCTTTATATAGTTTCAAATCTGACGGTCCATTAAATTCATGCTTTAGTTTTCCAGTTATATGACAAAAATAACACTAATACTGCCCACGATAGAAAAAAAAATTGAACTTTAGATTAGTAGCTGAAAAGCTCACAAGTAGCTTCTCAAAACCTATAATCCGCTACATGCAAAAAGAATATAGGTTGAAAGAAAAAGAAAAAACATGAAAAATTGATATATGGAAGCTAACGAATCGAGGAAACATAAGCAGGATAAGCTTATAACTATACAGTTTCTTCAAGAGATCTACAATAAACAACGAAAGAAATAGGCCAGTAATTGAAAGAAATGATGATTCTGAATCAATAATACCGCTTTCAAATGTCAAAAACCACAAATTGAAAAGTTAAAGCAACGCACGATGAATGGAATGCAAATTCTAATCGGAATTCAAACAAAAGAAGAAAGATCGGCGATACTGACCGGGAATGAAAACGACTTGATTGGCATCACTAGCACGACGCTCAACAAAAAGAATCGGCTGAAGCACTCAGAACTCTAAATCAAACAATACTCAGAAGTTATTCCAAGTAGATTTGCACAGTAAAACCTCAAAGCACATAAACATGAATAGGCAGAACTATGATCTGAGTAAGAAATGCCCGGTACAAAGATAATGAGACGATGAGAATCAATGGATTACAGATTAGAAAACGAGTATGAACGGGGTGGGTTGAAAGAACAACTGGCCAGATGAAACAGAGGCGAAGTAGGGGAGAGAGAGGCGAGAGGAAGCGAAAATAAGATATTTGTGGATTGGCTCTTCTAGTCTTCGGCTTGTGACTAATACGCATATGCCTGTGACCGTGGCTGTGTGTGAACCTAGACGTGGGAGAATAAAAAGAGTGGGGTTAAATTGGTAATTTGCCATGTTGGTTCGTCTCTGAGGGCTGAGCTACAGTCACATTTCACACTGCGGCCGGATCTAGCAAAGCTGAATGAATGTCAACTCCAAAATCAAGAATGCAAGGCATCTGTCTCCCATTAACGAGACCTATAAATCTACATATCGTTGAAAAAGAGGGACATGCTCATGATCGATAGCTTCGAGCGAGCCACTGGGACATAAGATTATTAACCTAATCTTCGGATTAGAGTGCAATTATATATGGCTCCTAGGCAGCTTACAGATGTGTTTTCACTTTTCAGCAACGCGTTCGTTGGAAAAATAATTACTCTGCTTTATAAAATTCACCAATCACTGGTTCTAAAGAAATTAAAGCAGTCCCCTGTCCAGTATGGGTTCAAATAAATATATAATAAAAAAAATAGAGACAGGACAGAGAATAATTGTGTGCGAGATTCATATCACATTATCATCATCAAATCCTGTTCATGCACAGTGCTCTGAACAGCTTCTGGGGTTCTCATAATGTTTATACAAAAACTGGAATGGAGGGGAAAATCCCTTCAATATTAGGGTTTAAGAAGAGAAAAAGAAGTGGTAATTTGTGAGGATTAAGCTGAGCTGGTGATCCTGAAATAGTTGCAACTAGTTGTATCGGCTGAACTAAATTCACCCAAAATGACAAAGTGGGATGATAAAGAGGGCTCTTTTGGTGTAGAATAATAATGAATGAATGAATGAATGATATTGGGCTTTGATTTTGGTGTGGCGATGTTTTGATCGGCTTCTGGCTGGTACGATCAAGGCTTGGTGTTGGTGACAACATGCGTGTGTCCTCCCGCACACGCCATCAACAGTGGGAGTGTTGGAATGGAAGCCTTGATGCTGTGAGGTTGGAGCTCTGAACTGTCAATTTAATCCCACTAGATAGATCAGTGGACACTGCCCATTTGGAAACGACCTACCCACCACTCCAGCCTGCCTACAAAATTCTAGTGGCAGAAATCTAATTCGCTCCATTAATCTACTGAAAATACTATACGCTTTCTTTTATTATTATTATTATTATTATGAAGACTTTGGTTATTAATGTGCTGCCGCATTATTTGTAATTGTAACCTGTTGAATTGCGCAATTTAGATTTATGGATAACGACACTTATCGAATGCTTTTATTCTATATATTGATTAGTAATAAATCATTATTCTAACAAGCCGAATTGATATCTACAATCAAATAGAAGAGTTAAGATTCAAAAGCATGACTCAGGGATATAAAAACATCTCTTCTATCTACGGGTGAATAACATTAGTAATAACATATACATAGCCACTGAAAGCGGCACTATTCATATGTAGTCCCATTTTAAATCTAAAGACTAGATAATTAACTCACATGTATTAAAAAATCATTTAAATTATTTGCTTATAAACAAATGTGCATTAATTCTTTTAAAATATCTTTTATCTTAATTCTTTATATTATAACACTATCCTTATTAGTTATACATATAAAAGGTAAAAAAAATTAATAATAAATATATGAGCTAATGTAGATTAAGATATTATACGTAGAAATAAAATAAAATTAACAACTAACTACATGTGGGATCAAAAGTATTAGTTATACTCCCTCCTATTCTTATTCTTATTATATGATTTCTGGTATGTTTTATGATATAGTAATACATGTTGCCTAAATAATTACATTTTTCTACCCAGTGTCCATTATGAAGTAGCATGAAGTTTCCTACCTACCTAACCAAAAAAACATAGAAAGAAGAAGCATCGCCGTGAGAGGCTGGTAAGCTACAAAAAGATAACAAAGGAGAAGGCAAATGGACCGGATGAAAGATCCAGGCTTTGCTCTGCAAAAACTCACTGCAATGAGTCAATGGCTAATTCCCTTTGCAGTAATGTTCAGGCACGATCATGCTTGACGAGTCCATCTCCTTCATCACTAATGCTGCTTAGTCAAAAAAGAAGAAGCTATATTCCTGAAAAAATTTAACTTGCAGCAATCAGTCCGGGAGTGAATCTTGAAGACCAAGTATGCAGGCCAATCGAGAACCACAGCTAGAAAAGGCAGAGAAGCGTATAAACAAAGTCATACCAATTTAAGGAATTGGATATTGAATTGCCAATGAGACGGCCAGGTCTAGTTGTACAGGAGGCCAAACATGTTCCGCATTGGTGCAATTTAAGGACCCTTACAATGCCCAGCGTGACTCGCCAAAACCAAAGCGGTGAACTGGTGAAGGAGGAAATTATTACTGAACTCCTAACCTCTCTCTCCAGCGTCATAGAGACGGAGGAAGAAAGTGACCAGGCTTCCTCCTCCATAACGCATATATATCCCCACCATTATTAATCCAAGTTTCTCGCATGTTCTTAACCATGTGCCCCATTTAAAATTTAATGTTGATTATTTTATATCGCAATTGAACCAGATCGGTATATTGTCATATCTTTCTGCCCCACGTATTTTTATTTAAATATATTTTTAACCATGGGCACCATATCCGATTTAACTTTGCCTATTTATATCATCATAAGGGACCGGATCAATGTCTCACCTTCCTTTATTTTTTTTATATTGTCATTCAAAAAATAATGTAGAATAAATGTGATGATAAATATTTAATTTAATCGAAATAATTAAAAAATGAGTTTCATTCCTAGCGAATGTAAGTTCTCCCTTCCTTACCTCGACTCAAGCTCGTCTGATTTGTTACACATTCGCCGTTGGACCCTTCTGTCTTCTCAATTCTCAATTCTCAATTCTCAATTCTCAGTTATACCTTTTTCCATTGTTCCTACTCATTCTTCTGCAAAGCGAAACCCTCCTCTATCATCTTTCTCTTTCTATCACTAGAACTAACCCCCTGTCTCCATATTCCAAACCTTTCGTTCGGACGACGAAAATCCGCACCATAAAGCAACAAACTCTGCCTTTTGTTCTTCCGATTCCCAATTCCTCTGTTCTTTCTCTTTCTTCAGCTATTCCTCCTCCCCCAGCCGCCGCTTTACAATCTAAATCTTGCCCGAATTCCGACTCCTAGGGTTCGCTCCATGGACTCCGAGGATGATATGCATGATGCCAACGATGTCGAGTCCCTTGATGATGATTTCTACAGCGGTGAGACCGAGGATGTTCCTATGGATTACTACAGCGACTACGATGATGATGCTGATGATTATTTTGATGATGGCGATGAATCTGACAAGACCGCGTCTCGTCCCGAGGTCAGTTCCCTTCTCAATTTCGTTTCTTGTCTGCCTATCCGCTTATAGGTTGTTATTGACTTCAATGTTGGAGATTTCGCTGCAATCCACTTTGGAGGTAAATATAGTTTAGTTTGAAGCTTCGGATGGTCTTAGGAATTACTGAGATGGTACGGCAGAAGTTTCTTTTTTTCATGGTTTGAGCGGTGGTAGGACAAAATAATTATGATCAACTGAGGTTGATAAACTCAATAATTTGTAAAATTAGTTGATATTTGGGGAGTAGGAAGGTTTAAACTATAAATGATAAACATGATTTCCGTGATCCCTCCCCTCTTGTTAGTAATCCAGTTTCTGTTTACCATGTGGCATGTATGCCAGTTTTATTTTTTCCAGTTCAAGACCTGTGCCTTTCCTTGTTCCTTGATGTCTTCTGATATATGTTCGCCTCTAATTTATGAATTCCTGTCTGTGTTTAGCAAAATTTTACCATCCTGAGGGAATCAGATATTCGGCGAAGACAAGAGGATGACATAACAAGAGTAGCGACTGTTCTCTTTATCTTGCCAGAGGCTGCAAGCATCTTACTTCGTCACTATAATTGGTAGATTTAGAACTTTATATCTTTGTAGTTATCAATATGCCTTCTCATATGTTTGCGTTTTTGAGATGATTATAATGTTATTAAGCATTTTATCTTCTTAATGCAGCATTGGATGACATGTCTGCTTCTAGCTTTAGTTTTTTTAGTAATTATTATTGCTATTCGCTGTGATTTGTACCCTCATGCATTGATGAGTGTTAATAATGCAGGAATGTCAGTGAAGTTCATGAAGCGTGGTTTGCTAATGAAGAACATGTCCGAAGAACAGTTGGCTTACCGGAGAAGCCAGTTGTCCAGTTTCCTAACGCTAGGGAGGTGAGATTCAAAAATTTGGTGAATGATTTGGATTTTGTTTTTCTTCTCAAATTATGTATCACTGATTTTTCTTGTGCGATCAGCTTACTTGTGGCATCTGTTTTGAAACTTATTCCTGTTCACGGATCAAATCTGCTGGTTGTGGTCATACCTTCTGCATCTCATGCTGGGAAGGTATGTCTCTTTTGTTGTGGTGCTACTACTTTGTTAATCTTAGATCTCTGGACAAGATTTTGAAACCATTTATATTAATGTTTGCTTGTAGCCTTTTCATTTTCTGGTATTCATATCTAGGTTTTAGATTTATTTATGCCTTAGGTGATTTAGTTTTCTCAATCTGTCCAATCAAATTATTCAGATTTTATAAACGCCACATACTATCGTTTCGTACATTTTTTCTTTTTGATATTATCATGTTTTTCTGTACTTTTCACTTGCCAGGGTATATTGGCACGGCTATTAGTGATGGTCCTGGATGTTTGATGCTGCGGTGTCCTGATCCCTCTTGTGGTGCTGCTGTTGGTCAAGATATGATTGACCAATTAGCATCTGTTGAGGATAAGCAGAAGTATTCTCGCTACCTTCTTAGGTCCTATATTGAAGACAACAAGAAGGTATGTACTGCGCTTGATATTAAATATGCATGCATAATGTTAGCAAAAGGAAAATGGATATCTCATATTACTTGATACTTCCAGTTGAGTGTTGCCGCATTGATAATTCTAGGGCCAATCAGGAATATAAGCTCCTGTTGTGTGTGGCTGATGCGTGCTATAATAACCTGCTCAAAATTCTTTGGCCATTCTCGTTTTTTGAAGGAAGATGGAATTATACCTTCAATCTTTCTTTTCTCTGCCCCGTTGTCAAATTAATCTTACACTGTTCCCTTTACTCCATGTAGACCAAGTGGTGTCCTGCTCCTGGTTGTGAATATGCGGTTACATTTGATGCTGGTAGTGGAAACTATGATGTGTCTTGCATCTGTTCTTATTGCTTCTGCTGGAATGTGAGTTGCCTTTGGGTTGTCAAATAGTATTACACTTCGGATTATCATTTTTGGATATGCTTACTGATATTGTAACTTGAAACTACAGTGCACTGAGGAGGCTCACCGTCCTGTGGATTGTGGCACTGTCGCAAAGTGGATCTTGAAGAATAGTGCAGAGTCTGAGAACATGAACTGGTAGAGAATAGACTATGACACTTACAGATGTTATGTCTTGCCAGCATTTGTCAGAATATTCTATTGCTCCTGTGTTTTCGGTCTTGTGTATGCCATGCCTAATTTATTATCTGTACTAAATTGAGAGACTTAGCTAGCTGTTTATTTGATGGCTATCAGGATTCTTGCCAACTCCAAGCCCTGTCCCAAGTGCAAGCGACCAATTGAGAAAAACCAAGGGTGCATGCATATGACATGTACACCCCCTTGTAAATTTGAATTTTGCTGGTATGGGCCCCTATTCTTTTTAACAAAATACCACATCACACTTTTCTTTCTCTCTTGTTCTCCCACTTTTGTTTTTTCATTGATAGAAGTTATTAGATTTCTGAAAATTTGTTAAACTACAGGATTGAATTTGTATTTGTTTATGAATAATAGCTTCTTTTTCTTAGTGCCCTTGACAGGTTTTTAATTTGTTTTGTTAACTGAGTTTCTTGTATCTATTTAAATAGGCTTTGCCTTGGTGCATGGTCAGACCATGGTGAAAGAACTGGGGGTTTCTACGCTTGCAATCGTTATGAGGCAGCTAAACAAGAGGGAGTGGTGAGGGACATCAACTTATTTTGTTTCAGTTTTCATGAATTCATTGCTTTTTCCCATTGATTTGGCTAGCTACATTTGCCTATGCCTCGCTTATGATCCAATTACATTATATTGCATGCAGTATGATGAAGCTGAAAGAAGAAGAGAGATGGCAAAGAACTCATTGGAGAGATACACACATTATTATGAGCGGTGGGCAAGCAATCAATCAGTATGCAACTCCAAACTTACTCTGTTAGCTGACAATTTTTGAATAGTCATTCTTTAAAAATATTGTATTTGGCTAGTTTTTCTACCATGTCAATAGTTAATTGATTGACTATTGTTGCTGTAAATTATTTTGTTTTCTGATTATAGTTTTCTACTGTTTGTTTGCTTGTTGAATGCTAGAATCTTAATTTTATGGTTCATATTCATATTTCATAATAAATTTCATATAGTTCATCATCATCATCATCATCTTCTTCTTTTTAATCCCTAAGAAGAGGGAATCTAACTGGTTAGTTTCTGTGAGTCCATTTTTGGTGGATATGAAGTTTTTTTTTAAGAGAAATTGGATATTGAATTTTTCGTAGTTGATTATTTTAAAACGTATACCTTTTGATGTCAGTAAATATCTAGGTACCTTCAATAGATTTACATATGTGGATATTCTCTATTGGTGTCATCATGAACA
Source organism: Leucaena leucocephala (assembly GCA_037074615.1). Classification (NCBI taxonomy): domain Eukaryota; kingdom Viridiplantae; phylum Streptophyta; class Magnoliopsida; order Fabales; family Fabaceae; genus Leucaena; species Leucaena leucocephala. The sequence continues at coordinate 381,761 of CM073546.1, read as the reverse complement.
ATTTCTTTTTTCTTGTCTGGCAGTCGAGGCAAAAATCTCTTGCAGATCTAAATCAGATGCAAACTGTCCATGTAAGTTGCATACGTATCTACTTTGTTGAGAAATGCTTAAATGGAAACTACCCAAATATGTTGCTGTCTCCATTTGACAAAGCATCATTTTATAATTACATTTTTTTGCTTCTGTTGCATTATATTTTTTAATCATTGTTATCTATCTGTGAGCTACTTTGAAGCTTTCGAGGCAAACATATGGCTAGAGACGTGTTTTTCTTGTTTTTTGTTGAATTTTCTCACTGTGTAATTAATGTATAGCTCAACAAGTGCTGCTGGAAGGCTGGTTTCATAGTGTAATTGCTTGTTAATTTCTCGTGTTTACCAGCTTGAGAGGCTTAGCGACACACAGTGCCAACCTGAGTCACAGCTTAAATTCATTACTGAGGCCTGGCTACAGGTAAATAATGGTTTCATCAGAGATTGTAAAATTTCAGTTTTCAATTGCGAATAAGTTTATTTTTTTTTTATTCTTAACTTTTGAGGGTAGAAATTTGTTCACTTCCCCATTCCTTTTTTTTGGCCAACACCCCATTCCCCTTATGAAGCTTCTTTTCTATTGAATGTTTTCTTCAAGTTATTCAGTTAATGAGACTCTTTTGGCCGATAGTAATTTTCTTAGTGGATTTCATTAACCGATGAAAGAGGGAGGGGAAAGAGATAGCGTTGGAGAAAATAAAGGGACAAACTGAGATCCTGGGACTTGTTACCAAATAATAATACAAATTTTGGCTGAAAAGAAAAGCAATGATAGGTGTGGTGGTTGAGAGTAGGTAGAAGTGGCTATATAACACAGTTGGAAGGAGGGGGAAACTTTTGGGAAAAAAAAGACCAGGGAAAGATTTGGCCGCGCAAAAGTCAACACGTATATTGTGTTTGTGTTATGTACCTTGACTATTAGTTATGCCTTTGTACTGGTAAGAGTTCTGTGTTATGATTAGATAGGGAGTGTGTATCTGAACATGCATGTGTTGTATGCCTGTGCTAGTGTGAATTAGTGTAATAGCGTGACTGCCATTTTGTATTGCTATTATAGCTTTTGTAATTGCAGGATAATATTTATCAATGCCAGTTCCTCCGTTTTGTGGCTGTGTTCTTGCTGTTTGTGTGTTTGCTGGTTGGTTCCTATCACTTCCTAATCCTAGTTTCATGATCACAGATAGTTGAATGTAGGCGAGTGCTGAAGTGGACATATGCATATGGATACTACTTACCAGAGCATGAGCATGCTAAAAAACAATTTTTTGAGTACTTACAAGGTCAAACATGTCAATTTGAATTTTGTTAGAATATTTTGTATTTGTTTTAGTTCCACCACAAATAATAATTTTTTCTTTCAGGCGAGGCAGAATCCGGTTTAGAGAGACTTCATCAATGTGCTGAAAAGGAATTACAACACTATCTCAATGCTGATGGCCCATCTAAAGAGTTCAATGACTTCCGGACCAAGCTAGCTGGACTAACCAGGTATATGTTGATCTGAATGTTGTTGACAACCACTGCCATTTGCTACACTGTTTTATCTTTACTTATTTAAATGCTACTAATATGTTTGTCATCACGTTCTCTTATCTATTAGCATGTTTATGGATTTTGAAAGATTGTTTGGAAGTGTCCTGTATTGAATTTGATTTCTAATCCATTTGTGTTGGCAGCGTGACTAAAAACTACTTCGAGAATTTGGTTAGGGCTTTAGAGAACGGTTTATCTGATGTCGATAGTAATGGAGCTACTTCGAGCAAAGCAACGAGCTCAAAAAATGCGGCAGGCAGCAGCAAGGGGAGAGGTGGAAGAGGAAAAGGTACACGAACCGGCGGTTCCAATAAAATGACGGATGATAAAGTATTGTGAGCACCGTACCTATTTTAACACATGCAAGATCTGCCATCAACAGCGTCAATGAAAAATTGGGTGCCTCTCTCCAAAACCCAATTCTAACACAGTTGAAATGGATTCTCTTTTTGTCGAAATACATGCTCTGGCTCCTATTTTGGGCTATTTAATACGTGAACAGGATGAATGAAACAAGGGGGTTAGTCTCGGAAGCACGTTATCCTCCTTGCACTTATATGGAATACCGACCCCATTTAATGTATATAGATGATATCTACTTTATATATTAGGTATGGCGTTTCAACAACAGGCTTTATAATAATGGAGCATCTTGTCCAACACATACTGGAGATGAACGCAAATGTGCTTGTTTGTGTCTTCGTTTCTTTCATTTAATCCATTTGCAGCATCTGTAAGATAATCTCTTCGGTGCATTAGTTGGCTCTGTGTGTGTGTGTTTTCAATATCCTGATGATGACTGGCTTGCAGACAAGTCGCTACACTAATACAGATTTACGAGTGCTTAGGGGTGAACTCGTTATTCGTTTCCTATAACCACGTTATTCGTTTACACTATGCATAATAGAAGGGGAAAGAAAATTCTGAATAAACCCAGCATGTGTGGAAAAGCCATAAACATTGGAGAATAATGAAAGTAAAGCTTGGATATAAAATACACGTAAAAAATGTTATATATATACTGTATAGCCGAATATTTGTTTATATATTTTCGCGACTTCATGTTAATGAAACGGACTTCGTAACCCATTACATTTTCTTGTTTACGTTTTGAAATGCTATTCGCGGTACCAAAGGGCAAGGGTTTTATTCTCTTGTTATCTTGAATAGAAAGATGTGGATTGTTAAGGTATTGTTTGGTTAATCTGAGGAGGGTAGGTTAAATTAATTTAAAGGAGGGTAAGAAAAAGTAGGAAAGGTGAATTAATAATGTCTTTTGTTTGATTTAGGAGAAGATGGGAGATGAGTTAATTAAAAGCTGATAAATATACCTTTATCTCTTTATTTAAATTTATTTACTCTTTACTTATAATATTCATATTAAAATTATTATTTTTTTAATTTATAAATTTTAAAATTTTTATCTCATTTATATATATAATAAAATTAAAAAAATTTAAAAATATGATAAAATTTTAATATTATTTTTTATTAATTTTATAATTATTATATATTTTAATATAATATATAAATAATTTATTATGTTTATTAAATTTTAGTAATTAAAAAAAATTAAGTATAAGAAAAATAAAAAAAAATTAAAAATATAATTAAAATATTAAAAATAATAGAGAGATAATTTAGTCATAAAAAGATAAAAAATACTCTCAATCTAAAAATCTTCTATTTTAGAAGGGAGTTAAATGAGAGGAGGGAAATATTAAATGATAAAAAATTTCTTATCTCTTTCTCTCTATTTTTTTTAATTAAATATACTTTCCCCCTCCCCTTTAAAACCCCTCAATCAAACAAAGCTTCAGGTTAATTTAGAATTTGAGTTCATCACCAATGCAAGATAAAAGCGGCGGGTAAGAATTTGGCAAACATCACAATTTTTCCTTTTTTGGCGCGAGCAGCCGTTCACATTGATGAATTTTTTGGGCGCCAGCAAACCTTTTTTCACTTAACAAATAGCATCCCTGGTCAATCACCCTGGCGTGTCGATTGGCCGACTGGGGAGTTTCCTTGCAAACCCCAGCAGAAACAGCAAAACACAGAAGGGCATATTGCATTTCACAATACATATTCCTACATTTTGTATTATTTTATTGATTATTGATTTTAATTTTTTTCCCTGCGTCGTTGAGATCTGAGAATGTAATTTCTGGTGTTGGAACCAAAACTATGAAGTGTTGGTTGCTGTCTTTACCCGTTCTTTGTTAGGCACTTCTTGCTTCTCAATTATACTTTCTTTTCCCGTTGTTCCTACTCATTCTGCTGCAAAGCGGAGCATTACACCCTCCTCCTCTTTTCACTTTCCGTCTCTCGAAACAACGTTGTGCTTCCAAATTCCAAAAATTTCGTGCCGACGACGAAATTCGTGACCATAAAGCAACATACTTTGCCCTTTTTCCTTCCAATTTCTAAATAATTCGTTCTAGTTTTTTTCCAGCTACCCCCGGGGTCCGAGGCGACTGTGGCTTTACTAGCTCTTGGTTCCTGTCAATTGTGCCTGACTTCCGATTTCTCGGGTTCGCGCCATGGACTCCGAGGATGATATGCATGATGCCAACGATGTCGAGTCCATAGATGATGATTTCTACAGCGGTGAGACAGAGGATGTTCCTTTGGATTACTACAGCTACTACGATGATGATGCTGATGATTACTTTGACGATGGTGATCAATCTGACAAGATCGAGTCTCGTCGCCCCGAGTCACTTCCCTTCTCAATTTCGTTTCTCGTCTGTTCATTGGCTTATAAATTGCTCTTGACTTAAATATTGGAGGATTTCACTGGAATAAGTTGTGGAGGTATAAAAATCAGTTATTTTGAAGCCCCAAGTAATTCCGTGAATTGCCGAGATGTTTCCGCAGTAGTCGTTTTCTTAATAGCTTGAGCGGGGGCGGGATACAATATTTATGATCAACTAAACTTGACGGCATTATTGATTTGTAAAAAGAAATTGATGTCATGGGAGGAAATAGGTTTAAACTTTAAGCGGGAAAGATAGTTGCTACGATCCTTCCCCTCTTATAGTATTCTTCTCGCTTTCCAGTATTCATCTCTATCTTTTATATGTAGCAGTAGCAATGCCTTAGATTATTTTGTTTTCTCCATTTGTCCAATTAAATTATTCAGATGTTGTAAGTATCAGTTACTACTTACTATCCTTTCCTAGAGTTCTTTTCTGACCTTATTATGTCACATGCTAGGATATATTGGCACAGCAATTAATGATGGTCCCGGATGTTTGATGCTGCGGTGTTCTGATCCCTCTTGTGGTGCAGCTGTTGGTTAACATATGATTGATCGATTAGAATCTCGTGAGGGTAAGCAGAAGTATTCTCGTTACCTTCGTAGGTCCTATGTTGAAGACAACAAGAAGGTATATACTGGACATTGAATCTGAATAATGGTAGCAAAAGGGATATGGGCATCTATAACTTCAAAAGATCTCATCTGTTATAAAAGATCAAAGAGAATGAAAAAGTAGATTGTTCGTGTGTTTCAATGCATTGAGTGCACTTGAGTGTGAACCACACTGATAATTCCTTCTGGAATATGAATCCCTAACTCACATGATTGATGTTATACTAACCTTCTCAACATTTTTTTTAATCATTCTAGTTTTTTGTGGAAGATACAATTATGCCTTCAACCTTATTTTCTCTGCCCCATCATGAACTAATCTTATGCACTGCTTCCTCTACACTGTTTCGACCAAGTGGTGTCCTGCTCCAGGATGTGAATATGCAGTTACATTTGATGCTTGTGGTGGAAATTATGATGTTTCTTGCCTCTGTTCTTATTGCTTCTGCTGGAATGTAAGTTATCTTTGGGTGATCAAGTAGTATTTATCATTGTTGGTATGATAACTGATAATATAATTGAAACTACAGTGCACCGAGCAGGCTCACCTTGCTGTGGATTGTGGCACTGTGGCAAAGTGGATTTTGAAGAATAGTGCAGAGTCTGAGAACATGAACTGGTAGAGAATATATTTTGACATTTGTAGCTTGTAGAGTGTGGCTTTCTTAACATTTGGGGAGCCTTTGCTAACTGTTGATTTGATGGCTTTCAGGATACTTGCGAACTCAAAGCCCTGTCCCAAGTGCAAGAGACCAATTGGAAAAAACCAAGGGTGCATGCTCATGACCTGTACACCCCCATGTAAATTTGAATTTTGCTGGTATGTGTCTGCCCCTTCCCTTTTCAACAAAATAATGCAGCATGCTTCTGTCCTTTGTTTCTTGCTTTTGTTTTGTTCCTTGATAAAAGTTACCAGGTTCTAGTAGTTTAGTAGTCTATTTTGTATTTGGTTATGAATAATGACTTATTTATCTTGGTGCTCTTGAAATGTCCGTAAGTTGTTTTCAAATAGTATAAACTTATTGTTAACTTAGTGCTATGTATGTATTTAAATAAGCTGTGCCTGGGTGCATGGTCAGAGCATGGTGAAAGGACTGGTGGCTTCTATGCTTGCAATCGTTATGAGACTGCTAAACAAGAGGGAGTGGTAAGAGACAGAGTTACTTGACTCATTTTGATTTAGTTTTCATAATACCTTGCCCACTGCTTTCTTCCATAAATTTGGACTGTTACAGTTTTGTATGACCAAATTACATGTTACTGTATGCAGTATGACTGTCCTAAAAGAAGAAGAGAAATGGCGAAGAATTAGTTGGAAAGATACACACGTTATTATGAGCGGTGGGCCAGCAATCATTCTGTATGCAACACCAAACTTTTTCTGTTCAATGACAATTTCTGAATATTCAGTCTAACATTTTTGTATTTGGCTAGTTTTTCTTTCATCTCATGTCAATAATTAATTGACATTTTGATGATATCTTTCTAATATCTGTATCCTTAATTTCCCCTGTTTTACTTACTGTTTAACTTTAATGCTAGAATCAACATTTTATGGTTTAATAGTTTAATAAACTTTATTTGGCATATCTTCCTTTTTGTTAAACATATCTTCAAAAAGCAAATCCTAGTGATTTGTTGTTTTGAATCCATTATTGATGGATGCTATTTGAATAGAAACTGGATGTTAAATTGGTTCTCAATTCAGTATTCTAAACTGTTATTGATTCTGTTGTGATTTTGAATTAAATTATTGGATGCAATATATATCTAGTGTTTTCTATGTTAATTTTTTAAATAGATTTACATCTGGGGATATTCTCTATTTGTATCATCACACGCATCCTCTTCTTTCTGATCTGGCAGTCAAGGCAGAAAGCTCTTGCAGGTCTACATCAGATGCAAACAGTCCATGTGAGTTACATACATATCTGGTTTGTTCAGAAATTCGTAATTGGAAACAACCCAAATATTTAGTTCTCTCGATATGATAAATCTTCATATTTTGTTTTTCAATTTTCTCTTTTTGTGTGGGTGCTTGCTTACTTCAGTTGCAGTATATACTTATCTAATAATTATAAGGCAAAAAGATAAGCAGACATGCTTTTTTTTTTTCTTCCTGGTTTACACTGTAATTGATGTATAGCTCAGTAAGTGCTGCTGGAAGCCTGGAAACATTGCAATTGCTTGTTACTTCTTGTATTTTGGCAGCATGAGAAGCTTAGCGACATACAATGCCAACCTGAGTCACAGCTTAAGTTCATAACTGAGGCCTGGCTACAGTTAAATAATGGTTTCCTCAGATATTGTAAAATTCTCCCACTTTCAATTATAAATTATGAAGTTTCTTCTTCTTGTTTTGTTTTTGGTCACAAGTTTTTCTTTTACTTTCAAGGGTAGCAAGTTGCTCACATTTCACAGACCCCTTCTCTTTATGAAGTTCCAACTTGTTTAAAATTTTTATTGAGGCAAATCATTTGATGAGGCTACTTTGGCTGATAGTAATTTTATTAGTGGATTTCATTCCATATTTACTTGGTGGTGGTTGTTACAGCAACTACTATTTTGTTTAGGGGTGATATGAAAGCTTCTTGATAGGATCCAATCCATGAAGACACCACAAACGTACATAAAAAAGATGAAAAAGGAGGAGAAAGGGGAAACATTGGAAAATCGAAAGTGATAAAAGGACAAAACAAAGATACCAAAGTTTATAGCGAAAAGAAACATAGAAGCTTGGGCCAAAAAAAGATGAGCAATGATGGAAAAGCAGGTGTGGCGGTTGGAGAGTAGATAAAAGTGGGTATATAGCAAAAGTGGACTATCTGTGGGAGGGGCGAACCTTTTGGGGAAGGAAGTCTTAGGAGAGAGTTGGCCTTTTAAAAGCCAATACTCATGTTACTCTGTGCTTGTGTGTTGATCCTTGGTGTTTCTTTTATTCTTGTTTGGTGCTTCCGTGTGAACCTTGACTAATACTTCTGTTCTAGTACTGGTGAAAGTTCTGTGCTATGTTTTGATCGGGATGTGTCAGTAAACATGCTAGTGTTGTAAGCCTGCGCTGGTGTGAATCAGTGCAAAGGTGTGATTTCCGTTGTGTACGTGCTGTTATTAACTCTTGTACTAGCAGTGTAATATTCATCAATATAAAACTCCTCTGTTTTGTGTCCGTTTTCTGGCTGTCTGATTGTGTTGGGTGGTTGGTTCCTATCACTTCCTAATCCCTGTTTCATGTTTACAGATAGTTGAATGTAGGCGAGTGCTGAAGTGGACATATGCTTATGGGTACTATTTACCAGAGCATGAGCATGCTAAAAAACAGTTTTTTGAGTACTTACAAGGTAGAATATGTCAACAACTTTATTGCAACTCTTTTTTGGAGCGAAAATAACTGTCTTCTATTTGTTCTAGTTCCACCACTTATAATATACCTCTATCTTTCTGCTCTCAGGTGAGACAGAATCCGGTTTGGAGAGACTTCATCAATGTGCTGGAAAGGAATTGCAGCAGTATCTCAATGCTGATGGCCCATCTAAAGAGTTTAATGACTTCCGAACCAAGCTAGCTGGAGTGACTAGGTACGTGTTGATTTGAATTTTGTTCAAAGATCTTTTATTCCCCTGTTTATGAAATCATTTGAACTGTAATATTGAAGGGCGTAGACCTTATTTGATTCCTACTTTTGGCAGTGTGACTAGGAACTACTTTGAGAATTTGGTTATGGGCTTAGAGAATGGTTTATCTGATGTGGATAGTAACGGAACTGCTTCCGGCAAAGCCAAGAGCTCAAAAAATGCCACTGGCAGCAGCAAGGGGAGAGGTGGAAGAGGAAAAGGAACCACTCGAACAAGCAGTTCCAACAAAATGACTGATGATAGTAATTGGTATTGTGAACACTGTACCTATGCAAATACTATGTCTGTTAACACATAATGCGTGCTATACAGCGTCGATAAAAATTTGGCTCTTCCATCGGGGAATGCCTCTCGCAAGCCCAAGGATGAGTGAAAGAAGTGGGTTAAGTCATGGAAGCATGTTATCCTCCTTTCTTTCTTATTGAACACGATCCAATTTGGAGCATATAGCAATCTATATTAGGTATGGCGTTTCTTCAACAGGCTTTATGACCAAGTACCTTGTCCTTAACACATGCCGGAGATGAATGCAAATGTGCTTGTTTGTGTCCTCATTTCTTTTAATAAATCTATTTGCCGCATCTGTAAGATAAAGTCTTCCTCATTCAGGTGCTGTGTAAGCTAAGCCTGGTGTTGGTTTCTTTACTATATCGTGATGAATGGCGCAGAAACATGTCATTCATTTATTTAAAGCAAGAGAAACGGAATATAGAAGGGTAAGCCTAACAACAGTTGCAAATGCATAGGAAGGAACTAATTGTGCTGCAATCTTTAATTTTAATTATGCAACTCCGTGTCCAAAACTCAGATGTTCCATCGGTGTAGGTTCTGATTTTGCAATCCTGTGACGATTTTCCGTAGCCTGTTTTCCCATCTAGATTGTTTTAGGAATCTGGCAGGGGCTCTTGAAATTGTGAAGGAGGGCGACGCTTCATTTTAACGCCGAAAATCCTAGAGCTAAGGTTAGGTGACTTTTGCAACACGCTATTGAGATTCCTGTAGTAAGTGGTAAGCCTTTGTTCAAGTGTTACTCCGGTTATCTTCTCCAGTGAGATTAGGTATTGCAGATCTTTGATGCAAAGCTGTTAGATTTGTATTAAGCTGAGCTTTTATCATAAATGCATTTGAAGGAAATTTTCTGTTAGGATAAAACAAAATCGGCACAAGCAACAAAGATAAAAACATTCCTGGTTGTAACCTGTCACCATTTCAATTCTCCTTTTGAGTTTGAAGAATATCCCATTATTAGGACCAATGCCATTAGTCTTCCCCATAAATCGGTGAAATTACATTGAGACAAAAATAATTTGACAGTAATCAGAACTCCTAAGTTACTTTCTCCCCCAAAAAGTCTATGTGCCCCATTTTCTTCTGCGTGTAACAACCAACTGTACAGAGTTCAAATAATAACAGCATGTCCATTGTGTCGTCGTGTTCCAAGGGAGGCATGAACCAAGGATCTTGATCATGAGCCATGCCTCCTCACGAAATTTAGGCACATTTCACAGATTTGTTCTTGAACATTTTTAAGCTCAAAGCATTTAGCATTGCTCTTGAGTATTGGCGAGAAGCCATTTTCCAATCTGGTCCTGTCTTCATCATCGCCTTGAACTCCTCATAACTGATTCGGCCGTCCTTTAGAAAAAACCATTTATAAATTCCAGCTAGCTAAAATTACATTTAATCAGAGCATAATCAAGGATTTGTTACCTTATCCAAGTCGACTTCAAATAGGGTGTCATGGACCACCTGGTCATTACAGGCACCTAAGTCATCATCCAACAAGGCATCTCTCAATTCATCAAATTCCACAAATCCACTCTTGTTCTTGTCAAAGTAACAAAAAGCTTCAGAAAGATGCTCGTCACTTCCAAGTTCCAATCTTCCCCAGATGGACATTCATCGTGATGAACTCTTCATAATTCAGTGTGACATTTCCATCTGTATCTGCCTTTTGTCATGCACAAAACTCACATTTCACATTTCAGATTCATCGTTTTGTTTCATATTGCCACACAAAGTGTGTTTGATTTCTCCCATGGCCTAAGTTTTAAAGTCTTTTTGGGCAAAATCTAAATTTAGAGAAATTTTAAAATAAACAGTTATATTTGTCCAAAATAACTTTTAGATCAAATTATAGTTTAAAACTAAAGTTTTAGATAAACTGGTCAGAGTAACTTATAGAACAGTAAAAAAACTTATGGATTAATTAATTACCATATTACCTCTACTTTTTCTTATACCTTCTCTCCTCTCTCCTTTCTTTTCTATACCATCTCTCACTCTCTTTTATACATTCTTTCATCTCTCTTCTACACCTTTTCTCATCTCTCTTTTATACCTTCTCTCCTCTTTCATCTTTCTACACCCTCTCTCATCTCTCCTATATTTAATAATCATATATTTTTTAATAATTTAACAATAATAAAAATATTTTTATAAATAACTATCAAAATATTTATTTATTTAAAACTACTTTTTTATATAAACTCTTTTATATAAGCCATTTTTTAAAAGCTCATTAAAAATTCTGTTTTTTCGTAATCTCATTTTTAAAATCTTATCTAAATGGGCACAAATTCTAAAAAGAAGAGAGTAACTAAGAAACGTTGATGGAAGTGGAAGCCAGCAAAATAGGTAAAATTAACTTACTGCGTCCAATAACATCTGCACTTCAGGATCAGGAAGAGGATGTCCAATTCTAGAAAGACCATCTTTGAGCTCTTCAAACGACAAGTTTCCATTTTTATCCTTGTCCATCATATGTAACATCTGCTTGATCCGATCTATTTGCTCAATTGGGAGGCTGTCTGCCACCAACTGTCCACAAACCAGATAAATAGTTTACGCTGGTTTTAAGATACAAGGATATCATTTATACAGGAGCATTTAAGAAATCATACGCGAAGAACTTTCTTCTTGAACTTGTTCATCAAGGAAAATTGCTTGATTCTCATTCGTATATGGTCTCCTAGATAAACATTTGGACTCTGGTCGCTGTTCTGAATCCACGGATGTTCTTCGCCCCGACAAAAATATCAATCAGTATGTTTTCATGTGACCAAATTTTCAATTCACTTGCAACCTCAATTACGTACATACCAAGAACTTCTTGAATATTTAATCGGCTGTATGGATTTGGATCAAGCATGGTTTTAACTAGGCCTTTTGCTTCTTCTGAAACCTTAGGCCAAGGATCTCTTTCAAAATCGATGTTCCGCCGGATGATGGCCTGTGCTATTCCTTCCTCAGATTCTGTTCCCGTTTAAAACCCATTATTCAAGACTCATTTTTTCTTAACAAAACTCGATTTTCTTGCTTTTGAGATTAATATGTGAAATGAGCGGGAATCAATGAACCCACCTGCCCAAAAGGGTGGAACTCCACAAAGTAAAATATAAAGGATTACGCCAGCGCTCCACACATCAATTTCTGGTCCATAGTTACGTCCCAATACTTCTGGAGCCATGTAGTAGGGACTTCCAACAATTTCATTAAACCTCTGTCCTGTAATGTAAAACCCAAAACACAAGTTATGGCTAATTTAATTTCCTCCAACAAAAAAATGGGAAGCTTATTGATTCATTCTAGACTACCTGATTCATAGAAGGTGGAAAGCCCAAAATCAATTGCCTTCACTGGAGCAGACTCACTTGCATCTCCAAATAAGAAATTTTCAGGCTTCAAGTCCCTGTGTATCACCCCGTGTTCATGACATACCTGTAAAATGTTCATTACACAAATGAGAATAAATTGCTATGCAATGCATATATCCAAGTTAAACAGACAAAGATAAACCTTGCAAATCTCAAGAATTGTCTTGATAACATTGGCCGCAGCACGTTCTGTGTAATGGCCTTTAGAGACGATTCTGTCAAAACGCTCGCCACCTTCACAAAGCTCCATGATGAGATACACGGCGTCCTTGTCCTCGTAAGCTTCCTTGAAGCTCACGATATTAGGACGCTTTGGCAAATGCCTCATGATCTGCACCTCTCTCCTCACATCTTGGATATCAATCTCAGTGCGAAGCTTCGTCTTGGCGATCTTCTTGCACGCGAACGCCTTCCCGGTCTCAATCTCCACGCATCTGTCTGTCACTCCGAACTCTCCGCGTCCCAGGTCTTTGCCGAATTCGTACTTTCAAAGATGTTATCCGGGACTGGGTCCTCCACAACGTTTATTGGGCGGAAGTTGCTCGGGGGAGTCAGATTTGCATGGGCATGACTTGGCGCTCTCCTTGGACCTCCTGCTAGGGAATGTCTTGCCCGGCGCGGATATGCAGCCTCCCATGGACGACACTATAGTGTTGGCGGCGGTTTGAGGAATTATATGATGATGACGACGAGATCTGATGAAGGTGGGGATTACTTCAATACCAACCATGGGAAGACCAACATTGTTCCTTGCAGAGAAAATGGGAATTCTAAAACGAGAGAGTAGGCATTGAGACAGATACAGAGAGAGAGAGAGAGAAAGATGGTTGTGCGTGCTATATTTGGGGGAGATAGTGCGATGGAACTCTAACGTTTGGAGCACTTTTGTTTTGTACTGTTTGTCCCGCCATTTTCTTAGAACCGTGAGCTTCTATTCTTTTTCAAGACGAACGTGTGTCGTCTGACCCAAAATAAATAAATAAACTAATAACAGAACTTTGCATCACTCTGTTTCCATTTTATTATCACATTCACGCTCACCTTTATTAGCCTGGTTTGTTAATTTTACTGTTAATATTGAGAGGATATTCTCATGCATATGCCTCGACGTATATGGGATTATGTGATTTCCAAAATAAGATCTTCAATCCTGAAGTAGAGGAATCCCAATTACAAGCATTTGAAGATCCGTATCACTCCAATATAGCAAATAGGTCGTTTTGGGATTGGTTTTATACTCATGAAAGAAGCGAGCACAGGTATGAACTGAAAGAAAGAAAGAAAGAAAGCATTAAAAAAAAAAACAGAACAGAAAGAACATGAATTCATAAAGAAGACAGATGCGTTGAATTTAGAAGTGAAAAATATACATGTATCCATCTGAAACTTTATTTTCCATAGTAACTTGTCTACATGATCAAGAAACAGATGAATATTCCAACTTGGAATTAATTTCTAGACTCATTGAGTAGCTAGCATCGTCATCATGGCTTGTGTAGGAACAGGGGAAGCTGCAATCTTGGGGCAACCAAGCAATTCCTCTGTTGCTCCATGGAGATTCCAGAGCAAGAAGAAACAGATAGAGAAGCAACAGAACTGAAATTGCTAGGGAGAGACAAATCTCGGGCGTGAAACAAGAGAAGCTCATCATCATAGAGAAAGAGACAGAGGAGATTGATGAAAACGTAAGGAAGGTAGGGGATAGTTATAAAGATGGTGAAGGAAATGAGAAAGAGGAGGAACAGAGGAGAGGAAGCGTGATTGGGGTAAGACAGGGGCGATGCTCAGGGGAAGGAATGTGGCAAACGATTCAGTGAATGTGAGAGTGCAAGTGGGTCATGTGGGCCAACTTGGTCTCGTGTCCCAATCCACCCATCCAAGATGACACAATCATTTCCGGCCTCGATATTTCAAGTGGGTTCTTCTAGTCAATTCCTTTTTTTTTTTTTTTTTTTAATTCTTCCAGTCAATTCTTTTTCCGGTTATTTTAGTTTCGGTTTGTTTGGCCGAGTTTTTTTTATAATTTATTTGTAATAGTATAATTTTTTATAAAAAATTATATTCATTTTTTTCAAAAAGCTGAAGATAGAATTATTTCAATTTTGAATAAGGAAAGAAGAGGTTGACATGAAAATTAAATAGTGGAGTAACAGTATCAAATGATCCATCATTTATATAGTGAATTTTTTAGGGAGTATAAAATGATTTTTTAGGGACACTATAGAACAAGTTCTACTAGTATTTATGATGAATTTTTTTATAAAAAACGAGTAAAATCTTATCAAAGTAAATGTTAGCGTACAAAATATCAACTTATCCCGCAAACTAAGGAATGCGTAAGAACAGGGTGCCAAAAAGGTTAGTTAATTATGATATACATTGCCTCTACAGAACAATTAGAAGGCATCTTCAAATGAAAGGATATGAACAATGACATGCATGGAAATTTTAGGAAACAAATTATTACCCATAAAGTATAATATAAAATTGAAAAAAAAAATCTTTTAGTAAATTGAATGGGAGTAGTAGACAAGAAATTGCTGAAAATGAATGAAAACACGTTGGTTCAGACACAAGGCTAACCCCACCACACCTCTTCCTAGCTTTACTGATCTATTCTCTTCTCAATGCATTCATGGTCTCTACCTTTCTCGTTTCGTAATTCCAGTTCCAGGTAACCTTTTTGGTCTCTTTCTTTTCCCTCTCACTTTCACTAATGTATGCCTTTTTTATTTTCTTTTTAATATTAAAACATGGCGTACTTGACCTGGCACACCAACGACCAACCCATGATTCGTTTTAAATAATTTTAAAACTCTGCATGGCATCTATTTAGGTGGAATTTTCTTCAATGACGGATTTTATTGGGTGTCTTAGCATGAGATTTCGTTGGAGTTGATGTTTGCCTTTTCTCCTCTTCTTTCTGTCAGAATGATCTTATATTATCTCTCCGGTTAAACCAATGTAACAGTATGTCTGATAATCGGCAATGGGTTCGACTGGTACTTGGAATCTCCACACAAGGTCCCACCATAACAGAAATGTCCTCTTTGAGATCTTATGAAGGATGTGAATAATTTTACATGTCCCGTGGTATTAGTGGACGAAAGTAGCCACCTTGATCCATGTTCTTTGTCCCCTGTTAAGCACAAAACTTACTCTGCTTCATTTTACCTCTGTGCCAATTGGTCGTCACTGCCGTCGTTTTTGATGATGGTAGACTCATCTAGTTTTTGGAGCAAAAACGGCAATATTTTTTCCGTCTTTAGATTAGATGCTACTACTAAAGATATTCCTTTTCCCGAGCGAACCATCCCAAAAGCTGCTGTATGTGCATGGAGGTTGAGGGAGAATCACTCTCAGGCGACAGGTTCTCCACTTAGCTTCTCTGGCAATTCATGTTCGTCTGAGAACCCTCCGAGTCCTCTCAGCAATAAGAGCGGTTCTTCTCCTGAGGTTTCAGATTTGTTCAATCTTCAAAGTGAAGAGAGTGAATGGAGTTCGGATTTGAAGTCTTCAAGTCCTTTTAGCAGCAAGTCTGATTCTTCCATCGAGGCTTCCGATTACTTGGATTCTTTGCTCAGTCTTGAAGAGGAAGAAGACGGTGAATGGATTTCAGGTTCAAAGACAGAATTAGAGTGTCTTGATTTTCCAAGCCTAAGGTGTGAACTTGTTCCATCGGCGGAGGATCTATTGCAAACCCACGACATGGAACAAGTCATAACTGATGAACCACTCTTCTGGCCATTCCAAGAGGAATTTAACTGGGATTCTGAGCAATCCTGGTCTTCATTCTGCATCTCACCCAGGAAGCATATCGATCTTCTTGGTACGCCTGCTAAATCCTCAGCCTCGAAACTGTTAAAACCCGGGAAAGGGTGTACAAGATCTGGCAAACAAAATGGTGATGACGCTGAGTGCAGATCAAAATCTGAAACTCCAAGGCGTAGCACATCATGTACAACTAGTTCAGCAAAAAGAGTGCCCAGAGAAGTGCCTATGATCAAACCCTTATCCGCCGGCAAGAATTCAAGTAGGAAAGATATTGTGTTAAACAGAGTTGTTCCATCGGAAAAAGGATATTGTGCACTGGATCGAGAACTTCCAATGGAGAAACTGCTTGGGCTACAGGAATTTGACGGCCATGAGGGGCTTGATTCAGAATTTAATGGGAATGTTCTTATTTTGGATTGAATGACTCTAGTTTCCCCAATAGGTGACTCTTTTTTTTTCCTGTTTCATAGACAAAATCTTTGGTACAGGGCTCACGGCCTCACGCATTAGCACTGTATAATAAACTTTTCTGCAATAATATGATAGCTAGTGTGTGCATTATATATATATATATTTCTTCCCCCTCAAATGAAAGAGGATAAAAGGCGAGAGGCTTAAATATATATATTTTTATGTTTAGTTCTTCTACTCCTACAATCTAACGGAAGTTTATGAAAAACCAAAAATTTACGTTAAGGTCGTGACCTAGCCAACCAATTCGCTTTGAATGTAGCAAATTTTGTCAACATAAGAACACGAGATCATGTGAGAAGATTAAAACTTAAAATAATATTTCGTGAGTAGATATTAACATAAAAAGGGTTTGGATTGGCAGGCCTTACCCTTAATCAAAATCGTACCAGTTTTTCCTGCGTTGTATTTGCTTTTTTGACTTTTTCTACCTGACGCAACGTAAAGTAGTTTTGACCAAAGGGCAAAAAAGGAGGGAGAGGGAAATGGGGTGGGAGCAACGATCGTTGAAAAACTCCAAAAGAAAGCTTCAAAGTTCAAACCATGGCGGCTTGCTCAATGATATGACTAACACCGCTCTAAATCATTTCTTTAGAAGGGGCAAACAAAAAAGTGAGTGGGAGCGACTTATGGAAGCTGCACGTGGCGTTATTGTGGACCCGGTTGAAGAACACGTTGGAAGGTTAAAAGACAGCAGACCAAGACGCCGCTTTCCAGCTCCAAAGACGTCCTTGTCTTTTTCACTTATTTACCGAGCTCAACCTCGAGACTACCGCATGGGTATTCTCGAGATCCTACCCACCAACAAAAGGGTCGTTTTGGAATTCGAGCACGTCTCTCAGTCGAAGCTTCTCTGTTTCCATGCCTTCTCCCCCTCCTGTTTGACTTGGGCTTGGCAGTTTCCACGTCCTATTTTCTCTATTTTCCGGAGCCTTTCTCTTTAACTGCAAATTAGATTCAAGTGTTTTTCGGTTCTTCCTTCTCTCAGATTTCGTGCGGAAATTCTTGCCAATCACTCACTGCCATTCTCTTCTCTGGTACGTTTCATATATTTTTTTTCCTTCTTCTATTCGCTAATCTCTGCGATTTCTAGATTTTCATCTACTTCGTATTTTTAGCCGAGGTGATGCTGATGAATCGTTGATTTGTGTTTCTTGCGTTGAAATTTGTTTATCGTATACTTAACAAGTGAACGTTTCTGTTGGTTGGTTTCCTCACAATCATACATATGGATTTTATTTCACAGCCGTCTCTAATTTCGCAAGTATCTAACTGCGGCTTCCCAATAAATTTATAAAGCATGAGTTGTCTGTAAATTTCGGGCATTTATTTCTTCTTTATACCACAACGGAAATTATTTTCCCAGCAAGCAATTGAAGATTTGAGCTGCTTCTAGATTATTATTTCCAGAGGTGTTTGAAGAATTTCTTTCTTTAATTTCCTCTCTCTTCTGAAATTTGCTATAGAAGTTTTTTCACTTTTCTGATTAGAGTTCAATATCTTGTTTCTAGAGTTGCTCCGTAATACCTGCATATTCCATCGTATAGTAGTAGCTAAAAGTCAATGTATGTTTATCATTATTTTCTATTATTTGTTCTGTCAAATCCTCTTAGGGTTTGGAATCATCTGATGTTTAGAATATATTTGTGGATATGCTTTTTTTTATGCCTTGATTACACAATAATATGGAGTTTATTTTCTCAGAGAAAGTCGCTTTCTATTATCTGCTGCAATGCGTGCACCATCATTGCTTACTCAGTGCTTGTCTGGCTTGGTGGCACATGATCGCGGAGGTCACAGCATAACCGCCATTCCAGAGAAAGACGTACATCTGCTATCACCGGCAGTAGAGATTCTCCCGTCAAAGGTATACTTCTAGTCACATTATCAGGGAAATTTCAATGCGATTGAGGGGGCCAATGTGGATCACATTGTTGCTGAAATTTCATATTTCTAATGTTGTGCAGGCAGTTCACCCTTACAAGTACATTGGGGAGAATGCAGACTTTCAAGGGGTCCATTTCAAGGTACATCTTAGTCTGTTTCATTCTTTAGGTAGTACTTGTTGCAAGATAGTATAAGTGGATGACATCTTTCTCCAATTGAGTTCTGTACGGATGATAAATTTTGGTTCTCTTGGAATCATTTTTAGTGGAAGAATGCAGTTGGTTGTTTTTCTGTTTGTCTATTTTATATCCATAATAAGTTTCATCTCTTCAAGTGTCAATTTGACAAAGTGTCTCTCTGTTAGTTTGATAATTGCCAGGTTTCATATGGCATCTGATGTATTAATTTTAAACTGTTTTTTATCTCCAATGGGTTTTATATATTTTTTAAACGATAGCAATTTTTTCTCTTAAATATATAATCAAGTTTTTTTTGCAAGCCTACAACTTATGATTGTATAGCTGTTTGTTTGATAGTTCGGTTGATGCTATATTCAATCTTGTACAGGGTAGAGTCAGCATTGCTGATATCATTGGGGTCAGTGGTTCGGATACAGTACCCTCAAAACCTCATGGTATGTATGTAAGCAATATTACAGTGTCCAAATTGAAAATTGATGTCAAACTCTTGATTGTTTTTCTTCGGTCAACTAACGTGTTCTTTCTCATAATTTACATGAGCTCCCCTTACACAAGTAACAGAGTAATTGAATAATAATGCAGCCATGTTAATATGTAATGGTTTACCTAAAACAAAAGTTGGTTGGCATTTAATGATGTTCAGAAAATATGGAGAGCAAGTGTTCCAAAGAAAAGGGAGACCTAACAAAAATTAATTAGAACACTTGATCAATGTTTATATAACCCTGACCTCTCTACTTCTATTAATCTAAACATGAGACTTACGACTACGCCCCTTATTTAGGGTGCACTGGAGATAACTTTTTCTTAGCTTACAAGACTTAACAAAAATTTTCAACACTTCCCAACAGAGTAACAATTTTATCAACCAAGAAGACCTTTCTAATATCTCTAGACAAAGGAAAGGGCAAATAGGAAAATTAATGATCTAAGAGTCTACTAAAGGGAAGTATCATTTGGTTATATGCACATACACAGGGGTGCCAAGTATGATGGTTACTTAATTTACTTGGCAGGGCATCTGAAATCTTGGGACAGTTCCATTGATCTTGTTAGTGTTGTTAAGCATGAGATTCGTGATGGTCAACTGAGCTTGAGGGGCAAAAGGGTACTCGAGGTAACTAGTGTACACAGTTGTTTCCCATTCTATAATGCTTTGATTTAATTATTCTCAATTCTCTTCGTAGTGTCCCCTCCTCCTCTTGTTACTTTAGCTGACATCTGTGACATAAGTTAATGAAATTACCTTCTCTTCTCTGTATATTTATCTTTTAATTGTAGTTGTGAATTATATTCATTATAATCTTCTACTGTCTACTTCATGCAGCTTGGTTGCAACAACGGACTTCCTGGGATCTTTGCATGCTTGAAGGTAAATCTAGCCTGAACACTGCTGTTTCTTGTGGAATTGTAGGCTGTATTTGATGGCTAGAAACAGTAATATCTTCATTAACTTTAAATGCCAGTTTTTATGCCTTAATGAAATGTGCTTCTAATTGGTAGATATAAGCATTTTATGTTTTTGAGCTGTGTAACCGTTGGGCTCATGGTAATTTGAGTGCTTGAACTTTAACGTCTTCCTTATGACACAAACTAAAATTTCTTCTTCCTTCATGCTAGGGTGCATGCTTAAAGGACAATGAGTCTAACGTGCTTTGTCCTCCATGTGGTTACTTCACAGGGAGCGTCCTTGGTGCACTTCCAAGATCATAATGCAGAAACTATTAGATGCACGACTATACCAAATGTCCTTGCAAATCTTGAGCAAGCTCGTGATAGGCAGTGGCGGCAGCCAGAGTCTCCTCTGACTCCTTCAAGACAGACGCTGGCACCATCAGTTCACTTTTATGCTGGAGACTGGGAAGAACTTCCCGCTGTGTTGTCTGTTGTGAAAAATGATGGGTATGAGGTGACACCGCCAATGAGTTTGAGCTTTTCTGAAGAGGATTTCATGGATGCATGTAGCAGTCACGACGGTAGCATCTTAGGACATGAAACTTCCTCAAGGAGATCTAGGAAGCTCTCTGGAAGCCGTGCGTGGGAAAGGGCTAATGAGACCGACCAGAGAGAGAGTGGTTATGACGTTATATTAATGACGGAGAGACCATATTCTGTTTCATCCACGAAGAAGTTGTATGCGCTTATAAAGAAGGTTTGATTCCTTATACTTGGTTTCCTATGCTCAAATAAAATCATGCGCATGGTTTCTCAACAAGTTTAATGCGGATATATAGCCATTTCATTCTTTCTTACCTTGGCCTTGCTAATACCTTGATAATATTTGACAAAGTCTACAAATTTGACCTCTATTCGCTGTTTGAAATCCTTCACAATTGTTTTTAATAAAGAAAAAGTACTGAGGAATTTGGTTCTTTATACTGTATGTTAGGAACCAGATTCCTTTTCATGGTGGTTAGTTAGTTATCTACAATTTCTTATGGGGTAGTTATTTTCAGTTGTAGGAAGTTATTGTCAGTTATTATTTCTTATCTTATCAGCTTATTTAAGTTGCTTATGTATCAATAATCAAAATGAATGATGAATGAATGAATGAAGTATTATTATGCAGAAAAACTTTCCCTCCTCTTTTCCAAGAATTCAGATACTGGTTCTATTTTCTTCTATCCCTAAAATTCTAGTTCTATTACTGTACTACATGACACTACATATAAAGTCATAGTCAGCTTTATGCTTTTAGACAAATGCACGATCAGAATAGATAAATATGACCATCTCTCTGGGCTCTGATGAAGAAGTGCCTCCTTTTGGTTGTTTCAATTTTCAACTGCATATTGTTAAACTTAACTCATCTGTCTGTCTTTTTGGTGTCAGTGCTTGAGGCCTCCATATGGAGTGGTTTATCTTGCAACAAAGAAGAACTATGTGGGCTTCAACAATGGAGCAAGGCATCTGAGGAGCCTGGTAGATGAAGAGGGCATTTTTGGAGCTCACTTGATCAAGGATTTGTCTGACAGATATATTTGGAAATTCTTTCACAAGTGATCAAAGATTCTGAAATCCAGTAGACTGCATTGGCCAACTAAAGCCAAATTTTTCTTTCACGTCAGTGTTCTGGTTCACAAGAATTCTTTTGTTTTTTCCTCCCATATATAATTGTTTCTGTTTTCTTAGCTAGTTAGATGGATATCAGAAATTCAAAAGCTAGGTAGCATTGGTCTACTCTCAGTTCGCGGATTGCTGCTCCTAAACACGCTGCTGTTGATTTTAGCACGTGCAATGCACGATTAGTTTAGTGTAAATACAATTGTCTTACTTGTTATAAAACATAACATATTGTTATATATTAATTGAATTGAATTGCATAGTTTACATCATCGTTGTTTATCTTATTCTAGATTTCGAGCATAAACTGTTTGCAACTATGAATACGGTGTTACTATTTTGTTTTTTTTAATGATTGTGATAAAGATACAAAAACTAGTGTGTTTTACCTCTGATACTAATAGTTAACGTAACAAATAACTATTCGTTGGGAGCCGTATAAATTATTAACGTTAACCCTCGTTCTTGTCTTCAAAATTCATGTCATGCAAAACAATGCTCAACAAACAAATCAGTTTTCTATAGTTCAAAATTCCTCAATATATGTTTGTATTTGTTTTCACTTTGATTATCTGCCAATAATGTTGGACAATATTTTTTTTTTAATATTTTGGCTAATTTTTATCTTGATAGTGATTTACAATATTTAAAAATATTTAGCAATTCCATTCCAGTCACACTACTATAAAATTTTATTATATCAGCTTCCTTGATTTATTTATTATTTGATATTTTTAAGCTTAAAAAACAATGAACGAAGGGGACAGGTACATTTACCCACCATGAAAATGGGGTCTTAAGATCAAGTAAACACTTTCCATTACCCATAAAATTTGATCGCCAACTAGTATCTCAAATTGTTCGATTTCCAACCAACATGGTGAAGAAAATCAACTATACAGTGAGAATAAATTTTACAAAGATTACTAACCCTATCTGCTCTGGTTTTCTGTCAGCCTTCTCCATACTATTCTTCCAGAGTGGAATAAGGTCAGCATTGCAATGAGATATAGAAGAGGAATTCCAACAGCGCAACCCCCAGGTGCCAAGTTTATGAGAGTCTGATAAGCCAAAAGCAAGAAGCTAGGTCATAAATATGATTTCCAAAAATTCATTGGGAACTATAGCAAGGATATGATCATGTAATTCCATATTTACATCAAGGACTCGGAATCTATCCAAATAGTCCCGCACCAAATTTAACAGTGTCTGTGATGTAAACGGCAAACAAATAGTGTCATCAATGTTAATTGATCGTCTAGGCTTGATAACTAGATGAGATGCTATAGTTACGTCTTTGCGTTAAAGTTTGTTTATCTGGCTCACTGTGAAAGACTTGTTTGAGACAAACAAAAGAGAAAAGGGATGGCTAATTAAAAGCTACAGTTGCAAGATATCTTGAAGAGCAGGAGTTTACCACCATCCCTGCAACAAGGTGGACAATGGGAACAGAATATTGGTCCAGTTTGTTCCCCTCTGCGTATCCATTAAATGCAATCACCATTGAAAAAGTGTGAATTGTGACAAATGCAAGAGCGACAATTGCTGCAACAAATCAATGAGAAAAAAAGGGGTGAGCTAAAAAGGGAAAGAAATGAATTTTTCTTGCTAAAAACCTAATTCCATAAATCCAAATTTACAATAAAATATTGTTTATGAAAGGAAAAACATTTTTTCCTTCTCTTTTAAAATATATTCAAAGATCCCTCCTGCATTTAATGAAAGAAAGATACATTCAACCTTCATAGACAAAAGTTACAATCCCATGCCACTTAAAAGGTATATAAGAATCTACTTCGGAGAAAGCTCACCAGAAAGGAGGAAAAATGGTATCTGTGAGCATCTGTCAGAAAAATATGTAGCTGGACCAAATGCAGGAGTCAACAGGCTGAGGCAGAAGAACACAGCATGTGCCACACCATGACCCAAACCACCGGCTGCAGAGAACATGTATAAATAATGTTAAAAGAACTCATTCTAATGAATGATATAGATCATGCTCCAATAAGCCACAGAGATAGCATTTCAACAAATCATTCCATATTCTCTTTGGGATAATTAAATTCATGAAAGCAGTTAGTTAATTGCACAATAACCTCAAAAAAAAATATAGAGAGAGCAGTATTAGCTAGGTTCTGGGGATGACAAAATAATGATTGAAACAACATCAGAAGACCTTGGTATTCTTACCCAGAGCAATTTGCATCTTATCTGTCAGTGAAAGATGTGGTTTTGATGCTCTGTCAGCAAAAACATCTAAAATATCTTCCAGCCTCCTGAGCATAGATCAACGGACAAAAGATTAAAATAATATATATATATATATATATATATATTAGCCACATAAGAAAGCAGTAATAATGCACCTCAATATTGTCATATAATAAAGTAGGGGGTTGTCACTCTTTACATCATCCCATAATCATATCATCACATCCTTTAAATGGAACAAAAATTATTCTCACGTTATAGCATACAGTGAGTAGAAGATTAGTGATTTCAAAAATTCAAATAAAAAGTTCAATGTCAACTAGCAAAAGCAACACAAATATACAAGAAGATCATTCAACATGAGGATGTCATCGCTACATCGTATGGCTGTGGCTAGAAGATAGAAACCATCAGCATGAAGTAAATAATTAGATAAGTTAAAACATGATGAAAGAAAGGCCAATAGCTAAGCGTTCGATCAGCTATATAGGAATTTTCACAGCTGAAATTGTCTAAATCCATCAAGCAATATGCGAAGTACACTTTAACAAAGTAAACATGATCCATCAGCCACTTTTCCAAACTCCAATGCAAAAACTACATAAATCTAAAACAAAACAAAGAAAAGAAAAGAGGGGTAACTAAGAGGGACTTTTGAAGCAATGCTAGGATTTCACAAATAAGAAAGAATTGTCTTCGTACAAGACAGGACCGAGATAGCATGAATGCATAAGAATACTTTATAACAATATTAACTTACTTGTAGACTTTCCAGAATAAAACACGAAGCCCTTCTTGGAAAGCAACGGACGTCAATATAAGTATTCCAAAGGGCCACCATGTCGCGGTTTTCAGAGGAAGGAAACCCCTCCATACTCCAGACAGCACAATCAAACTTATAAGCCACACCAACGTACTACATACAGAAATATGAAACACTACATCAGTATTAAGTACCTAACGCACTTGATATTTTAAAACAGGAAGTCTCACGGTTCATCCCTGCCAAAGAAGCTTATTTTAAATCATTATAGTAAAGAAAATAACTTTTTCCAATAGAATAATCTTGCTCTTCCTGTTAATCAAGTTCGCAGGTCCAAAAGATAAAGACAAATTTTCTGGTTGACAATATTTCAAAAGTTTAAACATCTGATCAGAAATTTAAACGCACAAAACATATTCACTGGATTTCAGATATCCTTTTAAATGCTCGGCTTTCTGACCAAGAAAATTGCTAATATAAATGTGGGAATAAGAAAATCATTTTGTAAGTTGTGAACTTCAGGGGAAAAAACGAGGAGCAAAAGCAGGAAGTGGTATAGTGAGCTCTTATGAACTGTAAATTAAACTCCAGATATGTTTCAAGCAGTAAATTTTATTTAGTCTCAACTGTTTCATGCCAAAGTTTAGTTTAGCATAATATAAAGATCAAAAGATAGAAAAGGCACAAGAAAGATGTGATAGAAAAATCAACAAAAAGGGTGTACCTGGAGAGCACAGTGAGGATCAAGAACGGCTTTCTGGAAATTACAGAGACGAAGAGGGAGAGAGAGGGGCCTAACGCTAGTAGAGCGTAACCGATTCCTGCCGCCACCGTCATTTCGCCCGATCACCGGGTAGAACCAAGCAAAACAATCGCTCCCAAAGTCACTGTTCTCGGCCAAGGGGCTCGAGAGTCGAATGATCTACTTCGTCGGACCGGGTAGATAGAACCATCAATTTAATTGACCTGATTGGGCCACAGACCCATTCTACCAATTCGGGGAGAGGCCCAAAATCTCTGTTCGAACATTATGAATATTTGTCCAAAATAATTTGACATTATTAACAGACTAAAAATGTAAAACTGACTATGTCTGAGGAAAAAATCGACGACGACATCTAGTTTTTCTTCTGCTAAGCCAATAAGAAAATTCTTGCTTTTTTTTGTGTGAATTAAACTGCAACTGTATCAATAAATTAATCAAACAAAATACGTATATACCGTTTTCGAATTTATGATAAATTAATATCTTTTATACATTTATGAAACTGCAACTGTGTCCACAAGTGCGTTGCTACAATTAATTAGCAACGTGTTAATGCTGTTTACAAGTAGCACCCGATGGCGGCATATGTGTGGAATTATATATACCTTGAATAGTCGTCAACAACATAATAAGTTGCGGGTAACCAGTTATTAATAACCCCTTGGTGAAATAACAACACCTTAAACAGTTACTATTCGATTAATTAATAATTGAAAGTCGCCACTTATCATATCGATGCACCGAGTACATCAATGAATTTGCTTGCTTTCAGTAAAGTAGATATACAGTTACAATGCGTTTTATGTTAATTAATTGTAACGCGTCCGCCTAGTGTGGGTGTGCGTCAGGTTGTTGTAAAAACGATGCTATGGAGGAGCTTCTAGCTTTCGGGCACTTGGGGCATATATAAAATCTGGAAGAGCCATTGTAAATAATGAATAACTAGAAAACCAGAAAGCCCATATCTCTCTCTCTCTCTGTAGAGTCTCAGAATATTTGCTCTTCGTGGTCATATAGGCTCTGGCAAACTTGATCCTCTGGAAAACTCTAGCATCTGCAAAAAGTCAGTTGACTGTTATAACCAATTGAGTGACCAAAAAGAAAACATTCCCGAGTCTTTAATACCACTACCTACTAATTGACTCTTTTTTGGGATAGATTAAATAAGTTAAATCTGAGGGGAATTATATATCATCTCTCCAAAAATTAAACCTTTCATCAAGGACAGAATCGCTCACTTGGTAGGTAAAGGGGGAAATACTTGTTCCTTTTCACTCGACAAAATTATTGCACTTGTTTCCTTCTCGTGCATGAAACTGTGGAGAACTGACTCTCAAAACAATTCTCAGAACTGATTCAAATACAATAGCATTTCAATTAGCAAGATTCTCAAAACAAAATCACAGTTTTTACCGATTCTAAGAGCTGATTAACGCTTTTAACACCGGGCTAATTGCTAGAGACTGATGTTTTATGATCTGCATGATTTCGAGTTGATTCAGAACCAGTCTATTCATCGGTGGAAGCAACTGGAGTCATCGTCTGGAACCAATCATCAAACTTGTCAAACAAAGACGTTTCAAGAACTTTTTAACAAAGATGCAATTCTCAGGATATTACCGCATCGAAATCTTGAAACTCAATCTCAGCAACAGGAAAGCATGGCCCTGGTGTCTCCATAAACATAGGAGCTCCCCGTGGATATGCACCATCAGGTGAAAAACCCCCGCTGCGAGTTGCTTCTTTAAGCTAAATAACTCTACCAGCAAGGGAAAAGATAACATATCAACTTCTTAGAGAAGAAGCTCAACAACTCAACCATGTAAAACTCGGTTGGATACTACATTCACCAATGGATAGACTTCACCAATGAGATCATGACTGGTTCATATGCTCAACCCCATCCAATGAAAAGCTAAAACAACAGTGTCTGCTTTATAGTATTCCCATCTCATACGTGCAAGTCCCATCTGGGAAGCTAAGCAAAAATAGAGATTTTTCGTATTACCTCTGACAAATTTGCAAATTTAGTCATTAAGTTTGATGTCACAATCTCTTTCAACTTCTTGTCATCCAATTCAACTGCAGAAAGTGATTCCATAGCAGCAACTTGATCTTCCAGAGATCCATAAACTATCTTCTCCCTAAGCGCTAAGCGCTACGTCGTTATCAGGAATCAAAACCCTCCCCTTTGGTGAGAGTATCCGACCCTTCCACCACTGAACCCACGGATGATGGGTTTAGGAGTTGTTATGAAAAGATAAAATCTTCAGTAAAATGTTGAAAAATCAATGTGATTGCCTCTAAATGTAGATGCTGATTGCAGATTAATTTGATAAACTAAAAGTAACAGCTTATAGAAGAGTAAAGCTATTTATATGAAAGGGAAACAATTTGGGAAAGTTTAAAATAAGCAAGGGAAACAATTCATAAATAATTGAAGAAAATGAACAAGTCAAATCATGGCATTTTGTATAAAACAAAATCTCACCTTTGACCAAGTACACAATACAGCAATGCTATAAGTGTGGGCCATGGCCTCAAAATTTGCAGGGACGTTTTCCATGGATGTTGCTTGAATCCAGATTGAAGAAAGCAAGCGACTCACCTGGTGACTGCTCAACCGAATAGAACTGAGCTCCTGAAATTTTGGGTAAACAATTTTTTTTTTACAACTAAAATGAATTAAAGAACTCAGAGAAAGAAACTACAAAACTAAATGGACCACATGTCAATTGACGATTAAAATTTTAGCAGGATGAATACACCCACCAGCCACAACATCCCCACCTCCAGAAGAAAACCTTCTTACTTTTCCATCAGTGAGAGCACAGCTAAAGATGTGACCCGGATACATATAATCTGCATGTTTCCCGTTGTCCCCTTCCGTTGCTTTTCTTTCAGGTTTTGCTCCAATAAGGCTTGCATCCTCAATTTCACACTGTATATTCTGAGGCATCATTCTTTTCTGGTTTAACTGGGTGGAAAAGAGGGATGGCATAAGCACTACAGAGAAGATACTAGGTGCCCAACTCGTGTTTCATGGTCTGGATGGGTCATTGACCGGAGCAACTGATGAAATAATTAATCAGGGAAAGCCTGGAAAAGTACAATATTGCCAAAAGGTTTAGAAAGTTCTGCAAATGCTGAGCATGCAGAAAAAGACCTCTTTAAGGAAAAACACTGGCCTTTTTGTGGTATTTAGGGATGGAACTTATCAACCTCGCTGTTTGATGAACAACTGACATTGTTGTTTTTGCTCTAATGGAACTAGTTGATATATTCTCTAGCACTACAGCCTTCAAATCAAGAATGGGTCCTTTATCACCAACTTGTTAGTCACAGAAGACAGTATGACAAGAATGACTCACATTCTGTAGCCAAATACATTGTTTCCTCATAAAAGCATGTGTTTTACAACATGAGAAGGAAGATTGAATGGCTTCCTTATTTATACTCAGTAGTAAGGCGAGGTTTTGATTAGATGTGTATGCAAGCAATGAATTATGAAAAGATCGATCGGTTGAAGTACAGGACACCTCTCTTTGGTTCTGGCATTACTGGATTCATAAGCTAGTTTATTTTTTCTGTCACCTATCTTTTTGTTGGAAACCTCTCTTTTTTCTAATAATTACTAACAATAAAAAATATAGTATTTGATACTGACCTTACTTGAGAGCTGTAATATACACATTTCTAAGGCATGCTGTAGATTAGCATTCTGCTTATACGCATCATTTGTAGTGCTAGATGATTGAACTAAAATTTGCTGGCACTTCCTTAAATCTTTAATGAGGTCCGATATTGTGCCAATTATTGCAATAGAAGCAGCCTGATCCACATTTTGCTCAAGTTGTGTGGTGACATTAATTATAACAAACTGCAGAATAGGTTGCCTGGTGCCATTCTTATGACCCAAGTGCTTGATCAAAGAGGAAAATAGAAGATGGGAATTATCTCCTGGAGTTCAAAAAGTGATAATTAATTTCAGAAATGAGAATAAGTAAAGAATGAAATTGGTTTAAGTTAGGGCACTGAATGCTCAAGGTTACCTCACTCCGCTAAAAGGGACTGTAAATTAGATCAAACATAAAAAGCAACTTCTTTTTCTGGAGACCAGTAGTTTTCAGCATCAAAATTATTAAAAAGTGGTTCAAGGACATGTCCCACAGTTGTCGCTTACTTTGCCAATTTGGCTATGTTACACAAGCAAACCTTCGACCAATAAGTAGGATCCTTGGTAGTATCCCTGTAAAAGTGAACGCATAAAGGCTGTTTGTTGGATCACAAATGATGACTTTTCAAAAGAAGTGGAGGGAAGAAGAATAACAGTAGGATTACAACATTGAATCCAATTCAGTTCCCATTACAACATTAGGAAATGATTGATCCTTCTTACTGGTATCTGGTAAAGAAATCGGATGGTCTTCATTTCGAAGTCCCTGAATCTGCTGGTCCAGAGACTGGATACAGGTTCTCTTCCTTGACATGGTTGTGTTCAATAGGGAAATTCAAGAAATTCTCCAAAGTCACGGATGTAATCTATTTCAGAACACACCAAGGCAATCGACATAAAAAAATAATTAGAATGATGACAAATGTCTTTGACAGTGTCTAAAAGTTCAAGCGATTCTAAAGACCCAAATTTCTGTGAGAAAATACCAAATTCTATGCATCCCTTTATGTCACTGTTTGTATCAATGGACAACAATTGAAAACGTGAAAGTATAAAAACAATACTCACTTTGTCAAAATCCATTGAAAGATGTGAGTGTTCACCCATGAATTACACCTAGTCACAGGAAAAAAAACAAGAATACCAAGAAAGTAAATGGCAAAGTAAATAAATTCATCAATTCATTCAGCTTCTAAGTTAATGGGAATGAACAAGTAACTCCTGGAAATAGAGGTAGAAGAAATACCATACAGGACAGAGCTTGTAATGCATCTGAGCGTGGGCAAATAGCTTGTTCATGTTGTCCCACTTCTTGAGCCAGTTGACATAATTTAGGGATGAGACCTTCTAAGTTGAAAATATATGTGCTATCCATCTACTTTTAATTCAAAACAGCAGTATCATTTTTTACCAAAAAAAACAGAAGAAGAAATCATAAAAATATGTTATAACCCCAACCCTGGTTTACTAACGGCGAATTATCCACTTCAACCAAGTTCAACAACTTCCAAATAGGGACCTAGAAATTTGAATCGATAAACTTCTTGGAATGGGTGGTCAAGCTTCTTACAACTTACTCAAGAGAATGATGTTATCTATAAGGTTTAGTCAAATTGAATGAAGGAAGGCTTCTTAATAAACAAGTAACTGGCAATTTATAAAGTCGACAAGGGTATGGCAACCTACGATTATCATTTCATCTGTTCGAGTTTGTTCTAAGAGAGTCTGGATGATAACTAATAAACCATTAGCAAAAAGTGGCCTGCAAGTTGAAGAAATAAAATGTGTGTCATCACAAATTTGAAATGACAGCATGTTGCAATTGAAACATCCAAAGGAAATAAACAAGAACTTGATATGATGCTTACGTTGCAAGCAAAAAAGAAAAACTAAGAAAAAAATTACACCATTCGATACTGCTTCAGAATCAACAGAGTTGTATTGATTAGAATGAATTGTATAGTAATCTATAGAGTTGAGTAATGTGCCATCAAACTTGCATATGCTCCTTAGATTATGATAACATTTTCCTGTAGACGCACAAGACAAATTTGACTAAACCGAAGTTTTCATTTCTGAAATTCTTGTAACATCTTTGCTCCAGATTAGCTGAAATCTGCAAAGATAAAGCAGAAGAAAAACTCCAAAATGATCAACTTAAATTTGTCTTCAGGATGTCTATAAACAAACCAGTGTTTTATAATCGACAACAACTTCAGATCAGCACAAACACAAAGGTAGCTTCTAAAAAATTGTAATCTTGGGGATTCTTAGTGGCTTATTCGCACAGCTTCCCAATTTTCTTATCATTATGTTCAGCATCCTTCCAAAAACAGTAAAATCTAACAGACATGAGATCTTTTTCTTTTTTTTTTATCCGAAGAGGCAAAGAACTGAAAGGTACTCCAAGCATTGTAAGTCAATTAGTCAACGTTGTAACTATTTTACTACATCGGAGATCATACTATTCAAAATAATGATGCACTCGTCCCTTACAACAGCAGTAGCAGATATGAATGTACAGCGTGACTTTATCAAGAAAGGTTGGCAAAAGAATGAATATACGCAAATAGGGTGGTAAATCAAGTGCAAATTCCAGAATTACATATTAACCCAAACTCGACAATGGTAAGATACTTTAGAAGCATGTTTAAAATAAAATTTCTCTAGCCTCCACCAAATTAAAAAACCATCTCATGCACACATAGCTTCCACCTGAAGAAACCAGTATATAATCCAAATTCGAAACTTGTTAAGAAAGTGCCTATTAGTCTGTTAAGTAAGACTTTTAACAATAACATGCATAGATTATGCATGAAGTGAAAAGATATACCTTGAACTTAAAATTTTACCGGATTACGTGGGAAGATTTCAGCTAGCAATTTGACTGGTTGTCTTGACATTGGCCGTAGAGAAGGACGACAGAAACAGAGGTTGCCACAGACGGGCAGAACCCGCCTCGACATGACCCCATTCTCTATAGAATTACAAGCAACACCTGCAAATTCAATAAGAGCAGAGTTAAAGAGCACCTTCAACCCCACACTTCCCATTACTTCCTCTAGTTCAGTCAACATGGTCCTTCCAAAAATTATTGTGTTTTTTTCCTCAAAACAGTTTTTAAAAACAAGTTTTGAAAACAAAAACACACAAAAATTTGGTTAGATAATTGTTCTAAAAGTTATATTTAAAAAATATATAAAAATTTATTTAGAATAATTGTTTTTAAAACTAACTTTAATAATTAAGAAAATATAAATTATAATGGAGAGAGTAATGCCGATAAACAAAGAGTTCAAAGATTAAAAGATAATATAGATAAGTGAAAAATAATTATTATTATTATCAATTTAAATAATAATCAATAACAGATGTTAGTGGTAGTTGTCACTGGCGGCCGACTACAGTTGATAAGAGTGACAACAACATGTGACAGTAAAATGTTGCTTTTTAATAATAAAACATTTTTCTAAAATAAAAAAATATTAAAAAAACAAAAAAAAAAGTTCTATATAACATTTAAAACTTGTTCTTAATTTTACATTTTTGAAAACAGATTATTATATTTTTTAGAAAACAGTTAAATAAAAATGAGTTTCCAAACAAGTTTTTTAATTTTTAAAACAGAAAAACTGTTTTTAAAAATAGAAACTAACACGGCCACACATATTTGTCGAAGCTGAATCCTCAACCCAGATAATTCTTCAATGTTATCATAAAAGCGATGGTTAAAGAATTCCGAGGGAAAAAAGATTGGAGATGTAATTCAAGGTTTTCAGAAACCAAAAGGAGATTAACATTATATTGAATTGCCAACAAAATCCCAAAAAAATATCTCCCGAGCGAGAAGAGAACATTAGAAAATTCAAACCTCGACCAGCACTGGAGAAAAAGCCATGATATCAGAAGAGAAAGACCAGACAACAGAAATTCAGTCAATGCATACGGGGATTCGGACTTTAGGCTTCAACGACTCTCTCCCGGCCGTTTGTTTGTTCTGAGCTGGACATTTGATATGGAAAATAACATTTGCGTTAAAAAGAAAAGGAATAAAATACAATTTGAGCAGTCGTAAGAATTTCTGATTCATATATTTGCCCAGCAAAAAATGTATGTTTTATATGATTCCCATTTTGCAGCTTCATCTCGCAGTGAAAAATGAAAGAATCTGACTGTCCCCGTGAATCAAGGTACTACGTGCCTTTTGTATAACGGTAATTACTACTGTTTTTTTTTTGGTGGAAAATAGAATTACTCATCTCCTTCCTCCTTTGATTTCTTTTGGTCACATGCTCTTTTGACTTTTTTACTAGTGTTTTCCTTTCCCACTTTTCCTTCATCTCCTTCCCTCATTCTCAACTCGTTACCTAGTTCATTTGGTAAATCATCTTTTTTTATTTTACCATAATTAATCCTATCACACTATTCAAAATTTAAGAATATATTTGCACAAAAATTTGCACATACTTGTCATTATTTTATAATTAAAAGTGACAATTAAATGTTCAAAATTTAAAATACCATGTCCAACCATCCAAATTATAAGGATTAATTAAATAAATTAATTATAATTAATATAAGAGTAAGATAATTAATTTAAATATATTAAAAAGTATATAATATTAATTCATCTTAAAAGGTTTAATTTAATCATAATTAATTTATTTATTTAATTTTTTTAATTTATAAAAAATCAAATTAGAGTATTAAAAAAATCATTACTTAAATTTTCAAAAGAAAAAAAAACTCTGGATCGGCCTTGAACTTAAGTTGGAGTAAAAAATGATAAAGAAACGAAACATAATCCCCTTTTACAGTTAAAAAGTTTTCTAACGAACCTGTTTTCATTAACGTTTTTCTTTTGTGCTCATTCCTTTTTTGCCGCCAAGGCTGCGAGGGAGCTCATTCATTTGTTCTGGTCGAAGTTATCAGGCTAGACGTTTGTTATTTCAGAACAATTTATTATTATTGAGTTTACAATTAATTAATTCATATAAATTTAAAAAATTAATCATTATTTATTAATTATTTCTCATAAGATCTTAGAATTATCTTTATTAATGCTCCAACAACATAATAAGAATGGAAAAACTTGCTCAAGTTGCTTTGAGGGGAACTGACATTTGAAAGAAAATTTAGTGAAACATACTTTAGGAGGAAGACAAACATGCTAAATTGCTAGGTTAGGGAACTGCGTTTTGTAAACCTAAGTTTTGAGTCCCCTGACTGGTATCCAACTAAATATTATCAAACCCACATAACGGACG
This sequence comes from Leucaena leucocephala, assembly GCA_037074615.1. Taxonomy (NCBI): domain Eukaryota; kingdom Viridiplantae; phylum Streptophyta; class Magnoliopsida; order Fabales; family Fabaceae; genus Leucaena; species Leucaena leucocephala. Next base: position 347,457 of record CM073546.1, on the reverse strand, counting down.
CAACTTTGTTCCAGGATCAGAGGTTTGCAATGGTAAGAATACAAAAGGAATATTAGGATTGAACAGAATGATATCTTTCTTTGGGCCAATGATGATCGACGAACAAAACAACATCCGTCACGCATGATTAAGATAACCAAAAATGGTCCCTGTAACAAACCCTTGAAATAACAATCTCATTTGGGAATTCTAAATTGTCACCCAAAAAATTAATTTGTCCTGAGCAAGTCCGACACTTCAAGCACATAAGTGTATCATGTTTAGTTCGCATATCACATTCACCCCATCCGTTTCAGTATTGATGCCACATATATTGTGCATCTTCGAGGAATCGGGATAGTCATAGATATGGTAAGAAGGAAGCTTGCCCCACATGTTTAGATCCAAAATGACAACCATATGTAACTAGCACTAGTTTCAGAACACTTTCTGACTGATCACTGATCTCTAATGCATCAACAAGAGAATTCTTTTCTGCGGCTGTCAAGAGACTCGACTCTCATTTTATGCTGCTATGATCATCTACTTCAAAAACTCAAAACAAATCATCCAACCGCAATTTTTTCTTTTGTTATTTGAAACTTCAGAATTGTTGAACAAAGTATCCAAATTTTCAAAAAATTGAAACTTACTCATGGACGTAAGCCACCCGACAATCTGTCGACTCCGGTAATCTCCACGCCGGCGCGTTTGATGGAGTCGAACAGCGGTAAGACCATCCTTCGATAGTGAACCGGCCGGGATTGCTCTTCAAGAACGTCAATTTCAACTGCGTTGACCCCAATTTCTCTGAGGCGGAACCCTAGCTTCTCGCCGACCCGAGAGGCGATCTTTGCGTCCCAAAAGTGATGGGATCTGGGAAAGCGATTGAACTTGGCACGGTAATGGGCAACGAATTCTTGCTCGGAAGATGAAGCCATGGCTATGATTGATGATGTGGAAGTATTAGTGACCTGTGCTGTGACTTTCCGGCAAGATAAAACTAGCCGCAGAAAGTGGTTGTGGCGATAGCATGTGACGGCCATCTTTCATGAGATTGTGGGAACATAGGCCCGTACCGTGGCGGCAGACCCTCAGGCCATCAAGCGCGTATTCGCGTTGAGGGCTCCGACAAAATAACAAACTTTAATCTTACATTACCATTATTTATAAATAATTGGATCTTTTGGTTTCATTTATTTTTTAAAATTCTTTCACATATTTTATTAGGGTCTGCATAATCTTTTCTGATTCTTTCAATATTTTTTCTACATATTTCCATGAATTTTTTTGACCAAATATTTTGATATTGATAAATTATTATTATGATATTATTGTGAAATAATATTATCTTTGAACTTTAATATCATTAATAATTTAATGCATTCCCTGTTTTAGAACAAAGTGCATATTTTGAAAATAATAATCTTTATAATAAAAAATAAAAAGCGCGAGTCTACTCAACTGTGCTAGGGGAAAACCGAGGGAAACGGAAAAGCAAAATGTCCTTTTACAATTTCACCCCTTTGTCTTCAGTTATTTTCATCTCAGGACCCAGGGCTCGCGCCGTACATGAGCATGATCCGGTTCGAAGGAGTAATCACAAAAGAGCATCACTGAGTGCCTGGGTGTGAGCGAAGCTCGCTCAAGGAGGCTGGGGACATTGTCACTCCGACACTCTTTTAAATTAAAGTTCCGTTTTTTATTTCCGATTTCGGGTTGTCCCGAATGGGAATTTCCACATATTGGCTTCACTTGCCCTGGATGCTGGTGCATATATTGATCTTTCAGTTCTCATTAAGAACTACTGCAATCAGGTAACCGAATTGGTATGGTCTTGTTATGCGTCACTTTCTTTCTTGAAAGGAAAAATGTCCCTTTTACGATATTGAGAATCCAGAATATGAGATGATAAATCGCCCTTGAGTTTCAAATAGACGTTTTCTGAGATTTATGTATAAATTTTCAATTTGACAGTCTTTATACCCGATTTGGAATTGGTTTTCTTGGTCAAATCAAATCTCATGAATGTCTTGGCAAAAAAAAACTTCATTGTATTTTTAGAAATGATTGCTATTTCTTAGTGCTCGTGGAAATCTAATCGCATAGTTTTCTTTCTAATTATTTTAAATGCTGCTTTATTTTTGAGATGTCTTGGGGCCACTTTTTACACTTCTTTTTCTTTACCTGCACTGCATACTAAATTATTGAGGGAGATTGCTTCATAAACAGTGGAGATAGAAGAAGAACATACTGACTGTCTTATCTCTCATTTTTGTTGCAAGACATTTGCCATGAGTTGATTTTGATGCCTACGTTGAATAGGTTTTCCCCCTCCCTCTTATTTAATGGAGGCAAGTTCCTTCCATGCTAATATCGTCATTTTTTTTTATGGTCTTGTTACAACTTAATGCTGTAGGAAGGATATTGGGTTTCAAGTCGTACGTCAATGCAAAACTACTGTTCAAGGACGATACTTTCTTTCTGATGACAACGGTGAGCTTTTCTTTCTGTGGTCACATCGATCTCTATATGATATTAATTTGTTGTTGCGACGGGTCTCATCAATATATTAAGCAAGTTCTTTACTTTTGTTCTAATGCATGCAAACGCCTCCATTCTTTGAATCATCTAATTGTTTATCTTGCATGGCATGTACTGTTATCCTGACATAACTGACTTTTTTTGCATTTGTAGGTTATGTGTGTAATGCTCTATCTGTTGATTCACGGTCTTGCTGCTGCCCTGAAATTGGGGAGAAATTCTCTTGTCAGTGAGTTCTTCTCAAAATATTGCAAACTGCTTACTTTCATAAGAATTGCCTATTAATAGCGTACCATTGATATTATTTGCAGTGGTTGCAATCTTCTTTCACAATGTTGCAACTCTTATGAATATTGTGTTTCATGCTGCTTGAATCCTGTACTGGTAATTCCTTACATGCTATTGTCTTCCTGTCTTAGTTTCCTTTTTTTTTTTTTTTGGCTTCCATTCCTTTATTGCAATTGAAGAAAGGAGTAAGTGTGGGTAGGCTTTCTTGAACAGACAAATAAGGAAGATGCATTGAAGGTGAAGATTGCAAAGCCAGCCTCTGCAAGTAAAGTTTCTATAACCTTTTCTTGAAAGAGCATTGGGATGATTATCTAATTTAGATATTTGCTTTGACTAGTGAGATATTTGTTATATACTGCATACATTCCTTGATAAGCATAAGCAATGAGATGTTATTTCCTTCAGTTTTTACTAGGTTGTTTGGCAATTCCCAAGACTCTTAAATGGCTATGATTCTTCTAAATTGTGTGTCTATACACACACACACGCACAACACATTTACTCCCATTTGATAATTGGCAGGGACTTATGCAAGTATTTTTGACTACTGTGTTGGGAGATGCCGTCATAGTTCTGAGAGTGTGGTGAGTATGCTTCTGTGATCCTGCTATTGAGCTGTTGATGTATTCAAATCTTGAAGTTGCATGTTGATTTCTTGTAATCCTCTTATATGCATTGAGAAGTATATGGTGCCTCTTTAGCAAGTTTGCTATGATATGGACAAAAACCTGTTTTGGGTGACTTGTCCTTTTGACAAAAGTGTGTGAAGGCCCCACAAGTAAGCTTAGTTGTGGGCATTCATAAGGAAAGAGTTCACTGTGTTCCGTGTGCATTTATTTCACAAGCAGTTTTAGCAGTTTGTTATTTAGAGTTCATTAAATTGTGTTATTCGATATTCTCACAAATTGTAATCAGCAGAGTATATGAACCTACTTTTGGAAATACATGCCTAAAGAAGTCAGATAACATTTATTAGTGTTTCAGGCATGTGAAAGAATAATGGAAACTTATATGAATATAACATTTTGAAGTGATTGAAGAATAACAAATGTCCTTTTTATAAACAAGCTGTCTGCTTCTTTTGCTTACTTGTAACTCAGATCTAAGAAGGAAAAATGGAAATAATTTGATACTGAATGTTTTGATAGTTTCTGGTTTTTCCCCCCATAAGGATATAGTTTCTGGCTGTTTAATATCAAAATAGAATTCTTAAATTTCAGGTTCATGAAAATGCCTATCTTAGTGACTTCCATCACTGTTTTCTTTTGCCATCAAATTCCTCCGGTAAGTCCTCATTTCTAGTTCTACAAACATTTCCAAAGTGGGGTATGTTAAATGGAACTAGTTGGTTGCCCCTCTTGGAGATATGAGAGAGAAAATAAATGTTCGGCAAAACATTCAGAATTTAAATTGAAGAAAACTTTTTTTGGCTTTTTTTTATTTTTGTAGATTCAATTTATATCCTAGTTTTGTGATGAAAGGTTTTTATTGTCTTGCTACAAATATATCATTTTGTGCACTTTTCAACTATATATATATATTAAATGTTCTTTCTCCATGTTTTAAAGCTGGAATAAATAGCATGCTCACAGAGGCAAGATTGAATGGCATTAATGTTGTTGTTGGAAGGTAACTTCTTTTTTTTTTTGGCGCCATTCAGTTTCACTCTTGCTGCTTCTTGATGTAACTTGGCATCGCTTGTTTGATAGGCAGGGTGAATCATGTGATTCAGTGTGCAAGTTAAGAGGGCAATCGTGTGTACTAAATAAGCTTGTGGTGCTTAACCAATGTGAAATGTAAGTGAAGCTGGAGCTTTACATTTTAAACCGTGTCATAGATATATTTTGATGGTATTGTTGACTCTGTATTTTATACGTGGATTCTGCGGTTTTAATTTATATGATACGATATTTACAATCATAAGAATTGTCACTTTCAATTTTAAGTTGGACAAATTATCTCCAATCCCTTCTGTTGATAGTACCACCTTGACACGGATGATGCATTGAGCAAAGAAGCAATGTCATTCAAGCATTGAGATTTGGAGATATTTGTTTCTTTTCTTTTGATATAATGCTGTTATAGACTAGTCTTTTTTTTTTTTTGGCAGCATGCAGAAATATATGACTTGCAAGGGAGCTTGCTTAGCAAGTGTAGGAACAGATCAGCCTGCTGAAGTCGTTCATGATGCTCCAAAGCATTTGGTAATAATTGGATTGTGCTCCAAATTTTAGTTTTGAATTGGAATAATGCCTGACCCATGACAACAAGCTAGTCAGGTAGCAGAAAATGACAGGAACATACATTGTGAAATATTTATTTTGCAGTGACAAAACGCAAGTTGTTTCAAGATTCTGAAAACGTGGAAGTCATATCAAGTGAGACGAACTAAATTAATCAATAGTTGTTTCCTGTTATTTTCAGAATCCAGGATCATGTTTGTACACTCAAGCACAATCTACGCTTTCTTGTGATGGTGCGCATCAGCATACAAGGAGACTGTGCCCCTGTGCATAGTGTAAACACCTGGTAGGTCATGGAAATTCCTGTAATATAACCAAGTTTTGTTCATAAAAACTCTCGTCACTATTGAACAGCAAAAATCGCATGAATAGTACCGGAGCTATGAGCTATAAAATTCTTGTGTACTGGAAACTATGGTCAAAGTATGCATGGCTTACATTGTTTTCCTCTTTCCTCTTTTCCCATTTCAAAAAGGAGAAAGATTTCCAACTCTACATGTTTTGCAATAAAATTTAGCTCTTTGCTGTATATTGCAGGGCTGGAGGAGTTGGCATGCAGTTTCTGCCATGGGTCTTGTAAATTACAACTACATCGATCCCAAAATTGCCCTTGCTGTCAGCTATGATGAATTATTTTTATCTTTCTTCAGCGTTAGTTCTGGGGCTGAGGTTAATGTTTCCATGATCTGTTTTGTAAATCATCGTCTGGTTTACTTTGTATCTGACCCATTTGCAAACCTTTCAACATGCCAAAGCACTTTAATGGATAGGATATATATTATACTCAGACCATTGATTATTTTCTTTTGTCTATAAGATTGAGACAGGAAGCGGAAGGCTCGTGTCTCGTGTTTTGATGTTACCACCAAAGAAGGTAACTCGAGAGGACGTCAGTATTGCTCTTTAAAATAGGGTTGGAAAGAAAACTCATTTATGGATCATGACTGAAATGTACTTTGAAACACAAGGGATCATTTTTTTTGGTACAATTGGGGGCTAAATGCCTAAAATTAATATAACTATTTTAAAAAGGAATTATACCCCAAATATTCATTTCTAACCAGTGATGTCAAATGTGAAAGATATTAATATAATATGATTGTGGTAGATAATCTATTTTCTATTAGAGTATCCCTAATATGTTTTGCTCTCTAAAAATATTATATCTTTAAGTTTTATGGTAGTTCAAGTAGTCTCTGAATGGGGTAAATCAACAAACTGTATATATTAATTTGTAGATTGGACAAAATGTGAGTGGTTTGTTTATAATCTATTTATAGAATAACCTCTTTATACCTTAGGTCCAAACAAATTTGATACATTTATACACAATCCACTATTCTCCTTCAATAATACTTCAAGAACTCAATTTGTTCAAAAATCCAATAATCTTACTTCTAGAATGATCTCTAATGATTCTCCTACAATCAGCCTTATTCTTAGCAAGATGCATGCCAAAGGGGTAGATTGCCAAATAGAGGGGATTAGAAACAGATCATGTTCGTGAATCGCAAAGCTAAAATTAAGATTAGAGACAGAGCCGCGGATCCGTCATAATAACAACAGTAAAAAACGAGGTTGGCCTCAGCCTTCACCTTTGTCCGTTCATTTGCACATTGAAAAATACGATGTCTCATTATAAGATTCACGCCTTGTTTCCATTACTAAACTCCTCTATGAAAGGAGAAAAAGAGATATTGGGGCCTTTCCATAAAGGACGAAGTAAGACATTTTAGAATAATGAAGACAGAAAAGGGGGGAGATAAAGACAAAAAGGTACACTCTAGCAACGGCTTTTATTAATAAATTAATATGGATACACAAGTTATATTAATTTAATTTGTGTGTACTTAGAGGGTGTATGATGACTTGGTATAGCGCTCTTCCAGAACAAATCAGAAGCTGTAGTCTGGTTTGAAGATTCTCTTGGTGAATGGCTTTGACACGGACTCCTTATCCTTGACTCCACTGGGGGACCCATCATCACTTGCTGTGCCCTCAATGTCGTCTTCTTCCTCTGCATTGAAGGCGGGGTGGCTGAGAATGTTGCCGAGCAACTGCGTCCCTCTCAAGGCATTGGTGAGAGGCAAATGACCCTCAGGGGTTTCATCATTGAGCTCCCAGATGAACTCGGTGGGAAAAGACCTGTAATTGTATTGTTCCACCTCGGTGTCGAGCTTCTTCATCCAACCAACCTTGAGGAAGAACTTGGTGAAGTCCCTCTCTGTTTTCTCAAATATCCTCTTCTGCACGCTGTACCCGAACTTGTTATCACTGTATTGCCTCCAGAGTACGTCTATAGTTTGGAGGTCAGTTTCAGAGATAAATTGGACCTCGGAGAAGAAGACATAGCCGCGCTTCTGAGCAGCGTCGCCGGCGAGAACGATGAGGAGGCGGCGAGTCTCTTCGTCGGCTTGGCGGAAGTCACCGGCGGCGAGGTGGAGACGGAGTTGGTCGAAGGAGACGGTTTGAGAAGTGGCAGTGGCGGAGGAGGTGATGGGGGAGACAGAGAAGGGGATGGTGGTAGAAGAAGAGGAGGAGAGAGAGGCGGAGGAGTTGAAGGAGATGGTTTTGGGGAAGAGTGGGGAGGAGAGAATGGAAGAGGAATGGTGGCGGGTGGCAAGAGAGTGGTGGTGGTGACGGTGGCGTATGGAGGGGAGGGAATTAGTGGAAGCCATGACAAGTGAAGAGAAAGGGTGAAAGAAGGGAACTTGGATGGGGTGGTGGGCGGGGAGTGGGGAGTGGGATAAGGAATATGTGAAGAGGGAGAAGAAAGGCTCATCAAAAAGCAATATAATGCGAGTTTTTCATTGGCTACCTCTGGGTGAGGTTGGATCACATCCCCCTCCTTCTCTCTCTCTATCTCTCTCTCTATCTCTCTCTCTCCCCCTTCCCTTTCGCCATTATTAAATCCCTTTTCTATTGTCTTCCTTTCTTTAGGTTTGCCACAGAATTCAACTGAAAATGAAACAAAGCAGTAGACAACAAAATAAATTAATAATAATAAAAATTAAAAATAAATAAATGGCAATCAATTAAAATAATTGATTCTAAAAAAAACTATAGTTTAAGAATAATAACAACCAAACACCTTATTTTATTGTAAAATTAATTTTAACACCCAAACCATAATTTCAAACTTGAAATTATGATTTTGAAAAATTGAGCACTCTACGGCTTTCACAGGCACTGTATCTGTTGAGCACAGCTTCTCACAACACTTTTCTTTTCTCTCCCCTCACGTTCTCGCACAGTAAATAAAAAAATTAAAAAATAAATTTATTTTTTATATAATTATGATATTAGTTTATGTCATTTTTAATAAATTATCTATTCATCTAAGTATCTCTAATTTTTAAAATTATTTATTTTAAAATCTATTATTCAAAATCTATTCTTCTCACAATTTATTTTTCAAAAATTAATCTAAACACACCTTAAGTCCATTACTATTTCATATGCTATAGCCCAGGGCCATTTCCGGTAAAAAAAGAAAAAGAAATTGAAACCAATTGAAGTGACCCAAACCACATGGCTCTGGCTTAATCACACCGCAAGAAAATATTTGATAAAATGTATCCACGACGTTTAAGAGAGTGGTACTTTCCATGATTAGTATCGTGTAGTCAAAGCACCCGACTGACTGTTGCATATGAATATCATTATGCCTTATGTGTTGATCCTATATATATATAACCATTGAACTCTATAAAAATTCGTGATTTAGAAATGAACTTTTATTTTGACCCCAAAAAAAAAGGAAATTATTTGTTATCATGTGCTTTGTTTTCTTTAAATCAGCTAAAGATACCAACATCATAAATGAAGTAGAAACCATTGGAGCTAACTCATAAATTCAATCGAAGAACAAAAATAAAGTCATTATATATTTTTATGATGTTGAAATTTAGATGAAGGGTGTGCCTTTTTTGCATGGTGTTTTTTTTTATACCATTGCACGAATGATATAAAATATTGCAAAGCCTTTTCAATCGGAACGTCAAAATGGCAATCCCCGTTGGTGTGTATATGGATGATTTTAATCTGCCCGCCAAATTGTCGAAAACGTTTTAACCAACTAACTGTTGCAGATCGATGATCTTACTCCATCGGAAAATTTCCAAATACTCAATCGAACTTAGCGTAGCGATATTGTGGAACCATCCATGGCTTTACTTCACCGCCACGATTCACAGCATCTCTTCCAATGATCATCTATAAATGAAAAGTAATTCAGAATGAGCATTAACACTGGCCCGGCTGATACAGAAACCAGTAATTGAGAATTGGAATTTCAAAAGTTGTGCTGCAAAAAGAGCCTCTCTTGAGGAGAAGCCGGCCCAATCTCTTCCTCTAGACTCCTCAACACGTCCCCACCTCCTCCCACGTTCCCCAAGTTCTTCGCTTCTGGATTCTTCCCATCCACGTCCCCCTCCGACACCGACGACTTCCTTCTTTGAGATGAAGTAACGCTCGGAAACGTTATCCACGACGGTGCTCTGAACTCGAACCCTTGATCCTCGGCTTCTCCCACGTCCGTTTCTGAAGTTGACTTGTTCGAAGATCTCTGAGACGATTTCTTGTGTAATCTGTTACTTCCCAACACAACCTCGGTGGGCAAAATCGGCTGCTCGTTGCTTGGGCTACCCATTAGCTGTGCCAGAGCTCGCTCCAAAGCAGTTGTCACTTTGTCCATGGATGGCCTCTCTTTCCCTCTCATCCTCACGCATTTACAGGCCACGTTGGCAATCCTTTTCAAGGCTTCCAGATCAGGAGGAGGTTTTAGAACTGGGTCTAAAATTGCGGTGATATCTCCCGCCTTAATCAAAGGCACGGCCCATTCAACTATGTTACCTTCATCGTATTGCATGTCAATGGCTTTCCTACCACTCAGAATTTCCAAGAGCAGCACGCCAAAGCTATATACATCAGATTTTGTGGTAAGGTAATGGAGTCTGTAATATTCAGGATCAAGATAGCCGAGCGTCCCTGCAGGTAGTTCGGCCAAAGGGGAGCTACTATCGGCAGGACCCAGTAATGACAAGCCAAAATCAGAAACTCTAGCATTGTGCTCTTCATCAATGAGTATGTTTGAAGATTTGATGTCTCTGTGAATCACAGGTGGGCAGGCATAGCCATGTAAATATTCAATTCCTCTAGCTGCTTGAACTGCAATTGTGACCCTTCTAACCCAATCCAACTGCTCTTTGGAGGCCTTGTTTTTCCCATGGAGATGTTGGTGCAAGGAACCATGCGCCATGAACTCATAAACAAGAAGCCTTTCTCCGCCTTCTTCACAATACCCTAGCAGGTTGAGTAAATGGGCATGGTTCAACCTGGAAAGTAAGTCAAGTTCTGTGTGAAACTCTTTGGAATTCTTTTGCATGTTGGAAGACATTATGGCCCTTTTAACTGCTACAACAGTCCCATCCTTCAATACTCCTTTGAATACACACGAAAAGCTTCCTTTACCAACTATGGATTCTTCTTTGAACCCACCTATTGCTCTTTCAAGTTCCGCATAGGTAAATGTTTGGGCCCTCCTGATCTTGAGCTCCTCTAAGTCTGGACTGATCTTGCTGTTCTCTTTTTGGAGGGAAGAGTTGCTGCCATGAAGTTTCTTCACGTTTGATCCTTCTATGGAACACCTGCAACCTCGTAGCTTGTAGCGAACATATAAAACAGAAGTTAAGGTCACAAGACTAACAAAGAAGACCGCAAAAGCAATCTCAGCAATCATCACTGGCAACTGCAAAGACCAAAATTTCTCATCTTTCTTCTCCAAGTTAGCATTGGAATCTGAAAATGAGCAATTGGAGAAGCATTTGGGTGAGGAACAACGAGAACAGTTGTATTCACATTGTCTGTCAGATGTATAATTGCACTCACTTTTCTGATACATGTCAGCAGGACAAGCTCCACTGCATGGCATGCAAAAGCGAGAATCCGAGGACTCGCACAGACCCTTTTGCTGTTCAATTTCATAGAAATCAGGAGGACATGGATTAGGCTGGCATAGTCCAGGAGAGACAGCTAATGGTAGAGAAGTAGGGAATCCAACACCCCAACAAGAAGGAAGAAGAGATTTCTGAGCAAGTATTCCACAAGTAAAATAATTCCCAGCAGCAATCTCGAATGCCTTAATCCCACTCGGAACTGGGGTGCTTCCCTTGATAGTAAAACCCCAGCAAATCACACCATGATCATAAGTTTTGATGCCACAAGCATGAAATCTTCCTCCCACAACAGAGAGCATAGGTTCGTTTGGAGCCAAATCAACGTTGCCTTGACCAGAACGTTCCACCGCAATTTCTTCCTCAATGCCTAAGCTCCTTCCCCAACAAATAGTTCTGGAATTCACTCCTTCTAAAATTCCACACACATGAAATCCACCTGCAGAAATCTTCTGGAACTTCTTATTTTTAGGAACTAAATTGATTACTCTGCTACTAGTGTCATCTCCCCAGCACAAGACTGTTCTGTTCTGGGAAAATAACCCACAGTTGAATTCAGAACCTGCCGAGATAGATTGAATCTGGCCATCAAAAACATAGTTCTGGGTCATGTTGTAACCCCAACAATCGACAAGAGAAATATTTCGCTGTCTTCCTGTCAAGGGTTTCCTCAATCCACAAACATGATAATCCCCAGCACTGATTTCTAGATACTCTGCTCCTTTCGTCATAGGTTGTGGAACACCCATTTCGATGTAGCCACTGCTACCCCAACAATAAGGTTGGAAAGTATCCATTAGGAGTCCGCAGACAAAGCCATCACCTGCGGTTAGACCCAGAAGTGGGAAATGGGTTGGTATTCCATAGACTATGGCTGAGTTTGATCCGTAACAGTTCACAGTATGAGACCCATCGGATCTCAGACCACAAAAGACAGAACCTTTTTCCCCATAAGAGATGGCAATGGAAGACATGGAACCCAGACCAGAAACAGACCAGCATGAACACGATAAAAGAACTGAAAGAGCAAAGAAAATCCGAGGTTTCCATGGGTTCACATTCAAGAAGGAGATGAAGAAATGTCTTACTGAGAATCCCATGCTATAGAGCCAGTCCTTTGTGTAGAAAAGGTGGACCCTTCACCAACGGTATAGGCTGCTTAGTAAGAAACCCGGTCTAGACTGCAATCAAAGATGGAGAAAACTAAGCTTCCCACTTGAATGTCGAAAGAAAACGTACCATCAGAAAAGCTCCAGTAATTTCAAGGATTCTGAAAGGAATAAAGAAATGGACATTATCTGGATCATAAATTGGATCTCTATAGACATTCAGATTTTGTGAAGTGTTCATTAAGTTGCATGGTATGATGGTGGAGAGGCGAATTGATTGAAAGGAACTCAATAAGAAAGCTGGGTCGGAGAAGGTTGTTGTGGTTGCAGACCATTGCTGTTGCAGGCAAGAAAAGGGGGAGATAGAGAATGCATTAAATGGCAGAAACTGCTGTTTCTATGTATGGGCAGAGCGTAGGTGTAGGCAATAAATGAGAAGTTAATGTAGTTTGATCATTTCATTCCGGATTACTGCACATTGAGCCACCAGTCCCGAATTTTATTGCTATATAGTATATACTGCGAAAGTGGCACGGCGCTACCTTCTGGCTTCTCGCTTCTCGCTTCTCGCTTCTCGCTCCTCACTTCTCACTCCTTGACCATGGACTGCTGCTTACTTATTCTCTTATTTTATTTCTGCTTTCCCAAGTAGGTGTAAGGACGTTATTTTCCGTTATATTTATTTCAACGCCATGTGAGAACGCTCGTCTTTCGTTAATCTTTTCGTCTATCTTTTCTCCTTATTGCCTGCATTCGTCAGAGAAATATGTTACAGAATAAATTACCTATATTTCTGAAGGATCCCTGATTTGGACGATGGACGTGGGATGGGATAATGATCCGTGAATGTCCAAAAAATTCATTTGACTAACTGATGACAGACACTTCACTGGCAGAGAGAAAACAGGGATGAAAATAGTAAAAGTAATCACACGTATTAAATGATATTTAATTGCATGTGTATATAAATAGTATTACCTTCACGACATGGTTGGCATCATGTCTGCCACTAGAGGGAGTGAAAGAAACTGCTCTTGCTTCATTAGTTTATTCAAGGCCATAGTTCCCTCATTCAGATTGAAACACAGTGAACAAACCCACTCTTTTCCACCATCTAAAGAAGAAAAAGCTCTAATTATTGATTATGACAAATGGGGCTTCCAAAACTCCCAAACGGGCCATGAAAACAATCATTACAGTGCATCTGGGTCATAAGTTACTTCCTCGGAGTGATGCTCCACTAAATACGCAAGCTTAATATTAGATATTGATTTACTATTTGACATTGATGGGTGAATAACCAGGGAACAGTCATAGAGACCATAACTTATGAAGGGGAAACAAATCTAAGGCTGTTCACTTGCCCCATGGCACTGGAAAAGTGGCTTCTTCCTCCTCTACGGTAAGGTTGCCCCACTTTCCTTTTTTCTTCTGGGTGAGGGAGTTGTAGGATGTTTGATATATGGTAGGGAACCTTGAACTGTGAGGGGACAGTAAGAATATAAAATATTGGGGTAATAGAAATGAGGATGTTAGATAAATGTGTGATCCTATAAAAAAATTAATATTTAAAATGATCATGCAAGAGGGAGCATAAGTGTGTGACAATTGAAGAGAAGATGATAAAATATAGTGGTTCAAACACAAAAGAAATTGTTGGAGGCAACTATAAAAAAAATCAGATCAAATAGTATGAAATTCTATTAAAAAAAAAGATAAATGAATATAAAAGAGAATGTTTGATAAAAATTTTAAATAAAATATTTTGATTAACAATTTATTAAAATGTTTGATTATTAATAAAGTATAATCATGTAATATATATAGTCAATTTCACCAAGTAAAATAAGATTAGTTGTTGCAAACGACTGTTTCTTTCTACATTATTACAGTGTTGAGGCACATGACTTACGCGTGATAATCTAGAAATGCACATGCTCACGGGAGTTTTGCCCAATTACACTCATTCTCTGATTGTTCCTCACCGCTTCATTCCACTGTTTGTGCCATGTTTTCAGGATTTGTTTCCTTCTCTTATTCTATTCTATGTTAGTCAACCTTGCTGGCTTCTCTTAATTTATTCCTCATGTTGGGCGACGCACAATTCTTCGGTAAATGCCGATTTCTCCGTCAATTTTGTCCTCGTTTGTCCAAAAAACAAAAGAAGTCAATTTTAATGCCAAAAAAGAGTCAATTTTGTTTTTGGTGGTCCAACCAATTAGCTATTCTGCTAATTTTAAAACAAAGATACTATTGTACCTTGTAACCAAAAACAAAACAAAACAAGATACTATTGTACCCAAAAAAAAATAAAACAAGGATACTATTTAATTCATAAAAATTGCATATTTTAATTATCTCTACATTTTTTGGCCTGAAACAGTCAAACATTTTTTTCCATTTAAAATGTTCCCTTCAGAGTCCACAAATACTTTTTAATGAGACCATTTTGACTTCAACTGAAAATTTTTGAGAAATGAGAACTCTACCGGCAAAAAAATATATATATTTGAGAATTAAATTAAAATTAAATTGAATAGAGCATCGAGTTGGCAAGTGGAGGTTTTTTTTTAAGGTTTGAGGCCTATCTATCGAGGGCCCTCCATTGCACTGCTAGAATATACACGGTTAGAAAATATATTTTTTAAATTGGTTAAAAATAGATTTTTGATCTGACATAAAAATAGCTAGTTTAAAAAATCTGATATTTTATATTAATTATAGAAAATTAATTTTTTTAAACTAATTATTTTATATGACCTGTTTAAAAAGTAATATAAAAAAAATTAGAATCAAAATTCTTTCTGTCTTTATCATAAACCTATATGAGGAGAAGAATGATAAAGAAAAATAGGTATTTATGAAACATAAACAGAAAATAAAAAAGAGAAAGAAAGAAAAAGTCAGAGAATCTAAAAATGAAAGAAATAAAAATACAGATATATACACAAACGAAAACTCAGAAACATCTACCACTAATTGAAGACATCACAGAAACGACATCACAATTCTTCCGCCTTATCTACTTAAAAGTGAATAAAAATATATTTTAACAAAATCCAGAAAGAAAGAAAAATAAGAAAAACATATACTTACCATCATAGATATAGGTATTCTTCTCTCGTGAATTTTAAAGGCGAGAACGAAGGACTTTAACAATAGAGAACGACAAGAACGGGTATGGGTCATCCTATATCTAGGTATTCTTCTTCGAATAGCTTTAGACTGTGTATTACGAAGACGGAACTTCCTGTCACCATTTGTTATCCCTTTTCTAATTTTCTTCATAGACAACGATGATTTGTGAATATAGGAAAGCGTAAAAACTATGATTTTTTATTAGATTTTTAATAACAAGGATATTTTATACTTGATGTCATTCCATCAGATATAGAATATTTCATCTTTTACACCAGTTACATGTACATCAAGTATAAATATTTTATTATTATTTACAAAAAATGACATTATTTATTTCTTTTATACTAGTTACGTGTACATCAGGTATAAATATTTCACACTTATTTATAAAAAATGTCACTACTCATCTCTTTTTACACCAATCATTTATACATCAAATTTAAATACTTCATCCTTATTTACAAAAATATCATCATTCATTTTTTTTATACCGATCACGTGTATATCAAATATAAATATTTTACTCTTATTTATAACAATAACACCACTTTTTTTAAATTATTTTGTATGAGAACTGATATAAAAATAGGCTTTAGAAAACCCATTTTATAATAGTGATAATCCCACATTGAACAATTGAATAAAGGATTAAGAATATATAATGTTAAAGAGAGTTATATCAAATTAATTTAAATCATTTTGATAGAAAATTAACTCTAATATATACATGTAATATTAAAATTTAATATAGATTGAAAAAGTTGTATAAACTCAAACAAAGAGAAAATAAAAAATAAAGATTATAGAGAGAATTAGACCTTTAAAAGTAGAAAGAATATTAGAATATAATTTCACATTGAATAATTTAAGAAGAAATTAAAAATATATAATATCAAAAAATTATATTAAATTGACTTAAATTAATTTTATAAAAAAATAACTCTAATATATACTTGTAATCTCAAATTTAATATGCCCGACATTTATTTAAAACTACATAGTTTTAATTCTAAATGTTATATATGTTATATGTTAAATAAATAAAAACAAATAATACCCAAACTTTTCATGACAGTTAGACTTATGTTTAACATCCAACACTAAAATTTAGTTTCAGATAAATGGAAGGCCAATGGATCCCGGGCGAGCCTAGGGAATGTTTAAATAGTCCAAACCGCGGTCAATGAGAGGGACGGTGCTGTACATTTCGCTCCACCTGGGAAGCCAACAAACCCCTCTCCTGGCGCGGCAAATACCGCCGTTGTTTGAGAGTCACTAACACCCGCACGGCGGCACGGCGGGGGTTTGAACTTGGATGTCGGGGTTTTCCAGAAGCTGGACACCACGGCAATGGCAACTCTCAGGATCACCTCCGTCGACTGCGGTGACTGATAAATAAGCCTCACTACTCACTCCTCTGTATCTTCAATAAAAGCAGTATTAAGTCTTATAAAACAATTTGTTTCAGAAGAGATCTCTATACATTTTGAAAATAAAAGATTAATTATTGTATGATTTTGGTACAACTTAGGGGAGTTTTGTGTAATTTTGATCAAAATCTACACAAAGTCAAGTTGAAATACAGTGACAGATTAGTTAATGCTGCAGAACGAAGCCAAGAGGACAAGAAGATTAAATTGTGATTGGAATATAAGCTGTTTGTATAAATTTCTGATCTATGTATGCTTCAATCATAAGTTAAGTTCTAAAGTGATTGTGACCCGTCTAAGCAACTAGATTAGTGGCTGATTTAGGAGGAGCAACACTGGAATGAGAGGCAAATATCTGAACTCCATTTTACAACCTGAATACAAATAGAAGTTCAATTTCATGAATTATTTATCTCAATTACGCAAGTGCCCACTTTGTTCACATGCTTCTCGAATCTGGAATAGAAGGTCAGTAGTACCTGCTGAAAGTCATTTTCCCACTTCGGAAACAGGAGGTTGCAACTCTATCACAAGTCGGGAAACACCGCCAACAAACGCGGCTGCAGGCTCCTTATAACTCACTGAAAAAGAAAAACAAACCTTTAAGACATTAAAAAGTCATTAAGCAAAGCATTTTTGGTCCATAAATAACACGGACACGCTTGTCTGTGGGTAAGAGTACAACTGAACAAGATTGCTTTTCCCAGTTAGTGAAAGAAAAGTCGTCAAAACTATCAGAACAGTTAACAATCAAAAACCAAAACAGCTTTTGAAGGCAAAACTGCGTTTGAAATTTTAAGAAGCAAATTACAGTGAACACAATTTTGGAGCCACGACAAA
Source organism: Leucaena leucocephala (assembly GCA_037074615.1). Lineage (NCBI taxonomy): Eukaryota > Viridiplantae > Streptophyta > Magnoliopsida > Fabales > Fabaceae > Leucaena > Leucaena leucocephala. Next base: position 329,929 of record CM073546.1, on the reverse strand, counting down.
ATTATTGAAGGCATTGAAATTAAACTGAATGTACTCTTGTTTACCAAAAGAAAAAATGAAGGTGTTCTTTCTTTTCAGGTTCTGCTTTCATTTTCTAAAACCATATATTTTAATGCTGGAATCATACATCAAAAAAAGCTAAGGCCCCTTGCACTTGCAGATTAGCCGTACGGATCTTCTGGGTGCCTTCATGCTCCTTAATATCCTTGTAAAAGGTTCGACACTGTAACCTTGATCCTTGGGATCTTTCCGTTTCCTCTTTCTCTGAAGCTCCACTTTAGAATCCTGATCATCATACACTGGACCAGACTTAAGAGGGTCATCGAACTGTGAACATCTGAAAGAATTACGCAAGCATAAGCTCCAATGGATTCATAAATGTCAAAATATCATTAGAAAATGTCATTCAGAAGAGGGATTACTCTGAACTCTCCCTTCCATGAACAGTCTTGCCCAACTCCTGTAAACGACAGTTGTTTCAAATATTACAAAAGTAAAGTCACAAGAAAGAAGACAAATATCAGACACTTTGCGAGCAACAAGCCAACAAGCTTGCTGGTAATCAACAGACAAGAACTGTTTGGTTAGCAAGGATTTAAATAATTCTGTTCTTTTCCTTCCCAAATCACATGTCCTATCACCTCCTCCAACACAACATACACAAGCATGCCAAGTCAAAAGTTCTCTTCACAGCTGTGGGAGTGGATCAAGACAGCGGACCACTCAAAGAAATGAAGAACAAGGTATTGATATTCAACTATCAAGATAATGAAATCATGCAAGAGGTCATACTGTGAGATACCAAAATCATTACAAGCCATGTTGCGAAAACTGAACTGACTTAAATAAAACCCTTTGTTGGATTTGATAAATCTCAAAATCTGACTTCAAGGGCAGAATGATTTAGGCAGCGGAAATTATTATTTGATAGTATCAATCATGAGATTATGAAGTTCATTTCACATTTCTTTTCCATACTGGTGCACTTCACATTCTCCATCGGTCGATTGCATATAAAATGAGTTAAACTGAGTCGTATAAGAAGGAAGCTTGCAGTGCACTATAGTATAATTTATACTGTTAACAGTTTAGCGCGACCTTCTGCAGACATAACATACCATACTCAGTGCAGATATCAATAGCAGAAACTTCTTAATTCTTTTAAGGGTACCTAAAGTTTTATCTGTAAAATATACTGATATGTTGTAATATGAAGTGCCAATTTGTAAGTTGTAAAAATTCCAATCGCACCAATTCTTGCTTCGGAAGAAACTTGCCCCCTCCCACACTTCTTCTAGACAAAAGGAAGAGAGGGGGGATAAGGGGAAAAAAGAATACATACATCTGGAAAGCTAGAGAAAGCACTATACCCATTCTTCAGTAAGGAGAAAAGTGCTCCCATCGGTATCCAGATTAAACTTGCTTGAATTGACTAGTTCACCCGGTTCTGAGTATGACATCTTTGGATTCATTAAATCCAGAGTTCCATCATTTTCATATAGTGAAGCTGAAGCATGTTTATGACAACTTGCAACTTCTGAAATTTGATGCTCCTCCGAACTGCTTGCTGAAACTCCAGGACATACAACACCAGGGATCGCAAAGCAAGAAACATTTAGCTGAGTAAGGTCTTCAGAAATTTCGTTACCAGGTTTTGAATTTTGACACTCCAGCTTGTAAGGATCTGACAGCGAGTTGCCAAAAGAACCATACACTGACTTGATAAATGCAGTACCAGCATCTTTAGATGCATCTTTAGCACAAGATTCAGCACCAGACATAAAATTGTTGTGTGCACCATAACCTAGTTCAGCAGAGACAGTTGATTGGCCTTCTTTTAGGTTGTCTACCATGTTTGCAGTCGGAGCTGCAGTGACAATTGCTTCATTATCCTCTAATTTATCTTGAACATTTCCAGTACTGCTGAATGGTTTTAATGTGTCAGAATTCACAGAACTGTCACCTATGCCCTGTTGATCAGACCTGGTAAGATCATTTGTCAGTTTCAAGTTTGGTTGAGATTTGGTCTGTCTTCTATGGACTTCAATTCGGTTGGACTTCATATTTTGCAAAAAAGAACTTTTTCTTTCTGTAGAACTCTCTCCCAAGCAACCAATTTCTTGCCAAAAACTCCAGGATTCATTTTGATGCACATTATCAGCAATGCACACCTCTTTTTTAAATTTGTTGGTCCAATCAGAAGGGGATGAATTTAAATTAACATGAAGATCAATTCCCTCATCTGACCAGACATAGAACTCAAAAGAAGAGGGAGCAATCTCTGTAGTTGTTTTTAGTGAAGCCAAATCTTTCTGCACCAATGGGGCACCTGATTCTGCAGCTTGGTAATTATTTTGGTGACAATTTTGCCGTGTACTGTCTTTAGTATCGGGTTGATCATCAGAGCTTCTTCTTCTAGGCAAATTCTTCAAAGCTTTTCGTTTCATTGTGTGGCCAAAGCCTTCCTGCACGTGCAGAACATGATTACTTGAGCACATATTGCAGAAAGATAACAAAGATGCATTTATTAATAAAGCAGTTCTGCATCTCAAAGTATCCATATCTTCAATCATTTCCATATAAATATGTCTGTGCGCGTGTGCGCTTGGCACTAGGAGCACCATGCACTCTTTAAGGCATATCATGCATAATTCATGCTGATCTCTGATATAGATTTTATAAGTCGAACACTTACTTGAACCGTTCAATTCAATATCATATTAATCCTTTTCGTATCTTCCTCTCATGAACAAAAGATGAAGCAACGGACATCTGCTAAAAAAGCATTCTACCACTTGAAAAAATTGTTTCATAATCTTTTTAAGATACAACAAAATAGTTTGATTATAGAATTCAAAATTTTAAAGTGGAATGTGATGGAAACTTATACAAGGTAATCTGATCGGTGAATAGTAAACACGATTTCAATCAGACTTGATTCTGGATAGATTTACACTTGTGAAGAAATCAGATACCTAGGCAGTGAAAACACACAATCAGGTGAAGCCTATCTACAGTCTAGAACGTGAACTCCATAAACTCTTGGAAAATATCTACATTTCCAATCGCCGTAAAATAAAAGCGTCGACACATTTTAAGGTAACAAATACAGGAGTGAATATTAATAATGACCTCCCAGTGAATATTAACAGGAACACAATTTACACACTCCAAATATGACAGATTTCATGAAGCTTTGCGAAGTACTGCTATCTTTGTTGTCAACTCTTCTATCTCACATCCATACCATAGCTTTTTTGTAATTAGGGGGTCTAAAATTTTATTCTTACAACCCCATCGAACATCGTCATCAATTTACGAATTCGAGTCAAGTTAAGCCAAAAAATAAGTTTAACATGCCAACAAATTTTGCCTAGTTCTGGAAGCAAAATGCGGTGAGCTAAGCTACATTATCACGAGTTATAAGCCAACCTTCTCTAATCTTTTGGGACTATGCTTCACCAAGTCAAAGCATTGACGACCTGCATTGTAGAACATGCGTGGATGCACACTACCTGACCGAAAACCCGGCAACGGCAACCCACACAAAACCCCAAAATAGTTGCAAGCTCACGGGTTGTCCCTCTGAGCCCTTTTAAGTAAGAAAATACGTATTAACCAGGAATCTAAAGCATGCTTCTTAGTTCTTACTTCACATCTTAGTTCTGAGAGGAGAGAAAGTTGTCCAAATCCGATCGATGAACTTGAAAATGACAGAGAGCAAAGCAAAGAAACGAGCGGAATACCTTATCATAGAACTGAACAGGAAACAGAAGTTGCCGAGAATGTGAGACAAGAGGGAGAAAGTGGAGCTGTAAGAATTTAGCTATAAAAGAGAAAAGACGACCTCAAAATGATGTGCGGACTTGGGGCGACGGTTTCAGGTCATCCAGCCACTGAGGAGTGAGGAGAATGGTACTTCGGTGAATAAGGGGGCACTTTTGGTCATTTTATAGTCAGGATCACGTACGGAGAGGTTCAAAGGCTACAGTCCTATTGGCCAAGGGGCGGTAATAGAAAAACTAAAAACGCGGAGAGGACCACATGGCGCCACATGTATGGTTGGAGGTCTTGGCATTGACGCTGAGATTTTAGAAGCATTTGGATTAGATTAGGTAAGAATTTGGATTCTGGCATTTGGAATTTTGAACAAGATGGTGGCGCTCTCATTAAAGTGATACATTTGGCGGGAACAAAGTAGCTCATAAAAAATGACCATGGACGGATCATGATCCATGGATATGCTTATCAAAACTTTGACACGGGAAAAAATATTTTGAGAAGGAACAGTGCTCGCACTACCGATTGCTATTAAGTAATAACCAATTAATAATTCATCAAAGACTGCTAATTTTTTTTTATAAAATTTTTTAAAAAAGAGTTAAGTTCATCTACAATATAAAAATTTGGCGAAATTTTTCTTCTTCTTAAATGATACTGCGACTAAAATCACAATAAAATGAACGTACTCTAAATAATCGTATATCTCACTTATTCATCAGTTGAACACATATATTATAAGTAATATTAGGGTTGTGCATAAAGCCCGCGGGCCGCTATGCCCTGTCCAGCCCACAATAAAAATACCCTGCCCAACTCGATAAATATAGGGTAGGGTTGGGCATCGGGTTACAAAATATAACTTATGTATTTTTTAGACTGGACACCGAGTATAGAGGCTGTCATACCCTGCCCTTCCCATGAGTACCCCTTATTTTATTTTTTATTTTTTTTCTCTATCTTAGAAGGGAGAATATGATAACTGCTGGTGACTATAAGGTAATTTTAGAAATATAAGTAGTTAAGTAAGTAAGTTGTATCTTTTAATATTTATAATTATACTAATTTTTTCTTTCTTTTTTTAACTTTGTTAATTATCATATGATTATATTACAAATTATAATTATTTATTTTATTTTTTTAGATATTTTATTTTTTCAATATTTGGGAGATTGATGCAAAGTTATAATTACAAACTATTTAGATTTCAATGCTTATTTTTTATATGTAATGGATCTCAAGATTTTAGTTATTATCTTTATTCTCTTATTAGTAGTGGATTATAGATATTATTTAACTCTTGAAGACACATGAATATGGTATTATTTTATAAGTTCATAATTACATATTGTTTTCCCAATATGAATATGACATCACAACTTGGGCATGCCCATCCTAAAATTGTTAAGGCTTTTACCAGGTATGACTAGATATCGGGTTATAAAATACAGCTCATATATTTTTTAGATAGGACATTTAGTAGAGAGCTGCTCTATCGAACCCTACCCATACATACCCTTAAGTAATATAGTCAATTAATATTATAGAGCCGAGACATAAATTGGCCCAATTGATCCATTTAGCAAGTATCTTCTTTAGGCCACCTCACCACTATATCAGTCTAAAAAGATGAGAGAAATAAAATATATTTAACTCGTATCGCTACCTCAATTTATATTAAAAATAATAAAGTAATACTCTATCTATCTTATATAAATAATATCATGTGAGTTTTTTTATATATTTGAGAACAAAGAAAACCGTCATGTATACAGGATTAGAGAGAGTCCCACCCAAAAAAAAAAAAGTTGACGCAGGTAAATCCACTTACCTAACTCTTTAAATGAAGCCTCACTGAATGGCATCCTCTATCAAAGGTGTTGGACACAATCACAAAAGAAATTATATTTTTATTATATAATTATGTCAAACCATAAAGTCAACAAAGTCGCTTTGGCCGAGTGGTTAAGGCGTGTGCCTGCTAAGTACATGGGGTTTCCCCGCGAGAGTTCGAATCTCTCAGGCGACGGTGTCATTTTTACACGGCAAATGTACCCAAACGACGCCGTTTTTGAACTAGTAAGCTGATCTGGACCGTTAACCGTGAAATAATCGTAGCCGTCCAATTCAACGAGGGGTTTGGGATAGCGCTATTCGGGTATTCGGCCAAGAGAGACGTCGGCGAAAGGAAAGGGATGAGAGCGGCAGTTGAGTATCGGCAATTGACGTGTGGATAACTGGAGGGCCTTCTTACTTGTAATTTAATTATTGATATGCTAATTAAAATCAAAGGATACAAATATGAGAAAGTCTCCTTCTCGTCCCGTGACTTAGTTATAGACATGACAAACTGTATATGAATATGGAGGATATTTCTTTCAACTAGAAAAGTCTTCTCCCTCCCACCCTGTTCTTCTCGTTTTGTGCCATATCTGGAAGAAGAATGTTCCTGCTTGTAAGGGTTATTTATGAGCAACAAGGCTTGGAAAGAGGTCCTGTATGTATGTATGTATGTATGTATGTATGTATGTATGTATGTATGTATGTATGTATGTATGTATGTATGTATGTATGTATGTATGTATGTATGTATGTATGTATGTATGTATGTATGTATGTATGTGAAGTTAGAAACGAAGATGCATATATGCTGATGTCGTTAATGATGAAGGATATTTCAACTTGAGTTGCTAAACTCGCTATATTCTGAAGGTTATGCATACCTGGTTCTGTTGATGGAAAACGTGCTTCTTCAGTTTCTACCTTGGTATGGCTTGATGAGCAACACATGCAATATCCCACTTCCATTCCTTCCCCACTAGGTAGGTACACGTCACAATCCTTCTCTTTCTCTGTCTATGCCCCGACCAATGCAGTCCCTCTCTCCCAACTACGTTACGCTTGTTTCTAATTTAAGGGTTGACGAGGACTATGCATAAAGAATATGTGCAAAATAATGAAACGATGGTTAATCCGTAAAGCACGAGGGATAGAGCACACTCCCTACCCCACTGGTGCAAGGTGGAGACAGGTAGACGTGTCTGGTAATAAATGCGTTTTAATCACCTCGCAACAGCCGTTTGTGTCTTGGCGGGCAAGTTGGAAATATAATTAACAGAGATTAAAGACTTGTTCGTTGAGTAGCGATGGGCATTGCTAATTCAGGCATCGTTGATCAGTGTACTCATGAAGTCACTAGGGATTAGTTCTGTCCGTACAATATTTAAAATGTTTAGATGATAAGAATTTTACGGGTTATTCCGATCCTTCAACGGGTGTAGTGGTGTGTTAGGAAATAAGTATTCTATAATCTAATATATATATATATATATATATAAAGCTAAGTATTAAGGGTCTTGTATCTGAATCCTAAATGAAATGACTTTGCCTTCGCATAATTGGGAAATTGGAATTGTTGGCTCTGTCGTGTTACGCGTGTGCTTTTAAGACAAGGGTTTAGGGGAACGTCATTATTTATGAGCTGAAAGGGCACTGCCACCAAACACATTAAACGTGAAAGAAGGAGAAGGGCAATGTTTTTGTGGTGACGTGTTAAGTAGGAGGGAGGGAGGGGTCTTATGTTGTGACAGGTGTCGTGAATGGAGGGAATGCAAGGCCGGCCTCTCCCCCCCACCCCCCTCCGCCCTTGTAATTAAATTAATCAATAAGCATCTATCTACATCCGTCATCAACGGTCTCAACACAATACATGTTGTGCCTTTCCCTTTTATCTGTTGTCGTTTTGTCAACGCCTAAACAATTGGCTCCGCCAACACTGCAATTATTGTCAACGCGTTTTTGAAACCATCTTGTCTTAATGCGCGTCCAACTGCCCCACCTCCCCGCCCCCACTTTATTTTATATTACTTCTCTTGCTTTAAAAAAAGCACCCACACCCACACCCACACCCCTCCAAGAAGGTGACATTTATGTTGAATCTTAAGTACTCCTCTCTCTAAGGGTAAACATAAAACAAACGAAGAAGAGTATGCAACTTTAAACATGTCATATTTTTTTATTCTCTTTTAACTTCAACTTATATATATGTATGTATGTATGTAAAAAAGAAATAGCAACCACCAGAAAATTTAACTAATTAGATACAATATTTGATCTCACCTGGGAAGATGAGATTCTTTTTACACCCTATCAAAAAAAAATTAAAAAAAAACACATATTTTTTTCTATACTATTTTATAGACCATATTATTAAATATCTAATTTAAAATATATGAATATATTTTTTAAGAGTTAAATTTAAGATTTAAAGAGATATCTTATATTATTATATATGTTGTTGATAAAATACACATATATCTATAAATGCATGCATCAACTTGTTACTTGGCCCATTCATTAACTATCACATTTTCTTTTAGGCCAGGCTGTTAGATTCAAATGGCTTTTAGAAAGGGGGAGATTAGAAAACTAAAAGTCACTTGATTAAAAATATTCAATTATAATAATGAGAGAAACAAGGACTACCGTTGCGTGACTTGTTCATCCATCTATTTTACTGGCGTTGGCCATCTGAAATTGAAACGCAGCCTAACACCTCTCCCTTTTTCTCCACCTGCCCATTTATAGCACCAAATTTGTCTCCCAGTTTTTCTCATTCACGTTCTCTCCCATCCTCTGATTCCAACTATTTTCGTCACACTTCTCCTTCTTTACTGACTTGTTGTGCTCATTCCTTCTTCCTCCATCTTCTCCCTCCCAAGCTTCTGCCTAAATTCCTCCCTCCCTCCCTCCCTCCGTCCCCGTGCCTTCCTCACGTTCTCGGGCTCTTACCACCATGGACTCCGTTGAGCTCAAGCGCGTTTTCCAGATGTTCGATCGCAACGGGGACGGCCGAATCACCCAGAAGGAGCTCAACGACTCGCTTGAGAGTCTCGGCATCTTCATCCCGGACAAGGATCTAAGGCAAATGATCGACAAGATCGACGTCAACGGAGACGGGTGCGTGGACATGGAGGAATTTGGTGAGTTATACCAGGCGATCATGGAGGAACGGAATGAAGAGGAGGATATGAGAGAGGCGTTCGACGTGTTCGACCAAAACGGCGACGGCTTCATCACCGTGGACGAATTGAGATCGGTGTTGTCGTCGCTTGGGCTGAAACAGGGGAGAGCGATGGAAGATTGCAGGAAGATGATCATGAAGGTGGATGTGGATGGAGACGGGAGGGTCAATTACAGCGAGTTTAAGCAAATGATGAAGGGAGGTGGCTTCGGCGCTCTCGGCTAACGTGTTCCCAGCTTCTTGTACATACTCAGAACATTGTCTCACTCATCGCAACCAACACCATCCCCAATTCGTTTTTCGTGCATCAAATCAATGACAAAGATGCATGCTGTGTCCACCAAGATTGCAGCATCTTAGCCGTTAGATACCTCGAACAAATCCATGAATCCTAGAAATGGTGGGGAGAAGGGCAAGGAATGGGAATGACCGCTTACCGTCTATGAGGCGTTATTCCCCCCCCCCCCCCCCCCTTTTTCGAAATATTTTTGTTGACAGGTTCTGTTCTCGGTTTGTATGACCGTTTTGTTTATCACTGCTGGTTCTGGATTTTGATATCCCCATTTTCATTGGTTTGGCTTTTGTTCTGTTGTTTTCCCCACTCGATGTATTTTCATGGTTTTGACGATTTGGATTATTCACCGTGCAAAGTTTTTCTGTAGCAAATTTATGTTGCAAATGATAAAAAATTTCCTTTGTCTCATTTTTATTTATAGAATGGATATAGAAAATACTCCGTACATTCATTTAAAAAGAGAACAACGAAATAAAATATAGATTTATATTTATATAAGAGACTCATTCGTAATTAAGCATGGCATATGTTACTCTACTTTCATGTATATATAGAAAATTGAGCCCCCTAAAAACTGAACATTTTTACTTCTTGTTCCTATCGCAGAGCGTCTTATGAAGTTTTGGAGTTCAACGGGGGAAAACACTTTGAAAAAGTCAGAGTTGACCGTTACAATACCGTGAATCCTAAGGAATGGACTTAGTAGCGCCCAAGATTGAGTGAAAATGGTATGCAAAACCTTAAAAAATTGCTGAACATTGTGCCAATTTGGCATTAAATTAAATTCAACATTATTAACAAACAAGGTTTAGCTACATTTAAGAACATTTAGTCTAGGGGCATAAGATATGCCCTTAATGGCTCTAGGTTTGGGGTTCTTGAAACTTCAACATAGATATTACTTCATCATCTCATTTTCTTTAAAACAAACCTTTTGAAGGAAATATAAACATTCAGAGTGGGCATTCTCAATCTATCTGAAACGGGGGACAAGGTCAGATTATTCGAATGCTATACATACAAGGGAGCCTTAGATCAAATTTGACGAAATCAACAATGGAATGATTCAACTCTATCGGGGCTTTGGATGCCCGTTATGGCTGTCATTACACTGTTAGACAAACTTCACAAGAAGGGACTCACAGGACCTGTACATGGGACTCACCTAGATTCTTCTCCCAGCGAAAATTATCACAGAATTAAAAGGGGTAAACTCAATAAATTCTATAAAAACCAAACAAACTGAAGAACACTAGAGCAGAACCACCTGACAACTAGAACTGGACTGGACCGCAGCGGATACCGTAAGTTAGCAATTATCAGATATAACTGCATACTCTGTCCTGCGACATTATGACACCAGCCGTTGATTTCATGTTTCATCCAGTGAAGAAAAAATTAAATCAATCAAAGACTAGTTGAAATTTGACCCTATTTATGATTCTGGTTCTTTGCTTTCCATCTCCTTCACACTGTCTACTATGTGCTGTATTTTCTTTGAAAGACTTTCATTGTGCTCCTCAATATGCTCAAATATCAATTCAAGATGCCTTTTATAGGTTGCAGCTCGCTTCTTCTCTATAGTCAACTGCTGGGAGAGTTCCCGGATTTTATCATGTTCATTCTGCAAAGAGCATTAGAAAAACAAGGTCAGCATAAAACAGAGCTAAAAAGCAGCACTGAATTTCACCCAAAAAAATGGTACTGAATCAATAATTTATGCATTGCTACACGTGAAGGAACAAGCATGCATATAAAGTAGGGAACATATCCATATTGTCATAACATGCTACGGCTCCATTAATCATGCATTGGGGTTATGACATCGATAGTAATTTAAGCAATGTCTATAGATATAGAACATTGATATTGGATTCTCTTCCGACATTAGCTTATAAAAATTCCTTACCTCGTGGATAGTGTCAATTGTTAAATTATGATGGATGAATTTATTAATATAAAAAAAATTGTTTGATGAGTTGCTCCGAATTTTAATGTCCTTGACTCCATGTTCTTAGTAACGAGTAGAAAAACTTCATCCATTCTGAGCTTTTCTGGGTCTAGTGCTACTCTTAACTCCAGACATCAACCAATAAATAATATCTAAACTAGATTCTCTTGCTGGTCATCTATCGACAAATTTTCAACTATTTGACTTCCGGATAGAAAGATTTACGGATACTAGACTATAGTTAAGACTGTTCCCTCCATACGTCTAAAAGTAATAGTCACATAGGTGATCCTATTTCATATGAGAAAAGTCAAATGTATTTATTTAGCAGTAATCTTATTATTCTGGGTGTTGTGATTTAGGATTAAGATGCTGGCCCCTTTCCCCTTGCTTACTTCATTATATCTAAATCACTCATCATCACCATGCATATCAAGTCACCAGCAATGACAAAGCAACGAGCAAGAGCATAATAAAAATAGATGAAACAATAAAACAACAGACATTAACAAAATGACCTTTGCAAAGTCTTTCATTCACTAATCCCATACTGTCTAGGAGTCATCCGCTGGCCCTACTTGAAAAGGACTAGCCTATTTTAATCCTCTCATATCCACCATAAGCGTCATAAATTGCACCTAGAACTCGCTGACCCTATGATGCAATTTTACCAAAGAATTCTAATCACAAGTCTAGTCCCAAATGATTCCCCTCTGCCAAGTGACATCCCTACACATGAATTACGAATATTTTCTTACTTCTATTTTTACAATTGATCGAACCTTCCAAGACATTAGGATATGAGTCAGTCAACAACTATTAGTGAACCATTTTGGAATAATTTATTAGCACATATCAACTATTAATGAAGACATGTTCTAAGGCTATTGTGTATGTAAGGATTTGAAAAAAAGGCAGAAACATATTTCAGCATATTTATGGCTACCTAATTCGGGTGTGCGATATCCAGAAAACTGCCTAAATGGCATGGAAGCTCAAGCAATTATATAATCATGCCTTCTGATTATGGAAAATAAGCAGTTTCTCTCTCTCTCTCTCTCTCTCTTCTCCTTTTTTCAGGTTTCCCCTGATAATGAACAAACTTGAGCTAAGTGACATGCTAGTTTTAAGAATTAAAGAATGAGTACTGACCGGGTATTGTTCATAAATGCAATCCCTTCTACCTTTTCCTGGCGTCAAAGGATGTGTGTGATCTTTAACAAACTTGGTAACCACCCATTTACCGGAACTTAGTTTTCTGACCAAAATCATCGCCCTGCAGCCAACCCTGGTCTCTGCCCTTTGCCTTACAATCTTTTCACGCTTGTCAGGCATTCTGTAACCCTCTTTATTGCAAACAAGTGCCCGTCCAATAGCAGACCCATCACGTCTAGATCGAGAGAGTTTACTTACACGTATGACGAATCCAACATTTGTGGCATATGCATTATAAAAAGCATGTGCTGCTGCTTCTGACTCAAACTCTTGACCCACATAGGGCTCCTCAGCTGAAACAACTGATACTGCAAGAACTCCTGATGGAATTGTATCCCCTCCAGAAGAATCTTCAGCCAATGTATCACCTTGATCTTGTTTATAAGTTGGTTCAACTGAACTACCGCCTGTTTTGCTTTCATTCTCTATACAGCCAACATCCCTCACAATAGCATTTCCTACTGTCTCACCATGAATAGAGCCATCAATTCCAAACTCCACTGCAGCAACAAAGATCTGCTATAAGATTATCAAAGCCAAAGCAATATTGTAGGGGAACAGTGTATAGAATTGATGAAATACTCTTTACTTAAAAGTTATTAACAGTGAAACGAATCAAAATACACATTTATGTGTCAATGAAAATAATGAAACCTATAAAAGTTGATGACACAGTAGGAGAACCTTTAATTCACACTAACTATTCAAACACACTCCTCTACAACAGGTATATATTATCACACTGCCGTCGAGACAATCATCTCTTGCCCAGTAAATATGAATGCAGAGTTTCTCTCTTTTTGAAAATGTCCTTATTATGTAACAATGAAGCGTGCCATATTATGGCACTCCTAACTAGCCTCCCCCTTCTTTCCTTCAAAGCATGTAAAATGAGTCAATGACAACTCCGCCAAATCAGGGTACAATGTATTGACCAAATTTCAATCTGAAAACGCAATCAATCCGTGGATTCATGCCTTTTAGTTTGCCCTACTCCAAACAATAGTGAACGTAAAGGAGGCAAGGCAACAGTTATAGCTCATAATATTTTTTCTAATTGAAAAGAAAATATAGATCAACGTAAATATGTCAGCGAGGCCGTACACCTGAGTGCGGTCTAATCCTTTACACGAGTCCGGATCCAAGAGGTGTCCAACATAGTGTCACCAAATAAACTCAAATTCAGATTCTAGAGAGATCAACTTAAACTTACTAATATCCATGAGATAAAAAGTTCAGTCAAAACCTCAAACTCGGAGGTCCCAAATGAAGGAATTCCATCCTTCTCCCTCGTAAATTTTCTCGAAAACGACTCATAGCATGAACAGAAGTTCCCTAGCCTACGCAGAGAAATTCATGAGAGTATAAATGTCGGCTAAAGCAGAAAGAGTATACTACATGGACAAAAGATAAAGAAGATTAGAAGAGAGAGCTTTATCTAGCTAACAGAAGTTAGAGGAACAACATAATCTCCAGTTCGAGGTGTTCACCACTTCCCTACGAAACTCTTTGCAAAGAAGAAAAGAAGCAGGATTAAATCGCTTCTTACGTGACAACATACCACGCCATTCCAGCACTTAATTCATACATGCACCACAACAAAAGAAAACCCTAGAAATTCCATTGACATGAAATCGCAAAGAAGAATTCTCATAGCAATGATGAAAATTGAGAAACATGTAAAACAAAAACTCACTGAAAATTCCTCGATTGTCTTAGAAAACTTCTCTGATTCGGCTTTATTTTTTTTTTTTTTAAGAAAAAGAAAAAACTCCCGCGTCGAGAAGTGCAGATACAGGGGAGGGAGCTTCAGGAAAGAAATATGGAGGCTCAAGTCTCTCCTTACATGTCAAAATACTATTGGTAAGCTCTTTAGTAAAAGTCAACTTTATCGTGTGGTCAATCGTTGCTGGCAAATTTTGGTAGAGTATATAGATATATGGATCATAGAGTAAGTCTTTTTGGGCCAATAACTTTACCAGATCATTCTGTTCACATCAGCAAGATCTGGCCCATACCCGACCACCCGGTCCATATCTGACGGGTGTAGATCCACCGCTCCCGCGTCGCCCGAGTGAGTCTCTCCTTGGCGCTTCAAAGCAACCATGGCGAATTCTCTCTTTCGCAGCCTTATGGTGTGTTTGGTTCAACAGAGAAAAGAGAGATAGAAAGAAAGGAGAAAAAAAAAATTAGAGATTTTATTATTATTTTATTTAAATTAATATTAAGGAACAAGAATTTTTATATTAACTTCCCTGCTTCGAGAAAAAAGAAAGGGAGGAAAAATATTATTTTTATATCTTAGAAGAGCTTCTTCTCTTCTCAAAGTTTCATATTCTGCTTCGATCTCTCTCAGGTTCCCTCTTTCTGCTTGATATTTTCTACGTATTAAATGAGTCGACTTTTCTACTCTAGGAACCAGTATTTTATATATCTTTGAGCTTCTAGCTTGACTTAGCTTATTTTCTCGTTATTGAGCCAGCGTTACGGAAAATTGACGGTAATAGAGACTTGTGAACTTTGGCGGAGAATATATTTATTTATGCGCATTTCGTTTTGTTCTGCAATGATTCTCAACTTCCCTGCTAATTCCGCCATGTTATGGGTCAGTTGTCAGAACTCAAACCCCAATTTGCTCCCCATTCAAACAATATATCCCGCTCGAGCAGCGAACTCCTTCATGGGTTTACTGAAATTTCAGCCATAGTTCTGTTAATCTTGTGATATCCGCGCGGAAAACTAAGTTTGAAACTCACGAGGATGACCCTCCAAAGAAAGAGAAATGGAAGACCAAAAAGCGGTTGAAGCAACAGAGGAAGAGAGAGAAGCAACAGAGGAAGAGAGAGAAGCAGAAGAGAAAAACGGCAAATAAGAAAGACCCTCGTCGACTTGGTGTCAAGGGGAAGAAGAAGAGGCAGAGTTTACCAATGCAGAAGAGAAAATCAAGTACAAGATTGAAAAAGTATGCGCGAAGATTTTCTTTTTCCTAATAGATACGGATCCTTTTGCTGCAAAGAACTTTCTGATTTGCTCACTTTTCTTGAATAACAATATTTAATTTGCTTGCTCTGAATAATTGATAGCATGTGACTTACCCTGTGCTTGGATTGAGGGAAAAGTGAGCGGAAAGAAAATTAGGATAAAAAATGAGAGTGAAAATGAGTTTTTTCTTAGATAAAAGAGAAAAAAGAGAAAAAGAGAAAAGAGAAAAAGAAAAAAAAATAAAGTGAATCTCACACTCTATTTTTCTCTAAAATTTTCACTATATGTATAGAGAGATTTTATCATTTAATTATCTATTCTTCTATATACCAAATTTTTATTTTTTTTTTCTATATTTTCTCTCTTTCGTTCAAGCAATATAAGGAACTATATTATCATTCAAATTTTCTATTCCTTTTATTTTTTTTTATTTTTTTTTTCCAAATTTTCTTTCAACCCAAGCAGAGCCAATCTCTCCTGGAACAAGAGGATTTCTTATTTTTGGTCCCTGGAATCTACTTGGAAGCTAAACTTACCATGACATGCTGAAGGACGGATAATTGGCTTGATATTTTCTCTTCAATATATGCTTTTCTTAGGCACTATTGTATAACTTTTAAATCTTTGCTTCCATGGACAGCAAAGTTCCTTACTGAGCCTAAGACATGCATGATTACATTCTCCTTAGTATAGAGATATGATCCCACCCCAGTCATGTATTGCTTTACCGGTCTGAACATATTCTTTGCCCCCATATTCTAGTGCAGCAAATTGATAATTGATAATCATATATTTCATGGAATTCTTATTTGCCTAGGCATTCCAACTACAATGTCTAATTACCTGGTTTAACCCCAGGCCATAATTAAGGAAGCGATGCTTATTGAAAGACTCAAACGATATGAAATTCCCAGAGTTCAGGGCCCTGTGGCAAAACCTGATGGCTTGACTGGGGAAGAATGATTTTATTTGAAGAAAATGGCGCAGAAAAGCAGTAATTATCTACAAGTTGGAAGAAGAGGATTATTTGGAGGTGTTATTCTTAATATGCACATGCATTGGAAGAGACATGAGACTGTTAAAGTCATATGCAAGCCTTGTAAATCTGGACAAGTTCATGAGTATGCACGAGAAATTGCCAGATTGAGTGGTGGTATTCCAATTCATATAATTGGAGGTGACACTATCATATTTTATCGAGGGAAGAACTATGTACAGCCTGAGGTTATGTCGCCAGTAGATACATTATGCAAGAAAAAGGTGACCTTCTATTTTCTTTATCTCAAATGCATAATCACTATGATTGATCTAATAAATATTGCCATTTGAATTACGCGTCAAAACTCACCTGCATTTTTCATTCCCGTTGGTGTCTTTTCACGCAGTTAATATCCAAAATACTTCTCTTTACAATGTCACTACTGTGTTGTTAAGTTATACCAATTTTACCTCTTTCCTTGTTTTTAACTGCATTTATTAAAAGCATCACTGTGAGTTTTCATAACGAGTTACTTTGCTCAAAACAGTTCTTGTAGTGAACCATTTAATGAAACTAATACATCTGTCTCGTTGACTGTCTTTTATTGGCTCACATTTACACTTGCTCACATATACAGAAGATCTAGGTATTGAACTTGTGAGGCAAGCATCTGTTAATTAATTAGCATGTTTATGCAAATCTCACTCAGCATAGTCTCTGACTCTGTGGCCCCAAACAGTTGCCTCATTTTTTTAGTTTATTGAACTGCTGTTTGTTTCATTTCTGTCATGGGAGATTAATTTTGAATTGCATACAACTGATTTAGGTCTGCATGCGTCATTTTCTTATTAGAAGAGGTTTTCACGATTTTTTTATGTGAATAGACTTCTGTAATTTAGATTTTTTTTTCCTTATTGTTTTTGGTATTCATGAAATTATAGTCTTGATCTAATTCGGAATAAATCTCCTGACTGGGGTCCCTTGTACATTATCTTCAGCATCTTCCTGCACAATCATCCTGTTCTTATTGAGGAGGGATACAGAGAGAAAACAAAGAGATAATTGTGATGATAATTGTTTTGCCTGTTGAGGCAATCGTTAGTTGGAAATGCTGACACTAGCGGAATGGTATTAGGGCATGTAAATAGGAGAAATTTAGTACCTGTAGCCGTTAATTCTTTCTGTTGTAGCTTATATATAAGACAGTTTTCATGAGGCAGTTGTTTGCTGTTGCAGGATCCGATGAGCAGATGTGTCGTGGGGTTTGATTTGTCTAATTGTCTGACGCAAGTGCTTTGATGGTTTACAGGCACTTGAAAAATCCAAGTATGAGCAATCACTTGAGTCGGTGAGACGCTTCATTGCTATTGCCGAGAAGGAACTAGAGCTATAGTATAGGCACGTTGCACTGTATGGTGACCCAAATGACCGTCATCCCTTATCAATATTGGAACGTCCAAGCGGGAAGTCCTGGATAAAAAGGAATCATGGACTGAATGAAAAGAAAAATTTTGTTTCAAGAAGGGATAGCTTTTCAACAGACATGTCAGGCACGGAAGCTGATTCCACGGATATAAAATTATGGGAAACTGAGGATAATTTTGAAGATGGACATTTATCAGTTAGGGAATCAGATTCTGAAGAAGACGGCTTATTGGATTTAAAGGTGAAGAAAGAGGGGGTTGTTATACTAAAATGGAAGACGACAGAGTGGGCACCTTCTTAAGTTCATTATCAATGTCCAAACGCAGCTATCATTACAATGATCCTTGTATATAAATTGTCCAAAGAGATTCCGACCTCAAGAGATTGATTACATATTGTATTTTTTTTTATAATTCCATTAATTAATCTGGAGGCCGGCGGCATCTGCAAATTTGGCTGCTTTGGGAAGTGAAATTTGGGGAATGAAGCAATAATTGCGGGGAACTGAATATTCAGGGGAAGGGAGGAAAGAAGGAAGAGTCTGGCAAGGCAGGTAGGTAGTGGTAAAGTGAAATGAAGTTGCACTGGATTTGGATGATGAATCGTGTCGTGTGTGCATAGCAATAGAATAAGGGAAAGCTGGGGTGTGAGTGGAAACGGCTAAAATGGGAAGTGCAATGCACGGCGGATATTGATGATATGTCGTGTCTTCAGAAAAGCACCAGCGCCACATTGTATATTCCTCTTGCAACCTTCTTTCCTTTTGCCAACCTGCTTTCCACCAGAATCACAGCATTAGTAGAAAGATTGCTTTAGGAATTTTAGGTTACAGTTCCTCCTCCTTACTCTGTTCTGGGACGGCTATTTATACTCTCTCTTTTCGAATATTAAGAATGTTCAATCACCAAAGCATTTATGATATCTTACATATGATTTCAGTGGGGAAAAAAAAAGCAGAGAGAGAGAGTGGAGGTGGTGATAGGCGAATGTAGAAGAGTTGGAAATGTTTTTGTAAGCGTCTTCTTTTATGGAATTGTTTTCTGAGTCAATCCAATGCGCTTAAACTTTTTGTTTAACCCAACAAAAAAGAAGAAGAAGAAGAAGAAGAAGTAGCAGCAAAGTCCAAATACGAAATGTTGTTAGTTACTTTTCGCGTGGGCATATGATTCACCTTCATTCCCCTTATCCCATGTTTCTGGCCCCACGCATTTTGAACGATTACATCATAACCGTCCAAGTTCTAATTTCCCCCCTAATGAAGTACTGCCAGTTACCCACTCACGCGAAATCATATGAAATGTGATGTGATGTGATATAGCAAGTTAAAATCATCGCATTTTGTAAAAATATGGATACCTGTTGTGACGTTAGAAAGGACTTCCACGTTTCAGATTTCACGAAAGGCCTAAAACATTCAAGGGACATGCTATATAACCTTTATATTAATGCGGAGGAGAGGGCTTCAACAAGACAATGGGAAAATTTGAGGAAAAAAAATCATTTAGCCTTTATAATTTTAATTTAATTTTTAAATCTTAATTCAATATAAATTAGTATGTATAATTTTAATTTAGTTAAAATTTAGCTCTTGAATTTATAATCTAATATAACATAATTTTTATAGTTTTAATTATTAAAATATTGGTCCAAAATTTGTAAGAAATAACGTTTAAACGGTTAAAATTAAAGTGATTAAATTATAAAATTAAAAGTTAAGGATTTATCTTTAATTATTAACCCATTATAAAAAATTAAGTTGTATAAAGTAAAAAGTAAGATAATGAATGAAAATTATAGGCATCAAATAATAATTAATTAAAAAAAAACACGCAAAAAAGGAAAAGATGAAGCATTGAGATGATGGGGACAGCCCACCTTCTCTTGCTCTTCCCTCTCCAAAAATATCGTCCCTTCTTCAAATCTCCAACCATTACTTTTTGTTCATCCATTATTGTTTGCCAACTACCACGACGAAATAGGAAAACTATTTACTTCCATATATTAATTTATTAACCTTTTAAATATCGACCTCTCCCTCTCTTTCCTTCGCTGGTTTCCACCCACAGAGGCACAGATATCGAACGAGGGGAAAAGAGCTCGCCTCCCACCAAATTAACGGCACAGATTTAATTCAACCTGCTGACCGTTGACTATTGGATGCTTCACCCCGCTTTGAATAGTTTTTTGAAAGCCCCACCCCCTCTTCTGATTTTGATTATAACATAAACAAAGTCAATATATATATATATATATATATTATCAAGTTAAAATAATATTTTTCACTGTCTGTAAATTATTTATCAGTTATCTTTATTTTTCATCAGCCTCCGTTAATATCCATAACATTCGCCCAATAGATAATAACTCCAAAGTAAACGAACGGTACTTCACATTCAAGCTGCACCTTCCCCTTTTTCCCTGAACTAAACATTTTTTGTGAAAGATGTATGGCCATATAAATACTATTATGTAACATGGCCATGAGAATGTCAAATGTGAAACCGGAATCTACATGAGAAAAGCATCCACTGGCGCCTATAGAAGGCCAAGGATAATATAAATATAAAATGGGTAATTGGTAATTTAATAATTATTTAATATAAAATGGGGGACAGCGCCAAAAGGTGGACCTCAGGGGGCTGCCTGCATACTATCTGCTGCTTTCGGAGTTAGGTCAGGTCGCCGTCCTTGCCACCTTTTGCTTCCGTGGCATTTCATCTTTTGACTTTATTTCCTTATTTCTCTTATTCGTCTAAATTGCTTTTGTTTTTTTTTTAATAAACTATACATAACTAATTTTGAGGATTTATATATAACCCTCTTAATCTTAATATTTTAAAATTTAAATTTAATATATATAATTTATTATTTACCTATTAATGCACGTTAAATTACTATTATCTTTCTAATTGAAATTGCTAAATTAGACTAATAAAAGACACCACATATTATACATGACATTCTATATGACATCTTTTTCTATAGAAGTAAATAATTTTATAATAATTAAATTATTTTTATATAAAGGTTAAAATATTATTTTATCATTAGAAAACCTTAGTTTTCATTGGGTCTTCTTACGGCCTGTAGCAAATTGTGGACGTGAACAGAACTTTCTCCGAATGTCATTTACATCCTTCACCACATCTTTTCGTTCATCCTAATGGCGTTTAATTTCAGAAGTATCAAATTTTTATTTGTTATTAACGAAATTAATTCGAATGATAAATAATTTTATATAATTTAAATGAGATTTTAAATTTAAATTTTATTGTATATAAAAAAATTTATTAAAAAGTTTATTTATTATAGTTAAATATGGGACCTAAATATAGTCTGTAAAGAAAAATTGTTATTTGTTGAAACACGATCCGAGGTAAAGCGTACGTAGATGACCTATCTCAGGATCACGTGATACTTTCACTGTGTTATGAAGACGCATGGAAGAGACTCTGAATCGAATACAATTTTATATTATATTCATTCCCTTGTCTATCTATGGAAGGGTAGTTGATTTCTTCTACCTCCCATTGCATAGCTGAAAACACAACGTATCAGATTCGATTGGCCTTCATCTTCTTCACCTCGACAATTTGCAGCACTCCGGCATTTCCTTTTAGAATTGGAGGGTGGATGCGTGAATTCCACACGGCAAGGATGCCCCAATGAAAACTAGAGTTTGTTTTAATGGTAAAATCATATTTTAGCCCTTGTATAAAAAAAATAATTTAATTTCTATAAAATTATTAACTTATACAAAATGTGTCACATATTCTTTTATTAATATTTTTATTATAAAGATAATAGTAAGGGGTCCAAAGTAAAAAATATATAAAATCATAAATATTTAATTTAAATTTTAAAATATTATAAAGGTTATATGTGATATTTTAAACATTTAAGAGAGTTATATAAAATCTAGTTTTTGTTTTAAAATAATTATCCTCTCTATAAAATAATTTCTGCCTTCTGCAGATGTGGGGTGCCAGCCCTCTAATTCACCTAAAGGACACTGAATTATTATTTGTTTAAAAAGATCAATTCATCCACACACACATATATAAAAAGAAAGAGGACATATAGGACCATGGGTTTAGATAAAGAATATATAATTTACTATGGTTTTTGTCTGGATGAAAATTTGACTTATAAGTTGTCACCTTTGCTCTTGCTATCTTGGCTTGTAATCTTTTTGTATGATTGTTCTCTCTTAAACAGAACTAAACTCGTTCATGACCAAAAAGAAGCAAAATTATACCCTGATAATCGGCACACACAGGGTCTTCTTTGTTATTAACCATCAAAATTTATACATTGACTATAACTTAACCAGGGAAATTATAAGGCATTATTTGGTTTAATTTATGGGATAGTATATTAGGTTAATTTAAAGAAAGATATAGGAGGTTGTAGACATATGAGGGGAGGGGAGATGGTATTTCTTATTTAGTTTAGGAGAAAAGTTAATTTAAAATTAATAAATATACTCTTATAGAATATCTTTATAAATTTTAACATTATATATCATTATATATATATATATGTGCCTCTACATGTCTCCCTTTTTTTGTTGTCAATTTCTTGCTTAGTTTGTCAAAATTCCTAGTGTTGCTCTATCTATAAGCAAGCTGCTTGAATGTAAAGCTAAGGAGTTTAAAGCCTCAACAGCTGCTTTACATGTTGCCCAATCAGTACTGGTGAGGCATTCATAGATACTAGGTAGTAAATGTTCCATGCTCTGGGGTCCGATTGCTTCAACCGAAAAAAGAAAAGCGACAGTGGAATAGGAGGGCATCGTTAAAATATTAAAAAAAAATATAATAAGCAATTTTATTATAATAGAATAAAAAATTTCTCTTAATTTTAAAAAGGAGATGGAGGAAGATAGGTTATTACAGACAAAAATTTTATTTATTTTTTATTTTTTCAATCAAATATATTTATACATACCTCCCCTTTCAAAAAATTTCAACCAAACAAATCTACCAATATTTGTTTTAATCATTATTTAGGAGGCCATTTCTAAAAAACAAAAAAAATTTATAATTAGGGGGCATTCGTCAAACACCAAGAGCAGGGCCCCTGATTCCTGACTGCGCGCCAATTCCACCAAAATATAAAAGGAAATTCTACCAATAAATAAATAAAAGGAAGGCGATCCATTAGAATTTATGCGTGCGTTATATTTAATTATCTGTTACTAAAGTTTCTACACTGTGATGTACAACAAATATATTAACTCTAAATAATATCACAATAAGTATATAATTTCTATAAATAATTATATACTCATTACCATGTTATTAAAAAAAATTCAATTTAAAAACTTAGTGACAAAACGTTATGCAATCCCACCAAGCGGTATAAATATAACGCAAAGCAAACTGAAATGCAAAGAATGAATAAAGATTATTGGCGCCGCATTTTCATATGTTTTGTTTAGCTGATGAGGGGGAAATAAATCAAAATTTCGAGATAAAAAAATTGAGAAAATTACGTGTCATTCAGGTTAAACAACGAATCTTAATGACCAAATAATTTTTTAAATAAAAAACAAGAGATAATTATAAGAAAAAGGAGTGAATAATTATATAAAAATAATCGAGTGGATTTCTAATCGTGCTCCTTGCCGTTTCCTACAACAACCCTTGGGCTCATTTGCTTCTATATAAACTCCAGTTAGAGGGCGTGCAAAAGGATAGTTTGATTGGTCATTTTATTGTCTCAAGTCTTTCCTTTGGCAGTCTCTAACCAATGGCATCCAACAATGGCGTTCCATCCACCGGTGAGGGCCTCATCCTCAGCTTCGGTGAGATGCTCATTGATTTCGTTCCCACCGTCTCCGGCGTCTCCTTGGCCGAGGCTCCCGGATTCCTCAAAGCCCCCGGTGGCGCTCCTGCCAACGTTGCCATCGCCGTGTCCAGGCTCGGTGGCCAAGCCGCCTTCGTCGGCAAGCTCGGTGACGACGAGTTCGGTCACATGCTTGCCGGGATCTTGAAGCAAAACGGCGTCAGATCTGATGGCATCACCTTCGACCAGGGCGCTCGTACTGCCTTGGCCTTCGTCACCCTGCGAGCCGACGGCGAGCGCGAGTTCATGTTCTACAGAAATCCGAGCGCTGATATGCTCCTCAAGCCTGAAGAGCTCAATCTTGAACTCATCAGATCGGTATGGATCTCTAACCGTTTTCCCCCTCTCTTTTCTTCAGTGTTTTGACTCTCGCCAAAGATCAATTTTCTTGGAAAATTTACAAATTTTCCGGTAAAATCTATGCGCTTCACGAACTTGGGACGGGTGGCTTTAATTCACTCGCTTTTTCTGAAATTGGGGGTGCCGCCTCAAGTTCATTCTAGTGGGGCCCTTGCGTATAACTTGGAGACGAGGATACTCGAAGATTACGCCGCACACGATTTCTTTTTTGGGGGTAAATACGGGGATCCGGGTATTGGCGGGGCAATGGGCTCCCAATCCCTCTGAATCAGGATTAATCAGATCAGAGATCAGACCGCAAAGGTGGGAGTGTCGGTGACATGTCACGCGAGCTCACCTGCTTTTCCCCGTTCCAGAACTCCTGCTTCTCTCCTTCCAGAAGTCATCTAATTTTGATTTTTGAATCTCCGATCTTCGTTTTTCTTTTGGTCTCAATCTTCGCAGCAATTACTGGAAGTTGACATTGGGGTGGGTCCCGCCTAGTGGATCTCAGCAGATTAGTGTTTGAAAAGCCTTTTAATTTTTCAATTTTTTTCTTCTTATATTAGCAATCGTTTCCTTTTGCGCCCATGGATCTCACGCGCTAGACCACCAAAGACTCGAGGGCGGGCATATGGGGTTATGGGGCAACTGCTAGTCTTCGCTGTCGCCCCCATAGGTCCTTTCAGCGAACATTTTCACGCGCTGTTTTCCCTGATTTTCCCCCATAAAGAATTAAATATTGGATTATTTTACGAGGACGACCCATATGTCTGTTGGTATAGTAGCTTTTGTTTTCTGGGTCTAAATGGAGAAATCTTTTTCCCTTTAAAAAAAAAAAGAAAAAACAGGAAGATTTGTTTCTCGTCTAATCCGTCCATCCCTTTTTGTTTTTTAAACAATTCATTATCATAAGGTATTGTTTTTAGATTTGAGGGTTTTTTTTTTTTAACAAAAGTTTTTAGGAAAAAGATGTGCACAACCATGATGTAAGGTAGGTAAGAGAACTATTCTTTTTTTTATAGATAATATTAATATTAAATAGAGTAATTCATGAGTTAATTTTAAATATAAATAATATTTTATTAAATTTTATAATTAAAATTATAATAAAATAATATTTTTATCAACGTTTCTTTTGTCGAGCGGTTGTCGGCACCAATCTTGTGGTAGCTGACTCCTCAATGTGTTAGCTTATCGATCAAGCCCACAATTTACAGCCTAGCAGGCACGTGCAAATTTAAAATTGAAATTACTGGCGGCCTCTGCCATGCGTGGTACAATAAGGTAATTATGTATTCACGTGACGACATCAGAATATGTAATTCGATGTAACAGACTAGAATATGGGCTATACTTAGAATAGTCCTAGTGTCCTACATGTATTTGGAAAAACAGAGGAATAATCTTACCCAATTTTTTTGTTTTTTGAAAGGAAAACTAATTGTAGCCATGGTTAAAATTGCTAACGGGTTTACTCTTGATTACAATATCTCAGGCAAAAGTATTCCATTATGGATCCATAAGCTTGATCGTGGAGCCGTGCAGATCTGCACACCTAAGGGCAATGGAAGTTGCCAAGGAAGCTGGATGCCTGCTCTCTTATGATCCAAACCTGAGGCTGCCTTTATGGCCTTCGGCTGAGGAGGCCCGTAAGCAAATATTGAGCATATGGGACAAGGCAGATATAATCAAGGTGAGTGATGTGGAGCTGGAGTTCCTCACTGGGAGTGACAAAATTGATGACGCTTCAGCCATGTCATTGTGGCACCCCAATTTGACGTTGCTGCTCGTGACTCTTGGTGAGCATGGTTCCAGATACTACACCAAGGTAAAATCAGATGACATACCTTTTGTTTAATTTAATATACTTATTTTGTGACTAACGTTCTTGTCCAAATTTATGTACTACTTTACCTTCTATTTCGACTGGTGGGGCAAATTTGACTCTTAGCTCCTGTATGATCAAAGATATGAAAATCTGTCTTGAAATGTTAGTTCTTTGAGCCTTAAGAAAAATTTTGAAATTTTGAGTTCCTGAAGAATTAAGATTGAGACCGGAGTGTATTTTACGCAAATTAGGTTGATGTTTTGTTAATTGGGTATTGGAGGTAGGTGTTCGTTTAAATGGCTTTCTCATTAGGTGGCTTACTGAGTATGGATTGAAGAAATAGAAAGCGGGGTGCTGTTACGTTTGTTGATTTGATTTTTAGAGCGTGTTTCCTTTGACAAGTGTTGATTTTACGTGCCTAATTAATACTGATTTATATCCTTATGCAAAAAAAAAAAAAACAGAATTTCCATGGATCAGTGGACGCTTTTCATGTCAACACGGTCGATACAACTGGCGCTGGTGATTCTTTTGTTGGCGCCCTCTTGTGCAAGATTGTCGATGATCGATCCGTACTTGAAGTAAGTGCTTGGATACGGCTATTTAAGGCGCCCCCCCCCCCCCCAAAATAAATTACAGGCTTGAATTAAGGATATGTTAGTTATTTTGAAATGTCATTAATTTAAAGTTCTCTAGTTGTTAAGAGTATGATTGATTTATTTTTCACAAATGTTATTACTGATTACAGGATGAATCAAGGTTGAGAGAAGTACTCAAGTATGCAAATGCATGCGGAGCAATCACAACCACCAAGAAGGGAGCAATCCCCGCCCTTCCAGCAGAGGCTGATGTGCTCAACCTAATCAATGGGGCCTAGACCATTTCTTCATTTTTATCATTCGGAGTCGCTTGTCATCTCTCGGTTTTCTCTAGTTTTTTTTGTACCCTTCCTGTTTTGATGGGAAGTCCCGCATGCTTTCTGGTTTGCGAAATAATGTTTTCTTTAAATTTTGGGACTAGGCTTCAAACAAAAATTTGAATCATAAGGCCAACGTTACTGTCAGCTTTCTAATCCACTACTTTTTGTTTAAAATTATCGATTCGTGCCATTTACTACTCCATTAAAAATAAATTGAAGAAACGGCGAATAAGAAAGTTCAACTTGTCCAGCAGAAGAGAGGACCGCGGAACGAAAACGAATGCAACAGTACAGCCAGAGTAGTTACTGGCATACTCAATAGTACAATTTACAGGTCCTATAAACGGCTCAATATCACTATAGTGTGAGGTCTCCAAGATTTAGTGTATATAAAAAATTTTTGTTAGAAAAATCATTTATTATAGTCAGGTGAGAACAGTACAATTTACAGGCACGGTAAACCAAATAACGAAAATTCCGATAAGTGATTCTCCAAATCTACAATTTTGTCCTCAAAAGAAGGATCACTTTCCAATTAAAGTATTCATGGACCTCTTCTCTTATCAATCAACAACATAACTAAAGCACAATAGCCTGAGGATGGCATTCATCAACCTCCATCTTCAAGAAATTCCATGCATATGCACATCTTTCCCACTTTGCTAGCATGTGAGCCATAAAAGACTCTGCCCATTGTTCACTGCTCCCTCTTGTGCTTAGATCGTAAGGCACCGTAAAACTATTCAGACAAGGTGAGAATGTCAATACTGATTATTGATATAATAATATCAGAATTTCAAATCTCTTCCTGCAGGAAGCAGTCCGTTCATTTTTGTGTCTCACTCAAAATTAAGAATGCAATTTCAACACGACTATGTCCCAACAACTGATGAATGCAATTCCTGAAATGAGCTCTACATGTTAAAAAACTTGACACTAAAGATGTAAAAACCCATGGCAACAGCCGCTCTCTACATTGTCAATGTGCTGCAGAGTGGAGCTTTAACATCACCTTCTCAAGCAAAGTCAGAAGCACGACCAAAAGATGTACTTTTTGATAATATTGCTTGATATGAAATTTACTTAACAAAGCTCTTCCCTCAAAATTGCACCTTTATAAAAAATAAAAAATCAGTGCGATTTATAAACCTACTGTAAACTAGTTTCAAAATGTTACAGTTTAATTCAATAGTAAAGCCATGGCGTGAATGGCTTCATGCCCTTCCTCTTTTTCATTATAATCCTAAGCCTAAGTAATTTGTGGATGCCAAATTTCCAATAGCTTAAATAGTTAGTTTTGCACAACTACCAAAGATTCTGTTCAAATGTTCAGCTAAATCTTATTCTCAAATTCAGACACAGATTTACCTTAACAGTTCTTCTGCTTGAGATCCTTTCTTGATAGTATTATTCCTGCAAGAGCTCAAATTTCACATCACTATGAATGTTGTGTATGAAGGGGTAAAAATAACACCAACATTGCTGCCATTAGTAAATTTAATTTTTGTCAATGGGTAATATCAAATATCCTCAAGTTGTTGACAAGATGCCAAGTGCTCTGTTACATTCCCTTGATTCTGCACACAGACCAACTAATGATGAATATCCCTTCTGTTTTTTTTTTTATCTTTGTTTCAATTTTTCTGAAATATGATAGTCAAAGTCACTGAGGTAAGGCGCTATTCAGGCACCTTTCAGATTCATGAGAGGGACTGCCTCCAACCAGGCACTACCAGGTGAGCGAGACCTTTTATGGTTAACAACCACAAATAACCAAAAAAAAAAATTATATCCAGCAAAATTTCATCCAATTTCAATGTCAGACAGATAATGGCAGCTCCAAAACAGAAACCATAGACACTCACTTAGAACTACCTACCTGCAGATGGATATTTGGAAAATGTGGAGATATTTTGTGGAAAGATTACTAATAGCATCAGCAATATGCTCCTTGCTGAACAGATACACCACCGGATAGCCTAGAAGCCATCTGAAGCACATAAATACAGTGTCAATGAGTTAAAATGAGATACTAACACATATTGCGTGTTTGGAGTGGCAAGCAAAGGAATGCACTATTCAATGGCATTGCCTAAAGGTAATACAATTCAAATTGAGATCCAAGTTGTGTAAATATTAAGAATGAAACTTTGTTCACACAGGCTATCTTTAAATTGTATTCTGAGATTAGAACATAGCATACTAATGGCAGACAGGCTGCAACTAGTGAAAGTATTAACATATTGTAGACAACCCCTTCATTTGGACCATCCCTCTCTGGTAAGGACAAGGGAAAATAACCAAGACCAAGGGATTATGTGTGTGCATGTATAAATGAATTACCCATTCAAGGTTGGTATTGTCACTTTAGAGTCCTCCATGCAGTTACTCAGATCAATGCACTCAGTAGACTGAGGATCACAAATCTGACTGCAAGTGGATGGGGAATTATCCCTGAGCTCTGTGCCTTGAGACGATGACAGATTGTATATTCCCTCACGAGTAAATATTGATGAGAAAAATTTCTGAATTGATATGAGTTGCACTCCTAATGGGCTTTTTTCTATCTCTGATATCATCTGGATGTATGTTTAAGTTAGAAAAGGGGAAAATAAAATCATAAAAAGAGGAAGGTGTATATATTGGGGGGAAGAAAATCTTCCAAAGCAGGAAAATACCTGTGGAGGTTCCTGTTCAAGGTCCACGAAGAGAAACTTTACTTCACAGTTCAAAGTTGATCTAACATGCTCAGCTAACCCGCTTACGTGGATCAAGTAAATCATATCTTGTATAACCATCACCCTTAGATACTCAAAAATGGGTGACACCTAAAAGAAATTGTACAGCAATTGTTTTTAAAGGACCCGGATCCGCCCAAATTCCAACAGTTTTCATAAATGAGGTCTATATTGCGGCTCTCACAGATGCCACGACAATCTAATGCGCAACATCATTAAGTTGAAGTAGATATAGAAGTGAATATAAAAAAGCAATTCAGACCTTTTGACAAAGTTTGAAGAGTGAGCAAAGGTGGTGTTGTAGCTCAGGCATCTTTCCACCATAGTCTACCATGACAACAGGTCTCATTCCTGTGTATAGGGCCAGAATATCTGCCACAAAATTATAGGAGTCACCATATCACTTGACAGAATAAGATTTCTTTTTGCTGCGTTTTTGGGCAAAACAGAGTAAGGTTTCATCGGAGTTCAAATGTAAAAGCAAATCGCGGACTTAACTATGAAGTCTGAAACGTATATCTCATGATACTCAGAAAAACTTTAATTAGTTAATTGAAGAACCTAATTCTAATCGGCGTCTGGTAGAAGGCTTGAGGCGCCATTTGATCTGAGCTAAAGATGAATCTAACACTTTCACAGCTTCGTCCAACTCTGCCACATCGCCAGGAAAGCATGTTTGTTTGTTCGAGGATTCCATGCGGCCCTCTTCCATTTCCAAACAGCGGAGACGGGTATTATTGATCGAGAAGATGAGCCAACAGACCACGGTGCCGCCGGGCCTATGGTCTGTTTTAAAATAAATATTTAATAATAATAATTCTGAGAGGAAATATAGAAAAAATTACGAAAAATAACAAATTCTAAATTATGTTATATAAAAATATTACTAACATAATGTCATGCCTCATTTATTATTTTTTAGAGTCTTTTTTTACTAGTTTCCCTAATACTTAAATTATAAATATATAATTTTAAGGATAAAATTAAATCTAATATCATTATTTTACTTTTTATATGTAATTAGTATCTTAATTTTATTTATGGTATAATTTTATGTATACTTTTTTTTAATTTAGTATAATTTAACTTATAATATTTTTAATTTAGTATAATTTTATCTATAATTTTATTTTTTAAGTATTAATTTTATCTAATTAAAAAAAATATTAAATTAAAAAATTATAGGTAAAATTGTACTAAATAAAAAAATTATATGTAAAATTATATTACAAATAATATCAAAATATTAAATGTTATTTTATCCTAACTTTAATCCAATTTATTTATTTTTGTTATTGTTTCATTAATTTATGTAATAAATTAATACTGGTATATAATTTGATTTTACATCTTATCTAAGAGTACTTTAAGAAAATTATATCTTTATAATTATAAATAATTTATTTAATTTACTTAAAATACTTAAATAACATTAAAAATGGGAGGAGTAAGATAGATTAAGGGTGTGTATGGTAGGACTAGATAACCTATTAAGTGCCTGCCTAAAAAAAGTATAAGTTATATTTTATAACCGATACCTAATCATGTATGATAAAAACTATAATTATTTTGGGTTAAGTATGAGCGGGCTTACATGGCCAAGTCATAATGTCATGTTCATATTGTGACTTGTGGGAAAAATATGTACTTATAAATTTTTAAAATAATATTATATTTATATGTCTTTAAGAGTTAAATAATATTTATAATCTATTAAAAATAAATCAATAAAAAATAATAATTAAAGTTTTAAAATTTATTGCATATAAAAAAATCTTCAAATCTAAATAATTTGTAATTACAATTTTATATCAATCTTCACCAAATTGACAAGGGTAAAATATTTGGAAAAAAAATGATGATTAGTAAAGTTTAAAAAAATAAAAGAAAAATTAATTTAATTATAAATTTTGAATGATACAATTATCTATTTAACTACTCATATTTATAAAATTATTATTTAATTATCAGTAACTATTATATTTATTTTTATAAAATATTATAATATATAAATTTTAATATATAAAAAATAATAAATAATTGGATAAGATCAAATGGATAAGACAATAACAATGGCAAATGCTCGATTCTACCTTAATATTGGCCATACAAAAAAATTGTTTATTTTTTATTAGGTTAAGTAGGATTTTTTTAGGCAAAGTCATGTGGGCTCATCGGGCCATCTAAGATCGATACATCGGGTAAATTGACTTGGTATTTAATTGATGTTTAATAATTAATAATTTAAATAAATAAATATCATCAAATATCAAATAAGTTATGAGTATACGTATGAGTGTTCTTGGCTATTTAGATTTGGTCTCACTAATTTTAGGACGAGTCTATTCTATTACAAGAAGAATTAAGATGAGATAAAAGGAAGAATTGAGATAAGATGGATCTTGATCTGATCTTTAAGATTTCTGTTATATCTTGACTTTAATTTTTTTATAAAAAAATATATTATATTATCTTATCTTTCTCATTCTATCCATTCGTTTCAGACTCTCCGTTTCTTTTCTCTTACATTTTACTTACTTAAGGTCGCAGGTCTCACCAATCGCTACTCTCATACAGATATTTTTACTTATAAATATTTTTATTCATTTTTACTGTTATTTTTTCCTCTTATCTGTATAAGTTATCATTTTATATTAAAGAAAAATGTTAGTATTTAGAGGAAGTTATTATAGTATTTTATATAAAATAATTTATTGAGATAATTTTATTATAATATTTTTTTTAAAAAAATAATATTAAGAATTTCTATGTCTTAAACTCGTCTTAATTTTAATGAGATCGAGATAAATTTAAGATGAGACATATGATATATTTTATATCCTATAT
Organism: Leucaena leucocephala; assembly: GCA_037074615.1. Taxonomy (NCBI): domain Eukaryota; kingdom Viridiplantae; phylum Streptophyta; class Magnoliopsida; order Fabales; family Fabaceae; genus Leucaena; species Leucaena leucocephala. The sequence continues at coordinate 297,755 of CM073546.1, read as the reverse complement.
ATTATGTCAGAATATGATTATCTCAGTTTCAACCTATTTTAGCATCGCTCTAAGTATACGTATATTTTAGATAGGTGGGAATTTTTGATTTCACAAATATTCAATTTTTTTACATAGTGAACCAAAAACCCAGATGGTACTCTCTTCGCACGCAAGTCACACGTATTCTCTCAGGCTCCCAAGTGAGAAACGACATTGTAGTTCGCTCGAACGACAGGCTGTTGCTAGCGGTAGAGGAGTTTCCCAGATCTTGGCTTCGCATCTCTCAAACTCGACCGCCAAGGAAAGTGCAAGCGGATTCTCATATTCATTGAATCGATATTCTTAAGAAAAGTCTTCAAACTTCGAAATCGCAGAGTTCTACAGCGTCAGCCTTTCTCATCGTGGTCCCTTCTTTGTTCTTCTACTTCAAGGTCAGTTTCTTTTTATCTTCTTTTATTTTGAATATTTTGCTTTTGTCTGTTATTCTGGTGATTTCGCATTTCAACATGCTTAAGCTGTGTCTGGCTCCACAGCATATCGATAGGTATAGGCATGTATAATAACGTGGGATCCCAACCCCAAACCCTACCAGGGGTACCTCTACCACCCGCAAGTGCTCCACCTAATCCATTTGGTAGTGCTTTTCAAGTGGCCGGTTCAGGACTTATTCGAGGTGGGTTGCATGCATACGGCGAGAAGATTTTCGGATCAAGCTCTGAGTATGTCCAAAGCAATGTAAGTTTCTAGTAACATCCTTTAATGGTTTATTTCACCATATTGATCGAGCCTCGACAAATGAGAGGTGTTAATAGCCTTTTCATTTTCAGTAACTTGCATTTGAATCTACCATTTCTATATCCCTTCACCTTATAGTCCGAACTGGGTTTGGCTCCCTTTGGGATAAGCTAATGCAGCCGACCAGCCTTGAATTACTCATGTTTTTTGAATTCATTTGTTTTTGTTTTCAAAATGACCTCATCTTTTGTGTGACAGATAAGCAGGTACTTCTCTGATCCTCAGTACTATTTTCAAGTGAATGACCAATATGTCAGGAACAAACTGAAGGTTGTTCTGTTTCCATTCTTGCACAGGGTAGGCAGAAATGTTACATTTCTTCAGTCCCTTCTTTTTATGATTGTATATTGCGTTATTTATCTTCCCCTCTCCCCTATTCTTTTCTTTTTGGATTCAGGGTCACTGGACAAGAATAACTGAGCCGGTAGGGGGCAGACTTTCCTATAAACCACCAATTTTTGACATAAATGCACCAGACTTGTATATTCCTTTTATGGCATTTGGTACCTATGTTGTTCTTGCTGGCCTCTCGTTGGGTCTCCGTGGCAAGTAAGTGTTCTGCAGACTCTAAGTAATGCTGTGTTTTCTCCTTTTTTAATTTTAGTCCTGCAATGCTAGGAAATTACCTGATGATGACAGATGAAATGTTTTCTTTTCAAATTTCGTGTCTCTTATCTCTGTATGTGATGTGTGACATGTGCCTTAATGAGTAAGCGTAGTTATGATAAGAAATTTTTTTACTTCTCAGTTTCTTACATTGCATACGATAAGAATTTTTTTTTCTTGGTAAGCATAGTTATGCTTCTGTTATTTTATTGATATTATTTACATTCAAGAGTTTTGCTGTTTGCATGTTTTACTCCTTGGAATCAGAAGTGATTAAATGACTAGCAAATTGCTGCTTGCAGTCATAATTACAGACTCTTGAATTGCTTCTAAGGACTGTAACCTGATTAAAAGCTGTCTGATATTGTCTATATTCCATGCTGGTAGTCATAAGCTTTACAAGATGTCGGTGAAATCTTGGGGAGAAATAAGAGTGTGCATTTGCACTTTTTTTACGGTTAGGGGGAATGAATTTTTGGTTAAACGAGTTTTTGAGGCTGTTTTTCCTTGCCCCTGAACATGATTGGATGCCAGAGAAGTAATCAGTGTTCTGGATAGTATTAATATTGCTAGTTGCCTTGTCATTACTATTATTTGAAATTTCCTTAATGGAATTTTGGTCATATACTACCTAGACTTGTTGATCTGATATGTGTGCAATAATTTTTCAAATCTTTTACCTCTCCTTTCTTTGAAACTTGTTACAGTTTTCTGAAAAAGCTTCATTTGTTTTCAGATTTAGCCCAGAAGCTTTGAATTGGTTGTTCATCAAAGGATTGCTTGGTTGGTTTCTACAAACTGCATTGCTGAAGGTGACATTACTTTCATTGGGTAGTGGGGAGGCACCCCTGCTTGACATTATAGCGTATGCTGGATATACTTTTACTGGCATATGTTTGGCTGTCCTTGGGAGACTTGTTTGGGGATACTCCTACTACTTTTTGATGCCATGGACCAGTTTATGCATGGGAATTTTCTTGGTTCAGACAATGAAGAGAGTACTCTTTGCAGAGGTTCGGAGTTATGATTCGAGCAAGCACCACTATCTCTTGCTCTTTATTGCTTTGGTTCAGTTCCCTTTGTTTACGTGGCTTGGCAACATTACTGTCAATTGGCTTATCTAGAACTTGAGGTTCTGCGCTATACTTGGAAAATTAAATTATTCATCAGGATTTTTGTTGTTTTGTTTTAGGTATTAATGTTGATGTCTTGTTCTACCATACCTTCTTTTCCCCCTTTCAGGGATTAGCACGATGGTGAATTGTAACCTTCGGATTTCTTTTTTGCCTTTTGCCCTTAGTGTTGGTTAGGTTGGGGGAAGAAATGTCTTGTCAGAAACGCGTAAACTCCACATATACTGAATATTTTGTTTATAATTTATCGAGTAGTTCTTGAAACATTTATCAAAATGAAAATCTTTTATAAATGATAACCATAGCAATATTCTCCATAAAGTTGGTACTGTCGAAGTTGCCTAAAACTGGTAATTGTTTTGCCCAACGCATGCTGTCGCTGGTCTTTGCCCTCCACTACAAAGAAGAACATTCGTTGGACAATTGAGGCAGTTGTTTGCAAGACTGCCTCTGATCCTCGTGCGATTGAACTCTGTGGGAAGGTTACCAGTAAGAAAGTTGTTATCTAAATACAGACTCCTCCATGATCTCTGCACTTTAGCTCCGTATTCCTTGGGTATGGAACCGGAGAATTGATTCCTTGCTAAATTAATTGATGTTAGGCTTGGAAACGTGACCAAATTTACTGGTAAATGCCCATGGATATGGTTCTGTTTAGCATCAAGCACTTGAAGCTGCGTATCTTCCAGAGCATAATTCACAACCTCTAATGTTGTGAAGCGATTGAAAGAGATATTGAGATGAACAAGCCTGGGGGAGGAAAGAATATCCCTCGTGATGGAACCTGAGAACCTGTTGTCGCTCAAATCTATCCATCTGAGGAGTTTGAGCCTCGTGAGGGAAGTAATACGACCGGAGAGTATATTATGGCTGAGACGAAGTGTTCTTAAACTCATTGGAAGACGTGGAAGATCTCCATAGAACTGGTTATTGCGGAGATCTAATGTTTTGAGCTGCCAAATCCCAGTGATGCCAGGGATTGCGCCTGCCAATCCATTGTCCGACAAGCTCAAATAGGTCAAGCTTCGTAATGCAGAAATTCTGGCGGGGATTACCCCCGAGAGCTTATTCCCCGAAAGGTCAAGACGATCAAGACTCCTTAAGTTCCAAATTTGTGCCGGAATGGGGCCAGTGAGGAAATTGTTTGACATGTCAAGCCTCGTAAGCTTTTTCATGTTGCCAATGGTATCCGGAATTGGCCCTCTGAAGTTGTTCTTCCCCAGATTCAGAACGGTTAGCTCTGAGAGGTTCCCAATAGCCTGGGATATGAACCCATCATATCCAACTGCATCCAGATCAATGGCTGTCATTCTGCTAGAGGAGTTGTCTAGAGCAAATCTGCATAGGATTCCCAGAAAATCTGAGCCAGTGCTCTCGCACGGATCTACCGAGAAGTCCCAACTTCTCATATACGAAGATAAGGGGATTGAATTGGGATCGATGGCCCGTTTTATCTCACGAAGAGCACGAGTATCAGATTGAAGGGTTATTGCGAGGATTGGTGAAGCTACAAAACATGAAGTTATGGTTAGGATGGTATGGATGCGAAAGTGGGAAGTCTCTGGATATTTCGCCATTTTTGAGAGAGAAGTGGGTTCGTTTCAGATGTTGGCCTGAATGAATTCAAGTGGTTGTGTTTATAAGAATCAGAGAGTAGCACCTAATATAATGAACGACCACGTACACGCCAAGAACTTGAGCTGCCCAGACAAAGATCATGAACTTTGGGAGGCAGATGTCGTGGGAATGTCGTTCTTACCCACCGGAACATACTTAACTAACCAAATAATCATTTATCAGACGGTAACGAGTAAAAATAAAAACTCTGTTCGAAAATGAAAATACCCACCACATGTCCGTGGAGGGTGAGCAGACGATAATTTAAGCACGGAAGCTATAAAGTAATACTACCATCTATAGCACTGAAACTCCTTACAAGTGTTATCAACTTACACACAGATCGCATTACACGCACTTAAAATCCCAAAATATTGTGCTTAGAGGACTATACATTGTATAACTAAACAAGGCAGAGAGTCGTGTAAAGAGAGAGCCCGGGTAGGGCTTAACTTTTGCTTCAACCAAGATCAGGCACGGTGAAGTGCTCATCATCGTCTTCAAATTCAATCCGAGGCTTTTTGAGAGACATGAACGACTTAAAGGGTCTGTCTGGGGCAACGTTGCTGGTTTGTGTTACTGGAAGCTGTGGGACTTCAGCTGCAGCCAATGCCTCCCCAGGAAATTGTTCTCCGAAAAGACCCATCTCCGATAACCATTCCAGCTCTCCAAACTCCAGCGATTCTTTCTGAGCACACATAAAGCAGAGGATTAAGATCTCCGTATCATAGCAATATCAAGGGACTAACACAAGATAATAATCTCCCTATCATTTTACTTACCTTGTCAGGTGATTCGAAGTCAGTGAATTCCAACAAGTCATCCACAGCCCATGAGGATGTGAAGGTAGGGACTTGCTGAGGCTGAGGGGGGGCTTTTGCAGAAGCTTGTTGAGCACTCCGATTAGGTGGCTCCAAGCGACGTTCTCCATTGTCCTTGGAGCAGTTAGAACTCAAAGCCACCCGGATGCCAGTTGCAAGGAAGCGCTGGTGGTTTGCAGAAAGGCTGCCAGCTGAATGAATTGGTTCATCACAAGCTTCACAGAACAGCGCTCTGTCTTCAACACAAAATATAAAAGCTGGCTTGTCCTGTGTTTATAATATGTGCAAATCACGAAACACAGATATTAGCAATTATCTATCACGTTCACCGAACAGGATAAGTCATGCACCAGTTTGGACTATAATCCTACCCAGTTCTTACACAGCCCAAGTAGAAGAGGAAAAGAACAACATTTCTCTATTTTTGCTTCGACACTGCCTACTTGGAAACAATAAATACTTCTCTAAAGTGATACTCGATAAAGTAACGGAAGACTATACCAAACATGTCTTGCAGCAGCAAGTCACATGAGAGATGCTGATGACTTGGCTCTTTCATTCGCATATTTCTTGTTCATCTTATATCCCATAATAGAAAACTTACACACTTGAAGATGCGATATGTGAATAAAAACGTCATGCATATTGATATGTTTCCAAAAGGGGCACTAGAATCCTTACTCTATGTAAAGATAAAATGGACCTTAATCCTCCCTTCAGCAGGTTGAAACACGTTTTTCCTTTCACTTCCCTCATTAGGTTTTACAAAGCAAAAAACTGAACTGAACCATGCTAAATCGGTGTTATTTATTTCTTCTTCACTTCAAGCGCACGAGATTCCTAGTTTTTTCCACATCTCGTGTCAAGATAAACATCTTCTAAGAGGAAAAATGGTCATGAACAAACCATCCTAGCAGACGAAACGATGTTTATTAATCTGGAGATGTACATAGAAAGTAAGGGAATTTAATAATAAAAAAAAATAGTTACTTGGCAGATGTCGCATGTGGGAAGCTTGGTAGAGAGGCACTGAAGGAGAAGCCGCTGGTGCTTGCTGGCTAGCTTGTTGGCAGCATGAACTTCAATGTCGCATTTAGCACATAAAGCAGCCTCGTCGGCGCAACAAATCACCGTTGCCGGAGCTTTCTCACACACATCGCACTGGATTTTCATCTCTAAATAGCGTGGTCTTCACCTCTCCTTTACAAAAGATCACTCCTAGTTGGATTCAGAGATGACCAATATACCCAGAAATCGCAGAAGAGGCAATAAGCACCCGTGCCGACAAAACTTCCCCGAACGCAGGCCCACTTGGAAGTGTCGGGACTAGTATGAGACGCTTGATCTGAAAACACGCTTTAACCATACACAAGCTGTTCACGCCAAATGTTAGGTCGAAAATGGCGAAAGATAGATTAGGAGAGATTGAAATTGAAGCGGAGAAGGGAAAAAAAGGAGAAGAAAATGGGAAACACGAATACCATCAATAAATGCTGGAAGAAACGGTAGGACCCGAGAAAATGAAACGAGTGGAGGAGAAACAGACAAAGCCGGGCTAAGGCCACGAAGCGATAAGGATTTGGAGCTTCCATGTCAATATCGGTGACACTAATGGAGGTCATAAATCCTAGTGGGGCCATCTGGCCACCTGTTGTGTGACTGTGGAATCGCGAGAACTAATATGTTTGTGTGGCCACTCAATTTTCAAGATATTTTTTAATGCCGAGGAAAATTCATGGGATTGTGTAATAAATCAGGAGGAATGACGATATCTTGTATTTCTGTTCTTGCACAGTGTAGCGTAGCTGCGTTGGGAACTCCTTTCCACCTTCTGGTCAACAAAAGGGGAAAAGGGTCCTCCTTTCCATCCTAGGATTTGTGACCCCCTCCATAATTTTTAAACTCTAAACCTCATCTTTATTCCACTAATTATTTATCGCTCATCTCTCACTTCTTATGTGCGTGCAATGGTGTGTCATCGGATTAAGCGAGCGTTACGTTACCCAGTTTGCATTTGGCGGGTCCAGTTTCTTTTTTATCATGTTTCTCTCTGTTGTCGTTGTTATAGTTTTGAATCATTAAAACTAAATTATAACACAAGTATTAATTAATTTATATTTTCATAAGATATCAAATCAAATCTAAGTCATAAAAATGAATGAATGGTCCACCACTGGAGTGAATCATCCACTAGAACAATCTTGCATCTTGTTGGCATGTCATGAGGGAGTGGCTGATGAGATCAACATAGAAGGCTATGTTGATTCTCATTAAAACATGCACAGGATGCTCTTCTTACTTTGACTATTAAAGGAAAAATAATGTAACAAGTGGGAACCTTACATAGTGCCCATTATGTGTTCATTAATTAAAAAGAAAAATAGAAAAGGAACTGTATATAGTGCACCAAATCTCGATCCCTGGCACGTAATTCTGTTTATGAACGAAGAAGCTAGTACATAGGCTGCCATGTTTGCGATCGAGTTCCTATATATGATTCCTAACTGAGCTTTCATTATTCCCAATTGAGTTTCGATCATTCACGACGATTATTGCAAGGTCCCAATGAGTAAACTTTCCTTGTAACTAAATTCTGTTCCTTTTATAGTGATACGCATTATAATTTGCGTGTATGTTAATGATAATTAAGAAGGGAAAACGATCCTAGGGAACAGCATGGCATAGGGTGCATAAATAGACGATTAAATTACATGGGGTGGGGTGGGGTGTTGAGGTTGAAGTAGCGCCTGAAACATGGGTGGGAGAAGCCTAAACCTGCACTCACAAGAGACATGGCCTTGCGAGTGAGCCGCCTAACACGGTGGTGCAGCTTCTGCTTCAGAGTCGATGTCGCGTTGTCGGCGGCGTCGGCATCGCAAGTGAAATGGTCACTGTTGAGAAATGCTCGTCGGGCATACCAGAATTCAGGACCAAGCCCCCCACTCCGCCTTCCATCTCCCACCTCTTCCATACTTTCTATTCAATCAAATCACTCCCTCCTCCATTTAGATTATTGATTAGTGGCCGTTAGTTAGTTATACCCACACAGGAAACGCTTCTTCCCAGCTCTGTTTGTTGCACCCAATCCTATCTAACTCCCTCGCATTTCCTAACCGCTGCCTCTTTCTCATCATCACATTCACTCTTCTTCTTCTACACACGCTAGCACCCCTGCTGTTTATAATTTTGATAAAATCTAATTATAACACTAAAATTATTAAACTACCTATACCGGTCATCATTTTTATTTTTTGGATAGAAAAACAGGCCCAGAAATAATTATTATATCTCAGAACCCAACAACACATGAATATGAATTAGTTAATAGCCTTACAAACCAAATGGCCCCGCTAGTTATAGTTTTTTTTAGTAACTAGTTATAATTTTTTTTATATGAACTAGTTATAATTTTATTTTATTTTTTTTATATAAAAATTTTTAGAAAATGGTTAGATTTACCTACAATCTAAGGGTATGATAAAATTTCTATTTTTCTTCAGTAATATCAATATCAGATAAGATGAGTCATTAATTATACTCGCTAGATATTAAACACACTCCCAGTAGTTATATATTACTATTTCTTGAACTAGCACCACTTAGTGTTTGTTTGTTGGGGGTGCCCACCTTGTCCCATGTCTCGATCAGCCTAATCACTTTGGGTGGATCTGAATTGAGCCCAATTGAAGGCAAATAAAACAAGAACCTCACAAGTTAGGGCCAACATCCCAGGTCTCTTATTGGGGCAAGCCACTGTTCGGCCCAATATCTTATATGCTTTCTGTTCTAATTGTCTTTATTTGATGTATCTCATAATAAATTTATTTAAATCGATGTCTTAACTCGTAAGAATGATATATAATTATTCAATATTCATTATTTTAAATATTTTTATTTTCAACTCAAAGAGATTTATTTCGACTGAAGGTCATTATTTTCTTTTGGTTACCCAATGAAATACATGTTCTTAATCTTTTTTTCTTTTTAAAAAAAAAAATTCATTGATCTATTTTTCTTATAAAGCCAAGCCTAAGACCAGTTTGGGCAGGCTCAATTGGTCACTGAGTCATTCCAAATCCGGGACGCGGGTTATTGATTTTATCCGAGGGATGCTATTATGCTAATTAATAAACAGTCCCGAGTGAGTATAAGATATGTCTAAGGTTCAAGATATTATTCATCTTTTTGTTACATGGATTAAATAATTAAAATTTTATTTTATAGAATATACAACTTATTAAGTTCTTGTACGTTTTTCTTTTTTACATTTTATATAAGATTGTTGGTGATCTATCGGCAATAACACTAACAACAACAATATGCCTATTTGTTTTGTCTCTCCAAAAAGTGTTTTTCGGCCCAAACAATAAAACATCCAAATAGCTTTTGTTTCTATATTAAACCATAATTTTATAGATATAAAATTATAGCTTTAAATAAATTTATAAAATTAATTTTTGAGTAGGATAAAATATTTTTAAACTATATAATAATTATTTTATTTTTTTATTTATTATTTTATTTTATGTTTTTTTAATAATTTATTTATAAAAAAATTATTTTGATAATAACTATCTAAATATTTATTTTTTATAATATATTTTATTTTAAAAATTATTTTTAAATTATTTTTTGTAAATGCTTTTCTATAAGCTAAGCTAAAAGGCTAAATAACAATAACAATAATAATAATAATAATAAAGTGGATGGGGTCGAAATTTAAAATTGAAAATGCCGACTCCGGAGACGTGCCAAGGGCCTGAAACAGATAAAATTGTAATTTTAGAAGAATTTTTAAATTAAATTTTAATTTTTTTAAAAATAAATAATTATATTTATGTATAAATATTTTTGAATAAAATTATATTTTAAAATTATAATTTTAAATAAATTATTAAAATTAATTTTTAAAATAATAAAATAATTTATAAATTATCTAATTATTATTTTATTTTTATTTTTTTATATTTTTTATTCTATTTTTTCTCTATTCTTTCTCATCTTTTTAATAAAATTATATTTTTAATAATTTATTAATATAAAAAATATTTTAAAAATAACTATATAAATATTTATTTATTTAAAATTATTTTTTTATAAATTTTTATCTAATTTTTTTTTATATTTAAAACTTTTTTTATAAATTTTTTATTAAAAATTTATTAAAATACACACTAAGTATAGACTTTACACAATAGATAGAATGTTATAGTACAGACTTCCCATCCTCAATACGAAGCCAACGCACCCCAGGCGGACTCAGTTAATTTTGCTTTAGAAGGCCCCAGAAGTCTCTGACAAAAGAGCTCGAATCGACTTGAAGCCGAAGGTGAGCCTTCTTGCTAACAATCTTGAAATCCGTGATCCCTGATTTCTCAGAAACTCTAATCCCCATATGATCTTATCTATTCGTGTCGATTCAATTCGGATTGAAGACCTCGTCATTCATAGAATCCAACTTCGTCAGTGTCGGCACGAACTTCTTCTCCCGCTCCGAACACTAAGAAAGAAACTTCCTGGTCTGGTTCTCAAGAAATTTAATTTTTCAGTTATTTCTACACTTCGGGTCCGTATATTTTCATCGAGTGGACATTTTCAGATTTGGGGGTTCTTGATAGTTCCTGAGATTTCCCCTAGACTCTTGAATCCGGGATCATTGAAACTACCATGAATATTTTTTGTTAAACCGCTGTTGTACTCTGGGAGTTTGCACGAGAGTTGGCAGCTCGAAGGCTGATAAATTGAGAGGGATTTTGTGAAATGGGGAAGCCTTTGTTTTATGAGATCTTAGAAAAACCTGCCACAAGTTGTATCATAGGAATATGCTGTGCAATCTGGTTCTACATACAGAAGAAGAACATAGGCTATTCTCATGTGGGACTTAGTTATGAGACTGCCATAGAAGGGCATTATTGGAGGATAATCACTTCGGCATTTTCCCATATAAGTGTTCTTCATCTTGTTTTTAACATGAGCGCGCTCTGGAGCCTTGGGGTGGTGGAGCAGCTGGGGCACTTGGGCCTGGGTGTTGAGTACTATTTACAGTACACACTTGTCATGGTTGTATTATCGGGAGTGCTAGTTCTGGGCATGTACCACTTATTAATCCAAAGATTTAAGCTGGAGCACTTCCGTAGAGTGACAGCTGTTGGGTATTCCTGTGTTGTTTTCGGGTGGATGACAATCCTTTCAGTGAAGCAACCTTCTTCCAATTTGGATCTATTTGGTTTTCTTTCACTTCCCATCAGTTTTGCACCGTTTGAATCACTTGTTTTCACTTCAATCATTGTTCCCCAAGCGAGTTTCCTTGGCCATTTATCAGGAATTATTGTTGGATATGCTATTGCTTGGGGTTTGATTCATGGGATGAACAATTACTGGGCGCTTTCCTTATTAGGTTGGATTTTGCTTGTCTTTATTTTGAGTTTGAAGAAATCTGGTGCAATTGACCTCAACTTTCTTGAGATTGAATCTGTCACAGATCCATCATTACCATCCGTACGATTTTTGGGATCAGGAAATGGCAGAACATTGCAGATGAGTGCATTACCATTAGGAAATGTTGAACTCGTCTAATCTGATCACTGTGAATCAGACGCTGCCTTGACGTGCTCAAGACTGCTAGCAATCTGATCTTCTATTTCTCTATCAGTCAAATTGTTCATAGTTGCCTCAGTGTCCGTTTCCGGAGCTTGCATCGTTGCTATTATGATAATGAATAGACTCATACTCGTTGTTTCAAATTGTGTACTGACACTGCCATTGAAAATATGTTGCCATTGATTCTTAATATGCATGCTTTCTTTTCTTCGACAAGAGTTTTTGTATACTTAAATGGATCTTTATGCTTACGGTTTTGTTCTGCTATATCGCGTCATTTCTTCCTATTTGTTTGCCAAGGCAGTAGAAATTCATTGCTATGGTATATGAATTTGACTCTGCAACTTGGCATTCCTGCGAGATAAATAATCAAACTGACTGTCTCATACCTCGCTGTTGACAGTAAAATCCCATTCTTGATATCTGCTGAACACTTTTGGAGTACTCTGTCTCTTTCATTGGATTGTTTCATTGCAGAGTTTGTGCAAAATTATTAGGCAGACAACCTACTTTTTCTTTCTGCAAGGAACTATTCCAGACTCTGAGCAGTGTGGAAAAATGAAGTAAACTCCATGATGCAATGGCAATTTACGTTTTAAGTCAACAAACTTAATACTTCAATCCTACAAAATCAAATAAAACAAAACAAAACAAACTCAATACTCGCTTCTCAAGATGAGCCTGATATGCTCTGAAATGCGCCTGCTCTGTCTCTTCGATCCGAGATACTTTATTTTTGTTTTTGTACAAGAAAAGGCTAACTGCTGGAACAAGAAAATCTAAATCCAAAGGAGATTAGATCTCACACAATCATTAAAAACAATATATTCTAAATATGGAGGGCAAAACGATAAAATTTTTGTAACAAACAAACTCTCTTTTGGTAGAATATCTATAATCTTATTCTGAATTTTAAAAATGTGTTAGAGTTTCAAATTTCAAGAATTCTATATAAGATTTTGTATTTGTATAACTAATAAATTGTATTTGTTGTAGGATAAAAAAATCCTACATCCTTTTTCTCTCTTTTATAGCTTAAGCTCATTGGAAACAGGGACATGTTTTTCTGTTGGTACAATTGGAAAAAGGCTTTAGTCGTAAGAAAGATTAACGAAGTACAAGAATGTAAGCTTTAAAATTATAGACTTCGTCTCCATGCTATGATGCATAGGAGTTGGCTTCTTTATAGCCATGCTTATGGGTAATTTCCTAATGACTCCAACGACAATGTTGAAGTTGACGACCGGGTGGTTTTTGTCGTGGCTGTTGGCAATGTCATGAAGAGCCCCCGTAGAGTCAGTTTACACGTTAGTTTTCTAAAACCATAGTTACAGCAAAGCTCCAAGTCTTCTTGTTCGTGAACTGCTATTAGCTCTACCTTCGTCCTCTGAATAAGCCACCCTTATGAAGCTTGGCCGGCATATTAACATATTAATTAATGATCAATTGTCTATAAATTTAACTGATAAAAGGATAAAATATATGACTATTTAAAATATATTTAATATTTAAAAAATACTATTTTATTGTAATTACAATCGCGATATTTGAGACAACATTCTAATTTCTAAATATCTAAATAATAAACAGTTCGCTCTATTCGATATTGATATCGTTTAAAAAGAAAAAATATTTCATTTTATCTATATATCGTAAGTAAACTTAACTCTTTTTAAAATATTTTTATATAAAAAAAACATTAATTAACGGCAAGCCTCGCGCAACAAAGGTTCGGTGACCAAGTTTCCATTTTGATTTTTCAAGTGGGATATCGTGGAGAAGGTTTGTTATCCGATGTGTCGTTTACAATAGAAGATGCTATATAAGAACATAACCTTTCAGCACCAGGGATTATGATATTAAACTGAGATTTGGTAACTCTTTAACATTGTGATAGGATAAGATGATATCCTCCCTAGTTACGCACAAATATCATATTCTCAGACTCAGGGTACGTACCTTGATTCTGATCATCACAAAAAACTGATTTAACCAACTTTCCCAAATGTAAATATATCGACATAGCATCAACTCTCTCCACTTGCATATATAAGTCATATAAAATTTTAAAAAAACAATTTTTAAAATTAAAATGAATTAACTCTGTTTCCATTTTTTAAAAAATCAAGTAAATTAACAATATGCATTCATTCTACTCATATTTACTATATTGATTGCTTGAATGAATTACTGAAAGAAAGTTTACATAATATACAGAAAAAGAATGAGGTACTCTGAATTTCTGTGGCCAAATAAAATACAAGGAGCAAAGTCACGGTTTAAATAGTTAAATGCATATGTATAAATTGCTATAAGTTATATATGCATGATATTGTCTACGGTATAAGAGGATTAATCATCGCTTTCGACAGTGGATACCCTAGCCTTACCTAAAGAAAAAGATATATGCAAGATATCCAGCCCAAAATTATAACTCCGCGGCCATAGAAAGCTCCAGAATAGGTAGGAATAAAGTCGCCGGACGAATAATCTAAAGGCCACCATAAAATGTTTCAAGAACATCAAACTCAAATGAAACTTCATTCTTCTTCATCCAGCAAATCTGCAGAAAACACAAAAGTTAGACGTTCTGAAAATATATCCATCTTCAATTAATGCCAATACAAATGATGATTACATTGATAACTGGACTGCTACTTGCAACTGGGGTATAATCAAATTACTAGGGGACGATGAGTACCGGAAACAAAACTAATTTTCACTTCTCATCTCTCCTGCAGGGAGGGCATTGTTTAACTGAGCAAAAATGAAATAATTGGAGGCATGTCTAACAAAATGATCCTTTCATGTAATGTTGCAATAAAGACTTATTAAGACATACAGAAAATGCACCTGTCCTTCAACAGATCCTGATCAAAACAACCACTTCCCCACACCACTCTTCCATATATAGGGAAAGAGGACAGAGTATATAAAGGTTTATAAAGAGTTGATAAACACAAGTTCTAAACATTTATAAAATATATATCATGGATCAACTCTATTTCCCAAGCATCAAATATTCGTGTTATTGTAACAAGATTATTGAAACTCTACCAACTCACCGTTAATTGAGGCCAGTCAAATTGTCCATGTGATTTTCTACAGTTTAGCATGTCATGTGCCAGGGGTAGTAGAGGCACCTTCTTGAGAACCCGGATTGAGAATATGAGTAAACCCCTGCCCAATTGACTTCCACAATCTTGTTGGCAAAGATGATTGTAAATTATTTGCACTCATGAAAGTTGAGGGCTCAAATGTCCCAGCAGATGCAGGATCCAGGTCAGAAAATCTGAAAGCACCTAAGAGTTTTTCTGGAAGCTCATATTCTGCTTGGCTCTCAATAAGAAAAGCCAAATCAACAGTCAAAGTTGAAATATAACCAAATGCTAAATGAACTATTGCACTTGCAACCATGGAAGACCCAATGTCAATATCTACTTCTAAGAAATTTTCTCCCATACAGTATTTACAGGTAAGGGCACGCCCAATTATGCATATGGCTTGTTCTCCAACGGCTTTCCTAACAATCCATGGACCTTTCACAATGTTAGCAATCAACTTAAGCCTTGAATTTTTGAATGCATCATCACCTTTCAAGAATTTCTCCATTAATGATCCCTCTGGGATAGGCTCTTTGCTTGTAAAATATGCCACAGCACTATAGTTGTCCTTGGTTGGGAGTTGAAGATTGAATGCCCACACAAAAGGCTTATCACCAGCTGAAAATTCATCATCAATAACCTTCCTAACTCGACAATTTGGATGGCTCATGATCTCCCCAATCTTCACTGAGCTTTTAATCCAATCAAATCCAAGAGGCTTGAGCAGATATTCACCAGCAGGAATCTTGACCCTGGTCGTAAAGTACTCAGGACCTCTAACCATGAATGAATCTCCAGGTGGGGAAGCCCAACCATTGCTACAGTTATCCGGTTCAAGAAGCGGAATGGCTCCTTCAGATCTTATTCTATCTATCCATTCAGGTTCTTTTGTATCACCAGGGTAGGCCATTAAAACTCCTGTTTCACAGCTGTCTAAAATGTATATGATTTTACTAAAGTGATTGTAAGATAATTATTGTTTGCCCATGCATATGCTGTCATGCACTATGAAACTGCACAAATCATGCTAAATATGGATGGAAAGAAAATAAACATTCATTATCAAATATATATATATATATGGAACAGAGACCATAAAATATGTCAGTCACAAAAAGCTAAGTATTGATAGACAAATACGACCACCAAAAGAAATCAAACCAAACCCTCTTTACAATCTTGTTTACATAGGATTCGTATGGAAAACTAATTGAACCATAACGAGCTTGTACATTTTTGTTTGCCAGCCTTGGAATATTTTTGCACTACATGAACACCATTCTAAAGAAGGAAAACATTACAACATCAATTTGGGCATAATCAAACACAGCATCTACATAGATCAGTTTGGGCTCATAATATTGTCACAAAAAGGAAACTGAACACAAAAATTCGTCTATTCTATGATGGGCTAATAATCTTGAGTACAATCTGTAAAGAAATTTCTTTCTGACAGCATCTAAGCCCTATCGAAAGATAGAGTAACAGCAATGGCGAAAATAACGATCGAAGTATTCGAAAGGAAGAGAAAAGCATATATTCATTTAACTAAAGAACTAACAAAGTCGGATAACGAAACAAAAGTAACAGAAACAAATTTTGAAACTAAAACCCGTGTGGACTATTCAGCTAGTGGAAACACTACAGTATAATGACAGAAAGATATTCATTGCGAATTACCTGAGTAACCCAAAAATGCCAACCAAGAGATTTCGGAGAAGTGACAAGCTTTGCAGCGAGTCAACGACCAATTAGAGAAGCAACGAGACCTGAAATTAGGGATTTGTCATGAAATTTAGAAGAAGCCGGATGGTATGGAGGCCGAGGCCCGAGGGGACAAAGGGGTGCCTCCCTTTCTCTTTTCGTCCTTGAATTAATCCCTTCAAAGTATCAAATTTCCTGTCAAAGAAGGACAGAAAGAAAATAAATTCTCTTCATTTTCCTCCCTGAGGACCATTGACCAAGCTTTGAACAGTCCCGTAATACGACGCACTTATTCCCGGAGTGCTGGGACTAGGACCCAATTTCTTAATAAATTAATCAGTGCACAAATCACATTATTTATAATTTATTATAAATAATAATTTTTAAGAAAAAATTAAGGGATTAAGATAAATAAATATTACCAAAATATAAGAATTTCAAAATGATCCATCAAAATAACTTAATTTTTATAAAATTTTTAGAGACTGCGTGTATCAGAATATTTTTTTTTATGAAATAACTTAATTGTCATTGCTCATGGCGGCAGCCGGAGCTCCGGTCAATTTGAGCCCACTAGTGCCACCACCTTTTGGAAATGTTATATCAGAGGAGTGTTGGGGCACTAAATATGTGTGTATATATAGTCATTTTTATTTAAATATTCAAATATTTGACACTTTATTGCATTCTTATCTTTGTTTATATATAAATAACGAGGGCAATGTGTCGTTTGGCATACGGGTGTTGAATGGATGGGAAGCCACGTGTGATTCCCTGCACCGTAATTTGCGCCCACTCTTTCTTGCTCAACAATGGATTTGTCCCATTGGATATGTAGCGTGCGATTTTAATTTAACGATCAGTTTTAGAAAATTAAATCCAAGCCATCAATTACGAATTTGACGATCCAAATCTTCTTAGATAAAAATTTAGATATAACAGACGGCAGAGCTAGATGGATGCAAACTAGAAATAACAGAAATCCATTTTAATTATCAAATGCTGTTACACAAATAAATCATAGCGTGAGAATAAGCTAGAAGCATAACTAAATGGCTAACCCTAGGACCTACAACACTTATGGGTAAGGGAGAGTGGCAATGTGGTTGTGAGCCACAGTTCCTATCCAAAGTTTCCCGTCTATCTCTCTGACTTCACTCACCAGCTTCATCACCTTCCCCTGTCTATCTTCAAGAACATCCAATATCTGTCCATTATCGTCAAAAAGTGAAATCACTGTGTACATCTTCATCCCCATTATTCTAGCCAACATGTTCATCCTCATCGGCAACCTGAAGTAAACACTCCTTAACCATGGATTGTGACTCAGAACCTCTTGTGCTGCGGTGCGGCAACAGTCTATTGCGACCCAGAACTGTCCTTTTCCATTCATTCTTACGTTGTCTGGAAATCCCGGAAGATTAGCTACATGTTCCACGCTTCCCATTTTTGGACCTTGTACCCAAAACTTCATTAGTCTGTCATATCAAGGTTCATGTATATTTTGATTAGTTTAACTGCCGTCAAATTACATCGATTAGCTGAAGGTGACATAATTACTCACCGGCAGTTGGTAGTTTCAGTGAAGAGAAGAGAGGATTGATCTTTAGAAAATTGGACTCCATTAGGAAAAGCAAGTCCATCCAACACAACATGGGTCGTTTTGGTCGGAGGATCGTATCTGAGAAGCCTACCAGTGGCCTCGCCTTCCAGTAATATGAAGAAATGCGCCCTGCATACAGATACAACACATGATACGTTGATCTGAACCAAGACCAAATCCTACAGTCTATATATGCAAGAGAAATTCATAAATGCTTACACTCTGTTGTATCTTCTGCTGGTATCTGTGAAAAAGACGGATCCATTCTTGTGGATGTCAAGGTCATTGGCAAAGAGAATAGGCTTTCCTTCAGCATTGGTTGCCAGAGGAGTAGCAATTCCTCCGTCAGGTCCAACCACCAAAAGGCCAAAGTATGCATCAGCAATGTACAAGTCACCACTCTCTTTGTCAAACCTTAAACCCAAGGGACGTCCACACGTTTTCTCGTGCTTCCATTGCTTGTGGGTCGTAGAGTCATTGCCCCTATAGCAAATCTTCTCCGTCCTTTCAAGTCCCCAAAACACCAACTAGTATTAGCAATTTAGCATCAGGAGTTTATAACATGTAAGAATGTGCATAAACAAGAAATAGATATAGAAAATTTTCTGGGGAGAATAACCAATTGGCTGTAACTACTGCAAATGTTTCCCAACCCATTTGCTCCCCCATCCATCTCACAATGCGTCCATCAGCTAATCCAGCATAAGGGCCACGACCCACAGGATCGAACTCCAACGACTCTGGTCCGAAGACTTGGTCCTTGAACTCCAATTTCCCGTTGAGCCCTAGCCTGCTCATGTTGTCCCTTGGCCAACTCTTCATGACCTGGTGATAAGGGGCAATGTCATGCTTCACAGGTACGAATTCATGATCTCCCAATGGACCCAAATGAAATGGGTCCATTACAACAAATCCCAGAGCCAAAACAAGAGCAAGGATAAAAGGGTGTTGCAGAAAGGTTTCATCTTTTAGTGGGCGTCTCTTCTCCATACATGTAATTAAGGGTGCCAGGTTTTGATACGTGATGTTGGTGAGAAAGTTAAAGGAGAGGGATAACGACTTGAGTGAGAATGCCATCGATTATCGGACCTGGTACAAGTACTTAGCTTGGTAGGGTTTCATATGCAGAAAGGTTGAAGAGTTGAAAGCATGCGCTGCTCGTGAGAGCATAGTGGTTGGGAGTATAGGTCATATATTGTTGAGACATGTTTTTCGCGTTCTATTGTATTTATGGGAAGAAACATATCTTCATGGTGAAAAAAGTCTTGCTGTTTTTATAATTGAACTGTCATCTGTGCGGACTTAAAAACAGTGGCATGACAATAAAATAAAATAACCAACATGATCATAACTGAACTCGCGTATGCACAGTATTTTGAAACTATATGTTCTTCAGTACTTTGCGAGCCTTTTGGCGCGAGAATAATCCATATGGCTAGTTGGACATGCATCCAGCTTTTGATCATGTTAGTGAGTCGATGCATCTCGCTCGATCTTCTTTTTCGGCATCTTTGTATCCATGCTTTCGCTGTTAGGTGTTCATAATGTTTCTGCGGAAGCTGGAAACCTACCTTCGGCCTTCAGTTGTGGCCCACTTGTGGCTTCTGGGTTAATCCATGCGTTCAGTCCAGTTAGAGCTCGTGATTTGCTATCAGGGCATAATGCTCAAAATGGGATTCATCTTTTAAATTAATTTAATATACCTATAATAATAATAATAATAATAATATCGAGTCCACCACATTTATTTAACGAAAAATGTGCTGATGAGGAAGGAATAGAATAAAAGAATAGGCATGAGGACAAATTTAGAATTGGTTGCCGAGAAAGGAAAATTTGTAAATAACTGCAATTAGTGATGATGTGGAATATTTTTTTTGTCCCGGATTTATTGTGACGATTTTTTTATGTAGCCGTGCATGTTACGGGAAATATTCTAGTTCGATATAGATAATCACGAGCTGCCCCGTCAGCTGCTTGTCAGCCGATAATGAAGACTGCAAGGCCACAGTGATGATAGAGGAGATCTACTTCTACGATAATATTTCGAAGTAGCAGTCCGCGAATCCTAAATCTGAACCATGCCTCAGTTCCGATCCTTCTTGTTCAAATCCAATCGCTTCCATTTGCGCTCTAGTTCCTTTAGTTCGGCCGCTTCCGCAGTCTTCCGTCCTCACTTCGCTCCGTTTTCTCCTCCTTCTGATCTCCTCGACCGCCCGGCTTCGAATGACTTTTTGTATTTTCGTCGTCTACTTCAATGTTCTAGCTCCTCTGGTTCCGATAATGATTTCTGTCGAGGTTTCTCTTTTCGGAAGAGTTTGAGCAAAATAGGGAGTGGAAATTTTAGGAGTTTCAGTACCGAACCTGACCGGGAGTCCATAGAATATGATGTAGTAATCGTCGGAGCGGGACCTGCCGGGTTATCTGCGGCGATTCGGTTTAAGCAAATGTGCCGTGAAAAGGATTTCGATTTGTCAGTATGTGTCGTCGAGAAAGGTGCTGAAGTCGGTATGTTTCACAGCTTCATATAAGATTATTTTGTCACGCCTTGAACTCGCTCATGCACCGCTTGTACTAGCCAATCTATGACAATAGATTTTGCACTGTAAATAGAATTTCAATCAAGTTCATCGTATGATTGATAGATTTTGAAGCTTTTGCTTCCACTCTTTCACTTTAGAACTATGTTCTACTCCCCGAATACTTGATACAAGTTTTTGGCGATAGCATATTCCATATAGTTGTTCATCAAGCTTCTGATTACGTTAATAAATTGATGCATGTCGCTTTATCTCTGCGAGTTTTAAAATTCTAGTCATACCTTTTGATTTCCTGTAAATTATCTTGCTTCATTTTTTCCTTCTTGTTATCCATGTGTTTGTTGTTAGGTGCTCATATTCTTTCTGGAAACGTTTTTGAACCCCGAGCGCTGAATGAGCTTCTACCGAGGTGGAAGCAAGAAGAGGTGCATTACGCTGTCTCATAACTCCAATTTTTACTGCTCTTAGTAATGGCAAGGCTGTACGTAGTTTTCTCAAATTGTACCTCATAACCTATTTTTTTTGAGAGATTTTTTTGGGGTGTGGAGAGTAGATAAACAGAGAAGTTATGTTTTTGTGAATACTTCATAAAACGAGTTACTTCTACGTCCAATGTGTTACACATCACTTGAATCTGTAAAGTATGCCTAAATACTTCAGATTTTAATTATTTTCCCTGTTGCAATATCCATATTGGATGCACTGCCATGCTTCTTTGATTGGAAGATAACTATGATGCTTTGAGGTCGCAGGAGATTACCTTGTTTTCTATCCGATTTCATCATATAATACTTTCCCTTTTTATCTGCAGGCTCCAATCAATACCCCTGTTACTTCGGATCAGTTTTGGTTTCTGACAAAGGATCGGGCATTATCACTTCCATGTCCTTTCAACAATGAGGGAAACTATGTGATAAGGTTATAATTATATTCGCATATCTCATGCTATCCATTGAATTATTTTGCTTGCCCTTTGTCGTTCGTTGGACCTCCAGTTCTGACATGTCATTTTGAGCAGGATGTTTCGGCAAAAACTCCTCATCCATTGAAATTGTTTCTGGCTTGTTGATTTATGTACCTTTTGTATTTTAATCATTCTTAATCAGTTGGACAGCATTTGCATAAAAAAGCAAAAATTAGCTGACCAACATAAATTTATATTCCATAGTTAGTTGTTCTGTGTAGAAATGAAAATATCTGTTGCTAATACTTGGTACAAATTTGAAATTTGAAATTCTACAAAGAAAGACTCCTATAGATATCTGACAGTTAACACTCATTGGATATAGTTTATCATTGATGATGATTCATTTTTTCATGTAAAAAATACATTTACTATAAATTTATGTTCAAATTCTTGCTCCGTTCTGCTTGTCTAGATTTGCAATATATGTTTGTGTTTGTGTGTTTGTTTATGTATGAATAAATCTATAATTATATATCATAAATTAGGAGGAATAAAAATGTTAAGGAGCTAGAACTGATTGACATATATATATTTATTTAATAAAAGTAGAAGCTTCTTATTTTGGACCTCTAATACAGTCTAAGTCAGTTAGTACGTTGGATGGGAGTAAAAGCTGAAGAGCTGGGAATAGAAATATATCCAGGATTTGCTGCTAGTGAGGTACTTCCGGTTTTGCTTTGCTGTTACCACCAATTTTTTGTGTTCATTGTCTTTGTTTTGGTCAGATATTATTTGATGCAAACAACAAAGTTATTGGCATTGGAACCAATGATATGGGAATTTCAAAAGATGGTTCAAAGAAGGAAAATTTCCAACGTGGTGTTGAGATTAAAGGTTTCTTCTTAGCCCACATCTCATTCTCTCGTACACATCTTTAATTGCTTTGCCACAGTTTTTTGGGAAAGATGTTTGTGTCATCTTCTGCATGTGGCAGTGACATATAAATCTCCATGGTGGACCTTGTTTAAATTCTGAAGCTTGTCCATCAACTTGACTATGATTTGACCAAAAAGTGTTAATGTTTTATTGTTGCTTAGACATATAATATGTTAAAAAGAGGCCTGGTGAACATTGCTCTGTCAGGCCCAAAAAAAGAACACTGCTTTTGTATGATTTAAGCACTGGTTGGTTTTCTTTCCTATTCTCTGATTTAAGCATCCGGGTAAGACATCTATATAGTGTCATAACATGTACTACTAAACACAGTTAAACCTTTGTGAAAGCACTTTAATTATGAAGGCCTTTTCTTTTAAGAAAATTGAGACCTATGATTAAATTCGTTGGTTTTCTCTGCATTTGGTTATTTGAGCTTTTTTCGACCAATTGTGTTATTGTGTTAATTATATAAATGTGGTGACCAAAAAAATTATATAAATAAGCAATAATGCAGGTCGCATAACACTTCTGGCTGAGGGATGCCGAGGATCATTATCGGAGGTTTTACAATTGAATTGAACAATTATTACACTAGTTTTTCTTGTCAATTGGTGTTTTATTACCAAAATCTCTTATCCCGTTCCCAATGCGCTCTACAGAAAATTATAAAGAAGTACGACCTGAGAGAGAAGGGCAGTGCACAACATCAGACATATGCCTTGGGAATTAAAGAGGTAGGATTACTTCACAAGTTCCTTTGTTTGAAGCAATTATTTTATGATAATTTGTTCTCACTTTCATTTTTAGTGAAAAAGTGGAATCTTTATTGTTAGTGTTATTGTATTCAGTATGTCCATGATATGAAAATCTCTATGCCTTTTATTACAGGAACAAAAGTGATAACCTTCATGCTTAAATATTTATCTCACCTGGGTTTACATTATATAACTTTATATCTTAGGTTTGGGAAATTGATGCAGAAAAGCACCAACCTGGGGCAGTACTTCACACACTGGGCTGGCCCTTGGATAATAAGACTTACGGGGGATCATTTCTGTATCACATGAATAATAGACAAGTAAGATATTTTTTCCAACTGTCATAGATTCCACATTTTCCCTACATTCTGGACATTTGCATCTCTGCAAGAAATTCATTAGTTTGGAGCTTACATTCAATTGATTAAGGTCGTGCCTTTTTATTTAGTAATCAGAGTAATAGTAGTTTATATTTAGTTTTGCCTGTATACGCAAGATTACAAATTTTCATTGCAACATGGATCTTTGTTGTTTAGACTATGCATTGTATCACTTGATTGTTTTCTCCTAAGTGCTTGATGGTTCCTTGGAATTCCCTGGCACTATTTTGTGCCAAACGAAAACAACTACTTGTTTCAATTTAGTGGAGTCATCTATCTCCCTTCTTCATGGTTTCCTGTTCTGACTAGAAATCAACATATGATGAGTTATTCACTAGTTTCATGCAGCTATGTTAATTATGTGGATTGTATTGTGACTCCAGAATGTTCCTTTGTTGATGGAATATTTTTATTTCAACTAATGGTATATCTCACTTTTGCTAATGATGTATTTTTCGTTTCAACTATATTAATCTTCACTATGACAGATATCTATAGGCCTTGTGGTTGCTTTGAACTATCAGAACCCTTATATGAATCCTTATGAGGAATTCCAGGTAAATTGCATATTTTAATTTTATTTGTTTGAGAATTTCTCAGACTTCTATTTTCAAGTATATGTTACTCAATTTAGTTCCTGCTTCGTAATTTTTGAATACTTGGGAAAATAAAGGAAAATCACATGTTGCAAAAACTGTTTCATGGGAATAATCATTCTATCTTGCGTTTTTCCTCCTCCAGTAAGCAGGAAAATCTAGAATTTCATGGTATACAACGTGGCATGTCATTTGGGCATTCCTTCTATTACGATGTTTTTCGCCATCTTCATTTGGCATGGTGTCTGAGTTTTCTAATTACATATTTTTCTAATAATCTACAGAACTTAATGGCATATAACTGGGTTAACCCTTTTGACACTTCTGAGGTGAAGTTTTCATCCTTTGACGGCATAGGTGATGGAATTTTTCAAGATATATGCGTCTGAACATACTTGATATAAATAAGCAAGTCATGGCTTAGCTTGGAAAATATAACTATTATATATATTCATATATTTGTTAACCTTTTGTTAGTTTGCTTGGTTTGTTATATAAATCTAGTTTGTCATTGAAACTAGTGACATTGCACTTCATGAATCCTCGTTGCTTTTTTCCCTCTCCTGGTTGACCAGAAACTCAAGCATCACCCTGCAATCAAAACATTTCTGGAAGGTGGAACAGTCATCCAATATGGAGCTCGAACTTTAAATGAGGGTGGTTTGCAGGTGGGCTAGCTGTAACTCTTTTTTAGATACGTGGAAAATATATCTATTTTTTATAAATTGTGAATCCAATGTATTGGCCAAGATGTGTTCCAAACAGCAACTGCTTTAAGGATTTCTACCATAAAATTTGATGGTAGTTAGTTGGGCTAAGGTTGAAAGGATCCTTGTGTGATTATTAATTTCCCAGAGATATTCTATATCCATGTCCATGATGAGCAAGAGAAGGAAAAGGGCAGTAATTTTTGTTCTCCTACTAGTGGTTTAAAATAACCTATTTTGTAGTACAAATAGAAATATGATTCTAGTTGAATTTCAGTCTATACCATATCCAGTTTTCCCTGGAGGAGCAATTATTGGATGTTCTGCTGGCTTCTTAAATGTGCCCAAGATAAAAGGAACTCATACAGCTATGAAATCAGGTAACAGCTTGCCCTTGCTTCTGATGGCTAATTTTTATTTATTTTTTCACTGAAGGCATTTTTTTGGCCAAATTGAGTAATTTTTTAAATTGATTGCTTTTGTCAAAGGAATTTCAGATAATAATATTTATATATTCCATCTAAATTCTAATTTATTATTATCTGTATATTGCCTTTATGATTTAACTCAAAAACAAATAGCATGAGGTTCAGCAAGTGTCAATGTTTCAATGTAATATCTAGCTATCAGGATTTATGGTGTTACTGTGTGTAGTCTCAAATCGGATACTTCTTTTGAAGGAATGCTTGCAGCAGAAGCTACATTTAGTGTGCTTAACGAAGGTCTGGAAATGGATAAATACTGGGATGCTTTGAGGAAATCATGGATTTGGGAAGAACTATTCAGAGCTAGGAACTATCGACCAGTTAGTGAAGCTAACCATTTCTGTTATCTCTACCTCTCTTACCATTGGAAACTTAAGCTTGAATTTTTTTTCTGAAGATTGTTGTTGTCTGTTTGAGATCGTGAATTTAAATGGCTTTTTTTTTTTAATTATTATAGGCCTTTGATTATGGACTTATTCCAGGACTTGCTGTAAGTGCTTTGGAACAGTAAGATATAACTTTTCTTGTTGTCTTCATCACTTGAATAGCCTGGATTCCTTTTCATGCACTTCCCTTTTTACTACTCAAACTTTACTTACCCCTGTGTTCGGCCCTGCAGTTACATACTCAAGGGGAGGCACCCAATTACCTTGAAGCATGGTAAACCTGATCATGAAGCTACACATGTAAGAAAACTGCTTAATTAATCAAGTGTATGTGACGTATGTATTTATAAAAAAATTCTTTCATAGGAAAATGACTATGAAGATGCAATTTATTTTGTATCCTCATTGAGGCTTAGGTATGCCCTGAAAATCTTTTTCTTTAGAGGTTTTGGATTGATGAGATTTGTTGCAGCTTGCAGTTTTAGCAATATTTTTTTCTTGTTATATATATGCTTTGCTTATAGTATATCAAAAGAGTTGGTTGTGAATAGAGCATAATAATGTTGTATGATCCCTGTAGCTGACCTCTCTTAATAGGACAAGATTCGTTGCTACGGTATACATGCTTTGCCAAATTTTCTTATAATGAAATGCCTGTATTTGCGAGGGTTTCCTTTCTCCCTTACAGTTAATATGGGGTAGGATGTTGTTTCTGTCTTTTGGTGCTTTGCTTATGGTTTTTAAGTGACCGACAGTTATGTTAGGGATTGAGAGGCTTAATGCTTAATAGGAACTTCTTTTTCCAGCCTTGTTAGTTTTATTTAGAAGAATTTTTTACTCCCTTTTGTGTTTTCTTTTTTTTTTATCTAATAAATGGTTCTTTTTCAACTAAAAAAATATTGTACAAATTGTGGGCACTGTAGCATAGGACATGAGGGAGACAGCGTCATTGGCAAATCAAATAGAATGGGTCTTTCTTAATTTGTGGAATTTCCCTAGTGCCAGAGCAAGTTGTGTTTTGTTGCAGAGAGAAGTATTTTTGCTGAAGCATCTCAGTAATTCAATTTTGTATATGTCAAAAGCACTATAATTTCATAAAAGCAACTAACTTTCATTCAGATTTTGCAAGTAGTGCGTATTAATAACGTACAGAAGGCTAGATAAGATGTGATGATTTGAGTTATGATCCTAGACATTTTTTGCAGGCTGCAAAGTTATGTTCTCCTATTCCTTACCCAAAGCCGGATGGCGTTTTTTCATTTGATGTACCTACCTCATTGCACAGGTTTGAGATAATTAATTCTTCTCTATTGCTTAGTGCTGAACCATTTGATAAGTGGTAACAGGAAGAAAACCAAGTGATGGGAATTGAGGGAAGTTATGCCCTTAAGTATGTAAAGGGTTAGAGGTCACCAAAATCATAACTAGCAGGAATGTTTAAACAGAAACTGGACAAAAGAAGAGCACGTTAAGAAGGGTTGAGAAAAGACGAAGTAGAGGCACCAATATGTAAAAGTCAATCATTTCTCCTCACCATTACTTGCTCATGACTTCTTTACCACCCTTTTGCCATTTATTTTAGAACACTTGTCGTTGATATAGTGTAAAATGATGTGGTGTAACCTATCACTTACTAATAGAATAATTCATGTGATCGGTGTAAAAGTAATTTGCATGTGGTGGTGGGGAAATGGTAGAGGTCCTATCATGATTTCTTTACTAGCTAATTAAAATCCTAATAATTTCCTTTTATTTCTTAATCAAAGGTAAAACTCCTTTTGGATGAAACTGAACTTGTAGGAACTATTCAATGGTTAGGGGGTCAACCTCCTTCCACCTAAAATTAAATCTGGGAAAAGGTCTCTCTTGCGAAGAAGCAGTAGGTCAACTTAAATTAAAGGGTGTCTTGCAATTTAATTTAGAGGATAAACGCATAGAGCCATAACTTCACCTTATTGTGAATGAAAAGGGGGGATGTTTTACGGTTTTTATAACATGTAATGTGGTCACAGGTTCCCAGACCCCTTCCTTCCCTGCTAATGTTTTTTGGGTTTACAAAAAGTAACGGGGGACATTTAGTCAACAAGTACATCATTTGCAGCTTTTTGAAACGTTGCTTTGTAGGCATTTATGTCATTTATTTGTTTTCAATGCAGGAGCAACACAAATCACGAACATGATCAACCTCCTCACCTTCGGTTGAGAGATCCAAAGATTCCTGAACTTATAAATTTACCAGTGTACGCGGGTCCTGAGTCGCGATATTGTCCTGCACGAGTATATGAGTAATGTCTTTTTACAACTGCTTGATTCTGAAGGACTTTCAGGTTTTGGATTTTTACTTAATCTGTGTCAAATGCAGGTATGTCCCGGATGAGCAGAATCAGCCCAGACTGCAGATTAATGCTCAAAATTGCTTACATTGTAAGGTATGCATTCCAGATCACGTTGGAGGATTGTATTTTAACAAGTGCCGGACGTTTCTGTGAACATGTTGATTGTTCAAGAGATTACAAATATATTTGCTATAGTTATTTATGCCAAAACTAATATGGTTCGTCATCTGCACATGAAATTTAGTATATAATATAAAAATATGGACACAATGACCGGGTATGAAGTGGGGAAAAATCATCGACGCCAAAAAATGATTTTATACTTGAAACCTTGGGGACAGCTGTTGATATCAGTCCTATTTGGAATAACAAAGTCGGTTGGACACGAATTGAAATGAGTATGTTATATGGTTTAAATAATTGGTTTTTTCCACACGCAGGCATGTGATATTAAAGATCCAAAGCAAAATGTAGAGTGGACAGTGCCTGAAGGCGGTGGGGGGCCGGGCTACTCAACCATGTAGATATAGACAAGAGATCAGCCTTACAATATCCCTGAAAATAGGGATGGAAGATGGACAGGTCCCTTGAATAAAACTTGTTTGTTTAAAACCCATGAGTTTCAGAAGTGTAAACTTGATAAAATAATTGGGGGCTTGCCAGATTTATGTTTAGTACACTTGTTATTGGAAAATTGCCCACTGCTTCGAAGCTAGGTTCCAACGGGTATAACCTCACGTTTAGGTATAAATGCATATGTAAGCAAGTGCGCTCTTTGGTTGTAATACGTTGCAACCAAAGGAGTGTAAGTTTATGTAAATGATTCGGCATTTGAAAAAAGATCTTAATTTTTAAATTTTAAGTATATAAATTTATAAGTAATACACATTTTATTTTGTCTAATATTACTATTATCTAAAAAAAAATTCACTCTATTCTTAAGTCATGGTGAATTTAATCTCTATTTACAAATTTTTGTAAAACAAAATTATTATAAATGATGAGAGCTCACTTAAACAAGTATTAGACTCAATGGTTAGCGTGGCAACGGGCTCGCCTCTCCAAAGGGGTAAAAAGCAGCATACTACCAACGTCCGTCCTTTTGATCTTTAAATAACACATTTGCTGGATGTTTAAAAGATTCTTGTCCCCAAGGCCGCAGGAAAACTAAGTTCTATCGCCATTACATAAAGTTTGGACCACCATATCAAGCTAACGAAAGAACCACAAGGTAGTCTTTGGCGGACAAAAGTCTAACCTTATAGATCTTACATGGTAAACGGGCAAACAAATCAATATAATACTCTAAGACAGAAAATAAGCAGAGCTGCTATGAATATATCAATATAACATGGCTATAGCGTAATCAGCCTCCACGCAATTGAATGAGTGATGGGGGAATTTCTCAACAATCCTTGGCTGCGGGTGGATTTCGATCTTTAGGGCTTGGAGAACGAGTAGTTGTTCTCATTTTCAAGTCCCCCGTTTGTTGCTGCTGCTGAAGCTGATGCAGTTGATGTTGCTGAAGCTGCTGCTTCTGAGAATGAATCTGGAGCTGTTGAAACTGTTGAGTTGCCAGGAGAGTGTGCATGGCGTGATTGTTAGGATAAAATTGCTGCCCTCCTCCAAAAGGAGCAAAGTTCATCACAGGTCCTCCATTCATCATAGCCTGCCCCGTTACTAGTTTCAAATGCTGAATTTCCTCTTTCAACGCGTCATTTAAAGCTACAGAACAATTATAATCAATTAGTTTTACTAATCTCCCTTGGGGGATAGTGTAAAGATCGATTTACCAGCCATAGGTATTCATAATAGTCCATCCATCTGACCAAATATACGGATGAATGGCCTGTCTTAAATCTGGAACGGTTAACAAGACTGTTGGCAATCAATGACCGAAAACATAAATCCAAATTTTGGTTTTCATGGATTTAACTAGCATTCTTGAAAATTATGATAATTAAATTCAATGAAAATTATCGGGATAAAGTGACTGGCTTAACTGCATAAGTAGTAAGTTAATAACATTATTTTTATAATGCAGAGGAATAGACCATACGCCTTGGAGAAAACCTTAGAAACAAGTATGCATGTGCTTACCATCTTGCAAGTGAACTTGTTGTTCCATGGTTTGCAACCGCAGCTTCAGCTCACTGTTCTCAGCATTCAGCCCATTGGTATCTCTCTGCTCAATAAAAGAAAAAGAAAAGGGAAAAAATGGAAACAAATTTGATTAAGATTCTCCTATCAGCTTTTGAATAAAAAAAGAAAACATGGTAATAGCCAACCACCATTGTACTAAAGGTCAAAAAGAACATCAAAATAACAGGCAGATTTGGTAGCAGTAAAACTGAGGGGCATTCACTCCCACACGATGCAGATCATCCACTAAGGCAATACCTGCAGGAGAGTTAATTGTGCGGACAAAGATGTTGCTTCTGTTTGAAGGGTCTGAACCTTCCTTTCAAGCTCAGCAATATAGCGCATCTTCCTCTCTTTTGACCTCGCAGCGGACTGCCTGTTTGCCCATATCCTGTTTCACATTCGACAATTTTAGACATGGTATCCAGCACAACAAAAAAGGCGATACACCTTCCTAATTTTACATGGCTCCAACAACAGAAAGATATATTAGACATCACTAAATTCAAGAGCAATGTAAACCACAATGGTAATGGCATCATTCCATCCAACTAAAGCAAAACTGAGGTTCTAGTAGGCAATGATAAATTATTATAGAACACTTACCTTGTTGGTCAAAGTACCAATAACTTTACTTTTTTTTGGGAGGGGGGGCACTACTCCCTCTTTTTATAAGATTGAATTACCTACTTTATATAAACCAACAAAACCAATAGATGTCTTTAAAATTACCCCATCTTTCCACAAGTACTCGGGGGGGGGGGGGGCGCCAAAAACACACAAAATTAGAAGTTTAAAACACCCTTTTCAGAGACATTTCTTGGGAAAAAAAATATTAATTACTGCCTAAATTTCCCAAAAAGTATTATAAATAGAAACACCAAACTTTATAAAAAGAAACGTAGAGAGCATCTGATAGAGAATGGGCTGTACATCTAACAATAAGAGGAGGTTTATATAATTCCATTGATCTTCTTTGCAGAATTCAACTAATTCAAAAATGTCTAACTTCTCATTACTTATATAGTTCCTCTGGTATACTGAGCATGCTTCTTCCTGCCTTGACTACTTCCAGCGTGTTTTAATAGAAAGGGAATCATAACCTAACTAAAAGCATACATTATCAGAGTCATATGCACAGAAATATCAAATCACAGAATTTCAAAACCCAGCAACACCATTGAGGTGTAAAATAATAAAATCACGTCATGATAATCCACTGCATATACATCCATTAATGTCAAGTTTTGTACAATTATCTGTTTCTAACAAGTAATGTCAGTCAAAGGTCTATGAATCAGATTCAAGAACACACCCAAATACAGTCCAGCATAATTCTGACCAACCTATACAACAACAAAAACAACAAGAACCTTATACAAAACCTGCATCAGGTCCCAAAGCAAGCTAAATTGGCAAAACAAGACGTATTTAACAAATAATAATAATAATAACACCTTTTGGCACGCTTTGGGTCAACTAAGGCAAGTTCCGCAAGCTTGGCAGCTGACATTGCCTTTTTGGAATCAGCTGCAGAAACTTCTTCAGAACCTGATACTAGGATCTCAGGTTTAATTGTTGTTGACCCATCCATTGACTGGCTATGTTGATGCCTAACTCTGGGCCTTTCATTAGTATCAATACCAGCATTCTCTGCAGAAGAGGCGGCAATTCCTGATGTTGGTTCTAATTTTGACGCTGGAGCTGATGCTGCAACCTCGCCCACTTGAAATGCAGATGTTGCAGATGAAGAGTTAAATTTATCCATATCAAGGTACATCGATAGTAAGTCTTCCTCAGTCTCATCAGAAAAGGAAGGCCCGTCACCACCTCCAACTACACCAAGCTCACTGTCAAAGCTTAGATCATCTGGCAGTGTGAGAATCTCAGAATGGGCCCGTCTATGACCCCTGTTTCTAGGAGGATTATCAGGCATTCTGCTAATATCATGACTGAAGCCACTAGAGTCCGAGCTGGTACCGGGTACCAGTGGAGGAAAAGATGAGGAGGAGGAGGATGCTTCTGGTTTCACGTTGAAAGAGCTTCCCGGAGAAGAGAAGCCTGAATAACGTCCCGAAGGTGGAAGGCCTCCACCGTAACTTGGGGATTTGTCATTATCCATGGAAAATCCGCAAGTCTAATTGCGCGAAAACGAAAGAAAATCCCTAGAGGCTAAAGGTAAACAAACATATTTAATTATTCAGACAACCAAATTTTCATCAAAAGAAAATTCCAAGAGGTAGAAAATCGCAACGGATTTTATCTATAAGCACCTCGGGATTCAAAGATATGTCGCCAGGAACCGAAACTTTCACCTTGACGCTTGAAGCTGGACCCTAGAAAGAGTCGTCGGTAAGACAAAACATCTACAGGAAGAAAAACAGCCGCGCTCAGAGTTGCGTCTGCGTAGATCGCAGAAACTTTGGAAGATCGAAGCAGAAAGCGCGTTTGAAAGACAACTCACAAACTCAGATTCCGCGGGCAAGAGTCACCGAAATCAAAGCCCTAGAACCCATACACCACGGCGAGCTCTGGTTATAGCCTATGAGCAGTATAAGTACATATGAATATATGCACCGCGAAACTTTTTTTTTTTTTGGAGTGCCTCTGTTAGGAAATGGAATTGAAATCTAGGATTTGATCGAACAGATCGAAAGAGGGAGTTGTGAAGGCAATAAAACGGGGAGGTTTTCAAAGAAAGCGAAATGAAATTGAAAAGGGGAAGAGAAAATGAGAATCGAGGGGTAGAGGGGAAGGGTTTTGGAATGAAGGAAATGAGATCTGTGACCTGAGTGAAGAAAGAGAAGCTTGGGAGAGGAGGGATTGAAGGTAGAGAGGTATGTGAGTAATGGAGTATGTCGGAAGGAATAAAATTGCAAAACCAAATATTTGGGGCTCCTGCATTATTGTCGCATTATTGTCCCACATCTTTTATATATTTAAAATTAAATTAAATTCAATTGGGAGCCAAGGACCAAAAGGATAAGGAAGAGATACACAGTTGGACTAAAAATCACGAGAAAAAAAGGGAGCTTGACTCGATGATTTGATTAGGGGCATCAAGCCTTCCATTTAAATTTAATTTTAAGAATTTAAGAATTCTGAGAGCAGTTCATTGGAGTCTGATAGCAACCTAACCATGGATCCAACCACGAGTCTAAAACGGAGAGAGAACTCACATGAACCTGATATCTGCAATTCTCGTTCTTATTTCCACCCGGCACTCCATTTGTTGTTGTGCTGTTGGGTGTTGTTTGAAAACCTATTATAAACGGTCTCATTCTAATAAAAGAAAAAATACCAATTTAAATTTTAAAAAATATAAAACAAATAAAAATATTTTATATTTAAAATCTTAAAAAAATATTAGTCTTAAATCTAAAACAGTTTAAAAAAACCATTTCTAACAGGTTTTTAAATTATAAATATACCTGGCCGGTTTATATGATAGCTGCTCATCCTATCAAACATAAGTCGGCACATACTAAGTATAATCATCATGGACATGCTTTTCAGTTTGAAGGCAGAAACCCATTATGGGATTTTCATTTCGATTCATAAAATTTCTATACTTTTAAACACTATATATGATCATTAACCTTGTGGCATACAAATTTCTTCTTACGTACAAGTTCACCCATTCAAAATTTAGTACCATCACTCTCATTTGGACTCAAATTAAGCATCCAAAATTTCTACAGAGATATAGCATCAAGCACTTATTATTCGAGATAGATTCATTATCCTAATCTATACAGAATAAGTATATATAGGACTAGAATTTTATAACTTCAAACTGAAAAGGCTCTAAAAATTATCTTTTGCTTGGCGAATGACACCTAAGGTGTGTGCATCATCTGCTGTGGCCGCAATGTTCAAAGACTGCCGAATTTCTGTGCTCATCGTACGAAGGAATGGATTGCAGGCCTTTTCCATCTTCAGGGTAGTTGGAATCTGGTAAACAGTTCATTATTTAATTTTTTTAGGACCAAAATACAAATATGCGGAAACCAAAAAGATAGCCGCAAGTATGCAAGGCAAAATAAGGTCGCAACATATCAACAAAGAACTTCTTGAATATACCCTCTTTACTTTCCTAATTACTATCTAGTAGGTGTATTTGGTTTAATTTCTAGAGAATAAATTCTAGAGAAAATTAATTTTAAAGTGATTCTGGAGAATATATTTTGTATAAAAAGTGATTTTAAATAAATAAGTAGTGAGATAGTTGTTATCATAATATATTTTTCTTATAAGTAAATTATCAGAAAGGGCATGAGCATGAAGTAAATAAAAAAGGAGAGATAAGAAGATGACAAAAAATTATAAAGTTAAAATGATCATTTTCCATGCTTAATATCTTAAGATTGTTTCAAATGCTGGTAAATCTTGCTTATACATAACTGTAGTTTAAAATTACCCAAACTATAGTTTTGCCCCAACACACACTAAGCCAGGAAAAACCAATAAAGACCTCGAACCAACAGATGCATAGGGCCTCCGCTAAACCCAGGAACATGACTTGATCCAACTACATTGTTTCGGCAATTCTGCACTAAGCACGGTGATGTTTTCAAAGTTTAACCAACACTTTTTAAGCTCCAAAAGCTCGGCGGAAAGCAGGATATCAAGTTTCAAGTATGGTTAACTTTTAAATAAAAAAAAATATTTTGTTTAAACGTATACCAAAGTCAGCTTTTCATCAAATCAACTTTGCCAACAAAAAAACTGACAGATTTTACATTTAAGGTTCATTACAATTAATTCTCCCTCAAAATTAAGTTTCAGAAGGCCAATGAGAAAGGGGAAACTGGGAGGAAGGGATGAGGAAAGGATGCTTCAACGTTAAAGAAGCAAAGCTCTGAGAATTACCGTAGGCAAGCCCTTACTCCGAAGATGGGCTACATGGGTAGCATAGGACTGAAGTTCTTTGTTTGATGGTTCTATAGATAGCGCAAACTTTGAATTACTCTGAAAATTCAAAAGGTCAAGGCCATAATGCTTGAGACTAAAAAGTTAGACAGGGAAGATTGACCCTGTATGATTTTAGTAACTAACCATCGTGTATTCATGACCGCAGTATATACTTGTATAGTCTGGCAATGCCATGATCTTTCTTAGAGAAGAGAACATCTGTAGCATAGATAATGAAAATTAAAATCCTCCACAACTGAAAATGAAAATCAACATTACAAGCTTATCAAGCACCTGACTTTGACCCCACAAAAAAAGCCAAAACTTCTGTTTATAACCATACAACTTCAGACAGCAACAACATATCTAACAATGCATGTTAAGTTTTCAACTTATATATACTCAAAAGCACATGTTCAACATTGAAAATATGAAAGATGTTAGTATAATCACTCCAAAAATAACAACACAGTAACTCCTGAAAATCACAGAACAGAAAATAGAAAACAGATTATTTATGGGTTCATTGCATATGTTCCCATACTGACTACAGACTCAGTTTCTATATCTACAACTTAAGAACAACAAATGTGTGGATATAACAGAAAAGCAGCTCTAATGTCATATTAGATAAAGACTTTAACAATTACTTCAACATATTTTTAATAAAAAACTATGAATTAGCAGGCATGTCTAAGGACTTTTGGCCAAGGGGTAAAAGAACAAACACATGCACTTAAGACATGTTCGAAGATAAAGCCACTTATATCTTAAGATATATTTCTCAAACATCAAAAGATGGAAAAATAAATGCAATTCACATCTACCTGCTCAGGGGTTCCTTCAAAGAGCTTGCCGCATGATAAGCTGAACAAAGTGTCGCCAGTAAAAATTGCTCCAGATCCAGGAAAATAGAAGCTTATGTGACCTGCATTCAGTGTAATCATATTATAAATTTATAAAATGG
The DNA here is from genome assembly GCA_037074615.1 of Leucaena leucocephala. Taxonomy (NCBI): domain Eukaryota; kingdom Viridiplantae; phylum Streptophyta; class Magnoliopsida; order Fabales; family Fabaceae; genus Leucaena; species Leucaena leucocephala. Next base: position 261,736 of record CM073546.1, on the reverse strand, counting down.
GGATCAGCATGTTGAAGAATCAAAATCATACAAACGAAATGACATTTAGGCATGCTGAAAATAAAGCCTAATATTAGACTAAGTAATAAATCAGACACCTTCATTAAAAGGCCCCACCCAAACCATAAAAGGAAGCTAATAGCTGGGATTCTGTGAGTAAATTATTTAAGAAATTGTTTAATTATGAAGAACTTATGTGACTTGAAGCACTAACAAGGATGGAGTCAATAAACTCAAGGTCAATTAGAGAAGACCATTTGATGGAAGAAATATACTAGATATCATTGCATTAATAACTGACAAGACAATACTTGAAGGCTATATGATGCCATTTGATTCTGAAATGCCATAAACTAAAACAGCCAGAGAAGCACCAATTGAGCTGATTTCATCAGTTAATTCTGAATTAAAACTAACATAGATCAACATTAAGGGAATATGCTTATGCAAATAGGAACCGAATGTGACCTCTGGTATGACCAGGCGTCCCCATAATAAGCACCTCATGCCCTGCAAACATCCACTTATCCCCATCATTCAAATAAATGTCAATACCAGGAATCCTTTCCTTGTCTGCTCCTGCACCAATCACCTAAAATGCAACAAGGGAAGAGTATGCATGAAGAAGTAAGGGAAAAAGGACTCAGCAATGTTCCAGCAAATCCTAAGTTTGGCTTAAATAGGCATACTACAGAAAATGTAAACTCAAGCCCAAACACATCTTACAATATCAAAAACAACAGTAACAAGAGAATTCACCAATTCCAATGCTTAAATCAGTCCTAAAAGCTTCTACTATGTGAATGGCTGGTACAGCCAAATTTACAACAATGTAATTTTATACAATTATGATTATTATTTATCAAGAAGATATAAATGTCTAAATGCATGGTGGTGTAGAGCTGGGCAAGGTAGCAAGGGAATTTATTTTTACACAGGTAAAGGCAACCTCCACCGTAGAGGGTCAGGGGTTAAGAAGGAAAGAAAAAAGTTGGGGAGGGGAAGGTGAGGAAGGAAAACACTCCCATAACACACAAGCAGCAGTATGACAAAGAGAGTAATGCAAAATCCTCACTTCAAATATGCTCTTCACATGGGAAATTAGACTTCAAACCGATAATATTTTTATTAGATGATGTTCATCTGACAGTTACACATTTAAAAATTAATTAAAATTAAAAATGAACAAAGCGTTGCAATAATATAAAAACACCATACCTTCGCTCCATACCTTGCTTTCAACTCTACATTCCCCCCGGTATGGTCAAGATGATGGTGAGTGTTCAGTATGTATGTCAAATTACGATTTTTCTTGCTCAAAGCATCAATAATAGGCACAGCTTCAGAAGGATCAACAACACCCACTGTTCCTGTATCCACATCATGTAAGAGATATGCATAATTGTCCCGAAGGCAAGGCACCTGAAAATTATATTTGAAGATAATGGTGAGATAAGGCCGCACATGTTATAACTCTTTCGGCAAATTGATTCAGAAATCTTATAGGCTCCGATGACAGAATATTTCAAAGAAAGTCTTGACAACCTAAATAAGGGAGAACTGCTCACCAATTCAATTTGCAATGAGGGAGACATATTCACTACACTGCAGAATTGATTAACTCTCAGTGATCGACTAGCTCCACGTAATGTCTTCAATGGTGTAGAAAAGAGTCGCATAAAACCATATAGAAGACTTTTTCTGAAGCAAAGTTGTCTCACATCCGGCCACACGCAAAACCCACTTTTCACCTACAAGGCACAGACAATCAAATCCAATTACTGCGAAACGAAGTAAATAGCCTGACGCAGAACAAAGTACAGACAGGCTATTACCATATCACAACATAGAAAGCTATGGACATGGAGATTAATAAAAAACGCGCGCGCGCTAATTAGTACACGAGTAACCTTTGTTACAAATACAATATCCACGTTTGACCACGCGTGCAGAAAGGTTTTGAAAAACAAGAAGCAGGAGAAAAGTTATCAAATGAAGAAATGAAAAATACAGGTTATCACATAAGTCTTGAGCAAAACCGCCAGGCCAATTCCTCAAAGAGTAATGAGGATGAACAAGGAATATAGAAATATGTTTTCATGATTATAGCCACGGAAGTAAAACAACACCCAACAATGCCAGAGAAACAAAAAACACAAGAGGGATGGGATGTAAGATGTAAGATGAAAGATGTAAACAAGGAGGACAGAGGAGAAAATGGAAGCTAAAAAAAATAAAAATGCAGGTATATATGGAAGTAAGGCATCCTGTGTCAGGATCGGGGAAAACATCCATTCTCTGGGCTAGTTCCCTCCCAAATTGAAGAGAAATCAGCATAACCCAGAAATCAAGGAGAGCAATCGAATTTGAGGAAAGAGTTGAATAATTAGAGAAGGAAGAGTGAAGAGTTGAGGAAAGAGAAGAGAAAAATATAGTGACAAACCCTAGAGCAAGGGAAGGTGGCCATGGCAGAGGAGGCCTTGGGGAGGATCCGGGACATCATGGCATGAAAGAGGAGAAGAGAAATTAGAAAGAAGGAACGTGGGATGTGAGTTGGCAACGATGCAGTTGGTAGGCTAACCAGTAGCCACACTCTACTGTTTCCTTGAATCTCCTGAACACTTTTTCCTCACAGATCATTTCCCCCATTTTTTTAATATTTTAATTTTAATTATAATTCAATGGCATTCGGGCATCCCACGTGTGCATTATTATTCATCCCACCTCGATAAATTTAGAATTAAACATATAAAAGTTGATTATATTTATATACTACGTACTCCTAATAATTATAAAGAACAGTTAAAATTCTATATAATCAACTTTTATATGTTCAATTTTAAATTTATCCAGGTGGGATGAATAATAATGCACACGTGGGATGCCCGAATGCCATTGAATTAGAATTAAAATATTAAAAAAATAAAGGAAATGATTTTAAATAAAAATTAATTATAATTAAATTAAATTTCTTAAGATAAATTTATATTATATATCCTTCAATATATCTAAATTAGTCAATTAAATCTTATATTAATTATAATTTATTTATTTATTTAGTTTTATAATCTATCTAAAAAAATCAATTAACCCTTATAACTAAGTGTTTAAATTTTAATCAATTAGATAACTATATAAAAAAAATTAGCATTATACTCATAAAGGAATAAACTATAAATCGAAATGATATTGACATATGTTAATTACAACAAGAAATAAGAATTTTGAAAAAGCAGTTAATAGCAACTTACAGTAGCAAATATACTAATAATATTAGGAAAGATTAATCTATTAATATACTTTCTATTAAATATCCATTTAAATTAGCAGTAAAGAATTGTTATTTCATGTGATTGTGATTTTGATAAATACAACTAGTCATAAATAATGTTGGTTTATTGTAATTTTTATTTAGATAATTTTTTTATAGGTAACTTTGAAAATACTTACCATTTATTTTTTAAAGATTGTTAACGAGAAGACTTTTCATTTTGATTACAGAATACTAGAATGGTGTCTATACAACCGTGTTGTCATTCATTGCAAAAGAAGCGGGGGAAAGAATATTGATAGGTACGTTTTAGAAGACTTAATTCCGATCCAATTCATTTGATGGCAGTTAGTACAATTACAGAGAGTTATGTCAACGAGAGAAATTTAACGGTCACAAAAGGTAAAATTTGATATCATAATGCTCACATTGATGGGGTCAAATTTTATGCAATCATCATTTGCACTCTATATTTTAATAAATATTTTTAGTACCTACAAAATCGTTCAGGAGTTGAATTGGACTGGCCTGGATTGGATTGGATTGGATTGCTGATATGAATGTTACTATAGGGTTGACGTTGAAATGGTGCGGACAAATTGTCATCATGAAGGGTCTCGTACATTTAGAGGACATAGCGATCAAGTTTTCGGCGCCTAATAAAAGGGGAAAAGAATGGAGAGAGAACATGCTTGGGATGATACGTGGAGATGGGAGAATGAGCTGCATTATGAAGAGATATTAAACAAGCGAGGATGTTTTATGTGGAGGAAAATGGAAGGGAGGGAGGGGCGGTGACGTCTGAGGAGGAGAAATGAACGACATACTCCACATGTCATGACACCTTGTTTATCTTCAATCAAGTCCCCAACACACGATTACGGGGTCTGACGACGACATACTCAATATATTAGTAACTAATTAAATTCCTTTTTCATATCAAATAAAAAGGATCGGAATAAGACGACGAGTCATGCTATGGCATGTCCAACAAGTGAATCGAATGAGATCACTGTTTCGTACTTTTATGAGGCCATGTCCGAAAGAACATGAAGCGAATGAGAGAGTAAAAACCAAATGACCATGCAAATGGGATTGTCCATAGAATCCCACCCAATCCTTCCTCTCCAGTCTATGCGCTGTGCTGTACCTTCATCCTTTACCCTTTAGCTTGAATTATGATTATTCTTCGGGCTACTTGTGTTTTGTTGCACCACGTGTCTCTCGCTCCCCAGCTCACTCTCTTTGGACATGCAACGCGGTTCGTCCATCACTTAAATCTGACTTGACCCCAGCTGCATTGGAAAAATGCGATTTTGAAACTCAAGTAACAAGCAATGATAGGTTACAGCCATTGGAGGAAAACCTAATTATGTGGTCAAGTTGTATTTCCTGAGAATTCATCGCTCCTGACCACCGACGCAGCCTCCAAGTGATTTCTATTCGGCTTAAATTAAGCCACAAGGATGAAGGTGTCCCATTAGATCCCGCTGTCTCTTTCTTGGTTGGAGGCATACCACAGAGCTGGCCTCCATTTCACCTCACGCGTTCACCGAAAACTTGCGCTCCCTTTTCATCACCGTACGTTAGATATCTAAATGAACACATGCGCAGTTTTCCATCTCTATACGGTACCTAATCCCGCCAACTTGTTAAAAACCTAACTGCATTTAGATTCCTTTCTATTCCGCATAACGTTTACCCAAGTTACAATATCTTGTTTCCTGTTATGTTAAGCCTGTAACTGGGGCGGGCACAAACCATAACTGATGAAACATCAGTTTTGCTTATATTTTCATTCGTATAACTTGAACAATTCTTAGACAAATGGGGTAAAATTATTCGCAGTTCACAGTAGCTACTTCCTCTCATAAATAATTTACCACTCCACCTATACCGCAAACCAATGTAGGATTTATGTACAAAAAGAGGAGAAAAACTTGTATTTTGGGGAGGAGGAGGAGGAGGCAGCGAGGGGGGCCAGCTCAACTTCGGTGAGCAAGGTAACCACACCCCCTCCACCCGAACAACCCATCCTTCAGCTAAGGTATCTACCTACATGTTACCTTTTCGATTTAGTCTCTGTTGCCTGGATCCGAGGTGATGATTGTGATCCACCACTGAGTGCAGCGGCCGCGGATTCAACATGTGTTAGAAGATATTCATATATCTTCTTCCTCAATCGATCAATTGTCTCTGCTGATATCTGGCATGATTCTCCCTCATTCTTGTTCGACCCTATCTCATCTAACCAATCATTTACACTCTTTAGCTGAGATAACATACCGGCTATTTGGCCATTATCCGACAGGGTTGCCTCCCCTTCAGTATCCAAGAATTTCTCCACAAATCCCAAAAACCAGTCTCTGGACCGTGATTGTAGCATTTCAGCTAAATTTACCACTTCATCAAGCCCATTTCCCTCAACCCAAGGTTGAGGTGGTTGAGCTAGCTGCTTTTGTCCATTTGCTAACCCCTCACTTGTTCGACGAGGAGTTCCTTGCGAGGCATGTTTAGAATTGGCTCCTGAACGTGTTTTTACCTGAAGTTTTGAAGAAGCGTCTTCACTGACATTCTCTAGAACTAACATGGGCTGACTTCCCAAGATAGTCTTTTGATGTTGACCATTACTTGAAGCTGGAAGCTTGGACAATTGAGGTACTCTGGTGAAGACTGCAAAGGATGATAAATTGGTGGCCAAGGCAGCCTGAACCCAGGAAGCTGCATGTTTTTGCCTGTCTAATGTGATTTTTAGTGCTTCTTCCATTGTGTTCTTTTCATAATCTGCAGAAGAACCATCAATAATGGTTTTCGATAGGGAGTCAGCAACTACGAGAGCATCATTGAGGCTTGCACGAAGACTCAAAAACTGCTCTACTGCAGGCTGCGGGTTGTGTTCCTTTGCAGAATTACTTAGCTCAGAGTATATACTGCCAGAAACATCGCAAAGGTATCAGGAAAAACTTCATATATTGCATTGTGCATTCTAAAGTTAAAAAGCGGTTGAACCTGAAATCAACTGTATCATTCAGCATCTCACCTAAATAAAAAATTACAAAATATCCCGCAGACTTGAAAAATATACAGAGAGGTTTTCAAATTGAAATCAGAAAACAAGAGTAGACCCCAATTCTGACTAACACTGAGATGGATTGTTCCTACACATTTATTCAGTTTTCTCCAGATATCTGAAGCAAACATCCAAGAAATTTCTACCATGGCTCCAACTGCCAACTATTAGAAATAGTTGCTGTCAGGTGTTAGTGTTATCATGCCAAGGATTTTAGTGGGAGCTTAGGTGGGTGGGAGTAAGGGACTAGGGGGTAATAATACAAATGAGGTCTTCACATTTCCCCAATGTTATTTCCATTATAAGCCGCCCCTTTATTGCTCTCATCTTATGTATGTCTTGTTCCACATGCAATTAATCATAAGGGAAAGAGACAGCAATGCAAAAAAAAAAAAAAAAGTACGAATCTGCCACTTTTGGGATCTGTGCGTCTTACCATTATAATATACATTTTATCTACCATCAAAATGCACAAAAACAAAGACGACAGACCACAGATAGGCTTCAGCCCAACATATGGTAGGCCCCCCCCCCAAAAACACCCCTTCTATGTCTTAAAAGTTACCAAATGGTTTCTCACTTTATATCCTAAACGATTACAAGAGAAATATTCAACTCTATATCAAGAGGCACGAGATGACATTTAAAAAAAAATCATAACAAATACATGATCGAAAGGATGAGGGAAATGTAGCTGTAAAGGAGACTAATATCACATTTGTCCTAGTCAGGTTCAGCATTTATGTCACCTGTAACCCGAATTCAAGATATTAAATGTCTCTGCAGGGTTTAAAAGATGGAGGCATTGATGACGCGTATTGCATAAATAATGTCAAACACAAGTTCATGAAGACGAAAACATATTGATACTGCTCAATAGGCAGGACATTATTAGCGCAAATTGACACCCAGTGAAAATAATCCAGCATGCATTCTGGATTGCTTTGCTAAGCTAGAAGAATTCACTTGCAAATCACAACTAAATATATAATCGATATATTTTAGTTGATTTCAAATCTAAATTACAACATTTATGGTTAAGCAGTCTATGATCCAAACTTTATTGAATTATCAGGGACATCAAATGGAAGCAATTTAGCAGTCCAAGAGAATTATTAAGCAGTTAATTTCTTAATAATGTATTTATACCTTAGACATTGAAGCAAACTCTCAGCAGCAGAAGCCTCTTGCATGGCCTCAATTGCTGCCATCTGAGCTGCGTCTCTTTGCTTCATAACTTCCTGTGATAAATACGTGAAATAAGTACACAGAATTGTCAGGAAATAAAGATTCAATAAGCCAGACATTTCTATGACCGTGCAACTAGAAGATACACATGTGGCATTAGAAACAGTGACGGAAATAATTTAAATTTACTACGCACTATGCAGACTCAGAACACTGAACTGAAGTAATAATTATACATTGGCATGTCATAAATAACCATCTGATTGAATATGTCCCATTTGCATTATCTTTCGCTCCGAACTTTCCCTTAGAAAAGGTGCCAATAGACCAAATGGTAAAAGTAATTACACAATTCATGCCAGATGCTTCTTCAGAAAATTCTTTATTGTAGAAACAAAGTAACACATGTCAATGCACAATTGCAATCGAAGATTGTATACAACTGTCTTGAGCACTTAGCAGTATGTAATTTGACAGTGAAGATCGAAAAGTTAAAAACTAAAAGGCAATGAGTTCTCAAGGAATATACCTTTCCAAGCTTTGCAAGGGACGATGGGAGAGAAGCCCATCGAACACTTGCATCTGTCACTTTTTTACAATTCAGAGAAAATTTAACCAAGTTTCCCGGAAGCCCGGTGCTATAAAATTCTGATGATTTCCTTCCTAGGGAAGTTCTTGGTTTACTTGACTTTTCTTGGCTCTCCGGGGCTCCATTAGCAATAACCTTCTTCACAGACGTTTGAGCCTTATGTTCCTCCTTAGAAGGCTTTGAAGTCGCTTGGGCCTTGCTATCCACTTTAAATGGCAATTTTTCACTTGATGTGCTTTTCCTCGGAGCCTGGCAGAACATAAAAGCAAGGGATTCACAAATTTGTTTGCCTCGACAACAGAGAGGTAAAAGCCAGATATATCAAATTGACAGCACCTACATAGCGGATTATTCGATGTGCAATAAAATCCAACAAAAGAGTCTGAGATTGTATAGTTGTTCATAAAGACAAATTGTGAATCAACTTACTGAACTACGAACTTCATGCTTAGGATCACACTTGGCAGCCCTCAATTTTGAATTATCTCTACTCTTGACTTCCAGATTCCCTTCCCAGCTCTTACGCAGAGCCTTTGCCCCGAACTCCATGCCCTGAACCAAACTTCTGATTGGGTTTCCCCCTCCAATTTTCTTCCCTGTTGGAGTGGGACTACCCCCACGGATGGCCTTCCCGGTCTCAACCACTCCCACTTTAGCGGCCAGCTTCTCCACTCCCTTAATCTTAGCCTGCTGTTTCACACCATTCGCAAATTTCTCAAAAGAGGAAGGCAGAGAATAGCAGCTGGTCGGCGACGAAGGAATCGACCGTGAATTCAAGGACTTCAATCTTGTTAAGGTCTCCTTTTTCACATCCACTTTTAGCTCTGCTTTTGCTGGCTGTGTTTTGCCTCTGCTAAACAGCGCAGTTTTTTTCTCCAGATGTTCTTCCTTCACATTATCATTCGATCTTACTTTCTCCCTTTTTGGAGATTTCGATCTCCCTGTGGAATTACCGTTATTATTACTAAGAAACCCAGGAGAATGAGTTGCGACAATGTCTTCAGGGCTTCCTACACAAGCGTGTCTCCCAGGAACAGGCCTAACTCCGCGAAGAATCGGAACGGGCGAAGCAGCTTCCAGACGATCAACGAAAATGTACTGACCCAACTGAATCTTGTCGCTGAGAATAAGATCGTCGTGCTCGTCGGGGAGAGAGACGTAGGTGGCGTGAGATGAATCTGAGACCTTGAGATAAAAACCTTGATTTGGGAACAGCTCGCCGCCCGCAAGAGCCGGAACAATGCTCACGACTTGCAGGAGAGAAGACCTATGCTCACCGGCAACTTTGACGTCGGTGTTCATGTGCTGCAGAAGCTTGAGAAGAACCCCGGGAACGAGATTTGCCATTTCTTGGAGATTCAAAATGCATCACTCTCCTAATCCAACAGGGGAGTTATGAGGCAGAAAGCAAGCCCTCCTATTTTTGTTTGGCAAATGAATCTGTAAGATATGGAAGGATGCCCGTGACTGAGAACGAAACTCGGAAGCAAGAGATTTTATTCCTGACGAATATGCAGTTAGAGAGAAATTTTCATGTTCAAGATGAGAAACATCAGATTCGGGAGGCTAGTTTTGGGAGGGAACAAATTTATTATAATTCAGAAGAGAGAAAAAATCGGGGACAAGAAAAAAGACAAGAAAGAGAGGAGCGGTGAAGTATGGTGTTGATGAGGTGGGTGGGACAGGCAGGAGCGGGAGGAGAAGAGCGAGGAAGAAATGCAAAGGCCAGAAAAGGGGAAATCATAAATCCATGGGAGAAGGAAAGGAAGGAGCACGAGAAGGGGATGAATTTTTTTAGGATAAAACTTAAAAGGAGTTGGGAGGTATAATTGAAGGCAGGTATAGGTATGTATATAGTGCATGATTGAGAAGCAAAGAGCTGTCAGTGTCTGACGAACACATGCACTTGACCCACTGTTGCTTTGGTTACAACTACAGAATCCGGGCGACCTTCAAAATTTTGACGAGGGGATTTTCAATAATACGTAAGGTGGAGATTGTTATACATAGGGATGGAAACAGGCCAGGCCAGGCCTGTTAAGTGTCAATTCGGCCTGAGTCTGGCCTGTGGCCTGTTATAGGCCTTTTTTTTTGTCTAAGCCTGGCCTGTATAAAAGCCTGGCCTGGCCTGAAGCCTGTTTAAAAGCCTGATTTTTTTAATTATACTAATAGGCTATCTAACAGGCCTTCATAACAGGCTTCTGTAACAGGCTCTCATAACAGGCCTCCTAACAGGCCTGTTAAAATAAAATTAAAGAATAAAATATATAATAATACATGTTAGTTTAATGGTTTGACTCTTGTATTGTGTTCAATATGTGGTAAATTTAATACCCATTTATTATACTTTAATATTAAATAAATTTTAACTAACAGGCCCAGGCCGCCTAACAGGCCTAACAGGCTTCGTAAGAGGCCTGAACCTGGCCTCTTAAGAATAACAGGCTTTCAAACAGGCCTGAGCCTGTGTATTTTTCTAAACAGGCCAGGCCAGGCCAGGCCTAATGCAGGCCAGGCCTAATGCAGGCCAGGCCAGGCCTAATGCAGGCCAGGCCACAGGCCCCTGACAGGCCGCCTGGCCTGTTTCCATCCCTAGTTATACATGATTAGGTGCTCTATGTATTTTATTTGATTTATTTATATATTTTGGTAGGGATTCCATGCAAACCCGCAAAGGGGCGCATGTGGGAGGGCAAGGGAGGTGTTAGGAACAAGGTATTTGCCGGTGTCCTCTCCGCCTAAGCGACCTGACCCTCCTAATTTTTAGGGGGTTCAGTTACTCTGCCCCCCGCCTTCATAATTTATATTTTACGCTTTTCGGTTGCCTAAAACAACACATACTTCACGCTCCTCGTTTTTCCTTACCATAAATATTTATCCTTCTTGTTTCTCTATTCATAACTAACTATTTCCTTGAGTTAAATATATCGGTTCACAGACTGATGCTGCTATTTTGAAAAAGTATAATTCATAATGTTAGATTACTATGCTCGTCTGAGATCAAGCTGTGAACGTGGTAACATGTGACGAATAAAAGACACTAGATTCCGTAAGGCAATCATTCGACAGTTTTTTTTTTTTTTTGGTTGCCAATTTGAAAAATAAGAAGGTGTTTACAGAATATATAAAATTAAAGGGGAAATATTTGACTCTGTTCTGTTTATATAATTCCAGACGGGGATCTGGGCAAAATCCTTGTAATTTTGGTGGGTTGACTTTGACATGGTACCAAACATGTGAAGGACGCTAATTAAGAATGGACCCATTAACTATATATTAATTATAAATACTGATTTAAAATAATAACAATAAACGAGGAATTAGAGAGAGAGAAAGGGGGGATTCCAGACAAAATGGTAGAAGTGTCGGTTTTGACTTTGAGGTGAGTTGCAAAGATAAATTGGAAGGAATTTGCTGGTCAGAGGGGCTTGAATTGCGAAGTTGTTGAAACAGAAAAGGATCGGATGGAGCTTCGGATCTATCTTGAAGCAGGAGCAAAACAGATTAGGGGTTCTCAAGATAAAAAGATATATAGCTGGTTTAGATGATGAAGGGAGAGGATTTCGAGGTTTATTCCAGATCGAGTGGAAATGCTTTTCCCATGAGAATGTTGTTTAGTTTGAGCACAATAACATTGACGTGTCTGTGTGGAAGTCATGAGGAGGGAAATATTAATGGTGGAATTAAAAGCGAAGTATGCTTTTAGGTGGCCTCACCTAATAATGGCTGGTCTGGAATCTCAACATAGTAATCACCGTGCATTCATTCACCACCACTTTGACTCCAACATGCCCAACAATATTGCTCTTTCCCCATGTTTTGGAATCTAATCCAATATTGCCTCTAGGTTGCAAATTTAAGGAGGGAGTACTTCCATTCCATGAATGCCTGCATAAAATATTCATAATATAATTCAATTTTCGCATGCAATGTTATTAAACGAGAGAGATGTTTCTTAAGAATATTATTGACAGATAGTTCTATCGAGCCACTTGCATACTTAATATTAAATATCATGTACTTATGTAATAAAAAACATACCATTGCTTAATTAGACGTTACAAAGTTTTTCCCATGTAGTCTTAAACCCCTGTGCGTGCGTGTATTTGACTATTTGTGACAAGTTATTTTTGTCTGCGTTTTGAGCAGTGTTTGCACAGTAAACCAATAAGCTAATTAATTAGGACTAATGTGGAGAAGAGTGGTACAACCACTAATTGAATTGAACCCCCACCCCCCACCCCACCATATTGGCCGGATGCTTCAAGCATGTGCTACGTACGTACCTACCACGTAATCAATTCTCTTTGGCTTATTGCTTAATTATGTATACTGATGGGTGCTGCATATCATCCCCTCCCTTCTCTCCTTTCGGAATACTATAAATTAATTACCAGACTTTTGTAGCTTGGAAGGCATTATCATAACATATTGAAGTCGATGACATGGCATATATATCATTTATATATGGCCTCTCATATAACCTAACCTAGCTATCTGCTGAATGATGTCCAGTGTAAATATAAATTATGAGAAAATTAAGGCCACGTACGCAGAGATTGATTCATTTGGCAAAAAAGCACTAGTATGATGTAATCCGTTGCCGTATGACGACTCTTTTTCTTCGAATTAATACTACAGGCCGGTCGATCGACATATGCATGCCTTAGTTTAGTGGTTGGGAAATAGGATAGAAAGGAGGAGGGGCGTGAGTGACTGATTACCTGCAAATAATAAAGCGGAGTGGGGGAAGTTCCATTAATTAAATTAATTTATCAATAGTAAAGTGGCCGGGGTTGCAATGTGCACGTACGCACGCAATTATGAAGTTGAGTTGGTGCCACGCACGTGGATTCCTTGTTCCATGTACAAACCCACGTATCCTCCACTTAAGAAGGGCTGTGGAGAAAGTTTATATGGCGCATATTAGAAAGAATTTGCACGTTCATGTAATTATTCACCAAAAAACAGGAACGATGATGATCTTATGTTCCTCAAGATGAGTAGGGAAAACGAGGAGGTATTTAATGAAGTATCTTGTCACACACACACACATATATATTTTGATTACTATAACTATCCATATCAAATGAAATATCACTATTTTATCCACACGGCGATCATGGTCATTGGGGAAGTATAAATAGCATGACAGAATTAGAGGATGGAATCATTTCTAAAAGGAGGAGGGAGGTGAACGCACACGAGCGCCGACACAGGATGACACTCGTGGCAGCTGCCTGATGGTTGGATAAAAGGGTTCAAATTGCATTAGTCAGTTCCACCGACTTCCCTTCACGATATCTTCACCAAGGTGGGGCCCGACAATTGATATCTGGAAGGCGTAAAAACAATATTTGATTTTTTTTTTTATTAAAAATTGCATGTACAAATCACCACGCTCATTTCATGCTATATCATATAGAATTATTATTTCTTAAAAGGATACAGTAATCTTGGATGAGGACGAGAAACTCTAAAAGACCAATTTTTTTTTTAAAGAATTTTGACGTTTTAATAAAATGTTGATGAAAATTAAATTGTTTTGGTGGTGGGTCACACGGACGATTGTTTTCTTTTGTTGGGCCTGGACCACTGAAACCCGTAAACATAGAATTGGAATCAAATGGGCTTTTTCTGGGATTTTGCTTTTATTAATTAATATAGATTCAGGGAAAGTAGTAGCTCAGTTCCTCATTCAGTCGCTATAATTTATTATATTATTATTTCGGTTCTAAATAGGTTGCTATAGGGCGACAGGCGTTTAAGAGGGGATCGGCGTAAGGAGAAAAGTTGAAGAGAGAAGGGTTGAAAGGGGTGATTGTGAGGGAGGACCCAATGAAATAATATGACGCAAGTGTGGTATCGGGTTGGATGCATGAATGGGGCAAGGCCCATTGACAATGTTGGGTTGATGAGGCCCGTGAATGATGGCGCCTCAGAGTTGGTCTCAACACGGTAAAAGAGCACAAGTGAAGAAAAAGGGAAAAGTAACGGGAGAGGTGGTGACTATATTTAGTATTAAATTATGTTTTAAATATGATTACTTTTTAATAAGAAGAAGATGCCAAGTGTCTAAGAGAAAAGGCAGGCAAGGGGAGAGAGCATATTTGAGGAGGACAAAAGGGGGATTGAGTCGGCAGCTTCCTGCTAGCCACCAAGCCCTCTCTCATGGGCCCCTTCCCTCTCTCTCTCTCTCTCCCCCCTCCCCCTCCATTTCATGTGATGCAACGCAACTCATGTCCTTCACTTGCCCTCACCATTTCATTCTTTTGGACCGAATTGCAAATTTCTAAGGCCTATTAAATTCCTCAAATTATAACGTTTATTTGTTATTTTTCTGAAGAGAGAGACCCAATTCTATGTGAATACTGAAGAGAGCTACTTATGAGTTCATCTCATGCTAAAAATACATATAGTCAGAATCATGATTGAAGAAAAGCAAGAACATGAGGCATACTTTGCAAAAGTTAAAAAGAAGAAAGGATGGATATTGTCTGGGAGGGTGGCCCATGCATCCTTCCCATAAATAAAAATCTCACTCAACACTCTCTGTGTCTCTTAAAATTGGTTTTGGTGCTCATTAAAATCTAGACCTTTAGATTAAATCTTGATGATCTCGATTTAATTTTATTTACTTTTATAATTCTTTTAAAATATTCTGATGTATACATAATTTAGAATAAAAATAATATCTTAACTATTATTTTTTTTTAAAAAAAAAACATGATGATAAGTATCATAGTGTTTATCACTTCAAAGAGCATTCAAACCGAAACATGTTTCCCACTGAGATCTCCCTTTTCCCCGAGGTTGCCCAAAAGTCTGTTCCACCCTCTTTCCTCCTCTCCCCTGTACTTTCCCATATTTCCTTTTAAGACCCCCCACCCTTTCTTTATATGATATATTTTCCATTTTCATACACCCTCGTCATGTGGTTCCCAATCACGCCCTTTTAAATTGATTTCCTTTCACTTCACCACTGGTATTGATATCCAATTCTAACTCATTTAATGAAATCCAACACATGTCCCATATCAAATTTTGGTTTAATTCTCTGAAACATAGATGCACATATAATTACTTCAATCGACAATATAATCGGCAAGCAAGCCCATAGATGAATTATTTATTTACAGAATATATGTTATCTTTTAGTGTCCTCTTCTTTCGAATAATTAACTGTATACCATGAGACTAGTCAGCTTTATATATTTATTTTGATGCATTGGATGTTAATTGACGTTAACTTCAAATAAAACACCATTAAGTGGTTTTTAAATCTTGACACACGCACACAATCTCATCCGGGAGGAGAAGCGAGTCAAGAGTTTTTTTTTTAAAAAAAAAAATCTAATGCTGATGATATTTCTCTATGCTTCGCATGTTCGTTTGAAACAGGATCCAAATGAAATGTGGAATAGAGATAATTTAATTTAAGTAACTACATGTATTATAAAAGTGGAATCATTTTTGGAACATAATGTCAGTATAATTAGAAAATAAAACAAATTAGGCAGGTTACAATAGAAGCAAATAAAGATTGGTAGCCCTTTTGATAATTTAATAATTACCGGAAATTTGGATGGAGAAAGTGATGCAAGAAATTGAGATATGTATATGTGGAGCTCACTTGGATGAATGAAAGCAGGAGAATAACAAGTAATTGTTGATTAATGATCCTGAATCAGTCGTTTCGATCAGTGGCAAATAATTCATAGAGCTAGATATACAGTTAGTACGGGTCCTTCATGATCCCTTTATAAAATAAACGTGATAATGAGAGGTACAGATTAAGAAAAATAGAAACAAAGGAAAAAGGTAGGAATTCATAATTTCATACAAGAGGAATGAAGCCATGGAATTCATAAAAAGGATTATTGGGACAAGTTCAAGCACCTTCAAACAAGGGAGCAATATGTAATGGAGTTACGATAAAGGTGAAAAGAGCCCTAACAACACAAACTCCCAAGCAAAAAGAGCCTTATAGAGAGAAGATGGACACCAGAAAGATTACAAAGTTTGCAAAAATCAGAAAAGAAAGGTTAAAAGAAAAGTCCATGCACATTGATTCATCACCCATCCATCATCATGGCCTGCTTTTATATCTATCTATAGCTGCCACACACAAATTAACTAATTCAGCTATACCCAGATTCAATTCGATCCTCATCATAATCACGCATGTACGCTTCAATCTTTTTTCCTTTTTTTGGTATAAGGCTTAGCCGCCGCTATCAGCCAGCAATTTTTCTATGTTCGCAGAACAAGAATTAATGGATCAGAGATATATATGGATGTAGCTGTACGCAGAATTGATCATGAATGAGGAAGAGGCAGGTAGGTCGCTAGGGTTTCCATGCGGAAGCCCAAACCACAGGCTCCTCCTTCCAGTTCAAGTAAATTCCGGTGGCGTCTTCCGGAGGAGGCACCGCCAGTGACCATCCCGATCTGTACCTCTTGAGCAATGCCTTGACATCATCCAAAACGTCGTCGCTGAAGGCCACTGGCCGAAACTCCTGCTTCATCCTCTCACTCCACTGCCTCCCTCTCTCCCTCCTCTCGCACTCCTCGTGATCTCCTCCGGCCTCCTCCTCATCGTCCCCGCATGCCAAAACCCTAACTATGCTCCTCGAGCACTCCCTCTCCAGCATCAGTCTCTCGTTACTCGTCGCCTCGAAGCTTTCCTCCAGCGTCTCAAAGTAAAGCGAGAAGAACCTCAGGCACTCTTCAAAACCCTTCACGAACTCGTTCCTGTTGCTCGAAAAATCTGCCTCCTCCTCCACCACAGTCACCACCCTCGGATTCAGCGATCTGACCATGCCGATCACCCCTGCTCTCTCCTCCACTCTCACTCTTCTCAGCGCGCCGACGCAATTCACGGCCACTGCTTCCTCCTCTTGCACTCCCAGGCCCTCCTTGGTCAGCTCTCCCAGGTGATTCAATCCACTTATCATCTTCAACTCAAACGGCACTCCCATCAGCCTCGCAAACTTCTCCATCCTCTGCCTCACTTCCTTCATCACCGACCCTGCACCTAAGCTACCGGTCCCGCCCGTCAAAACGACGGTGAGCTTCAGGTGAGGAGTTTCGTCGTTCCGGGTGGCCAGGGCTTCCAACAGGGTAGGCCACTGCGTGCATAGAGTGTTGCTTATGTCGATTATGTGAAGCTTGGTCTCGCCCTCCAGGGCTTCCAGAATAGCGCCGTTGGAAGCGACGTGGCCGAACGTTGTCCAGGGGCTGACCTCCTGAAACTTGAGGATCAACTTTCTGGCGGAATCGAAGGAGTGGGATTTGTCGGCGATGGAGGAGAGAGTCATGTAGCAACGGGGACCGGATTCGGTGGCTTTGCAGAAGAGGGCCTGGAGGAAGTAGGAGGCCATTTTCTGATCGCAGTCACCGTAAGGGGAGGCGAGCTCGTTGAGCATCCAGAGGAGATGGTGGATTCTGGGGGAGTCGCCGTCGGAAATGGCTCTGGCGCACTCTCGGAGGAGCTTAGGGGCCCATTTGGAGTCGTGGGAAGGGTCGCCGGAGTCGGAAGAACGGCTGGTGGAGGTGTGGTTGTTGCTGTGCATGTCATCACCATTAATATTAAGGTCCTGATGATGATGATCCGTGCAGCCAAAAAAATTCATGTCATATATAAGTGTAGTACTTATGGATGAGATCGAGCATATGGTTATGGAGACGCTCCCTTTTGACCCTCTTCAGGGAAGAATATCGTTGGGGAGCCATATTGTATAGTATTGAGTGAATGATATATGTAGGGGTACGGTCATTTTCAAAGTAACTATTTTGTTATTTATTAGTTTAGTCTGTTGGCCATGGCTTGCATCCGTTATTGTATTATTGCAGGAGGAGATAAATATATATATATATATATATATGTATGTATGATTAATTAATTAGTTAGTTAAATACATTATGTTCTATTTTAATCTACGTATATATATTTAAAAGTAGTTATGCGTTCTTGGTAGCAAGCCTGCATAAAATGTGGACAGAGAGGCACATATATCCCAATAATGTAATAGACGAGACGTAGTGGCGTCTCTTGAGATAGAAATATATATAGTTGAATGATAATATACTTTATGATTGATGGAGAAGCGAGAGGTGGGGTAGAAATTTGAAAAAGAATTATAAAGGCCTAAAGGGATTATTTGCAATGACTTTTTTTGGTTCTGATGCTCTCATCAGCCACAACTGCATGATAATTGATCTGTCTACCTCTGGATACACCCAGGCGTAACTAAGTACTGCGTAACTCATCAGTACGTTTTAGCCTTTTCGGCTAGATTTTATTTGAATTAAATATTTTTTTTGCTAAACCCAACATTATTTCTTAGATTAAAAGTTATCTCAATGATTGGGTGTTTAAACAAATAAGTATCAATGTTTAAAATGTACTAGTAATTAGGGATTCCAGCTAAGTGACTGTTTAATATATTCTGTTCCTGTGCTAATAAACCCATTGTTTCGTGGCATTTGATCACAGCTGTTCACTATCGAAAGGATGTCCCAGATAATGAAGACCACGATCCTTATGTGGGATTCCCATTAACTCTATTTTCTATAGTTTTTGTATTTATTTAGTTATACAAGCACATGATTATTTATGAGTCAACGTTAAGTCCAAACTCCAAATGATCAGTATTAAAAACAACGCATTGTTGCAGATGTATAATCTTAATACTGTCAAAGGAAGAACTTTTTATATTATGTTTCCAATGAAATTTGAACGGAGCAAATGTGTTCAATTATGTTTAGAATGGATAAAATTTAGTGGGCGCATATAGACATAGATAAATGGGTTCGGACATATAGTGATCAATTAATAATGGAGAACGAATGAAAGCGATCCTAGTGATTGTAATGTGTGACACAAGGAAGGAAGGAAGGAAGGAAGCGCAAGGGGTGGAATGGAAAGAACAAAAAATGGCACACGTAGACATATGTGGAATCCTCAGGCAGCGGATGGCAACTACAATCATTCTAACAGCAAAATAACAAACAACATATTTCTTGGTCAAATCCCAACAACCACAACATGATAAACCCTCCGATGCAATTGATAAATACTGTAACTATATATAAATATTTCTAGTAATGTGACGTTTAGACTTCTTTTTAATTAAACCTTGCCAGCTAATATTTCGGAAATAATATTATACATATAATCCGTGCTCGATCGCTGCCTAATTGATTTATAATCTCGTATTATCTCCTCTGGGTGCCCCTCTCTCTATTTTATTAATTTGATGGCTTAAGAAATCTGATAATGAGGGAGATGGGTGACGACGACCTCGTTCGGTCTCCTAGCTTCTTCCATTGGTATAGCTTGTGTTTTAATTTGAGAGCTTCACATAATTAATTTGGGAGGGAGGGAGGTAGGTAGGTGAATTAAAATAAAAAGGAAGAACGGAATGGAACATGGCATCAACTAGGAACCGATTCCTTGGTAAATGAGAGGACAAGAAGACAAGCAAGAGAGAATGGGAGCCAATGATTGGACAAAAGGCTCGCCGATCAGTTTCATAATTATTTAAATCTGCTTTCGCTTTTGATGGATGATATGGCCCATCATTTTGCAACTCACCTTGTCTACTTGTGTTCCTCACACATCGCACTCTCCTGAGATATAAAGTCGCGTTAACGCCAACACAATCTCCCTACCGATATATACGTAACATTGATGATATAATTTCGTCACTCCCTTCCTCTGTATACATATCTCCATCTTCAAATACTCGTAACACAAGAGTTCATCGACATGTGTTGGCGCAATATGATTGCAGAAACCCAGCGCTCCGGATCTTCCCTGATCACCAGTATTTATCCACCGGGACATAACTATAGTATATATAGCTAGGCTTGTTTATCTGGAGAAAACTATAAAAGATGTTATACAAAGTAACAAGTTTAGGCGTCATTGGTTAGTTGTTCCTTTAATAATGCGGGGGCGGAGCGCCTAATTCTCCCCTTTTGTACATAGTCTTAGCTAGTGACTGAAAGTTGGATGAGGAAAAAAGGCAGCACCATCTAATTCAATTCAATACAGATAAAGTTGTGAGTGATTGAGTCCATTGATTTGAATCGGTTGTGGTTGTGTTAGGAAAATGCATAACAATGGAGTCGGTCAACTTAAATTGTTTTAGATGGTTGCTTTTTATGATTACAACCAAAACATGCACCAAATAATGAAGCAAAATGTGAAACAAGTAAAGGAAGCAAATTGTACTAATACGAGTAGTTTGGAATGAGGCGATTAGATAGAACACCAAAAGTGGGGATTGAAGTCTAATGACTTAAGAAGGAAGCATTGGAAGCAGCTGTGACTTGATTTCAAAGGAAGAAGCGCCACTTTGGCCACACTGATCTGACGTAACATGCCTCCACTAACTTCCCCTTAACGCCCCTTTTCCTCTCTTTTTAATTTAATACCATCTTCTTCTCTTTTTTTTACCCCCTCATTATTCTTTATTTATACAAGCACCCCGGTCATCCTTTGTGTCATGCAAAGATTTCTTAGGCTATAGTCATACCCACGCGCCCCATATTTGGGATTAAGAGCAAATATATGATTTTGTTCCCGCGTTTCGGAGAATCCAAGGTGGCGATGGAGATGGAGAGGCAATAAATTAGCGGATCCTTGAAAGGTAAAAGGTCAAGTGCTTGTGCTTCTTCATTCACCCTCTCTAACACATACTCCCTTATTGACTCCATATTAAAATATTACCGTCTTTCCTTTGTTTTCTCCGTCGCGGACGTTAATATCGTTGACTGTTCTTTAACTTATTTTCTTTTTAAAAAAAAGGACAAGGAAAGGGTCCAAACCCCAAGAAAAAAGCCGTTTGTACATATCTTATCAGTTATCGCGTTGTCATTCTTGTTTCGAAAAAGATGGTTTTGAACAGGTAAGTGGTGTCAAATTAACTTTCCCCTTTAGAAAAGAAGCAACCCGAGAACCATAATTAATTATATTCAATAGCTTTAGCTCAATACAAGTACACTGATATTTATAATTTATTGTACAGCTTTGATTCCGAAATGTCTTGATTGCCTTTTCCGCGAATAAATAAAGAGGAAGGCAACACAAATCTCTGACTTTGGCGAACTGAGGCAGTGGGGTGGATGAAAAATGAAACCAGCTAACCGAGTCTATCATGAGAGGTGTTATTCAAGATGCTTTCAATGCCGGTGAAACTTAATTTCTGTTTCTTTTTCATCAGTTAGTGTTAGACTGTTAGCATCATTGCCACAGCATGAGCGGAAAGAAAACTGATGGCAATTAGTAAGAACGCTTAAAGATATAATTGAAGCCAATATGTTGTAGGGCTGGGAAGAGGCCGGTTTTGTCGCACAAATTGCTGCCACGCCATTGGATCTCTCCTTCTCTTGCGTGTAAAAGTTCCTGTAAACACTCACACCTGAAAACCCAGTCCCCCGCACAATTAGGCAACTGTATGCATGCACGTTTCATATGCAATAATCTCAAATACTAGATAGGACCTTATCCTTTACCTAGACTGATGATAAAAAACAAACCATAATGCATTGTCTAATGAATGGTGTTAACTAGTTTCTTGAAATATCCCATTTTAATAGCCACCTAAAGTTCAAATTCTTGTGTAACAATGGTGCCAAATTAAATATGGACTCTTAGCTCTGTGGGCAGATAGACACAGATTATTGCCAGTTGGTTCCATTCCCATGAGAGAATGTAGGCCGTACCTTGATGAGATGTTATGAATAAATGCCAGTTATAGGTAAAATATAATCCAACCAAAAGGGCGAGCTTGCTACCTTCTTCAGTTGTTTTGGCCCCAGGAAGGACATTTTGGAGACCCTCTGCTACCAGCATATCAGGAAATGAGTTATAAGAATGAGCATCCCGCTATTCTTTCAAAATGTTATAATGAATAAGAAAATTACCAAAAAATTATGAGTAAATTTATGTAAACTTTAAATGTCAGATTTCTATTCTACCTCAACCTCAAGTATCAAACATTTGTTGAAAATAATTAAAGCTCCTGCTGCAATCCTGTGTTTCAGAGGAAGGAATCCATGCAAGAAATGAGAACAGTTCCATGTTAGTGACTAAACAAGAAAGGAAGGTCCATATTAAAAATCTAGCTAAATATATTCTCAAAACCGCAATGACTCTTAGAAGATGATATTGCCACTGTTTTAGGGGTGAATTTGATGATAGGCTTACTAGCATGGCGTTTACAATTAATAAAACTGTTTTAACAGCAACAAGGCTCAACAATTAGTGAGATATGCTCGCACAAATTTCACATTTTCTGCTTTTGAAATAACATTTTTGAGCAGCAATACTTAGTTTTGATGATGCTTTATCAATAGCGAGATCGGTTATGTTAAGTACTGAATCAAATTGGACGAGATCAGATTAACAAATATACTGTTTCAGCAAATTCTTGGATGTTTCAGACTAATCTTTCAGCGAAATTCCATAATAATAGGTAATAAAAAGAAATCGTCGGAATGAAAAAGCTTTCATTATCAATTTCAAATCCTATGTGCTAAAGACAAGTTCTGATGATGAGTACGTGATTATCACTTAGTATAACATATTAGGTTTTATTCTGTTTCTTGACACTTTCTTGCTCTCTGTTGATCAATTGTCAGCACTCATATGCAAGGCAACTGAAGAGTTTTCTCGTGAAGATAATTTATTAGTGTGAAATGACAAAATGTTAATGGCATGCAATTAATACAGTCCAAAATATACAGTGGATGCAGAGTAATGCCTCAATGATTGAGGGCATACATATTCAAAGCTGTAAGGACAGATGAATTGCACAATGCGGAGCAAAACACCGTAATAACAATACCTTTCAATTGTGTAAGAAAAGGCTCTTGAACATGAAGTACAGAGAACCTGGAATAACGCCCTAGTTTGATCAAAACTAGCGAGACTTAAGTCAGTCTAACAAACATGCTAGGCAACTTGAAATTGAAAAGCATACATCTAGAAGTTCAGATCTCTTGCCCGCAAGCATTTCCCCCCATGCTGCCCTGTTCGTTTCACACGACTTCGTACAAGTTATTAACTCGTGTAGAAGTAAGGCAATGCGCTTGTATGGGGGAGAGGGAAGAACTCCTTCTCCTTGATCTGCAAGAAAAGTAGTCACATAAAACTCGCATCAAGCATTTCCATTCAAGTTCATATATAGGCCCGTGCGAGAAGGAACCTCGAGAATCCTCTCTGAGGAGATTGCGGCAGTAGTCCCTGGAAAGCCCGAGATCTAATTCCAAGGTTTCGTCGATGTGAGATTCGAGAACGAACTTCAAGAGCTGATCGATACAATCTCTGAGGTCAACCTGCCCATTGCCTGGAGAACTTGGCTGCTCTATGTTTCTAATCCCTGTGTCGTCCTCGTCGATTCACCGGCGAATATTCATATAGAATTCAGGGTTCGGTCACAGATTCCACGTCTCCAATAGGAAACTGACACGGCACCGTTGCCACGGCAAAAAGGAAAAATAGATCTATGAAGTTTGAAGGGAGAATCAGTGTGTACGTAATACGAAGTTATTGAACATAGATAACTTTACGAATATTAATGCAATGCCGTTTTTAATTGTTCTGGTAACGTAGTTTGACAAAAAGGAACTATGCTAAGATATGAGATAATATAAGATTACAGGCTAACCTTGCGAGTAATAAATTGCAATTGCAAATTAAAACAAAAAACTGATGACTGTTGATGAAAACTGAATACTACGTGTTACTGTATGATAATTTTCTTGTATCTATACAGTTTGGGGATGGTTGCCTGTTTTTAGCATCAGAACTCAGCAGGAAATAAAGTGGTGAAGGAGGAGGCAATGTGGTATATTTACCACCAAAATGCCAGAAAAATGAAGTCTAAGCTTTATGTACAAACTTGGGAGATTTGCTTCCCAATACAGACTAAAAAAGTAAAGATTTATGGAGAATGTGTTGAGCTAGTCCCAGTGGCAGATGTTTTAGGGTTTATGGCGCATAACAGAACCAGAAACACCATGAGGACTGAAAGAAGCACCAGTCCTGCCCATGTGATCCTGGCAAAATTCTGAAGAGGCTTGCGGTGTTGGGCAAGAATCTCAGAGAAAGCTTGTTTCACGGATTGGCACTGTACCAAGTTTTGCATACTGGGATACACATTTAGTAGGTCCTGAATTGAACTTGTGTAAGCCTCTACTGTCTCATACACGCTTCTGAATTCTCGCTTGTCACACGATTCAGAATCAGGACACATATAACTGCTCAATGCCTTTGGGACATCAGCTATTCGAACAGTGTTGGCAGGGCAGTTCTCAGGCTGGTATGAATACTGGGGCGGTGCTGAGAAAGGGTTGCACACATGAACACTGCTTCCTTGCAGCACTGATATATTTGCATTCACCTGAAGAGTGAAGAGCGGTACATTAATTAATGATGGCATTGATTCAGAAAACTCAGGTTATGGAAGAGTGGTACCTGATTAACAAGGTTGTAGATGCCTGCACTGACATTGGAGAGGACTGTTTTGGCGGACAGCAATTGATCACAGGGCAGGATGGAGCTTAGGCTGTTGTTGTAGGGATTGTCTTCGAAGTTGGCAAGAGCTGTGCACGCATCATCTGAAAATCTGCAACACTCACGTCCTCTTATATATCACTAACTAAATTTCAACTTTTTAAGCTTTCACTCACTGTAAACCCTAACACATCAAGGACTTGGATTTACTTGTCTAGAAAGAAATATACTCCAAACAGTAGCCAGCACATCACTGTCATCAACCAGCATAACACGATCAGGCTGTGCAAAACAGGGTTATTAAGTGTTCACAACTTTATCTCCTCACAATTTCATATTCAGCGTTAATCAAATGCTTTAGTTCACTCTCACTTACATGCAAAGTGCACGTCGAAATCTCAAAACTGCACAAACTGCATCAAAAAGTCACCTCGTTTTATTAAATCGAATATGAACAAAATGGGCTGAAAAAATAATGATAATAATAAACAAAGAGCAGGAATGGAAATTTAAGATGATGACTCCATAGTACTAGAAATCTCTGCTTTAGTATAAAGAGCTAATAGATCCAGTATACCTGAGAGAGAAGCTGCAGCTACCGAGTTGAAGCTTATAGTTACGGTGGTTATTATAAACCTACAACTCAAAGCATTCCCTGATTCATACGAACATTCTGTATATATTTGCTATGCACTTTTCTAATATGTGTGTGGGGGGGGGGGGGGGGGGAAGCAGATGTATTACACTATTTTGAGACCCCTGTGAATACGGTGCCTGTTGTTGCTGGCTTGCATTTGAATAAGAGCAGACTCAGCATCGAGTTTGTGAGACGTGGATGTAAGAATATCAGAAGCCTGGTCGCCCACATCGGATCCCTCCAATTTACTTTGAATATCTTTGAGAGCTCCCGTTGTGTTGTAGAGAGTTTGTGAAGCCTCATTCGCCGTCCTTATTATTATATTCACTGAAGCTCTCGCTTCTGAATAGAACTTGGCACTCCCACCAAGAACAATCCCAGTCGCAGCCCTACACAAGTAATTAAGCATATTACATGTTTCTCTAATCTCATCATCATAAGCATCAGTGAACAGCATTACAGAACGCAACTTACACAGCTAATATTGTGAGCAATATGGCGACAAGAATGAGCCAAATATCACAACTCTTATCATTACAAGCGTATCTGCTCTTCATGATCTTCCTTCTTGCATCAGTTTTGCAGCAGAACTTGGTTGTCCCCAAATAACTTGCGTAAAGCAATCCACACACAAGGCAGAGCAAGCCAATCGCATATCCACATGCTCCTGTGAATATCACTGACTATTGTAAAACATAAGGAGAAGGGCTCGTCAATAGTGTTATCCACGTGGAGATATTGGACGTAGAGACACAGAGTCTTACACTCCAATAATGCTTGTTAGTGACGTTAAATCCTCCTCTGTATCTTTTGAAATTATTTAAAGGATCCGCTCTTGCTGTCTTATCTCGCCCTGGTTCAACGTCTCTGGTGGTACCTGCAGATGAACCAGGAAAGTTGGAAAGCTATTAGTTATTATGGTGGACAAACACAATATTCTAGATCATAGCGCATTACTTGTTCTGATTCTTTCTAGTTTATATTGATTATTTGAACATCAAATATATAATTGTTCCTGAACAATTCTCCTACACTTTATTGCAGTAGATTATCAAATTAAATTTTTACTCTCTATATCCTACCTCCTCTTCGTTTTTTTTTTCTTTCCCCGTGAAGGGAAAGATAGTTTAGGATTGTTATTAACTATGTATTGAATATAGCAGGTGACAGGTCATATATGCATGGTTGGACGTTTTCCAGACTAGTATAATCGCACGTTTATGAAAGATAACCATTTCAGGAGAAGCACATGAACACAGATTCCTTTCTTTCCAAAGGGGCACAAAAAAGAGTCTGTCAGTGCTAGCTATGTAATATTTAGAGATCATAATCTTAAATATTTTTTGAAGGGGAATCAAAAAAGGTAAGCACGAAGCAGTAAACATTAAGATTGGAGAGAGAGGAGGAACAAAAGTTTACCTGGTGCAGGTGAGATTAGCAGTGCGGCGATTTGTGGCAAAATAATGACTATAATCACGAAAGCAGATACGAGGGGGTTGCTTATGGCCATCTTTGAATCTGTCATAGAGACCAACATACATATTACTAATAGTTGTCTGAGCAGAGATCAGGGAAGAGAAGTTGAATACAACAACATATGCAACATGTACGTTTGCAAAGAAACAACATCGTACGTGGATGAGCAACAAAGAATTCCCCAGAACTTACTACCTTATTGCTGGCAAGACCCAAATATGTTTAGACTCAGAACATCATACGTATGGTGATCTCAACTGAGCCATCACATGCTCCATATCCACAAGAGCATATTAAAGAAAACAGAAATAAGACTTTTCAATATAATTCTAGTAAAATTCAAGAAGCTAGATTCCTCCCCAACTGAAACACTTGAGCACCTAATTCCCAAAATGTCAAGAAAGGCCGAACGAATAGATATAATGTTTCAGGTGTGCGGTAGTTTGAATGGAACTGAACCCACAACTAGTTAGAGTTGAATTCAAAGTCTGCGTTGGTCTGAATCTGAAAGGCATTGGGTTTGGCCTGAACCACAATATTGTGAGATAAGTCAAAGCATGACAAAGACGTTTGTGTATATAGTCAAGGTAAACCGCCATTCCAAGGCGTATTGCACGGGCAAAGCAAGAGCATTAGGACCAGTGAGGCTCATGATTTTCCATTTATTTTCATTCAAATTTGTTATAGCAAAGCAAAGCAAAGCAGGCGGTCATGGTTGGTGGGGGTCAAGAAGAGACTTGTTCTTAGGATTGATTTTGTTGAAGGTTCCTTCTGTGTTGGATATCTGAGTTGAGTCATGGTTTCGGGGTCTGCGTTTCAGCTCTGAATATTTTAAAAAAATAAGACAAAAAAGCATCTCAGTATGGTTCCAGGGATTATGACGCATTATAACTTTACATTTTTGTCTCTTATAAATGAAGGCTTTTTTAAGTTTTATTTTTATATAATTATTTTTCAATTTAATTTCTTACATTTTTTGAAGTATGCTTATGTCTGGGTGAATCTTATGTCCGGCAGCCGGTTCTGCCCAACCACTTTGGGATAGATCACGTTGGGCCAAATTGGAAAACAAAAACAAGACAAAGATACTGAGCTGGGCCAGACATTGGGGCTGAAAGTTGAAACTCGACACTAACCCAACTGTTACTAGAAAGGGAATGTATCCCCGTGGCCGTCCATAGTTTTTGAAGCCGCGATGCCTTGCTTCTAATAACTTCGTATCCAACCAAACCTTAGTATTCCAACCATACTTCGCCTTCAATTAAGCCTCATCTCTCCACAATACATGTCTATCGTGGGACTTTATCAGCTTTTCAGCAATTTCTAAAATTGCATAAAGGCCACGTTTTCTGTCTCTGAAATAGTTGTTGGTGCCTTTTCTTTTTTACCTTTCGGTTTCCTTACCAACAAATTAGCTAGAGCTTGCTTATTATTCATTCTAATGCCCGCCCAGCGGTATGTAGCGGAGAGGAGAGAACGCCCATCTGTAACCATTATTCTATACGCAGACGACTTGTCTCCCGTTTCTTGAATGACAATCCCTGCTGTCCCTCGTTATTAATGATATCAGTGGCGGTGTCGCTCGGCAGATCTGAAGCAGTAGACGATCGATGAAGATCGTGCCCAGTAGCATTAAGGGAATTGCATGGGGATGGGAGCACACTTTATCGATCTGCATGAATTTATTGGATCACAAAAACTGGGTAGTGGGAGTGAGAGTAATTAAGATTTGAATGGAATAACATAAGATGCGAGAGCACATGGGAGGTACGTAGACAGTGGCATTGCTTCGTAGGGATGTTGACAGTTGCTTGGCACGTGAACAGCTGCATGGGTGCCGTAATGCAAGGACTCGCAGTTGAAACTCGTAAAATATGAGTGGCACTCCATTATTGAAGAGGGTATATATAAAGCAGCAAGAGTGTTGAACTGAACGTACAGTCGTGAAGATGGAGAGAACCATGAGGACATTTGGAATGCTGTTGGTGGTTGTGGCGGTGGCCATGATGAGGATGGAGGCGGTGGAAGCAGCAACGGCGCCACCGAAGCTGGAGTGGCATTACTACAAGGTTCACAATACGTGCCGATACGCGGAGGAGTATGTGAGGCACCAGGTCAAGCTGTTTTGGGACCTCGACAAAAGCATTACCCCTAAGCTCCTCCGCTTGCTCTATGCCGATTGCTTTGTCACTGTACGTCATCCAGCTCCTTCCCCTTACTATTCTTAACTTTTGAGCATTACTGATGACTTTGATGATGCGGTTTCAGGGTTGCGACGCTTCAGTTCTGCTGGACGTACCCAACTCGGAGAAGAAGGCTCCGCAGAACAGAGGGCTGGCGGGATTTGTGATCATTGACAAGATCAAGGCTGTTTTAGAAGAGCGATGCCGCGGAGTTGTGTCGTGCTCTGATATACTCCACCTCGCCACCAGGGATGCTCTTAAACTTGCAGGTGCGCCGGCTTATCCTGTTTTCACGGGACGAAGGGATGGCTTCAAATCAGATGCTGCGTCTGTAGACTTGCCCTCCCCCTCCATCTCCCACCACGACGCTCTCTCATACTTTAAATCCAAGGGCTTAACTGAACTCGACATGACCGCACTCTTAGGTAACGTATAGATCCCTATCTTAACGTTCAACATTAACCCCCTCCGCTATTATTTTCCCACTCTCATTGCCATTTCATCAACGTAGGAGCACACTCCATGGGCAGAACCCACTGCAGCTTCATCGTGGATCGACTGTACAACTACAACGGCTCCGGAAAGCCAGACCCCACCATGAATGCCACTCTTGTTGAAGCTCTCAGAAAGCAGTGCCCGCCCCCAAAGAAGGGACAGCACGACCCTCTGGTGTTCCTAAACCCACAATCTGGCTCTCAATTCACTTTCACTGAATCTTACTACCAAAGAATCCTAACCCACGAAGCTGTCCTTGGGGTTGATCAACAACTGCTGTATGGCGATGACTCTCCGCAAATAACTGAGGAATTTGCTGCTGGCTTTGAAGATTTCCGGAGATCATTTGCTCTTTCCATGTATAGAATGGGAAATATCAATGTTTTGACGGGAAGCCAGGGAGAGATCCGCCATAACTGTCGATATACAAATAAGGGCTCCCAGAATTAAAAATTACGATTAGCAAGATGGAAACAGGCCCAGCCATCTAAAATGGAATTATATTGTTTGAGTGTTTACAAGAGAATAAAACCTGAATAAGTGTTTCGTCCTCCGCAAGTTGCAGTAGTACAGGAAATTACCGACTCATGAAGCTTTCTTGCAGCACGTATAAACCATTTTAAATCTCTCTTCAAACCAACAACTATAACCGCAAACCTCAACTCAAGTACGTATTTCCTCAAACTAAAATATCCCCACCCCTTCCCCTACTATTTCTTCCTGTGCATCAGTGTTTTTACTAAAATTCGAATCTCTAAAGCAATAATAAGATTTGGTGTATGATTTGCTCCTGAAACATGGGTGCGCCAAAAAGTTGATCGAAGAAAACATCAAGGTTTTGCATAACCTCTGCGAAGTATCCGAGACCGCGAATTGAATAGACCTTGGTGAAACCAGAGCAATGAAATCTCCTCTTATCAATGTTTCCACTAGATTCAAAAGGAAACGAGAAAGAATACACCATAGGCAATGGCATAAAATAGAAAATCGAAAAAGGAAACAAAAACTTTATCATGATCTTTCAACTGGAAAACGGATGCATTACTTACAAGACCGATATCCTCACACAACAAACAAGAAAATCTCAAGGAGAAAATTGTAACGAAAAAGATAACACTGCACTGAATCCCCATTAAATTGATCAAAAACGTTATTAATTAGAATTATTTGAGCATATGAAGGAATAATCTTTAAGAATCAAAATTGAAAAAACAATCCAAAATGTCATTAACAATTTAACACTGTTGCTGAAGCAAGTACACTCTCATATGGATAGATAATGTATAGTCTTGAGCAATTACAGAAAAATTGTACCCAAAAGCTACAGCCCATCGCAGAGAAGCAAGGGCAAGAAGCCATGGTACTCCAATAAAAAAGAGGGGGCAAAAAGATGAATCCCTTATAAGGTATGAAAGGGGTGAATAAGTATCCCAGCATGTCCCAACAAAATG
This sequence comes from Leucaena leucocephala, assembly GCA_037074615.1. NCBI lineage: Eukaryota > Viridiplantae > Streptophyta > Magnoliopsida > Fabales > Fabaceae > Leucaena > Leucaena leucocephala. The sequence continues at coordinate 230,848 of CM073546.1, read as the reverse complement.
TTGCCAACAACACAAGTAACTCGTGTTCATTCCAACAGCCCCACCCACCTCAGGGTGTTGAAGTGCCGCATATTACTTGACTCCCACAATGAATAAGCCTCACATCATATTCCTATATCTTGGAGATGAATTTTGAGCACAACCAACTACTGAAGAGATCTTGAGAAATCTATCTGTAGTCATTGAGTGGTAAAATCAAATATATTTGTTCCATCAATATAATAGTCTATCACAAAGAACACAGACTAGGCAATTGCTCCCATTATTGTCTTAGCCTAAATTTCACGTTCCATGTAATGCGCACAAAATCCTAGAGCAGAAAATCATCCCCATATATATAGTTATAAAGCTGAGATACCAAATTACTGATATATAATGCATATTTCCCATGCATCAATTAATTATGCTTCTGCTTCCAAACAACATGTAAAGCAGATACAGTGCAATTACCTTGTGAAAGACATAATCAAGATCAAGGAAACCCAACTGCTTCAACCTCCAAAAGAAAAGGTCCTTCAGCTACAAAATTTTCCAGTCTCAAGAGGTTGAATAACAACAATGTTATAACAGCATACTCCCAATTGGCAACACAAAGCCAACAAGAAATACCCAGAGGCTTTCAGTGCCTGTTATACAACAATATGCTTGGAAGCGGTAATATGCTAGTTCCCCTTCTTTACTACACAGCCCTCATATGCGACATGGCTCTTTCTCCTGATTACCTGTCCAGAGATGGAACTTCAGTTTCACCACCAAAATCTAAAAGGCGTTAATACAAGAGACACACCCCCCCACCCCCCAAAAAAAAACACCACCAAAAGAAAATGAGAAAGGAACCCTGTACCTGTATTTGTCATGGTCCATTAGTCTTCATGAAATCTTAACTGAGTAGCAATAGAGGCTACCCAGTATGGTCAAATATTGTCAGAAAACTTGAATAGAACTGTTCTACTAATTTATAGAGAAAAGTAGAAAGCAAGTAATTCAAATGTGTAATTGCTTTAGCGCACGCACAGTAGATCTATATTAAATATATTTGAATGTTTAAACTTCTTTATCATCGGTGTAGATGAATATCAAAGAAAACAAGCATCACAATTCAGCAGAACTAGATGATCTAGACTGATATGTTGTACGTCTCAGACATCATGAAAAACATAACACATCACAAAGATACCACCCTTGAAGAAAGGTGGGGGAGTAGGAACCAAGTATTTCTAAAACCATCGATGCTGTATCTAATAACTACCTCATAACAGAAGGTAACTAATTTAACATCTACCTTGTACAAATATTTTTTTCGAAGTTTGATTGCCATCCGTATAGCACTTTTGACATTGATCTTCAACATCTTGTCATTGAACATCTGCAGAATGTAAACTAGCAGTGTGATAGAAAAGGCCCAATAATCCCTCAGCTGTTCATGTGTATTCTTCTAATCAAGTATTAAAAAATTTGTGGCAAGTAAGAGTTTAGACAAGTGGAAAAGCCCTGATACAGGTTAAATTGATGAAATCTCCACATAAGATGTGACATTAAAGATTAAGACTCCAAGTGAGATCAAAGACCCTCAAAGAAAAGCTGTTATAGAGGTTCAGTGCATGATGAAAGAGAAGTTGAATGGGGAACCATCATCATGGGCAAAGGCGAGAAGGAGGTTTGCGCTTTCCTCTAGAGATGACCCTCCCCTAGGATGGCTTTTTCAGGTGGGAGGTATTTTATTAATAATGGAGTAGAAGATGAAAAACTGCAAGCAGATTCTATCAGCTTGGGAGGGAAATGATGGGCCTGAGAACGCTAGGCCCATGAGAGTTTGGGTTTGTTAGAGAAGGATTAAGGGAAGCAGGAACAAAAATAGCTAGTAACTAGCAACGAGGTGGTAAGGGAGGCATGGGAGGAAATATCTAGCATGACTAACTAGGGAATTGAAATTGTGAGCTGGAAGAAGGGGGGTCATTGCTTTGAGTATATTGGGTGCACGGGAGTAGAAGGGGCAACTAGGAAAGCTTTATTTTAGTTGCCTACCCAGTTTACTGGACATTTGCCCCGACTACATCCAGATCCGACCTATGTCGTGTACCTGGCTATGGGAAGTGAGTCTTCCAACGGAGATTTTCTGCATACGCCAAGGCTCGAACTCGAGACCTCGCTTAAGCGATACCGAGCCGCTTAACACTCAGACTAACCCCCGTTGGTAACTAGGAAAGCTTTGATCTGGGTGGAGAATCTCTAGCCTACTGGATGACCTTTGTTACCTTTATGCACTTCTCTTTATTTTTATCTTGTTTTCACTGTAAATCAGCGGAGTCTTCCATTTTTTCTACCTCCCTTTCTCAGTTTAGGGAGGAGGAAACCCATGCTCTTGGGTATAAATAATACAAGAGTTTTCCACCAAATCCATCCCTATACTATCCACTTCAGACTTCCAGATCACATCATAATCTAGGCTAGGCACCCAATCACCGGAAACCATAAATATTGAGAACAAAAATAATTTCATAGTAAAATTATTATATCAACGAAAATCTAAAATGCAGCAGAATGCACCTTGCCTTAATCATATCATCAAAGGAGTGAGTTTCTCGAATAATCTTCTGCCTATTTATAATTAGAATTGCTGCAACACAAAAAATGGGCAACTCCTCATTTTCTTTCCTTGATAAGGAGGATATAATGCTCATTTCAATTTGAGCATTTCTTGACCAGAAATTCCTTGTCAAGCCACAAAAGGTATGGGATGACAGCGATTTCAGTTTGACATCACAGACCGAATGGTCAGCGTTTCCATGATTTGACTGCAAGCCAGCCTTTCCGCTGCAATCATTTTCGCTATTATTTGATTGTGAACCACTCCTCACACCGTCATTGGTATTAGCAAGTTCTCCTTTTATTTCATGTCCCGAGTCCTCAGGAAGTTTTATCACTAAAGCTTCCAGACATTTCCCTTCCAAATCATGCACCAAGGATTCATCAAAATCAGCTGCCCACATCATCTGCATTAAACACATAGTGACCATGTATTGACAAAACAAGCTAACATGGAGCATTCGGTAAGTAAATGGGAGTATGACACAAGGTATATCAATTTCTGAATTACCATAACATTATTGTAAGATTTTATACCATAAAACTTCAAAATCAATACTATAAATCCCCCTAAAGTAGCAATGCCTCATTGATTACACTGGAAAATCATAGATTTTCTTTTCAAGACAGTAAACTTATAACTTAATATAAGATATGGGTGGGTGAATCCCTTCACTTGACTTATTGTACTAGAAGTAATCAACCAATCTCCCTCAAAGCAAATAGTGATGTTTGCATATATACAGCAAAAAATAAGCCTAAACTAGGAGTGAAGTTCACTATTCTAAGATTAAATGTTAAAATTTAGAATTTAATTGGTGTTCTCAAAGAAAACAAAAAAGAAACTTAAGCGGGAGGAAATACTGGAAGCATGGAGCACGAACCTCCCACATTGAAAGAGCCTCGTTAAAAGACAACTCTCGCCGAAAGAGAACTAGCAGCATAGGAAATGCAAAATGCAGGCTCTCAGCACCAATTCTTGACAGATGGGCAAATATTTCCCTATCTGTCAGTTCAAGAACATGCCACAATGCTTGCAACTGCCTCATCACCCCAGTTGGCCCTTCCATTTGAAAATTTTCTCGCTGTAAGTTTCAAAGAAAATAAGTCAATCGCTAAAAACAAAACTGCATTTTTACAATATAATAGCCAAATTTGCAGATACCATTCTCCTTATGAGCATCTCAAAGCACCAAAATGCATCAGCATCGTCCTCAAAGAGAACAACAAAAGGAGACAGCAAATCACTCATACCTAACATCCATAGAAAAAGGAGTGTAAAGCATTTAAGGTCAGTATAAGAGATTTTAAAATGATTTTTCTACAAAAACAATCTGAAATAAGTCAAGAAACTCCCAGGAAAAACATAACCTTGACAATAGCCAGTTGCAGGATCAACCCATGCATAGACAGCAAGAATATCAGACATTCTTGCTAAATTTCTTGAGTCCCCGTAGAATTCAAGATGACAATCCGTCCTCACAACATCAACAACTGAAATAAAACAATGTTTTCAACTATAAAGATTAACTACAGGAAAATGTGTATATATATATATAATCATGAGATAGAAAGAAGAAAACACTCTCTGTCATGCTACTGGGGAAGAGAGTATGCTTATTAATTAAGATACCTATCCTATGCAATGTCCAAAGCCATTCTGAAATTCTATCTTCATTGGCAGGCCTTTCTTGAGATATTGAAGTTCTTATCATTGCTCGTTGAGGAACATCCACTATTCTTAGTTGATTTACCATTTGTGCTTCATTAGCTGAATTATTAGCCAGTACTTCTGGTTCATGCTTATCAGGAGAAAAAATTCCAATTTCAGAGTCTACTGGATGAAAGGCCGGAAACAGTTGTTGATCATTTGACTCAATAACTAGGTCCACATTATTACTAATTTCAAAGCTATGCATTCTGTCGTCTTCAAATTTTGAATTATGTTGTACAGAAAAACTAACATCATGTTCCATGCATGATAGGTTGTCTTCCCCTCTCTTCTCGAACAGATTAGTGACTGGTAAAGGAGGAAAATCTAAATAGTTGTCAGTCATGAAAAATGACTCATGTGCTTCTTCACCTAACTTCATAGAATTGCAGTTCTGTGGACTGGACGAATCATGTGCCGCACCATCTACGCTAGCTCTCAAACTGACAAGATCAACCCAATCACTGGAGGTTTCCTGTTGCCTTGCATTTTTTGCATCTGTATATGTATCTCCTCTATCACAACATTTTCCTCCTTCAAAATTATTATCATTGGCAGTTGATATTTCTACTTGAGATTTCATTTTCCAATCATCTCTGGATGATGTCCTCATATCCATGACTTTGGATCCAACAATATAGGCCAGTGATCCAGTTCCAACACTTGAATGCATTGTTTGGCACAGGGTAACCAGGTCCCTATAACGCTCCCTGCACAAAAAGTTCAACATGGATGTTTATATTTACATATATAGTAATATATTCCAGAACCAGGGTAGGATACTACACCAGCAGAAACATATCGTGTCTGTCTCCATTGAATGCCAAATCCATTTAAAAATCATATTTACAATTATGGACACAGATAATCACTAAAACCAGAAAAATCTAGCAGCAGTACCCAAGCAATTGTTAGCCCTCTATACACCAACAGATATTCAAAACAACAAATCAGCCCCATGGGTACCATAGGTGTTATTTAAAAATTGCAATTCTTACATGGATTGATATACATCCACAAGCATAATATTGGGCTATAATTATAAATTTGTATGAGAGAAATATTTGATTCAGCAAATCATAGTGGTAGCTCCTGAAACATAACAAAGGCAAAAGTCTTTTGGCTAAAGAACATGTGTTGAATGCACTGGGAGTAAAACAGACATGATTATGATCCTACATAAAGAGAAGACCACACAAACCTCCTAGCTTCTCTCAACCTTCTTCGATACTCAGCAGTACTGCCCAGAGCATAGCAACCTAGTAAAAACTCCCAAACCTCAGGCCTTATCGATGGAGCTATGCCCTAACACAGAGGGAAACAACTGAACTCAATCAGGAAGGTGTCAATATTTGCTACATTTGTTAAAGTTTCACAAGGATGTCTTTAGAAGGGCAAATATTCACATGTTTGGTGACTTAAGTGCAGATATGTAATTTTATACATAATGAAAGATTAATTATTAAAATAATCTAAAATGGATAAGTGGACATAGACTCTGCATATTCAGAAGACAATGTGTGAACACGAAAGTGTGTGTGCCTGATTGAATGATCCAGAAAAATAAAAGATTCAGCTTGGGTAATTGATAGATAAAAAGATGGATGTGAACCTCAGAAACAATATGAGAACATCAATGACAACCTAAGATTCAGCAGGCTAATTTTGAGTGTATAACATGCTCAAAGTCTACTGATACCTCTTACTAGGCATGGCTAAAATACCCATACCTTAATTTAATCACAAGAGAAGAAGAATGGCAGTGTGAACAACATACCCCTAAAACTATCAACTTGAGAGCCTTCTGAAAACCAAACAACTTTCCTTCACTATCAAATGTAGCCTGCCACTTATCTGGCTTAAGCATTCTGTTTACCTGCTCCACACAGATTAAACAAGTGATTTTATATATCAGATAAGAAAATGCAGTAATGATGATAGATAAAGAAGAATATCATTTAGTTTCTATTAGAAACAAGAATCCTCTATGTCTGGATCAAAAGATGAAAGACTAGAGGAAAACGAAGTCTCCCTCAGATGACCAATGCCTGAATACAAAACTAAGAGGACTCTGCAATCTGCAATAGCATTAATTAACGAAACATGGCGCAAGAAGAAGCTAGGCAGTCCTCAATATTCCTCTTCAAAGATCACAGTAATGCCAATTGGCGCTATAGTTCCAGCGCTCGATTAATTGATGAATCCACTTTTACATGATAACGCCAATCAACAGAAGAATCTTTAAGCACATTCTCCATAGTTCGTGTTACACAAAAATTTCCTGCTATAAAATCCAAAAAAACCTGGCTTCAAATCCTGGAGTGTCCTTGTGTTGATTCAACATGGATAACCAATTGTGCGGAAAATAACAAAATGCAGTCAAATAACAGTGGTTGAGACTTGAGAATTGACTCTACCGTGTTGTGAATAATCACAAGTTAACAAGGAAGCGAATGTAAAAATAAAACCAGTAACGTCCATGGTTTGGTAATCTTACAATTATAACAACCTTTGCAGGCGACTGAGAGAGACAAGGATTCCCAATGTAGCGCAAGATGGAACTCACTTTTTGCAAATTCATTGTCCCAGCTCTTCCACAACTCCATTGTTTACTCTCCCCGATACAATACATCACAATCCACAGAACCCCCACCTTCTCGCCTTCTCACCAAGCTCTACCACATCGCCACAACGTGCCAAGTCAGAAATGCAGGCAACTATACTATAAAATCGCAGAAGCACCTGAATTCGGTGTTAATAGCCAAAAGAAATTCCTTGATTTTGATAAACGGATAAGTAGAGCAAGAACCCGATAGCTTTATTTTGCAGGGTGTGCAGGGATATTTATTTCTTTGTATCGAACGAACAAGGGGAGCACGTCCACGATTAGTCAAATTTTGTCCAGAAACGAGCAGTACACAGAATGTGAATATGCATGGAATTTCTCAAGTTAACAAACCTATGGAAAAAATGCAGGATATTGGAGATATGAATTCCTAATTCCTAATCTAAATGGAAACAGCGGAAATGAAACGACGATTTAACGATCGTCAATGAGCATTGACATAACTGGAAGCATTCGAATATATACGAGCATATTAACATGACAGTTTAGTCGAGTAAATATCAAAGAGGAGAAGGAAATGGTGGGCTGCAATGCCTCAATAGTGAGATGGATGACGTAAGATCTTTGAAAACAGGAGACAGGCGGGTTGTGGAGGAGCTCCTCCGTACCTCGGTCGCCATTTGTATACAGAACAGAAGCCCGTTTCTTTCATTTTTATTTAATTTATTTTTTTAAAAAATAATCAAACTCATGAGAAGCACTGCTAAATGCTAATGGCTTGGAGAAAAATTAATTGGAAAAATGATCATTTGATTGGTTTACTAATTCAGTATCCTGTAGTTTTAAAAATTTTCACCTACTAATATCACATTATAATATTAGTTAAATCCAATGGCATATTAGAAACAACTAATAACAGCTACTTATTGTTCATACTTAAAGCTTATCGAGGAACTATGTAAAATACTCATCTATATTTTAATATATAATATATTTAATTAATTTTATTAAATTAAAAAATTAGTTATATTAATTAGTATAATATTTTTTTAAAAAATATATTAATCATCTATTTTAATTCCCCTCCTCGTTTTCTTACTTGATTATTATTGAGGGAGTATCAATAAAAATAATTTTAAAAATAATTAATAAACATAAAAAATAACTTTTGTATTTATAATTAAAATTAATATTTTAATTATATCTTATAATAAGTATTGGAGGAGGAGTCTTTATGCATATATTTATCTTAAAAACTACAAGAAAAAAACGTGTTGAGTGTTGCGAGCCTCTAGTTACCCCGATCCATTATCATCCAACATGTTTATATGCTGCAGTTATGAGATTGAATTAGATAAGTTGCGTATGATTTATGAGGGTTAAGCTAGGTAAAAGTACTCTACGAATTATCAAGATGGCTGAAATCTTTAAGAAGAAAATTAATATTTGATTCTTATGATTATACTATTCCTCCAATATTTAATATAAAATCTATTTAATATTTTTAAATAAATTAAAAAAATTAAATAAATAAGTTAATTATAACTAATTTAAGATTTAGTTTATTAATTTAAATATATTAAAGAGTATATAATATAAATTTACCTCTATGATTAGATTTTATCATAATTAATTAATTAATTTAATTTTTTTTAATTTATTTTAAAAAAATAATTTATCTAGAATTAAATTTTTAAATGACTAATAAAAAGCTCAGGGGTTGAAGTAGGCAAGATGGAGCACTGGATAGCAAGCCCAACCAACCAGGTTGACGAAAACTCTGAAGTCTCACACAAGAGAGCGCAATCACATATCACAATGCCAAGAATATCATTAGGGAAGGCCTCACCTGGACACAGCTGGAGTTTTTCTTTTCTTTTCTTAACTATAATTACTCATAATTGCAAGGATAAGTTTGCTTGTCTTGTCTCTTCAATTTTTAGGGGGGGAACAGAAGGAGTGTACTTAGGCTATATAGTTGCGTTATAATATTGCTTTGCACGCACACGCCCCTTGACGATGATGATAAGAGCTAAACGGGCAAATATTTAATTCCCATTTTCCCGTCTAATCGGCGGCATGCTGTTGTTAATGCACTCTGATAACTTCACAAGAGTTTTATTCTACTGCATTGTTTGAGGCTATCAACGAGAGAGAATGTTACATCCAGCACAAAATATGAGAGTATTTAGCTATATATTCTGTCAACTTATACCCTTTGTTTTCGTTACAATTTTAAAACATGAGACACAGTGATTACTAATTATAAATAATGCCATTTTTTATAAGCTTTATAAAAACAAGATAATGTCCCTTCCAAATAAGGAAACTGCCTGAAAACTAATGACCCTACATCTTTTATACATGTGTGTGTGTTAATTTGTCAATATGTTGGGAGTTTTTAGGTGAAATAGACAACGAACTTTCCCTTGTTCGATTTAGTAAATCCAAGGAGGGAAAGTGGTTGCTACATGCGGCTTTCAAAGGAGGTGGCCGTCCTGACCCTAAACATATATATATGTATGCATGTATCCAGATATTATATTCATATACTTATAAATCATAAGTAAGTTCATACTAAATAATCTTTCAACAGGGTTAATAGCCCCCGCTTATTACTACATTATCTAACTTCCAATAAAGAGGTACCTTAATGTGAAATATGGCGAAACATCTGAATTATGCAATAGAACTCAATTACATATCATCTATCTTAGTAAAATAGTCATTGAAGTGATCACGTTAATTGAATGGATCGCTGGTAAATCTGATGGTACTAATTCATAAGATGAACATAAATCTTTCCAAGAGTATATGCTATTTTGCATGTAAAGATCAGACAATTTTCATTTACTCTTTTACTTGTCATACCATAAACAAGTCTTAAAGCGGAATGTTACATCCTGTTTTCATTCATGATCAGTTATATATTGTTTTACCAGGACTTCAAAGTATAGAAGAATTGGAGATCCCACTACATATTGATGATCATTTACCTCAAATAACAACCTCAAATGTTGTTTACATTGACATATTTCAGATCTTATAGGCGTGAACTAGTTGACTCTTCACTCGAAGGCACTCGTTTCCAACGTAACCAAGCTAGCTTTATTGAATATGTAAAGGCTATTGGTATTTGGTCGCACTTGCACGAATTTATTATTTACGTCGTTGGAAATTTCAGTACATGACAATATGAATATTGCATGGTATGGTCAAAGCTAGTTAAGAAAATGTTAGCATCGAGGTGTTGTTTTGATCATATATATTTTAAAAAAATTATAATAAAATTTCTCTAACTTAATTTTTCAAGGTGGAAATTAAGAAAGAGGCTTATTGCCTGGCTGAGATCAGGCACAAGAAGCATGGGCAGCATCGAAATCAAAAATAGAAACCTTTAACGAAGTCCAGCAACGTTCTTTGCATACTTAGTGAAATACAGTAATAAATTGGCTCATGGTTTTTCGCCCTTGTCCTCGTTTAGTTGTGGTGTTTGTCTTTTTTTTTTTTTTTGGTACAAGTGGTGTTTGTCTTATGTTTTCACGAGTCTTGCTGTATGTTTATTGTTTACTTTAACTGGATTGGGTCTCTTCACATTGTTGAGTTCATTTTCTAATGTCTTGAGGCTCAATCTTTGTGTATCATTTTACATGTTTACCTTGTTTCAGTAAATTGTCTTCTTATACCAAAAAAACAGAAGTAATCAATTATATTAAAAGGTGTTTGAGATATTTTAAAATTACCTGCTTCAGGAGACAAAAATCTTCTCATATATTTATTAAGTATAGTATAAAATTATTTAAAATAAGATACTAATTTAAACCCCCATTAAATATATATATATATATATTCAATTGGGCGCATGCAAAATTGAATTAATATTTTAAGTCATTTTCACCATTAATCTTATTGGGGATAAGACCTCAACAAACTTATATAGTATTTCTCCCAATTGCCAAAATTAAATTTTTTCCAATTATAAATACTATTATTAGAGTTATAAATACCATTGGTAAAGTTATAAATCGTATTGTCAAAGTTACTTCTTATCTATTATGGGACTTATAAATATCATTGTTAAAATTGCAAATACCACTATGGGGGTTATAAATACTATTAGCAAAGTTATAAACACTATTGTCAAAATTATAAATATTATTCTTAAAGTTATAAATATTATTATAGGAGTTACAAATATCATTGTCAGAGTTATAAATATTATTGACAAACTTATAAATGGTATTGTTAAAATATTGAAAAAGTGAAGGATAATTTATTTTTTACACATAAATTTATAAATGATACATTTAGAGCTAGTAAAACGGGCTGACCCGCCAAAAATGGGCCATCCAGCTTTAGGGGGCGAGCTTTTATGACGGCCCGCCCCAAATGCCAGTCCGAGCCCGCCCCTTTTTAGGGACGGGCCAGCCCGCGGCCCGCCCCTCTTTTTTTTTTTTTAAATTTTTAATATTTTTTAAAAATTATTTTTAAATTTTTATAATACTAATAAAAAATTTCTAATGTTATATTAGTATAATTAAAATATAGTTAATGTTATACTCTTAAAATTCTTTACTTTTTATAAAAAATATCAAATTTTATAACTATAAATCTAAATAAATATTAACATAATATTAATCAATTATAATATGTCAACATATATTAACAAATAGGTAATTATTTTTATTAGTATTCAATAATAAAAGTATTCAAAGTAATATTTAGGTAAAATAAATAATAATATTAAAAATTAAAAAAAAAAGCGGGCTGGCGGGCTGTGCAGCCAGCCCCAAATACATTGAACCTCCTGTCCAATTTATCAATTTCAATATTCAAATATCCAATTTATTCTTTTAAAATTCAAATAAATTTTTATTATCTTTCTCCTATATTAAATATTAAGCAATACACGCCGTTAATTAGAATCCAATCTCTAGAATTAGGCCCATTCGATTAAGAAAAGAAAAGAACGGCGGGCATGCATCCCAATGGTTTGAAGGGTGGTGTAGAATCTGAACGAGAATCTTCACACATTATTCTTCACTACCTAGCGGCTACCAAGTCCCAACAATTAAAAATTTGGAAGTCATTGTTTGGCTTCCTTCCCTTAAAAATATGAAAATAAAATCCCAAACCACATGCCCATGAGTTTTTTTAAGCATCCACCCCCCACCCCCTCCCCACCCCAAAACGCACGCAAGCACGCACGCAAAAAAACCAACCACCTCCAAATCAATCATTTTTGTAAGCAAATTACATTTGATCAAGTTGCTATCTATCCCCTGAATATTATGGAAAAGAATTAGTTGTGTCCCTAACACTATGGGCTGTGCCCGCATGAGCTGTATTGAATAAACCAACGTCAGCATTAATAATATTATTGTCAACTTTAATTTACATACGTAATAAGAAGAATAATATTAAAAACAGAGAAAGTGAAGTGGCCGAGTAATTGTTTATATATATGAAATCTGTGACTTGCTAATAGCATTCTGTTTTACCAAATCATTTAACGTCATCAAATGCACGTCTCATCAAGACTTAAAGGAATCGTATGTACGTTTTCATTTTTGTATTTTATCAACTTGCTGTTTGGCCGACATGTTTCCCAGCGTACAAGCACACATGAAAAACCAGATCATACACACACCCATTTACACATCGTTGATGAGGAGCGTCACCTAGTTATCATCAATGATAAATTAATTTTTTAAATGACTCTAGATCAATTTAGAAGTTGCATTCTTCACGCTTTAAATAACACAATTGCCAAGTAAAAACAAAAAAACAAGAAATAGCCTTATCGTGGGAAATCAGCAAAGCGCGCAGTTTCTCTCCAAATTCCAACCTAACATTTAATTAATTTCATGGAATATAAAAAGCACAAGATACCTTGACAACAACGTAGATGGTTTTCACGCCTTCCAAAGAATAAAAAGTAGATATAAATGGCATCGGCCTTCATCTGTATGTGAATAATAATACATAAATTCGAATTTGTTTTATAAAAGACGCAGGGTCTAATCATCCTGGCCATCGATAAGAGCAAGGGCACTTTGGTACTTTGACACTAAAAATTGATAAATTATGGATTTGCTAATATATAAATAGAGGGCAACTAGGAAACCGCGAGCCACAAATTGCACAAAACAAAAGAATCTTTTATTTTTTTTTTTTAAAAAAAAACTGGTTGACATTATTTTGTGTTGGAATCTGAGGAAGAATAGAAAAGAGACAGATGTGGGGTGGGGGCCGAGGAAAGGTCGGGTGTGCGGGTGAGGTTTGGGCTGGAAGTTGGAACGCCGTCTTGCTATTTTTAGTGAGTAAAAGGTGATGTAACCAAAAAAAGAAAGTGAGTAAAAGGTGAAGCAGTGGTTGTTCCGTCGAAGGCTTTCAGACAAAACGGCATTCACTTCTCTGCTTTTCTTCTTTATAGAAAGCCTCCTTGTGTTTGTAGTCTCAGTCCTCTGTCTACGAGGTATGTTTTCAATAGGAGCGCGCGCGCGCGCGCCAGAGTATTCTCACAATCTCTCACTCCATTTACTTCAAAGCTACCCCATTTTGAGTGACTTTTCTAAACAAAGATTTTGTCATGTCTTAAGATTTTTGAAGAAGGGGCTTCGTTAGCTGTCATCCGCAGCCTCCTTACATTGTTATCTCTAGGGTTTGTGTAATTGGGGACTCTCGATTTCATTCCCTGCAATTTCAGCCTTCTCTTCCGCCACAAAGAACGCTCATCTTTTTTGGGACCACCCCTTTCCTATCCATTACTCACCCTTTTTGCTTCTTTTTATCTTACGGTGTTCTTTGTGAAGCTCCCACCCCCTGCTCAGGTATTTATAACTTTAACCCCACTTTCACTCTCCTGGATTGAGTTCTCCTCCTGTCACCTGTTATCTTGTTGTTTTAAACATATTTGCTCTCAGCTTGTTCTTGTATTCTGTCAATTCGGAGATTGAATTTTTGTTTTTGGGTTTTTCTGTCCGCAGCATTAAGATTTGGTGGCTGCAGTGATTAGATTGTCTACTTTCCAGTCGTTGGTTTTCGGATTTATTTTCAATTCAGGAATCGATTTTCTTTTTTCTTTTTGTGTTTTTTTTTTGGGTTGGGGTGGGAGGATGATATCGTAGGTTTGTGCTGCTTTATTATTACTATTATTTTTAATTTTGTGAGTATGCTTATTGTTGAACTTGTTTGACAATGAAGGTCATTGGTTTGTTTATACGGCGATGGTGATAGATCTGTGAACAACTTCTAGCAAGCTGGTAAACGGGGAAAAAATGTCTTGTGCAACTTTTTATTTAAAGAATCTCTAGCATTGGCTGAATTTCGATTCCAACTTTCGAGTTTTAATCTAATCATGGAATACCCTTCTTCTCATAAGGGAAAAGACAGTGAATACTGGAATTCACCTCGAGCCCAGTTGGAGGGACCAGCATCATTAGATGGTAGCACAAAAAATTCAATTTCACAGGACATGCTTAGCACCTTCTCTGAGCTCATAAATTTTGATACTTATGCTGGTTGGTGCAATGACTCATCAACCACTGATCAGGTTTTAGCTAACGGGCTTTCATCATATGCCTCGGTACCATATGCATCACTTGATGGATTCAACTTAGTGGAGGAGGGCAGTGGGTCATTCTTGGCAAGTGATGTTAATAAAAATCACAATGTGATAAGAAGTTTCCCCAACTCTGGAGAGAAAGTTGCATTTCAGCAAATGGAGGCCCAGCTTGAGCTCTCTGATGATGGAAATGATGCTGGGAACTTAAACTATAAGCATCATGTTAATGAATCTTTTGAAGAACTCAATAACTTAGCGATGGGCAATTATATAGTTTCTAGGCCACCTGGCTGGTCACTGGATGAGAGAATGCTGAGGGCTTTGTCCCTTTTCAAGGAATCTGTTGGTGGAGGAATCTTGGCACAAGTTTGGGTACCAAGAAAGCATGGAAATCAATTCATCTTAACCACAAGTGAGCAACCTTATTTGCTGGACCAAATGCTTGCAGGTTATCGTGAAGTGTCAAGGACATTTACATTCTCAGCAGAAGTAAGGCCAGGCTCTGTCTTAGGACTTCCTGGTCGTGTCTTTATCTCTAAAGTTCCTGAGTGGACGTCCAATGTTGGTTACTACACTAAGGCTGAATATTTGAGGATTGAGCATGCGATTAATCATGAGGTTCGTGGATCAATTGCACTTCCAGTGTTTGATCTTTACTCTGAAATGCCATGCTGTGCTGTGCTGGAACTTGTCACTACAAAGGAAAAGACTGATTTTGATAGAGAACTGGAAATTGTTTGCCAAACACTCCAGGTTGATTTTCCTTTGACACTTTGGCACATACTTCAATTTTGAATATTTTCTCTCTATTATACCTAGGTGTCTTTCTTGTTAGACCTTTGCTATGTAGGAACCAGTCTATTTTGAATATTTTCTCTCTATTATCAGGTGCCCTCACCAAAAGCATAGAAACACAGCACTTTCTTTTATTGTTGTTTTGTGTATATCCACAGTATTTCGTTGATGCAAGACAGTAGGAAAAGGGAAAAGTGGAAGTAGAAAGAGGTAGAACACAGGGAAAGGAAGGGAAGAAGTTTGGAGAGAAAACTAACAAATAGATTGGGAATCTTCAACTGGTTCCCAACTTGCATTACTCTAGCGCCTAGGCCTATTTGTATGGTGCCTAAAATCTGAGAAAGGAAAATAAATAAAAAGTCAGGAAATACATATAATTCAGAAAATATTAAAATTAAAATATCTCTAAGCTAGAATTTCTATGTTTAGAACAGTTTTTCCATAATTTCCCATCATCTCCCTTAATATTCTCCCCATTCTCCATCATTTTGCCATCATTGATGCTCTTCTCTTATTCACTATCAGTTTTAATTGAATGTAATAAGAATAAATGCATTTTTATTTTGACTTTCTGCAGGTTGTGAATTTAAGGACTATTGTGACGCCCCGACTTCCTCCCCAGGTATTTATTGACGTTGGAAAAGTAGGATGCATTGATTTCCCCCTGCATTATTGAAAAAAGGAAAAAGAAACAAGCAAAGTTATAAGAACTACGAGTCTGGTGCTTTTGCAAGGTGGTTCCAGATTTTTGCATGTCTTACAAGATGGTTTCTTTTTCTGCAGAGTCTCTCAAATAACAAAAGAGCAGGTTTAATGGAGATAATTGATGTGTTACGGGCTGTGTGTCATGCACATTGTTTGCCTCTGGCATTGACATGGATTCCCTGTTGTTACTTGAAGGGAATTGGCAATGAAACTATGAGAGTACTAAGTAAGGAGGGCCATTCAAGTTCTAGTGATAAATGTTTATTATGCATTGAAGAATCAGCTTGCTATGTTAATGATAGAATGATGGAAGGATTTGTTCATGCATGTGTTGAGCATCATCTTGAGGAAGGGCAAGGTACAGCTGGCAGGGCTATCCAGTCAAATCAGCCTTTCTTCTATCCTGATGTCAAGGCATATGATGTTGGTGAGTATCCACTCGTTCAACATGCACGCAAATACAATTTGAGTGCTGCGGTTTCTATCAGGCTAAGGAGTACCTTCACTAATGATGATGATTACATTTTAGAATTTTTTCTACCTGTCAATATGAGAGGGAGTTCAGAGCAGCAACTTTTATTGGACAACCTCTCGGGTACCATGCAGAGAATTTGTAAGAGTTTAAGGACAGTTACTGATGCTGAATTATCAGGAATATCAGGGTCACTGGTAAATCTTCAAAATGAAAAAGTACGAGATTTTTTGCCTATATCTAGGAAAAACTCTCAAATAGAATTAATGGATGGTGACAAGGACTCAGTCAGTAAGATTTCATTGAAGGCTTGCAACTTGAGAAACAATGGAATTGAAGCTGCTTATAACCAGGTATCATTTGGTTGCATCCGCTATTCTCTGATCCTAACTATCAAGCTCTGTTATCCAGCAACATTCCAGTCAGCATGCTTATGTTGATGTGGAAGTTTGCGAATTACTTTGGAGAAATGAATGATTGCCACATGTAAAACTTATAAGCATTTTGCAAGTTCACACCAAACTTCAAATTAATACCGGCTGACTAGGACATATTGCTTGATGGAGATGCTGGAAACTATTAAATTCTTTACCTCAAGGATAGCGAAAAAGTATTGCAACAGATCTCTAGCCCGTCTCTTCTATCTAGGGATTCATTTGCTATATGTACTGATATTGGACTTTGCTTGTAATTGATTTTATGAACTTGTGATTCTTATTGTCCTTGGAGATTAAACTTTAATAAATGGTAGTATCTTGTCTTGTAGGAAATGAATGGGTCAAAAAGGCAGGTTGAGAAAAAGAGAAGCACGGGTGAGAAGAATGTCAGCTTGAGTGTTCTCCAGCAATACTTTTCTGGTAGTCTAAAGGATGCTGCAAAGAGCATTGGGGGTGAGACTATGATATGATGCGATTTTTGCTAAATTTTTATTTATTTGGGTTATAATCATGGATATTTATTCTTAGTCTGATCTGTGGATGCTAAGGCTACAATTGTATGGCTTGATCTTAACCATAAACGAGAATGCATATTTTTGCATTCTGAAAGCCATCCTGGATTTTCCTCCATTAATGCTACTAGGGAAGTAATAAATGCAATTTTTATTGTGGAATTGTTTATATAACACTGATTACATGTTACGCCTTTGTATTAAACTATATTCAGTGGTTTTTTTTTGGCTTGAAATTCAGTGGTCAAATTTAGAAGAAAGATGCATTCTACATCTAAATTTGTAACATCCCTGTAGATGTCTAAACATTTAAATTTGGAACATATCCTTCTGTCTTTTTGTCCACAGATGTTTAATATTTCTGAATGGAACCTGTTAATATATTAAGACAAGTTCGTTGACAAATTTGCTTCTTTTTGCAGTATGTCCTACAACTCTGAAACGGATATGCAGGCAACATGGCATTTCGAGATGGCCATCCCGTAAAATAAATAAAGTGAATCGTTCATTAAAGAAAATCCAGACTGTGCTCGATTCTGTTCAGGGAGTGGAAGGAGGGATAAAGTTTGACCCATCTACTGGGGGTTTTGTGGCAGGAGGTTCAATCATTCAAGAATTTGATGCACATGGTCGTCTTTTGTCCACTGAGAAGGGTATGCCCGTACAAGATCCTGAGTGTGTTACAAAATGCAGAGTCTCAGTGCCTACTGTACCTTGTAGTGAAGGAGAGAATTCAGCAATTAAGTTCGAAGATAATGATATTTATTTGGCTGATAACCAGCTTGTGTGCTCACAGGGTGTAATTATCCCAAATTCTGGCGAGGGAGAATTGAAGAAAGCCAAAGTTTCTTTTGATTGTAATCAAGATTCAAAATCAATGTCCTTGGATGATGGATCATGCCGGATGGTCAAGGCTCAGGGTTTTCCTGAGCAAGCATGTCTTGGTTCAGTTGCTACAAAAGATGGAAGCGCATGGGGTCTGAACAAGGATGGTCAGGGAGCGAAAAATTCTTGTCCTGATATTGTCACTTGGAGTTCAAGCTCTCTGGTTGCCGATGAGAGGGAAAATATTATGGATGGGGACAATGGGATTGTTGAACACAGCCAACCAACTTCTTCAAACGTGACAGACTCATCCAATGGCTCGGGTTCAATGATCCATGGCAATTCTTCTGGTGCTCAAAGCTTTGAGGATCAGAAGCATTCCAAAGTCAAATCAACTCTTGTTGACAGTGGATCAAAAATTATTGTGAAAGCCACCTATAAAGATGATACAATACGTTTCAAGTTTGACCCATATGCAGGTTGTTTCCAATTATACGAAGAAGTAGCAATAAGATTCAAATTACAAAATGGATCATTTCAGCTGAAATATCTAGATGATGAAGAGGAATGGGTGATGTTGATAAATGACTCAGATTTGCAAGAGTGCGTGGAAATATGGGAAGATATGGACACACGTACTGTGAAGTTTCTTGTTCATGATATGCCTTACTTCGTAGGCAACTCTGGTAGTAGCAGTTGCTTCCTGGGAGGCTCCTAGCATATATGATTATGCATGACTTAAATGTGACCGTTGAAGTCCTGCTTCAACAAATATTTAGGTATACGATTTTATCAATTTCACTAGTAGAGCTGCATGCGAGCTGGTTCGAAGAAGTTAGGGACGATGCAAAAGCTTCTTATCTACCGCAGTCCTTCTAGTGCAGCCAACTTTGCTGCTTCCTCAGTGGCTGTTTGGAAGAATGAATAATAGAAGTTCGAGTCAAACGGAAGCACTTAGCTTGTTTACTTTATAGATTTGTATATGTTAGAAGCAGAATATAAATTAGAAGTCGTAGGCAGGATTGAGGTGTATATCAGTACGGCGCCTTAATCTCATTGTGGAAGTGTATATATGATATAATTGAAGAAACTGTGGTTTTGTTTGTGTGTGTGTGGAAGGAAGGAAAGATGTATGGTTTTCCTAAGAGTAGCAAACCAAAAGCAACTCATTTGGTCGATACGAGAGCTTGTCAACTGGAATTCTGATGGAATACAAAGAGATCGATTCGTGTTAAAAATGGAGATGTGAGAAAATAAGCTGATGTTGGTTCAAAGGAGAGCGTGTGGGCCTTGGCAATTCTGTTGCAAGGTACGAGGCAGTATAATCGAGTTGACAAATACTGAAACTCTTGCATGTGCACACTGTACATTTTCTAGCCTACCAAAGCTCTGATATTTCTATATATAGTCCTCGTGGAATTTTATGATTACGAATGTGTATTCTCAAGGTAATCTCTGAAAAACTTGAGATTGTTAGTTTTCGGGGTCACAAATATTTTATTAGTTTGCCTTCATCATGAAAACATTTATCAAATTTGATGTTAAATATGAATCCGGTGGCCGGCTAATTTTGAAATTGGGTTTACGGACGGCGGAGCACATCATCTGAGCAAAAGCTAAAACGTCAAAATTTGCCTGTCAGTTACGTAGGGGCTGGAATATGTGGATGGAAACCCTTAGTCAATTGCCTCAACTCAGCATCATCAGAACAAAGCGCTTTGTCAGGATATGAGCGGCAGCTACACAAATAAAAGCAGCAAACGCACAAGGCATCCAGAAGTAGATGAAAGATGGGTGGAGGAAAAGAAAAAAGAGGAAGAAAAAACGGGGTTGGGGCACGCTATACATACATAGAGGCCATTTAAAATATACATGCAAAATACACACCAGCAAATCTAAAAAAAAGGCCTCCCAAAACAACTAGCTCAATCCTATAATCTCTCTAGTGCAGTAATGCACTAAAGATGAAAAATGAAAAAATAAGCATGAGATATTCCAATCCCATAGAATTACAACCTGCAAAACGCATCATTTTTACAACGTTAATTTTGCTGAGCAACAATACTGTGAGACAGATAAATTAGGGTAGACAAAGCAAAAACCCACAATTAAATTAGTTAGGATACATATATCAATTATCAAAACGGTCCTGAATTGCTTTTCTTTATTAAAACATAAATGGAAATGCACAAGGAAATGGCACTCACCCATATTTTTTAAAGTCTGCGATGTCGGTAGTGCAGGTAATGACATCTCTGAAAAACTCAAAACAGGCCAAGTAAGTAACATGCGACCAAATAATATGGAATCTTATCCAGGACCTCAAAACAACCGGAGAGAAACTGATTCAGTCTGTTCATGTACCAGGTGCACAAAGGGACACGGATGTGATTGAAGACGACGAAGGCCAGGGTGCAGCAATGTTGTCACTCAAGTCACAAGTAAAGCTAAAGCCTGTTGAGTTGTCAAACACCACATCCGCAGGCAGGCTCCGAAGCAGGCATCCTGCATAAACCAATCCTACAAACACTAATATGTTTTCCTTTATAAAAAGCATGATCTTCTACTTTTTGTGTTATGATGATTAAAGGAACACTTCCACTGCAATCCAATTGAATATAAAAGTAAAATCCATCCGTACAATATAATCAACCCAGGAAGGTGTCTCATATCAAGATGGATAGCAGATTCAACCAACAAAGCCTAATCCACAATCTTGTCATAAAAAAGACGGGAACAATTCCATATATCATGATCCAAAACCCATTGCCATGACATCTTGTCCCAATTCAAGCAACATATTACACCCCAAATTCCCAAGTACACGCAGTCAACTCCATATGTTTTGTTGAATCAGCATGTAATGCATGAGGCAATAAATATATCATTTAATTGATCACAGGAGTAGAAGTAGCAAACCTTGTTGTCCATATGCTGTTCCAGCCCCCAGCAGATGCACAATAGAAAAGAACTAAATCAGATAAACTGAAGATAGTAGTACTACGCAAAAAAAAAAAAAATGCAGCAGGAAAAGTACCTTGTATGCTGAAATCTTTCAGGTCTACATCACAAAGTTCATAAATATTTGTCATTATGCCACCTCTACGTAACATAGATCCAAAAAGTGTAGCACAGATGATAGCTTGTTTATTTGTAACTAACATTTGCCTTTGTATCCCTGCAATATAAATGTTTAATGAACCACAGCAAGAAGGGCTGGGGGCAGCAACATTCCGACAAGCATTAATTACTTCCGAAGGCTCCTTGAAAGTCAAAGGGCAGACTGCACAAGCAAAATATTCAGTTCATAAGAGGAAGAATAGAAACACAGTGATTTCATTTCTTCAAGATGACAATTTTAGGTAGATGTCATGCTTTCTTTTGGTGTACATTATCTCAAATTTTACATCGTTCTAGTTAGAATAATTAAATTGATGTGAAATGACACAGTGGAAATTTATTATTATTTGAAGCTGTTCATTGAGACATGCATTTCTAGAGCAAAAGGATTCTCGTTTGTCCATAGTGAATAAACAGGAATTTCATTTGTTTCCCATTGGGGTATAATCTACATTTTTTCTTCCAGGAAATATACTTAAATTTAGCTCCAAAATTAAATAATATAAAAAAGAAAAAAAAAAGCCAGGGCAATAAACTAAAGCATCTAGAAATAATTTAATAATGAGAAAATTATAAGTCAATGAAAATAAAGTTGCATTTTGCCCTCCATAAGCACCACTATATATGGACAAATTTGCTGAAGTACAAGCATGCTATTGCCAAAACCATGTAATTTCATACCTTTGTTCACTTTACAGGCAGATAGTATTCGAAACGCGGTGTTTGCAGCCTCTGATAGGAGTTTTCTTGAAACATAAGAATAAATCACATATTTACAATCATTAAGATAATCCATGTGATCCATTTCCCCGTTCAAATTTTTATTATTGTTGGTCATCAACTCTCTTCCTGAAATCTGAAGTGCTGCATCCACTATTGCAGGCTGACAAATAGGTCTACAACACTCTTTCAGCGGATCAACAGTGCTGCAAGCCTCAAGTAATTTACTCGTGTTGACTGTTTTCTCAAAAGTGGAAAGATCCTTCACAGGACAGGACCCACCTGTAAGATTAGATGATTTTATGGAGCAAAGTGTAGGGATTGTATTGTTTGCCCCTCTACTGGCTAAGATACTAATTATATCAGAAAAACAATGATCAGCAACTGTACTTGAAAGAACCAACTTATCAGAGCTCATGCTGAAGAAACCTTGGAAGATGTGGATTAAACTAGTAAACTGTGGACAACATATTACATTCCCTACAAGGGCTGCCAAAGGTCCGGCACAATCAGATGCTGTTTTATCTAAGATATTTGATATATCTGAAAAATTTACTGGGCATTTTCCAGTTAAAACTGGTTCATATCTGGTTGGGAAAGTAGGATACATTGGTGACAAAGGCTCTGTGGGATTAGGGTATTGTGGTATGACAGCAGGTGATATTTCAATGGGATCAAATAGTCCAACAGCAGGTGCCTTGGCTAACTCTACCATTGAAGAAATACGACTAGAGTCAATTTGTTTTTGTTGTGCCATCACATCTTTGTAAGAAGGTAGCCAGATGAAAATAAAAAGTAGTTGATAGCACAAAGAACCTGTAACAAATGCAATATCCTCAGCATTTGGCATCAAAAAGTTACAGACCAAACGAAGGCTACTAATGAACAAGAATTAGCTATAAAGTGCATGACACTGCACTGTCTCATATGTAGAAACAAAGGAGAGACAGAACCCGGCTATGTACTTTAAATGCCTATGAATGTATCATGATCAAACTAATATTTGAAACATGAATAGAAACTAAGTTGACAAATATGAACACTCCAGCAATAACCCATATTAACTTACATGGTTTTAACAGAGATAAACTTACACAATATTAACAGTGTAACTTGAGAAGACTTAAATGTAAGATAAATGATACAGCCGTAAGTTACAGACGAAACAAAGGCTACTAATGAACAAGAATTAGCTATAAAGTGCATGACACTGCACTGTCTCATATGTAGAAACAAAGGAAAGACAGAACCCAGCTATGTACTTTAAATGGCCATGAATGTATCATGATCAAACTAATATTTAAAACATGAATAGAAACTAAGTTGACAAATATGAACACTCCAGCAATAACCCATATTAACTTACATGGTTTTAACAGAAGATAAACTTACACAATATTAACAGTGTAACTTGAGAAGACTTAAATGTAAGATAAATGATACAGCCGTAAGGCAGCATCCGTCAATTATCCTCACTCTTACCTTTAAAACATTTAGCATCCTGAAATAAGCCCATAACTCCACTATCCCTCAGGTACCATTGAGTTTTAAAGAGGACAACCTTGTGGTTGCTGGTTATACTTTAAAAAGAGGCAGATATCAACGCAGACAACTCAGTAATACCTGCAACGTTGAGGTCCACAACCAAAATGAAGCATAGATAATACATCAGTCTACTGATACCTGAAGAAGCAAGGCAATGAGCAAGCAGGTTTCTCATCATCACTTAATTCTCGACCAACACAGATATGCAGCTTCAGGCCAAAAAAGAAAAGATATGCAGCTACTTTTAACTTGGTCAAATTGAAAAGGTTCACCATTTTTAATGATTGAAATAAATTATACAAAAACGTTTTCTGGGATTTTCTCTTGGGGTGAGGTTAAATTAGAATGGCAATTTCAGAGGGGAGAATGCTTATCTCAACTGAGAATTGAGGATGCATAATAAATAAAACAAAATTTAATGCAAAGGGCAGAAATTGATTTTCCAAGCCTACCAATTTGTCACTGGATTTCCTTTAACATGATACTAGTATTCTAAAAGTTCAATCAAAAGGAACAACACAAATCAACAGAATCAGTTCGGGGAGAAATGTATTGCTCTTCTTTCGTTGGTCACAAACATGACCATCCATCCTCTCCCATAAACTTCACCAAGCTGTTGTCACTGAGAGTTGAGCCTAGTAACTCAAGTAATAGTGCACACAACAATGTTCAAATTCAATCCAGGCATTTCCTTGGGAAAAATTCCCCGTCAAATATTTAACCCTAGAAGATACAACTACTTTTTTGGAGATTTGGTTCCATGTATGTCATGACTCATTCTACTTTATACGATTAAACAAGGGTTATATAGAGAGGCATTATAATGCCATATGTCGAACTAAAAACAAGAATGCAATGAACCTCACTTTTCCTCTTTGAACTGATATCGAGAATACCTGTCACAGTGAAACAGGCTACCAAAAAAAATTACGCGGAAAGTAAAGGGAAATTCATGATTTGTAGACCATAGGCTTTATTTATCGGATAAAAGGCAAAAAATATACGCAAGAGCAAAACTCGAGAAAATTATCGCCGCTCAAGGTTTATTATCAAAAAATTACAAAACACATTTTAAAAAAACAACAAAAGATCTTAAATACAGGGGGAAGAGAGGAAAATGAAGATCATGCGCGTCAAATCCGCGAAATAATTAAAACGCGACCAAGTTATTTTTTAACTTCCTCCCTTTTTTTTAGCGGGCTTTCACATCTTAACTCTTAAAACGCTCAGACATTTACAATAACTGGGACTGGGAGAGTGGGATCTTTCACACACAAAAAATGCAAGATCAAAGGAGCGCAAATACTTCACTTGCTTGTAACTTTCAAGCTTAAGACAAAGAATGAACAAAAGCAAACGAATGAACCAGCACCTAATTGAGTCGATGCAACTTTAAAATCAGTCCAGAAACGAATAAAAGAAAGAAAAATCAGTTGGGAGAAGATACGAAAACAGATAACTTACTTAAGAGAGTTCCAAGACCAAAGGAGCTGCAAGGCGACTGATGAAGCGGAAGCGGGAGCGGGAGCGGGAGAGGGAGAGGAGGCTGACAAGGTGTTCAGTTGTTCACAGAGAGAGAGAGACAGTCATTACGCGGAAAATGCTGGACTTATCTCCACCGTCTAATGAAAGTAGATATATCCATTTGATTATGCCACGTTGACAATTAGATGAAAAATTTTCCAACAGCGAAAGACAACATTTTGGGATTGGGCTGAGATGCTTGATGGGCCGAACTGATCCCATGAGGGGGAGCAATTGTCATCATCCCGTATCTGAGCTAGGGTGAGCACTGGAAACATGTAGGGTGGGATGGAAGTTCGAACTTTGTCCACAGCCATCTCTGCGTCTCGAGCTATTCTTTTACCGGTACTATGCAAAATATTCAGCGTTTAATATCTCGTCTTTATATATCAACCCCAAGAGCATTACAATCTCACAATCTCTATGAAGCTCGTCAATTCATGATGCCCAGAAGCTTCTCAACCGATTCTGGGGTCGGTGATGGCCAAAAAGATAAGGGATTAGGATCATCCTTGAGTGGCATCGATGGTATGGAATGGGACTCTGTGTCGTCTTGGTCCACTGGGTTGACACAGCAGCATTTCAATGGCCAAGTTGATGGGTAAGTTTCAGCGCTATCCAATTTACAAGAGATAGAGGATAAATTGAAAGAACTGGAGGCTGAAAATAAAAAGAGTCGGACTTTTGTGGATGGATGGGATGAAAGGATGCGTGAAATAAGCGTATTGCTGAAGCAAGTGCAAGAGCCGGGTGCTAGAGGGTCGTATCTGCAGGACGCCGAGAAAGCTGAGATGTATCGCTTGCACAAGCAAAACCCAGAGGTTTACACTATTGAGAGGCTTGCCAAAGATTACAGAATTATGAGGCAGAGAGTGCACGCCATTCTATGGCTCAAGCAGCTTGAGGAAGAAGAGGAGAAAAAACTTGGCCATCCCCTCGACGATTCTGTTGAGGTTTTCCTCGACACTTGTCCTGAGTAAGTTTTTGTATTGTCTATTTGTTTCATTGATTGCCATGGTTTAGCAGATTTCACAACAATTTGACCTTTCCTTTGGATTTTTGTCGGGAGCATTCTTCCTCTCGATTTCTTCCCTGTTCTATGAACGATGATTACTGGGGGAAAAATCTTCGTTTGGAAGAGAACAGCATAAGTTCCTGTTTTTAATGATTGTTCATATTTTTATTAGTGGATGGACCAATCTAAGTTACAACTAAGCTGTCAAATTTATATGTATCTTCTTCCATTATGATGTCAGCAAGCGCTCCCTGTCCCAATTTCTATTCACGCTGCATTGTTGTCTTCCTTGTATAGTCATTTTTTCATTCTTTATTGTTGCTCGTGAAATTGAATAGAGAGGAAACGGTAGAATAGCGATTTTACTAGTTTTATTTCCTAGTTATCTACTTGACCAACTAGAAATTATGTCCGTGAGGGTTATGTACCTCCCATATTATGCCATTCAACTAGATTATCTGCCATATAACGGCTTCCGTTTCTTATGTATTTACATTGGCAGTGGGTCTTTAGCTTCATTTACTTTATAATATATTGTCCTCAAGGTGTTTGTTTCTAGTTTGTTGGAGTGTAGAATAGGCTTATGAATTATGGAAAAAAGATAGTAGAAGAAATAGACTTGTAAATTGTGTATCCTCCAATAACCGCCTTTCCAATCCTTCTCTTCTTTTATATTTTAAATACAATAGTAGTTATTAGCAGATCGCTAGGTTGTTAGCTGGGTTGAGGTTTCCTTTAAAAGCCATTCGTGTACTACTGTTGTTGATGATGGGTTATTTAGATATTATTGACCATGCGTTAAAAGGTTGCCAAAATTGTTATCGTTGCTTTCATCCTAATTTCTTCATGTGTGATGTGACTTAGTTGGGTTAAACGTTTTGACATCTGTATAAACTGTGAATTTGGACTAGGTGGAAGCTATGAACACAGACAATTCAATTGTTTTAGGTATATAGTGAAGAGCTTATTTATTTTAGCAAGAATAACTTATTTTTGTCTTGATATTTTTCTTGGCAGATTTTTTGTTTCACATGACAAGGAGTTTCATATTGCATCGCTTCCTTACAAACCTGACTTTAAGGTTATGCCTGAGGGTTGGGATGGTATTACCAAAGATTTGGATGAAGTCCATTATGAAATCTCCCAAAAGGAAGATGAGATGCTTTATCAAGAATTTGTTCAAAGGATGAATTTCAACAAAAAGATAGTAAGTTCCTGGGTCCATAACCTTATGTTCCTCAATGGAGAGGAAGCTAATGTTAAATATATTCTTTTGCTGATAATTTGTTGTGTCCTTTTGTTGGTCTGAAATGACTGTGGCAGAGAGGAGCCGACATTTTCATATTTCGGATTTTGTGGAATGAGAGATGAAAATGGGCATATACATAATAGGAATTAAATGAGGATAGAATTTGCAAGTAGGACTTGTGGTATTATCCGACTAAAGATGCCCCTCTCAGTGATGAGTGTTAATGCTAATAACTGATCAGTTGCTGATGGGATACTGTAATTCAAAGCCTCTAACAACATTCGATTTTAGGGCGGTAGAAGTTTAGTCTTTTAGCGTCATTTAATCCCCTTTTCCATTGTTTACAAACATTGTGGATGTGGTTAGGGCAAAAATTAGTTTTACCCTCTCGTTTGTTGATTAAACTCAACTTATATGCTGCTTTTATTCTGATTATCACTGAATAATGTGGTTTTAATTTTATTTAGATGGCGGGGGAGGTGAAATGCCACAAATATAGTCGGCGTCGGCCTTGTAATGGATGGGCAATTACAGTAGAGAAGTTAGGACCTCGAGGGAAGCGTGGAGGCGGTGGAGGCTGGAAGTTTGCGAGCTTGCCAGATGGATCCAGTCGACCGCTGGACGAGATGGAGAAAATGTATGTGAAACGGGAAACTCCACGCCGGCGACGTAGGATACTTCCTTAACCAATTGATGATTATGTTTTGAACTATCTGATTAGATGTTAACAAAATGAATTCGATGGCTTCAAACATTTTGTTATCATACAGACAGTGCCATCTTGCGCGTGGGGTGGCCTTGTCAAGAAACTTCGCCCCCGCCTCTTTCTCATTTTCCACAAAGTAATGATCATGTTTCGTACAAAAGCCTAATTATTTGGGTAATTTATGGTAATTTTATCATTTATTTCAATTTACTATCGGATTTGTTTAACGCTTGACAACAAAAGCTAATGTACAAAAATTATATATATGGGTAAATTTTATGCGATATGTATTCTTACTATTTTGTTTTTTAAAAGATTTTCTTACCAAGTATAGGAAGAAAAGATACAAAGATTTTATTCCTAATTTTTCATATAAATTTTATGTATTGTGAATTATTATTAGAACTCCCATTTTTTAAAGATGTTCTTACCAAGTTATAGGGTGTATTTAGATTAGTTTTTGGAGAATAGATTTTAGAAAGAATACTGGAGAATAGATTTTGGGGATAATAGATTCTGGGAAGAATATATTTTGAAAATAGAGATGTTTGGATGATTAATAGTAGAATAATTTTTTATATTAATAAATTACTAAAAAGGGTATGATTTGATTAAAGTATGAGAGAGGAGAGAGGGTAAAGAATAAATAGGAGAGAAGAGAGAGAAGAAATAGGAGAGAAGAGAGAGAAGAAATAGGAGAGAGGAGTGAGTGTAGAGAAGAGAGAGGAAAGAGGAGATAGTGTGAAGAAGAGAGAGAAGAGAGATGAGAGAGAATATAAGAAAAAAGTAGGGGTAAAATAGTAATTGGATAATTTATAAACTCTTTTACAGTTCCAAAATTTATCTTCAATAGCTTATTCAAAACCATGATTTCAAACCGAGGTTTTGTCCAAAATCAATTCTGGACAAAAATGGCTATTTGGTTCAAATTTTTTCAAACCGAGATTTTGACTAAAATTGATTCTGAAAAGCTATATCCAAATACGCATATAATCAAGAAAAAGGTTACTAGATATGGTTAGATTATACAATATCATTATATTATATTAATCGCTAAATTTAAATATATTATTAACTAACAAATCTCATTTAATAATTTTATTTAACATTTGTTTTTAGTTTTTTAACCCCTCTTAACACGATTTAAAATTGCCAAATATATCCTCTTCCAAACTTTTTTTATATAAATCCCAACCACTTCAAACAATTTTTTTATATATATTCATTATAAATTTTATTTTATAATTTTAATCACATGCATCTCGACATTATCATCTCTACTGCCCAAATTTTATGTTATCCCTTTAAATAACATCATATACAAATTGGGTGATTCAATTGGATAAGAGCTCTGGGAGTTATTTGTGACCAAACAGCATTACTGGTTACGCGGGTGGGTATTCTTGGAATTCTTCTAATGAAATAAATAAATCAAGCATTCTGTAGTAAAAATGCCTAATAATTTAAGCACTTGAAGGCAGAATAAATAAATAAATCATTCGAAAATTGGGCTATCATGCTATCCTCATGACTATGCCCAGTCCCATTATATTTCTATGCTCGCAAGTTGAAAGGGCTGTGTGGAAGTCGCTCAGAATATAAAATATTTAGGATGCGCCAAGCGGCAGTCACCAAAAATATATTCCACACAAGGGATTCACCGGCGCCCCTTATTCACAAGCTTTTTCCATCGACCAATGGCTGCTCGTACTCGTAATTCGCCAATCAGCTCCAGCCCCACGAAACTTCATTTTGCTTTTCTCCCCTTTCCTGGTAGGATGGCTCCACAAGGCAAATCAGTTCTGCAACATCGTCAAGTCATAAACTCATACCTCTGCTCTCCGGATTTTCTTCTGTTTTTCTTGCTCGCGATATCTCTCTCGCCTTTCTTCTCTTTGGCGTTTCCTTTGCAACTGCTCATCTTTTGCTCTCTCAGCTTCATGTTCTTTCCTCTTCTCTTCCTCTTTCAGCTTTCGCTTTTTCAACTGCAAAAGGCCCACATAAGATGTAGAATCAAGGAAGACATGAGAAATGTACTCTTCAATACAAAAAGTAGAACCACTACAACATAGTGTAATAATCGAGGTAATTAGAGAGCTGACAACTCTAGATCGTCTTGGACATAGAAGCAAGTGACCGCAGTCAAAAGAATGGCAAAATAGTCAACACACTAACCTTCTCATTTCTAATTAATTGGAGCTGTTGTACAAGAGCATGGACTTTACGCTCATGAGTATCCCGAACAACAGCCCTTCTCTCAGCAAGTGACCGCCGCTTTCGACTAGGCATATCTTTAGGTTTTGACGCAAAAGGAAGTGATTCCTGTAGAGACTTGGGAATCACCAATGGATTGAACTTCCGCGGCTTTCTTTCAATTTTCTGGCAAAGAAAATAGGGGAAAAAACAGAGAGCCAATCATAAGTATGGCACAAAACAGGGAAGAAAGAAGAAAAATCTGTGGGCCAGCCATACTTTCTGCATAGAACCAGATTATACCTTGTAAAGTGAATCTTTATTCACAGGTACAGGAAGCTTGAAATCCTTTCTCAATTCAGCAACTGTTTTCATTCCTTGCCAGGTCTGCTGACGAGGCTGCAATGCTGTTGTTAAGGGATTAAAAAACTGAGGAACATCAACTTGAGTCCAGGCACGCAAGAAAACAATGTCACTCATCAAAATTTTGTCCTCAAAGGTGCACCGAGCAATTCCTTCTTTCGGATTGCTTCCATTCTTCTTTGACTGCTTGTGGATATCTTCTTTTACAGCCTGCCAGATTAAAATCTCATCATAAGCAGATGGCAAATAATTTATAAACAATACCATCCTAACGAATGGTGAAAACAAATCCAACCAAAACTAACAGGACAAAACATTATACAAGAGATAGAGCTGTAAAAGTTACAAAGTACGAACCTTCTTGACCTGCCCCCTGATCCCACTGACTGTTCGAATAGCTGCACCTTCAAACCGAGCCACTTCAAGATCCGAAGTGAACATATCCTTGATAAGTGCTGTCTTCTTGAATATCTTACAAGGGTAACCGACCAACTTTATTTTCTTCACTATCCTTGCTGAATGATTAAATTCATGTACAACAGCAGTTGCCATAATCCTAAATGATTCCTGATAAATCCAATGAAGTCTCATTGAGCAAAAATTATTACATGAATCAACCGAAAATAAAAAGAAAAGTACAAGACTAACATCTCTGGTAGAAAAGCAAATAGAAACGAAGAAATTCAGGTATATTCTGTTGATATCATTGGATAGAAGTGAATCCCAATGAAAGTCAAGTGCAAAATCCAGAGACCCAATAGAGTGTCAAATTTGACCTGATTGTTTGATAAATTCTGAACAGCAACTATCCCAGTATTGAGAGGGGCAAGAGGGCCACAAAACATAGCCAAGCAATGCATATGTTCTGGAGTGTATTTAAGCATACGGTGCCTCCCATTATGATCCTCAATAGCATAAACCGGGGTTGTCTGGTAACGTCTCCATCCAACAGAAACAATTATAGGATCTCTAGTCTTGAGAACTTTCTTGTGCCACCTATGCCGCTTGAACCTAGCCTGTAAAGAAGAGGTAGAACGAATTAATTTTTTTATTGGAAGGAAAGGAGGAATCACAGCTAGAGTTTAAAGAAACGGGATCAATATGAAAGTTTAAATAAACATATCAGAACCGATCATTATTAAGTAACAACCTGTTTTTACAGCCAAATTTTAATCATCCCACACGTACAAGTAGGTTGGCATGTTTCCTTCTTTCATGCATATAAATAAGACATGTCATCACTCATAAAAATACAAGTTGTTCCATATTTGCATCATCAAAAGAAAGTCCACTCCCAAGCATCCTTAGTATGTTAAAAAACCTTTGTGAAGTTCATTCAGGTATTCCCCACCAGATTTTCAAATAAAAACATATCATGTGGCCATATTTTACAGCTTAGCTAGCGCTATATTAGTAGATCCTTAGGGAAAACAATTCTCCAATATAGAAGAACCTAATAGCAAACACCTAAAATCTGCACCTAAGTTTTCTCCTGTATTATAAGCACCAAACAAAAAGTTAACTATAAGTCACTCTGGTTCTCTACTAAATTCCTGCAAAATGTTTTATATTTGTGATTGAGATTATATTGCATTTAAATAACCTGGCCATCTGTAACCCTAACTAGTTCATTTAATTCTATATATTTTTTCATGTGGTGCCTATCCTGATTATTAGACATTTTTTATTCAGCCAATTATTTTTCACACAAAGAAGTTCAACACATGTTTCCTACTAAATTTAGTAATATTTCAGCTTCCATTGAGCTACTTCATTAACTTCAAAGTATTTGACAACTCCCAGCAAACCACTTATATCCGGGTGGTAACGCAAGTATGGAACTGTCAAAAAAAAAATTCAATGACCTGCATGTATCCGACATTTTCCTCTGCAAGACCAATCCCTCCTACTAATATTGGGTGGTAAGGATCAAAGTATTCAACCATCTCATAAGGGACATCATGAACCTCCAATCTTAGGTAACTTCCTGTTTGAAAGCCTTCTATCTCTAATCGGGTAGCCTCATCAAGATCACCGAGTTCAGCTATATTCATCTGTTTCCGAAGTTCAATTTCCTCCTTCAACTGAAATACCAAGAATGAGTGCATGTTCTTTAAGTATATCAGTATGAGATTTAATCAAAGCAAAGGAATTTACCTTATCGAAATAGCTACTTTCATTAACTTGACCACGATTGAACTTGGCCTCATTTTTATTACTTGCTTCTTCCTCAGATGATCCATCATACGTAGATCAAAATTAAGGTCACAAATAGAATCCCATAGTGCACTTGATTTTGCACCACCAAAAAAAAAAAGTGTAGCAGGGCAGGGGCCAAAACCCTAAACCCACAAATTTTTAGAACAAAGGAACAAATTAATAATGATTCACCAACCACACTTAATTGCTCTCATGGGATGCATCCTTCCATCTACTCTTAATGATAATTTTTATGACAAAAGAACTAAACTGTGAAATAGGACAAACAAAGATAAATTCAAGTTCAACTCAGACTTGATTATGTAATGGAACGGAGATCTTTCTTTCTCTAATTATACCTTTTTGGTGGAGCTATGATGTTAACTCTTATTAGAACATAAAAAGTGGTGGGAAAAAGGATATTGAGCATCAAACTTTGCACGGAGAGTGAGTTTCTTGAGCCTCCGCTCTTCAGCTTCCAAGTCCTCTCCCTTCTGTACCATTTCAGTAACTTCACTATCTGTCTGATGACTCTCGTACTTCTCTCCGTCTTCTAAATCTTCAAAGTCACCATAGACAGCATCAAAGTCATCTGCAGTAGTAGCCTCAGATACTTGGTTTCTAAGTGCAGCTTTTGACCAGTCACCAGTAACAAAACGATCACGAATTTGATCAAAATCTTTGTCTTCCCAGCATTTAACATTCACAAACTTTGCAGTCTTAGAACAGTCCTCAGTGTTGACATTTTCACCATTTAATCCCTCTCTCATTTTTTTCTATAAATTTAAAAAAGAGGATAAAAGCAAGCACAGA
This sequence comes from Leucaena leucocephala, assembly GCA_037074615.1. NCBI lineage: Eukaryota > Viridiplantae > Streptophyta > Magnoliopsida > Fabales > Fabaceae > Leucaena > Leucaena leucocephala. Next base: position 197,225 of record CM073546.1, on the reverse strand, counting down.
AAGCTTCTTAGTTTATATTAATAATTTGCAAAAAACAAAGACAGATATTCTGAAGGTCAACAATGGCCAGTTCAGCTCAAGGAAAAAGGATTTGTTGAGACGCATGACATGTGCTATGAAAAATTGCTTAGTTCTAACATGAAAGGGAAATAAATGTTGTTAAGCGATAATTATTAATCATGCAAAGATTAATTTTATGCAATCAAAATGCTATAACAAATAGGCATTAGTTCTCTTTCTGAAAGAAGTGAGAACAAGTAGTGGGAGGTAGCAAATGACTGACCTTTCTAACTTCCTCTTTAGGCTTAAAAAATTCATCTTCACTTTCTTCATCCTCACTACTGTCATCCTCTTTCTTCACATTGGTTGAATTAACAGTAGACTTCCCATACACAAGTTGCATCAGGCTACGAGTTTGCCGTAAGATAGTTCTTTCAGCCAACAACTCCTTCCACTTTGAAACCTCTCCCACATCATCTTCTAAGAAGGATGTTGAAAGAAAAAATCAGGAACAAGGTAGAGTCACAAATTAAGACTCATCAAATTTTATGACTAGACGAGATATTGGAATAAAAGCAATAGGTCATTTAAGATCCTCCTAATATCCTTCCAAACAGAGCTTTTGTCTACCAAATCTACTTCCTATTAGCAGAACAGCCCAAGACGTATACAGCCAAAAAGACCATATGGATACAAATCTTAACAATGAGATGGAGAACTGTACCGTCTGCATCATCATCATGGCTCTCTTCTGAAGATTCCAAGTCAGATGATGCTGCGTCATCACTGACAGCCCCGTCCTCTTCATCTGAATCCTATAAATGATGTCATTTAGTGCTGGTGAGCATTCTCATCGCAATATCCAAACTGATATATGTAGAATATGAAAACAAAATTTTATGATTTGCATGTAATGAATAAGTGGATTTAAGTAAAGATTACAATGGCCAGCCAGTATGCTACACTACTACAATTAAGAATATGTTGAGGACCACAGAAGGGGGGTTCTGTTCAACAAAAATAACATCTTTCAGCCTACCTTCAAATCATTTTGATCAACATCATTTCCAAACACTGCTCTTCTCCTAAGTCTTCCACCATGAAACTCAACACATTCTTTTAAGTGAACTCCAGTTGCAGCTTTACCATCTCTTTTGTCACTATCTTCTTCAGAATCACTAGTTTCCCTGTCTGTTATGGCATTGGGTGGAACGGCTTCATCTTGATCAGATTCTGAACCATCCATATCCATTTCATTATTTTCTACATTTCTACCTTGTACGTCATGTAGTGCTTCAGATGACACATTTGACTTTTGACTAAAAAGATTGATATTGCTATTCTCTAGTTTTTCATTGATTGAGTACTTGGTATTCTGAAGTGATCTCACCAAAACCTCCCCTACATCTCTGTCCTTTCCTGTTAAAATAGTGAAAAAATATAATACTTCATTACAAAAATACTGGAATCAGGAAGAAATGGGACCAAATAAAAATTCAGTGTATAATATAATATTATGTAATCAGCACATGTAGCTGGTATATATCGTATTCAATGAAGATACTAGGTTAAGAAATAATAGTCCCAGGCCAGGACAACAGAATATACGGGAAACAAAATCAGAAGAACCATCAAATGACAATAATATATTCTCATCAACAAGACAACATGCATGATAAGAGGTAAAACAAAAATTAAAAACCTTTGCCTGCCATGGATGAGTTTTCGTCATCAACTTTTGAGAACTGGACTAAGTGATCGTTAATATTTATGTACACAGCATCTTTGTCATATAGAAGATCCCCAAGGCCAGACATGGGAGCGTAGAATAACTTTTCCCTATCTCGCAGTCCCTTCTTCTTTGCAGCAGATGGTAGAGGACAAGGATCAGGTAACAGAGTGATAGCAGCTAAACTATGATCACCCACTCCTGCTATGTGCACCTGATTTCCAAAATATATGTTGAGTGCCAACAATGGGGAACATAAACAGAAGTAACGCAAGTGCCACTTGATCATCAAGTTTCCATATCAAACTAAGCAAGACAGTAAAAAATTCATTACATTTTTTGACCTATCTTTAAGCCAAACACCATAATCAAGGTCCCTTGGTCTAAAATGCTTTACATTTTTCTGAGAACAATGAAGTTTGGGAAAGAACAGATACTTAAAAGCATAATTTTTTAGTAAATTATAAGTTGGAAACCCCATCCATGACGGGATGCCACAACTTGGTATTTTTGACATTTAAGTTAATCATTTAAAGAGAAAAAAGGTGTGGCACATTATTTATCGATCACTAGGGCAAATTTCCCCCTAATTAGCCATATACAAGTATGCTGCAACAGGGCAAATGAAGGGATAGATTCATAGTAAAACATGAAGTATGCAATGCAGAATCAGCGATGTGAGCGAACTAATGCACAATAAATGGTTAAAAATCCATAAAAGGAGGAGGAAAACAATGTTTAGTGTATTGCTTTAGAGGGAAACATGATGCTATTAATTTTTAAACAATAGTTGATAACATAGAAGAACAAACGTACGTACCTTATTTCCCCTTTTCAAATTACAACCTCTCAGATAACCATAAAGTGTGACTTTTCTGTCACATTTCTTATTTTCTATAACTCTTTCAGCAGGAGTAATATCTTCAAACCGATCCACCAAAACATAAGGGTGGGAAGTTCGCCAAGATAGAGGATGAAACTTCATAACAGAAATAAAGCGGGCAAGATTGTGCACTTCACGCTTTGGATACCTTAATTAAAAAAATGAGATTTTAAGAATTAAACTTATACCTAACATTTGCAATCATTATTAATATCTGTTAAAAAAAAGAGACTGTACGATCAATAAAGGAGAATATTGCTAAGATGCTTACTTTCCATGAATAAGACCAGATAAATAAAACAATTTAGCTCCATCGTATATTTCAGTCCAGAAACGGTGTTTAAGACGTTGCTTTGTTTTCTTCAACTTTTTAGCATCCTTGAATTTATCAAGATGAGTCAGAACACCCATGACCTTTGGGAACCCATGAACTTGTAATATATTAAGGAATTCAAAGGTTTCCTGCAGTTGAATGGGGGGAAAAGGTCAGGACAATTAGAAACACAATTTGCAAGACACGCCAAGTTTATCTCAATTGCATTTTCATACGGCAGTGAAATATAATGATTAACTAGATTGATACAATATGTTTCAGTATACAACTCTATTAATTAACCCTCCAATAACTCACCACTTCAAAACCATAGCTCCCATCTATGAGAAGCAATGCTAGATCTGCAAATTTTGCGGCATCTATCATGCCATTGATATCATTTGGGCATTCCACAAACTGCAGTCGCCTCTGCTTTCCTGATCAGACCATTATTTATCAGCACCAATCGATTTTCCAGCAAAATACAGAAATAGTCTAAAAATACCGTATGCAGTAATATGGCTAAGTAAATGAGCAGGGACTATGGCTAAGTAAATATGCACAAACCTGATACAATGGTTATCGGACCTCGAACATCAGGCAAATTTTGCTTCGTATAATGTTTTACCAAGGATTTTATTAAGAGCGACTTCCCAACCTAAAAGTAAACCAGTTTGAGGCAACGAGAAACAAATTAAAAGGAAAACGGTGGCATATTAATATATGATTATAGGGAAAGTGACACATGGATAATACCCGTACCTTCGAAGGACCCTGCACCACGACGACATAAGGTGCTGGCTCACCATAAGACCGGTCAATAATTGGAACATGAAGACGACGCTGCTCTTTCTCGACGGCACGGGATTGTAATCTTTTGGCTTTCACGGAAGACGCAAAAGCAAACGCCTAATATACATTACGCTCCGCCATTAAATATAAGGAAGACTACAGTTTCTTCTTGCACAAACGAACAGGAGAACCCAAAACAATAGCATGAAGAGTACCTTAGGATTTTGTTTGTGATGGCCATCACCAACTTCTTGCTTCTTCTTCTTCTTATCCGACTTGGCCTTCTTTGCACCAGACTGACGAGACCTGTGAGGCTTATGTGATTGGTCAGCCTCGTTCACAGCCATGATTCAGCTCAATCAGTCCCCGATTTTTGCAGCCCTGAAACAGGGGTTTATTTGCTAGGGTTTAGGGGCGGCTTAACCGCGGGGGCAGTAATGCATGTAATTGTGAACGGCCGCTTTTCTCGTTAACACGTTCTGTATTTTAACACACTCGTTAAACTTTAAAGTCGGTTGGGGGGTTTTTTTAGAAGGGAGGGTTGGAGATGAAAGATATAATTATGTTTTGGTTAGGAAAAAAAAGAAGTGAGGAGTGATTTAAAATTTTTATGTTTTTGTGCTTTCTCTGCACACTCTCACCATGTTATATCTAATCCTAATTAAATTGTCTTTATTAATTTTTTAATATTATGAGCTTGCCCATTCTCTTCATTGTTTCAACTGTGTAGTTTTTGCTCTCTTGCTCCGTGTCTATTTTGTTCGTCGCTTTCTCTTCTAATTCCGATCAATTTCTTCTCCGTTTTCCTAATTCCCCTTTTGTTATCTCAAATTCAACATGACCATTGTTGCCACCTGCGACATTGAAGCTGGTTTTGCTACGCTCTAGGGTGAGGAAATCTAGTGTCTATCAGAAGCTAACTTGGTCATCGTCGTCATGCGGAGAATCGACATTTCTTCTCACTTATCTTTGAGGAAGTTTCATTTTCTCCCGTTATTGTTAGCAACTGAGTTAACTGTAATGAAATGTTCCCCAAACTGATTCTGCTCCCTTCAGTTTTCTTCGCTGTAAATTTCTCAAGTAACAACTCTCTCTCTCTCTCCCTCTTTTATTTTCCTTTCTGGTTAAATAGCAAATTTGTTTGTTAGAGCTGATCTCTGGTGTTACGTGGTTTCTGTTAATTTATTTTTAGTCGGATATTTGATTAGGTATGTTTGTTGGTTGATTAAAATTGTTTGTTATTTTTTCTTTATCATCTTGAGATTCGTTGTGCTAAAGATTGTTTCGGGAAAGGACTTCACTGCCGTGGCATTTGATAGAGAAGTAAATTGTTTTTATATGAATGGCTCCAATGCGCACATCAGTTTTCTTGGAGGATAATGCCGCTTTTATGAATTAAACCTTCATTTACTCATGACTATGGGCTCCTAAGCCTCTTCCTTGTTGTTTGTGCAATTTTTACAAGCTTTTAATACAATTTTTCTTTATATTTATTGGATGCCAACAAAATATAGAATATAGTTATATTTAGTTTTAAAATATAAAATTTTAATTTATTTTTTAAAACTAATTTACTTAATTTAAAAATTAATCTATAATATAATGCTGAATATTTATGGAGATAATATTACATTTAATTTGTTATAACGAACTGATTAATTATGTTTCATTAATTTACAAAGATTACTTGAATAGCTATCATATTAGAAGGATTTCAATAATCAATAGAAAAACATGGCAAACATCAAATTAGATTAGTTAGCCGAACTTACTACAAGTTCAGCTTCAATTGAGCATGTTCCTATAGTTCACTCTTCTTACCTCGTTAACTAGACAGCGTCATTTTTTGTTTACTTCAAGTGGCATTTCCTAGCTCTAGTCACACCATTTTCGTATTTTTAATATGAAGGACACGCAAGCACGCAACACACATATGTCTTATTTAATTCTTTTGGTTAAACTACTTCCAAACGATTCTTGTTGAAACTACCTTTAGCAAAAGCTACCGAATCCTGCGTCTCGCAAAAGTTGCTTCAACTCTGAACAATAAACCCGCGCTGATACATTTTGCATGGCGCAGCCATTACAGTTGGGCTCAGCTGCTGGAATGAGGTGAACGTTGAATTTAATATACAATATAAAAATTATAATAAGTTATAAACAATTTATTTTATCCACCACATTTCATAAAAAATATGTTGAATTATTATTGTTCCCACCATTGTTACTGCTATTATTTAAAAAGAAAAAACGGAAGCCGGTAAAAAAAATTGCTGTGGGTTCCAGAAAAAGAATATGTAAAACATACCACAAAAGAAATAGGATGAAATAATTAGCGGGATGAGGAAGAGAGAGAACTTTTAGCAAGTCCATGTCCCTGCGCAAGCATCTCTCACTAGTGGCCCCGGAAATAGTATCAAACACCGCTGGTACTGCTGGCAGAGCAACCATGAATAACGATGACCGCATCCACAGCAGGCGGGAAGAAGATCAAAGCGCCCCAGATAGTACCGTCACAAGCCAGGACTCCAGATTCAGTCAGACCCTCAGGAATGTTCAAGGGTACTTATTTCACGTTCCCAGATCCTTCATTTTCCGCCTCTAATTATTTGCTTCTCATATACTAAAGGCACTACGAGGAAGCTTTATCATCCCTATAATTCCGATGACTGATCTGATCATGTAGCTGCCGGAGCCCCCTTGGTCACCTGACCTTTTGCTCCACTTTTTGGATTTATAGAAGCTAATTCATAATTTATTTAAACGTTGAAATCACTATGTTTTATCGACGAAATTTTACGCGGTTGTATTGCTTGATTTATACGGACCTGACTGACTGCAACGCAAAAAGCGTTGTAATAAGCGTGATCTGTGATTCTGTTCAAACCGATATGGGTCCAGTTAATGTTCTAGCACAAGATTATGGACTAAAGTTTCAATCCTTCACTATCAGTACTTTCGTATTTCCGCCGAACTGATTGCAGTTAAAACTGAAGATGATATATCAGTTTGGCGCTTATGTTTTCTAAGAGTCTTTGATCGGATTACATTGTTTACGAAGTTTTATTGATGACAAACGTAATTATACTTCATAACCACTCTTTGTAGATGATACGGGACTCGGGGACTGCATAATTGGGATTACTTGCTTTATTCCCTTCCCCTTTCAGGGATGATTGATTGAACAATTTTTCTTTTTCTTTTTCTTTGAATCATTGAACAATTTTCTTTGTCCTTCTGTACTCATGTTCAGTTTCACCCACAATGGAAAGCAAACAACTCAAAATATAATTGATGGCAATTTTATATTCTTTTATTTTCAAGCTTACTGAAAGGTCGCAGCATCCCTGGTAAAATATTGTTGACCCGGAGACTAGACCCGCTAGATAATTCAAACTCGCCAAGATATGAAAGGAGCTTCTCCTTCAATGATGTTGGCACAAGTGATCACCCAGCTAAGGCTGCAGAGGTGCTTCAATATTCACAAAATAATTATTTCATAAGCCTCTATAAGGCCACTGGGCAGCGCTTCTTTAACTGGGGCTTTTATTCTTGACACAGGAAGAAGTCCAGAGTACAAGTAAACCAGTCAGTGTTGCCAATGTGAATAAGTTAAAAAAATCAAGTTCTGACATGGATAACTCATTTGAAGAAGCCCAGAAACCTTTCATGGGTGCAAGAGCTACAGACTCTGCGAGAGTTATGAAGTTCACTAAGGTGCTTTCTGGGTCGACGGTAATATTAGGTATTTGAACTTATAGTCATAGTTCTTGGTGCCACTTGTTGACTTAATTGTTACTCCTTTCGGGACACGTTATATCTATGGAAATAGCATATGTGGTTATAATCTGTGTGCTCACTGCTCAGATGAACAAGCCCATGATGTGGTTTCTTAGAAAACTTTTTTTAGTAGGGTTGTAGGCCTTAAAATAAATCACAGAATAATACTCATTAGACCATGCTGTTATGCATAACGTGAATTGATTTTTTTCTTCAGTGTCCGGAGTCTTGATGCTTCTACAAATAAAGAGTGTGTGTGTCTTGAAGTCTTTTAATTCATAGTAATTAATTTTCACATAATGTGAGTCTATATCCGTGAGATATTGCAAACCCTACTTGTTGGCTCAGAATGTCCTTGTTATCAAGTATATGATATACACATTTGCTTACACGAGTAATATCCATCTGGATTTCCATTTTTAGTTTTGGTACCCACTATATTTCCAAAAACTAGGAATAGTTATTGAAATGTGGTTCTTGTTATCCTTCTTGCAGCCTTTGTTATCATTGATATAACTTTTGTCAGCAAATCTATAGAACTTAATCTGATCTCTTTTTTGTCGGTATATTTACTTGAAATGTATTTTGCAGAGAAGTTGCGTGAATTATCTTGGAGTGGAGTTCCAGATTACATGCGCCCTACCGTGTGGAGGCTTCTCTTGGTAAGCTTTATGGTCTATCTTCAGCTCCTTTTCTGTCTCAATCTCATGATTTGATGATGTCTATGTGCTATAAGGAGCGTGGTTGCCAAAAAGTTGAAGTTGTTGTCATAATTAATTAAGATATAGTTATACTTATCTTATTTTGATGATATTGCTGAAATAAAAATTTTGTTCACTGAGGATGAACTGTTAGGGACGTATCTTTTAGAAGAGATTTTGATGCTGATTACATGGATATGTTTTGCAAAGCGACCATAAGGGCATTTTTCAGAAGAAAAATGAAGTATATTGTAAAATAATAGACTGTCAAGTCACTTTGAGATCTAACTTTGACCTCCTATTTCCACATTTTTCTTATTGAATGTATCTTATCTTCTTTGAAATTTAAAGACTAACTGACAACAGGGATATGCACCACCTAATTCAGATAGAAGGGAGGGAGTTCTGAGAAGGAAGCGCCTGGAGTATCTTGACTGTGTTTCTCAGTATTATGATATTCCTGATACACAACGTTCTGATGATGAGATTAACATGCTTCGCCAGGTATGAATGAGCATCTTGATGTTATGAAAACAATGTTTATAATTCATGAGTCATGACAGTTGGTTTTGAAAATTTGTTAGATTGCCGTTGATTGTCCAAGAACTGTACCTGATGTTTCATTCTTCCAGCAACCACAAGTTCAGAAATCATTGGAGCGCATTCTTTATGCATGGTTAGATATTGTTGTCACCCTTTTAGTTGGTCTGACGTTGTTCTTAGCCTATTGTTCTTTGTGTGGATGGTTCTGGGAGGAGAAAGATGACACTTAGCTCGGCTGAGAAAGTAATACCAATTTTGGAAAGTAGTTTTCTTACTTTTGGGTAGTGTACTCAATCTAATTTCAAATAATTTTCTGGTAGAATTATTACTCTTGGTCAGCAAGTGTTTTTACATTGTTGCATATCCTTTATGATGATTTTAGTAGTTTCCCCTGGGGTATTGTTAAGCTACAGGTGGGCATTAGAAGTATTGTTTCAGGTTCAATTGTCCAATTGTTTTCAGTGTATGTTACCAAGTACCAAGTAGCGCACACACACACATATATGTTAATTACACTTCCATGGGACTTTGTGCATAGTTGCTCTTGTGATCTATTTTCGTTCTTGCTTGTTTTTTTTTTCCGTGTGTGTTGGGGGGAGGGGGTGTGGGCGTGGGAGATGCTAGAACTTTAAAAGGTTTTATGAGCTAACTTTGCCATCTTGAGTGCATCAAGCAAGCATTAATTGAACTTACTGAAGTCTTAATCCATGATAAAATATTTTTTATCTCTTAGCTTCTTGTTGATTCAATTTGTACGAGCAATTTACTTGACCTGTTTTACTTATATGATTTAATGATTTCTTGCCAGGGCCATTCGGCATCCTGCAAGTGGATATGTTCAGGGAATTAATGATCTTGTCACACCGTTTTTAGTTGTTTTCCTATCAGAATACTTAGAAGGGAGCATAGACAATTGGTCAATGCCTGATTTATCCTCGGATAAAATTTCTAATGTAGAGGCTGATTGTTATTGGTGCTTGTCGAAGTTGCTTGATGGTATGCAAGACCATTACACATTCGCTCAACCAGGAATTCAGAGGCTTGTTTTTAAGTTGAAGGAATTGGTCAGAAGAATAGATGGTAAACTTTTTTATTAGTGTTCATGCTTTTCTTTAAGCAACCTTTAATTGCATGAACTTAAAAGAAACCCTTTAAGCAACCCTAATATTTTAATGGCTACTACAGTTCAACCGCATTTAAATTTTGAAGTTGAGTTGAGGCTGACATCGCTTCTAGTATCCATAGAAAACTTTAAAACCACACGTGTTGAACTTATCCATAATTCACTAGTAGTAATCCTACTTACTAGGTTAAGTAGTAGATGAAATTTAATACTGACACACTTATGCTATTCTTATGTGGGCATTCTGGTCTGTTTTCATAGATTGAAGAACATATCTATCTGCCTGGGTACTGAAAGGGCTTGAAATATGATAGATTTTAAAACTGAAGTGTGGTAATAGCTCCTTTACTTTTGCTTAATCATTTTAATGAAATGATTTGTTTGAATATTCCAAAAGATGCGATACAAACCTGATTATCTTATTTGCTTTTATATACAACAACAACAGTAAACCTTATCCTATTAAGTGAAGTCAGCAAAATTGATTGTATGACACTATTGTATTCTATACACAACCAACTTTTCCTATATACCATTAGCTAAAAGGTCTCGATTGATGACTTCCTTGAGTGTCCTTGGTCTCTCTCTACCCGTCTTTATAGGGCTAAAGACTGTCTACTCATCCTTCTTTACTGGCACCTCCATTGGCCTTCTTTGCACATAACTAAACTATCTTAAACCGTTGTTTTTTACACACAAGTACCAATATTTTATCATCATCTTCCATGTTACCAATTAATATCAATAAAACATATGAAATACACAACCTTATCATCTCATTATTTTTGTTGGTATGTTATTATTTGTATATCTTAAAATAGAATCTGATGTGCCCAAGTGAAATTGTTGTGCTGCTCCAGAGCCTGTTTCTAGACATGTGGAGGAACAAGGACTGGAATTTCTTCAATTTGCTTTCCGCTGGTTCAACTGCCTTCTTATCCGTGAGGTTTGCTCTAACTAGTGAAAATTTTCTTTCTAATTATGGTTGTGATATCTGAAAAGACATTTGTCAAATGACTTTATTGCAAGTAGCAGGAGTTCATAAATCGTTGCGTTGATGGTGGTGATAATGGATTATGGTAAATTTGGCACGAGTGTTATTCTTTCTTCGAGTCTAATATGTGATTTATTGAATTAGATACCCTTCCATCTCATCACGCGCCTTTGGGACACATATCTTGCTGAAGGGGATGCCTTACCGGACTTCCTTGTGTATATATTTGCCAGTTTTCTTCTGACGGTGAGACATCATTTTTGGGCTTCTGCTCTGATATAATCAATTTAAGTTATAGTTTGTCTTGTAACCATGTTGATGGAACTCCTTTGTGGAAACTCAGACAGATACTGTGTGTGATTGCATTAAATTATGTCAATTACCACTGAACATCTAGTTTTGGTATATGTACGACCTTCAGTTACGCATAAGTTCATGTGCATTACAAACAGCCTATGGCCGCGATCTCGTGTGTTATTGCAGATTCTGAAAATAGACTTACGTTCATGTATGACAGTTTTTATCCCATTGTTTTGGTCTCTTGACTTTTTTATAATTGACTGTTGTCCGTTAAGTTGCACCCCCGTATTGGAGTATGGTTCACTGGGATAATTTACTTATAGCAGAGAGTATTTTTTGTTTTTAAATTGATTTCTCAGTGGTCAGATAAGCTCCAGAAGCTTGATTTCCAAGAGCTGGTAATGTTCCTTCAACACCTTCCAACTCAAAACTGGTCTTACCAAGAGCTTGAGATGGTGCTCTCTCGCGCCTTCATGTGGCACAGCATGTTCAACAACTCTCCCAGCCATTTAGCTAGCTAAGCAGGCAACTGTGACTGTGTTTGGTTTCCTTTGTAATTGTTCTATTACCGCTCAGTTTTTGTCAGACTGCTACTTACTTACCCTGCGTATGAGCTTTTTTTCCTTGTAATATTTTGTATTGGGCAGCATTATTTGTGTAGGTTATTGGAAGAGAAATGGCATTTTTGTTGCTTTTAATCTATTGTGATTCATTCTCACCGTTAGACAATTTCATGGGGCATCCATGGATTTCGGATTCTATGTTATACTTACAATTTGAAATGATTTTAATATCGCATGATTACGCTTTCGCTCAGTTTAAACCGTTTACCAGTCAATCGGGCAAAGTTGCCTGCAACCTGGGGCTGGAGACGGTGGAATGAAATGAGTCGGGGAAACGCATAGCAGTTTATTTACCGGGAAAATTTCATTTAAGGACTACTGTAGCAACACAATTTCCATTCACCTCCGAAGAATTCTGAAATTTCACTGCGGTCTCCTAGGGCCAAAATGAAATTAACTTGTATCATGAAAAGACCTTGTTACCCCTTATATAGAGAAAGAAGCAGTCCGAGAGAGGTTTATCCCGTTAAGTTGAGCTCGTCACCGTCGTTCTACCAAGCCCTGTCATGGTTCTCATGCTCCTGAGCTTCTCAATCCAGCACTATCACTCATGGTTGCTTCGTGGTGCTCTTGCTCCCATACACTCTCCATTCCGTCCAGTCTGTTTCAATCTTCAATCCAGCTTCATTTTGGTTGTTTGCTTGTTAACTGAACTGCGCATTTTGTGCATGAGACTAGTTTTGGTGAATGGATTAATTATATAACTCAAGTGGAATGAACATTTTGGGAAACTCTCATTATTTCCTGAAAATGAATGGGGCAGAAGCTTAGGATATATATATATATATATATATATATATATATATTATTTTGCCCCCAAAATGCGTTTTGGGCCCCATGTATCTGTTATTTAATTATACCTGTTTAAATATATGCGTGTTATAATTTTGATTTGTTTTTTTAAAGCTAGGCAAGCTGATGTATTCGAATCCTAGTACTATATGGTGGATTTCCCTGGACCAAGTGGATTATGGTTTGTGATGTGTCAGGGTGTCATTTCTTCTCAAATTCATAAAATATAAGTCTCATTTTAATTACATTGTTTGATTCATTTGTGTTGATGTTAGTTATGCATATCCAAGAATTTAGGTGTTTGTCTCAAATGCATATGCCTTAATTATCACATTCAATTTGGACTAAGGAGCTAAATGTTTCAAAGAGAATTCTGCTCCTAATGCTTTCGTTATCATTATTGGTTTCATCAGCATTTTATCATTTTTCCTCTTGTCAGGATTCTAGTTTAGGTAATCTAATAGCTCTCTTTTGTTTGTGAATGATTCTTTAGTGATGGAAAAGAAACGAATAGAGAATCATATTGAAGGTGATTTCTAGAGGGGTATTGTACGTATGAATATTATTATAGTCATAGATGATGCAGGAGATTTGTTAACGTGGTTTGGGATTCTAATTTATATACATTGGATGCATGTAGTAAGGTATATCTTTATACATACTTTTTCAAGAATCTGTGGCAGTTTGGGATCTAGTAATGTCAATTCATTTATGCATTCTCATTAACAAGAACTGTGTGTATATTTACATGTTAACTGAAGCAAATTAACAAGTACATCAGGGCATTTATAAGTGTGTGGCTAATTTACATGTATACTACTGTGACTAATTCATGTTACGTAAATGAATATGTATACTCCTGGGACAAGTGAAGTTTCGAAATTGACAAGTAACAGTCGTGTATTTACAAGTTAACTTGGCAATTATATGTTTATGAGCTTATGCACTATTTTGTTAAGATGTTGCACATAGGGATTGCTAACCATTGGACTCATTGTGATATAGGAACAACTGGGTGCAACGAGGTTTCACTTGTCCTTCTATGAAGGATTATGAAGACGGTGATGAAGAGGAAAGATGAAAAACACTCATCAGTAACCAAATGACAAGAGTTCAAGGCTAAATTTAATAATGTGCCCCCAGAGTTTCGAGACAAGGGAAGAAAGCCATAACATTATCATTTTATAGATTTGAATTGAAACTCTAATGTCTATAAATATGTATTCCAGCTCTATTCTGAGTGTAATAAGGAACATAAGGGTATTTACAGTAAAATTCATGGGATTTATAATAGAAATAAAGGGTTTAACAAGAAAATACCAAAAAGTTAACAAGGAACATAAGGGCATTTATAACAAATGAGAAGGGGATTAATAACAGAAATAAATTGTTTAACAATATAAATGAGGGGAATAACAACAGAAGTAAATGAATTACCAATATAAAATAAGGGGATTATTTCTTTAAACCCTAGACCCCTATTTGTGTTGTTAATCCATTTATCATTGTTGTAAAGACCTTTATTTTTTTTTTATAAATTCTCTTATGTTTCTTGTTAAATCTGTTATATTTTTGTTGTTATACCCATTAGTTGTGTTGTTAACTCATTTATATTTGTTATAAATAATGCTCTTGTATTGCTTGTTATCTCTCATGTTTATGTTAGTAATCTTTTTATTTTTTTTAGTAATTCTCTTACATATCTTGTTAATTTTTGTATTGTTCTTATTAACTTCCTTACACTATTTACTTTTATAAATTTGACCTGTATAAATTGTCCTGTGTAAACAAAATCTACATGTTCACGTCTCCACGAAAATTATTGCAATATCAACTTGTATTTGAGAAGGCTACGATGGAACTAAATACTCTATATGAAAAAGGCTAAACATAAAGGTTTATCTATATTATCCTTCCGGTCATCAATATAATAGCTGAAATATTGAAAGCTCGTAATTCAAAAAAAAAAAAACAAAGCTTAGGGAAAACGGAAAAACAAACTTAACATCCTAAACTTCCACTACTTGCGTACAAATATAGTCGGAATGCAAATTAGGATAAAACAAATTTAAACATATTTCATGTATACAGTCATCAAGTAAATTGGGGAGGTATTAAAGCTCTCGATTCCTTTGCAAAATTCACGTTCCTTTTGCATTAAAGGGAAATTAAGTTTGAGCTGTCCAGGAGGATTACACTATATCAAATTCAAGCTCAAGATAGCACAAAGTTCAAGAAAAACCAGATGAAAAACAAACCTCAAGGAAAAAAAAGTAAAGGCCACATTAGGTACAAGGTGGGAAATCGATACCTCATAGGGAAATCATATGGTGAAAACTCTCTGACTCGGTTCAGCTTTTGGAAAGCCACGTTTATCAGCTTAGCCACTTAGTCGAGTCAATAATATACAATCGGCTAACGGAATACGAGATTTCTGGTAAAGAACAGAAAAAGAATGCGAATAGAAAAGGTACCTGAGCACAGAGTAACAAATAAATTGTAGGAAGACGAGATTTCTGTCGAGAGAACACAAAAAAGTATAGAGAAAGCCGAGATATTGTGAACAAAGATAGCTACACCGATCATCGGAGATGAGAGGAAACGAATTGAGATCGCGGAGAAAATGGAGCACAAACGCGAGTCAGTCTGGTTGTAGAGGAAGTTTGCTATCGTGTGAGAATAAAGCTCTATCAAACATTTTGTTTCAAACATTAAGGGCAACCTGGTATTTTTGCTTCTCAATTTAATTTCATTTTAGCTCCCAGAGATTGCAGTGAATTGTCAGAATTGTTTGGGGGTGAATGAAAATTATGTTGCTACAACGGTCCTTTAATGAAATTTTCCCTTCTTTACCCAAACAAACAATTTATTGCAATCGAACCGTCTTCATATTTGCCAATGCCATTCAATATGATTATGTTGATTTAACAAGGATAGATATACAAGGCCATGTCGTCACTTTTATCCATTTAATATATTGAGAAATGGAATGAAATTCATGGAAAATTAGACCGTTCTAACTTACGTAGTGTCTACATTTATATTGTTATTCTTGAACATTTTTCGCTTTTTAGAGTTTTCTTTTATATTCTTATTTTTTTCAGTCTTCACTAGATTGTGTACAAAATGTGACCATTTTTGTAATACAATATTGAGCGACAGAAATACACAAATAATGTGAATTTAACGGTGAGAAAACAGTTCACCCCATTAAAGATGGATGCGGGACAATTCCTAAATCAACCCAACATTGTTTCTAGCATAATGAATCGATGGCTTACCCTTAACTTAAGCTCCCTCCCAACCCAATAGGCCTCGAATGGAGTTTTATATCGAAGGGGGAAAGAAAATGAAGCCGCGCCTAATATTCACCACTCCATCAAGAGGTAAGATCATCGTCCAACACTGGAAACTTTCATACAATCGATCTCCCTTTGGCCTGAAGACATAGGCAAGAAAGTGAATGAAATTGCAGTAATTGTATTGGTGACAGTGAAGAGATTCAAAACTCAAAGTTGAAGTTCGGAAATTGGCATGGCAGAGATCAAAAGCTTACATGCTTGTGCTGGAGTTCACGAATGAATTTGTCAGGAGAGTCCACGTAGTCAAAGCACTCATCCTTCAAAGTTGCAGCCAGGTGTGGAAGGCCAGCCTTCTCAAGGTTTCTTATCAGAATCGTGAAAGTCAACTTATCCGGGGCACACCCCGAAGCCTTCATTACTCCGTACGTCTCCATTGCCTTTTCAGTCATGCCTACTTGTATATAAGATCCGATCATCTCCGTGTATATCCTTGTGTCAGGTTTTAATCCCTTTTCCATTACATCAGAAAACAGCTCTTCCGCCCTCCCAATCTGCTTATTTCTTCCCAGCAGCAATATCATGTCGGAGTACAGCGACAACTCCGTTTCATATCCTGCTTCCTTGCCAATGAAGTCGAAAACCTATATTTTTGCACTCGTCTGGTTAAAACAAGAAAAGCAGCTAAATTTAAAGAAATTCCGAGGAATAGTACCTGGAGGCACAAATCCAATTCATTTTGTCTGTGCAGCTCAGAGAGGACGTCCAAGACGTCGACTTTGAGGAGCCTGGAGAGTCTGGAATGGAGAAGATGTTGGATTTTGGGGGTAGTTTTCGCGAGCTTGAGGGAGTGAACCACTTGAATGGCTTCTTTGGACAAAACCCTCGACCCCCATAGACCTTTTCTGGGGCTCCTCCGGAGGCCGCATACAATGACGCCCCTATCCTTTGACGCAACCAAGGGCTTCCCATTGACAACGCTTCGAACATTGAACACAGTGGGCTGGTAATTCATCAGAGAAGCCATCATCATGATATTATCTGCATCACATTCAAATCGGAAGCATCCCTCACTAAACTAACTCTACACGGATCGGCGGTACCCACAGCCTTCGCCGCATAAATTTATGCTATATATATATATATGAGTATTTCCAAATTAATAATTAAAAATCTTATTTGAGTGATATTATTTTTTATTTTAAATACATTTTTTACTCTTCTAATTTAATATTAATAAATGTTTATTTCAACATCTTAACTCAATTTACCTTGTTTTGCAGAACGAACCAAATATATACATATAACACATTTCCATTCAAAATTTAATATTCTATTTACTTTCATTGTATGCTACTAATTCAAACGATTAATCTGAATGTGAGTTAACAACGTTAGATTTAGTATTGTTCCACTTAAGTGGAATCTCCAAAGCGGGAAAAGAAGTGGCATAATTAGCACATTTTTGAAGGTGGATGAGTTAATTGTGTTTCGATTTCTAGCACAATAGATGAGGTAATTAATAAACCAAAGCTCAGGGAAGGATCTCCAAGCCATTCTCTTGTTTGCCAAAAACGGATAAACATGCATGCATGCGATGCATATATACATGTGTAATCTTAATAACAACACTTCCATACAACACCTTTAATCTCTTAGAACCAATGAATTAAGGATACATCATCTAATTTTTGGTTCCTTAGTTCACAAAAGGAAAAAAACAGGAACCAACATATGGGGGAGAAATCGGTTGATTCATTCCTCATCCAGTTCAAGCCCTGGGATGTATTCCAGACTAACATCAAATATGACTGGACTGTTGGGAGCCACCCTTGGTCTTCCTGGAGCAGATGTAAGACCTTTGGGGAATGCCAACCACCATCAAACATCAAACAGGAAAGCCAAGAATTAAAACTTATCCTATTTAATTGAACCACACTTAACATTTACTGTCAAGTGGACGAATCGAATTAGAAAAAAAGAAAATTCATCACGAGTCTTAGTTCTTGAACTTCATTATCATGCATATTTCAACCATTTTGTGGTCAATGCAAATCTTAAGCTCAGATGCCCTTGCCCCAGTGCAAAACTAGGAATATGTGAAATTATCTTAAGAGGAACGGAAGAATTCAGAAAAGATGCTGAACCTCTTCCAAATCTCAATCCAGTTGTTGAAACAAAGTCAAAATAGCTCCATAATGTGCAGATGATTATTAGAACATACCCAAATATCAGTTTTTAAGATTTTGGGAAGCTTGTTATGTTGGGAGAAGTTAGAGGAGGAAGGCAATCAATCTAGCATGAAGACAGAAGCTTACTGATCCAGGTATGTACAACCGGCGTTTTCCTGCTATTTTCATGCCCAAAATTCCTTCATCAAGTCCCTTTATCACCTATTCCACTCATTGGGTTGAAAATCAGTAAAGCTTCCAAAAAAGCACTTTAACCATAATACTTCCATGGCCAAAAAGAAAAAACGACAGTACTACTATTCTTCAAGTTTGAACAGCCTATGCATAAGGTCAAATTCTTAAACTCAAAATACATCAGCAGCAACATCTCAACTTACCTGACCAGAGCCAACGCGAAAAATGTAGGGCTGACCTTTCTCCAATGAACTGTACAATCAAAAAGGAGGAAAAAGAGAAAAACATAATGTCCCTTTTGTATCTGACCATAGTAACAAACTTTATAATAGTTCTCAGCATGAGTATATTTAATTGATTGTTATATCAAAGGCTTCTCAAAGGAGCAGGTCCTAAGAACTTAAAAGGCAGGTATTCAAAACCAAAATTGGATGAAAACAAACAAGTTAAAATCACTAAAGCGTTCTGATAGCATTTGCCTGTTGTTAAGTATATCTAATTGATGATTTTATATATGTCACACTTATCCAACATCTAATTAGGTAATTCTGTAAGTTCACTGAAAGCTTTTCAAGTCCACAATATAACAAATAACACTGAGAATCTTTTAACCAAAGTACTGCAAGGAAAGAATGATAGAATTTAGCAATTGACAGGTTTACCTATCAAATATTTGTCCAGATGGAACCATCGCAACATCGTTAACAGCCACCTGTAGTTTAAGTTACATAAGTAGAATAAATAGAGTGTAGTCAGAAGCACAAGGAAACAAGGTAACCACTGATATATTGGTGGCAGAAAAACACACTGGAAAAGTACATATTACCACTAAGACAGCAATGGCGTATTCAACTTAACTACAGGTTACAAAGAGAAGATAGGTTTTATCTTTTGACAAGATGATTTAATACTGAGATAGCAATAGGTATAATGGCGCTTCACTAACTCTATGGCTGGTCAAACAACTGCAGTTACATAAGGAATGTTGAAAGTTCGTATGGAGGTACATAAGAACTTACAGGCTGACTACATTGGCAGAGGAAATGGCTATCAGGTAGCGTCATTCATTAGCATGCACTGAATTTCTGCCTAGAATGTGAACTAAACATGTGATATGACCTCTTCCTAAGAAAGCAAATTCGGCTGGTCCTAAGGTATAGATTATCAGTTAAGCGTTCATTTTTACAGAATTAGCGTCTGGTAGTTCTCTGCAGGATAGAGACAAGCATACAGAAAAACCTGTATAAGTCAGATGACTTCAAAACCTGAAATCCAACTGGTGGTGTAGATCCCTTTCCAACTTTAATATCCTTCTATTGCAAACCTGACTCAGTAGTTATCATAGGCACCTTCATGGCATACAAAATTCAAAACGGCTTCAGTCATTAGCTATGGAAATTAAACTGTTAGTAGAAGCCATCCCCTTAAAACAATTAGAAGCTCTTAAGATTACCTAGCTTTCATCTTTGATAGGATCGATTAACAATTTCAGAAAACAACAGATTGCTTATTTATTGCACGCATATATCAGACATGTAATAACTTGCAGTTGATTTTATATGTAGCCAAGCATAGAGTTTCTCCATTAACCCAACTAATCAAGTTATGGCATGACTTGAAGCTACTGATATAAAAGTCCTTGCTAATTCCTATTAGAATTACATGTTCGATCCTTGAGAAAATTGGGTATTGATTGCACACTACACCAGATCATTAATTCTTATAATTCATAACGATTCTTAACTTCCCACAAACCAGGTACTAGGTATAGGCTTCTTAAAAATATTAAAATTGGCGGAAAATAGGAAGGAAAGGCTTGGATATTTCACGGCTATCTGATCGATACCAGTTTGTCAAAACAGAAGAGAAGGAACAGTCAAATATCTAACCATTTCTTAAGGTGGGCAAATACCTTTTTCATTATAGCGTTTTCAAATTCCCAAGACTATTGAAGGTTTTTTTTTTCGGCCCTCACAAGGTCTTTACCTCTGACAAGGTTGCATCCTTAAATTGAATGCATTCTTAGAAATGTACAGTAGCCACAGGCGATGTTTTAATAGGGAAAGACAAGGAGACATAGCAGACAAGGATACTATGCAATCTCACCATAAATTTTCAAGCTCTTTCCCACAGGTATCATCACAGAGCCTTGGCTTTTCTTCTGGGGGTAAACCAGCTCCTTTGGCAGGAAATGAAATCATGAAGAGGGTTGGGCCTCTGAAAGCAACCCCGCGTAATGTTGTTAAACATAGCTTCGCATTCTCTTGCCCTCGTGGACTTGGTTTGAAGATCGAAGCTTGAGCAATGCATAGCCAGACATTGAACTTTGTCATCAGAAATGACTTGGGGAGCGTAGGACAGAGTGCTACCGGAAGCAGAACCTACCAAGGTGCACAGATTTAGAGATTGAGCTAAAAAGGAAGAAGGGAGACGAAGCTCCGTGACCAGAATTATGAACATATTTCCCGGGGAATGCGACAGTATGTGCAGCAAGAGAAGCAAAATCACAGGAAACAGAAAAATAGGGCGACTACTAACCGAGTGATAGAAGCAGGGATGAAGGACAGCAAGCCATGCTCACGCTTCGGAGTGCGGTTAACGAAATCTAATTGATCAGAAATAAAAGCTGCTGACTTGGCTTTTCTGCTGATAGAAAATAAAAATCTGAGGAAGTTTACGATTCTACCCCCAGTTGACTTTTTTTTACCTTCACATTTGACTCTCTTTTTAGTTTTTTTATAAGTTCTTTTATATTTTATTATTTTTCATCAAATTTAGGAACTATTTGTTTCAACTTTTTTAATAAAAATAATTTAGTTGTAAAATTTTTAAAGAAATTTGATGGGATTGTCAAAGCTTTTAAAAATAACCAAAATCTTCAAAAATTTAAATTTCTTATTATTGTAATGAGAAAAAAATGACAGAAAAAATATAAAAATAATAAATTTTAAATTAAGGTGATTAAAAACAATAAATATATTATCAACTACATAAAATACTATTTTATTATTTATTATTTTTTAGAGTTTTTTGTGTCATTTTTTATATTAATTAGTAAATAATAAATTATTTTCATAATCATAAAATATAAATTATTTTTTATTTTTTTATAAAACTTTTCATAAAATTTATAAACAATAAATCACTTCTCATCAAATTTTTACATGATAAAAAAATTACTCGAACTGATATTTTTAAAGATAAACAAAAATGGCCCTTGATAATATCATAATATATAAGACTCGCTCCGCTGACATCAAATTTTAATGAAAAAACCGAGTTGGATTTCCGAGCACAAAAGAGGCTAGTCCGGCCCATTTCCAGCTTATGGAGGAGATATCACTTGGCCCCTAGTAACCATTGAGCAGAAGCACTGATCCCAAATTTCCGAAACATTCCAATCCTATATCTGCAAAAACTGCGTTTTATGTTCAAAGCCTCCTTATTTTGAGCTTATTTCTATCAGAAATGGCAACGAGGCCGCAGATGTTTACTGGAGTACCATTGGCATCAACACCTCCTGCGTCGTTATATCAAGTTTGTTCTTCAAGCTCCGATAGTCTTCACATGCTCAGGAAACCCCTGACCTCTTCCTTCTTCGGTAGCAGAGGTATGGCCTAGCCTAGATATTCTTTTACTCCTTAATTTTTGTCTTGGAGGTGCATTCCTGGGTTAGAGTATTCGCTCAGCAACTAAAGCTCGCTATATATAATGGCGCTTTCAATTTTTTCTCACTAATATTTTTTTGTTCATTGATATGGTCCCAATTCACTAGTGGATCTGTTCTTATCATAAGCGTCCCCGACAATGTGATCACCATGGGCTTCTGTTGACTCACTTGGATCGTATATACTGTTTTTGCTTCCTGTGTTGGAGCCAGTGTATCATCGATTATTTGGTTTAATTTAAAATATTGCGCAATTCAACTGTGTGAATTGTGTTCATTGTGTTACTGTCCCTTTTCAAGTACTTTCATAATTATGATATTAAACAATGTATGAATAAAGCAAGTATGCAGCACTACTATGAAATATAATTGAGGGGCGTCAATAATAGAGCAAGTGTGAAACATTTATTACGTGGCCAGCAGTTAGTTGTTAATAGAGCTTAATGACGTTATGGGATCATGTAACCAAGCTAACTTAGTGGGACAAGGCTTTTTACTGTTGTTGTAATAGAGAAGCTAAAACCATTATGTCTCCCTGTCTCTCCTTTTGTATATACAACTTCTGTCCAGAGTTCAAATGTCCTTAATTAATGCTTGCAGTTGAATATCTGAAAGTTAAAGGGATAAGGATCGCTGGCCCCATCCAATCTTATTCTAGACAAGGTGGAGGTGCTCTTGGCACTCAAATGAACCTTTTTGACAGATTTGCCAGAGTTGTCAAGGTGAAATCGCTGAAAGAGTTTTTTCAAAATATATAGTTTAAGTTGACATTCTCATTATATATATCTAAGTGATGCAGTCATATGCAAATGCAATCATAAGTAGTTTTGAAGATCCAGAGAAAATATTGGAGCAGGCAGTTCTTGAAATGAATGATGACTTGACAAAAATGCGTCAAGCTACAGCACAGGTTAATCATTTTATTGTTTGATTTGGGACTTTTTATTTTTAAAACTTCTATCGACTTGGTTCTCCATGTTGACCCTGAGGTATAGATTGAGCCTTCAAAGGGTACAAACTTGCAAATTTCTCAATCTATGCTGCATCTCTAACAAACACCCCCTCCCAAAAAAAAAACAGAAAAGAATGTTATACTTTGTACTTCTGATCTTTTATTCTGAGATCCTCTTCTTCTTCATAAGGTATTGGCATCTCAGAAGCGGTTGGAAAATAAATACAAAGCCGCACAACAAGCTTCTGAAGAGTGGTAATATATCAAAAAATGGTTATTTTAGTTTTCTTACATTGTTTAGTGTATAGATACCTGTTTTATGCTTTGCATTGCTATAGGTACCGTAAAGCACAAATTGCTCTTCAGAAAGGCGAAGAAGATCTTGCTCGTGAAGCTTTGAAAAGGCGGAAATCTTATGCTGTATGTTATCGTTTTCTTGAATGCTCTTGCTCTAATATACTTTTGGATTTCCAACTTAAGGTCATCAGGTGGACCGCTTAATTTGTGGTATTTTAATCAATCAGATACAGTTCTCGGTTCTTGACTTGTTGGTCTTTTCATTCCCCTGATAGCTGCAGATACGAACTCTTTGTTCTCCCTTCTTTGCTAATAATTAGTGAAATATTTGATCAATTCATTTGTCACAGCTCCCTTTTCTATAAGAGTCTTCAAAAGCTAAATGAAAACTCTACTCTGGTCCCACGTGATTTGTTTTCATAACCAAATATGTAGATTTATGATTTTTCCGACCATTTTGCTTGCCTTTGGCAAGGCATTTTCCCTTGTTCATTATTGTGTTTGAAGAAGCTGAAGTCAATTCAGATTATCAGATATAATAAATCTCACAATAATTCTGCAAACATGTTCAAATAGGCAGTTCAATATGTGCCAGATGTTGCGTTTGGATGAATGCTGATGATAGTGTTGCCCTGTTGTTGATTACTGAAAAATAGCAATTTTCTGTATTTTGATCATTTAATTTACGGATTCAGGAAACTGTAGCTGCAATAGTTATAAAGTATATTGATACCTTATCATGCAAATCACATGATAGACCATCTGAAGGAAATAATATGATACTTGATCTCTTCCTTTAAAATGTTGCAGGATAATGCTAATGCTTTGAAAGTTCAACTTGATCAACAAAAGGGTGTTGTTGACAACCTTGTCTCTAATACACGGGTGAGTTAAATTGTACCTAGGGACTTGTAAAGCCAGTGTGTGTAATTTAATATTGCGATTTAAAATTGAGATCCAAATTAGTCTGCCTTTTAGTCAGAAGACCAGTGGAAGTCCGCATTTTTCTTGGAGTGATTGGAGTTGGTTAGACAATCTGCCCATGCAATTTGAGTTGAATATTACAATGCAACCTTTTTATTTATATTTATAATTATTAATACATATTTAGTTATTGATGCTGTGTTCTATGAATTTTATATTTTGTAGCTTTTGGAGAGTAAGATTCAGGAGGCAAGGTCTAAGAAGGATACTCTGAAAGCCAGAGCTCAATCTGCAAAGTTCGTCTTTGGCACCATTTTCCCATTGACATCCTTGATTTCTTTGTACTCTGGTTCTTCTAATTATGGCTGTCGGTTGATGCTCCTGTAGGACGGCAACTAAAGTGAGTGAGATGCTGGGAAATGTCAATACTAGTAGTGCTCTATCAGCTTTTGAAAAGATGGAAGAAAAAGGTAAGAAAATTTTAATCTGAATTACTTTTTGGCTATTGGCTATTGGAATACGTGGATAATACTTATAGCCTGTATTTCACCTTGGTTGGGTTTTCTTTTTGTTTTTTTTGTTTTTGGGGTGGGGATGCATATAGAAATAGAAATTTCAAATGATTTATCACTTTAAAGGGGATAGGGAAGAAAAAGACAAGAAAAAAAAAACTCTTGACAAAGGCTATGTAGTATATTCAAGAGATATTCTGAGGCTCTAATTTGTATCTCATAATTTATGGACATAATGACCTTATGCATGGACATTATTAAACATGTAATCAGGTGTAATTGCAGTAGAAGTAAAACTCTGATAATAATTCTACCAAAAAAATGAAAAATAAAAACTTCAATAACAAGGAAAACTGTGGCCTAAAATGTTCGTACAATATGTATATGCCCAAATAAAAAGATTAATTCATAAAAAACAAATTCTGGACCTTCACTTGACGGCTCAAACTCTGCATCATTGCATTTGAATTTTTAGGTTCTCACATATATTATTCGCTGTTATCTTGATAGTGTTGGCGATGGAATCAGAAGCTGAAGCTCTTGGCCAGTTGACAAGTGATGATCTTGAAGGAAAGGTAGTGAACGTTGTATATCATGCAACCTTTCATTTTAATATATCAGAATGATGTGTTGTCCTTGAGGAAGAAATAGCATAAAACAAAAGAAAACTTATGCTTCTTTTCGTTGGAAAGAAAATAGCATGCTAAGTTGATGGAAAATTAAAATATTATGACATGATATTCACCACTATTGCAAAATTTTGTTTGGGTAATGCACCCCCACTGCATTTGTCCACGGGATCTTGAATCTTGTAAAAATGCAACGAAGTGAGATGTCTTGTACAACTTTCCATGGTAAAAATGCACATGTCCACAAGAATAAGACTTTTCCCCAAAATATAAATTGGTGGCTATACGAATCCTGTCCTTAGGTGGATCTTTTCCATAGTCAGTCTGTCCTGGAGTATATCATGTCATTATTTTTGGTATGGATGACAATAGGTCAGTTGAGAGTTGCCAAGGCTGAAAATGCTTTGTGGAATTTATGGATTTCTTTCGTTTGTGCTCACCAATTGTTGCTTTTGCGCAGTTTGCATTACTAGAGAGCTCATCAGTTGATGATGATCTTGCTAATTTGAAGAAAGAACTATCTGGTAACTCAAAGGTACACTTCAAAACTTAGCTTCTAAACCTAGTCAAGGGATACAATCTGGATTCTCTGTATTTAGAAAATGTATGGCTGTACTGTACGGTTGGTAGGATGGAAGAGTTTTTTATAGAAGTGAAAATAGAAATAGAATTTGACTAAAAATGAATTTTAAAAGTTTGTTTGGTAGGATGAATGGTCCAAAATATATATTTATAACTTGGGAAGAGTTAAAGTTGTCCAAGAATTTTATAACTTGAGATAAAATGATCCAAAATATTTTACTTCCACTTCTATTATCTCATTTTCCAACTTTTTTTTATAAAATTGAAATAGCCTAAAATATTAGAAATAGAAGTAGAAATTACTTCTATTGTACTGAACAATCCATTTCCCTTATACCAAACATGCCCATAGTGCATTCAGAGAGAGAAATAAAAGGTATGATGTATAAAGGTATGACAAGTGTAAAGATGGAAAGTGCGTCCTATATACACATATATATTTGGTATCGTTGTCTCCCAATTGATGAAAGTAGAAGATTCAGTTTTCAAAAAACAGGATGAAAGGGGGCAACCCATGAAAGAAGGCATTGCTTTTTGTTTTTTCTTTTTAAAGAAAAAAAGGAATATCATGCTGCTGTTCTCCCTTTTTTTTTATTTCCCAAGAAAGGGGGAAAACTAGGGGGAGAGAAGTTGTCGGAGTTTCATTGTCCGACGTCCTAGATGTCCTTTTGATGTTGTCTCTACTTATTTCATGTGTGTTTCGAGCAGAAAGGAGAGCTTCCCCCGGGACGAAGTGCCAGTACCAGCACAAACACTGGAATCCCATTTCGAGATGCTGAGATTGAAATGGAACTTGATCGATTGAGGCAAAGGGCAAAGGATTTCTGAAGCTTGAAATACTACATTTCTTGAAATTTCGTGCAGGCATTTATTGTCGTTTTGTCACAGATCAACACTGTACAGCTCAAGGCCAATCGTAGAAATATTGTATAACTAGTGGCGAAAAATTAAATGGGCAAATGAATTCATTAGCTGCATGCTAGTGGAGCTAATGTGACATTGAGACGCCATCAGGGCGATATCTGTAACTCTAATTTGTGAAACGACCCGTAGCCTTGGTTTTGGAATGCTTCAGCGGAGTAGCATATTCTTCGACCTTACAGAATACTTCTATCTGTTTTCTTATTATACCGAGGATTGTTTTTCCTATGGTTATTGTCGCCTTTTGTTTTACTGAGATGTTTTGTTATCGTAGCCTTGTTTTACCAATAAATGTAAAATACTTTTTACAATTAAAATTTAAATTTTGCTTAAGGAATGCAATTAGTAGTTTACTTTTTAAGATATGCTTTCCCTGCATCTTCAACTCCACAAAACAGGTACGGTGCATTACGGGGTTAAACTCCAGACATAAACTGCTTCATCACCGAATGAATCGTTAGGTGTTGAATTGCGATTAATTAAAATATAATACCTTGCTCTAGGCGTGCATATCATAATTGTTTAGCTGTTCAGAACTACTTGTGACCCACAATTTATACATAGAAGGCCTAAAAACTTGAAACTTTTCTCAATGCACTAGTACCATGAAAATAATAAATTTTCTTAAAACTTAGAAAATTCATAACTAAATCAATGTAGCTCCTAAATTATTGGTTCAAAGCTCTATTTCTAACTCTTTATAAGCTCTTTGAAAGAAAAATAATGCCCAGGTTCATCACTAACTCATGTGGTCCAAAAATTCGCTTAAACTAAAACTATAGAGTGGAATTTTCAGAAGAAATTCTAGAATTCTTACCAAACTTTGAAAAATCATATCTTTTAATCTTCACATCCAAAAATTATTAAAGTTTAAAGCTATGGATGTGTACTTCAATGCTGCCAAATACCAAGGTCTCCAATATTTTCCCTTTCAAATGTAATTTCCGAAACCGTACAATGACTTGTTGCAATCATTCCAAATTTTCTGGGTCAACATAGAAAATTCATAACATAAATTCACTTACACATAAACTTAATTAGATATATATACAAATAGCTAGCAAAATAGATAAGCAATTAAAGTATCTATTAACAACTTAAGTAGCTTCTTTAAAGCTCCACCATTAAACTTCCTCCAATAACTTGTTCTTGTCCTTAGAAGTGCTTGTTCCTAGGATGGGATATGGAAGAATGGGGTAAGATTTAGGAGAATTTCAGTAACAAAATCATCATCTCAATATATTAATGTAAGGTTAGCTATACATGTAAAATTAAGTTACAGAGAACAATACCTCACAACTGAATAAACTAACCAATCTGAATAATGCACACGGCCATGGCAACTACTAGAGCAAGGAGTTTACATATTCTCATGCTTAACTACAGCAAGAAAATGGCACAAATAAACATACACAGCCAATATATAAAAATATAAAAGATAAATGATTAAGCTACCTTTTAAGCTTTCTTCCAACTTACTCTTTTAGCTAGCTCCTCTTGAACTTGTTTGCTTGTAGGATTTTGACACAATTCAAATCTTAAATATACACATATAGGAAAATCAATACATGTTATCTTTATGCATTCTCTATGCATAAATAGCTTCTCCATTTGCTCAACTCTTAACTCTTAAAATTTGGCCCTTAGACTTTATCCTTTGAACTTTAACTCTTGCAATTATTTTCCCATTGATTCAAAATTCACTCCTCATGCTACCCCTATACAATTTCCCATAAGGAACCCATTTTTTGAGCTTAAAATTAGAAAATTCCAACTCCTTCCATAATTTCCAGCCAAGGCAGACACATACATGTACATGTGGAAAATTTCCATTTCTCATTTTAATCTTCCAAGGTTACTTTAGGGACATTTCATTCTAAGTCCATTGGAAGGCTTAAATTTATCAAACTCCATCTCTAACATACTCAAACAGTGGCTCTACGAACAGCGGTATGAAGAAACAATCATGAAACTCAACTTTATCTCATCCAAACATGTCATAGGGATCTCTAGTTGCTTTATATGTGTAATTTTTCATTTTGGGATAATTTTAGAATATTATTATACACCAAAACAGTGAGCATTTTCAGTCCCAACCTTCAGAATTTCAAATATCATCTCCCAACAACAATAATCATCATACACTACAGCCTCTATTCCATCTACTAGTCTTGTTTTCTCATGCTTATCTCTTTTGTCCTTGGAGTTTCTCTCCCTAAACTCCAATATTCAAAAGCAATCTACTCCCAAAATACTCATCCAAAAGAGAAATCAAGAGTAGGATAATGATTTAAGCCCTTTACCTTAAATGTGGCTAGCATGAGGTTCTTGACTCCTCCTCCTTCTTCCTCTCTTCTTTTCCTTCTCTCTCGGCCTCTCACTCTCTCTCTAAATTCCAGCAGCTGGTCGAAATAAATGAGGAAGAATGGAGAAAATAGGGTGTTTAAGTGACCATTAAAATATTATCTTTGGGTTTAGTGGTTGCCAACTCATTTCCTCCATAATCCCCTCTTCTTTCCCTAATTTCTTTGGCCCCATAAATCCACGTATTTCTTCTCCAAATTCTTTTTTCCTAAATTTTAATATATTTTTATAATTGAATTTTTGCCTAAAATTCCTCTTATTCACACTTTTGCCTTAAAATTTTCTTTTGACGGTATCTTTTAACCCAATAACTTTTCTTCTTACTTTACCTCGTGACAACTCTAACTTCTTGTTTTAATCTTATAGAGTATCTCAATTTCTCTTATTTAATCGATATATGAAAATATCGGATGTGACGATAATTTTTTGATTAACTCTTCCTCATCGTTTTGACACAATTATGAATTTTTTTTATTGTAAAAAAGAAAAGAGAAACGCAAAGGGATAAAGTAGTTTCAAAGACCAGGTCAGTAATAAGCATCCAAATCGAATTTTCTCGCCCTCTTACCTCCGAAAAGCAAAATCCACACTTCGCACACTGCTGTTGGTGTTGGTCAAGCTCAAGTATGATCAAATTCCTTGTTCAAATTTTGTAAACTCTTTCGGTCAATATCAATGACGTCTTTCTACCCTTGTCTTCAGTTTCTAAACATTTTTTTATGCAACAACTAGTAAAAGGAAATAGTCAGCACTAGAGTTGTAGTCTAACAACCAACGATATTAAATTCTAACATTCTGAGTCAATAAAATTATACCGATTACCTTAGATGGAAAAAAACAGTAGCATACCAAGTACGACCGGTATAGAAAATCTTTATATATCATATATAAATATTTTATTTTTATTTATAAAAATATTACTACTTTTTTTTAACACTTATCATATGTATATCATGTATAAATATTTTATCTTTATTTATAAAAATATTATTACTAATTTTTTTATATCAGTCATATGTCTATCAGGTATAAATATTTTAATTTTATTTACAAAATATCATCGCTAATTTCTTTTATATCGGTCATATATACATTAAGTATAAATATTTTATTTTTATTTATAAAAATATTATTGGTTATTTTTCAAACCGTTTCTGTGAGCACTACTTTTAAAATAGGGTTTTAAAAATTTTATTCTATTGTAATGTATAAAGGCCTAAGGTGTAATTTACATGCACCCTCTAATCCTATAGGTTCTTTATAGGTATAAAAATACTTATGAATATTTAAAATTAGAGCAAAAATATTAGGATCGTTAAATATGTCTTAATACTATTAATTTTTGTAATGTGTCCCATAATATTATTATGAAAGTATTAAAATACCTCTAACTCTAAAAGTTAAAAAGTATAAAGATATAAAAATACTCATGAACTTTAACATAATATGCATTAAACACTATATATTTTTTAGATGTGCAAAAGTACCAATAGAAAAATGTAAATAAATTAATTTTTTTAGTTTTAAAAAAATAAAAAACTCTATTAAATTTTACTATACTATTATAATACTAATAATTTTATAGTTAATGTATACGTCTAATCTTTTAAATTTATATCAAGTTTTTGTTTATTTATTTAAATTTATAAAATATATTTATAGTCTCTAAATGTTAATAATATTGGCTTCATTAACAAAAAATATAAACTCAATGAATTTAAATGATGACTTTGAAATTAAACATTAACATATTAAAATATTTAAAGAATATATCAACTAATTTTTAATATTAATAAATTATCTATCAATATATAAAAATATTTTATTAAATAATTATATCATAAATGTATATTATCAATATTTAATTGTAGAGTAATTATTTAAATTTATAGAATAAATATTTTCCATTAATATTTGTTTGCCATTTAACTTCTACAAACGTATGAGGTTGCAAGTAATATAAAAAAAAAATTGTTATTCTCACAAAGATTATTGTGAAAGATAGTGTATTCTTGCAATTATAATTTCAGTTAAATTAAGAAATCAAATATTTAAAAAATTAACTATTTAATAAAGTGAATTGACTTAAATTAAAGAATTAATTGAGTATAACTATATTAAAATTCTCACTTCATGATAAAACAAAATTATATAATAATCTATTATCTTCTTACTTCATGAACATTGACAAAATTACTTTTGGATCACAAGTAACAATATGTATTTATCAAATGGTTTAAAACATTTAATTAACATTCTCAAATCAAAACAAAATGCTCTTTTCCATTAAAATGTCAAATCTCTTGATCCAATTAATGAAAACTAAGGCATACAACTAACTATTTTCTTAATAATATAAGTCTACAATAATATCTCTATTCGAACAAAATAAAATTATTCATTCTCAAAAAGACTTTAAGTTAAATATGATTTTAAATATGATATATGAACAATTATATATCAAAAATGTTTAAAAGAGACAGAAAATATAGAAGAATGATAAGAATTTTCATGAGTTATCAATATTAAGGAATTAAAAATACACTATATAAACTTAGAAGATAAAATATATACATTAACTACAAAATTATAATAGTATAGTAAAATATAATAGAGTTTTCAATTTTATTAAAATTGAAAAATTAATTTATTTGCACTTTTAAAAGTATTTTTTACACCTTGAAAAATTATGTTATTTTACGCACCCTTGTAAAAGTGCATGGATAGTTTTTGCGTCTTTACAATTTTTAAGGCTTTTGAGTTGAGTGTATTTTAGTACTTTCATGATAATATCGTGTGATTAAGTAACGATATTAAATTATATTTAATGGTCCTAATATTTTTATTCTTATTTTAAATGTCAATGGGTGTTTTTGCACCTCTAAAAAATCAATAGTATTGGGCACTATTTTAAAAAAAAGTGAATGGATATTTTTATACATTAACCCTAAAATAAAATATATAACAAATCTTATTATTAGTAAATAATGAATAAAGCTACTCATTTCTCAAATTTTAATAATACAGAGAAAAATATAGAATTTATAGTATGCCCCAATCCTTCTACAAATTATAACTAGGATGACGCACAATTTAAACTTGATTCAATTTATGAAGTTGAAGTTGTTGACAATCCTTCCCGTTTTCTTTTCCGAGTTTGGGGTGGGTGCTTTGGTCCCTTATTTTCCACAAAGTGACTGCGCATTCAGTGGATTCAAGAAGAGAAAGGAAGCACTATTAAAGGGTGATTCATGCTGCCGCACGCGATTAGAAAAAAGGGCAAGTGGTAGGTAGAAGCTGTTAGCGCTTCAAACCTGTGCGGCGAAGTCTAATCAAATTCAAATACAAAGAACAAGTGAATCCAATTCAACATTGCCAATCTCAGAAATCCATTCAACGGAACTCAATACTTGTAGCATCATGAGCAATTAGATGGACAAACTTGCCGGAGGAAACATTGGTAAAAGTGACAGGCGTTGACAAATTCAATCACAGGTTTAGCGGGCAAAGCAAGGCAACAAGGGTGAAGTTGTTGGAGGTAGCAGGGCAGCTTCCCCAAAGTACTTGGTCAACACGTAAGCTCTTCAACGACGCTATAAATAGGCCCCCATTTGTTTACTCTTTACCATACAGCAAAGAGTAATCGAGCAGGGAGCAACATGAGTCTGAGAAAAGCTTGCGCGGTGTTGATGACGGTGGTTATGTGGATAGCCATTGTGAGCGTGAGTGAGAAGGAGGTGAAGGCAAGCAGAGTTCTGAGGCCCGATTTTGGGAGTAGGAGTCATCTCCAGACATACGTATCATCGGCGTACGAGGAGGCCAAGATCAACGTGGGACTCTGGCTCATGCGTTTGGCTTCGGGACCAAGTCCCAAAGGCCCTGGTCACTGACCCAATACATTCCTTCCTCTGTATATATAATAAACAAACACATGCATCAGTTACAATATTTCGTCTCTTTCTTCTTTAGCTCCACTTAGCATACACACAAGCGCAGAGCTAGCTAGCTAGACCTCTAGCACTGAAACATTCATGTCTTCCATTCCAATTGAAATAAGATACTTTTATTTGTGTTCCTTCAAAGCCCTCTCTCCCCGTTTTCATTTATTATTCACATACTACCGCCTACTCAAGGGACAAGAACATCACAATAACGTCCTTGCTATGTCAATGTATATTATTTACTGATTAGATTAAATATTAAATATAATGACATATATTGTTTTAACTTATGGAATACATCTACGACAGTGATCATTAGACGGTCTTCATCACCCTTATGTAGGTGTTCCTATCAACTAGTTATCGGAAAAAGAAAAGGCAGTGGAGTTGTCTCATCTTTAATCCGATAGGAGTTTTCAGCTAATGGCTAATTTTAATCCTTACTAATGGGAGTTTCCAACTTCCCCGGGTTAGGCTATCATTCTCAAAAGACGAGCTTTTGACGAAACTGAGGATAAAGAATTTGTTTATTGGTGGATTAGTTATCAGGATGTTGAGTTCGACTACTCCTATGTGGCTCTCTGTTTCTCCCCTGTTTATTTTTGGCTTTTCCTCTGGGTCGACTCAGAAACAGAGGACGATGAGTCTACTTTTTATATTTTATATTTTTTAAATTCTCGATCTCCTACTCTGGTTGACCACGTCTAAAATAGAGAGTCGCTGACTATAGAATAGTACAATTGAGAGGGTCAACTAATTTGGGACGATCGCTTTGTTGGCCCAGACAGTGTTTACAATCGGAACTAATAAGTCCCCATCCCATCCTTCCAACTACACCTGTCTGTTTGCTTCACCCGTTGTGATTGTTCCCTTTTTCAAAAACAAAAAAAAAATTCCAAGTGTTGGATCTAGAATTAGAATGATAGTCTATCGTAATATAATAAATTAAAATTTAAATTATACTAAAATAGGTGTTAATATTTAGTTCCCAAATAAATAATATTATATTGACTCCAATAAAATATCTATATTTAATAAAAATAAATAAACTTTTTGTTTCATGCTCAACTCAAACAGCATCATTTTACCCCTGTCAATGGCGTCGTGGTTTCGAGTGTTCGATGCCAGCGAGCTGGAACGAGCACCTATACAATCAAAATTCGCTTCACCCCTTGAATCTTTAAACGGTGGCCACCGTGTTTTGAGCGAAGGTGTTGTGGTGGTGGTGGTTTGCTTTCAGCAGTTCGTAGCCTTTAAAATTGTATGCCTCTTCTTATACTATAACAAGAGCTTAATCACATGAACCCAATTAACATGTTGGTGTATGTATGAGAGCATTTAGAGAAGAGTTCTTTGGTAGAAAACTTTGTGACCAACAACAACTCACTTTATTGGTTGGAGAAAGAGTTAATAACGCATAGCTCTGTTAAATTCAAATGAGGACGACCGACACTAAGATAAATTCATACTCACTTTCTAATTAATTTATATATATTAATAAATAATATTTAAAAATATTAAATTTATCTCTATTAACTACACAAATTTAAACGTTATATTAATTTTTACTTTGTCACGGCCCATATTAAATATAACCTATATGAAAAAAATATCTAATATTCCTTAAAACTATCAAAGGATCTTGTAAAAAGACCAAAAATATCTTCTAGGAGGAATATAAAGTACGTACGCAGCAAGCAGAGAAGGGACAGAAAGCTGCCACATCATTTATTATGTTCGAATATATATGTGGTGGTTGATTGGGTGGTACAAACAAAGTAAAAGGAAAGCCTCAAAATACAAAGAATCGAAGGCTGCAGAGGAAGGATGTGTATATTACATGTAAGTAGAAGTGTTGATGTATATATCTAGCATGTAAGATTATCACCAGGAGCAATACCCAGCTGAGAACAGTATTGGGTGTAGTAATTAACACGCGCCTGAACAGTGTTGGGGTTAGCGCCGTCGCATTCCAGGCGCCCATTGATGGCTCTAATGGTGGCGCCGAACCCTTGGTTGAGGACGGGCCTCACGTGTTGCATCCAGTACCAGAGAGCCGTCTTGAAGGACACCACCGCATCATTCGCCACCGTTTCGGGCGCGTTCAGCCCATCGAACCCGATGCTCTCTCCGGCGGGTCCATAGTTGAAGTTCCACGACAGCTGAATGGGTCCGCGACCGTAGTATCCTTTGTTGGGGGCGCATGGGTACTGTGTGACGGTTTCGTCACAGTAATCCTGAGATGCACCGCCTATCTCTTCAATGTAGCAAAAATCTGCATGTGAACAAGCATGTTATGTTCATAAACCCAAATAATCATTATATATCATTAGTCAATAACAAACTAAGTCCATCATCACTCACGTCCAGTCTCGTGGGTGAAATGGGCGAAAGCCGCAGCGATCTCGCGTTTGGAGTCGTCGGCAGAAGCGAGGCTGCCGAATTGAGAGTAGGACTTCTGAGCGTCCAAGAAGGCAGCTCGGGTGTAGAAGTTCTTGCCGGCACAGCTGGCGTCGGCCTCGGCAGTGATGCTATTGAAGAACTCAGTCGTGACGATATCGCCCACGGACTGAGCGCTGGCCGCCGCAATTAACATGCCCGCAACCGCCAGTACGATGCTCAGCTTCATCATTCTGGACTCTAAATAATGATGTATGATGCTGTGAGATGTGAAGATGATGATCGTAGCTGGGTGTATATATATAGGATAAATGTAGGCAGCCTCCCCGTAGTGGAGATTCAAGTGGGCGTTCTAGAAAGCGTGTTTCTTTATAATTTTGGGGTAGACTATTCCTCCAACCCTTTAATGCTGTTTGACTTTTAAACACTTGAAAGCCTTTTATTAGAAATTATAGTTTTAAAAAGTATTTTAGATGAAATTTAAATTTAATTTTTTTAAATAAATATTTATATTTATTTAAATAGATTTTTAGATTAAATTATAGTTTAAAATTAAAATTTTAGATAAATTGGTCAAAATAGTTTATAGAATAGTAAAAGAGCTTATGAACTAATCAATTACTATATTATCCTTACTTTTTTTCACACTATCTTTCTTACTTTTTCTTACACAGACTCTTATCTCTCATACTTTTTCTCACATATTCTCTTTTTCCTTTTCTTACACTCTCTCTCCTCTTATATTTTATCTCTCCTTATTTAATACCTATACACTTTTTCGAGTACTTCTTGAAATAACTATTAAAATACTCATTTATTTAAAATTACTTTTCTCATAAATTCTTATCTAAAAATCCTTTTTTATAAGATGTTAAATTTTTTTTCATAAATATATTTTTAAAATCTTATATAAATACACACATAATTGCATCAAGCTCCTCCTTTTGTGACGCACTCACCATCAGTATTTAGTAGCTCTTCTTTTTTTTTTAATATAGGATTCAATCAATATTTTTAATTAAAATAATAAAATTAAATAAATAAATTAATTATAATAAAATATAATATATTTATATATATCATATACTCATTAATATATTTAAATTAGTCAACTATCTTTAATATAAATTATAATTAATTAGTTTATATAGTTTTATTAATCTATTAAAAAAAATAGATTGGATCTTATATTAAAAAGTAAAGATAGTATATAATAATAACTTGAATGCTTGGTGGAGTAAATACTCCCTCCATTCAAATTCTATAATAAATTATTCTTGTTTATATATGATTGTGGCAATTAATTAAGAAAATTTCAATTCATGTAGCAGTAAAACATTACTGTACATTATTTAAAATATTATAATGGTCTCAATCGAGAGAGGGGGAGAAATAGGCTCAAATAGTGAAAAATGATACATTGTGGGTGAAAAGAAAAGTAGATATAATAAGAAAGAGATATAGTAATTGCAGTTCGTTGAGATAGTAATTTTTGAAATAATTACCTACATAATTATTAGTATTACCTAAATAACTGAAAAAAATTGCTCAAGGAACAATCTTAAACAAAACAAAAAGTACCTACTCATTCTTGTCCTAATTAAAAAGTATTTTGATCACCTCACGCATTTTAAAAATGTTGTTAAAAAATAGCCTAAACTTATATTTTTACCCGTATTAAAATAATGTAAACATTATCATTGTTGCTTTTATTTTTTATGGAACGATTTGCGAAGATATTCATTAAAAAATGTAGAGGTAAGAATGTAAAAAAAAATTAAAGAAGAAACCTTATAATTAAAAATTGAACCAGAAGGGTAATAATGAGGATTGGAGGGGGTGGAAAGCTTGGGTGGCAGGACATGCACGATGCTGTGGTCAACCCAATGAAAAGGTCAATAACAATGACCACAGGGAAAGGTTGCAAAAGTCAGTCACCGCTACCCAAAACGTGTGTTGCCATTGTCCATTTCGACGACCCAGAGCAGTTTTTAAAGACCACTCCTTATAACACATCCTCCCATGTTAATTATAAGACAACTTTTAAAGTCTTGTATACAATGTTTTCAAACGAAGAGATTTGGAAAGTCATCTCCTCATGAATTGATGAATTTATGTAAAAGGTTACATGAATTAATCCATTAATGTAAAAGATTGTGTAGGTAGTTATATTTTAGAAGGTTGTTATTTTTTATGAAAAATAATTATTTAATTTATATTGTTTTATAAATTAATATATAGAAATAAATGAATCAACATATGAAAACACGTGGGATTCATAATGAATCTAAACAATTGGTTATGACAGTCATTACTTTAAAGTATATCTCATTTAAAACATGCAGCATCATATACAATAAAATTAATTTTATTGTATTTCTTTTTTAATATACACAAAGATAAATTAAATTATCAATTTGTAAAGATTTTTGTTGCTTTTGTTTGAGTATTAGGAGTGCAATCTATATTCAAGTATTGCCATTATTTTTACAGAAAACTCGTCGGTCAACTCAATTAATTGAATTTTATAAGATAGGAATAGTTGGGAGCAAAGCTTAAAGGAAAATGATACTTTTGAAGACACAATACATAATTTTTTTTTCATCTTTTTTTTTTGTACTATTCATAGAAGCAATATCAACATTTTGTAATATAATTCTCTTTACAATATATTTTTTCTAATATTTTCTTATAAAACAATTGTAAGTTAAATGTCAAAAATTATTGTAACATTTTAAAAAAATTGAACCATGTAGTCCAATGAGAACATGTGAAGAGATAACAAATTCATTATTTAAAGAAAAAAAAACGAACATATTTTGAAATGAATGGTAAACATTTTATTTCATTATATAACAAGTCTTTCTTAAAATTACTAGTAGATGAGATTTCGTAAATAAGATCCTTCCATATGAAAAACCTATGACAAATAAAATATTAAAAATCCACCAAACTTTTCCTCCTCTATCTCTGTCTTTTCGTTGCCGAATATATTTTGATGATTCATTTAGATAACACACAAGCAACGATTCCCCCCCCCCTTTTTATATGTATAGAGATTCTCTGTAATTATTTTGTTTTCTATTATAGAACAAAATTTTATGATTGTCATCAACAATAAACCAACTTCTACAAAGCCCTACATTTATAACAATCAGTATTTAAACACAATTAGTAATTTTTAACGTCTCCGTGCATCACATGCATGTGATGGGAGACTCCCATGGCTATCTCCGCTCGTGCGCGTCATCATTGATCACAAAGATCGAAGGACGCTTTTGAGATATGGATAAACCCAAAGATCCATGGCCACACTGACGATGATGGCAGCGCTTGCTTCCCTCACAACTTTCCCCTTAACAGTTCCTCTCAAATTTGTTTTCTCTCCATCTTCGCTCAATATGCTTACGACGCTCTTTCAATTCTACAGTTGTTCCCCTTTAGAGGAAGCTGGAGCAGCGACGTTATTGCGAGTCCAAATGGCAGAGGCATCTATTTCCACAACATGCAGTATGGTTCGTGTGCAAGGTTGTTTGATTCTCACTGTAGCTCTACCGGTAGCCCCTTTTTTTAGCAGAGACCGGAGAATTCGGTTTTTTATAATTTTGTTCTGCTTTCCAGCTTCAAACTCTCTAGTCCTCGTTTGGTAACTCTCAAAAGCTTAAATACCGCAATTTTGGCGCTTACTTCAGGTACCTACCCCATCCACTTCACGCCTCTGCCAATTACTCATTTTTACGCTCTTTTATAATATTAAGCTCTTTCCTGTTTACTATCTTCGCTTTTTATCCCATTGATATTCTGCATTTCCCCCCTTTTTTGTAGGTTTAGAAGCATCAATTACAGATTCAAATGGCAATTCGGCAATCTTAAAAAATGCCAAAATCGTTGTAGAATCTGAAGATGGAAATAAGTTACAAGTGAGCATGCAAAAACTGGTTCAGAACTAAAATTGCAGTTCTCACTCTTGCAGGAAATGATGTTTCGTTCTCGTAAACTTTCACGATTTTAAAATTTTCACTGTGTGATATTTTCCCAAGTTGTTTGTTCGTTTACTTCGATGCTCTACTACTACTACTTTCATAATAAGCCAATTGATGAAATTTTCTCGTCTGTTTTGTTTTCCCTCTACCTACCGAACTGTCGATGCTTTCTCCATCTATAATAAGTGGGATGTGATTTATTAAATGATCCAATCTTTTGTTACAGAGAAAACATATTATTAGATTATTGTGATGTGATTCTTGGGCTGAGGAAAAATTCCTAATGAAAATTGGTAGATTCTATTGTACACGTATCTGGTGAACTTGAATTTAGGTAAATGCTTTCTTGATTTTGGTTCATGACAGGCCCCAAATATCGAATTTCGTCTGGCTTTTATGATCTCTCAGTAGTTGAGTACCTATGAAGTATGAACTTTATCAAAAAAGGATGATAACCCAGGAAGAATGATATGTGTGAGATTATGAGAGAGAAGAGAAATGAAATGATCCGTATCATTAATCTCAATGATGTGTACAGTATATATAGACACATAAGGACACGCGTCCTTGCATTTGGATTTTCAGCCAAGTCCTTCCTGTTAGTATTTATTTGTTTACTCCATTTTTTCATGCAAACCGGTCAGGATCGAAGCTACTGTTGCTGTACACATCTTTATGTGATTAATAATTATGCTATCCGCAGCGTCAAATATTCACAATGTGGCTGCAATAGAATTCTGTTTTTAACCTTTGCCCTTTTTTTTCACAAATTAACCTTAGTGAAATGCATTGTAAGGCATTATTTGCCCTTGAAGACATTCATGTATCCGTTTGCTTGTAACCTATTCTTGGGATTGATATTGTGACAGTATCTCAAGTAATTTATATAACTGGCAGCTAAGAGTGGACTTGACTGGGAATCAAACGGAAAGGGTCTTTAAACAGGTCCTTACAAATTTAGCTGGCACTGCCCCACCAATTCCAGGATTTCGAAGACAAAAAGGAGGTAGTTACTGAATTATGGATTGACATCGATACGCGATGGGCGTTTTCTGTCAGTTGCTGCATTTTTCTGTTCTGTCTCCTATGTAAGATTAACATTCTGACCTTTGTTTTTCTTTTGATCTCATGCACCAACTGGCAGAAATGGCCAGTATATGAGCATTAAGGCATACGTTTCTGATAGGTTCCCTCAATAAAATTATTATTGATTTACTTTGATTAATGTGATTTTTCACCTTGAACTTGCTACCCAATCCCCTTTTGTTCGTAATTTAGTGTTTCAGCTGTTTAAGAACTTGTTACTCTTGAATGCTTACTGAATTATATTTTGCATATGATGTGGGAATTGCTTCAGGAAAAACATCCAAGGTGCGTCACACTTCCACTTTATTCTAGATTAATTATTGTTTGTTGTCTATCATGATGTTTAAATTAATTTTCCTGTATAGAGTTTATAGCACCCATACAAGTGTATTTATCGACCACGGAGATAATCAATTTTTTTATATCAACCCTTGGTCCCAAGTTGCCACTTCGCTGTCCCTGAGCAATAATATCACTGAAGGTCTTGTGAATAAAATAAATAATTTAATGCAATGAAATCATAGAACAATCTAATATATGCTGTAGTGTTCTAGTAGATGATTCATTTCGGCAATCCATGCAGGTTCCAACCAGCATTCTTCTGCAGATGCTTGGCGAAGAAAGCGTTACAAAGTTTGTAATACAAGAAATACTCAATTCAACAATGGCTGATTATGTGAGAAAGGCAAGGGATTACTATTCCACATATCGTTGTTTTGATAAAATTTTACCTCTTACACTTTTGATTATCCGATCTTATGCTAGGAAAACCTAGATGTGAAGGACCAGAATGTAAGAACAATTGAGACGGCGGATGAACTTAAAAAGTCATTCATGCCAGGAAATGAATTTGGCTTTAATGCTATAATTGAGCCTCAGAATTCATAAAAGTCATAACATTATTCTGTCTCACATGCCCCTATACAATGAGTTATTTAAGAGTGGGGCATTTCAATTGTGAGTACGATTGCAGGCGGATTGGACATGTCCTGGGTGCGATAGAAGTGTCAGATTCATGCAGGTGGCAAAAATAATGCAATTGATGTGCCAAAAGTTTGCTTGGATGCTACTCTAGAAAACATTGTTGCTCGCTCCATGTTAATGGTGCTCATTGGCATTAGGTGATGTCATTAGTGTTTTTATTTACATATTTTTTTGTTCTCTTCAAACGCGAGATTAATGGATTTCTCAATTCTGGAATTTGTGGACATCTTATATAGAGTATTAAAAGATATTGGAACAAAGAAAACAGAAGGCCCTGGCATGCAGGGTGACAATAATAAATGTTTAGAACTGAAACTTACGGAGGGTTGGTATATAAGTACTTATGTTGTCGCTGCACTTACCGGTACCTTTACATTATAAATTTGACAATCTCATATAGTGGGCATAAGGCTGGAAGCTTCTGTTCTGTTGATAGTACTTGTCATAGCCAGGATTAATTACAAAGGATATAGTTCAAGCAAACATGGCAAACCAAACTGCATCCTGTTTTACACAGGGGAATAGCAACAATTAGCATGTTGATCCACAGACCAGAAAACCTCAATGTTGTGGTTGGGG
Organism: Leucaena leucocephala; assembly: GCA_037074615.1. NCBI lineage: Eukaryota > Viridiplantae > Streptophyta > Magnoliopsida > Fabales > Fabaceae > Leucaena > Leucaena leucocephala. The sequence continues at coordinate 155,166 of CM073546.1, read as the reverse complement.
ATGTGGGAGGGAGAGCTTGTGTCCTTGGTTGGGTTAAGCAATTAAGGCAACGATGATAGAGGGCCAGCGATCCTCGAAGAAGAAAAGGATACCATTTCTCGAATAATTTTTCAGAGTCAGATTCAGATGCTAACAGTACGACAAAATGTGATGTATGTAGATTGGCTCTAGCATTTCCTTGTTTTAGTTATCCTTGGTGGTGATTTTGTGTCTCGTCCTGCTTTCTATCTGAACAGTGAATGCAGAATATTATATTTTGTGCCTTTATTTGCATAAAGTCACCTTCTAAGTCTTGTAATTCTCCCTGTACTTGCAGGGACTACTCTGGTGAACAAGGGGTAGTGATGTGGAAATATCTCTATACTTGGGAGTTGGGACCGTTTGTGTTATAATGGCGGGGGCTTGAGTTATTGTCTGATTCCATCCACAGAAATTAACAAGAGCTATATGAGAGATAGATTCTGGTCTTTTGTTCTTTTTTCTGAGTCTGGCAACCACATTTGATCACAACATGGATGTAAAGTAGAAGATGGTGCCATGAGATGGCTAGTTTTGTCAATAATTAGAAATCTTTACCGTAGCCAACCTCAACTTGTAGGGTGCAATCTGTAAGGGGTTCCATTCCTTTCTAAATATTGTGAACTCAACTACAAAAGCTTTTTGGGTGTACCAAACAGGTTCTAGATGATAAAAGAAAAAAAGTCAAAATAGTATCCAAAATGTTCTTAGGACGATTCTTCACTTGTCTTAGAAAATCCCAAGTGCATTTCATTTTAATATTTTGATAATGTTATAGTAATATTAGTTAATAATGCCCGTAAGGCTCGTGACGCAATGAAAGGGATGCCGCACCCTTAATTTCAATAAAATAAAACCTTGGACATCATTAACCAAGAAGAGTAACTTTTGTTTTATGAAAAGTTGGGTTAGTGGAGCATATTTTATGGGCAAATATTGTTGAATATTAATTTCACTTGCAGATAAGATAAAGAGTGGAGATATAGTTTCGAATCCAAGCTGAGTCAAAATGAAATTAGGATGAAAGGAGAATGTGTGTTGGGGGTGAGCAGTGTAATTGGAGAATAGGAGGGCGTGATGTGAAATGATAGTAGGAAGCAAAGAGACATGAGTATGATAGTAAATATTAAAGTGGACGAGATTTGTTTGAGAGCCGATTTAGATTTAATTAAGATTCCATGTCGGGTGCCATAATTCCCGTTGGCTTCTAATTCGTCGGATGGGAAGACGAAAGAGCAACGGACCAGCCGCCTTTATTGAGCTTTCCCTTAGTAAGACGGTGTTAAAACTAAAAAGGGAGAGCAGAAAGAGGACGCTGCTGGCTTCTGAGTTTTGATTTGTACGTGCAAGTAAACGAAAAATAGCAGTAGCCATGATGCGTATGCCAAATTGCCAAGTAAGAGGATCGTAATTCCTTATACGTACACGTAGACGTAGTAATTGCAGAAACACATAACGTACATATACACATACATGTACAAGTGGATTGAAAGATGGCCAGCAGGGCCTAGCCCCAGTGTGATATCTCGGCCTTCCAAGTTTGAAACCCCCAAGGCCCGTTTTTTGAAAATTGGGGAAAACAGACCAGAACCGCGTGGGGCCCATGCGTGACTAAAATGCCTCCCCCATGGACTTTTAGGGCGCTTCCTGGGTCCCACCACTCGAGACAGCCTCATCCCACTCGCGCACCCCTGCACGCCTCAGTCACGCTCTGACACCTGCGGGTTTGGTAGGATCCCCGGAATCATATATGAGCAACATCCCGGAGCCACGTGGGGACCCTTTGTTCCCCGCACTTCACCTGATCCTATAAACTGCGCTGACTCTGACATCCTTTTCCAGCCAACGAACCTCCTCTTTTCCTCCCTCCTTATTTTTCACCCTAATTCTAACCTTCACTTCAGTTCCCCCGTAATAAAAAAACACGTTTCATATACTGGTATAATACTCCTACACAACAATTTGTTTTTCTCATACTTAACCTTACCTTTCCTAGTAGTAGTGCCTAGGTGGCATGATTTTTTATTTTTTTGAATTCTCACGATTGAACTTACTGAGGAGTTTCCTTGTTTGTAGCCTCTGTACGGAATATTGATAGCTAGTGCTATAAATTATCTTTTCTTTAGGCCAACCTACCTACTGATCAAATCTTTTTCTTTACCCGCTCCCTATCCAAAAATTCGACAATAAGGTTTAATTCTGGATTCAAGATTTTCTCTATGACACATATAAGAAGCAAACGTCATATTTTTCATAACAAACCCAATTTTTATATATTTTTATTCTAATTATTAGAATTAATTAAAAATTTTAAAAAAATAAAAAAATCAATTAATTAAAATCAAATTTAACTTTTTAAAATAAATTTATATCATATTTGTCAATCTATCTAAATTAATTATTTATCTATGATATTAATTATAATTAATTATTTTATTTTATTTTTTTAATATATCTAAAAAAATATAGTTAGCTTTTATTTTTTATAATTATTATAAAAATTATTACTGATGGAAATGTTATTAATATTTGTCTTTCCTGTAAAACAGGGAGATTCGGATGTGGACAAATTATATACCGCGTCTCCGTAATTTTATAATATCGTGACAATTATGACAATCGCAACACCGAATGCAAATAATAGCTTTTTCTGGGTTTGAAAATTTGGATTTCGCTCGTGCCTCGAAGGGGGAAAAACATCTCTCTCTTTCTTGGGTGGATATTAGCTGTCATATAATTTCTTTTTTGACATAGACAAGTGACTATATAATATTATATGTAATATGTATTTCTCACTTTATTAAACTCCCTTGCTGACTGACATTACTCTCTTCTTCCCCACGACCCTCAATACAATCCTACTCTCCGTTGATTTGTTGCGGTGTTTCTGGTTTCCGTGCTGAATATTACAAGTTACAATTGCACCTTTAGCCCTTGTTAGGCTGAATCATTTGCAATCACTTCTACTGCGACGGAGCTTAGCTTGCTTTCTGATTTTGGATATCAACTGCCAAGTTTTCCATGACGGCCAGCTCCTTCTGCAATGCTGACTCTGTGTTCTCGGTAAGCTCTTTAATCTACTGAGTACCATTTCTGGAATTTCATGCCCCCCCCCCCTCCAAATTGTTTGCATGATTCCTTCCCCTTCCCTTCTTTCTCTCATTCTGTTCACATGATTTCCACAAATCCTGCCCTTCTCTTTACTCTCCCGATCAATCTTCGTTTTCTCTTCAAGTATTTAATATTCTCAGGTTTGGTGTCAATGAAGACGTTCTTTGACATAAAACTCCGATGGGATGGAAGATTTCTTACGCAAATTAGATTCATTCATGCACCGTATTACGATTATTTTAAACAATACCGATACGAATTAATTAATGGGCCCACCTGAACTCGTCTTGTCTCGCGTATTTGAGCTCCTTCCCAACATCACCCAATTAAAAACTAATTAGTGTAAGAATGTTACTAAAACACAGTCTTCACTGGTTGCAATACTTAACCGTAAAATAACCCGGATTAACTCTAGGAAGCCGATCATTAGTGGCGTCTCGGTGTTATCATGACCCTTGGCCCGACGGGAGGATTCTTGGATTCTATGGCAGTTGTTGGCGTCGTTGTACGACTATGATTTTCGGTTCTGGTGGAGCTGTTGCCTCTTTTTATTTCTAACATTTTTGTTTCAATGATTGTAAGAAGTGGTAGTTAACGATGATGACTTTGCTTTCCTTAGTTTAAGTGCGAGCATTATTTTGACCGAGACTGCTCTTGTTGCTAGCTATTTGATCTTTTTAAACACATATCTTATCATTATTATTATTTTGCATGCTTCTAAAGATGACATAAAATTTTATTTAAATATGGAGGTCTTAACCACCAAAATGGTTGTGGTTATTCTGGATGGTTCTTCAATCGAAATCAGGCACTTCGCATGGGATTCTTTGTTTGATGATGCTTGCCGTTTTTGCTTACTCCTCGTTCCGCAGGACTGACCTTACGGCTTAGGAATGTGATGGCTGTGGATTAGGGCATTCATTATTGACCAGTCTCTTAGGGCATTAATTATTGACTGTGGATTCCGTTTGGTTTGTTTGTTTTTCTTTTTGCCCCATAATGGGGGTCCCTTAAGTGGATCTTCTTCTTGTTTTTACTAATTACTTATATTTCATTTGTTTTATAGTATTAGAAGTTGGGGATTGTTAGACTTTAAGTGTAGAGAATGCTGTAACAGTACTATAATCGGTAATTTTGTTAGTATGGGGCAAATCAGTTCTTACTGTCAACTATTCTTTCCACTATTAAGGAAAATTTGCTTAATTGTTTTTGTAACCGTATTGTTGAGCTTCCTTTTAATATGTTCATTTTCTATTCTGCTCCATTTTGTTCTGTCTTTCTTATTAGAGAATGTTCTGTTTGTTGATTCCATCAGAGAGAAGAAGGCGTAGATATTAGAAAGATGATGGAACCAAAGAGGAGTCTCTGCTCTGTGGATCAGAGCAATTATACCTCTATTGCATCTAAAAGACACAAGGCTGATTTATCCATCTCCACAAAGGTTTCTTCGTTTTCCTTTGTCGTGATTTCTTTTCATGATGCTCAAAGATGCAACACATTCATGATCTTATTTCTTGAGGCTTACTTTCATTATAGTTCTTCTTTTATGTAACATCTCTAATTAAGATTCTTCTTCTGCTAATAGGAGGGAAAGGAGAAGATCGGGGAACGAATTGTTGCCTTGCAGCAGCTCGTTTCTCCATTTGGAAAGGTATAAACAATTTGTCCTTGCACATTGCTTGAGACTTTTTGCTTCTATTTGTTTTATATCTGGTGGAATTTACTGGAAATTGTTCTTAGCCTAGACGGAAAACAGGGGAAAAAGGAAGCTTAACTGACTTAGATTGATAGCTTGCTTATTACTGGCTTCAGTGAAAAAGCTGAATCTAATAAGTCTTTCCTCTCTTAATTCTTACTGCAGTCAGATACAGCTTCGGTACTTTTAGAGGCAACTCACTATATAAGGTTCCTTCATAAACAAGTTAAGGTTTGGCCATTCTTGCCATATCTTACTTATGGCATCCTCATGAATATTGATTACCCACCTAGTAACTGGCTCATACAGCACTAGTTTGATACACATGCTAGACCCAAGTGATTAACTCGCAGTAAATTTCTAGTATTATGTGAATTTCTTTGATAGAAATTGTCAATGGAATATATTTGCACTTATCAAAATGCAGCTAAAGCATTGCAGATTTTTCCTAGCCTGTTCTCTGAATAAAGTTCATAATATAGTGTGATTTATTTAGCTGACCTCATTCAGTCATTGTTGTTGTGTTCTTCAAACTTAGTTCAACAAGAGAAAGGAGATCTGTCAACTTCCAAAACAGAAATTCATGAAATTGAACTCAATATGTCAGATTGATATTTTAAATCCCCACTCGAACTCTTTTAGCCTTATTGTTCAAATCTACACAGCTGATATTTGACAAGGGAAATAGAGAATGATAAATCTCCGTGAGAAAAAGAGAACCTTCATCATAGAGACTTAAAGTAGAACTATAAGCTATCAATATCATATATATATGCTCAAACATAGGCCTGCATAGATAAGCTATGTTGAACATGACTTTGAATTTTTCTTGCTGCTATTTCAGGTGCTTAGTGCTCCTTATCTGCAATGCTCTCCTACAAGCAAAACGCAGGTGAGAATAAGATGACCACTACCATATGAACGAGTAACATTTAACTTGTGATTTTTTATGTTGTATGATACGAATATTAAGCTTGGGAAGCGGAAATAGTATTAATAACTAAAATGTCGCTTTCTCTAAATTTTATATCATATATTGAATCATATTTGTGGTGCAGGATATATACAGCCTGAGGAGTAGAGGATTATGTCTGGTTCCAGTGTCGTATACGATTGGAGTTGCCCAGAGCAATGGTGCAGATATATGGGCCCCCACTAAAAACGCATCGTCACAATTTGACTAGCCTAATTTATTAGATGAGACTGAGCATTGGAAAGTTTAAAGGTTGCTCAGTCTCGAGGGTTAACTATCTTTGTATTAACCGCACAAGAACCGTAACGGCCTCCATGCAACCACACCCACATGGTAGTCAAGTCTAGCTGTAACAGCATTCAAAACCCCTCGCCTTTAACATTTTAAAATGGCGATGCCCAAGCTATCAAGTATGGCATGTCATGTGTATTCTTGTATTGATATATAAGATATAACTTTATTTATAAATGCTATTCTTAGATTGCGGTGCTACTTCAGTTTACCATCTTTGTTTTCCAATTGATTTGGACCCTGCATAACTCATACTCCCAGCACCGGCTAACAGCTATTATTCAGTTTCAGTGTGGCATTTGGATAATAAAAAGTAACGAATGACACCGGGATTAGGCACAAACCGTGTTCAAAAGTAACGATACATTGACATTTGTAAACTTTTTGGAGTTTGAATAATACTTGTACTTTTATTTATTAGAGCTATTTAATTTATAGAATACAATTAGATAGAAAATAATAATATCTTAAGATATCTTAATCTTATATAAGTTAATAATTATAATATCTCTTCTATTATCTCTACATATCTTTTATATTATCTTAATTATTTATAATAATTAATTATTTTAATAATTATCATTCCTCTTCAAGTTTGATCATAAATATTAATTATGTCTAATTTACATACAAAGTGTTCGAACATATCTTTTGGTAATCATTTAGTAAGGACGTCGGTCACTTGTAACTTAGTAGGAACATATGACATATTGATAATCTCATCTTTAACTTTTTCTCTAATAAAATATCTTTCAACATCAACATGTTTAGTCATGTTCTCATCTTCAACTTTTTCTCTAATAAAAAATATGTCCACATCAACATGTTTAGTCCTGCTATGTTGAACAGGATTTAAGGTCATCCTCAAAGTTGCTTTGTTATCAAAGTAGAATTTTAGTGAAAAATTAAACTGAAAATATACTTCTTTTGTACTCTCTTCAACCATAGCCCTTCCATAATATCTTGAGATGGGGCTTTTAATTCAAATTCTACACTACTCTTACCAACAACTCTCTACTTCTGACTTTGTCAGGTTACTAGATTACTCCAAATAAAGGTACAATAGCTAGATGTAGACTTGCTATTATCTTGATCTCCTACCTAATCTACATTTGTAAAGATTTCAACATCTTTGATATTATTCTTTTTAAAGAACAATCCCTTACCAGGTGTACCTTCAAGATACTTTAGAAATTTATAAGGTGCATCTAGATGCTTCTTCTTAGGAAAATGTATGTGTTAACTTGCTACACTTACTGCAAATACAATATTTAGCTTAGTATGCGAAAGATATATGAGTTTATCAACTAGTCATTGATATTGGCCTTTATCTGTCGCTGCCTCATTTACCTATTGTTTTTTTTGAGCTGCTTCCTTTTGTTTCTTTTTAGCACAAATATGTATTTTGCTTAGTCGACACCCGATCATTTATATTTCTTTGAGAAGATCCAGTATATACTTCCTTTAAGAAACATAGATCCCTTTTTGAGATTTTGCTACTTCTATACCTAGGAAATACTTCAGTTTTCTAAGATCTTGTATTTCAAACTGCTTATTGAACGCCATTTTAACTCTCTCCATCTCCTTGATGTTATTCCCTATGAGAATAATGTCATCCACATATACAATGGGGATAGTTATCAAATCATCTCCTTTTAACACAAACATGGTGTGATATGACAAGTTTTGTTTGTAGCCTTCAACTTTGATTACTATAGAGAATCAGTTAAACTAAACATATGGTTATTATTTTAAGCCATAAATTGATTTTTTTAATTTACATACCTGACCATTTTTTCCTTTATTAAATCCGGTTAGGATACTCATATATACCTCTTCCTTTAATTCACCATTAAGGAATGTATTTTTTATGTCAAGTTATTAGAGTGGCCAATCAAGATTTGCAATAATGAAGAATATGACCTGAATAGTATTTAACTTAGCAATAGGGACAAACATTTTATTATAGTCAATTTCATAAGTCTATGTGAATCCCTTAATAACTAGTCTTGCCTTGTACTTATTTAGTGATCCATCATCATTAAATTTTAGTGAAAACACCCATTTACGTGCCATGGGTTTAGTTCTTTCTAGTAGTGCAGTTAACTCTATGTCTCATTCTTTTTTAATGCTCTAATGTCTTCCATTACTGTATTTTTCGTAGATGGCAAAACGGGAGTAGATGGAGGTATGTGTTTTGAAATATATTCAAGCTGAAACTCACTCCAATTCTCCCTTTTAATTGAAGAAGTGGTAAAATATGGTTCATTTTTTTTTTTGCAAAAGTAACATCTCAGCTGATGAAGATACGTTTAGTAATAGGATCATAGCACCGGTATCCTTTTTGGGCATTGGAATTCCCTAAGAAGACACACTTGATAGATCTAGGATCAAATTTGGATGGTAGATGATATTGATAAATAAAGATAAAGCAACCAAAGACTTAAAGTAGTAAGAAGTATTCAAGGTGAGTGACAGTGTGGGTCTCACGAAGCTTATCTAGTAGCGCAATGTAGGATAGAACACAACTAGGAAGACTGTTAATTGGATGAGTAACTGTGAGTATCGTATCCTCCCAAAAAAACTTGAAGTATGACAAGTATATAAGAGTCATGAGCAACTTCAGGAAGTTATTTATTTTTCCGTTGGGCAATACCATTTTGTTGATGACTATAATGACAACTACTTTTATACACAATACTATTAGTTTTAAGAAAACTCTCGAGGGATTAGTTAAAATATTTTGTCCCATTATCTGTATAAAAGACTTGCAATGTAGTGTTGAACTGATTTTTAACATAGTGATAAAACTCAATAAAAGTAGAGATAATAAATGACTTGTCCTTTAATAGGTAAACCCAGCACATGTGTGTGTAATCATTAATAAACATAACAAAATATCTGGACTGGGTACAGGTTAGGATACGACAGGGATCCTAGACATCACTATAAATAATGGAGAAAGGGGATGTGGATTTATAGATAGACGGTGTGAAAGTAAGATAATAGTATTTGGCAAATTCACAAATATCACAATAGAAAATAATACTTTTATTCAAAGATATATGGAGAAACATGTATTATAAATAAGAAAAATTAATATGACTTCTCCCTTCATGCCATAATACAATATTATTATCACTTGTGGTTGAGGCTAAAACACTTATTTTACAACTTAAAACACTCACGTTAGAAACATCAAGATATTATATCCCTTCATATTCTTTAGCTATGCTAATCGTTATCCCCGATAAGAGATCATGAAAAAAACAATAAGATAAAAAGAAATGAGCCGAGCAATTGATTTGTTTAATCAGTTTACTGATAATAAATTATAAGACAAGTGTGAGACATGTAAAACAAAGTCAAGATGTAATTTTTCTGACAAGTGGACTGTCCCAATGCTTGCTATAGGAGAAGAGAAACTTGTATATGTCTTAATTGATTGATTTCCAGTCAGAGGAAGATAAGAGTCAAATATTTTGACTTTTGAAATCATATGGTCGAAAGCCCCTGTATCAACAATCTATTTAGTATGGACAAAAGTATATAAGACAGCAGTATGATTACCTCAATGAGCAACAGTAGCAGCAGATACAGACTACTGTTGAGTATGGAGAGTTTTAAAATACTCGAATAATTGACCAATTTGCTCTTTGCTCATAGTTGAAACTGGTGGTAGGGCACTCTCTTGAGATTGAGAGACTTAATTAGTACAAAACTTACTTCTTTTTGACTTCCAGTCAATAAGTTTACCATAGATATCTCAGCACTTATCTTTAGTATAACCTACCTTTTTACAGTGGTCACAGGTTACTTTGCCACGAATTGAGCTATAGTTAATACCCTGACTTACAAAAGCAGCAGAAGCATGTGATTTAGATAAATGCAACATTACCTCACATCAAGACTCTTTACATAAGATCTTAGCATATAAAGCCCTATGAGGTGGAATAACTTATCTATTTAATATCTAACCTTAGATATCATCAAATTATAGGTTGAGGTTGACCAAAAAACATAACACTAGTTCATTTTCGATGTTTTGTTTGTGACGGGCACCATCATGTAGAGAGGTCCACGTCTCTTCTGTCATTAGATTAAGTTCTTGTCATAGAGCTACAAGCTCAAGCTAGAATTCTGTAACACTCCGTACACCCTGTGTGGACTTCAAAATTCTACGCCTCACACCATATTCCAGAGAATGGTCTTTCCTATAAGAAAAGGAGTCACAAACAGCCTCCCAAATTACTTTAGCAATGAGAAAATACATGAAACTTCTCTTAAGTTGAAGAGATACATCATTTATCAACCAAGGGCATATTCCTGAGAATGGTCTTTCCCATAAGAAAAGGAGTCACGAACAGCCTCTTAAATTACTTTAACAGTGAGGAGATACATGTAACTTCTCTTAAGTTGAGGAGATATATCATTTATCAACTAAGAGCATACCAGTAAATCATATGTTTTCCATTGGTTCATGGCTGCAGGATCGGATGGTGCAGTTGTGTCTCCGATTAAGTGACCTAACCTGCCATGACCACCCACGATGAACTGAACTGCTTGTGCCCAATCCCTATAATTTGTGAGAATGAGCTTTTTTGGAACAATCATCATAGGCAAACTATTAAAAGTAGATATTGATCCCGAGGGACTGCTAGGTCTTAGAGAATCCATTTTTAAAGAACTATCAAATGAAGTATCCATCACAAACAAGTAACTAAACTGGCCTCACGCGAATTGGGTCCGAGTGAACACTAGGCAACAGAGAAAGCTTGACGTTGAGACTATCGGAGGATGGGTTGTCAGAGGATGGGTCATCGCTGGTAGCTTGTTATCGAGACTCATATGTGGCTGGAGCAGAACAGAAAAAACGACTGTCGCAAACAAAGGCTAGGTCATTGCACATCACTAGCTACTCACTATTATGACTCGTTGGTCATTACAGGTTAGACTGTCTGAAGCTACCTTGTCAAACTATAGGTTATCAAACTATTAGCACTTCGCTCATAGGAACATAATAGAGTTGACAGTGTTAAAGGTATATGGCAACATTAGCTCTAGTACCTTTAGACTTTCTGGAGCCTAAATAATGACGTACTTTTATTCATTAGAGCTACTTAATTTATAGAATACAATTAGATAAAAACTAACAATAATATCCTCATATATCTTAATCTTGTCCAAATTAATAATCCTAATATCTCTCCTATTATCTCCCCATATTTTTTATACTATCTTAACTATTTATAATAATTAATTATTTTCATAATTACCACACCATTTTAGAAGATCTTTTCCCCGTGGCTGCAATTGTTCACCGGCATCACCCTGATAAATATTTTCTAATACTGCCATAAAAACTCTCAAATAAGGTGGAGAACATTATCTCATGGCAATCAACTATCACAACTCGAGGTCTCTACAATCGACACTAGTATCATTATTCTACAGTGATTTAGGTCACTTGTAGCAAGGCCAAGTTTAGTCTAATCGACTTGTCCAAAGTTGGCTCTTCATATACCAACATTCCTTTTTGGTTAAATGGAATTTATGAAGACAGATAATGAGGCTTCCTAGAGAACCGCTTCAAGCTTTTCAATCAGCTGCCACCACCTTATCCTTGTCGCGCAGGAACTGCAGTATATGCTCCCGCTTCCAATTATCGATTCTGGAGAAGGCAAAACAAACTCATAGCATCAGGAATAAAATAAATTAAATCAAAATCTATTTCTTTACTCTCTTTTTTTTAGAAAAAAAATCCTAGGATCCTAATGCACAACAAAGGCATGGTAGTCACATGGCCTCGTTTTCAAGAGAATACTGAAATCTTCCCCTCATATATGACGGGCATCAGATATTCTTTTGCCGCTACATGACTTGCAGTGGTTTTCAATAAACACCTTATAAATTATTCTCCATAAACACACTCTTATAGACCATAGATTACAAAGCCTTCGTCAGTTAGACATTAATTTTTTTTTTAAATTTTTTCTTCACAATGATGTTTTAACAGAATTATATCAATGAACAACCAAGAGAAAAGCTCAATTCATGAGATTCTCACAAAGTAGCTTTTTTATGTATCGTCATATGAGTTCTCACCTGGTAGTTTCCTTGTTTTGACCAGCATCATCAAGCATGATCAACTTTGGTGGGGAATTGAAAACATACTGAACTTTAACTGATGGGAACTGGTTGCTCTCCTCTTCAATGAAGCCCACAATCTCAGGATAGAAAACAAGTTTCCTCATGGAGACTTCTAGAAAAGCTCCGGAGTACCTAATCTATAAATTTATTACAAGCATTTAAAACGAAGGAGCAATAAATCGAGGAATGTTGAGGTCAAAATTAAATGCAATTATGCATAAAAACACTCACGAAGGTCCTGTATTTGGTAACCGACATTTAGTATTTGGCCCAAGAAAATACTCTAATCCGGGGGATGCTTGTAAAATATTACGAGTTTATGACAATATTATCTAATTTTACCTTCATTCTTGAACATAAATTTCCTTCAACGCAGCATTTCACTTCCTATAGAAATTCTTTTCTTTCACAGTAAAAGACACATTCAACAAAGTATGGAGTAGAAGGAGCGAAATAGAATCATCCTTCATCTTATATGGAACCTAGTAAATTGCAAAACAAATTTCCAACCAAATCTGCATTTGTCTAGATTGTCAAGTACTTATAACTAAAATTCTTTCATAAAAGTACCCAATATTGAAGCACATTTAGTTAGCGTGAAGAGGGTTAACAGAAATCCTGTACACGAATCTTTTTCATTGCATCATTGGAATCTTCCGTGCAACACTTCAAACAATCCGATACCCACTCTGCAGCCAATGTTTAAGTACAGAAGAAGTTTATGATATTTAAATTGAAGTAATAGATTGATGCATGTTAATATTAATGAAACAGCATCCAGAAATAAAGAAAAGGACAGAATCTCAATGCTACAAGCTGTGTGTAAGTGTAAGAATATCACTTTCCCCAACAAAAGGTGTTCTCCCATCCGAAGAGTCAATCGATAAGTTCCTTACATAAGATTAGAGTTGAATTTGATTCCAGACCTAAAGATTTAGAAGAGGATATCGTTTTCAAAATCTGAAAAATTATGAAGGAGAGGACCTAGAGAAAACAAGAAACGAAACTCATGGATCTGTAGAGTTGTGCGGTGTTGAGAAAGAATAAAGCAGAATCAAGAGAGTTAAAGAGAAAAAGGTATTTGGGATCGACCCTTGTCCTTAACATACTCGGCGAAAGTATTGCAGTCAAAGCACAAAGCAAGACCAGAAAAGCCCAGATTCTCACATTCTCTTGAGCTCAGTTGCTCCATTGCACTGCCCAAAGGCACTGCAGCCAACATCAAAACTGTAGCAATCCCGCAGACCAAACCTTCATCTTCATCTTCTCTTTCGGCCTCCCTCAGTCCCTCACCCTAGGTCGTCAGCCAAGTACTATACTCCGATTTAGCGAAATTACATTTTTTTGGTACAAGAGGGGAACGAAATTACTCTGCATATGTGGGCCGGCCCATTGAACTTTCTGGGCTTTAAGCCTTATCTTTCCTCACAATGAAATGCAAAAAGAACTATTTGTTGTATAAAAAAACCTATTTTTGTATCAAAAAAAAAAAAACCTATTCATGGTATAATGTAAGTCTCACTAAATCCTTATGTGTAACAAGTATGATTCAACTATTAGAGAGGACTTTACTAATAGAGCTTAATTTAAGTAGTAAATAGTTCAATATTATTTAAATAAGGTCTTGAGTTTGAGTTTTGGTGTATACAGAAAATTCTCGTTAAAAGACTCACACACCATAGCTATGTAGGCGATGTGGGTCAGATCCGAATATAGTTGGAGTAAAACTCTGATGAATTAGGTGGGCAATAAAAAAAACTATTAGAGAGGACATTGGGAGGGGTAATTTGATTATTAAACATGGTGTGTTGAAATTTTATAAATATTGTTCTAATATTATTTATATTTAAAACATAATAGGATGTATAAATAAAATTTAAAATTTCAATTCAATAAGGATAGAGTAGTACATAATATACTGATTTTATTTTTTAATGTGGTCAGTATTTTAATTTTATTTGTAGTATAATTTTACTCATAATCTTTTTAATTTAATATAATTTTACTTATAATCTTTTTAATCTGATATAATTCTTAGTATTTGAAAAATAAAATTATGGATAAAATTATACCAAATTAAAAATATTATGAGTAAAATTGTATAAAATTAAAATGATTATAGGTAAAATTATATCATAAATAAGATTAAAATAATAGCCACATATAAAAAATAAAATTAGAATATTAAGTATTACTTTATCCATTAAATAATTTCAGAATTTCCAACTCCATAATTCTTAATGTGTTGTCATTTACTTATTAAATATAATAAAAAATTAATAAAATGTAATAAATAAATTTGATTTAAGATTTTAATATTTTCAAAGTATTTCTTTAAAAATTTTCCATTTTTATTAAAAATCTGGCGCAAAAATCAGGGGATGTCGCTATAAAAGGAGAAAAATATCAAAATCTCATTTCTGAACCTTATCATCAATAACACATGATAGCACTAAACACATTGTCTTTCCATTTCTCTCAAGAATCGTCTCCTTCAATGGCGACAGTGCCTTTGTCCTTCTTCTCTCCTAAAACCCTATCCCTTCATTCTCAACCTAAAACCTCAATCTGCAACACCGTGACCAGTCTTCGATTCGGATGTAATCTTCCTCATTCGAACACGACCCGTACCCGTGCCCGAACTCTGATTCGGGAGGCCGTCGATGGAGATTACTCGACGAAGAGGAGCAGTAGCGGTGAACAAAGGGAGACTATTATGTTACCTGGTTGTGACTACAACCATTGGCTGATTGTGATGGAATTCCCTAAGGACCCTTCTCCTACTAGGGAGCAGATGATTGACACTTACCTCAATACTCTCGCCACTGTTCTCGGAAGGTTCGTTCGTCTATCTTCTTCTCCTTGATATTTTTTGAAAGTCCTCCTTTTTGTTTGTTTTATGGAAAATTTTAAGTTAAGGGTAGGGTTTTATCTGAATTGGTCTTGACATGAGAGCTAGTTTGTTGTTCATTTTTCTCGGCGGTTTCTTGACTTTTAGCGTTTGTGATAATAATGAACCATTTCTGAGCTCTGGCTACCTGGCTGGCTTTGTTCTTGCGCCGGTAGGTGGGTTGGTTGTCGAAACTGGAATGTTGATGTTAGTGTATATTCCCTTGTTTCCTTTGAAGTAAGAACGGGATTTGTCTTAATTTTATCTTCATTTTGGGATATGGTGTGTCTCTGACTCAATAAATCGATACATTATGATTCATTGGTGTGAGAATCAATTTTCGAGTAAAATGTTTTAAATAAAGCAGCTGGATTCATGGGAAGAACAGATAAATCATTTTCAAGATTTATTGCTGTGACTAATTATTGCAAGAACAAAACTTAGATAAAGTTTGTTATTGGTTGCTACTAGGCCCTCACCGTTGACTCTTGAAAAAGATTTTTTGCTTATATTACAGTTCTATCGGTGAATCTAATGGCAACACCTAGACTTTACTCCCTTTTACCCTTATTGAGATCAATAGAGTTTATGTTCTATATAACTGGCAATAATGTTGGAACCAAAAGTTAGACAGATTTAAGAAATGGGGCTTGTATCTTGTGGTATTTTTATCTGTTTTGAGATGGTTGGGGCAGAAGGCTATGGTATGAAAGTATTCCCATAACGAATTTACCCAGACTTCAGTGGAACAATTATCACGGGAAAATTGCTTGTGTGATTTTCATGTTGAAGGAACATAAAATTTCATGATGAAATGTTGTACTTCTGTTCTATGATGGATCTAATGCTTGTCGACCTGAGTATTTCTGCTAATTTATTACCTCTTGGTGCTTGTGTATCAGCATGGAAGAAGCTAAGAAGAACATGTATGCCTTTAGTACCACCACCTACACTGGATTTCAGTGCACTGTTGATGAAGCAACATCTGAGAAATTTAAGGGTAAATCTCATCTTTGGATTGTCTTGTTTATCATTTTTAGTGACTTTCATACTATTACTTTCATCTCATCTTATTTGTGTGTTTCTGCTTCTAGGTTTGCCTGGGGTTCTTTGGGTGTTGCCAGACTCCTATATAGATGTTAAAAATAAGGATTATGGAGGTAGGAAGTTCTTTAGTTTGAAGCGAAGCATCTATCTGTTCCATACTTTATCTTGATATTCTCAAGACTAAATTTTAATGCTTAATGTTAATTGTAGGGGATAAGTATATAAATGGGGAGATCATCCCATGCAAGTATCCTACTTATCAACCAAAACGTAGTGGATCAAAAAATGCGAGTAGAAGGTACGAGAGAAGGAGAGATGGCCCACCCCCAGAACGGAGACGACCAAGGCCAGAGGCAGCTACCTCAGAATGAGACTCCAAGAACTCGACATGAGGTAGTGGATTTCTGTTCTGCAGTCCTATGTTTGGAAGTTATTGGTTATTTCTTGCAACAGATAACTAAGTCAAATTGATAACTAAAATGAATACCGTAGTTTGCATCTTTGCTCATATCTGATGTTACATGAAGTTTCACGTATATTTCATTGTTATTATTCAAGATTTTAAATCAAGTACTGCTGCTGCAATTAGTTCTTCTTCTTGCTTTTTTTGCAGGTCAACAATTTTGTTAAAAGAGTAAACCCAAATGAAATTTGCTAGGAATTGACTTTTTTCATATCTATATGCTCTATCATGCGCTGCTCATATACATTCCCTTTGATGGGAGTAGTCTCTCCAGATACCTAGTGTTCTTTCAAGCTGTATGAATAGTTTAAGGAGTTATCTTGAGAAATGTAGTTACGGACAAAGTGTGATATGAATGGAGGATGTTCAGTTAGTATATTCCAGAAATTGAGATTCAATATCGCCAAACAATTTGTGTAAGAACTAAAAATGCATTATATACAGCTTTATGGGTGTTCTAAGAGCTTAGATCTACTGATTGAAACTGTAAAATTAATTCTAGATGTTGTGCATATTTAGCCCATTTCATATCATAGCCAAATATTCTCTCTGGATTACTAAACTTTCACTTTGGATTTATGGCCTAAAAATGTGGACCTTTTGACCCTTATTTATGTTCTTCGATAATAAGTCTAGACGTTGTGCATATTTAGCACATTCCATATCATAGCCAAATATTCTCTCGGGACTTTATACTTTCACTTTGTATTTATGGCCCAAAAAACGTGGAACCTTTTTAACCCTACTTTAAGTTCTTCTAATCATTGTGGTATTTGAGGAGGTATTTTAATTCTTGGGTATCTAGGTTTACGTTTGAGGGTAATTGACAGTTTGTCTTGCCAAATATTATTATCGTTTAAGAGGAAAGGAGATTGTCATATCTTTAGATCGTGGGTGAGTTTAATACTTTTCTAAAAAAATTTTGTACAAAAAACAATTCCATGTTAAGTCTAGACATGCTTATGAGAATTAGTGTAGATAGTATGGAATAAATTTATATTTTATAAAAATATAAATTCAATTCTCTTTATAGGATTCTTTTGGTAGCCTTTGTTTTGGTCTTGTTAGAAAATAAGGGTTAAATTTATCTAAATTTTTTTATATAAAAAAAAAATCTGGACGGTGTGGATATTTAGCCCGTTCTATATCATAGCCAAATGCTCTCTCTGGATTACTAAACTTTGGTAGACTTTGGATTTATGGTTTAATATTAGTATCGTCTAAGATAAAGAAATTTTATTTTGTTGTGAGTTTAATTTTTTTTAAAAAATATTTTGTAAAAGAAAAAGACAATGTTATTTGATAATAAGCTTAAGATTTAGTGAGTGTACGTGTATTATTTGAATCACACTTCTACTTGATTCCAATTCCATTTCTTTTCTCATTCCAATCCTACTTAATTTTTCTATTCTAATTTTTTTAATAAAGAGAAACTCTTCAGTCCTTTTAAACATGGCCCAATATCTAAATTTATTGTCTCCCACAAATGAAACCTCATTGAGATTGGAGGATGGGTTATCCTGTAGTATTATTACTTATGATGAGGACATATTAGCGAATTAAATTTTTTATTCAATATGATTATGATTATTTTATTTTTTTAATAAATATTAATTAATTGTATGTCCTTTAGTATTTTTCTTTTATCATTTAACTAATTTAATTTAAATTTCATTTCTATCAATTAGTTTCATTTATATCTAACTCCTTTGAATAGTTTTAAAAATTAATAGTTAGCTTGAAAGAAAATAAAAAAAAGGTAAGTTAAATGAATATTTTTTAAAAAAAATCCAATAAGTATCATTAACCTGCACAAAATTCGTGGTTAATAAAAAAAATCCACGAATGCTTGTGTTGGGATTATAGGAATTAGGACACCCATCTCGTCCATGACCTCCACATTTTGGACAAGATTCCATTTCGCCTGGCTTATTAACATGTTCAAATGCAAATAACATGTGGCCAGCGCGATCTAGCACATATATTAAGAAACTGGGTTATATTCTATCAAAATACAAGTTTAATTTTTACTGTCATTATGAGAGTTCTTTAATAAATAATTTTATAAATTTTTTTTAAATATTCTCTAAGTTTTAGAGTTATATCTTAATTCTAATATAGGTCAATATCAAACCCATTTAAATTTTTTTATATAAAAAAACACCTGTAGCCAGCTATGAGACTAGTTGCATGCATAATGCATGTGTGCCTTGCAAGTTTAACGCTAATTTTAGGGGGGGCAAATTATAAATAGTAATAATTATTAGAAATAATATGTTATCTTTTGAGCGTACTCTGACAAAATGGTATCAACTGTGTATATATTGGAATTAGACATTTTTGAAAAAATTACATATAGATGGCTTAGGTGGTCATGAGATGAAATAAGAAAATTTAATTAGAAGCCTAATAAGAAAACAATTATAGTAACCAGATTAAGTTGATTCCTTATAGAATTAGATACCACATTCCCAACCTTGGAAAGTAATTCTATATTAAAGTGTATAATTTAAAAAATTATTTGCATAATAATTTGAAAAAAAAACTACAAAAAAATTTATATAACTTTTAGAGAAGAGTTTATAAAAAAAATAACTATAAATAAATGAATATTTTAATAGTTATTACTAGAAAAACTTTTGTAATTGAAAAATTACTAGAAAGAGTATGATTTTATTAAATATAAGAGAGATAAAAGAGAGATGAGAGAAAAGAGATGGTGTAAAAGAGAAATAAAACGGGAGATAAGAAAAATGAGAGAGAGTATAAAAAAAATAAAAGAGTAAAAATAATGTAAAAGAGAAAAGAGAGAATGTATAAAAAAATAGAGATAAAATAATAATTGATTAGTTTATAAATTCTTTTATTATTCTAAACTAGTCTCAATAATTTATCTAAAAACTTAATTTTAAATTATAACTTAGTTCACAAATCCTTTTAAATAAATATAACTATTTATTTCAAAATTTTCTTAAATTAAATTTTTACCTAAAAAACTTTTTAAAATCAAAATTTAGTATTTTACAAAATACACTAAGTATATAACAACAAGGACAATATAAAAATTTCACTTGCGTAGAATCGTTCAAGTAACGGGGAACACCAGAATCCTCTGTGATGACATCCTGAAAGTACTATAGGAGATAAACGAGACAAAAACCTATTGCCACCGTATTTACTTTTGTGGCTCAGCAAGTCGAAAGAATTAAAAAAAGTTACAATATTGCACAGAAAGTAGCCAGAAACTTTACGCGCCGTCAGAAGTTGGAGGGGGTGAAACCGCCGTGTCAATCTCACCGCCAGAAGGGCTGTTCTCCACATAAGATCGGACAACTTCTAACATCACATCAACTTCTTTCTTGTACTGTATTGAGTAACCATAATATTTTGAATATCAGTAGGTATTACTAAAACTGATGAAATCAACGCAAACATCATGTGCAGCAAGTTCGTCAACCAACCTCATTGACTGCCCCTGCCTTGATTTTAGATTGCATCACACACCATTTCTTAAAGTGCGCACCTGCAGAAAACATTGACGTAGCTTGACATACAGTGTGAAATATAAGCATATTTTATTTACACAGGAAGCAGAAGGTCGTCTGGGTAACTTCGTCAAACCGACAACTGCTTGTACTTGTAACACTAAACTTTTAAAAATCACTGTATCCAACTTTATGACGGGAAAGCAGCTTCATCCTTTAAATTCGATTCAACTTCTAGGCCTGGGATTTGAGTTTCAAGGCAATTATTGAACAGAAGTACCGGATAAACAAATATATAACTTGTTCGCGTATATGATACATCACCAATTTCTGCTAATATTTGGTGAATGGCTTCTTGGTAAAGATAAACCAAGCTTTTATTGCCGTTTTCTTTTTCTTATATAAAATTTTTTCTTCTCTATATCATCTGCACTGAATTTGATTATTCTGTGATGCTAGACAAATCTTTGCACGGCAAGTGAAAAATTAGTCGTCTGGCAACTTGAGAGTTATGGTCGATTATTTTCTCCCGAAGAATTGGAATGAGTGACGCCTCTTTCAAAGCTGTAAATGCCGCATGTTTGACATACCTTTTGAAGATGATTAATGTCCCTTTGTATCTAATGGGTTGGAGGAAGGCTATCTAGAACTTTTTTAAAAAAATAAATAAATGAAATACTATAGAAAGAACATCTGATGGAAATCTAATCCATGTGCAATAAATAAAAACAGCAAAGAGAAAATTAGTAAACGGGCTTATTTCTTTCCTTCTTTTTAAAGCCATGTTGACTTAATTTAACTTTATGATTAGCAGGGGGCTGCGCCGCCTAAGACATGCTTAAGGGATGGGTAAGAAAATTAATCAGGCATCAGTTTCATTCCAAACTTACCCACTTTTATGTCCAATGCACTTGAACTTTCATTAATTGTCTCCAAACTCCATTTACAATGCACCTGGTTGACACAGAATTTTATATCACCTATTCTTTGAAGCAAATTATTGTATATCAAACAATAAAATAAGTCGAGATAAAGGCGCACTCAGACTTCCTTAAATCTATAAAATGAAGATACATTGCAAAAATCCTTAAATAAAGCCAAAAGAACCATCATTTTCTGCGCCAAATAGTTCTATCATAGCATTTGATCAGTAAAGAGGTTATAAAAGGCCAATTTAACATAAACACTATTATTGAGACCTTCATCAGTAATAAATTTTGTCCAGGCCCCTCCTTTTCTCCAGCCCTTTGCTCTTCCATATTTTGAAAACTATACTGTTCACCAAGATTGCAAAATACCATATTCATAGCGGGTCATATTAGCATCCCTTCACTTATGCCACTAGAGTTTTCTTGAACAGGCAGGCATACATGCAAGGGCCACATATCTTTATAAAAGAAAGAATAAATAGCTAACAAAATCATATAAAGATTGACCAATCTGAACCACATGTCAGGTATGAAAAATAATCTCTTTAGGAGAAAAATGGTTCTAAGATGTCCAAAGTATTATATACCTCAAAATAGGACCCAAATGGTACATCATGTGCCTGTTGGACGGTTTCAAACACCTACACAAATAGGCAACACCGCTTCAGAAATTAGAAATGGCAAGAAATAAAGATATATGGGAGATTTAGGAGGAAAAAGTAGGAAAGGACTTTCATAGTTAAAGTAATTAGACTGTAGAAGGTATTGATAACAAAGTTATTATTCTCCTTTTTATTTGCATCACCATAACAAGATGAAAGCAATCGCACCAATTTTTTCTTGTCTGGCGATAGAACAACATGTTGCCACTCTGTCATGGCAGTGTCTGGAGGGCACATAGGACTGTTACAAAGAGATCTGAAGGTTATCTCTCTGACTTGACCATCATATTCATCTGCTGTATGCCACTGTCCCATCTGGATAATATACAGAGAGAAATACAATCTCAATTAAGGATTATTTGTTTGTCAAAATTTTACATCCAAACACATGTATAATGTTTAAGCATAACATGGCAATTAATTTGGCCAGAACTCAGTAATCCGAAACTTCCATGTTCTAACAGCACCAACTCATCAATTCACAAGCTTCCAGTGCTGAACTCTCAAGCATGTTACCATAATTTACATTTCTGAGTACAGCTCTGTTACTTGTATCGTCATAAATTTTTTATTTCCAGTCACAGAATAAAATCCAAAATATTAAAAAAAAATTATGTTCACATAAGAAAACATACTTTCATAATCCCTAAAAATTAATATGTATACTTAAGGAGTAAATTCATTACAAATATCTAAGCACATTTTTCTTACATGAATTTCAATTCTACTCAAAATTATCTTGAATCTCAGTCTGAAAGATATGGGCTTGTAACATGAAAATTTATCTAGTGTGCATCACAATGATGCTAAGATTTAAAATATTCCTGAGCACAAATAATTTGTATTATGCACCTAAACTTGCCTTTTACATGTAGGGACCTACAGGTTGTCATTCTCAGACCAACTCTAGCTAGGTAGCATGCAATCAATAAACAGTCATTTGCCGCAAAGAAGCTACGTGTCTAATAAGTAATTTACTTCAGCTTTGATATCTGTCATAACTGAAATCAACAATGTACAAAAAGGTCTACAATAAGCAATCTAGAAAAACTCACCACCAGATTAGTATCCTTTCGAACTGAACGATACTCGCTCGTAAATTTTGAATCATCGTTAAATAACAAGTTAAAGAACTGCTCAGCCTTGCAAGGGAAAACATCCTGGAGAAGCAAATCAATTATATACTAATGTTCACAATGACGAACAAATTCCTGGAGATAAAAGGGGAAAATTGCTTACATTATATATACCAACTAAAGCCTCTTCTTTGACAAAAGGTTGGGACTTTCCAGTTTTTCCCAAATTTTCTTCAGGAACATTATCCGGTATCTTATTTCCCCTAACAGAGCTGCTATGTGCACGCAATTCTGACTCAGCGTTTTCCTATACGATGGCAAAATAATCACATAAAATGTCCAATCAATTCAGAATCCATATAAAACACATTTTGTTTTAAATTCTCTGTCCTTCTCTATCTTTTGTATTCTTAGTTTTAGCTTACTCTCGATCAGTTACTGAAATTAATGGCTATTTATGATAAAAATGTAATATTATGAAAAACAATTTGTATAGGACACAGTACCAGAAGCTTCTTCATCAACCACAAATTCAATTTTTTTGGTGTAAAGGGTCGCAAATTCAATTATGCATGTCTAGGAGAAATATCAAAGGCACAAAAAAAAAAAATCAGTTAGCTAAACAGTTCTGAACTTAGTCCATATTCCAACTTCATTGCTTTTAAAGGTTTACCTCTATTCACATTTTACATATTGAATCATCTTTCATACCAAGAATAGTAATCATTAAAAATGTGACTGTGTCATGCTATCAGACGTACCTTTACTCACTTCAAACTCAAAGAATAACTAGTTGTGGGAGTGAATAAATAATTAGTTGGAATATGTAAGATCATGAAAGGAAAGTTAATCCATTTCAACAGCCACAGACAAAACTACTTATCAAGGGGCGCTATTTTTTTTTAAGTAGCTCCCCTAATTTCAATAATGGAGAAGGACAATCTGCCAACATTGGTGCTTTGTGCATACAATTGCCAAGTTTCTGAATGTATATTATCAAACCATGTAACATGGTGTACGGGTATGATTATTAGTTTTAATTCTCTTCTACTTTCTATTCTAAAAATAGAAAACTTAGGTATTTAAATATTTAATGTACTTTTATTCAATCAAATAAGAACTAGTGGATTTTAAATTTAAAAATAAATTAAAAATATTTATATTTAGTCTTATTAGATATAGGATAGATAATTATTAAAAAATAAACTTCGAATTTGATTGGAAAAAAGGACCTTAAATATATAAGCTTAAGAACCTAAGTTTTTTTCCCTTTTTAAAACAGGCTTCACCTTATTCAGCAATAGAAAGAAACGTGCATACTCCATAATAGTTATTTTATTGCAGAGATTAAGAACATCAAATGGAGAAGGAGCAACCTTCTTCTCAGCTTCCAGCATTTCACAGAAAATCTTTGCTGCACGTTGTAAATTTCTAAAGGTATGATTCCTATTCCAAAATGATGCAAACTTGTATCTTACTCTACCTGAAACAAAGAAGCAAAAGGACGACTCATCATTGGGAGAGCTAATCATATCATCTAAAAAGGCAGCTATTCGCTAAAAGAATTTTGCCAACTGTTCTCTTCTAAATAAACATACTCATTGGTATCATGTGAAAGAGGTTTTAAGAGAAAATACCCGCTGATATAACAAGATGCCCAACATTGTGAGAGCAAGAGTTATCAACAAAGGATAGAAAACTCCATACTAAAACAAATGAAATATTACAGATAATATAGATGTCCATCACAAAGCCAAAGGATCTGGACTGAATTTTAATTAAACATATTGCATAATAAAATAATTAACATTCCTTCATTGTGCAAGAAAAATATTAAAGGCAAACCATTTGAACTAATTACTAACCATCAGGACTTCCCAAAGGAGGTACACCATGTCCACCCGCACCCATACGAAGAATGATTGTTATAGAAGGATTAATAAATGCATGCTGACTCCTTCGAATCTTCCAAAAACCAAAATAATTCCAATGGATGTAAGTTTCACATGAAATGGGAAGCAAAAATAACAAAATAATTGAAAAAGAAACTGTACCTCATCTATATCCTCAAAAGGAATTACCACCTGGCAGATGTTAAAAACACTCATTTAAGTAAAATATAAATGGTTTCTAATAGCAAAAAAATATAACACCTTCGAGTAATTAACAACAAACAATAGATTGACTGCATTGACAAAGGAAAAAAGGTTGCATATTATAATAAAATTTAATATCAAATTTCAGGTTCGAACAACACAAAATATAGATCCAGGCAACCCAACCCGATCACTTGGATTCAAGCTTTTCAATGTGGCGATATCTTCTCCCCAGTCACCAAAACTACGTTCAAGCAATGCCCAATGCCCATAACATATGATGCACAGATCAAAATGAACATTGCCAGAGAAATCACACAGGAATTTTCAGTCTTCGTTTTCAATCAAAGATATTTTACAGAGAACTTTACCCCTTTAATTTGACTAGTGGAACGACTTTTCTTCCTAATCAGTACCTTAAACATGAAATCTATCTTGTAATTTTAATTCAAATCTATTTTGGAAAATAAGTCTTAAAATGAATCTAACAATGCCTTGGTGATAAACCAGAAAGACTTATTTTATAAGATACGACATATCATTATAATTTTCACTTAATCTAAGACAGAGCACGGGGATAACCTGACCTTCATTTGCTTTGAGAACACATTAGAATGGAAGCAAATACGCCATGCTGAGACATACATACGACCATGATACAAAAATGACCTCTCAAGTGCACAAGAGTAACTATGTTCAACAACCTGAAACAGATAGCTCGCTCATTATATTAAAAAACATGACTGCATATGAAGACGAAGAAGAAGAGACAACATTGGTGTGCACATGTACATGCGCATATGACCTAGGATGAAAATAGAAAGGCAAAATTTCACATCAGTAATCCTTAATAAAATAAATTTATTATAACATCAGTAACCTCATCCGGAAGAAGATTAAATATTGTCTGTAGAGGCCCTGGCTTTTGATGAACAACAGTAGGCCCTTGCTTTTCTGTAGGCATCCTTCTGCGAGGGTTGGGTACGCCATACCCATTCATCCTATTAGTCAATTCATAAATATTAGAACTGGACCAACTACAAAAGTAACATATGATATGATAATGATCACTGTACTAACATTCAGCCCAGTTATTAATTTTCGAATTCAAGATGTGTGTGTAAGTTAAAATGAGGCCCACCTGGAACAATTTGTGGACAGTTTTCTTGTTTTTATGTGAAGGCAAACCTAAAAATAAATGAACATATTTGTGATGCTCTATGGAGGGCAATAAAAATGTTAAGAGGTGAAATTAAATAAATCAAAACCTATTAAAAGAAACAAGGTTATTAAAAAATTTGGTATTACCTGCCCTGATGGGCTATCTAATGTATACCATACCGCACCAGTTTGACCTTCACTTTCAACTGGAACAGTCACTGAACCTAGAACAGCACTTTTCCAAATAATATCCCAATCATATATCGTAACGTTAATCTGCGATGTCAGCAGGAGGAGAAGTCAGTTTCAAGAAAACCAATATAACAGATTTAATCTGTCAATTTATTAGCATTTATTGACATGAAGAAACCATGTAATACACCTCCTTCATCGGTAATTAGTTAGGGTGAATGGACTAAATGAATAATACACACACACCGTGCCCACATTTAATGACAACTTCGATTAGCCTCAGAATATCTATTATTTGTAATTGAGGCAGGAAACCAAATTCAATAGAGTAACAAATAACTTAAATTGTATTCTCACCCAATGAGCCAATGAGTTTGTAATAATTGAACTAATAATAAACCATTGAAATACATTTTCAGTGAGATGTAAATCAATTAAAATATGAAAAGACTAAAGTATATGTACTATTAAAGGTAACAAGTATATAGTTAAGAGGCAGATAAAGTTCTTTGGCCATGGAAATAGTGTAAAAATTCAGGAAACTTGTGTATTTACAGGAAGAAAAAATGAAAGGGGAAAACATATATATTGAACAAGGCCTTAAAAGAAAAGTTATAATTATGAAACATATTTTGTTCTTAGTAATATTTGATGTAGATCTGCTCAGATAAAGATAAATCCCACAGACTGCTACAACTCCCCGCAGCAGTTGCAAACACTTGTTACTCCTATTCCACATCAAATAGATTACAAAAGAATATCAAACAGATAACAAAGGTACCTGGACAGGAAGTTCATCAACAGAGAAATTGAATTCTTCACCCCACATAGGATTTCTTGAACCAGGAACCATGGAACTGCATAGTGATAGAATAGTAGATTATTAGGCCAGATGAACTACACGATTCATTCTATATGTAATTTGATGAATCCTCAGAGAAGCACAAGAAGACATACCACTGGCTTGGAAAGAACATAAAACCACCATGTTAAGCTTAAATCAGTCTCTTGTTATGCATAAAAATATTTTTACACCAATTCTAATACCACAAAAATAAAATTAGTAATTGATCCTTCTGCAACTTCTTGTGAATGAATGGATTCACACGAGTTCTGTGTGCATTTGACTTTAATATCTCCTCCATTAGGAGTTCGTAATGTATTATAAATATACATTGTATTAATCTATAAGCAAGGCTTACAGTTTCTCCCAGTAAGGTCAACTGACAAATTACAAAAGTCAATTACAGATTGAGCAAGTAACCTATCAATTGCTTACTGTAAGGCAAGCAAAAAAAAATACAAGGTTGATAAAGGTAGAGCACTGTAAGCCTCAAATTGGACAAGCAAGAGGGGAAAATAATCTAAAACTCTCTGCACAAACCAGTTTGTAACCTAAAACCAAAATCTAAAATTGGCTAAACCTATGCCTAGTCAAATAAAACTGCAATATCTGAAACCTAAAATCCAGGTCACAGCAGCCAAAAAAGCCTTTCAAATGAATTCTCTATCCCAAAACCACTTAAAAAGAGCTTCCCTTATAGTCTTTGCTTTATTAGATATCAAAAGTATTACTGTAGAAACTGCTAGAAACATTTCTTCTTCTAAAGCAAACATCTACTAATGTAAATCTAAATTCAATCCACCAAACTTAACAGCAGCCTAAACATGTTCCAAATCATGATCATTTGCTAAAATAAAGTATACAAATAGTTATTTACCTGAATCTCTTCTCATTGCCACATGTGATGATAGCATAAGGATCTGACGTGCCATTTAAATTTGCACCAATAAGATTCTTAGCAGCCCAAAGTTCCAACTGCAAGCAGAATTTAAGGAAGACAGACAAATCAATATATACTACCTTGCACTATTACATAATCCTTGAAGCAGATTTTCTTCCTCTTGACAGCAGAGCTAATAAAATGGCATACCTTGATCAAATACGCCGAATTGATCTGAGAATCTCCTTTAAACTGGGCCATCTACAAAATAAGTGCAGAACTGCATGTCAACGAGTTAAATATTACTCGTTGAAGAGACTAAAGCTAAAGTATGAATAATAAAATTTTACAACCAAGCTGAATTTTCAGTCTGAACTGGTAACTATCGACGATTTCTTACGGTCATAACTTCCAATAACCAATTTGTGTTAGAGAAACGAATGGATGATTGATTTGTAGTCCATGATTCATAGTCATAACAAATTCAACTCAGTCATCCCTTTAAGATTATGATTTCTTAAAAAAAACAATTTAAGATAAAACAAAAGTATTACAACAGAAAAAACCTATCACAAATATGTTCAAAGGCCATCAGAGATGAATAAAAAAATACATCTTGTTATGTTTTAAGATAAGAAGAAGAAAATTTCAGTAAGATGGTCCTTTAAAACTTGATATTTGACCATCACTAATAATCAATCGATCAATGAACTTTGCGAGGTTATGCTGGAATTCTGAAAATAACCTTGTCTTTGTCGTCAGAAGCATCCCCGGAATTGTCAACAAGTACTCGATCAACATCAAAGTCTCCAGTTCTGTACGTGAAAAACCAATAGGCGATTATCACAAACATGGAGGTGGCAACTGTGACTTTGATCTCCCACAAAGAGGGAACCAGGAAATCCAGGGCCAAATCCAACGCATAGGGGTTCATAATCTCAAAATGGAAATGACTGGTCAAGAATTGCAGGGTCGTAAGAGTTTCAGCGGTGCACTTCTAGGGTTTAGAGGATTTGGGAAAGCCATGCCATAGTGCTGAATTTGAAGAAGGCCAGAAAGAACAACGAAGAAAGTCGAGGATGGACCGTTGAAGCGCGAGATAGTGTTTGTCAAAGAGCGGCATTTGCTAAATTGCCACCCGCGTTCGTATTAATTGCTAGTGTCCCAATTGACTCTTGTTTTCTCATACTCCTTTCCTTTTTATAGGAGTTATAGGAGACAAGATAAAAAAAATTAATTAAACATAATAAATATGTTTAAAATGTAAATTTTTCCTAAAAATTAACCTTATAAATAAGGAGAGAGGTTAAGAGAGATAATAAATAAATTAATAAAAACAAGAGACATGTAGAAGAGAGAAGGTGTGGTAGAAAGAGAGTGAAATTAATATGAGTAATTAAATAAAAATAAAATTAAAAATTTATAAAAAAAAAGTTATACAACTATTAAATATCTTTTATATAGAAACACATCATATCTAACAAATGTTCTTAAAAAATGAATTGAGTGAATATATATGTTGAAAAACACAACATTTTAATACTCTTTATATTTAATATAAGAGTTAATTAATAAATTTTTATATAAAAGCTAGTTAATTTTTTTAGATATAATAAATAAATTAAATAAATTAGTTAATTATAACTAATATAAAAGTTAATTGATTAATTTTATTAGATTAATGAATATATCATATAAATTTATTTTGAGAAGTTAAATTTTATCATAATTAATTTTTTTAAATTATTTAAAAAATTAATTAATTTTTATATTAAGAATAGTATGAATAGCATTTATATTAAAAAAAATTATAGTTTATAACATTTTTCTAATGCAACCATTTGATTTCGAATATTTTTGGATTATAGTATTTTATTTATCGTTCCTTTGCTTCTTATGTTCCCCCTTGCTTCTATTTTATTTATCATTCCAATATCAGTCTTTAAATCACATTATTGAAAAATGTTAAAAGTCTCTCACAAGTTGACTAGTATTATCAAGGAGATTAGAAGTCTCTATGGATAAATTGGGGGTATTACATTTAATTATGATTTTAGATTTAGATTTAGGGAACACTCGTTGCGCACAAACTAACCAAGGAGAGAGTCTCATTAAATCCTTGTTGATTTTACGGCTTTACTTGAACTTCCCATATTCTGTAGTCATGTTTGTGGTCCATGTTTGTAATGAGCCCAGGGCTAGATCTTTCCTTATTCCTTAGCTATATATATATATAAAATATACTATTTATTATATATATATTCAATTGATTAAAAAATACTGATATATATTAATTTAAAATATATTTAATATCTAAAAATACTATTTTATTATAATTATAATTGTAATATTTAAAAAATTATCATAATTTTTAGATACTTTTAAATTGTAAATGAGTCTAAATTTATTTAAAAAAATTTAAAATTTTAGTATAAAAAAATATATACAATTATATACTGGAGCATTTGAATTTAATAATAACAATAATATTTTATTCTCTAAAAAAAAAAAAAGGAGGAAAGGAAGGAGCCGGCGTGCGTGAAAGTAAATTGCGGGAATTGTATAAAAAAAAAAATTGCGGGAAGTTGCATTCTCGTCTGCGTAGTGCTACTCCTCCCGAGTCACCTAGGTTTACTCTTTATATCGTTAACTTTTATTTTTTCCTTCACGCCGCCAAGTCCAACCGGGCTCACTTCTAGGTTCTCACTCACTCCACACCCCTCAGGTACTCCTCTCCTTCTTCCTCTCTGCCTTTTTTCTTCTTCTAAATCTTCGTATTACTCAACACGCATGCACGTAACGATTCCCGCTGCGCCAGCCTTTTTAAATGAAGCCAACTCTTATTCTCTCTTACTATTTCTTCAGTATCACATTGGCCACCAAAAAAAACGGAAAGAGAAGAAACTCTCTCTATATCTCTGTTTCACCATGCGATGCTTGCTTTCTTCTTTTTTCGTCTCCATTCACTCAATTTTCTTGTTTTACGTTTCAACTGTGTAACTAAATGCAGTTATGTCCAATTTCTATGCTCTTTTAACCCACTAAATTTGATTTTTTCCCTTTTGTTTTTCTCTAAATATGTTTTTATTACTGGTATGCAATAGTGAATTTATGATTAATTATATGTACTAACAAAGTTTTTAATGTATCATATTTATAATCTCTGACACTTGATGTTGAAGTAAGTTAAATGCCTCAGATTTCTTTGAACTATTTTCTTTGAAGCCAATGTATACATGCTATTAACGAGATTGGTTGATTTTTAACATTCTGAATTTGATCAGGCTAACTTTATAGGAGCGTCTCGTAGATGTTACTGGTAAAACGGAGCTTTGTTTGTAAAGGACAATCCCATGGGCCCTGCTCGTCCAATTTTAGACAAGGACAAAGAGAGTAAGCCAAACTTTGCTCTTAAAGTTGCAGAAGTAAAGGACAAGGTAGATGAAAGAGGTATGAGTTACACGAGTCACTCTGAGAAGCCCATTGTTAAGGTGGAGGCCTTTTTTGATGAACCAATTAAAAGTGCTAAGGTCCCTGAAGACATGGAGGTTGATATAGTAAGCTGGACAAATAAAGTTGATTTTGCATCAAATAAAAATGATGACCCTGATGCAACTGAATACTCAAGTTCATTTGCTGACACTATGTCTGACCCTGAAACTAGTTCTAGACTGAGTGAAGCTGAAGTGGAGTCAGAGGTCTTAGGTGACAGCGGGTTGTCACGCGCCTTTGATGCTTTTGTTCCAGCTTTTCCGATGAGGTAATAAATTGCCTTGATTGGTCATAGATTTAGCAATTGGTATCTAATGTCTAAACAAAGGATCCAATTCACATGCATTTGATGGCCACTGATGCAAGCTACTAATAAATTTAGAAGGTTGATGGGTATAATGGATTTATAACAATTGAAAACTTAACATATTTACAATTACAGCCTTAAATGTTAAATGATACGAAATCTAAAGGAACATTCAGCTGTGGTTAGATGGCATGCCAGTGTCTTTGCTCGAAGAATAGTTTCAAATCTTATTTACCTCTCTTGAAATCCTTAGATAATGCATAGACATTCATGTATACCAGAAAGCCATGTACTTGTTTATTATTAACCTTTTAGTTGTAGTTGCTAATTGTAGCTCTTGTTTGAAGAATTTATAGCTTTGCAACTTGTAAATTTATCATTACTTTTGTTCTTTGTCATCATTTATGCCTTTTATAGATACCATTTTGTTCTGGATCTATTTGCTTCTCTTATAGGGAATACCTATCATTTTGGCAATTTATGGTGAATAGTAGGTATACCTTTTTGTTTTTGGTCACTTGATTGATTGTACTATCACAAACATTTTATATTCTTTCCTGACGTATTTTTTATATGCAATTATTATTATCAGTGTGTTTTTCCTTTCCATATTAACTTCCTGTGCAACCATAGGAAGAAGAAACTGACAGATCATTGGAGGAACTTTATACGACCTTTAATGTGGCGCTGTAAATGGACAGAACTAAGAATTAAAGAAATGGAGTCACAAGCATTGAAATACAGCAAAAAGCTTGCAGAATTTGATCACGGGAAATGTAAGGCACCTGATCAATTAACATTAGAAGAAATTGGTTCAAAATCGCTGCCATTTTCCAGTCCCTGGTGCATATGCAAGGCCAAAAAGAGAAGGAAAAGAAAGAAAGTTGAAGACACAATTGATACAGGATCTTATATGTCCCGTCATTATCTTTTCTCTTATATTGGTATGAACTTCTTTGTGCTCATCTTTCCTGTTTTTTTTGTCTTTCCTTTTTGGTAACCAACTACTTGCCCTCACTTCAGAAAAGTGTATGACATTTTTTCTTTCTTATATACTGTAGAGAATAAGAAGTCTGACCCAGATGGTAGCTTGGCTGATGACTTTGGTAATCCAGGTTAGAAATACCGCTTCATTCTGATTCCTCTCTACTGCATAACATGTTAAGTCTCCTGGTAACGTTAATTTCTTTGGCATTGCTTTTTAAGTGGGAAAAGAAAAAATAAACTGAACTGTTGGTTTAAAAGTCCGCTGCATTAAGTTGAAAGATTGTATACGTTGACTTTCTTTTTCTTCCTGTTCTCTTTCTCTTTTGAGAGGAGGCTTGCAGAAAGTGAGAAATCTTCCAGGTTATTCATCACTGCCAATCATAATCTGCCAGTGCCTTACATAATGAATGCTGCATTATCACATTTGACATATATCTTAAGTGGATGACTAACTACATTCCTATTCTCTGGGCAGTGATTGCAGACCCGCATACTGATTTGACTGACAGATTTGGGGTTAATGATGATCAATCTTTCTTTGAGTTTAACGATGGTAATAGTTCCCTGGAGCAGCTCCTTTGGACAATTGAAAATTTACATTCTAGGGTCCACAAGCTGAAGAGTCAAGTCGACGTAATCATGTCCAAAAATGCTTTGAAATTTTCTTCGTCAGAGAATTTGAGCCTTCTACCCCATGGGGATGTACAGACAAGCTCTGCTCATAGTCCTGCATTCTCTGCTGGGAATGGAGACACGGTATCAGCAGGGGCTATTTGTAATTCAGCTCAGCATGCACCTGAGTTTTATTTTGGAGATTTGGTTATGCCTGATAGTGCTGTCTCGAGTTATGGAGAAGCCACAACTATTCCTGATATAATTGAGAGCACAGTGGGATTGTTGTCTGCTGCAGATGTCACCCTCCCTCAGCCCCAGACCCGGGACTCATGTGAAGATGTAAGTCTCAATCTATGGATAGCGAAAATTTAATTATTTTATTGTTTCAAGCTCCTAAAATTCAGGACCAATGAATGATTAGTTGCTCCTCTGTGAATTATTTGAAGCCATCATAGCTATTCGTTTGTTCTGGATGGTTCCTTGGCAGTAATACATGGTGCCCTTAGAATTTTTTTTGTTTCTTTATGTCTAGGTAATGGCTCTTGATTTTGAAGCATTTACATAATGAAGAATATCCATAATGCAGTTAGCTGCTTTTCCAGTCTGTATAAAATCTAGACTGTATTAAGAAAGAATGTGATGCTAAGATTGAAGGTTTGCTATGACATTTGAGAATGTTTCACTATGACGTTGTTGGTTGCAGATGGTAGACAATATGTTGATACACAATGAAACAGCTGAAGCGGAGGAGCACGCCTTTAAAAGTGGAAATGACAATCCCACTGAGAAGCATCCGGAGGCAGGGAAATATGATCATGAGAATGCACAGACTGCTTCTCTCCCAAATACGGAAGTGAAGTCTGCTTTGCCTCACTCTCAGGAGCAATCAACGCTCAAATCCTGTTTATATAAAAGAAAACGTGGGGAGCGCAAAGCTGGATCTGGTGGTTGGAGCAAGAAATGCTCGGGGGAACCTGATAGCCAATGAGATAAATGTATTACTACTTGCCTTTTCAATCAACTTAGTTTCTGCACTTGCCATTGTAAACAACAAAGTATGTATAAGTGCCAGCAGAAGGCTGTCCCGATTATACTCTTGTTTGTCAATTACCATGAACCCCAAAGGAACAACAATAGAAAGGGAAACAAATATAATTTACTGCCTTGTCCATGAGTCACTAAAACCCAGAGAATTGAGAGAATGAAATTAATTAAAAATCACTGCTCAAAAAAGAAAAAAAGGTGATATAAATGACTGGCATAATGTGGGTTGTCCTTGAGAGTGTGATGGGATCAAAGATTGCACGTGTTAACGTCCACATTTGCATGTGAATGTATGATTTGGCAAGCACGCATCATCACATCACTTTTCATGGCAGATCAAACTATTAATTACTCTGCTCCCACAATATTGTAGGGTAGTTCCTGTCAACATTAAACAATGCTTTGCTTCATTTAAAAGCTGAATACATACCCTTTTCAATTATACTTCCTCGTTGGGTGCTTCGCATATTTTGTGTCTATTTATCAATCACTCGTATTCCCCCCTCTTCCTCTGTCACACGCACGCACGCACATTTTCGTCACAAGTCGTCTGAGTGATAGGTCGCTTTGCCTTAAATTCCGTAAAGTAAGCCAAGTTGCAGACGCCATACCATCATGGTAGCAAGCACCGTCTATTTCTTTCTCCTTTTGATTGGAAACTCTTCTTTCCTATCCAAAGGCACTAGAATAATTTCTATGGTCTACAATGTACAAAAAGCAAAAAGATTATGACTCAAAACATGTTCTTTTTTACTCACCCTGATATCCATTTGGGGGGAAAAAGGATTGGTTTAGGGATTAGAGAAACCAGTTATAATTATAACTTCTGGGAAACAAAGGCGCCCTCAGCGTTCAATATGAAACTAATTTCATAAGAAACTGCTGCATGTAAAAGGTTATTATCGCATATGAATGAAGAATTGATAATACCTTCATTTGGGATTTTTTTTTTGTCTTAAAAAAAAGGTAAAGAGGTCCACTTTTGGTTGTTTGGGAGGGCCCGGGTGATGATATGCAGAAAAAGGTGGTGGAGCTTGTGAAATAATTGCACAGAACGGGTTCACATTAATGAGGAGGGAATTAAATCATTCCTTGTGCATAAGAGCGTTGTTCAAATAGTGACATCCGCATGAAAGGAAGAAATTAAATAAGCATTGAGTTAAAACTCATAAAAGAGCAGGGTGGTAGTTTGGATGCTTGTGATATTTATGTCATAAAGGCAGGCCGAGCATGTCTCAAACCAATTAGTGACCCGAGTGACCTGCTCTTAAACATGATTGAGGCTAACTCCTGATGCTTTTCCATGCTCAATAAAGGCATTGGGGCTGGGGGGCACCCTGGTAATTAATTACATGAAAAGCAGCATAGTGGTGACATTTTTACTTTGGCTTTGAAATTTCAAATCCCTGTATTTCTCTTTCTAAATCAGAAGGAATCATGGCAGCCAAAGCAAAAGAAGGAGGAGGGTTACAATAAAGCATTGGGGCAAAGGAAAAGCACATTGCCAACCCCATCTTAGGAGCACAAGGCACTTCAGTTGTGCGTAAAACCCAGATGAAACTCCTTTCCTCTCTTTCTCCACCCTTCTCATACTTGCATCTCTCTTTGTTCATGCAACATCCCAAGAACCACGAATCCCACACGAGGTATGCTCTGTCTCTGTTTCTATTTCTTTTTCATGGAACAACCGCGCACCCCCATACAAATTCTGGACATATATTGCTTGAAATGTAGGATCGCAGTACCACTTATTGTGACCATCATGAGAATGTTTGCAATTATTCAGTATCCATCACCAACATCAACAATTCAGTCTTGAAAAGGACAGAGCTTTATTTTGACTAATTTAGAAACAATTCCTCAGACTCGTAAGCTCCACCCTCCTTGAATTAGGCTCATTATTGCGGGACTTGGATAGCAACGGTCATACTCGGCTTCCGTCTGTCAAAATTTGTCCAGCCATGATTTTTTTTTTTCCGGTCTTGTACCCAGAAAATAGAAATTCTCGGTTTTCTTAGGCTCCCTTGTGAGTGTCCTTCTCTTCGATGCTACAACTCATTTGAAAAGATTAGCGTGCATAGTTAACTGCGAAATTTTGAAAAATGCAATATTTGAATGTGGCGCATGTGTTAATATAGAGATAAGTATGTAAGCTATAAACTAAAATGGGCTGTGGATTGCAGGAAGCCATGGTATCAAAGAGCAATAGGAATGGGAAACCTGTGGAAATCGATTTCCAAGGCATTGGGCACAGAAATTCCGAGCGGAAACGGGGGTCAAGTGGGGAGATCAAGTTCCAATGGCAGTAAGAACAAGCAGCAGCAGCTTAGAAAATGCACATCTCTGAAGGTGGCCACTTCCTTCACAAGGGTATGCCTCTGTGCGCCCATCTCTTCCTACAACGAGATCTTCAGAGCGGAGGTTCCTCCCAGGAGGAGCAACAGTTTTCCCAGACCAAAGCCATTACAGTCCAGCACCACTTGTTGTGTTGCCAGCGCCAGGCTCAGCACGGAGGCCAGAAGAGTTTTCAGGGGCAAATCATTGACCGATGACGTCCTCATGAGGAGGTTCGTGATCGAAGAAGCAATGATGCAAATCAGAAGAAGGAATCAAATGGAAGTTATTAGGAGGAGAAGTATGGTGAGGAGACACAAGCTGGGCCCTAGTCCTCTTCGCAATATGGTTTTGGCGGAGCCTCATCAGAGTCACCAAACCTGATTCGTTTTTCTTTTTAAATTTCATTTCTATGTATCGCTGGGGATGAGGACGCCCTTGATCAAATCTGCCCAACTAACCACTACTAGTCCACGTAATTTGCTTATAAGACACTCAAACACAGGAGATCAAGGGTAGTGGTTATTTAATTTGCATTGCAAATTGCCTACTTAGTCACGCAATTGCTTTGTCATACATCCACGCCCCATTCTATTCTGATGGATCTTGGCCACCCGTCCTCTTCACTTTTTTCAAGTCAAGCAATACACCAACATCTTAAGAATATATTCGTTCTGCTTTCCTTCTCAAACTCCATTCTGTTCGAATCTAAAATTAAATTGGCAGGATGGGGGGATAAACATGCTTTCTGAATCAGCATATTGATCCCTTAATTGCTGTTTGATTATTGCACTTGTTGGCAATGCAACCAATTAAAATGACATATACAAGTTTGATCACCAATCATTAGCCGAGCAAGTCATTTGTCACTAGCTGAGTCGTAGATGTGTAAACAATAGCGATTTGGATTGGTTATTTGTTGTTTTGACACGTCAAATGAAAAATTGAGTCATGAGATGCCGGAAGGAACCCAAAAGAATCCCGCCGTCTTTATTCTTAGATATTAAAGAGGCCCTTAAATGACATCAGTTTAAACTATAGGAAGTGCATCTTTGTCAGTAGTTAAAAATTACAAGACATTTTCCATATTTCAAAGTGTAATCAATTATGTTTTTTAATTGGGGGTGTAATTAATAAGTTTTTTTTAAAAAAAAAATTGAGACACCCTATTAAAGAAGAGAAAACATAAGAAGAATGTGTAGTTTTAAAGATTATTAACTAATTTATTGAGGATATAAACTAATTTAAAATGTGTTATAATTTTAAGCGAAGTGCGTAAAGGTTAAGATATACATGAATGGGGGGAGATGGAAATGAAGGAGCACCCGAATTGACGATAAAGCTTGTGATATGGTTGAAGGATAATGTTGGATCACCTACCAAAAAATCATGCTTCTGATGACAGCATTTGGACAAATGGAAGCATTAAAGTAAACGACACGATGGGGTAGAAAACCAAAAAAACCTCGTTGAAGGAATCTTACAAATTCCCCCCGTAATTCATATGCCCACGTACAAAGCAAACCCAACCATGGTATGGCAGTGGGGATTCTCTCCATTTGAGGACTCACGTGGCAAGACAGAGAGGTATAAATATAATTGTGCGTACAAGCAAGAGTAGGGAGAAATGCAGCCCAACAGCCATACCGATCCAACAGTTATCTGGCCCATTCGGCCCTTTAAATCCCACGACGCTACTCATACTTCACTAACATTATTTTAATCATGATATTTAAAAAATTATCCTAATTTTTAAGTATTTATACTTATATTCAAGAGTAATAGATGATTCACTCTATCCAATATTAGTATTATCTAAAAGAAAAAGAGATTTTGACTTACTCTTAAATTGTAAATGAACCTAATTATTTTTTTAAAAACTTTTATATAAAAAAAATATTTCACCAACATTATCTCTTCCCATTTATCGTCAATAAATTCAATTAATAAAAATATAAAATATATAATTAATTAGAAGTATTTATGTCTCAAGGTAATGTTTTATCAAAAACTTTTTATAAAAAAAAAATATCTCTTTCCTGTGCTGTAAACCGGCGCCTCACTTTCTCGCCAGTGCCTCCCACGCTCTCAATTGATAAATTATTGAGTCTTATCATATTTTTATTATTATAAGACTCAATTTACAAAATAATCAACTAAAAAGAAATTCAACGCCCATGCTTAAAAATTTGTCAAGCTGAGTTACTTTAATTTTCGAAAATCAGTTTGAAGAAGTCATATAGGCAAGGTAATTCTGATTGGAGTTGGATGCATATACCCGACAGTGCGGCTCGCCAAAATTTTCCAACCGGACACTGCTTTTGGATTTCGTTCTTTCCCTCTGAATGAGTTCGGGACCTGCCATCTCTGAATTTGACTCAAAACGGGTCAATTGATTCAGAATGAGAAATTCCAAAACCGGCAGCTTTCCGTGAGTCTTACGTGCTTTTGAAGGAGCGTGGGGGGAGATTTTTGTTATGGTGATGAGATTATGGGATCAGAAGTGGGTAAGGCAGCGGCAGCAACAAGAATAAGAATAAGAATAAGAATAAGAAGAAGGACAGTGATAATAATCTAATGAATAAGATTAGGGGGAGAGAACACATGCGTCACCAGAAATAGTCTTCCCATCGAAGTAAAGTTTGTTGAAGTTGGGGACATTAAGTGAGAAAGTGGGCAACCTCGCTTTCTCGGAGCCTCACGATGATTATGAAAGCAAAAAGAAAGAAAATATAAATGCAAGCCACAAAAGGTGAAAGCTGGAAGCTGGAAAAGTAATTTCAGCCGAGCAAAGGAACCCAATTCAAAGCAAGCAAGCTGCCCCCTCCCATATTAATATTTCCATCCAACAATGGTGTGCTTCTGGAAAGCAGACGCCGGCTGAACAATTCCGCTTCCCAACACCACCACACCTTCTACCTCCTCCCGCTTTCTTCCAACGCTGCACAACTTCCCCAAAGGTGTCTCTCTCTCTCTGCTTTTGAGGATTATTCTAATTATGTTCCTTACTACAGTCATCCTCGGGATCCCTCCTCTCAGATGTCAGATTTTGTCGTCTTCTTTTTTTAACTCTCAGAAAACTACTCAATTCACTTCCTCTCTTCCGCCTTTATAACTCGCTATTTCTTCTCTGCTCTACAAAGCTTTCTCAGATCAACTAGAATTTCTTTTGTAAAACCCAAAATTCTTTTTTGATTTCATAATTCTGCCTTTCTTCCTTCCTTCGCGGGCTTTCCCCCCCCCCCCCCCCCTTTTCTTCTCTTAATTTCGTCCCCAATAAACCCTCAGCTCCTTACTTTGTGTCTTCATGAGCCATCTTGGTTAATCCTGGCTACCATCGGATTTAATTTATGAATTATTATTCTGGTGTCTTCTTCTTACTTTTACATAAAGCGGCTTATTTTCCAAGTTGAATGAAGGATTTTCCATTTTGATTTCATTGTTTGCCGTTCGTGCCAATCAGCAGCCTGATATGGAGATGCTAAGTCCTTGCTTGTGATCGCTTTGTTGAGCTTAAATATTTTAGCGATTCCTAATTCGGATAAAGGAGAACAAGAACGTAGCTCTCGCATGTTATAGTTGCTTGGTTTTGTTTGAATCATCCAAGCTTGCGTTTGTGTTCTTTTCTCGATTTATTGTCCTTTTTTTTTATGGTTATACATCTCTGCGTCGTTTTGGAAGATTTATGTGAACTAGAAGTGTAAATGCAAGGAATTTTTTTTTTACCTGAAGTTCAAGAATGGAATATTGGTTTATGGCCAAGCATATCTTATATACGAAGCTTGCTGAAAAGTCATTAATTTGGGCAGTAACCATACCAATGAGTACATGAGGTGGCATTTTATCTTCATTATCTTTGGCAGGAAGAAACAGTAATGCCACTGACATGGGAAAGAAGGGAAGTTGGTTTTCCGCAATCAAGAGAGTTTTCAGTCACCATTCGAAGGAAAAGGTAGTCAATGTAAGTGCCATCCGACCTTAATTATACAAGCAAATGTCAATCGCTTGTTTTTTATTTATTTAGTTTGGCATCCCCATTAAAAGTAAAAAAAAAAACGTTGAAATCCGGAATTGGGTGATTCAGACATGTAACAAGTTTAGTAATACAGGACTTAGTACTATTGATGGACAGAACTATAGCAATATTGGGAAAGTTTCATCATCTTTCAATCTTTTCGTGCAAGAGGATAATTAAACTTGCCATCTTTTATTCCAAATCCCATCCACCCAACCACCTGAGCTACATTTTAGCTGGGCAAATTTTTCATCATTCTGAACTCTGCGAATTTCTACCATATTGGTGTTTATAACAGGAAAGCAGATCATTTGAAATATTGCTGAGTCATCTATGAGGTTGTTTTGTGATGCATAAGCCAAAAGCAATTTCTGTATTTTTCTAGACTGAATACGACACAACCCTAAAGGTTCCAATACGAATTAAGGACTTCAAATGATTACAGTCAGAGGTTGTTCCTCTGCTACGGGGTGGAACCTCCACTATCTAACCCATGTACAACCTTATACCCTCCTTTAACCCAACTTAGCATTCTACAAACATCCTAATCAGCACAAAAAATGCAACACAAAACATATACATAATAGATGACATCCTACAACAGCAACATAGCTATAAAACACACACAATATACACACACACACACACACACACACACACACATAACGACAATTCTCACACATCAGATTGCTTGATCATTTTTGTTACATCAATTGATGCATTAGTTTAGTCTCTATGATCTTTTTCTCAAAGCAGGAAGCAAAAGTTTTGATGAGGATATGCATGTTTAATCTTCATAAGTTGCATGAATTTATTTCCACCAAGTAGATTAGCACATGTATTTATCTCACCATTTTGAATATTTATAGCAGGATTCTGAAAAGAAAAATGCAAAAGAAAAGAAGAAGAAAGGTCTTGGAAAACTAAGGCATGGAGAGACAAATTCATTCATTCCCCTCTTCAGGGAGCCAAGCAGCATTGAAAAAATCTTTGGGGACTTCGAAAGAGAGCAACAATTACTAACTTTCAGGGCTCACACACCTCCTGAACTACCCAAAACACCACCTTTTGTGCTTCCCAGAGACACTTCTCCTAGGGCTCCTTCACCAAAGCCTGCTTCTCCGAGAGCAGCATCTCCTAGGAGGATTGTTCATCACCATAGACCAGAACCAACGCTAAGAAACCACCATGCCTCAGCAACTAAGATCCAGTCTGCGTATAGAGGTTATATGGTAAGTTCTCATGCTATTAAGTAGCCCATACAGTTCATTATTCAGTTCTTCCACGGTCTTCATGCCTGCTGTTACATGTCTATTGTAAAAAAATGGAAATTGCTGGAATTATAGTAGAAAAATGTAGATCGTTCTTCTCTTATTTAAAAGCACACTCCAGCATTTAAAAAGTGGATTATAAATGCACTTCATTTGCAAGTTTTGTGGCAAAACCAAGGAGGCCTGTTTTTTCTGGCAATCTCTAATTTGTGTGTGTGAGTAGGCCTTGAATATTGTGTTAATTAATTTTGAGAAAATATATGGTGTTTAACTTAATTTGGAGAAGAAATAAATTGAGTCACAATTTTTTGAACAAGATGCCTCATTAACAATTAGCTAGGCGCCTTTCCTTGTATAAGGAATGAGTTGCATTGTTCCAGCTTGTAAATAGGACAGGAGGGAGTATTATATAAACATGCTTTTAGATGTATTGCATAGAATCCAATGAATTAGTCGCATTTTTTGCAATTTTTAAATATTGCTTCTTGCTATAAATTTTATATTTTATTTTTATTTTACTTGCTCTGCATTGATATGACACAAGGGACCTGGCTGATGTGATTTAGTAGCTTTTGTACAGGCTAGGAGGAGTTTTAGAGCTCTGAAGGGGCTGGTGAGGCTTCAAGGAGTGGTAAGAGGACAGAATGTGAAGAGACAGACAATGAATGCCATGAAATACATGCAGTTGTTAGTGCGGGTTCAATCTCAGATTCAATCCCGGAGGATCCAGATGTTGGAAAACCAGGCCCGATATCAAGCTGAATACAAGAATGGTAAAGAAGTGGCAAGTACCTTGGGCAAGTTGACTTTAGGCCATGGGGTAAGCCCTCTGACTTAGTTAATGAAGTTCCTTAGCTTTATAAGACTGGTGCTACTCCAACCTGCAGGCTCTGAAATGCCTATTGTTGGGCTCTCCCTAGATTCTGCATCTTTGCAATCAAGTATACAATAATTAAATTTGGTTTTTAACAGAGTTTAACTACTAATCAATGGCAGGAGCTTACTTGTGCCAAGAACCAAAGATTGGCAAACTCAATTTATTCCCTTCAAAGCTAAATATCTATGCCTTAGTAGTGGTGCAGTAGTGGCTTGATACTGCACTATTATGAGATTATGTGGTCATATATGTTAACAGGTCGATTGAGTCGACCATAGACCACTGTACTCTTGCTTATGATGTCTATCATGCTAGTTTTAAATTTAGCATATAAAGCTCTAGAAAAGTTATTGAAATATCCTTAAAATACTCCTGTTACTAATGTGCACAGGCTTTTATTTCCAGTTCCCTAATGTTTATGCAAATGAGGCTAAACATTTTGTATAATTTGGAATTTTGTTTCAGTCTGAGGCAGGTAACCATGAAGATTGGGATGACAGCTTACTGACAAAAGAGGAAATAGAGGCAAGGTTGCAGAGGAAGGTGGAAGCAATCATCAAAAGAGAAAGGGCAATGGCATACGCATATTCCCATCAGGTACTACTCTCCAACTCATCCTCCCCTGTTAATTTTAAACAATTCTTTACGCTTTGCTTTCTTTTTCTTTTATTATTTGTCGTCAATAAAGACACAAAAAAACAGCCTATATTATTATTACTAAATGGGATATGGTTGTGGTCTATTCAATGTATAAAGTACTGAACCGGACCAGCCAGACAAAAAACTGGTTATTGGTCCAAATTCGGACAACGGGGTGACTCGCCCCAAAAGAGAATTGGTCAAGTATTGGTGGAACCTTGTCATGAAATGGTCAAAATTGGTGGTTCAATTGGTTGATTTTTTTAATTTTTAATAATTTAAATTATGTTTCTAAGTTATGATTTATTTATCATAGCATACCTAATCAGCATTGGGAAATGAATACTAGTGGGCAAATGGTCAAGAAATATATGTGTCTATATTATAAATTATAAAATAAGTATATACCTCGTAGTATACATCTCAAACTACTGCATTTTTGTTCTTTAAATTATAAAATATTAAAATTTTAAATTATACTTTTCTTCTTATCTTCACACACTTTTTGGATAAAAAAATTGTTTTTTATATTGAAAATC
The DNA here is from genome assembly GCA_037074615.1 of Leucaena leucocephala. Classification (NCBI taxonomy): domain Eukaryota; kingdom Viridiplantae; phylum Streptophyta; class Magnoliopsida; order Fabales; family Fabaceae; genus Leucaena; species Leucaena leucocephala. The sequence continues at coordinate 111,082 of CM073546.1, read as the reverse complement.
AAGTTTTAATTTATTTTTACAAGTAACTAATTGTGCAAACATCATCAAGACCAGTATGGTTACTTTATATCTTGTTCAAATTTTGGCTTGCCAGATATGTTCACAAGATTCATATAGTTTTGCGTGTTATGTGGCATGTGCACTTTTTAGAAGTAGGCAAATTCTTGGAAAACTAACTAGAAAAACATGTATTAGGTTAAGTAGGACAGCCTGGTTGATTTAAGATATCTCCAGAGTATTAATTGTTTTTGACCTTGCCTACAGTTGTGGAAAGCGACTCCTACATCAACCCATACACCGGGGTCAGATATGCGATCTGGGGGATTTCCATGGTGGTGGAACTGGTTGGAAAGGCAGCTGCCCGCAGCAAATCCACAAGGAGGCCAAGTCTTCAAGAATTTTCAACTCACACCTCCCAGACCATATTCTGAACAGAGGACTAGTCCACAACCTGCCTCAAGCACCCATAAGCAGCACCGCTATGGGTTTGATAATATGGATGCAGCCACACCAAAATCCACTAAATCAGCTGTAGTGTCATCAGCAAAACCTGCAAGAACCCCGCAAGCAAATAGCTCGAGCTTGCCAAAGCATTCGAGAGCAAGGGTGGGGGGAACTGATTCACCTTTTGATGTGCCACTCAAGGATGACGATAGCCTCACCAGCTGCCCACCATTTTCCGTACCGAACTACATGGCTCCAACCCTATCTGCCAAGGCCAAAGTACGGGCTAGTAGTAATGTAAGAGAGAGTTTTCCTGGGACTCCAAGCTCTGAATCAAAGAGGCGACTTTCATTTCCTCTTTCGCAAGGAATTGGATCCTTTAAATGGACAAAAGGGTCCTTGTTCTCAAGCAAGGATCCTAGGTCTCAAAGGATGTTAGATAAGAACCAGTCACTTCAATCTTTAGGAAACTTGAGTGTGGATTCAACGGTATCTTTACCCGCAGGGGTTGGAAGGAAACCATTTAACAGATTTGTGTGATTTTCATTTTGTGGTGTATTCTTTTGACCGTTTCCCTCCCTTATTTGTCCACGGTGGTGTTATGAGTTATATTATGATTTGAGTGTATGATGATAGTTTGATAAAAAGGATACATTTGTAAACTAATAAAGAGAGATGATAGGAAGTGACAGTCCCGCTGTGATATATAGTATTTGGTTTTTATCGAATGGTACCACATTCAAAAATTCAATTTGGTTTGCCTTTAGTTTATTTGTAATTCATGTGATTGCGAATTGTGATCCAACAAATCCAAGTGCCAGATCGGGTTGTTGGGTAGGGGTGTGTATGGGCATGGTAGCTCTCTGCCTGGTGCCCTACCTAAAAAATGTATGGGCTGTATTTTGCAGCCCGATGTCAGGCCCTACCCGGTAAAAGCCCTAATAATTTTGGGCTGAATATGGGCGGGCTGGGTATGCCCAAGTCGTGATATCATGCTCATGTTGTGAAAAAAATTGTAATTATAAATTTCTAAAATAATACCATATTCATGTGTCTTTAAGAGTTAAATAATATCTATAATTCACTAAGAATAAGAGAACAAAGATAATAATTAAAATCTTGATATCCATTGTATATAAAAAATAAGCGTTGAAATCTAAGTAGTTTGTGATTATAACTTTGTATCAATCTCCCTAATATTGACAAAGATAAAGCATCTAAAAAAATAAAATAAATAATTATAATTTGTAATGTAATCATATGATAATTAACAAAGTTAAAAAAAAATTAGTATAGTTATAAATATTAAAAGATACAACTTACCTACTTATATTTCTAAAATTACCTTATAGTCACCAGTAGCTATCATATTCTCCCTTTTAAGATAGAGAAAAAATAAAAAAAATAAAAGAAGGGGTGCTCATGGGCAGGGCAGCCCCTATGCCTGGTGCCCAGCCCGAAAAATATATGGGTTATATTTTACAGCCCGATACCCGACCCCACCTGATAAAAATTAGGTTAAACAGGATATTTTTCTTACAAACTGAATAGAGTACAGTGGACCATGAATATTATATATAGCCCTATTGTTGGGATTCCTTGGGAATCCTAGGGTGGTGTTATAGAAGCGTTCAAATTAATTAACTTGGGACTGAAGCTCTCCAAGGAACAGACATATGTGCTTACGTAAACTCGGGTCTTAAATTGCTGCTCTGACACCACGAACCTTGTACAGGATGACATGACATACATACAAACAAAAGGTCATGCAAACTGCACATATAAACTTGAAAAGTACCAAGTTAGGGAACAAACGAAATCATAAATGTGGCGTTACCATTAATAATATGCTCGTAGCGCCACGTTTTTCTTCTTGGTCTAATTCACCGAGTGCTAGGTTCTGATGCCTTGGAGTTGACTTGCAATGCCGTCATGTCACTAGCAAGTTGCCCCACCGGCTCACTTCTCTCGCTGTATCCATATTCCTCTGACATTAATATAACAATACTTCATCTTTCCTAACGGTAGGATTTAGGGCTGTTTACCTTTATCCATGGTTTCAGAAAATACTTTTATACTATTACAATTTAGAACTCCTATTACATATTTATTTAAAAATATTTTAAAAAATTTAATCCAAATACCCTCTAATAAAGAGTACTTCTTAATTTTAAATATAACATTTGAATTTAATTTATCTTTTATATTTATTTTTTAAAATTTATTTATTTATAAATTAATATATAATATAATATTATATAATAATATTTTTTTAAAAAAATATATCGCATGTTTTAATTAATTTATTTAAATTATATAAATAATTGTTCTGTTAAAGATTCGAAGAATAGGAAATAATTCGACTAGAGTTACCAGACGCAGATAACGTTGATTTGGATCTGCACGAGTCTACATCCATTCGTGAATCACGACCCTCTTCATTAGTTGGAAAAAAAGGGTGACTTTTCTTTCTTCTTTGATCTTATCGAAATCTGGTCGGCATTAATGAATGCTAACTGAATTTTTAAAAAAATTATATATTTAATCCTTTTATATATATATATATATATAATTTTTTTTTACACAAAATTTTTTAGAGAGATGTTAGACTCACACATAATTTAAAGATAGGGAAAAATCTCATTTCTTCCTAGGTGATACCAATATCAGGTAGGGCAAACTATCTATTATCCTCAGGCATAAAATTAAGTATTTAGGAGTTAGGATGTCTCCCCAAATATCGCGACTGGAACTACAATAAGTAGTATTCTCTAAAGATCGAACATGTTCTAAATAGTCGCATATCTCACCCTTTCATTAACTGAACCCGCTAATATAAATTTAATCTAAAAATACGAAAATGGAACATGGAAATGTGGGCCTGGAGAGTTGGGCCGGGCCATTGCCCAGAAGAAGTTGGTAATAAAAAAGACCCGAATATGCTATGTAAGGATGTCCGTGGTGAAGGCGGGGGTGACAAGGCAAGGCGAGGAAAGGAAGGCGAAGAGAGCATCGCACGACAGCAAGAATGGCTCTGAAACCCACCCCTCTCTCTTGCCGATCTCCCAAGTTCAATCTATCTTCCTTTGCCCTCCCTCAGATGGCTACCCTCAGATCTCCCCGCTTCATCATGGCCTCCACCCTTCGTTCTGATTCCAAGTCAGTTCTCCTCTCTTTCGATCTCTCTTTTCTTTTCCTTTTTCATCTCTTCTTTTTCTATTCATTCCTACGTGCATCTCTTCTCATTTCTATTTTCATTAATTATTACTCTCTTTTCTTCCTTCTCCTCTCCTTCTTTCCTTTTAGCTTTCAAATCTAAGCCTCATTTCATTGCCTAATATTTCATGATCCTGCCCCGTACCCTTGTTTGATGTACTAACTATTGATATTTCCGTTTAAGGAGCCTTGGTCTATAGAGATGTTAGACTGATACCCCTGGAGTATCATTCAATCTCTTCCTAGTTTCATTTTTCGATCTTTCGGTTGGTAATTGGATGGTTGGGGTGGTTCGATCGTTGTCCGTCATTTTTCTATTTTCTTGTGATTAGTAGTTTTGATACGTGTCTTGGCGTTTTTCTTTTCTTGGGTTGGTGAGGATTAGGAGTAGCTGAGACGCATATAATAATAACGACGAAGTTTCAATATCTCTTTTACACTCTTAATTCTTGTACTTATTTATCTCTTATGGACCGTCGGTGGTTAATACCTGATGGAGCTATAGGTTTCATTTCGACACCAACTGGACCTCGGAATATTAGTTGCCCTGCTTGCTGGCAGATATTTTTCCCTCGGAGTTTTCTCATTACTGTATAGATTTATTTTCACGCCCCCCTTCCCCCGGGCTCAATTCCCCGAGAAATTGGCATGTGATTATTTTGATGAATACTATGATAGATTGTGCTAACCTTGTTGGATGTCAACGTAAGTTGTTTGTAAGTTGTAACACCAATAAAATTCATTGTATTAGAATTGGTTAGCAAGGACATTGAGATTAGGTTACCCATTATTTTAGGTTTATATAGTTTATTATGCTAGATATAGATAACAAGATTGGATGAAATGTCATGTGGTGGTTGATTTTGGTTGATCCTTTTAAGTAAATTTTTGAGTGAGACATCAAGTGGTTTGCTGGAGGTTGCAGTTTCTGAAAACCTTCCCTTTTTTACAATATAACATCGTTCTTTTTTTTGGAGAAAAACTAGTTAGAGTTAATGAATTGTGGTCTTTATGTTGTTGCAATGAAAAATCTGGTTTATGCTTTAAAATGTGTCAGCTTACAAATCATCATGTAATTATTCTGGAAAATAATCTAAATTCATTTTGTAGGGAGGTTGAAAATCTCAAAAAGCCTTTCATGCCCCCCAGAGAAGTGCATGTCCAAGTAACCCATTCTATGCCACCCCAGAAGATTGAGATTTTCAAATCTTTGGAGGCTTGGGCTGAAGAGAACATCTTGGTTCACCTTAAGCCTGTGGAAAAATGTTGGCAACCACAAGATTTTCTGCCTGAACCTTCATCAGATGGTTTTGATGAGCAAGTAAAGGAACTGAGAGAGAGAGCAAAGGAGATTCCCGATGATTATTTTGTTGTTCTGGTTGGAGATATGGTCACAGAAGAAGCTCTGCCAACTTACCAGACAATGCTTAATACCTTGGATGGAGTTCGTGATGAAACAGGTGCCAGCCTTACTTCCTGGGCAGTTTGGACAAGGGCGTGGACTGCTGAAGAAAATAGACATGGTGACCTTCTCAACAAGTATCTTTACCTGTCTGGACGAGTTGACATGAGGCAAATTGAAAAGACAATCCAATATCTAATTGGATCTGGAATGGTAAGATCATGTGCTACATAAGACATATAGTGGCTCATCGCATTGACCCTTTTTCAGTCAGTCTATTATGAGAGAATAAAGCAGCTGTGCTATGTCAAAGAAACTCTTGCATCCACATACACCTGCATCTGCATATATTAATGTGCTTGCAGATTCACATATACTTGCATGTTTATAAATGAGATATTGACTTGAGGACATCTTCCTCACTTCTTGGGTTGGCCCCAACTCAAAAGGGCCATTTCCAAAAAAAACATTATATGGTTCAGAGTTAAGACTATAGTTGAATTTTAAATTCATGATCCACTGAGGATATTTCTGTAATTGCTGCCCTTGCCATATTTCTGTTGAATTTCATTATTTTTCAATTGATGTCCATGAATAGGATCCTCGGACTGAGAACAGCCCCTACCTTGGGTTCATTTACACTTCATTTCAAGAGAGAGCAACGTTTATATCCCATGGAAACACCGCCAGGCTTGCTAAGGAGCATGGTGATATCAAGTTGGCTCAGATATGTGGCACAATTGCATCAGATGAAAAGCGCCATGAGACTGCCTATACAAAGATAGTGGAAAAGCTATTTGAGATAGATCCTGATGGAACAGTATGGGCATTTGCTGACATGATGAGGAAGAAAATAACAATGCCAGCACACTTGATGTATGATGGCCGTGATGACAACCTGTTTGAGCACTATTCTGCTGTTGCCCAGCGGATTGGGGTCTACACCGCCAAGGACTATGCTGATATACTTGAGTTTCTGGTAGGCAGGTGGAAGGTGGAGAGCCTAACTGGACTATCAGGTGAGGGGAGGAAGGCTCAGGATTTTATTTGTGGGCTACCAGCAAGGATCAGGAGGCTGGAGGAGAGAGCTCAAGGAAAAGCCAAGCAAATGCCAAGCCTTCGATTTAGTTGGATACATGATAGGGAAGTACAACTTTGAGTACATTAAAGAGCGTCATGTTCATTCTCTGGCACCTGCACTGCTGTTCTGAGAAATGCTGGAACATGTGAAAGCAACCAGTTTGCCGTTTCTTTTCGTTTTGTATGTTATCTTTCAGCGTAAGGTGAATTTGGGATTTGGTGGCTTACGTGGTTCACTTGTTAAGCAGGTAGGGCTAGTTGTAGTATTAGCTAATGCCTTATTTATTATGTTAGTGTGATCCAAGCAAACGTTTTTTCTACCAATTTTGAAGATTAAGAAATGGTTTCTACAAACGTTATTTTGTTTTTTTTTTTTTTGCTCAATATAAAAACAAAAGCCACAAGTTGATACTAGTCTGCTAAATAATGAACATCAATATGAAATTTTAAATAAAATAAAAACTAGACTAAATTATATTGATTTGATTTTTAACAATACCTTACGGTCTAAAGTGCTGTAGGAAGGGCGTTTGTCTTGGAAATTAAAATTTGAGAGCTGTTGTTTTCCAGATCAAATGAATGGCAGGTTTACTTCTTGAAATCTCCCACTTAGTTATTGAAAATGTGATATTCTGTAAATTAATGCATTAAAATGTTTTAAGTTTGAACCTCCCACCCTTGACCGTATGAACTATAAAATGATAATTTTGGTGAAACTAGGGCCCGTTTGGTTCATTACAAGGAAAGCATGGCAGATCCCATTACCACTACATGTACGTTCCGTTTCCTTTTTTCTTTGCCATGGTAATCGAGATTGAACATTTTATGACAATATGAGCACCATCCTTCATATTACACAATTATCCTCGTCGTGCTCGCACATCTCCACCTTACCCTACCTCCAAAACTCATTCTCCCGCAACGTTATCGACCTTCCTCCCACAACCTTCACCTTCATCAACCTCCACCCACCCTCCGGCGAACACCTCCATCTGCAACGTTCACGCATTCCCTCAGCGGCATATGCTCCTCCCTTGTGGTCGGCGAACTCCACCATTAGCGACTTTCACGCATTCCCTCCTCATTCGTCAACCTCAGCGTTCTCTCGTTTGAGATGCTCATCACATATCTGGTTCGCTATCAACATAGATGACCTCATCCGTAGCAACGATCTGGTTCATTGTCTACACAAATCTAGTTCGCGAAGCAACGGCGATCTATCATCCAAATCTTTGAGCCTGCGTTGATTCATCCCTCCTCATCCGGATCTTTGAGCAGCGACGATCTATCATCCCTCGTAATGCGGGCCAACTGGGCGGGTTGGGTTAGAGGCATTTTTATTTTTTTAATAATATACTAAATTTAAAAATAAATAAAAATTTAAAATAATAATAAATTTTAAATAAAATAATAATAAAATTAAAATAAAAAAGTTGGCTAATCCGTCAACTGGACATATTAGCTTGTCGCGGGTGCCCGTACAAAAATATGTCTATATTTTATCAAAAAAAGAGTTAAGGGTGTTGGTAGGGGTAATTGAAATTTTATTTGGGGAGTTACAAGTTGAAAATTATGGAAATGGAGAAGTAAATCTATATTTGATACAAATTTTATGAAACCTTTATATCCTTTTGCGGTTATTATTCAAACATGGAGGAACTATGTTCAGACTTGGGAAGAACAAGCGCATAATGAGTTAATGTCTTTACAATCAGTGCATTGGAGACTTCCCCCTCCAGAATGGATTAAAATTAATGTAGATAGAGCTTACTCTGCTAAGAATAATAAAGCAGGATGTGGGGGTATCTTTAGGGATCATAATGGAAGGTGGGTGGCAGGATTTGCAAAGATGGTGGTGTCGTGTGATGCAAATGAAGTAGAGCAGTGGGCGGTGTATGAATGATTAAAGCTTGCTCGAGAGATGTGATTTAAGAAAGTAATTGTTGAGTCAGATGCCAAGAACATGGTGAATATATTGTCTACTGTGAGGGACAATAGATGTAGCTTGTTACTTACACATATAAAGGGACTTCTAAAGTTTTCGTGGGAAGTTCAGTTGCAATATATACCTAGAAGGCAAAATCAAGTTACAGATGTTTTGGCAAAGGAAAGCTTAACAGTTAGGAATATGTATCAGCCATGCCCTTCACATTTAAGGGATTTAGTTAACAAGGAGAGTTTGGGATTCAATCCCCTTGTAGAATAGTTTTATGTAAGTAGGGCTTATATGCCTTCTCTTGTACTAAAAAAAAAAAAACTTGTTATTTTTTATGGATTGGGCCGCATATTATCAACTCTACTTCCCCTCTCCCCTGCGCTGCGTGAAAAAAAAAAATACAAGAATTGGTAGTGAAAGATTGTTTCTGACATCTGAACTTGCGTTGATTCATGTTGATTGTGGAAGAATTTGTGGGTTAATGCTTATTCATACTGTATTTGATGAATCTTGGAAAACTCAACTTTTAAAGAGTAAATAGCCAGGTTTCAATATATCACATGAATTTTGGAACATAAATTGCATTATTAATAGTATGATTTATTAAAAAAAATTATATTAATATTAAGAGTTAATCTTATTATTAGTCCATATAATTTAATCAAATTTTAGTTTAATTTTTTAATTTTAAATTATAATTTGTTTTTGTATTTATAGTTTCTTCCGTCCAAAATGATAAGAATTTGAGTTTAACGACATTAACATGAAAACTAACAATAATATTCACCCTAATATTAATATTGAGTGCTTCATCCACATGCATAATTCTTGACCCTAAACCCTATAAAAGATGTTTTTAAGGTTAAAATATAAATTTATCTAAAAAATTTTCGTTGAAGAGTAATATTGTTCTAAATTTTTTTCTAAAGTTTAATGTCACCTCAAAAGTGTCAACGTAACAATATTGCCACAACCTATTAAAAAATTGATGTTAACTATTAGGTTATATTTGGGTTGAAAGAAAATTTGGAAGAAAAGAAAATGAGAAGAAAGAAGATGAGAAGAATAGAAAATTTGAATGATAATATAATCTCTCATGTTGCTTAGATGAAAAAGAGAAAATATAGAGGAAAGAAAATAAAAGCTTGGTGCATGGGTGGGTAGATAATTGAATGACAAAATCTCTCCATAAGTGGAGTGAAAATTTTGGGGAGAAATAGGGCGTGGGATCCACTTTATTTTTCTTCCTCTTTTTTCTTTCTCTCATATTTTCTCTTTTATCCAAACAAGGGAAAACTCATTTCCTCTATAATTTTTTATCTTATTTTTCTTTCCTCTCCTCTTTTCTCTCAATTCAAGCACAGGGTTAATATTTTTAACAATAGGGGGCAATATTGTTCTATACACTTGTGAAATAATCTTGAATCCAAAATAATTTCTAAAACAATATTGCTTCTGAGTGAAAACTCATAGTTTGCTCCTTAACCAATTTTTAACCTACTAGTACGATTACTATAATTTACTCATCCAGTTCTTAATATATCAGTTAGTTGACTTTTTTAGATAAATTAAAAAAGCTAAATAAATCAATTAATTATAACCGATATGAGAGTTAGTGCCTATTTAGATAAATATGTAACTCGGGTTTTAAAAGGGCTTTTAGCCTAAACTTTAATTCAAGAAAATTTTAAAACAAACAGCTATATTGTCTAAAAAGACTTTTGGATCAAATTATGGTTTAAAACTATGGTTTTGGATAAACTATCGAAAATAGCTTCTAGCATAGTAAAAAAATTTATATACTACATAATTACTATTTTACCCATATTTTCTCTTCCCATCTTCCCCCTCTTCTACTCTTCTTCTCATCACCGACCATGGGCTTATGTCATGTCTGTTTCTACCGTGTGCCATGAGTAGCCCTACTGTGGGTCACTCCTTCTGCCATTGCCATCGATGGACTTTTGCAGAAGAGGAGGAAGAAGATTTATGCTGAAATTTCTATGAACAAAATTGCCATGGGTCATTTCTTCTTCCTCTGTTGCTGGTTGTCCTCCTCCATCGCCTTTCATGTTCCTCCATTAGTGGTAGAAGAGGGGGAAAACAAGAAATTGTTTTTTTTTTATAAAATTATACCATTTATGATAATTTGTCAATATTAAAAGTTCTTCTGGTAATAATTATCCAAACACTCATTTATTCATAACCACTTTTTTCTATAAGTTCTTCTCAAAAAGTCATTTTTCAAAAGATGTTCAAAAGCCATTTTTTTATAAATTATTTTCTAAAAATCTATCCAAACAAACCATTAGTTGAGTAACTTAAGTAGATTAAAGAGTATATTATATAAATTTATTTTAAAAATTAAATTTAGTAATAATTAACTTATTTATTTGACTTTTTTAATATAAAAAAAACGGCAACTAAATGTAAATTAAGGGGAATATATTTATGATAATTACTAAATACTTTCAACATTCTAGTGATAGTATCTAATAGATGAATCCAGTTTATTTAAATAGGCTTTTGAAAAAAAATTATAAAAAAAAAGACTTTCAGAAAAAATCTTATGGAATAAATTAGTGTTTGGATGATTATTACTAAAAAAACTTTTGTGATTAGTAAATTACCAGAAAAGATATAATTTTATTAAAAATAAGATATGAGAGAGAGTGAAGAAGAGATAAGAGAGTATAAAAAAATATGGATAAAATAATAAATAGATAATCTATAAGAACTTTTACTATTTTAGAAATTATTTATAATAATTTATCTAAAAATATAATTTAGAAAAAATATGATTATTTATTTTAAAAAAATTAAATTAAAATTTGGGTTAGAAATACTCTTAAAACCGAATTTAGATATTATCCAAAACGCACCAATCCCTAAGTCCAACAGTTTCGTTTTTCATTTTCCCTCTGTCCGGCTTCCCACATCTTCTACAAGACTTTTTCTTTAGGCGAGCCTAGTCCAGGAAATAAACTTCCAGAGCACGCCCAGCTTGAATCTAGCTGAATATATATGGTTCATGAACAGCAGTTATAGTTAACGTTTAGATTGTAGAGGTCTAAGGGAAGAACACAACAGAATTATTCAATGCAGGAGGCATTGGAGGCACGTGAGCAAGCTCACGTTACCAAATTACAAGAAGGCATTCCACAAGCCTTAACTTCTGGGTATTGTTTTTGCAGTTATTTTGTTACTGAAAGCTGACTTAGTATGGACAATCGCATGTCACACTATTGTCTCGTAAGCTTGAAAACGTATGAGAGGGGTAAAATTCTATATAGTATCATGGCCCAGGCTCCATTTTCTCACATTCTTCTCGAATAGATTGGAAAAGAACAGAAGACAAATATCTTTCCCCAAAGCTTGGGAATACAACCTGCATATAATTACTAGTTTGAGTGCTTTGAAATACAAATAAAAAATAGGGTAAAACTTAGGTGGATTTGCTTATGTCTATTACAACCAATTCTTCAATCAAATATTAACACTTGGATTTTATTATTAAAAAAAATTACACCCCATTACATTTAAGTAAATGAAGTGAGGTAAAAAAAACAAAAGCCAAGTGTCAACACCATATTTGCCCCTGATCACCCTATGCCATATAGAAGCATGATCCAAAATAAACCGCCAAAGCCTCTTAACTAGGGAGATGTTCTAGACACCAAGTTAACCTAGACCAACCCCACATCCTCCTTCAACCAACAAGACACCTCCCAACTAACCAAGCGATCTTTACTCACACCACCCCAAAACCACAAGTACCGCAAAATCTTCTCAAGACTTTCCTAAAATCTCAACGCCTCTTAATCTTTACCTTTTCCCAAAATCTAAGTAACATATATAATCTAAAATGTTGGAACTTGATAGAGTATTAGAAGCAAGCGGATAAGTAAATAGCATCATACACCTACAGAGCAGAAATATATAGGTGTCCCTAGACTTTGGACATAAGGTCAGATTGTTAAGAACTAAGTAAAAGAAAGTTGTGTCATCTCAAACTTAAATGGCAAGAAGAAAATTCAGAATGATCCATGGTGACTAAATTAGTCCATCGGATATTCAAGTTGGCTTAAGTAATCTATATGCTGTTTTAGCAAATGAGGCAAAGACATCCTGCAGCAGGTGGATTAAATTCCTCGGATCAGAAATAAAAAATTAAAAGCTTTTACAGGAAGAATAGGGCATACCGTAATAAGCTTTCCAGCATTTTCAGGTCTCTTTCCAACCTTCAATGCTGCTGCCGCTGCAGCTCCCGAAGAAATTCCTACCTGATATCCAATTAAGGTGCATGTAAGAGCCAAATCGTACAGTAAATATATATAAACTCTAAATTTGGGCCAGATATTGCTATGTGGTAATATTTTCAAAGAGAAAGTTAATACAAGCTAGGAGAAAAAATTATATTTCCTTTCTAATTGGGAGTGAATGGATCACTTGATTCGGTGCCACAGCTAACAATTGATGCAAGGAGAGTGCAAAGAATGGAATTTGACAGCTTGACCATACTTTTGAAAAAATACAAGAAAAATGGTGGCAAAAAGACACTAACTTATTGCAACTAATATTTAATTCCTAGGTCATTCCTATTGGACATAATTTTTTTCTTTTATAAAATCTGTCACCATTTTAAGCAACTCTAGCTGTCTCATGGAAGTGCATGGATATATGGAATGAATTCAAAGAAGAATTTAAAGAAACTCAATTATACAAACACTTGAAAAGGCAAACATAAGAACTAACCAGCAAGCCTTCACGGAGTGCTAATTGCTTTGCAGTTTCAACAGCTTCATCACTTGATGTCTGCCAAGGTCACAAGACTGGACGGTTAATTATGTAGTATTGACCAACAAAATATCAGCATGAAGTATTTATCGTGGTAGTCCTAATATTAGATTATATAAATTTGGCCCAAAAAAGGCAGCTTCAGATGTGGCATAGCAGCTGAGAATTGGGGTTTAAAATAAAACATATTAATTTAAATCTTCCCTTATAGTAATCACTGATAACAACAAAAAACAATATGCCAGAGTATGAAAAAGGTTATTGGATGATACGCTGTAACCATGTTTTAGACATAGCACATGCTTATTTTTGCAGATCAGCCTTATGTTTCTCCATGGACTCTATTGTATTTATACTGCTATTTTATTTAAATTGAATGATTCTGCTATCTTAATTATGATTTAGATTTGATAGGATTTAATCCTTGCCTTCCCTGGTTTATTGGGATTCGGATATCTCATAAGGCTTTGTGATCACAAGCCAACATTCAGCTGTAACCTATTGGACCTCTCAGTAATACATCACTAGTGGAAGCTTAGCAGCATACTCACTGGTTTTTTTTTTGGGTCACATAATTCCACATGGCATCCCATCCAAGAATATTATCCTCCAATGATCAAATTCAAGTATGCTCTAAATTCCTATGGCCAACCAAGAGGAACACAGCTCCTCACCAGAATTTCATCTTTTTCAACTGCCAAGAACTCAAGCCTTAATCCCTCAAGTGCCAAGTGACCCATCCCCTATCATCATTACAGCCCATCGATTCAATAGGCAAAACTATCTTCAAACAGTCGTCTTTTCTTGCATCAAGCTGTTCACGAAGGATAAAGGCAAGCATGCTATCTCATAGGCGCTACCAAGAAACCTGCTCATGAAGATCCAATGCTAGAGGAGTGGGAGACAAACAATGGCATGGTGCAAGCATGGCTCACCAGTTCCATTACCATTGATACTGGCAAAAACGTAATGCTCTAAACCCCTTGCGTGAGCTTTGCGAAGCTGCAAGAGGGTCATTCTTATAGTTGAAAAACAAAGCTGCCATCTTGCACATTGGAGGAGTGTTATACAACCTAAATCAAGGGAATATGAACATCACTTAGTTGACAATGCTAAGGAGCAAGCTGGTTTTATATGGTCAAGAATAAAGGGTTGAAGAAGAATAAAATTGCTTTTTTCATTTCCAAGTAATTCAATGTTATGGCATTATATGTTGGGCCATCCTAACCTGAGTACATGAGAAAATTGTATCCTTATTTATTCAATAATAATTCTAGATCATCTGAATGCGACTTATGTCGATTATCATGTTATCTTATCTTGCTCATGAACATGCCTCCACTGAACTTTTCTCACTTGTTCACAGTGATATTTGAGGTCCCTCAAGGAGTTACAATATAAATGGCGCTAAATGGTTTATTGTTTTCATCGATGACTATTCTAGGGTGACACAGACTTATGTAAATGAAAAATCAAAAGTTCATCAGGCTTTCAATAACTTTTATACCCTTATTCAAACCCAGTTTCAGACCACTATTATATTTGAAAGTATGTAGTCATTGACTTCCTTGATATATCGGATTAGGATATCTCATATGGCTTTGTGATCATAAGCCAATATTTGGCTGCCACCTCTGGAATCTCTCAATAATATATTTGCAAGTAGAGGCATAGCAGCACTCACTAGTTTTCTAGGTCACACGATTACACAATTATTGTGGTAAATCAATCACAAAAAGTAAACGTGAGGCAACATTCCAAGCTTTAGGCTTGTCCATGAAATATGATACTCCCTCTTATCTTTAATATAAGAGCTACTAAACTGAAGTTGATTGGATCTTGAATCTGAATCTTAAGACAAAGTTGCTAACTTGATGAAGAACTTTTATGTTGGAGGCCTAACAAGAACATTTGCAAGAGATGAACTTGATGAAGAATTATATGTACTAATCCCATAACCTATGAGATTTTGTAAGAAGAGACTCAAGTTATCCTCTTCCATCATATGTATTATTCAAGAGCAACATGCTCATACAATAATAGTAACCTACTTGGGTTTACACACTAATCTAACTTCACTTGAGCGAAATGAACTAATCCCATAGCCTATGAGATTTTGTGAGAAGAGACCCAAGTTACCCTCTTCCATTGTAAACCACTTGGGTTTACGCACTAACTCAACCTCACTTGAGGTAGATAAACTAATCACATAACCTATGAGATTTTGTAGGAAAAAACCAAAGTTATCCTCTTCCATTGTAACCCATTTGGGTTTATACACTAATCTAACCTCACTTGAGGTAGATAAACTAATCCCATAACCTATGAGATTTTGTGGGAAGAGACTCAAGTTACCCTCTTCCATTGTATGTAACTAATCTTCACTTGAAGGTGTGCCTTCTCTTTAGACTTGACATTTTTCTTCTTCTTCTTCAGGCTCTGATACCATATGAAAATTTAAAAGATTGAAAGTAGAGGGAAAAAGCCTCAAAATATTATTAATCCTTAACTGAATAAGAATACAAATAGACATTTATATAGACAAAAATATAAGCTAGTAGGTTAAATCTAGAATCTATCATAACCTAATATCTCAGATTTATTCTTCTAAGATATGATAATTTAATATTCAAATTTGATCATAAATAATATCTAATCTTAATTTTAGATAATTAAATAATTAACAAAACATAATATTAATAATTAATTTTAAATTAGGTCATCTCAACAATGACCAAACAAGTCAGCAAGGATTGTATCAGTAATAACACAGATGTTACTCAACTTTTGCATAACACAAGCAAGCCGAATGTTTTAAACTCCACTATACTCAAGTCATCAAACTCAAATACTTGTCTTTTGATAATTTAGTCAGTAACAAATAAGAGAAACGTTGAAGGGGAAGCATCAAATGGACCTCAATAACTTCATCAAGCACATCTTGATTCAAATTCCTGGGCACAAATCCAGCCCCAATTCCCTGAATCTTGTGAGGTCCTGCAGTTTAGTTGGGAAAAGAAATAAGATATAATCAATTTAAGAAAAAGTTAAAAAGAAATATACTGGACTTAGGGTGTATAGAAACTTCTTATCTGCCAACCTGGTTTTCCACCTGAAAGTATGTTGCTTTCTAAAGGCTCTACACCAATAACCTGTCGGCATGGAAGAAAATTCATAATGAAACCCAACAGGAAGAAACTTCCTCAAATAAACTATTCCTGCTAGTGACAATACATGACATTGTATGCTGAGACAGCCACAACACCAAGTACTTTACAAACCTTAACTCTAGGTCATTACAATGATTGATATTAAAAGTTGCATGGGGTTTAACAATGCCAAGGAGAAAGAGTTACCTGTATTTTGGGATTTTTCTGCTTTAGGAATTGACCAGCTCCAGAAATGGTTCCACCAGTTCCAATTCCTGCAACCAAGATATCCACTTTCCCTCCTGTATCTTCCCATATTTCTGGGCCAGTTGTCTCATAGTGTATCTGCATAGTTGAATCCAGCATCATACATCAGAACACAAAGAAGTTCAGCACGCTAATACTCTACAGTTATGGCAAGTAGTTTGTCATGAATTAGACTAAACATAATGAAGATAAAAAAATTTCTGGCTAATGACCTAACTTCCAAGAAATGTAATTCTTAAGATATATATCTTCTACTTCTAGAATCTTGTAACTCTAAGCCACCATTCAAGTCCCATATGTCATGTAACACGATTGTCAAAAGTCCAAAACATAAATCTCGATAAACTCCCATGGCCACATTATTAAAGCAACAAATTATTCACATTTTCCTAATTATGAAACTAATACCACCTGAACCCCAGTAAAAAGGTTCCTTCATAGTGCTATCAAACTATAGGAAAACATTTATATTTATATTCCACTTGTACTTAATTTGACTCTTCACCATTCTAGACCTCTTGATATTGTTGGAAGCATGGTTTCCTGCTTCAACTGAAGATAAGTAAAAGTACAACCAAATATCAAGAAAGTGCAAAGCATTGGTTTGACCATCATCATTCCAGAAAATAGCACATCCTACTATCACAAGAGCATCCCAGAAATATAGGACTCATGTTGGGGATATAAAAAGTTAGCAGTTACAGAGACCTTAGGATTAGATGGATTATCAAATTGTTGAAGCATGTATGCATTGGGTGTGCTTTGTAAAATTTCTTCAGCTTTCTGAACTGCTCCTTTCATGCCCTTTGATGAATCTGTTAAAACAAGCTCAGCTCCAAATGCTTTTAAAATAACTCGTCTTTCTAAACTCATCGATGCAGGCATGGTCAAAATGAGCTTATATCCCTTTGAAGCTGCAATAAATGCAAGACCGATTCCTGTGTTCCCACTTGTAGGTTCCACCAAAATACTCTAGAATGCACATGAGAAACAAGTGATCTTAGAATGACAAAAACCTCAGCAAAAGGAATTGTTGAAACAACAATTTTAGTATTTTTACAGCTCATCTACAAGAAAAGTAACAATAGTCTCACTAGAACGCCACACTGTTCCTTTCTGAAAGAAACTACTATGCATTCACATACAGATGCAGTAAACAATCAAACCAAATAGATTTCATTATTCCATCCTAAGCTAAGAGTTTAGCAAGCCAACATTTCAAATATGAGATTAATTTCAGAACTTTCAGAATCAGCAAATATATCAGCGTGCCATGTGTCATGAGATCACAGGATTTATTGTTAATATATAAACACGGAAAATTATACTCAGGTTAAGGCTAATTAGTTGCAATATTAGAAAATGCCCAATTGCTATGGCAATTAAGAACATAATATACTCCAGCCACAGGCAAAGCATGATCTCCTTGAAAGGAACATGAATTATTTATCTTATGAATAAAGTAAAATATAAGTTACCTTCCCAGGCGTTATTTCTCCTTTCTGTTCAGCATCGTTTATCATACTATATCCTATCCTGAAACAAAACTCAGAAATTTTCAAAAACAATTATGGCCCATTTGATACACAAAATAAAATGAAATAAAAAAGGGAATGCAATGAAAAGATGACTTTGTATATGAAAAATATCTCATACAAGTAGATGGGAAAATAATAGAAAAAAATAGTTAGTGTTGAGTAAAGATAATGTGGAAATAATAGATATTTATTAATTTGTTTACAATGGAAAGGGATTACATTACCCTCGATAATATCAAACAGAAACTAGAGATTGATTCAGCCTCCAATATGCATAATTGTGGTCATGATAAAGATGTCAGGGTCATAGAAATATTAGCGTCAATCTCATATATGGTTTATAAGCTTTCATTACCTTAAAGTAAACCTAAAGCTATCATTAATATCTTGATACTTAATAATTACTGTAAAACAAGTCCCATCTATGTGCTAAAGAATGAAATGAAATTTTATAGTATCATATTACACTAAGGTTGTCGATATTATTGACCAAAAACAAAGGTTGCCGATTATGTAAACATGCAAGCTACAAATATCTCTTAAAAGCTTGAATTGAAAGTATTCATCCTCTTACCGGTCCTTGACACTACAACACGGCTCCATGATCTCAAGCTTGGCAGCAATATTTGCCAGTGACCCCTTGACAATATTATTCAGGTACACCATTGGCGTTTTTCCTATAAGCTGTGTCAGCGGCAAAACATAAAAATCAAACAGAGGATTATTTTTTCTTGATTTCCATTTTCTACCAACATACCAGTTAGGCCTGTTGGATTATCAAAATCTGTGATGGATCCTAATTAGCTGAAATTTTCATAATTTTCCATTAAACAAAAATGAAAACCCGCAAAAGCTAAAGCGAAAGCAAATAAATTAAGATTGAAATATTCGCGAATCCAGAATCACATGTTCTATTAAGTAACCTGGGTAACATCTTCAGCAATGTTGAGGGCCTCGATATCCGCTTGCGGCTTCACAGACACAGCTTTGCAGGTAATAAAGAAAGGTGAATTGACCCTTTGTCTTGCACTCTGATAACGACAGCCAAATCCGAGTCTGAACGATGCACTGCTGCCCGAGGGATAGGGAGTTGTAGCGGAAGCTCGGATAGAATCGGTTTTGCAGGGAGAGATCAACGAATTTATTAGTGAAGCTGAAGCCATTACTGTAAGCGGTATTGATAGTGGTAAGGAGTGACTCCTATCTTGTTTGGCTCCACCGAGGAATCAATGGCAGAAATGATATGCCCCACGGGTTGCAGTTGTACAGTGTATAGCACCCACGCAATTTTAAAATATGTATATTTTATATTTTAAAATTAGGATTCGGAGAGAAAAATCTCTATGAAAAAAAATCAACAAAAACACATCAACCCTAAATTACAATTTGGGGTAATTAATAAATGGGTTAACTTTAATAACTGTTAGATCAAAAAGACTAAATCAATTTAGGTCTCAATAACTATTTATAATTAATACTCTCTTTTTTGTAATGTGATGAAGTAATATAATTTATTAATAAGATTAATTTTTATAATAAAACAAATATTAACTATTTAATTAATATTTTATTTTTATTTTTTTTATAATTTCTCTCCTCTCTCCTCTCTTTTTATTTTTAATAAAATTATATATTTTTTAATAATTTTTTAATTATAAAAATTCTTTTAATAATAACTATCTAAACACTTATTTATTTAAAATTATTTTTTTTATATAAACTCTTCTCCAAAACTTTTTCTAAAAAAAATTTAAATTTTTTTTCATAAACCCTTTTTTAAATTTCTTTCCAAATAGACAAACTCCTTTCCAAATTTCCAAATAGACGTTCCACATCTCCTCATATCAAACAATCTTCAAAGATACTTTTATGTTGAAAGAACATCCTCATCGCCTTCGTAATGCTCCATTTTGACACGACCACAATTCTTAGTTCTTACATCACCTCGGAACACTATTTCAGTGGCATGACTATCACCATCAATATTGGATCAAAATAGAAGCCCCGGAAGTTCAGGGTCAAACAATGGCGCCTTACTCATACATGCTAAATCTTAGATGAAATGTTCAGCAACAAAACGAGGAGATAAAATGCAGTACCAAAATATTACAGTCACTAAATTGACCAACTAAGTGACCCAGGTCTCCCCCAAATACAAGTAAATCGGCATCTCCAGAACCCACCAGGCACATACAAGTAGAACAATAGGTCGGTTGTCAAAGCCTCAGATCTCCCCTAGATAAATCTGCTTATCACTGCCGCAAGACCCAACAATAGGTTCATTGGGATGAAATACACACTCATTAACAGATCCAGTGTGGCCAGGAAGCTTGTACAAGATGCGTCGTGAAGTGGTATCCCATATGTAGACCATTCGATCTGAGCTACCAGCTGTGACCTTGCTTCCATCGGGTGACCAGCTACATTTCAACAAGTTCTTTTCAAAGTTGTGTTGGTGCCCTTCCAAGACCTTCACACAGCGATTTTGTGGGGCATAAGGACGCATATCCCATATGCAAAGCTTGCAATCCATGCCATTCGTCAGAAGATAGGAACCATCAGGACTCAATTGCATACCAGTTATCATATCTTGATGACCTTGAAGTGTCATTATTACCTCACCTTTACGCAAATCCCAAACTTTGACATCATTATCAATACCGCCAGTGAATATCTTATCTGATGCATCGGCGAAACTGACAGCTGTAATTTGGTATTTATCTGGAAATGTCTGGATGGAACCCCTTTGCCGCATATCCCATAGTTTAGCAGTCCCATCATCAGATCCACTTACAACAAGAGGTGGCCCCCTTCGAGAAGGGCAACATGAATTCACATATGACAGATGTTCAGCCATCTTTTTTATTTGTTTTCCTGTTTCGACATCCCATGCCCTCAGAGTTTTGTCAGGGCTGGCTGACACTATCTGAGTCCCATCTGTAGTCCAATGAAGATCTAGAACAGCGTTTTTGTGACCTTTTAATACCATGAAGTTCTTGCAATCCCCATGCACATTCCAGAGGAAGATTTCTTTGTCATGAGATCCAGATGCAATTACTGTTCCTGCTGAGTTGAACTTCATGGTGTATATAGCACTCTGATGACCTGTCAGCAACATGATCGGTGAGTCCAAACTTGATGTTCGCAGCTTTCCATTTGACCCAGGAGCTTGTGGAGCCCTATATGGGACTGTAGACCATTCCATTGGCCTTGGACCAACAGCTAACAGTGCATTCTCACCTTCAGCTGGAACAACTTGCATGTTGTCCTTTCCTTAGAATTGAAGATAACCAGACACTAATTTGTATAAGCTCCGAATGTTCAATGCTGAAAATAAAAATCAAAATAATCAACACAAAGTCATCAATACAATAAAATATCAAAAATAGTGGGAGCCACATTGTTAATATTATGACTACATCTAACTTTTTAAGATAAATTCTTATTATATACTCCTCAATCTACCTAAATTAGTCAACTAACTGTTATATTAGTTATAATTAACTAATTTATCTGGCTTCCTTAATCTATCTAAAAAAGTCAACTAACTCTCATAATTAGAATCGGAGGTAGTAGTACATTTCAAAAATAAAATAATATAATTAAGGAGAATCCTAAAACAATTGTAATATTTCTAATTGCTATAAAAGTAAATATGTTCTCAGCTCTAACACAACCAAGAAACACATTTCAAGGCCAACTAATGACAAGCACACACAAACTCAATATTCAACTGAAGTTCAAGGTTCAATGGTCAAATCATATTTGAACCGTGGTTGAATTAGTCATGATTAAATTAATATCATTTAAATATTTAATAATATTAGATTAAAAATGATAAGAATAGCTATCCACAATCATAAAATAACATTTAAATCCCACAATAGAAAATAATAATAATCATCAATCCAACACAAATCAATATTCACCCACCACAAACTTTCAATCACCATAATAACTCACAGGGAAACAATTTGCAGCACCAATTACACCAGCAAATAATTCATAGAGCATTCAATCAGCATGCTACTTAACAACAACAATTAGAAAACTTTACAGCTCAGCAGGAATTAATTCATAGCACCAATTACGATATTCCGCCATCAAAGAACAGACACAAAAGATGTGATAATACACTACTAGGCCATCAAAGCCCGTCTAGCATAGTTCACAAGCAATGACAAAAGTACATTGTCTCACATAATCAAAGCCCATCTGCCTGCGTATATACTATTCGGCAATCTTCATTCTAGGTAAGTTCTTCCTGTTCGAAGAGAGTTCTTTTAGATTACTCTATAACAGTTCTTCCTTCTATATATTTTTGTGGAAGACTTAATTCGAAGTGAAAGAAATGCCAAAGATATATGCATCAGACCCAGTGCGACTACGATAGAAGAGAAAGAGACTACCTGTTTCTATTTCGCAGAGCAGTAGGAAGGCAGAAGAAGGATATACCACACGAGCGAAAGAGAAAAAGGAGGTGCCAAAGCCAAAGATAACGACGAAGAAGGTGGAGGCCGGAGAAGGCAACGATGGAACCTGGAGTGCAATGAAATATCGGGAAGCTAGGGATTCAAGATTTTTGAAGTGCGACGGCATAAATCAATTTTGACGGTATGTCGTGCGGGTATATCCCCCCCAGCTTTTACTGTAAAAGTTCAACGAAATAGCGGAGAATTTTTTTTTTTTATCTCCGTTATCAGCCCACTCAAATTTAATTTTTATCCATCAATTTTGTATAATTTTATATAAAATTTTATATTTATATTTAAGTTTATTGAACTAATAATTTTGTTTCCAATCTGGCAATCTATAAAAACATGGACATACTTAAATTAATACTTAGATTATTTAGAATTATATAACTTCAAAATTATAAGAATTAATAATAAATAATTATAAAACTTTAAAGACTTAATTAATAAAAATTAAATTTCAATTACATAAAAATTTTAAAGGATAAAAAATTCAATATTTCAAAATAAAAAAAAATAACAAATTGAATTGAAATTGGTAAAAACTTAAGTTAAACTATTAAATTCAATTTTTTTTTAAAAAAAAGGCAAAAGAGTAAAATAACCTCCTCCTATTTAACCTTTAAGCAGACAAAGCTCTTTTTCTATTTTTAAAATGTATATAAATATTTTTTAAAATAAAAAAATAATAAAGATCTTCATTAAATTTCAAAATTTTCTTTTAATTCATTTAACTGAATATATGATTAGGAATAAAATATTTTTTAAAATATGAATATTATTTAAAAATTAGTTAGATTAATAAAATTTTAATGCATATAATTTTTATTTTTTATTTATGTAAATTTATTTATTAATGAATTAGAAATTTAATATAATATGAATAAATTGGCTAACATAAGTAATGAATTTCAGTTTACATATTATTACTTTTAATATAATAATTTTTAAAACATTCATTTAAATTTATCGTACTTAATCGTTTAAATTTTTTACCAAAAAGATATTTAAAATTCTTTAACGTTGTGATAGGGTTAGAGAAGGTAGACAATAAAAATTATGAGGGCAAACTAGTAATTTTAAATTCTTGAAATAGTTTCAATTAGAACCGTTGACAAAATATGTTAATAATTGGAGAAGAAATATAGGTTTTAATCCTGAATAGTTGTGGTCAACTTGTGTTTAGATTTTTCCACTCATACATCAGCCGTTTGGAGTTGTCATTATTACCAAATATTATAAGGTTTTATGTTTGGGTTGTAGAAATGGTGCAAACTCCATCTAGTTTTGGCTATTTTCTTTAAATTAAGTGTTCAATTGTTGATAAGCGAACGAATTCATTTGTGGCATGGTACAGGAAGTGGTAGTAGAATCTCATCCCTTCTTTATTTAGTACAATAAAAATTATTTTTATTTTTAATATTTTAAATAATTTCAATTTCTTATAATAAAATAAGAAATAAAATGATCAAAATAGAAATAAAATATTTTAAACTATTTTATCATAAATTATAAAATTTCTTCACAACTTTAATTTTTTCTAAATTATAAAAAAATATTTTAGATCATTTTATCTTAAATTATAAAAAAAAATATTAATTCTATACTCATTTTTATCCTACTAAATAAATTTTTAAAATCTATTTTCAGTCTAATTTTATTTTCAATTCAACTTTTATCAAAAAATATTTAACCTTAACAATCGTACCCTTGGAGTTCATGAGGTGTAGCATGGCCAGGGACAAAGAATAGGGAGTGGGTAATATTTGGCTATATGGAAGGCAATTAGCAACTAGGAGAGCTCTTTGAAAGAGAAGTTGCAATGTTTGTAATGAGGAGTATGTTTGCGATCTTGTGAATGTTGTTGGTTTAGCCTTGATTATGGAGTCTCTTGCGTTGAAAGAAGCTTGGGTTCCTGGGGTCCTCCTTCAGGAACCATTCTGCATCATGAAAGGCATGTGATACCTGCTCTACAATCCTGGGTTCCATTAAACATCAAGCAATTTCAAATGATCATTGTCCAACACACGATAGTCACCATCGCTCGGATAAACCCAAGACAATTATCCTTCTAAAACATAAATATGGCGTACAAAATTAAATTCCTGTCACTGTAAACAACGTATACATGGCTATACGAAACTAAGGCCAACCAACAACAAAAATATAAGCAAAAATTAGATCTTTGGTACACAGCCAGGCATATATATGATCACTAAATTAGCTCTTGATGTTCCCAAAGAATCTTGAAAGGGGAATCGGACCATCTACGTCTTCATTATCATCGTCAGCAACCTTGCTTCTTGACTTGTGCTTCTTCTCTTTCTTTATTCTCTTAGACGTGGACTTAGATCTTCTTGATACTCTCTCATCATCCGTACGAGAAGAATATGAAGATGATTCGGAGGAGCTAGATTCAGAAGACCTTCTCGAATGCTGTAACAGTAATAGAGGAAAGGAAATTAGCATGCATAAAACAGAATTATTGCCCAACATTGCTTGGATCATTTGCATAAGTACTCATAAAGAGATTCATCAAAAGGGAAATGATATCGGATTTGCTTATCGAGCAATTAAATAAAAACAAAAGCAATATAATCTGAACACATTTGCTACCAAACTTGACTGCCAATTATTTTGCAAAATTCTTAACTTACTAGGGAGTGACAAAATCATTTAAAATCCAATTTTGATTTTTTAAATAGGACCACCTCAATCATTACACCAAGAAACGTATTGCAATGACTAGCACGCCTATTGGCAATGGAACAAAGGTATCAGTGAGGATGTACAAGATTTGGTAGAAAGCCAACTGGCACTCCCATTCAAGTTAGAGAAAAAATAGAGAAAACATTTTAAAAGGAAAGAAAACAAAGCCTCTCACACGCAATTCTTTTTTATCTTTTCTTGAATCTAAACAACAAAATAATCAGAACCTCCAAAGCAGACCTAAATGACACCAGATATATGACAAATTCAAATCAATTCACAAGTAAACTTCAAAAAACTTTTTTGAACATGAGGGCATACAACTCAGTGCCTGTTTAGTTTGCATGCAAACTATAGTTTCAAAAGTGTCTTTTGGCCTAAACCATAAATTAAACAAAAAGCCATCAAATATTCATAAGTGCTTCTGGACTAAACCATAATTTTGGAGGATCTTAAATTATGGTTTCGAATAAGCTTGTGGAATTAGCTTCTGAGTGGGGAAAAATACTTTTAGGCTGTGTAATAATAATTTTGTCCATCTTTTTTCTCTATCATTTACCCCATGCCTTTTCTGATAATTTACCTATCGAAAAAGTCATTCTAGTAACAACTATCCAAACACTTATTTCTTCAGAATTACTTTTCTTCCAAAAGCTATTCTCCATAATCTATTTTTTATAAACTCTTCTCCAGAAGCTAAATCAAATGGGCCCTCAACTACACTACAATAAGTTCAAATTACACCTACATCATAATTAGTCCAATATATATCATGCTAATGAGAAACAACAAGGAAACATGGTCAGTAGTTACAGTCTTCAAAGCACAAACAAATAAAGTAATAGTAAGTTATATGATAAAATAAAGTGTCAAATTAGAATAGGACTTCTCAGTTTTCTGTAGACAAGTAGAATTTAATAGGCATGCTTTAGGAGTCAAATTACCTTTCTCTTTTTGCTTCTGTGCTTCTTTGAAGATTTGTACCTTTTATCTGCAAAGTACATAACAAGTAATCATCACCATTAGAAGCCGAAGATAGAGCAAAGCGCCAGTAAAACACACCAAAAGTCTGCACCTTAAACATCCATACCTTTTCCACGTTTAGACTTACTAGAAGAGTGACTTCTTCCTTGCGCAAGCTTGCATGCTCTTTCAGCATCTAGTTGAGCTCTGTACTCTCTCATCATTCTATCTGCATCTGCTTCTAACTCCCCTTTTCTCATTTCTTCTTCCTAATGAACCAAATTTGTACCAATTGAGTATACAATTTATATTGAAGAAGCACAAGGAATTAACAGCAAGATTGCCCTACAAGATTGATGCAGAAAACAACATGCTTCACGTTTGGGAAATAACTAGTAGCTAGAAATAAAGCCATCCACATTATATACATCAAACCACCAAGATGATGTGAATAACCAGAAATGGCAAGTCTTCAACAAAGACGGCCTACAGATTGAGCACAGTCCAAGATTTTTACTAAAAGAAGGAATCAATTGTTCATACAATAGACAAAAGTGTGGACAAATATAGAAGCATGAGGACACGCTACAATAGAATCCAAATACACTGAGAATTAATGGACTTTAGATCACATCTAAAACAAAATAGGTGATATTTAGATAACCACCAAATTATGCTTAAAACAGAAATTGAATACAGAATTTATTTATTTGTTTTTTAAAAAAATATTTAGGGAAAGAGAAAGACTAGAGTCCAGACAAATAAAGGCCTGGCGTGATATCTAAATAAGAGGGCCCATGTTTAATGAGTGAGCAAACATCCCCCAAATTTACAGTAAGAAGCAAGATGGTTTACCTGGCAGAGGATAAACAGAGAGATGGTATAGACTGGATGTAAACAATGAAATGTAGAATATATAAAAGAAGGCGAGGATCGAAACCACAAATGAAAGGGATTGAAATGATGAAGAAAAAATCGCCAAGACAAAATAATAACAGAGGTTTGAGGAATGTAGCTCAAATAAGGTTTACTGACATCCATTATCGTTGTATGAGAAATCATCGTTATTATTTTCCTTTGTTTATTTCCAGGTAAATGAGAAACAATCATTCCACTGGCCACAAGTAACGTACTTAAAATTGAAGTGCTTTTCTTCAATCCAAGTAGGGGGGAAAAGGAAAGAATCAAGTTATTTATGATAGTATAATAATTTGATGTCAAAAGATTACCTTCTTTTTCCTTTTAAACTCTTCCCAGGTAATTGTGTGGGAGGTATTAAGGCTAGCCAAACGAGCAGCATGCCACTCTGGTGAATGAAATGAACCATCCACCTGTGACAGTCCTCATCAATAAAGGTCCAGGAAAAAGAGAAACAAGCTAGTATAAGGCACTATAATGTATATCCATCAATGCACTTGAAAAACAAACTGACAAGCAGAATGAAGGAGAAGGTAGAAGCATTGCATTCAACAAATTTTAACTATCATAAAGTTCTCCATTTCCACTAAATTTAAAAATTAAAAAAAAATGAGGAGGAGAAAAAGAAGAAAGAATAGCTCTGTCTGATTCTTGTAAAATCAATATCAGTCTTTACATGTGAAAGAGTTGCTTTTTTAAAACAAAATATTTATTTTGGATATAAGAAGAAATATCATTAAAAAGAAGTCTGTTTACCATGAAAAAAGAAAACAAGAAAAACCAAACAGGCAACCAAAACTTCAATTTGATTATGAAAAGGTTTGTGTACATTTTCAATCCAAGCAAAATTGCTCACTTCTTGGCTGTGCAAGGCAATCAAAATATTCCAGTGATAACAAGTAAAGCCTGCTTCTGACACGAGGTAAATACTTCTTTGAGTTCTTTCCATTCTTTCTAATCCAATTTTTCCATCAAAACAGTCACCTAAAGTTCATTTCATTAAGAAGCATGTTTACAATGTCAGACCAAACTAAATTGCTCATTTCTTGGCTGTACAATGCAATCAAAACTTCCAGGTGATGACAAATAAACCCTACTTCTGAGACTAGGTTACTTCTTTCCTGTCTTTCTAATCCAATTTTTCAATTGTCTCTTTTATTTCAGAGTTAGAATGGATGCAGCTTGAATAACTGATATTGGCTTCTTTGAACCTTATAAGTTGCAATAAATTTGACACAGAACTCATCCACATTCCAAAATTCAATGCCTTATTTTTACCAGGCATTCCCCTGTGATCTTTCCTTACCAGAACAATTCCAGGGTACCACATTATAAGTTAAAACCAACATTTATAATTTACAACGCACACATCTTACTAACTTTCCAATGAGGGAAAAAAGTCGCATCTTTTGAACCATACAATACAGTTAGTTACATATTTTTACTTCCTCTGTTAGTCTGGTCTATGTTCCCCAATAACTATTTTGCAGCAAGCTAGTGAAACAATCAAATGCAATTCCTCCAACAGGGAAATTCTAGCTATGCTGATACATTTGATAACCATATTCATTCAATTCATATCAACATTAGGATTTAGAAGCAAGTTTACGTTAAATAGTGATACTTGTTGCTATTGTTGATTGTAAAGGCTCAAAATTAGACATCTATGATTTACAATAGAATCTACCATCTACTATTATCATAATAACCCCAAGAATATTTTGTATACTAACGCTATTATTATTTTATGGTCTGAATATGATACCATTTTTCAATATTGAAGAGTTCTTTCCTTGATGAAGAATTTGGCCCTCCTTCATTAAAGGCATTCTCCTTGTTCTCCGTTGCCACACGTTTCTAGTATATAACTAAAGTTTTCTGATGCCATTGAGTCAGTTCTTGATAATTATGTGACTACCACTCGTCATTACTATCATACAAAATGGAAAAAAAATGTCCTAATTCATAAGTCAGATGAATTAATGATTCATGATAATAACTATCAGTCTTTCACCATCTTGATCATTATCTTCTAAAGACCATCGACCTTCTAAATCTCAGAACTATTTCTTGTCAGAAAAAATGGTGCAGGATGAAGATACATATTGATTAAAACTTTAATTTGGGAATTAGGACATTATTAAATGATTAAATTTTGGCTAAATCTAAATTTTTAAAATTGTAAAAGATTCTACATGTTGATTTATGCATGTTTTATTTAACAATTTAATTATTATATCATTGTTAGCATTAAATAGGTGCGTATAGGTGTTGTTTTGGGTAGCTCAGAATTTTGTTGCGTTGAACTGAAGGAAATTCTCCTTGACTATTAGTATTAGAGAGAGAGAGAGATTCTTGCTTCTATACAGCTAGCAGCTTGCTATTTCAATAAAAATGCTCATTTTTATCGCAACCTTTAACAATTTGGAATAAAATCCTCTGATTCAAGAAGGTTTCTACATGCTTCTCTATTGCTCGACTTGATCCTCAAACCCAACCTGCCGCTATAGCCCCTTTACACAGCAACTGGCCTCTACAGCCTCGTGTTTGGAAGCCTTAGATGTTCTTGCAGCAAACATGACTACTTCAAAGGTCACTTCACAAGGCCTAGAAGGAGACCTTCTGCACTTAACAAAGGCAAAGCTGCTGAACCTAGCCATGTCGCACAAACCAATGCTTCACATGATTAGGGTGATGATCCAAATGATAATTAGGATGCACAGTGGAGTTGGGACCATTCTCGGCTTATTCACACCAAAATGGATTTTCCAGAATTTGAAAGAGGTGATCCAAAAGCCTGGATCCTTAAAGCCAAAAAGAATTTTTCAATATATTCAAACACCAAAGGAATAAAAAGTAGATGTGGCAGCTATGTCTTTGGAAGGTGATGCTTTGAATTTATTTGCATGGCTGATCAATGAACACGCCATTTTATATTGGGAGGAACTAATCAATGTCTTATATTATGGCCCAACTAAGTTCCAAACCTTGATAAACATTTGTGCAACATCAGACAGACCAGCAAGGTTCAATAATGTAGCAAGGTTTATTTTATTGTGATTCTAGTCGCGATGTTTGGAGAGACATCCTAACTCCTAGGTGTCTAAATTTATGGCTGAGGGTAATTGATGGCTCGTCTTGCCCAATATTGGTATTACCTAGGAGGAAGGGAGACTTCGCTCTGTCATTGGATCGTGGGTGAACTCAATAATTCTTGTAACAAAAAGAAAATAGCATTAGTCCATGAAAAGGTCAGCAAGAGTGAAATATGGTCTGGATCGTTGTCTTCTCAATGTCTTTCTAGGCTGCTTGAAGGAGGACTTGAAGGCAAACTCACACGCATAAACCACCTAAATGCAGCCATATCACTATGCACATTACCGAAAAAGAAAACGAGGACTGATGCCCAAGTGGCTGATTTACCAAAAAAAAAATTATTCATTCAGCCAATCTCTAGCCCTTATGCAGGCCCAGTATTGCTAATGAGGAAGAAGAACGATACTAGATGCTTTTGCATGGATTTTTGAGGCCTCAATTATATCACTATGCCTAACAAGTACCCAATTCCCAACGTCAATGGAATCTTGGGTGAATCACATGGAGCTGCATACTTTTCTAAGATTGACTAATCTTTGGGATACCATCATATTTGTACTCTTCTCACAAATATTCATAAGCCAGAATTCCACACACAATTGGGGCATTAAGAATTTGTCATGATGCAGTTTGGCCGTACTAACGAACTGTTAACCTTTCAAGAAGCAATGAATGATTCTCAAATGTTTTGGTTTCCTGGTTATAAAACAATTCTGTTGGTCTCACCTAGCTTTTTAAAATGGCAATACTTTTAACAAAGTTGCTTACTTCAAAGTACAGTATGATAAGATAGCATATATGAGGTAGAATCATCCATAAAAAAGCCTAATGATTGGTTACTTCAAAGGCATTGAATCACCAAACGTGACTGGGGAATCAATAGGTCTACGAATTAAAAATGCTAAAAGATGAATCCGTGTCAGACAACAATTCCAGTTGAAATATTCTGTTGGCGAAATGGCATCCACTGCCCAAAATCTAGAGGTACGAGAATACAATGATCATTATGGCAGAAAAGGTGCAAACAAGATCATATGGACAGATACGATCATTCCAACTCTAAAGGAGGAAAACTAGGGATACGAGAATGACCGAAGTAATCCGGCAAAAGTATCACACCTGCAACTTATCATCAAGAAGTTTTGATCTTCTTGGACGAGAGTAGCGATAAGACTCGGGGAATATTTTTTTTCCAGCTTACAAGTTACAATGAGAACACTACATCCCCGAAAATGGCAGCCACGAATGTCATAAACCCATCAGTGGTCACAGTCGAATCCATCAAAACGATGGAGCGAGGTGAACAACAAGGGAATCATTCAAGCACATTTCATTACTAATTAGAACAGACAATTAGGAAAAGTGTACAGCGCCACAAAATTAATTAAATAAACGCCAATAATAAATAGGGGATGAATAACCCAGATTAAATGATGAGGAGTAAATAATACCCGTAAAGTTCAGATGGAAGAGTTTACTAGTAGTATGAAAGGGTACAGACCATGCCGTCTTCAACCTCCTCGGGGCCGGCAGAGCCAGCGCCCAGCCTGGCTCTCTGCATAGCTTTATAGGCTTGATTTTTACCCATTAGGTTAGAACAGATAAGAATTGAGAAAGAACAAATTGGAGAATAATATAAACTGCTGTGATTGAATTATCAAGGGTAGATGCAGAACTAGAAGCCCCATGCCAAGTGCATGGAGATTGCTGAGGAAGAAGAGAGAAAAGTCATGAATTTTGGCATCAGGTATTGGCTTTGGCTAGTGGGGGCTCAGGCTCACCCAATCGCTAAGTGATAGATGAGTAGACGGGAGAGTTGCCCAGGGTCAAACGAATCTGATGGATTCAACTGGGTGGGGGTCGGGACGGATAACCCCGTGTCCCGTGTCCCGTGGGTCCCAATAATCAATATGTCCCGGTTCTACCGAAATAGATTCAAGAATTCTACAATCCTATTTTTTTTTAAAAAATTATATAATAAAATTATCTTATAAATCATTTTATATAAAATATTTCAACAAATTTTTCTAAATATTATTATTATTTAATATAAAATAGCAATTTATCCATATGAAAAAACAATAAAAAAATATTCTAAGAAATAAAATATATTTATCTAACTTGCATATTTATTTATTTGTCGTATACATTTTATAACAAATTAAAATATAAAAACTATTAAACTATTTCCTTATCAATCATGATTTTTTTTCAGTTCAACTTGTTCTATAATTAGATGGTTCAATGCGTCAAGTTTTTCCAACTCCTTACACTTTTGTTTTCTGCAGTATTGTATTATCATCTACAATACTTCCCCTGTCACTCAAACTGTATTACCGTGTGGGCTTTAAAAAGAGAAAAAACCTTACAAGTCTTTACCAGGAACTATTACTATAGAGGGAATTCGAATCAAGATTCAGGTTAATATAGATTGATCTTAGTAATAAGTAACTCGATATCGTTTAAATAAAATTTTAAATTTAAGCTTTAATATATGTAAAAAATTCTCGTTAGGAGACTTACCCACCATAACTAGGTGTACGATACGGGTTAGATCCGGATATAGTCAAAGTAAAATTCTAGTAAATTGTGTGGGCCAAAAAAAAAAGAATCAAGATTCGCCTGGTTGTGAAAGATTAACCCTCCTGATCAACTCTTCCGGTTCTAAATATAAAATATAAGAGGATTTTTTAGAAAAATTAAAGAAACTAAATAAATTAGTTAATTATAATCAAATACATTAGCTTAATATAAATTTATATTATATAGTGTTTAATGTACCTAAATTAGTCTATTAACTCTTATATTAAGTTCAATTAATTAATTTATTTAATATATTAAAAAATTAATTAACTCCTTTTTTTGTTACAATTTAACTCTTATATTAAAGATAAATAATTAATATATATATATATATATATATGTTATGGACCCGCGAGGCCTAGTCTTGATGCGAGAGTCGGGGCGTTGGATTGAGATGGCCCACTTGTGGCCCCACTTCTTTGGTCTTTCGAAAAAGACCATGGAGTTGATAAGTAATGGGGTTTGACAAGATATTCAAAATATACTCCCTACTATCAATGGGGTTCATCTAAGTGATAAGAGGTTCGATATTACTTAAGTGAGGTCTCAAGTTTGAACCTTGACATATGTAGAAAATTCTTATTGGGAAACTCACCCACCATAGCAAGGTGCATGACGCAAGTCAGATCCAGATATAATCGGGATAAATTTCTGATAAATCTAGTCCCTACTACTTGTACAACCTAACTTTGATCAACATTTCTCATCGACACCAAATTCCCACCCTCCTTTACTCACCCATCTTGAATTAGATGGTCATTATCGGGTTGAGTCATTTTTATTAGGCAATATTTTGTCGGCGAACATAACACCACCAGCAACAACATGTCATAATCCCAATACTGATCTGTGGAGGCAGAGATAGAGATGTAACACCGTGTCTTTTTCTTTCTTGCCTCTTTGTTTTTTAAAAAATTCTACTATACTTTAACTTTTCATATATATCCAACCAAATCGAATCTATCAGATACAGTAATTATACCCGTGACAAAGTATAGCAACCGCTCATTAAGAGAGAGAGGGGAAAACATATAGAGAAAATTGATGATGAGGCGTCCATTAGGCAAGTGACCAGTGGATTTATAGAAGAAAGTGCTGCCATTAGGAAGATTGATGGGGAAATCAAGTCTGGAAGCGAGTCCTCCATGTCAAAGTTGGAAACGCTGAACACGAATATGGAGGCATCTTTATTGCACTTGCACTAAGCCAGGGTAAGAAGCGAAAAGGAACAAATGAAGAGTAGCGGGATGAGGGAAGGGAAAGTTTCTACAGCTGCCAGTCCTCATAATTTAAATATATATATATATATAAACAATATTAAGATGAGACGGGACATCTTGAGAGTTTAGCTAAAATCCATCTCCCCATATTGTCCTGACTATTCCTTTATCCCTGATTAATTGCATTCTCATCTCGATCCTTTACGGAATAGGATAGACTTGTCCTATAATACTCGGAATTGAGTTGAAACAATTTTAGCTACCCCTAGATTCTAGACACCATGTAGTTAGGTATATATTGGGAACATTAATTAGGAAATGTCTCAGACCCTGGACCTGAGGCCTAAAATATTTTGAGCCAGTTTATGGTTCAAAATGAGTCCAACAAAGTTTGCTCAATTTATTAAAATAAAAATTTATGATAGAACAGTGTGATTAAATCTAAAGGCCTGTTGTACAACAATAAATAAATCAAAAGGCCCACCTTTTCATCTGGGTGATTATGTAGAACTAAACATTTTATGAACAACCTATAATCTTTAAGTTTAACTGGTAAAAGAGTAAGATATGCGATTATTTAGAACGCGTTCGATCCCTAAGGAGTACTATTTTATTATGATTCCAGTCGAAGTGTTTGAGGAGACATCCTAACTCTTAGATGCCTAGGTTTACGCTTGAGGGTAATAGACGGTTTACCCTACTTGACATTGATATCGCCTAAGAAGAAAGGAGACTTCGTTATGTCTTTAGATCGTGGGTGAGTATATCACCTTTCTAAAAAATTTTGTACAAAAAAAATCATGAATAAAATATTGTTAAGGCTGGCTCAATAATATAGACCAATAAGTAAAACAAAATAAAACAAAACTTTGAATAATTGTACTGAATTTTTATTTCTCACCAAAAACAATGCAGATAATTAATTCTAATTGTACGCAATTTAAGATAAATTGAAAGTAAATTTATTATAATGAAGTGAACATAATTAAATATTTAATTGTCATAGATTGATAATTCTTAAAAAATTCACACGTACGCAATACAACAAAGAGATGCTGAGTAAATAATAAATGTATACTGAAATAATGAATTCAAATGTTATAAAATCTGGCTTTTAAAGTTGGTAAAATTTTGTATAGAGTATTGATATTCTATTATAAATATAAAAAGTGAAATAAAAATATAAATATTTTACTAAAACATCACATTTATTTCTCAAATTTTAACCCTTGTTTTGATTGAGGAAAGGAAAAGATTAGAAGAGAATAGAGGGGAGAATATTAAGAAAGAAATTTTTTAAAAATAATAATAAAATTACTATTTTGAGAGTTTTCCTCATAATATTATTTCTTCTCTAATTTTTTTAAATGACATGAATTTTTGGTGAGTAGAACACCATGTGTGTGATGATATTTCTTATTTTTTAAACCAAAGATGGTATTTTTGGGGGCAGAATACATCAGTAACCATGTTGATTTTACTATTTCAAGCGTGCATTGATAATAAATAACTACCACTCCAATTCTCTCACCATTTTCCAATCATCATCATCAGTAGAGTTGGTAATATGAATTAGGCCTATGAGGCCAACTTGTTTAAAAAATGAGTTAGATTGACAAAAATAAAGTTTGTTTTGATGAAGGTTTATTGAGTCTGAACTCGTTCGCGAGCTAGCTTTTGTAAGGTCACCAAATTACCATTCTTGCAATTTTTTTAAAATATATTTACATACCATTTCAAATGTTATTGTGCTCAAATGTTAGTTTAAGTATTAAACTTATTTTTTAAGATGATTTGGTCATTGTTGAATGTGTTGATCATTTCATTTAGAAATCATGTTTTAATTGGATGTTCTATACTTGTAATATTTTGGAGAATTTAAATAGTTAATGCTTGTAAATACCAATAATACCTTTCAATGATTTAGACCTGTAAAGGAAAAAAAATTATTATATTTTTATGTATATTATACAGGAAAAAAGTAAAAAAAAAAATAGTTTTTTTTTTTAAAATAAAAGTGGAAGGTTGGTGAGCTAATCCACCTTTGTGGGTTTGAGTTGGCCAAATACCAACCCATATAGAGCCGTTTCACAATTTACATTGAGTTAACCTGTAATTAGTAATGATCTTCGTTACCACCTCTAACAACTAGAATAAGGATCAAGAAGATCCAATAAATGCTACTCATAGTTCAGTAAAAAGAACATGCGCTAACGATTTCTTTGATTACCCTTTTTGTGGAGGATGAATAATATTATTATGAAGTGACATGTTCTTCTTATGCCAAACATTTAACAGGGCGATGATTCCTCCAATGATGTGAAAATTCCCATCTTCATGTCGTGTAAGGAAAGTTCTAGAGTTATTCAGTAGAGATAAGAAATAGGGCTAGCCCAATCTTGTAAGATCAACTCTTGACATGTTCTAAAGTATTATACGGCAAATCTTAAAAAGGCTAATTTTAAGGTTAATTTAAATATTAAGTGGTTCGGTATTACTTAAGCGAGATATTAAATTTGAGCTTTGGCATAGATAAAAAATTCATGTTAGGAGATTCACCTACCATAGCTAAATGCACGATGCAGGTTAAATCCAAATGTAGTCGAGATAAAATTCTGGTAAATTAAATGGATAAAAATAAATAAAATTAAAAGGCTAATTTTGTACATCCTATTTTTAAAAGCTTGGCCCTAGAGCATATGAGAGAGCTTAAGGCTGGCCTTACATGGCTCTCAAAGAATATAAAAACTCATGATTTAAAACATAAATATAAGCAAATTAAAAAATAAAACTATCGCCTAAAATTTTAAAACTAAACTAAATGCAACAGTTATTCTTATCCTTGATAAATATTGTCTGAAAAGTAGAGAACAACTAAACATTAACAACTTCAACATAATTATCATGTTTTCCTATTTACTAAAGTCTTTTTGATCATTTTCTCTAAAAATAGCTATAATTATAATTTTATTTTTTAATAATTTTCAACAGATCTTTTCCATATTTATAATTTATAATAACTTTTTTTAGATGGATAATTGAGCAAAGTGATTTTTTGATAATTAATTACGGCAATTGGATCAACTCGCTGTGCCTTGTTCAAGCTTAACGAGTGATATGTTGTTCGATTCTAGGCGCAGATGGTTTTTGGATGGGAGTAAAGTGGCATTTTGTCGCCACAATTGCTTTCCCTTTCATCTCTGCGATGACAGGGCGCACTGGCACAGGCACCCGGTGTAAACAGCTCAGCTCATCTTGATCCCTTGCCACTGTCACCATCAATTCCAGATTTTAACATCTCTCACAATATCGCCAACTGTTTATAAAAATCAAAATTAAAACTCCTTACCAAAATTCATTAAAAGTATATGATTTGAAGTGAGTTTAATCTTAAAAGTTATTATACCTGTTATTAAGAAACTAAGAAAGCATATTTATTTATATATGCATGCATGCATACACGAGCGCATATTCCTTCCACTTGTTACCGATGGTCTTATCAATCAATAACTACTAGTACAATAGTCAGCTCCAGAGAGGAGCTGAACTACCATTCTTATGGCTCCTACTGTTCCGTTCTCGAGAGTCCCCTGTTTTAATCTGTGTCTGCGCAGAGACTCATTTGAGCTCCATGGCCAATATCACCATGCCATCAGCTTACGAGATTCTCCGTCTCTTCTCCCTTTTCTTCTACCTCTCCGTCACGCCCACTCTGTCTTCCTCCGCCACTCGCCGGATCCTCCATCAACCATTTTTCCCCAAGGATTCCATCCCTCCCGACTCCTCTCCCACTCCAATTCCAACACACAAGGCTTTTTTCCCTTCTTATCATTCCCCACAAAACCCTCCTTCTCCCACTGCTCCCGCCAACATCTCCTCCCAACACTTCCCTCGGCCCTCTTCCCTCCACCGCCTCCCAGTCATTGCGATCGCTGTGTCAGTCTCCCTCCTCTCCGCAGCTCTCATCGCCCTTCTAGTCTTCTTCATTTACTACCGTAAATACACCACTTCTGACAAGGTTTCGAGATCTGGCGGTCTACGATTATACCCTGGAAATACTCTGACTTCCGATGCTATTGGTGGTCATAAGCCTCGCTCACCATCCTGCACCAGCGCCGGCACTAGCTCCGAGTTTCTCTATCTGGGCACTGTGGTAAATTCACGAGAAGCTTGTGGTCGGCCGGGCATGGGCACTTCTGCAGCACCATATCGAAAACCGGTGTCGCCCGAACTCAAACCGCTGCCGCCATTGCCGGGTCGCAGAAATAGGGGGACTCGCGAACATGAAGAAGAAGAGGAGTTCTTCTCTCCAAGAGGGTCTTCAAGCCGCAGACTGAGTCCTGTGCGTACTGGGGTCGGGGAGAGTGCTTCGGTTGGGAATGAATAGACTTGGGATTGGGAGTAGAAGCTTCAATTTAACAACACCTTCTCACGCTTGCTCAGATTCTGCATCTCTCACTTCTTCTCCTTGTTTGAATTTGAGTCCCAGGCACTCTTTGGAGCCTCGGCGCCCCATGACATCCTCCTCACCGTCTTCACCGGAGATTAATTGGAATTTTCCAGTCCCAGAACAGAGGAAGAATTCTGTGGCCACAATTGAGATAAATGTTCCAATCAAGAAGCCCCCATCTTTTTTGCACTGGGATAAAGTTAGGGCCAGCTTGGACCATGGTTTGGGATCAGTTAAAACCAGGTTCTTTCCAGTAAGAGGAACACGTTCACTTCACTTATCCTTGTATTTATAACCACCCCTTCTTTTCTTGTTCTTGTTCCTTTTCTTTTGAAGCCAAATGATTTTCACTAAGGCGCAGCGTCAGATTGTTGCTTCTTCCCCCTCGGAATACAGGGTGCTTGACCCTAAGAAGTCTAACAACATAACCATTTTGCTTAGGGTACTCAATGTGACTATTGATGAAGTATGCGAGGCCCTCAAGGAAGGTGACAATCCTTTTTGTCTCACATGTTCACTTAATGCTGTTCTCCGCTGCATCCCAATGATTGACTCTCACTCTAGGGCCTTTGTTTTGATTTTTCACTTAAGTTCTGCGATGCTATTACACTAAACTTAAAATTTCACCGTCCACTTCTCTTGTGGTCGATCTCATCTTCACACCGCCATATCAAGCTCCTCTTTTGATCCGCAATGTCATGTCTGTCTTATCCCGCAATTTATAGCCTTGTAAACCTATGCGTGTCTGCTTCTTTCTCTCCCTCAGATGCGCTTATTGGATATATTACAACTTCCTTTTCCTGATAAAAGGCAATTGGGATATGCTGGGAACAGAACTTCTTGAAAGTTTGTTGAAGATGGCTCCAACCAAAGATGAAGAACGTAAGCTGAAGGAGTTCAAAGATGAATCAGCCTTCAATCTTGGTCCAGCTGAGAAATTTCTTAAAATCTTGCATTTAAGAGAGTTGACGCGATGCTTTACATTGCTAACTTTGATTCAGAATCGGAATACCTTAGGAAGTCCTTTGAGACTTTGGAGGTACATATTATTTCCTCATTTATTTCTGCATTTCCCCATAGAAAAGTTATCGTAAGTTCTTTTGTTTTGCCCCACAACAATTCATGACAATTATGTTCGTAGATAAAAATCCAATTAAAGTGGAATGGATTTAAATCGATTTTACTGCTGCATAGATAGGTTTGTAAACTCTCTTTTCTGTCCGGGTGGATCAGTTGTGATGAAGAAGATGCGCTTCAACTGAATGGTCATTTATTTATTTTGGTGCTTGAATGGGCTGGAGCTCACTATTACAAGTCCGGGTCTTAAAAGAAGAAGTGTGTTCTGTGTAGCTAGCTAAAAATATTCAAACAAAATAGCAAATTCTAGTTCTAGTCATGGCGTTTGGAGAGGCATCCTAGTTCTTAGGTATCTAAGTTTACGCTTGAAGGTAATAGACGACTCGTCCTACCTGACATTGGTATCGCCTAGAAAAAAGGAAACTTCATCCTATCCTCATATCGTGGGTGAGTCTAATCCCATTTCTAAAAATTTTTGTATTTAAAAAAAAAAGGGAAATTCTGCTTTATTGGTTCAGACTAAAAAAATTGTTAGCTAATTTTCAGTACACGCACATATATAGAGGGTGTAAGCATAATCTTTCAGTCCGTGGCAACCATAGGGGTTAGGGTTAGATTAGTAAAGCTTCAATTGTGGAAAAAAAAATTCTGGCGAATAAGGCTTACTTGTATTTGCCGTGCATCTTGATTTTTCTTATGCCCAAGTTTTGACATTGAGGATATCTTTCTACTTGGGTGTACTCCTCAACATATGTGCATCATCTGGCCGAACAGCCTTGTTCAGTTAGTAGAAAGTTTTCAGACGTATAAACTTCCAACTCTCAAGCCGATAGCAGTGCGCCAATGATGTTAGGACAAACAAAAATAAAAAAGGATAACCAATTCCATCTGTCAGTAGGTTGTAATAAAAGTACCTGTAGATCTTATTCATCCTTTTCCACAGGTGGCTTGTGAGGAATTGAGGAATAGCAGATTGTTTTTGAAGCTCCTTGAAGAAGTGCTGAGAACTGGAAATCGTATGAATGTTGGCACCAATCGTGGTGATGCTCAGGCATTCAAGCTGGACACACTTCTGAAGCTAGTTGATATTAAAGGGGCTGATGGAAAGACCAGTCTGTTGCATTTTGTTGCGCAGGAGATGGTCAGAACTGAAGGTTCTCGAATGTCTGGTGCTACGGAAAAGATCCTGCAGTCTACATTCCAGGATGAAGTTGAATTTAGGAAACTTGGACTCCAACTTGTTTCAGGTTTGAGTTGGGAGCTCTGCAATGTAAAAAAAGCAGCTACAATGGATTCAGATATGCTTAGCAGTGATGTCTCTAAGCTGGCCAGAGGGCTTGCAAAAGTTGCATAAGTTCAAAATTGAATGGAGAGTCACCATTGAGAGAAACTAGCCAAAAATTTTCGGAGGCAATGAAAGGTTTCTTGAAGAAGGGATAGGAGGAAATTGTTTCAATTCAGGCCCAAGGGAAGAATGCTTTCTCTTCAGTGAAGAAGCTAACGGAGTATTTCCATGGAAATTCTTCCAAGGAAGAAGCTCATCCCTTTAGGATTTTTATGGTCGTCAGGGATTTCCTTTTAATTCTTGATCGTGTGTGCAAGACAGTTGGGAAAGTAAACGAGAGAACTTTAGTTGGTTTCTCAGAACCTTCAAATGCCATCCTGCTGCCAATTTTCCCTGAGATTGTTGGTTCCTTGGATGATGAAAACTCCTCTCGCTCATAGCAATTATGTAATAAGCTTGTTCATTACATTTTTTCTTCGTTAAGTCTGCTTCCTCCATCTGGAATTTTGAGTTTGTTCTGATGTGTAATGTAAATACGCGAGGGGAGACCTAGCCTCTTGCGGAGCACAGTGTTGCCTGGAAGTGTCATGTCCGAGTATGTTCTGAAGTATCTTAATGGGAAAATTATCCCCAAAAACTCATTTATTAATAAATAATATCTCAAGGGCAACCACCAAATGAAAGAATCATTGCAACTGTGTAACTCTATTGTCGTCATCTGTTAAATATCAGAAAATGAAACGTCCCAACTTAACACTCAATGTCACGTTCAAGCGACCCACGTTCAAGCGACCCCATGCATATTCTTCAACTTCCAGCTGCAGAAGAAGATGAGTAAGCTTTTACACCTTTTGCTCGGCAATTCCTATATCTTCTCTGCCCAACTGAGGGCGCTTGAAATTCGAATACATGTATAGATCTTTGATCTTTCCAAATTCCAAACATAGCGTGGGACATGACTGATTGTTCGTCCTCTACTCCAACTCATAAGTGGATCACAGCTTTTGTTTTCACAAAAATACTACCTGCTCTGACCCCGGTAAAATCTCCTGATTAGCTACTCCACTTGGGAGTCTTCAACATCCATGCGTTCCAGCACCTTAATTGCTTCCTCTTCTGTAGCCGGAACAACATGCCGAATCCTCAACCCACCATTTATGGCCTCCAGACTCACGGCAAATGTGAGGTAGAATCTGTTTGATACCTGTTTTACGAGAAACAGAATAAAGTCATTGAATATGTGAGTTCCATGTAGTGGAGATGTGTTGAACTCAATATCGTAAAATAGCAAGGGAAACCATCTTAATTTATTAAATAATACTGGACAGGACGGGAGTTCAAACTTCAAGGGCAACAAGGCTCTTACCTTTCTGCCTCTCTTTTTTAACCTTTTTTGCCCTTTTAATATTAATAACTCAGCTTTTTCCCCTTCTTAAATACTTCATCCAGAGTTAAATAAAAAATTTGATGCCAGTATTTCACCTCACTGGAGCGGAACTCAGGCTTTGTAACATGCGCAACAACTTCAACATTCACCCGCGTTCCGTCAGGCTTTCATGTTGTGTACAGAACACATGACTTGAGACGAAGAAAATTTCCAACGTCCACCTGCATCACCAAGTTGTTCTCCATTTTGTTATTGTCCACTAAACACTTATCTAAAACTTTGCTGCCCAGAAAATGTTCCAAAACTGTTTATAATTGGATAGACAAAGCATAGAACCATATAATCAAGGAAATTTATTTGTGATAGCAAGTACATAAGCATAATATACGACAATATAAGCATTTTAATTTCACCCATCTCATAATCAAAGTAAAAGCCATGCTACTGAACACTAAGAAGGTTTACTAAAAATTGTACTACCTCTAGTCCTCAATATAAGATCTAGTTTAAATTAGATCTTACATTAAAGACTGCAGGAAGTACTTCAGATGCACTTTTCAGAATCAAGGGGGGAGCATAACAAGAATCCTGTGCCAAAAAATACAATTCATTATAATTAGAACAAAAGGGGTCTTAGGCTAGATCATTCTCATAAGCTGTTGAAATGTGGTCAACTTCCAAGAAATGTGGTGCCGCACCAGCAAAGACATAAGCTGTTGAAAAAGCAAGTTCAAATGCCCTTCTCATAAAAAATCCTCCAAAAATACGACCATGGATGTTTCTTTGCTGTGGCTGGCAGATAAAAGAGTTTTCTAGGCAAGTATCCTTCATCAGGATGCTATCTCTATTAGCCAATGCTGGCATGTCACTGAAAATACGCCCTTCAGCCAATAGTGCACTGAGGCTGGCAGTGTCTCCCTTTTGAACGTGTTTATATTCTGCTCTTTAGTTTCCTTAGTTTGTTCCTCTGTTCTGCTTCTTCCCAGAGAAACCTTTCTTGCTCAGTTTCAGGTGAGATCTGGTTAATTAAGGCTGACTTTCTGGTGGCAGATTCACGAGCCACAAATGTGAAGTTTTCTACAAGAGCTTGTGAGTCCGAGGTATCCCCGTTCCCTGTCAACATTTCAACTTCAGGCACAACAAACAGTCAACAGTCACAGAGATGTTATGCAGAAACTATTGCAGATTTAAAAGACAACATCACAAGTATAATTTTCTATAAAACCATGGCATGATAAAAATATAAAAATTTAATGTGCTATTGTCATATTGTGTATGACTGATGATATTGGAAACTGGACTAGATTAATAACAACAAGCCTTATCCCATTAAATGGGGTCGGCTACATGGATCATACGACACCATTGTGCTCTATCGAAAACTAAATCTTTAGATAGGTTATTGACCAGGAGATTCCGTTCAATGACCTCTTTGAGCGTTCTCTTTAGCCTTCCTCTACCCCTTTTAACCGGTGTCCATACTATTTGATCCACCCTCTTCATCGGCGCATCCCTTGGCCTTCTTTGTACGTGTCCAAACCACCTAAGACGGTTCTCTACTATTTTCTCTTCAATAGGTGCCACTCCAACTCTTCCCCGTATATGTTCATTACGAATTTTATCTTTTCTTATATGCCCACACATCCATCTCAGCATCCTCATCTCAGTTACCCCAACTTTATGCTTTTGCTGTCCTTTTAAAGCCCAACATTCACTTCCATAAAGCATTGCTGGTCTTATAGCAGTCCGATAAAACTTTCCTTTTACTTTA
Organism: Leucaena leucocephala; assembly: GCA_037074615.1. NCBI lineage: Eukaryota > Viridiplantae > Streptophyta > Magnoliopsida > Fabales > Fabaceae > Leucaena > Leucaena leucocephala. Next base: position 67,319 of record CM073546.1, on the reverse strand, counting down.
TCTGGTACTTTCTGATCACATATAACCCCAGTAGTTTTTCTCCATTTAAACCACCTGGCCTGAATTCTATGATTAACATCCTCCAAAATTTCACCTGTCCTTCTGTATCATTGATCCCAAATATTTGAACTTATCTATTTGTGGAATAACTTGATTTCCCAATCTGACCTCCAAGTTACTTCTAACTTGTCTCTTATCAAAATTACAATGCATATATTCAGTCTCACTTCTACTCAGACGAAAACCCTTCGACTCTAAAGTACTTCTCCATAACTCAAGTTTAAAATTAATCTCTTCTCTTGACTCCGCCATAAGAATTATATCGTCCGCAAAAAGCATGCATTTAGGGATTTCTTCTTGAATAAGTTTAGTTAGAACATCAACTACTAGATTAAATAAATAAAGACTCAAGGCTGATCCCTGATGTAGACCAATCCTTATGGGGAAATCTTTTGTTTCGCCCCCAGACATTCTTACAGTAGTTGTTACCCCATCATACATATCTTTTATTGCCTTGATATATGCCATACAAACACATTTCTTTTCCAATGCTTTCCAAAGAACTTCTCTTGGCACTCGATCATATGTTTTTTCTAAGTCAATGAAGACCATATGCAAGTCTCTTCTTTTAATCTGATACCTCTCCATTAACCCCCTTAATAAATAAATCGCCTCTATTGTAGACCTACTTGGCATGAAACCACACTGATTCTCAGTAATATCAGTCTCTAATCTCAACCTGTGTTCAATTACCTTTTTTCACAACTTCATAGTGTGACTCATAAGCTTTATCCCCCTATAGTTTGCATAATTTTGAATATCCCCTTTATTTTTATAAATAGGAACTAAAATACTTTTTCTCCATTCATCCAGCATTTTCTTAGAACTTAATATCATATTAAAAAGTTTAGCAAGCCACACCACCCCCATTTCACCTAAACACTTCCAAATTTCAATAGGAATACCATCAGGTCCAACAGCTTTACCATTTTTCATTTTCTTAAGCGCCTCTTTAACCTCGCCAACACGGATCCTACGGTAAAATGTCAGATTTGGTTCAACTTTTCCTGTTAAATCCTCTAACTCATAACTCGACCCTCCTCCCTCGTCATTAAACAATTTGTAAAAATAGATCTCCCACCTTTTTGTGATATCACTATCTGCAACCAAAACATTGCCTTCTTCATCTTTAATACATCGTACTTGATCCAAATCCTTCGATTTCCTTTCCATGTCTCTTGCAATCTTATAGATCTTTCGTTCTCTCGACTTTGTCCCTAACTCTTTATAAAATTCCTCAAACGCCTTAAAATGAGCTGCATTCACCGCCTTCTTAGTTTTCTTCTTAGCTAAACGATACTTTTCCCAATTTTCGGTATTATTACATAAGTGTATAGCTTTGAAACAGCTTCTCTTGGACTTCACTTTCGCTTGTACGTCCTCATTCCACCACCAAGTCTCTTTCTCTTGTCGACCAGAACCTTTAGATTCTCCCAAAATTACTTTAGCAACCGCTCGGACCTTCTCAGCCATTTCCTTCCACATGATATTAGCATTTTCCCGCGTCTCCCAAATCCTTTCATTTAACATAGTTCTCTTAAAAGTTTCTCTCTTCTCCCCCTTTAGCTGCCACCACTTGACTCTTGTGTTTAAAACCTGTCGCCGCTTTTCCTTCTGTAGAGATATTGTAGCGATATTATAGGATATTGTAGAGATATTGTAGAGATATTGTAGCGATATTATAGGATATGTAATATCCTGTAATTAGTACGTAATATTCTGTATTTAGTATAGAGGATACGATATGATATTATAGCATTAATGACTAGGGTTGCCTATTGTATATAAATACCCCTCAGTATATCAATAATATTCAAGCATTCTACATATCCTTTCTCTCTGAATCAACATGGTATCAGAGCTTTAAAGTTTAGGTGCACGTTTGGCTGTTTTTGGCGTCAGTTTCCGGCTGTTCTTGAGTCTCTGTTTCCGACAGCACTGTTCACCACCGTTGGGTCACACTTTCCGACGTCAGGAAACGACACGCGCCAGCCAGGGACGGTCGCACAGTCCCGATCGGCGTTTCCCCAAAATTTCGTGGCCGTCTGAGCAGCGCGTGACCGTCACGCGCCACCGTCAACTTCGCCGAAACTTTCACGCGCCGGCGCGTGAGGCCATCTCCGGCGACCTTTTCCGACGGCGATTCACTCCGTTGGGCTCGACTCATCCTCCTCAGCATACCCCTAAAGTTTCGTGCTTTGGTTTTGACTGTCACATACTGGGTCTTCCGTCTCTGATCCGTATTTTCCGACGGCAGATTTTCTGTTTCTGATTCCAGATCAATTTGTTTGTTTTATTTGACCCCTGGAGTGGTCTTTCTCTACTGGCTTGAACAATTGTTCTTACGAGGCTCCCAGTGAAGCAACGGTAATCCAGTTCTTTTGACTAATAGTTGTTTGGTTGATTTTATTAACACTAATCTGTTTTGGATGGCTGCAACTAAGTCTACAACAGTTTCTGAGATGGTTCCAGTAGTCACTAAGATTACGGAGTACAAATTAACCTGGAGAAATTACCTAGATTGGAGTAAAACTATTCGTATTTATTTCCGAAGTATTGAGAAAGAAGATCACTTGACCGATGATCCTCCGGACGAGAAAGATCCCTCTCGCAAGTCATGGTTAAGGGATGATGCACGGCTTCTCTTACAAATTCGTAACTCTATTGACAGTGAGATCATGCCTTCTATTACTCACTGTGAATTTGTTAAAGAACTGATCGACTACTTGGCATTCTTATACTCCGGCAAGAATAATATTTCTCGAATATATGAGGTTTGCAGGTCTTTCCATCGCGCAGAGATGCCGGATGATCGTCCTCTTACAGCCTTCTTTATGGATTTCAAAGGAATGTATGAAGAACTCAATGCCCTCATGCCTATTTCTGATGAGAGAAAGGTCAATGTGTCTCACCGAGAGCAGATGGCTACTATGAGTTTTCTTACTGCACTTCTGTCTCGATATGCGGCTGCTCGTTCTCAGATTTTATCTGGGGCTCATCTCCCTTCTCTTGAAGAAGCCTTCTCTCGTGTATTGAGAACTGAACAAATCTCTTCACCAGCTTCTACTGTGCCTACTAGCGCCTTGCTCAGTCGTGGTCAGAATAATACTCGTGGGTCACTTAATTCTCGTGGTTCTACACCAGGGGGTTCTAATCAAGAGTCAAAAGATGTGATTTGTTACTACTGTAAGGAACCTGGTCATACGAAACGTACGTGTCGTAAACTCCAGAACAAACAGAATCGACAGAACTCTGCACATGTGGCCACGACTGCTAATGACACGGTTACCATTTCTGCTACTGAATATGCTCAATTAAAGTCTAGCAATCCTCCTGCTAGTGCTGCTATTGCCACAGGTAATGAGGCTACTGCCCTTGTCTCTTCTTCCTCCAAATGGATCATAGACTCTGGTGCTACTGACCACATGACAGGTAACCGCTATCTCTTCTCTACTTACAAATCTTATGCCAATCCTTCTAACATTACCATTGCGGACGGTTCCCAATCCCGTGTCCTTGGTTCAGGCACAGTTAAACCTACCTCTTCTATTCACTTGGAGTCTGTACTTAATGTCCCTAACCTTGCTTTTAACCTTTTATCTCCTAGTAAACTTACTCGTCAATTAAACTGTTGGGTCTCACTTTTCCCTGATCATTGCTTGATACAGGATCTTTTGACGAAGAAGATTATTGGTAGAGGTTATGAATCTGGCGGTCATTACTTCCTTGATGATCAGGGGTCGCGTGCGGTAGCCTGTGCGGGTGGTATCACTCCTTTTGAAGTACATTGTCGTTTGGGTCATTTATCTTTATCATCGTTGAAAAAGGTTTATCCTCAGTTTCAGCATTTGTTGTCTTTAGAATGTGAGTCATGTCAGTTTGCAAAACATCATCGTCTTCCTTTAGTTTCTCGAGTCAATAAACGAGCTTCATCTCCTTTTGAGTTAGTACACTCTGATGTTTGGGGTCCATGTCCAGTTGAGTCCAAAGCTGGTTTCAAGTACTTTGTTACATTTGTGGATGATTATTCCCGTACTACTTGGTTATATTTAATGAAAAATCGTTCTGAGTTGTTTTCTCATTTTTGTGCCTTTACTGCTGAAATTAAGACTCAATTCAATACGTCTATTCAAACTTTGCGCAGTGATAATGCTAAAGAATATTTTTCTGAATCATTTTGCTCTTTTATGCTTAAACACGGCATTCTCCATCAATCCTCTTGTGTGGATACACCAGCTCAAAATGGCATTGCTGAAAGAAAAAATCGTCACCTTTTAGAGGTAGCCCGTGCTCTTCTATTTCAAATGAAGGTTCCTAAATCTTTTTGGGCCGATGCGGTCTCTACTGCGTGCTTTCTTATTAATCGCATGCCTTCCTCTGTTCTTGATGGTCATATTCCCTATACTACTCTCTTCCCTTCCAAACCTTTATTTCCCATTGCCCTTAAGATTTTTGGGTGCGTGTGTTTTGTTCGAGATATGCGTCCGAGTGTCTCTAAATTGGATCCTAAGTCTCTGAAGTGTGTCTTCCTTGGCTACTCTCGTGTTCAGAAAGGTTATAGGTGTTTCTCTCCGTCTCTTAATCGTTACATGGTCTCTACTGATGTTACTTTTCAGGAATCTGTTCCTTATTTTGCGTCTACCAATTCAGCTCATGTTCCTTTACCTGTGGAGGAGGATACTCTTCTGGTATACTCTGTCCTTCCCTCTCCATCACCGGCCCAAGCTCCCGTACCGGCACCTGGTCAACCACCTTTGTCTCGGGTTTATACCAGACGTCTAAAGGACACACTTACCGATGTTACGCCAGATTCTACCCTGCCATTATCTACTTCTTCATCAGATCCTACGACAAGTATTCCTTCGTCTGAGCCTGATTCGGTCCCTATCTCTGAGACCCCTCCTGTTCTTGATCCAGATCCCTCCCTCGATCTGCCCATTGCTCTTCGCAAAGGTAAACGTACTTGTACCTATCCTATTTCTTCATTTGTTTCATATGACCACCTCTCCTCTTCTTCTCGTGCCTTCATTGCCTCTTTAGACACTATTTCCGTCCCTCGATCCCTTTCTGAGGCCTTATCCCACCCGGGTTGGCGTACTGCTATGGAAGAGGAGATGGCGGCCCTTGATCGTGCAGGTACGTGGTCCTTAGTTGATTTACCGGCAGGAAAGAAAGCCATTGGGTGTAAATGGGTGTTGACCCCTAAAACTAAGGCTGATGGCACTCTTGAACGTCTTAAAGCCCGTCTTGTTGCTAAAGGTTATGCTCAGAAGTATGGTGTTGACTATTCTGAGACCTTTTCTCCTGTGGCCAAGCTCTCCTCTGTTCGTCTCTTTATCTCTCTGGCTGCTACTTATGGTTGGGATCTCTCTCAGTTGGATATCAAAAATGCCTTCTTACATGGCGATCTTCTTGAAGAAGTATACATGGAGCAACCACCTGGGTTTGTTGCTCAGGGGGAGCACGGTAAAGTATGTCATCTTAAGAGATCTTTATACGGGTTGAAGCAAAGCCCTCGGGCATGGTTTGACAGATTTAGTACTGTCGTGAAAGACTTTGGCTTGTGCCAGAGTAAGTGTGATCATTCGGTCTTCTATCAGAGAACAAGTACTGGCATAATCTTACTAGTTGTATATGTCGATGACATTGTGATTACAGGGAGCGACACCTCGGGGATTTCATCACTCAAATCATTCCTTAACTCCCATTTTCAGACGAAGGATCTGGGTTCATTAAAGTACTTCTTGGGAATTGAAGTTATGAGGAGCAGGAAGGGCATCTTATTGACTCAGAGAAAATATGTTCTTGATATGCTGAAAGAAACCGGTAAACTTGGAGCTGCCCCAACTAGCTTTCCTATGGTTTATAACCCGCCGCTTGATGCTGATGGTAGTGTACAATATGAAAATCCTGTTGAAGCTGCTAAGAGCAAGTTGTTCGAGCACCCAGAGAGGTACAGAAGATTAATTGGAAAATTGAATTATCTTACAGTGACCCGCCCTGATATCACTTATCCAGTGAGTGTTCTTAGCCAATTTATGATCTCTCCAACTATCCGACAGTGGGAAGCCTTAGAACATGTGTTACATTATTTGAAGGGATCGCCAGGTCGTGGGATACTGTACAAGAGTCATGGCCATATAGATATTGAGTGTTTTTGTGATGCTGATCATGGTGGATCAAAGGCCACAAGACGGTCTACTACTGGCTACTGTGTCTTTGTCGGAGGAAATTTGGTATCTTGGAGAAGCAAGAAACAAAATGTAGTGTCACGGTCGAGTGCAGAAGCGGAATACAGGGCCATGGCACAATCTGTATGTGAGATAGTCTGGATATATCAGTTAATGAAGGAAGTGGGCCTTAAAACCTCATTACCAGCAACGTTATGGTGTGACAATAAAGCGGCCCTACACATAGCTTCTAATTCGGTATTCCATGAACGCACGAAACATATTGAGATCGACTGTCATTTTATTCGAGACAAGCTCAAAGAAAATTTCATCTCTACAAGACATGTCCGATCCAGTGATCAATTAGGCGACCTCCTCACCAAAGCTCTTAATGGGGTCCGGATTGAATATCTTTGTAACAAGTTGGGTATGATTGACATCTATACTCCAACTTGAGGGGGAGTGTAGAGATATTGTAGCGATATTATAGGATATTGTAGAGATATTGTAGCGATATTATAGGATATGTAATATCCTGTAATTAGTACGTAATATTCTGTATTTAGTATAGAGGATACGATATGATATTATAGCATTAATGACTAGGGTTGCCTATTGTATATAAATACCCCTCAGTATATCAATAATATTCAAGCATTCTATATATCCTTTCTCTCTGAATCAACACCTTCCTACACTTAATACGCACGTCAAGGACCATTAACCTATGCTGGGTTGTCACTCCGTCCCCTGGAATCACTTTACAATTTGTACAAAGTCTTCTGTCATGACTCCTTACCAAAAAGAAATTAATCTGTGACCTGTGGACCCCATTCTTGTATGTGATCAAGTGCTCCTCCCGCTTCTTAAAGCACGTGTTGACAATCTTAAGATTGTAAGCTAAAGAAAACTCAAGGATAAATTGCCCTTCATTATTAATTTCTCCAAAATCAAAACCACCATGAGTCCCTGCATATTGCCCTGCTTCCTTACCAACATGACCATTAAGGTCCCCACCAATAAAAATCTTTTCAGTAAGTGGTATGCTCTGAATCAGCCCCTCCAAATCTTCCCAAATTTTTCCCTTAAGATGTGTTTCTGTTCCCACTTGAGGTGTATAAGCACTAATAACGTTGATTGTATCCCTACCAACAATTATTCTTAATGATATAATTCTGTCATCAATCCTTTTAACATCCACCACATTCATCTTCTACTCTTTATCCACAATGATACCAACACCATTCCTCGTACCTGTTTTACCTGTGTATCAAAATTTGAACTCATTGAATTCCCGAGATTTTTCTCCAACCCATTTAGTTTCCTGAAGGCACAAGATGTTGATCTTTCGCTTTACCATTTCACCCACTACCTCCCACGCTTTTCCGGTCATAGTTCCAATATTCCAAGTACCAAATCTGATCTTTCTCTCATGAACTAGCTTCTTTAGCCGCCTCCGTCCATAAGAGAGCGGTAGCCCTTGCTCCTTTAACACTACATCCGGGCGACGATGCAGCAACCCTTGCTCACTTCTCACTGTACTCGAGCCATACAGCGCGTTACTTACAGGCAACGACCTAGTATTAGCGCAATTTCTTCGTATGTCCATGTTCATAAGATTCGACAAGTTTTACGTTGGCTGTCGGGGCCTAACACAACCCTCCTCCTTTACCCGGGTTTGGGATCTTCTACATGCGTAGGCGGAGTTTGGAAACTGGACTAGATTAAGAGACAAAAAACTAATCAGTCACAGTTGGGAATGCTCTTCTACACCGCAGGAGAATTTTTATTTCAACTTTCATCTCTATTTGTTTATTATTTTTAAAAGCAAGTTAATAGTGAGTTTGTAAGCAAAGCAAAGCAAAAAAAAAGTCCCTGGCTGTCAGACGTACCAATTTTAATGCCAACTATGTAAGGTACCTCTGCATTATGGGTACAATAGAACTTTCCCTATATAATATCAAATAACTCTGTAGTTTTTTTTTTAAGTATTTACAAAGACTACAAACGTAAGGAGATTGCTAAAGAAAATCTGTGTAACGAATATATATATCAACATATATATATTAACATTAACATCTCATCTGTCTCATAGTACGTACTTAAGGACTTGAAAAATAAAAAACATCATAGGGGAAAAATCACTTCCCAAAATATATTCACATTGGCTAAAGGAAGCAGCATTAATTTTGTATTGAACTAGTAATCCTATAGCACCTGGCGTTGACTGAATGAGTTACAGTTGTATCTCCATTGATGACCGGCCAACCCATGCAACAGCACCGCCTATAGTCAAATCAATGTCAATAAGAATTGGGTTCTTTAAAACCATTTTGTCAACGGAAGCAGTAACCAATATAAGCCGTCTCGTTGTGCCATCTTCATTGCATGAGTGCTGTTCAAAAGAGAAATGATCAACTTACATGGCTTTTTCATACAACGTTGGAACGACGCAGAGAAGAAACTTTTTTTTTTTAAAAAAATATATTGAATTGTTATACGATACTGTCCATTGTGCTTTAGAATAGAGAATAAATCGATGATTTAACAACAGCTGCCAAAAGGGAAATTGGACATGAAAATTAGAGGGGAAAAGGCTTGAGGCATAGGGGTCCTTGCGTTAACTTGAAGGAAATGCAAGTCAAACAACTGGAGAGATGAATACCCGCGCCAAGTATTTGTTTGTCTTTCAAGCTAAAACATATAACCTTTTTGCCGGAGGCTCATAAAAAAAATCCGAGTAAGCATGTTCCAAAGGAAATCAGGGACCTGACAAATTTTCCATAAAATTGCAGTAATATGAAATGGCACCTTAAATGCAATGGTTCCAGCTAGAGCATCAAGGTCCTCGACCAACTTCCCCATCCTAATTTGATTCCAGGGGTTCCTATACTGCTCTCTGAGTACGTAGTCAGAAGAGAAGTTGTAAAAAAATACTCGTCCTGCTGTGGGAAGGAGTTTTGGCAACCACTTGCGATTGTGAAGTTCCTTAGAAAGGTTTTCAACTGATTCCACGAAGGGGAGTTGGCAGGGGAAAAGAAGCAAGAGGATCTGAGAACTTCCTTTCTCATTCTGACTCTCGGAGATTGCAAAACATCGATCCAAGAACGGCGATTAGACAGAACGGAGGAAATGCTTTACCTGTGGACAAATACCCTTGTGAATTCGTAATAAGAGAATTATACGGTTTCTAGGGTGTGCATGGGTAAGGTTGGGCTGAGTAGGGTAGCTCCCTGCCTGGTGTTTTGCCCAAAAAATATATAGATTATATTTTGCAGCCCGATGCCCGACTCTACTCGATAAAAACCCGAATAATTTTGGGCAGGGCATGAGCGGGCTGGGCATGCCCAAATTGTGATGTCATGTTTATGTTGTGAAAAAAAATTGTAATTATGAATTTTTAAAATAATACCATATTCATGTGTCTTTAAGAGTTAAATAATATCTATAATTCACTAAGAAAAAGAGAACAAAGATAATAATTAAAATCTTGAGATCAATTGTATATAAAAAATAAGCGTTGAAATCTAAGTAGTTTGTAATTATAACTTTGTATCAATCTCCCTAATATTGACAAAGATAAAGCATCTAAAAAAATAAAATAAATATAATTTGTAATGTAATCATATGATAATTAACAAAGTTAAAAAAAAATTAGTATAGTTATAAATATTAAAAGATATAACTTACCTACTTATATTTCTAAAATTACCTTATAGTTACCAGTAGCTATCATATTCTTCCTTTTAAGATAGAGAAAAAATAAAAAAAAATAAAAGAAGGGGTGCTCATGGGCAGGGCAGGGCAGGGCAGCCCCTATGCCCGATGCCCAGCCCGAAAAATGCATGGGCTATATTTTGCAATTCGATGCCAGGCCCTGCCCGGTAAAAATCGGGCTGGACAGGGCATTTTTCTTGTGGGCTAGACAGGGCATAACGGGCCATAGGCATTATACACAGCCTTAGTTCCTAGAACTAGAAGGTTGGTGTTCTGCATGGATTTGCGGGAAATTTGGGATCGGGAATTAATATGTAGTTCTTGTTATTTTGGATTTTTTTTATTTTACAAATTATTATTCTCTTAAAAATCTAATACTTAATATTCTTATAAAGCACTTTTAATTTTTTTTTATAAAAAATATAATTTTAAATAAATAAGTATTTAAATAATTATTTCTAAAAATAATTTTATTATTAATAAATTATAAAAAATTATATGATTATTAAATATAGAATAGATGAGAAATAATATAAAAAAAGGACAGAGAAGAGATATAATATAAGAGATATAAGAGATAGTGTAAAAAAAAACAGTAATATAGTAATTTGTTAATTTATAAACTCTTTTACTGTTCTAAAAATTATTCTAACTAACTTATCTAAAACCTTAATTTTAAATTATAATTTAATTTAAATTATTTATTTGATTTTTTTTTTAAATTTTCATATCTAGATTTAGGAACTCTCTAAACACACTGATGGTAGTATTTCTTTTCCTAGTATATTCTTATGTAATAATTATATTTCTCTGGTCTTATGACCCCAACATTTGAATCCTAGACACAATCGCTCATCTATCATAATCTCACCATGGAGACCAACTTGCTGATATAATTATCTCTCTCTTGTGAGCAATATTTTCTTTAGGAGAATGATAATAAAGTCCTAAGCGCTTTTATAATAAGTACCAGCAGCCTTGTGTAAAAATTTTATTAGTATTATTATTTTGTGTTTACAAATTTATAAGTATTTTTTGCGTATAAAAATTTATTAATTTTTTTACCAATAACATTTTCAATTGAAAATTTTCCCAATTTTTTTAAAATATGTAAACATATTTAATTCTAAACATAATAATATTTTAGAGAAAACTGCAAAAAAAGTCTCTTTATAAGATTATGCTTAAAATTAAATTTTAAGAACTTAGGTATAACTTATCTTTAATAGGTGTAACCTTTTTTTATTTGTGTATAATTAATTTATCTTTAACTATATATAAAATATAAAATATTTCAACATAACTGAAGGTATATTTTAACTATACACAGTTAAAAAAATTATATATATTAAATACGAGTTGTATCTACTCAAGGATTTAAGCTTTTGGGTACATATGGGTAATGAATTGTGTGATGGGGAATTTTTTAAGTAATTTTCTCAATATTTTATACCATAAAATTTTAATAACTATAAAATAAATTATTTTATTAAATAAAAATAAATTACTTATATTATTGTGTTGTACACTCATAATAATTAAATTTGATTTATTGCTTATTTTCTATAACATTTATTAAAAATTTAAGTATGTTTATTTTCTCTCTCTTTATCTTTCAGCTTTTTGGTCAAATGAATTAAAAATAATAATATATTTATAAAATAATATATATAATTTACGTGAAGTTATGCTTTAAACAACTATTTTTATTTTTAAAAAATAATACAACATATACTTGGATTAATGTTTAATGAAATTAAATGCAATATTCTCTTGATTTTAATAATAAATAAATAAATAAAAAGTATAACATTAAAATAATTTGATATATTTAAAAAAGTATATTTAAATATAATTTTAGAGAAAACTTATGTCAAATTCTTAGCATATATTTTGCCAACTTTTCTAGCCTCATTTTGTTATATGTCTTATTTTTTAATATTTTTATTTAACTTAAATCTATGTAAAAAAAAATGTAAACATGACAAAATATAATTAGAGAATTTGATATAATAGATATTAGTAACCTGATGTAAATATGGTCATATGGTTTATTTATGGGTGTTCATAAAGCTCGCGGCCTGGTATGCCCACCTGAGCCTGTGAAAAAAAACCCTACTCAGCCCAATAAATATAGAGCAAGGTCGAGTACTCATTCTTTTATTTTTTTTTATTTTTCTTCCTAGATGCTACACTTAGAAGGGATAATATGATAGTTACTGGTGACTAAAAATGTCATTTTATCAATATAAGTAGTTAAGTAAGTTGCATCTTTTAATATTTATAACTATATTAATTTTTCTTTTTCTTTAACTTTACTAATCATAATATAATTACATTATAAATTATAATTATTTTTTTATATGCTTCATCATTGTTAACATTTGGAAAATTGATACAAAATTAAAATTACAAATTACTTAGACTTCAAAGCTTTTTTTATATGCAATGAATTTTAATACTTTAATTATTATCTTTTTGTTGCCTTATTTTTAGTAGATTATAGATATTATTTAACTTTTGAAGACATATGAATATGATATTATTTTATAAGTTTATAATTGCAGATTATTTTCCACAATATGAACATGGCATCACAACTTAGGCATGCCCAATCCGCTCATGCCCAATCCACCCATACCTAAACTAAAATGGTTAGGATTTTTATCCGGCAGGGTCTGGTATTGAGTTATAAAATATAATCTATATTTTTTGTGGATAAAACCCTAGACAGAGAGTTGCCCTACTTAATCTAATGATCACGCCTAGGTTTACTATGGAAATGATGAGCAGGAAGAGGCCGGACTCTATGTTTTACATATCTCCTACATATATTTATTTAAAATCATTAAAAGTATCTCTCTCTTATTTTTTTAAACCCCAGGCAAAAACATGTACGTAAAATGATCAGCAACGAAACTGAATGAATATTATCTAGGATAGAACTACAAAACTCCTGGCGGTGTCAAGAACTTTATTTGTACATTGTATTGACTTGTTCAACATTATTTGTTTTGTCCTCTTGCTAACAAGAGGAGAGTTATTTACTAATATACTAATATGAATATATTTAATAGAATATATTTAGAAGATAGAAGTGATTAAAATTGTCAATATTTTAATTTTAATTATTGCTAATAATCTCTATCCAGTATACGAATCTCACAAGTCAAATAATAGTTTAAATAAGAGCATGGAATTATTTATAACCGTAGGCATCGACCTTACTTGCCGCTCATTTACCTTATGTACTTCCCTATCTCTCGGAACTCCCTTCACAGTTTTTTCTCGTCGTTTATTTTGGCTCTCTTGTATAGATCTCTTTCCATTTTCTCTCCCCTAATTCTTGGTTAGATACCACGCCTTCACTCTCTAATTATGAACGACAACTTAAGGTTATCATCCAAAAGTCATGGATGAGCGAAGTGAAGATGATGATAGGGAGGTGTTGGCTGGGTTGAGCTCTCTTCCTCCTCATCGGAAAGCCCATTCTTATAGCCAGCAGTTGCGGTCCACCTCCACTCATCAACAACTTCGTAAACATAGTCTGGATGAAAAACGAACACACATCAATATCGGCTCCTTTTACAACTCGTACGATGACAACGACTTTTTCCCCGACTCATCCACTAAACATACAATTGCGGGTGGGGATAATTACATGTCGCAAACTGGTGACAGCAGAGGAAATGTCGATGACTTGCTACAATGCCAACCTTTGCCGGAATTAATCGGGAACGGCGGTGGAATAGGGATATTCAAGGTACCGATTCGGTCAGCTGTTCATCCAGGTCGACCGCCTTACCTCGAGTTAAGACCCCATCCATTAAGGGAGACGCAAGCTGAGAAATTCCTTAGGAACATTGCTTGTACAGAAGCACAATTATGGGCTGGGCAAGAAAGTGGGTTAAGGGTGTGGGAGTTTCATAATGCCTTCCAATCTGATTGTGGTCTCGGTGGAAGAGTAAGAAGGGGTGATGAGGACGCGGTACCTTTTTATGAATCAGCAGGCACCACTCCTATCATATGTTTGGCAGTTGACAATGGGAATAGTTTGGTGTGGAGTGGGCATAAGGATGGAAAGATTAGATCTTGGAAAATGGATCAATCCTTTGGTAACGCCTTTAAGGAAGGTCTTTCATGGCAAGAACATAAGGGTCCCGTTCACGCCATGGTCATAAGTTCCTATGGTGAGGCTAACTTTCTCATTTTTTGGATTTGACCTTTTGAAGCGTATATATCATGAAGGATAGTTTAAAAAAAATAAAAGAAAATAAATTCTGGCTATAACTTCTGTTCATAACATTTAACTAAGTGCTCCATGTTGCTTTAATTGGTGGCCGTAGGTGACATCTGGACAGGTTCAGAAGGGGGTGTTATAAAGATTTGGCCATGGGAGTCCGTTGAAAAGTCTCTTTACCTGTCTCCAGAAGAAAGGCACATGGCAACCTTACTAGTGGAGAGGTCATACATAGATCTTAGAAATCAAGTCACTGTAAATGGTGTCTGTAGTTTATCTTCTCAAGACGTCAAGTGTTTGCTATCAGACAATGTTAAAGCTAGAGTTTGGTGCACAAGTCCTCTATCCTTCTCACTATGGTAAATTTGACGTTCCAATTAATGACATTTTATTTTTGAGGTAGATGTGGAATAATATGATAATAATCTTTATTTGCAGGGATGCTCGTACAAAAGACCTTCTAAAAGTATTTAACATTGATGGTCAAATGGAGAATCGAGTTGACATGTCGCCTGCGCAGCAAGATCAAGTACTAGAAGATGAAACGAAGGTTAAGCTTGTTTCTACTTCCTCCAAAAAGGAGAAATCTCAAGGGACTAGCTTTCTACAACGATCACGCAATGCCATAATAGGAGCTGCAGATGCTGTCCGTCGAGTGGCAACAAAGGGAGCTGGGGCTTTTGCAGAAGAGAGTAAAAGAATAGAAACAATTGTGCAAACAAGGGATGGATCGATTTGGAGTGGATGTACAAATGGCTTGCTAGTGCAGTGGGATGCAAATGGGAGTCGTGTACAAGAATTTAACCACCATACGTGAGTGGTATCATCCAAGTACTGGACCTTGAAGGCAATCTAATTGCCGGATGGGTTGCTCATAATAGTCCTGTGATTGGATTAGCTGTCGGGAACCAACATGTTTTTAGCTTGGCTACTCATGGTGGCATACGCGGATGGAACATTGCATCACCAGGTCCTATTGACAACATTATAAGATCAGAATTGGCTGAAAAAGAACTTGTTTACACAAGGAGGCACAATGTCAGAATTTTGATTGGCACATGGAATGTGGGGCAAGGTAGAACTTCTCAGGAATCTCTTACATCATGGTTGGGATCTACTATATCAGATGTAGGCATTGTTGTGGTTGGTTTGCAAGAAGTAGAAATGGGTGCAGGTTTTCTTGCAATGTCTGCAGCGAAAGAAACTGTAAGACGTTATTCATATTTTGGTGTATATCTTACCCTTAGATAACAATATTTTTTTACTACAATCATGCATAATGCAAATCAAACTCTAATAGATCTGACTAAGTAAATTTTCGAAAGCATCCTTCCTAGGAAAAAAATATATGAATATGAATCTATAAGTAATATAAACCCACGAATTTGTTAATATTGAACTTAAAAGAATATATATGTCCTTAATATATGTTATTACGTTTTTCTATTCAATATTTATATATGCATTTCATACGGCTACATAATGTGCCATATTTATTTATGGTCACGTATATATTCTATCCACTTAATATATATTTTCTCTTTTCTCCATTTTATTTCCATTTCAAAATTTATATGGATAATGTGATGACATATTGGAGACATTTATATCTATCATATGAAATATTGCCACAGCTAATATATATATGTCATACTTCCAAGTGATATGGCCACATATATTCTATCCTGTTAATATACATTTTTCTCTCTTTTCTCCATTTTATTTTCATTTTAAGATTCATACGTATAATTCAACAATTGGAGACATTTTATATCCATCATGAATTAAATGTTGGGTGCCAATTTCAGGTAGGACTTGAAGGAAGTTCAGTGGGGCAATGGTGGCTAGATACAATTGGAAAGGCCTTAGAAGAAAGAAAAGCTTTTGAACGCATGGGTTCGAGACAACTTGCTGGCTTGCTTATATCTCTTTGGTGAGTGATTGCCAATTTGTCTTGTGAATATCAAAGTTAATCAATATAATTATTAGTTAAAGGTCCTCATGTATGTAGGGTAAGAAAAAAAATCTAAGAACGCATGTCGGAGACATTGATGATGCAGCAGTTCCATGTGGCTTTGGACGAGCAATTGGTAACAAGGTTTGTGTAATTTTACTAACTACATACTTGACAAGATAATACTTTTCTTGGTGTCAGTACTAGGTAGTATTAGGTAATATTAATATATTTTTGAACACACACAATTACATTTATATTTGTTTGTATTAGGTTATAATGGATCTTTCTAGAATTCTATATAACTTAAATATTTAGATAAATTAATTATTTGTTCTATCCCTAAGGAAAATTAATGGTATTAGGTGCCCTCATTCAATAATGGTTTAGAGTGGATTTTTGCAATTTTTTTTTTCCCTGAAAGCATATTAGTACTTTCATGGTAAAATTAATGGCACTGAATGGAAGATTTTTTTTTCCCGCAATACCAAAATAAACCGTTAAAACGAGGGAAGTCTCTATAGATCTGCGGGGACATGCAATAATTTCTTTTTCTCTTTATCAAAATGACTACTCATATTAAATTGATGACCACACAGGGAGGTGTGGGTTTGAGAATCAGAGTCCATGATAGAATAATGTGCTTTGTGAATTGTCACTTAGCCGCACATTTGGAAGCAGTGAATCGACGAAATGCTGATTTTGATCACATCTATCGAAATATGGTCTTTAGTCGATCATCAACCGCTACAGTTGGTACGGCGAAATACTTGTTTATTGTCTTACTTTCGCTTGCCTTATATGAATTTATATTGGTCATTTTATTCTTTTGCCTTGTCCTCTCTATTATAGCCGGTGCGTCTCCTCAAATTCCTCGTGCTGCAAATGTGAGATTATTTTTACTTTGCTGAGTTGTTTATATGTAATTAATTCCACAAATATCATTTGAGTAACAATTACAAAAGCTTCATTGTGCCATGCGTGTATATATATAGGCCATGAGTTTCAACACCGAAGAAGCAAAGCCCGAGTTATCTGAGGCAGATATGGTGGTCTTCTTCGGTGATTTCAACTATCGACTCTTTGGTATATCTTATGATGAAGCTAGGGATTTTGTTTCACAAAGATGCTTTGACTGGCTTAGAGAAAAGGATCAACTGAGTAAAGAGATGAAAGCTGGAAAAGTTTTCCAAGGAATGCGAGAGGCACTCATCAAATTTCCTCCTACTTATAAATTTGGGAGGCGTAAAGCAGGTCTCGCAGGTAAACATTTGACACATTAATACTACTCCTTTTGGCTTCGATAGCTTGATTTTATATATATTTGGCTTAATTCCTCATCATATTGTCTAATTAGTTCAAAGATATATAGTTTTAGTTTTCATGATATATCATTTTGGCCTAATGAAACTTGATTTGTGGGATTGAATTGACAACATCATTACATCATTTCTTAATATTTGTTAAGGATATGATTCTGGGGAGAAAAAGCGAATTCCCGCATGGTGTGACAGAGTAATATATCGTGATACGCGGTCTACTCCCACATCTGAGTGCAATTTAGAGTGTCCTGTGGTGTCATCAATTGTATGGTCACCTTTTTCTTTCTATATCATCAACTTTTCCACTTCAAGCTGTCGTCTTAATTAACAACCAACAATTGTCAGGTATGACGCATGCATGGATGTGACTAATAATGATCACAAACCTGTCCGATGTAAATTCAATTTGAGAATTGCGCGTGTTGATAGATCAATAAGGAGAAAGGAATTAGGGAACATCATGACATCAAATGAGAAAATCAAACCCATGCTTGAAGGCTTAAATTGTGTTCCAAAAACTATTGTAAGCCCAAACAATATAATCCTTGAAAATCAGGAGATGCCATTTCTCTATATAACGAATAAAAGTAAGAAGGATAAGGTTATATATAATATCACTTGTGAAGGCCAATATACGGTGGCAACTAGTGAAGAAGCGCTTACTTGCAACCCAAGAGGTGCCTTTGGCTTTCCTAGATGGCTTGAGGTATTGTACTATATGTTTCACTTCTTTATTATTTACATAGAATGTCAAATACTGAGGAACATTCATAAACTTAATATAGAATTTTGTGCGTGGTTTTTATTTATTTGCTTATTGAAAATAATGTCATTTTGTAAAATATATAAATTAGGTCACTCCAGCTGCTGGCATAATTAAACCAGAGCAAAACATAGAGATATCAGTACGTAATGAGGAAGTTCATTCCTTAGAAGTATCTGTAGATGGAATGCCACAGAAGGTGTGGAGTGAAGACAGCCGATATAAGGAAGTGATTTTGGTCGTTCATGTCCAAGGTAGTTTCTCAAAGAAAAGTTACAGTCAGAGGATTCGCGTGCGTTCATGCCTATCTGCTATGACAATTCGAACTGACTCAAAATCCAACAGTGTGAGAAGAAACCAATGAGGGATAAATGTCTGGGAAAGGGTTTTTCATGTGATTGGTCATCTGTATAATTTTAAAAATCCACGAATGGATGATAAGCAACATAAATGGGAGATATCATCAAGGAAAACGCATACTGAACAAAATTGTGAAACATCCAAGGCAATTTTTTCTTAGGCGACCTTAGGTCGTTGTTCATGATGTAAATACTCATTTCTCTTTTATCAATGTAGTTATTCATCATAGGAAAGGTAGTGGCAAAGTCACGTCATATTGCGGGTAGGGAGATGCCTCCCTCAATTTTTGGTATTTTGTATGATGTAATGAAACATTTGACATCATATATAAATAATATATATTCTATCATTTTGAACTTATTGTGATCTTTAGAAACATACATTCATTAAATTTGCTCATAAAAATATTTTAATTCAATCTATTAAATTTGTATGCTTAAACTTTAATCCTTTAATATTATATTTTTATATGTTAAAATCAAAATAAACATAAAAATATAATATTTTTATATTTTAATTTTAAAATATAAAAATATTATATTAATCACTACTATGGTATTACTAAAACAATTTATCAACATTAATTAATCAAGGGAAAAAGACAATAAAATATCATGTGAAATTGAAAATGGCAAAATAGGTATAGGAATATCTAAAAGAATAGATTGTGCAAGAGGTCTAATATATCCTTTATAAATTGAGATGAAAATACCAAATTACCCCTATAATGTTTTGAAGAAAAAGAGGGAGACTTACGCTAAGAATGCAGACCATCTTAGTCTGGAGATTTGTTGGCTCATAGAGTTAAAATACAGCAACGAACTTTCATATTATAATTCGAAGAACTGAATGTAACCAGTTTACATATGTTTGCCTTATATAACAATAAAACAATATTGGGCCAAGTCCTAGTCGTGCTTACTAACTAAAGCCCAACACTTACATATATCATATATTTCTACACTCCCCATAAGTTAGGTGCTATAAATGTCTGTTGCTCTTAACTTGCAGAGCATCCTTCTCTGTATATCTCTTGAAACTGCCTTTGTTAAAATATCCGCTTCTTGGTCTCTTGTCTTTACATGCTGCAGGTGAATTAACCCTTCTTAAAATTTTTCACGCACAAAATGTAAGTCAATCTCAATGTACTTTGTTCTTTTATGAAACACTGGGTTTGGAGCTATATGGATTGCATCTTTACTATCACAGTAAGCATTGACAGAATTGGACTGATGAATTCCTAGTTATTTCAATAGCTCAACAGCCCATATCACTTCTGCCACTGCTGATCCCAGAGCCCTATATTCTGCTTCTGCTGATGATCTTGAAACAGTGGGTTGCTTCTTTGATTTCCACATTATGAGAGATCCCCCTAGTTTCAATAAGTATCCTGACAGCGACCTCTGTGTTGTTGCATATGCTCCCCAATCTGAGTCATAATAGCATTCAAGGGAAAGAGAGTTCAACCCCCCTTTTGAACTAATAAGCATTCCCATTCCTGGACTTTGTTTCAAGTATCTCACCACATTGAGTGTTGCAGCCATATGTTCCTTCATGGGTTTAGCCATAAATTGACTAAGCACCTGCACAGAAAATGCAATATCAGGTTTGGTACAATCAAATAAATCAGCTTTTCTACTAGTTTTATGTATCTTTTTGGTTCTTGCATTAAATCTTTCAGCTTATTCTTCCCTTCTTCAAAAGCATTAAGTTTTATATTTGGTGTCGTAGGTAATGTTACAGGCTTACACCCACTTATTCCTGTGTTTGAAAGCAAATCAAGGGTATATTTTCTCTGATTTATAACTATCCCTTTATTTGACCTAGCTAATTCAATACCAATAAAATATTTCATCACTCCCAAATCTTTAATTTTGAAAGTACAGTGCAGAAAATCCTTGACCTCATTTATTCTTATGTTAGAATCCCCTGTTATCAGCAAATCATCAACATATACTAGTATTATAATTATGCCATCAGTAAATTTCTTGAGAAAGAATGAGTAATCATGCTTGCTTTGTATAAAACCAGCTTTTACAAGTGCCTTAGACAATTTAGAATTCCACTGTCTTGAGGCTTGCTTGAGCCCATACAAGGACTTTTGAAGTTTACAAACCATATTCTCCCCTTGCTTTTAAAACCTTGGGGTATGCACATGTAAACTTCTTCATCTAGATCTCCCTGCAAAAAGGCATTATGAACATCTATATGGAATATTTTCCAGTCATTCACAGCAGCAATTTTAAGAATTATTCTAACAGTCACCATCTTAATTACCGGTGAAAAAGTCTTATGATAATCTATTCCTTCCTTTTGAGTGTATCCTTTGGCCACTAGTCTTGCTTTAAGTTTGTCAAGTTCTCCATTTGCTAGATATTTAACCTTATATACCCATTTATATCCTATGTCCTTCTTTCCTTTGGGAAGAGGCACTATCTCCCATGTGTGATTATTTTCTAAGAACTCAATTTCTTGGTTGATAGCCTTTATCCAATCTTTACTCATTGCAGCTTCTTCATATGAATTTGGTTCTATGACATAATCCACATTACATAGAAAACACATACGGGAAGGAGAAATTTTCATGTAAGAGATATAATTTTCAATAGGATATAAGTATTGAGACTTCCCTGTTTGAGCAGCAGCTCCTTTAACTAGGTTACAAATGTAATCTTTTGCCCATATAGGCACTTTTCTTTCTCTAGTTTGCTTAGTAGTAGGTTGTCACTGTACAGGTGTCTCTCTGATATGATTTTCATCCTCCTCATTGTGTTGAGGAGGATCATTAAGGCCTTCAATGGTGTGTCCTGAAGGTAAAGTTCCATCCTATGGAATATGTGGCAAAGGCATAGTAAAATCAGAATCATCAAAACAAAATATATGTTTTAATTCCTGTGACACTCCCCTTTGGTTGGTGGGCATGCTATCTTTGAAGGAAAATTTATTCTCAACAAAGGTAATATGATGACTAACTAACATGTCAATTTTGTAAAGTAAGTAGGAGGTATCTTTTTGATTGGGGGGGTACCTAAGAAAAACACAAGGTATTGATCGAGGACAAAATTTGTCAAATGAATTGAGGTCAGTGGCATAGGCAAGAGCACCAAAAACTTTCATATTATCATATTTGGGGGCAGTGCCATATACTTTTTCATAATAAGTCATGTAATCAAGAATTCTAGAGGGAATACGATTAACAATATAAACATCAGTTTTGCACATTCACCCTAGTATTTAAGAGGGACCTGAGATTGAAGAATTAAACCTCAGGAAATCTGCATAATGGTTTAATATTTCTGCTCCACAATCCTGTTTTGTTCAAGAGTGGATGGACAGGAGGTTTCTTCACAGGTAATGAAAATTGGGTGAAAACATAAGATATAAAGTATTTTATGTGAGATGAAGTTTCTGATTTATTTTTCATGAGAAAGATCCAAGTGGCTCTGGAAAAGTCAGCTACAATGGTTAAAAAGTATTGGTGACCTTGATGTGTAGGGACACGATATGGTCCCCAAACATCAAGATGTAATAATTCAAAACAAGATGTAGATTTAATGCAACTAGAGGAGAAAGGAAGTTTGGTCTGCTTAGATTGAAAGCAAATATCACAGTGTTTATTCATCAATTCATTATTGTCGGGTACAATGCCCAAATGTTTAAGGACAAAAAAGGGAGCATGTCCTAATCTAGAATGCATAAGCCATACATCAGGATTATTTGTGTGTGTATGTGTCTTGGCAGTACTGCCGACAAAGTGGAAAGAATTAGATGGGTATTGTTTACTATGTTGTAGAATATAGAGACTATAACCATGCAACTTTGGTTTCGTGTGAGCTTAGATATTGAAATGAGGTTAAAGTGCAATTTGGGTGCATATATGACATCTTGTAAGACAAAGTCATGCGAGAGAGTAACTTGTCCAATATGAGTCACTGAGACTCGAGACCCATCAGGAATTTTGATATGCTTAATGGGTCCTGTATAAAGTTTATAGCTATCTAAAGTGGAGAGGTCCGTTACAAGATGTGTAGTGGCCCTAGAATCAATGACCCAATTGATGTGTGTGTGTGTAGAGAGTTTAGGATGGACCAAACCTGTACCCGTGAGGGCATGTGCCAGAGGAGGGGAAGTCATATCCTTTTCGAAGAAACTGAATTAATCGCTCGTATTCATCTTCAATAAGGTTTGGCATGATGGTGTTGCCCAGGCAATTTGTACTTGCTGGGGCTTGTGGTGTTGCTAGTCCAGTATGATTAATACTTTCTTCTCGATTTAACTTGGGCCTATTCCCTTTAAAATTCTCTGGGAATCCAATGAGATGCCATCATCCATCTTTGGTGTGACCTTTTCGGTGGCAATAGGTACATTCATATGAGGGTCCTCCATGCCCCCTTCCTCATCCACGTCCCCTGCCTCTGGCAGCCATGGCAGCTCCTTCAACTGGATTATTATCATTGGACATCATGATATTTCTCTGAGCTTCGTCCTCTAAAACTATGGCAAATGCTTGATTAATAGTAGGCAGAGGATTCATGAGCAAAATTTGACTTCTCGCTAAACTAAAGCTTTCATTAAGACCAGTGAGAAATTGCAAAAGCTTCTATTGTTGGGTTCTCTCAGCATAAATCTTGAATGTTTCGCATGAGCAAGAAGGCAAGGGCAGCATCATATTTTGTTCTTCCCACAGTTCTTTCATCTCAGTATAGTAAGATGAGACTGAGGCTGACCCTTGGCGCAAAGATCCAATCTCCCGATGTAAAGAAAAAGACGTGAACCAGTTACCTTGTTGAAGCGTTCCTCAAGATCAATCCAAACAGATCTATCGTCTTGAAAGAAAATGATACTGTTAGCAAGATCCTTGGAAATAGAATTAAAGATCCAGGATAAAACTATAGCATTGCAACGTTCTCACTGAGGATGCAATTGGTATTCAAAGGCATGCTTCTCACATGTTCCATCCATGAAGCCTAATTTGTGCTTTTCGAGCAGGGCAATACGCATAGCTCACTTCAGATTGTATAAGCGCTACTTCTAGTCAAAATATGGGAAATAATTGCAGAACCTTGGGTATCCGACGGGTGGAGGAACAGTGGATGGGTGAACTCTAGAGAATTGACGCCACTGTCATTCATCTTGGTTGCCATCTTCTGTATTCTATTTTGGACACTGCTCCCAGGTTATGTATTCTGCTACAGGTCCTTGTATGGCTTCTTCATAGACATGCCGCTTCTAGGTCGTGCATTCTTGCTGCAGACCTTTTTTGTTCTTGTGGGTTGAGGAAACGTGTGAAAGGAACGTTCTTGAATATGGACCACTTTTCTTTTGGTTAGCACAGTGATCTTCTTGGACCAACCCGCTCTGATGCCATGTTGGCTTACAGAGTTAAAACACAGCAACAAACTTTCATATTATAATTCAAAGAACTGAATGTAACCTGTTTACATATGTTTGCCTTATATAACAATAAAACAATATTGGGCCAAGTCCTAATCGTGCTTACTAACTAAAGCCCAACACTTACATATATCATATATTTCTACAAGATTGACTCACATCTCCGTGAAGCTCTGTTCGCCTTGTCGCTATGGAAGATTGTCGGAGAAAGACTTTCATAGGAAATGCCAATTTTCATTCTGGGAAACTTTGTTTTTCACACTGGGAAATGACGATTGTTGATCCATGTTTTAAAATATTTTTCTTCTAAAAACTTAAAGAAGATAACTGGTTCATATTTGTATATGTGACATATCTTTTAGCTGGAGAATGGAGATATGACAACCATATTCTTCAGGATCATTGCTGCAAGTCATTAAACTAAGTAATTGCTCTTATGAGCAGGATGATTTTTTGTATACAAGGGTTCATTGCTGGTTGTAGCCTTTTGTTACACATTGCTGTCATTTGATTATATATAATGTTATTGCTATGATGGGCATGATATTTTTTTTTGTAAATACAATAAGTAAAGTAGTCAACGTCACTGAATGAAATTATGTAGTAAGTTATAACTATTTATGAGTTACAATTTCAATTATAAATGTCTTTAGAAAAGTTGTAAATCCTATTGTAGAAGTTACAAACCCAAAAACAATATCTTGCAATTTGAGTTATAAATATTTTAGGAAAAATTATAAACCCACCCATTAGAGGAGTTATAAACCAGAAAGCAATTGTAATTACTTTGTTAGAGTTATAAATATCTTAGGGAAAGTTACAAATAACATTAGAGAAATTGTAAACCGGAAAGTAATTGCAATTACTTCTCTAGAGTTGTAAATATTTTAGAGAAAATTGTAAATCCTATTAGAGGAGTTGTAAAATGGAAAGCAATTGTAATTATTTCGTTATATAGTTGTAAATGTTTTGGCAAAAGTTTCAATTCCTATTGTTAAAGTTTTAAATCCTATTGCAGGAGTTACAAACCTGAAAGTAATATGTTGTAATTTTAAAGTTGTAGATATCTTAGAGAAAGTTACAAATCCCGTTATTGAGGTTGTAAATCCCATTAAAGGAGTTGCAAATACCATTAGAAGTGTTACAAACCGGAAAGCAATTGCAATTATTTCGTTAGAGTTGTAAATGTCTTAGAAAAAATTATAAATCCCATTGTTGAAGTTGCAAATCCTATTAGAGGAGTTGTAAATACTATTAGAGGAGTTGTAAACCCGAAAGCAATTGCAATTAATTTGTTAGAGTTGTAAATGTCTTACAAAAAGTTATAAATCTTATTGCAGGAGTTATAAATCCCACTGCAAAAAGTAATATTTTATAATATCAGTTGTAAATGTCTTAGAGAAAGTTGTAAATATTATTGCTAAAGTTGTAAATCCTATTAGAGGAATTACAAATCCCATTGGATGAATTACAAACCCGAAAATAATATTTTATAATTTCAGTTGTAAATGTCTTAAAAAAAATTATAAATCACATTGTTAAAGTTGTAAATCCTATTAGAGGAATTGTGAATCCCATTGTAAGAGTTATAAACTCGAAAGCAATATTTTACAATTTTAGTTATAAATATTTTAGGAAAAATTATAAATCCTATTGTTGATGGATACATATCTTTTGCATCTCTGTTTTAGTTTAATTCCCTTATCTCACATATTAACGTGTAAAACCAATTAATTAAAGTAATCCTTGATGAGATTTGTTGTCAAAAGACCAAAAAAAAAATCTTACAGTTTTATATGGAGGTCCTGAAATGTAAAACAGAAGCAATCTATACTGGGCGGTAGAGTGGCAGATATCTTATTCTACTGCTTCTAGAAATCCACAGCTAGTGACCTTTATACTTGGGAAATTGTCAAGTACGAAAAATTCTGAAGAATATGTTTGTTCTGTCTCCACTCTCCAGCTACAAGATATACCAGTCTAGAAGAAAGACCTAAAACCGATTAGTAAGGAAGATAAAGTTGAAAGCCAGCAATACACACACATATATATAGCAGCGTACTTCGTTTCTGATCAACAATACACATACAAATGTGAACCAGTTATCTTCTTTAAGTTTTCTGAAGAAAAATATTTTAAAACATGGATCGACAATAAGCATTTCCCAGAATGAAAGACAAAGTTTCCCATTTCATCTTAAAGTCTTTTTTTGACACTCTTCCATGGCAACAAGGTGAGCAGAGCTTCAGGGAGGTGTGAGTAAGTCTTAGGACTAAGATGCTATGCATTCTCAGCGTAAATCTCCTTCTTTTTCTTCAAAATATTCTAAGAATAATTTAGTTTTTTTATTCGAATTTACAAAAGATAGATTAGACTTCCTACTCAATCTATTATTTTAGATATTCATATATCTATTTTATCATTTTCAAATTCACATAATTATTTATTGTCTTTTTTAATCAATAATCCATATAACTCAGCCCAATCCAGTATGCAATAATCAACAGTGGTGTAAACATATCAAATATAGATCGCGATGCGAGTCAGATCCAGATGTAATTAGGGCAAAGATCCAGTGAATCGAGTGGGCAACAAAATAAAATATCAAACATAGATCCCATAACATAATAATTCCTTTCATCATAGCAAAATAGTCATATCTATACATAGTTATAAATATCAAAGTATTTCTACAATCCAAACATATAGAGTAAATTAACTATATATGATTGCATAATCCCCTTTCTAACTTAAAAAACTTTATAGGGTCTCCAAGGAACAATACCCCAGTTAAAGCATATATACACAATTAACACTATTTCTTATCAATGCAATTGGTAATGAAGACATGAAGAAGAAAGTTATTCCAGGCGACTTCAAATCGTGAGTATCACTTTCTTTTAGGCTTAATTCACTCTCACCTACTTCTATCTTATAGGGTGAAAACCTTTAAATATGGATTATACTCCTAATACTGATCAATACAAGATAACAATAGCCTTGACAAAAAATAATATGCACTCAATGACATAGATAATGAGTTTAATTTTGTTGTATGTAGTATGTCGGAATGGATTGACAAGTCATAGGTATTTATAGACCTTAATTAGATAGATTCCTTGAAATGGTGCCTCTTAAAACAACACATCTTTAATTAAAAAGTTATAACATATATTTAGATACATAAATCCCATTTGTTGATTCATGAACCAACATAAATTAAATAGTTAATCAGTATTTTCCATGCATATTTAGGGATATAACTTAATTCCTACACAACTCTTCACATAAATCCTTAATTCATGAAGACATGAAATATTCCAATAAACTTTACAACTATTCTCACTTTTAAACCCCTATTCATCATCCCAAACTTAATACATTCATCTCATAGCTCAACTCTAGCTCATTAAAAACTTCAATTTACTTACTTAGGGTTCAACCCAAACACCTATATATGAAATTTGAGTTTAAATCAACAGTCTAAATTGATAAAACTTTAATCCTATCTTAGATAATCATAATTTAATCATTAAATCCGAACTTAATCGTTGTCACCATTACTCAACTCAAATCCCAACTAACATACAAACCCTAACTCCTACTCCAATTTCTTCAACTCATGCAATAGATCAAAACTAAATCAATTAAACATTAAATTAACTCCTATTAACACATTTAAAACTCATAATAACTCTAGGTCAAGAGGGAATTAACAACACGAGGAAATCAGTGATGATGGTTGTTGGAGATGGTGATAGTCAATGAAATTTGGGTGGTGATGACAAAGGATATGGTGGCAGGAACAGTGACCTTGAAAGGTAGTGACGATACTATTTGTGGTGATGAGAGTGACAAGAAAGAAAGTTGGTGACGATTATTGGGGTGGTGGTGATAATGAAGCCTGATAAAGGCTAATGATAGTGGTAGTCAGAGATGATGATGATAATGGCCGATATAGCTGATGACAGTGGGGGTTGATGTTGGTAGTGTTGGTTGCAAATGGCAAGGGTGCTGGCGGCGGCAGCTAGTAGTGAATGTTAGTGGTTAGTAGTGACTATTACGGTCGGTAATGATGGTCATGGCGTGTGACGACATGGTTAGTTTGGATGATAAAATAAAGGCATTATACATCAAGATTAATTTATCAGTCTTACACGACTCTCATGGGCCATATTGAATTATACATAATTAATTTATTAGAATATCAAGATGTATAAACTTATACAATACATTACTTGCACCATACAAGTAATAAGTTAATATTAGCTTATAGTATTATTTTATAACTAACATAGAGTTGACCTAATAGTGTAAAATCTTATTAGATCCCTCTAAATTTTGAGTTTAATTATGAGAAGAGATACTTATATTATAAGTGGTGCCATGAACTATAAAACTAAGATACCTGAAAATAAAATTTGATTAATATTATAAAAAATATCATGCTTTACAATGTCAAACAAACCTTAATTTGCAATTAATCTCCTCAAATTTAGCATACAACATTTTAGAAGAAAGAATAGTTATGTTTGTTAAGTACCAAAAGGGTTCTTTTATTGAAAATTTGAAATTTCTTACTCACAAACTGAAATTAAATTGAAGTAAAAGGGAAGATCTAAAAGTTTGATATAAAAAAGTGAGTCCCATTATATATGGTTTCGAGGTTTTGTATTGAATAGAGCATGTATGATATGGTATTCTAGTATGAGTATGCGAGTGTTTCCTTTCAAGACGTTAAAAGAACATTTAAATCTGATGTAGTTATAATCTAACGAAGACTTAGTCAAGTCTGTAAGGTCTATATCCTGTACTATCTCATTAATGATAAGTCAACAAAGCATTCCCTCGTACCTCTCTCTCTCTCTCTCTAAATACCTTTATGTTTATGGTATCAGAGCATCAAAGTCTCTGAAGAGAATCTTGATCCAAGGAAAATTATGTCTTCGTCTCGCAGTGGCTGTTCTTTCACCACTCTTTCGCAAACCAAAAGAGACGTTGTCACTTCTCATATCTCGTCTCTGTGAAACTCGATGAGAACACCTTTCTCGTTTGGAAGCATCAGATTGTCTCAGCCATT
This sequence comes from Leucaena leucocephala, assembly GCA_037074615.1. Taxonomy (NCBI): domain Eukaryota; kingdom Viridiplantae; phylum Streptophyta; class Magnoliopsida; order Fabales; family Fabaceae; genus Leucaena; species Leucaena leucocephala. Next base: position 38,259 of record CM073546.1, on the reverse strand, counting down.
CGAGGCTATGATTTGCATCGTTTCATCAATAAATCGATGAAACCTCCAACTCGCTACGTATCGTTACCTAAAGATCCAAATGGCTTCAAGGTTAATCCTGAATATCAGGATTGGGAACGGCAAGATCAGCTTCTTACGTGTTGGATTTAGTGATCAATGACAGACGTGATGCTTACTAGAGTTGCAGGTTATGAAACATCTCTCCAGATCTGGGAGAAGATTCAGAGTCACTTAGCCTCTCAGGCTCTTGCGAAGATTCGTCAATGGAAGTCACAGTATTGAAGACAACCAAGAAGGTAGTCTCTCTGCAAATGAATATCTTCTGAAGGTTAAAAGCATCACGGATGGTCTTGTAGGAATTGGTCATCCTCTTAGCGAATATGATCATATTGAGTTCATTTTTTAGATCCATGGATCATTGCTATTACCACTCGCACTGATCCTTATATTGTTGATGAGATTGAGTCTCTTCTTATTGCTCAAGAGGCTCGCATAGAAAAGAATGTGAAGCCTGTAACTGCAACTACTAATCTTGTTCAGTCAAGGCCTCCAAATAGAGGAGGTGGTTGGTCGGGAGGAGGAAGGTATCATCGTGGCCGAGGTTTCCTCAGGTGTTGGTTCTAATTCACAATCTACTCATAAGTGTTCTGACTGTGAGAAGAAGAGATATCGTGCAGTCCATTGTTGGTACAGATATGATGCGTCCTTCCAAGGTCTCTCTCTCACTGATAAGAATGTCAAAGATGAGAATAATGCTCTTATGGCAACTTCGGAGTGCATTGTCGATCCTGATTGATATCTTGATTCAGGGGCCACAAGTCATGTTTCTCATGATGATCGGAATATTGCTGAGAAGAAATCAGGTGACAAAGGTATTGATAAGATTTATGTTCGTTATGGTACTGATTTAGTAGTTCATTGCACTGGTGATTCTGATTCATCTCTTCCTCATTCTCAGTATACTTTAAAACTCAAAGATATCTTACATGTTCCTGAAATTTCCAAAAATCTCCTTAGTATACCTAAGCTTTGTCTTGATAATGATATACTGATTGCCTTTTTCTCTAATTTTTGTGCGATTAAGGATCTTCAAACTAATCAGATTCTTTATAAAGGACGTCTCAAACGGCATCAGTCAAACCTTCATTAAGTCTTTCTGTCCATTCATCCCCTTCTGTCAGAGTCTTCCTTGTCAGGGTCCCAGAAGCATTCTCAACTTGATCTTGTTTCCACTACTTCTCAGTCATCTACTTCTAGGTTATAGATTTATAGGTAGATTAAAAGATTAAATAAATTAATTAATTATGGTAAAATTTAAATAATTCTTATAATTATAATTAAAGTAATAATTTTTTTAATGAAATAAAATCTATTTAGTTTAGTTAATAGAGAAGAGTTTATAGAGAAAAAATAATTTAAAAGTAATTAAAAAAAATAGTTTCTAGAAAAAAAATTTTATAAAAAAATTGATTCTAAATAAATAAATAGAGAAAAAATGATTTAAAAATAATTATAGAAAATAGATTCTAAAAAAAAATTTTTATAAAAAAGTTGATTCTAAATAAATAAATATTTAGATAATTATTATTAAAATAATTTTTATGATTAAAAAATTATCAAAAAGTATATGGGTCAAATGATAATTATATAAAATATAATTTATTAAAAAAGAGAGCAAAATATTATTATACAGTTTAAAAGTATTTTTTTTACTTAAAAATTAATTCTATAAGCTTATATAAACTATTATTTTAAATTATAGTTATGTAACCTAAAAGAATTTTTCTAACTATATTTTTCAAAATAAACTTTATAAAATATTAGAATGACTTGTGGGAGTGATGGATGTAGTATCCAAACACCCCATACACTAGAATTTCTCCTTTTATGTTTTAATTACCGGTGTGTGAGGTCATTGCTTTTTTTTTTTCTTTAGAAGTGTGTTACAATAAATTTATATTTTATATTGATATTATGATAAATAAAAACAATATCTCCTCTCTCTCTCTCTCTATAAAGAAATGTAAGGCTTTCGACCTTGCCATTCTTGCAAAACAATCATACTTTCCTTTCTGAATTCATTAGCTGCAAAACAATTACTTTATTCTCAACATCATTCCCGTTACATCTCAAATTGATAGATGCTCATATGGCACTTCTTGTAGACCCAAGAATTAAGAGCCGTCATTCAAGAGGCACCTGACCCTTCAGGATACCAAGAACGCATGACTTCCTGTAATCCACACAAGACATATCGTCCAAACAGACAATAAAAGTACGATTATCAATTGCAAATCTGCAGTCGAAGAATAAATACTTAAAAATACATTATTGGCTTGAAGCATGTTTTACACAGAAATCCCGCTTCAAACCATCAAGGGAGCACATAAACCATCAAGGGAGCACATAACTGAGTATGGGAGTTTCATTTCTCGACATGTCTAAGCTTATATAAGTTGATATTGTGGTAGTTCCAACTTACATAATTGCAACATGAAGCTCAAGAACTGACTCAGGATAAAATTGTCCTTTTTCCGTTTCTTGCAATTATTTCCTGTGGATATTCACATAACGAGAGTTAAGAATGCAGTTTAGAAATCATAAAAGTTTACTAACGAATCATCTCCACAAATAGATTCCAAATAAGGAAAATAATTATTTTTGTGGTCCCATTTACATGTTAACATCTAGCATTTACATGCCATCTTTTGGCATGTAAAAATAATTATTTTCCTTATTTAGGACTTATTTATAATTCTCCCAAGACAATATGCCTCTCCTATCACAGACGCAACACTTGCAGAAAACTTACTTAAGCTGAGGATTCATCTCTTCGTTAATGTTATAGTATCTTCTATTGTTCTAACAATATTAGTTAAGATAAAAACCTCAAGTTTCATAACCAAGAGTTCTTCAGTACAAGAAACATACCAAGGAAGCTTGAAAGTATCTTTCCACCACCCTTGTTTTGAGCAGTTTGCAACAATTTTGTCCAATCGCACAATGACTTGAGAAAATGTTGGCCTGACAAGAGGTTCTGGATCCCAACATTCCTCAATCAACCTGCATACAAGATAGTTAGACAGCTTTAAAATTATACTGGAAATTTGAAGCTCTATGCCTCTATTTTATATTTTGAGAAAACGGACTCACTCTCTCAAATCTGGAGGATAACTTTTTGTTTTGATCTTGAATGGTGGCCTTTTTCCTTCTATGCACATAAGTTTCAAGGCCTCCTCTGGAGACTTCGGGTGTAAGGGCTGTATACCCTCTATCATCTGTACCCACGAAAGAAATATTATAAAAGAAATAGATGGTACAGTCTAATAATGTCTCAGAAAAATCATCCTTGCACTGCAAGATTAGGTACAAGGATGGACCATCCACATACCACATGACAAATTGTGCTGACTGGGGTAGTTGGAAAGATTGGGAAAAAAAATTCCCCAGTTAGTTAGTAATTACTTCCTAAAAAGAGACAAATTTTAGATATGGCTTTTTCCTATTTATAAGAGATATTTAGAAGTTATCTCAATTTTTTGTGTTAATTCCCCATTTTACCTCTATTTTGTGTGTTTGGATAGATTTTTAGAAAATGACTTATGAAAAAAAAGGGCTTTTGGGTAGTTTTTGGAAAAGGGCTTACGAAAAAAAAAGTGATTCTGGATAAATGAGTGTTTGGATAGTTATTACTAAAAAGACTTTTGTAATTGAAAAATTACTAAAAAGGGTATAATTTTATTAAAAGTATGAGAAATGAGAGAGGTTTAAAAAGAGAGAGGAGAGAGGGTGGAGAAGATAGAAGAGATATAGTGGAAAAGATAGAAGAGAGAGGAGATAGTTGAAAAGATAGAAGATAGAGGAGAGAGGAGAGATAGTGGAAAAGATAGAGGAGAGAGGGTGTAAAAAAAAAGGGTAAAATAGTAATTAGGTAGTCCATAAGTTCTTTTACTGTTCTAAAAGCTACTTTGATCAGCTTATCTAAAACCATAGTTTTAAATCATGATTTGGTCCAGAAACCTTTTTAGACAAATATAACTGTTTTAAAAAAAATTTAAACCGAGATTTGAGGCAGAAACCCTTTTAAAACCTAATTTTAGGGGTTTCCCAAATAGGCCCTTTATTACACTCTCCCCATAAATAAGGATATTTTTGGAAAAAGAGTTTCCTTTTTTACATATTTATTGTCTCTAACTAATTTTAACCAATTTTTTATCAACGTGATTTGATTTATTGTCTCTTATAAAAAAGAATGGAAGAAATAGAATTTATATAGAATTATTCGGAGGTTTCATGGCAGAGAATTTATTACAAAAACTTATTGTGAAATCATCAAATAATTAAATAGTCCTAAGAGACTTAAGGGTGATAAATTCGATTTGTACAATTATCAAGTTACCCTTATGCACACATGACAAGTTTTTAGGCTGGCGATAACAACTTGAAATCACAAATGACAACTATAGAGGCAGACGATGACAACTTAAAGTGGCACAAATAACAACTAGGGTTTGTTATCACATGCCCCTACTTGTTATTTGTATCACTTCAAGTTGTCATTCCATGCACTCTAGTTGTCATTTGTTCCACTTCAAGTTGTCATCACATTTTCAGTAACTTGTCATTTATACATAAGAATAGCTTGGTAATTGCATAAATCGAATTTATTATCCCTAGGTCTTGAAACTATTTAATTATTTGATGATTTTACCGAATATTCTTATAATAAATTCTCTTCCACGAAACCTCTGAGTGATTCTCCCCAAAATTTATCAATTACAATTATAGTTTAGCCTCACTAACTTTACCCGTAAGAACCAACAAAAAAAGCCCTATTGGAGAAATACTTTAGAATCGAAGGGTTTTTGGTTGAGTAGAGATAAGACTGAATATATGCATTGTAATTTTGATAAGAGGCAAGTTAGAAGTAACTTGGAGGTTAGATTGGGAGATCAAGCTATTCCACAAATAGATAAGTTCACATATTTGGGATCAATGATACAGAAGGATAGTGAAATTTTGGATGATGTTGATCATAGAATTCAGGCTGGGTGGTTTAAATGGAGAAAGATTACTAGGGTTATATGTGATCAGAAAGTATCAGTTAAAGTAAAAAGAAAGTTTTATGGTACTGCTATAAGACCAACAATGTTTTATAGAAGTGAATGTTGGGCTTTAAAAGGACAACAAGAGCATAAAGTTGGGGTAACTGAGATGGGGATATTAAGATGGATGTGAGGACATATAAGAAAATATAAGATTTGTAATGAACAAATACGAGGAAGAGTTAGAATAGCACCTATTGAAGAGAAATTGGTAGAAAACCGTCTTAGGTGGTTTGGACACGTACAAAGAAGGCCAAGGGATGTGCCGGTGAGGAAGGTGGATCAAACAGTATAGACTCCAGTTAAAAGGAGTAGAAGAAAGCCAAAGAGAACGCTCAACGAGGTCATTGAGCGGGATCTTTTAGTCAATAACCTATCAAAGGATTTAGTTTTTGATAGAGTACAATGACGTCGTATGATCCATGTAGCCGACCCCATTTAATGAGATAAAGTTTGTTGTTGTCTATCAATTTACAAGTTACTCTAACTTCTACAAAGGCCCAAAACCCATCGAACTGATCTCAAATCTTTGGTCTCGACTGATTCCATCTTTCATCTATCAAATCTCCAAATCTAAGCTGCATTTAATCTTTCATCAGTAGAAACAGAAGAGACACCACAGCTAAATACCAGTGAAAACGATGAGATTTGGATTGGATTTCTTGGCAAGGATCATACCCTGAATAAATGATCAGATAGGGCTCCATCATCTCTGTCAGGGCATTGAATATTATTGACTGGTGAGATAATATGACTGTATTGTCTGGGAGCACAGGCAGAAGTGAGGCCAAATGGTGTGGTTTTGGTGCTTCTGCAAGAATTAAGACTGACCTATAAGTTGGGATTGGTCGTTCATGGGAGCCCACTCGGTAAATGGAATTTGGTGTTCAAAATGTAGAGTAAAAGGAGCTGTGCTAGCGGTGGTATTGTTCTTTGAAGCAAAGGTGTATTGATTGTCAAAATCAAGCATGATATCGAAGTTTGTCCTCCATCATTGGGTTTGAGGTAAATTTCAGTGGAATGTAGTGGAAGTAGAGGAAAGGTGGCATCTTGATCAGTTTTGTCAAATGATGTCAAAAGGGGCAAATCTTCACTTTGGTTTCTTCACCTTCTACGCTGTTCTGAGACCATCAAGCCATTGGAGTTTAGATGGTCTTATGGTCATTAACGGGTTTGCTCTGCTACCTGTGGTAGGCAGCTATGTGTTGAAGTTGGCAATTGGATCTTGGGGTTAGCCGCTTTTAGCTGCAGCTTATTGGGGCCTGCCTCACCATTAGCTGGAGTGAAGTTTTCAAGAGAATCAGATTGCTTAGTGATTCTAATGAGGCTATCAACTTAATCAGCTAAGTTTACTATTGATCATCACTGTTGTTTGGAGCCGGTGGGAAGTGTAAGGAATGCTGAAGAGGAACTGGGACGTCACAATTGATGGTGTGCTGAAAGAAATCCACTGGCCTCGCAAATTAGATGGCAAAGAACCAACATAATTTGGGATGGACTCCTCAGATTAACAAAACTAGCCCTCCTGGCAGTGAAGAGCTGGCCATGCAGGACCATATGCAATCTCTTGCTGATGTAACACATGGCTACGCCCATGGTTGTCTCAACAGTTTTGTCATTCAAGGGGTAAAAAGACCCTTGAGCTCACAAGCAAGAGCCTCCTAAGGTTTTGCAAAGGGAAGCAAGCAAAAACATATGGCACAAACTCAAATTTGAGGCTAGAACAAGGTACTTAAGATTTTCACAGAAATCTCTAATTTTTATACAGAGCTAACCCTTGGGTTTCTAGATCATCTTATACATCGTTTCTAGGCTTGGAAACTGAGCTTATCCTCGGGTTTCTAGATCATCTTATACTGGGTGCTCCTACTTCACCATTGAAGAAAATGTTTCTAGAAAGTGGACTGGAGATGCCATTGTTGGAAGGGGAAGTTGAAGATGAGCTACTTTAGCATTGGTCTTTTGTTTTTTTGAACAAAACTTTAGCATTGGTGTAAAGGGTGTTTCCAAAAGTGATAAAATCATCAGGTAGAAGAATTGGTCATGCATATACTTAGAACATTAGCAGCTGAGGAGGAAGTCTACAATGCTCCATTAGAATTACATATATATTAAGGAAAACTAAATGCTCCAAAAATAATAATAACACTGCTATCGGCAATGCTCTCTCGAAACTTGGAGAGTTAGACTTAAAAACCACTATATTTTAAATTTATTCCTAATTCCCAAGATTAATTAATGGGGAGTATGAGGGACTCAACAAATAAAAACATGAAGGTCAAGATATGCATTTCAAGAGGAACTTTTCTTGAAAGCATGTATCCGGTAACTGGAAAGAACAAATCAATCATATTGATATTTTGTGGAAAAAAAGTACCTCGTATACAACGAGACCAAAGGAGTATGCATCCACACTTCTATCAAATGTATCATCTTTGTAGATCTCTGGTGGCATGTACAAGTCTACAATGAAAATTGCCAAATCATTAATTTAACTGCAGATTTTTGCAGCAACTCCATACTTTTACATTTTTTAATCAGATTTATACTGATAGATCAGTAATGCATTACCCCATACCGAATCTTTTTTTGCTTACATTTTCTTTCTGAAAATGATAGAACTTTTGCGGTGTAAAGATTGTGATTATAGGCTTTTCCATTCGCATCAAATCAGACACAATCAGCGAAACAAAGTATTCTCAAGATGTAAAGAGCACTGGCATACAAGTACTTCTTATGTGTTTGTTGGCTTAAAAGACTTCCGTTTGCTATAGAAAGAGAATTTATTTTATAGTTGACGACCATTCATGGTATTCTCAAACATATAAACATCAAAGGAGCTGAACTGTTTGTTCACCTGTTGTCGGTATATAAAAGGAATACCAAATTTTAGAAAAGGAAACTTCCAAACAGTCTGATGAAGTTAAATAGAAAGAGTTGCATCAAATTTTAGCCTATTCTGTTATAAGGAAGGCTTTTAAGGACTGAAGCAAGAGTGGGCAGATGTCATGGGGAAAATCATGGAGTGGATGTGCAAGATACTAGTATCTATAAGGCCTAGCAATGCTTTATAATTCCTACATATGTTTTATTTTCTGTGTAAAGGCATATCTGCCGCTGTGGTGGTTTGCCTAAGTTCTGTTAAGTTAATTCTATCAATTCCAGTATATTTTCATAATATTTTTGGAGTGCTGTGTGGTAGCTATCAGAATCTCAGTGATAATGATTTTTTACATGCATTAAAACTTACTTGAAAGGTCAATGTTAGCCCCAGGCTGCACCAGCCTTGTTTTGTCAGGTGAAATCTTTGACAATCTTACCAAACCAAATCCAGCTACCTTCAACTGTCCTCCACTATCCAGCAAAATATTTCTGTCACCTTACGAAAATTTCATATATTAAAGGAACAGTGATTTCAATGGAAGAAACAAAATCCGTAATGGATATGCATATCAAATTAACATTTGTATTAAGTGGTCTTACTTTGGCTTTAAATCACAGTGGATGATAGGATCTGGTTTGCATTCATGGAGATAATTCACGCCCCTGCTAACAAGATATTAACCAAAATATCATATATATATATATATATATATATATATATATATAAACTACACAAAGAATAGTCAATAAAAGCATTATGATTTCGGCCATTGTAATTTTATCAATCTGAGAAAGTGACCAAAAACAAAGCTAGGAAATCAATGAGCATGCACAATGAGAGAGAATGACATATATAAAGATTGACGTGAAAATTATACAAATGTTATGCTCACAAAGCTTCTTAAGAAACTGGTTTTGAAAAAAAAAAAAAAAACTTGCCTAGCAATATCAAGAGCGAAACGTAAAGCTTTTGATGGGGATAGACGACCTTTCTTTTGAAGATAGCTTGCTAGATCACCCTGCAAATTTTTTTATAGCATTGGCAAGTGATTCAGATACGACAAACTCTCCAAAAGAATTTTAAAGTCATCTCTATTGACTTCTCCAAACAGGAAGGATACAAATACACTTAATCTCTCTGTTTCTTTGTTTTTCTCCTTTCTTTTCAATCTACTTTACGTTTTTAAGGCTGCATATGCATCAACATATAAGCCTATTCTTCAAAAGGAGGAAAAAACATTTAAAAATCACTTCATGCAAGCTGTGAAGAATGCACAACCTATATAAGTAACTTTTGAAAAGCTCATTGGGGATCACAATGATGGCACTCAGAAGTCAGAATGTCAAGGACTTCAGGTGTAATACATAAATATGAAATCAAAAATTGTATTTTCAGAAGGATTATCCATAGTAAAAAATCAACTTATTGATGTCCATTGGATCATTTAGAAGATATTCCTCATACACAATCAGGTTAGATATAACATAAGAAGGGACAAAGTAAAGGTTTGATTTCACTCATTAACTTAATTTAAGGAACAATAGAGTGAACACCAACTTTAAAAGTATTAAAAATCCAAATTTTAAAACACTAAAAAAACATTATTAAAAATCCAAACAAGTCCTATTTCATCAGCTTGCTTATGAAGAGAGGGGCAAAAAAAAAAAAGGAATTATGCAAATCTTTTGGCAGAATATACTGATCTCAGCAATTCCTTTTTCTAGTTTTAGTCCGACGACACAACATAGGACCAAATCAGGGCCATTTCTAATAAATTTCTCATCTCACTGAGAAACACCAGCATGAATGCGTTCTTTCACTCCTCTGTATTTGATATACACCCCTTTCTCTCTCTCAAACACAAAGACTAATAGAGGAAGGGAGCATAAGCTTACCTTAGGATGATACTCTGAAACTATCATCATGGGTATATTTTGGGTGACAGCTCCAACAAACTGGACCACATTAGGATGCCGTACCTTCTCCAATAATGTGAGCTCATGTTTGAAAGCATTTCTAGTTGAATTATAGAAAACGCTAAGGTAAGTGTCACTGCTGTGTAATTAATTGTCTAAGCAAGTGGATTTTTAGTATAACACTTGACAAAATCAAGATGAAAAGTGCTGATTAGTTTGCAGCCAGCCAAAAGCTGAGCCAAGCAGGATAAACATCAAATATTTAGGTAGGGTGGCAAGAAGCACATCATACAGACACACAAATATCATAGTCGAGGCACATTCATACATGCTATCAGGATCTGAATAACAGTCCTTATCAAGGATCTTGACTGAAACCTTAGTGCCATTCCATTTAGCTACTTGATATGCCCCCTGTTAAAGAGAGATCTAACATGAGAGGAAAACCACATAAGCAAGTAATTCTTTGCTAGATGAATATAGATGCAGTGAACTAGTATGCTACAGTAGTTCCTAACATGCATCAGGATGTTCAATAGTTCTGCCGTGCGTTTGCAACTTTCCTCCACAAACAACATGAAAAAATGTTTCACAAGTGTTACCATGAGTTGGGCACCCCATTATCAGTAATCACTTGAAAAAACAAAATATTAGCTGGAATAAATAACAAAAACAGAAAAATTCAGAGTCAAAAGAATCCAGTTCAAAGGTAACAGATCATTGCAAACCAAAAATAAATGCATGGCAAACAGCTCATTCAATGTCACAACTTTGTGCAAAATCCATGCTGTAAGTCATACCAGAAATAATTTAAAAATATATACAATCGTCAATTAAAAAGCCCCTTAGCCATTTGAACCATGAAGGTAACCAAAAAGCTACCAAGACCCATACCTTTGAAATGCCATCACTCTTCCGGACCTGGAGTTCTAAGGGATTAAGTTCATATTCGGGAACTTCACGAGGATTTGCAACAGACATCGGAGTCTTCCTGGTTTTCTAACGGCATCAAAGATTAATTAATAAGTACTCAATTTGAAAATGCGTAGATAATAATTACAGATATGATTGTGAATAAAGAATATGATACCGGCACTTTGGCTCCACGGGTCTTCAATATATTGTAAACTTCATTATTTCCATAGTATTTGGCGTCAGCAGCAGCCTGCCCATGTATAAACAAACTATCCCAAATGAAAATGGAGGAATACATAGAAAGGATTTCTCAGTCATAGAGCATGGGGCATTTGCAAGCATTGGAAAAGAAGTGGAACGAGAATGAAAAGTACCGTACTGCCCCAACGATCGCGAGCGTCAATATTAGCCTTGCGGCTGAGCAAGAGCTTTACAACCTCCACATGTCCTTCACAGGCAGCGATATGCAACGCAGTGCGGCCATCCAAGTCAATGCTATTGACATCAATGCCCTCATTCAGCAAATCCTCCACTCCCTTCATGTCCCCTCTGCAGGCCATGAACAGAAGCTGCATGGTTGAGTCGAGGTTCTCTGGCACCGCCAGGTCACTATCATGACTTGGACTGCGGCGAATCGGATCGAGTGATGACTGGCGACCGAAACTAAACCTGAGATTGTTGCGTCTGGGATCCAAGGACGACTGCCGCGAGAACTGCCGGCTCAAATTCCGGCGCAGAGAACCGGTGGAGAATTGGCGGGAGATGCCTTGCTTCAATTGCGCGGCAATGTGTTCCATGGCTTTCTTTGGGATCGAATAAGGAGCGCACAAAGGGGCGAACTAAAAAGTGAAGGATAGATGCAGAGCACTACATAACAATAAATGGATCAAAGTAAATTTGGTGGAGGAGTGTAATTTTTGTACGGAAGGACCGATGGATATCAAGAATGGTAGAACTCAATACGTATGTATATGTATCCCTGTTTGGGATCGAGAACTTGGCCGGGTGAAGGAGAGACGACAACAGGATTAGATCTCCTTCAAACCGGAGGTTGGTTCATATCGCAAAGACCAGAAAGATAGACTAGTGTTTACGCAGCGAAAGGGGACAGATATTGACGGGGAAGAGTCAAACGCTTTTATTTCCACACGCTTCTGCGATAAAGCCGCGCTTTCTCAGTCTAATAATACGTCTCGACTTTTGAAACGCGGCCGTGCCATTTTCCGGGCGACCATTCCCCCACATTTACATTTTCTCTGCTACGAAATTCTTTTCTTTTTCAGTTATTACTATTAATTATACTAATTCATTAATTATCGATTGTATAATATACAATTGACTTATTAATAAAATTTTACTTTTAACATATTTGTATATCCCGAAAAAATCTATATATTGTAAACTAATATATAGTATAAAATCAAAATAATTATCATTACTTTTTATTATTTATTAATTATTAGGGTGATCTTAATATAAAACCAAGCTGTATATATAAATTCAGAGGAATACTTAAATACAACGTAATCTAAACTCTACTCAATCCAAAATATAATAATTTAACTAATAACTTATTTAAAAAATTCACAATTTATTTTATTTTAAAAAATAATAAATATTTTAACTTTTAAAAATAAAAATTCATCTGAACCAAATTAATTTAACTTTTTTTAAAAAATAAAATAAAATGTGAATTATTTTTGTGTTAAATTATATTTTAATTATATAAAATTAGTATTTCTCTTAAATTCATCCGATGAACATGTAGTTTCATGATAAATACTTATATATTTTAAGGGTGTTCATAAAGCCCGTGGCCCAGTATACCCACCCGAACCCGTGAAAAAATAGCCTTGCCCAACCTGATAAATATAGGGTAGGGCGGGGCACCAGGCTGCAATATGTCGTCCATACTTTTTTCAGGCTGGGCACCGGGCAGGGGGGTTGTCCTGCCCATGGTCACTTATTCTTTTATTTTATTTTTTACTTTTCTCCCTAGATACTATATTTGGAAAGGAGAATATGATAGTTACTAATGACTAAATGGTCATTTTAAAAATCTAAATAGTTAAATAAGTAGGTTACGTCTTTTAATATTTATAACTATATTGATTTTTTTTTAATTTTACTAATCATAATATTATTATATTATAAATTATAATTATTTATTTTATTTTTTTAGATGCTTCATCTTTGTCAATATTTAAAAAATTTATACAAAGTTACAATTACAAATTACTTAGATTTTAAAACTTTTTTTATATGCAATGAATTTCAATACTTTAATTATTATCTTTTTGTTATTTTATTTTTAGTATATTATATATATTATTTAACTTTTGAAGACATATGAATATGATATTATTTTAGAAGTTTATAATTACAGATTATTTTTCCCAACATGAGCAGAGTATCACAACGGGCACGCCCAGCCCGCCCACGCCCATGCCCAGCCCAAAATGGTCAGGGCTTTTATCGGGTAGGGTCAGACATCAGGCTGCATTTTGCAGCCCATGCTTTTTTCGGGCAGGGCACCGGGTAGGGGGTTGCCCTGCCCAACCCTGCCCATGAACAGCCCTAATATATTCTATGAATGTTATGCAATTTGAACTCTATCTAATTAAAATATAATAACTTAATGTATTTTAATATTAATTAGCTAATAACTCATTTAAGACAAATAAAATTTTATTTTATTTTTAAGAAAAAATAAACCTCTTAGTTTGGTTCAAATGGGTTTTTAATTTTTAAAATTAAAATATTTATTTTTTTAAAAAATAAAATACATCATGAATTTTTTCTATAGTCTTCAACTAAAATGTTATATTTTAATTGGATAGAGTTCATATGATATGATACTCTTAAAATATGATAGTATTCCTTCTAATTTCACTGTTACAATAAATTCATGTGTAATTATTTATACTCTTAGTATATGTTATATTTGATCTATTTAACTAATTTGATTAAATTAAAAAATTAGTTAATATGATATATTTTTCTAAAATATTATAATCATATTTCTTAACTTGCCCCCACCCTCTTTTATTTGATTATTGTTGATAGAATATTAATAGAATTTTTTTTTAAAAAAATTGATAAATATAAAAAATAAACCTTATATTTATGACTAAGATCAACTTCCTAATTAATTCATATATTAAAATAAAAAAGAGTAGTTATTTATAATTTATAATTATTTATTTACTGAAGAATGTCTATATTTGAAAAAATTATTTTAAACATAATATAGGGACATCGATCCAATTAAGAAAAATATTATGGTGAAGAGAAAAATATTATTCTCACAAATTGTATAAATCACAAATAGACTTTCTGGCGTTAATAGAAAATTGGTGAGGACTGAAATACCCATCCTCATTCCTCCATTGGAGCCGAATCACTATTGCCGACACCGGCCACGAAACCCTCGTCATTAGCGCGCCAGTCGCAACTCAACACCAGAGTAACTGAGCACACATACCCAAAGCACCCCATAATCCAATATAAGTAGACATTTTTGTCAAAGTTTAGTTACTCCAACAAATTTCCCAGCACAAGGTTCCTTTGAATTCTAGGTGTCAGATTAATAGACGGTTGAAGATCAAAAAAATGTTGATAGATGGTTAGGAGAAATTTAGAGCTAAGAATAAAAACAAGTTCTAAAATTAAATATATAAATAAATATAGTGTCACAACTAACGTACACCAATAAACTTCATAAAATATTTTAACAATAACTGTCGTATAAGATCAAATTTTAATATATTTTTATACAAAATTATAATAATAGTTTATAAAATATTAAATTTAAATCATTAAAATTTTAATCATTAAAATTTTAATCAAAGGCGATGAGAAGGGGAAAGCAAAGAGAGACGCCACTTACCTAATTTTTATGATTATATATTAAAACAACGACCCAAGAAGGCAGGAACTCTTAATAAACCCTCGCGCGCACTCCAACACAAGTTCATCAAAATTTCCAAATAAGCCCCTAATTCTGCAACTTTATTCATCCCGAAACCACTGCCATTGCAGCACACCACAGACGATGTTCCAGGTAAGGATAAAAGCCACAATCTATTGTACAACAGAAGTTTTAGCGTCATACACCGTAAATATTAATATCATAATTTATCATAAACCACAACAGTACTTTTTCAGGTGACATCAGCAACGAAATAAGGTTGAGCTAGGCAACAACTTCGCATTACTCTTCCGCAGCACTAGCAGCACTCAAATCAACACTGAGGTCAAGGACCTGGTAAAAATTCAGTCAGTAATAGACAATTTGTTACAACATAGGACCATATAATTTAAGCGTCTATTACAACAGAGAAAAGCAATGGAAGAATGAGTGCTCTTACCCAAAATTAAGAGAACCAGATGTCATCAATTCATCATTAAAATATATTTTTATTTTTCCCTTTATATATGATTTACGAGAACCAGATGTCATCATTAAAAAAAAGTCGAAAAAATATACTTCTCAGTGTTATCAATCAATATTAGCTAAGCTACTATTCAACTGAGTAAAACAAGTTAGGACTGTTATAAATTATGAAATCAAGTTAAGTTATAAAATGTGATAGAAATGAAACTGTTAAATAGTATTTTCACTTCTACAGCAATCTGCTGTGTTAGAATAATGCCAGTTCTGGCGATCTGATTGGCGTATAATTGATTAGTGTGTTAAAAGAGATCAATTTTGGAAAGGAAGACTATTATTTTGAGCAGTAAATAATATAAATCTGGATCAATTGGGAATTAATTGATATAATTCTAGTGATCTATTGAAACATTATTTCATTAGACGGATCATTTGTTTCTTCTGAATTTCCATTTCAGGACACTGATTCAATAATAAAGCAAACACTGACGAATACAGGTCGATTGAAGCGCACAAAACAAGTGAATCAATGGTGCGATACATACCTTTCCAGTTATCATCGTGTACATGTTGAGGACATCCACAACAGTTGACTCAAAGTGAGTAGTAGCATCATAACTCTGTCAAAAAATAAAAAAAAAGCTACCATTCAATGCCCAAGTATCAAACATACACACTTATAATTGTCAATGAACACTTCAACAGTTCAACTTGAAGGCCAATGAATATTATAATCTCCAATGCTACAGCAACCCACCCCCCACCCCCCAAAAAAAAAAATAAATAAAAAAGCCTAGGCCCGTCAATGGTTTTATTACAATCTTTGACAATAATATATGCAACAAACTCACCGTTGATATAAAACAGTTGTCCAAGGAAGGTTCATTGACTGGTTCATATCTGTCATAAATATCAAAAAAAATCTCATCAACAGGCCCCAGAAGGTCAATTCCTGGCTTTAGCTCAACCTCAGGCTGAGCTGTCTCCGCCTCTGTTGATACAAATGCAATAAATTTTCCCTTCGGGGCAACATTGTGAGAATATGAGCAACAAAATAGGTACCTGCCCAGCAGATAAAACAAAGTAGTCAGTGCAGAAAGTAGAACAAAACTAGACTTTAGGATTGACCATTCATCTTAAGCTCAAGTACATATAAGATTTACTCATAATTTGCAAGGTTTAGCTCTGATAAAATTGATAACGCATATGGGACAAGGGCATCAAGAGGTTCAAACTCCAGGACAAATCATCTAAGAATTTAGGTTTAGCTTTGATATTGAGAACGATTGCTGCCTAGAACATATGAGGTCATATACTTACTAATTGGTGGAGAATTAGGAAGCACGTCACTAGGTCTCACGTTAAGTGGTATGAGATGTTCAATAGAACATTTAAATGTGTTGGCTTTCCCTTTTCAATAGTTAGCTTTTGGAGTAGGGTTCCCATCTCACTTGAGCACACATCACAATTATTTACGATAATCATAATCAGTAAGCTCCAAACTTAACAATTCTCAAGTCATTGGATGTATTTAGGTTAGTATGAAATTATTTAGCCTTTGATAGTTTAGAAATAGACACAACGGTGCCAGCTTGATAATCAGGCAGATATCCTTTTCACTTGCTTTTGGTCTCTACAGGGAAAATGAAATACAAATATGTTCTTAATTCTTATGTTAATCCAGCCTCTTTGGATCTCAATTCACAGGTTCAGTTTGACAATTTTCAGAGCAAAATAGGTCATAAGATTCTTTAGGTGCTGCTTTACAGTAAATTTAGGCTTCTCTGGATTCGGTAGTGCTTTTCAGCAATATTTTCAGAACAGGCTCGACAGTGAATGGTGGGGAAGCATACTACAATTCAGTGGTCAAACCATTAAGCTTTTTGATAAATTGCATAAAATTATAAAATGGAAACATTTAAATCCATACATGTAAGACTTATATCCCAATTATATATTAAATTATTTAAAAAGCGTTTGGCAAATATTATTTAGCACAAACTTAAAAATTAGGGAACCATTGGTTGTTGCACTGTTTATATCATACAAAACAGGAAACATGTAATATCTATTATATCTGTCACTATTGTTTAAAAATTACAATTTGTAATCACTCCTTAAGTTGTAGGACCTACCCTAACTATAATGAGCCCTGGAACCCCACTCACGTAAACCCATGCTCACACACATGATAACTACTACCTTTTTTTATTGCTAACTTTTGAGGGAAAAAATATTTTCTCATCTACTAAATCACTTTCTATTTCATACTATTATCTGTCCCAATAGCCCCTTAATTAGCCAATATTCCAGATTGATAATAAAACACTTAATTCAAATAGTGAAAGATTAAAACCTTGACTTATTCAGCTACAAGCTAATAATAGATAAATTAGTTTGCAATACCTTCAGAAAAACTAACTTGGTACATTGATAAAGCCATTCTTTTCAAAGGCAATGTAGGGTACGTTCAATTCTTAGCTTTCCTATTACTTTGGCTACGTTCAATTCTTAGCTTTCCTATTACTTTAAGGTAAGCAAGGGTAAAATACTATTGACAGGGATAAGCGATACTGATAAGCTGCCTAAATGATTATGATTTGATTGGTTCAGTCAAAAGTCAAAATCAACCAATTGAGTTTTAACAGGTTTTCATGACTAGCAGTTCTATAGTCAGAAACAAAACAGACTATGGATCAATCCCCAGTCCAACCAATCAAAATGATTCAATACTGACAAAAGTGCATTTCTAAGAGGGTTAACCTGAGAAATTAACAGAGACTGGAGAACCTTGCACTAATGCCTATCCCTTTTGCTTCTAAGAGTATTTCTTATACTCTCTTTGTACTTCTTTTCTTCTTCTCCATATATATTTTCAATTTTAATTTTCTAAAAAAAAAAATTCAAGTAGAAAATATACAGGAAACATGACTACTTTCATGTGGCATACACATAACCTTTGAGTGCAATACACACAGATATATGTGTGTTACTTGCTCTCTATTAACTATCTTGGAATGACATTCTTAGTTCTTTACAAATTTCAAAAGTTGCAACTCTAACCCAACTTTAGTTGAAATTTACGAGCTAAGTTTAGTTCAAGGAAGCCTCAGGTCAGGTCAGTTGATGTTCGTTGCAGCCGGATATATATATATATATATATATATATATATTATATCAATCTCTGTTTTTTTTTTTGGGGGGGGGGGGGGAAGGGGTGTGTGTGGTGGATATCAAAAGCTTACATGTCTGACTTTCGGCCCAACTGCTTCTGTGGCAGAATAACTTGCACTGAATGAGAATCATTGGTGTTGGGTATTGGGTGGCTCATGATGGCAATGGCTCTTGCAACCATGCCAACCTTCCTCACCTATTGACAGTTACAAATTTCTGTTATAGAAAGCTAGTGGGGTTCACCTTTCATTTTACCAAGAGCATCACAATCTCATTGTCAAACAAACTTCAAGTGCAATTCTTTTATTATAATTTTGGTTCTAGGTGCAAGTGCAACTTGTTTTAATAGCCAGTCACATCACTTAAATTGTTTGAATATAGTCAATAGGGCTTTGATTGGCCTTACCTTGTTAGGCAAGTACGATGGATCACAGACAACTCTTTTGCACTTCGCAGTTTCCCCTTCAGATGTGACACCAATGACCTTTCCCTCTTCATTAAATTCAACCTGGCATTCAGACAAATTTAAAATCAGTTCCTCAAATTAATAATCGTATCATAAGATTGTCCTCATACTGATCAAAATCACAATGACTAATTCAATAAAAACAAAAGCAGCTGAATGGACAAGTGAAAGAATTGAGGGAATAGCATACTGTGTTCATTAAATACATATTCTAACTACCCTTACATGCCCCTCAAACTGAGTGTGGATAAGAACCAACACTCAATTTGTCCCTAAAACTGATGGAAGGCCACTGTTAGTGTTAGTTCACAGTGGGCATAGAAAATATCCAAAACTTGTGTTAGATTCTGTGGATGAGGAGGTTATTGACGTGGAATAACTTCCTCCTAAGTGCTGTCAGATTTTTATGTTTGTAGTTTAGTGTTCCATGATGTGCTGTCAACTTTATAGGCTAATTACGATGATGAGCTGTCAATAAGCCATTTGCATAATGGTTGTATCCAGTAATATATGTGAGAAATTTCAGCTTTTGGAATATCAGATATATTTCAGTTTCTAACTTATGAGATTCTCCCGACTGCTTTATTAGGGAATGAAGTGAGATTCTTGCTTCAGGAATTAATAAAGTTATTTCTTCTCTCTGCGGTTCATGTTCACTTAATCCCCTACTGAGTACACATTGATATTGGAAGAGGGGTTTTGTGAGAACATATGCTGTCTGATCCTTCAAGGACACAAATTGCTTCCATTGCACTTGTTCTCCAACAAAATGAATATCCAAATCCTTATGCTCAGTCCTAGTATGTAAAATGGGATTTGCAGTTTACACTACACGATTGTCATAGTAGACATGAGGAGGTCATGACAAGGAAATCCTAAGTTCTGACGTAAAGGACTGAACGTGAGGTATTTCATCCATAGGACCTAGATACTACTGTCTGCTTCTTAGAGTACCAAGTTATAGGGTTGTTCCTAAATAGCGCACGCCCTCTAGAAGTAGACCTTCTATCATCAATGTCATAGGCCCAATCTGCATAACTATATGTGATAGGACTCAAGTCAGCTGATCTTATAGATATAACATAATCCCTTGTGCCAGCCAACAGTGACATATTGTACAGCAACAATAGATCAATAGGCATTCAGATCTCCCATTGCATCAGTGCCATGGGCAAACAATTTTGTAAATTGAAGTGCTGTCTTACAGGTACAAAAGCATGCATAGCATTCATTTTGTTGGAATGCTTGCCTTGAGCCTAGTTGTACGGACTCAAAGTCTGATCAAACCCATGCTAGGCTGGTTATAGGTCCTACCTTGATTTCATCAAAATGCACCAATCAATTTCTTGACTTTCAAAAGGTATTCGAATATGCTCAATTCTTCTAGAGATTTTGAGCAGCTTCTAGAGTGATTTGGCTTTAGCTTTAGTTTGTGACATGAAGAACACCTCAAGGTTGGTCTATATTTGGAAGGTGTTTTCATACCCGACCATTCGAGCCTACATCCCTTCATAGAAGTTTCCCAATTGAGAAACTAGTCTTGTTGGTCCCAATTGGGACCCACTGCTTCGTATTACTCTTAGATAAATTTTCATGGCACAACATGCTTGCCTAAAATAAGTTTTTGCAATTTGTACCCCCTTATTGTCACAAGGGCTTGCTACTTCAATGTCAGGAACTTTCCTTCATCAAGTTTAATGGGATCAAGATTCAGAAAACCATGAGGGCTAAACTTGAGTTGCATAGCAATCATTATGGACAAACTACTAATTGCTTAAGATGAATTCTTCACAAATCCTTTAGCTCTAATACCATGAACGAATTCAAGGATTAATGTACTGTCTTCATTAGATGAAAATGTTCGTATACATAGCGAATAGGTTAGCTTAGTAGCTTACCCTACATAACAACTTGACTAACTTAATCTTGAACTTCCTTAGCTACATAACTATGAATGCAACAAGAGGAATTTTATCTCACTTCACAACCTATTATACAAAAAAGAAAAACAGAAGTTTAATGAACTAATGCAAATAGTATAATTTATTAGCACCCATTTGGAATTTTCACACACAATCTTTCTAAGAATCATGAAAGACTGTGTACCTTGCACTCAGGTTTATTCAACATATATGTCCCACCATACACTGCACTAAGCCGTGCAAATGCCTGGAAATTAAAAATGAGGCCAACTCAGCAAAATAAGTTCCACAACGAAATCAGAAAAGAAGCAAAAGTGTGATGCTAGACAGTGAGATTATAAGAGGTTAATAGGAGACCTGGGGAAGCTCTCCCAATCCGTACAAGGGGTATATGTAAGGTGATCCTCCTTGAAAACGTGCTAAAGACTCTGCATATAGCTACAGATAGAGAACACCAAAAAGAATCCTTAAAAACACATGGAACAAATAAAACTGAACAAAAAGAATTAATAATTAGAACAGTAACAAGATCAAGTGTAGAATAATCCTAAAGACTCGCCTTCATTCTCTTCACAGTGTCTAACGCTGGCTCATTCAAGTAGCGATCATCTCTATGAAGTGCCAATGCATGACCAATAAAGTCCACAGTGTTTTCATCGAGGCCATATTTTCTGCAAGTGGTCAACAAGGAAAACCAAAAAGTACATAAAATATTCCATGACAAACCTTTTCCCCCTCATTATAAGGATAAAGGATCTGGTGTAGGATGAAAGGAGAAGAGGTAAAAACAGAAAGACCTGAAAGGGATGAATACGCAAAATTACAGAGTTTTAAATCAACTAATAATAAAGCCCGGGACCCAACTCACTTAAACTTTGCTTATCAAAAAAGAAAATCAACTAATAATAATAATGTATCCAACCATGTGATGACAAGAAAATAAGTATATACATACGCTATCAGTTCTGTTGTAGTTACTCTTGTCAAGTCCATCCCTTCATGAGTTTTAGGATCGTTCTCATCATAATCTTGAACATAAATGAAAAACTTGCGGGCACGACGTTTTTCAAATATACCCATAAGTGGAGATTTTAAGGCCTCCATGTCAGTTGCTGGTACCTTGTGAATCTATCAGTTAAGTTTTCCACCAGTAAGGAAGTTAATATACATGGAATCAAAAGAAGAAGAAAAAAATTTCCAGTATTATAAAATTGTAAACACACCTTTCCTTTATTATAGACATAGCTGCCATCAACAGCTTTAAAATAGAGATACTTTGTGACATCAGTATGTATGAGAACACGCACTAAAGTGCCATTTGCCATCATAAACTATTTAGGGAAAAAAAAACAATGTTATGTCTGTTTGTTGTGTATGCATCATATCAACAAATATGAAAAACAAAGAAACAATCGAATAAAAAACCTTAGGGATCATATCCACGTTATAGTCCCTACTAGAGCCCAAATGAGCCGGAGGCTTGTCATTTCCCCTGAACCTCTTCCAAAGCTGAGGACAAATCATCAAGTTTAAATGACAAGATCACAGAAAATTGCAGATGGACCTTAACATATGGGATAGTTAAAATTAATGGACCTGTATAAGATTGAGGGATGTGGATTCTCCTCCATAATAGTCATTCCTGTCCATATGAAGGACCTGAACAAAAATACATCGAATATTATTTTCCAATCAATTCCATCTCAACATATTCAGAGAAGATGCTTTAGTTCAGAGAGTGCAAAAGACTGATAATAGTTTCAGCTAAGAGTTCGAGGATGCAATCAGATAACAATGAACATATTTTAGCTGCTATGTTAAATTTTACTAGCTAATCAAATATTCAGAATCAATAAAAATCTATCATGATAGAATCTTCAAAGTAGGTAGCAATTTCAGTCTAGGATGCTGCTAAGCATCTGGATCTGAACAGTTAGACAACAAACAGAAGTTGTCAGCTTGGATCTCAGTTTTTTAACAGAAAAGGTACAATTATCGAGCATAAACTACTAAACGAGTGAATAATAACAGTGCAAAAGACGGTAGTCTAAAGAACGTGAGAAAGCAAGAGGCAAAGCATCGGAAAACCTTGAGGCCATTGACGGAGAGAAGACCACTGAGAATGCATTCTTTAAGACCCGTGCCTAGGACTATAACATCGTATTCTTCATCCATGGAGAATTACAGATTTGAAGTCAATCTCGGGGCTGAGAAATGAGAAGAACGAGGACGCAGGAAAAAAGGGTTAGGGTTATCGGCTCAACTCGATAACTAAAACTAAAACAAATGTATTTATAAATGTTCGTAATTTGCAGAGTCGGGGAAGATACTTTGATAACCGAGGAAGGAAATGGATCGCTATGCTTTGGAGCTTTTTTTTCTTTTTCCTCTTTTGACCTTCAGCTAGGCTTTGAAGTTTGACTGTTTGAGAAAGACAGTGACTACTAGTACTAGTATTTTAGTAGATATTGCAATTACTGTTACAGTCAATAATCGTGGCAATTACTTTCCGTTAAATATGAGTATGTGTTTATAAATATCTATTCACCCGACCAGTGGGAAACATTTGGGATGCTAATTCGAAAACAAAGGTCCTTTTTCCGTAAATTTAGATTCCGAAAATTTAATATATCTTATGCGTCAAATTTTATTACTCAAGAGTGAAATATACAGACAATCAATAATCATGAATACTTCATTTAATTTGGTCGTTATAAATTTGCCATTTAAAAAAACAATCCCTAGATCTACCATACGATATACGTGATGATGATGTGGCTCGTTTTCTGATGAGATTACAACATGGATGAGAGATGGATTAATCACACATTTGATCGTTTTGATTTACTTTTCATTAATTTCCTTTTTACAGAGGAAAGAACATCACATCATTATTTTTTAAATATCAATAAAAAAAATCTCTGCTATAATTTTATTGGTCAGAAAAGAAAAGATCTAAAGTCCGTAAAAATATATCAGTAGCCAATAAAGTTCTCAAACAAAAACTTTTTTCCAATTTTTCTGATATCCAGGAAAATTCTTACGGAATGGCTGTGTTCTCATTTCTAAACTGTATGATGCAATTTTATGGAATATTTCGTCCAAAGTTATGATAAAATTCTCTGTTTATTACTTTGTTTTGTATCTTTACATTATTATGGTATTTAATACTTTCTTTTCATCTAATTTCTGTTTAACATACTAAGAGCTGATCAAGGGCTGTTTTGATTGCCTTCGCGAACTTCCAGAGAAATTCGGTATCTCATTTATTAATATCATAATATAAACAAATATAAAAATCAACTTTGATTTATCAAAAACTGGCATCCGAAATAGTACAGCTAAATAAAAGGGCACAGAGCACAACCGTTCTCAAGAATGAGATCTGGATCCTTCTGAATCTAAACGGTTCAGGGATGGCCAAGCCTAAGCCATCACAGATTTAGTATCATAAGCAATCCTGTCTCCACCCAACCCCTAGGAAGATATGACGTATAGAGACGCACGAAAATTGGCTCAGTCAAGGTAGAAGAGAGTTACAATCTTCCGCATGTTTTTGGCCTCCTGACAAGTTTCCATGAGCAACCTACTATCATGGAAAGCAAAGCAAATGACTTGCTGCACATGCATAAGGATGTTCATATTGCACAACCTGAATTTGAAACATCAAGAGAATGCGTTACTCTCGCCAAAAAAGAGGGGGGAACGGGAAAGGAAAGATAATGTGTCACTATTCATTCTACATAAAGCAGAGAACGCTAAAAAATTAATTACACGCAGGAAACAGTTGCATCTTGCCAGAAGCTTATTCATCAATTTTTTTTGGTCAATAGCTTATTCATCAAATTTATTAGGCTACAATCAAGAATTTATCATATGATGAGGCACCTTTGACAAATAATGCCTAGAAAGTAAATGAAAAGTGATATACTCAAGACTGATTCAAAATTCGCCACATCTTTTTGAACTTCAGCATTACTAATTTTCAGATTAATACTGATAATTGATTTATAGGGTAATCGTAATGCTGATAAGTTGTTCCAATGTGACATTAAGGCACTAAAAATACAAACCTGCTGGCTTCTATTAGAGGCAGATGGTCATTGTGAGGCTTCTCTATCACATTTTTAACCTGCACATTCAACAAAATCATTCGAATCACAGCCGCAAACCTTTTATTTGAAAGCAAGGAGTTGCTTTGAACTTAGATTAGAGCAATATCATAAGGTCGTAGAAGGGGAAAATAGTTTCATTATTTTAGGGAAAATGACATATAATCTTAGAACATACAAATAAGAGGAGTCAAGACTACTCTCCCAGAAATGCATTTATCTATAGTAATATAACAGTGTAAGGAAAGAATTATAGATCCCTGAGAAAAGAATTCTTTCTAGACAAGAGTGCTATGAAACAGCCACGATGGGCAGGTTCAGATTTGTAGCACAATGAATGAATTTGGTGCATCAAGACCTGAAAATTGCCGTGGTAGATGGGAGATTGAAGTTGAGCTAGTAGCCTAGTGATAGAAAATATGGGAAGATTTATCATAGGAGAAATTAATGTTTTAATTTATTTTAGCTAATAGGAATATTTTATTTTGCAAGTAGCTAGCAAGTAGGATTATTTTATTTGCACGTTGTCTTTTGTGCAAATGGATGCTTGCAACTTGTCCTTTGCTAGTTGCCATGAGATTTGTCATACAAGTGTTTGCTAGTTGTCATGCAAGTTGTTAGCAAGATTAGGAAAACCTTGCTCTATAAATAGAAGTAAGCCACATGTGTAAGACATACTTGATGAATGAATAGTTGATGTCTATTTTGCTATATCCACTCTCCCCCACGTTCTGCATCTCTCTCCTCCCATAATTCTGTTCTGCCTCCCCTTAATTATGTTATGTTCCCCCTTCATTTCAGATCTGTCTCTTCCTTTCCAACCTCTATTTTTACTTTCTCTCCCACAAATCATCACTATTACTAATAAGCTATGAGTGTGTAAGAATGTGTTACATCACCTAGTATAGTTATATGAGTTATGGATTATGCGGGTAGGGGTGGTGAAGGTACCATCAGACATGCTAACATGTCAAACTTCAAAATGAAGAGCTGGATCTCCGGTACTGTAAGCACCTTCGGCTACCCTAAATAAGAAGTGCTAATATATACCATCCATGAGTGCCTCTTCCATTCTTTTACATGGCTCTTTTTTCCGGTAAGAAAAAATTTCCATGCCCCCTGATAGTTAAATTTTTCAACACACAGAACCATCATATATTCCACACGCTGACACAAATAAGAAAAATGCATCCAAGCTGATGGGCCAACAACCATTAACCTCGATGGATCAACTATACAAATGAAGACACAGTTCATGCCATCCACAGTCTTACCCCAAGATAAGAAAAACGAAATTCAGGAAAAACCTTCATAATAGCCTTCTGCTGATGTTCCAACAACTATGAAAGAAATCATTCATAAACCCACTAGGACCTGGAACTTCAATCAGATACATACTCCAAATAGCTGTTCTTTTCTTCCTCCTCAAAACGAGTTGACTTGCAGTAAATGGAATCCAATCTAACCCCAAAGAAACTGTTTATGATTAGAATAAATTTCTTCTGTAAAAAGAATCGGAAAGGGGCATCCCGTGGAAAAATCTTGATTTAGGATTTCACTTTTCAATTAAAATCTCCTCAAACTCATTCTTAAAAAAAGCTTTCCTTGCAAACATAGCTTCTCAAAGCAAACGTTCATCCATCTCATGAGTTATAACATTTCATTACTATGGATGAAATGTTAAGAGACAGATATGCACTCACAAATACAGAAATAGAGACAGAGAGGAACGAATTTTCAGTAGATAAAAATATGGAGGTTAAGAAATAATCATGAGTACAACAGCTGCACAATCTTAATTCATAATGAGAGGAAGTTGACGTGTGAACTGAGTAAACACTAACACTTAAAACTTACTTTTGACAATAACTCCTGACTCTCAGGAGGCTGCTTATTTAAGCTTTGAGGCAAAATCACTGTAAGCAACTCTGGTTTCTCTGCCCTTAAAGCACCTCGAATAACAGCTGCATTAGTCCCAGATGCTCCAGATGTATATATGTGGTTTTTCTAATAACAAAATTTAAAAAGCAACAAATGCACGTGTAGTTGTAAGAAAGAGTCATGGAAATTGTCAGCGAAATATGGTAAGAACGTGTACTCCATCGCCACATCATGAGCTCTACAAGTATGTTATTCTATTATAAGAAACACCAGTGTGAAATCATCTTACAGTTATGACCATGGCATAGCTAAGGATCTCAATTAGATCCTGATGCATGAACCCCATGTTCCGTGTCCCAAAAAATCCAATAGCTCTAGGTCCTTGCTGTTGAATGGCCAATAACTCCTGCCAGATATCAACGCAATTCAAGATATTGTGCAACAAACTTTAAAATTCTATTGTTGGTTTCAAGTTGCAATAGTAATATTAAGAACATTTTTTAGCAGCTTCAAAAAGCAATATCAAATTATAAGAGGAAAAATGACAGAAAATGACTCTGGAAAATGACAAATTCCAAATCAGGTATCTTAACAACAATAGATATGGTGTTAACAACACAAAGTTCTGCTTTGGCATTTAACATTTTTCAGAGTCTTTTTCTGTCATTTTCCCATTATAAAAAGACAATGCCAATCCGTCTAAATACTTTAAATACAGTACACCAACGAAGAAAGAAGCCTGGTTATACGTGGACAATTGTATCAATATGATTTTCCAAAGCTTACAGGCTTAGACCAGAGACTTCAAATATTTAATGTAGCTGAATGATTACACACCTGTAGATAATCAACATCAGGAAGAGGCTTGAATTCTGATTCCAAAACTGCCCCTGATCCTTTCACTACAGATTGGGCCTGTGTTGGAATTTGTATACCAACTTCATCAGAACCAAACATGCATACCACATTTTGCATTCTCTTGCTATGTTTGTCTTGATGTCTCTTCATATCTCCAAAAAGCCACTATACCAGTACATAAAAAAGAGTCCCTGGTAGTAAAAATTAGTGAAAAACAACTGCCAAAAAGGAGAATTTATCATAAAAGATTAAGATCACATGAGTTCTGGTTAAATGGCCATACAACATACATATATGCATAACTATGTACACGCAGATGCACAGAGCAAATTAGCAACTATAAAAAGAAACAACGATGGGATAAATCAGCTAAATGAAAAGGGCTAAGTGATACCATGAATCAAAAACCATATAATGACGCGACACTACTTAACTCACCATATATTACTGTATAATGCCATTAAGACAACACTCAAATGCCGCCAGATAAATATTCCGAGCCAGATTTTTTACTTAAGAAATTACCAATCTAAATGAAATGTTTATAAAGCCAAAAAATGCGGATAACAAGTTAAAGTCTTCAATTTGAAATTCTAAAAATCTGGAATAAGCATAGCAGTTGTTCATTTGGTACATTTTGACTACTTGAAAGCACAACATTAGATAGAGAGAGATACCGTTCGTCTGGACAAAAATCGTGTGGCCCTCTGTAGACGTCCGTGCTGAGACGGAGAGAAATTACAGCCATTAAAATTAGGGTTTCCATTGTAAAGTAATTCAAAAGATTTCCAGGAGAAATCTAAATAGGGATAAGAAGTAACTGTGGTGGGAGTTAGAGGCAATTGCAAGGTTGTAGTCATTCCTTCTTCCCGGCTTTTCGATTCTCCACCTCGATTTCCCTAAAACTTCTTTTCTGGTCAGCTCTATTTTATTCCCCGCTTTTTCCCTTCGCCCGAAACCAAAAAAAAGGCCTTTTCCCCGTCAACCGTCCCAAAAAAGGAGAATAAAAAAAGAGAAAAAGGGGGGGATTAATTAAAATAGTTGCTTTAAGCTAAAGAGATTTTTGCCAATATTTAAGTTTTATTATAAGTTTTAAAAAAGAAGATTATTTCATCTAAACTCTAATTAAAAGCACACCCTAAAAATATCAAACTTATTTAATTTAAAAGCACACCCTAAAAATAAAAAAAGAAGATTATTTCATTTAAAAGCACACCCTAAAAATATCAAAAAATTGAAACTTATTTAAGTCCAACTATCCTCATTCAAATTTAAACTAAAGCCTATATCGAGTTTAGGGTTAAGTTTAGGGTTTGGGTTTAGAGTTTAGGGTTAGGGTTTAGGGCTTAGGGCTTAGAGGTTAGGGTGTAGGGGTTAGGGTGTAGGGTGTAGGGCCTAGGGTCTAGGGTCTAGGGTCTAGGGGTTTAGGGTTTAGGGTTTAGGGGTTAGGGGTTAGGGTTTAGGGTTTAGGGTGTAGGGTTTACGGGTTAGGGTTTAGGGGTTGGGGTTTGAGGTTTGGGGTTTAGTGGTGTGGGGTGTGGGGTGTGGGGTGTGACGTCTAGGTTTAGGGTTTTAGGGGTTTAGGGTTGAGGGTTTAGGGTTTAGGTTGAGGGTTTAGGGTTTAGGGTTTAGGGTTGAGGGTTGAGGGTTTAGGGTTTAGGGTTTAGGGTTTAGGGTTTTGGGTTTGGGTTAGGGTTTGGGTTTGGGGTTTGGGGTTGGGGTTTAGGGTTTAGGGTTTGGGGTTTGGGGTTGGGGTTTGGGGTTGGGGTTTGGGGTTGGGGTTTGGGGTTGGGGTTTGGGGTTTAGGGTTTGGGGTTTAGGGTTTGGGGTTTGGGGTTTGGGGTTTGGGGTTTGGGGTTTGGGGTTTGGGGTTTGGGGTTTGGGGTTTGGGGTTTGGGGTTTGGGGTTTAGGGTTTAGGGTTTAGGGTTTAGGGTTTTTGGCCTCCTGACAAGTTTCCATGAGCAACCTACTATCATGGAAAGCAAAGCAAATGACTTGCTGCACATGCATAAGGATGTTCATATTGCACAACCTGAATTTGAAACATCAAGAGAATGCGTTACTCTCGCCAAAAAAGAGGGGGGAACGGGAAAGGAAAGATAATGTGTCACTATTCATTCTACATAAAGCAGAGAACGCTAAAAAATTAATTACACGCAGGAAACAGTTGCATCTTGCCAGAAGCTTATTCATCAATTTTTTTTGGTCAATAGCTTATTCATCAAATTTATTAGGCTACAATCAAGAATTTATCATATGATGAGGCACCTTTGACAAATAATGCCTAGAAAGTAAATGAAAAGTGATATACTCAAGACTGATTCAAAATTCGCCACATCTTTTTGAACTTCAGCATTACTAATTTTCAGATTAATACTGATAATTGATTTATAGGGTAATCGTAATGCTGATAAGTTGTTCCAATGTGACATTAAGGCACTAAAAATACAAACCTGCTGGCTTCTATTAGAGGCAGATGGTCATTGTGAGGCTTCTCTATCACATTTTTAACCTGCACATTCAACAAAATCATTCGAATCACAGCCGCAAACCTTTTATTTGAAAGCAAGGAGTTGCTTTGAACTTAGATTAGAGCAATATCATAAGGTCGTAGAAGGGGAAAATAGTTTCATTATTTTAGGGAAAATGACATATAATCTTAGAACATACAAATAAGAGGAGTCAAGACTACTCTCCCAGAAATGCATTTATCTATAGTAATATAACAGTGTAAGGAAAGAATTATAGATCCCTGAGAAAAGAATTCTTTCTAGACAAGAGTGCTATGAAACAGCCACGATGGGCAGGTTCAGATTTGTAGCACAATGAATGAATTTGGTGCATCAAGACCTGAAAATTGCCGTGGTAGATGGGAGATTGAAGTTGAGCTAGTAGCCTAGTGATAGAAAATATGGGAAGATTTATCATAGGAGAAATTAATGTTTTAATTTATTTTAGCTAATAGGAATATTTTATTTTGCAAGTAGCTAGCAAGTAGGATTATTTTATTTGCACGTTGTCTTTTGTGCAAATGGATGCTTGCAACTTGTCCTTTGCTAGTTGCCATGAGATTTGTCATACAAGTGTTTGCTAGTTGTCATGCAAGTTGTTAGCAAGATTAGGAAAACCTTGCTCTATAAATAGAAGTAAGCCACATGTGTAAGACATACTTGATGAATGAATAGTTGATGTCTATTTTGCTATATCCACTCTCCCCCACGTTCTGCATCTCTCTCCTCCCATAATTCTGTTCTGCCTCCCCTTAATTATGTTATGTTCCCCCTTCATTTCAGATCTGTCTCTTCCTTTCCAACCTCTATTTTTACTTTCTCTCCCACAAATCATCACTATTACTAATAAGCTATGAGTGTGTAAGAATGTGTTACATCACCTAGTATAGTTATATGAGTTATGGATTATGCGGGTAGGGGTGGTGAAGGTACCATCAGACATGCTAACATGTCAAACTTCAAAATGAAGAGCTGGATCTCCGGTACTGTAAGCACCTTCGGCTACCCTAAATAAGAAGTGCTAATATATACCATCCATGAGTGCCTCTTCCATTCTTTTACATGGCTCTTTTTTCCGGTAAGAAAAAATTTCCATGCCCCCTGATAGTTAAATTTTTCAACACACAGAACCATCATATATTCCACACGCTGACACAAATAAGAAAAATGCATCCAAGCTGATGGGCCAACAACCATTAACCTCGATGGATCAACTATACAAATGAAGACACAGTTCATGCCATCCACAGTCTTACCCCAAGATAAGAAAAACGAAATTCAGGAAAAACCTTCATAATAGCCTTCTGCTGATGTTCCAACAACTATGAAAGAAATCATTCATAAACCCACTAGGACCTGGAACTTCAATCAGATACATACTCCAAATAGCTGTTCTTTTCTTCCTCCTCAAAACGAGTTGACTTGCAGTAAATGGAATCCAATCTAACCCCAAAGAAACTGTTTATGATTAGAATAAATTTCTTCTGTAAAAAGAATCGGAAAGGGGCATCCCGTGGAAAAAATCTTGATTTAGGATTTCACTTTTCAATTAAAATCTCCTCAAACTCATTCTTAAAAAAAGCTTTCCTTGCAAACATAGCTTCTCAAAGCAAACGTTCATCCATCTCATGAGTTATAACATTTCATTACTATGGATGAAATGTTAAGAGACAGATATGCACTCACAAATACAGAAATAGAGACAGAGAGGAACGAATTTTCAGTAGATAAAAATATGGAGGTTAAGAAATAATCATGAGTACAACAGCTGCACAATCTTAATTCATAATGAGAGGAAGTTGACGTGTGAACTGAGTAAACACTAACACTTAAAACTTACTTTTGACAATAACTCCTGACTCTCAGGAGGCTGCTTATTTAAGCTTTGAGGCAAAATCACTGTAAGCAACTCTGGTTTCTCTGCCCTTAAAGCACCTCGAATAACAGCTGCATTAGTCCCAGATGCTCCAGATGTATATATGTGGTTTTTCTAATAACAAAATTTAAAAAGCAACAAATGCACGTGTAGTTGTAAGAAAGAGTCATGGAAATTGTCAGCGAAATATGGTAAGAACGTGTACTCCATCGCCACATCATGAGCTCTACAAGTATGTTATTCTATTATAAGAAACACCAGTGTGAAATCATCTTACAGTTATGACCATGGCATAGCTAAGGATCTCAATTAGATCCTGATGCATGAACCCCATGTTCCGTGTCCCAAAAAATCCAATAGCTCTAGGTCCTTGCTGTTGAATGGCCAATAACTCCTGCCAGATATCAACGCAATTCAAGATATTGTGCAACAAACTTTAAAATTCTATTGTTGGTTTCAAGTTGCAATAGTAATATTAAGAACATTTTTTAGCAGCTTCAAAAGCAATATCAAATTATAAGAGGAAAAATGACAGAAAATGACTCTGGAAAATGACAAATTCCAAATCAGGTATCTTAACAACAATAGATATGGTGTTAACAACACAAAGTTCTGCTTTGGCATTTAACATTTTTCAGAGTCTTTTTCTGTCATTTTCCCATTATAAAAAGACAATGCCAATCCGTCTAAATACTTTAAATACAGTACACCAACGAAGAAAGAAGCCTGGTTATACGTGGACAATTGTATCAATATGATTTTCCAAAGCTTACAGGCTTAGACCAGAGACTTCAAATATTTAATGTAGCTGAATGATTACACACCTGTAGATAATCAACATCAGGAAGAGGCTTGAATTCTACTCTGAGATAGCGCGTCTGATCCTTTCACTACAGATTGGGCCTGTGTTGGAATTTGTATACCAACTTCATCAGAACCAAACATGCATACCACATTTTGCATTCTCTTGCTATGTTTGTCTTGATGTCTCTTCATATCTCCAAAAAGCCACTATACCAGTACATAAAAAAGAGTCCCTGGTAGTAAAAATTAGTGAAAAACAACTGCCAAAAAGGAGAATTTATCATAAAAGATTAAGATCACATGAGTTCTGGTTAAATGGCCATACAACATACATATATGCATAACTATGTACACGCAGATGCACAGAGCAAATTAGCAACTATAAAAAGAAACAACGATGGGATAAATCAGCTAAATGAAAAGGGCTAAGTGATACCATGAA